>OY283149.1:32306446-35111069 GCA_958299815.1 Sarcophaga carnaria
GACACTCGGAATATAATGACAATACAAGTCTAGTCAAAGGCAATTTGAGAACAATTCATATTTTCATATCCGTAGATCGAGCCTTAAAAAACTTCATAATTCCAGCTTATGTATCAATTTTGATATATACTTGTAGTACATAGGATTGTCACGTTTATTGATAGATTTTGTTAGAAAATATGAACACTTTTATATATTTTAATTAAATTTTTTTATATTCTAACATTTTACTATCACTTTTATAAAATTTATGCCAAAATCTTTGTGATGAATTGCAGAACGGTTTTTTAGGTAAAAATCAAACACTTCATGACAGTTTGGTTTTATTTTTTTTCTAAATTGTAACATTTTGATATCTAGAACCTTTGCTTTGGTAACGCTATCAATTGAGGGCTGGCTGAAACCTGATTGTACAAACCATTGCTATATTTCGTTATAAACATTTTTTGTCAGGGTCATGTAAGGTAAAAAAGTTTCCTGCTGCAACAAAAAATCGATTATGTCAATGACAATGCTCTACCCGGATACATGTTTCCCAAATACTGCTGTAAGTAGTTGCTACGCACGTAGAATGTACTTGAATCTAAAACTGCCAAATCGATCTCGGTGGACCCTGAAATTTATAACGACCATAAAATGCAATTGCTTACTAATCTACAGCGACAAAAGCACTGGGATATTTAAAAGCTGAAAGACTTTCAGCTCAGTTTTCGAAAAGACGTAATAGGTGTAAATTTTTCATCAATTCCGAGTAGCACGTTATGAAAGCGAATGGTTCTGTTATCTCATACGTACGTAGTTGACCGAAATACTATCATCTGTAATATCTATGAGATAAAACATAGAACGAAACACTTATTTCTAATGTTTGTCTGTCACGTGAGATAAACATAAGAAGAGCAGTACGAAAGACTTTACAACATTTCAAAAAACAGATGCTAGCAATCTGCGTGAAAATTGGTAACATTTTCTCTTCCCAAACTGCTAAAGGTATGCGGTTCCCTGTTCCAAGTAGTACCATCTTTGGCGATAAACATCGTATTGTCATGTTTGTTGCTGCCAATACTTTCGCCAGTTCATAAGACGAGCTGCTGTTTTCTTCTTCTTCAGAGCCTTCATTAGCAGGAATATTACATAATCGGGCGTTACAACCTTTCGTTTTAAATTGGAAATGTCTGACCTGACGTTCGAACCTTGGTCTAACGTCTAATAAGCTAACACGCTACATACTAGACTACGACTACAGCAATCAATATCAAGAACAAAAAATTTAACTTTTTCACATTCATCCAACACTTAACTTTCAATTCCTTATCAAATATCATAAATAATGTATTATTCCCGCTAAAACTTCACAAAATCTTTAAAAACTTAAAAAAATTACATACACAACACCAAAGAATCGCTAGCAAAGTCGTATGCATCAAAAATGATACATAAGCCAGAATTATGAAGTTTTTGTATTTTTTAAGTCCTGTTTAAAATTTTCTTCTTTTATTTGTTTTAACATAGGGGCGATAACAATAAAAAAAGTAAAAAGAAAATATCAGACATCTAACTTTTTCATATAGTCTCAAAAATTGGAATGTATCATGTTTCCTACAAAGCTCGATCTACGGATATTTCACTCTGGATAGTTGAGAAATGTTAAACTGGAGGTATAATTATATGATGGAATTGGTAATATAGGTGTTACAACCGGACCTTACCTAAGTAAACTGTGCCTTTTGAGGCTGCTGCCAGCTTAACCCAATCTACTGTCTAGGAATGGTTATTACCTAACGTAAAAAAACCCGTTTGATCATCTGTGAAAGCATTTGGACAGTTAAACAAGAAAACACGTGATAGGAATCAAGAAAGACTTAAAACGCACTTTAGGATCACTTGTGGCTACATTAAAGCCTGGTGCTATAATAAAAGCAAAGGAATATGCGGGATTATTAATATTTTAAAATACCACTGATATCATATACAATGGACAGCAAAGTCTAGGTATTGCAATACATTTTAGCAATTTTGATGTTTTTTGCAAACCTACAGAAAAATAAATAAAAGTTTCTGGTGTGTCCATATTTTTGCACCGCAACCGAGTAGATACTCCCAAAAAAAATTCTGACTATGTTATGCCCAAGATTTGTTTGTTTATAGTAAGTAGTGTATAAAATTAACACACACAACATAAGTGGTGTGAGAAACTAGGGCGTTTGTACAATGGGCCAATTCGACCTCCGGGTACTGTACTTGTCTTAATTGACAAGTACACGTCCTCTAAGCCACCCAAACCTATAAGTAGTTGAAATAAACTGTGATAATATATGTTTGTAAAAATTATATACATTTTTTTTATTAGCATGTACATACCAGAGATCAGCAATGAATCGTTTTTTCGCTACTCATAAGTACTCATGAAATTTTGAGTATGAGTGAGTCAACAGTATCAAAATTCAACTATTCTGATTCATTCGTACTACAACATTGATTTATAAGTACAGGTTACAATGAGTATGAGTACAACATTGACATCGAACTCATACCATTCGAAAATTGTTTGATTCATACGCCTACCCATTCAGATTCATAACTTTACAAAAATACTTCTAAATGTTTCGATTGATTCGAATCATTCATCAAAATTTACAGTCTTAGTTGTTGTTGCATTTACAAAAAAAGAAGAAAGCAAAAGACAAAGACAGCAAGTAGTAGTATGAGTATAATATTAAAATAAGTGTGAATGCGAATAAGTATCAGAAATTATGAGTATGATTCGCATCTACACATCTTTTTGAATACTCATTGCTTATCTCTGGTACATAACAACTCTTATTTAAAGACTAAGAATATTATGTGTTTTCGTTCATAATTTTGCATTTATTCAAGGATTTTAAATATTCCAATTATTCGGAACAAGGACAATATTTTTTAAAAGAATAGAGGTTAGGTATACTTTTAATAGCTACATGTATGGTGTTTTACAATTAATATTCTTTTTTTAATAATTTTCTTCATACAAAATAAATAATATAGTAATATTATTAAAATAATATATGAGTATATGTATAAAATAACGATAAATCGTCAAATTTGGTAGCTATGATTGTGAGGCAAACCGCGGCAGCCATATAAATAAAATAAAAATCCATTTCCAACCGGAGCAGTTCACAGCAAAACAATAAATTTATCAAAATTTCAAACTATTTTTGTTTTATTATATTTTTAAATTTAAACTTTTAGATCGCCAACCTATTATATTTATGTATTCACATTATGCTCATATTTAATATGTAAAATTCATAATGCAGAGAACATATGTGACGTATGAGTGATATTTAATTCCATTAGTTTCATACGTGACAAAACCGAAGTTTTTTATTGCATACTTTTCAGGGTAACTATTTCACTACATGTAATATGATGCGTATGAGCCATATATTTGAAATACAATTAAAAAGAGAATATACCCCATAAATTGGGAATTAATTTGGAATTAAGCTACATGATATGACTATGCTTTATTCTAGTAGGTAACACATCATGACCTGTATCTTCATAGTCTGTATCTTGAACATCTTCACAACAAAAAAAATTAATTTAGCAAAATATCAAACCGTTTTTGTTTTATTGCATTTTTAAATATAAACTTTTAAATGGTCCAGCGGGTCTAATGGTCCATAATAATGGTTCATATACAAAGCTATAAAGCCTCTTTTTAACGCTTTCTTTTTAGTTTAAATAAAGGAAAGTGTGTGTTGGATATCACTGATATTTTTTATTCATTTGAAATAGCAATTATGTATGGAAAATAACATCGTTTAAAAGTCCACGATAGACTTTTGTCTGGGTGGATCGCATTCAAAACGTCTAATTTCCAATGATATCAGGCCAAGTTTTATTGATGGCATGGGTTATGTTAGGAATATTAATGGGTGAACAAAGAAGGATTCAAATACCTGCTGAATGGGTTTGATGGAAAATTTGCCCCCTCACCGGTAAGATATTTGCTATACCCCCATAGTGAAACTTGCAGGCACTTTGAGATTTTTGGCGGAAGGCAGCTACCAAAAGAGAGTAGTTAGGCAAATTGATGTCGGTTTGGTGCAGTCTTCATTCAGCGAAGTGCTTTCAGAAGTATTAACAACATGTGAGAGAGTTTTATGCCCTCAGTGGGAGAATGAGATTGTAAAATGGTTTTACGTTTCTGATCAATCCACATTTCATGTTATTGCTTTTTATACAACGATAAACGTTTGCAAATATTCCTACCTTTTTCCACTCCGCTGTAGATTTAGTACTTCAAACTTTGTATATGAGTAGTATGAGTATGATATTAAAATAAGTATGAATGCGTATAAGTATCAGAAATTATGAGTATGATTGGATTCTACTCATCTTTTTGAATACTCATTGCTGATTTCTGGTACATACCAACTCTTATTTAAAGACTAAGAATATTATATGTTTTCGTTCTTAATTTTGCATTTAATCACGGATTTCAAATATTCCAATTATTCAGAACCGGGACACTTTTTTAATAGAATAGAGTTTAGGTATATTTTAAATAGCTATAGGTATGGTGTTTTACAATTAATATTCTTTTTTTAAATTAATATTCTTTTTTTATACAAAATCAATAATATAGTAATAATATTAAAATAATACATGAGTATATTTCAATAACAAAATTCAATATAGGGTCCCACAATAATATTTACGTAGTGCACATATGAGGGGAGCGTACCTCTTTTTTCTTTTTCCCTTATAACCAAGAAGAGTATACGAAATTGAACGTAGTCATGGTGAATGACGAATCGTCATAAATTTGTTAAAGGAATAACCATGGTTCATTACTTTCAATATTTTTGTATTGGATTCCGGTCATCTGTTCTTTGTTTTTCCTTTTCGTTTTCCTTTTTGACATTTAACTTAAAGTTTAGTAAAGTTCAGAAATATAGAAACATTTCTGTTTGGAATTGTAAATTTTTAGAAAATGACTCGATGTCCTGAAGTACGGTTATTTTGGATCTCTTCCGGCTGGATCTCTTCGTTCCTTAAAGCGAGTATCCGTATTGCCTATTGTCAGTCATTTCGGCTGGGATTTGTGGATTTTTTTCCGTCAAATCTGTTGTCGTGCGGTATGATATATTCCGAACCCACTAATTTGGACGTCAGTTAAATAAAACTATGCGACAAAATACAAAAAATTAAATACACCCGAGTAACTAAGTAGTCTAACTAGTTGTCCAGTTAGTTGAGTAGAACTCAAAAATACTTTTTTTTATTTTTCTCGAACCCTCCAAACTTGTTTTATTTAACAAAAACTGTCTTTTTTTACTTGACGCAAACATTTATTGATTACAGAAACATTTCTGAATCCATTTCCAAAATTTAATCCCTATTAGAAAGGAGAGAGATGGGTTTTTAAAACGATGTACATATACATATTATTTTACTTAATATGCTATGGGGTTTGATGAGGAAAACTTGGCAAATGTTAATTTTTTTCATATTTTTTCAAGTTTGTCAGTTCATAGTAGCAAACTTTAATTAAAAAATCTGAAATAAGTGATAACATTTTGAAAGTGCATTATCTTGTGAAGTGATTGACACTTCGTTTGATCAAGTCGGACAAAAATTAGCGTAGTTATTATTTAAAGGGTCTGACGGTCGAGTTATATTTTTCGTATATATATTTTTTCAAATGAATTTTTAGTTCAAACATTTACAGAGTTTTTGACGCATCTTGATTTTTAATCGCAAAATGTGTCAATTTCACGTTTGAGTGACTACCAGACTCGGGTGTATTTTTTGTTGCACCGTGTAATCTGCAGTTTCAGGTTATTAAGGACCAGGCACCTTAAAATTTTGAAAGCAGCTACCCCCATTAATTTCCATTCTGAGAATGGTGGCGAGGTCAACCAGTAAATCGTTTTTAGTAGTGCTAATAACTTCAGATTGGAATCTATCGAAGAAAAATTCACAGATATTTGAAGCATTTCTTTCAGTCTCTAGGGCATAAAATCATAACCCAACTTTAATTTTATAGAGGGTAGCCTTAAAGAATAGATTGCCAGTATAGAACTCATTTGAGTAGAAGATGGAACGTCAGTTAGGTATTGTAGACATAGGGCATACCATGCATATTGGTCGTAGTTAGCCTTATCATACATAATTGGTCATTAAAAGGCTTCAGACAAGATTATGACCTAGCTATTCACACCCCTTATGTTGTATGTGTTCATTTTATAGATGAGTGGCGAGACGTTCAAATTAATCAGGTTAATTGTGGTTTAGCGACCGTTCTTCCAAAGTATCTCTTAAATACTCTATTGGAGTCATTTCTGGACTTTGTGCAAGAGTATTAAGAATATTAAATCACATCTTCACGTTAGCAGCCCTATGATTGAGCTCATTGACTTGTTGGAAGTAATAATCATTACGAATTCCTAATTCTTCTGAACTTTTGCTGAATACGTTCTTCAGAATGTTTTAATACTATCCCTTATTTCTTATTTCCTCAATAAATTCCTCACCGCCCGCGTCTAGAGAACACATATTTCAGTTACGATTTTTCTAGATCGCACTGATATCACATTCATTTAACTTTTTGGTCATATACCGATAATAAAACAATCAGTTGTTTTTAAAAAGGGTTATTTAACCCTGGACGGTTGCTGTTCTCCGAATCGACGAAGCTCATTTATTCTTTATCATATAATTCTTTTATTTTGACCAAATTTCGCTCTTTTTTTTCAACAATGAATGAAAGCTTGCAGTCAGTACACGAAAAAAAAATTTTTTTTTGTTAGTCGATTCAACGAAGGGTAATCTTACTGTACAAAAATCACCATCCTGGATTAAAAAATGGGTGGCCGAGTACGTTTACTTACTACAAGCTTTCGTTATCAACCAACATTGTTGATAAAAAGAGCGAAATTTGTCGAACATAAAAGAATTATATGATAAAGAATAAACGAGCTTCGTCGATTGGACGAACAGTAACCAATTAGGGTTAAATAACCCTTTTTAAAAACAACTGATTGTTTTCCTATTAATATAGGCAGACAATACGTTTGATGAGCGCTTGTGAGTGGGTAAATAAAAATATACTGGTTTTGTTCATTCAATGTCCGGCAATCTCTTACGTCCATATGCTGCTCATTGACTCTCTTTTTTAAAAATACAAAATTTCTTCTGAATAGTATTTTGAAGTCGTTAAAATTTAATTTTGTCTTCATTTTCTAGATAATTTAAATTTCACAATTTTGCTTGAATTAATGTTGACAATAATTTATCAAATTTTTTCAATTTACCCAAAATAGTTCTTCGACAAATATGTTTATCAACTAAGTAAAGTTAAAACTAAGCTCGAAAAGAAAAACTTTCTGTTTTACCCTATTAAAAGCATTTTTGTAATGTTTTGTTCTTGTTTTTATGAAAATTAGGCAACAAAGTCACACCTATAGATACATACAATACGCAATACATATACATACAAATCGGACACATTTGAACAGGGAGAGAAAATAAATGAAACTTTAGGTTACCAAAGAAACTTTGAATAGTTTAAATATTTTTACTAGAATTTTACATTGCCACTATTGCCTTCTATATTTCTTTACGTAGAAAACAAAAACACTTTTACAAACACAAAAGATTACAACTGACGAAGGAAATCCTTGCCAATATTCCTTGCAGATATTTGAAAAATGATTCTGATCTGATTAACTTTTACAACAAAACAAATTTCCTTCAAATATTGTAACTTTCTCCGTTTTTGAGGCCATTTATTATAATGTCCTCCTGTCTAATACTACGTCTACAGTGACATTTATTTTCATTGCTTTTTTGGTATAATTGGAAATAGAGAAATATTCTGTCTTTGAAAGGAATAAAAATAAATCTTCCGAAAAGAAGGAAAAGAATAATTTTTTAATAGGCTTTAAAAAAGTTCAAATATAAATTCTCTTTCTTAGTAACACTCTCATAGTTACATATCAACATAATGAATAACTATAAAAACCCAATACTAGCGCATAATGTTATAAACACAATAAACGCAACGCAGTAAGAGCAGCAATCAATGAAAATAGAATACAAGTTCTGTAGAACAACACTCTCTAAATTATGGTGAAATATGATAAAAGAATTCGCGATAATTTTTATGAGCTTTTCTAATATTTCTTGTACCAAGGTATCAAATTTTATAATTAAAAGGTATACTTGATGGAAATACATCAGTAACAGGAAAAACATTCGGTATGTATGCTCTCTGGCTTCATTTAAACTCAGGTTAATCGTTAATAACTGGCACAGAGACGCTTTTAATTGCAAAAGTTGATTGGACAATTTTTGCTGTTAGAATACCGTACCTTAATTTTAACATAAGATACTACTTGATATAGTCTTGTTTCAAAAGCCTTTGATTTATCTATCTTCGTCGCCAGTCTCCCATTAATATATGCTACATATCATTTTCGTTGAGTTTATTCACTTTACATCCTCTGCGAAGCTAATCTACAATACAAAAAGTAAGTAAATTATGGAAATAGTAATCGTAACCTCTGAAGGTATTTAGAAAAGCCCCTTTGCGGACCATAGGTATCCCTTAGTGTTTACAATTTATTATTTAAGTATTCAACACCAATAACTTTTTATATTGTTACGTAAATGGAAATGGTGTTACATCGTTTACCATTAAAATGATAAACAAAAGCTACAAAAACAACAACAATGGACTTGTTTACATGATCAATAAATAAACAAAAATATAGCAACAACATCAGAATATAAAAATGGAGATAAACAAGTGAACAAGAAGCAACAACAAACATTACCAGAATAAATGTAAACAAAATACACAAACAACAATGAAACAACGATGTTTACATTTACAGATATTTCGAGAACGCGTAATTCTCCTTCAAGAGCATCCATCAGACTGTTTACTATATAGGATACTTAAATACGTGTCTATAGAAATAAACAAAAATTATATATAACACCTACACGGTATTTAATTATTTAGATTTTTAAAATTTTCCGTTTGGGACATATGTGTTCTTGTGATCGTTAAAGTGTTGGAAAGTTGCCGTTATTTTGTACTTTTTTTATAATACAAATACGTAAACGTGTATTTATTATTTTGTATGAAATAAAAATACTTTACAATTGAAAAATATCAATTTGAATGGTTTTTATTTAAATTTTTTTATACAAACAACGTAAATTTTTTTATTTCATTTCAAGTTTTTAAAACTAGCGTATATCATTCCATATAGTATAGTAAATATTGATGCAGTATTTTATTCCTCATTATTATATTATTATAATTAGAAACTAAATATTCCGCAATTTAGACAATAGAAATACGAATAAGAGTTCAGGCTTTCTGTGAAAAAATATTTTTTTTTAAGTTTGAAAATATTGTTAAAATATTGAAATAAAAACGGACACAGCAATGCAGATGTGGAAAGAAAGAGTCAGTATGATAAATATAAAGAATCAATACCAGATAAGTACAATGTTTTACTGCTATGTATTTAATGTATTGTTACGAAAAATGGAAATGGTGTTTTGCTTTTACATCGTTTAACGTTAAAATTATAAACAAAAGCTACAAAAACAACAACAATGAACCTGTTTACATGATAAACAAGTAACAAAAATATACCAACAAAACACCAGAATAAAAAGAAATGATAAACAAGTAAAGAAAAATGCGACAACAAAAAACTCCCGAGTCCGAGTCTTTCGTTGCGTCCAAATTTTGCAAGTATTTTTGCAGATTCGACTCTTTGTCCTTCTGCAAGGCGTCACGCAGAAGTTTTTAGCACTGATTAGTTTGTGGAAGGCAGTAAGGAAATTGAGGAGACCTACTTTGCATGAATCCCCTTTACGACTACAGCACGGTGATTGGGCAAAAAGCGCAGAACAGAAAGTGGACGCTTTTGCCAACTACTTAGAGAATGTTTTTAAACCAAACAATTCTGTTTCTAGTATTGCCCCAGTTACAATCGACGATGTGGTTAGTAGGCCGATGAAGTTCCGGCTGTCTGCAGTGATTGCCGTCATCCAGAGCCTAAAGCCGAACAAATCACCTGGTTGTGACAAAATAACTGCGACAATGATTAAAAATCTGCCTACATCGCCCGTGAGTTTTATTTTGTTCATTTTTAATTCTATGTTGCGAATAGGCTACTTTCCTGCATCTAGGAAATTATTTGATTTAGTGATGATACCCAAACCAGGCAAGGACATCCGGCAAGTGTCATCATATCGTCCAATAAGTTTACTGCTAATACTTTCATTGTTCCCGACCATCAGTTTGGCTTTAGGCGAAAACATAGCACGATTCAGCAAGTGCACAGAATTACCAATTTAATTAGACGTGGTTTTGAGGAAAAGCAGTATTGTTCTGCGCTATATATTGATATATCTCAAACCTTCGATAAGGTCGAAGGCACGAAGGACTTCTTTTTAAGATCACGCAGCTCTTACCAACGTACGTGCATAAATTGCTAAAAAGTTACTTATGAGATAAATATTTTCAAATAAAATCAAAAGATGTCACCTCTTCCCACAGAAAGATATCTGCTGGCGTAGTTTAAGGAAGTTTTCTAGGACCGTTCCTTTACTTATTGTTCACTGCAGATATGCCTACAAGTTTAGCGACTTACACGTCTACTTTTGTTGTTGTTTACATTAAGTTGTGAACAATGGCACACAGAATTGTGCGAACAATAAAGAATTTTAATTAAAACTAAACACAAATTTATTTTTATTTTATTTGCAATCTACGAGCTCATATTTTAAAACTTTTTAAAAGATAAAACCGTAACAGTATGTTGGGACATATATACATCTAAATGTTTTACCATTATTTTAAATTAACATTTTCCATTTTTTCCGTATGAAATAATTATAAGGTACAAAGCTAAAATAGAATAGTTTCGTAAAAAATATTTTTGATTAAAACAAATCTTTTGAAGGCAGTACGCAACTTGTAAGTTTAAGTTGAAAATAATTCAACTATTTTATACTTGTATTTGCCTCGTGTAACTAAATTAACACTTGAAAAGCGTGAAAAAATAGATGTGTTGTTATGGACTTTTACTGAATTGAAAAACTGCGATAATTATGGACACATGGATAATACACGATAATAGCACACATGGAAAGGAGGATTGCAACACCACAAATTCACTCAACATAGCATCAGAGGTACACTAAACGGCTGAGAGAAATTCTAGATCCCAATAAATTGCTTTTCTCACAAGTTATTTGGAAGGACTGCATTCCACGCCAGTGTCAAATTATTCATTTTGAAGAGACGTCCTACTACAAATATTTATATTTTACAAAAACCGGCTTTATTTAACCCACCTTACAAAAATCTACTAGAAGAATAACTTATTTGTTGATCACTTGAGAATCGTCTTCACCTCGAATTGTGCAATGATTCGATCTTATACCACACGGAGCTACTGATGAAGCGACGTGTCAATGCGCGACAATTCCTTTAGATCGTTTAGGTAATGCTCAGATTTTCTGTGCCATTCTGCACGTGTGCCCAGGCGCTAATGTATGGTTGATGAAATCGATGACAGCACTGTCAAATATAATCTTACAGGTCCAAAGAAAAATCGCCAAAGGCGTGAATTCGTTGGAGAGTTCGATGGTTGTGATAAGCCTGGCCAGTTCATTCGCTCTGCAGTTACCTGAAATGTCACTGTGTTCTGGCATTCATATGACATGGACATCATATCGTTCTGCTAACTTATATCGTCTGTGACAGCTGTACACCCCTCTGAATTTTACCACGTTGGAACTCAGTGCCCTCATAACCGCCTGACTACCGGAAATTATGAAATACGCCTTAAAGTTCTAATCGATTTCGAAAAATTCCGCCGACAACGATTCTGTTCCATATGAATATTTTGGTAAAGATTTGCACGGATTCCTTTACACGGTGCTCGGCACCATTTTTAAAGATCTAGTTTTCAATAATGGACTTCCTGAAACTGATTGAAAAGTCGTATCGCGTTCTCATGTAGTCAATGTTCCGAATAGTCCTAAATTAATTTAGGATACTTTCGTGATCAGTATCCGATTTATGCCATTGTTTAGTAGCGCAGAGACGCTGCTAATCTTAGCCGCCACTCTCACACAATAGAGATCAAACGGAAGGAAGCATAAAATTATCTCCAGTGCCTACAGAGGTGCAGTGTGTAAGGCACCAATGATAATTATACAGTCAGATTATTTCAATCGCTGTACAGGGTTCAAGTTCGTTGCAATATCAAAGAAATTCCATAATACTAGGTATTCAGAGGTCCTGAAAAGCTTGAACACTACTATGTAGATCTGGTGAGTCATCATAGGTCGCATTTTTTCCCTAGGAGGAGGCCTTTTTCGATCGATTAACGATACTTTCTATCTAGAATGGGTTGCAAAAAATGACTCTAATCCTAGAGTTTCAGTTCTGTTTCATATATTCTAAGTACACGCGTAGGCTGTGGTTTGTACTCTTCCTAGTAAAGACTACCAGCTCCGTTTTCTTGGGAGTAACACTCAAGCAGCGATTAGATGCCCACTTGCCTGCATTCTTTAGAGCTAGTAACTAGTCCTGCTCGAAATTGTAAGAACCACATCATACGCGAAAACAAGAGTCCCACATCAATATTGCACCAACATCACTAGCAGCTCATATATAATAAGGTTCCATAGGAGGGAGGAAAATACCAATATATTATAATAATATATATTTTTATAATATTTTCCTTAAACTTTCACTTAGCTGGGGAATTATGAACATAAATATTATTAGTCCATATATGTTGTATATAGTAATCCAAATATTTTATTTTTGTATTTAGAACTCATAGAACGTTGTTTACCACTGCTTTGAACAAGTGTAAGAATATTGTTTACAGGACTGCTGCGAAATATTTTTTGCTTTTAACTAACTTCACTTACTTCAAAATGTATGGCATTTATTTGAGTAGTTCTTATATCTTAAACAACCTGTAGGATTTTAATTCTATTATTTCATTTTTTATATTTACAAAAAGTTTTTGCCTTCTGTTTATTTTTGTATCGCTTCCGTTTCCTTTTATAAATTTTGTTTTGAACTTAAGAGCAAACAAGTTGAGTTGCAACTTACTTTCACTGGCAGCCGTAAGAAATTTGATTTCGAATGTCTGTAATGTTTGCATTGCTTTTATTCAGTTTATTGTTATTGGTGTAAATTGCAAATATGTTACCATCTTAAGAAGACAAAAATAAAAAATTTTTGTTTACGTTTTTATTAATATTTGTATTTCAGTTGTTGTTAGTATTTGGTTAGTAAAGAATTAAAGTACATACAAAATACATAGAAAGGCATTTTAGGAAAAATTCTTAATCAACTCATGACACGGTGTTGAAAGGAATAGTTAATGTTACACTGTTATGTAACAGAGTCGAATAACCGTTGCGACATTTCAAGCAATCAATAACAAGGTTGTAAGCGAAGGGAATTATTGGAATAATTAATTTGAACCGTTAGGTGGCACCAATTACACTGTACAACAGTCAAAATACACCCAGCTAATGACATAGTGCAGGTTGTGTAGGTAAAAAATATTTTTTTCTATATTTCTTGAACCCTCCATCCAAACTTATTGAATTTGACAAAAACGGTTTTTTGATCTTTTCACACAAAATTATTGATTACCCAAATATTTTTTAATCTATTTTCATAATCAAAAGTTTTTTGAAAAGGGGAGAGGTGAGCCTTTAAGACGGTATACATAAACTTATTGTTCAAAGTTACATGTTATGAGTTTTGGACGGGTAAACTTGGAAAAACTATTTTTTTATAATTTTTTCTAGTTTAGCCGTTCTTAATTGCAAAATTTAAGTAAAAATATGAAATAAATGGTAACATTCTGAAAGTGCATTATCTTGCGTAGAGGTTGATACGTTTGATAAATCGGAAAAATTACCGTAGTTATTATTTAAATATTATAACAGTCGTGTTATATTGTTTTATACGTTACCTTACCAAATGAAGTTCAAAAATTTTCAAAATTTTCGATGGATCTTGATTGTTTATCGCAAAATGTGTCAATTTCCCATTTAGACGACTACCAGAAATCGGTGTTTTTCCGAAATATTATTATTTCGCTTTGCGCAAACATTGGCCAACTTCTGGTGGCCGCTCGTGAAATTGACACATTTTGCGGTAAATAATCATTCATCCAAAATATTGGAACTGAAAGTTCATTTGAAAAAACATGTCACGACTGTTATATGTACTCTTTAAATAATATCTATAGTAACTTTTGTTCGATTTTATTATATGAAGTGTCAATCTCTTCACAAGAGTATAAAGTGCCTTCACCATTATTTTATATTTTTTATATTTCTACTATGAATGGAGAAACTAGAAAAAATATGAAAAAGATTCGAATTTGCCAAGTTTACCTCATCAAACATCATAGTATATTAAGTCAAATAATATATATATGTATATCGGTTTAAAGGACCATCCCTCTCCTTTCTAATTAGGTTTAAAATTTTGGAAATCGGTTTACAAATCTTTGTGTAAAAAAAAAACAGTTTTTGTCAAATAAAACAAGTTTGGAGGGTTCAAGAAATATAAAAAAAATTATTTTTGACCTACCTACACTATGTCATTAGCTGGGTGTATTTAATTTATTTTATATTATTTATTATATATTTATGCATTGTTTTACAGTGATGGACATATAATTTCATTTGTTGTTTTTTATATATATATTCTTTATTTTTCTATTCTACTCAATTTTCTTATAAATTAAGTCATTATTTTGTAAAGTGTCGTTATTCAAGTGGGCACATAATTAAAACATTTTTAGTTTTGCTATTCTAAAAATGTATTTTAATATCTGTTTTAGATTGCTTTTTGTCAATTTATTGTGTTTTAAATGGTATCAGAAATATGTGTACAAAAATTAATCATAAGAAGTAAAAAATGGTACGTAGTACACAAACTTCCCCAACTCAGAGGAACCGGGAAGATGAGAATCAAATTTTCCATATACTTGGTGGCTCTAGAGAAAATGTATAATGTAATATAATCAAACATTTTAACACATTTGGAACTTAAAATAATGTACCCAGAATCTCTAAACTCCGTAAAACTACGAATCACATTTTTATATTAGCAGCTATATGATTGAGTTCATTGACTTGTTGGAAGTAATAACCATTACGAATTATTAATTCCGTTAAAAAATTTTGACATTCTTTCTCATTCATTATTTCGTCAATAACTTCCAAAGTGATCAACATGACTATCCGCAATCCATGAACGAGACGACGCACATTGGTTTAAAATTCAGTTTTTTTGGCCAAAATGTAGTTTTTTAATTTTCGTTTTCTGTAAATTTTTTAATACAGCATGATAGACAACACTTCAAGTTGTCAGAAAATAAATTTTGTTATTCTAAACCGGTATTTACAGTTAGTCTTCAGAGCGACAAACATAGAACTTTTTACTATTGTTGAATAATCAAGTGCAAGTAGTTTAATTTAGTTAGTTGGACAAATAGTGTTTTTGAATAAAATTAAAAAGTTACAAAAAATATTTTTAATGGATAATAAAGTTTATGGTATGCATTAACTAATTGTAAAATTAAAAGTTAAAATAATAAATAGATATAGAAATAACGTGTGTTGTTTACATGCATATTCGCGCATTCAATTATTATTTTGTTTTTTCATAAATTATAACTTTTAAAAAATGGCCAACTTTGTCCAGTGAAAAAACAAAATTTGAAAATAGCATGTGGTTTTGTGCAACACATTCTAAAGATTTTTCCTGCAATAACTTAAGATATTTGCTTTTTACTAGACTACCTTGGCTTCAGAAATGAAGGGCTCTTCAAAATTTGGCAAAAATAAATGCTGAAGAAAAGGAAAAGGAGGAACTTTTGAACTTCGTTCTAGAAAAAAGTGGAACTGCAAATCCTCCTGAGGATTATTTAAAACATTTAAAAGAAAAAATAAGGATATATTGCGTAAAATTAGGTGCAAAGTTGTCAGAATGCTTCAGAAACACTAATGTATTTATGTCTCGAAACATGAAATGACTAAATTCTGAATTATTTTTTAAAATAGTTTTAACTGAAGTACCAAGCACCTCTAACGCAGGTCAGCCACGAATGTGTTTTAATGATATGTCGAATCGTAGCAAGAGAAGAGAAGCAGTAATTATGTCTTCATCCAAAGAAATTACGACAGATTTATTAATAAAAGCAGCGCGTACGTCTGCTCGTAAAAAGAGAGAAAAAGATTTAGCTGTTGTTCTAAAGGAAGCAGTGCAAAGTGGTCCAACACGACCATCGAAAATACGAAAACTGTGCGGGAAAAACTCAAAGGAGCCTGTTGCTCTCTCTAGCGTGGAAGCACTTGCTTTTCTTATCGAAAGCAATTTCTCAAAAAAACAGTACTGTGCTATCCGTATGGAGAATAAACAAAGAAACTGTAATATATTTCCTCCTTACTATAAGGTCTTAGAAGTAAAAAACATGTGCCGACCTAAGAATATATTTGTTAGCGAAACGGTAGCAAAAGTACTATTACAAATGCTACTAGAACACACTGCAAAAAGAATTTTAGAAATGCAGAAAGCTGTTATTTCAGCTGCAATGAAAATTGATAAAAAAATTCAAATTGTTTCATGCTCGGAGAAATAGTTGTATCAATAATCTGACAGATGTATTTAATAATGCATTAGACCCATCAGATCCTGTTATTTCGTCACTACAATAAAACACACGCATACATCAAAGAAAACGTCATCAATTTCCACCCGAAATTATTAATCTTTTAGCCTGTGAAGAGCCCTATAATCCATCAATATTTGGAGATAATACAGATACTGATGAAACCACGGATGAAGAAGTCTTTGAAGAAGAATTTGAAAACGAATTTTTAGAAAATATGATATTAGAAAATGAATTAGACGTAATTAACAATTAATTTGTAATAAGAGCTTTTTAAACTAACAATACTATTCCTTTTTGAAATATAATTGTTTATCTTTTATTTATAAATAAAACTAGTATTTAGAAATATTTGAAGTACGTCGATTTTAATTAATATGTGTAGAGAGAAAACACAATTTTGAATTAAATTTCACAGAATAATAATTAATAATAATTCAAATATTAACAAAAAAAACTATTATATTCTCGCCATAAATAATTTTGGCCAAAAAATCGATTTTAAACCAATGTGCGACGTTTATTTAAATAAAATTTATAAAATCGTCAACTACTTACGGCATAGAAAGATTAGGTAGAATGCTTGAAAAAGAAAAAAAACAGCAACAGTTCTTCAACATTTCAAAGGGAACATTTTTTGTTATATTATAATGGGCCTATTACAGTAGGCCAATTACCTATTTAAACAGAAAAATAAGTAAATAAATAAAGCAAAAATTAAGGAAAAGGAGGAGAAGGAGCTCTGTATTCCTTAAATGAGTAAAAACCCTTCAGTCTCACATACTAATATACACTATTTACACATACACCATAATAAGATAATAAGGAAGACCTGTTTAATTAATTCTTTGTGGTGAACTTTGTGTCTATTTATGAGAATGTTTACTTAAGGATTCATTAGAAAAACTTTTCAGGTGTCATAGTTTATGATAATTTCGAACATGTTAAGAATATAAAAAACAAATTCAAAAATAATAATTGCACACAAAAAAATATTAAGCATATGCGATGCTATATATAGTTTTAATAAGAAAAGGGAACAATAGAAAGTAATGTATTTTTGTAAGAATAATTTTAATAGATTGGGGCATAGGAACCGTACGAATTTGTAACTTCTTCCGAATTCCAAAAAACTGTTTTTGTCAAATAAAACAAGTTTGGAGGGTTTGAGGAAAAGAAAAAAAAACATTTTTGAGTTCCACTCGACAAAACTCACAACCTATACTATGTCATTAGCTGGGTGTATTTCATACTTTTATTTTATACGCATAGTGTAATATATAAAAAAATGAAAAGTTTCTCAAAAATCTATAGGTTGGAGTCGACTTTAAACCTAGTCCCGACATTCATGTATAAAATTAAGAAACACAACATGAGTGGTTTGAGAAGATGGATTGTAATCCTGCTTGAAGTGTTGTAATGACCAATTATGTATGAATGTATGAGTGTAATATTTTTTGACAAGAACCCATTAATGCGTATTCGGCGAAGTCATTTTAATATTTGTGGAATCTAATGTACAAATGTAAATATACATATGTATGTATGAATATAAATACTCGTGCAATGTTTTATTGTCCTCAAAAGTCCACTTAAATGATTATCATTAAATTATGTAAATTGTGATGAATCAACAGTAATGCTGGTGTCTGCATTTCTGCCCCATATTGCCAAATTAAACTTAAAGGCTATTAGCCGTTTACCAAATTGTTACTGCTTTTATTCTTTATTACTCATAACATTTTGTTTAATGTTGTATCAACACATACAAGTCGTTGGTATTATTTAACATTTTCGTTTTCTGTTAGTCACCTTTATGTACTTCTTAAGGGTGTTAAGAGGTATGTGTACTTTTTTTCCAATTACATAAAAAATTGTCCCTTTTTCGTTAAAATTATCTAATTAAGAGCATTATGTAGGGCATTGTTTAAGCGCTTTCTATCTTTAAAATTAAATAATACAAAATGGATATGAAATATTACAGGGGTATAAGCCTTCTCTCTATCGCATATAAGGTTCCTACAGGCGTATTGTGTGGACGACTGATGCCACTCGTGAAAATACTGATTGGACCTTATCAGTTTGGCTTCAGATCTGCCAAGTTCACCATCGATCAGATCTTCACACTACGCCAAATCCTGGAAAAGGTTCACGAAAAACAAGTCGACACACACCATCTTTTTGTCGACTATAAGGCAGCCTCCGATAGCCCCATTAGGGATCGTGTTTTTGCCTCAATATCTGAGCTCGATATACCTGAGAAGCTGATAAGGCTATGCTGAATGACGTTGAGCAATTCCTGCAGCTCCGTTAAGGTTGGAATGGACCTCTCCGACCCTTCTGATACCGTGCGAGGTTTCAAACAAGGCGATCCCTTATCATGCGACCTCTTCAACTTCGTCATGGAGAGAGTTCTGCGAAAGGCGGGAGCGCATCGCAACGGCACTATTTTTCAAAAAAGTATCCAGTTGCTTGCATACGCTGACGACATTGATATCATAGGGCGTACCAAGCGAGATGTTACTGCTGCCTTTAGTGCTATTGAACTGGAGTCTACTAAGATGGGTCTGGCAGTAAATGAGGGCAAAACAAAGTAAATGTTATCGAAAAGTAGAGACTTGCTGCGTATTAATTCTCAGATTACGGCCAACAACTATACTTTTGATATAGTCAAGGAATTTATTTATCTTGGCTCCGCCGTTGCCACCAGAAATGATGCCAGTTTGGAGATCGCAGGCAGGATCACTCTTGCCAACAGGTACTACTATGGTCTCAGTAGGCAAGTGAGTAGCAGAGACTTCTCTCGTACAACAAAACTATACTCTACAAGACGCTCATCCTACACGTGCTTCATTATGGCGCAGAGGCATGATGCAGCAGCCTTGAGAGTATTCGAGAGAAAAGTCTAACGTAAGATCTCCGGTTCAATGCGAGTTGGCGATGATTTCCGCATTTGATCCAACTGTGAGCTCTATAAGCTCTTCAACGACATAGACATTTTGTAGCGTATTAATAGCCAGTGGCTGTGCTGGCTCGGCCATGTCGTTCGAATGGAGGAGGATGCTCTGTCGGGACGGGTATTTGTATGCGTTGGAAGGACCAAATCGAGAAAGCCCTGTCATCGATTGGGGCGACCAACTGACGTAGGCTCGCAAGGATGTGTTGCGGCAGGCCAAAATTCGTTAATCGGATTGTTAATGGCCAATTAAAACAGTAAGTATGAAATATTACAGACTTTTTTATTCGTTTGACGAACTAGTCGAAGTGTTCAATATTCCATAACTCTGGCACATAAATCAAGTTGGATTTTGCCAATGGCATGGGATATCTTATCTCTCTGTGGTTTGTAGCTTTAATTTTATACATTCTTAGGTCTCCGCAGGAAAAAGCTTAACGGAGTCAGATTGCACGATCTCGTTAGCTAGTTCACTTCGTCTCCAAGTAGATGACCGTGCACTCAAATATCGAGTGCTGAATATCCAATGTGTCATGATCTGCGCGGCATGTAGTAAAGACACGTAGTTCATTCAATCGGGGCCAGAAGAAGTTGGTAGTCAGCGGCAACACACTCGCATGTTGCTAACGCTACATTGTTCTCAAAGAAATTTCAATGATTAATACCGCCGCCAGCCCAAAAAACAGTGGCTTTTTAGGGATTCATTGGACTCTTTTAGATCTCAGTTGAATTGTCCCAAATTAGATAATTTTGTTAATTCGGTGACAATGAGTTTTCAATGAAATTAAGGTTCAATTGCCTACTGATCCACAGCTCACACAGCGAACACATATCGTTGTCTATGGTCGTCCATAGTGATTTGGTGCAACAGACTAATTTCTGATGATTCTTTTTGGCAATTTTTTATGATTCCATTGACTAATTTAGAGAACTCATCTACAGAAATTTTATAGGAAATGTCTTTTATAGTATTTATTAATTCATCTCTGGTTCAGAGTTTGTATTTTTTAATTGCCACGGCCAATAATAGCCCATACATTTTTGCGGTTTATGCCTGCATATGTACGTGGCCAACTTAGCACAGATATACGATATTTTTGTCTTTAAGTCCATTGAAAATTTCTGCTAATGGACTAGAAGCCTAAGAACTTTTTCCTAATATGCAGATAATTCGAAAAAAATCAATTCGATATTACTCCTAGTATTTATTCATCTTTCACAAGTCGGTACTATGAGCTATAAAACATCCTCATATGCTAACGGATCCATAACTACTTTGTATTTTTGGCTGCAAACAGAACAAATGACCGATTATTACAATGTTTTTCTATGCAGTTAATATAAATGTTGTCTGGAGCTTGCTCCGGTAACAGCGCCAATTTTTGTGTAGCTTCTGAGAAAATGAACAACAAGATGGGGAAGAGTTGTACTTGGGGTAATTTAATTTGGAGCATTCGATATATAGCGAATCGATTACGCTTATATATTTTTACTAAATATCGATCTTCTAATAGAAACACTTTTTGGTAAAACACTTCGGGCCATTATTATTATTCGAAATATTTTAACGGGCAGATAATTTGTTTTTCATTATAATAAGTGGACAATAAGATAGAAGTGAGCGTTAAGCTAAAGGGAGGATCATCCTACCTTTAACTTTTAAAGTTAAGTTTATGTTTGAACTTGCGGCTTCCTCTCAGCAAATTTCTGGCAAAAAGTTTGAGAGTAAATAAAAGTGCCATGAAAAAGTTTCTCAATAAATCTGTCGTTCGGAGTCGACTTTAAACTGTAGGTCCCGTCACTCATGTATAAAAGTAACACACACAACCTAAGTGGTGTGAGACTGAAGGGTTGTACTTACCAATTATGTGTGTATGTATGTAAACTCAAATTGTTATTCAGCGCTAAAAACCACCCGATTTCAATACCTTCCTATCCAGTTAACATAATATTCTTGCACCAATGAAATCGTTTCGACAATTTTGTTGAGTAGCTTTTAAGATCATTGTCAACAAGATGCCGACGGATTGTACATGGGGTAATTAAATTTGAAAAGATGAGCACCATTTGGAAGCCGGTAGACCACTACCAGCAGATCGATTTCGCTTCAACATTTGTATTAAATATCGAGATATTGCAAGAGGTGTCTAGTCTTTGGTCTAGTTTATTAGGACGTGGTACTGCGATATAAAAATTTGTTGCTATATTATAAATTTCCACTCTATTAATTTAAATAGTTTTCAGTTAGTTGTTGTTGTACTTATATGTAGTAAAACTATTTTAAACAATCAGAATATACTAGTATAAGTTGATAATTAAATTAAAAAAAAAAAAAATTCTTATTACAGTGGTGATCAAAATATTTGCAACTGAAAACATATTTCAACTAACCTACCAACTTTAATTTTTTATTGTTGTAAAGTAGAGGAATCAGTTTTTATTTGACATCTTATGCATAAAAATGATTTGTTAGTGGGTTTGTTTGTTTGTTTGAAGTCTATACGTTGCTAAACGGCTGGACCAATTTTCTTGAAGTTTTAACAGTACCTTCCTGTGTGTCGGGAAGGAACTAAAGGCTACTTTTTATTTTAAAATTTCAAGTAGGCGAGGTGCCACGCCCACATACCCAATAAGTATTTAATGTCGCATATCTCATAAACTGCAACAGCTAGAGTCCTCAAATTTTGTATGGACAACTTTGACGTACATATGAACAAAATGTGCGGATTGGATATAGTGGACGTTCACCTCCCATAGTCTATATATATAAAAATTAATGTTTCTTTGTATGAACATTATAGAATCGTAAACTGTACATTTCATTATGTTATGATCTTTAGCAAAGTTGTTGCGCATGAGCCGACGTTTTGGTGAAGTATTTTAATTTAGAAGCCATATGCTCCAAACATGTCTTGATAAAGTTCTGCTATGGTTAAAGTTGGATAGAGAGCGAACTGAACCTCCAAAGAAGCATGCCCAGTATGGTCATTGTCTTATAGGCATTCGTGCATCGGTATTGGTTTCTTATGACTTGTGCAAAAGAGCTCAGCATTGCCAACACTATGCCAAAGAAGAAAAAGGTGCAAGGTTTTACTACGTGGATAACTTAAATGGAGTATGAATGACAGCATTAGTAGACTAAGGCGCTTTATTACCATAGTTCATAGTTAAGAAAGAAATGCAAAACTGTGGCCTAAGTCTGTCCTTTCAAAACATTTGGATAGGCACCCTGCTCAACTTATCTTATTGCCTTCATTATGTCTTCATTTGCATATTTCATTGATCATCTTCCCTAACTTATTACGATTTGTTTTACATCTCAACTACTTTTTATATACAAACAAGTCACATCAGTGCATATTTGATGGATTTTTGAGAATTGACTTCCAGAAGTGCAAAATATTTTTCTTTTGTTTTTATTTATTTATTGTATCTACATTGTAGTCCAATGAACTATGAATAAAATCTAAAGCCAATTTCAAATACTTATTTATATTAAGCAGGAAATATGATGCCTTTTGACAACGCTTATACGTCTCTTCTAAGTGCAAGAAAATCCCATCTTCTTGGTTGAGAATGGCCAAAATCATTCAAAAAACATAGGCTAATGGATTTTTGTGGCTGTCAAAATTCCCTAAGTGTGTTTTAACATATCTTTTTTGTTTAACACGCGATACGTTTAAACTTCTAACAATATTCGAATTTTTAATGTACCATAGTATGGCATGTTTCATTAGCAAATAAGTGCAAACGCAAACGTCTTCTCTTATCGGCATGGGAGAGAAATATATTCAATATAAAACTGCACTTAGAGTATTATCCTGGAGCACGTCGGAGTTAATTACTTGAAGAAAATTAAAAATTTGAAAGCGTAGGTCAGGCAAATCAAACAAAATGAAATATTAAAAAAATATTTCTTCGGTGACTTCCTCTCAGCAGATTTCTGGCCAAAAATTCTGAGAATACATAAACTTGCCATGAAAAGTTTTTCAAAAAATCTGTCGTTCGACTTTAATCTTTAGGTCCCACCACTCATGTATAAAATTAACATACCCAACATAAGTGGTGTGGAGAAGCTATGTAGTAGTCCTGATTGAATGGTTGCAATGGTTGGTGTACGTACATACATGTATGTATGTATGCATATAGATTAAAACTTTGTCGATGAATCACCTGGAAATCTTTTTATTTTTTATTCACATTCATTGAACATAAAAATAATACTTCAGTTATTAAATTCCAGTGTAGCATAATTAATTACTCAGTATTTCATTTCAGTAAAATCTTTCCAATTATGGTGTAAGTGTATGCAAAAAAAATTATACTTTAAATTGTTAACCCTGGACGGTTACTGTTCGTCGAATCGACGCAGCTCATTTACTCTTTATAATGTAACTCTTTTACGTTTTACCAAATTTCGCTCTTTTTTCCAACAACGTTAGTTGATAATGAAAGCTTGCAGTCAGTAGACGAAAAAAATTTTTTTTTTGTTTTTCGATTCAACGAAGAGTAACCTTAGGTTAGGTTAGGTTAGAGGACGTGTACTTGCCAATTAAGAAATGTACAATACCCGGAGGTCGAACGTCCTAGTTTCTCACACCACTTATGCTGTGTGTGTTAATTTTATACATGAGTGGTAGGACCTACAGTTTAAAGTCGACTCCGAACGACAGATTTTGAGAAACTTTTTATGGCAATTTTTTTATTTACTCAGAGTTTTTGCCAGAAATCTGCTGAGAGGAAGTCGCCGAAGAAATACTTTTTGTATTTTGCCTTGATGTCTGGCCTGGGGCTCGAACCCTGGTTTTACGTCTAATAAGCCAACAAACTACCTACTAGACTACGGCCAGTAACCTTACTGTACAAAAATGACCATCCAGGATTAAAAAATGGGTGGCCAGGGTACGTTTACTCACTAAAAGCTTTCGTTATCACCCAACATTGTTCATAAAAACAGCGAAATTTGGTCGAACACAATAAAGAGTAAATGAGCTTCGTCGATTCAACGAAGATCAACCTTAATATACAAAAATGAAGAGTAACCGTCCAGGGTTAAATTTCATTTAACACAAACCACTTGTGCATGCCTTAATGTTCGACAATTTGTCAGTATCACCACTTATTTAATATGAACGAAATTGCTTTAAATGCCTTTATTCATAATGCTACCCCAACAACATTGCACAGCTTAATGCAAACAAGTAAGGATGTGTGCATAAGAGCGGGTATACTTACATATGTACGTAATTATTTAATAAGGAATAACTGCTGACCAGTACATTGGTTTGCTGTTTAAAGGGATATGCACAATTTTTGATCATAATTCTAAATTATTTTTGTATACATTCTTGCAGAAGGAAATTCCGAACTTTGCCGTGGCACACGTTTGGGTGATTTTATGTTCCATAAAAGTGAATAAAAAATGTTGGTGATAATCCACACACACTTTTTTTATGTAAATTTAAAGATAGGCAGCGCTTTCAAAAAGAACCCATATAATATATTTTAAGTTATTTTATAATTTTACAACATATTTACATAAATTGTAAATTGCACTCGTCGTAATCTAGTAGGTAGTGTGTTGGCTTATAGGACATAAAGGTCACAGTTTAAACCCCAGGTCAGACATCTTGAACGAAACGGAATATGATAAAATATTTCTTCGGCGACATCCTCTCAGCAGATTTCTGGCAACAAATCTCAGAGTAAATGAAATTGCCATTAAAAGTTTATCAAATATTTGTCGTTCTGGGTCGAGTTTAAACTATAGGCTTTGCTTTTTATGGATAAAATTAACACACATAACATAAGTGGCGTGAGAAGCTAGATTGTAATTCTAACTGAAGGGTTATAATGACCAATTACACGGTGCGACAGTGAAAATACACCCGAGTAACTATATAGTCTAAATTATTTACTAGTTGAGTAGAACTCAAAAATACTTTTTTTATTTTTCTCGGACCCTCCAAACTTGTGTTATTTGACAAAAACGGTTTTTTTTTTGATAATTTCAGACAAACTTATTGATTGATTAAAATTTTTTTAGAAAGTGGAGAGAATAGTTTTTAAAACGGTATACATAAACGTTTTGTTCAAACTTATATGTTTTGAAATTTGATGGGATAAACTTGGAAAATATTATTTTTTATTATTTTTTCAAGTTTAGCTATTCTTAATTGCAAGAATTAATTAAAAAATATGAAATAAGTGATGATATTCTGAAAAGGCATTATCTTGTGAAGAGATTGACACTTCGCTTGAGCAAATCAGACAAAAATTATCCTAGTTATTATTTAAATAGTATAACAGTCGAATTATATTTTTCATATATATATATATATGTCGTCTTATCAAATGAACTTTCGGTTCAAAATTTTTCAAAAGTTTTGATGGATTTTCATTGGTTACCGCAAAATGTGTCAATTTTACGACTACCAGAAGTCGCCTAATATTTTTGTTTTTTGCAAATATTATTATTTCGCTTTTCGCAAACATTGTTCAACTTCTGGTGGTCGCTCAAAAGTGAAATTGACACATTTTGCGAAAAAAAACTAAAAGTTAATTTTAAGAAATATACTTATGAAAAATATAACTCGACTGTTACTCTTTAAATAATAGCTACGTTACTTTTTCTCCGATTTAATCAATCTCTTCACAAGAGAATGCACTTTCAGGATGTTATCAATTATTTCATATTTCTTAATTAAAGTTTGTTACTATGAACGGACAAATTTGAAAAAATATAAAAAAATACGCATTTGTCAAGTTTACCTCATCAAACCTAATCGAATATTAAGTCAAATAATACATATATGTATATAGTTTTAAACGCCCATCCCTCTCTTTCCAATAAGGTTTAAATTTTGGACATTGATTCAGAAATATTTGTGTAATCAACAAATTTCTGAGTAGAGTAAAAAAAACATTTTTTGTGAAATAAACAAGTTTGGAGGGATCGAGAAAAATAAAAAAGTATTTTTGAGTTCTTCTCAACTAACTGAACAACTTAGACTAGGTAGTAACGCGGGTGTATTTAATGTTTTGTATTTTGTCTCATAGTGTTATGTATGTATGTATTATATTTCATTTTAGATTTTAAAACAAATTAATAAGTTGAAGTTGCTCACCCACTTCTAAACTATTAATTCATCCCTATATTGCCAACAATTAGTATTATGCTATAGTAAAGACATGACAATGTATTTGCTTCAGTTTAAAAGTGTGTTTAAGATAAGAAATAGAGAATTCTGAAACACTAGTTAAGTGATAAACCCTACCCTGATTATACCAAATTAAAATATTTGGAAATGCTTCCTCTGTACAATTTAAAATTTCTATTACACCCATACATCATCATCGAAAGCAATTCATTACAAAAGTAGCTATAACAATGTGCGGTAAAAAATTAATTTCAACAAAGTTTTTTTAAGTCAATGAAAAAATTAAGTGAACGAAAGAAATAAAAAAAAAGTAATTCAATGCGTATAAATACGTATGAATACTAAAAATTACTCATATGTACAGATGAACTAGAAAGCTAAAGCAAAATATAACTCAATGCGTGTAACTACGTATTAACACAAAAATTACTCATACGCACAGATGGACTTGATTTATTGATGGCTGCACAATCTTAACCAGACAGTAAACGTTTCAGAGTTTAAAATTTTGATTTCTTACGTTAGTGGAAAATAGAAATTGCTTTAACTTTTGTTTGTTTTTTTTTAGTTTTTTCATAATGAAATGTAATGCATCCAAAGAAAGTCACTGTTTGATGTAGATTTGTATGATGACGGCGTCATTGGTCCATATTTCGTGGAGAACGACGTTTCAATTGGATAATCCGGACACTACTTTACATATTTACATACATAATTGGTAATTACAACCCTTCAGTCAGGATTACGACTTAGCTTACAACGCTTACCTTGTGTATGTTAATGTTATACATAAGTTTGAAGTCGATTCCGGCCGACAGATTTTTAAGATACTTCTTCATGGTAATTTCTATTTACTCTCAGAGTTTTTGACAGAAATCACGGGGTTTGAACCGTCGCCTCGCGTCTAATAAGCCAACACTCTACCTACTAGACTACGGCAACTACCACACACAAATTTACTATCACCAAAGTATCTTATTGAGATGACTACTTGCAATGCAGGGAATAAATTGGGTCCTCTTGTTCTGTAAACTATCAGCCTAGATCTCTACATCGACGAAATGTATGATATGTTGAAAATATCACCGCTCTTCGTGACAGTGTGCATGAGAATCCCAAAAAATTTTATTCGACCTTCACTTTTAGAATTTTAATTCGCGACTTGAGCCTACAGTCGTACATAATTCAACTGACCCATGAACTTAACGGAAACTACCGCAGAAAACGAAGTGTGTTCGCACATTTCTGTACAAATGAGTAATGAACAACCAAAAAAAATTTCGAAATGATGGCATAGGTTATTAAAACAATTTGGAAAATTATATTTATGATGAAGTATGTAAATATTGGACAAAATGGTCCTGTATCCTAGATTTCTCCCGAAGAGAACATTTCTTTCTTTAATGCTGATTTCATTTCTTTATTTATTTTTTTACCTACAAACACATAATATTAGTAGTCGCTGCAGTCTAGTAGGTAGTGTGTTGGATTATTAGACGTGAGACCAGGGTTTAAACCTCAGGTCAGAAATTTCCAACAAAACTAAATAAAAAAAGTATTTCACCGGCGACGTCAAATTAGCAGATTTCTGGTAAATACTCTGAGAGTAAAACATATTCCTGACTGAATGTTTGTAATGGCCAACTATGTATATAGTAGTTGCATAAAAACACTAGTAGCTGTTCTTTCTTTATCTATTTCGATAGATGCTTCATTGTGTAGGAACCTTCAATAATCTTATATCTGCGTTTCCAAACAAGTATAGAATCTTTGAAATGTTTCACATTAATAAGTACGTTTTTCAACATACGAAATATCCGGTAATTCTTTGGATTCTATTCAATACACTTCTTTAATTATAGCTGCCACACTATAAACACTCTCTCATTATTGGTTAACCACAAGTACATTCAATCATATACCCAAGCACAAACAGACCATTTCCTGTGTAGATTGTTTTGTGGAAGACTGTTTGTTGTTATTCTCTCCGTAATACGTGCTCCTTGAAATTGAATGAAATTAAAAGTGGTGTTTGAAACGTCTAGGTTAGGTTAGGTTAGGTTAGAGGACGTGTACTTGTCAATTAAGACAAGTACAATACCCGGAGGTCGAATTGGCCCATTGCACAACGTCCTAGTTTCTCACACCACTTATGTTGTGTGTGTCAATTTTATACATGAGTGGTGGGACCTACAGTTTAAAGTCGACTCCGAACGACAGATTTTTATTTATTGAGAAACTTTTCATGGCAATTTTTATTTACTCTCAGATTTTTTGCCAGAAATCTACTGAGAGGAAGCCTCCGAAAAAATACTTTTTGTATTTTGTCTTTGATGCCTGGCCTGGGGCTCGAACCCAGGCTTTTGCGTCTAATTAGCCAACACACACTAGACTACGGCGACTTCAAAAACGTCTAAGCAAATTATGTTTATGTAGGTGTTTCAAAGCTTCTTGATGGTAAACTAATACAAATTAATTTCTCCTTGGTTGATTTAGTAAGCAACTGCCTTCAACCATTGGGTATTTCTTGACTAATTCAAGGAGTTTATTTAACTTTCCAATCTTTAAAGCATGAGTAGTAATAAAAACTCAATATTTTTATCTAAATAAAGCTATACCAATTAAAGTCGCCATAGCATAGTAGTAATTTGATTATAAGACAGGAGACTATGGTTCCAACATCAAGCCTTACATCTTGGACAAAATATGCTCCCAGCAGTCTTTTGACAAAAATTGCCATGAAAACTTTCTCAAAAAATCTGTCTTTCGGAATTGACTTTAAAATGTAGGTGTCGGCACTTATGTATAAAATTAACACACACTACATTAGTGATGTGAGAAACTAGAGCATAATTCTGACTGATGATTTATTATGCTGATGCATTTTCTAATAATCCAGACACAAGAAATTTAGTTTTCTTTTTAAATCATCTGCTTTCAATAAATGATTGAATGAATAATTGTTACCGTATTTTTCAATTACATACAATTTAGTTTTACAAAATCTCACCTTATTATTAACTGTTTCAGGAGTAGATCTCAAACATGTTTGCTGTCTGATATGTCTTTGACAGGAAAAGTTCTCGTTTTAATTAAATAGTGGTTGCAATAATATATCAGTCACTCAGTAAGAGCCCCGTAAATGGTGTTTGTCCACTGAATTGAATATGTCCGTAGGTTTCATTTTTGCTTTGGTTAATAGCCATTTATGTACGTCTGCCTCTTTATTGTGTAGTATGTTCGATATTAAATCGGATAAGAAGACGGACTGTTGATCACTATGAATGTATTGCTTACGTACTTACCAATACAAATAAATTCAAAATATTTAAAACCCACGATCCATACCACATTGGAATGAAAATTGAAATTGCTCCATTTCTCTATATGGTCCATATACTGACCTCCTTAATTGGACATTACAACCCTTTATAATTTTTTTTCAGCAGATAATGGCTTTAACAGATCTATCTAGATCTATCAATCTAATAAAAATAATAGCTTTCCAACACGCTAATACGGTTTCCTTATCGTGAAAAGAATGTGAACATTTTTTTCGCCCGGATTTCTTTTATCACCTGAACAACATTTTTCTATTGTGAATGTCACGTGAATTATTTTTCCCTTCGAATCATATGTGTTTGTTCGAAATAAAACTACTGTTAAAAAAAAGAAAATAAAGTCTTCAAAACTACAATTAAATTTTTAAACTAACCAAAATGTTTAGAATTGGTGCAGTTTTGTTATTGAAATTGGAAGAAGAAAATGAAAGAAAATTAAAAGAAAGAAGTATAAGAAGTACATTACGGGATAATTCAAATCCTTTTTTAAGCTGCGCTTAGTTATTTTTTGGAAACTCTAACAAATGCTGTACCGGTTCCAAAGAAAAGTACAGCTGTACCTCCGGTTATTAAACTTTGTTCGTGTTTGCGGTTTTTCGCTTAAGGTGGGCACCAAACTGGTGTGGGGACCAGCTATCATACCGCGATAGCACAATCAACATTCAGCTTGCAGAATTTTTGGATGTCATGGAAGCACAAATATGTAAAACATGGATTTGTTATCCATCTCAAGCACAGAGAAGTATCACTGCTCAACATTTTTTAGTAATTTTAGTATACCAGGAGTTCTTTGATGCATAGATGGCGCACATGTTAACACAATAGCTCTAAAGCAAGAAAAACATCTCTACTAGAATCGAAAGGAACGATTTAGTCTAAACGTAACACTTGTAAGTAAGCAGATAAATTTAAATATAAAAAGAATTTAAATTGTTATTATAGATACGATACGACGAAATGAAGATCAGATTTATTGATCCTACACATCCTGTCATGATTCCTTTGTTTGGAATATGAGTAAATTAGAAGTGCTTTTGCACTTATTTTAATTCATACATACAAGATGATAATACAATTTATTCCTTAGGAGATGCATGTTAACCACTAGAACCTTGGCTTTGGTTCAGTTTTTGAGCCTCATCAAGAAAAATTTAATGAAATACAGAGTAAATGCCGAAATATTATAGAGAGAACAAATGGAGTTCTCAAAAATAAGTGGAGATGTCTGCTTGGGTCTAGGGAAAAGGCGCCGTAGTCTAGTAGGCTTATTAGATGTAAAATACAAGAAAAAAGTATTTCTTCAGCGACTTCCTCTCAGCAGATTTCTGGCAAGACCTCTGACAGCAAACAAAATTGCCATGGAAAAGTTTCTCAAAAATCTATCGTTCGGAGTCGACTTCAAGCTGTAGGTCCCACCACTCATGTATAAAATTAACACACACAACATAAGTGGTGTGAGAAACTAGGACGTTGTACAATGGATCAATTCGACCTCCGGGAACTGTACTTGTCTTAATTGACAAGTACACGTCCTCTAACCTAACCTAACCTTGGGTCTAGAGGACTAACTATGCTCCAAGCAAAACGATTAAAATAATAAATGTATGTTCTATTAGTTGAATTGCTCCTGAAAATTTAAATTTGTACCTAATTACTATTAAAACCAAAAATTTTCAACTTACATTTTTCTTTTTAACTATTCTCCTCTAAAAATCAAAATGAACAAATTCTGATGAAATGTGAAAAAAATTCACGTGAAAAATTATTCACAATAGGAGGAATTTTTTTCGAAGTTGCCATATGTTCGGGTGAAGAAAATTCATGTTACAAATTTTATAAACAGTGAACAAAATTTGGGCGAAATAGGTTGATTATATTATCCCGCGAGTACACCCGAAGCGCCCTCATTATGTTCTTATTTTCTTTAAAATATAAAACAGGTTAGCTAATCCTGATTGTAATCAATGTTGTTCTAGTCCATTTAAAATATTTAATTTAAATAAGAAGTTTGATTTGTTTTTCTAGGGGAAAGGTATATCGGTCCGTTATATATTCCAATTGATATTTTGCAAACACAATGATAAATATTTTTCAAATTTTTACACAGACACTTCTAATACCGTTACTTCAAGTTATGTCGAAGCAAATACCATAGAAGGAATACAAACAATTGCTGTCGTTACTACTTGTTGTTAAACAAATTGTGTGTTCGCCTTAACAATATTTCAAAAGCAATTTTTCTTTTGTTCGAATATAAAAAAAATTGCAAAACCATCACTTTTTAGCTTAACAGACGTGATGAATAGGCATTTTTATGCCTTTCTATGCAAAATCAACAAGAATCAAAATCTAAAATGTGAATAACATTATTGGGGAATATATAGCAGAAAATTTTTCTTAACATCTTTCCATTTTTATTCCGTCAATAGTTTTGGAATGTGAATTTCGTTATCTAAGATACATAACTAAAAGATCTTAAGACTGTAAAGAGAAAAAATGTTATATAATCATAAGCCGTTAATAAAGTATTTGGTGACAAATGTAGTAGTTGGTATTTGTTTTAAGTTTTTTATGGCTTTCAACCCAAGCAAACTTAAATTGTTAAAGTTAATAGACCAGTTCATATATTTAAACTTATTAGCTCATAATAATTTACTCATCACGTTTTTTTTTTATCAATTTACGGCTAAACCAGCTAAAGAATATATAGATTAGGTTTGATTAAATTGACAATCGTCTCAATGGGCATATCTTACTTACTTACCATTGTAACATCGAAATTAAGTATTACGTCCCATAATTACACCTGGTCAGCACTTCACTATCATCCCGAAAGTTTTACGAAGATATGAATTCAATTGAATCAAATCTTATCAAGAAGATTGCTTGTGTCAATAAATTCTAGGTGAATAAGAATTCCTCTTCTTAGGTTTCCAAGCAGTGGATAAACGTTATTGTGTAATATTCCCAATTATCAGGCATGTGCACCCGGACTCCATTGTCTCTTTTTACCTATTACTGTTTCCTATATCTATATTGGACCAAATCTGTTTAGTTTCTCTGCAATTGGGTTCAATGCAATTCCATCTTACTTTTGCATATGAGTAAAGTTTGTGTGCGACGGCTTGTTTGTTGAGGAATGCCAATCTTATGTACGAACTCAATTAAATTTACCATTGGGCCAACTTTGCTTGCTACCTTCAATATGTGTGTCCAGAAACACATATGGAAGTAACCGTCTAATGTTTTGCTATCTCCCTAACACATACCCGGCTTTCTTGGACAACTTCAGATTTGGTGTACACACTCTTTAGGGATCTATTGACCAATTTACTCTCAGTATATATACAAAAATATCCCACTCGATATACATCGCTGTCAGATCCGCACGCACAGTGGCAATCTTACTGGCCACTACTGCATCCTGAATAGTACTACAGTAATCAGGTAGTGCAAGAGACAATCTAAGGTTCAGTTGTTCTGAAAAGATTTCACACTCGATATTGTTGCGTGATCTGGATCCATCGACAAGATGAGAAGACTTATACCCTCGTTGTTAAATAATACAACAAAAAATTATAAAAAGAAATAGGAAGCGTAGAGCTTCTCCCTCATTTATGTATATTTTATAATCATTTATGTAATCTTCAAAGTTACAAAAACATAAAATATAAAAATAATCCTAAAATTCAAAACAATGGTAATGAAAGCTTAACAACTCCATCACGGAATCATAATGTAAAGTCAAGTGTAGTTGGTATGTTGTTTTTAGTTGTCATAATTTTCATTCGGTTTTATATGTTAAGCGTTAAATAAATGTCTTACTCTAAACACTTTCATCTGATGAAAGTAGTTGTACACTGCTGTGTAGTGAGTATGTTGTGAAGGTTGTGAGTTTTGTTGAGTAGCTAATGATAGAATATTTTGTTTTACGTAAAATGAACGACGGCATTTTAGCGGGTGTTCAAAATTATTGTTTGTGAGCAAAGTTTAAAGACAATATATACAGTGTGTTTTGGTCGATTTTTCGAAGTTCTCTAAATAGGTGAAAAACAAACATAAATTTAAATTAAATATGGAAAACAAAAGTGATAGAGAGTGCATAATAGTTTAAGAAAAAGAATTAGTTAAAAAATATTTTTTTTTTTGCGAAAAACTCATAATGCTGACCTAACCTTCAATCCTTATTTTTGTTTCCTGAAAATTGAGTTTTGGATAAATTTTTAAAAAATGGTAGCATTTGGTCGCGTTGAAACAATTAAAAACCTGTTAAATGAATAGTTTTAAATTAATTTTTGTAAATTTCATGTTGCGATTTTTTGAGTTTTCTGAGAAATAAAACTTTTTCGTAACTTAAACCGTTTGATTGCTAAGCGATTCTGGTGAGAAGATTCGAAAACTGCTCGAAAACTACAATTAATTATTATGATAAAAAAATATACAAAATTCTAATAACCTATGTGTAAAGAGAAGACACTGTATTTCGTCTTTTAATTTTATTTTTGCTTTTTGACTAAATTTTACACTGAAATTCGCAGGGCAAATGCGATTTTCGTAACAAATGAACACAGCGCTTTTGCGCCGCTTAGTAGTCAAACGGTTAAGAAACATCTATTTTTCTTATAGTTGTAACATAATATAATTTGTGCATAGAATTTATAACAGAATTGGACGTCTATAGTTTTCTCCTTTAAAAGCGATTCATACGCTCAATGTTATTTTTTTATACATTGCAACATCAAGATTAATATTAAGTTTCTTCCTTGCTGCTGCAATGGACATATACTGTGATATAATTTTATATCTGCTATTGTTTTGACACCTACTTTAACATTTTTTCATCATTTTTCGTAGTTGTTTTTATAGTTGGGATTTCACTTTAATGGTTGTTTTATATGGTAGTTTATAATGGAGGACATAACGTATGGACATGACACGAACAATAAACAAATAAACAACAACTAAAATTGTGAACCATTCTTTGTTATTGGCTTGATAAAATAAATTCAAATATAATGTGCGAAAAGTGGGCCTATTTAAATAATCAGGTAATTTAGTAATTAAATAAGAAATAAATATATTATAAGCATTGATTTTGTTTATCAAATGCAATCAATTTTATATAAAGACACTTATTTCACTTACTTAATTGGTCTTTACAACACATTAGGCAAGATGATAAACTAGCATCTCACACCATTCATGTTGTGGGTTGATTCTATTCATACACTTTAAAATCGACTCCGAAAAACGAATTTTTAGAGACTTTTCATGGCAAATATATTTACTCTCAGAGTTTTTGCCTGACGACTGCTGAGAGAAAGTCGCTGAAGAAGTAACGGGTAATTTTTTAGATATTATCTTTTTGGCAACACTGGTTTAAACAGCTCACGCACGTTTCGTGTTTTGTTTCACTGTCAAACATTTTCAGTTTGGACTATAATTTACTACGCTACTTCCATTTTATGGTCAGTTTAATCAACTATTCGCTTAATTTAGTTTAATGAAGCGGCTATTCGGGCTATTGTGACTAAATTTCGCACCAAATTTACATTGTTGGACATTAAACCACCAACACGCTTACGTAGAGTTCGAACTGAAGAAAATATTGCAGCTGTATCGGCCAATGGTAATGATGACCATCAATTATCGATTCGTCGCCGTTTGCAGCAATTGAGCCTCTGTTACTCAACAACATGGAAAATTTTGCGGAGGATTTAGTTGTGAAGCCTTTCAAAATACAGCTGGTGCAAGAATTGAAGCCGAACAACCTACCGCAACGCAGAATTTTTGGTGAATGGGCTCTTGGAGAGTTGGCCAAATATCCACTTCTTTATCGAAAAATTGTGTTTAGCGACGAAGCTCATTTTTGGCTCAATGGATACGTAAATAAGCAGAATTGTCGATTTTAGAGTGAAGATCAGCCATAAGCATTGCAAAAGCTACCAATGCATCCAGAAAAAGTCACAGTTTGGTGCGGCTGGTGGCATCATTGAACCGTACTTCTTCAAAGATGCTGCGAATCGTAACGTAACTGTGAATTGTGAGCGCTGCCGTGAGATGATATCCAACTTTTTTTTGCCCAAAATTTGTCATTTGTTTCATATTTCGGTTCTTTTGAGATGTCTGAGCTGGGTTTTAAACCGCGAGCTGGCGTCTTATAAGCTTAGAATATGACAGCTTCGAATTTGCTTAAATATAAATATGTGAAGTCGCCATAATCTCCTAAGTTTTGTGTCGGCATATAAAACGTCCAGGTCAAACATCTTCGGCAAAACGAAATATAAAACGAAATTCGCCAGATTTGTGGGAAAAACTCTTAGAAATAAAATTGCCATGAAAAGTCTCCCAAAAATCTGTCATTTTGAATCGATTCTACAGTCCCGCCAATCATGTATAAAATTAAGATACACAAAATAACTGGTGTGAGGAACTAGGTCGTAATGCTGGCTGAAAGGTTGTATTGACAAATTATGTATGTAATTATTATAATTTCATATGGAAATATTCCATAGATTCCAGCTGAGAATTTAGTTTGTTTCCCCTTCTATTGCCTTCAATTTTATTACGTCCTCTTTTATTACTAATACTTTAGTACTTAAAGTTCTTCTTAAAATTATTTTTAGAGCTGTTTAAATTTAAAAAGACCAGTCGTAGATAATGTTACATTTGATAAATTGCAAATCTTTAATTTCTGATGTTTAGCATTATATTAGTAGGGAAAAACGAGAGGCAGATGAATCACTTGTGCGACAAGCTCAGTCAATTTAAAATTAATTTTACTCTGCTATTTAGTATACAATATTTATTGTATTTTCAGTTGCGTTCGTTGTTATAGACAATAGCACAACACAAGCAAATATTAATGTTTCTAAATTTTGTTAAGAATTAGAAAATTTGTTTACTGCTATAGATAGTAATGCCATAATGTAAAAAATTTCGATAAGCTAGGGATTAATACATTCAGTTAAAATTTTATATGAAACTGGAGTTACCTTGTCAGCGTTAGTGGGAAATATAGAAATTCATATAAATTTACGTATTTTTATTAAGAAAATGAAATCTTGAAGAAAGAATTGACATTTCCCTGCAAAAGAAGTGCATAAAACGTGTTGCTTATCCAGCCGCCCCTTATTTCAATAAGAATATTTCTTTTCATTTTTAATGCCATTTTTTGCATCAAATACATACATACACACTTTATTGGTCATTACATACACACATACATACATAATTGGTCATTACAACACTTCAGTCAGGATTACGACCTATTCTTCTCACACGACTTTCGTTATGCGTGCTAACTTTATACATGAGTGGAGGGACCCACAAATTTTTTTTATTTACTCTCACAGTTTTTGCCAGTTTTTTGCCAGAAATCTGCCGAAAGGGAGTCTCTAAAGAAATATGTTTCTATATTTCGCTTTGTCTAGCCTGGGGTTTGCACCACGGCCTCACGTCTAATAAGCCAAAACACTACCACGAAATTGACGGCTTCAGTTTCTCGATCTTAGCTCCATGGTAGACCTTTAGGAAGTTTCAAAAAGAAACCTTGAAGAATTATGGACCTCTGTGTGAATAACGAGGAACGTTATAAATCCAAAAATTCTAAAAATATAGAGGACAGTATGCCGCGCTGTCTAGAAGCTGTAGTTACTGTAATAACAGGCCACACAAAAAAAAATATCATAAAATTTGTTAAAAAAAAAGTCAACTCAAAAACCCTTTCCAATGGCTAATTTCACATTTTTGCATATTTTTTAATAATGTTGCAACAAGGACGTTGTATGATAATTGTAAATAAAAGTACAATAGACCATTGGAACTATAGTAGTGTTGTGCGATTGTATATTGCAAATTGCTGTAAAATTCCTTTACCACATGGTGCGGTATACGAAGAATAGAATTTATTAATTTTTGTAATATTTTACATCAACCTAACGTGCCTTTATTTAAGGACTTGTTCGGATAATAACAGTGACAGTTTTTGTTTTATTTATTTTGACAAACTTTAAATATCATTATATCAGGTGTTCCAACAGGGAGCACCAAAATTTAACAGTTGATAACGACCATCTTCTTAAAGCTATATCTGTCAAATTAGTTGTCATTTATACCGTCTGTTAAGTCAAATTACGTGCAAATTATAAAAATATTTATTCAAAATAGATGTTTTGTTTGGGCAACATACTGCGCGCTTTACCCAATTTACGAAAGTCGTAATGGTCCTACCGAGTGGACTATTCGCCTATAAATTTGAGTTCACTGGTTCACTAAACTATCGACCAACACCATTATGTCGACATCACGCAGCGATCAAAGACAACGACGTGTGTTCAGTGAATGGGTTCTAGAGCAGTTGGAAACTGACCTTAATTTTCGCCGAAAAATCATCTTCCGCAATGAGGCCCATTTCTGAATATGGATTTGAATTTGAATTTTGTTGAATTTGGAAATACCATTCCACATGTGATCCAAAAGCGTTCAATGCATCCTGAGTATGTCACTTTTTTGTGTGAATTTTAGTCTCATCAAACCAAAATTTCTTTGAGAACGACTTTGACTAAGCCGTTACTTCTGACCTGAATTGGATGATCTGGTACCAACGACATGTGGTTTCAACAAGACAACTCTAGATGCCACACCGGATATTTGAGAACATGTTCTTCTTTAGTGGACCGGCCACCGAGCTCGTGCAATTTGACCCCACTAGACTTTATCTTGTGACATTTCCTGAAGCTGTAGGTATGTGCGAATAACCACAGTCGTCAAAGCCAATATAACCCATGCCACCGAAATTTCAAATTCAGTCTTAATTTTTAATAATTGGACATTACAGAAGAAGCTCCAGAAGAAGACAATGTTGTCTTATCATCGAATAAGCAATTTCTATAATATCTCGCACACACATTGTTTTATTTAAATTTAAAGATAGAAAGTGCTTAATGAAGGATCCGATATATTCAGGTATTTACTATGAAAATTTACAATTCGTATGTAGAAATAGTCACACATATTACAATCATGATATAAAAAGCGGATGCATGCAAGTAGACCCCATTACATCCATAAAACCTAGATTATCCTAATTGGCGATTTATTGTAATTTTGTAATTTGAAAAATTTTCATTTTATCTGTATGTATGTATGTAATAAAATGATATCATAAATAAGGCAGACAACTACAATATAAATATTAACTTATTTTGAATTTGTTTCAAGATCACATCGAATTGTTTGTTGTTGCGAACCATTGAATAAATTATTGTTTCATTGCTTTGGAAAGGGGCATTTGGAATTAACCCACGCACCTACCATATATTAAATGTTATTTCGTAAAAAAATTATGCAAATTAATATTCGTATTTAGAAATTAAGGTTAATCGCAATAATATGGATTTAATTTTTTTAACCTTTTGCTTCTAATACATAGAAACATTAAAGCACAACCAGTAAATTACAAATAAATTATAATTTTAAACAAATCAATGTATCAGGTGTACTGTTGTGAAACGATTTCGTGGAACTAAAATACATACATACAAACTGACATACATAATTGGTCATTACGTGTATGGTGTGTATATTAATTTTAAATACGAGTGGCAGAACCTACAGCTTAATACTGTGTTCAGGCATGAATTTCAATTGAGTCAATATTCGTTTAATTGATAAAATTATTTTAAGTGTTCAAGCATACGCAAATCAGCTTATTCAATACTCATTTGACAGCTGGAAAACAACAAAATTTTTTTTATTTTTTTTAATTTTTTTTTATTTATTTATTTTATAGCATATCACATACAACAAGAAATTAATCATTTAAATTACAGTATGTGATTATATAATATATTATTACAAAGAATGAAATATATACATTAGAATTTAGAAAATAATATTTTTTTAAACTGGAAAGCGTTGCCAGTGATTTGTAATGAGTTTGGTAACGAATTCCACAGCCGTATTGTATTTGTAAAGAACTGCCACTCGGATATCAAACTTCGATATCTTAATTGAATGATTTGCTTTCCTCTATTTGATCTTGCCAATTGGATACGATCAAATAGATAAGACGGTTCCTGCGTGTAGATAACCTTGTGTAGTAAGATTAATGCTCTAATTTTAAGTAACTGCATTAATTCAACACCATATAACAATTTCGATTACTGAGAAGTATTATCATATCTTCTTATGCCGTAGACATATCTAAGAATCGCATTATAAGTAGTGGTTAATCTAGTTTTACTAGCCGAATCGCAATAAGCAAAGATTTCGCAGCCATATAACAACTTGGGCACTAAGTCGGTTTTCGCAAGAAACACCCGAATATTAAGAGGTGTAATGACTTGTATAGGATATAACTTTCTAAGCATAGAAAAAATTGTCCCGGAGACCGAATTTATATGGGTATTCCATTGAAGGGATTTGTTAAAAATTATACCGAGGTTTTTCGCTGAATCTACTATTGAAATGTTCCGAGTTCCCAATGTGATCGGAATATCAACGACAATATCCTGATTTCGCTGTGCTATGATCAGGCCTTTTGACTACGTAGGGTTCAGGTATAAACCATTCGACGACGCCCAGTGGTGTATTCTGTCAAAGTCCTAATTAAGTCTTGCACAACAGTCATCGATTGAGTCTCTTCTACAATTCATATATATTTGTACATCATCTGCATAAATGTAGACATCACTATGCAGAAGACAATTAGGTAAACCATTTATGTATAAAGTAAACAATAATGGTTCAAGAATAGAGCCCTGTGGTACTCCTTTAGGCACAGGCAAGGGAGTAGATACAGTTCCACCAGCAGACACAGACTGGTATCTATCAGCAAGATAGGTTTTCATTAGCGATGATGCACTTGAAGAAAAATAAAAATTGTTGTACATCTTCCTACAAAGTATATCATGGTTCACAGAGTCAAAAGCTTTCGAATGGTCAAGAAGTACCAAGTGTAATACCACCATTATCGATATTGGATCTTATATCTTCAGACACACTTAACAGTGAAGAAACACAGCTATGACCTGTTCTAAATCCTGATTGTTTGCCAAAGAGCAGCCGATGGTCATTCAAATAAGTACTAATTTGGTTGTGTAATAGTCGTTCCAAGACTTTAGATAAAAATGGAAGTATCGAAATGGGGCGATACTCATTCGATGATTTCGGCACGGGAATGACCTTAGCATGCTTCCAACAGTTAGGAAAGTGGCTGGTAGTGATAACGGTGTTAAATAAGTGCGTAATATAACGTGATATCCTAGGTAATAAAAGTCTAATGAATTTAGGATGGATCTGGTCAAAGCCAACTGCATTCGAAGTCACTGTTTTACAGCATAAAATAACATCATCTTCTTTTTTATAACAATTCATAAACTTAACACTAAACCTACCGTGATGGGAAAAATTACTCATTTAAGATTTTTTATCAGAATTTCTTGAATATAACGGATATTTGCCTTTACGACTTCTATTAAAAAATACATCGAATAAATTTTTGAAGATTTTTTCCTGTCTTGTAAATTTTTTTACTAAGGAATGCATGTAATCTGCCTTAACTACTGCCGGAGGTTATTTGCCCTGAGCACAGGTTCCAAGGTTCCAAAATTTCTAGTGCTATTTTGTTAATAAAAATTCTTATTTCATTCATTATAGCCCTTATCCCCAAAATTTCGAAACATTCAAAATATTTTAAATCATTAGAAATTTTAAATAATATTTAGTAGAAAGAAAATGGAATGGCATTTCTAATACAAGAAGTATCGGTAGATTTAGTGTGAATATAAATAAACTTACCTTCCACCCCACTCGCCATTTTATTTGATGTTGTTGATATTTGTATGTATTTTCAAATATCAACAAAATTTGATAGCATAAGTTGTAACGTTCTCATTGAACTTACTTATGAGAGTGCTGCATTTTAAGTTTAACTCAATATTATAATAAATTGTGAATTTATTACGCAATTATTAATTGAAATTTTATATGAAATATTGAGCTCAATAATGGCGTTTATTGCAATTTACGCAATAAAAGTGTACACCTGAACACCGTATAAAGTCGACTCGGAACGACAGATTTATGAAAAACTTTTCATGGCAATTTTATTTGCTCTCAGAATTTTTGACAGAAGACTGCTGATAGGAAGAAGAAATAAATATTTTTTCATATTTTCGTTTTGTTGAAGATGTCTGACCTGGGATTTAAACCGTGGCTTCTACCTACTAGACATGGATATCATATCGTTCATTATTGTACTGAAATATCAGCCACAGCTGTACACTCACTTGGTACTTTAATAGTCGCCGGAAATTATCTTATCATTTTTACTATTTTCGGTTTAAAAACATCAACAAGACAAATTATCGTGTATGCCGAAGAGCGTATTCTTGAAGAAGACTGAAATGTCGACTCATCGTATTTTTCAGCTTGTTCTCCTTGGCTTACGTGTCTGTGAAATACAACTCGACCGACGTTTACGACATATTTTTTCTGACTGGGTGCATTTGAAAATGGCCGAAGATAAACTTTTTTATCAAAGAATTATTTTTAGCGTTGAAGCACAATTTTTAGTATTTGAAGTAAAGATTGTTAAAATCACCATTTCGTTAAAGTCCTTAAAAAATCACGATTACACTCATTAAAATTGTTCCTGTTTTTTTAAGATCAGGTCACTACCATTATTGTTAATAGCGCTGGATATTGAGTCATATTGACTGAGTTTCTATTCCTAAAAATTTAAAATTTAACCACATTTTGTGTCAACTGCACAGCGCAATTTATCAAATAAAGCTCTTAATTGATTTATTTCGAAACCAACTTTCCATTCTGCAGTGGTTTAGTTCATTGGCCGTTTTGTGTGTGTGTAGATGCATCTGGATAACTTTTGATGGACTACTTTAAATCATTGATTTGTGCCAACCAAGCAGAAAATCTTAAAGCATTCTATGCTAATATTTAAATCATTATTGTTGCCACATGATTAAATTTTTTTTAGAAAAAGTAATCAAAAACTTGACTGGTCGAATGTACAATATTACTCGTAATCGAGACATGTACAATGGACAGAAAAAGTCTGGGATAATTTAGGAATGTCATGAATTTTAAGTAGTAATATGTAAAAATAATTGATATATTTTATATTTACTCTCTTAATTTGTTTCTATTTTATTATGCAATAAAAATTTTAATATTTCTCACAAACCATAAGAAAATAAAGGGAAACATTCTGGTGACCTCATATGTTTGCACATTAAAAGTATAAGTACCCCCAAGAAGAATTCTTATTAAACTTGAAAGTCAAAGCCCTAAAATATTAAAATGTTATACTTTATGTTTAGTAAGATATCCCTTATGGACAAGCTTTACATTTAACCTATTTGAAATTGTACCATTGTTTTCTGTTGACATTTCCCGCATTTCACACAAGAACAAGTTTTTCGGTTGACTTTTGTTCGACGTTTATCGACTATGCAACTGTTCTTCCAAATGATGAGGGCATTGTGTAAAAATAATAAGCCTGAAGGGACTTTGATAGGCAAATGACATATTCACATTAGCAGCAGAATGATTGCGTTCATTGAGTTGTAACAACCATTACGAATTCCTAATTCTTCCGCACGTTAGGTTAATTTGTTCTTTAGAATTTTTAAGTACTCCCTCTTATTTGTTATTTCTGGATATATTTTAAACTGCCCATACCTTGTGCCGACATGTGCCTTATGGGTACCTCCTAATCGAGATAAAGAAATATAATATTTTTTTTGTTATGATATATCATTATCAAACTAAAAAGTATGGCTACTTTTCACAGATTAATTCAACTTTATTGAATTGAATTGAAGTCGCCGTAGTCTAGTAGGTAGTGTGTTGGCATATTAGACGTAAAGCCAGGGTTCGAGCCCCAGGCCAGACATCAAAACAAAATACAAAAAGTATTTCTTTGGCGACTTTCTCTCAGCAGATTTCTGGCAAAAACTCTGAGAGTAAATAAAATTGCCATGAATAGTTTGTCAAAAATCTGTCGTTTGGAGTAGACTTTAAACTGTAGGTCCCACCACTCATGTATAAAATTAACACACACAAAATAAGTGGTGTGAAAAACTAGGTCGTAATCCTGACTGAAGGGTTGTAATGACCAATTATTTATGTACATACATATGTATGTACGTGTAATTTAATTTTAATAGCGTCTTTCTGCAAAATGAATCTTAAACCCTTCTTGCTATTAACTTAACAAAACTGATTAATTTTTTATTGAGGTAGAACGTTGGCGACCGTAATACATTGAACATTTTAACCCATTAACGGCGAATGAGTAGAAGAACACCCAAAAAAAGAAGGTTTTTTAAAAAATTCTATTTTGACCCAACTAAACGAAAGTCCAAACGCTTCTTTAAAAACGAATAAAGAAGACATGGAACGGTTTAAAAAATTAGTAAGGCATGACGTTCACATATTTTGGATGCTAGCAAAAAGGTCAAAGATCACGAATTTTTCAAAATTAAAATTTTGTAGAAAGAGCTCCTGCATCCTTGAGATGCCATCTAATATTATATATCTTCTACCCGATGAAAATACTTTTCTTGAATTGGTCTACTTACCTAAGCTACAGGTGCTATTAGATGCCATGGGTATAAAAATACCCACTTAGGCATTGGTTTGAAATCTTAAAAAACCATACATACATACATAATTGGCCAATACAAACCTTAAGTCAGGATTACGGCCTAGCTTATCACACCACTCATGTTGCGTGTTAATTTTATACATGAGTGGCGGAAGCTACAGTTTAAGTCGACTCCGAATGACAGCTTTTTTGAGAAACTTCTCATGGCGATTTTATTTCTTTCGCAGAGTTTTTGCCAGAAAGCTGCTGAGAAGTCGCCGAAAAAATATTTCTGCATATTTCGTTTTGATGACCTGGGGTTTGAATCCTGGCCTTTAGCCTATTCCTATTCACTTTATTATAAAACTTTTAAAAATGAATTTCAAATAGAATTTTCAAATCATTTATTTTTCTTTATTTTTTTATATTTTTGGGAGCATGAAATTGTTAAAAACAATCCCTTGGATGCACATTCAAACCGTATTTTGTAGAAACGTACTCTGTTCTCCCACCACATAGCGCACGCGTTTTCCAATTTTATCAAACATGTGATCAAATTTGTCAGTGCGTTTTTCTATCTGCTGCGCCATTGTGACAACTTTTCCATCACGGTGTCGATTTTCACGAATTTTTACCAACGCTTCAACAAAGGTATCCCGAAAATCGACTTGGCTCATAAGTCGCAAACACATCCCCCTGCACAAGCAGTGTAGTTTCCATGCTTTTACCATAGCCGCGTCAATAGCGTTAGTGAGTAAGGGCCAATACAACTTTTTTCGCTGACTCGAATATGGTAATTGTTGACGCCATTACCGAATAAGTCAACTCCACCCATCCGCTGGCTATATACATGTATTATGAATGATTGTTCAACGACAGCCCTCTTGCGATGTTTACGGTCAAATCTTTTAGTTTTGCACATCGGCTCTACACCTAGAAAATTAGACATCACAGTCACCACCTTCAGAAAGATTTAATATACATATATACATGGGTATAACATTATAATAAATATGTGTGCAGGTAATTACCGCATTATCGTTCCAGCGAACTGCGATAATATTGTTATTTTTGTCAATGATGATGAACACCGAGGTTTCTATTTCATCAATTCAATATCATCCAACAATGCGTGATTGCTCCGATTATCTCGAACAGTACCTTTTCGAGATAATGTAAATAATAAATTATGGCTTGTAAAAAAGTTGTCGAATGTAATATTATATTGGCGTGGATCTGAAATATTCTCTAATAGTCATAGTACCACGTTTTCTCCAAGGACGAAGTCAGCATTATTATTAGCAGAAACGCCAGCATATGAGATAAAGGAATAACAATATCCTGTCATAGAAGCTAACACTCAGTATTTGTAGCCAAATCGTATTGGCTTACCCTTTATGTACATCTTTAGGGAATGGCGACCATAATATGGGATCATCTGTTAATCCACAGAAAGACTATGGAAAATATTCCAAATTGCATGCATTTTTTATTCATTGCATTGTTTAATGGAGTAATCTTAGAAAATTTATCATTCTTTTCAAGATTATTATTGTCACAAACTTGTATATTTTGTTTTAAGCGTTCAGTCAGTCAGTCTCTATTTTGTTGTCCAGCTGACATATAATAAAGAGAAAAAATTTTAATTTCAGAACACACTTGTGTCGAAGTGGGTAGAAAAATACCCATGCCATACAGAGACCCCACGACCCTTAAAAAATGAAAATATTCATATCAATACAAATACTCCAAATACTATTTGTGCCAAATTTCACCGAAATCGGACCACGGATTCTGGGGTCAGGCGTAAATGGGTTAATATAAAAATTTCTTGTAAATATTATTCTTTCATTTTCATACAAACTTATCCTTTATTAAATAACAAATTAAAAATCAAAAATTGTGGGAGGTTAACTTTTCCTATCTGATTCATATTGATCCTTTATTAACAAAAAATAGTTTTGAAAGAACGCGAAAAAAAACTTTTTTATAATCTCTGATAGAAAAAATAAACGCACAATTTTACAACAGAATTGAGAGGTTACTTCGAACAATGTATTAAAGGTATTCAGTAATAAAAAAATAATGAAAAAATCTTTAAAATTCTTCTAAAAGGTCGAAAGAAAACTTTTCTAGAAGATGAATTTAAAACCGCAAAAGCGTTTTGATGAGCTCACATAGAGATGTTAATTTAAATTTTTCACAAGTTATACATACAGTGGGTAGTAAAAGTCTAGGTGGCCCAATATATTTGAACAATTTCATGAATATTAAGCAATAATATAAATAACACTATGCGACAAACTAAAAAAAGAAATACATACATAATTGGTCATTACAATCCAGGGTAACGACCTAGTTTCTTACACCACTTATGATGTATGTGTTAATTTTATACATGAGTGTCGGGACCTATAGTTTAAAGTCGACTCCGAACGACAGATTTTTGAGAAACTTTTCATGGCAATTTTATTTACTCTCAGAGTTTTTTAATCAGAACATTGATGACAGAAAGTCATCGAAAAAGTATTTTTTTATTTCGTTTTGTTCGAGATGTCTGGACTGATACTCTGCAATGTCGACTTTTCCTTGTGGCGTTTCCTTAATTTCCAACTTGATTGATTGATTGTTGAAGTGATCAGACGTGTCTATGTTTGAGCTCCTGCAAAATTTTTGTGAAGTGCCAGTATCCGTGTTTTTGAAATTTTGATATAAACAGTTTATCTATTTTCTATATTTTCTATGCTTACATTTAAATCTCAACATAAAAATAAGTCAATTCTACAGTGCACAATAACAATTTGAAATTTATCAAATTGAAAAAAGAACGCATAGCAACAGAATATAGAATATTCTGCAATATTCAAAATTTACAAAAACTAATATACAACGGACAATATTATTCTTATTTTTGATGACTCATCTACAAAATCAGACAACTGCAATTAAAACAACAACAAACTTACACAGTATTTTTAATCCTATTAATCTTAACACCTACATAGCAACATTAAAAAAAGATTAAAGATTAATTCAATATACTAAACAAAACATAAATAATATATAAAACAATTGAAACAACAATTTTGTGTAAAAACAGTTCGCGCCAATGTGATAATATTTAATAAAACAGAAATACAAAACGATAACAATAAACAAAACAGAATTACAAAAGGACAACAATAAATTCAAAACAATAACAACAATTCACAGTCAGCTGATTTCTCCCAACAAAAAAACATACAAATAAACAAACAATAAAAATTTAAAACAAAACAATACGATACATATGCAAATTGAATATAAAGAAAAGAAAAGAAATTGAAATAAAGATCAAAACAAAATCAAATACACAAACAATAACTAAGATCGGAACAGTTTAAACCGTTTTTTTTACACCAATTGAACATAGAAACAATAACTACAGCTGAATAATAGAGTTGCCATCTACTTCATACTTATTCTACACTGAGCGAAACATTACATAATTAATTTTGAAAATGGCTTGCTTAGTAAAAAATTGTAATATAAAAAACGATGATGAAAGAATGATTGTTTGTTGGCTGTGTCACGAATGTTGTCATTTTAAATGTAGTGGTCTTTCAGGACTCGTTGCTGAAGCCGTTTCTAAAAATAAAGGTCTGCATTGGTGTTGCGAAAACTGTAGAAAAATCGGAGTAAATTATTACCGTTTTTTTCAAGAGACTAAAAACAAATTCACCGAACTTCAAAAAGAGGCAATTAAATTAAATGACCGCATTTCGGCATATGGAAAATTATTTGATGATTTTAAATCTTTGGATAATTTAAAATCTCCCCCACAGTCCTCTCCAAAACGTCGTAAGTCGGCAAGAAATATGAATAAAGATAAACGTGACGACCAAGAAAATGTTTCTGCGCCCCCATGTAATTCTGCATCCGATGGTAATGTTCAATTCTCCAATATTACTGAATTGAATAGTAATAATTTATATCGTGAATCTGATTGCATTGTTCCTTCTTCCAATATTACTGAATTAAATAGTACTAATTTATATCCTAATGTAATCAATCCTCCACAATCTATAAATATTAATCCTCCCGGATCCATAAATAGTGATTCCATGTATATTCCTCTACGAGCAGTTCCTCCAAAAAAGACAATTTTCGTTTCGCGCTTACATTACGATACAACATCGGAATCTGTTGATTTATACATAAGAAATGCTATTGGTAGTGATGCGGATATATCAATACAGAAATTTAATTTTTTTCATCATTTAAAATTACTATTTCTACGGATATTTTTGAGACTCTAATTAATCCGAATTTCTGGCCAACAAATACTCTAGTTCGGGAATATATCTATAAAGCTAGACCGCAAAGTATCGCCGTCCTTCCACAACGTGAATCGTTTGTTCCAAAAAACTAACTGATGATTTTATGTCCATCGCTTATCAAAATGTTCGTGGCTTGAGAACAAAACTTACTACATTATACACGAATAGTTTTAACATCGATCAGCAAATATTAGTATTTACGGAGACGTGGTTAAATGATAATTTTTTGAATACTGAAATACTTTGTAACAAATTTAACATCTTTCGTCGTGATCGTGGCAATGAAACTACAGGAGGAGGTGTCCTTATTGCTATTTCATGTAATTTACCATCTGAGCTTTTAGTAACTGATACACCTCACGATATTGAATTTATAGCTGTTTCCATAAAAATGAATGGTCATCGTATTTTTATTACCTGTTCATATATTCCGCCATCTTCTCCACAAGCTGTATACATAAAACATGCAGAAGCTATAAGTACTGTTGCTCATTCTTCAAAAGACGGTGATTTTATTTTTGTCCTCGGTGATTTTAATCTACCTTCAATTCAATGGAAATACTTACCAGACGATGGTTATTTCATTCAAATGAAGCAGAATTCAAATTTCGACGAATTTTTTAATATTTTGTATGATTTGGGTCTGTTCCAAATTAATGGCATTCCAAACATTAATTTCAAAATATTGGATTTAATATTCGTAAATGAGGTGACTAATAGCTTTATTAAACGCTCGTTCCCTATTACCAGTCCAGAAGATTGTTATCATCCAACGCTCGTATTAAAAACATCCATTCCACTTAATTTATCGATGCCTTCGTGTAGCAAAAATGAGAAAGTTTTTTCATTTAAGCACACCAACTATAAATGTTATATATATGTTAAATGAACTCCTAATCAATACGGATTGGCACTCCTTTTTTTCATGCTATACTAATGTTGATGATATGTCTAAAGCCTTTTACTCTAAGGTTAATACCTTTTTGAATTTATGTGTTCCAAAGCAAATATCTAGACAATTATCCGGTCCTCCATGGAATAATAAACAACTGGCTCGTGTAAAAAATAAGAAGAATAAATACTATAAAAAGTTTAAACAATCTGGTTGTTATATGGATTATATAAGATATTCTGTTACCCGGGCGGAATACACAATACTTAATAAATCATGTTACGATAAATATGTAAATACAATGAAATACAACTTTAAGCGTAATCCAAAATCGTTTTTTAAATTTGTGAACTCAAAGAAAAAAGTAACTGGTTTTCCATCTTCTATGAGATTTCAGCAGATTGAATCTAGTGATGACAGCATTATAAGCAATTTATTTGCCAGCTTCTTTTCCACAACTTATTCGGATGCAACTTATAATGATTCCACTGATTATCACATTAAAATAAATACAAATTCCACAGTATCAATAAATTTAATCAACGTTCCTACTATTTCTATGGAATTGAGAAAACTAAAATTCTCCTATAACTTTGGACCTGATAACATTCCTAGTAGCATCTTAATTAATTGTGCCGACTCTATAGCTGTTCCACTATCATACTTATTTAATAAATCGATTATATGTGGTTATTTTCCTAATGTTTGGAAGGATTCATTCATTATTCCTTTGTTCAAATCAGGAAATAGATCCGATGTTACAAATTATCGTGGTATTGCAAAACTGAGCATAATTCCAAAACTGTTTGAAAAAATGGTTACAGATGATTTATGTTATCAAGTTTCTAACTTGATATCTCCTCATCAGCACGGTTTTAGGAAAAAGTGTTCTACTACAACAAACCTGCTTCATCTCTCAACAGTTGTGTATCAAGGATTTTTTCATCAGCAACAAACAGACGTTATCTATACGGATTTCAGCAAGGCCTTCGATAAAGTCAATCATGTACTTTTGAGGAAGAAACTTTATTTATTGGGATTTTCCGATCTTAGTCTAAAATGGATTTACTCGTATTTAACTAACAGAAAACAAACCGTACTTTTTAAAAACTGCTGCTCCAGAAGTATTGATGTCCTTTCTGGGGTAGCTCAGGGTAGCCATCTTGGACCGCTTCTGTTTTCATTGTTTATTAACGACTTACCTGAAACGATTCACTATTCCAATATCCTAATGTACGCTGATGACGTAAAAATTTTCTTAAGTTATCACCAAAGTTCCGATCAGAAACTTCTTCAAAATGACCTAAATTCGTTTCATTTATGGTGTAATTTAAATCTAATGCAGCTTAATCTCAAAAAATGTAAATACATTAGATTTGTAAGAAAGAATCCGATTCCTGCAAACTATGCTTTTGATGGATACGAGCTTGAGCTTGTAGATAACTTCCTGGATCTAGGAGTTCTACTTGATCCCAAACTAAATTTTATCCCGCACATAACTATGACTGTAAATAAAGCTAGAAGCGTTCTTGGTTTTATAAAACGGTGGGCAAAAGAATTTAACGATCCTTATGTTACTAAATCGCTCTACACATCTCTTGTAAGGCCTATACTCGAATATGGTTCCATAATATGGGATCCTCTATATAAAAAATATTCCGACGTCATCGAATCTGTACAAAAGCAATTTCTGATGTTTTGTCTCCGAGGACTGAATTTTAATCCTACAAGTTTACCTTCTTATTCTGCCAGACTAGCTTTAATTAAACTTCCGACACTTAAAAGCCGCAGAACTATGTTAAATATCTCATTCATATTCAATGTAATTACTGGTGATATAGGCTCCAGTTTTTTAATCCATAATATCACGTTTAATGTTCCTCAACGTCCGTCACGTCATTTTTCCCCATTATCAATACAATTTTTTAGATCCAACTACGCTGGTGCTGATCCAATAAGGAGAATGTGTAAAGAATTTAATAAATTGTATATGCTAATAGATTTTTCGTCATCAAATAATGTTATAAAAACTAATGTAATTATATATTTAAATTCATAGTTTTTAAAATTGATATAAATTTAAATTTACAATTGTAACTTTAATAAATTGCCTGTAAGGAATATTTCCATAGGCAAATAAAATAAATAAAATAAAAAAATAAAAATAAATAAACGATGTTATATTCCACATATGAAGTGACTAGGTCTTTCCAACTAAAAACCACTATCACGAAGACGGCATCATGAACAAAACGAGATCAAAAAATGATTCTTGCGGCCACTTCCTTTTAGCAATATTTCGCCAAAAGCTCTGAGAATAAAATAAAATTGTAATGAAAAAGTTCTCAAATCTGTCACTTATGGAAAAAATTAAGACTCACCACCACTGTTGCCAGATTTGCCGATTTATCGGCATTTTGCCGATTTTTGACTTTAAAAAAGACAAAGTGTGATTTGCCGATTTTTGCTCTTAAAATGCCGATTTAATTAAAAGTATATGTTTGCACCACTGTTTTCATATAATTGTGTCAATATAACTTTGTTAAGAATAGAATACTTCGTATCTGAAGAAGATATACAAAACATTGATACAGAATTTCGAGAACTTAAATTATTAGATTTCAATACTATAATCAATAAAAGTGAAAAGGATTTCTTAAGTTTTTGGAAACAAATTTGTGGAATGAAAACTATTAATACAAACTTTTTATTTCCAAAATTGTCAATTTTTATCCAAACAATTTTTATTCTACCACATTCGTCCCACAGATGTGCAGCCCTTGCGCTGACCAACTTCTTCCTCTTCCCTGATTTTGGTGGAACTTGGTCAGTACAAGGACTGCATTCACCCGTGGCATCACTACGGGCCGCTATGCGTGCTCAAGAGAGCTTTGTGATATCAGAGCTACCACTCCGACCTGACCTGACATTCGACCGGCAATGTGGAAAAGATATATAGTCAGGTAAATATCAATAAAACTAAACATAAAAGTCGTTTAGACAATATCACAATTGAACGAATTCTGTATACCAGACTACTTAAAATTAAATAAAACAAATTGTTTCAATACATTAATAAAACCTGATGTATTGTGGCAATTAAAATTCCGGTATATAAGTTAACGCTAGATATGTTTAAAAATCAAACGCAAATTCACAAATTATTTTCCCACCAAAAATGCTGACACCATGTCTGGCTATTTCAACAGTGGGAAAATGCTGACAACATGTCTAGCAGAAGTGGCGTGATCATACAAATCTACAGGTAGAATGCTAGGGTAGAAGTTAAGAAATATTTTACTGTTGTTTTGACTTTTAATAAATAAAGACGTGTTGTGTGCTCTAAAAAACACACAACACAAAATAATTTTTTTAAGAAAAATAATTTAAAATTATTTAATTTATATAAATAAATGTTTAATTATATTTAATAGAACAAAGTGTAAACATAATTAATGTATAAATATATATTTCACTTTTATACAAAAATTATTAAATGATATGATTTATTTACTTATGTATATGTAACATAGAATAAATTTCTTCGAATAAAAACAGACATTTTACCAAAAAGAAAGATATTTTTATTTTTCCGATTTTTTGACGATTTCTAAAATATTTTGCCGATTTTGCCGATTTATCATCTAGTTTTGACGATTTTATGCCAAATTTATCTGGCAACAGTGCTCACCACCATACCTCAGTGGTGTGAGGAGATGAGTTGAAAAAATTATGATTAACAGTTGTAAAGACCAACTAAGTAAGTACATAGCTTAACAATTCTGAAAAATCTGAAAAATCCAAGCGAATTATCATCAATTTCTTACACACTTACAAAAGAATGCACCCGGAGTTTATAAAAATAATTCTCAATTCAATTCTCAAAAATTTTTTCATTAAAATTTGTAGCATAAGAATATGAAAAAAGTTTTAAATATGCGTTAATTACGTAAATTTTGCGAAAATAATTTTGTAAGACAATTAACGCGAATAATATATGTAAATTAACTTTGATAACACGCCCGCAACATTATCTATTTCCAGAAGGTCTAACGTGCAAACACAATCACAGCTGTCATTAAAGGGGTGGGGGGGTGAGGTTTTACTAGCAACATTAGGATTTAATAGGTCTCATACACCCAGTTACACACAGTTACTAAAGTATACATACGGTTAACAAATTTCAGAAATTTTTTAACCAATCGGTTTTCGTTGAAAATCTTTATAGTTTCCTCGATTTTAAGACGGTATTTTGCATTGGTTAAAAATTTCTGAAATTGAACTGAATTGTGGCCCTGCACAGGCTAACAAAAGTATACATCCGATTAACAAATTTCACAAATTCTGAACCAATGCAAAAGACCGTCTTAAAATCGAAGAAAGTTGTCAGACAGAAAACGGATTGGTTAAAAAATTGCTGAAATTTGTTAACCGTACGTATACTTTTGTGGCTGAGTGTATGTTTAGCGCTTTTGTGTATGTTACGTAAATATTTGTTTGGCTGCACAAGCACACATTGGTATAACGACATGTTTTTATTTTGTTTGTAGCCTTTGATAATAAATTTTGCAGATGAAAAAGAAGAACAGAAAGATCGTAAGAAGCAGCGTTTTTGTAGTTTTTGTAAAGACTTATATGCTTGTTGGTATTTGTATAAAACTCCTAAACAGTCATGAAGACAATAAGAATATTTTCTGCATATTCTAAGTGTACTGGTATGAAATGAGAGTGAAAGTAAAGCACGAATTTTTAATGGGAAAGTAAAAACATTTTATTCAAGACCATTGCTACATATTTTTCCATCCCTCAGGCAAATTGTGGTTTCCACGCCAATGAAACAGTTCGTCTTTCGAAGCAAACCAATTAACCAATCTACTGCTACTATTATAAGGGTACTCAACAGATTTAATAAACAATGTAAACGTCTTTGCCTCTACAGGGATGTCGATATAAAATTATTTCACCCTTCTTTCTATAATCGTCTATGTATTGTAGAACGTTTATAATTTTTTCTGTTTCCTGACCAGTTGCTGGGGATGACGTGAGAGACTTTATCCATTGTCCTATGCTCCGGTTTTACACGTGGATACTTAAAGCTAAATTTTAAATGCAAAAAAATGCAAAAGTGAGCAGTAAGTTGATAGAGCATGAGAACTGCAACAAGTTATTTATTGCGTTTTTTTTTTGGACACTAAGGGCGATTATTACAACTTCCCGTTAACTAAAGATAGGATTTAAACTGCCAAATAAATTGTTTTTCATTATTATAAGTGGACAATATTGTAAAAGTGACCGCTAAGCTAAATGGAGGATCTTCCTACCTGTAACTTTTAAAGTTAAGTTGCCCACATATTCTGATTTGCATTTTTAGCGATCACAAAAGAACAAAATTCGAGTCTTTTATGCATTCTTTATAAAGCTCTAAAACAGTTTAGCTTTTTCTAGTTATTTAATTTAATGTCCAGATTAACTTGTATTCTTTTAACCATGGAACAATCAAGGTAAACTTATTTTAGCATCTTATTAGCTCCCAAACTTCAAAAAAATGTAATTCATCAATAATGTTTAAATGTTTGACAATTAAGATGAAATCGAAATTGTTCTTGTTGTTTAAGTGTTGTATTTAACTGCTAGTTAAAAGTTAAGTTAACGAAACTTTAAATCAAAAATCAAATATTATATGCAATTAATAACTGAGTGCAGATATAGCAACCACAGTTTTGTTCGTTAAAATATTTCACTGTTTGACTTTTGAAGTGTGTGGTGTCATAAACAGATATAAAGGGTTCTTTCAATAAGAACTTTCTACCTTTATGTGTGGAATATATGTACATACATACATAATTGGTCATTACAACCCTTCAGTCAGGATTACGACCTAGTTTCTCACACCACTTATGTTGTGTGTGTTAATTTTATACGGCGGGAGCTACAGTTTAAAGTCGAATCCGAACGACAGATTTTTGAGAAACTTTTCATGGCAATTTTATTTACTATCAGAGTTTTTGCCAGAAATATGCTGAGAGGAAGTCGACGAAGAAATACGTTTTGTATTTTTATTTTGATGTCTGGCATGGGGCTCGAACCCTGGCTTTACCTCTAATAAGACAACACACTACCTACTAGACTACGGCGACTTTGGTTTTACATCCTTTAACTAAACATATATTTTCATATAAAGCAGAAAATGAAAAAAAAATATAGCAAGCATAGACAATTATACGAAAACGACTTTAGTTTGTCATCATAGTTCATCTCTTTATATTGCTTCCAGCAAAATTTTGTTATCGTGTTTCTGCTTTTAGCTTTTGTGTTATCATGACCACAGAATATACACAGAATAGAAACAAGAGTTTGACGTTTAACTTTCCATGGAAAAAGAGACAGCAAATATTACCAAAAAGTATTTCTGTCTCTCTCTGATTGTAACTCTGTTTTGTTTATTTATGTTTTTTTAGTTTTCGGGGTGGTTTTTTATATTGGCGAGAGTTAATAAAAAAAAATGTAATTTTTGTCTAAAACTATTAATAAATAATAAAAACAACTAATAACAATACCAACTTTAACTTTTTCTTTCAAGAAATTAAAAAATATTGGCAACTTTCAGCAAGAAAATTTTTTTATGAGCAGTACGTCTTATTTTGATCTTGTAATATTTAGCTTCTTAATTACCTCTTGCACAAGAAACTATATTCATTGTGACCGAAAATCACACACATTTCGATTAATATTTAATTATTTAAGAATCTTTAAACTTTTCATTGAAGAAATCAAAAAATATTCCAAATTATCCCTTTTTTAACACAAAATAAATCTTTATTTACATTTAATTTTTCTACTTTAACCGCCAGTTTTCACTCTGTATATCTGTTGCTTCTATCACATTTGATTCGCAAAACATTAAAATATTTATTTTCTCCCTCTACGAGGTAGGTTAAAGTGCTGCTTTGAGCGTTTTTAAACGTCAAAGATTTCAATTCTGTGTATATTCTGTGATCATGACACTTTAATGAGACAACCAACTAGAACTCAACAATATTTAAACAAAGAACTGGAAATTTACATGCATACGTACATACTCATTATTTAAAAACCCATCTACTTTTATAACATGTCGCTGGCAGACTGTATTTTGTTATATTCTAATATAGTCAACACCAGGAATAATAGTATTGTCGTTGTATTCGTGTTTACTAAACGTGTGCACAAGTCATTTAAAATTGTACAGTATTGTATTTTTCTCATGAGCGAAATATTTACTGTAGCTGCAAATGTAAATAAGAGTGAAGCAAATATAGAGAACAAAAAAAAACGGCACTCATAAACAGTGATGCCAACTTAGCCCTTTTCGGGCTAGATTTAGCCCTTTTTGAAGTACCTTTAACGCGAAAAATTTTTTTAGCCCTAAACTAAAAAACGCGCAATTTCAGCGCTTTTCAGTATTTTTGTTTGGCCTTTTTTGCCCGTTTTTCCTTTAACTCTGTATGGTAATATTATCTTATGTTTCTCTGGCAATGTCGAATTCTTCTATTCATCGTTTTCTTCATTGTCAGTTACATAGAATTACTGAGAAACTCAAGCTTTGCTGAAAATTTAAAATTGTATTTACATTGATAGGCATTGGTGAACAACATAAGTATATGAGTAAGTTATAATTAAATATTCATGGATGTGTCTGTAATGTAAGTGTTATGCTATGTTTAGATGGAGCGCTACACGCAAAGGTATCGAAAAATTTGGGAGACAGGTCCCCTTTTTAAGAAATGGATAAAGCCGTGCAAAGATGAATGTAAAACAGTATGTATTTACTGCAACACGCAAATCGCCGCTAAACACTACGACCTGGTCAGACATTCAGAAACCAAAAAGCATAAAAAGCGTCCGAACCTTTAAACAGCATTAATATGGTACAACCACAAATTTGTTTTACACCTGCAGTGGTATCAGCGGAAAAGAAATGTCAGGCTGCGCTATCGTTATATATTGCAATTCATTCACCATTTGTTTCCATAGACCACTTGACAGAGATATGCTGTAAAACATTTAGTGACAGCAAAGTAGCAAGCATAAACCTCCACCGTACAAAATGTACAAAGATAATAACAAATGTTTTAGCTCCACATTTTATAGAGCTATTACTGAAGGATTTAAATGAAACTAAATTTAGTCCGATTCTCGATGAAGGTATGTAATAACTTTTTATTGGCGTTATTTTTGTGTATTAACCATAACTCAAATCTTTGTTTAGGGACGGATGTGTCTGTTGAGAAAATATTAGGAATTGTTATTCGATATTTTAGTACCACCAAAAATGATTTAATAACAGCGTTTTTGACTTTAATTGACGTAAATGGGGGAAAAGCAGAGGATTTATTGCTTGGGTTGGAACGAGCTTTAAAAATATACAAGCTTAACATACAAAATTTGGTAGCAATAGGTACGGACAATGCAGCAAATATGACAGGTGTTCACAACTGGTTATATATACTATTGAAAAGAAAATATGGACTAAAAAACTTAGTTTTAATACTCTGTGTATGTCACTCGCTTCAACTGGCCGTAAGTTCGTCAACTCAAACTAGTTTTCCACCGAATATAAATTATATGGTAAGAGAGACGTACAATTGGTTTTCACATTCTTCTATAAGACAAAAATCCTATAGAAGAATATATAAACTTATTAATAGCGATGCTAACAGTCCTATAAAAATTCCCAAGTCGTACCCAACTCGTCGGCTTTCCGTTGAAAAAACGATTAACTCGATTTTAAAAATGTGGTTAGAATTGAAAACTCATTTCAGTGTGGTAAATGATAATCATTTGGAAACAACTCTGCTTAGAGAAATGTATGAAGAGGGCAAAAACTTTATTTATTTAAAATACCTGCATTCAGTCTTAAAAGAAGTACAGGAAGTAAACCTGGCTTTCGAATCACGAAATGCTGATCACGTTAAATTATTTGATGACTTGTTACGTTTGCTGAAATATTTAACAAACAAAATTATTATTCCTATGGACAATTTTGATTATTTGGATGGAGACCTTGATACATTTATTAATACTTTTTTAAATTTCGGTTACAGTTTTGAAAAAAGTTGTAGAGACAACAATATTTCACAAAGTGATAAGAAAGTTATTGAAAAAAATCTTCTTCATTTTGTTAAAAAACTTATAATGGAAATAAGAGCTAAGCTGCCATCTAATATTCAAATATTTAAAAAAATATCCTTACTTAGCTCCCAAAATGTTTTGTCCAATAATGTAATAAGTCTGCTCCCAATATTTGAAGAATTTTGTAATGATACACAGGAGATTGAAGAACTAGAAAACTGTCTTAAAAATTTAAAAACATGTGAATGCAAGAACACTGAAAGAACGGATAAGTTTTGGATCGAGGTTCACAGCTACAAAATGGCAATTGGTAACAACCCATTTAAAAACTTTCTACTTTTGTTTTAAATATATTAATACATCCATACTCAAACGCTGAAGTTGAAAGGACTTTTAGCGTCATGAACTTATTTAAAAATAAAATCAGAAACAAAATGTCGTTAAATACATGCAATAGCCTAATTCATATTAAATACAGTCCCAAAAGAGATAATCTTTGTTGTTCAACTTACGAAATACCAGATCAAATTTGCGTGAAAATTAATTCTAATGAAACGTATAAAAAGTCTCAATACCATATAGAAAGTGATTTATGGAATGAAGAAGAGGATGACCAAGAAGTACAAATCGTATTTAACAATGGCCAACTTTAAAAGATTGTTGTTGTAGTACCTTAATTCTATTGAATGTAAAATGATCTCAAATAATATCTATTAATAAATTGTTTTGTTTAAAAATTGTGTTGTTTTTATCTGAAAAAACTATTTTAATTTTAGCCCTTTTTTGCGCTTTTTTGGAAAAATTGAAATTGTATTGTACTAAAAACGTAGTTTTTTCAATTTAGCCCGTTTTAGCCCGTTTTTCGTTTTTGTTCACGCGTTTGGTGTTCTAAGAGTTGGCATCACTGCTCATAAACCATTGTACAACAATACAAAAGAGAGTAGTGTAAGGAGTACAGCAAAAATATTGTAGACTTCATAGTGTCACAATGTACATTTCTTTTTGCAGTAAATGGGAAAGAAAAAATGTATTTTTTTTTCATAATAAAGAAATACTATTCAATAGCAGACGTCGGCACCAATAGCCCGGGGGACGAACAACTTCGGCTTTTTACACACGTAGGACACGAACATCAACGAATATTAACATAGCAATTTGAATAGAGATTGTTGTTGGAAAAGTTCATGGCAGAAGCAAAGAATGTATAGAAACACTTATGTACGCATATTTTTCAACGTTGACAATACTGAAAATATAGTTTCAGTAGTGAAATATGCTCTTACAACACAAAACATATTTCCATAACTACACAGATAAATAAGCGCTGTTGTATACTTTGAATAAAAGAGAAATACACATTTCAGTGTACTCGTATAAGCAAGACCAACAAAAAAAAATTGATGAAGGGTAAGCTAGCAAAATGTTTTGTGCACACATTTAGTATTTACCAAATAAAAGTGCAATGAATAATTAACGAATGTATTAAACCTCACCATGAATAAACGAGCCACTAACACCGGAGTGGCGGAGTAATGACTTTACTAGTGGAAAGGATAACATGAAGTTATTAAAAACCAGAAAAAGGTTTCTATTTTTATTTTATTTTTATTTATTTATTTCACGTCTATTGAAAATCCTTACAGACTATTACATTTTATATTTCAACCCAGAATTATTATTATTATGATTTCAATACAAAAAATAAGTTAAAAAAGACACAACATTGAAATTATTAATTAAATGTGTTTAATTGTAAAATTATATCCTTTTTAATAGATTCCATTCTATATGAATATTTGTAATATTTGTGTAATATTTTATATTTAAGAAATTATGGTATATTGTTGGACGAACAGGTACTTTTATAGAAAGTTTTTCCAGAAGAAATGGAGAGTTGATAACACCATTAATCAGCTTCAGGAGAAAGACGGCATTTAGCATTTTACGACGGCTTTAAAAGTTGGTAACTTAATGAGTGCTAGGCGTTTTTCATAAGATGGCAACCTTTCATTAGGATCCCATCTATTTCCTAAACCACGAAGACAAAATAATAAAAACTGTTTTTGAACTGATTCAATTTTGTCAGAGTGTAGAGCGTATTGAGGGTCCCATATTACAGATCCATATTCAAGAATTGGTCGAACCAGTGTGGTAAACAATTGTTTGATAACATAACATAAAACTCTTTAGCCCATCGTTTGATAAATCCCAGGGTACATGTAGCTTTGCTAACAGTTGATGCAATATGATTTCTGAAGTCCAATTTACAATCGAAAACTATCCCTAAATCGTTAAAGGTATTGACTAGTTCAAGAGCAGCACCATTCATTGTATAAAATGATCTATGATGATGATCTAGTGAAGCACATATATTTACATTTTTAACATTCAGCTTCATTAAATTAGAACTACACCAAGAGGTTAAGTAGTTAATATCCTCTCGTAAAAGTACTTGGTCTTCAATGTTATTAAATGATAAAAATATTTTAACATCGTCTGCATACATTAATGTGTTTGAATTTTCGATAACAGAAGTGAGATCATTTATAAAAAGAGTAAATAGGAGCGGCCCAAGATGACTACCCTGTGGTACGCCTGACAGTACAGCAATAAAGTTAGATTGCGTATTTCTGAATTTAACGCACTGCTTTCTGTTTACTAAATACAATTTAATCCAATTCAATAGAGATCAAAGTTGATTAAGCTTATGAACGAGTAAGTTATGACTTACTTTATCAAATGCCTTATTGAAGTCGATATAAATGACGTCAGTTTGTTTGCCTACAATAAATCCATCATTTACCAAAGTTGTAAATTCAAGAAGATTTGTGATTGTTGATCGAGACTTACAGAATCCATGATGGGAAGCAGTTAAAATAGACGATGCTTGAAATGACAGTGTATCACATAAGAGTTTTTAAAATAATTTCGGTATAATGTTGAGTTTAGCAATTCCTCTGTAATTTTAAATATCAGCTTTAGATCCTGATTTAAACAGTGGAATGATAAATGATTGTTTCCAAAAGGAGGGAAAATAGCCCAATTTAAGCGATTTATTGAATAAGTAGGTTAATGGAGTACTCAATAAATTGTTCACTGTGAACTTCCGGATTTTTAAACCGAAACGATTTAGTTGGAACTCTGTTGTGAACTTAAGGACCTTATGTTGCATCTGAAAGGCATAATGTGACGATCAAAGTCCGATACCATAATGATCAAATCATTTGCATCAGAGATCTGCAATGAATCGTTTTTTCGCTACTCATAAGCACTCATGAAATTTTGAATATAAGTGAGTCAACAATATCGAAATTTAACTAATCTGATTCATTCGTACTTATTATAACGTTGATTTATGAGTACAGGTTGCAATGAGTATGATTACAACGTTGACATCAAACTCATACCATTCAAAATATGTTTGATTCATACGCCTACTCATTCAGGTTCATAAATTTAGAAAATAATTATAATACTTATAAACGATTAGGGGGACTCGAATCATTTATAAAAATTTAAAACCAAGTTGTTGTTGCATTTACAAAAAAAAGAAAAAAGACACTTAAGCAAAAAAGACAGAGAAGCAAGCAGAGTAAATACACAACCTTTTAGTGAGTATTTTAGTATTCGTACGCGAATCATAACTATTTTGTGATTCTTGTAAATGTTGAGTTATGGAGAGCGAAATGAACAACATCATACGTGTTGTTAATTACAAATATGATGAGTATTTCAAACTTTGAATATGAGTTTAGGTTCCATGATATTAAAATAAGTATGATAAGATATTATGAGTATGATTCGATTCTACTCATCTTTTTGAATACTCATTGCGGATCTCTGAGTCGCATAACCGCAGACCTTAAAACCGCGCCACTGCAACTTTTCCATCAGGCCCTCTACAGCGATATTTCTCAGCCAGGGCCAAGGAACTCCATGTGCCATATGAGCTTCAGCAATGAAGGCAGTAACCCCTACCAACACCATCCGATTATTATCTAAAGCACTATCGACTTCAATGAAATCTGCCAAAGAAGGGCTTTAAATATGTTAAAGATGTACACTTTTGGGTAGAACCAATAAAAACCGAATCTGAAACTGTTAATAAACCGAAGGTATAACGAATATCGGTAATAATTTGGGAGATGATTATTAAATGGTTGGATGTTGGGGCTTTAGACTGGTAAACTAAGTGCTATCATATGTGAATTAGACAAATCGTTTTCCTAAGTGTCATAGTAAAGTCATAGACGAGGTGCAATGTATACATTTCCTTCCATTTGGGACGCGTTTTTTTTTTACTGTCCTCCCGCAAATGATTTATATTGTTGCACTATTCATGGCATGTGACATTTTAGTTTGGAAGAGCAACAACAATTTTTCATTATTCAAGCCTACACACATGCATACATACATGTTTCGAAAACAAACTTTGAGGTGCAACACTTTGTTGACAACAACCTGTTTTCCTTTAGTTTTGTAAATTCTAATATTTTTTTCTTTCGTTAAATAATATAGAGCTGTCACGTAGCACCTTCACCATCTTTTATATTTTTTTTGTTTTTTGTTTTTAATTCTTGTTGGAAATAAATAGTTTATGTAGATTGTTTTTTTTAAAGAACATGTCAAGTATTGTCTATCGAAAGTTACGATATTGTTACGTTTTTACCTTTTAAAACCGTTTATAATATGAGCTCGTAGATTGTAAATAAAAATAAATTTGTGTTGAGTTTTAATTAAATTCTTTATCGTTCGCACAATTCTATGTGCGACTGTTCACAACTTGATGTAAATGACAACAATTGCTTTGTTTGTTATTCCTCTTTGCACTGTTTTGCATAAACAATAACAATTACTGGTCAATTGTTCGACAGATCTTTGTAAGATCTCCAAACCATGATTACTCTCTTCAAACATACACCGCGCCTTCACACAGATTAACTGACCTTCTGTGGTCCCAAATACAGAACATTACCTTGGTGCAAAGATATTCTGCTTGCCTGTAGATTTTGCTCGTTGCCCGTACTTCACATATTAGGAACATTGATTGATTTTGCCAGCTCAAGAAAAAGTTTGTTGAATTGGATGTTGCGGTGAGCAGCGCTCCTCATTGATGTTCGTTGTCAATGTTATTCTCTCTAAGAAGTCATGTGTTCCTGGATGAATTACTTAGAGAAGTATTAAAGTTTGGTAATTTTGATGCTTTATGTTCGACATTTTATAACTTGAGAACCACTTAACCTCATTAGAGAACAATGTATGCATTGGTAGGTCTTCTCTCTTCTGTTCACCTGTAGTTGCCGTATCGTAATGGGTTGGCTTATTAGACGAGAGCTCGTTGATCAACCCCCAGCTTAAATATCACGAACAAACAAAGTGTGAAAGAATGTTTCGACTTCCTCTTACAAGTCTTCTGACAAATACTCTGATAGTAAATAAATTATTTCTCGAATCTGTCTTGGGAGTCAACGTTAATCTGTACGTCCCGCCACTCATGGATAAAATTAACACACACAAAATGGATAGGTTATAATATTGACTAAACAGTTGTAATAACCAAATAAATAAGTAAGTTTTTATTGGGATTCATATATAGGATTTCTTTTTATTCCCGATTGTGCAAATTAACGTTGAGTTCTGGGTAATCGGAAGAAGAGCTGTGAAACTCGATGATTTTCATTAGCGGGTGCGATTTTTGTTCCTGTCGCCTTAATTATGTTTAATATTCAACGCGCTCTCAAATAATACTGTATTAAACATTTTCAAACATATCTACACTCAGCTGTGCTTCGTGCTTATATAGTGGCAGATACAACTAGAGCTTAATATTTTGAATCAATGTTAAAACATTTATTTTTGCTACACTTACAGTAGCGAGAAAAATAATGCAACTCGCTGCCATATTATGTTCAACACCGTGTCTTTTCTTATATACAGAATGTTGCTACGACACCATTATTGAAGTCCCACCATGTTGGCAATTGCTATTTGGGTGAATACATTTGTTTTGGGGGCCAAATAATGTAATTTAACCCATTAAATAAGTAAAACTTTGATTCATCGCTCCACAAAACTTTGACCCACCGCTCTTTTGAGCAATGCAGATACCGTCTAGCAAAGTCAAACCATTTTTTCTTAATAACCTTACTTATAAGTGGCTTCGTGGTCTTCTAGCTAATAAATTTGTCTCCCTTAATCGGATACTGACTGTGTGGACGCCAATAGAAACCCATAATTAGTACATCTACTGCCGTTTTCCGAGGGTCAAGTTTTACTACTTTTACCATTTGACGGTCTTGGCGGGCAGTAGATTTACGAGGTCGACCACGTTATTTGTTTGACGATATCGCGATAAAATCGACAAACCATTGATTTGTTGATATTAAATTGATAAAAAAAAAACCTTATAATGGCAACTTTGCTATCTGCTGACAGCTGTTTGTATTTTAAAATTCACAATTTGCAAATTTTTCATTAAACTTTTATTTTAATTACTCTAGTTGACCTACTTTTACCTTGAACACGTTTGGTTGCGTTGCATTTTTTCTCGCTAAATTTCTTCACTTTTTTATAAATTTTATAAAAATTTAGTAGAAATAGAAGCAAACAACGCTTACTAATGCTTTTAAATAAAATTTAAAAATCAAAAAAACCACAAAAGTGGAGTGGAATTGGATACCGTTATAAGTTTCGAGTCTCGATTCAATATCATATGACGTAGTTGCATTTTTTTTCTCGCTACTGTATATTAAATAAACATGCTGACTAACGAATTCAAAACAAATGGACAGACACGAAGCCAACAACAAAATTTTGTATTTTAATTGTTTCGAATGCGTCAGACACTAAAGGAATACACAATAGCAATAACAAGAGGTTCAACTGATATTCTACGAATTTTTCCTGAAGGCAAAACAACTTATCCTTACAAAAAGAGAAGCAATAGGACTTAGTCGGATTCGTTCGAACATTTACGACATTTGTTCTCGCCACGCTTATGATTAAAACTGTTTCAAACGAAAATTGTTTTCTTAAGAAACTTAAGAAAATAAAAGGATGAGACATATTTGTTTTATTTTATTGTGTCTTCATTCAATTTAGAGCACAATTGATAAATAAACAAAATAAAATGAGGAGACAATTTTGATGTTATTTTTTGTTTATTATTGTTGACAGAGTTCAACTATTTGTTTTTGTCTACGTGCTAGTTTATAATAGTTTTGTGCTATTTATCTCGGCATCATTCATTCTAATGTATTATTCAGTAAAATTTAGTGTTTAACCCATTATTGCCCGGTACCTGAAAACGTTGAGCGATTCAAATGAAATTTTTTGTGTTTTATTTTTTAGGGCTAACTAAGATATATTTAAAGTTTAAAGAAAATGGAACGATTGGTTTTCGAGATATGAGGTGGTAAGTTTACTTACCAGTGGGCAGATGTGTTAACTTCTTTATGAATAATACACAAAAATTAAAATTTTTTTTAAGGAAACGTTTGTAGTTTTTTGTCCATATTGGTTTTTTTACTGTTGTTGAAAGTTTCTTTCGTTTAGGGGAAAGCTCTTCAATTGTTTCGTCGCCAAATTCGTCTCCTGGACAATACTGAAGTTCAAATGTACCAGCAATTTCAACATCGAGTGGAGCATTTTTATCTATAATGTTGTCATCAATATGCTCTTCATCAGAAACATCATCTGGGTCAGGTGGAATGTATACAACGTTAACATTTGACGAGGTTGCAATTTCATTATCATCTTCATTTTCCAATATCGCAACTACTTCTTCTAGTTTAAAAACTTTCTTGATTTCATTTTTAAAAATTATTTTCAATTTTAATACGAGCCACAAGGGGATTTCCCCGTTTTACAAGTAGAATCCAACAAGAATACGACAACTATGTAAAGAAAACACCGGTGTTGAGCGTAGAATGGTTATGTTGTTTCTTCTAGCGCTTTTATGAAATATTGCCTGATTTGCTATACGTTTCTGCCCATTGGTAAGTAAAATTACCACATGGAAAAGTAATAATATTTCAAGCGTTTAGTGAAACTAAATCAAATTGTTTTTTACATCTAATACAAGTACCATGGAATATTGGTTAGAAACAGATAACTGTTAGCCAATTTCATTTCTTATATTAATTTTATATAAGTTTAAAATTTTTTTGGAGGTTTGCGAAAATGTTAGCCAAAGGCTCATGAATAACAATATATAAAAATCCTTCAATTTGTTTTCTGAAAATACTCTAAATTATGGCATAACTTAACAAAAAATTAAAATTTTACATATTTTTAGCTTTACTGCTGTTTAAAGAACTGGTAAGTGAAATTACCGGTTGGGCAATAATAGGTTAAAGAATTTATTGTGTTGAAATATTATTTAATTTCGTTTACGTTTCATATTTTAAAATTAATATACGGAATATATGAAATCGATAAACTTCGACCATGCGACATTACATAGTTCCTCACTTACTTAATTGGTGATTACAACTCTTTAATCAGGATTACAACCTATCTTCACACATCAATCATGTTGTGTGTGTTAATTTTTTTCATGGCAGGTGGGGCACTTACAGTTTAATGTTGAACGACAGATTTGAGAAACTTTTTTATTTTAATTTTATTTACTTTCAGATTTTTCGCCAAAAAACTGCTGAAAGAATGTCAGCGGAATATTTTTCTTCATATATCGTTTTGTTCGAGATATTTGAGTCAGACATTGAGCAACGGTTTCTGTTTTCGTAAGCCAACACACTACCTACCAGACCACCCATTTTGACGGCCCACAAGTAGTCAATTATCTTGGTATTCGATTGGACCCTAAACTGACCCTAAAGTCGCCTCCTTACTTAGTAAGTTTACGACCAATATTGGTGGTCCTGTACAGAGCAGACTCAGATTGATGATGGCAATTACTTACTCTATTCTGCTTTACGGCAGTGAGACCTGGGCAGAAACAATAAAGCCCGACTGTAGAATGGAAATTTTATAATCCGTACAACGAACCTCTGCGCTTAGAGTGGCATCGGCGTATGGGACTGTATCTAAGTCAGCAGTAGTGGTAATCAGTGGTGTGATACCTATAGATCTAAAAGCAGGCGAACGGAAGAAAGTGTGGGAGACTAAAAACGAGCACGGAGAGACAGTAAATGTCGACGACGCCGGAAAGCGAACCATATAACACAGCAGCAAGAGAAATAGAACACTGAAACAAGTGGTAGATGGATGGCAAAACTTCTCCCAGATAGTACCCGCTGGATTGAGAGGAAATTTGGTGCGGTTAATTACTATTTAACACAACTGTTATCCGGACACGGTTATTTTTGTAAATATCTGTTTTAAATGGGGAAGATGACACGATCAAATTGCATCTATGATGATGCGTCGCTGAGACAGAAGAGTCCTGAATCGTGGCTGTATAATCCCCACACCCCGGTGGGATCTGGCAAACTTAATTTTACAATATAAATACTTCGGCTGTTTCGTGTAAATTATTTTATGAAGTAGAAGGAGGCATCGAATTTTCAGGAGATTATCAAATTTGATACCAAGAATCAGGTAAGCTAAATGAGAAATGTGATCCCGACGCCCCTTAAGGAAAACATACCTGGCTATGTTATTGTACGCCAGGTTAAGTTTCTGGTTGTCATCATAACTGCAATTTGCGTATATCTCACATCCATATAAAAGTACCGGAATCAAGTACGTTTTAGCAAGTTGCATGCGAATGACAAAAGGAGTTGAATCTATGACAGCCCACAAATTTCGAAGCATGCCATAAATTCTGCCAACAATGACACTTATATGGGTAGACCACGATAATTTGTCATTAAAGACAATACCCAGATTAGTAGCTGACCTGACAAATTCAATTTTATTTCCCCTGATACTCAATTCAGGTATGACAAATGATCCGTTTGTTGTCGAAAGTGTAATACATTTAGACTTAGAAGGATTGATACATAGTCCATTGGCCGAGGCCCATCCGTCAATCCTTGCTAAGTCACGATTAATGTAGTCCAAACAAGAATAAATATTCTCCCTTGGAGTATATGTATAAAGCTGCACATCGTCAGCATACATGTGAACATTACAGTTAACCAAAACATCAGGTAGATCATTTATATACATGCAAAACAGCAAAGGTCCAAGTATAGACCCCTGGGGAACACCTCTACTAATAGTAAGTGGATCCGAAACTTTGCCATTGAAATGAACCTTCTGAAATCTGTTCGTCAAATAAGAATAAATTAGATTACAGGCAGTTTCGGAGAAATAAAACAGTTTTCGGAGCTTTTTCAATAGAACCGCATGATCGACTGTATCAAAAGCCTTAGAGTAATCAAGCAGAACCAAGAACGCCACACTATTCCCATCAAGTTACGACCTAAGTTCCTCAACTACATTTACCAGAGCGGTAGTACAGCTCCTACCTTTCATGAAGCCCGACTGATTAACCGTTAAGAAATTGTGGCCCCTCAGATATTCATCTATTTGTCTGGCCATGATGTTCTCCAATACCTTGGATAAAAAAGGAAGGATTGCGATTGGCCTGAACTCACAATTAGTTTTGGGAATGGGAAGGATTTTAGCCAGTTTCCAACTTTCAGGAAAAGAAGACTTAGTCAGAACTGTATTGAACAAGTAAGTATAGTAAGGCAAAAGTTTAGGAGTCAGAGCCTTCAAGAATAAAGGATGCAAATCATCAGAACCAACTGCATTCGATTTTACCGCTGAAATACATTCCAAAACCTCAAACTGATTTACGCAATGAAAGCTAAAGGAATACTGTGGTGGAACACAACAGAGGTCGTCATACAAGTCACCGTTAGACCTTGGGACCCTAGAATTTACGAACTGGTCATTAAGCTTGTCCACATCCACATCAATATCGGCCTTTGGACATTTTCGGCCTATTCCTATTTCACGAATTACATTCCATTTAGACTTGTTGTCCATAGCATTGGAAAATTTTCCGCCATAATACAATCTTTTTGCAGTTCTTATGCTCCTGGTAACTTCCATCCGTGTGAATCTATGTAAAGCTTTCAAATCATCCGTCCTAAACCTCTTCCATCTCCTGTAAGCACTATCCCTCCTCTCAATGAGTGCTTTTATTTCCGCATTAAACCAGGGCTGTTGTTTAGGTTTGATGTGCTTGGTTTTGACAGGAACGCACCTGTCATAGAGCAAACGCACTCTGTCCTGAATAAACGATAATTGGTCATTCGCATTACCCAGTGTGTATACCTGGTCCCAATATACGCTATCCAGTTCAATATTCAGAGTTGCATAATCAATGTTTCCAAAATCACGATACGTAATATATTTGTCCACGGGACGAGTTACGGACAAATTATAATTAAGGAAGAGAAGGTCATGGTTGGAGAAGCGGGAAGCAGAAATTTTGTCATATAACAATACCCTGTTAATGTGATTCACAAATATAAGGTCTATCAAGCTACTGGATGTTGAATGGAAATGTGTAGGTGTTGACACATTTACAGGACTGAGGTGAAGTGAGAGCATTGGTCCAATAAGGGGATTATCAAGTAGAAGGTTATTGTTAAACTCACCTACAATAACTATGTCGTCATATCGACTGGTAAGAGAGAAATAAAAGGATCAAAATTTAAACTAGAATTCGGTCTATATACACAACCAAGAAGAAGTTTCGGACCATCGCCTGTTGATATTTCCAGAAACAAATATTCAATCTCGCTCCCAATGTGATTTAATAATTTTTCCTTACAAAGTATACCATTACGAACATAAATCGCAACTCCACCACCCCTGGCCCTGGTCGCATTACCATTAACCAAGATTCTCCTATCTGATCGGAAAAGTTTAAAGCCCTGTAAATTAAAAACTGTATCCTGAACATCCAAGCGTAACCAAGTCTCAGAGACGCAAATAACGTCAATACTTGCTGCCACAAATAAGTACCTAAATTCATCAATCTTATTATTTAAGCTCTGAGCGTTTATGTGGACAATGTTGAGACCTGCTTTTTGTTTCGCAAGGACTCTAATCATGTTATACACACAGTCTTTGGAATTAGAACCGTTAGAATTCATGAAATGGTACGAAATTTTTGGCAATGCATTCAATAATTAGATCTAAAGCAGAAATCGTAATATTTAAGCGTTCAAATATAATGGAGTTATACATACATGACACAAAGTTGTAGAAGAAGAATGTATTAATTAAATTGATATTGAGGATAATTAGGTCGATAAAAATCAAGTGAAGTTTTGGGAGTTCAAACAGCATGGCCAGGAAATAACTTATTAAAGCTGTCTACATCGTCTATTAGTATGAGGTCATCATTCATATTCTTTTTGACGTAAACACAACCCCGCATAGAGAACGCAGAAGATAAATTTTTTTTCTTTTTGAGGCGAATTGCTACGCTCAATGTTTTAAAATTAGTCTGTGTTAAGTTCTCGTTAACATAGAACTTTTCTTCTGATGTCAGGCCAATATTTCTAAGGCGGAAGACAAAACCACTGTGTAGTTTCCTGAAGTTCGCCATGGATTTCAAAAAGAAATTCCTATCATACGCAGACCATAGTTTTACAATAATTGCGGCATCTTTGGAGTTCTCCCTATGCTTGTTATTGAGATTCCTTAGACGATAGATTGATTGAATGTTCGGCACAGGTGTGTTTATGGTGTTACAAATTTTACAAATTATTTCCTGTAGGTTCTCGTCCTGGGTGTACGGGATTTCATTGATCCTAAGCTCCGACGAAACCGGGTGATTCTCTTGTTGCCTTAATTTTGTTTTGAGGTCACTAATTTCCTGATATACTTCTGAACAGCGAAGAAAATTGGAATAGCATACCCATTTACACTGAAACCTTGCTGAAATCTAAGAAACTTGATTTGAATGAGAAGATTAGAATGGATGTTTAAACACCTTTTCAGGTACCGTTGCGCAATCCGTAAGCAGATCTGGATATAAAGGGGCCAAATGGACAGAAGGACTCCACTTCGAAATAATTCTGTAATAGTTCCGGAGTTGGCAAAAAGAGCTCAAATGGAGAGGGGGAGATTTAGTAAGTGAAGGCCCCACATGCGGGGCATAGTTACGCCTTCATAATAATAAGGAAATCACCAAAGAAATATTTTTTTTTATTTCGTTTTCTTGGAGATGTTGTCTGACTTGAGTTTTGAAACGATCTAATAGACTACATAATAGACTAAGGCGACTTTCCTTTGGTTACTTACTTGTTTTAATTGCATAACAAAATGTTTTTTTAAAAACTTGGGGAAAAAATTTGCTTAAAATGCATATTTTTGACATCGATATGTTTTTAGCATTTATACAGTCTTTTTCCCTCCTCTTTTGAAGCCATCTATATGTGGAATATCGTAAAATTACACCAAAAGCTGACATCATTATATTACACCATGAGGACGAAATTTGTTCAACGGTACGGGCCACCTAGAATTACATGGTGTTATGTAATACAGGGCAAAACCAAAAAACATTATAATGAATTACAATCGATTTTATATTTAATATACACTGGCGAGCAAAAGTGGGTACATAATATGAAAAATATAGTTGTATTTTATTTTTTAAAATTACTAAACAAGCCATATGTAACTTTTCTTGAATTAACACATTAGTGCGCAGAGCCCCTTATAAGGAAGACTCTCGAATTTTCTATTATAACACTTCCAAAAATTTTAATTTCTAAATAAAAAGTATTTTATGTTGTTACTGATATTCGAATGAATAAAAATTTATTACATTATATTCAAAAAATGCGATCTGAGTGTTGCGTTTTATGCAAAATGTGGAATATCAATTTGTGAAAAAACGAAAATTCCGAACTGAGTAAGAAAAACTAAAATATTTTAAATATGATGTGAATTATTATTAGTTTTTGTGTTTTATTATTTGTGAATAAGTATAATGACTCAATTGATGTAAAAAAATTATGACAAAATGCAACACCATGCGTGTAAAGTGACTTTCAATGTAACGTCCCCTAAAAGGGACGATAATTGTGTAAAAATTTTTTTCATAAATAGACTAACAATTTCCGAAATGTTATTTGAACTGGAAGACCTTAACGACAATGAGCTCAATGGCGTTCCAATTTATACAATTTCCCCACTAGATGGATCCAATACTGATCAAGATAGCGATAAAACTGATGATGATCATGAAGAAAATCGTATGTGCTGTTTCTGTAAGACTAGCTGTTTCCAACGAACGTCTGTTCTTGTGGAAAAAAACAAACAACAAACGTTCGTCTGAAACCGCTTGTCTTACATAAAGATCATATTAAACATTTCGACTTAAAATTATTATCTACAGCATACAAAGTAATACAGGATGGTGATAAATGGGATCACAGTGACTGGGCATTAAATTTAACGGACGGTTTTATGATCCAGTTTGATGTATATGTGGGAAAAATTGCATAGTCCACTATCAAGGGATTTGGTGTAGTTGCTGGTGAAGTGCTTGATCAACTTTAAAACATAATGTTCCACGTAATAAAGGATTCAGCACTTTATAGAACAGAGCTCGTTATATTTACTTCAGGTATATATTACATATATATTGATGAGATGGATCTATTAGTTGTAGTCTACCGCTCGCGAATCAGACATTAGAAATGGTGGTGGCCAATATTTGCATATCTCTTTGATGCCTCTAATGCTAATGCATGGCTGCAGCTAAAAAGGTTTCATTCCAATAGTCTAACATGTGCGTCTCTTCACATTTTTCGGCGAAATCTTGCTAATTCTTACCGTATTATGGTACCACATCTACAAGAGGTTTGCGCATAAGCAAATTGACCAACCTTAGTGAATATTCTAAAATTTAAAAACGATGTGGATATTACGGAAATAAAACAAATTTTATTTGCAACAAATATGAAAAAGATTTCATTCCTAAGAATTCTTCAAAAGTTACGATACGCCTAGCGTACCTACTACGCAGTGTCCCTTATAAGGGATGGTCTATAGCTCCAAAACTACAAAATTTTTTGAATAAAATGTTTTTTGAGACAAATTAATCACATCATTTTTATTAATAATTGATGAAAATTATAGAAGGAGAGTGGCCAGGCAACTTCATCCACTAATGGGTTGAAAAAAAATATTTTTTTTACTATAAAAGACAGCTCAAATGTTTTTTAACAGCACTTATCCAATTTTGCTAGCTTATAAATATAAATATAAAGTATGAAGTACAAATTTTCTTGCTTAAAAGTGGGGTATGCTTAAAAGCGGAATGCATATATCGAAATAGTTTCAATGCATTTTGAAACAATAATCAAAATTGCATAACTTTCAGTGCTACTAAGCGGGAAATTATTATATTCAGGGTTCTTATATTCAGGGAATACTGTAATATGTATTAAAACCGCAAAATATTACCGTTTATTAATAAGACTTGCAACAGTGGCCCTAAAGGAATATAGAGAACCAAAAAACTCTCTAAAATTAAAAATTCAAGAATACAAACATAACTTTTTTTCGTCACTTTTTGATTTTTCAAAAAGGGAGTAGATATGCTGATGCGTATATAATTTGAATTTGAGCAGCGAATGTGTGATTTGAATAAAATGCAAATAAATGTTGATTGATTATCGATTTCGAGTTTTAAAAAATAAAATTCTGTAAGGCAATAGAAAAATAGAAAAATCAATAGATAGTAGTTAACCTGATGTATTTCTTATACTTCTTTGGAAGGAATTTTTAGAAGTCGCCGTAGTATAGTAGGTAGTGTGTTGTCTTATTAGACGTAAAGCCAGGGTTGGAGCCCCAGGCCAGACATCAAGACAAAATACAAAAAGTATTTCTTCGACGACTTAATCTCAGCAGATTTCTGGCAAAAACTCTGAGAGTAAATAAAATTGCCAAGAAAAGTTTCTCAAAAATCTGTCGTTCGGAGTCGACTTTAAACTGTAGGTCCCAACACTCATGTATAAAATTAACACACACAACATAAGTGGTGTGAGAAACTTGGACGTTGTACAATGGGTCAATTCGACCTCCGGGTACTGTACTTGTCTTAATTAACAAGCACACGTCCTCTAACCTAACCTAACCTTGGAAGGAATTTCAATTGTCATAATTGTCATCGTACATGTGTACGTAATACTTTATATTTTTGAATATACACCTTAAAGATACACAGAGTATCTTATTTCGAAGTACAAAGGTAAAGTTGATTCCTGAATTTTGATTCTAAATACGTTTTACTGATTTTCAGATTTACCCTTTCATAGTTTGCTAATTCCTAAATAAAGTAATTCCTTTCATTTTCCAAAAGATTTGAAAGTTTTTGAATTTTACTGACTTACTTACTTAATTGGTCACTCGAAGCCTTCAGTTAGGATTACAATCCAGCTTCACAAAGTGGCAAAACCTACAGTTTAAAATCAATTCCGAACTACAGATTTTAGAGAAACTTTTCACGCCAAATTTTGTATTGACCTTCAAAGATTTTACAGGGAATCAGCCGAGAGGAAGTCATTAAAAAATATTTCATATTTCATTTTGATCGGCGGATGGAGGGTAGGAAGGATGAAAAAGAAAAGTGCCTGGCCACAAATAAATCTCTATCGCTCTAAGCGTTGGATACTCATTCCCGGCTAATGCCCTCATGATTTCATGGAAAAAATTACAGACTAGTTCGTTGCAAATTTTTATGTGAAATAAAATTGTGTATCCATCTTCTTCCTTGATCAAGTTATTGTTATAGTTAGAATTTTCCTATATGCGTTACTTTATAATGAGCTGGAATTTTTATTGACAGTACTAGTAAATTACGTAAATTTTGTTATCTCAAAACCTATTTGGCTAGTTTATTTTGTTTACTCATTAGTGGCTTTATTGTTTCCATTGAACATTACTACGAATTGTAGTTAAGTAGCAACATTTGCTCGGCAACAATAGCAATAACAGCTGTAACAATAAATAAAATTATTGGTAACAACATACCCATGAACATATGTACATATCTATGCCCATCGTCTTTATGAATCTGTATTTATTGTAGCAGGATATATGTTTGTATAACAACAACAACGTTAGTTCTTGTATACAGCATCAGCTTTTCTTCTTCCGGAATTTATATTTTAAATGGTTAGCATATAAATTAATACAATTTACAAAGAAGTCAGAAAGTTATAGAAGAAAATCGATACAAAGTTAGAGTTCTCTTAAAGCTATGAATTTTATTAAACGCGTGACTTAGAGATAACTATATAAGTTTTATAGTAGTCGTTTTAGCTCAAAATACCTGAAACTATCTGTTAAGCAATAAACCCGTCCAACCAAATGATTCATTATATTTGCTAAATAGCAACAAGAAAATGTATCGCATACAATACATACATTCATACAGCAACAAATTATCGAAGATCAATCATATCAAGAAGAGACTAACAGTGGTGAATATAAAAATAGCCTAACAATTTTGTTTCTAGGCAAAAAGAAAAAAAAACAAAAAACGTGTTTCTACTTATTACAACATTAAACTTGAATGTCCTCTGTTATACGATTTTCGAATTCTTGAGGATAACAATACTTTCGGTTTTCCGTTACTACTCCAAAGGACACGCCACAAAATGGAAGCTTTCAAGAGTTTTACACACTTTAATAAATTTTTACTTTTTTTAACCCTTTCAGACTTTAAATGGAAATAATTGAGATAAAATACTGAAAATTAAAATTTTTCTGTAAGTTAATTTAAGGTTGCTGATTCAGAATATATGTTATAAGTATGTTGCATCAGGATTAGAACCCATCTAGTGCCGGAATTGTATAACTTACAACGTCATTGAGCTAATTATCGTCAATGGCTTCCAGCTCATACAATATTTCAGAAACTGTTAGTCTATGTATGAAAAAAATGTTTACCCAATTATCGTATCACACTAAGAGCGCAGTGTCCCTTTTAGGGGACGTACCATTAAAAGTCACTATATGCCCGTGGTATTACATTTTTCATAATTTTTTTACATCAATTGAATCAAATAACGCACTAAAAATAACAAATATTTATTTATTTATTTATTAATTACAATACAATTACAAATTATATTCTAATTATATACGAGCTGAGTAACTTTGACCCTATGCTCGGTGTAGTGTCACAGACCAGAGTCTCTGGTGGGAATCGACCCTAACGCTTATAGTCTAGCACACTACCCACTAGACTGCCAGGGCACCCTAAACAAATATTTATATTTTTGAAAATGTTAAAGTAGAAAATTCGAAAGTTCCTTATAACCATACGTCGGCACTAAGAAAACATGATAAAAATGTGAGTATTATTGTGAGAGGCATGTGTTAACCCAGAGGAAAATTGTTAGTAATATTTTCAAGTCTACTTATTAACCCAATAATATGTATATGTGAGCGGAAAATATAGAAAAATTATACTGCGCTAAATCCCTAAAGATACCGTATTTAACTTGACAAGTATTTATTTATTTATTTATTTGTTATTAGTCATAGCACAACAAGATAATAATCTTATAAATGAAAGTGCTATGGGAGTACATCAAAGAAAGAAAATAATAACAAATCATTGAATATATATGTAATGAAATGTTTGAAATAATGTAGAAATAAAAATGAATAAGAACGTGTTAAAATCATGCGAAATAGCAATCGATACAAAAAGGATAAAAAAATGAATATGTGTAAAAATTAAATTAGGAAAACTACAGAGAACGAAATATACAAATATAAAGAAATATACAAACAAAGTAAAAAATATATTCATATACTAAGATACAATGAAATTTAAAGATATATTAATTAAAAAAAATGAAAAATTAAAAACAATCATTAATAGAAATAGAGAGAAAAATCTTCCAAAAATCGAAATCATTTCTCATTGATATTAGTGAATCCTACTGTAATATTTCTTTGGGTGTATAATTGATGTTTGAAAAAAAGCGACATGAACCTTCTTCTTTAAAAGCTGACAAGCAATTCAGTTGCATTTTTACTACTATTCTGTGAGTTTTACGAACATTGTTGATGTTCGTGTCCTTTGTGTGTAAAAAGCCGAAGATGATGATGACGCCTGCTTATAAGGTACTTTGCGCACAAGTGGGTTAATCTTACAATTATTAAGATGGCCTTAAATTTTATCTGCTTTTTGTTGAGAAAAGTAGTTTTAAATTAATTACTTTGAAGTCTTAGAGTTTTGTAGCATAAAGTTTCTAAAGGTCTCGAAAAACAATAATTTTCATACTTGTAATAAAATGTAAAATTAATTTGTTGTCTTTACTGCTGTAATTTTTTATTGCTTTATTGTTTTATGTTTAAAACATTTCAGTTAACATTAAATAAAGATTTATTATATCAAGGAAACACATGTAAATAAAACGCGGAATAAAAAAACGAATAATTGCTGTGTATACTATAATGGGCTGTTGAAGAATCATTACAGTTTCTTTCTATTGCCCTAAATGCCAACAACTATATTCTTCGTATTTTAAAAGCCCATTATTATTTTGTTAGATGCATGATGTAAAATCGTTTAGAGTAAAAGTTTTGCAATTAAATTCTATTTTATACAAGAAATAAATTTTATGTTTTCGGCTGAAACCTACGCATGTGGTTGTTGATATTTGAATTTAAGGAGTTTTTGTGAATAGAATCCTTGTTGCTATGGAATATTTCAAATTAGGCGTATACGATCCGGTTGTAGTAGCAATTACAAGTATTAAAACAATTTTTAAAATTGGTTAGTTCTACTTTCCATCTGTTTATTTGCTTTTATTTATAGTGTAATTAAATAATTAAATTTTTTGTAATATTTAGCAACATAACGACGCTCAGCAACCTAGACAGTCAAAGTTATTTATTTAGTTAAATATCGAATGTTTTTACTTTAGCTGCATGAGAACTATCGATATTCATAATTATGGTTTGACAGCCAAGAAAGTAAACTATTTCTTTTACTTCAGAACAATGTTTCGAAATTGTGAAAACTTTGAAAATAATAAATAAATAAATCTGCTTGTGCAGTTATGGAACACTTCGGTCGACAGAATCAATCGTTTGTGCACTTATTTCAGACCTGACAAGGGATTAATATAAATTGTAAATTTAATTAATAGTCGTAAGGCCACGGTTCAAATCCCAGGTCAGACATCCTCAACAAAACAAAAATAAAAAAATCGACAGATTTCTGGCAAAAACATTGAGAGTAAATATAATTTATATCCAAAGTTTCTCAAAAATCTGTCGTTCTTAGTAGACTTTAAACTGTAGGTCTCGCCACTCATCTATAAAATTAACATACACAATATAAGAAGTGAGAGGAGCTAGATCGTAGCCTTGACCGAAGAGTTATAATGACCAATTTAGTAATAATAGTAGTAGGATTTATAAATTATAGCTTGTACAAGAGTTGAAATCAAATGAACATTATTTAATTCGCCTTTTTGTTGATAATGCCAGTAATGGACAGTAATAGATATTACAAAAATATATTCATTCAAGATGCAAGAAGCATCGATGTTATATCGATTTATCACGCATCGATACTATCTGTGCATCAATTGCATATTTGTAGCAAAATTTGAATCCAAAAGCAAGATGTACTTTTTATTGCATAGAGATAGTGGAGAACGGCAGCCAAACGATTTAATGTGCTTTCTTCAACTTATATTTCGTATACACTCAACCAATAGAACCTGTCTCCCACAAAACTGTTGCCTTGGCCGTTCGAATAAGCCTTGCTTATTACTCAATTTAATAAAGTCCCATGTGTTTCCTTCTCAGGTGCATTAGTGCCGCACAGGTTGTAAATATATAGACTTGTTACCTCATCACGGAGTAGAGATGAGCGATATTTTCAAAACTGTGATTTAATCACGGTGATTGATAATTCACTGGTAACTACAGTGATTGAAATTGCCAAATAACAGTTACTAATAATGTCGTTCTTTCAATATTGTTACATACTCAAATTTATTTCATTTTATTTTGAGCGAGGCAGAATTACTATTAGATGATGCTGATTATTTACTTTCGTCTTTTATACATGAACTTTCTGTGAAACTTAATTGTCAAACTTCATATAAAAAAATTACATTAAAAATAATAACATTGATGACACCACTTTGATTTTGTTTAGTAGTCTTTTCGTAGTATGTATCTAGATAGTTGTCTCTTTCTTACGACTTAATAAAATACGTTATTGTCATTATTGTTTTCTTTTGGAATACTGTGATCACAATCACTGTTTTAAAGAACAGTGATTAACAAATCACGTTCACTGAGAACAATGTTCTTCAAAAATCACTGGAAAAAATCTCTATCACGGAGTCTACACATTAACAGCAGTGATCTTTGAGTTTACATCCACCGACTAACAAGAGTTGGCAATTATGACGTTTGAAAAATACTGAAAACATCAACCTACACCGTCTATTTAGAAGGAGAAAAAATGTTACAATGTTTTACAAAAAAATGTGGTAGAAGCAACAGATATTCAGAGTGATAAAGTAGCAAAAGTAAAAAAAAACATTTATTTTACGTTAAAAAAGTTTGGAATATTTTTTAATTTAATCAATGAACATTTTAAAACTTCATAAATATTTATTTACACGGTGGGGCAATGAAACTACACCCGAGCAACTACATAGTCTAAGTTATTCACTAGATTGAGTAGAACTCAAAAAATATTTTTTTATATATACCCTCCAAACTTATTTTATTTGACAAAAACCCAGTTTTCCGATCCTTTCACACAAAATTATTGATAACCAAAATATGTTTGAACCTATTTTAAAAATCCAAAATTGGAAAATATTATTGTTTTCCTATTTTTTCAATTTTAGCCATTCTTAATTGCAAAATTTAATTAAAAAATATCGAATAAGTGGCGACATTCTGAAAGTGAAGTGACACTTCGTTTGATAAAATTGGACAATATAAAAAACCATCCCCAAAACCTAAAAAAATAAATAAGCAAAACAGACGAACAATTTGAAAGGGAAAGAAATACTTTTTGGTAATATTTATTTACGGATTTAGAATTTTATTCGAAGCTCGTGTCAATCTTATAAGAACTGAGTGTTCTGATGGCGGCCTGGCTATAACTTAGTAGTGGTATGACTCATCCTCTGTAATTCCTGGGAAGACAAAGCAGGCAACGGAGTCAGAAAAAATCCAATCAGTCTTGTGTGAAGACGCGCGTTGTTTGAAGAGAATAATCGTAGCTTGACGATCTCCGTTATAAAGATCTGTCGAACAATTGTTATTGTTTACGCAAAAAAGTGTAAAGAAGAATAACAAACAAAGCAATCGTGGTTGCTTACATCAAGTTGTGAACAGTGTCACACAGAATTGTGCGAACAATAAAGAATTTTATTAAAATTACACACAAATTTGTATTTTTTTAGACGTTTTTAAAAGGTAAAAACGTAACAATAACATCATTCAAACCACCGCCACAGTTTCTCTGAGTGGAGCGCATCCGTAAGGTCTAATGTTTCATGTTTCTTCACATAAACGAGACTGAAATTGATCGATGGCATGTGTTATGTTGGCCTGAGGCCCTCTGTACCTTGTAGCTTATAGGCATACACCTCCCACATAAGAAAGTATCATAAAAAATGATTAACGGTGTCAAATCACATGATCTCATTGGCCAGTTCACATCACCTAATCTAATCTCTCATGCGTGGCATTGTTGAAGTTGTGATATGTGATTGGGATCCAGATCATCCCATTTAGACCAAGAGAACCGATCTGGGTTTGCACCCGAAGTTAATAGTTGTCCCATATTAAACCAAGATTTTTTCCGTTTAGGGTTCTGAAAACAAAACGATTTTACCCTACCCTGTCTTTGTAGCATTTTTGTTGTTTTTGTTATTTTTTACCTTCTTTTCAAAAAAAAAAAAATTCAGTCCGAGATAGTATTTTTTGAACGTAATATCTTTTCAATAACTTAATGTACGAACAGTTATTTAAGTCTCAGTTCTAACTTGTGTGCTACTAACTAAACTGAACTCTTAAGCTATACGACAGCCCTTTAAATGCTAACTGTATAAATTCTCCCACTATTCACATCGGGTTTGTTAAATTTATCCATGTGTAGCGGTTTGAGAACAAATTCTAAATAAAGTCTTAGTAATAAGTTTCCAAGTTTTGTAGATCAAGCATTTGAATTTCAAATTCGCCAACAATTTTCCCACGGTTATGCACGCCAATTTCCACAGTATTTCATTTCTTTACTTTTTTCAATTTCTTAATGAACTACTTTATGAATTATGATACTTTACAGAAAACTTATAGAAGTGTAAACTATAGGGTCTGTCATAAAATTCTCTATTTTAAATTAAAAATAAAATAAAATGTGTGTGGGATGTCAAATAAATTTTTTATACGTTTGAAAGACCCATTGATGAAATTATATGTGGAATTCAACATCATTCAAATGTTCGTTACGGCTTATCTAAGAGTGAAGCATGTCCCAAATGCCCAATTTTCCTTGACTTTGAAAAATAAAGCGTATCATATCACATCATCTCCACGTTAAATAATGCCCTTTAAATGTTCGAGCAGAATATACAATATTGGCATGAGCTGTATGAAACGAAGCGGCGTCTTGTTAAGACCACATGTCGTTGGGATCTAACTTAGCCAATTTAAGCCAAAAGAAGTTGACCATGATGGCCTGACCAACGGTGTTCTCAAAGAAATATGAACCGATGACGCCGGCAACTCAAAATCCACACCAAACAGTGACGTCTTCGCGATGCATTGGACGCGTATTCTACAATTTTTTTGTGATCGTACCCACTTATATCGAAATAGGCCACATTGCGGAAAATGATTTTGCTATGAAAATTAGGGTCAGTTGCAACAATACATGCAACATATCTCAAGTGCTTTTTGGTTTTACATCTGCTTGTTATTCAATTCATGTGGCAACTATTTTCTAGACTTTGCAATAGTTCGCAAAGCTATTAAACGACCAGAAATTGTTTGTCTTGTAACATTCATCATATCGGCTATTTGTTTCTAATTCAAAATGTCATCTTCGTTGAATTTTGAATGCAATTCCGCATCTTCCAACTTTATTGATAGTCTTCAACGTTCCTCATTTCTCACATCTAAATCGTTATCTATGAACCTTCGAAGCCATCTTCAGTATGTTGCTTCTAATAAAGTCTGATCACTATATGCTTCGACAAGCATTTGATTCAATCCTACAGAGTCACAGTAAATGTATCTCGATGCTCACTTCATACAGGTGCACCTAGTATATTTAAATAGTAATTGATATGTAAAGAAATTTGTTTTCTATTTATATAACGATTGGAACATAAATTAAAAAGTTCTCATCCATGTGGTTATTTTTGTTCGGTACAATACTGTTTGAACATTGTATGAAAACTTTGTAAAAAAAACCGTTGAAAGCCTGTTCTCTTCTTTTTATGCTTTTTTATGCGAGTATTTGTAATAAATGATTTGTAATAAATGTTGTAAATTGCTTTTGTTATTGTTCTTATCCTTTATTGTTGCGATTAATACTTTGCATGCACCATCAACTACTGTAAAGTACATTCTCAGTTTCGATGGATGATAAACACTGTAGAACAAAATTTTGAATATACCTCTTTCAAGCAAAGTAATATATGAGAACCTATGATAAATCTACGATTTATTGAAATTAAATTTAATGCGTGATTGTAAAAACATTTCTGAATGAATATCTAAAAATTTGGAAAAATGTTATTTTGTATCTCGCAGTTTGAGAAAATTATTGTTTTTTAGTTGGCTGAGGTATATTCCGATAACCAGGTCAGCCTATTTCAGGCGAAGATATTTGCTATTGAATGGTTGAAACCAGGAACCTAACTCATTCAGACTTGATCATATAGGTGGACAGTCAACCAGCAATGAAAGCGCTGGTATCCCATCTCGTCAAATCATATACGTTGACACAAATCCTGCCTCTACAGGGCTCCAGGCCATTTTGGCGTAGAAGAAAATGAAAACACGGATGAACTAGCATGAAATGGATCGACGATATCTGAAGAAGAGTCGACAGATGGGTGCTTCTCTACAAAAATACTTTTTTCAAGTTGGAAAAATCAGTATGGAATTAACAAACCGTAGGTGGTTCAATATTGGTGTGAGACACTAGGTCGTAATCCTGAGTGAAGGGTTGTAATGACCAATTATGTATGTATGTATGCATGTATGTATGTAGGTGGTTCAATACACCTGTTGGCCGAATTTCAAAACTGTTGTGTCTAGCAGTGGACAACGGGAGAACCGGGGAACTGCTTAAGTCTGACAAGAGTACAGTTTGCATTCTAAGAGAACGGGTCTCGGCGCTATTGGCAGTTTCGCTTACAAGCTCGGTCTGCCCCACCAGCATTACGGCAGAAGCTGCCGGGATGTGGAAGAAACGGTACAACGTGTCCTGTACTTAATTGATTTAAACAAAAAAAAAAATATTTTTTAAAAAAAATTATACGATATGTTTTATTGTTCTCAAAATTATGAATTTTTTTTTATTATATTTTTTTAAAATATTTTTTCAATTCAAACAACATTTATATTCTAGCCTTCTTATTACAAAATTCGGCTCTTTTTGTTTAGTTTAAAAAATAACAGTAAGAAAAATAACGATAATATACTTTAAAAGAAAATAGTTGATTAGTTTGGATGATAGAAAATATTAACTATTAGAATTAAAGCAAAATAAGAATTATAGCAATATAAAGTAATAATAAATTAAGTAATAAGAAGAATTAAAGTTAAATTAAGGAATGTAAATATAAAGAGATAAAGAAAGTATTAGGGTAGTTCGTAAACATGTAACTCCCCCACACTTTGAGTACACATTGCTCCTGGAATGTGGAAATTTAGATTTACTTCTCAAGTATTTTAAATATTAGCAGTGATTTTTAATTAAAAATATACATATAAATTCTTGTAAACTAATTGTACATAGATTAATTAAATTCATTACTTGTTATATATTAGTAGTATGTTTATGTATGTTCTCGACCAAAAACTCCATACAAAATTTGGAGCATGCATATCTGTAAAAGAGTAAGAACATTGCAGCATTGTGAAATGAATTGTGTGCGATCGGTCTTTAGGTTTGTAACATGTATTATGAAAAGGTATTGCTTTTTAATGTGTATGTGTGTGTGTGTGTGTGTTAAAATTTGTGAGAATGCATATCTGGAAAAGAATTAAATCATTTTAATTTTTAATTTTTCCATACAAATTTGGAATCATACCTGCTTTTTCTTGTTCATTTTATTTGTATTGCTTTTCAAACGAATGGTTGGACGGACAGAATGAGTGCGTGCACGTTTCCTCATCTACATCTCAGAGTATAGAAAGACTGTAATGTGAAAATGTATATACGTATGTACGAATGTTTGGACGGACAGAATGAGTGTGTGCGTAACATGTAATGTGTATGATCTTTTTTTTTTTAATAGTAAATTCTTGGCACGTATTGCTCATGATCACAGGTAGAAGAAATAGAAATATAAACTATTAAGAAAGGGTAGGTTGGTTGTGCGGTTGTTTTTAATTTGATGAGAAAGAAATGTATAGTTGTGCCTGTGGGTTTTTTTTTTCACGTATAAGTATAAGTAATATCTGTTTTCACATAATTGAATTTACTGATTGATCTACAACACCCCAGAGTATAAATAGACTTGTTTTTAAGGATTTAGAATTTTTTAGTTTTACTGTTTTAAATAAATGAAATTATAGAATAAAGGGATTAATTAAAACAAATTAGTTTTTTATTTTTTGAAAATTTTATTACATATTTCTTTTTTTCAGATTTTTACAGATTCGAATTTAAAAATACGTTTATACAGATTAAATAACTTAAGTGTTAACAAATATTGTGTATAGAATGTTTGACATCGACAAATGTTGAAAGATTGTGAATAAGTATTTTCACAATAATACAAACGTATGACATATTAATACATACAAATGGATTACTTATTTTACTAATGTTACATATTCTTAGTTCATTTATAAGTTTCATAAATAAATCTATATGTCTTATTAATAGTTCTTCCAATACAGCTGATGTTACCATTTTTGTTCCCCTTCTTTAAAAATTTAACAGTAGGTTGTGTTAGTGCGGGACGATGTACTCTGAATTATTTCATTTTAATTTATATTTATTGAATAAAAATTTTAAACACAAGTGCCCACAATTAAATGTATTAAATTTTTGTTTTCGTTCATAGTTATATTCAACAGGAAATTTTAAGTAGTTGACAATCTCAAGTGGTGGTTGTAAGTTTCCAAAGCTATCAAAGTATTCTTTATAGTTGTGGTTTTTATAATATGCTACCCAATGTGTTCCCATACCATTTGAATCATTTAAATTAACAATGCCGCATTCTTGTTTGAATGGTTTTTCAGGTAAAGAATCACGCATGAAAACACCCCTAAAATGTTTGAGATGTCTTCCATATTTATTCAAATCCAAATCTGTTAATGGGCGATTGGGAAGGTTATCTAATAGTTTTTTGGAGCTGGACTATAGTAGAGACAATATCCAGTTTTATATGGTTTGAGGTACAACCCTTTACCCATTGCAATTGATTCCATATATCTATTATGACGGTTAGCTTCAGCCAATTGTTCTTTTCCATTTTTGATAGCATTTACTGCTTTGACAATAGCGGATCCTCCACTTGCCAAACCACCAAGCGCTGATAATGCTGTTAGTACGGGAATAAGTGGAAGAAATCCTCCAATTTTCGGTACAGGTATAACTCTCGGTATTATAATGTCTGCTCGCTTTTTCCCTTTAAAATTTGAATGAATAGCCTTTTGAGCTATTTTAACAGCATCATTTATATCAAGGGGTTTCTGTTCTTTCAATTGTTTTAAAGTTTTTCTCACAGTAGCTGTGAATAATTTCTTATTACACTTATTCATTTTTCCTTTTCTTTTCTTATGTCTCTGCTCCTTCAAACCTAATCCAAATTTCACTTTAGCTTTCATAGCGTTTGTCACAAACCACGCGTTAGCACGTTCTTTAATATCACTATCTTTAGATTTAACTCGTTGCCAGGCTTTTTCAGCTAATATTTGATCTGCTTGATGTCTTGTGTCTATATCTTTTGATTGTGAATATGCAATATCGTGCTCTCTACAAGCTGCGTCTAATAAATTTATACCCTTATCTCCTCTTGCTAAACGTTTTTCAAGTTTTGTACCAGGTCCACAAAACTGATAACCAGGTAGATGTAATTCAACAGGTACTTTATTTATTAAGTTGTTTACAAATCCTCTTCTCATCTTACACTGGCTGAGGTTTTGTTTTGACTGTAGATTATAACAAATTTTTTTTTTCGTTACTTTTATACCTCTTCGCAAAAATAACTGAAATCAAGACGATCTCCTATATATACAGCAATTTATATGATTTCAGTATGTTAATTTTTTGATATTGATTTTGATCTGCTTTGTATCTGATCACGATCTATTTTATATCTGATAACGATCTACTTTTTTGGTTTTGTCTATTTTATTTTAATTTTTTTATTTTTTTTTTTTGACATTACCATGTTTTAGGTATACATGTTCTACCTCAATGTTTAAATTGTTTATTTGATCAGCTAGATCATCATGTATTTGTGTTATATGTTTTTCGATTACGATATTTTTGTTTTTATGGTTATATTTATTAAAACCTTCTCCAAATTTATTAATATAAGACATTTCTTTCACTCTTCTAATAAATTATGTTAGCTTCTTTAAGTTCTTCGATAATAGAGATTATTTCGTTTTGATGATTGTTGTGACCAGAACCTTCCGATGAAAGAAGTAAACGTAGTCTGTCAACTAGTTCATTAGGATCATCCCAATGTATGTAATTTGATCTCAGATTATTTTGTAATTTTAGCATTAAACCACTGCCTTTTGTTAAAATGTTTGTTGTTGTTTCGAATAAACGTTTAATTATTCGTATATATTTGAAGGCTCGTGTTCCTTTCACTTGTTCATTAGGTTCATAGCGACGTTTATGTGCATTGGTATTAATTAAAATCTCTTTATATTTTTTCAAAGCATTTTTAGAATAATGGAGAGGTTTTTTATGAAATACTAGTTCAAATAATCCAGGCGTCATTTTCAATTTCATATTCCCTATCTGCATAGTATTATCTCTATTAAATATTAATTTTTCCTTGCCATATCTCCAACTACCGTCTACATCTTGATTAAAACCATAAATTTTATCCAATTGCTTATTATTAATAAGTGTTTGTATATTTTCAAATAATGGAGAGCTTTTCGTCAGCATTAAACATTGTTTTCTTTCCAAGTTCTTGATACATGTACTTGATACAGGTCTATTATGGTCATAGTTTTTTTCACCATCATTATCATCAGTTGAAATATTTTCATACTGAAAATCGTTATTATCACCGTTTACATCATAATAATCATCGTCATCATTAATAGTGTTGTCTATATCCTTATGCTTATGTTCAAGTTTTCCGATGATTTTATTATCATCATTTACATCATCATAATCATCCTCGCCATCAAAAGTGTTGTCTGTATCCGTATGCTTATCTTCGAGTTTTCCAATGATTTCATTATCACCATTTACGTCATAATAATCTTCGTCATCATCTATAGTGTTGTCTACATCCTTATGCTTATATTCAAGTTTTGGGATGTTTTCATTATCATCATTTACATCATCATGATCATCGTCATCATTAATAGTGTTGTCTATATCCTTATATTTATCTTTAAGTTTTCCAATGATTTTTTTAAGTGGTTTTGTTATTGGTTGAAAGGTATCTTCTAATAAATTAACTCTATCTATTTGATTCAGTTTAATATTTTTTAACTTTTTCTTTAGAACAGCCCTTGTCTTTACAAGATCTTCCAACACTTTATTATGGTAATTTTTAGACATTATAATAATTTTTTTTTTTTTATTGAATTTGATCTGGTTATGATCTGCTCGCTATCTGATTATGATCTGCTTTGTATCTGATTACGATCTGCTTTATATCTGATCACGAACTGCTTGCTATCTGGTCACGATCTGATTTATACCTGATCACGATCTGCTTGATGGCTTGTGTCTATATCCATTGATTTTGAGCACGCTATATCGTGCTTTCTACAATCTACATCCAATAAATTATTCCTTTATTTCCTTTATTCTTGCTATTCGTTTTGAAGTTTTGTATCAGGTCCACAAAACTGATAAACAGGTGGATGTAATTCAACATATAATTTGTTTATTAAGTTGTCTACAAATCTTCTTCCAATCTTACACTGATTAGGTGTTTTTCTTTTGACTGTAGTTTATAACCATTTTTTTTCATTACTTTCATACCTCTTCGCATGAAACACTACACCAGCTATACCTGCTATACCAGCTATACTAGCAAGCTATACAATCTGTACTAGCTATACTAGCAAGCTGTACTAGCTATACTAGCAAGCTATACAATCTGTACTAGCTATACTAGCAAGCTGTACAATCTGTACTAGCTATACTAGCAAGCTATACAATCTGTACTAGCTATACTAGCAAGCTGTACTAGCTATACTAGCAAGCTATACTAGCAAGCTATACAATCTGTACTAGCTATACTAGCAAGCTGTACTAGCTATACTAGCAAGCTATACAATCTGTACTAGCTATACTAGCAAGCTGTACTAGCTATACTAGCAAGCTGTACAATCTGTACTAGCTATACTAGCAAGCTGTACTAGCTATACTAGCAAGCTATACAATATGTACTAGCTATACTAGCAAGCTGTACTAGATATACTAGCAAGCTATACAATCTGTACTAGCTATACTAGCAAGCTGTACTAGCTATACTAGCAAGCTGTACAATCTGTACTAGCTATACTAGCAAGCTGTACTAGCTATACTAGCAAGCTGTAGTAGCTATATCAGCTATACCAGCTATACCTGCTATACCAGCTATACCTGCTATACCAGCTATACCAGCTATACCTGCTATACCTGCTATACCAGCTATATCAGCTATATCAGCTATACCAGCTATACCTGCTATACCAGCTATACCAGCTATACCTGCTATACCTGCTATACCAGCTATATAAGCTATATCAGCTATACCTGCTATATATCAGCTATACCTGCTATATATCTGCTATATAGCAGGTATAGCAGGTATAGCTGGTATAGCTGGTATAGCAGGTATAGCTGGTATAGCAGGTATAGCTGGTATAGCAGGTATAGCTGGTATAGCTGATATAGCTGATATAGCTGGTATAGCAGGTATAGCTGATATAGCTGATATAGCTGATATAGCAGGTATAGCAGGTATAGCTGGTATAGCTGGTATAGCAGGTATAGCTGGTATAGCAGGTATAGCTGGTATAGCTGATATAGCTGGTATAGCAGGTATAGCAGGTATAGCTGGTATAGCTGGTATAGCAGGTATAGCTGGTATAGCAGGTATAGCTGGTATAGCAGGTATAGCTGGTATAGCAGGTATAGCTGGTATAGCAGGTATAGCTGGTATAGCAGGTATAGCTGGTATAGCAGGTATAGCTGGTATAGCAGGTATAGCTGGTATAGCTGATATAGCTACTACAGCTTGCTAGTATAGCTAGTACAGCTTGCTAGTATAGCTAGTACAGATTGTACAGCTTGCTAGTATAGCTAGTACAGCTTGCTAGTATAGCTAGTACAGATTGTATAGCTTGCTAGTATAGCTAGTACAGCTTGCTAGTATAGCTAGTACAGATTGTATAGCTTGCTAGTATAGCTAGTACAGCTTGCTAGTATAGCTAGTACAGATTGTACAGCTTGCTAGTATAGCTAGTACAGCTTGCTAGTATAGCTAGTACAGATTGTATAGCTTGCTAGTATAGCTAGTACAGCTTGCTAGTATAGCTAGTACAGATTGTATAGCTTGCTAGTATAGCTAGTACAGATTGTACAGCTTGCTAGTATAGCTAGTACAGATTGTATAGCTTGCTAGTATAGCTAGTACAGCTTGCTAGTATAGCTAGTACAGATTGTATAGCTTGCTAGTATAGCTGGTATAGCAGGTATAGCTGGTGTAGTGTTTCATGCGAAGAGGTATGAAAGTAATGAAAAAAAATGGTTATAAACTACAGTCAAAAGAAAAACACCTAATCAGTGTAAGATTGGAAGAAGATTTGTAGACAACTTAATAAACAAATTATATGTTGAATTACATCCACCTGTTTATCAGTTTTGTGGACCTGATACAAAACTTCAAAACGAATAGCAAGAATAAAGGAAATAAAGGAATAATTTATTGGATGTAGATTGTAGAAAGCACGATATAGCGTACTCAAAATCAATGGATATAGATACAAGCCATCAAGCAGATCGTGATCAGGTATAAATCAGATCGTGACCAGATAGCAAGCAGTTCGTGATCAGATATAAAGCAGATCGTAATCAGATACAAAGCAGATCATAATCAGATAGCGAGCAGATCATAACCAGATCAAATTCAATAAAAAAAAAATTATTATAATGTCTAAAAATTACCATAATAAAGTGTTGGAAGATCTTGTAAAGACAAGGGCTGTTCTAAAGAAAAAGTTAAAAAATATTAAACTGAATCAAATAGATAGAGTTAATTTATTAGAAGATACCTTTCAACCAATAACAAAACCACTTAAAAAAATCATTGGAAAACTTAAAGATAAATATAAGGATATAGACAACACTATTAATGATGACGATGATCATGATGATGTAAATGATGATAATGAAAACATCCCAAAACTTGAATATTAGCATAAGGATGTAGACAACACTATAGATGATGACGAAGATTATTATGACGTAAATGGTGATAATGAAATCATTGGAAAACTCGAAGATAAGCATACGGATACAGACAACACTTTTGATGGCGAGGATGATTATGATGATGTAAATGATGATAATAAAATCATCGGAAAACTTGAACATAAGCATAAGGATAGAGACAACACTATTAATGATGACGATGATTATTATGATGTAAACGGTGATAATAACTATTTTCAGTATGAAAATATTTCAACTGATGATAATGATGGTGAAAAAAACTATGACCATAATAGACCTGTATCAAGTACATGTATCAAGAACTTGGAAAGAAAACAATGTTTAATGCTGACGAAAAGCTCTCCATTATTTGAAAATATACAAACACTTATTAATAATAAGCAATTGGATAAAATTTATGGTTTTAATCAAGATGTAGACGGTAGTTGGAGATATGGCAAGGAAAAATTAATATTTAATAGAGATAATACTATGCAGATAGGGAATATGAAATTGAAAATGACGCCTGGATTATTTGAACTAGTATTTCATAAAAAACCTCTCCATTATTCTAAAAATGATTTGAAAAAATATAAAGAGATTTTAATTAATACCAATGCACATAAACGTCGCTATGAACCTAATGAACAAGTGAAAGGAACACGAGCCTTCAAATATATACGAATAATTAAACGTTTATTCGAAACAACAACAAACATTTTAACAAAAGGCAGTGGTTTAATGCTAAAATTACAAAATAATCTGAGATCAAATTACATACATTGGGATGATCCTAATGAACTAGTTGACAGACTACGTTTACTTCTTTCATCGGAAGGTTCTGGTCACAACAATCATCAAAACGAAATAATCTCTATTATCGAAGAACTTAAAGAAGCTAACATAATTTATTAGAAGAGTGAAAGAAATGTCTTATATTAATAAATTTGGAGAAGGTTTTAATAAATATAACCATAAAAACAAAAATATCGTAATCGAAAAACATATAACACAAATACATGATGATCTAGCTGATCAAATAAACAATTTAAACATTTAAGTAGAACATGTATACCTAAAACATGGTAATGTCAAAAAAAAAATAAAAAAATTAAAATAAAATAGACAAAACCAAAAAAGTAGATCGTTATCAGATATAAAATAGATCGTGAGCAGATACAAAGCAGATCGTGATCAGATGTAAAGTAGATCGTGATCAGATACAAAGCAGATCAAAATCAATATCAAAAAATTAACATACTGAAATCATATAAATTGCTGTATATATAGGAGATCGTCTTGATTTCAGTTATTTTTGCGAAGAGGTATAAAAGTAACGAAAAAAAAAATTTGTTATAATCTACAGTCAAAACAAAACCTCAGCCAGTGTAAGATGAGAAGAGGCTTTGTAAATAACTTAATAAATAAAGTACCTGTTGAATTACATTTACCTGGTTATCAGTTTTGTGGACCTGGTACAAAACTTGAAAAACGTTTAGCAAGAGGAGATAAGGGTATAAATTTATTGGACGCAGCTTGTAGAGAGCACGATATTGCATATTCACAATCAAAAGATATAGACACAAGACATCAAGCAGATCAAATATTAGCTGAAAAAGCCTGGCAACGAGTTAAATCTAAAGATAGTGATATTAAAGAACGTGCTAACGCGTGGTTTGTGACAAACGCTATGAAAGCTAAAGTGAAATTTGGATTAGGTTTGAAGGAGCAGAGACATAAGAAAATAAAAGGAAAAATGAATAAGTGTAATAAGAAATTATTCACAGCTACTGTGAGAAAAACTTTAAAACAATTGAAAGAACAGAAACCCCTTGATATAAATGATGCTGTTAAAATAGCTCAAAAGGCTATTCATTCAAATTTTAAAGGGAAAAAGCGAGCAGACATTATAATACCGAGAGTTATACCTGTACCGAAAATTGGAGGATTTCTTCCACTTATTCCCGTACTAACAGCATTATCAGCGCTTGGTGGTTTGGCAAGTGGAGGATCCGCTATTGTCAAAGCAGTAAATGCTATCAAAAATGGAAAAGAACAATTGGCTGAAGCTAACCGTCATAATAGATATATGGAATCAATTGCAATGGGTAAAGGGTTGTACCTCAAACCATATAAAACTGGATATGGTCTCTACTATAGTCCAGCTCCAAAAAACTATTAGATAACCTTCCCAATCGCCCATTAACAGATTTGGATTTGAATAAATATGGAAGACATCTCAAACATTTTAGGGGTGTTTTCATGCGTGATTCTTTACCTGAAAAACCATTCAAACAAGAATGCGGCATTGTTAATTTAGATGATTCAAATGGTATGGGAACACATTGGGTAGCATATTATAAAAACCACAACTATAAAGAATACTTTGATAGCTTTGGAAACTTACAACCACCACTTGAGATTGTCAACTACTTAAAATTTCCTGTTGAATATAATTATGAACGAAAACAAAAATTTAATACATTTAATTGTGGGCACTTGTGTTTAAAATTTTTATTCAATAAATATAAATTAAAATGAAATAATTCAGAGTACATCGTCCCGCACTAACACAACCTACTATTAAATTTTTAAAGAAGGGGAACAAAAATGGTAACATCAGCTGTATTGGAAGAACTATTAATAAGACATATAGATTTATTTATGAAACTTATAAATGAACTAAGAATATGTAACATTAGTAAAATAAGTAATCCATTTGTATGTATTAATATGTCATACGTTTGTATTATTGTGAAAATACTTATTCACAATCTTTCAACATTTGTCGATGTCAAACATTCTATACACAATATTTGTTAACACTTAAGTTATTTAATCTGTATAAACGTATTTTTAAATTCGAATCTGTAAAAATCTGAAAAAAAGAAATATGTAATAAAATTTTCAAAAAATAAAAAACTAATTTGTTTTAATTAATCCCTTTATTCTATAATTTCATTTATTTAAAACAGTAAAACTAAAAAATTCTAAATCCTTAAAAACAAGTCTATTTATACTCTGGGGTGTTGTAGATCAATCAGTAAATTCAATTATGTGAAAACAGATATTACTTATGCTTATACGTGAAAAAAAAAACCCACAGGCACAACTATACATTTCTTTCTCATCAAATTAAAAACAACCGCACAACCAACCTACCCTTTCTTAATAGTTTATATTTCTATTTCTTCTACCTGTGATCATGAGCAATACGTGCCAAGAATTTACTATTAAAAAAAAAACGATCATACACATTACATGTTACGCACACACTCATTCTGTCCGTCCAAACATTCGTACATACGTATATACATTTTCACATTACAGTCTTTCTATACTCTGAGATGTAGATGAGGAAACGTGCACGCACTCATTCTGTCCGTCCAACCATTCGTTTGAAAAGCAATACAAATAAAATGAACAAGAAAAAGCAGGTATGATTCCAAATTTGTATGGAAAAATTAAAAATTAAAATGATTTAATTCTTTTCCAGATATGCATTCTCACAAATTTTAACACACACACACACACATACACATTAAAAAGCAATACCTTTTCATAATACATGTTACAAACCTAAAGACCGATCGCACACAATTCATTTCACAATGCTGCAATGTTCTTACTCTTTTACAGATATGCATGCTCCAAATTTTGTATGGAGTTTTTGGTCGAGAACATACATAAACATACTACTTATATTCAATGATTTTGTTTTTCCTTTCATTAGATTTTTTATTTAGTTTTCGAATAATTTCTGCCAGTGATTTTTCTGTCAAACTTTATATCTGGTATTTCATTTTGGTATTTAAAAATTCTTTTAAAAATCTGCCTATCTCTTTTACAATTCTTTTCGTCAATAAAATGCGTGTTCTTTTTTTCTTTAACTTGTTTTTTTATATACTTTGGTTTTTGTTTTAAATTCTGAAACCCAAGATTCTTTACTAATTCTCTCTCTGTATATTCATGACAATCTTCTCTATTTTCATTAATTTTCCTAATTCTGTCAATCTTTTGTTCATGAATTTTCTTATGCAACGTATCCCATACTGATTTATCCACTTTGTTGTGAAGTAAGTCATTTGGTTTATATCCCGTTGTGCTATGTATGGAATCATTATATATTTGTACAGATTTATACACAAGAGCCTTATCATCTAAACAGTCTTATATGTTCATTCAATGTTAAATGGAACCGTTCTATATCAGAGTTCCCAGTATGTGTATTCGGAGATGTGAAGTGAAATTCGACATCTTCTGCATTCAGAAAATTTCTGATAAATGCTGTGTTGAATTCATTGTCAGCAATAATCTTTCCTGGTTTTCCTAAAACGGAGAATCTTTCCCTTAGTTTTTCAACAATAGTTAAGGAATTTTTGTCGCTTATATAATGTTTCGAAAGTTTATCAATACAAGTTAAAAAAGTTGTCTGCTTGTTCAAAAACCATATATCGACATGAATTATTTCGTTTGATTGAATAGGTGTTTCCGTAACACAAAGCTTTGTCTTTATCGGCCTTCTATCAAATTTACACATATTACATATAGTACAATTATTAATAAATTTATGAATTTCCCTTTTCAGATTAGGATAGTATATTTTATCCTTCAACTCTAGAAATGTTTCCTCTATCCCTCTATGATTCTTATCATTGTGATATTTTGCAATTATTTCCAAAAGATTCTCTATATCAAATATATCCTTAATAAATTTGGAGCAACGTAAAAATTTCATTCCCGATAAATATGAAAAATAATGAACTATTGTCTGTTGGAGATTTTTGTAAAGTTCAAAATTTCCACAAAAAATTGCCACTGTTCCCTTTATAGGAAAAATCTGTCTCAAAAAATCTAGTACTTTTTCCTCAAAATATTCCTTTAATGTTATTATATGTCTAGTTTTGTTATCGTATAAAGTAAGTTTTTCATAATTATACTTTTTTCCCAAAATCACTACAATCTGATTTTTAAATATTTTAATTGGAGATTCCGAAATAAGAATATGGTCGTTCAAGTTATCCTTTCCACTGTGAATTGTAGCTCTGTCAGTATTTATATTTTCCTCATTTTCCATTAAAACATTAACATCTACACGACTAAGAAAGTCTGCAACCTGATTTGTTTTTCCCTTAATGTACTCAATTTCAAAGTCATATTCATTTAATAGAATTTTCCATCTTTGTAATTTCATATTAGGCTCCTTTAAAGAACTACGCCACATAAGTGGTCGATGATCAGTTTATACTTTAAATTTTCGTCCAAATAAATAGGGTCTGAAATATTTAATTGACCATACGATCGCTAACAATTCCTTTTCTATTGCGCTATAATTAAGCTCATGTTGGTTTAATGTCCTTGACGAAAAAGCGATTGAGTGTCCATCCTGCGATAAAACCGCACCTAAGGCCTCATTACTGGCATCTGTTGTCAAAACAAACATTTTGTCAAAGTTTGGAAAAGACAAAACTGGAGTAGTACATAAAATTGTCTTTAATTTGTTAAAGGAATCAATGTAATTCTGATCATTCACATCTATACGTGAGCCTTTCTTTAAATACGAAATCATTGGTAATGCAATTTGGCTGTAATCTTTTATAAATTTTCTGTAGAAACCAGTTAAGCCCAGGAAGGATCTAATTTCCTTAATTGTTCTTGGAAGTGATATTTTTTGTATTACGGATATCTTACCAGGATTTGGTTTAATCCCGTCAGGCGTTATAATATGGCCAAGTTATTCTGACTCGTGTTTAAAGAAATTGCATTTGTCTACCTGTACTTTTAGGTTATAATCAGTGATTCTCTGAAAAATTTTCTTCAATGACAAAATATGCTCTTGAAGAGAAGTCGAGAATACTAAAATATCGTCTAAATAGACTACACATATATTATTAATATAATCCTGCAAAACTTCGTTCATCATTCTCTGAAATGATGCTGGGGCATTTTTCAAGCCAAAAGGCATTCTTGTAAATTCATAGTGGCCAGTTGAAGTAGAAAATGCAGTCTTATGTCTGTCCTCTGGTAATATAGGGATCTGATGAAATCCTTTAGCCAAATCTATAGTGCTAAAGTATTGAGAGTTCCCTAATTTTGAAAATAAGTCTTCCATATTAGGAATGGGAAATTTGTCCTCTATGGTTACGTCATTTAATTTTCTATAGTCTACTACTACTCTCCATTTTTGTTTTCCTGAATTATCAATTTTCTTGGGTACAACCCATATTGGAGTATTGTATGGGCTACAAGATTTGATTATTATTCCCGATTTTAACATTTCATCTATCTGTTTTTCAACCTCATCCCTGTGTATTTGTGGAAAACGATATGTTTTCGAATAGACAGGAATATCATTAATTGTCGGTATCCTATGTCTGTACTTAATTACGGCAGATAAATTATCACCTTCTATATAAAAAACATTTTTAAAATTCCTAATTAATTTTGTTAATTCCTCAATCTCTTCATTATTCAAATTGTCTGTTTTTAATTTTTCTGTTAAATATTCTATTTTAGGTTCATTAAAATTAACATCTATTACTGTGTTCTCTAAATACGATTTATCATTTTCATTGTATACTATAGAAGAATTTTCATACACTAGTGGAATTTTAGCATTTGAAGTTATCAATAAATTATCCTTTAAATCAATTTTGTCTCCTAATGGCTTTAAAATATTACATCCCAAAATACCATCGAAATCACTAAATATTTCCGTTTCTAACGTTTCAATTTTTGCACCAGGTGAATTAAATTCTTTAAAAAGAGGAATTGTTATCTTTCAAGATGTCGCAGTTTTAGAGCAAATAGTGTCGAGTATAATAGGATTTTCGAGTTCTGTTCTAAAAGAAATATGAAATAAGCCTCTCCTTATCAGTGTAGTATCAGATCCTGTATCTAATAATAATTTAATTGGAATGGTTCTTGTTTGCACAACTATACATGGTAAAGCTCTTCGGCCTCTAATTGAAAATTTGAAACCTGAATATTGCTAACGTCCATTCTATTTGAGCTATTAACACTAGACTGTTGAGACCTAACTGTATCAAAGTTTACAGGGTTATTGCTACTATTGATATTATTATTATTATTATTAAAATTCTGCGATATTCCACGACTTTGAAAATTTCTTGCGTTATTTTGTGCTTGTCGTGAACTTTGAAAATTATCATTGCAGTTAAATGTCCGACATTGATTTGAAAAATTATTTGGGTTATTGTTGCTTTGGCGAAAATTATTATCAATATTAGAAATAAATCTATTATTGTTCTGCGAAGATTGATTGGAATTAGGCTTATAAGATTGTGAATATGATTGAGAATTAGTAAATTTTCTATTACGATTATAATAAAAAATTTTATTTTTGTTATTGTCTGAATTGTTTAAATTTTGAAAATTTGATTTTTTTGTATAAAAATATTCAGTTTCTATTAACATCTCTTTAGCTTTTAATAATGAATGAGGATTTCTAGAATTCAATACTAATTTTGGTTCATTAGGCAATTTTGATATAAAAATTTTCAATACCATATTCTCATTATTTTTACAACTATACCATTGCTCGTTTTCTCTATCTACATTTGTTTTCAAATTTAATTTTGTTAATAATTTTAACATGTATTCGTAAAAATCACCGACATCATTTCTAAACTCTGCAACTTTTATGTTATTAATAATACTTTCTATACTTTCTGATATGTTAAAATTAATTCTTAATAATACCTTAATCTCGTCCCATTTAGTTGGATTATTGTTATTAATAAGAACAATATTTGCCCTTGATACGATCTTGTTTCTTACTCTTAAATCAAATAAACCAAGTAGAGAAGCGTCAACAAATTTACGAATCTCCTCAACATGTTTCGTAAACATTTCCAAATCCTCTGTTCTCCCATCGAATTCGGGTACACCTTCAAAGAGATCAAACGCATTGAAGGCCATGATTGCAATATTGTGTTGTTGTCGTGATGAATTACTTTCTGTTGATGTTCTTTAACAATATGACGATTGCTATTGCTCTAGCTAGTTGTTGTTGCTTTTCATCAATGAGATGATTGTTGTTAATTCTGGAGCAAATGATGTTTATTTCTGCTTGTTTGTTTGTTTATTTTCTTTTAGAGGAATTCCTTCTTTTGTTTCAATTGAAATAAAATGTTCATGCAATATTTTTTTGTTTTTTTGTGGTAATTTTTTCTTGATGACAATTTGTTTTTTAAAATTGTCAATAGTTTTCATAAAGATCACTATATGAAGTTCTCTTTTTTTTTGTTAATATTCTTTTATTTGGACAAATGATTTAAAATTTGCCAAAGAATATTTTATAAAACAGTTTATAGTTTAATTTTTATGCAGAAAAACTTTTAAAAAGAAATTCACTTATGGAATTTTAATTTTTCTTAATAATTAAACTTGGTTCGTATAACGACTGCGCCACTTAATTGGTTTAAACAAAAAAAAATTATTTTTTAAAAAAAATTATACGATATGTTCTCAAAATTATGAATTTTTTTTAATTATATTTTTTTAATATTTTTTCAATTCAAACAACATTTATATTCTAGCCTTCTTGTTACAAAATTCGGCTCTTTTTGTATAGTTTAAAAAATAACAGTAAGAAAAATAACGATAATATACTTTAAAAGAAAATAGTTGATAAGTTTGGATGATAGAAAATATTAACTCTTAGAATTAAAGCAAAATAAGAATTATAGCAATATAAAGTAATAATAAATTAAGTAATAAGAAGAATTAAAGTTAAATTAAGGAATGTAAATATAAAGAGATAAAGAGAGTATTAGGGTAGTTCGTAAACATGTAACTAAGTGGGCTATCTAAACTTTTGTTGTACAGACCAGATTAGGTTAGGTAGCGGACTCCATGAAGGTAGAGGTCTCAATTATGCCTTAACTTATGACCTGTCACATTTACCGGCTTTCAATGATCTGAAATTTCTCGAAGAAATCCTACGCATTTATGGACAAGGACGGAAGTGGAAACTATGTTCGTTAGGAACTTAATCGCATAATAACTACGCTAATTTTTATCCGATATGATCAAACGAAGTGTCAATCTCTTCACAAGATAATGCACTTTCAAAATGTCATCACTTATTTCATAATGTTTTAATTGAAGTTTGCTACTATGAACGGAAAACTTCAAAAATATGAAAAAAAATTCACATATGTCAAGTTTACCTTATCAAATCCCATAGGATATTAAGTCAAATAATATACATATGCATACCATTTCAAAAGCCCATTCCTCTCCTTTCTAATAAGGTTTAAATTTTGTACATCGGTTTAAACATGTCATTTTGCTGACCAGTAATGTTAAATGCTAAACTCTGGCTATGGTATTGTTCACAAATTTTATTTTTTCTATTTAGTTTATTTGTTTACTTGGAACTACAATAAGAATAAAAATAATGAGAAAAGTTACTGTGGAAATCAATTTTAAGCAAATATTCGGTGTTAGCAAAACCAGTTGGGAGAACAAAATAACAACAAGAAAAAGTCAGCAACGAATGCCGCGTAATCAATTTTGTATGATAAACTAGGGAGTTAATATCAAATATAACTGAATTAGACCACAAAACTTTAGTTAAGTGTGTTATGGGAAAAGAATAGAGTCGAGTTCGAAGAGCAGGAGAAATATATAAAAAAAATTTCACAACCTAATAAAATTAAATACAATGTTCTACAAATACATTCATACATATGTATACTTATAAAACAAAACATGAAGAAACATGAACATAAAGAAAATTACTTAAACACCCAGCAGTAAAATGGGGTTTTAAAAGCATGACAGTCAAATTATTCATTTTGATTTACTTTTTACATGTGGTGTGATTACTTGCGTTTTATTCAATATTTATCCTGTAGCCTGTTTGAAGGCTAATTACTTCCTTCAAATTTGGCAAAATTACAAAAAAATTAAAGTCAGAATGGGAAAAAATATCCCTGTGGATTTTATGCCCTCCAGACTGCAAGCGGTAATAGAAAATAAAGGCTGCGCAACCAAGTATTAGTTTTAAGTATATTTTTAACCAACATTTTGTAAGAATTTGTATTTAATTTAAACAAAGTTATTGAATAACATAGCGTTGCATTTTTTGTTCGCTGAAATTTGTCACTTTTTTTCTTAGATGTTGAAATAAAAATAAGTGGATAGAAAAATTTTGATATTGTAACCTGCATTTGTAAACTAAGTTTGTGGAGCATAGAAATAAAAAAGAAGTATTTAATTTCCTTCCTGTTTTTCTTTTAAAGAGGCGTACATAAAGGTCAATCGGCTTGGCGTTGAATATTTTTTTGCTCGCTACTGTATGTCCATATATGTAAACACTCTACAACACATACTTTATTTGTCAAATTGATTTACAACTTAAAGCATTAAGGTTAACAAGAAGAAAAGGTTTGTTTTCATTAACATACCATATGTATGTACAAAGATTTCAAATTTTCCGATTATTTTTTTTTGTATTTCATTTCATTCACCATTATGTGTTGTGTGTCTATGACAGCAGCAATTGAAATTTAAAGTGATGGTGTGCTAATAAAACAGGATAAAGGTATGCTGGAAATGAAATTAAAGAAGAAACATTTTTTTATATTGTTCCATATAAATCTACAGCATCTAAGAAAGATGTCATTGTCATTCTAGTGGTGACAATCTATACATCTCTATTGTGAAATATTTGCCTAAAATTTATTTATAATTTCACATTGTCGAATACCACAAACGTTGTTTTTGTTGTTACTATCTTTATCAAACATACATACATTTATTTAAAAATTTTTTGTATAAATATGGTGTCACTTTCCTTAATTGCTTTTAGAAATAAAATGTTTTGTCGCTTATGCTGAAACAGATTCGATTGCGCCGCAATTTATGCCAAAGTCTGTTTACCTCTGCACAAAATATCAAGATTAGTGTTCGAACATATTATTTGGAATTTCAGCTATTATTATTTGTCTCATAGCTATAAACGCATATCTTTTCTTTACGATACTTTAGCGAAAAAAGAAGAAAATTAAACGTACACATTAAGTTATTATATTCGATTGGTAAATTAAAAATACATACCAAGTGTACCGGTGTGAAATTAACGTTTTCTTGTGAAAATAAAACACATTTTATTCAAAATATTGGCCATTGCTAATTACAAAATGTTTCCATCTTCCAGGCAAATTGTTGTTTCCATGCTAATAAAAATGTTCGCCTTTCGAAACAAACCAATTATTTACGTAATTTTCGACTTCCTCGTAGGAATTGAAGTGTAACTCAGACAGTGTTCCAGTGTTCCAGAGATGAAAACAAATAGTAGTGGAAAGCAGCCTAATCTGTTAAATACTGCGGGTAGTTTAGCAGCTTGTAGCCTAGTGCTTTGTTTGTTTTCTGAACGCCCTTAGTTTTGTATAGAATTAACACACACAACATGAGTGGTGTGAGAAGCTAGCCCGTAATCCTGACTGAAGGGTTGTAATGGCCAATTGTCAGAGTTTTTGGCAGAGAACTGCTGAGAGCAATTTGTCGAAAAAAATATTTTTTCATATTTCGTTTTGTTGGACATGTCTGACCTGAGGTTTGAACCGTGGCCATCATTTAGTAAGCCAACACACTACTACGGCTACGGCAATTTCTTTAACTTCATCAACATTGTTTGAAATTCGGCATCTTGGAACTTTTTTGATGGTCTTCCACCTTCTTCATTACTCGCATTAAAATCTTTGAACCGTTGAAACTATGTTGCTGCTGATAGAGCATAGTCACATCATACGTAGCCAAACATTCGATGCGACTCTCCAGGACTTGAAAACAAAAAAAATTAATTGTGGTACAAAATTCGAAATCTTTGAGACGATGAAAATATTGTTTTTTGGCTGATTTCACGTTTGACGGATGGCATCGGCCGTAAAAAAAATAAGAATTAAAAGTCGTTCACAATAAATGAAGTCGCCACAGTCTAATAGGTAGGGTGTTGGCTTATTAGACGTAAAGCCAGAGTTCGAGCACCAGGCCAGACATCAAAATAAAATACCAAAAATACGAGTAACTACGTAGTTGCACTAGTTGTTCAGTTAGTTGAATTAAACTCAAAAATACTTTTTTTTTATTTTTCTCGAATCCTCCAAACTTGTTTCATTTGACAAAAATTGTTTTTTTTTTGGATTTTACGCACGAATTTATTGATTATACAAATATTTCTGAACCAATCTCACAAATTAGACCTTATTAGAAACTAGGCAGACAGATGGGCCTTTAAAACGATATACATCTAAATATTATTATGCTATGGGGTTTGATGTGGTAAACTTGACAAATGCCCTTTTTTTATATTTTTTCAAGATTGTCAGTTCAGAGTAGCAGACTTCAAATTAAAAACTAAAAAATAAGTAATAACATTCTGACAATCATTATCTGGTGAAGAGATTGGCCCTTGATTTGATCAAATCGGACAAAAATTACTGTAGTTATTATTTAAAGAGTCTAACAGTTATATATTTATTTATTTATTTTTTCAAAAGTTCAACAATTTTCAGAATATTTGACGGATCTTGATTTTTTATCGCAAAATGTGTCAATTTTACATTTGAGCATCCACCAGAAGTTGAACATTGTTTGCTCAAAGCGAAATAATAATATTAGCCGACTTCTGGTAGTCGTACAAAGGTGACACATTTTGCGATAAACATTCAAGTTCATCCAAAACTTTTGAAAATTTTTGAACCGAAAGTTCATTTGATAAGATGACATTTATAAAAAATATATTACGACTGTTATACTATTTAAGTTATAACTATAATTTTTGTCCGATTTTATCAAACGAAGTGTCAATCTCTTTACAAGATAATGCGCTATTTTTTAATTAAATATTGCAATTAAGAATAGCTAAACTTGAAAAATAAGAAAAAATATTATTTTCCAAGTTTACCCCATCAAAACTCATCACATATAAGTTTGAACAAAATGTTTATGTACACCGTTTTAAAGACTAATCTCTCCCCTTTCTAAATAACTTTTGATTTTTAAAATAGGTTCAAACATATTTGGGTACTCAGGAATTTAGTGTGAAAAAAACAAGTTTGGAGGTTTCGAGAAATTTAAAAAAGTATTTTTGAGTTCTACTTAACCTAGAGAATAACTTAGACTATGTAGTTACCCGGGTGTATTTTCACTGTCGCGCCGTGTAATACGACTTTTTTCGAGATAGTTTTGAATTTTTTATTGGATTGTATCAGTACTGGGACTGCGCTAACTTGTGGCATCACAACGGGCTACTATGCATACTTAATTTAGTTTTAGTATCATTTTTACCACTCCAACCTAATGAACACATGTTTCGTATAATTATTAAATAATATATACATCAAAGTCGTCGTAGTCTAGTAGGTAGTGTGTTGGCTTATTAGACGTAAGGCCCCGTTTCAAACACCGGGTCAGACATCAAAATGAAAAAATGAAAAAATATTTCTTCGGCGACTTCCTTTCAGCAGATTTCTGGCAAAAACTCTGAGAGCAAATAAAATTGGCATGAAAAGTTTCTTAAAAATCTGTCGCTCAGAGTCGGAGTCGGTGCTAATCATGTATAAAATTAACGCACACAACATATGTGGTGTGAGAAGCTAGGTCGTAATCCTGATTGAAGGGTTGTAATAACCAATTATGTATGTATGTATGTATTAAAACGAAAATAGAATTGTAGTGCATTCAGCAAAAAACCGCATATTATTAGCATCAAAAATCTTTGAGGACATAAATTCATAATTTAATAAAGAGGTATTCAACGTAGACGTCGTAGTATAGTAGGTAGTGTGTTGACTTATTAAACGTGGGCTCACGGTTCAACTAAACGAAATATGAAAAAATATTTCTTCAGTGATTTCTTCTCAGCAGATTTGTGGCAAAAAATCTGAAGGAAAATAAAAACCTTCTCAAAAATCTGTCGTTCAGAGTTGACTTTAACACGTTTACGCCGGAGAGTACCATACCCGCACTAGACTGCCTTATCGGGCGACGCGTACGACCGGTGGCCCGCACTAGACTGTCTCTTTGGGCGGCGTGTACCACCGGTAGTACGCAATCGATCATGCTATTATTCGATACTTAAGTCGCCGTAGTCTAGTAGGTAGTGAGTTGGCTTATTAGACGTAAGGCCGCGGTTCAAACCCCAGGTCAGACATCAAAACGAAATATGAAAAAATATTTCTTCGGCGACTTCCTCCCAGCAAATTTCTGGCAAAAACTCTGAGAGTAAATAAAATTCCCATTAAAATTTCCTCAAAAATCTGTAGTTCGGAGTCGACTTTAAACTGTAGGTCCCACCACTCATGTATAAAATTAACATACACAACATAAGTAGTGCGAGAAGCTAGGCCGTAATCCTGACTTAAGGGTCGTAATGGCCAATTATGTATGTATGTATTGGATGATACTTAATACAATAAATTAAAATCTTTAACACTTCGACTGCGGAAAAAAATACCTGAGCATTTATTTTTAGTTAATAACGTCTAATATAACAGCCGCCAGTAGGTAGTGTTAAACTGTAAGTCTCGCCTCTCATGAATAAAATTAACACATACAACAGTGTCAGTGTGAGAGGCTATGCCGTAATCCTGACTGAAGGCCATTTATGTATGTAGGTATATATTCAACGACACTGTGCGGAGAATTTTGAAAAAGGCCATGCACTGAAGCTATTAATTTAGCAGAGAGCCTACAGAGTTCCGTAAAAAAATCTGTTTAAGAATGAAATCAAATATTGCAACTAAAACATTAAAGGTTTTCTATTTCTCTTGAATGAAATCTTTTGCGGCCTTTAATTACAAAATTCTAAAGCTAACTGGTCAATACTGTAGTGGTTACACAATAGTATGGGCGAAATTGACAAATCAAGAGTGAATAGTAATAATTTCGACTTTTACCAAATAAAGTAGATTACAGTGGGGTTACTCTGTAACTCGATTCCAAAAGTAAAAGTATTCGAAAAGTGTTTTCGATAAGTAAATAAAAGCGTACTCTGGAAATCGTTCGAAAATTATCATGGAAAAACCAAAAATAAACTTGGTGATTACAAGTTTTCATTATAAAAAATTTTTAAGTTTATAAAATTTATAAAATTATAAAATTGTCACAAGCAAACTAAAAGTTAAAATTTTTAAATTATTTAAAAAAAAAGTGTTTTAATGGACTGTGTGGCTTTGTGGTTTGAGGATTCTGATCAGGTTATAGAGGAGGGAGTTAAAAGAAAGCTAATAAGAGATACATCTGATTTTATGAATAATGATAATAAGAGTTAGGAAAAAAAATTTGATCTGAAAAATTTTAAAATATTTCCATTTTTAGTTTTATTAAAAATTTTCGTCTAAGCAAAGAAGCTTTTGTATTTGTCTTAGAAAGTATTAAAGCGACCTTAAGCCTAGAGAAAGATCTACCGCTATATGTTCATCCTTAAAGTTAGCCGTCGCCTTAAAATTCCTGTACAAGGTGGATATCAGCACCAAATAGGCCAAGACCGTTACTTAGGGCTGTCTCAGCAGTCAGTTTCTAGATGTTTGATAGAAGTATGTGAAGTCATCGAAAGAATTGTTTGTCCTAAACACATAATTTTTGAATCTTTTTATGAAAATCAACAAGAGGCTAGAAAATTTTTTTATAATAAAAGTGGAATCCCTAGAATCATCGGAGCAAATAATGAGACCAATAAAAAAACGAGTTTTATATTTTAATAGGAAACTAAAGTTTATGCCACAGGTTATTAGATTTCTTTCTTGCATCCGGCACTTTTAAATGTCCCTTGGCCAAATCCGGATGCGTCACCATAAAGTCCACAATAGTTTCGTATTGTTTTTATTTGGTATATAGAATTCTTTTTGACTCACTCCATTGAGATTGTTTAAAATTTATTATTTTATGTTTATTTTGCACTGTATTTGTATTAATTTAATTATATTTTTAATTTATTATTAGTTGTCTCCAACACAATTGCTAACGAAGAATTTTCGAATATTTACTACGCTTTTGATACTCGTTTTCGTAATACAGAGTTGAGTTGTTTTTTGTTCGTACGAAAAGAAAAAAAAATTGGTCACACTTTCGAAAATTTTCCGTACTTTCCTACTACAGAGTACAATTTGTTCGAATGCGTACATTTTAATTTTCGTATCGAGTTACGGAGTAACCCCATAGAATCCATTTGGACGTTTTAAAAGAGAAACTCACCAAAAATGTTACTAAATCAAGATTTGAGGACGAATACATATTTCAACAGGACAATTATCCATATTGCCCAAATACAAGGCTTTGTGGCTTATGCATATGGTAATGTTCGAAATCAATTAAAAACTCCTCGGCGGAATTAACGAAGCAAATATCTGGTCTTCCAACAGGCACTTCTAAATTTTAGCACCTGATAATGACCATCTTGTTGAAACTATATTTATTAAATTAGTTGTTGCTTATTCAGCCTGTTTTGCATTGTGAATGGATACAGCAATCAATAACACATGCAGATAATAAATTTGTTTTATCAAAACGGGTGTTTGGTTCAGACGAAATACCGTGCGCTTCCCTAATTTAACGATTACTTATCACGAAAACAATTCTCTATGTGGTGTATTAACTCGAGTCCATGGTTCAGTAACCGATTGACCAACGTCCGTACGTCAACGTGACGCAAGATCTACCTAAAACATTACCACTGTCCGTGAAAGTGTACAGGAGAGTCCCAAAAACAAAAACTTTCCCTTTCGCAAACCACAACATGAAGTGTAAAATTCAAAAGACCCAGAACTGAACGTCATGTGTTCGCTGAATGAGCGTAGGAGTAGTTGCCAATTGACTATAATTTTGATAGAAAAATCATATGCAACGATAAGGCCGATTTCTGGATGAGTGGCTAAGGGAACCAATAAAACTATTCAATTTGGGATGAAACCAATCTACATGAGGTTTCAAGAGCGTCCAATGTTTCCAGAAATAATATGGTGTGGCCCATATTTCTATGAGCACGATATCGTTGAGGTCATCACTGTCAATGATGTGTGCTATAGGTTGATGATTATTAACTTCTTTTGGCATGAATTTATTGATTTGAATACCACCAATGATTTCAACATTACGCCATAGTTCATGCCAGATTGAATATTCTGCATAAACAATTTAAGGGCATGGGCACGTAGTGGTGCTGTGAACTAGTCACCGAGATTATGGAATTTAATTCCGTTAGAGTTTTTCTTGTAGGGTTTACTTAAGCTACAAACCACAGCGGTCTTAGGTTAGGATAGGTTAGAGGACGTGTACTTGTCAATTAAGACAAGTACAGTACCCGGAGGTCGAATTGACCCATTGTACAACGTCCTAATTTCTCACACCACTTATGTTGTGTGTGTTAATTTTATACATGAGTGATCGGACCTACAGTTTAAAGTCGACTCCCAACGACAGATTTTTTGAGAAACATTTTCATGGCAATTTTATTTACTCTCAGAGTTTTTGCCAGAAATCTGCTGAAAGGAAGTCGCCGAAAAAATACTTTTTGTATTTTGTCTTGATGTCTGGGCTCGAATCCTGGCTTTACGTCTAATAAGCCAACACACTACCTACTAAACTACGGCGACTTCATAGCGGTCTTAAAAGGCAAAATATCCCATGTCATCGATTAAATTCAGACTGATTTCTACATTAGATTGGACACCACCCAGAGAAGCTGCGGCGGACATTTAAACGGTATTATATTCCATACATAACGGCCTCAATATGCCTTTCAAACGTAAGAGGCAACTGCTGACGAGGGCGGTTATATCGATTGCTCTATATGCAGCCTCTATATGGGCCGAGGCCATGGATAAGACGACATATAAAATAGGAGTGGATGCGGCCTACAAGAGATCTGCACACCGATTAATTTCTACCGTCCGCGCAGTATCTACGGAAGCAGCTTTGGTTATTGCGGGGATGATGCCGCTCCGAATATAAGTGGATGTAGAGAGGAGAAAACAAGTACGAGAACGGTGCTAGTGGACCCTGATCAGGTGAATGATGATGCAATGAGTAGGTGGCAGCACGAGTGGACTTCTTGCACAAAAGGAAGATGGACTTACCGATTAATACTATATATAGAAGAGTAGAGTAGAAGGAAACACGGACATGTGAATTTTTACCTTAAACAGTTCTTAACGGAACACGGATGCTATAGAGGATGCCTCTACAAGTATGGGCATGACGTGAATGAAGCGCGCTCATCATGGCGAAATACAAGGAAAACAGCGAAGCATATATTCTTTACTTACTCGCGCTACAAATACCGAAAAATTTCCTGGAGAGGACGATCGGATCCAAGGTGGCTCCCGATAACGTGGTTAACCTGATGCTAACATCATGAGAAAACTGGAACGCAGTATGTTTCATCTCGAAGGAAGTCCTAATACAACAGACTAGGTTGGATTTAGTGCGCATACGTACAAGCCGAGAGTAAGTCTTGAGGCGAATCGTGCATTTTGCGTAGGCCGGAATACCAATGTCTTTTGAAGATTCCCAGCTTTTAGCTCGCATAGCTATAAAAAGAAAAAAAGTTTTTCAAAGATGTAGAGACCTGGCAATGCTGATTGCTAGTCATGCGATTTTAGAGATCTGGCAAAGCGGTTATTATCAGCAAGAGTTGTGTGTGAGTTCTTCTAGAAAAGGGTTGTTGAGATTATTTTGAATTGAATTAATATAAAGTAAATTGGAGTTATTCTTAATAATAAATATTACTGTGTTTTGTTTAAATAGCGAGTTATTACAAAACGTATACAAAATTGCCATGATACATCACACACATTTTATTTATTTAAATTTAGGTAGGAAGCTCTTAATCAAAGGCTGTAGTATTTCCAGAGAATCAAATATATTTATATTTTTATTAAAAATTTCTGAATTTTACAATCATTAATTATCAAACTGGTGGTCATAAATCTTAAATAAATTAAAATCTTTGTATAAAGGTCTGCACAAACAAATTATCAACTTTTTTAAAGGATACTTGCATTCCCTCACGTATTTACAGGGTTATTTACACTTAAACAGAGAGAAAAATATTTTCAATACATGTAAATGATACATAAAAAATCAACAATTTTTTATTGTTGAAAACTTTTTCAATAAAGAAAAGTTTTTTCATCGCAAATAACCAATGAAGCGTATACGTTTCTGATACCACGGAAGAAAAAAATATTGTGTTTTCATTCGACAACGGTAAACAACATTCGAACAATTGCATTCGCGTAAGTTGAAGGTAAACCAACGCGTATTGGTTTTTTCTTCTTTTTTTAACCATAAAGCCGAAAGTCCATACCATGCGTTTTGCATAACATGCGTATACCGAAAAAGTAGAATCAGTGTATTTGATTGTGACAGTTACAGAAGAAAAAGCATAATATGCATAGACGCATACAAAGTAGGATTACTTTCTACTTTTCTATGCGAATAATGCAGTGTTGGAAAATGTCAGTAGTTTTTTAACTTGGCATGCCAAATTATATACTATTGTGAATGGTTTCTACAAATATGTTTAAATAGTGCATTACTATTTTCGCATTTTTCTTTATTTGTATTATAAAAATATTAATAAACACATATTTCATAATAAAGTTTATTACTAATTTAAGAGGAAAATACATTAAAATACATTTTTTAACAAATTTCTTTCATGAACAAAATATGTATATGATGATTGTTTATACATATGTATGTATATGATTGTTTTTATGTACTGAGTGTCATCTATTTTGAATTTATTAATTTGTAAACAAGAAAAATGGAGGATAAATTTACTGAAAACACTCGTCTTGTGTTCTTTTGAGGATTTTCGTAGGCCTTAACAGCACAATACAATGTAATTTTTGTGTAAAACTATTAATAATAAAAACAACTAATAACAATTTTTAATTTTTCCTTCCAAGAAATTAAAAAATTTTGGCAACTTTCAGCAGGAAAATTTTTTTATGAGCAGTACGTCTTATTTTGATCTTATTATATTTAGCTTCTTAATTAACTCTTGCTCAAGAAACTATACTCATTGTGACCGAAATTCACCAACATTTCGATTAATATTTAAATATTTAAGAATCTTTAAACTTTTCATTGACGAAATTAAAAAATATTCCAAATTTTCCCCTTTTTAACACAAAATAAATGTTTGTTTACATTTAATTTTTTTACTTTATCTGGCAGTTTTCACTCTGTATATCTGTTGCTTCTAACACATTTGCCTCGCAAAACTTATAACATTTTTTTCTCCCTCTAAATTGACCTGTCCTTTTATGTTATGAGCGTTTTTCAAATGTAAACTCATAAATTTAAATAAACTCATAAATTTGAAATTAATGTCATAAATTCTTTTAAAATTACAATTTGATTTTCTATTTTTTCCAAAAATGTTCTTGTTTGCTTGTTTGTTGTTTACCACAACAGCTGATCAAAACAAAAAACCAGTCGCATAAACGCATTGTGTGTAACTTGCAATAAAATCGGCATAGAAAGCAAGATTCGCAAGGCGCATGAAAAGGATGGTATGGACTTTCGGCTTAAGGTCGTCGCCTTCATTCGACTGGAACGGGTTAAATTGTTTAAAACAAACAATTTTCATGAAAAAAATAAATTATTCCGCAGTAGCATACTGGCGCAATATTTAATTAAATTCATTCATTAAATAGTGAGTGGTTGACAAAAAGGATTCTTTTTGGTTTGTTTTTAAAAATTTTGGTAAAAACAAGCATAGAAGGGTATAACGGTTATCATTTTTAATACGGCTCTCTGATTTCATACATACATACGTTCATAATGGGTCAATGTAACCCTTCAGTTAGTATTACGACCTAGCTTCTCAGACCACTTATGTCGTGCGTAATAATTTTATGCTTGCATGCCGGAAGTTTAAAGCCGACTCCGAGTGACTGATTTTTTTGGGAAACTTTCCATGGCAATTTTATTTACTTTTAGAATTTTTGCCAGAAATCTTCTCAGAGCAAGTCCCCGAAGAAAAGTTTTTTGATTTTTCGCTTTGTTCGAGATGTCTTCTAGCATTCCTTTTCTGCCTTATTTGGGCTTCCACGAGTACACTTTTGGAAAGCCCTTTTCTACCTTAATTATACTTACATACGTTATTTAAGGCATATTAAGGTATGAAAAAATAAAATTGCTGTTTAAATGAGATTTTAGTTTTTTTTAATGAATATTATGTAAATATTGAGCAGGCTGTTATGATTTATACGGGTAAATTAATTCAAATTTCTTTTAAAAATATAACTTACTGGCAGCTCTGTTGAAGTTTGCCCGGACAAAATATAAAATTCAATCAAATCTTACAGATAGCTGTTCGTAACGAATATATTTCTTCCTTTTGTCAGGAAGAGAGCTGTCAAATAAATACAAAAAAATGTGTCCAGATAAAAATTTTTTTGGGACAACCTAGGTGAATCGACTTTAATGTACACTGTGCGTTCTAATGTGTTATTAGAACACTTCAGCAAATAATTTTCAATTGGAGCACTTCATTGGCCGCCAATATTGATTCAACAACAGAAATTACGGTAAAAAGAATAATTTTACTACACCTCACCACTATCAATTGGTTACGTTACCTATCGCTTTCTTTGTAAACAAATATCTTTCAGCAGGCACTTCCGAGCTTTGATATGATGCACACTGTCATATTATTGAAGCTAAATTTTTTAAATTAATTGCAATTTATTCAGACAGTTTTGAAAAATCTCCACGGACGTACATAGACATTTATTAGCTGAATGTCTATGGATTAGATAGCTAATGATCCTAATGTTCAACGAAAAATCATCTTCAGCAATGATATTCATTTCCGGATGTATGAGTAGGTTTATAAACAAAATTGTCTAATGCGGGACGATACCAATTCTCATGAGGTCCAAAGCATTCCGAAAGGGTTCCCGTATGGTGTGGATTTGGGACTGACGAAGTCACAGATTCATAATTCTTTTAGAACGTCGTTTGTCAATGGTAAGAACTACATGTCGATGGTTACCAACTTCTTGGTCCGAATCAGATGATCTGGATATGTACATACAGACACACATAATTGGCCATTACAACACTTCAGTCAGGATTACGGCCTAGCTTCTCACACCACTCGTGCTGTGTGCGTTAATTTTATACGTGAGTGGCGGGACCTACAGTTTAACGTCGACTCCGAACGACAGATTTTTGAGACACTTTTTCTTGGTGGGTTTATTTACTGTCAGAAATCTGAGGAAGCCGCCGAAGAATTTTTTTTTTCATATTTCGTTTTGATGTCTGACCTGGAATACGAACCCGCGCTTTACGTCTAATAAGCCAACACACTACCTTCTAGACTACGGCGACTTCAATCTGGATATGTGGTTATGGATATTCAACACAAGCGATTTGAAGTCATAATCTTCTCCTGTGAAGGTGATGTCAAAACTAAAAACTTTTCTGCCAAATGCCTGGTCACCACAGTGTTTTTCAGGCCGAGGTCATTGCAGCTTTTAAAGCGGTGCAATGTTTGCTGGGCGACAGAATTTTTGCCTGAAAATCTCTTGATTTATTCGGATAGCCAGGCTGCGATTAAGTACCTAACGAACAAAGTTTAAACATTCGTTTTTGTCCATGAATGCCGAGGATTTCTTAGGAAATTTCGTATTATTTAAAGGTAGCTCTTATATGGTTTTGTGACATAGAAATTGGAAATTGCATTGTATGACCTGACTAGAGCCGATACGGAGGTTGCAATCTCCGACATATTGCAGGGCATACGTATTCCGATTGCTTCAGTTAATTTCAGACTTATTATTGGAAATATTAATACTTTTGATTGCAGGAGGGTACGTGCCATATTGCCAGATTTTAGTGGTCACATTCGGATAAAAAGAAGATCGGCTCACTTTTTTCCTTAACTCGTATGGTCATTCAGAATATCACACAATAGTGAATCTGTACTTTTGGCAAGCATTTTAGAGAGATTTAACCTTCAAAGTCGAGGTTATTTATGCAAACTTTTCAATTCATGTTATTTATTTTTATTTATTTGTATATTTATTTGTTTATAGATAAACTTAATAATAAAATTTTAGCAAATTCTTCACTTCTTATTTAGCACTAAAAGAAAAGGGTAAAACCGGGTAAAAAAATATTAAAAAAAATCGGCCTTCAAACACCCGCTGTATGTAACGTAGGTCGCAATAATATCCTTCTGCACTTGATTGATATCAATATGAATAACCGAATATTATGTTTCCGCTTAACAATATGCAATTGACATACACACAGTTACTAAATTATACGTACGGTTAAAATATTTCCGAAATTTTTTAACTAATCCGTTTTCGATGAAAATCTTTATAGTTTCCTTGATGTTAAGACAGTCTTTTGCATTGGTTAAAAATTTCTGAAATTGAACTGAACTTTGGCCCTGCACAGGCCCACAAAGTATGCATCCGATTTCAAATTTCTGAACCAAAGACCGTCTTAAAATCGAAGAAAGATGTCAGATAATTATAAATATTTTCAAAAAAAAATGGATTGGTTAAAAAATTTCTGAAATTTGTTATCCGTATGTATACTTTTGTGGTTGAGTGTATATAATGTTAAAACATGTTCTTACTCATTTTTATTTCTACTTTACTTCAAACAATTCATTACTCATATAACCAATGACTTGATACTACTTTTTCCTCTTTGATGTACTCCCATAGCGCTTTCATTTATAAGATTATTATCTTGTTGTGCTATGAATAACAATAAATAAAAAATAAATAAATAATGTATGTCATAAACATTGTTTTCAAATTCTTCAAATCATTGGTGAGAAACTTTGTTTTTTATTTTTAACTTTGCGAATTTAACATTAAACTCGTACAAATTATTTTGCTCAAAAGACGGAATAGAAGAAACCTGATAAAAAGAAAAAAATGAAATCAAAAAATTAATCAGTATACACGAGTAATTGAAAAATACAAGACTTTATAACTTTGGTATTGTATTTGTGATGGAAAATAAAATACACAAGCAAAGGTAACAAAGTTGACACTGACATGCGGTTAAGCTCATTTTCTGTTAACATCACGTTGAGCTTAAACTTTTCATTAATAATATGTTTGTTGTCTTCGCTTTGGCAGAGATGTAATCAGAGTGTCATGCTAATTATACAAAAACAGATTTAAAAATATGCAAACATTTTGGAATTTTTTTTTAAATGTCGGTATTTTTCATTGGTTGTTCAAATAATTTTTCTTATCTTACCAGTCAGATGCTTTTCATGTTGTTGACAACTTAAAACCATTGCATACCAGTGTCATGTCCTATATAAGAGATAAAGGTTTCATGTCACTCAAACTCACCGTAGAACCTACATAAGAAACCTACCTACTGTAGCAGGTAAAAGGAAAATAATTTTTTAAAAAAAGATTATGGTGAATGCATACATACATACACTGGCGAGCAAAAATTATTACATAATATTGTTACGTTTTTACCTTTTTAAAAACGTTTAAATATGAGTTCGTTAATTGCAAATAAAGTAAAAACAAATATGTGGTTATTTTCTCTTAAACTCTCTTTATTATTTACACTACTTTTGTGTACCACCGTATAGAACTTAACGATACAACCATGGCATATTCATAAGAGGTAACCGCAAGAATACAACAAGTACAACAATGCAAAAACAACAGGCATTTTGTTTTTGTTAAAGAGTACACGGAATGTCAAAAACAGCTTCATAACTGACTGACGAATAACAATAGAAAGAGAAATGTTAAAAAAATTTATAAAAATGGTTACAAAACACTAAAAAAACAACAAAATTTTGACATTTTAAGACTCGTCAGCTGTTGAATTGCTCTTACCTGATATAAATATGCCATGGATACAACAATAATAATCTGTTTATTCACTGTACTAGTTCACACAAGTATTCGCTAGATCTTTACAACCACGACTTATTTTGTTCACACGCAAGTTCACACAAAGCTGACTAAATTAACTCTGACTGCTGCTTGCTTTGTCCAGCCCTTTTATAGTCCGCACACACGCGTATCAATCAGTACGATGAACGTTCTCGATGTGGAAGGTTCTCACTCGCGCCTTCTCGAGAACTCAATTGCTAGTACATTGTTGTTTGTGTACTTGCTTATGTTATGTACCAGCCGCTACAAGGTTACATATTTGTCGTAGCTGGTCCACTTTATTCCATGTTGTTGTTGCTACCTGGTTCGTTGTACACATGTGTGTGAGCAGCTTTAGGTTCATTTATTAGATTCGTTCATTGTATTCTTAGTGTTAGTGTTTATTTGTATCGTGTGGTTTGTGTTGGTGTAACTGGTAGCTTTTGTTTATCGTTTTTATTGTTAAACGATATTAGGTCGTTTCGCTTTGCGTAACAATATTAACAAAATATTTTAAATCCATTATTTTTTTTATTTTTTGCAGTAAGTAAGAAATTGTAAATAAAAAATTTCAGACGTTGAAATGGCCAGCACAAAGTCCGCATTTAAATCCGATCGAGAATTTGTAAAATTGTAAAACGAAAATTGGCACAGTATGAAAACCCTCTAAATAACCTTAACGAATTGTGGCTAAGAATTAAGGCAGAGTGGCAAAGTATAAACAGCGAAACCATCAAAAAACTGGTAGAAAGCCTACCAAAACGCATTAAATCGGTAATAAAGAATAAAGGAATATGGACAAAATACTGAATTTTTCATTTGAAACGAAACGAGCAAAATTGGATAAATGCTACTAAATAATATTTAAGCTGTATTTTATATTTAAAAGGAAATAATATTACTGAAAAGTTTTGCGCAAAACCCATGCAGGGCTGTGTAATATATCCATTCATGGTGATTTAAATGACAATTAATTGCACAGATATAGCCCCTATAAGATGATCGTCAGCAATTGTGAAAATTTAGAAGTCCCTGTTGGAAGACCCTGTATAAATATATGATCCTGTACACTGTAAGAATAAGACTGAAGCCTGTTATGCTGTCATTGAGTAAATAAGTAAACAATATTGATAAGAATTCTTAATTAAATATGTTTACATGGATTTCAAACTAAATGAACATTTACACTTCAAAACAATTCATTTAATTCTTATGTTTTTTGGTTAAATCTAACCAAGTTTACTCTGCTTAAATATAATTCTCTCCCTAATTTGGTTTTATGATTGTCTTTCTTTATTTAAATGTTATTTAATGTTGGTTAAAATTGCTCACCAAACTTTAAACTTTAATATCAACTGAGTTGCGGTAAAAAATTTAACCGCTAAAGTGTGCATAGAAATAAACAAAACAAAAAATAAAAATAAACAAACAAAAATCTTAATAAGTTGAAACACTTTTCTGTCAAAATTTAAGTTGTTTTTTTGTTTTTAATTTTTCTTACTTAATCTTAAAGCTCAATAACATGAATGAAAACTTCTTTTCGACGTTAAAATTATGCTTGAGAAACTGAAAATAAAACCACAGAACTTCATAAACATTCATAGCAAAACTACAGTAAGTAATATTTATTTTTGTTGCAAAACTACAGCTGTTGTCACAATAAAAAACTTCTCAAATTATTTTTAAATCATAGTCTGTAGATTTACATTTCTTTAAGAAACGTAGCAGAGAACTGAACAATTAATTAAGTTTTGATTTAAATTGATGCACAGTTTCACCACCTTAAAGGCATCGGACGACGCTGTTGCTTGAAAACATTGCCGGTTCCAAAGTATTACATGACAATAACTTATAGCACCCCTTTAACAATAACGCGTAGCATACTTTTCCGGATGGTAAACCTTTTAAAGAACGGCATCAATCGATAAAACAACAATAATTCTAAATGAATCATACATACATGCATATGGTAATGCATGTTGAATGGTGGTCGCTAATAAATTCCAAAGGCGAAATTAAAGGAGCAAAAAAGTTTACGCTGACTGTAAGAAATGATGACGTTGTTCTTACTATATGTGTGGTGGTAATTTCACACCTACATTTAACTGTAAAATATAATTTCTTCTTCAGTAAATTTATGAATGAAGGGTGAGAGTTCTTTGTTGGGGTAGATTATGTGCTTTCGTTTATTTGAGGGCCATTATTACAACTTGCCGTTAAAGTTAGGTTTAGTTAAAGGTAACTTTAGCTAAAGTGAACTTTAAAGTCACCTTTAACGTCTTTTCCATATTACTACCTAATGATAAAAATAAAGTTAATTTTTTCAAAAATATGCCAGTGTCGGAACAATGTCGATGACACTGTTCTATTAAACAAGTTCTTTTTGTTGTTATATTTGCTAATTTTGTTTATATTTGAAGTTGTCATATTGAAAATAATATATAATATGAGAAGTTCATACATAAACTTAACTTCAAAAGTTACAAGTGGGATGATCTTCCCTCTAGCTTAACGCTCACTTCTAGCTGATTATCCACTTATAATAATAAAAAACAATTTTTTTGCCCGTTAAAGTCCTCTCTTTAGTTAACGCCAAGTTGTAATAATGGCCCTAAGTCGGTCAAATTAATTGTCATTTATTCAGTCAACCGTTTGTTGACAACTGACTCTAATTTCCAATGAAAAATAATTTTAATTTATTAAACCCATGTCTGGATCAATGGACACGAATACAAATTTGAGACGATACCAACCCACATGAGATCCAAAAGCGTCCAATTTATCCCCAAAAATTACTGTTTGTGGTATATTTTGGCCTGTCGTCGGTCTCCAGGGAGCAGCAAGGAATCATGTTTTTCGTTACTTATAAGCACTCATGAAATTTTGAATATAAGTGAGTCAACAATACTGAAATTTAACTACTCTGATTCTTTCGTACTCAGTTAATTATAAGTATGAGTACAATGAGTATGAGTACAACGTTGATATCATACTCATAACATTCGAACTATGTTTGATTCATACGCGTACTCATTTAGATTCATAACTTTAGAAAAATACTTATAAGACTTATAAATGATTCGAGTGACTCGAATCATTCATCAAAATTTAGTCCTAGTTGTCGCTGCATTTACAAAAAAAGAAAAAGGAAAAAGACAAAGACAAAGACAGCAAGCAAAGCAAACACACAATCTTCAAGTTAGTATTGTAATGTTCGTACGCGAATCATACTTATTTTGTGATTCTTGTAAATGTTGAGTCTTGGAAAGTCGAAATCAACAACATCATACGTATTGTTAAGTATGAGTACGATGAGTACTTCAAATTTTGAAAGTAAGTAGTATAAGTATAATATTAAAATAAGTATGAATGCGTATGAGTATCAGAAGTTATGAGTATAATTCGATTCTACTCATCTTTTTGAATACTCTGGTCTATACCGACGATATATGTACGACGATATGATACGGTATTGGCAGGGTTTCCATTATCAACGGTGATCATTTTATGTCTAAGCTATGACCAATGATGGCGTTACTTTTCACATATCTCACGTCAAATTGGATACTCTAAATGAGCAATTTGAAAGCCTGGTCGTCTTATGAGGACCCCGTAAGAGTTTTTCTAGTGGGGTTTTCTTAAGCTGCAGGTGCATATGTATAAACCACGTAGTTCCTGAAAGCCCACTAAATTCATGGCTTTGAACAAAATCCGTCATGGCAGACATTTAATCGAAGTAATAGTCTACACATACAAGATTTGAAAATATGGCTTTTTATTATTTTTATTGTAGACATCTTTAGCTTTTAAAAAATATTTAAAATTATGTTTTAACTCATCTAATTTTTTTATACTGCCAATAATGTTGAACTAAGTCGAAAATCAGGTGTTCGAAAAAATAAGAACAAATCATATTGGTCCCACTTACATTCCTCACATGTGAAAAAAAGTCTAAAGTTTTGTTACAAATATAATTGTTGAGATGCCTTTGATCATTTTTTGTGCAGAATATTGACTTATTTTGGTGAAAAATTCTTCTGAAATGGGAAGAAGCAAGCATTGCTCTATCGAACAACGTAAGATAATAGAAAAAAATTGCTCAGCGAAGGGAAATGTGTGCTTTCATAAGGGAACAGCTTGGAATTTCCAACGTAGCGATAACAAATGCGAGGAACTGGTCACTGAAGATCGAAAGTCGCGGAAGGCGCAGGAAAACTAACAAAAGACAGGATAATGCGACCACACGGATCGTTAAAAAGCACCCCTCTATAACGTCTTTACAGATTAGAAACGAATTAAACCTCCCAATTGCTACAACGACGGTAAGAAAACGTTTTATTGCAGTCAATTTAAAAGTACGAAGTCCTAGAAAAGTACCATTGTTGAAAAAAATACATCTAAAGAACGGACTTCTGTTTGCCAAAAAGTTTATCGATGAGCCTGACACTGTTTGGCGTAATATCTTATGGACCGATGAAACAAAAGTAGTCCAATTCTACCACGGCAAAGATAAATAGTACGTTAGACGCCCTCCTAATCAACAATTCAACGACAAGTACACTATAAAAGCTATAAATCACGGCGGTTTCAGGCTCATGCTATGGGGGTGCTTTGGGTAGATCGGCGTTGGATCTCTAGTTCATATCGTTGGGAAGATGGATGCCACCTATTACGTTCAAAATATTTTAGAAGCCGTAATGTTGCCTTACGTTGAAGAGGAAATGCCTTTCCGATAGGTCTTTCAGCAAGACAACGACCCGAAGCATACCTCAAAGAAAGCAAAGCGTTGCTTCCAGGACAATAACATCCATGTTATGGATTTGCTGGCACAATCGCTGGACTTAAATCCAATTGAACATCTTTGGATTGATGTAAAGAAAGGTGTTAGAAATGCTAGGCCCAAAAATATGGAGAAACTTTGATTTGTAGCGAAGAATACACGGGAAAATATTCTACTCCACAGATGTCAGACTTTGATAGCTTCAATGAGGTCCAGATGTGCCGAAGTAATCATTAATCGTGGAGGGGCTACTTCATATTAGCTACTTACAAACAAATAATACTAATCTGTAAATTTAATAAACGTTAAAACTGAAATTATTACCAATTTTCCAATTTGTTCTTATTTTTTCGAACACCTGATTTTCGAATTAGTTCAACATTATTGGCAGTATAAAAAAATTAGATGGGTTAAAACATAACTTTAAGTATTTTTAAAAAGCTAAAGATGTCTACAATAAAAAGCCATATTTTCAAATCTTTCTCAAAAATTTTTTTAAAACGAAATTTTGTTTCGCTTTGAATGTTCTTATTATTTCGAACACGTCTGTAATGGCATCAATAGGGCTTTCAGACGAATAGAAAAATGTTGGTGATATCTCACACACATTTTGTTTCAGTAAAATTTAAATATTGAAAGTACTTAATAAATGTCGCGATATTAGAAGCTGCGATCTGCAATAAAATATTTAATTTTAAAAAGTAAGTGTGTACTTCAAAGTTTTTTTGACATTTTATGTGATGATATTTTCTTTCTTTATTTAATGTCATCGTATATGTTTACATGTTGAGTAAGAACTGAAAATTTCCTATCTTTTTAGTAGAGTGTTTATTTTGTTTTATAATTTGGTTCAATACTCAGATTCGTATTTTTGTTGCTGCTAAGTACATATTCTATGATTTTTCAAATCTTTCCATTTCGAACAGATATTAAGTCAGCCTCTGTAGTCTAGTAAACGAAATAGGAAAAATGGGAATATGGCAATTTCCGCTCAACAGATTTCTGGCAAAAACTCAGAACAAATTACAATGAAAAGTTTCCTACAAATCTTTCGTTTGAAGCCGACTTTAAACTATAGGTATATCCAGTCATGCAAAGAACACACAAATTAAGTGGTGTAAAAAGCTAGGTCGTAATCCTAACAGCAGGCTTCTATGACCAATTGTGTATGTTATGACTGTATGTGTTAAATAACTATTTGCACCGTCAGTTTCGCCTTGGTATAGGAAATTTTCTTAATTTAAAACTGTGGTGTCAATACTGACATCCTTAAGCTATGTGGGCAGCAGGAGAATAAAATAAAATATTTTACGAGATGTAGGTAGGGGTAAATAAAAATACAATATTATTAGCTTCAAATAATTAATTATTATTTATTATACACAAACGTACCTTTCGGGTTGGGGGGTTGATGAATGAACTCTTTTCATGTAAATTTTTAACAATTCACAATATTCATATGAACACAGAGGTGGTTTATACACTTAAACTAAACTTATATCTAAGTCTTAAAAGTAGGGTGGCTAGCGTGAACAAACTATGTACTACATTACCCTCTTTATTTCATGGTAGCGCTCTCATCATCCGATTCATGCTACAGCATTCTTTCTCCGTGCTGATTCAATTCAAATTCAAAAAAGCTTGTATTGTTTAAAGATGAGATCCAAAGAGTTCTTTGAACTGTTTTTGGTGTTCTTTAGAAAGATTTTTAGTTATCTGGTCTTATGATACTCTCTACGAGTTCTTCTCTTTTGTTAGAAATCAACCATTCTAATTCAATAAAATTAACTTTTAAACCAGTCTGCAGTCGTGTTGGTTTTTTAGACGTGAGCCTATGGTTCAAACCCTGGGTCAGATATCTCCAACAAAATGAAATTAAAAAAGTTTTGCTTCAACGGCTTCTTCTCAGCAAATTTCTGGCAAAAACTCTGAGAGTAAATAAAATTGCCATTAAGGATTCTCTCAAAAAATTATTGTTCGGAGTCGACTTTAAAGTTTAAACTGTAGGTCACGCCCCTCATGTATAAAATTTACACACACCGCACGGGTGGTGAGCGAAGTAAGGTTATTATAATGACAAATATAGTTCCTTAATTGTGACGAATACATGTAAGTTTGATCATCATTCTACCCGTAAGTAAATAATTTACTGAAATGCTACGCTAGTCCCAATATTCATGTTTTACATTTACGCCTATGTGGGGCGTAATTCTAATTCAACTTAAATTATCACATTATTAAATAGAAAAAATAGCAGATTAAGGTTAGGTTAGGTTAGGTTTGAGGACGTGCATTTGTCATTGGGACAAGTACAATATCCGGAAGTCAAAATGGCCCACTGTAAATTCATCCTAGAAGAGAAAGCAGAGTTACTGACAGTGTTTTTTAAATAATTATGCTACCCACAGATTATAAATATCAATGTAGTTCTAACATTGAATTATTTTAGAATAACACTATTTATGGATAAATGTCACTGACTTCCAGCCATTGAAAGGTAGAGAAATGGAAAAGAATAATAAAAACATATTTTTCTTCTTTGCGCATAGTTTAATAAGAAAATAAAGTATATTGAAACAAAATATTTCTCGTTCTTTAGTTCGCAAAAAAAAAATCAAAGAATAAGGAATTGATAAAAATCTATTAACAAATGTTTATATTTAAAAGTTTGTTTACTTTTTTCTCTGGAACATTTCATATTAATATCATTTGTTGTACTTTTTCAATTCATGTAAGTAGTGCCTTTTTTTATTAAAGTTAAAACATGTCCTTTAAGACCTTTTACATTCACCAGCTCTTTGACTTTATCTTTCACTTAAATTATCAAAATGTTTTTCCTTAATTCAGAAGTAATGTTTTTTTCTTCGTTTTTTCCATTTATTAATGGGGATTTTCTTACAAATCCATTTTTATTTTACAGCACGTCATATATACATATATGCTCTGTTGAAATAAGATCAAATTAAATAAAATTCGCTTCCTTTCCATTTCGAAGGCTTGACATATTATTCATAATAGTAGAAGATTTAACAGTACGTCAGTGTGTATCGAATTTAGTTTTCATTTTCTAATTAAATTTTAGATTTAAATAGATGCACCCTTTAAAGGCACCGGAAGACTCTGTTGCTTGAAAACATTACCGGTTCCAAAGTATTACATGAGATTAACGCAGGAATACTTTTCCGGACTTTTAAAGAAAATCAATAATCGATAAATCAACACTAATTCTAAATGAACCATATTAAATCGTGGTCGGTAACAAATTCCAAATGCGACATTAACGGAGTCAAAAAAGTTTACGCTGACTGTAAGAAATGATCACGTTGTTTTTACTATATGTGTGGTAGTAATTTCACACCTACATTCAACAGTAAAATATTATATCTTCTTCAGTAAACTTATGGATGAAAGGTGAGAGTTCTTCTCTACTTATTTTACTTAGACAATGAATCAGAGTATAAATTTCGTGAGGCGAAAAGGCTTCATGAAGATTTTATTTGCATTATATTCAGCAGAGGACTTTGGTTCCCTATTAACAATAAATTTTCATCGAAAAGCAAAATTAAAAGCAGTAAAATAAAATAAAATATAATATAAAAATATATATATAAAATAAATCCTCTGCATTCGATTCTCTTGAACCAATGTTCCATAGTTTCTGTGGCAGCAAGAACTTTCGTCTGACCGCTCCTGAATCTAAACGAATCTATTTAACACAAAAGCCATTAAAGAAGATGTATGTATTTTTATTCAGTATAGTGTTATTTTTATGTCTGTCCAGAAATAAATAATGTCGACTTTAAAATGTACTTACCTTACTTAATTGATCATTACAACCCTTTAATCAAAATGATTAGCCTAGTAGACTTTGTTCATTTTGAACTTAAAACTTATCATATGTTGGATACTTTTCCACAACCTAGCCAGTTAGGGTGCACCTAATACCTCAAGACTAGGAAGCGATTTGTAGTAGCATTTTGAATTAGTTTAAAAGTAGTCTTCATTTGACTTGGAGCTTCGACTTGAATTATCAGGAAATCCAAGAATTTCAAATTTTCGATGTAGACGTTGGGTGAACGAATTTTGTGATTGTTCAATTTCTATTGAACCATATTTCTATTATTTCTATATGTTGTATACTTCTCAACTAAAATAATTTTTTAATTGATTTTTATCGTCTTTTAGGTTACAAGAACTACTTTGTTAAAATATTTCTTTTAATTAAATTTCCTTGTTTTATAGTCTTACAAAAATATCAGGGATAAAAATCATCAACGAACAGTTTAAAATAAGTTCCAATAGACAAACGGTTGTTTTTTAAATGCATAAAGTTTTAATATGTAGTTTACCACTTCATTTTTAATTTTTTTATTTGAAAAAAAAGACTGATGCCACTGTGTGCTTTGGAGACAGTTTTATAAGTCAATCCTATTCAGATGCGACAGTTCATTGACATCATTTTAATTTAATCGAAGTCCACAAAATATTTTTGGGAAAAGCTGAGGCTATAAAATATCAAAGGAACATGTTGGAATATTTCTTACTTACTTCCTTACTGAATGGCATTATAACCCTTCAGTCAGTATTAATGCCTGTTTTCTCAGACCACTTATGTTTTGTTTTTTGATTTTATAAATGAGTTGCGCGATCTACAGTTTATAGTCTACTCCGAAAGACAGATTTTTTGAGAAATTTTCATGGGAAGTCGCCGAAGAAATATTTTTTCATAATTCTTTTTTCGAGGTGTCTGACCTGGGATTTGAACCGTGGCCTTACATCTAATAAGTAAACACACTACTTACTAGTCTACGGCGACTAAAAAATTTATAGAAAAGAAGACCTTAAAAAAGACATATTCGTATTATTACGAAAATGGAAAAATTTAAATACTAGTGTTTTGCTTTTACCTCGTTTTAAAATTAAAAGTATAAACAAAAGCTACAAAAACAAAAAACAATGAACTTGTTTACAAATTATCGCACTGCGTAATATAACAACAAACAGCAGCATAAAAAAAGGTACACAAGTAAACAAAAATATAGTCTCAAACACCAGCATACAAAATCGTAGGTTAGAGGACGTGTACTTGTCAAATTTAGACAAGTACAGTACCCGGAGGTCGATTTGACCCATTGTACAAAAAAATGGTAAACAAGTAAACAAAAATATACCAACAAACACTACAAGAATAAATGTAAACAAAATACACAAACAACAATAATTAAACAACGATGTTCACATTTATAGAGATCTCGAAATTGCGAAGCCAAGAACATTCGCCTTCAAGAACATTAATTACACTGTTTACTCTGCCTTACAAAAGACGAAGTATAGCAGACGAGTGAGTTAGAGAAGTTCAGTCATTCTTGTGTGAAGACGCGGTGCGTTTGAAAATAGTAATCGCGGTTTGAAGATTTCCGTTACAAAGATCTGTCGAACAATTGTCTAGTAATTGTTATTGTTTATGCAAAGTGTGTAAACAGGGGAATAATAAACAAAGAAGTTGTTGCTGTGAACAGTGCCACACAGAATTGTGCGAATAATAAAGAATTTGAATTAAAACTAAACACAGATTTATTCTTATTTTAATTGCAATCTACGAGCTCATATTTTCAACGTTTTTAAACAGGTAAAAACAGTAACAGTATGTATATACTTATGTATGTATCTATACGCGTCTATTGGAAACGATAGTATGATTGTTGAACTCATTTGAAAATCGATTCACCTAAATCAATTTCAATTTCGATATTATTCAACTTGAATTCATTTGATTATAAAAATATAATTTTAATTCGATTAAACAAATTTTTTTTACAAAATTTGTACTCAAGAAAGAGAAGAACAGAATATATTTTGATTTTAAATGGGTTTTTCATTGTTTAAGATTTATGCTTGGAAACTCATAAGAAAATAGAATAACGCTCAACTCTAAATTAAAGAAAAAGTAAATTAATGACTTTGGTTACATGTTCCGTCTGTCAGCTTAATAAAAATAGAATAATTCTTTGCTTTTTCATTTATCCTGCCTTCATAAATGGATATTTAAAAAGTAGGTAGAAATGGCAGCTTTCATTACTCTTTCTTTTATTAATTTTATTCTAATCTTTTTCACACTTTCTCAATCACACAGATGGGGTTAAAATTTATTTTTATTTAGTTTTTGTTAATTTTATATTCGCTAATGTAAAATAAGCGATATCTGTTTATTATGTTTTTCTGGTTTGAGTTTCTTTTTCAATTTGGCATTACAGATTGGTAAAATGAATTCTCTCTTATGAGATAATATAAAAAAATAATTAAATTCCACCATACACCACCATATTCCACTATGAGACCGCCGTAGTCTAGTAGGTAGTGTGTTGGCTTATTAGACGTAATGCCAGGGTTCGAGCCCCACGCCAGACATCAAAGCAAAATACAAAAAGTATTTCTTCGGCGACTTCCTCTCGGCAGATTTCTGGCAAAAACTCTGAGAGTAAATAAAATTGCCATGAAAAGTTTCTCAAAATTCTGTCGTTCGGAGTCGACTTTAAACTGTAGGTCCCAACACTCGTATATAAAGTTTAACACACACAACATAAGTGGTGTGAGAAATTAGGTCGTAATCCTGACTGGAGGGTTGTAATGACCAATTATGTAGGACATATGTATACACCACCGCACTAATAGGAAAGTAAAGCGTACAAAAGATACGGACTTTTTTACATAGCCAATCCTTTTCAAATGTCAATCTCACCCACCTTGAAGGGCTTGGTATCCCCTGTCACGCTAACGAGGCTCTGACGACCGACCAATGGCGGTATAACCTTAATACTTGCACGGCTAAATCCCGGCACTTTGCATGCCTGGTGGGGATGTTGGCAACCCCAACACCAGGATCGGACGCTATAGGCTTATAAGCTGTACGTCTTAAATAACTATTATTACCGAACCGAAACCAGCTTCCTAGAGCAGTAAAAGGAAAATATATATACACCATCGTAACCTGGTCTTTCATCTAAAAATATATGGAAAGGGAAAACATAATTAGTCAACGATATTAAGAGGCGCTCCGGAACAATTGGATCTTATGTGATTTAAAGCACGATCTTATGTGATCGAAAAGCTGTAAAAATATTGTTAGAAAAAAAACAACTTTCTTTTATTCAATGTGCAATAAATCGCACGGTATTTACATTTTTGCGAAATATTTTTCCGACCCAAATACTGTCTGTTCAATCTGAACGTTTTCCACTGTTAGGGAATGATAGATGGATGTAAAACTTCTTATGGACTGCATTCAGAGGTTTACTTTTGGCTTCTAGACCACTGTGGTTCCCATACAATAGCGAATTAAGAAAAAACCTCAGATAAAAGTCGAACGGGTTCAAATTGTATGATCTCGGTTGCCAGCTTACATCATTAGGTCGTTGAAAGTTTTTCTGGATACTGCACGCTTTTAATATTTAACTTGCCAAATCAAACAACTTCGTATCTGAGCCTTTGGAAACTAGAGTGTTCAAAATGCCATTCAGCGTCTAGATGATTTATGTAATTTCAATTTCGGTGCGGAAACAATCGTAATAGTTCCTGACAAGTGTGAAGTTGATTGTGAGAATTTCATAATAAAATCCATAATAAATCCCTTCTAAAGATAAGGACAGCAATCATTGTGAAGAAATGCCATACTACTGTACCCTATTGTACTACTCTCAAATTTTATTTGGGTATCGCCGTAGTCTAGCAGGTAGTGTGTTGGCTTATTAGACGTAAGGCCACGGTTCAAACCCCAGGTCAGACATCAAAACGAAATATAAAAAAATATTTCTTCGCCCGCTTCCTCTCAGCAGATTTCTGGCAAAAACTCTGAGAGTAAATAAATAAAATTGACATGAAAAGTTTCTCAAAAAGCTGTCGTTAGGAGTCGACTTTAAACTGTAGGTCCCGCCACTCATGTATAAAATTAACACGAGTTGTGTGAGAACCTAGGCCGTAATCCTGACTGAAGGGTTGTAATGGCCAATTATGAATGTATGTGTGTATCTACTGGGGCTATTGCCAGCACCTGATATGCTTCCAGGCACTTGCTTCTGAAATCTAAGATTTGATTGCCTCATACATTTGATTTGAAAAGAGATTTTACCTCTTTGTATGTTTCCTTTTCGCAAGCATGTTTTCACTCCACCAGCAGTGTGAGCTTGAATTATTTCGCTATGAGACCTGGCAAAAATAAGGGAAACTTTTTGGTCACTTTATATTTTTGTATCACGAAAGAAGAACTGAAAGTAAGTTTAAAATTCAAAGACGGAATACAAGTATGTTGTTTTTAGATACATAACTGAATTCGAAATATCATGAATTTATGTAGCCGCTCTCGCTATTCTAACACTGGAAGATAGCTTGCGTATAAGCTTGCAGGCGGGGAAGAAACCTAAGTGACACTTGGGACACTAGATCGACTAACAGTGAGTAGAATAAGGTTCATTTGGATATGCATTGAAATTATCAATTTCGTGATATACTTACATCGAGTCATCTTTGGATATTTTAGAGACAAAAAATTAAATCTATGTCTGCCTGATGGATATTTCAATCTCGACTGGTAAAGAGTGTCATGTAGGAATGAAATCAAAAATTTTGGTGAACCATTTGTAAGATCTTAAAATTTCACAAATTTCGTTATATTTAGTAGGATATCCTTTAAGGCCAAGAATCTATTTAACATATTTGGCATCGAATGTATCAGTTTCGCTTAGCATTTTCTGTTGATATTTTGATATATTTTTCAGTTGACTTCCGTTCTTCCAAATGTTGTCCTAAATACTCTCTGGGACTCATATCGGGCCTTTGTGCAAGAGTAATACGGCTGTCTAGACAATGGTAGGCAAATCACATCTTCACATTAGCATTGGATGGAGTTTATTAACTTCTTGGATGTAATTGTTGGAGTAATTACATTCACTTTACATTTATTAATTTGTGTAATTTTCTTATGTATATAAATGTAATTATTAGAAATTGAATATTGTAATTACCCTGTTGTAAAACTTTATATTTTAATTATGAATTTTCTACAACTTCATTTTTATTCACGAAAATGTTCATTCCAATAAAAACATTCAAACTAGAAAGTTCTCGGCTTCTCTAATAAAGTCCAATATGTTATGGGCCTTTGCTAACGTTTTTTTTTTTTGGAATAATTTAAAGAGCAAAATATAAAAGAGCAATATAATTATAAAGCTTAAATTAATGAATTTTACTGCTCTATACGGAAATATTTTGTTATTTTAAAGATAATTGAATTAAAGAATGGCGGACATAAAGCCGAAATTTGCAAAACTTACGAACAACAACTATGCGAATTGGAAATTTAAGATGGAACTTTTGCTTCGGAAACAAAATTTATGGAAGAATGTCATTGAAGGCAAACGTCCCGCACCAATTAATCAAAATGGTATTATTTCTAATCAGTCCGTAATAGATGATTGGGAAAATAAAGATGATGAAGCAAGGGGTACCATAGGCTTGCTCGTGATGGATGACCAATTGTGCCATATTCGTAATATGAAAACTGCTGCAGACTCATGGAAAGCACTTAAGGCTTACCATTTCAGCCATGAACGATTTGTTTGCAAAACTAAGTGATGTCGGTGAAGAGGCTATGTCAGACAAATGGAGTGCTGCTATGCTGTTAATCAGTTTGCCTTAAAGTTATGATATGCTAACAACGTCTTTAGAATCGCGCAGGGAAGATGAGCTAACATTTGCTTTGGTTCAGCAAAAGGTGATCGCAGAGTATGAGCGGCGTTTACATGCTGGTAATGGTACGAGTGATGCTGTTTTAAAAGTTGTTGGTAAGAGTAGTGCTGTTTGTTATTTTTGTAAAAAGCCCGGTCATCAGAAGAAAAATTGTGGCAAGTATAAAAATTGGAAACAAAAACAATTTTCAAATAACAACAAAGTCAACTCGGTCGAAGAAAAATCTTCAGATTTTCTTTTCACATTTGGTAAATATAACAAGTTTTGTTGGCTGGTAGATTCGGGTGCGACACGGCATGCGGTAAACGATTATAAATTTTTTGAAAATATTGATAAATCGTATAAAAGCCATATTGAATTAGAAAATAGGGAAACAGCAGCTATTGAAGGCATTGGGTCTGGACAAATTGTGTTGTGTGATGAAAGCGGCAATAAGAACAGAATTTTGGCGAAAGAAGTACTGTATACACCCAGTCTAGTGGGAAATATACTTTTAGTGAGATAATTAACTAAAGCTGGTTTCGATGTATCGTTTAATACAAATTTTTGTCATATAAATCTGAATAACAAAAACTTTGTGGTTGCAGATATGGTTGGTGAGATGTACATTTTACGTCAGTATGATAAGGCTAATATTGTAACATAATGAGAATTGCATTCATCAGTGGCATCGAAAGCTAGGTCATCGTGATCCTACAGCTATTAGAAAAATGTTTTCTGAAAATTTGGTTGATGATTTAAAGATTGTTGAATGCAATATTAAGGAAATTTGCGAGTAAGGGAAAGTTAACAAGAATTCCATTTCCAAAGGAATCGTTAAGCAAAACTACAGAACCATTACAGTTGATCCACAGTGATGTTTGTGGTCCAATGCAGATTGCTACACCGTCTGGAAAAAGATATATCGTTACCTTTATTGACGATTACTCCGGTTTTACGACTTTATATTTGTTATCAAGAAAGTTTGAAGTGGAAGAAGCATTGAAAAATTTTATTATGTATTGTCGAACAAATTTTGGTCGAACTCCATAGGTAATAAGATCGGATGGAGGTGGTGAATACACTGGAAAAAATTTAATAAAGTTTTTAGAGTCTGAAATAATTAAAACTCAATTAACTGCTCCTTACAGTCCTCAACAAAATGGGAAAGCGGAAAGAACGTACAGATCTCTAATTGAAATGGCGACGTGTATGCTCATTGATGCCAATTTATCGCATATGTTTTGGGGAGAAGCTATCACAACTGCTAATTATATTCAAAATAGGACTTTTACAAAAACAATCAATTCAACACCACATGAATTATGGTACCGCTCAAAACCAAGTTTAAAAGGAGTTCATATTTTTGGATCGAAATGTTTTGTACACATTCCTACTGAAAAAAGGCGTAAGTTAGACAATACAGCGGTAGAAATGATTTTCTTAGGTTACGATAGTAACTCTAAAGCTTTTCGTTGCTATAATAGTGTGTCAAACAGAGTGGTCATTAGCCGTGATGTCCGTTTTACAGATAGTATTCGGAATCCTGATAACACAGAAATATCTCTTGATCTCTTAAGTCAAACCAATCGTAAAGTTAACCCTTTGTTGATTGAGGAGGAGAAACCTAAATCCGTTAAGGCGAATGATGAGAAAGCAATCAACAATGATATTGTGGGTGCTGAAGTAAATTCCGAAGTTAAAACAGACAAACCTACTGTTAGAGTTTCAAACAGGCAGATCAATGGTAAAGAGCCTAGAAGACTGATAGACGAAATTTGGTTAACAAAGGAGCTTAAAGAACCTAAATCTATCAAGAAGTTGTTGAGAGTGAAGAAAAAGAGAAATGGTTGGCTGCCATGCAGGAAGAAATGATAGCCGATATTCTAACGAAGCCGTTGCCACCGAACAAACATAACTATTTTTGTAATAAATGCAATTTGAGGTGAATGAGGGGGAGTGTTGGAGTAATTACATTCACTTTACATTTATTAATTTGTGTAATTTTCTTATGTATATAAATGTAATTATTAGAAATTGAATCAGTTTCTTGCTAGCCTTCTACCGTGGCGGTTATAGTTACGCATAAACAAGAATCTTAGTGTCGTTCGATAACTTTGAATTTAAAAATAAAAAAGAACAATTACAAAACAAATTATATTACAAAACAAAATAAAAAATTTTGAAGTACCGTACGATGGTAAAGCCCCCGGGCGGCAAAACCTCGGCACGCCGCGCATCAAAATCAAATTCAAAAGCGAAGACTCGTTCTGCATACTCTTCATGGAGTTCTAACATGGTAGGAGCTACCTGCTCGAATTTTAATAGATATAGTTCTTTGTCAGACATCGAAGGCATGGAAGATACGCCTGAGACTAATATTAAAATTAATGAGCCTAAAGCCTTAAAAAAACCTCCACCAATTGTTGCTGATGCAAGAGGGAGGGTGTAATACCGCTCAAATAAATGGATGAACACAGATTTTCTATTGAATCAAATATTTTATTAAAATATTTATTTAATTATCTTTATTAACCGACATATATTTCACAGACCATTTTTTTAAACTATAACTTTGTTAGTTCAAGTCAGTAAATCAATCCTATCTTTTTAAGCTTCAATTTCATCACGGGATCACCTTTTTGTTTCAAGTCTTTTGGTGATTCCCTCGGGATATCCGTTGATGTTGATGGCGGTTTCTGTGAAGTGGTTAAATGTCCTTGAGGCGTGTTTGCGGAAGCGGTTGAAGTTGGAATCTTTTTCACATAGCTGACGTTCCTTTTAAATTTTTTTCCATTACCGGCAATTTCTACAACATTCCCATTTATGTCTTTTGCTTCGTATTCCGTTACATCGAAGTTTGTTGTGAGTTTGTGAGGAAAAACTACATTCTTGAGAAGCACTTTATCTCCGGCAGCTATTTCGGACTCTTTAGCTTTTCTTCTCTTGTCCCCTCTTTCCTTTCCTTTTTGTTTATTAATGCGATCTGAATCCCTTGCTGCTGAATCTATCATATCTTTTGTTATGTCCTGAATACTTGGTATTTTATCTCGTATGGTTCGATTAAACATTAGCTCAGATGGGGGTGATCCTGTTGTGCCATGGGGAGTTACATTGTACATAAGAATAAATTTTTGTATTTCCTGTTTATAGTTGGCCTTGTTGGCGTTGGCAATTTTCAACCGCTTGACAAGAGACTTGTTCATATTTTCGACCTCACCATTTGCCTGCGGCCAATATGGTGGTGTAGTAATATGTGTGATATTGTTCATTTTGCAAAAGTTTTCAAATTCAGAACTCACATACTGTCGGCCATTATCCGTTCGTAGAGACTTGGGCAAACCAAGTCTACAAAATATTTCCTCCATCGCTTTAATTATCTTCTCTGAGGATATGTTTTTTAAAAACACAACTTCCTGGTATCGTGAGTAGTAGTCTATTAAAACCAGAACGTACTCATTATTTGGCAGTGGTCCAAGTAAATCCGTTGCCACACATTGCCATGGACCGTTTGGAAACGCATGTCTCTGCATACGAGGTGGATTAGATACTTGCGAAACAAGCAAATAGTCACGACAATTCTTCACAAAATTTTCGGCGTCATTATATATTAATGGAATATATAGAAGTCGCCGTGGTGTAGTAGGTAGTGTGTTGGCTTACTATTCGTAAAGCCCGGGTTCGTATCCCAGGTCAGACATCAAAAATGAAATATGAAAAAAAAAAAAAAATATTTCTTCGGCGACTTCCTCTCAGCAGATTTCTGGCAAAAACTCTGAGAGTAAAATAAACTGCCATGAAAAAGTTTTTCAAAATTCTGTCGTTCGGAGTCGACGTTAAACTTTAGGTCCCGCCACTCACGTATAAAAAATTAACGCACACAACATGAGTGGTGTGAGAAGCTAGGCCGTAATCCTGACTGAAGGGTTGTAATGGTCAATTATGTGTGTATATATATTAATGGCCACCAGACTTTAGCCCTTAGCCTACGTTTCATGGCTGGCTCTCCCGGGTGTCCCTCGTGAGACAGCTGAAGTACTCTTTCACGCAATGCCTTAGGTATGACTATACGAGTTCCTCGCAAAAGGATGTCACCAATAGACGAAAGTTCTGATCGGAACGGATAATAATTACTTGTTTTGTCCGAATCCCATGACTCATTCTGGATATGTGTTATAACATTTCTAATTTTTTCATCTTCAGCTCATTCCTTAGATATAACAGAGATTCCAAGAGACGATGGGGTTGAGTTTGATACAATATGAAATATGTTATCTTCACAATTTCCATCAAATGAACTCGTGTTAGAAATTTTGCACAGCCTAGATACGGAATCCGCAATGTTCTCCTTTCCGGCTCGGTAAATTACTTTAAATTTAAATGCTTATAAACGCAGCAACCACCTTTCAATTCTGGCTGGAGGCTTAGATGTTGGTTTAAAAATAGCCTCTAGTGGTTTATGGTATGTGACCAATTCAAATTCCAAACCAGCTAGATAGTAGTAGAATTTTTCTACTGACCAGACCAAAGCCAAACTTTCCTTCTCAGTTTGTGAGTATCTTTTCTCAACGTCTGACAAACTCTTGCTGGCAAAACATATTAATTTTGGATTATCATTAAAATCAAACTGTATAAAGACTGCGCCTAACGCCACCGGGCTAGCATCAGCTATTACCCGGGTTCTCTGCTTTGGGTCAAAATACGATAAATTTGAAATTCTTGACAGCTGTGTTTTAAGATGTTGAAAAGCGTTTTCCTGATTTGGACACCATACAAATTTTGTGTCAAATTTTAACAACATCCTTAGTGGTTCGGTGACGTCTGCCAAATCGGGTATAAATTTGCCAACATATGTAATCAAACCCAAAAAACTTCTGACTTCTTCTCTTGTATTTGGAGCTCGAAAATCTGCAATGACTTTAATTCTTTCTAGATCTGCTGTGAAACAATTATCAGAAAGAATGTGTGCCAAAAATTTTAATTTCTGAGTTTTCCGAACGCATCGTGTTCGTTAAGAACAAGGTTATTTTCCTGAAATACTTGGAGGACTTTCTTAAGAGCCTTATCATGTTCTTCTTCTGTGCTACCAAAAACGATAACATCATCGATGTAATTAAGGCAATTATCACAGTATGCCAATATCCCCTCTAGTGTCTTTTGAAAAATTTCAGGAGCAGAATTTACACCAATCATCAATCTTTTATATCTAAATAATCCTTTGTGTGTAATGAATGTGGTAATTTCACGACTACTTTCATGTAGTTCGAGTTGATGGCACGCACTTTTAAGATCTAACTTGAAAAGAAATTTGCGCCTCTTAATTTTGTCATAAAAGCGTCAAAAGTAGGCAAAGGATAATTTTCCCTCAAAACCGCTTTATTAGCTCGACTCATAACCTCATCTCACCATTTCCCTTGAACACAATAACCACTGGTGAAATCCATGGACTTGGTCCGTTAACAGGTTCAATTATGTCTAGATTAATTGCTTCTTCTAGCTTATCCGCCACTTTTTCCTCAAGAGCAATTGGTATTCTTCGAAGTGGTTGTTGCACAGGTTTAACAGAGCTGTCGATTGATAATTTAACCTGAATGTTCTTCATTTTTGGAAATGGTTTTGTAACTTCAATGTGTTTAACATTTAGCCCAAGGCGTAGTACTTTAAGTTTGATTGCTGATTGCTAGTAGTGACTGACTTCCATTTTCTATAACGTAAAATGTAGCAATCATCTCCGAATTGTTGTTTACTGCGATTGGAGAGTCAAAAACGCAAATAACATTTAGGATGTTATTAGATGCATAGGCCTTAAACTGGTTGGATGAATTAGATCTGGTATTCCACATAACCGCTTTATTATTTTTCAGCATAATCCAATCGTTTTCACTTAGGAGATTGAATCGCGACCCGGAGTCGATTACCAATAACAGCGATTGTCCCCCGATACGGCATTCTATTATTTCATCATTTTGACAGCTGTCATCGATTTTAAAGCAGGCAAATTCGTGCAATGCGTCTTCGTTACCGTCGAAAGGTCTTAAACTCCTGTAAAGATGCCTTTCAAATGTTGAATTTCTCTTGGGAGAAAAATATTCGTCCAACTTTTTGACTAATACCGTAAATACGGTTTCATTAACTTCTGTAGTAGTGTCAACTAATGCCCCCGGAAGATTGTAGACGACTTCTTGTAACTGTGGACCCCCTAAGTGAAGCAACTTATTTTTCTTTTTGACTGGATCGTCTATTTCCTCCGACGCAAGATACAGCTTAAAAGATCGGAACCACTTTTCCCATTCTAACCGCACCAACGATTTGTCATTAGCATCACACATAAATGGCTTTATGACGGACATTGTTGTTATTTACAATAAGCAATGCTTCCTACATTATGCCAGAAGAAAAAAATAAAACATTTTATAGCCAGGTGCTACCCAATTTAATGTAATCAATTTACATACCAGTGCACAATTTAATGTACCATCAACTTTTAATGTGCGTCAGTTCCGCAAATGAATGTGCGCCCAATTTCACAATTTAATGTGATTTCAGTTTCACAATTTAATATCGTGTCGCTTCACAATTTAATGTGATTTCAGTTCCACAATTTAATATAGTGTCCCTTCACAATTTAATGTGACCACGGTTTTCAAATTTAATGTAAACCTCTTCCTGATCAATTTACTGATCCCTTTTGCACTTCAATTGTTTTTTTTTTTACCTCTTAGACACAATTTAATGTGATTTCTCTCTTTTTTTTTGTGATTGCTGTTTTTTATTATTATTTCTTTTCCAAGCTATTCAGATTCAAACAAACAAAAAGAAAGCACAAATAAAACATAACGGCTGAATTTGCTCAAATTTCTTTTTTATATGTAATATTTACCACTCGTCGCCAATGTAATACCGCTCAAATAAATGGATGAACACAGATTTTCTATTGAATCAAATATTTTATTAAAATATTTATTTTATTATCTTCATTAACCGACATATATTTCACAGACTATTTTTTTAAACTATAACTTTGTTAGTTCAAGTCAGTAAATCAGTGTTGCCACAGAGGGAAATTCAGCTCCTCACTGGTGACGGTTGTATCTTTAAGCGTACCTCGATTGGGACTAAAATTTATCCCCAATCTATGGAAAAATATAATTTCTGTGTGAACGCCTTGAAAGAGGGTTTAATCGAATTTCATTCCTATAACCCCAAGGAAAATAAACTTTATACGACCTTTCTATACGGTCTTCCTAGATTAAGTCCCGCTGAAGTCAAAGAAGACGTCAAGACATTTAATCTTTTACCTGTAACAGTAACTGAAGTGCCTACAAGATACAGCAGTGCGGACAACGCTGTTTACAAAATTCAATTTGAAAGAAAATCGTTTAAGTCTAGTTACCTGAATAATGTCAAATCTGTTTGTAATGTTATTGTTACATGGAAAAAACAGAATCCTAAAAAATCAGATAGGCCACACAATGTTGGAAATGCCTGATGTATGGCCATGTGGTGACCACTGTAACAGGAAACCGGCCTGCATGACATGTGCGAACACGCACCTAACCTCCGAATGTCCTTTTACCAAGGATAACAAACGTCCAGCGGTGTTCTCCTGTTTTAATTGCAAACAAGCTGGAGAAGCACATACAGACCATTCTGCTAATGATATTAAATGCCCTTTACGACAAAAATATCTTGACATAAGGCAAAAGGTAACTTCAAATCAAAACAAGAGGGCCACGAATGTACGCCCCAGACATTCTTTTGTACTACAAAACAACACACAATATTTTCATCAGCCTGTAATGAGTTATAAACATTCATATGCTGATATGGTTAAAAACAACAACACTGATCTGTTTAGCATAGATGATCTTTTTAATATATTTACGACTTCTCTTGAAGATCTTAGCAAATGTACTTCGAAAGTGCAACAAATACAAGTTGTTGTATCTCTTTTAAACTACGCCTATGAGCTTAAATAATAATTTAAATACATTAAATATTTTACACTGGAATACCAACGGTATAACGTCATATTCACGTATTCGACAACTAGACAATTAGAGAATCTTTTAATATCGAACAATATTCATATAGCTGGACTAAACGAAACATTCTTTAAGGACCATCATAACCCCTTCTTTCTTAATTATAACCTTTACCGGAACGACCGACGTGACGCAAATTGTGGTGGAGTAGCAATACTTGTTCATAAAAGAGTTAAACACTCTCTACTTTCTGTTACAAGGTGTAGTTTGATCGAAAATCTTTCAGTAGAAATCATTATAAATCGCAGAAAAGTCATTGTCACATCAGCATATTATCCACGATTCGCTCATTCATTTGTAAATGACATCATCTCTCTTACTCCTGTAGACAAAGATTTCATCCTCCTCGGTGATCTTAACGCGAAACACACCGCCTGGAACGGGTCCATCAACAATTCGGCAGGGAGTGCCCTTAACAACCAACAACAATTAAGAAATTTCTTTATTTACTATCCGAGTACTCCTACATTATATCCTCACCGTCGAAACTGTAGCCCATCCACAAATTGGAATACCTTTCAAGAAATAATTGACCGAAGTATTTTATTGAATATTGACAGTTATAATTCCAAATTTGCTATTGACCAGGAAATTAAAAATTTTATTAAACTCATTCTGTTGGCCAGGAATTTATCAACACCGCTTAGAAGTGAAATCAACAACTGCTACTTGCCACGCGACATATCAAATATAATCAGGCAAAGGAAATTTTATAAAAGAAATCAAATTCGAGCTCATGATTGTCTAGAATATCGCTTTTACGGTCAGTGCATCAAATTTCTTACCAAACACATTGATAGAAAACTAAGCACTATAAGGAACCAAAAATGGTCAGCTCTTCTAGAGAATATGATACCAGGGGACAAGCGATTTTGGAAAATAAGTCGATTCTTAAGAGGCAAAGGCAAAAGTAAAATCGCACATTTCATAATAGATCGTACCAAAATCATCACCGACACCGATAAAGCGCAAATACTTGCTAATACATTTCTTAAAGCCCACGAACTCACTTTAACGTATTCCCACTCAATCGACCGTACAGTAAATTATATAGCAAATAATTTAAAATCGGATAATTCATCCTCTACTGAATTTGTTTACATCACAGTCCAAGAATTGTCCTTACTGATTGCGCAATTAAAATATTCCAAATCTCCAGGCTTCGATGCTGTCCCAAACATCCTTTTAAAGAAACTTCCTTTAAAGTCATTAGAGCTTCTGGTTCGGCTTTTCAACAGTTGCTTACGACTTAATTATTTCCCTTCTGATTTCAAAAAAGCAAAAGTCATTGCAATTAAAAAACCAAACAAACCATCCAACGATCCCTCCAGCTACAGACCAATCAGCCTCTTGAGCAATTTGTGTAAGCTTTACGAGAGATTAGTTAATTCTAGAATTTTGAATTATGCCTCAGAATATAATATAATTTCTGAAAATCAATTCGGTTTTAAGAAAGAACATTAGTAGTACATCAAATTGGACGTATTAAAAATAAAATAAATTACAACAAAAGCCAAAGGAAATCTACTGGCCTAATTCTTCTTGATATAGAAAAAGCATTCGATACTGTCTGGCATAATGGACTGTTATATAAAATGATTTTAGCCAATATACCCACATATCTTTGTAAGTAAGATTGTTTCACAGTTCCTTGAAAATAGATCGTATGCTGTCTCGGTTAACAAAAGCTTGTCATCTTTTATATCCAGCCCTGCGGGTGTTCCACAAGGCTCAATACTCTCTCCTACACTATACTCAATCTACACATCAGATTTCAAACCACCTAAAGAAGACGATACAGCCTACTATGCAGATGATACAGCTCTCATAACGTCCAGTAAGCTCCCAACAGCACTCCTAAAGAAGATGGAGATAAGCCTAAAATCTTGTAACAATTACTTTAAAAAGTGGAAAATAAAATTAAAAAAGGATAAAACACAGGCTATCATTTTCCCGTTCAACAAATCTCCAAAAAGGGTACCAACACGCCATCTGCATTTTGACGGTAATGAGGTTAGTGTCGTAAACGATGTAATTTATCTAGGAGTAACATTGGACAGAAAACTATCATTTCAAAAACACATATCATCATCCTGCCAAAAAGCGTTAAAAGCTTTTAAATGTCTTTGGCCCTTCTTAAACAGAAGGTCAACACTAAGCCGAAAAAATAAAAATCTTATTTATAAAGGCGTTATCCGGCCAATAATGTCCTTTGCATCTCCAATATGGTATCGTGCTTCGAAAACCCATCTAAAAAGTACCAAGTCATCCAGAACAAATGTCTTAAGATGATCTACATTGGAGATTCCCTACTTCACTACTTCATGAGGAAACAGGATATGAGGTATTCCAAGTTTTTGTTAAAAGAATAAATGATAATCATTTCCAAAAAATCATAACATCACACTATCCTAGAATACGTGAAAGTAGAGAATTAGTATAATACATACATATCATAATATATCAAATAGAAAGTAATTGTATTATAATTGATTATTTTTGTACAATCAGTTTTTAAACAATTATTTTCTAATTATATTTGAAATCAACACTATTATTTCACATATAGGTTTTTATATCCTTTTTACCTATAACTAGCTTAAAATGATACGCTTTTATTTATATAAAATTACATTAAATTTACTTCCTGAAGTATTATTAAGATAGATCTCAAAAGTGTAAATTATTATCTAGATATAAGATAAAAAACTTTAAATTGGATTAATAAAACTTAACTAACTAACTAACTATTAGAAATTGAATATTGTAATTACCCTGTTGTAAACTCTATATTTTAATTATGAATTTTCTACAACTTCATTTTTATTCACGAAAATGTTCATTCCAATAAAAGAATTCAAACTAGAAAGTTCTCGGCTTCTCTAATAAAGTCCAATAGTAATAACCACTGCGAATGCTGAATTCTTTCGAACTTTTCGTCAATTTGTGCTTTAGAATGTTTAAATACTCCCTCATATTCTTTATTACCTCAATAAATTCCAAACTTGCCACAAAATATCAGTTTTGACTCGCATAATAATGCGGATAAATATGAAAAATTTTAACTTTATTGTGAAATTTTTTTTCATTTATTTTTTATTGAATCTTCATTAATTATAAACTAACAATAATTATTCAAATCTTAAAACTACAAAGAAAATCTTAAAACTCAAAAGAAAAACTTATATATACATTTAGCCATTGCCAAATAAAATAAAATATTCAAAAATAAAGTATTTATCTCCCTCATCTTCGGCCGAGCGCAAGAGTATCCTTCCTTTTTAAGCGAATATGGCCAGTGTGACGTAAAATACCACGGACTAATAGATTTATGTGGCCATCTAGGTTATTTAAGTACTTTTCGGCGCATCTAATAATTTCCATTTTAACCAGCGGAACGTCCAGATCTTTTTCGAGTTTGAAGCTGATGGCAGTACCCCATAGCTGTACTCCATAACACCAAATGGGTTTTAATATTGATTTGTATATAAGGAGTTTACAATCTAATTTAGGTGATGAATTTCGACCAATTAACCAATTTATTTGAGCAGTTTTCATATTTATGTTAATCAATGTAACTTTTCTTATTTTTTATATAATTTAACATTATTAATTGGTACATCTGGTAACCCTTCTGGTTGCTAGACAGAATGCAACTTGGGAATTCACATGATTATTAATTTTAATTGGTAACGACAATATTGTGCTTATTTGGCAGAGTCAGTCTTTTGAGAATGGGGGTACATAAAAGATCATTAAAGCAAACACTTTTTTATATAAAAGGACAGTCTCTTCAAGTCTCTGTAAGGAATAACGGGTAAGTTAAGATCCCACTCGACCATCCAAATGACATTTATTTGTGCCAGTTTTGACTCAATTTGCAATTACCACGTTAACCGACGATCAAGGTGTACACCCAAGTACTTTACATGAGTGCCTTGTGGTATTGTCTGATTATTAATGCATATAGCAGGGCAGGTCTCTCTTCGCAATGTAAAGGTTACGTGGGTGCATTTTTGTTCGTTAACCTTTATCCTCCATTTCTTCAACCATTCCTCGAGTAGTGATACTTGTTCCTGTATGAACTGCGATGCAATCTGTGGGTTCATATGTACGCTTAAAAATGCAGTGTCGTCAGAAAACGTGGAAGTATGTACATATGATTTCACTTATTGGCATGTCAGCTGTAAATATCAGGTATAAAACAAGATCTAGTATGCTACCCTGAGGAACACCGGAGTTAATTTTTTGAGGGGAACTTAAAAAATTAACTTGTTTAATTACAAATTTTACTTAAATAGCTCTTCAATATTTCATATATATTTTCGGGGAATATTTGCTTCAATTTGAGTATAAGACCTTCATGTCACAACTTATCGAAAGCTTGAGAGACATCAATGAAAAGTGCAGAACAATACTTTTTTCCTCGAATGTATTTCTTATTACATAAACAAGTCTATGAGTTTGCTGATTGGTACAATGTTTTCTCCTAAACCCAAATTGGTGATTTGGAATACAACCGAATTCATTCAACAAAGGTGCTAGCTTGCATATCAGTACATTCTCGAATGATTTGGATAGGTTAGGCAAGAGGCTTATCTGCCTATATGCTTCAACCTTGATCCTTACCTGGCTTCGGTATCAAGGTAATGAGTGAAATTTTCCATTGTGTAGGGTAACATCTGAGTCGAATAATAGCATTCATAATGAATAAAATAACTTTTACAGCTATGCTAGGTTTATTGTGAAATGTAACAATAGTTCCCTACTTCACTTCCTTTAGTTTAAATTTGTATGAATTAAAAATATAATTCTTTTATTCAATGGAATAATTTACTACACAAATTTAATTTAATTAATTAATTTATCAAATACAACGACAATTATTCTTAATAACAGAATTTTAATTCATTAACTTGTACCGAAGACCATGCTTTCATGGGTATTTAAATTACAATATTTGATAGCATACAACTCCATTGCAATTTAATGGAAATGCATTTACAAAGTAGTCAGGAGAACGAAGATGATGATCTTTTATCCGTTTGTGTTATTTTATAATCAAGAAATAATTAATTTTATGCTAATGAAAGACAAATTAAACAAAGTCGGTTATGCTATTCACTGAGACACTCACAATACCTTTTACGTAAATTTACATGTAGTCATATATTTTAAAGTTCATACGAACGTATGTATGTATTCCTACGCATATAACTTAGAATGTTTTGCAATATGTACACATAATGACATAGGAATCCAATAGTGCGTATGAGGAATTTTTGCATTTAAATAGTCTTCATACGCAACATACTGCTATCATTATAAACCTTCAGCCAGCATAATGACCTAGCTTCTCACACCACTTATGTTGTGCATAAGGACCTAAGTGAAGTACTTCATTATTTGCACTAAATGAAAAATTATGAAAAAAAAATCATTTATAGTATAATAGGTACGCCCTTTATTCGGGTAAAAGGCTAGAGAATGAAAATCGAAGCCACAACCCCATTCTAACAGATTATCCTCTACCTTACGAACGCATTCATATTTGATTATAATTTCGTATAAAATTTATGCAAATTAATAACTCAGTTATTTGATTGTATTGAATTGTTTGCATTGTTTTCTTTAGAATTAAAAAAATAAAACCAAAAATAATGTTGATTTAAAGAATTTTATTTACATATTTTATATCTAAAATATAAATAAATAAAATAAATTAAATTTGTGAAATAAAAACAAAAATATTTTAAATTACAAAATTAAATTTCAATTCTAATTACACTGTGCGACAAAATAAAAAAAATTAATACAGCCAGCTAGATGGCATAGTGTATATGTGGGTTTTTTTGAATAGAATTCAAAAATATTTTTATATTTTTTATATTTCTTGAACCATTCAAACTTGATTTATTTGACAAAAACTATATTTTTGATCTTTTCACACCAAATTATTGATTACCCAAATAATCATTTCAACGCAAACAAAAAAAACTTTTAAAGATTGCTCGAAACAATTCAAGCACTTCTGCAATAAAAAAAATTTATTTATTAGAAATTAATTGGATGTTGTATCCTGCTATGTATTAACGTTTCAAAAAGTATTCTAGTCATATAAATAACTTTCAATGCAAATAAAGTTTGTAAAAGTATAATCGCCAAATATTTCATGGGCTGAATTTACCGCAAATAGCTGCTGGGCAGTATGTTGGCTTATTGGATATGAGATCGCAGTTCAAACAAAAAATAATATTGTTACGTTTTTAATTTTTTAAAAAATTTTAAAATATGAGTTCGTTGATTGCAAACATAATAAAAAGAAATTTGTATTCAGTTTCAATTAAATTCTTTATTGTTCGCACTACTTTTATGTGCCACTTTGCTAATTTGCTTTATTCATTATTCTTCTTTACACTTCTGGTCGCGTACACACTAACAAATGTTCGGTAGATTTTTACAATGACGATCTTTAAACCACGACTGTTTTCTTTACACGCAACGCGTCTTCACACAAGACTGACTGAATTCCTACTACTGATGCCTTTTTATATGTCCACGTAATCAGTCTGATGAAGGTTATTGAAGCCGAACGTTCGAAGTTTCGCCTTCTCAAGAACTCTATTTCGACTTCATTGTTGTTTGTGTATTCTGTTCAAGTTGCTTATTGTTGCGTTCTCGCTTACTTGTATATCCCCTTTCCTTTCATACTGATGTTGTTGGTTTACTTGTAACAAGTTCGTTGTATTTGTTTGTGTTGCTTTTACTCATTTTAATGTTAAACTATGTTACACTGTTTCCATTTTCGTAACAATATGAAAAAAAATATTTCTTTGGCGACTTCCTCTGAGCGGTCTTCTGGCAAAAACTCTGAGAGTAAATAAAATTGTAGGGAAAAGATTCTTAAAAATTTGTCATTCACGGTCGACGTTGGACTGCAGCTCCCGTTACTCAGTGATACAACACAACATAGGAGATATGGTCAGCTAGGTTGTAATTTTGACTAAAGAATTGTAATGAGCAACTAAGTAATAGAATCAGTAAAATGCTGCTGAGGTGCAGCAAATTCGACTTAATAAATGCAAGCCAAAATGGTCGCGGTTAAATCGCAGTGGAACGTGCACGCTAACATTAAATATAATTGATGGTATCCAATGTTTTATATTTCGTTTGACTAACTACAAATCCTTGAGGTATTTTGTATCGCCAGGATGTCGCTGAGGGTATTCCACCTATAGTTAATGGCTAATGATTTTGTAAGTAAAAATTTCTCCTTAAGAAAGACATTCTGAATGTTATGACTATATTAAAATATCCACAATTATTTCAATAAAATAAAGAATCTTTAATTTAAATTGGTTTGTAGCTCTGAAATAATTAATATTTTTAATAATTTAATATTCAACTAAATAAATATTCATTGCTCCTCGCACTCTCTACATTGTCATAACCCAGGGATTAAAAGTAGACTCTGCTTTGTTGATTGGTTAATTGTTGTGGTAAACTTCGTCTCTTCATAAGAGGGCTTTAGTTTAGGGTTTATTTGTAATAAAGTCGTAAACTTTTCAGATGGTATTCATATCGGATATACATAGTTTATGGTCATTTCGTACGTGTTGAGAATATGAAATACAAATACAAAAATAAATACTACAGTCGCAAAAATATAAAAATCGATGCATACTGCTATAGTATAGCAAATAGTAGTTGTAATTAAAAAAGCAGAGAAGAATACAAAGAAGAATATAAGACAAGGTTTTATGATTTTCGTTCGACAATAAATTAAAATTTATTCTAACTTGTATTAAATCTACTTTTGGGCTATCAGACTAGAAACCTTGAATTAATTTATTGACTTTGTTAAAATGTCAAATTTAAATAGAAAAAAAGAAGCCTGTAAAAGCAGATTCCTACATAGTGTGACTTTTATTATTAAATAAATGTAATGGTCGACATATTTGTAAGCATATTGCTCAAACTTATTTTATTTTTTAATTTTTTTTTTATCAATTTTGGCCACAAAATTACTTACTTATTTGATTACTTAAAGTCGACACCTAACGACATGGCAATTTTATTTACTCTCAGAGTTTTTCGCCGAAGAAATACTTTTTCATATTTAGTTTTGTTCGAGATATTTGACCTGTGATTTAAACCGTGGCCTTACGTCTGATATACAATATACTTACTAGACTTGGACTTTGGCATCTTCATATGATGATCTTTGGCAATTCATATGAGATCTACAAGCGTTGAATGCATTCCGTAAAAGTCATATGTTTGGTGTGGATTCGCCAGTCCATATTCCTTTAATACCGACGTTAATCATGCCCGCACTGTCAACGGTGTGCTCTATATATCGATGATTTCCAACTTCTTTTGCTCCATCTTGGATAATCTAGACACCAATTACATGTACTTTTAACAGCATGAAGCTACGTGCTATATAGCTCATGACACGTAGGATATTTATCAACATCATGTGATGGTGATGTGAACTGGCAAACGAGATCATTGTACTTTTCTTTGTGGAATTTTCTGTTGTATGCGAATAAGTTACAAATCAGAGCAGTACTGGTAGTCAACATAACCCAATTAGGTCCATTATTACAACTTGTCGTTAAACTTGAGGTTAGTTAAAGGTACCTTTGGCTAAAGGGAACTGGAAAGTTACCTTTAACTTATTTTCGTTATTACAACTTACAGATAAAATTTTTCAAAAATATGGCAGTGCCGGAACAATGTCCATAACACTGCTCAATTATACAAGTTTTTTTAACGCAGTGGCAACCGCGGGTTTCTTTTTTTTTTTTGTTGTATACGCTCATTTTGTTTAAATTTTAAGTTGCCATAGTGAAAATAATATATAATAAGGCAAGTTCAAACATAAAGTGACCTTTAAATGTTAAAGGTAGCTTAACGATCACTTCTATCTTATTGGGCACTCATAATAACGAAAAACAATTTATCTGCCCGTTAAAACCATCCCTTTAGTTAACGGCACATTGTAGTAATGGCTCTTAATCTCATCTAAACCTACTACCATGACAAACTGCTCTGTGTCAACATATCATTATATTTCATCATCATTATTCGATATCATAATCACTTAATTATTAATTAATTTCTTTCTTTTTAAATTTTTTACGAACTTTAAATTAAACAATGCGGCCACAAATTTATATAAATTTGGATTATAATTGCTAGCGATTGTAATAAAATAACAAATTTTAATGACTTTCACGTTCTCACTCGTTAAGTCAAGAATTTAACACAAACTATATGTGTGCGTGTATATGAAAATTGCTCACTTGCATTTGCATATGAATATGAATTTTGTAGCGGACTGTATGACTTTATATATTTATATTATTTTATATATTTATTTTATTTTATATATTTATATTATATTATATATTATTTCACATATTTCAAATTGAATGTAAATTTGATTATCACCTATTCTCTTTTATGCTTTATCCTTATTGTAACTAAGCTTACTTAATCTTAAGTGAATTTTGATTTAATAAATTATTACTTGGCCAGCACTCAAGCTGCTAACATCAAATATAAAGTAGTAAAGCAACTTATCCCTTGAGGACTTCTTAAGACCCTTGGCGAAGTTGTTTGGTTGAGGACTTAAGCTGACCTTTGAGACTCTAAGGGCCATTTTTTGAATGCGAGTTTAAACTCGAGATTAAGTTAATCTCCAGTTATAATTAATCTTCAGTTAACTGAGTTTTAATTTTTTGAATGGGAATTTAACTGGAGATTAACTTGTAGAGCTGCCGTACTTATAAGCAAAAATGGCAACATTTTTTTCGTTTACTTTGTTGTGTTTGCTACTTTTTTGCAAAGTGTTTCACAACAATTTGCTTTTGTATATAACAAAAACAAACAAACAAAAGCCGAATACTGTTGATATTTATGTAAAAAAATTATTTTCTTAAAATAATAAATAAATTAAGACTGTCTGTTGTCAATTTGTGTTTTATATAATTCATAGTTACTTAAATATTTGTCTTATTCGGCTTCCCCTCACTTAAAAGCTTTTTTTTAAATAAAATTTGTCAACTACTTTTCCTAGTTAATATCGAGTTTAAACCACCAACGTTGGGTGCTTAACCGTAAGGTTAAACTCAAGATTAAGTAAATTCGAAAACTGAAAACGGAGTTTAACTGGAGATTAACTTAATCTCGAGTTTAAACTTGCATTCAAAAAATGGCCCTTAAGGCCCAACCTATAAAATTAATAAATATAAATTAAATTAGCACCTCGCTACAATTTATAATGAATGACAAACGGTTTGTTATTAAGTGATTAAAATAAATTTAAAGTGGTTATTTTGATAATAATGCTGCAAATTATTTTAGCCTTTTTGGGTGCCCTGGTAGTATAGTGAGTAGTGTGTCAGACTATTAGCGTAAGGGTCATGGGTTCGATTCCCACCAGAAACTCTGGTCTGTTACACTACACCGAGCATATGGTAGAAGTTGCTCAGATTGTATATAATTAAAATATAATTTGAAATTGTATTCTAATTAATAAATAAACAAAATAAATATTTTAGGCTTTAAAATAGCAAAACATGTTAAATTAAATTGGATTTGTGGAGTGTTGTAATTATTCTCTCTTATATCCTTTTATATCACTGCTCCTGTCCAATGGCGGTCAATATAATTTGGCATACAGAAGTACAGCAAAAAGTACTTATTTTAAAAAAATATTTTACCATTGCCATTGGATGTAGTTGTACTGAGGTCAATAATGTCAATATATATTCGGTCCAATTCAGTTAAAACTAATAGACATACAGCAGTTAGTTATTACAACACTTCAGCCAGGATTATGTCCTAGCTTCCCACACCACTTATGTTGTGTGTGTTAATTTTACACATGCGTGGTGGGATCTATAGCTTAAAGTCAATTCCGAACGACAGATTTTTGAGGAACTTTTCATGGTCATTTAATTAAACAGAGTTTTTGCCAGAAATCTGCTGTGAGGAAGTCACCGAAGAAATATTTTATCATATTTTCGTTTTGTTGGATATGTCTGACTAGGGGTATGAACCACGGCCATTTGTCTAATAAGTCAACACACTACCTACTAGACTATGGTGACTTTAAGCTTAGAGAAGTTCAAAATCGCCGTCTTGATTAAGACGTTCTATTGGGCCTTTAAGCACATCCTAATTACTTAGTTATTAGTGCCCCAAAGAAATTTCGATTTTCTAAAGAAATGACTAAACTTTCACATAACATAACATAATTGGTCATTACAACCCTTCAGTCAAGATTACGACCTAGTTTCGCACACCACTAACACATGTTGTTTGTGTTTATTTTATACATGAGTGTCGGGACCTACAGTTTAAAGTCGACTCCGAACGACAGATTTTTTGAGAAACTTTTCATGGCAAGTTTTAGTTACTCTCAGAGTTTTTGCCAGAAATCTCCTGAGAGGAAGTCGCCGAAGAAATACTTTTGGTATTTTGCTTTGATGACTTTCCTGGGGTTCGAACCCTGGCTTTACGTCTAATAAGCCAACACACCACCTACTAGACTACGGCGACTACTACGACTAAAATTTCAGTACAGTTTAAAAAAGTGTGTAGAAAGTATTAAATTTATTTATTCTACATGCATACCTTGCTGATCATTACAACCTTTCAGTCAGAATTCCAATTTTATTCTAAAACTATAAATTATGAACTTAATTTTAATAAAATGTTCACAATTCCCTTAAGTGTCCTTTAAGAACTTATTTTACAAATGACTCTCAAACTTACAGATTTTATTGATTTTATTTTCTTTACTTTATATTTTAATAAAATCTATGTATGTAATTGTGTAAATGTGGTTGTAAGAAGACAGATTTTTTTATGAAAGGCCGTTTGTGAAAATATTTGAAATATTTGAGTAGTAATATAATAATAAATATGTTGGTTATAAGGCCTATATGTCACTTACATACCTTCACACGTAATTAATTAAATATTATTAAAAACAAATTTAACTGCATTTAATCTCTTGTTTTAACCCGTTCCCGACCATAAGATTATGAGAGGCAAAGTTATTATTTTGTCTATTTGGAAAGATATACTTGCTTATACCCTTTTTTTTGGGATTTGTGAAATTGGCAAAAGTCTGAAGATGTCTTGAAACCGGTAAGAAAAAGTTGTATATGCATATTTCATTATTGTCATCAAACATAAACATAAACATTGCTTCTAACGTGCATCGAGTTGAACCAGTCAAAACTATTTCACGTTGGTCTCGAAAAGAGAAAAAGCGCCACGCCTTATTGTGATTACTCGAGCGCTCTATTCCACTTCAACCAAGACATTATTTGTTATACTTAACTGACTGCACTTCGACCTCCCCTTAAGACAGGACCGAATTGGTGTGCAGTAGGACTCAATGCAGCCAAATCCTAGCCCTATATGGACTATGGGCATGCTGCTATTCTGGGAAGACATGAACACACTAGGGACGATTATATGATTCGTTATAATTTGCTGAATACATTCGATTTTAGAATTCCTAGGAACATTTTAGTCTGCGAGTTTTAGTCTCAGGAACAGAAGGGTTTCAATGTTCCCTTGAAACTTACACTGATGACTCAAAGATGAGTGACAGTGACAGGATGGGATGTGGCGTCTTTATTAAGAGTCCTGATGTTAAACTTTCTTATAGGCTGCAGTGTTTTCCAATCAGAAGTCAAGGCAATTCTGAAAGCGGCGCAGTGCTTCTTGAGTGGCCTTAAAAGACGTTGGTTTACTCTGATAACCACGCTGCCGTTAAATCCCTAATGAATGTTGTTTCAACGTCCGTCGTTGTCCAAGAATTTTTCGGAGAAATTTTGAATAAAGCAAAGGTAACTCTTATATGGTTTCCCGGATATTGGGATATCGTTGGATATTACATTGCTTATGAGGAGGTCAGGGCCGATGCTGAGCTGGCAACCTTGGATATGTTACAGAGCAGAAGTGTTCCCATTGATTCGGTTAATTTGATTATTGTCCACACGTTTTACTGGGAGGCTCAAAGTCATTGGCAGGAGGAAGGAGCATTCAATATTGCTCTGGTTCCTATCCTTATATCGTATAACCAACCATAGCACAATAGCAATTTTTATGGTCCACTGTCCTTTTGGTAGACATGCTGAAAGACTCTGCATTCCAACTAATGACTTCTACAAGAGCTCTGGATCCGAGAAAGTGGAAGAAGACTGTCTTGCACCTTATATATCATTGCCCTACTCTTGTCATGAAGACACGGAGGTTCTGACCTCTCATTTGCTGAGATCGTTAAGCGAGCTCTCTAATATAAAGATTGCAATAGCAAGATTTATTTTAGGTAGAATTAAATTGTATCACCGCAACGGGCCTAAATACTGGCCTAAATAGGACTTCTCCTTCGAGCGAGGCAGACACGTAACCTAACGTAACCCTAAAGTAATTTTAATTTTGATAAAAAAATACACTGGAAAGCACTGAACTAAATGAAACACCGAACACACTACATGAAAATAAAAAATTGTTGGGCATATTACATTATAGGGTTTAAGTAGATAAAACTAATCAACAACTTAAATGTTATCCACGCGTACATATATATGGAAATAAAATGTGTTTAAAAGATTCATTGATAGCTAATTTAAAAACTAACCCAAAGTGGTGTTGTTTTGTAAGGTGGGGCCATTTACCCTTGACGGTTATTCTTCATTTTTGTACATTAAGGTCATTTACTCTTTATCATATAATTCTTTTATGTTTGACCAAATATCGCTCTTTTTATCAACAATGTTGGTCGATAACGAAAGCTTGTAGTGAGTAAAAGTACCCTACCTTCGTTGAATCGACGAACAAAAAAATTTTATTTTCGTCTACTGACTGCAAGCTTTCATTATCAGTTAACGTTGTTGAATAAAAGAGCGAAATTTGGTCAAACAAAAAAGAGTTATATGATAAAGAGTAAATGAGCTTCGTCGATTAGACGAACAGTAACCGTCCAGGGTTAAAAATAGTAGTAAATGTTAGCTCTCATATCTACAATTTATTCAAACAATAACTTTTTATGTACTTTTAAGAACGTGTAAAATATGAGCTCGAAGTTTGCAAATAAAATGAAAATAAATATGGGTTTTTAGTCACTGTTCACAACTTTATGTAAACAACAACAATTGCCTTTTTTGTTATTCGTCTGTTTATACCCTTTGCATAAACAATAACAATTACTAGACAATTATTCCATACATCTTTCTAACGAAGATCTTCAAACCACGATTACTCTCTTCAAACACACCGCGTCTTCACACAAGACTGACTAAACTTCACTAACTCAGTCGCCTGCTTTGCCTTGTGTTTTATATGCCAAAGTAAACAGTCTAATGTTACCATTTTTGTACGCTGGTGTTGGTTGTTATATTAAGCAGTACGATAATTTCTAAACGGGTTTGTTTACTGCATTTTTTGTTTTTGTAGCTTTTGTTTATTATTTTTATAGTTAAACGATGTAAAAGCAAAACACCAGTATATAGATTTTTCATTTTTATAATTGCATATCATTCATTTAGCTTGTCAAGTAGGTACTTGTGTCTGTCGCTCTGGTGTTAGTTGCCTGTTTTGTTGGTGGTGATAGTTATTGTACTCGTTAATTATGCATTACATTTTTGCTTAGTAAATGAGTGTATAATGATTATTATCTTGCAACTGGTGTTGACTGCATGCGACAGTAATAAGGTTCGGTTTGCAAGCGACATGTTGTGAGAGTAAATGTGTATACCCACGAGCTTTGTTTTATTCTTATATTGCAACCGTCATATTTTAAGTGTCATGTTAATAGTACGGACACAAAGAACAATGACAAAATTTAGCTGGAAGCAATTTATTTATTCATGCAGATCATGGTGTAAAACAAAATACTTTTTCGTATAATTTTCTATGTGCATACCATAATTTCATTTTAACAAGGCAAAGAATGTGACCTAAAAAGAAATTAAGGACACACTTTAATGGCGTTACTTCAGTTTATGGAATACTGCAAGTGTTGAATCAATATTTGGTTATTTCGAATGTGGTTGGTATGTTTGCAATGTGAATGCCTACGTGAACAAATTTTATCTTCAGTTTATCTCTTTTTTACAGCGCTGAACATAGAGAAGTTGAAGAAGATTACTGTTGACCCTCACGTTAAAATATAAAGTGTTTGGTGCGGTATGCAGACGATATTAATGGATCAAACTTCTTTAAGATCAATGTATGTCACAACTTTATAGCCAATGAAGCAAGTAATACAACGAAATGTAAAACCCACTCCATGTCGTTAGTCGGATGTATTTAATTTTTTGATTTTTGTGTAAATAAAGGGTGATTTTTTACTATTATCTTCTTGGCAACACTGGTTTAAACAGCTCACGCACGTTTCGTGTTTTGTTTCACTGTCAAACATCTTCAGTTTAGTCTATAATTTAACCATGAATCTTCCTACAAACGAACAACGCTTGCAAATCATTGAATTTTATTATCAAAATGCGTGCTCTGTTAAGAAAGTTCATCGCGCGCTTCTTCCATTTTATGGTCAGTTTAATCGACCCACTGAAGCGGCTATTCGGACTATTGTGACTAAATTTCGCACCAAATTTACATTGTTGGACATTAAACCACCAACAAGCTTACGTAGAGGGCGAACTGAAGAAAATATCGCAGCAAGAATTGAAGCCGAACGACCTACCGCACGCAGAATTTTTGGTGAATGGGCTCTTGGAAAGTTGGCCGAAGATCCATTTCTTTATCGAAAAATTGTGTTCAGCGACGAAGCTCATTTTTGGCTCAATGAATACGTAAATAAGCAGAATTGTCGATTTTGGAGTACTTCTTCAAAGATGCTGCGAATCGTAACGTAACTGTGAATGGCGAGCGCTACCGTGAGAATGATATCCAACTTTTTTTTTGCCCAAAATGCAAGAGATTGACTTGCATGACATGTTGTTTCTCAAGACGGTGCCACATGCCACACAGCACGCGTAACAATGCGAGAGGCGAGTTCGGTGAACATTTTATTTCACGTCCGGGACCGGTCAAGCTTTCGTTATCAACTAACTTTGTTGAAAAAGAGAGCGACATTTGGTCAAACATAAAAGCGTTATATGATAAAGAGTGAATGATCTTCTGTCCAGGGTTAAGTACAAGTGTAAGAAAATGAAGTAAAAGAAGAAGAAGTAAAAAAGCTTTTTAAATATTAGCAAAAGTAGCTTTAACACCCTGGTGAAGTAAAATAATTTATTCCAACTTTTTTATCTTCTTGATATAGAGAGCTGCTGTTTTACTAGCGGAACTGCTAGCCAATCAGTGAGTTCACTAAAAAGATGCAAAATGGAATGCATCTAAAAAATTAAGAACAAGAATACTATGAGGCTGAAAGGTGTTATATGTACTTGTGATATATACATGGGAGTAATAACAGTTGGTGCTAAACTTTAAGTTCCGAAGCCGTGGGTTCGATTCGCAACAGAGACTATGGTTGTTTGCGATTGTCTGAATGTTTGTGTGACATAATATATGAGTACTCACAATAGAAAAAAGAAAATGAGAATTATAACTAAAAAGTAATCCTCAAAAAAAAAAAGTTACGAAGTCATACAAACTGGTTCATTTGTGGCGTCACAACGGGCCGCTATGCGTGCTCAAGTGAGCTTTTGGTATGGAAGCTACCACACTAATCTATATAAACTGAATTTACCGAACACTACCTCCTCTTTCCTTTTTCCTATAAACTATCTTTTCTGTATTTCAACACAATGCACTGCATGAATAAGGCTCATCTCCTGGCATTGAGTCTCCCTTACAAGCAATAATGGAAGCTATGCTACAACAGTTGAAAATAGTGGCGAATTATTTACTTGACTTCAAGTCTGGCAATGTCACAATCGTTGCTTTACATAAAATGTCTGAAAATGCCATTGTAACATGGGGGTGAAAAATATCGTAATACATTGAAAAGTTTAGAGACTTTTCATTGCCACAATACATACACACATAATTGGTCATTACAACCCTGCAGTCTGGATAATGACGTAGCTTCTCACACCACTTATGTTGAGTGTAATAATTTTATACATGAATGGCGGGTCCTACAGCTTATAGTCGACTCCGTACGACACATTTTTTTAAGAAAATTTTCATGACACTTTTTGTTACTCTCCGACTTTTAGCCAATATGTCCTCTCGGTGGAACGTTGCTAAATATAGCATCATGTCCAAGACACTTTCTACTTGACTACGACGACTTTTGCTATGTACTGTCAACTGTAATAGGATCCATTAAGGAGATATGCAGGAAGAAATTTTCTTGGTGGATGCGCAGCTGCTATCGCAGTTAAAAATAGTTACATAAGACATCGCAGAGGTTAGACGGGTCAAGATTGCAACGAAAATATGAGTGGATGTTCATTTTACAGACTTGGGCATAAAGTATACTGATTGGAAGATGCTAATTAGCAATTATCTAGGAGTAAGATTCAATCCTTACTTACCCAAGATCTGACATTTCGAACAAAACGAAATATGAAAAAATATTTTTTAGGCGGCGTTTGTCGGTAGAAAAACAAGTTAACTGATCACTTCGTAAGACGTCCAATTCGTTTTGGATAAGGTATCAAATAATAATCGACACCTGGTTGTAAAAATGGAAATCACAAGATGAAAATTTGGCGTTGTGATCACTTATGCATAGGAGTCGTCTACGTCATTGATATACAGTAAGACACCGCGGGGGATACTTTCCACTAAGTTCCAGCGCTATACATATGTATAAACCTAGTAACGTTGATGACAACTAATAAATCAACTTCTGAAGGAAAATACAGTTGGAATCTTTATTCTGAACAGACTAAGAAAAGAGCGTTAAAATGATACATAGTATACACCGTCGCTTTATAGTACACCGCTTTTGGTTCGTGCATGATCGCTTCATTTGCACACATATACAAGAAGTATCAATACAGTGTGAGATTTAGGGAACCCAATACTACCGCGTTAAGCGGAGCAGCGTTAAGCGGGGTCTTATTGTTACAATTTTCACTCAATTTGAACAAAAAAATTATGTTGACTTCTTAACGAAAAAGTCTGACATTTTATGAAAAATTGTAAAAGAATAAGTTTATCTACAGACCCTGGAATACTAATAATTTTTGAGGTTAGGCGGCCATAGTGCATCAAAAAAAATACAGCGAATATAAAATGTATTTTGCTTGTTGTTGATGTTGGTATATGTCGTTTGCCTTTTAGAAATAGATTATCAAACAGTGTATTGGTTTCTATTTTACATCGTAAGCACATTTTGCATTTCACTGGTCACACATCTATTGCCCAAAACCAATTCCTTACTTATAATATCAAGACAATTAAAATTTTAACAGAAGACTCCACTTATTGGTTCGTTTGGAAATACGGATTTCATCATTCATAGTTTTCTGTGTGGTTGATTGGGATGTTTGTAGATATTGCCATTATGGAAAGAAGCTATTGGAAGAAAATTAACTCAGTTTGAATAACCAGTGAACTTAGAATATTTGAACCATAGAACGTTTAATAAAACAGGACGCTGTATACCTTACTGTGTAATTACTAACACATTCAATCAGAAAGATTGATATTTTACATTTATCGATTTCTTGCTTTGACTAAACATCATTCTCGCATTTAAGCCATGGAATCAATTGTGATCATTTACGGAGATTTTTGATGACGACTTATAGACGTCATAGGGTCTTTACATTATACAGAGATAACGTTACATTAGTTTTTAGTTCAATACATTTAAACTCGAGTGCTATACTTAATTGAAATTTCAGAATTTTCTATTTCTTATCTTAAAAAAGCATACAATTTACTTACAATTTCATGTATGGACTATAAAAGCTTTCTAATTATCGACAGTAATATTAACACGGTCAAAATACACCCAGCTAATAACATACTGTAGGTTGTGACTACCAGAAGTCGGCTAATATTTTTGTTCTATGCAAATATTATAATTTTTCTTTGCGCAAGCATTGGGCAACTTCTGATGGTAGTTCAAACGTGAAATTGACACATTTCCGATAAATAATCAAGATCCATCAAAAATTCTGAAAACTTTTGAACAAAAGTTTATTTGAAAAAATATATAGAGTATATGAAAAATATAACTCGACCGTTAAACTCTTTAAATAATAACTACGTTAATTTTTGTCCGATTTGATCAAACGTGTCAATCTCTTCACAATCTTCTTCAAAATATTTTTGAATTAAAGTCTGCCACTTTAAACTGACAAACTTGAAAAAATATGAAAAATATTCGCTCTTGTCAAGTACCTCATCAAACCTCATAACGTATTAAGTCAAATAATGTATATAAGTATGTACGTCGTTTTACGTTTTTCTGTTTCATACGCTGCCAGTCTTCTCTTAATAATACGGTGCTACAGTCAAAATACACCCAGCTCCAAACTTGTTTTATTTGAAAACCATTTTATTGACTTTACGCACAAATTTATTGATTACACAAACATTTCTGAACCAATGTCCAAAATATAAACCTTATTAGAAAAGAGAGGGATGGGCCTTTAGAACGATATACATATATATACTTAATATGCTATGGGGTTTGATGAGGTAAATTTGACAAATGCGAATGTTTTCATATTTTTTGAAATTGACACATTTTGCGATAAACAATTAATATCCATCAAATAAACAATTAAATTAAACAATTAAGATCCATCAAAACTTCATTTGATAAGATGGCATATGTAAATAATATAACACGACTATTATTCTATTTAAATTAAAATTACTGTAATTTTTGTCCGATTTGTCAATCTCTTCATAAGATAATGCAGAATGTTACCACTTGTTTCATATTTTTTAATTAAATTTGACAATAACAACGGGTAAACTTGAAAAATAAGAAAAAAATTATTTTATCCAAGTTCACCCGATCAAAACTCATAACAAGTAAGTTTGAACAATATGTTAATGTATACCATTTTAGAGGCTCATCTCTCCCCTTTTCAAAAAAACTTCGGATTTTGAAAATAGGTTAAGCAATATTTCGGTTATCAATAATTTTGTGTAAAAACATCAAAAAATACCGTTTTTGTCAAATAACACATGTTTGGGGGTTCGAGAAATATAAAAAAAAATATTTTTTAGTTCTACTCAACCTCACAACCTCCACTATGTCATTAGCTGGGTGTTTTTTGACTGTCGCACCATGTAATCTGAAAATCATAAACATCTAGATTCTCTGTTGGTAATCGAACCCACGACACTTGAAGTTTAGCACACTATCAACCAGGCCATTGAGTCAGACCATGCCTATCATCGACGTACGAGTATTGAGATAATCCTTTCGGCGGAAGGATTATGGAGATCGTTAAATGTGGGAAGCGCACGGTATATTGTCCGTAGCGAGCCGCCTTTTTAGTAAAACAATTTTATTATATGCATGCTGAATAAATTACTATTCATTTGACAGTTTGCCGTTATCAACTGTCAAAATCCCAGCTGGAAGATTTGATAGTTATTTTGAAATACTTTTACGAATCTAATAGATCACAAACGACAATTTAATAAAAATATTTTACATACAGAGACAATGAAAATAATTTAATTTTATAAATTTAAATTTTCTTCTTTCTTTAAAACGAATCCAAAGCTAGGAAAGAATAGAAAATTATTTTCTGCTTGTTTCAGATTTAATTTTAAGACTCATTAATTTTTAAATGCTACCGGTTAGGTATTCAGAAATTTATTAAATGTTTTCAAAAATATCTTTAAAATAATACCTTCAATAGAATGGTTTATTTTACAAATTGTTAAAGAAAAATCAAAACAAAATTGTTTTCCTTGTTCTTGTTGTCTTCCAGTCTGAAGGTTATCAATGACTTGCTTCAATAAAATCTTGGCAAATGGAAATGCAATACAAAAAGAGAATAGACGGATATTAAAATGGAAATCTACATACAAACATATAATCAAGTTGTATTTTATGAATCATAAAAAAGGACAGAAGGAAAAAATTATTTGCTTGTAAAAGTCATTACTCCTATACAAGGGGTATACTTAATTAATTTTACATAAAAATTTCTATTTCCAAATGTCTTTAGAAAAAATTATTTCTGAACAGAATTTAATTACGTCATTACAGTTATTCTACATTATATAATTTATAGTTAGTAAAGTTACAAACAATATGATATAACATTAGCGCTTTCATATATTTTCCCAATCGCTGGAACGTTTTAATTTTTCTCTCCAAAGTAATGTAGTATTGACTTTAGTAGAGGGATTTTTGTGGTTAAAACCGTTATTAAAACAGTGTTCACTGTAATATATTGTTACGTTTTTTATCTTTTAAAAACGTTTAAAAAATGAGCTCGTAGACTGCAAATAAAAATAAAAATAAATTTGTGTTGTTTTAATTAGTTTCTTTATTGTTCGCACAATTCTGAGTGACACTGTTCTCAACTTGATGTAAACAACAACAATTGCTTTGTTTCTTATTCTGCTTTACACTCGTTTGTGTACACAATAACAATTGTTCGAACGATCTTTATAGCATAATTATTCTCTTCACATGCAACGCGTCTTCACACAAAACTGACTGAATTTTTAGTGACATAATTGCCTGGTTTGTCTTTCCTTTTATATCGCAGGATAAACAGGCTGATGGCTGCTCTTGAAGGAAAATGACTGCGCGTGCTCGAAATCTCTGTAAATGTAAACATCGTTGTTTCATTGCTGCTTGTGAATTTGTTTACATTTATTCTGGTAATATTTGTTGTTGCTTTTTGTTTACTTTTTTATCCCTTTTTTATACTGATGGTGTTGCTATATTTTTGTTTATTTGTTGATCATGTAAACAACTTCATTGTTTTGGTTTTTGTAGCTTTTGTTAATCATTTTAATGCTAAACGATGTAACACCATTTCCATTTTCGTAACAATATTGTCTTCACTGAACTTAATGAATCGATTCATGAGCAAAGTTGGGATTTATTGGGCCAACGAGAAACTGCACGATGATGATGTCGATTTTCGCAAAACAATCATCTTTTCGGATGGAGGTCATTTTCATTTTGGTGGGTACGTTAATAAGCAAAATTGCTGTATTTGGGGCTCAGAAATCCCATGCGTGATCCTACAGGAGCCAATGCACCCATTACGAGTAACTGATTGGTACGGTTTGTGAAGCGGAGGCTGTATTGGCCCATATATCTTTAAAAATGAGGACGGCTTAAACATTACGGTCAATGGATACACCTATCGCAGCATGATAACCGATTTTTTTTACCCTCCCTTCATGGTGTTGATGTGAACGATGTTTGGTTTCAACAGGATGGTGCAACTTGTTTAATTATCCGCAATGGTGATGTTAATTGGTCGCCAAAAAGCTAAGTTTTGACACCGGTGGACTATTTTCTGTAAAGCGCCGTTAGAGAATAGTTAACATAACATAATTGGTCATTACAACCCTTCAGTCAGGATTACGACGTAGGTTCTCACACCAGTTATGTCGTGTGTGTTAATTTTATACATGAGTGGCTGGACCTACAGTTTAAAGTCGACTTCGAACGACAGATTTTTGAGAGACGTTTCATGGCAATTTTATTTACTCTCAGAGTTTTTGCCAGAAATCTGCTGAGAGGCAGTCACCGAAGAAATATTTTTTTTCATATTTTCGTTTTGATGTCTGACCTGGGATTTGAACCGTGGCCTTATGTCTGATAAGCCGACACGCTACCTACTAGACTACGGCGACTATGTTAAGGAATAGTTTTATAGACAAATCAGAGACAATTGAGCATTTGAAAGCCATCGTGATGTGATTGCCGAGATACTACCCCATACACTCGAAAAAGTTCATGATCGGGTGGGATACTGTGAAATGAATGAAATACTATTCCATTTCTAACTGGAACAATTGTACTTCACAATAAGAAAATAAATTTGGCAAAAATTTAAACCCTTTTAGTTGCATTGTATTTTTTAATTTAACCGTTATATAGCCCACCCTTTATTTTTCGTTCTTATAATCTTTGAACTGATGCTCATATAAAAGACAGATAATGACAAATTTTGTCCTCGTTATCGATAAAAATAAAGCATTGAAGAAATTAAAAAATTGGCGAGTGGGTCGTGTTCGCTTTGACATACCATTCTTCTTTCGGATGAAATATAAAGACTGCACGAACATATTATTAACATAAATATTTTATATTTTTCTCGTACACCAGTCAACAATACTTTTGAAATTGAAAACTTATGTTTGCTGCATTTTATGATAGTATTTGCCTTCAACATATCTAGACTGTAATAAAAAAGGTAAGATAAAGCGTTTATATGACAGCAAAAAAGAAAATAAATGGTGAATAGAAATAAGGTTCGGAGGTGGCGTGAAAGGAAAAGCAAGATAAAAAAGATTGAAAGTTATGTAATATTTCATGCACACATGCACAACAGCAGCAGTGATACTATCAATGACAATAACAATGGCATTGTGTAAATGTCAGCTATGAAATATGTTTTCAAATTTTACTTAACATTGTTGTGTGCTTCATTTCTTTACACAGATACAGTATGTATAAAACATAAACTTATAAAATAATACAAAAAAAAGAGTATAAAATGCTAATTAGTATTATTACAGTGATACCTCGATTTACGTCACGATTGGTTACAAAACAATGGCGTCATAACTAGAAACGATGTAAACTGAATATCATATGATGCCCATGAAAATGAAAAATGTAGATACTGGTGTATTGGTTTCGCTTAACATTAAAATTATTAACAAAAGCTACAAAAAACAAATCAATGCAGCGAACAAACCTGTTTACAAATTATCGTACTGCTTAATGCATTTGCAACATTTTCAACGTAATGCTAAAAGTTAAATTAGTTTTTAGCCTCGGTAAGCCAGAGCAGTAAGCATTTACATTTCTGTTCATATGCTGAAAACGAACGTATGTATGTTCTATTACGTTCCGACGATGTTTTACTTAGCGAAGCTTTTAGGTTTTGTTACGTTCCGAATCAGCTGTTTTTTTTTCGTAAATGAGGAACACGTATAAGTCGTTAGTTTATAGTCTAGTAGGTAGTGTGCTGGCTTAATAGACGTGAGCCGACAGTTCAAGCCCCATGTCAGACATCTCAAACAAAACGAAAAATGCAATAAAAAATATTTTTTCGGCTACCTCCTTCTGGCAAAAACTTAGAGCAAATAAAATGGCCATGAAAAAGTTTCTCAAAAATCTGTCGTTCGGAGTCGACTTTAAACGGTAAATCCCGCCACATGTATAAAATAACACACATAAAATAAGTGGTATGTGTTGTAATGACTAATTATGTATGTATGTACATTTTTACAAAAGTACCATTCGATGCAAAAATTTACTTTTTCAGTTATAGTTCAGTGCCACTTCAAAATTTCAATTTTGCAACACTGGTTGACGAAGTCATTGGTCCATACTTCGTTTAGAACGACTTCGACCAAGACATCAAGTTCAACGTTGATATATAGATTGATGATTACCAACTTCTATTACCATACCATCTCATTAGATGCCATTGTGGGAAAATTAACTGCAAGTAATAGGTATGTAAGCGCTGAAGCTAATTCAGTTGTTGTACTTTTCTCCTGAATAGGATAACATAGGCACCAATGTGGTTTCTACAGTACAGCTCATGGCGCACTGGATATTCTGAAAGAATGATTTAAGGGCACGGTATCTCACGTGGAGATGATTTGAAAACATAATTCTTTAGGCAATCATTATTATTTTATGAAATACGTAACTATGAACGTTAATATATCAATAAAAATGCTTGCCGTACGAATTAGAAGTGCTTAGGATCTTAGTATCTGAATACAACAAAATCCTCATCGAGCCTGAGTGTTTAAAGAGTGGGTATCACTTTTGAAGAATTTGGTCTCCTTCCACATTTTAACGCCACATTACACGTGTCCTTCTTTAACCGTACTACGTGTTTTTAAATACATCTATCTTCTGTAGAAATTTTATCGCTGACATTTGGGCTTGATGTGGTATTTCTAATACTTATACGTAGGGATGTTAGATGAATAATTTAAGTACCAGGCTCATTTTTCTGTCACCTATTAAATTTGTTTTCATTTTATTCGTTAAAATAAACGACACAAAAATTAATACAGAATATAAGCAAATTTAATATTCGTTTCTTGTAATCCATTTTTCGATCAAAGCATAGTTCAAATTGATAGCACTATGCGACAAAATAAAAATAATGAAATACACCCAACTAATGACATAGTCTAAGTTGTGAGAACTCACAACTTAGTTTTGTTGAGTAGAACTCAAAAATATATTTTTTATATTTCTTAAACCCTCCAAAAGTGTTTTATTTGACAAAAACTGTTTTTTTTTTGACTTTACGCACAATTTTATAGTGTAGTGTGTTTGACTAGTCTAAGTTGCCATACCTTTTGTATGCAACTTAATATCAACGCATTCTTGTTGATATTGTCCACACTGCATTATATGCCTAGAATAAATAACTCGTGGATTATGCTGTCTAAGCATTTTCCCATAATATGCATAAGCGTAGTGTATAGTTAGTTATGATACAATTAGTTTTAAGTAATTAAGTTTTATATTGACAGTTCAAGCACTAGCGGCTGTTCCCAAAAATAAAATTATATTAAAATTAAATTAACAGTGTCTTTTTATTATAATAGATTACACAAACATTTCTGAACAGACGTCCAAAATATAAACCTTATTAGAAATCGGACAAATGGGACAAAAATTAACATAGTTATTATTTAAATAGTATAGCAGTGGAGTTATATTTTTCATATATACTTTTTTTGAAATAAACTTTTAGTTCAAAAATTTACAGAATAATTGATGGATCTTGATTGTTTATTGGAAAATGTGTCAATTTCACATTTGAACGACCACCAGAAGGTGGCCAATGTTTGCTCAAAGAGAAATACTAATATTTGCAAAAAACACAAATATTAGTCGAGTTCTGATAGTTGTGCAAACGTGAAATTTACACATTTTGCAATAAACAATCAAGATCCATCAAAACTTTTGAAAATTTTTGAACTGAAAGTTCATTTGATAAGATGATATATATAAAATATATATATATATTCAAATTATATATATATATTATAATTATATATATTCAAATTATAACTACGGTAATTTATGTCCGATTTGATCAAACGATGTACCAATCTATCCACAAGATAATGCACTTTCAGAATGTTTTTAATTAAATTTTGTAATTAAGAATAGCTAAACTTGAAAAAATTAGAAAAAACATATTTTCGAAGTTTTCCAGAGCAAAAGTCATAATATAAAAGTTTGAAGCATATACCATTTTAAAGGCTCATCTTTACCCTTTTCAAAAACTTTGAATTTTACATATACAGTGAACTCGCGAAAACGTGAACACTCGAAAGTGTGAACGTCTCAGAAACGTGAACAAATTTATTTTTCCACAGAGTATTCTAAAACGTGAACAAAATCTGAAAGCTCTAAAATGTGAACACTTTTTTTAATCTGTTTTTAAATTGGGAAATTCCCGAGCTACAGTTTATTTGTTTACTTATGTTTGAACTTCTTTTTCATTGTACTCGTTTATGTATGACCTGTTAGTTGCCTAAAGTGTTAATTTTAAAAGATAAAGTGGATATTCTTGAGTTATTGCAAAAGGGTTATAGTGTTAGTGTCTTGGCTAGAAAATATGGAGTTGCAAAAGCAACTGTTTCTTCCATTAAAAACGGGAAATTAATAATCGTGTAAATAATATGGCACTGGAAAACGTAAAATATTAAGTGTATCTGTATTTCCAGGAATGGAAAATCTTAATAAGTGGTTCCTTCACATGCGAAACAAAAAAATGCCGGTAAGTGGGCTGATGTTAAAAGCCAAAGCTTTAGACATTCACGATCAAATTAAAGAAAATGATTGTGGTTTTAACGCCAGTGACGGATGGTTTCATAAATTTAAGCAAAGGTTTGCTGTTCGCCTTCTTAAAATTTCCAGAGAAAAGCTTTCTGCGCAGCCGCAACTTGTTGACCCATTTAAGGAAAAGTTAAACCAAAAATGGAAGAACTCTCTCTTTGTGAAGATCAGGCTTATAATACTGATGAATGCGGGCTATATTTGAAGTAGTTGCGAGATAAAACATATGTGTCATCATTGGAGAAAAGTGCTCCAGGTGCAAGGATGGAGAAAAAACGATTAACTTTCATGGGCTGTTCAAATGCTTCTGGGACTCACAAACTGGTATTTGGAAAATCTAAAAATTCACAAAGTTTCAAAAACTTTACTTGTCCAGTGAATTACAAATTCTACAAGTCAGTATGGATGACATGTAACATTGTTTATGATTGGTTTTATCAATATTTTGTTAAAGAGGTGGATTTCAGTTGACAAATTTGAAACTGAAAGCTTAATTTTTGGCTTTAGGTTACTGAGTTCTTGACTAATTGATAAAAAAATTTATTTAAAATAGTGTTTAACATTTTTACTTACTAAAATATCATTTTTCATATTAAATAGGGTCATTTTTTGTTTTAAATTTAGGTACTCGATAACGTGAACAAACTCGAAAATGTGAACTGCCTTGGTAAAAATTAGTTCACGTTATCGCGAGTTCACTGTATGTTCAAACATATTTTGGTAATCAATAATTTTGTGTGAAAAGATCAAAAATGCCGTTTTTGTCAAATATAACAAGGATGGAGGGTTCGAGAAATATAAAAAAAAAATTTCTTCTGTATGATGTTTTTATACGTTTCCCCAGTCATTTTCCCATCGATTCTTACGAGGGGACAAAAGCCGGATGAGGTAAAACAACCTCAAACCATTACTGACGAACCTCCATGCTTTACAGTTTTTTTGATGTACTTTGGGTCTAATTGTGTATTGACAGGACGTCTTACATAAGGTCTGCCATCGTTTCTAAAGATATTAAACTATTCTAATTTTAATTCTAACGGTACTTCATATTTGTAAAAGTTTAAATCATTGAATAAAAAACGTACAGTTATTTTTGCACTGAGAAAAATATATTGCATGAATAACTTAATTGTATGTCCACAAGTGTACTTCACCAGGTTTTAGCATCTTCTGGATTGTCTTCCTGCCGAATCGATCTAGTTTTGCAACCGAAGTTGATGGTTGTCTCGGATTTCTTCCGTTTAGCATTCTGAAAATTAAGGCATTTTTCATCGCCAGTAACAATTTGATGTAACACTGATTTCTTTATTTCTTTGAAGCAAAATTTCACAAGTGGTTTTCCAATTCCAATTTCCATACTTTTGGATCTTTTTTATGGTTTTTAAACGATCAGAATTTGTTTATTGTACATCACAATTTCTGCCATTTGTTTCTGATTCAAAGTGTCGTCTTCACCCAGTATTGTATACAAATACACTAGGGCGTGTTCAAATGATTTTGGTTTTCTTCCACGTTCTTCATTTCTCGCATCAAAATCGTTATCTCTGAACCGTCAAAACCATCTTCTGCATGTTGCTTCTGTTAGAGCACGATCGCCATGGTTGTTGACAAGCATTCGATACGACTGCAGCACTTTTGTTCAAATGAGAACAAAAAAATATAATTTTCTGGTATAACATTCGTCGTCTTTTTTCAACACGATGAACAAATTTGATGTTGTTTGTTCACTGATTTGATGTATGGTATGTTGAGTATATCATCGCCAAAAAAAAAAAAATAATAATAATAAAGTTCGTTCACAATAAATATTTGCTATGGAGATATTTGTGTCTTGATTCTCACTTAGTACCAGTACACCTGGTACCTTAACAAGTAGGTTAAGTTATTAACTCAAATATTTATTTGTTTGGTACTTCCTACTTTAGAAAACATTTGGTTTTCCAGAAGACGTGCAAGAAAAGTTCCTTAATATGTTTTACTAATGTCTTATAAACTAAAAGTGGTAGGAAAGTAAAAAGAGTACTACACTCGGTACTTAATATGCTTGGCGAAACTTTACACATACTAGAGAAATTACATTTTCTGTATATGGTCTTAGGTTGTCTCCTTTCTGTAAGAAAGTAAGGGAAAATGAAGAAGTTGTGTATACCATATACAGTTCGTGAACTGAATTAAGTGAAGTTAACAGAGAGTGCAAGTCAAAGTTTTGTTTTAAATATTAACAGCAAAAGAGAATAGCAAGAAAAGCCCACTAAACTGTTTTGTATTTGAAATACCTTCGGTGAATTTTAAAAACTTAATTTCATTTCAAGGTGTTTAGCTGCATAAATGCGAATTTTCTAAAAGATTGGTTCTCTTAAACTTTTTGAAGGCTATATTGCATAGCAAGTACTTGAAACAATTGGACGTTATTTGAATATTAAAGAGTATGATATGAGAAGAGCACAATACTAAACCTCTACTGGGTTTAAGTTCCTTAAAAGTTAGTGTTAATGCTATAAACATGAAATATATTGGTTTACATCATTAGGTAACACAATAAGGCATACAATTTTAACATCTTTATAGGTGATGATATTTTGACTATCTAATAATATTTATGTCATTTAAAATAACACGGTGCGACAGTGAAAACACACCCGAGCAACTACGTAGTCTAAGTCATTGACTAGATTGAGTACAACTCAAGAATATTTTTTTTTATTTTTCTTAAACCCTCAAAACTTGTTTTATTTGACAAAAACAGTCTTTTTGATCTTTTAGCACAAAATTATTAATTACTTAAATATGATTGAACCTATTTTAAAAATCCAAAGTTTTTTTGAAAAGGGGAGAGATTAGTCTTTCATACGGTATACATAAACATTTTGTTCAAACTTATATGTTATGAGTTTTGATGGGGTAAACTTGGAAAATTTTATTTTTTTCTTATTTTTTCAATTTTAGCTATTCTTAATTGCAAATTTTAATTAAAAAATATGAAATAAGTGACGATATTCTGAAAGTGCATTATCTTGTAAAGAGATTGACACTTTGATTGATCATATAGGACAAATAGGACCGTAGTTATAATTTAAATAGTATAACAGTCGTCTTATATTTTTTATATATGTGATGTTATCAAACGAACTTTCAGTTCAAAAATTTTCAAAAGATTTGATGGATCTTCATTGTTTATCGCAAAATGTGTCAATTGCATGTTTTTACGACTACCAGAAGTCGGCTAATGTTTGTGTTTTTTTTGCAACTATTCTTATTTCGCTTTGCGCAAACATTGTTCAACTTCTGGTGGTCGCTCAAACGTGACAGATTTTGATTTAAAAAAATCAAGATCCGTTAAAACTTTTGAAAATTTTGGAACTAAAAGTTCATTTGGAAAAATATATATATGAAAAATATAACTCTACTGTTAGATTATTTAAATAATAACTACGGTAATTTTCGTCCGATGTGATCCAACGAAGTGTCAATCCCTTCACAAGATAATGCACTTCTAGGATGTTATCACTTATTTAATATTTTTTAATTAAAGTTTGCTACTATGAGAAAATATGAAAAAAATTCGCATTTGTCAAGTTTACCTCATCAAACCTCATAGAATATTAAGTCAAATAATACATATATGTATATCGTTCTAAAGGCCCATCCCTCTCCTTTCTAATAAGGTTTAAATTTGATCAACGGTTAAGAAATGTTTTTGTAATCAATAATTTTGTGTGAAAAGATCAAAAAACAGTTTTTGTCAAATAAACAAGTTTGGATGGTTCGAGAAAAATAAAAAAAGTATTTTTGAGTTCTACTCAACTAACTGAACACCTAAGACTAGGTAGTTACTCGAGTGTATTTAATTTTTTGTATTTTGTCGGATATTGTAATCGTTTGGATGTGGATTTTGAATTGGTGGCGAATTAAATAATCTGGACACACAGCTCATGCAACATTGGATATTCTGGATATTCACCCAGACCCTGTTAGACTTTTGTATAGCGAAGAACTATGCATTGTATGTATACAACGATGGTCATACCACTACTGACAATTGTCTGCTAAGATAGAACCAATTTTAAAACAGTTCAGAATTGGACAAGATATATGGACTAGCTTGTCTTGGCATAACATGGGCAATAAGAATATGCCCTATAACGGCACTGTTAACAGTTAAATTTAAGTTCGCTACACATTGTAGTGAAGACCAAAGCTTTGGAGTCTTTTGGGACTTTGAGACCTAAGGCAACGGTTGTCTCCTTAGTGGGCTATGTGGTCAACGGAAGGGTCAAGAACAGATTTTTAAACAGAAACATGAGGTTTTGAACTCAGAATGAAATTCGTAGGTATCTCTCAAGCTAAAGTATATGCCATCGAAAGATTTATTTGGATAGGAGGTACAAAAGACAGACCATAACAATACTACCTGGCAGTCAAATTGCCAGCGGAGTACTCGACTCTTATGAGGCATAAGTGGACAGAATAAGGTTTATTCCTGCTTTTGGTGATAGGGAAAGGCAAAGACTTTTCTTTAACTAATCGTGTTTGAGTTTGAAGCACAGGGAATCCTGAGGTATGGTCGCAGTACTAAGGTTCCTCTTCACCACTTCAAAAAGGTGGTCTAAAGATATTTCCAACAAATGCTCCTCAAGGTCGTTACCGGTACAAAAAAATAATTGCTTTTCAGCCAGAAGTATAATGTAAGAAGTCTTTCACACAAAGCACGCATAGCAACCGTAGCTTTTGTACTGCAAAGTTCCTATATATAAAAGTCTTTCTTATGTATATGTATGTATGTACGTATGAAATTGCATCATACGTGAATCAATTGCATATGAATTGTTTATAAATGTTTGAAAATGTTTTTATTGTTGACTTCATGGAACATAGCTCAGTAAATGGTTTCTCTAAAGCACTCTGTCGACGCTATTACGGATGGCAAATTTTCATGCACGAGCAACTCTCCTACAAATAGTGGCGCATAAAAAAGTGCACAAAAACTGTGCAACCAATTTTCTTTATTTCCGTTGCTTTTTCACTCAACTCAACAGAACTATTGTATGTTTGCCATGAAAGGGGAAAAAATTAAAATAAAGCAGATTAAGGCATATTTATTTATAATATTTATATTTTATTTTTTTTTTTTTTATTTTATTTATTTATTATAAATAAGATAAGCAGAACAAGATATAAGTGACAATGCTATGTTGATAAGCAATAAGATATAAAACATAAAGAAATTAATACTAATTAACCGTAGATCGAGCCTTAAAAAAACTTCATAATTCTAGCTTTTTATATCATTTTTGATAGATACTTGTAATACATGGAATTGTCACGATTATTGATCGATTTTGTTAAAAAATTTTAATATTTTAATTCATTTTAATAAAACTATTTATTTACTATTACATTTTATTATCACTTTTATGAATTTGCTCCAAAATTTTTGACATGTTGTACATTGGCATGGTTTTTACATAAAAATCAAGCAGTTCATGTCAGCTTGGTTTTATTTCTTTCTAAATGACATCTCTTTCATCTCTTTTGCCCTGCTTTGTGGCGATTTATAAGTTTCCAGTTGCTTAGATAGGACAGCTTATTGTCACTCGCATCAGTAATACTCTCAGTTGAGGGCTGGCTGAAACCTGATGGTAGAAACCATTCTTGTGAATCGTTAGAAATATTTGTTGTCAACGTCATGTGAGGTAAAAAAGTTTCCCGTTGCAATAGAATATCGATTTAACAATAACAATAACAATTTTCTCTCTTTGATTCCTCTCTGGCTTCCCGGATACGGGTTGCCCCAAATACTGTTGTAAGTAGCTGCTACGCATGTAGCATGTACTTGAATCTAAAACTGCCAATTCGACTTCAGTGGACCACGAAATTTATAACGACCATCAAATTCAATTAGTTACTAATCTACAGCGACACAATTAAATACGAGTTGAAAAGGTAATAAAAAAGGAAAAGGAACAAGCAAAAGGAAAGAAAACATGAATCAATACCAAGCATTACTCCGTAAATCTCTTAATGAAGCTTCATTTATATAAATATTCTTAAATTAATTTCCCTAACAATCACTGTAAGTATTCGATCATTAAGTATCAAATTTCAATTAAAATCACTGGAGGTAATTTTCATTTTCCACAATAAAACTAAAAAGTTTTTGAATTCTGTTGCTAAAAAACTTTAATTTGAGCTGAAAATATACCAAAAAGGAACATAAAAACATAGGCATCATTATTTAAATATATTTTCTTTAATTTTCTTACCTTTTAGGCGAACAAAAAATTTAATTTTAAAAAATCTTAAGAAAGGATATATGGGCTGCTCTGAAAGTATGATAGCTAATCCCACACTACTTATACAGTATTATTTCTTACATAAAACTACAAGTTGTGTGATAAAAGTTTTATGAAAATGGTTAAAATTTTCTAACAAAAAATTAAGATAAATATATTTTTTTTTAGAAAAAAAAAAATTCTTTTAATTCGAATTTCAAAAAAGGCTTTAAGCATGATTATTAAAGGCGGCAAGAATTACAGCTCATTTTTCGAAAAGTCTCAATAGGTGTAAATATATCATTATTAAAGCGAATGATTCTGTTATCTCATACATACGTAGTTGACCGAAATATTATCATCTGTAATAAAACATGGCACGAAACACATTTTTCTAATGCTTGTTTGTCACGTGCGATAAATATGAGCAGAGCAGTAGAAATACTCTACAAGATTTCAGGAAATAGGTACTAGCAATCTGCGTAAAAATTGGTAATATTTTTTCATCCTAAACTAGTAAAGGCAGTTTGTTCTGTTCCTAGTAATACCATATTTGGCGATAAACATCCTGTTGTCATGTTTGTTGCTGCCAGCTTATTCTGATCTTCAGTATCTTCATAAGACGAGCTTCTATTTTCATCTTCTCCAAAGTCTGTAGCAGCAGGAATCTTACATATATAATTAATATATAATCGGTCATTACTACCTTTCGTTATAAAATGTAATGGACTACTTCATACAATATTAAGTACATATCAAGAACAGAAAATTCAATCTGTTCACTTTCGTCCCACACTTAACTTTCAATTCTTTCTCAAAAACCATAAATAATGCACTATTTACGATAAAACTTCACAAATGATACCAAAAAATCTCTAGGAAAGTCGTATGTATCAAAAGTGATACATGAAGCTTTTGAATTTTGTAACCCCTGTTTGAAATTTTTTTTTTATTTGTTTTAAAATAATGGCGATAACAATTCTAACGAATTCAAAAAATATCAGGTATCTAACTTTTTCTGAATTAAAGTTATATCGTCTCAAAAATTGAAATGTATCATTTTTGATACAAAGCTCGATCTACGGTTAAATATAACAAATTAAGTAAAAAATATAAAATTAATATAAATATTAAATTTAAATATAAATGGAAATATAATATAAAACAATTTAAAAAAACTAAAGATACTATAGAAATAAATAAAAAAAAAGTTAAATGATAAAAATAGTTATATTCATAAAAATAGTTCTAAAAAAGTAAAAATTTAACCGATATAAGCCTAAAAGAAAATCACTAAATTTATAAAAATGGAATTAAAAGAAAGCTATTAACGTAAAAAAATTTTATTACGTGAACAATTTAAATAAGTCCTTTTTGAAGGCATTTGCATTGCCCAACTTTTGAATGTAATTTGATAGGGAATTTCAAAGACTTCTAGTGCCTATAAAAAACTGTTGCTGTGGCTGTCCTATACCGTTGTTGAATAAACTTCATGCCCCGGAATGATCCAGCAAACTTTACTAATTTTATAAAATAGAATCAGGCATTTAATTTCCAAAAGATTGTAAAATTTCACACTAAACATCTGGTATGAGAAATATGGTCCCGGCGAAATAATGACTAGCTCTAATATTTTCCATTACTTTTGACAAAAAAGGTTAGTTTTGGGAATGATTTAATTAGTTTCCATTCAACAGATTTCGTCAGCATTGTATTCAATAAGTGGGTATAATATGGCAAAAGTCTTGGTGTCAAAATTTTTAAAAATAAAGGATCTAAATTTATTTATTTATTAAGTACAATACAATTACAAATTATATTCTAATGATATATGAGCGGACTAACTTGACCATATGCTCGGTGTAGTGTCACAGACCAGAATCTCTGGTGGGAATCGAACCCACGACCCTCACACTAATAGTCTAGCACACTAACCCCTAGACTACCAGGGCACCCGGATCTAAATTATCAAAACCAATTGAATCCGATTTTGCCGCTGAAATACATTCCAAAACTTCGAACTGATCTACGCAACGAAAACCAAAGGAGTATTGTGGAGGGACATAACGAAGGTCGTCATACAAATTATCGATAGACGTTGGAACCTTAAAATTTACAAAAAATTACAAATTGTTGTTGCAACCCTTTAGTCAGGATTACGACCTAGTTTCTCACACCAGTTATGTTGTGTGTGTTAATTTTTATACATGAGTGGTGGGACCTACAGTTTAAAGTCGACTCCGAACGACAAATTTTTGAGAAACTTTTCATGGCCATTTTATTTACTCTCAGAGCTTTTGCCAGAAATCTGCTGAGAGGAAGTATTTTTTGTATTTTATTTCGATGTCTGGCCTGGGGCTCGAACCCTGAGTTTTCGTCTAATAAGCCAACACACTACCTACTAGACCACGGCGACTTTAATTTAATTAATAATTTGTATACAAGTCCATTGTATTGTTTTTATAGCTTGTGTTTATAATTTTAATGCTAAACGATGTAAAAGCAAAATTTTCATGACAATTTTATTTGCAACAAATCTACTTGGAGAAAGTCGCCGAAGAAATATTTTTTCGTATAGTGTATGTAAGTTTAATTATTTTCATATGGTCTATGGCATCATCTTCACATTAGCATATTCATAAGCCTGGTCATTATAGCATTTAATAATGATTCTTAATTCCATATATTTAAGAATTTCTATCAATTATGTCACAAGCAATTACTGGTAATTGTTTATTGCAGTGACATGCAGAAAAGAAAGTAACCAAAGCCAAAAAAAAAAAATATTCAAATAATTAATGGATTCAGTCTTAATAAATTTTTAAAGTTTATCACGCTCCCATTGCCTTAATATTTATTTTTTCGTCTTCGTTAATATTTATTTTAATCCATCGATCTCAGTGTCTTTAATCGCTGTTTATGTCTTCGCTTCAATCGTAAAATTAAAATCAATCATCACGTGACCACCTTCTTATGATTAATTGTAAATAAAGATAAATTGCCTGCGGATGTATGATTTTGTTGGATAATAACATTGATTGATTATTTATCTATCAGCCAGGCTACAAAGAACGAAATTTAAAAAATATTGCTCAGTATAGCAGGCTGAACTTGAACTAAAACAATATGTAGTAAAATTTGAAGCACGAATACATTGCAGAAGTAAGAAGTCAACTAACATTCACATTTATTTGTACTACACATATAGAGTGGGAAATTTAAAAGTTTGAATTTAAAAATGCAATAAAACAAACACGGTTTGCATTCCTGTTAGGAATGGAGTATTATTTCATTCATATCGTTGCCGCGGCTGACCTCAGGGTACCTCATCCGATCGGGCCAAGTTTCGTGCACTATTTCGAATGCATGGGGTTGTATCTCGGCAATGGTATCAAATGCTCAATTGTCTCTGCTTTGTCGGCATAACACTTTTCTTTAACGGCGTTCCACAGAAAATAGTCCAACGGTGTCAAATCGCAGCTTCTTGGCGTTTAATTGACATCCCGATTTCGATAAATTAAACTGCCATCAAACGTTTAACGCAATAAGTAAATAAATGAGATGTGTGGCAATTTGCATCATACTGTTGAAACCAAATATCGTTCACCTCCATATCATGAAGAGCGGATTCAAAAAAATCGGTTATCATGGTGCAATACATGTCTCCATTGATCGTAATTGTTGCGAAGTCCCCATTTTCAAAGAAATATGGGCCAATAATGCCTCCGCTTGGTGCATTGGCTTCTGTAAGGCCACGTATGGGTTTCCCTGAATACTGCAATTTTGCTGGATAACGTATCGCCAATATGAAAATGAGTTTCATCAGAAAAAAATTTTTTTTTTTTTTGAAAAATAGACATCTTCGACTAGTTTCTCGTTGGGCCATCTAGCGAAGCGAAAACGAAGCGTAAATCGATTCATTACTTCATTATACTGAATTTTATGACAGAATAAGTAAGTATTGCCAGATTCGAAATAACCGATTGTTCAAATTAAAACCGATAGATGGCCCACCCTATATTTGTATTACATATAATTTGATTATTATTATTATTTTTAAATAACATAGGGTGATTTTTTAAAAGCTATAGGAAAATTTAAAAAGAAACACATAAAATTCAGAGAAATTCATGAAATCTTTATTTGAATCGATAGTACGGTCCATATAATTTAATGTTTGAAGATTATTTCATGCAAATGTTGACCGCGACTGCGCCTCAAATGGTCCATCTGCTTAGTCCAATTTTCGCATACTCTTTCCAACATTTCGGCCGGTATCTCACGAATGAATGCTTCAATGTTGTCTTCCAATGCGTCAATTGAAGCAGGCTTGTCTGTATAGACATGAGGTTTAACATAGCCCCACAAAAAATAGTCTAAAGGCGTTAAATCGTACTATCTAGGCGTACAATTGACCGGTCCCAGACGTGAAATAAAATGTTCACCGAACTCGCCTCTCAATAAGTCCATTGTTACGCGTGCTGTGTGGCATGTGGCACCGTCTTGTTGAAACCACATGTCATGCACGTCAAGCTCTTACATTTTGGGCAAAAAAAAGTTTGGTATCATCTCACGGTAGCGCTCACCATTCACAGTTACGTTACGATTCGCAGCATCTTTGAAGAAGTACGGTCCAATGATACCACCAGCCCATAAACCGCACCGAACTGTAACTTTTTCTGAATGCATTGGTAGCTTTTGCAATACTTCTGGCTGATCTTCACTCCAAAATCGACAATTCTGCCTATTTACGTATTCATTGAGCCAAAAATGAGCTTCGTCGCTGAACACAATTTTTCGATAAAGAAGTGGATCTTCGGCCAACTTTTCAAGATCCCATTCACCAAAAATTCTGCGTTGTGGTAGGTCGTTCGGCTTCAATTCTTACACCAGCTGTATTTTGAAATGCTTCACACCTAAATCCTTCCGCAATATTTCCCACGTTGTTGAGTAACAGAGGCCCAATTGCTGCGAACGACGACGAATCGATAATTGATGATCATCATTAATACTGGCCAATACAGCTGCGATATTTTCTTCAGTTCGCACTCTACATAAGCGTGTTGGTGGTTTAATGTCCAACAATATAAATTTGGTGCGAAATTTAGTCACAATAGTCCGAATAGCCGCTTCAGTGGGTCGATTAAACTGACCATAAAATGGAAGAAGCGCGCGATTAACTTTCTTAACAGAGCACGCATTTTGATAATAAAATTCAATGATTTGCAAGCGTTGTTCGTTTGTAAGACGATTCATGATTAAATTATAGACTAAACTGAAGATGTTTGACACTGAAACAAAACACGAAACGTGCGTGAGCTGTTTAAACCAGTGTTGCCAAAAAGATAATAGCAAAAAAATCACCCGGTATATCATCAGATATTTTGCCGTCCGGTTATTAAGTTTTCTGTTAGATGGACCATCAAAATATGCACAATTTTATTAGTATTATTTCTATTCTTGTTACTGAATTTTAATGTCTATATAGTGTGTAGTTACAGGCCCAGTTGGCTATTCACCCTAATCTTCATTCAAAAATCATCTTCAACCGTGAGGCCCATTTCTGAACAAAAGAGTACGTGAACAAACGAATTTATCGAATTTGGCCGATACCAATCTACATGAGATGTATTTTGCATTGGCTTCGTCATTAGTGTATATTTCTTTGAGAATGCCGTTGACCAGCCTGACAAGCGTCAGCGTAAACGACGAGCACTATAGGTCTATGATGACCAACTCCTTTTGGCATGAATTCGATAATCTGGACACCAATAATATGTGATTTGAATAGGACGGTTCTACGTGCCACACTGGATATTCAGCGATTGGGATCATGGTCATCTCACGTGCAGGTGATGTGAACTGGCTACTGAGATCTTACATTTTTAAGACTATATAACTTAAACTCAGAAAAAGTTAGATGCCTGATATATTTTTAATTCGTTAGTATTGTCTTTGAAAATAAATTAAGAAGAAAATTTTAAACAGGACTTAAAAAATCAAAATCTTCATAATTCTGGCTTATGTACCATTTTCGATACCTACGACTTTCCTAGGAATTCTTTGGTGCTGTGTTTTTTTAATATTTTTAAGTTTTCAAAGTTTTTGTGCAGTTTTATCGTAAATAATACATTATTTATAGCATTTGAGAAGGAATTGAAAGTTAAAGTGTTGGATGAAAGTGAAAAGGATTATAAATACTGTTTCACCCTATCTTTTATTTCATATATATTTCATATATATAGGCTTTAATTTGCCAAAAAGCTCACTTGAGCAAGCATAGCGGGGCGTTGTGATGCCACTGGTGAACTGACCAAGTTCCTCCTATCCAAGGAGGGGGAAGTTGCTCAGCTCAAGGGCTGCACTTCATAGATATAACAGATGATAATATTTCGATCACCTACGTACGTGTGAGATAACAGAATAATTCGCTTTGATAGTGTGCTACTCGGAATTGATGATAAATCTACACCTATTACGCCTTTTCGAAAAATGAGCTGAAAGTCTTTCAGCTCTTAAAAATCCCAATAATTTTGCCGCTGTAGATTAGCACCTAATTGAATTTTATGGTCGTTATAAATTTCGTGGTCCTCCGAAATCGAATTGGCAATTTTGGACTCAAGTACATGCTACGTGCGTAGCAAATACTTACTGCCGTATTTGGGGAAGCATGTATTCTGGAAACCAGAGAGGAATTAAGAAGAAAGCATTGTTATTGACATAATCGACGTTCTATTACAACGATCTAACGAAATATAGAATTGGTTTGTACCACCAGGTCTCAGCCAGCCCTCAATTGAGAGCGTCGCTGATGCGACTGACGATAAGCTGCCCCATCTAAGCAAGAGTGCTAGATAAAACCAAGCTGACATGAAGTGCTTCATTTCTAAATTAAAATGATTATGAAATTTAATAATATAAAATATTTTTATTAAAACAAATTAAAATAAATAAAAATTTTTCAATTTTTTAACAAAATCTATTAATAATCGTGACAATTATATGTACTGCAAGTATGTATCAAAACTTATGCATAAACTAGAATTATGAAGTTTTTTTAAGGATCGATCTACGTTTAAACCTGTTAGAATTTTTCTTATGGGTGACGATGGTGCGTGCATATAAGTCACCAGCAGCAGCGGTGCTCAAAGCCAACAAAACGCATGTCGTCAGGCAACTTCAGAATAATTTCTGCGTCAGGGTAATGGAAAATTGGATATTTCGGATGCAATACACCCATATGTACGTACGTACATACATAGTTCATCATTGCAACTCTTCAGTCAAGATTTCGATATGGTTTCTCACACCATTTATGTCGTGTGTGTTAATTTTATACATGATTGGTGGGACCTTTAGTTTAAAGGTGACTCCGAACGACAGTTTTTTGAGAAACTTTTCAGGGCAAATTTATTTTACTCTCTGAGTTATTGACAGAAATCTGCTGACAAGTCGCAGGAGAAATATTTTTTCGTATTTTGTTATGGTGGAAATGTCTGGCTTATTGTTTCAACCGTGGATCACGTCTAATAAGCCAACACACTATTTAATATACTACGTCTACAATTAAGTATAGGAAGCATAGATTTTTATAAAAATTGATAAAATCCTACTTTTTTCCAAAAACAATGAAGCATGTTAATATCGGATAAAAGTGGTAATGTATCCAATATTTCTCCCGAAGTGCTCTCATTTTTATATACCATATGCTAATTTTATTTATTTATTTTTTACGTACAAACACATTGTAGTTCCACGCAAGAACTAGTAGTTTTTGTTTTTAATCTTTGTCGATATATATGTACATGTCATTGAATAGGTATATCACTTCACTCGATATTCTGCCTATCCAAAGTATAACAGATTCCATGAAACGTTTTCCATTATTAAGTAAGTTATTGAATACAAGAAATTTCCGGTAATACTTTGCTTTCGACTCAATCCACTTCCTCAATTATAGCTGCCACACTATAAAAACTCTCTTACTATTCGTTAAATACACGTACATTCACTCATATACTGAAGCAAAAACAGCCCATTTCCTGTCTCGATTGTCATGTGGACAACTGTTTGTTGTTATTGCTGTCGCTGTACGTGTGTCTTGAAATTGAAATGAAAAATGGCATTCGAAACGTACAAGAGATTTAAGGTGTTTTCACAGCATTTTGATGGTAAACTTAAAATTAATTAAATTAACATCCTGTTCGGTGATTGTGTTAGCAACTACTTGCAATCATTTCTTATTTATTAACGAAACGAAGAAGTTTCATTAAATTTCGTATAAATAAAGGAAATTGGAAAAGCCAAAATCAATAGAATATTTAGAAACTTTAAGAGTTAAGACCGACCTTATCAGTGCGGCTTCAGGCCTGATAAGTTCATAATTGAACATATATTCACTTATCGTCAAATTCTGGACAAGATCCATTAAAAACGAAATAAACTATCTTTTTATCGACTATAAGGCAGCTTTCGATAGTCCTATAAGGAATAATGTTTTTGCTGCAATATTTGAGCTCGGTTTTACTACGAATCTGACAAGGTGATGCAGAATGACGTTGAGCAACTCTTGCAACTCTGTCAAGCTGGGAATAAACCGCTCCAAACCTTTTGAGGTTTCGTGTGTGGTTTCAGACAAGGCGGCGTTTTTTTTTTACAAAAGTGTGCAGTTGCTCTGCATGCGCTGACAACACTGACATCATCGGGCGTACTAAGCGAAATGTAACTGTTGCCTTTAGCTGTATTCTGTAAATATTGGTTTGGCACTAAATAAGAGCAAAACGAATTAAATGTTGCCGAAAAATTACGGTCGATAATAATACTTTCAATGTTGTCCGTGATTTTGCTTATCTTGCTCTGGATTCCCCACATTCTTCTCGTTCATACAAATCATCTTCAATACAAAAACAAGCAAACGCAATTTCAAAAAAATTAATAAAATTAATAACGGTGTTTGGTTAACTGATTTGGACTCCATGTCGGAATTGCTGCATCACCGTAAATATTCGAGATATCCTAACATAAGAGTAAAAAAACGATGGATATTTCCAAAGGAATTATTATTTTTTTTCTCAAATCTCATTAGAGCGTCTAAAAGTGCTTATGTTACCATTGTTTTTTGTCTTGAGGATATCCTTAATGATATCATTATGGTATTAGGTTTTCAATCGCAAACGCTCTCTCTCTCTCTCTCCCCCTGAGATATAAACAATCTCTAAAGTCACAATCCTCGCAAATCGGAATTGATGCTTTTTAGCAAGCGATATTTGGTACATATTTTTAACTTACCGATCCTAAATGGTATTCAACTTTCCTCATACAAGAAAGTTAAATATCTGGGAGTCATTCTTGATCCCAAGCTTTGATGAATGAATAATATTATTGACAGGGTTAGGAGGCTAGCACTCTACACCTACAAAAGGACCGTAGGCAAAATCTGGGGTCTCAGACCAACCATCACATTCTGGCTATCACGGACCGTGGTGGAGCCAACCTTGTATGTCTGGGATACGTGTATGGTAGACAGTGTGTAAACACCAGCTGTTCTAATCACCAATGTGCTCTGTCTACTCCATCCAGCTCATAATTTACTATTTGCTAATAGGTAGGAGTTGAGTTGAAGGCAGTAAGACTGAATGCAGTAAAATCTTGGATCAATAAAAACTACGGATATATTACTATTCTGAGCAGACACATCAGGGTTGATTGTACGATTCCTTATAACTTTCTAAATAGAAAATCTAATTTTTTAATTCCAACTAGGGACTTTTGGTCTGAAGATCCGGTGGTTCCCAATGGGACGCTTGACATTTAAACTGATGAATCAAAGACGGCTTTTAGGTTGCGCAGCAGTGCTTTCCAAAGTTATAGCAATTTTGAAAGCGGTTCAATGATAGTTAAGTGGCGGGATTTTTCCTGGAAAATCTGTTGATTTACTTGGACAGTTAGGCTGGGATTAAGTCTCTAACGAATATAGTTTCAACGTCGGCCCTTGTACATGAATGCCGAGGATTTCTCGGGGAAATTTCGAATCTTTGGACAAGAAGGTTATGGATCATATCCGTCCTTAAATCACATGGCCATCCATCGCACTGTTAGGTAGGCATGCCGCAAGACTTGGCGTTCCGAAAAATAACTTTTGCTGTGGATCTGAGGGTGAGGTAGAGACTGAGTGACCACTTTCTTTAAGGAGAGTTCGCCACTCTACCTAACGTAATCCTAAAGCATACAAAAGCATCAAAGAAACCTTATTTTGCAAGTCTCTGTCATTATTTATTAGTGAAAATGATTATTCCCAAGGATCAAAAATTAAACACGGTTTTGTTGTGTATTTGTCTTTTAAGAGGTAAAATATATACTGAAAATAGGACCAAAACTCTACAACCCTAAAAGTTGTTTGCCAATCTTTGTGTTGAAAGAACTTTGGGAATGCTTGTATGTGATTTGGACGTCCATAATGCAAGACGAATATTGCAAAATAGCTGAGAATTTAAGTTTGTGTCTTTTTTTTTCAATAAAATATATATGGGCACAGAATTTTGTTTCTAAAAGTAGAAAATATATTTAACTATTTTTTGCACTTTAAATACTATGCCACAAATCCTAAACTTGTAGCTTCATTTTGTCTCATATAAATGTACAAATTTTATGTATGTATATTCATATAAATGTAGATACAGTTAGTTTATAAAGTATATAAAGTATAAAAAATCGTCATGAATTCACTACAACCGTTTCTGCAAAAATTTAAAAACGAAATTTAAGTTTTTACTAATAGCTAAAGAAAGTTAAAATCAAACAATAGAAACAAGTAAGACAATAAATTTTAAAATAATAAAACTTAAAGGATTTTAAATTGGATAAAATTGGAGATAAAATAGGACAATAAAAACAAGAAACATACAAATATAAGAAATAATATTTGACATTTAAATAACAGTTTTTTTTTGTAAATTTATAATCTTCTTAAATAAAATTTGTTTTCAATACTCTCATAATTAAATAAGTCTATTATTCTATATCTATTATCTATTTATGTTCATTTGTTATTCTTGAAATTTTAGACATTTTTAAACAATAAATTCCAAGAAATTTAATTACTTAAAATTTAAAATATTTTTAAGGACCATAGGCATTTTTTGAATTCTAATACGAACAGTTTAATTACTCTTTGCACTGAAGTAGTATGTAAATAGAAATATACACCAAGCAATTGAAAAATATATTACATTGACTTGAATCAACTAAATTTTTTTCAAGACTTGAGGAAATCTAAAAATTTTGAATAAATACTGCAAAAGTAAATAAATCCAAATATAACCTCAAACTTGTAATGGTCGTTTTGATTTCTAAATTATTTCATTTTTCATAAATATACATTTTGCTGACAAAGCAGAGAAATAATTTTTTACTTTGATTTTTTTTGTTGGTTCTTAATGGGTTAGGTATCTACATATAAATATAATTTTTCTCACCACACTTATTTTATAATGTACTAAATAACATTTATACAAAGAACCAAGTAGAAAAAAAAACCGAAAATAAGATTGGGGTTGCCATAGTGGAAATCTTTGAAACTTCACAAGGTCGTAATTTTTTTCACATAATGGAATTTCGAAAATGGAAGCTTCAAATGTCAATATTTACAGTTATTTTCGAAAAAGCGGTTTTATTCCTATGAAAATAATAGAATGATCTAGAAGCACTTAACGTGGGTGATCACGCGTTTTTAATCGATCTCTTTTGCTTTTGAACTTCAAAGTGTTCACATCGTGAACAGTTGTATTTATTAAAATGTGAAACAAATCAAATTGTCGTATTGTTATAAGTGAAGTTTTTGTACGCTAAATAAAGAAAATAGAATAAAATAGAAAATACCAATTGAAAATAGAAAGATATCTCCTATTATATTCAGTATGAATATGATAAAGAATTTTAATTGGCAAACATAAAATCGTGAAGCGAAAAATAGTAACCCCTACAAAGTTTGGTAGTAGACCAGAAGAGCTTAAGAACACCTTTACTTGAAATCATCATGTGCATCACTTCACCATAAAATATCCCGATTTATCAACTCCACGACAACATGGCTGAATTTTATACGTAGATATTAATACTTATGCTTAATTATTATTGAAAATTATTATTAATAAATATTTCTAATTTTTGCTTATTTTGATAAGAAGTCACATAAAGTCACTTTTATAATGTGAATTAAATAATTAAATTATGTATTTATATATATAATATACATAATTGCTGAAAAGATCATAAATATGATATTGAATTAAGTTAAAAAAAAAATTAGTAAATGTAATAATTTGAACTGTAAAAATTTTAAATAATGAATTTTATAAGGAAACAATGTAATGTTTAGACGTGAAATGTCTCAATTTTGATTATGTTAATATAAAGTATATATTATCATAAAATTCTGCTGAAATATTTGAACAGGAATTACTACTTAAAAATGCAGAAAAAATGTAATATCAAAGAAATTTTATATTAAAAAAAGTATAAAGTAAATAGACTAATATTAGTTTAAGGCTTAACCTATAAATTATCCTATAAATTTCCATTATTGAATTTAACATATTTCCTAGAAGATTTTGAATATATAACTAATATAGCAACCACATCATCGACATCATGCTGGAGGTCTTCATCATTAAATCGATTGATTTGGTAAGTCTATCATGATCTTTAATTTCAATTATTGTAGTTAACTTAATCAAAGCTAAAAGAAACCACAACCAATTAGATCGTTAGCATAATTTTTCTTTTGTCACACTGTGCATTAACATATGTTTGCTATGTTATTTTCATTTTTTTTATAACATTATTGTTATGTTTCAATTCCAAAATGTTCCTATAATGCTTGCGATCGTATCTTTTGAATTTCTTTTGGTTTTTGTTTCTTTTACATTTTCAATATTAACCCATTGAGGTTCGGCATAAATATTAAAGTCATAAATGTTACCATCAAATATAATTTTTCTGAATTTTGTATAATTGTATATATATATTTTCCTGTACGTTAATTGAATTATATATATATATATTTTTCTATATTTGAATATGAATATATTGAATATGATTATGATTAGAAACAAGAGTTATACTTATTGTTAGAATTAATGAATTTAATAAATTTGTACCTTAAATAGAATGTTAAACTGAGGCTTTAAAATAGGGGTGTTTTCTGACAGTGAATATTTAGATTAGTACTAGACGTTGGCCTAAATTTGGGGTTTCCACAAAATACTTTCTTTTGCCTAGGAAACTTGGAAGGCGTGGGTTATGAGGCAACATCCCTCAACAACAACAGAATTGATGATATTTTTCTGAGAGTTTTGACTAACCCAGACCATAGTTAAACTACCCAAAATGACTAGATTGGGGGATAGTTAACGATTTAATTGAGAATCTAGTCATCCCAGACCTTACACCTTAAACATCATCACAAAATAGGGAGTCTATAATAAATTTGTATTGTAGACCGATTTTGCTAGGAAAGGACCGAACTCCCCCACCCGACTGTTGCTAGCAACTCAATGGCTCCCGCAGTCCTCTTCCTGCATAATCACTGCATACCGTATCCGTTTACATCAGCGGTTCAACATTTTTTTTCATATATATTTTTTTTTTGATATATCAAATCATATCATAGATTTGATACATTACCCATTAGAATACAATACAATAAAATGGCTATGGAACGGTATTACATTACATTACAATACAAACTCAAATACCAAAAATATAAGCTCAAACAATTGTATGCACAGTTTAGATAAAGCTAAATATACCCCTATCTAACATAACGTTTTTGGAATTAGTATTGAATTCTACGTTATTAGTAATCATCCGGTTTGATCGAACATAAAAATTAACATTAAAGTAAGCGCAAATAACAAAAATAAAACAAATTGGATTGTAATCAAAGAGTTGATTGCTAAAATGCAAATGGTGACAAAAGTTTACGGAAAATAGCTGAAGATATTGGATCAATGTCATCAGAAACTTAATACTAAAGTTCACTTTTAATTTCCGCAGGAAGAGGTCGAACATGCGTGTGCAGACCAATTAATTTTAATTTTGTTCTCAGAATATAAACCTAAAATATTTTAATTTTAAAGAATATATTTATTATTATTATATTGATTTTCTTTCAACAGTGTGTTGGCCTAAAAGACTTGAGGCCACGTATATATATATATGTATATATAATATATATATGTATATATAATATATAATATAAATATAAAAAAATATTTCTTTGACTTCATCGCAGCTGATTTCTGGTGGAAGCTCTGAAAGTAAAATAAAATTGGCATGAAAAGTTTCTCAATAATCTATCGTTCCGAGTCAACTTTAAACTGTTCGTTCCGCCACTCAAGTATAAAATTACACACACAACATAAGTGGTGAGAGAAGCCAGGTCGTAACACTGACTGAAGAGTTGTAATTTATGTATGTATGAAAATAAATCTTTAAATTTTATTTTCTATGAAAAGACGTTTAGAAAACAGTTTTGCCGCCAAAGGATATCAAGATATATATTAAAAATAAATTTCGAAAAAAATCTAATTAAATGTTCATTGGACAAATTTTTGAGTTACCATTTCGAATTGTTTAAGATTTTTTATGTAAAAAATAAATTATAATTTTTAAACAAATTTCTTGTATCTTAAGCATTCGTTGAAGTTTTAAAACAATTTTAATGTACTTAAATCTGGTAAGTAGTTTCTGAAATATTACGAGAGCAATCTCCGCCCGTACACCAAGGGCGATTGTTTGAGTCAGTGTATATGGCATTGAAATTTGTATTTTATAATATGATTGAAAAGTATGTAGTATTATTTTAAAAACTTTAAGAAAGCTTACACGAGCAAATTGATGTGTTTTTCAAATTTGATGTATTGGAAACTTTTGTCCACCAGAGAAAGCTTAATAATTTATTGAGCCTCCCTTACATATACCATAATTCCTTCCTTTTATTTATTTCGTTATGAACTTGCCGTAGTCTAGGGGGTAGTGTTTCAGCTTATTAGACGTTAGGTCGTTGGTCAAACCCCAGGTCAGACATCTGCAACAAAACGAAATTTTAAAAAATATTTCTTCTTTCTTTCTTCAAATTGCCATGAAAATTTTTTCAATAATCTGTCGTTCGGAGTCGATTTTATACCGTAGATCCCGCCATTCATGTATAAAGTTAATACACACAAAATAAGCTGTGTAAGAAGCTATATTGTAATCCTGCCTGAAGGGTTGTAATGACCAATTATGTATGTATATGTGTGTATGTATATTTATTGTAAAATATTGATGACAAATATGCATGTTTTGCTTATTCATGATTTATGAACTAATATGAAAGCATTTTTCTTAATAATTTTGGAAATATAAAAAATGTTAGAAAATCCTAAGAATAGTCAATATTATTTTAGTCCATTTGTGTTTGAAAGGTTTAATTTACAAGAATTTAAAATTGTTTTGCTAAGGATAAAATGTGTCGTCATATACTTCTATTGATATTTTACAAACGCAATGATAACTATAAATGGTAACACAAAGACTTTTGACATTATTTCAAGTTGTATGGAAGCAAAGGAAAAATGTAAGAATTGCTGTCGTTAGTTTTATTCGTTAAACAAATTGTACGTTCGCATTTACAAAATTTCAATAGCTGCCGTCCTTATTCGAATACAAAAAAATGGCAAAAGTTAAACTCATATGTATGTAACGAATAGGCATGTTTTTCGTTGCAAAATCAGCAAAAAAAAAGTGGAAAATGTATCGTAGTAAAGTTAAAGTATTCCACTAGGAATCATAATATATAGTCCAGTGTAGTTGGTATGTACTCCTGATGGCTGGTTTTAGCTTTCATGATTTTCATTCGGTTTTATATATGAAGTGTTTAATAAATGTCACTCTAGACACTTTCATCTTAAGTTGTTCACAGCTGTCGCTTTTGTCAGTTTTTAATTATTTTTCGTTATACAATCACAGCACCCCTTTAATTACTTATTTAATTCATCATTACAATCCTTCAGTCACGATTACGACCCAGCTTTTCACACCAACTATGTTGTGTGTGTTAATTATATCCATGAGTGGTGGGTTGTAATCCTAGCTGCCAGATAAATGAGGCCCCAATTCGTCAAATATTTGAGAAAAAATTTTGGTTAGAAATAACCAAAAACGGCAACACTGGGTATGTTTGCGAGAAGTACGCTCTTTCAGTTTTGTGCTCTTACTCTCACATTTGCTCACATACAAGTTTCTCACGCTCAATTATCTCAGACGTTAGCAGCAGCTTGTTGCAGGTTATTTCTTTTTTGGGAAATAAAGACAAATAAACACAAAATACGTCTGAGAGACGTATCGTTATCTTTAGTGTAACTTTTGTAGCGCCCAAAACTTCTGACGTTCCATTAGGAGAGTATTATGTCAAGGAACTATCACGACCCATACATGGTACGTGTCGACATATAACCTGCGATAATTGGTTTACTTCTGTTCCTTTAGCAAAGACCTTACTTAAAGAACCTTACAAGCTGACTCTTTTGGGAACAATAGACCCAATAAAAGAGAAATTCCAGAAGAAATGAAAAACACTCGAACAAGGTTGGAACTGCAATATTTTGCTATGATGGCCACTTATCCCTCTTGTCCTATAAACCCAAGCCATCTAAAATGGTTTGTTTGCTTTATTCGTGAATTGATGACACATCTGGAAAGCCGGACATCATTTTATATTATAATCAAACAAAGGGCGGAGTTGATACCTTCGACCAAATGTGTTCGTTGATGTCGAGTTCAAGAAAAACCAACAGATGGCCCATGGCAATGTTTTATGGGATGCTGAATATGACGTTTATAAAATCCTATGTAATTTATTGTATTTTGATTTCTATTAATCAAAAGCCTTTAAACCGGAGGGAATATATGAATGAACTTTCTACGTCATTAACTACCCCTTGAATGAACAAAAGGCTAAAATTCCTACTTTATCGAAAACCTTGCGCGGCAATATTCAAACACTTTTACCAGATGAAGTAAACAATGATTCTGGTAGCAGTGGAGAACAGCCTGAATCAAAAAAGAGAAAATACTGGGGTTTCTGTCCATCAAAAATTCGACGTATGTCCAAAATGGTATGTGTGAAATGTAATAAGCCTGTATGTGGAGAGCACAAAAATTTAGTATGTAAATCTTGTATATAATGCAATTCGTATTTATTTGTTTTTGTTTATATAACTTAATACAGATAGTATTATCTAAAAAAATTACAAAGAAAATATTTATTTTAGTTTTTAGAAACGAACTGAAGTCCTTTACAAAATCTCTTTAAGTTGTGATATTTTTTTAAGGCTAATTTAATTTTATTTTTATTATTATTTTCTGTTTAAAGAAACTTTTATTTTATAAGATATTGAACAAATAAACGAATTCAACAAAAAATTTATCAATATTATTTTCATTGATACCGTTATCTTTTCAGTACAAAAAAATAACGCTATCTAACCAGGGTTAAATATAAGGAAATCGTGAAAAACCAAAAAAATGAGATATCATACTATCACTTTGTATACATATATACAACAGAATTCTTTGTGAATAGAGTTGAATTGGAGATAATTACACATATACTATATATGTATTAGAGATGTTCATAGTTTTCTCATAAGCACAATTAATTAATTTTATTTTTTATTCAGGAAGAAAATAGGATTTTAAAAGCTATTCAAGTTCAAGATTTTAATTGTTTTTCTTTATTTTCATTCGTACAATTGACCTGATATAATTTCCTATCGTGCTATTGTTTTGACAGCAACTATGACAGTTTTGTCAGCATTTTTTATGTTTATTTTTATAGTTGCAATCTCCTTTATAAGGTTGTTTTATGTATATGGTCGTTTATAATGGAGTACATGACGTTATGACTTTTAACGTATGGACATGACATGAACAATAAACATAAAGTCTGGCAAGTGGCCTATTCAACTGATTTTTTCTTCGTTATTGACTTGAATAAAAAAATATTTAAATAAAATTAATACCAAATGTGACTATTTAAATAAACAGGTAATTTAGTAATTAAATAATAAACAAATATTTTGTAAATGTAAATAAATGCTAATCATGCTAATCTTAAATGGAAATGTTGTGAACTTGTCAGTGAGATCGTGCGATTTAACCGCCTTAGACTCTTTCTCTTAGGGTTTTATTAAGTCGTAGGTATATACGAATAAGTTACAAACCACAGCGATCTTCAAAGCCAAACCATAACCAAGATAGGAAGCGCATAGAAAAAGGCCCTATGTATGTCTTAGAAATGAAATCTTCTAGAAGCATTAGACATATACTTACATAATTGGTCATTAAGGCCCTTCAGTCAGGATTACAATCTAGCTTCTCACACTACTTATGTTGTGTTTGTTAATTTTATATATGAGTGGCGGCACCTACAGTTTGAAGTCGATTCCGAGCGATAGATTCTTGAGAAACTGTTTTCGAGCCAATTTTATTTACTCTCAGAGTTTTTATAAGAAATCTTTTGAGAGGCAGTCGTCGTAGAAATATGTTTTCATATTTCGTTTTGACCTGAGATTTTAATCTTTTTCTCACGTCTAATGAGCTAATACACAGCATACTAGACTACGGGAAATCCAAATTAATTTAAATACGTTTCGACTACACTCAAACCCTGTCCGATACTTTCCGGAAAAAATTGCAACAAAGAAAACATCAAATATTTAAAAAACGAAAACATAAAAAAGGAATAAAAACAACGACACTGTATAGAAACACAACGGTTTCCCAATATGTGAAAATGCAACATACATACGAAAATACAGGATCCAAGCATAAGATTTTTCACCAAACGAAGAGGAAACCGTAGTCGTTGAAATCCAATTTGAAAATGTATAAATATCTTGGAACTTTAAAGAAACCAACAGTATCAATTGCATATTACCATCACCAATTAAAAGAATTTACAGATCGATCATTTTTGCAATTATTCACGTACATTGGCGACTCTCTATTCTGTAGCGTCTCATGGATTTGATTGTTTTAACCATGCTTCAATTACACTTGTTGGTGTTGATATTGACATTTGTCTGCAGTCTCCTAAGAATCTCTATACAAAATTTTAATTCAACTGAAATTTTTTGCTGTTGGATCTAAAGCTTCAACTGATTTCCTTTATGCCATTGCATATTCATTATAGAGCATAGCATCCATTTGCTTTAAAAGCAAATAGAACCCATTTGCAGCTTCTGTCACCTAAGGCTCCAACCGCAAATATAATTGGTATTATTTTCTTCTCTTGACAAAATTAATTCAATATACATTATTTTATACATTCTCAATAAACGTTACAAAAAACTTAATTTCGTTTGATTGCTTTCACGGTTAAAATCGTAAGAATTCGTTCGGTTTCACATCTTTACGTCTAATGTAAGCAAAATATAGAGTCATACACGTACAATATACAAACTTCCATGCACATTCACATTCAAAGCTGCAACTGATAACAAATTTCACACACATAAGCAGATTCAACCAATCTTCTTAGCACATCGCTGGAACTGAATGAATGGTTTAACAGTGGAGTGAAATTAACAGAATCAATATAGCATATTTTGTTTACAACGCAAATTCTTGCGAAGGAGTTATTTACAGACGTTCTTAGAAAACAATAAAATTTAACTGAATAGGTACGGAAAAAAATTTGAAATTAGAAAATCTTAGTCAATAATGTTGGTTTCTTGAAATCAGACTAGTCGAGGATAAACTCAGAGGTATCGCAAGGCTTTTTTGTTTTTCTAACTCTATTCCTTATTTTCATTAACGATCGTCTTTCTTTAACTTCTAATTCTTTCTAATCTTTTGCAGATGACAGTAATATTTGTCATTCATATTCTCTGAATTCTAGGCCGAACACTTTGAAAATTGAGGTGAAAAGGTGTAATATGAATGACTCACTCACATCCAACACGCAGTCAATCTCCGAGTGTGGTTTGGATGAATAGGGTCGGTTTCAATGCGTTAAAGACCCAGTGTTCCTTATTGAAACATAAGTGCTGCAGTAATATTAAATTATCTATACCTATTGGTGATGTAAATATTAGGACGTCACAAGATTTTAATGTTCTGGGCATGAAAATTCAATGTAATTTTTCAAGTGCCAAAGAAGCATTCAAGTGAATCGATATCTTAAGAAATACTTCACTCTATCTGATCTCCTTAATATTTACACCACTTTTATCCGACCGAGAATGGCCGGTACTTGGGAGTATATTTTGACACTTCTCGCCCGAGTACAGGAGAAGGCGAATGTACTCATTAATGACGGTAGGATATCCAATTTAATTGATACTAAAATGATTTTGCTAGAGTGTAATAAGAGGACCTGTTCTCGAAAATCGTATATTCTTATCCCGTTCTTCTCGCAGGGCACATCCGTTTACGGTCGATTAGGACAGTGTATTACAGACAAAATTCGTTTTTTTGGCGAACTATTCATATGTGGAACGCCTTTTCTGCAGAGGTCTTTTTTGTAGCTTACGATATAAAGAGACTTAAATCTAGTGCCCACAAATATTACTGCCTCTCCTCCTCCCTCTTTCTATCTTATAAACCAAAAGTTTTGATTGCCTTTTGTCTGAAAAGGGTTTTTATTTTCACCTTTCTAAATATCTGCTCCCACTACACAGAAAGTTCCTCACCCCGTCAGTGGTATGGAAGTTTCCATTCTCCCCAGCTCATCTGCCTGCATATTGCAGCTGAGGGTAACTTAATTTTTCTCACATAGCAGATTCAGCTTTACTAGACAAATTGAATTCATAGGAGCCTCGTGCTCGAATGGCGACTTGAGTGCCTAATAGTATTGGTATATACCGTTCTTTATATCTTCTATCCAAGTTAATTTTCTACGTCTCCAAAATCTGCCTCCAAATCTGTCTCCACTCTGTCTCCAAATATGTTCTTGAGCCATTATAAATACATACATAATTGGTCATTATAACACTTCAGTCAGTATTACGACCTACCTTCTCATACTACTTATGTTGTGTGTGTTAATTTTATCTATAAGTGGTTGGACCTACAATTTAAAGTAGACTCCGAATTTAAATTTTTTTGAGAAATTTAACATGGCAATATGTAGTTACACTTAGAGTTTGATCTGCTGAGAGAAAATCTCCGAAGATATATTTTCTTTAATAATTCCTTTTAATCGGGATGTCTGACTAGACTACGACGACTTATGGACTTATATTTTATGTATATATTACTGATTTCTCTGCCATTACCTTTATACCATAATACAGGTATCAACACAGTACGAAAAACTATTCTTTTAAAAAATACGAAAATTAGTCACAAAGTTCTCTACTAACTTCCATAGCAAACCCTTATCTTGTTTGTTATTTTAAGAATTTATTATTCACTTTTCTGAAAATGTTCTTCACCACTGTACTTACTCTCCCCAAAGCTTAAAATCCTTTTGGAATGCGAAACCAATATTAGAAGTAAATTTTGAATGCAAATCATTCAAGAGGTATTAAATGTTATTCACGTTTCCAACCTTTTGGCAAAATTGTGACCAAAATACAGCATAAGTAGGATTAAATTTTAAGAGCATTTTGTATCTACGTTGCGATTCCTTTAACCTAAAAAAATATAAATATTAAATTAATTAAAATTCAAAGATATAATTCATTCTAAAGTCATTTTCAGACAATAATTAAAGACCCGTCAGAAAAATGAGATGGAAATCTTTGTAAAGCTAGACTGAACGTTAGGTCATAACGAAATAAATGTAGTTAGTGTTATTCTTATCGTAAGTAAAAATTAATTCCATTTTTTTTTTTTTGGTCGACTTCCACTTTCTTTTAATCTTCAGACTTTAAGAATATTTAATTTAAGAATTTAGAGATGCTGCTGCTGTTTTTTCCTTTTTTAATAAATCTCTTAATAATTATCCAATTTGCTGTTTAAAAGTAAAATTTAAATTAATTATAATATATAAAAAAAATTCCATTAGGATCTTGAATATGCCTTTAAACGATAGCGTTAATATAAGGAGTGAAGAATATTCAAGCTTGTCACTGCATATTTTGTTTACTTAACAAGTGTTAATTGTAATACTTAAAACTTTTATTATTGTTTTAATATTTTATATTCAAATAATGTTGAATTTTTGTTGAAATAACATGTCAATCCCTTATCAAGTGAAATTAATTTTCACGTTATTGCCTATCAGTTTCAAGTAGTTATAGGTAATAAAAATAAAAATAGGGTTATTTTGTTGAATAGAGGCTCTTATTAAGACCTTTCAATTTTTAAGCTCTTAATGTTAAAAAGCTACAAACAAGAGTTGTTAATAATATTGTATGCTAATCTGATTTCTAGAGATGCAAATGTATTCAGACAGTGTATAATTAATATAAATTAGTTGGCTGTTTAAATATTTATCGAAATTATAAACATTACCCTATTATTATCCTTTATTAAGATTATGTTTGCGATAAACATTTACTTCGATATGCGGAAAAGCCTTATGTTTGTAGTATGTATAGGTAGTAAAAGGAAATCACCGTAACATTAGACAGTTTCAATCATATTGTTACGAAAATGGAAATGGTGTTTCATCGTTTAACATTAAAATGACAAACAAAAGCTACAAAAACAAAAACAATGGACTTGTTTACATGATCAACAAGTAAACAAAAATATAACAACAACATCAGTGTTAAAAAAGGGGATAAACAAGTAAATAAGAAGCAACAACAAACATACCCAATAAATGTAAACAAAATACACAAACAACAATGAAATAACGATATTTACATTTCTGGAGATCTCGAGAAGACGAAGCCACGAACATTGGACCTCAAGATCATTCATCAAACTGTTGAAATTACATATAAAAAGCAAGACAAAGCAGGCAATGGAGTCAGAAAAAATGCAAGTCGTGTGTGAAGACGCGTTGCGCGTATAGAGAATAATTGTGATTTGAAATCTCCGTTGTAAATATCGATCGAGCAATTGTTACTGTTTACGCAAATGAGTGTAAAGCAGAATAAGAAACAAAGCAATTGTTGTTGTTTACGCCAAGTTGTGAACAGTGGCACACAGAATTCTGTGAACAATAAAGAAATTAATTAAAACGGAACACAAATTTATTTTTATTGCAATCTATTCAGACGTTTTTAAAAGGTAAAAACGTAAATATATTATCATCCAATTTGTGTTTTTCATCCTCTGATCGAATGTATCTTGATAATAATGGCCCTGAGTACGTTCACCAATCCTTATGGAACTTCCGTTAATTACGTAGAAGGCATCAAATCCTTCTGAAGCACACTTGATGCAATTTTAATGACGTAATGAAAAAAATTTGTAATGTTCCTTCCAACTGTTAATAATTACTTCCAACTGATAATAATAACATTATCAGCAATATAAACAGTTATAATTATTATCAAAAATTGTGTTGGAATTTAAACAATTTATCATTAAATTTTTCCAACCATCAACGCATAAAATTACCAGAAAACTATATGGGCCATTAGTTATTCAAAGAATGTAATTTATTTCAAATAATTATGACATTTCATTAAATTTTTAATGGTATCTTTAAATAGAAAAATTGTCGGACAAGTGAAACTTAATCCTTAAGAGTTTGAAATTTCTGTCTGTCTACCTTCATTACTTTATTACATGAAATTTATAGTTAAACACACATAATACGCAATAATTGTGGTGCTTAAATTTGTTAACAGAGAGAGTTAAGCACGGTGCTACAGTGAAAGTACACTCAAATCAGTAATAAAAAAAAACATATTTTATCATCGTATTACAGCTCGCGAATTTAGTACCAGAAAAAAATTATGATTTGTGGAAAGCATTAATTTTAATTCGTTTCGTTGGTTTCGATGGTTCAGGGGTAATAATTTTGATGTAAGAAATCAAGAACTCGGAAGACCACAAACAAATTTTGCAAACGATATTGGAAGAAGATAAAACTTTGAGTCAAAAACAAATGTTAAATGTTCCACAACAAACAATTTCTGACCATTAAAAACTATGGGTATGCTCAGAAAACATAAGAGAAAACAAATAAATGGGATAAATGGAATGTTTGACCTTTAGGGATATTCTACTAAATATTGGGTATACATATTTCGGCTTTGATTTTTAAATTTACTCTTATTTCTTCTTGGGGTGCAAAAATATGTAATTACCCGAAACTTCTTCTTAATTTCAATCCTTGGCTACTAGTGTGTTTCGATACATTGTCTTGTTGAAGTAACCATCTAAATGACCTATTCCATTCCGAATATGGAAACTCCACTTCATTCAATAATTTGGCATAAATATTCCTATCCCTTACGGCTGGATATGATATATTTTACATAGTAAAATATATTTGACCGCCACTCCTATTATATTAAATATGGATTTGTACGTGATTTCAACTTTATATTTATTTCTGACTGAAATTTTTTATAAAAGTTTCAATATTTTTTTCTTTAGTTTTTGCAAAAGTTCCAGTCAATTATTAATAATATATTCAGGTTAAAACATTATTTGTTCTAATATTGTTTAAACTTTATTAGAATCATTTTAAATGTTTGTAATAATTTTTGTTTTAAAGTAACTTTAATTCTATGTAAAGGGTCCGCCAAATAACTTTTTTTTTGAAAATGCTTTAAAAAAAACTACTGAATATTTTCTCAAATTTCTTTTTTTATTTGAAAGTACAATCTTTCCGGTTAATAACGGAAAATAATTTCATTCAAATGGCTGCCTCGGCTGGCCATGCAGTAGCCTACACCAGAAGATGCCGATTTTGGCAAAAAAAAAATCATCTTTTCAGATGAAGCTCATTTTGATCTTGGCGCACCCAAAACGAGTCACTGTTTGCCTTATGATTTGTGAAAATCCTCAAAAATCTTTTGTTTTATTATAAAATAGAAATAAATTAATAAAATAAATATAAAAAACATTTATTATTTGAATATATTATTGCTTGAAATTTATTAAGTCTCTAAAATATATTGGGGTACCTTGAATTTTGCTGACACATTTCATTCAAAGCGAACAAAAAATTTCGGTATTTAAATTTTAAATCCATATTTTGTAGTGAATCCTCACTTTCCTAAGATACAGCGTTAAAACTATTGGTCTGTGTGATACCGCGTTTCAAATAATTATTATTTTCCTACTGCGGACTAGTAACAATTTCTAATAAATTTAAGATTGTATTACTTTGTTAGGACATAAATTTACAATAGATAAGTTAATGAAAATAAAATTTGAAGTGAAGAACTTACGCTACATATATGCTTTGTAAACGAAAAATCCAATAAGTCGCCCACACATACGTATTTGATATCCATTCGTTACTGTAATATGTATTAAGAGAGAGCTATGTTGAGTTAAGTGTTTCTGATAAATTATATTATACCGGGTCCGCCATCTAACGTTTTTTTTCAACTAGTGCTTATTTCGTGAATGGTAAAATTTAGCTCATGTCTGATTTGACAGATAATTAGTTTTATCCTTCCGCTGAACGAATATGGACCATCCAATGCGCTTTCGCATCGCTAAGTGGACCTGCGATCGACCAACAGAAGATGCCGATTTTGGCAAAAAAAATCATCTTTTCAGGTGAAGCTCATTTTGATCTTGGCGGGTATGTAAACAAGCAAAATTTTCGCATTTGGGGCACAAAAAACCCGCACGCATACTTTGAAAAGCCGACGCACCCAAAACGAGTCACTGTTTGGTGCGGATTTTGGTCCAAAAGCATAATTGAGCCATTTTTCTTCGAAAATGAGCAAGGAGTGGCCGTTACAGTCAATGGCGATCGTTATGGGGCCATGTTGAACGAATTTTTGTTCACAAAAATTGAAGAGGAGGATATTGGCAACATTTGGTTTCAACAAGACGGCGCTACGTGCCACACAGCCGAAGCTACACTCGATGTTTTGCGCCCTGTTTTTTAAGATCGCATTATCAGCCGCAGAGCTGATGTCGTTTGGCCACCTCGGAGCTGCGATTTGACAACGTTGGACTATTATTTGTGGGGTGCCGTCAAAGATAAGTATTACGTCGACAAGCCAGAGACAATTGACGCTTTAAAGGACAATGAAATACTGTGTTCAGCTGTATCGATAATGTGCTTAAAAATTAGACCGATCGTGTAGTCTACTGCATGGCCAGCCGAGGCAGCCATTTGAATGAAATTATTTTCCATTATTAACCGGAAGGATTGTTTCAAATAAAAAAAGAAATTTGAGAAAATATTCAGTATTTTTTTAAAGCATTTTCAAAAAAAGTTATTTGGCGGACCCTTAATATCGTGCGACTTTCAGTACGATATAATACAAATAGAGACAAATATATAATTTCATAGGAAAATAACATTACATTACTTCAGTTTTAAAATAATTCCTAGGGATATTATTACAACTTGCCGTTAAACTTGGGTTTAGTTAAAGGTAACTTTAGCTAAAGTGAACTTAAAGTCACCTTTAACTTCTTTTCGTTATTACAACCTACAGATAAAATAAAGTTAAGTTTTTCAAAAATATGGAAGTGCCGCAGTAATGTCGATAATACTGCTCAATTAAACTAGTGCTTTAAAAATGCAGTATCTACGACGTGCCTTCTTATTTGTTATGTTTATTCATTTTGTTTATAAAATTTGTGTGTTGATGGTTTTAGCTTTTTTATTTTTTTATTTTAAAATAAATATAAAAAATACGCCAATATCCCTTTTGATTTGAAAAACTATTAATATATTAACGTTTATTATATATTTTATATTTGAAGTTGCCTTATTGAAAATAATATATGTAATATTGCAAGTTCAAAGATAAAGTAAAGTTAAAGGTAGGACCTTAACGAGCACTTTTATCTAATTATGTACTCATAATAATGAAAACCGAGTTATCTGCCCGTTTAAATGCTGCCTTTAGTTAACGGCTAGTTGTAATAAGGGCCCTTAATCGTATTGGGATTAAAATATAGAAAATTTTATATCTGTTTAACCTCTTGAGATCTTTTGTACACATATGTACCTTATGGTATGCTTACTTTTACCCGGTACTAATTTCTTGCTCCAATACGGTTGAAGTAATGTTGTGATCTGATCAGTCTCCTGATACTAACCCTATTGATTACCTTAGGGAGACGTTAAAAGTATTTTGCAGAAAAAACACCGTCGAATTCAAGTGACTTATGAAACACAGTTGAAAAAGCGTGAAATCAAATAACTTTAAAGCGATGTGAGGAGGTTATTGAGATAAAATTTTTCGAAATATTGGTAATGAATTAACTGCTCTTTAAATAATTTTTTTAATTCGTATAAATTTTGCAGTTCGTTAACACTTCTAATATTTTAAACACTGAATTGGTTTTTGAATTTGTTTTTTCCTTAAGAAAAATAACATAACCTTAGAAATTTGTTCGGTACCAAAAGGAGTTCAATTGCTATCGTTTATTGTATAAAAATAAGTAAAATTCTTTACCAAATACCATGTTTTAGTTGACTATAATTGTCTGATCAAGGCCGGAATTATCAGAATGATCCAAAAGTTTGGATAGACTAGTGTGGTTCCAGTCATAAAAAACCTCTCGTTGAACGGAAAATATTTAAATTGTTATGAATAGCATTGAAAAAATTAAATATTTCTTAATTAATTCAACGATACTTACTTACTAAATTGGTCATTAGACCCATGTTGTGTGCGGGACCTACAGTTAAAAGCCTCTTCCCAACGATAGATTAATGAGAAAATTTTTCTTAGTAATCTGCTGAGAGGAAATCGCCGAAAAAATATTTTTTCATCTTTCTTCTGTTCGAGATATCAGAACGAGGGTTTGAACCACGGGCGAATAATATCTAATGAGCTAACACAGTACCTACTAGAATATGAATTCATTTAAACAATGCGATGAATCCTGTTACAATCAACATAAGCAAAATTTTTTAAAAGTTCTGGTTTTTTAGCATTAAAACGATCATTAACATTTACAACTATTTGAACTTCACTAAAGTATAAAACATGTTTTCGCTCGGAAATATATACAATTTTCTCCTACTTAGCTCAATTTGCAAATATGAGACAACTTTCTGTCTTGGATTTAGAACCATCCACTGTAGAATATAAATATTGTCCTGGACTAAATCAATAAGGATTAATATAGAAAATTTTGTCAATAACAGTAATGTGTTTTAATTTTCGTAGGTGACAAAAAAAAAACCAAAAAAAAGCAATATTTAATGTGAACTCAGGGGAAATAGACAATTTTTATTTTTCCCATGGAAATCTATTTCACATGTTTGTTTGTGTTGTTAAGGCACTCAATTTTAGGTTAGTAATATCTACTAAAGTCAACTATACATACACTTTATCTGCTAACAGCTTAAACGCCCATATACCTGCAGCAACATTGCTGCCGAAAACATATTTCACAAAATATCCTTACCCAGGCGGTTGAGTTACCATTCACCTTAGCGACATACATACATACATAAATTAAATATAAAATTCTTTGTTCTTTTCCTCATTCTCAACAAACATTGAGAAAAACTTTTCATATATCATGTGAAAAAAGCGTTAGGTTTTTATGGTTTCACACTTTTCCGTATCGTATGAAGACATTACAGATAAGATTCCATTGAAATTCACACTTAAAGAAGCAAATTTTTTTTTTCACGCCGAGGAGGGGTAAATGTACCTAACCGCACCATAGAGGAAGTCGTCTCATCCTCCGAGTGTGGGGCCCTCACCCACTAAATCCCCCCCTCGTCTCATGGACTTGTTGTGCCCACTCCGGAACTACGGTGGTATTACTTCGGAGTGGAGTCCCTTTGGCTCTTTGGCCCCTGCATGTCCGTCCGGATTGCGTGTCGAAAGTTGAAGAGACATCTATGTGTCTCCACTATTCCTTTCCTCCAGTTCCCTGCTTCGAATTTCGCTTGACACGTGTGCCAGTTTCATCTATTCCGGCGTGCCCACATGTTCCGCAGCCTCAAGATCCCTCTCCTTCAGTTTTAGAATCCTCTCCACGTAATTCGCCACTGAGGTCCAATTTTCCCTACTCGCGGTCATAACCCCGACAATGTTACCGGCCGTGATCGTCCCAACTATCGACGTCAGTGCAGAGCGATAGCTCTGCCAGCGTGCACACTCGAAAACGGTGTTCTATGCGTCATCAATTATCTCTCCTTCCTCGTAAAGACAGTAAGGTGAGGCGGTCTTTCCCATTCTGTGCAGGTATTTCCTAAAATATCCGTGACCCGATAACATCTGTGTAACGTAGTAATTTACTTCTCCAAATTTCCGACCAATCCATGGCCTTATGTCTGGAATAAGTCTCGCCGTCCATCTTCCTCTATCTTCCTCGTTCCATCGTTGTTGCCATTTTGAAATGGTGTTTTCCCTGAAATGAGCGGTTATGTGACTTCCAGCCGATTTCTCCTTATAAATCTCCATCCGCTCCTCTGCCAGCAGATCCACAGGGATAATACACGCTATCACCACTACGGCTGGAGCGGATACCGTACGATATGCCGACGGGATACGCAATGCAGCCGTTCTCTGTACCGCTACCAGTGCGTTTGTCCGCTTCTTAACATCCAGTGTTTCGGCCCAAATTTCGCTCACATAAAGCATAATGCTGTTTCCAACCTCCATCAGGAGTCTCAGTCTCGCCGGTAGCGGGCCTCCAATGTTCGCCATTAATCTACTGAGCTGCCCAACTATCTTCTGGGCCTTGTTAGCCGAGTACTAAATCTGATGTAAAAATGTTAGTTTGGGATCCAGCCTTATTCCCAGGTATTTCACCGAGCTCTTGGTCCTAATTACCCCGTCACCTATACTCATGTCCACTTGCAAGGGGATATGACGACCAGTGATCAGCAGTAATTCCGTTTTATGCATGGCCAGATCCAGGCCGTGGGCATCCAGCCATGTCTTCGTTCTCAACATGACACGCCTCAGTTTTCGTTGTGCCTCTCCCGTGTTCCTGGCCAAAAAAAATTCCATCTGGCATATCCTCTCTCAGCTTGTGCTATACGAGCTTGTGCTATACACCAGCTGTCTGCTACTCAGATAACTACTTATGTCTCTTCAACTTTCGACACGCAGTCCGGACGCGGATATGAACCCGCAGGTACCAATGGGACTCCACTCCGAAGTAATACCACCGTAGTTCCGGAGTGGGCACAACAAGTCCACGAGACGAGGGGGGGATTTAGTGGGTGAGGGCCCCACACACGGAGGACGTGACGACTTCCTTCCTTCACTTATGTTGTGTGTGTTAATTTTATACATGAGTGTCGGGACCTGCAGTTTAAAGTCGACTCCTAGCGACAGATTTTCGAGAAACTTTTCATGGCAATTTTATTTACTTACTCAGAGTTTTTGCCAGAAATCTGCTGATAGGAAGCCACCGAAGAAATATTTTTTTTATATTTTCGTTTTGATGTCTGACCTGGGGTTTGAACCGTGGCCTTACGTCTAATAAGCCAAATTATACCACCTACTAGACTACGACGACTTCAAATTTTTTCATTAACAAATGTTTACGGTATCTAACGCTATTAATTTTCAAGCCTCTATTCGATCTGGAGAAAACTAATCTTTTGAACAAATAATGGGGTTTCCTAATATACATAGATGATTATATGTAGGTATACTAGAGTACGGCATTTTAAAAAATTTTCAAAAGATGTATTATAGATTTTATATGATAGTCTACTGTACCTTGTACGACTATAAACACACCTAGCAATATTGTTATAAGTGATTTTGAGTTTCGCTATATTATTATAAGCCAAGTTGAGTTTCCGCCTATCATCAGTATCACAGTTTGTGAAAATTTCAGATCCTTATAAAAGAACAGGAATCAAATATGTTTTAGCCAAATGTATACGTATGGCAAAGGGCTGTTATAGCCCATAAGTTTCTAATCACACTGTAAACTTTACTAATGATGACATTAATGTGGTTAGGCCACGTTAGCCGATCATTAAACATAATACCCAGATAGAATGCTTATTCAATAAAATCAATTTTATTCCCACTGATTATAATATCTAGCACAGCAAATGCTCTCTTAGTTCTGGAGAGCAATAAACTTTTAGATTTAGAGGGATTTAAACAAAGTCCGTTAGCCTTAGCCCAGTTGTAAATTTTTTGTAAATTATCTTTGATCGAGTCTATACATAGTTTGATATTCACAATACGAGTGCACCTATAAAGCTGAACGTCATCAGCGTACATATGTACAATTATCAAAAACATCAGGTAATATTGATCCCTGAGGAATACCTCTTCCAACGTTTAGCGAATTCGAGATGTTGCCTTTTAGCTAAACTCGTTGTGATCTATTCATAAGGTAAGAACGTATAAGACTCTGAATTAGAAAAATGAAAGAGGTTCTGTAGCTTCTTCAATAATATTTTGTAATCAACCGTATCGAAAACCTTAGTGTGATCCAAAAGAACTAAAAACACTATGTGATTTTCATCTAGTTTCAGCCTAAAGTCATCAAGTTCATTGGCTAAAGCAGCTCCTAGCTTTCATAAATCCCGACTGTTCATCAGATATGAATTTATTACATACGAGATAATTATTTATTTGTCTAGCTATGAGGTTTTACTTTAGACAGGAATGGAAAGATAGCAAATGGCCTGAATTCGTTGTTAAATTTAGGAATGGAAATGGTTTTCTACTGTTTCCATTCATCAGGGAAGGAAGACATAGTTAAAACTTTGTTGAATAAATACGTAAAATAAGGCAAAAGTCTAGGTGACAAAGCTCTTAAAAACATAGGATCTAAGTCATCAGAACCAACCGCATTCGATTTCACCGAAAGGTCATCATATATGTTACTGTCAGGGGTAGGAACATTAATGTTAACAAGTTTGTTATTGAGAGCGCTTACATCGACATCAGGATTATGATATTTTTGTTTAATACCAATATCCCGGATTACCTTCCATTTAGCCTAATTTTCTGCCGTAAAACAATGCTTTTGCAATTTTAATGCGTTTGGTAACCTTACTACGAGCGAATATATGAATGGCTTTCAGATCATCCGTTCTGAACCTGTTCGCCTGTAGACAATGTCGCGCTTATCAATTAATGATTTAATTTCAGCATTAATCCACGGTTGGTGTTTGACTTTAACAAGTTCAGTTCTCACAGGAACTCAACAGTCATATAACAGGCAAACATTTTCCTGAATTAGTGCCACTTGGTCATTTACATTATCTAGTGAGTAGATCTGATCCCAACAGATATTATCAACACTACTATTCAAATGTGTGTACTACTTTCGAATTACCTTTTCCAAAATTCTAAGAAGTTTTACACCAGGTTGTGATGTTCTTAAATGAATATATGATCCTTTAGAGGGGAATACTATCAAACTAGGTAGTTATTTGGTAGCCTGTCGACGTATACCAGGGCTTGTTGTACGCTCACCCTTACAGGATACCAACACTACTTCCTATAAAAACTCTGTATCTTGTACTACATCCATAAATTTAAGTCCGCTTAATTAATATATGGTAGGTAATGGTTTTCTAAAACTTTATTGATTCATTAGAAAACTTTTGTTAAAACTTTCTACATGCTATGCAATAAGTGTCAGTAAAAATCTGGGAATGCCCTTCAACAAACTCTATAAGTGTAGTAGTATCTTTCCTAAAATATTGGAATCTGAAGGGCATGAAAGTTAGGCAATGGCATATATTGTTCCATGTGCAGCCTTTATGGTGTTTTTTAACCCAACAGAATCGAACCATAGTATCTTGGTAATTTTACGCACGGTATTAATGGTCCACAATAGGGGATATGGAATTTTTGTCTACTTCCTCAGCTTAGTCATCAATGAAGTACTTTACCATTATTAGCTAAAATATTCGTTTTTTATTTCCGATCACTCCTAGGTACCAATATAATGAGAACTGCTCCATACACATTTCTATACTCCCAGCAAGGTTTTTGATACCGTAAACCGTTGTTGTATAAATTTTCAAACCAATTCGGCTGAAATATATCGTTCGGAGTCGACTTTAAACTGTAGGTCCCAACACTCATGTATAAAATTAACACACACAACATAAGTGGTGAGAAACTAGGACGTAGTACAATGGGTCAATTCGACCTCCGGGTACTGTATTTGTCTTAATTGAAAAGTAAACGTCCTCTAACCTAACTTATCACTTGGAAAAAAAAATACTGTGGTCAAACGAATGTCTTTGAATTTATTGTTCATTTTATATTTCAAATCGTCTTAATAGTTTATTTATTATTTTTTTTTGAGTTTACTCTTCCACTTTTACGATTGTTTCTTAAAAAATGAGAACTTTTCGATGTTTTATTTACAACTTTTCATTTTACTTCTAAAGTCCACCCTGTTACAGTTTCTTATTATCCTGACAATTCCAATAAAAATCTTGTAAAATAAACTGGTTTTTATTTTAAATTCTTAAGGTACACAATGTAAGTTAATGGATTGATGCCGGTTCATTTAAAGAATTGAAGTAAAATGTAAGAAAGATGGCTTGTTACAGCAATTACACAAAAACAGTTGCAATTACAATGAAATAATGGTTTTATATTATTGTTTATAAGTAAGTTGTTAAATGCTGATACGCCCCTGCTTAACTTCAGTTATTTTTATTTCCTTATTTTAATTTTAATTGTTTTCATATCTAATATTCTTTATTTCTTGCTTAGCAACAGTTTAATTTATATTTACATACAGGCATACATACATACATACTTACGATCTCCACAATACTGTTCATACATGTAAATGTTCGAAGTTGGAGACTTATGTTCGAAAGTCTCTTCTTACTTAGTAAATAAGTATGCATGCGTGTATGTAAGTACATTACATTAAACAAGATCAATAATAATTATTGTAACTTTGCTTTACATATTGAAACATAAATTTAGTTAGTGTTAAATTTGCATTATAATAAAGAGGTTCCAATCGGGAACAAATATTTGAAAATGATAGTGCGTATATATTTAAAAAGTAGCTTTAGCTTGTAAAAAATATTACAGGCTCCAAACATAAGTATTGTTTATTGCTCAATACTTCTTCGGAAAATAGGTTTTTTAGGCTTGAGTAACAAAATTGCGAATTTATTTGTAAAATTATGGAAAATGTTGTATACATGTACTTAAGTTGTTGCAAACTGTGATTTTATTTTATAAATCAATCAAACGTTTCTTGTTTTTGTTTGTTTTCTTGATTGTTGATGAAAATTTTCTCTTATTCTTAGTGTCCATGTGTATTTTTATATCCTGAGTCATAATTAAATTCAAACGACATTAAAAGTAAATAAAAAATTAAACAAAGAGAAGAAAATAAGTAAATAAATAAATAAAAATAAAAATACGCAAAATAAACTTTAGAGAAATTAAATTTTTTTAAATGAAAAACAAGGATATCTTCCACAAGTAATTGAATTCAAACAACCGTCCCAATGGCTCATTACATGATAACACTAAATATTACAACAAAAATATTAAATTGTAGTCGTAGGTAAAATTAAAATGAAGCCGTAGTCTTATAGGTAATGTGACGTAAGGCTAAGGTTCAAACCCCAGATCAGATATCAAAACGAAATATGAAAAAAAATATTTCTTCGGCGACTTCCTCTCAGCAGATATCTGGCAAATACTCGGAGAGTAAATGAAATTGCAATGAAAAGTTTCTCAAAAATATTGTCGTTCGGAATCGACTTTAAACTGTAGGTCCCGCCACTCACGTATAAAATTAACACACACAACATGCGTGGTGTGAGAAGCTAGTCCTGACTGAAGGGTTGTAATGACTAAACACTGTGATTGTTGCCTGAATGTAATCCAACACATCCTTCCCATCAGTAACAATCTAATGTGCGTTTACATTTCCCATCTAGATTTTCAGATTTCCATTGAAAGGGTGGATATATTATTAAAATCACGGTAGTCTAGTCAGTAATGTATTGGCTTATTAAGCCACTGTTCAAACTCTACGTCAGCCATCTCCACCAAAACGAAATAAAAAAAAAGAATATTTTGTCGGTTACTTCCTCTCAGCAGATTTCTGGCAAACCTTCTGAGAGCAAATATAATTGCCATGAAAAGTTTCTCAAAAATCTGTAGATTGAAGTCAACTTCAAACTGTAGGCTCAGTAACTCATGTACAAAATTAACACACATAACACAACCATTTAATGTGATAAAGTGACAAAATCTTCTTCAAATTCTAGGATTGTTAAAAAATTTGGTGAAAGCTATTCTATCGACGGTTTCACTGTTATTCTAAGGCTATGGATGTGCTTGCCAAGTTATATAGCGCGTCGTACAGCTTTCTGCTCTTTTTTGATTTCATCATATATGAAAAGCAATGCTAATACTTACCAAAAATTACTTTACGTTTCGCTCACTCGCTTTTCGTATTCTAAAAACAAACGTATTGTCACGTTGTTACCTTTTAAAAAACGGTTAAAATATGAGCTCATAGATTCCAAATAAAATAAAAATAAATTTGTGTTTAGTTTTAATTAAAAGTCTTTAATTTTCATACAGTTCTGTGTGCTACTGTTCAGAATTTGATGTAAACAACAACAATTGCTTTGTTTGTTATTCCTTCTCTGCACTCTTTTGCATAAGCAATAACAACTATTAGTCAATTATTCGATAGATCTTTGTAACGTAGATCTTCACACCACGAATACTCTCTTCAAACACGCCACGTCTCCACAGTCTAGTAGGTAGTGTGTTGGCTTATTAGACGAAATGCCAGGCTTCAAACCCCAGGCCAGACATCAAAACAAAATACGAAAAGCATTTCTTCGGCGACTTCCTTCCAGCACATTTCAAGCAAAAACTGTGAGAGTAAATAAAATTGCCATGAAAAGTTTCTCAAAACTCTGTCGTTCGGAGTCGACTTTAAACTGTATGTCCCGCCCCTCATGTATAAAATTAACACACACAACATACGTGGTGTGAGAAACTAGGTCGTAATCCTGACTGAAGGGTTGTAATGACCAATTATGTATGTATGTGTGGTCCATTTCATGAACGTTGGGCTAATTCTACTTGAGTTGTGGTTTGAAGCATAAAGTTTCTAAAGCTATCGATAAATAAAAACCTTCATACTGGTGTTCAAATAAAAAATTAATTGTTTGTAGTTACTGTTGAAATATATTATTTTTATTTACTTTTCTTGTAACATTTAAAACATTTTTGTAAACATTAAATAATGATTTATGATTTCCATGCAACACATGCTAATAAAACGTGGAATAAGTAAAGTGAAGTTAATAATATCTGTGGAGGCTTGAATGGAATATTGAAGAATCATCAGAGATTCTTTATTGCCTTAAATACGCAACAACTATTTCTTTGCATATTAAATGGCCATTATTATTTTGTTAGATGCGTGGCATAAAAGAAGTTTAGACGGAAAGTTTCGCAATTAAATTTTCATGTAAAACCAAAACTGGTTTTTATGTTTTTGGGTGGAAACGTGCTCATATTGTTGTTGATTGCTCAGTTTATGTAGTTTTTGTTAACAGGGTGTTCGTTGTTATTGAATATTAAAAATTATAAGGTGTTGCGATTTTTTTTTGTTGAACGATTTTTTTTTCTTCTGCTTGCCGTTCGTAATTGGTAGTTGAGATTCATTCCCCACGAAATTATTTCATTTCAAGTTCAAGGTTAAACCTTAACTCTCATTTCTGTTGTATGTAATATACAACAATCACTTACTCTTTAAAAGGAGAGAAGGAAGAACGAAGAGAATTATTACTCTTTAAATTGCTTTGATCATAGTGAAGAGTAAACAATTCTCTTAACTTGCATTTTTTTGTGTCTCTTCATTTGTTTCTTTGTATCTGGCTGGACATACAGACAGTTTGAGCATTAAGTCGTTGTTGTTGCTGCGTTTTTTTCCTTTCTTATGGAAGAGAGTGCTTATTGCGTTTCTCTTTTCATATATGAAAGGAGAAAAGTGTGAAATAAAGCCAGAGATGGTTATAGGAGTTTTATGAGTGTTGATATGTATTTGTATATAAAATTTATTTTATATATAATTTATGACAAACATATGCATATAGTTCACCTACCTAATAACCTACTTGCTTATTATTAGATAATTACCTAAAAATAACTAACATTTAGTGCGAATGAGGTTTTTTCTTATAAAAAAATATTAGGCAAAATCCTATAGGCACTCAATTTTCCATCCCTGTTTTTTTAATTTGATTTTAAAAACCAAAATATGTTTCATATTCCATCTTGTCCCTATTTAAGGAATATATATTATATATATATACCATAACGGGACTTTATTTCCAACATTTTTAAAAATCACGCCACTAGATTCAGCTTTTTGGCGTGAAACAAATCAATTGCAAAGTGGATTTTGTGAGGAACACTACCAACACGGGAAATAAAAAAAAAAGGAAAAAGGGAAAAGTAAAATTAAGAGACTGTACCCATGAATTGAAAAACTAAAACGAAAAACAAATTATATAATTAAATATTAAAACAAAAACAACGATTTAACATAAAAACTAAATTATTTAAACATTTAATATTTTAAAAAGAAAATATAAAAAAAAGAAAAAATTTAAATTATTAATCGGAAAAGAAAAAGAAGAACGAAGTATATTGCTACTGTGAAACACTCTACACGACAACAGTAAAACAGCAACAGAAAAAACAACAACTTTTTTTCCAAATAGGAGCATTAAATTAAAGCAGAAAAAAAATTTATGAACTTTTCATGAAAGAAAATTGTATAAAAATTTTTTTTCCTTTGTTATTTTATTGAAAAAAAAAGAGAAGAATGGAAAAGAAATGAATTAATTTGAATTTTCATCTTTATCATTATAATTACTATTATTATTAAAAACAAAACGCAACTTTTATTTTTATTATTATTATTACTAAAATAAAAAAAAAATACTCTAACTTAACATTATAATTATGCATAATATACCTACATACAACATACATCTATATATTTTTAATTGTAGCATATAACTTCATTTTTTTATACAAATAGTTTATATTGTTATATATATATAAAAAAGAAATATGATATAAATTAAAGACCTAAACAAAAAAATACAGAAAAAATAAAATTCGTTTTAAAATATTATTTTGAAATTTAAAATGAAGATGAATAAATTCATAATTAAAACTTTTATTTAAATTTATGATAGAAATCAAAATTATTTACCAATATACTTAAAGTAAAGGAATCATTTAATCAAGAAATTTTTATTTAAGAATGATTGAACTTAATGATTAAAATTTAAAAAAAATGTAATATTAAAATTAAAGTAGGAGAATTCCATATGAAAGAAAAATTAAATTAGAAACTAATAAGGGAAATATTATAAATAATTAAATTTTAAATTTAAATTTTTTTTAAAAATCTGAAATTTTAAGAAATGAATATAATTAAATAACACACGAAGAAAAAAAAGAAAAAAAATACAAGCGAAATATTAAAAGTTAAATTAAAATTTATTATACTAAATATCGGCATTCAGGAACAAAAGAATTGTTAAACTGAAAATGTAATAAAAACTTATAGACAATATCAGGAGATCCAATAAAAATTATAATTATATATATATTTATTCAACAAGCAATTTTCAAAGTGAAAATATTTGAATAGCACCTTAAAAATTAAATGTCAAATAAATTTTAATAATCGAAACTTAGATTACAGGAAAGAAAATTCAGTCAATATAAATTCAGAAAACGAAACCAACATTTTTCATATCAACACTAAACATCAACCACCCATTGTAATGCAGTGATTGACACCGCATAAAAATTTACACGGGTAAACAAGTAAATACATTCATACATATCTGCAAATGATTGTAAGTAATACATAAATTTTCTTTTATATTGATTTTATTAATTACATTATTTCTGTAAAGAATGTCCGATTAATTTTTCACATTTATATTTATTTTATTATCATATTTTATAATTTATATACGAAGTATATATATCTAACCATTGAAATGTACCAAATAAATTTTGTTAATTTTGTTTTATAAACTAACCAAATGATATTTTAAAGATTTTAATAAGGGGAATGTTAACCATCGTGAGATATGAAGGGTAAATTATATTAAATAGTGTTTTTTTTATAAGGGACAGGTATTTCGAATTATGGGTGCTTTCCTGTCAAGGCGTCTGACATTAGGTCAGTGGGAGGGAAACATTGTACCCAAACGTGGCATAACAACTGGCCATCGTTCAGTTTTCAGTAGTTGACAATATCAAGTTTCATTATTTTTTTTTGTATTTTGGCATACTATAAGTACATTTAGGCATGGTTAGTATGCTATATGATTACGCGCAGTAATATGAGTTAAGAATTATCATTGCCTCAAATTATAGTTAGCTGGGACACCTTTCAACATGCCTCTTAATCTCATTTTATTTGTTTTGGTTTGCGATTGAACTCGGACAACAATTTTCATTATTCATGTAAGCCTGACGCATAACATATATGGCGCCCAACGTGGGGCAAAACGGCCATTGAAAACTTAGACAACATCCTTTGATATTGTTCAATTAGTCAATATTATAATGTTCTTTTATATTTAAAATTGGAATCAGTTATGGTGATCTAAATTTGTAAGGTGTTTAGTTTTCTATTTAAGTCTTAGATTTCTAAAGGATTTACACTCTGATAAACTAATTGCAATTTAGAAAACGTATACAGCAACAAGTTTAACTTCACGAAATCTGTACTTTTTTTCAAGAGCCCTATTGCTGTTAATGTAATATCGGTTTTAGTTGCATTGAAAAGATAGTTAGAATTTTTGTCATTACTAATATTCGAGTCCATATGGATCAAATATCTTTCTTAAAGGTCCTTATGTTGCAGTTATGTTTTGTTGGCACACTTTAGCTTGTTCCGTTTTTTTATGTGAATTAAAATTTATTATTTGAGAATATATTCACTTCTTACGACACGATTTGGTGTGTTTACCTTAGTATTTTTGTGGTTATCATTCCCCTGAATTTTCATGATTTTTTTTGTACATTTGAGAATATACATATTATAAATTAATTTATTGATTTAAAATTCGTATTTTAAACATTATATTTTATATTATATTATATTATATATAATAATTATACATATATATTATATTTTTCCTGGAATTTGCAAGGAAACATTAAAATAACTTTTGATAGGATAAAAGGAAGTATTGCTTGACTTTAAATATTATTCTATAGCGAAAAGTTTGTTTTTGTCAGTTCCGTAATGAACACCCGAAACTCTTCTAGAGGTTCTGGGAATAATTCGTTCACTGGGACACGAGTCTCATCAGCTTTTGGAAATAACATATCAATAGATCTTCAGGATAGCTCTGGTGCAAAAACAAAAGTGGTTCATTCTCCTGCACTCAGGACGCAGGTTAATAGGGCACAAAGCTCAGGCAATTTGTCATCGTCTAGTCTTTTCCAGGATATTGTAGTAATGGATAACCAGAATTCCGCTTCACATCCGCAATTAGTTGCAGCTCCAGAGGAAATTCCTAGCAGATCTTCCCTCAATCCAAACGTAGACCCGTTGGTACATGCTTTGACTTCTAGCAGTAGTGCTCCACGGGCTCCAAATACAAACTATGCCAATCCTAATAGTACCAATTCTTTCGATTCTTTGGTAGCACTTATGCAGCAAACAATTTGGACAACACAGGAAGAATTCCGAAAAGAGTTAACCTCAATTCGGGAAAGTATATCCCAAATAGGTAATGCCCCAACTACGTCGTCAAATAGACCCCCTGGAATGTTCCATAACTTTACCAGTTCACAAACCCCTAATTCTAATCGTACGTCGGAACAAAATAGGATAGTAGAAAATACAAATGTAAAATTAGAAAAGTGGAAGATTTCATATGACGGTACAGGATCTGTTTCAGATTTTTTGTTTAAAGTCGAGACCCTCTGCACCCGATCTAAATGTTCTGATGAACATTTGTTATCCAATTTTCATATTCTTCTGGAAGGCCGTGCTGAGAGCTGGTATTGGCTCTTTAGTAGACAGAATCATAATATCACTTACGCGTTTTTGCGTAATGCATTAATTAAAGAGTTTGGACATTCGGAATCCGACCACGAGGTGTTGCTAAAAATTTCGTTGCGAAAGCAACAATTTAAAGAAACTTACGATGATTTCCACGCCTCTGTGGTAGCCATGAACTTACGGCTCCAAAATCCACTCCCGGATGTAACACCCATAGATATTATGAAGCGAAATTTAAACCCAAACTTACGATTTTTAATGTTTAATTCTGATTCTAGAGATATTAATGATTTTCGAGACATTGCCCGGAAAGCGGAAAAAGTTTTACGGGAGACCAAATTTCAGACATCTAATATAGTAACGTCTCGAAACATTAATGAGATCGATACTTTACTTCCAGAAGTCTGTGGATCTGAATATGTAGACCCTCAGGTCGAGGCATTGAAATTACCTAATAAAAAGTTCAACCATGATTATTCTGGCATTAAATGTTGGAATTGTTTGGAGTTTGGCCATTCATACATATATTGTTCGGAAGAAATCAAGAAGCCTTTTTGCTTCAAATGCGGTCAAAAGGGTACCTTGACACCTAAATGTCCTAACAAACATTATTTTCTGGGAAATCGAAAAGTGGGCGAAATGGCTACCGGGGACACTCGTCCACACCCACAAACCCCGGGTTTGAACTAAAGTCTAACTCTAGCGAAGATAATTTTAATTTTATTGAACATTTTGATATACCAACTGAGACATTTACTAAGGAAAATTCGACACAAACCCCCGATTTTTACGTTTGCGATGATAATATGAAAAAATTTCATGAATATCCTATAATAGATAATTTTCAGGAGAACTCTTCCATACCTAAATCTATGCAAACAGATATTGATACTTTTATGAGTGATAGTGATGACTATGCGCTAAACAAACGGAAAATGGCAGCCAAACCCACATTTAATATTGTTAAATGTAGGATACGGTTCAGGAAACGTAAGTTTTTCCGAAAACTATTAGAGTCAACAGTTTTTAATGAGTCGGACGACAGACCATTCGCGAAAGTAAAAGTAAATGATGATACTCTTGTAGGATTACTGGATTCAGGAGCCAATGTCTGTGCATTGGGCAAGGTTTGTTTATCCTTTTTGGAAAAAAATAAAATACCCTATACACCAATGAAATCTTCAGTACGTACGGCAAGTGGCAACAAACAGGATGTTATAGGCTTTTGCGTTTTACCGATATTTTTTAAGGGCGTTAGGAAGAATATTACCTTTTATGTAGTCCCATCACTTAGTCAATATGCTTACTTCGGTATTAATTTTTGGCGAGAGTTTGCTCTTGCTCCTGATATTATTCCAACCAATCCTGCTCAGGTTTCAGAAGTTGCATTAGACTCAAGCTTGGAAAATTTTCACGAATTGACTCCGGAACAAAGGCTAATTTTGGAAAAGACAATTTTAGAATTCCCCTCGTATGAGAAGTTGGGTCTAGGTAGTACTGATGTATTACAACACCACATTGACACAGGCGACGCCGTCCCAATAAGGTGCAGACATTATCCATTATCCCCTCCCAGACAAGAAGAAGCGTTTCAAGAAATCGATAGGTTGTTAAAATTAGGCGTTATCGAAGAATCTAATTCTCCATGGTGCTCACCGGCAGTACTTGTGAGAAAACCTGGGAAGGTTAGACTCTGCATAGATTCTAGGAAACTTAATGAGGTAACAAAAAAGGACTCCTACCCATTGCCTCACATCAATGGACTACTGAGTAGGCTCAAAGATACCTATTTTATCACAGGAATTGATCTTAAAGATGCATTTTTGCAAATCCCACTGACTGATTCATCTAAGGAAAAGACTGCCTTCGTGATACCGGGTAAACCGTTGTATCACTATAAATACATGCCTTTTGGGTTATGTAATGGGCCGCAGACCATGAGTCGGCTCATGGATAAAGTTATTCCTTCACGATTGCGTGAAAATGTATTCATATATCTTGATGACTTGCTAATCTGTAGTTCAAATTTTGAAGAGCATGTAAGTCTGTTGTCACAAGTACCGTCTTGCCTGAAGGGAGCTAAATTGACTATTAATGTGAGTAAGAGTAAATTCTGTCAAAAGGAGATCAAATATTTAGGATATATTGTGGGCCACGGTTGTTTAAAAGTAGACCCGTCTAAAGTGGAATCGACAAAATAATTTTCCTCTTCCGAAGACACCCAAACAAATCCGTAGATTCATAGGTATGGCTAATTGGTATCGATCTTTTATTAATAACTTCGCGGATCTTGCAGGACCTCTGACTGATTGTTTGAAAAAGTCGAAAGCAAAATTTTTACTCACCGATGAGGCAATTAAAGCATTTGAAAAACTGAAGATTGCCCTCTCTTCTGCTCCTGTATTGGCTCAACCCGATTTTCAAAAAGAATTTGTAATACAATGCGATGCTTCCAAAACTGGGGTAGGCGGTGTATTGCTCCAATATGATGAACAAGGGCTGAAGCATCCCATCGCGTATGTATCACAGAAACTTAATAAAAGTCAAAAGAATTACACGGTTACCGAACTGGAATGCCTTGCAGCGATTGTAAGTGTAAATAAATTTCGTCCCTATGTTGAAGGTTTACGTTTCCGCATAATCACGGATCACTCTTCCCTGAAGTGGCTTATGTCGCAGAAGGATTTGAGTGGACGTTTGGCACGCTGGAGTTTGAAATTACAGCGGTATTCATTTAGCATTGAGCATAGAAAAGGATCCTTAAATGTTGTACCCGACTGTCTCTCTAGGATGGACATAGATGGCCTGTCTATGGAAAATCTACCAACAGACGTTGATCTAACATCTCCTGAGTTTGAAAACGAAGAATACCAATATCTCCGGAAATCCATCTTCGAAAACAAAGAGTCCTTGCCAGATTTATGTATATCTGGAAACTTAATTCTGAAAAGGGTGAACTTTAGACAGGGTTCTGAGAAAGAGGAGAATAGCTTGTGGCGTATTTGGATACCAATGCCATTAGTACAATCTGTCATTAAATCAGCTCACGACTCGATAGGTTCATGTCACGGCGGTTTTATGAAAACATTATCGAGAATTCGTCAAAAATATTTTTGGCCGACAATGATAAGGGATATTCAGACGTATATAAGTAGATGTGATATTTGCAAGACTATAAGATCGTCAAACCAAATTACAAGACCTCTAATGGGTAATCAGATCCACACTAATAGACCATTTGAGAGGCTGTATTGCGACTTTTTAGGCCCGTATCCATTGACAAAATCTTTGAATTCCATTATTTTTATATGTTTGGATCATCTAACAAAATTTGTTTTCTTGAAACCTATGAAGGCAGCAACGACATCTAAAGTGATTTTATTTTTTGAATCTGAAATTTTTCCAACCTATGGAGTACCGAGGTTAATTCATACCGATAATGCCAAACAATTCATTTCTAAGGAAATGAAAGACTTCTACGAATTGTATGATATATCTCACATTACAACAGGATTTTATGCGCCACAATCTAATGCTTCGGAACGTGCTAATCGCGAAATTATCACGAAAATTAGATTTTTTTTGCGGGACCATAAAGATCATCGTGAATGGGATAAGTATATTCCTCAAATTTTGTCGGTTTTGCGTAGCGACTACCATTCGGCGATAAAATGTTCTCCCTATTACGCAATGTTTGGCCAGAACATGGTTCAGCATGGTTCGGCATATAAGATTTTAGATACATTAGGTTGCTTATCAGGTGAAGATATGGATATTTGTAGCAATAGTGACAAATTGTCAAAAATAAGGCAGAATCTTAGCGAGAATCTAACTATTGCACATAACAAAGCCGCTAAAACATATAATCTTAGAAGCAGGCCAGTACAATTTCAAAGAGGTCAAATCGTATTTATTAAGAATCACGGAATGAGTAGCATGTCCAAACGTATAAACAGAAAGTTTATGCCAAAATATTCCAAGTGCAGGATTAAGGATAGAATAGGCAACACTCTATACGATATTGAGGATCAAAATGGGAAATATATCGGGAAATACCATGCTTCCGACATAAAGTCTTGAATTTTGCCCGGCTTTCGTGGGTCGTGCCACTCTTTGGCAACTGTAGAAAAATGAAAATTGTGGTAAGGGGCGGAAAATTGTTTGCCTGTTATTAAATTATTATTAAATAGGAATACGACTTAAAATTTTTATTGCAGGAACATTTTTTCTTTTAAATTGACTTAAATCTAACAAAAACGATTAACATAGACCAATGATTTTTTCAGTGTATCCGCTTGCTCCATGGAGAACAATTTCTGCATGTATTTAGTGAACAAGAAAACAAAAATCGGTTTCCTGTTCAAACTTCAATTTACGATAAAATTTCAGTTTGAAGCAGGTTTGTTGCGATTTTTTTTTGTTGAACGATTTTTTTTTCTTCTGCTTGCCGTTCGTAATTGGTAGTTGAGATTCATTCCCCACGAAATTATTTCATTTCAAGTTCAAGGTTAAACCTTAACTCTCATTTCTGTTGTATGTAATATACAACAATCACTTACTCTTTAAAAGGAGAGAAGGAAGAAAGAAGAGAATTATTACTCTTTAAATTGCTTTGATCATAGTGAAGAGTAAACAATTCTCTTAACTTGCATTTTTTTGTGTCTCTTCATTTGTTTCTTTGTATCTGGCTGGACATACAGACAGTTTGAGCATTAAGTCGTTGTTGTTGCTGCGTTTTTTTTCCTTTCTTATGGAAGAGAGTGCTCATTGCGTTTCTCTTTTCATATATGAAAGGAGAAAAGTGTGAAATAAAGCCAGAGATGGTTATAGGAGTTTTATGAGTGTTGATATGTAATTGTATATAAAATTTATTTTATATATAATTTATGACAAACATATGCATATAGTTCACCTACCTAATAACCTACTTGCTTATTATTAGATAATTACCTAAAAATAACTAACATTTAGTGCGAATGAGGTTTTTTCTTATAAAAAAATATTAGGCAAAATCCTATAGGCACTCAATTTTCCATCCCTGTTTTTTTAATTTGATTTTAAAAACCAAAATATGTTTCATATTCCATCTTGTCCCTATTTAAGGAATATATATTATATATATATACCATAACGGGACTTTATTTCCAACATTTTTAAAAATCACGCCACTAGATTCAGCTTTTTGGCGTGAAACAAATCAATTGCAAAGTGGATTTTGTGAGGAACACTACCAACACGGGAAATAAAAAAAAAAAAAGGAAAAAGGGAAAAGTAAAATTAAGAGACTGTACCCATGAATTGAAAAACTAAAACGAAAAACAAATTATATAATTAAATATTAAAACAAAAACAACGATTTAACATAAAAACTAAATTATTTAAACATTTAATATTTTAAAAAGAAAATATAAAAAAAAAGAAAAAATTTAAATTATTAATCGGAAAAGAAAAAGAAGAACGAAGTATATTGCTACTGTGAAACACTCTGCACGACAACAGTAAAACAGCAACAGAAAAAACAACAACTTTTTTTCCAAATAGGAGCATTAAATTAAAGCAGAAAAAAAATTTATGAACTTTTCATGAAAGAAAATTGTATAAAATTTTTTTTTCCTTTGTTATTTTATTGAAAAAAAAAGAGAAGAATGGAAAAGAAATGAATTAATTTGAATTTTCATCTTTATCATTATAATTACTATTATTATTAAAAACAAAACGCAACTTTTATAAAATAAAAATAAAATAAAAAAAAAATACTCTAACTTAACATTATAATTATGCATAATATACCTACATACAACATACATCTATATATTTTTAATTGTAGCATATAACTTCATTTTTTTATACAAATAGTTTATATTGTTATATATATATAAAAAAGAAATATGATATAAATTAAAGACCTAAACAAAAAAATACAGAAAAAATAAAATTCGTTTTAAAATATTATTTTGAAATTTAAAATGAAGATGAATAAATTCATAATTAAAACTTTTATTTAAATTTATGATAGAAATCAAAATTATTTACCAATATACTTAAAGTAAAGGAATCATTTAATCAAGAAATTTTTATTTAAGAATGATTGAACTTAATGATTAAAATTTAAAAATTTAAAAAAAATGTAATATTAAAATTAAAGTAGGAGAATTCCATATGAAAGAAAAATTAAATTAGAAACTAATAAGGGAAATATTATAAATAATTAAATTTTAAATTTAAATTTTTTTTAAAAAGGAAGAAAAATTTTTTTTAAAAATCTGAAATTTTAAGAAATGGATATAATTAAATAACACACGAAAAAAAAGAAAAAAAAAATACAAGCGAAATATTAAAAGTTAAATTAAAATTTATTATACTAAATATCGGCATTCAGGAACAAAAGAATTGTTAAACTGAAAATGTAATGAAAACTTATAGACAATATCAGGAGATCCAATAAAAATTATAATTATATATATATTTATTCAACAAGCAATTTTCAAAGTGAAAATATTTGAATAGCACCTTAAAAATTAAATGTCAAATAAATTTTAATAATCGACACTTAGATTACAGGAAAGAAAATTCAGTCAATATAAATTCAGAAAACGAAACCAACATTTTTCATATCAACACTAAACATCAACCACCCATTGTAATGCAGTGATTGACACCGCATAAAAATTTACACGGGTAAACAAGTAAATACATTCATACATATCTGCAAATGATTGTAAGTAATACATAAATTTTCTTTTATATTGATTTTATTAATTACATTATTTCTGTAAAGAATGTCCGATTAATTTTTCACATTTATATTTATTTTATTATCATATTTTATAATTTATATACGAAGTATATATATCTAACCATTGAAATGTACCAAATAAATTTTGTTAATTTTGTTTTATAAACTAACCAAATGATATTTTAAAGATTTTAATAAGGGGAATGTTAACCATCGTGAGATATGAAGGGTAAATTATATTAAATAGTGTTTTTTTTATAAGGGACAGGTATTTCGAATTATGGGTGCTTTCCTGTCAAGGCGTCTGACATTAGGTCAGTGGGAGGGAAACATTGTACCCAAACGTGGCATAACAACTGGCCATCGTTCAGTTTTCAGTAGTTGACAATATCAAGTTTCATTATTTTTTTTTGTATTTTGGCATACTATAAGTACATTTAGGCATGGTTAGTATGCTATATGATTACGCGCAGTAATATGAGTTAAGAATTATCATTGCCTCAAATTATAGTTAGCTGGGACACCTTTCAACATGCCTCTTAATCTCATTTTATTTGTTTTGGTTTGCGATTGAACTCGGACAACAATTTTCATTATTCATGTAAGCCTGACGCATAACATATATGGCGCCCAACGTGGGGCAAAACGGCCATTGAAAACTTAGACAACATCCTTTGATATTGTTCAATTAGTCAATATTATAATGTTCTTTTATATTTAAAATTGGAATCAGTTATGGTGATCTAAATTTGTAAGGTGTTTAGTTTTCTATTTAAGTCTTAGATTTCTAAAGGATTTACACTCTGATAAACTAATTGCAATTTAGAAAACGTATACAGCAACAAGTTTAACTTCACGAAATCTGTACTTTTTTTCAAGAGCCCTATTGCTGTTAATGTAATATCGGTTTTAGTTGCATTGAAAAGATAGTTAGAATTTTTGTCATTACTAATATTCGAGTCCATATGGATCAAATATCTTTCTTAAAGGTCCTTATGTTGCAGTTATGTTTTGTTGGCACACTTTAGCTTGTTCCGTTTTTTTTATGTGAATTAAAATTTATTATTTGAGAATATATTCACTTCTTACGACACGATTTGGTGTGTTTACCTTAGTATTTTTGTGGTTATCATTCCCCTGAATTTTCATGATTTTTTTTGTACATTTGAGAATATACATATTATAAATTAATTTATTGATTTAAAATTCGTATTTTAAACATTATATTTTATATTATATTATATTATATATAATAATTATACATATATATTATATTTTTCCTGGAATTTGCAAGGAAACATTAAAATAACTTTTGATAGGATAAAAGGAAGTATTGCTTGACTTTAAATATTATTCTATAGCGAAAAGTTTGTTTTTGTCAGTTCCGTAATGAACACCCGAAACTCTTCTAGAGGTTCTGGGAATAATTCGTTCACTGGGACACGAGTCTCATCAGCTTTTGGAAATAACATATCAATAGATCTTCAGGATAGCTCTGGTGCAAAAACAAAAGTGGTTCATTCTCCTGCACTCAGGACGCAGGTTAATAGGGCACAAAGCTCAGGCAATTTGTCATCGTCTAGTCTTTTCCAGGATATTGTAGTAATGGATAACCAGAATTCCGCTTCACATCCGCAATTAGTTGCAGCTCCAGAGGAAATTCCTAGCAGATCTTCCCTCAATCCAAACGTAGACCCGTTGGTACATGCTTTGACTTCTAGCAGTAGTGCTCCACGGGCTCCAAATACAAACTATGCCAATCCTAATAGTACCAATTCTTTCGATTCTTTGGTAGCACTTATGCAGCAAACAATTTGGACAACACAGGAAGAATTCCGAAAAGAGTTAACCTCAATTCGGGAAAGTATATCCCAAATAGGTAATGCCCCAACTACGTCGTCAAATAGACCCCCTGGAATGTTCCATAACTTTACCAGTTCACAAACCCCTAATTCTAATCGTACGTCGGAACAAAATAGGATAGTAGAAAATACAAATGTAAAATTAGAAAAGTGGAAGATTTCATATGACGGTACAGGATCTGTTTCAGATTTTTTGTTTAAAGTCGAGACCCTCTGCACCCGATCTAAATGTTCTGATGAACATTTGTTATCCAATTTTCATATTCTTCTGGAAGGCCGTGCTGAGAGCTGGTATTGGCTCTTTAGTAGACAGAATCGTAATATCACTTACGCGTTTTTGCGTAATGCATTAATTAAAGAGTTTGGACATTCGGAATCCGACCACGAGGTGTTGCTAAAAATTTCGTTGCGAAAGCAACAATTTAAAGATGATTACGATGATTTCCACGCCTCTGTGGTAGCCATGAACTTACGGCTCCAAAATCCACTCCCGGATGTAACACTCATAGATATTATGAAGCGAAATTTAAACCCAAACTTACGATTTTTAATGTTTAATTCTGATTCTAGAGATATTAATGATTTTCAAGACATTGCCCGGAAAGCGGAAAAAGTTTTACGGGAGACCAAATTTCAGACATCTAATATAGTAACGTCTCGAAACATTAATGAGATCGATACTTTACTTCCAGAAGTCTGTGGATCTGAATATGTAGACCCTCAGGTCGAGGCATTGAAATTACCTAATAAAAAGTTCAACCATGATTATTCTGGCATTAAATGTTGGAATTGTTTGGAGTTTGGCCATTCATACATATATTGTTCGGAAGAAATCAAGAAGCCTTTTTGCTTCAAATGCGGTCAAAAGGGTACCTTGACACCTAAATGTCCTAACAAACATTATTTTCTGGGAAATCGAAAAGTGGGCGAAATGGCTACCGGGGACACTCGTCCACACCACAAACCCCGGGTTTGAACTAAAGTCTAACTCTAGCGAAGATAATTTTAATTTTATTGAACATTTTGATATACCAACTGAGACATTTACTAAGGAAAATTCGACACAAACCCCCGATTTTTACGTTTGCGATGATAATATGAAAAAATTTCATGAATATCCTATAATAGATAATTTTCAGGAGAACTCTTCCATACCTAAATCTATGCAAACAGATATTGATACTTTTATGAGTGATAGTGATGACTATGCGCTAAACAAACGGAAAATGGCAGCCAAACCCACATTTAATATTGTTAAATGTAGGATACGGTTCAGGAAACGTAAGTTTTTCCGAAAACTATTAGAGTCAACAGTTTTTAATGAGTCGGACGACAGACCATTCGCGAAAGTAAAAGTAAATGATGATACTCTTGTAGGATTACTGGATTCAGGAGCCAATGTCTGTGCATTGGGCAAGGTTTGTTTATCCTTTTTGGAAAAAAATAAAATACCCTATACACCAATGAAATCTTCAGTACGTACGGCAAGTGGCAACAAACAGGATGTTATAGGCTTTTGCGTTTTACCGATATTTTTTAAGGGCGTTAGGAAGAATATTACCTTTTATGTAGTCCCATCACTTAGTCAATATGTTTACTTCGGTATTAATTTTTGGCGAGAGTTTGCTCTTGCTCCTGATATTATTCCAACCAATCCTGCTCAGGTTTCAGAAGTTGCATTAGACTCAAGCTTGGAAAATTTTCACGAATTGACTCCGGAACAAAGGCTAATTTTGGAAAAGACAATTTTAGAATTCCCCTCGTATGAGAAGTTGGGTCTAGGTAGTACTGATGTATTACAACACCACATTGACACAGGCGACGCCGTCCCAATAAGGTGCAGACATTATCCATTATCCCCTCCCAGACAAGAAGAAGCGTTTCAAGAAATCGATAGGTTGTTAAAATTAGGCGTTATCGAAGAATCTAATTCTCCATGGTGCTCACCGGCAGTACTTGTGAGAAAACCTGGGAAGGTTAGACTCTGCATAGATTCTAGGAAACTTAATGAGGTAACAAAAAAGGACTCCTACCCATTGCCTCACATCAATGGACTACTGAGTAGGCTCAAAGATACCTATTTTATCACAGGAATTGATCTTAAAGATGCATTTTTGCAAATCCCACTGACTGATTCATCTAAGGAAAAGACTGCCTTCGTGATACCGGGTAAACCGTTGTATCACTATAAATACATGCCTTTTGGGTTATGTAATGGGCCGCAGACCATGAGTCGGCTCATGGATAAAGTTATTCCTTCACGATTGCGTGAAAATGTATTCATATATCTTGATGACTTGCTAATCTGTAGTTCAAATTTTGAAGAGCATGTAAGTCTGTTGTCACAAGTACCGTCTTGCCTGAAGGGAGCTAAATTGACTATTAATGTGAGTAAGAGTAAATTCTGTCAAAAGGAGATCAAATATTTAGGATATATTGTGGGCCACGGTTGTTTAAAAGTAGACCCGTCTAAAGTGGAATCGACAAAATAATTTTCCTCTTCCGAAGACACCCAAACAAATCCGTAGATTCATAGGTATGGCTAATTGGTATCGATCTTTTATTAATAACTTCGCGGATCTTGCAGGACCTCTGACTGATTGTTTGAAAAAGTCGAAAGCAAAATTTTTACTCACCGATGAGGCAATTAAAGCATTTGAAAAACTGAAGATTGCCCTCTCTTCTGCTCCTGTATTGGCTCAACCCGATTTTCAAAAAGAATTTGTAATACAATGCGATGCTTCCAAAACTGGGGTAGGCGGTGTATTGCTCCAATATGATGAACAAGGGCTGAAGCATCCCATCGCGTATGTATCACAGAAACTTAATAAAAGTCAAAAGAATTACACGGTTACCGAACTGGAATGCCTTGCAGCGATTGTAAGTGTAAATAAATTTCGTCCCTATGTTGAAGGTTTACGTTTCCGCATAATCACGGATCACTCTTCCCTGAAGTGGCTTATGTCGCAGAAGGATTTGAGTGGACGTTTGGCACGCTGGAGTTTGAAATTACAGCGGTATTCATTTAGCATTGAGCATAGAAAAGGATCCTTAAATGTTGTACCCGACTGTCTCTCTAGGATGGACATAGATGGCCTGTCTATGGAAAATCTACCAACAGACGTTGATCTAACATCTCCTGAGTTTGAAAACGAAGAATACCAACATCTCCGGAAATCCATCTTCGAAAACAAAGAGTCCTTGCCAGATTTATGTATATCTGGAAACTTAATTCTGAAAAGGGTGAACTTTAGACAGGGTTCTGAGAAAGAGGAGAATAGCTTGTGGCGTATTTGGATACCAATGCCATTAGTACAATCTGTCATTAAATCAGCTCACGACTCGATAGGTTCATGTCACGGCGGTTTTATGAAAACATTATCGAGAATTCGTCAAAAATATTTTTGGCCGACAATGATAAGGGATATTCAGACGTATATAAGTAGATGTGATATTTGCAAGACTATAAGATCGTCAAACCAAATTACAAGACCTCTAATGGGTAATCAGATCCACACTAATAGACCATTTGAGAGGCTGTATTGCGACTTTTTAGGCCCGTATCCATTGACATAATCTTTGAATTCCATTATTTTTATATGTTTGGATCATCTAACAAAATTTGTTTTCTTGAAACCTATGAAGGCAGCAACGACATCTAAAGTGATTTTATTTTTTGAATCTGAAATTTTTCCAACCTATGGAGTACCGAGGTTAATTCATACCGATAATGCCAAACAATTCATTTCTAAGGAAATGAAAGACTTCTACGAATTGTATGATATATCTCACATTACAACAGGATTTTATGCGCCACAATCTAATGCTTCGGAACGTGCTAATCGCGAAATTATCACGAAAATTAGATTTTTTTTTGCGGGACCATAAAGATCATCGTGAATGGGATAAGTATATTCCTCAAATTTTGTCGGTTTTGCGTAGCGACTACCATTCGGCGATAAAATGTTCTCCCTATTACGCAATGTTTGGCCAGAACATGGTTCAGCATGGTTCGGCATATAAGATTTTAGATACATTAGGTTGCTTATCAGGTGAAGATATGGATATTTGTAGCAATAGTGACAAATTGTCAAAAATAAGGCAGAATCTTCGCGAGAATCTAACTATTGCACATAACAAAGCCGCTAAAACATATAATCTTAGAAGCAGGCCAGTACAATTTCAAAGAGGTCAAATCGTATTTATTAAGAATCACGGAATGAGTAGCATGTCCAAACGTATAAACAGAAAGTTTATGCCAAAATATTCCAAGTGCAGGATTAAGGATAGAATAGGCAACACTCTATACGATATTGAGGATCAAAATGGGAAATATATCGGGAAATACCATGCTTCCGACATAAAGTCTTGAATTTTGCCCGGCTTTCGTGGGTCGTGCCACTCTTTGGCAACTGTAGAAAAATGAAAATTGTGGTAAGGCGCGGAAAATTGTTTCCTGTTATTAAATTATTATTAAATAGGAATACGACTTAAAATATTTATTGCTGGAACATTTTTTCTTTTAAATTGACTTAAATCTAACAAAAACGATTAACATAGACCAATGATTTTTTTCAGTGTATCCGCTTGCTCCATGGAGAACAATTTCTGCATGTATTTAGTGAACAAGAAAACAAAAATCGGTTTCCTGTTCAAACTTCAATTTACGATAAAATTTCAGTTTGAAGCAGGTTTGTTGCGATTTTTTTTTGTTGAACGATTTTTTTTTCTTCTGCTTGCCGTTCGTAATTGGTAGTTGAGATTCATTCCCCACGAAATTATTTCATTTCAAGTTCAAGGTTAAACCTTAACTCTCATTTCTGTTGTATGTAATATACAACAATCACTTACTCTTTAAAAGGAGAGAAGGAAGAAAGAAGAGAATTATTACTCTTTAAATTGCTTTGATCATAGTGAAGAGTAAACAATTCTCTTAACTTGCATTTTTTTGTGTCTCTTCATTTGTTTCTTTGTATCTGGCTGGACATACAGACAGTTTGAGCATTAAGTCGTTGTTGTTGCTGCGTTTTTTTTCCTTTCTTATGGAAGAGAGTGCTTATTGCGTTTCTCTTTTCATATATGAAAGGAGAAAAGTGTGAAATAAAGCCAGAGATGGTTATAGGAGTTTTATGAGTGTTGATATGTAATTGTATATAAAATTTATTTAATATATATAATTTATGACAAACATATGCATATAGTTCACCTACCTAATAACCTACTTGCTTATTATTAGATAATTACCTAAAAATAACTAACATTTAGTGCGAATGAGGTTTTTTCTTATAAAAAAATATTAGGCAAAATCCTATAGGCACTCAATTTTCCATCCCTGTTTTTTTAATTTGATTTTAAAAACCAAAATATGTTTCAAATTCCATCTTGTCCCTATTTAAGGAATATATATTATATATATATACCATAACGGGACTTTATTTCCAACATTTTTAAAAATCACGCCACTAGATTCAGCTTTTTGGCGTGAAACAAATCAATTGCAAAGTGGATTTTGTGAGGAACACTACCAACACGGGAAATAAAAAAAAAAAAAGGAAAAAGGGAAAAGTAAAATTAAGAGACTGTACCCATGAATTGAAAAACTAAAACGAAAAACAAATTATATAATTAAATATTAAAACAAAAACAACGATTTAACATAAAAACTAAATTATTTAAACATTTAATATTTTAAAAAGAAAATATAAAAAAAAAGAAAAAATTTAAATTATTAATCGGAAAAGAAAAAGAAGAACGAAGTATATTGCTACTGTGAAACACTCTGCACGACAACAGTAAAACAGCAACAGAAAAAACAACAACTTTTTTTCCAAATAGGAGCATTAAATTAAAGCAGAAAAAAAATTTATGAACTTTTCATGAAAGAAAATTGTATAAAATTTTTTTTTCCTTTGTTATTTTATTGAAAAAAAAAAAGAGAAGAATGGAAAAGAAATGAATTAATTTGAATTTTCATCTTTATCATTATAATTACTATTATTATTAAAAACAAAACGCAACTTTTATAAAATAAAAATAAAATAAAAAAAAAATACTCTAACTTAACATTATAATTATGCATAATATACCTACATACAATATACATCTATATATTTTTAATTGTAGCATATAACTTCATTTTTTTTATACAAATAGTTTATATTGTTATATATATAAAAAAGAAATATGATATAAATTAAAGACCTAAACAAAAAAATACAGAAAAAATAAAATTCGTTTTAAAATATTATTTTGAAATTTTAAATGAAGATGAATAAATTCATAATTAAAACTTTTATTTAAATTTATGATAGAAATCAAAATTATTTACCAATATACTTAAAGTAAAGGAATCATTTAATCAAGAAATTTTTATTTAAGAATGATTGAACTTAATGATTAAAATTTAAAAATTTAAAAAAAATGTAATATTAAAATTAAAGTAGGAGAATTCCATGTGAAAGAAAAATTAAATTAGAAACTAATAAGGGAAATATTATAAATAATTAAATTTTAAATTTAAATTTTTTTTAAAAAGGAAGAAAAATTTTTTTTAAAAATCTGAAATTTTAAGAAATGAATATAATTAAATAACACACGAAGAAAAAAAAGAAAAAAAATACAAGCGAAATATTAAAAGTTAAATTAAAATTTTTTATAATAAATATCGGCATTCAGGAACAAAAGAATTGTTAAACTGAAAATGTAATGAAAACTTATAGACAATATCAGGAGATCCAATAAAAATTATAATTATATATATATTTATTCAACAATTAAATGTCAAATAAATTTTAATAATCGAAACTTAGATTACAGGAAAGAAAATTCAGTCAATATAAATTCAGAAAACGAAACCAACATTTTTCATATCAACACTAAACATCAACCACCCATTGTAATGCAGTGATTGCTGGGCCCATCAATTGACACCGCATAAAAATTTACACGGGTAAACAAGTAAATACATTCATACATATCTGCAAATGATTGTAAGTAATACATAAATTTTCTTTTATATTGATTTTATTAATTACATTATTTCTGTAAAGAATGTCCGATTAATTTTTCACATTTATATTTATTTTATTATCATATTTTATAATTTATATACGAAGTATATATATCTAACCATTGAAATGTACCAAATAAATTTTGTTAATTTTGTTTTATAAACTAACCAAATGATATTTTAAAGATTTTAATAAGGGGAATGTTAACCATCGTGAGATATGAAGGGTAAATTATATTAAATAGTGTTTTTTTTATAAGGGACAGGTATTTCGAATTATGGGTGCTTTCCTGTCAAGGCGTCTGACATTAGGTCAGTGGGAGGGAAACATTGTACCCAAACGTGGCATAACAACTGGCCATCGTTCAGTTTTCAGTAGTTGACAATATCAAGTTTCATTATTTTTTTTTGTATTTTGGCATACTATAAGTACATTTAGGCATGGTTAGTATGCTATATGATTACGCGCAGTAATATGAGTTAAGAATTATCATTGCCTCAAATTATAGTTAGCTGGGACACCTTTCAACATGCCTCTTAATCTCATTTTATTTGTTTTGGTTTGCGATTGAACTCGGACAACAATTTTCATTATTCATGTAAGCCTGACGCGTAACAAAGGACAGTAATCCCTCGATAGTCGCCGTAGTCTAGTAGGTAGTGTGTCGTTTCAATTTCCTTGTTAAACACCTGGAATGAAATGAAAGCCGATTTTTGGCAATTGCCATGAAAATTTTGTACAAAATCTGTCGTTAGGAGACGACTTTAAACTGTAGGTCCCACACACAACATAAGTAATGTGTGAAGCTTGGTCGTAATTTTGACTGAATCATGAATCGTTTAACTTCCCAACAACACTTCAAAAATAAATTTGAAAAAAAATTCAAAGAAATCTGTTCTCGAAGTTCTACAGCACTTCGTTTATTTTACTTTCAACATACTTGGCCTAATGAGCAAGCAATTCGTTCATATCGCATTAATTTTGGTCTTAAAATTCTTGCTTATAAGATACTGAACAAAGATTATATATATTTTATATTTTAATATTTATATAATATATATATATATATACTATATTTTAATATAGTACTTGTGTTTAGTGATGAAGCTCATATCTGACTATACGGCTACGTCATTCAGCGAAACTATCATATCTGGACCGAAGACATTACATTACGTATGCTAAATATCAATGATATTTAGTCCCATTCATTCGATTTAACGCTGCTTGTCTGTTTTTTATGGGGCCCAGAACATAAGTGGTGTGAGAAGTTAGGTCGTAATTCTGCCTGAGGGGTTGTAATAACCAATTATGTATGTATGCATTCTCCTTGGGAACAGTTCACACTATTGGAATTTTATCTATTCTCGTCCCACTAGCTTTAAGAAAATGTGCGAAGTATATGCTTAACGAAAAACGAGAACATCGCTGCTACACTAACAGTCTGATAGAATAGGAGAACATTTGCAAAAGGTTGTAACCGAACAACAAAAAGTTTGGTAGAAGCATATTACGAAGTTAGTGTTAGCAACAGACGACAGGCTTAAACATGCTGAAAACGAGAAGACAAATTAAAAGTCGCATATTGAATATTGTGAGCTCTTTATGAGCTTCTTAATTATAACTTCCTCACTTAGTTGAAAGGAAATAAAGTGGAATGACAAGAAACTAGCAATTGTATGACTATAAACACAATAAACACAAAGCAGCAAACACAGTAATCTCTTAACACATTTAGTACCAAATGGTTTTGACGAAAACCTTTTCAATAGGGCAACATTTTTTTTTTGTTAATTGAGCATATTAGTGATAAAAACCGATTTCTGTGATATCCCTAGTCCATTCTACCACTTGCTTTTTATTTAAATAGGCTTTTTTGTGTCGTACATTTCTGTACTACGTGGCAATGCACGACGTATGCATTTGGAAAAGTCGCTGTCGTACAAAAACCTACGATGCTTTTTTCTTGTTTTTTAATAATTTTTTTTTTATTTTCTTTTTTAATTTACATTCATTTCGCATTTGTGGAACTTGTAAACACATAAAATGTTGAAACGAAAGTTAAGCGAAAACAAAAAATGTTGGAAGCCTTGGCGGAGAGCGATGAAGATTTTTCAAATGATGATGATTTTGATTTGATTTTGGCTCTCCAACCCTTGTCAGCTTGATATCAAGGATATAGCCCGTTTATCAAGCTTTCTGGCTGGTTCTCCAGAGTGGGGTAGTCGTGCTTTAAAATGTGCACCCTTTGCGCCTCCTTGTTTCGGAGGAACTTGGTCAGTATAAAGACTGCGTTCACCTGTGGCGTCACAACGGGCCGCTATGCGTGCTCAAATGAGCTTTTGGGATGAAAGCTAGCACACTAACCTAACCTAACCTAAGCGACAACAAACCTTGTAATTAAAAAGTGTCTGGGACTTCTTTTATGGATGGGTTTGGTGAGAGTTGGGTCTCTTTCAAATTATTGGTCAAGAGATAACCTATTTACCTTTAACATTCCTGGAAAAATAATGTCACGAAATCGTTTTCAGTTGCTACTGAGATTCATGCACTTTGCAGATAATATTTGCATTATTCCATGTGATCGACTTGGAATGATGCGGTACCAAAAATTTATGTACTTATGTTATGTAGGAAAAAATACCGCTATTGATGAAACACTGATTTCTTGGAGAGGCAGACAATATATTCCCAATAACGCTCATCCATATGGTATAAAACTGTTTAGACTTTGCTCTACTGAAGGATTTACCTGGTCAGTGAAAATATATTCTGGTAGATTTACCAGAAGTTGGCTTAATAAAAAATATTTGTGAATATCTAATTACTGAATTGAAAAGAGAAGATCGTACATTATACGTTGACAATTTTTATACCAGATACGAACTCGCTCGCTCAATACTAAATATAAATACTTGCCAAAAAGAAGTGATGAATTCTGCAATTAAAAAAGGCGGCCCAAGAAGATGAAAACGGAATAGCAGTACTAAAAGGGAAGGATAAATGAGATGTCAGAATGCTTTCAACAAAGCATGCTCCAGTGATGATATCAGATTAAAATCAAAAATATGATCATCAACTAGTAGAGCAAAAATACGCAAAAGCAAAGTTAAGGCAAAACCGTTAGATATCATTAAATGTAATAAAGAAAAAGCAGGTATAGATTTATTTGACCAAAGGCTCTCGTATAGTAGCACCCTACGCAAAGGTTTAAAGTGGTATAAGAAATTGGCAATTGAATTATTACTTGGCCTCTCAATAGTAAATGCGCATATTATTTATAAGGAAGCTACAAAGAAGAACATCAGCATGCGCAAATTCCGTCAACGTGTAGCTAATGGCCTTTTGGATCTAACATCTCTGTAATTTAATTATTCAACTATATGGGCGAATGGATACATATTTATTCAACAGAGTAGTTATAGTTTAATTGGCCTTTAGGGTTTTAAATCGAAAACACAGACGAAAACTATTTGAAAATCAATTTGAAATCAAAGAATTTCGAAAACATTCATTTGAGTTATAAAATAATTAATTTCCTTTCATTAAAGCAATTCACATATGATTGCTTTGAATAAAGAATTTAACACAGATTGGACACACCCTAAACAATCACATTTACATACATACATAATGTTTTAATAGTATATACAGTGGTGGCCATATAATTAAACCATTCGTAATGAATTTAATATAAAATTTTATTCACTATATTTACAAATTTAAAAAACAAAATAAAATGTATTTTTTTTATTATTGTCCTTAACAGTAAGTAGACAAATTAAAATTTTGAAAGGAAAAATATAACATAAATAAAACTGAAGTTGAAAAGAGGATGGTAGATAAAAGAGCTTTTTCCCGATGTCTCTGTCAGCCTTTAGTACAGAGTTTGCCAAATTGATGTGTAAATGTTATAAACAATAAAGTTTTCCCCCACGAAATATTGGTGGCAAGAACAATAAACTTAAAAATATTGATTTAAAAATTAAACTAGAAAGGGCCATTATTATAAATTGTCGTTAACTAAAGCGAGGATTTTCACGAGCAGATAAATTGTTTTTCATTATTATTAGTGGACAATGTGATAGAAGTGAGAGTTAACCTAAATGGAGGATCATCCTACCGATAACTTTTAAAGTTAACTTAATGCTTGAACTTGCCATATTATATATTATTTTCAATATGGCAACTTCAAATATAAACAAAATGAGCATATACAATAAAAAACCGAAGCCAGTTGTTACCACTGTGTTGTGTTATCGACATTGCTCCGGCACTGTCATATTTTTGAAAAAGTTAACTTTATTTTATCATTAGATTGTAATAACGAAAAGAAGTTAAAGGTGACTTTAACTAAACCCAACTTTAACGGGAAGTTATAATAATGGCCCTAAAAATGAATAAAATTACCATGAAACTTTAAACTGTAGGGCCCGTCACTCATGGATAAAATTAACACACAGAATATAAGTGGTGTTTAGAAGTTAGGATATAATACTGACTGAAATAAAATATTAAAAATTCATTATTATGGTGACAAAACAAAGGAAGCAACATCTTTCATAAAAACATCGTGATACGACCTGTGCGTCGATGTTTTATTTTCCTATCGTTAAATAGCTAAATATAAAACCTAAAGCATTTTAACACATCTAAAAATTTAGAATAAACATTTTAGCGCAATGCTATATACTCGTACATGTCGTCATGTTATTTCATAAAAGTCCCAACAAAAATTTTAAAATCTACTCGTTGATTGATTAGGATCAGAGTATCAAAATACATGTTCCTGTACAATTTTCTTCACTTGTGATAAAAGAAACGACTTTATGATCAAAATGTGGATTGATTTTTATGTGAAAGCATTGCACAATGTAAGGTTTAGCCATTCTAGGGATGCAAAATTATGCTAGACTTATGAATTTTAGTACAAGGTGTTACTAGGTCAATATGTACCATTGTCAACAAAATAGGCGACATTGGATCACTGCCACGCCCACAACTACAAAAATTTATTTTTAATATTATTCACGTTGGATAATCAAAAAGTATAAAAGCAGTAAGTATGTATGATAATGTTTAAAATAAATAATAAGGAGGTAGAAGTAACAATTTAATTTGGTTTTAATTTTTATTTTTTCTGTTTTTTGTTTTTTTTAATTTTTATTAATTTTTAAATAAGAATATATTTCATATATATATATAAAATGTTAAAATTCATAGTTTTCTTCTGGTATTTCTGAAAATTTCAATAAATGTTGTACTTCAGGGGTCAATGCTGCTTTTTTATATACAAGAGGTCTTCGCAAACTGTTTATATATATATGAGATGTTACTAAAACTCTGTTTATTAACACTATATTTTTGTCAGTTACGGCAAATCTCGGCAGATAATTGTACACGTGCCTTCAGGTGTTCGTATAAAACTAATTTTGTGTTGAACCGTTATGAAGAAAAAAAATTATCGATTAAATAATTTTTTTTCTTAACTTACCAAAAAAGTAATTTGTTTAAATGAAATAGAACGAAAATAGTTTTCGAGGTTCTAAAAGTAAATTCCCGTTATATTAATAGCGAATAAGTTGAGCTTCAAAACAAACAAAAAACTTAAAAAAAATTCCATTCCAATAAAAGGTAATAAGTAATAATAAGGCAAAGTGTTTGCATTTTCTTATTTTATAACAAATGCTCTTTCATATTGGATAAAAATATTTACTCAAATTTAAACTCAAAAAAACGACTTTTGTCCAGCTAGATTGGCAAAATCTTACACTTACACGTTAGCATCGAAAGTTTATGAGTAAATGAACATTCCTAACCAACACTAAAACTAATTCACCCATATGTCCTCTTGAAATACAATACTTTTAATAGAGAATGACTTATTTTGTAAGAAAATTGAATAGAATAAAAAATAATGAAAAAGTCAAGTGTAAAAGAGATCAAACTTATCTTTCCGGTGCAAAAGTCGTGTTAAAATATCAGGGAATCATATGAGAAATCATATTTATGTTTCAATTATATGTCCACAACTGTATTTAAAATAACTTTAGTTGAAGAAATGAATTTATTTAAATTTCTAGAGTCACCTTACGTTAGACGGCCTTTATAAAATAATATCGACTGTATCTCTCATATACTCGACTACTCAATTTATTATTTCAATGCAACAGATTATTTATAAAATCTTTACCTCAGCGGATAGGGCATAGCAACTTAAATGTAAAACCCTGAACCTTTTTCACATACAGTTTTGACATTTGTTTGCAAAACTTTATTACAGTTTCACTGGCATTTAGCAAATAGTTTAGTTTCGAGATAAAAGCATGAACTTTTGTGTTAATATAAAATGGCTTTAGGTGTGAATTTTGACTTTTCTTTACCCTTTAAAGTCAATTTCTAATCCTTCCATACATTTTTGCCTTAATATGACTTCAAAGCCATTTATTTTTCGGCTGTAAAAGCGTTTAGATTACATATATGTATAGGAATAGATGAATGGATAAAAACAGAAAAGGATAAAAGAAATAAAGATGTATGTGATATGAGTTAAATCACAAATTAACTTTGAAATCTTTCCAAACACATTATCATAGTCGTTTCACAGGCAATCGCAAGTAAATAAATGAATGAACACTCCGACATTAGTACGATACATGTATTACATACCTACATATGTACGTATTGATAAGCAACAAGTGTGAGGATAATGGTTATTACATTATATTACGGACTTTACATGTTAATTTAATGAATACATAAACGAGAGTATACAGTGGTGGACATATAATTTAAACATAAGTATGATATTTTATTTGTTCGGTTTTGTAAATAATTTCTTGATATTTCAAAGAGGCTTCTGCACTTGATTCCAGCTTTATAATTCTACTCCTTTCAATTTTCTAACAAAATAAGTTATTGTTAATATCTGATTTAATTTGCTTTTTGTTATTCTATTGGAAATTACATACACACATAACATGGTGCGACAGTCAAAATACACCCAGATAATGACACCGTAGGTTTTGAATTTTGTTGAGTAGAACTCAAAACATTTTTTTGTATATTTCTCGAACCCTCCAAACTTGTTTTATTTGACAAAAGCGGTGTTCTTGATCTTTTCACACAAAATTATTGATTACCCAAATATTTTTTAACCTATTTTCAAAATCCAAAGTTTTAGGAAAAGGGGACATATGTGGCTTTAAAACAGTGATGCTCAAAATCCAAATTTCCTATCACATGTGATAGGCAAAGAAAATTCTGCTGACGCTGCGTTGTTACACGTACACTATAAGCTTACTTGTGCGGTTTCTTATAATGATCGTGTGTTTGTTGCTTTGTTTGTTGTTTTGTGTTGAACTCAGAGAACAAAATCAATTCAGTTGATGTTTAGCAATTGAAGAGGCAAGACCTCGCTACGCAAGTTTTCTGAATGATTTTTTGTTTTTTGCAAATACACGCAGCAAAATTTTTGATGGAAATTGGGAATATGATTTCTTTTTTATAGAGAATATGGATGGTAATGCACAATGTATTGTGGTTATCGCTATTTATGTCGTAATTCTTTTTTTTTATATAAAAAGACATTACGAGGCTAGCCATGGATTTTTCGACAACATTAAAGGGAATAATAGGACTTTAAAATTATTGCAATTAAATGCAGAATTTTTTTAAAATCATGGTTGACGAAACGGACGTACCACATTACAATAATTTACCATATAAGAACGATAAATTGTCGTTGCCTTTTAAAAAGGCATCATATATACATAGTTGCTTTGGCTTTAGCAAAGCAGTGCCGTCCATTCGATGACGGAAATTTTTTTTGAATTTGACGACAGACGTATTGATGCATACATACATCAATATATTCATCAATACATACATCAATATATTCATCAATGCATCAATATATTCATCAATACATACATACATACATCAATATATTCATCAATACATACATACACACACATACATCAATATATTCATCAATACATACATACATACATACATACATAAGCTCATTATGTGCATGTACGCCACACAATAAACCTATTTTTTTATTTTTTTTTTATTTTCCCAGTGTACGATTCTCAAAAATTAAGTTGAATTTTGTTCTCCGCTGCTTTACCAACACAACCAAAACTATGATAGGATGTGTTTGAGCACCACTGCTTTAAAATGATATACATAAACATACAGTTCAAACTTACATGTTATGAGTTTTGATCGTGTAAATTTGGAGAATATTATTTTTTCCCATTTTTTCCAGTTTAACTATTCTCAATTGCAAAATTTAATTAGAGTATAAAATAAAAGATGACATTCTGAAATTGCATTATCTTGTGAAGGGATTGACACTTTGCTTGATTAAATCGGACAAAAATTACCGTAGTTATTATTTAAAGAGTATAACAGTTGTGTTATATTTTTTATATATGTTATCTTATCAAATGAACTTTCAGTTCAAACATTTTCAAAACTTTTGACGGATCTTGATTGTTCATCGCAAAATGTGTCAGCTAATATTTGTGTTTTTTTCAAATATTATTATTTCTCTTTGCGCAAACATTGGCCAACTTCTGGTGGTCTCTCAAGCGTGGAATTGTCACATTTTCCGATAATCAGTCAAGATCCATCAAAAATTCTGAAAATATTTGAACTAAAAGTTCATTTGAAAAAATATGTATAGTATATGGAAAATATAACGCGACTATTAGACTCTTTAAGTAATAACACTCGGAAATTTTTGTCCGATTTGGTCAACCGAAGTGTCAAGCTCTTTACAAGATAATGCCGTTTAAGAATATCATCACTTATTTCATATTTTTTAGTTAAAGTTTGGTACTATGAATGGACAAACTTGAATAAATATGAAAAAAATTCGCATTTGTCAAGTTTAGCACATCAAAACCCATAGCATATTAAGCCTCTTCTTTCTAATAAGGCTTAAATTTTGGACATCGGTTCGGAAATGTTTGTGTAATCAATAAATTTGTGTGTAAAATAAAACGAGTTTGGAGGGTTCAAGAAATATAAAAAAGATATTTTTGAGTTCTACTCAACAAAACTCACAACTGTGTCATTAGCTGTGTGTATTTAATTTTTTTTATTTTGTAGCATAGTGTAATTGGTTAATACAACCCTTCAGTCAGTATTACGACCTAGCTTTTCACACCACCTATGTTGTGTGCGTTAATTTTTGAACGTGAGTGGCGAACTCTACAGTTTAAAATCGACTCCGAACGACAGATTTTTGAGAAACTTTTCATGGCAGTTTTATTTACTCTCAAAGATTCTTCCAGAAATCTGCTGAGACAGAGTCGTCGATAAAATATTCTTTTCTATTTCGTTGTGTTGAAGATGTTTGATAGGGGCGTGAATTGAGGCCACATGTGTAATAAGCCAAACACTACCTACTAGATTACGACAACTTAATTGGTAATTATTATGTTTTAAGGAATACCAGAAAAAATGCGTATAAAAATTAACCGCAAGATGTTGAAAAACGACCCTAGTGTACAGACCAAGAAAAGAAAGTAATACTCAACATCAAAGAAGGCGGGAAGACAGTTACTTGGTTGCACTAGAGGAAAAATTTATAATATAATGAAACATTTAATAATTTTGAAAGATCAAATAATGTACTCAGAGCCCCAAACTCTGTAAAACCATAGCCAGGGAAGTTGCAATAATTATAAGAGGGTCTAAAGCTGAACTACCTAAACGCTCTAAGCAGTCAATTAGCATCATCATCATATGGTATTAAAGGTAAAAACGTAACAATTGGTGTCAGAAGTGGGATTGCAAAATCCAAAAGTAAAAATAAATAAAAAAAAAATAAAAATAAATAAATAAATAAAATGAAACTCTCCGAACTAAGAGTGGACCGGCTGAAACAAGAGTTGGGTAAACTAGAGCTGCCAACAACGGGCACGAAGAATGAACTGCAAAGGCGGTTAAGGGAACAACTGCAGCTTCAGGGCATAGACATCGAATCCTACGAGTTCGAGGATGAAGAGGAACGAGAGTTACAGGCCCCAGCAAACCCTGACGGTGTTGACATAAATTCGTTGCTAGCCGCTATAATGGAGAAAATGCAAGTAGCAAACCAGAAGCTATTTGCTGGTGTTCAAGAAGCTGCTAGAGCTGAGAACCAGAAGCTATTCCAAGCTTCTAGAACCGAAAATCAAAAACTGTTAGCTGAAGTGCAAGAAGCTTCTATAGCCGAAAATCGCAAAATGCAAGAAGACAACCAAAAGCTATTTGAAGCTTCTAGAGCAGAAAACCAAAAGTTATTTGAAGCTTCTAGAGCCGAAAATCAGAAACTTCTGGCTGAAATACGTGAGTCATTCCACAAAAGAATCAATGGCGTCGAGGAGAGGGTCTCAGATTTGGGAAAGACCGATGACGGAAAACTAGTCATTATGGAAGAGAAGATCAACAACTTCCAGAGCCAGCGACCGGAACCAGTGCGAGTCGTATCCGAAAGTACCGGCAGAATAAAAGTACCTTGCTTTGATGGCACCTCACCCCTATCCGTATTCAAGTTCCAATTCGAGACAGTAGCCAGCAGGAACGGATGGGACGATGAGGAAAAGGCTTTGGAACTAATTTTGGCGTTAAAGGGTGTAGCAGCCGAGATACTAGAGACCATGCCAGCCAGCCATAGAAACAACTACAACGACTTAATGGTGGCGTTACAGCGCAAATTCGGCGACGAGCATAACCGAGAACTATACCGCATGGAGTTAAGGTGGTCGAGAGATTGGTGCAGCTCACATACCCAGGAGAAAACCATCCGTTGATAGACAACTATAAGACCGATGTGCTTGTTAATGGCATACGAGACCCTGACATTAAACTAGCGGTATGTTCGACACTGAAGAGAAACTTTGCAGAAACCGTGGCCTTTGCACTAGCCCAAGAGACAGCTCACGCTATTACTAGACCACAAGTAAGCAAAGTGCGAAGAACGGAAGTCGTGGACGAAAAAGAATGCCTGTTAAACAAACTTAAAAAGATGTTGAAGCAAGTTTTGAGAGAAAACAGACAAAAGGGTAAACCTAAATGCTTCAACTGTGGAAAGGGTGGCCATTTCCAAAGAAACTGTAAAGCGCCACGGAAAATATCAAGATTGGCCTCACCAGCAAGACGACGTGCTATTGCTATGCCTAAGGCTTCTGATGAACAGTACGTTGAAATGAGTAGTCCCAAGAGACGGCGCGGAAAGCCTGAGAAGAGCGAGGATCATCTTGTGTCGAAGTTACCAAAAATAGAGACTAATATGCAAATCAGAATGTCCCCGGACATTTACAAGGCTGAGAAGAAGGAATCCACCGTTGATGTCCGGCGAATGCAGATCGAAGCCAATGAAGACTGGTTCGAAGCGCAAAAGAGTGACCCGATACTGGCGAAGATAATAGCAGCAAAGGAAGAGGATAAACGACCTACCAGCAATGAGATATCCGGAGAAGGTCCTCTTACAAAAGCGTATTGGGCACTATGGGACGGTTTACGGTTGATAAACCTTATCCAACCTATTAGTAGTGCCTTCCTCCAAGACGAAAGAAGTGCTAAAGGAGTCCCATAATGGAGCTAGCGGAGGACATTTGGAAGTGACAGAGACGTTGGAAAGGCTAAAACGACGTTTTTATTGGGTTGGATGTCAGCCAGCAGTAGCGGATTGGATAGCAAACTGTACCCAATGTATTGCATCTAAAGGTCCAGTAAAAAGAAGTCAAGGTCATGAAGGACAACTGGTGCTATTCTACAACCCAACGCGGAAGAAAGGATTATTCCCCAAGTCGCAAAGTAGCTGGGATGGACCGTATAAAGTAATTAAACGGTTAAACGATGTTGTGTACAGGATACAGAAAGCTGGCAGCCCCCGGACAAAAATGAAGGTCGTACATAAAGAGCGACTGGCAAAATATGGGAGTAGAGATAATGAGCCTATTCGGGACGAACAGGCTTAAGTGGGCGGCAGTGTTACGCAAAGCGAAACGACCTAATATCGTTTAACAATAAAAACGATAAACAAAAGCCACACAATACAAATACACACTAACACTAAGAATACAATGAATGTGCTGATTATCTAAAGCTGCACACACACATGTGTACAACGAACCAGGTAGCAATAACAACATGTAATGTAACGAACCTGGTTGCGGCTGGTACATAACATAAGCAAGTACACAAACAACAATGTACTAGCAATAGAGTTCTCGAGAAGGCACGAGTGAGAACCTTCCACATCGAGAACGTTCATCATTCTGATTGATACACATGTGTGCGGACTATAAAAGGGCTGGACAAAGCAAGCAGCAGTCAGAGTTAATTCAGTCAGCCTTGTGTGAAGACGCGTTGCGGTTTGAACGTACGTATTGCTTGCAAAAAGGTTGTAAGCAGAAAAGATCTAACGAACAGTTGTTAGTGTTATCGCGGACAGAAGTGTGAAATAGAATAGTGTACAAGCAAATTATTGTTGTATCGTTAAGTGTGAACAGTGACAGAAACGTAGTGTGAATAATAAAGACAGTTAAGAAAAACTAAAGACGCATTTGTTTTTACTTTGGTTGCAATTAACGAAATCATCTTTAAACGTTTTTAAAAAGGTAAAAACGTAACAATATTTTAGCAATTTCGGGAATTTTAAGTAATAATTTGTAAATATATTTATAATATTTGTTTTGTTGAGCTCAAAATTTATGAAGCAACACACAAGTCATTTATATTAGACTGCAAAAGTCCAAGTATCCTGATTTGTGTACGCAATCATATGAATTTTAAGTTATAATTTATAAAATGAATTGATATTATTTATATTAATTTTATTAATATTGTTACGAAAATGGAAATGGTGTTTTGCTTTTACATCATTTAACTTTAAAATTATAAACAAAAGCTACAAAAACAAAAAGAATGAATTTGTTTACATGGTAAACAAATAAACAAAAATATAGCAACATACACCAGTATAAAAAAAGATAAACAAGTAAATAAAAATGCAACAACAAACATAACAAGAACAAACAACAAAATACATAAACAACAATGAAACAATGATGTTTACATTTACAAAGATCTCAAGAAGGCGAGGCCATGAACATTCGACTTCAAGAACATTCATCAGACTGTTTACGTTGCCATACAAAAGGCAAGGCAAAGCAGGCAACGAGTCAATAAAAGTTCAGTCAGTCATGTATGAAGACGTGGTGTGATTGAATAAAGTAATCGTGGTTTGAAAATCTCCGTAATAAAAATCTATCGAACAAATTGACTAATGAAATTGACTAACAAATGACCAACATCATACATACATAATTGATCACTACAACCCTTCAGTCAGGACTATGGACCTAGTTTCTCACACCACTTATGTTGTGTGAATCGTTTAAAATCGACTCCGAACGGCCGATTTTTTGAAAAACTTTTCAGAGCAATTTTATTTATTCTGTGGGTTTTTGTCAGAAATCTGATGAAAGAAAGTTACCGAAGATATACTTTTTTATATTCGTTTTGATGTCTGACCTGTGGTTTGAAGCGTGGCCTTACGTCTAATAAGCCAACACACTACTAGACCACGGCGACTTCTCCGACCAACATCGCCATTATACTACCGAGGCTAAGCTGATCGGTTTCTTGAGAACATGAACCAGTATTTTCAATCCATCGAAGATTCTAAGACAATACAGTTTTATGACTTCATAGAATTGTTTTAATCACTTGAACGCCTCTCTCTTTTTATAAATATATGGCATGTGCTTTTAGGAAACGCCGATTTTACACTACAAAAAAAAAATTATTGTGATTCTGTATTTAAAACTTCAAATTTATAATTCAGATAATCTAACCTTTTTGACCATAATTTTCTTCTATGTAAGCATTTTTTTACAGGCAGTCATAACAACTTTTGCGAAAATATAAGTGTAATGCAAAGGCAGTAATGCATACAAGAAATCCTAGAAAATAAGTTTTTAATATTCAGGTGGGTTTATGCCTTTCCTGAAAGGCTAACCCTAAAACCACTTCAACCGTATTAATACATTTCATATATCAATATATACAGTGGCGGAGGAAATAATTAGAATTCAGCAATTTACATAAAATTATCTATTCTTGTAAGATCTCGACAAGAACCATTTGATTTTGTGCTTTTTTAATACCTTTTATATCTTTCTTACTTTATTAATTACATAACATACATACATAACTGGCCATTACAACCCTTCATTCAGGATTACGCCCTAGCTTCCCACACCACTCATATTGTGGCTGTTAATTTAATATATGAGTGGCGGGAACTACTGTTTAAAGTCGTCTCCGAACGACAGATTTTTGAGAAATTTTTTTCATGACAATTAAATTTACTCTCAGAGTTTTTACTAGAAATCTGCTGGGAGGAAGTCGCCGAAGAAATATTTTTCATATTCCATTTTGATGTCTGACCTGGGGCTTGAATAGTGGCTTTACGTCTAATAAGCCAACACACTACCTACTAGACTACGGCGACTTCTATTAATTTAACTTTATTAATTATTCATTTTTAATAATTATTAATTTTTAATGGTTGCACATACACTGGTGTATCTCGATTTTAAAGAGAATCAAAAGCCCCAAAACTAGCATATACTTCGAAACTTACTATACTATACTATGTTCAGGCATGAATTTTAATTGAGTCAATATTCGTTTAATTGACGAAATTATTTTAAGTGTTCAGGTATAGGCAAATCAACTTATTCAATAATCTTTTGAGAGCTGGAAAGCAACAAATTGTTTTTATTTTTTTATAACAATTCATAAATTTTACACTAGGCCTACCCTGAAGGGAAACATTACTCATTTAAGACAGTTTTTATCAGAATTTCTTGAATATAACATTATAACACCGCTATTTGCCTTTACGACTTCTATTAAAAAATACATCGAATATATTTTTGAAGACGTACTCATATCTTGTATTTTTTTACTGAAGAATGCATGTAATCTGCCCTAACTACTGCGGGAATTTATTTGCCCTGAGCACAGGTTCTGTATCTTGATTTGCATATTTTGTGATACAAAACCACTGTTTTGGACATTTTTTGACATTGCCTGGTATGATTCGGTATATTAAGGTATATTGTTTGTTTTCTGGAAGATGTATATTCACTCTACTCCAATCGAGTATTACAGTAAAAATTTCTAGTGCTATTTTGTTAATAAAAATTCTTGTTCATTGTTTTATTATAGTCCTTATCCCCAAAATTTCGAAACATTCAAAATATTTTAAATTATTAGAAAGTTTAAATAATATATATTAGAAAGAGAATAGAATAAGAATAGAAATGAAAGAAGTATCGGTAGATTTAGTGTTAATATAAATAAACTTACCTTCCACCTGACGCCATTTTTATGTGACGTTGCAAAATTTATTCGCATAAGTTGCAACGTTCTCACTGAACATGCTTATGACAGTGCTGCATTTCAAGTTTTACTCAATATTATAACAATCTACGTATTTATTGCGAAATTATTAATTGACACTTTATATGAAATATTGAGCTCAATAATGGTGAATATCTGATCACCGTACGGAGTGGAGGACCTAAGGTTGCTTAATAATAATTGTAGCATGAAATGTCTTAAATTTAATACGTTTAATGTTTAATTTGATATGATAATTAAAAATAAAAACTGAAAATTAATAAAATTTAAATAAAAATTGGACTTCGGGCACATAGTACGTAATCGGGACGATAACTTCGAATGTCGACATTTAAAACCAAACCTGCTAGATACGCATCGCATTAGACGACCAGCATTATCTACTTCTATTTCTGTTTGGGAAGTAAAATAGTATGCAGTGTGTGGGCATATGGGACGAGAGCCTGTAGTTCAACCTCTGTCTTCAAGCACAAAAGCTCTCAGAGTAAAATAAAAGTACAATGGAAAATTTCTCAAAAACCTGTCCCTTAGAAGTTAACTTTAGATTGTAGATTCGATCACTTATGAATAAAATAAAAACACACAACATGGGTGATGTGAAAGGCTAATTCGCGATCATGCCTAAAGGACTGTAATGACTAACTAAGTAATCCTCGTAGCCTGTAAAATTTAAATTAATCCTGTATCTAACGTGAAAAATATTGTAAAAATGTTAGTGACCTCATTATTCGTTATACATACACACAATTGGCCATTGCAACCCTTCAGTCAAGATTAGGGCCTAGCTTCTGACACCACTCATGTTGTGTGTGCTAATTTTACACAGGGGTGGCGGGACCTACAGTTTAAAGTTGACTCCGAACAACAGATTTTTGAGAAACTTTTCATGGCAATTTTATTTATTCTCAAAGTTTGTGCCAGAAATCTGCTGAGAGGAAATCGCCTAAGAAATATTTTTTCCTATTTCGTTTTGATGTCTGACTTGACATTTGAAGCCTGGCCTCACGTCTAATAAGCCAACACACTACTTACTAGACTACGGCAACTTAGTTATAGCAGATAGATGGTAGACTGTATTTAATATTTAAATTATTTTTTTTTCACGGATGTATGCACTTTCAAAAATACTTCCAGGATAGTGCTAATAAGCGGGAACTCTTATATCTGAATACCGCACCTGATAGTAAATAGCCATGTGTCATTCCAGCTGATAGGTTTGTATTTGTCTCATTGCTGTTAACAGCTTTGTATTCGATCGAATGTCGGCTGGTGGGGAAGGGCTTTGATCATCTCCTACAGCACGGTGAGGTGAACGAATTTCTAATTTGCGGGTGAAGAAATTGCTGAAGGAGATGGTTCCGCAGCAGACTTTATAGACATAATCAAGAATCCTATTGTAGCATTAACGTGGCAGAGCTTCAGACAGATAATACGCCCGAGACTTGCACCAGATCAGATTAGTAGCAGAAGACCTGTACTAATTGCGAAAGTCGAATGTTTGGAGATTTTTGGTTTTTTATCAGGAGTCAATTATCTTAGTTGGTTGTATCTTCTGAATGGGACAGAGTACGTCAAGGAGAATGAAACTTTTCATGGCAATTAAATTCCAGAATTTCTCAGAATTTTTGCTAGAAATCTGCTGAGAGGAAGTCGTCAATGAAATATTTTTCATTTCTCGTTTTGTTGGTGTTTGAACCATGGCCTCACGTCTAATAACGTCAACACAGCTGGACTACGGCGACAAACATTAATCCAGAATACCATTAATTTTGTAAGAATTCGGAAGTGAGTTTAATCACTGAAAGCTCGGTATACAAAATTTTCGATGTGTTATTTAGGAATTCACCTTTTGTTTTATCCAACACTGTATACAATAAATAGAAAAGATTGCGACTGCCCTAAAATAAGTTTAAAAATTAAACAACAAGATTTAGGAACGCGTTAGCGAAAAACGCTGCCTGTGTAATAACGCTGACAAGGGATAATAGATTTGAATGAAAAATTAATACGTTACCGTAGTTGTTAATTAAAAGTTGCCAAATAGAAAGTATTGAAATTAAGTAGTTTACGGAAGCCAGCGTAAAAAGTTATGTTTTTGTAGTAGACATTTTAATTAAAATTTTAATGTTTTTTGTGTTGCATTAGGAAATAATTTATTCATGACTAATTTGATGTAAAAATGTTTTTTAATTTTTTACTTTTTATTCTTTATTCCATTTAGATGTATGCCTTAATCGTATGAATACGTTGGAATTAATGAAAAATATAATAAAAAGTAATTTGGAAAATATAAACTAATTAAGCAATTTTATTATGAAACACAGGATGTTTAAATAAAACATATTTAAAGTTGGAAATAGGCACACGGCCTTATAAACCCGGTTTGTTGAAAGAATTTGAAGACATAACAATCCTTCACTCAGAATTAGGACCTAGCTTCTCATACCACTTATGTTGTGTGAGTTAATTTTGTACATGATTGGCGGGACCTACAGTTTAAAGTCGACACCGAAAGACAGATATTTTTGAGAAACTTTTCATGGCAATTTTATTTACTCTCAGAATTTTTGCCAGAAATCTGGTGAGAGTAAGTTGCCGAACCAACCAGTTACTTGGACTTGGTCGTAACATCATTTCGATCACAGCGGCCATGCTTACAGGTCATTATGTCATGGGAAGGCACGCAGAAAGAATTCAGCTCCCATTTAACTACCTCTGCCGTGGATGTAGATCCGCTGGGGACGAGGAGACTGTTATAAACTTTCATTGTCAATGCCCATCGGATATAGGTTATTTGGCTCTCTAATGCTTGTCAGCTTGACGGAGCTATTGTCCATTGATGTCAAGGATATAGCTTCGTTTTTCAAGCTTACTGGCTGGTTTTCGAACCGCCCATGCGCTGACCAGCTTCTTTCTGGTTTGGAGGAACCTGGCCAGTACAGGAACTGCGTTCACCTGTGGCGTCACAACGGGCCGATATGTGTGCTCAAATGAGCTTTTGGTATCAAAGCTACCACTCTGAACTAACTAAGTTGCCGAAGAAATTTTTTTCGTATTCCGTTTTGTTGGAGATTTCTAATCTGGATTTTAACCGTAGCCTCACGTCTAATTAGCCAACACACTACCTACTAGTCTACGACGACTTCAACAATTTTGTTCAAAAATTGGATTTGACCGATTGCATGGGTTATAGTGGCTTTAAAAACCGCTGTGGCTTATGGTTTATTTATAAACGCCTGCGACTTAAGATGGTCCCGAGCTCTCCTGCATGATATATAATTAGAATAAGCTAAGGCACACTTAGCGCCTTCCTTCCTATTGACACTATATGACGTTGGTGTTCAGGTCAATCAATTCAGCCCAAAATAAGCTACTAATCATCGACCAATAGCGCTAGCCGTTTGCAATGATAGATTGGCAATTGTCGTTCTCAAAGAAATACGAGTATGACGCCACTATCACAAAACCTACACCAAACAGTCAATTTGTCGAAAAGTATTGAACTCTAGAGATGAAGTCAACGTAGTCTAGTAGGTAGTGTGTTGGCTTATTAGACGTTAAGCCACGGTTCAAAGTCTAGGGCAGACATAAAACCGAAAATATAAAAAAAAAATTTTTCGGTGACTTCCTCTGAACAGATTTTAGGCAAAAACTCTGAAAGTAGTGCTATATGAGCTCCCAAAGCATATAAAATTGTACGGCTTATGGATTGAATAGACGATAATGATATTCGTCAAACGGAACAGATTAATGTCAACGAAGACATTAAATTCTTAGTGAGTTACACTAAGCTGAAATTTTATCGCCACTATTATTCTTATCCCCACTGTTATTTAAAGAATATTCTATGAAACAAGTGACAGGTTAGGTTAGGTTAGAGGACGTGTACTTGTCAATTAAGACAAGTACAGTACCCGGAAGTCGAATTGACCCATTGTACAAAGTCCTACCACTTATGTTGTGTGTGTTAATTTTATACATGAGTGGTGGGACCTACAGTTTTAAAGACGACTTCGAACGACAGATTTTTGAGAAACTTTTCCATGGCAATTTTATTTTATTAACTGTCACAGTTTTTGTCAGAAATCTGCTGAGAGGAACTCGCCGAAAAATAATTTTTGTATTTTGTCTTTGATGTCTGGCCTGGGGCTCGAACCCTGGCTTTTGCGTCTAATAAGCCAACACACTACCTACAAAATACGGCGACTTCAAAAAAAAAAAAAAGAAACAAGTAATAGTGTCAAGTAAATAAAAGAATAAGTATCATTATATAAAAAAATCCGATACGCTGCTAATACCACTTTACTGTCTGACAGCATGGCTGGCCTTCAAAATATAATCGTCTAACTTGTAGTAAATCCTACGAAGTGAAATTTAATAATGTTAAGGAACTAACAAGCGGTTTTCTACTTGATCTTCTGCAGTGAAAGCTTTTTTATTTACTTTTCGCGTGAAGTCACCGTAGTCTATTAGGTAGTGTGTTGGCTTATTAGAGGTGAGGTCACGGTTCAAACCCCTAGTCAACCATTTCGAACAAAACGAAATATGAAAAAATATTTCTTCGTCGATTGACTCTCATCAGATTTCTGGCTAAAACTCTGAGAGTAAATAAAATTGCCAGGAAAAACTTGTCCCAAATCTGTCGTTCGGAGTAGACTTTAATTTGTATAAACTCGTATAATATTAACACACACAAGATAATTGCTGCGAGAAGCTAGGTTGTAATCCTGATTGAAGGGTGATAATGAATAATTATGTTATGTATGTACTGTTCGCGTATGTCAGATGTTCCTGATCTTTCGGCAATGGCTTCAGCTAACTTTGTGTTATCCGCTCTTGGGTTTTCCGCAATTCCTGAAGAATAAATCTGACGTTTCTGCCAAGAAGCTTTCTTTGGCCTCCATTGTGAGGTTTTTCTTCGACTGCAATATTGTTACTTTATTTCTTAAATTAGTTCGTGTAGTAGATCAATTTAGATTTCGAATTTTGATTATAATATTGTGATTCATTCTTAATTTAATAATCAAATCTCTAATCTTTCATTTCTTTAATCCATAACCAATATTATTTTGCACTTTTTTAACTTTAACTGATACTTTATGTTTAATAACATGGTATAACAGTGAAAATAGCCCCGAGTAGCTACATAGTCTAAGTTTTTGAGTAGAACTCAAGAATACAAAAAAATTGACAAAAACAGTTTTTTCTGGATTTTTCGCACAAAAACATTGATTACTCAAATATTTTTAGACCCATTTTGAAAAACCAAAGTTTTTATAAGCCAACCCCTTAAACTAACTTAAACACAAAAATGTTGTTCAAAGTAGTTATGAGTTTTGATCAGGAGAATATTGTTACGAAAATGGAAATGGTGTTACATCATTTAACATTAAAATGATCAACAAAACCTACAAAAACAATGTACTTGTTTACATAATCGACAAATAATATAAAACAAATAAGATATACTAACAGCATCAGTATAAAAAAGGGGATAAGAAACTAAACAAAAATGCAACAACAAACAATGTAAACAAAATACACAAACAACAATGAAACAACGATGATTACATTTAAGGAGGTCCCGAGAAGGCGAATCCACGAACATTCGACTTCAAGATCAGTCATCAGACTGTTTACGTTGGCATATAAAAGGCAAGGCAAGGCAGGCAACGGAATCAGCTTGTGCTCGGTTATAAAGATCTGCCGAATAATTGTTAGTGTTTACGCCAAAAGAGTGTGAAGAAGAATAACAAACAAAGTAAATTGTTGTTGTATCAAGTTGTGAACAGTGGCACAGAATTGTGCGAGCAATAAAGAATTTATCTAAAACTAAACACAACTTAATTTTTTTAATTTGCAATCTTCGAACTCATGTTTAACAATATAATTTATTTCCAATTTTTTCAAGTTTGATAATTTTTAATTGCAAAATTTAATCGAAAAATATATAATAAACGACATTCTTGTGAATACATTGACACTTCATTGGATATAAATCAAAATCACGGTAGTCATTATTTAAAGAGTCGTGTTATTTGTATTTCTTATATATGCAGTCGTCATTGTCTAGTTGTTAGTGTGTTGGCTTATTAGACATGAGGCCACGGTTCAAACCCCAGGCCAGACATCTCCAACAAAATGAAATATGAGAATATATTTCTCCCGCCGACTTCCTCTCAGCAGATTTCTAGCAAAAACTCTGAAAGTAAATAAAATCGACATAAAAAGTTTCTTAAAAATCTGTCGTTCGGGGTCGACTTTAAACTGAAGGTGCCGCCACTCCTTTACCTTTTAAAAACTTTTAAAATGTGAGTTCGTAGATTGCAAATAAAATAAAAATAAATTCGTGTTCAGTTTTAATTAAAATTCTTTATTATTCGCACAATTCTGTGTGCCACTGTTCACAACTTTATGTATACAACAACAATTGCTTTGTTTGTTATACCTCTGTGTACACCATTTGCATAAACAATAACAATAACTAGACAATTCTTCGACTGATCTTTGTAACGGCGATCTTCAAACCACGATTACTCTCTTCAAACACAATGCGTCTGCACACAGGACTTACTGAACTTTTACTAACTCCGTTGCCTGCTTTTCTTGCCTTTTGTATGACAAAGTAAATAGTCTGATGAATGTTCATGAAGGCGATTGTTCGTAGCTTCGCTTTCTCCAGATCTCTATAAACGTAAACATTGTTGTTTCATTATTGTGGTTTGTGTATTTTTGTTTACATTTATTCTTGTAGTGTTTGTTGTTGTATTTTTGTTTACTTGTTTACCATTTTTTATGCTGGTATTTGTTGTCATATTACGCAGTACGATAATTTGTAAATAAGTTCATTGTTTTGTTTTTGTAGTTTTTGTTTATAATTTTAATGTTAAACGATGTAAAAGCAAAACACTAGATTTTTTCATTTTCGTAACAATATAGACACAACATAAGTGGTGTGAGAAACTAGGCCGTAATGCTGACGTTTGCACATGACTGTATGTATTTATATTTTATAAAGCTGTTACTCTTGTTTGATTTTAAATTACTTTATGAATAACCATGTTGAACAACTCGACTGAAACTTTGGAAAACTAAACCATTTTAATTTAAAAATATCTTCACCAAAATATTTTTGTCAAAAAAATAGCTACCAAGGAAATATCAAGAAAACACAAAAACAAGAATATCGAAAGAAAAATCAAGATTTAGCAGAAGTAGCTCTTCTGAATAACAAAAGAACTCTGATCAACACTTCAGTTGATCAATAATAAAAGCAAAAACTTCAGTGTGCATGTGTTTGTTTTAGCAAAAATGTGTTTACAATGTAGATGTACATACATACACATACTTATTGGTACCTGTATTTAATTAAAAATGATTCAGTGTCTTCTTATCTACTTTTAAAGGGTTTTGTCTTTTCCTTTTTCTTTCCCAAATTTTCCTTTTTTTATTTGTTCATAAAAGAAAAAAGTCATTGCATGCGTAGGAGTTTATGATTTCAAATACCGAAAAAAGAACTGATGCTGGGGATTTTCACTAAACTGATGAGACGAATGGATGTGACAAAAGATGGCAACAACATTTGATGCCTCATAAACAGGAAATAGTATTGAAGTATTCAAGATTTGATACACACGGGGTTAAAAAAGTGATAAAAATATTGTGAAATATTTGTTATTTAGTTATGCTTCTGGTCTGAATATAAAACTTGTATTGCATTCCCCAACATCTACATTACGGACGGAGAAGCTAGTGACCTGTGGAATTTTCGGTTTACACATGAAAACATATTACTTGTATGAATTTCTTAATGTCAATGTATACTTAAGATTATGAGAAGCCAGATTATATACATAACAAACTCGATTAAATGAATTTCGGCCTGCCGCAACACATCCTTCCAGGCGTCCCTGCTTCTTGCGCGCCTACGCCAGTTGGTCACACCAATCGATGACAGGGCTTCCTCGATTTGTCCTTCCAATGCAGACAAGGTCATCCTCTTTGTCGCCTTCCGCACGTTTCCGCATCAAATACCCTTCTCGCCGGAGCATCCTCCTCCATTCGAACGACAGGGTCGAGCCAGCGCAGTCTCTGAATATTAATACGCTGCACAACGTCTATGTTGTTGAGGAGTTCATACAGCTCAGGTTGCATCGGATGCGGAAATCATCGCCATCTCGCACTGGACCGAAGATCTTATGTAGGACTTTTCTCTCGAATATTCTTAAGGCTGCTGCATCAGTGGTTAATAGCGTCCATGCCTTTGCGCCATAAAGAGGGTCATCTACTTAGTGTTGGGCCTCAAAAAAAGGTACTCTGCAGAGTTCCAGTGCTCCATGTAGCTTTGAATAACTGCCTTTTGCGTGATCACAAGATAGCTTAGAAAAAGACGTCGAAGGAATATTTTTCTATATTTTTTTGTTTTGTTCCAGATGTCTGAGCTGGGTTTGAACAACGGACTTGCGTCTAAGGCAGCACACTATGTACATACTATCTAGATTAGATTAATATAAACATGCCTGTGCATGGCACTAAAATTGTTTGAGCACATACTTTGGTAGTTTGAGAATTGGCCATTACAACCCTTCAGTCAGGATTACGGTCTAGCTTCTCACACCACTCATGTTGTGTGCTTTAATTTTATACGTGAGTGGCGGGACCTACAGTTTAACGTCGACTCCGACCGACAGATTTTTGAGAAGCTTTTCATGGCAATTTTATTTTTACTTTCAGTGTTTTTGCCAGAAATCTGCTGAGATGAAGTCGACGAAGAAATATTTTTTTTTTCATATTTCGTTTTGATGTCTGACCTGCGATACGAACCCGGGCCTTACGTCTAATAAGCCAACACACTACCTACTAGACTACGGCGACGCCTATTAATTAAGATAAGCACATCACAATTTTTCCTTTAGAATTTATAAGAAAATTTCAACAGTAGATTGTAACGTATGAGGAATATTTTATATTTGAAATTTAATATTACTCATACGCTTATAAGTAATATTAAGAAAATAATTAAAATGTAGCAGATTTATAGGCTGAACTATCTTAAGTATACTTAGGCCAATAAAAAGCGAAAATGATAAGGAACAGTTTGACATTGATTTGTGATTGACTTTCAACTGTAACTCCCACAACTCATGGATAAAAATTAACACACACAGCATATGTGATGTGAAAAGCTAGGTTGTAATCCTGACTAAAGGGTTATAATGACCAATTATGTAAGTAAAAATGTAATCCTTGTTATCCTTGTTATCCTCTAGGAAATTTCCATTATTAAAAATTAAAACTGTAACAACAAATATTTTTCGCTGTTTTTTACACTTTGAAATTTCATGAAAAATATTATGTTTTAGTTTTCATATAGTTTTAAATACCATTGTAAGATCTACAATACTGTCACATATTTTCAAATATCCTGACTCCCCCAAAAGTATTTCGTCAATGTATTGGAACTTGCGTCCTTATGTGACAGCAAATTGAAACTCAACGATAAAATAATGGTGGCAATAACAAAAAAATCTCTACAGTTTTTATAACTCCCTTTATAATAACAACAAAAACATAACGTTGAACTCATGGTTCTGTCTGAGAACAGAAGGAAAATAAAAAATGCTTTTGGTATTTCGATATTAGTATAGAATACGTATGCCATTCTGAGTAAGAATTGACACAGTTGCCTTAAGATACGATAAACGAGTCAACATTGATGTGAAATTCACGAATTAAAAGAAATTATATTTAATCAATTATTTTTATTGATCTATTATTCAAACTGTGGTTAAAATTGTTGCAATTAAAATTTCTGTTTTTCCCATAACTCGCACACCTTGATCTGAAGGCATTACTCTGCTTTTAAAGAAAAGCTATCTGGCTGTCGTTGTAACGGTTGCTATTATCAGAGATGGTGTCTTAAATAAATTAATTGTCACCAGAATCAGTTCAATGGATGTAAAATGAATGCAAGAATATTTGAAACAAAAGTAAACATTATGAATTGATTTCTGCAGCCCTTAAAGGCCTTAGTTTCCAACAAAAAAGTTACATTTTCAATTTATTTATAAATTTTAAATTGATTTGGATCAAGTTACGCTAGTACTATATGCAAACATTTTGTCGATGTTAATATACATTGACTTAAATAAGTCTCCAACATCGAACATGTGGGGACAATTTACATTAGATTTCAAAAACCACTTACCAGACTTAAATATAATAAAATTAAATGAACTTGTGATTATGAGTATAAGAATTAGATACCAAGAATTATGTTAAAAAAGAGTCCGTACAGCAATGAACATTTAAATTGATTTATTACGAATTTCCTTTTAATAACAGGTTTGAAATCCCTTGGAAACAAAAAAATTTGATTTTATGTGATTTCTGTCCCATTATTCCAGACTTCTTCAACAATGGCATCTTGGGGCATTTGCTGATTAGTTGCTGTGTGCTGCAAATTTTGTTTTTTTTTTTAATACACCATAAAAAATTTATGGAGTTTGAATCTGGGATATGGGTGATGGAATATTACTTTTATGCCATTGTATTGAAATCATTCTTCCACAATATTGGGACAAGCGATTCGAATTACACGGTGCGACAGTCAAAATACACCCAGCTAATGACATAGTGTTGGTTGCGAGTTTTGTGAGTAGAACTCAAAAATATTTGTTTCATATTTCTCGAACCCTCCAGACTTGTTGTATTTGACAAAAACTTTGATCTTTTTACCCAAAGTTATTGATTACCCAAATATTTTTTAACCTATTTTCAAAATCCAAAGTTCTTTAAAAAGGGAACAGATGAGCCTTTAAAGTGGTATACATAAAAATACGGTTCAATCTTTTTTTCCATTTTTTTGCAAGTTGAGCTATTCTTAATTGAACAATTTAATTAAAAAAGATAAAATAATTGATGACATTCTGAAAGTGCATTATAGAGATTGACACTTCGTTTGATCAAATCGGGCAAAAATTACCGTAGTTATTAATTAAATAGTATAACAGACGTGTTATATTTTTCATATATGTCATCTTATCAAATAAACTTTCAGTTAAAGAATTTTCAAAAATTTTGACGGAAGTTGATGGTATCTCGTAAAATATGTCAATTTCACGTTTGCACGACTACCAGAAGCCGGGTAATATTAGAGTTTTTTGCAAATATTATTTCTCTTTGCGCAAAAATTGGCCAACTACTGGTGATCGGTCCAGCATGAATTTGACACATTTTCGATTTGCGATAAACAATCAAGTTCCATCAAAAATTCTAAAAATTTTTTAACTATAAATTCATTTGAAAAATATATATATGAAAAATATAACTCGACTGTTAGACTCTTTTAATAATAACTACAGTAATTTTTGTCCGATTTGATCAAAAAAGTGTCCATCTCTTCACAAGATAATGCGATTTTAGAATGTCATCACTTGTTTCATATTTTTAATTAAAGTTTGCTACTATGAACGGACAAATTTGAAAAAATATGAAAAAAATTAGCATTTGTCAAGTTTACCTCATCAAACCCCATAGCATATTATATTATGTATATCGTTTTAAAGGCCCATCCATCTCCTTTGTAATAAGGTTTAAATTTGCACATCGGTTCAGAAATGTTTGTGTAATCAATAAATTTGTGCGTAGAATAAAAAAAAAAAACAGTTTTTGTCAAATAAAGCAAGTTTGGATATAAAAAAAATTTATAAAAAAATATTTTTTAATTTCTACGCTACAAAACTCGTAACTTAAAAATATGAAAAAATAAAATTTTTTGGTGGATCTTCATTGTTTATCGCAAAATGTGTCAATTTCACGTTTGTACGACTGCCAGAAGTCTGTTAAACGAAGTGTCAATCTCTTCAAAAGATAATGCACTTTCAGAAAAAAGTGAAAAGGTCTAATATACCGTTTTTGTCAAATAAAACAAGTTTGGATGGTTCGAGGAATAATATAATATTTTTGAGTTCTACTAAACAAAACTCACAACCTACACTGTGTCATTAGCTGGGTGTATTTTCACTGTCGCACCGTGTTATAAGCATAAATAGGGCTTTTAAAATAATTTTATTTTATTCAAATTCTTGGTGTACGAAGACTTATTTGAGCCAATGTATATATTTTTGTATATGTATCTATTCCCAGTGAATTAAAAAAGCTATATTAATAAGATAAATTAAGAAGATTACTTATTGTCCCAAAGGGCAATAGTCAATATGAAGTGGAAGTCCAAATGTAATCAATTTTAGATTAGAAAACATAATTAGTTCCATAATGAAGTTATATGGATCCTATTTACTATGGTACACATTTCCATTTTTATTATTGACACTTTTAATGTAATTATATCAACAGACGTCACAAAAGATGGTGAGTTTAAGGCACAGAATCTGTTAATTAAAAGAATTTGTAAAGAACAATATAAAAAATTGCCAACAAAAAATTAAATTCACGCGCATCTTAATATCTACTCCTGTCCAGCAATTATGGGAATGGATAAATTAAAAATAAATTAATTAAGTGTTGTTAGTATACAGCCTACTCTTTTATAATTTCGTTATTTTTCCTAGAAAACATTATTTGTCAGATTGATATGGTTTTCACGTAAAATCAAACATTCATACAATTGATGTTCATTTGGCATGTTAAGCAATCAAGTTAATGTCCCAGATTCTACAAATAATGTTTATACATCTACGTTTATACCACGTATTAAGAAGTCTGAAAAAATGATTACAATTCAATTAAATTAAACAAAATTCATCTTTAATTAGTAAAACAATCCATTAATGCTACAGGTACGTATAGTATTGCTTAAAATATTTTGGAAAAACTTTGAGTTGTAATTAATCTCCTACCAAAAAATAAAAAACCACTTAGGACCAATATTACAACTTCCCGTTAAAGTTGGTTTTAGTTAAAGCTAACTTTAGCTAAAGTGAACTTTAAAGTCATCTTTAACTCATTTTCGTTATCACAACCTAATGATAAAATAAATTAAACTGGTTCAAAAATATGGCAGTGCCGGATCAATGTCGATAACACTGCTCAATTAAACAAGTTTTTTTTAAACTCAGTGGCAAAGACGGGCTTCGTCTTTTTGTTGTATATGCTACTGTTTTTATATTTGAAGTTGCTATATTGAAAATACTATTTGATATGGCAAGTTCAAACATACATTTTAAAAGTTACCGATAGTTTTACCATATTGCCCACTTATAATAATGAAAAACAATTTATCTGTCCGTTAAAATCCTCCCTTTAGTTAACGGCAAGTTGTAATAATATGTAAAAATCTACGAATAATAATTTTAATTAAAACTAAACACAGACTTATTTTTATTTTATTTGCAATATATTTAAACATTTTTAAAAGGTAAAAACGTAACAATACATAAATAGAAAATATTTCTAATAATTATTTAATAACTAATATATATACTACTTGATTGGTCATTACAACCCTTCAGTCAGGATTGCAACTTAGTTTCTCACACCACTTATGTTGTGCGGGTTAATTGTATACATGAGTGGCGAGACCTACAGTTTAAAGTCGACTCGAATGACAGATTTTTGAGACATTTTTCATGGCAATTTTTTTTACTCTCAGGGCCATTATAACAACTTGCCGTTAAACTTGGGTTTAGTTAAAGGTAACTTTACAGTTCCCTTTAGCTAAGGGCTTTAACTTATTTTCGTTATTACAACTTACAGTTAATTTTTTTTAAAAATATGGCAGTGCCGGAGCAATGTCGATAAAACTGCTCAATTATGTAAGTTTTTTTACAGCAGTGGCAACCGCGGGCTTCGTTTTTTGTTGTATATGCTCATTTTATTTAAATTTGAATGATAATGAAAATAATATATAATATGGCAAGTTCAAACATAAACTTAACTTTAAATGTTAAAGGTAGGATGATCCTCCCTTTAGCTTAACGATCACTTCTATCTTATTCGGTACTCATAATAATGAAAAACAATTTATCTGCCCGTTAAAATCCTCCCTTTAGTTAACGGCAAGTTGTAATAAAGGCTCTCAGATTTTTTGCCAGAAATCTGCTAAGAGGAAGTCGCCGTAGAAATACTTTTCGTATTTTGTTTTGATGTCTGAACGGGGCTTTACGTCTTATAAGCCAACACACTACCTACTAGACTACGACGACTTCAATGTTTGAGATGTTATTTTTAGTATATAAAGTTATCCTTTTTTTGGTAACATCAACACTTACAACGCGTCAGACTGGTGCTTAAGCAATACATTTAAAAAGCAATAAAAATACTTACTATTGGAATGTAGCAATCAATCTGAAGTAAAATTGATCTCATTTCTGTTATTGTAATCAATACAAGCGCAACATTTAAATAAAGGCATAGATTGAATGCGTATGTGATGATAAATGGAACTGGCAATGTATGCACGCGTGCAATCTAATAATTTTTATTTCAACAGAAAACACGTGTCATATAATCAAAGTTTGTTAGGCAATAAAATTTTATTATTAGAAAATAAAATAAACAGGAAATAATCAAAAAAAAAAAAATAATATCAAATATATAAATTATGTTCGAAATAAGCATAACATTGCGTTTTCAGCATAACAAATTTTTTAAAACGTGATTCCCAAATTCATGGAGATTCCTGGTAATTACAATTGATTATATGTGTAGATTGTTTTGTTTCCTATAAAATTCTAAAAAATATTATTTTCTTACCTGATAAAATTTAATTCAAAGTTTATTACACTCTGATAACCTTAAGTTTATAGTCAGTATCTAAATACTATTTATGAGATCAGGAAGCGAGAAAGAAGTGTTTTTAGATATAAAATTTAAAACAATGTGGTCGCCGTAGTATTGTAGGTAGTGTTTTGGCTTATTAGACGACAGTCCGTGAACAAACGCCTGGCTCCAGAAAAGGGAAATGTGAAAAATATTTCTTTTCGCAACTTCCTATCAGTAGTCTTCGAGCAAAAACAAAAAAATTACCATTAAAATTTTCTCAAATCCATTGTTCATTATAGACACTCATGAATGGCACTCTTAAAAAATTAGCACACATAACATGATTGGTGTGAGAAGCTAGACTCTAATCATTGTTTAACATTAAAATGATAAACAAAAGCTACAGAAACAAAAACTATGGACATGTTTAAATGATCAACAAATAAACACAAATTTTCAGTATAAAAAATAGATAAACAAGTAAACAAGCAGGCAACACCGCAAGGACAAAAGTAAACAAAATACACAAACAACAATAACCTAAAAAACCTTTTTACATTTAGAGAGACTTCGCGAAGGCAAAGTCATTCTCCTTCAATAGCATTCTTCAGACTGTTTACCCTGTCCTAGTTTGAAAAGCTCCTTTGTAAAGATCTAACGAACAATTGTTAGTGTTCACGCAGTAGAGTGTAAAGAAGAATAACAAACAGAGCAAATTGTTTTTGTTTATATGAAGTTTCGACCAGTGGCACCCGGAATTGTGCGAACAATATAGAATTTTAATTAAAACTAAACACAAATTAATTTTTATTTTATTTGCAATTTACGAATTCACATTCTAAACATTTTTAAAAAGTAAAAACGTTACAATATACAAAACAAACTTTTTGATGCATGGATAAGGCCTCCACTTTTCGACATTTGATAATGTTCAAATACATTTAAGGCTTATTCAAAACTATTTAAATTTCTAAATTGGAACCTTTGCCCTTCTTTATAGTATGAGACTCTAGGTATCTTGGTTAAGAACATGGTAACAATTTTTGTATAAAATATCTGTGGTTTAAAAAATAGGAATAAATCTTTGTCGCCTAGTATAATTAAAAATAAAATTTTACTGTTTCCATTGAGGTTCATTCAGTATCATATTCTATTTTGTAAATAACGTATCATTATTAAAACGTGTCCTTTATTTTAATTTAAATTTTTATTGTTTTAACAAATGCGTTATCAATATTAATAATTTTTATTTTGTACATAATAAATTATAAAAATATTGTGCAGCTTAAAATATACAATATACATATGTATGTATGTTAATTATTGGGACATAAATTAATTTTCAGTAAAATAAAATATGAAATAAATTTTGATTTAACGGTATTTAACCACCATAAATTTTATTGAATAAAATTAAAAATAAGCAAATAAGAAAGAAAGTGAGGGAATTTTTTGTAAATTATTAATAAAAATAATAATCCTGACGGATTAAATCACCCAAAGGCCTTCTCTTTACGTTGAGTTGAACAATAGTTTTACGAATATAACTCAAATATTAGCAGCACTGTAGGTAAATAAACTGGAACGGGAAAGTCGGTCGTTGGAATGCAGAACTTATAGGAAAAAACAAATCTCTAAGATGCGCAGTCTTTACTAAAAAAAAGCGGGCATATTTAGTTGAGTATATTTTATGCATTCAGTGAATTTGCTCATTAGCTAATTTTTTATTCAACAGCAAATCCACTTAGAATTGGTACTGAAATATGCTTTGTAGACGACGAGCAACTGGTAGAAGTTTACTTGGTTAGATGTATTATTAGATAATTAATTGTCTTGTCTTTACTCTCATAGTAAGCAATGGTTTTCACGAAAGCCTAGAAAAACTTAACAAACAATAGATGGCAAATCAACTTTAAAGTGGTTTAGGCGATTGGCGATGGTATGGGGTAGCTTGAGGTCTAAGTGTGATGGAGTAGTCCACCGAAAATTTGTTACAATGACTTCTCAATCCTATGTAAACATTTTAAGCATTAACTTACTCGCCACTCAATATTATTGTCAGTTTTATTACGGGGCATTGCATTATGGCCTAGTATGAAGAGCGCATTATCTTAGACACCTCCCGAGTGATTTCTGTAGAAGCTGTAGAGATGGGGAGGAGGAAAGAAGAAAGAACCAAATAGGGTGCCATGCATTTATGTATATTGGCAGTCTGAGTTGCTTCTCGAAAACTTCGAAATTTTTGGGAACTAGGGGAAAAATGGAAAACTGTGGTAGCACAATGGGCCCAATGTAGCCTAGATATGTTCATTCATACCCCTTGAATGGACAGCCACTTCCATCTACCTTACTATCTACCAATCGCTGCAGAAAAATCCGAATTGTGGATATTGTTTTGCAACATGATAATGACAGTAAGCATGCCGATAAACTTACAAAGAAATGGCTTCATGACCATTGAATTCCTCTGAGGAGTTTCCAAAAGTGATGCTGTCTCTACCCCTGAAAATTTTAAAGTATTGTGGGCACTTGTTCGAATATCTTGGAATGAAATAGAACCAGGAACTGTTAAAATTTATTTGATAGTATGCCGCGCCACATAAAGGCTTAAATTACTGTTAAAGGAGGCTATACGAAAAAATTGAATACTGGGTTATATTTTATTATATTATTTTTATAAAAGAATACTGCGCTAAAACCTATCAGATGACTTGAAGACGTCGCCAACTACTGTTTTAATTTATTCCTTTACATTACTGTCATAAACCACATTCCACACGTCTCATTATTATTTCAGGTCTTCCAACTAAGCAGACGATTGATCAATTCCGGCAGATGCTAAGGTATTTTGGATACAGTGATGAGGATTTTTCCTCATTAAATATTGCTTGGAACTGGTGCTGATTGACTTTCCCAAGAACTCCGTACTTTATTTTATATCTGGCAATACTTATGTCATTATATTCTGTCACAAAATTAAGTATATTATCTCTATTGAACGTAACGATTTACGCTTGAGTAACTTTGGAATTTATTGGGCCAACGAGACACTGCACAATGATGACGATTTTGCCAAAAAATCATGTTATTTTCATCTTCTTGGGTACGTTAATAAGCAGAATTGCCGTATTTGGGGCTCAGAAGACTTGGTATTACAGAAGCCAATGCACGATTGACTGTTTGGTGCAGCTTGTGGAGCGGAAGCATCATAGGCCCCCATTTCTTTGAAATGAGGATGGCGCAAGCATTACGGAATTAATTTAATTCAGATATCAATCGCACAATGACAACCGTTTTTTTTCCGCTCTTCATGGTATTGATGTGAACGATATTTGGTTTCAACAAGATAGTGCAACTTGTCACACATCTCATGCCATAATCGATTTATTCCAGCAAACGTTTGATGGCGGTTCAATTAGTCGAAATGGTGATGTCAATTGGTCACAAAAAGGTACAATTTGATACTCTTGGACTATCTTCTGTAGAGTGGCGTTAAAGAAAAGTGTTATGCTGACAATACAGAGACATTTGAGCCATTGGCGAGATACGACTAGAAAAAGTGCACGAAAATTGGTTTGATCACGTGAGGTACTGTGAGTTTAGCCGTGGCAACCATATGAATGAGATAACATTCGCTTTCTAACCGGAAAAATTGTACTTCACAACAAAACAAGAAAAAATTTGCAAACATTTCAAACAATTTTTGTTTATTGCATTTTTAAATTTATACTTTTAAATTTTTCACAGCATACATACATTTCCACTACATACGGTTTATCACGTTCTTAATTATTCCATAAAAAGTGATAAAAATATTTTAGTGTGCTTATGAACTCACAGATTGTCTATTTGGACTACAGTAATCCTTCGATTTTCGTCGCCTCGGTTAACGTTTTTCGATTTACGTCGTCAAATTTTTTGTTCCCTCTAACTTCAATTTGCGTCCTCATTCGATTTACGTCGCCTTTTTTTGGAACCAACTGCGACTTAAATCAAGGGATTACTGTAACTTTTTTGAGTTCCTTGTTAAAAACATACTAATTTGTTGTATGAGAAATATGAGCAATATTAAATTCGATTTACGTCGTTTCGATTTACGGCGCCTTTTTTGGAACCAGCTGCGACGTAAATCGAGGGATTACTGTATATGCGGAGTGCGTTTTCTTTCAGAAATATTTATGGTTAGCAGATCAATTTTTTTATTTTTTGGTGGCTGATAAGAAAAAAATTTTTTCTATTTCGTTTTGTTTTTTAAACCTTCAAGCGATAATAATATTCTTGTGATAAAAATTAACATGAAAATATTAAGGTCAGTAAGAGTTTTTTTAATTCTTAGGAAGTAAAAATTGTACATTTTATTTCATTCTCAGTAATAAATTATAGCAATTGATTTCACCCTTCCGTAGATGAGTTCTTGAAACAGTCGGACCCTAGTTTTGAAATCCCCGTTTTTTGTGTTAGCTTTTACAAATTTATTGCTGTTACAGTCACTGTATTGTTGTCATTGTTGGCAAAAACAATTGTTTTTATAAAAATAACGAATGGGAATCAGTTGTTTAATTAAAAGACAATATAAAAGAATAAAAGAAAAAATAAAATAACGAAAAATATAAGAAACAAGACAACCAGATTGCAACGCATTTGTGTAATCGATTAGAAAAATTAACCGAAAACAGATGAAAGAAAATGAGTGAAAGTAGAGAGATAGAAAATGGGACTGAGAAAAATGCGTTTCATTTGAATAGCACACCGTACACATTGAAAATCTCCCCCTTTATCATTGTAAGAAATAAAAATAGCGGATTGCTTTTATTAAATTGTTTTTAAAACACGACATAAAAAGAAAAATACTAAAAAAAAAACAATCAAATTCCGTTTCACTAGGATAGCACCTTTTTTAATAAATGTACAAAAAATTATTTTTTATTAAGATTTTTAATTTTTTTATTTATAAAAATCAAAATTCAAATATTTTTAGTAGTAAGTTGAGCCTCCCTTGTTCAGAATATTCTCGTTTATCCTATTAGCCATTGACTCGTACAAATTGTTCAAATTGCCGAGAGAAATTTAGCCCATGTCCTTTGAATGGTCTCAATAAGTTCGGCTGTGTTTGAAAATTATTTTCAGGACTCGGAAACTTCTGACCATCCATCCCCAAACATTCTCTATTATATTTAGGTCCGGCTGGTATGGTGGTCAATTCAAAAGGTTAACATTTTTGGACTCTATGATTTGACCACACAGGCATTATGTTGTCTTGCTGAAAAGTCCACGGCAATAAACCAAAAAGGTTTTCAAACTGTGAAAATGCCTTTTCTAAAACACCTTGATATATTTTAGCGTTCATAATTGAACTTAGAAACTGGAGCTCACAGGTGGCATAATAGTGCCCCACACCATAATTCCGCCGACTCGACTGTGTCCAAATGGTGAGTCTCCTTTCTCAAATGGTGAAAACAATAATTGTAGCCGTCAGTGGCCTCCAAATTAAACTTCTTCTAGTTAGAAAAAGCAACGCGGTTCCACTCGTTGCTCCATACCGTATTATCTCGACAGAATTTCAACCGCATTTCTTTTCGTGCAGAGTTATGTGGTGGTCTTTCCTTTAATTTGAGTCGCTTGAGGTGATTTGCTCCAGAAATAATACGCCACACTGTGGTGTTGCTAGCTTGGACACCTACTTCAGCCTTAATTTTGCGAATTTGAAGCTTATTTTAAAGTAGCCCTCTTATCTGCGTCAGAGAGCGCACCACTTACATGACCTTTCATAATATTTCCATACTTCGTCTCGTTTTAAATAAATTTTGATATCACTTTACTGCTTCTATCTATTTTTTGTATATTTCGGTTACAGAATGCCTACAATCTCTATACGTTTTGATTTTTATTTGTTCCTCGTTAGTTAAAGCTCTACCGCGACCCATTGCTATACTAAATGAAACTAATTTGTTTGCAAAAGTTAAAAAAGAATTATTTTTTTACTTCGCGGTAAATCTGTTCACTTGTAAATCAAACTGAAACTGTAACGTGCTATTCAAGTGAAACAAAAAATGCCCTGTATTTCTGAACAAATTTAAATCAAAGCAGCAAAACATTTAACGGTATTTTTCTAGTGAACCAAATTTATCTCTTGGACGCAACAGACGATGACGAAAATAAAACAATAACAATAACAATAAGAAGTTCAACAAAGTTAAGAATATTGAAAGTTAACCAATTAACAATAAAAGTAAGCGAGTGGGCAAGTGAAACGGAGTGTACATACATAATTGGCCATTACAACCCTTCAGTCAAGATTACGGCCTAGCTTCTCAATACCACTCATGTTGTGTGTGTTAATTTATATACATGAGTGGCTTTAAACTGGCCTACAGTTTAAAGTCGACTCCGAACGAGAGATTTTTGTGGAAACTTTTCGGGGCAATTTTTTTTACTCTCTCAACTTTTGCCAGATATCTGCTGAGAGGAATCGTCGAAGAAATATTTTTTCATATTTTCGTTTTGGTGTCTGACTGGGGATATAGGAACACACATTGCAAAACAAGTACACATGTGGACAAAATAATAAGTACACCCTATATATATTCTTTTTAAAGGCTCGTACATGAAAATTTATTTAAATTAAAAGCAAAAACAAATACTAATTTCTTTTGTTATAACATTAGAAATAAACTAAATACTAATAGAATAACAAAAATTAAAATTAAATTCAGTCTTCTTTAAAAAGTAAGAAAATGATCAAAAAATAGTGGACAAAATAGTAAGTACTTACTTACTTATAATACCCGTCTCGCCGGAGCATCCTCCTCCATTCGAACAACCGAGACAGCGCAGCCGCCGGATGTTAATACGCTGCACAACGCCTATGTCGTTGAGGAGCTCATACAGCTCACTGTTGGATCAGATGCGGTAATCATCGCCAACTCGCACTGGACCGAAGATCTTACGTAGGACTTTTCTCTCGAATACTCTCAAGGCTGCTGCATCAGTGCTTAATAGGTTTCCTGCCTCTGCGCCATATAGAGGCACGGGTAGGATGAGTACATTTAATTATAATATAATTTTCTGCTAAATTGTCTGAGTTTCGTTAAAAGCCGATATAACCACCTTTATTTTCAATTATTTTGTTGTCTCTTATTGGCATGCTGGCAATAAGCTTCCTGTAGGTTTCTACTGGTATTTCATACCAAGTTTTTTGAACAAAATTCCATAACTGATCCTTATTTTTAAATCACTCCTTTCAGATTCTTTGTTTCACCTCTCCCCAAAGATTTTCGATTGCATTTAAGCCCGGAGATTGACTTGGCCATTCAAGAAGGTCAACATTATTATTTTGGAACCAATCCTTTAACAACTTAGAAGTATGCTTCGGATCGTTATCGTGCTGGAATGTCCATCTAAGAAGCATACTTGCCTCAGCATAGGAGAACATATCCAAGATATCTTTGTAGTGGAATCTGGTCATAGCGTCGGTAATTCGATGAATCGGACCGACACCATATCATGAGAAACAACCCCAGAACATAATATTGCCGCCCCCGTGCTTGACCGTCTCCTTTGTAAAACGAACATGGAATTCCTTACCCTTAGGGCGTCGAACATTCCGGGCACAGTCGTTTCCAAACAAATTAATTTTTGTTTCATCGCTCCACAAAATGTTTCACCAATTTTTTCACCGTCTGCTCCGGACCAACTGGAACTACTTCTTGCAAACGCCAATCTACCCTTTAAATTTTTCTTGTATAAGCAAAGGAACTCTTCTGGCTATCCGTCCAGGTAAATGAGCTTCTTGTAGTCTACGAGGAACCGTTCGCGACGAAATTGCATTTAAAATTTCAGCTGAGATCGCTCTTAAAGACCCAAAGAGGCCTTCTTCGCAAGTGTTACAATATGGATATCTGTTGTTTTTTAATTTTTTTTTTGGTCTTTCGAGTGTTTCGACGTGCTTTTTAAGCTTTAAAGCATTTTGTACAAAAAATAACGAGGTATTCATAGTTTCTGCTATAGAACGAAGACTTTGGCCACTATCTCTTAGACTTGAAGCAATTTTTCTCTCCTCCGGAGAACTCTGTTTAGTTTTTACTTTTAAAGACATTACCATATTAAAGCTATTTAAATGAAAAAGAATTGCCATGTTTTTTTTTCCGTTAAATTAACTAAAATTAAATATAAAGCAAATATAAGCAGGTGTACTAATTTTTTCGACCATACGTGTATATAACAAGTTCAAGATACTCGAATTAATTTCAGGAATCTTTTTAGTAAAAGTTTGTACAAAAAATTAAAGTTTTCATATTTACTCCGATTTTATAACAAAACAAAAAAATTACACTGTGCAACAGTGAAAACAAGCTCGAGTAACTTTATAGTCTAAGGGCCATTGTTACAACTTGCCGTTAGCTAAAGGGAGGATTTTAACAGGCAGATACACTCAGGTCTCGTTTTATGCGATAGATGCGTTCCAAAAAAATCGCATAAATTGAAATCGCATAAAACGATACTCTAGCTTCACATAAAAATTAATGATTCGTACCAAAATCCTGAAAAACCGCATGAATTCAAATTTTAATTGAAAAATCAGAGCAAAATCGCATAAAAAAAAATCAACAAATATATATTTATATCATTTTCGTAAACAATAAAAACAAAAACTTCTCAAAAAATAAACAAAAATAAAATATTAATTCATTATTTACAGAAAAAAACAAAATGATTCAAAAACTAATAAATAAATAATAAACTGATGTCTATAATTATAAATGTACGATCAATCATTCTGCATCGTTTTAGAATTGGTTCGACGTCACTTTTATCATTACATACCTATCGGATAGTGCATATATAAGTATGTAGAGGACTAGATCAACGAATTTTTTGAAAGTTTAATAGTTTCTTTTATTGCAGGATATGTAGTCAGTTATTTGACATTGTGACTTTGAGTATTTAATTTGCCTATGCAAGTCATGATATCCGGAAAACAGATCAGTCAATCCGCGTTGAATCTTCAGTGCTCTTTCGGTATCTGGGTCCATACCAAGAATAACATTTTGTAAATCATTAACTTTGTTGATGACATCACCAATTTGTTTTGAATTGAAATTTACAACGCTTTCTTCGAAATCACTCTCTTCACTATCCACGTTTTTCTCATTGTCGGTGACTAAACTAATGACGTCGATATAGGCTAATGGTTCGTCAGCTAACAGTCCTTCTACATCACCCTGCTTCAGGGAGTCAAATCCATCTCCTCCAATTTGATGAACTAAATCAATTATTTCACTGGTCAGTACTTCAAGCAACACAATCTGGCTATATAGATTTCCGGCATTCATTTAATGTTTGCGGTCGCAGTTTAGATGATGCTTCAGAAATGTTTAAAAAAGTATACATACAGTGCACCACAGTTATTTTAGTCCACTTGACGTCAATATAACAATAAACACCAACATAAAAAATGGTAAGCAAGTAAACAAAAATACAACAACAAACACCAATATAACAAGAAATGGTAAACAAAAATACAACAACAAACGCGATAAGAATAAATGTAAACAACGTGTTTACATCATAGAGATTTCGAGAAGGTGAAGTCATTCGTGTTCAAGAGCATTCATCAAACTGTTTAACACGCCATAAAAAGGGAAAGCAGGCGAGTTAGTCAGTAAAAGATCAGTCAGTCTTCTGTGAAGACGCGTTGTGTTTGAATAGAGTAATCATGGTTTGACGATCTCCGTTACAAAGATCTGTCGAACAATTATCTAGTAATTGTTATTATTTATTCGACGGGTGTAAACAAAGAAATAACAAACAACGCATTTGTTGTTGTTACATCAAGTTCTGATTAGTGGCACACAGAATTGTGCGAATAATAAAGGATTTTAATTAAAACTAAACACCAATTTATTTTTATTTTTATTTGCAATCTACGGGCTAATGTTTTAAACGTTTTTAAAAGGTAAAAACGTAACAATATTCTATATTTTATACTTAAGTGACGTTTAGAACAAAGGGAACTTCATTTAAAAGAATGTAACAATAAATGGCAAAAAATTCCTTGGTAATTAGCACATTCCTATTAAAGATGAACAAAATCATCGTTTAGGTTTAATGTTTTTTTCCTTTTTTAAATATTTTGTGAAGGCATTGTTTCTCTTTAATAGTTAATTATAAACTTCCAGGAAGACTTTCAAAAAGTCTCTGATATCTCGCATGTTGTATGTCATTCTATGGCACTTCAACCACTTTTCACAGTCCTTGAACATTTGTTGCCATTTTCGAACAACTAAAGATTATTTCTTCAATTAGATTGAAATCAGGGCTTTAGGCTTATGTAATATCAACATATTGGTTATCTAAATGTTTTGTCTAATAGATAGTTTTCATGAGCGTGTTGAATCAATTGAATCTACACGACATGTTTGATTAAATATTGATCCAGCAAGGAATCTTTCTTTATGATCGTTCCTATATGGAAGCTGGTTAGCCCCCCAATTCTCCTTTTCCTGCGTTTTACAACTTCTTATACTTCAAAAGGAACGTGTATTATATCTCTAGTTCAAATATTGCTCTCATAGCCAGATTTACTTTGAACTCGGAATGGTTTCCTTTAAGGAATGTTTGATCCCCCGGGTAGAATAGATTTTGAAATCGTAATGGGAGTAAATGCTTGCCTAAGCGGGAATTCTTTCCTTAAAGAGAGTCTATAATGTTATTTAACCTAACCTAACCCAGAGTCAAATCGTATGAATTTATATTCATCATTCATTCATTATGTTTTAGCGAAAGAAAAACGAACCGCAAGACTATTTTTTGATACCATAGGTTTACATTGCATTACACAACCAATTAAGCAGATTGCCACGGATGATTTTTGTTTAAGTTAGATTCCTCCATAACGAATTTCTGCATATCTGCCGACATTATGAGGGTATTTTCCTACATATGAATAATAATTACACGATCTGCTGTACTTTGTAGAGGATTTCCTTTAAAGATAATAAAATTCTTTATTATTCGCACAATTCTACGCGACACTGTTCACAATTTGATGTAAACAACAACACTTGCATTTTGCATAAACAATAGCAATTACTAGTCAATCGTTATACAGATCTTTGTAACGGAGGTCTTCATGACTTTCTTCAAACACACCGCGTCTTCATGCAAGAGTGGCTGAATTTTTACTAACTCACTCACCTGCTTTGCCTTACCTTTTATATGGCAGGTTAAACTGTCTGATGAATGCTCTTGAATGTGAACGTTCTTAACATCGCCCTCACGAAATCTCCATAAATGTAAATATATTATTTATAAATTAATTACAATAAATTAATAGTTCATTCTTTTAATTATAATAAATTAATACATAATTAATTTTTTATATAGGAGTATAAATTACTCTAAAACTCATACTGAAATATGTACATGTAAGGTATGAGTGATATTCAAAAACGTAACATGCAACATAACTTAACTCATATTACATTGCATACTTTTCAGAACAATTATGGCAGTACAGGCAGTATGGCTGCTTAATGAATCCCATATTGAAATCAATACCAAATATACGTATGAGTGATATTAGATACCATTAATTCGTTATACGAGAAAATTAAACTCATATTTTATTGCATACTTTTCAGAGTAATTATTCCACTACTGGTGCTATGGGTATGGGTACGTATGAAGAATATAGTTTACATAGAATGAAGTATTAAGTAAACTCTCAATATGAAGTTAGTCAATGCAATTGCAGTGGTTATATAAAAATAAGAAATAAAAAAATAAAAAAAAAATTGTTGTTTAATTGTTATTGTTTACATTTATTCATGTAGCATTTGTTGCTGCATTTTTTATATTACGCAGTGCGATAATTTGTAAACAAGTTCATTGTTTTGTTTTTGTAGCTTTTATTTATAATTTTAATTTTAAACGATATAAAATCAAAACACCAGTATCTAAATTATTAATTTTCATAACAATACTTTATAATAAATTTAATTTTTGAAATAAATCATATTTATTAAAAACAGAAAGTGCGAAAAAATATTTTAAACACGAAATCCAATTATATTTCTACTAAATTGAGGTTCTATTGGTATGCTTACTAAATTACAAACCTTTAGTAAGGATACAACCAGACTGCCAAGTGTGTTAATTTTATGTTGAAGTATTATGTTGTGCTGTTAATTTTTACATAAAGTTAAACAGTTTAGTCATTTAGCCAGTAGTTTAGCCAGAATAATACAATCAAAAATTGTAAATATTTCCAAACTTCATGTAATGTAAGCCATTCAACATCCAGTTTGTTTAAAATGAATTGGTAAGTGCTTTTTAAGTAATATTTTTTAAAAGTGGAAATTCAGCCTTAATCTAATGGCTAAGGAATGCTAGTTATGTATGTTTGGATGATCCAAAATGAAATACACCATTTGGGTACAATATAATATCGTTTTCACTTTCTTTTGTAAAGTTGTAAGTAGCTGACCACACTTTAAAGAACATTTTTCTTTTTCTATTAAAAAGATGGAAATGAAGAGACGTGTTGAATAGCTCTCTTCCAACCAGCCGACCATAAAGTTTCATGTGCTTTTTCTTGGACCCACAACGGAGAAAAATAAAAGAACACATTGAGTTGAGTAGAGTAGAGTAGACTTAAAACATATTATAAATGAATGTAAAGTAAAGCTTAATGCATTTGTGACATTTAGAACAATTTATTATTTATTAAAGAAAAATGCTTTAAGCACGTCCATACATATGAAATAAATAAATCTTGAAAAATTTTGTTACTCTAAAAAATATTTATTAAAAATTTAAATTTATTTAGAAAAAAAATTAAAGAAGTAATGCTTATTTCCTTTTCTTTCCCTGCTTCAAAATTGAAATTGAATTGTTGCTCCCTCTAACCCTCCCTTTTAGCCTCTCAATTTCGTTTTTTTTATACACTGAGCGCCAAAAGTGAGTAAACACCACTGAAATAATTCATTTTCGTAGGATAGCGAGAAAAGTAAATGCGAATAGTCGAATTAATTTCTAAAAATAAAAACGTTTATTACTTATAAAATATTAAAACAAAAACAACAATTCATGATAAAGGAACTTTTTGTATACTTAAGAACAAAACTGTTTTATACATAAAAACAAAAGTGTTGACTCACTCATGGCGCTCAGTGTATATATGAATTAATCGTAGATCGAACTTTGTATCAAAAATGATACAAAAATATTATCACTAATCAATCAAAAAAATTTTAATCAGGACTTAAAAAATTCAAGAACTTCATAATTCTGGTTTATGTATCATTTTTGCTACATACGACTTTTTTAAGGACTCTTTGGTGTTCTGTATGTAATGTTTTTAAGTTTTTAAAGATTTTGTGAAGTTTTATCGTAAACAATACATTATTTATTGTATTTGAGAAGGAAGTGAAAGTTAAGTGTTGCATGAAAGTGAACAGGTTGAATTATCTGTTCTTGATATTTATTGAAGTAGTCGTAGTCTAGTATGTAGCGTGTTAGCTTATTAGACGTCAGACCAAGGTTCAAACCTCAGGGCAGACATTTCCAATTTACAACAAAAGCTTGTAATGACCGATTATGTTTGTATGGATATAATATTCCTGCTGGTGAAGGCTCTGAAGAAGAGTTTTCGTCTTATGAACTGACGAAAGTATTGGCAGCAACAAACATGACAACAGGATGTTAATCGCCAAAGATGCTACTACTTGGAACAGGGAACCGTATGTATTTAGTAGTTTGGGAAGAGAAAATATTGGTAATTTTCTCGCAGATTACTAGCAGCGGTTTCTTGAAATGTTGTAGAGTCTTTCTTACTGCTCTTCTCATAATTACATATTTCATGTGGCAGACAAATTTTAGAAAAAAAGTGTTTCATCCTATGTTTTATTTCATAGATATTACAGATGATAATATTTCGGCCAATTAGGTACGTCTGAGGTAACAGAATTATTCGCTTCTGTAATGCGCCACTCGGAAATGATGACAAATTTACACCTATTACGCCTTTTCGAAAACTGAGCTGAAAAGTCTTTTAGCTTTTAATTAATTTTGTCACTGTAGATGAGTAACTATTTGAATTTTATTTTCATTATAAATTTCATGGAAAACCGAAATTGAACTGGTAGTTTTAGGTTTAAGTACATGCTACGTGCGTAGCAACTACTTACAGCCGTATTTGGGGAAACCTGTCGGGAAACCAGAGAGAATCAAAAAGAGAGCATTATTATTGACATTACCGATGTTCTATTGCAACGGGAAGCTTTTTAGAAAGTTTAGAAAAAAATAATACCAAGCTGACATGAAGTGTTTGATTTTTACGTACAAAACCTTGCAGCTGTACATTATGTCAAAAAGTGCACAAATGTGATAATAAAATGAATGATATAAAATAGTTTTGAAATGTAAGAATATCAAATAGTTTCATTAAAGCGAATTAAAATAAATAAAAATATTTAAATTTGTTAACAAAATCTATCAATAATTGCGAAAATTCTATGCTACTACAAGTAGGTATCGAAAGTGATACATAGCTCGAATTATGAAGTTTTTTTAAGGATCGATCAACGGTTAATGCCATGTGTTTAAACCAAGGCGCATATCTTAGGTCAGGTTGGTGGGAATATTGCCGTTTACAGGCAAATTATCCAGGTAGTCCATTGTGTTACCTAGTGTAAGGTAAGCTCCCTTTTCATGATATATGAGTAGTGGATTTTAATCACTCCGAACTCCGTTTGAAGCTCGTCAGTTTCCTTGTAGCACGTTCGCCGCCATGCAAAAATCTTCAAATGTTCTGTTACCCAAAAAGATGTTGTATCGATTCCGTTTCCTCAACATCTTCGCAGCTTCTACAATAATCCTTTAGAGTTCCTGCTGGAGTACGTACCGTTCTCTTGTCTAACTTAAGTAGAGCGCTGGTTTTTCTGCTGTGCGCTGCTGGACACAGCAGTTTTTTAATTCGGCAGTCAGTTATCGTTTGTTGAATTCCATGCTGCTTTTTCCAAGAGTAACATAAGAGATTCAAATGGAATAATTAACAGAAAACAATTTTTGTAGAATTTACTAAGAACTTTCGCCGACTGCCTCTTAGTAGATTTCGCAAAAACTCTTGAGATTAAATAAAATTTCCATGAAAAAGTTTATCAAAAATCTGTTGTTCGTGGTATGATAAGCTAGGCACATGTGCAAGTTTGTTTAGAAAATTGACAAACTTAATGCGTATTATACTATGTTCAGATATGCACTTTTATTGAGTCAATATTTGGTAAATTGAGTACAATATTTTAAGTGTTCAGGCATAATAATATACGCAGTTCAACTGCTTATTCAATATTCATTTGACAGCTGGTAAACAAAACAGCTGGTTGTTTCAACAACATTGTTTTTATTTTGGTCGACATTTTTTGTTTGTCTTTATTGACATTTGAGACGTCAGGTATCAACAGAAAGTGTTCGGTTAATTGTAATACTAAACACACTTATGATTTTTTAAGTTTTTCTCGATATTATAACAATTTGCGTATTTATTGCGCAATACAAAATATAAATTTATATAAAATATTGAACTCAAGAATGATGTTTATTGCGATTTACGCAATAAAGGTGCATATTTGAACACCGTATTATCATGTGCAACTTATTAAACAAATAAGTGGGCAACCTGGCATTTGTATATTCATAATTTATCAATTTGTATTGTATTTCTTGTTCCAAAGAAACTGCTGTAATTGTTCACAATGTTCACAAAGCAATTCATTTGTATGTATATTAGCTTCGTCTCTGGAGTTAAATTGTTGGACACGTGTGTGTGTATGCATATTTATTTATAATAATCGAAATTTAATGGTAAAGCCTTTCGAAAAATTTGCATAATTTCTTTTTTAATACTCAACAATCAGCAACACAAGGGGCTTAATTATTTCGGATTTTACACTACGTGTCCTTCTATTCCATTCGTCCTTTTGCTCTTTTCACAATTTTATTTTTTAAATCCAACATGGATACAAAGACAAGTTAACATTCCTTTTAAAGAAATTCTAACGTTATATAAATTTGTAACGTGTCTTTCAACAAAGACTTCCGAACTTTGGTAGTTAAAGTTACATCTGTAAAATTAGCTGTCAGTAACCCTTCTTTCCTTTTTTTTTGTTTATTATAATTGACACAACAAGATATAAATCTTATAAATGATAGTGCTATGTTTAGAAGCAATAAGACATAAAGCACAAAAAATTAACATTAATTAAATATAAGAAATTAAGTAAAAAATACTAAATTAATATAAATATTAAATTTAATAAATTATAAAAATATAAAAATGGTACTATTTAGAAAAATCAGTCTAAAAAAGTAAGAATAAAAATATAACGATATAAACCTAAAAATAAAATCACAAAATTTATAAATATTAAGTTAAAGGAAGCTAAAAAATATTAATTATGAAAATAATTTGAATAACTCCTTTGTGGACGCATTTTCAATGACTAGATTTTGAATGTAATTTGGTAGGGAATTCCAAAAACTTGTGGTGTGTATAAAAAAACTGTCGCTGTGATAGAAGAGACTTGAATCGTTGGTGAATAATCTTCATACCCCGGTAGGCTCTACAAACTTAATTCAACAAAATAAATATTTGTGAGGTCGCCGTAGTCTAGCAGGTAGTATGTTGGCTTATTATACGTAAAGCCAGGGTTCGAGCTCCAGGCCAGACATCAAAACAAAAATACAAAAAGTATTTCTTCGGCATCTTCCTCTCAGCAGATTTCTGGCAAAAACTCTGAGATAAATAAAATTGCCATGAAAAAGTTTCTCAAAAATCTGTTGTTCGGAGTCGACTTAGAACTGTAGGTCAGACCACTCATGTATAAAATTAACACACACAACATAAGTGGTGTGAGAAACTAGGTCGTAATTCTGACTGAAGGGTTGTAATGACCAATTGTTTATGTATGCTTCCAGTAAATTATTTTATGGAATAGAATAAGTCATTTTATTTTCAAAAGATTATCAAATTTTATATTAAGTATCTGATCACGACGCCCTTTAAGAAAGATATATCTAGCTTTATTGTTATGTAATAAGTTAAGTTTTTAAGTTTTCTTAAGTTTGGGTAGACACAAGTTACGTACGAATGACAAAAGGAGTTGAATCTATGCCAGTCCACAAGTCCCTAAGCATACTATAAATTTTACTAACAACGACACTTATATGGTTAGACCCCGATAAACTGCCATTAAAGGCAATAAAAGGCAGATTTGTTGCAAATTTGAATTTAATTTCCCCTGATGCGCAATTCAAGTATGATAAGTGATCTATTGGTTCTCAAAATTTTAATACTTAGAAGGATTGATGCGTAGTCCATTAGCTGAGGCCCAGACCAATATAAACAAGAATTAATATTCACATTATGAATTATGAATTATCTTTCCTATATTCCAATACAATGCACTGCATGAATAGGGATCATTTCCTAAGTATTGGTCTTTAAAGAAATAAAAGAAAAAATAACCCTTTAATAGTCAAGGAAAATGGAATGTTTATGGTTAGGTCCCCCAAAGACGTCGTGATGGATATTTATGCGATGTTATGTTGAGGCATACCTGTTAAGTAATGATTAGTAATCATAATGATTAGTAATTGGATTACTTTTTTTTTGAATGGTGAAATAATGAATACAATTACGATTATTTTTGGGTAAAATAGTTAATAATTGATTACGATTACCCAAGAATCAAAAAATAATCAGGATTACTGGCGATTAGTCTAATAATCAAAAAGAATCCAAAAGTAATCAAATTGTGTGAAAGAATTTTTTCTTTTGTCTCCATTTTCGTCGTATTAAATTGTTGTCACGTACTTCAGTGGTTACAGCGTGACTTCCACACCACCAAAAAGTAGAATCTTAGAATATAAAAAAAACAAATTTTCAGAAAACAAATGAAGAGCTCCATACGTTTGGATATGAAGAGGATAAGAAGAAGTATAGTCAGATTGCGGCTTCCTTCATATTAAGTTCTAAATAAAGTCGTTAATGCATTTGCAACGCGATTGAAAGCGTAAATGAGACCAAGTCATTAACAGTTTCTGTCGCTGAGCTCTAAAATTATAAGAGAGAAAGAAAATTAAATGTGAATACAAACTTCATTATGATGGTTTTTCGATTTACAATGAGTTTTTGAAACAAAAGAGAAAATAAGTTTCATTGCATACGGACGTGGTTTTTGAATGCTCTTGAAAAAGTGTGTTTTTTTATAATTATATCATTCCAAAATTAAAAAAAAAATCATATTCTAACTTAAAAAACAAAAAGCTACAAATTGATGCCAAAATCGTGCTAAACTACCTTTTGATAGTGAATTTACTAAATATTCATAATTAAACAAATCTCAAAAACAATCAAAATAAGCAATAGCAAAAAGAAAAAAAATTATAAAAACAATGAGTACCACTCTCTGTTACACGTGTAAAAATGCGATTACAACAACTGCTTTTGTTAAATGTTATAGCTGTAATTCAAACTACCACTTCTCCCCCTGTTGCCCTTTATCCGAGACTACATACTCGAGCATGTATGGAGAGAGGAAATCAAATTGGAAGTGTCAAGTATGTAAACCACGATCCAAATCTACCAACACTTTGTATCAGACCGTCGTATTTGAAGAGAAATACCAGCAACGCAAATTAAGAGATGATGATAATGAAGATTGTGAAGAAAATAGAGCAAAAATATTCAAAGGTTCACTTTCTCTTAACAGTGTAAACTCGGTATCGATAAAGATATCAAAACAAACACAGAGCAATTAACAATAAGTGTTAAAAACTCCCACATACAAATGAGAGATGAATTAACAGCTGCACTCTCCACAATAACAAATATCCTTTCAAAATTAGTGGATCAAGTAAAAGAGGTCACTGAAAAAGATAAACAAAGGGAGAAACAAATTGATTCTTTGGAAACACGCATAAACAAAATTGAACAGCAAAATATTGTAAGAAATATTGAAATAAAAAACGTTACAAATGAAGAGATGACTCCAAACGAAATAATAACAAAAATTGCTCGCTCACTAGATGTAGAAATGAGAGAAACCAATATAAGCAATGCATATATGCCGAAAAAGTAAAACGATAAGATTGTAGTCGAATTTACATCCCTCGGCAAAAAAAGAGAGTTGATGAGTAAAATCTCACGACACCGACTAGATGCTAATATTGTAAACAATACCGAAGAACAAAACTCTAACAATAATAACAAATATATTTATATCAATGACCAACACACTTTTAATAATCGTCGATTGCTTTGGATAAGAAAAACAAAGGCAAGAGAAGCAAATTGGAAATATGTTTAGGTTAGAGATGGCAAAATATTTGCCCGCAGAAACGAAAGTTCATCATATATAATTACAAAACCTATTCAGATAACCTACGTTGATGTCTATGGTTTCCATGGTGATCTAGCAGAGCACACTGCATACATAAATGACAACTAATTTGGCAAATATAGTGTCAACTATGGTCATTCAATTCCATGTTGGAAGACCCAGAATAAGGCATGGAAGACCCAATTAAAGTTCAAGTATTTTCCGAAATTTTTCTTAGCCTCAATTTTACTCTTTCAAAAAAGGAAAAATCAAATATTAATGAAAAGAGTACATATGTATGTATAACTGGGACCAATTGGTCATTACAACGCTTCAGTCAAGAATACGACCTAGTTTCTCACACCACTTATGTTGTGTATGTTAATTTTATACATGAATGGTGGGACCTACAGTCGATTTCGAACGACAGATTTTTGAGAAACTTTCCATGGCAATTTTATTTGCGCTCAGAGTTTTTGCCAGAAATCTGCTGAGAGGAAGTCACCGAAGAAATATTTTTTTCATATTTCCGTTTTGATGTCGGACCTGAGGCTTTACGTCTAATACGCCAACACATTACCTACTAGACTACAATGACTTCTAACGAAAAGAGTACCGTTAAGGAAATATGTCACATCGATGATTGTTGCACTTGGATAATGACCCCGGAGATAATAATATTATAATATTTGTGACAACATTCTTACAAAAAATGGTCATGTACTTTAGCTCCCCTGCACGTGCAATTAAACTGTTCTGGATTTCTTTTTATGAGAATATCTTAAGTCATTGGGTATTGCTAATAAAATAGCACCTCTAGAGAAATTGGAAGCCAATATTCACAACTAACGCTAAACGGTAGATTTAATTTTACTAATTTATTTACAATTAGTACAATTTTACCTAATTTATTTACAATTAGGCAGCACTATGTAATACCATAGAATGATCCCTATAGTTTCATTGTCCTTGAGGCAGAAAACACACTCTGTTCCATTCAGAGGACGTAATCAATTGACACAACGCAATCTCATATAATTAATTCCTGATAGAAAACCTACATTCGACGAATGTTCGGAATTCGCAATATGTAAAGTTATTTTTCTACTAATATGGCCTGGTGCAGGTCTTGGGCAATTAAACAACCTGATTCTCTGTCCAGTTAATGCTACAGGAGACTCTTGAGTGTGCTGCGAATCTATCTCCTACAGCAATTTAGTCGCAGTAATCCTAAAGTGACACGCATTCCAATAAAATACAACTTTGTTCACCACACCGAGTTGTAGAAGATGATCAAAGCCCTCTTCGACCTGCCAACATTCGGTCGAACATGAAGACAGTGCGGTCAATGTGACAATTAAAATTCTATCATGTTGAATGACTCGTAGCAATTTGCTTTCAGGTGCGGGATTTCGATACAAGAATTTCTCTCTTAGAACACCACTGTCCTGTATGTAGGTGCCATATATGAGAGATACCTTTGAATGATCCGAAATCTCTCTGAGAAATCCTCAGCATTGACGGACAATAACAGACGTTGAAACAACGTTCCTTAGGGAGTTAATTGCAGCCTGGCTATACGAGTAAATCAGAAAATTTTCAGGGAAAACACAACAAGTATAGCGCCGCCTACATAATTACCATGACCTATGCCTGGAAAAGGCTGCAGTAGTCCGACACACTGTAATAGAATGAATAAATGACAACTAATATGACAGATATAGCTCCAACTAGATGACCATTATCAACTGTCAATTTACGGACGTCCCTGCTGGACAAACCGATATAAAGAGAGTTTATAATTATTTGCTATTTCTTTCAAATTACACGGTGCGACAGTGAAAATACACCCGAGTAACAACAAAAACTTTGAAAATGAGACAGCATATATAAAAAATATAACATTACTGTTATGCTCTTTAAATAGTAACTACTGTAATTTTTGTCCAATTTTATCAAACGAAGTGTCAATCTCTTCACAATATAATGCACTTTCAGAATATGGCCACTTATTTGATATTTTTGAATTAAATTTTGCAATTAAGAATGACCAAACTTAAAAAAAAGAGAAAAAAAATAATATTTTTCAAGTTTACCCCATCAAAACTCCTAACATATAAGTTTGAACAAAATGTTAATGTCTGTAGTTTTAAAGGCTAATCTCTCCCCTTTTTAAAAAAAACTTTGGATTTTTAAAATATGTTGAAACATATTTGGGTAATCAATAATTTTGTGTGAAAAGATCAAAAACCCGTTTTTGTCAAATAAAACAAGTTTGTAGAGTTGGAGAAAAATAAAAAAAATATTTTTGAGTACTACTCAACTAAGTGAACAACTTAGACTAGGTCGTTACTCGGGTGTATTTAATTTTTTGTATTTTGTCGCATAGTGTTATTTTTGATCTGAGGACAAGTTTTTATTCACTAGTAACACAGCCCACCTAAGATATAAAATTTTCCCAAACTTTAAGACGACAAACAACATCTTTTTCAAATTATTAGACTTCCATTCAAAATAAATCATTTGTGTAGCGTTTAAATTTTCTACCTTACACACTCTCATTCATTGTATGTAATACGATGGTTGAGAAAAATTATTTTCTATAAAAGTTCATTCATGAGTGCCAAGTATCATCGCTCTTCTTGAAGCAGGTATTTTTAAAGTTATGATGTTCAGTGTTTATTATCCATCAAAACTTTGAATGTACATTTTAGTGGTTGCATGCAATAATATTAATCGCAAAAACAACGGATATGAACAATAACAAAAACAATTTACAACATTTATTACAAATCACAAAGTAAAATTATTCATAAAAATTACAGAAACGCACATCATATAACAAGATGATAAAGAGGGGACTTGTTGGAATTAAAATTTATTCTGATGAAATTTTTTTCCGAAGTTTTCATACTGTATGTCTACACAGTACTGCGCTGAACGAAAGAAATCATATGCTGGATGAAAACTTTTAAATTGTTTTTCTTAAGCAAAAAAAGAGTCTTTCACACTATATTCGGTTTATATTTGGAACATCGTGTATTTCGAATCTGGCAATACTTATGTCATTCTATTCTGGCACAAAATGCAATATATTATCCCCACTGAATGTAAGGAATCAACTTACGCTTGAGCAACGTTGGGATTTATTAAAATTTAAATTTATTTTCAAAAACAGACAATTTATGGGAAATTGCACCAGAATGTCGTACAAAATTTGGTCTCAGAGAAGGAACAACAGTGCCCGATATACCCAAAATTGTTGCTAAGGTCAGTGAAACTGATTTTATGGTTTACTATCTGTATCCTGCGCGTGTTGCTGCGCCACCAGCTAAAATAAATTTGAAGGAAAGACATTACACAAACGTCCAATTAATTTTTAATCATTTTATTGATTTTTTTCCCATTGTCCTGATGATTCCGATGAACGGGCGTGAGTAGTACTCACTTTTCGCTGTTCAATTGGTTCAAGCGAACGGGTCTCAGCGGCATATACTCGAAATTTTCCAGTCTCAATGCTCGTCTGATTCTGAGGCTCGTAATGCTGTTTTCTTCTGTGCTTGAGTTGTAGATCGACCAATTGCTTGTCATTCATTTTGAATAATTTTCAGTGACGCCATTCATCGGAATTTAATGGCACCAACCTCCGTCGACTCATGCACAACTTGGTTAAAGAATGCGCAGTTTACGATTTAATTCATTTTGAGTAATTTTCAGTGGCACAACCTGTCGGAAATTGGTAATACCACCTTACAAACCTTCGTCGGCGCATGCGCAACAACTTTGTTAAAGATCATAGCATGATCAAATGTAGAGTTTACGATTGAATTGATTTTAAGTAATTTTGAGTGGCGCCAACTGCCGGAATTTTGTCGTACCAACTTCGAAACCATCCCCGGCTCAAGCGCAACAACTTTGCTAAAGATCATAACTTGATCAAATGCATAGTTTACGATTCTATAAGGTACATACAAACAAACATTCATTTTTATATGGATATGTGGGCGTGGTACCTCGCATACTTGAAATTTTAAAATAAAAAGTAGCCTATAGTTCCTTCCAGACATACATGAAAGTACTGTTAAAATTTCAAGAAAATCGGTCCAGCCGTTTAGCCGTCTATAGACTTCAAACAAGAAACAAATCCACAAACAAATAAACACACATTCATTTTTATATATAAGATGCGCCAAGATGTACAGTTCGTACACCCGCAAATATCGAAGCTGTGAGAAAATCAATCAACTCGTTTTCGTTCTCAAGAATTTAAAATTTCAAGCACCAGTTTACTTCGAATTTTTGCGAAAAGATTTCGATATGAAGCCTTACAAGGTTCAACTGGTTTAAGAGTTGAAGCCGTATGCCCATCCGCTTCGTTTTTGCTTCACTAGATGGGCCAACTAGACTTTGTACGAAGCTTATTTTCATATTGATGTTTGGTTTCAACGAAATAGGGCAACTTTCCACACATCTCACGTTAGATGGCTGTTTAATTAGCCGAAATGAATGAGTGATGTCAATTGGACGCCAAGAAGATGGGATTTGACAACGTTGCTCTCTTTCCTGTGGGGCGCCGTTAAACAAAAGTGTTATGCCGGCAAACCAGAGACAATTGAGCATTTGAAGACCAACATTCGTGATGAAATTGACGAGATCCGAACCCATACACCCAAAAAAGTGAACGAAAATTGATCAGATCGAATGAACTACTGTGAGGCTAGCTGCGGCAGCCGTATGAATAAAATAATATTCCATTTCTAACCGCAACAATTGTAGTTCACAAGATTTATTGCATTTTTAAATTTAAATTTTAAAATGGCCGACCCTTTACTATTTAAGTTTAATTTATATGTGTACGGCACAGTTGATTGTGAATTTACAGAAAACAATTTTCAGTGGTGGACATATAATTTAAGGACAAGTATGATATTTCATTTGGTCACTATTTTATACAATTTCTTGATGTCTGAGCGGAACTTTTCCACTAAAAAGATAAGTTTGATCTCTTTTGCATTTAATTCGTTCTTTATTTTTCAATTAAATTAAATTTTCTTATAAAATAATTCAATATTTAGTAAAAGTGTTATGTGTCAAAGTGGACACATAATTCAAACATTTTTAGTGCTGCTGCTCTAAGATGACTGTCAGTTTAACCTAACCTCACCTATTGCCTCTCGTGGGTATTTCTTGATGAGCACACTATTGTTCTCCAATATGTTAAAATAAAAAATAGTTAAGGTCTCATAAGATGTTTTCAAATTCAGAAAAAGGACGAAAAAGATCTGTCTCCACACGACAAACTGTTTCTAAACAATTTTGTGGCTTTTATCAATAGACAAATAGTACAATGACATACATACCTACATACATTACATACCCTAGAATTTATTGATCATGCCTGGAAATATATGACTTTTGCGACTTTTGACTTTTGAGATAATTAGCAACAATTAGTTATACGTCGCCGTAGGCTAGTGGGTAGTGTGTTGGCTTATTAGACCGCAAGGCCACGGTTTAAACCGCAGTTCAGATATCTCCAACTAAACGAAATATGACAAAATATTTCTTCGGCGACTTCCCCTCAGCAGATTTTTACCAAAAACTCTGAGAGCAAATAAAATTGCCATGAAATGTTTCTCAAAAAATTCATCTTTCGGAATTGACTTTCAACTGTAGGTCCCGCCACTCATGTACAAAAAAATAATACACACAACATAAGTGGTATGAGAAACTAGGTCGTAATCCCGACTGAAGGGTTATAATGGCAAATTGTGTATGCATGCATGCTATACGTACTGTTGAGAGTTATTGTTTTCACAAAGACTGACCATTAAAAGCATTTTTCCATAAACTGCAAAGCTTTCCTATTAATATCGCCATAATGAAGAGCAAACTTCTGTTGTCTATTTCCGTTTATTGATGTTTTAAATCCTTAAAAATACACACAACAAACTTACGCCAAACAGATACCTATCTATCTATATATCTGCCACACACATTTTATTAGTATGAATAACATGAAAAATCGTCTGAATCGTTATTATCTGTTGCTCTTCGTTTAGATTTTTAACAACTGATTCCATTTTAAATTGCTTCAATTAATATTTATTTTTATTTATTTAACATGGCAGTATAGAGAGGGAATGTGCAGTGAATGTTTGTTTGAAACAGAAACACAATGGCGCCAACAAATTTTTGTGCGTTTTAATAGAGAGTTTATAACAGACCTATAACAGCAGCGATAGTACTAACAATGTTTCACCTTCTTTTTAATAGTTTTATTTGTTGTTATTGTATTAAGAGTGTAGGCAATAACAATAAAACAAAACTATTATGCGTTTTACTCAGACTGCTACTGCTAAGTAAGCATGTGTTAAATTCCCACTTTGATAATTTGTTGCAGATATTCTCCTTCAACCACAATTCGCACACTCGGTTTTTTTCTTCGATTTTTTCTTAGTTTGTTTCTTGTAGGAATGGCTCCTACTCATGCAATACATTATGTTGGAACAGGTTGAGCGAAAGAAAATGAAAGAGTAACATTTATAGATGTTGCATTTGAATACATTTAACTCGCAGACTTTTGCAGGAAGAGCGTTTCACCTACGGATATTGCGACTGAAAAACTATATTTTTTAGTAATGTATTGTTCGTTGAAGCAAAAACTCTCTATTCGCTTGTATGGCATAATATCGCAGCAGAACTTTTTAAATTTTTTTTAGTAATGTCTAGAAATGTAGAAAAAACTCACATGTGTTTTTACAGAAGCGAATGCACCCATTACGAGTGACTGTTTGGTGCGGCTTTTGGAGCGGAGTCATCATTGGGCCATATTTCTTTGGAAATGCGGACGGCGCAACCATTACGATCAATGGCGAACCTATCGCACCATGATAACCGGTTTTTTGCACCCGCTCTTCGTGGTATCGATGTGAACGATGATTGGTTTCAACAGGCCTCACTTCTCATGCCACAATCGATTTATTGCGTCAAACGTTTGTTTGTTTGTTTTTTAGATTTTTAAATTTAAACTTTTAGATGGCCCACCCTTTACAACTGTATAATTTATTTTCAATAAATGGAATTTAACAAATTTATTTTGTTTTCGTTTTTGTTTTTCAATAAGAATTCAAAAGAAAAAAATATAGTTAATCGTCATTGTTAGCATCCCCCCAACTTTCTGTTTCTTACTATCATAAAAATGAAACCTAAGAAACAAAAATTAAAATACTCGGAGAAAAGTGAAAAGCAGAACGAATAAAAATAAAAAACGAATAAGAAAATTGTAAATATTTAACTTTTCAAACAACGTCAAAAAACCAAATTTAAAATTTTCTTATGATGTCAAAATGGAAAAAAATAATATTAAATTGGTTCCTGTACAAAAGCTGTTTTGGTACTAGACTTAAAAGAATATCCATCAGCGCGTATGAGTAATTTAATTTAAACAAAAAGAAAAAAATAAAATAAAAAGGGCCTTTAATAAAGTGCTTTCGTATTTTAAATTTAAATAAAACGAAGGTTTTATGAGATATCAGCGTAATTTTTTATTTGTTTAAAACACCTATTGATGTCATTATTTGTGAAATGTAACATCGGTTAAATATCAGTCACGACTTCTGTGGGTACATCGTATCGGAAATGTCATGCGATTGCATGGCTTTTGATGCCTTTGCCAAATTGCTGAGGTTCATAGCTTATTAGAATACATTTGTGGATCAAGAAAGTCACACAAGAGAAAGTCTGACGGGGTCAAATCGTACAATCGCATTGGCCAGTTCACATCACCTTCACATGAGATGTACTTTACTTAAATCGCTTGCGCAGTATATCCAACGTAACATGAGCTGCGTTGAGACTAGATATACATGCCGTTGTTATCCACATTATTGAACTCAGGCCGAATGAAGTAAGTAATCATAGATTCACAGTGCTTGCCACTGAAACTGAGACTGGACTGAATACGTCGATCACTCAAAATCCACCACAAACATGTGCATTTTTATCGTATATTCTCCAGTTTTCTTTGTTCACGTACCCATTCATCTAGAAATGGGCTTCAACACCGAAGATGATATTCAGATGAAAATAGCGAATACATGTCGTTGTCTATGGTTATTTACTACAGTCCTGTATTACTATACTGTGACTAGCTGTACCCTGCGCGTGTTTCTGCGCCACCAATTAAAATAAATTTGAAGGAAAGACATTACACAAATGTCCAATTAATTTTGAATCATCTTATTGATTTTGTTTCCCGTTATCCTGCTGATTGAGATGAACGGGCCTGAGTAGTACGCATTCGATCAGTTTCACTTTTCGTTGTTCAAGTGGTTCAAGCGAACATGTCTCAGCGGCATGTACTCCAAGATTTTCCAGTCTCAATGCTCGGTTGATTCTGAGGCTCGTAATGCCCTTTTCTTCCGTGCTTGAGGTGCAGGTGAGGCTTGTCATTCATTTTGAGTAATTTTCAATGACGCCATCCATCGGAAATTAATCGCACCAACCTCCTCCGACTCCTGCGCAACAACTTTGTTAAAGAATGCACAGATTAAGATTTAATTCATTTTGAATAATTTTCAGTGGCGCCACCTGCCGGAAATTAGTCTTACTAACTTAGAAACCTTCCCCGCCTCATGCGCAACAACTGTGATCTTTAGCAAACACATGATCAAATGCATAGTTTACGATTCTGTATATGTAGGGAGGTGACACGCCCAATGTAGCCAGTCTGCTCATTTTGTTAATATATACGTCAAAGTCGCGCATACAAAATTTGAGGACTCTAGCTGTTGCAGTTTATGAGATATGCGACATTAAATACTTATTGGGTATGTAGGCGTGGCACCTCGTCTACTTAAAATTTAAAATAAAAAGTAGCCTATAGTTCCTTCCAGACATACAGGAAGGTACTGTTAAAATTTCAAGAAAATCGGTCCAGCCGTTTAGCCGTCTATGGACTTCAAACAAATCCAAAACAAATATACACACATTCATTTTTATATATAAGAAGATGGCGTGTGCTGCACAGCACACGCTATGTACACGTATTGAGTAACACAGAGACAAACTTATTCAACAATGTTTCGTCCTTTTAAACATGAATGCTCTTATAATTCTCCACTATACAGCATAGAAATAGAATTAAATAGTGAAACAATCCTGCATTCATTTAAACATACATGCTTTCACTAAAAAACATATGTATTCTTTTCTCATTTCCTTTGTCTTTGATTTGGCAAAACAAGATGGCCATTATTAACAGTCAAAATTTGGTAGTCTCTGTTGGAAAACTCGATCCATTTTGCATTTTTACTTATATTTTGTGATTAACTTGAAGATAAAATTTAATACAAATTCTGCAAAACTTAATTCAATTTCTTATTAGACTCTCTGTAGAGTGGCAATGGGTAAATTATGTGCATTAAAAGAAGCTTCAAAAAACTGAAAGTTTTTCGTGTCTCTTCATCTAAATAACAAGTTTTCCTAACATTTCTACAATTGCTTCAAACTTTGTAGCTCTTGTTAAGCCATGGAAGATGAAAATGTTTAAAGAAAGACAAAAATTCAAACCAAATCATATTAAGAATATCCAAGTTTGTAGTTACTATATACTGAATTTGTATTCTATACATACATTACAAGTAAACTTAGTATAGTATATATTTGTATTTGATTTTGTCTGAACATTAAGCGTATATGTATGGATGGTATCGCGTACTCTTATTTCTCTTAAACTTTCAATTATTCTCTTAAATATTCAATTTGATTCAGTTAACTTTCTACTTTCATAAGTGAATAGAATGAATGATAGTCAATTAGGATGCATAACCATAAACAAGTCTTCTAGGCCGGATTGTATTCAGGCCCTTTCCGTCCCAACCAATTTCAAAATTGGAGGATTTCAATGAAATTTTTGGTATGCGATAATTTGCCTTTAAAAAACACAAAAATTGATTTTTTATGTCCTTAGAAAAAGGATATGGGTGTCTTGGGCTTTCACTTAGGCAAAATACAAAAATTTTAATATAATAATAAAAAAACAAACATTTTATTTCATTCAAAAAACACTCAAAAAATAAAATATTGTGCAAGCCAATATGCACATGTATGTATACTATAACTATATATATATTAAAAACTAATATTAAAAACAAAAAAAAAAAAAAAATTCATTGGTTTCGATTTCTGTAAAACTATATCGACGTATGAAACTTCTTAAAGCAATTTTTATCTGAAGAAAGGCACAAATAAACATCACATTTTTCGCAGCGAGTTCGAGTGCGGCTATTACATTGTTTTAACCTACACGCTCGTGCTGTCCTCAATTTGTCGACCACTGGCCAATTGAACCCGCCATCCAATCGTTTTCTGCTTCCTGGTAAAGGAGAAAATTTGGTTGTTATTTCAATTTATCCTCCTTCTGAGCTGCTGGTTGATTTATTCAACTCATTGTATTTCCTTTTGTGTGTACATAATAATGCTTCTGCAATTTTTAGTTTAAATGAAAGAAGGTCCTTCACAAATTTTCGTGGCATATTTTTAGATCTACAGTCTAGCCGATACTCCATCCAGCGTTTACAACTGCCAAATCAAAAAATGGAGTGCCACTCTTAAAGTCCATTTTTTGGACTTCAGCCAGGTTCTATAACACTCTATCAGTTGGTCGCAAGTGTCTACTCCACCCATGTTTTTATTATATTCCACTACGATATTAGGACAAATCACTTCTATCCGGCATCTTTGTTCTTTATTCCACTTTAAGTGTAACTGTTTTGTTGTCTCTCCATTTGAGCACAACAACTTTTTCAGCTGATCTAATAATTTGATCAGACTCTCCTCTTTTCAGACGCTTATCTTCTTTTGAATTAATTTCGCTCAAATGGTTTGTATGAATTGTGTCAGTTCAATACAAATTCATTTCTGCCAATCGCTCTAAAAGCAGTATAGTGGTAAAACACCGATGTAAGAATACTGATGAGTTATTTGGCAAAGTTTTAACTACACGCAGAATAACGCTTGGACCTAATCCCAGTGTTCGTTCGCCTAATGGTGTGTTAAAGCCTTGGTAAACTTCAAAATCTAAAACAATACCTAAGGACTAAACAATATATTAATAAATCAATATTAATAGTACTACATAACGATAATGATGATGATAAATTGTTCTAGTAAAATCCCAACCTACACATATGTGTAGGAACATACTATTCATACAAAAACTAAACAATTCTTGACGTGTTTTAAAATATTTGCATATTATTTAAATACTTAATGCTTCTATTACAAAATAGTAACAAAATTTTTAAATATTTGTTTTTATTTAAATAAAATCATAATACTTACATTTTTTGTCTCCCGCACTGCGAAACATGATCCCCTTTATTGCACTCTCAATCACAAGTACTAAAATAAGCGGCGAAAAAACTTATAACAGAACAAAATAGAGATAACCACTAACATGAGGACATTTAATTCAATAAGAAAAAGCTAAATAATAATTTACAAATTTCTCTCCAAAATATCCTAAATTTTCGTACACATTTGTGTAGGCAGGGACGGAAAGGCCTAGATATCTGGCAGCAGTTTTTTTCGACACATGCTGGTCCATTAGCAAACCTTTTCAGTGCCTCATATCGTGCCGATATTTTTCCATTTGCTGGAAAATTTCACAAGGAGCGCACTATACGCGTTGTTATAGATGGAATCGCACAGACGAGGTCAGGTTAAACTCAGGGGTACAGCAAGGTTCCGTTCTATATCGAACTCCATTTCTTATTTTCATTAACGATCTACTTTATTTAACTTCCAATCCTATTTACTGTCTTGCGGATGACAGCAATTTTTGCAACGCGTATTCTTTTTATGGAAGGCGGAGCTCTTTAAAGGTTGTGGCGAAAAATCTTAATATGAGTGAAACGTCTCACGTCAATCTGCGAATGGGGTTGATTATAATTCACGAAAGGTTCTGTTCTACCTTCAACATACATACATACATACATACGTACATAATTGATCATTACAACCCTTCAGTCATGATTACGACTTAGTTTCTCACATCACTTATGTTGTGTGTGTTAATTTTTATACATGAGTGGCGGGACCTGCAGTTTAAAGTCGACTCCGAACGAATTTTATTTACTCTCAGAGTTTCTGCCAGAAATCTGCTGAGAGAAAGTCGCCGAAGAAATACTTTTTGTATTTGTTTTAATGTCTGGCCTGGGGTTTGAACCCTGGCTTTTACGTCTAATAAGCCGACACACTACCTACTAGGCTACGGCGACGTAACGATCTTTTTTAACTTCTAATCCTATCTACTCTTTTGCAAGTGACAGTAATATTTGTCATAGTCATAGTCTCAAGTCCGATCTAAAGTCAATCTCCAAATGGGGTCGTATCAATATGGTTGATTTTAACATGCGAAGAACGCAATGCAGTTTATTACCACACAAGCGCGGTAATAATAATTCCTCACCTGTAGTTATGGTTGGTATAAATATTAATGAGTCAGAAGCTCTTGATGTTCTGGCTATGAAAATTCAGCGTGATATTCGCTGGAACCAGCATATTTTTCAAATGTCGAAAGAAGCATTCATGTGTTTCGGTTTTTTAAGACCATGCTTTTCATTTTCTTCCTATTTACACCACTTATATCCGACTAAAAATGGAAACATCTCTCATGTAGGATTCTCGTAGAGCCAAGGTGCCGAATAATAGCGGTAGGATTTGCAACTCCATTCATTAATTGTATGTGGAACTCCGTATCTGCAGAGGTCCTGCCTGTGGCTTACAACATAAAAGGATTCTAGTCTAATGTCCACAAACTCTACTGCTCTGTCCTCCTTTCCACAACCTATTTTTCTAATTCGAACACAATGCACCACATGAATAGGGAGTGTTTATCTAAAAAAAATTAAAAATAAATTAATTTCAGATGAAGCTTTTTGAAAAGAATAAACAAAGAGAGTCTCAATAGGAATGGGCTTTATCATTTTTTGAGACAGTTATGATTTCTTATTATACTGTGAAGAACATGTGTCCTGATTTCATATGGAACACAATATCGGCCCAATGTGCGCTATAAGTCTGATGACAGGCCTTTACTCTTTTCACAAAATTTTCAGTAACTTTTTCCCAGAGACCTTGAATTTGTGCTAAGAAAATGTTTCTTGTTTCTTTGCTTAAATCCGAGATTTTAGAAAACCTTAAAGGCCAGAATCGTATGGTGTTAAATCGCACGATCTTGGTGGCTAGTGGACATTAGTATTACTTGCGACAATTTATTTATGAAAATCGTTATAAAATAAATCTATTGCAGCAGATCCAGTGTGGCAGGTAACATTTCATGTCGTCCAAATTCATGTCATCCAACTGAGGCCACATGAACTCCGTTATTATGTTCATGTAACGAATATCGTTCACAGACAATATCAGACTCATTTCCAAAACTTTAAAGCAAAATCGCACTGCCTTACCAATAAAGGTGCATATCGTTAATATAATTCGTAAAGACGCTAAGTCCACTTTTTTCCAAAATTGAGATTTTTATGCAAAACGGTAACACTATACAAAATACATGTTTTACAACAACAAAAATGTCATTATGTAGTTTAAAGTTGTTGTAATTTTGTGGTTTGCAAAAACGCTAAGTCCACAAAACTACGAAAAAAATTAACAGCACGTGCTAACTCCACGAATATTATTTATTCATTATTATTAATTTTTGATCTATGTCCTTTAAAGAAAGCTATTTTGTAAAAATAATTGCGTTTAAAAAGTTTAAACATTTTAAAAACTGAGAAAGCTACTATGCTTTTTGTGTCTCCTGTAAAATTTGAAAAAAGGGACTTAACACATTTGCGAATTAGATTAACGATATGATTCTTTTGACTCTTACTTAACGCGTTGACTGCCGACTACGAGATAACTCGTAGATTACGTTCCCTTCTAGGGAGCCAATTACGAGTTATCTCGTACTCACTAAGCCTGCCATTTTTGTGTAACTAAGAATAAAATCGTATTATATCAGTGCTAGTATCGATGAATGGCTTCTGGGAAAAGAAAAAAAGTCAGTGTTGGAATGCGTGGCCAGTTTTTCTGAAAATTGTGTTAATTGGGCATTACCACCCTTTAGTCGGGATTTCAACCTCACTACTCACGGCAACCTACAGCTTAAAGTCGCAGTAAAGTGTTCGCAGTCACTTGTTTCGCCAACATGTCTGGTGATAGCCAGTTGAGAATATTAAACAATCCATTGGATAATGTTATCGTGATCAAATTGGTAAATACTTTTGTTTTAAAATTCCTTTATAAACGTCTAAGTACACTAAAAAATGTTTAAAAATTTATAAAAACGAAACCTCATCTCAGCCAAAAAGACTGACAGTATAATTTATCCTTGAGTTCGATATTTTAAAGGAAAATTTTAAATTTTTTTAAGAATTTAATTTAAAGAATTTAATGCGCCAGTTAAAGATGACATAACAATTTTAGAACCTTTATAGAAATGGAATCCCTGATACATTTTAATTTCTTTGGCTCATGTTGCACTTCGTAATTAATTTGTTGTCTTACTACAAGAATAATGTCTTTCATGTATGTATATGTTGGTTGTGTATACATCAAGGAACAAGTATTTGGAGTACCATTTAGAATCATTTTTCATTTGGTTACAATCTCAATGGCGTTTTGTTAGATGTTTAACAAAAGCTAACACTTCATTCCTCTAGAGGTTTCAGAACTGCAGTAACACTTTTCATTACATTCTGCGTTCTTTTATTGCAACTAACTCCATAATGGTTACTAAACTAAGCTAAATAAAGGGTCAAGTAAAGCATTTTCTTGGACAAGGTAGCGAGAAATGATGTCATAGTGTGATTAAAGGTACTATTTTATTACTAAGAAAATATTGTGGTCAATTTTTATCATCAAGTCATCGATTAAAACAGATATTGGAGAATATACTTGAAAAAGCTTCTATTCCACTGGTTTGTAACTTACAGATATGAGCTGATCACGTTCTCAAACAAAAAAACATTATCGTTTACATACAGTGGACAACAAAAGTCTTAGTACGACAATATATGTTAGCAATTTCATGATTTTTAGCCAAAAGTTTGTATAAAAATTTATAGTTTATATATTTATTTCATTAATTTATTTCTGTTTTATTATAAAACAAACAATTTTTTAATGTTTTTCATAAAACAAAAGAAAATAAAGGAAATATTTCAGATGACTCCATAGGTACCCCCAAGGAAAATCATGAGTACATCTAAAATTCAAAGTCCTAATATATGGAAATGTTATGCCTTGTATTTAGTAGAATATCCCTTAAGGTTAAGCACTCCATTTAACCCATTTGGAATTGAATGTACAAGTTTTGTTTAGTGTTTTCTGGTGGCAGCATGAGCAAGTTTTTCGGTTGACTTTTGTTTGAGCTTTAGCGATTACGTAACCGTTCTCTAAAATTATCTTCTAAATACTCTCTTGAAGTCATATCGGGACTTTGTGCAAGAGTATTAAGACTGTGGGGACTTTTTTATCGAAACATATTGCCGTACTAAGACTTCTGCTGTCCACTGTGTATGGATAGGTTTTTTAACTACATACGAATATTATTATCAATAACTACGGTTTGACAGCTAAAAATGAGTAATGACATCATTTATGTTAAAAGTCGCCATAGTCTAGTAGGTAGTATGCTGACTTATTAGACGAGAAGCCATGGTGCTTACACCAGATCATACATCTCCAACAAAACGAAATGTAAAAAAATATTTCTTCTGCGGTTTCATCTCAGCAAATCTTTTGCAAAAAATCTAAGCGTAAATAAAAATTGCCATGAAAAGTTTCTCAAAAATATGTCGCTCGAAATCAACTGTAGGTCCCGCCACTTTTTTGAAAAACGAGAAATTCCGTTTAAGGTTATTTATGAAAGTTTAAGAACTTAAAATGATGGTTCAAGATAGAAATATTGTCCATATCGAATTGTTTAATTATATTTGCTTAATTATAATTTTATGACATTTATTTATTGAATATTGTTACGTTTTTACCTTTTAAAATAATAGCTCGTAGATTGCAAATAAAATAAAAATAAATTTGTGTTTAGTTTTAATTACATTTTTTATTGTTCGGACAATTCTGTGTGCCACTGTTCACAACTCTGTTCCTCTTTGCAACAACTGTTGCTCTTTGCAGTCTTTTGCGTAAACAATAACAATTACTAGACAATAGTTGGACTGATCTTTCTAACGGAGATCTTTAAACCACGATTCCTCTCTTCAAACACACCGTATCTTCACACAAGACTGACTGAACTTTTACTAACTCCGTTGCCTGCTTTGCCTTGTCCTTTTATATATGGCAACGTAAACAGGCTGAAGAATGTTCTTGAAGGCGTATGTTCGTGGTTTCGCCTTCTCGAGATTTCTATAGATGTAAACATCGTTGTTTCATTGTCGTTTTTTGTGTATTTTGTTTACATTTATTTTTTGTAGTGTTTGTTGTTGCATTTTTGTCTACTTGTTTAGTACTTTTTTATGCTGGTGTTTTGTTGGTATATTTTTGTTCATAATTTTAATATTAAACGATGTAAAAGCAAAACACCAGTGTCTAGATTTTTTCATTTTCGTAACAATATGATTTCCGGCGCATGGTCGAAGTGACACCAAACTGAATGCTCCATTCCATCGCATCAAAAACAAAAAGAAAAAAATGTAGTAAAATATTTTTCAATAAATCTGACCATATAGCGTCAATGGTAGGTAATGTAGATTTTCGGACATAACCCAATAAAAAGAAATTGAAAGGCACTGTATTGTAAGAATAAGGCTGTCATTGAATCGTACCGCTAATGAGTACTGAGGATACCCGTAGCATGTAAACCTTATCGGACAATAAATTTTAATGGATGTAGTGGTGATTTGTCGCTTCCATAATCAAATATAATAACCACTGCTAATCTTTATACAACTTCAAATTAATTTCAAATTCACAAAAAATTGACGCTTACGCTGGTAGTTTAGATTGGATTCTTTATTTTATAAGAATTAAGCCAAGCTCCTTCTACAGTAGACTAATCTCTTGCTTAACTGGAAGAACAAAAGATTAATGAAACGGAAACAATGTAGAGTAACAAACCACCGAAACTTATGGCAATAACAGTAGCCAACCGGATAAGATGGAAACGAAAAAAGCCAAACTCTTTAAGGTAAATTTTCCCGGTACTCGAACAACAAAGACCAGCAAGTTAAGTACGACGACAAATCGATATTTTGGCGTCTTCCTCAAGACTTCTTGCTACATTAGCAATTTCCAATTTCTTCGCTACAAAAATTTCGTTGTCTTGTTGATGGTTTTAACCCATTAGTGCGCAGAGTCCCTTATAAGGGACTCTCGAATTTCCTACTATACCAATTCCAAAAATTTTCACTTCTAAATAACAAGTATTGTATGTTGTTGCTGACATTCCCAGGAATTAGTATTTATTACATTGTGTTCAAAAAATTCAATCTGAGTGAGGAAATGTGGAATATCAATTTGTGAAAGAAACGAAAATTCCGAACTGAGTAAGAAAAACTAGAATATTTTAAATATGATGTGAATTATTATTAGTTTTTGTGTTTTATTATTTGTGAATAAGTATAATGGCTCAATTGATATAAACAAATTATGATAAAATGTTGCGCGTAATGTGACTTTCAATGTAACGTCCCTTAAAAGGGACACTGCGCTCATAGTGCAATTATTAAACAATAATTGGGTAAATATTTTTTTCATATATGGACCAACAATTTCCGAAATATTTTTGAACTGAAAGACCTTAATGGCGTTCCAATTTATAAAATTCCCCCACCAGATGGATCCGATACTAATCAAAATAGCGATAAAAGTGATGATGAGCATGAAGAAAATCGTATGTGCTGTTTCTGTAGGACTAGCTATTTCAAACAAATGTCTGCTCTTATGGAAAAAACAAACAACAAACGTTCGTCTGAAATCGCCTGTCTTACAGAAACATCACTTAATGATTTCGGCTTAAAATTATTATCTACATCATATGAAGTAGTACAGGATGGTGATAAATGGGATCACAGTGACTGGGCATTAAATTTAACTGACGGTTTCATGATCCAGTTTGATATACGAGTATGTGTGGGAAAAATTGCATAGTCCACTATCAAGGGATTTGGTGTAGTTGATGAGGAAGTGCTTGATCAACTTTTAAAACCTAATGTTCCACGTAATAAAGGATTCAACAATTTATAGAACAGAACTCGTTTTATGTATTTCAGGTATTCATAGATACTGCGACACCTATCATCGCGAAATATGTAGTTCAGGAATAATACGTGAAGGGTGAACAGAAAAATGTCCTCTTCGCTCAATCCCGGTTAAAGAGGGAAGGGCATCTGTAGATCATTGATTTAGAAATAATGGAAATATATTGCTCACACGATGGAAGGATAATAATGCTGTCACAAATGCAACAAATGTTGATGTCAATTAAATGGGGCCAACGATTCGTCGAAGGAAGAGATGCTGTAAATATTTTCCAACTAAAAGTGGTTTTTCGATATAATATGGCATGGGAGACGTTGATAAGATGGATCTATTAGTTGTAGTCTACCGCTCGCGAATCAGACATAAGAAATGCTAATGCAGGCTGCTGCTAAAAAAGTACCATTCTAATGATCTGACATATGCGTCTCTTCACATTTTTCGTCTAAATCTTGCTAATTCTTACTTTGAAACGTGTGGGTACCCCATGTACAAGACGTTAAACAAATTGATGACATATATACGATATGGTGGTAGAAACAACCTTATTGAATGTTCTGAAATTGAAAAATTGAAATTGATGTGGATATTGCGGAAATAAAACAAATTTTATTTGCAACAAATATGAAAAAGGGTTTCATCATACCCCTGGTGTACCTAATGCCCAGTGTCCCTTATAGGAGAAATTTTTTTGAATTAAATATTTTTTAGACGAATTAATCACATCATTTTTATTAATAATTTATGAAAATTATGGAAAGAAAGTGGCCAGAGAACTTCATCCACTAATGGATTAACCAAGAAAAAAATTCAATCAATGCGAAAATGCTCACTTACTGTTCTGCCTGCTCACTAGATCGATTATTTTGTCAGAAACGAACGAAACGTTCACTTGCAACATTTTACCAATTACAGAATTGGTTATTACAACCCTCCAATCAGTATTACTTCATAGCTCATTACACCACTTATATTGTGTGTGTTTCAGCAGAGGAGACAAAACAAGAGAATCATGCCTATCGGCACGCACATAAGCCTAAGTGGTCACATATCGTACAAGATATTGATTTTTTTGGGTGCTTATGAAACGATCTCAAGATTTACGTTGCCTTGGAAGAACTGTATCATCTGTTTTCCCTAATTCCACTATTACTAATACATAACAAATTTATATCAATTGTAAAAATAAAGGTTTATTCACATTATAACTTCAATTTTACTCCACCCCTTAATTTATTATTTTCTTATAAACCATTTATAAATGACTTTACTTTAGTTGCACAGAACGCACAAAAAGAATACAAGACATAAACTAAGAAGCATTTTTATTTTTAAAAGAAAAATTATACTTTTCTTTGGCGTCATTCAAAAGCAAAATTAGAAATTGTTTAAAAATTTGAAACGTTATTACACAATAAATATACCATAAATAATAAATTGTAATATTTTTCAAATGTTTAATGCCAGGACTTTAAAAATTACAAAAAATCTTTGAAAAGATATGAAAGGGTATTAAAACCGAGAATATTAATTATGAACCTAGTAAAACTGATTGAAAAACTACTACTCCACAGTTAAATTGATGACTCAGTTAATACTAAAAAATTATCTGAATTGATTGTGTCCAATATACCATTACCTATAAAAGTTACCTTTTAGCTTGCAGTAAAGGGAGGTCCAACTATATAGCACGATTTTAGTTGTGAGCAATTATTTCAACTTGCTTTAAAGTTGGGTTTAGTTAAAGGTAACTTTAGCTAAGGTGAACTTTAAAGTCACCTTTAACTTCTTTTCGTTATTACAACCTACAAATAAAATAAAGTTAACTTTTTCAAAAATATGGCAATGCCGGAGCAATGTCGATAACACTGATCAATTAAACAACTTTTTTCTAAACGCAGTGTCAACGACGGGCTTATTTTGTTGTTGTATTTGCTCATTTTGTTTATATTTGAAGTTGCCATATTGAAAATAATATATAATATGACAAGTTCTAACATAAACTTAACTTTAAAAGTTAAAGTTAGGATGATCCAACCTTTAGCTTAACGTTGACTTCTACCTTATTGTACCACTTCTAATAGTGAAAAAAAATATAAATGCTCGTCAAAATCCTCCCTTTAGTTAACGGCAAGTTGTAATAATTGCCCTTAATTTGATATTTCTTTGTTACAGTGTTTGACAAATTCAAACATAAAGAGGTACACAATTGAGCATCGCGTTAAAACTGTTGAAGTCTTTTACGAAAATGGGCATTCAAATCAAAATGCATTTCATGCACTTTGTAATTTTTTTTGATCAGCGTAATCGACCATAATCGATGACTATGCGTTAGCGGTTCTTATTTACGACAACGACGCATGGTTTCAATAAGACGGACCTGCGTGCCACTTTTATTGTACTGCACACGATGGTGTGGACTGGCTACCTAAAAACGTTAAATTTATAAACCATGTTAGACTTTTTCTTGTTTCAGGCCCAACATGGCCCAAGTCATCGGTCAAATTCAGCCTGATATATACATATATAAGCCAGAGTCATGGAAAATTCGAATGACATAATTGGTCATTACAACCCCTCAGTCAGGATTACGACTTACTTAAAGTCGATATATTTTTGTCCCTTAGAGTTTTTTGCCAGTATTCTGCTGGGAGGAAGTCACCAAATAAATATTTTTCCTTATTTTGTTTTGATGGAATTATCTGACCAGGAGTTAATACTGTGGCTTTACTTCTAACAAACCAACACCACTACCCACTAGACTACGATAACTATGAATAAATCATAAATGAACTACGATCTATAGCACGAGGATGTGCATCATCAGATAATCAATTATTTTTTTGGATACTTACATGCTTATAGAGGTTATTTACAGTTAAACAGTGAGAAAAATATTTTCAATGCAAATGAGGCGAAAAGCTCAACTAATATTGCTTTAAAATTGAAAAATTTTCCAATAATAAAAAAGTTGACTTTTTTGTACCCATATTTTTTTATATTTTTATTAATGAAAAACGCAAAAAACCAATCAAGCGTATACGTTCCAGATAACACGAAATAAAAGAAAATATATTCTGTTCAATGTTTTCATTCGCTAAAGGTAAACAACATTCGTACATTTAACACTTGTAAAGTGAAGGTAAACCAACACGAATTTTTTATTCATTTTTTTCCATCATAAGGTCGTCGCCTTCTTTCGACTGGAACAGGTAAAATAGTTTTGCCGAAACAATTTTAATGGAAAAAAGAAATAAGTAGCATACTCCAAAACACTCTAATATTTAATTAAATAAAGTCACCTCACAGTAAGCGGTTATAAATGTGTTCGTTTTGAATTATTTTAAATTTTTTTAAGCTTAAACAATGGCAAACATAAGTAGAGTAGGGTGTTACTTATAGAGCTTTAGTTTCTCAAAAATCTTTCGTTTGGAATCGGCTTTAAACTGTAGGTTTCGCCACCCATATATCAAATAAACACACATAAAATAAGAGGTGTGAGATGCTAGGTCGTAATATTGTCTGAAGGGTTGTAATGACCAATTATTGGTGCTTACGGAGCAGGGCCACCGATCCCACTAAAATCCGCATGAGAGAGTTAATGAAACTTAAAATTAAAATATATGTATATATTTGTTGTACATATATATTGTTGCGAAAATGAAAAATCTAGTTTCTGGTGTTTTGCTTTTACAACGCTTAACATTAATATTATAAACAAAAGCCACAAAAACTAAACAATGCAGTAAACAAACCTGTTTACAAATTATCATACTGCTAAATATAGCAACAAACACCGGCATAAAAAAATAGCAAACAAGTAAACAAATATTCACAAGCAACACAACAAGAATAAATGTAAACGAAATACACAAACAACAACAAAAAAAGTAAACAACGATGTTTGCATTTATAGAGATTTCGAGAAGGCGAAGTAACGAACAATCGCCATCAAGAACATTCATCAGATTGTTTACCCTGCCATATAAAAGGTAAGGCAAAACAGGCAAGTTAGTTAGTAAAGTTCAGTCAGTTTTGTGTGAATACGAGGTGCGTTTAAGGGAGTAATCGTGGTGTGAAGATCTGCGTTACAAAGATCAGTCGTAATCTTATCTAGTAATTGTTATTGTTTATGCAAATGGTGTAAAGAGAGGAATAACAAAGAAAAGCAATTGTTGTTGTTTACATCAAGTTGTGAAAAATGGCATACAGAATTGTGCGAATAATAAAGAATTTTAATTAAAACTAAACACAAATTTATTTTTATTTTATTTGCAATCTGCGAGCTCATATTTTAAAATTTTTTAAAAGGTAAAAATGTAACAATATAACGTAGATAGTGTATTGGCTTATATATATACTAGCTGTACCTAGCGCGTGTTGCTGCGCCACCAACTAAAATAAATTTGAACGAAAGACATTACACAAATGTTCAATTAATTTTGAATCATTTTATCGATTTTGTTTCCCGTTGTCCTGATGATTCAGATGAACGGGCCTGAGTGATGCCCATTTGATCAGTTTCTAATCTCAATTCTCGTTGTTCAACTGGTTCAAGCGAACGCGTCTCAGCGGCATGTACTCGAAGATTTTCCAGTCTCAATGCTCGTCTGATTCTGAGGCTCGTAATTCTCTTTTCTTCCGCGCTTGAGGTGTAGGTCGACCAATTTCTTGTCATTCATTTCGAATAATTTTCATTGACGCCATCCATCGGACATTAATCGCACCAACCTCCGTCGATTCATGCGCAACAACTTTGTTAAAGAATGCACAGTTTACGGTGTAATTGATTTTAAGTAATTTTCAGTGGCGCCACGTGCCGGAAATTAGTCATACCAACTTAGAAACCTTCCCCGGCTCATGCGCAACAACTTTGATAAAGATCATAACATGATCAAATGCATAGTTTACGATTCTATAAGGTACATACAAACAAACATTCATTTTTACATATATAGACTATGTGAGATGACACGCCCACTATAGCCAATCCGCCCATTTTGTTCATATATTCGTCAAAGTCGTCCATACAAAATTTGAGGAATCTAGCGGTTACAGTTTGTGAGATATGCGACATTAAATACTTATTGGGTATGTGGGCGTGGCACCTCGCATACTTGAAATTTTAAAATCAAAAGTAGCCTATAGTTCCTTCCAGACATATAGGAAGGTACTGTTAAAATTTCAAGAAAATCGGTTCAGCCGTTTAGCCGTCTATAGACATTTTTATGTATAAGAAAATATATGTATATTGTTCCAATTATTCTAAAATAATTTACGATATAAAGCATTGAACAAATTAAAAAATTTACAGTAATTCAGTCTATTAGAAACAACTTCATCGCAAGAATAAATCGATGCTATGTTGATTTGTTACAAAATACATCGATGTTTTCTTTGCAGCGATTTATTTTTATAATAAATTTTTATAACAGAGCTTATATATTGGGCTTGAATAGACTCCTCTTTTGAAACAAGTGTTCTTAGACTCCACGATGCCTCTTTAGGCTATTTTACAATAATCTGATGCAAACAATAATACGTTTGACGTGATAAGATAGTCTGCCCTTCTCTTACTCCACAGACAGTTTTTGCTTATTTTAGCGGCTTTGATTCCTACATTGCTTTGTCTCTTTAGTTAGACCTCTCAAATCTCTAATGTTGTGTGTCAATGTTTATACGATGCATTTTGTGCTTCAGCAAACAAATCTCGAAGCTAAAACCAACGATATCAAATATGCACTCCGGGATTGATGACGTAGAACTTAAATTTCAACGCCTTATTTTTAATGGCAATAAAGTTGACCTCAACATCAATATGGCTACTATCACATGTTGGACAGATAACTGAGCCTGTAGATTCCTTTTCATTCTTCGATAGCAGAATCTAGAAAGTCAAGGACTCTAGTGCTAATATCATCGATACAAATATACTTCTATTTCGTGTATAGAATATAGTAGATATCGAAAAGAATATAAAACTTTTAACCGCAGTGTCAAATCTATCAAACGGGATTTATGGCTATACTATATGAAACAATAATACGGACTTAACTGCGATCCTTCTATTTAAAGTAAATTTTCGACAGAATCAAAAGAACAACTTACTTAAATGGTCAACTATAAGCGCATCGATCGCATCGGATCGGCCATGTCTTAAGAAGCCTATAACACGAAATTAGACTAAAATCCACAACAATATTTTCCTGACTTCGCCGTAGTGTAGTTGGTAGTATTTTGGCTTATTAAACGAGAGCCCGTGGTGCAATCCTCCCATGACTCAGACATATCAAACAGAATGAGAAATTATTTCTTCGGCAGTTTACTCTCAGTAGTCTGCTGTCAAATACTCTGGGAGTAAAATAAAATCGCCATGATCTCACCTGAATCTCAATAAATCTGTCTTTCGGAGTCAACATTAAAACTGTAGGTCACGCCACTCATGTATAAAATTAACACACACAACACAAGTGGTGTGAGAAGCAAAGATAAGCAATTAATCGTTTTTTCGCTACTCATATGCACTCATAAAATTTTGAATATGAGTCAACAATATTGCAATTTACTACTACTATTCTGATTCATTCGTTTCATTCATTCATTCTTATTACAACGTTGATTTATAACTGTGAGTACAATGAGTATGAGTACTTTATTGACATCAAACTCATACCATTCGAAATGTGATTCATAAGTCTACTCATTCAGATTCATAACTTTAGGAAAATACTTATAATACTTATAAATGATACGAGTGACTCGAATATGAATAGTATGAGTAGTATGAGTGTAATATTAAAATAAGTATGAATGCGTATAAGTATCGAAAATTATGAATGTGATTCGATTCTTTTTGAATACTCATTGCTGATCTCTGGTGAGAAACTTGCTCGTAATCCTGACTGAAGGGTTGTAATAACCAATTATGTATGTATGTATTTGCAAGATTTTTCCTTTTATTCATGTTTATAATTTTTAGGATTTCATATTCTATGAAACTCTTTTGCTAAACTGAGTTTAATTTATAGTTTTGAAAAAAACCGTTCTAAATTGCACTGTTTTATTTATTTGTTTCCTCCTTATTTATTTAAACATTTTATCCGTTGTTAAACAAAGGCTTAACTTGGGCATTGTCAATTCTTGTCAACATCACCGCAAAATAGACTTCATAAACACAAATTCTGTGCCAATAATAATCGGCTTCCGTTAACACTGGCAAATAAAGTTGAACGAATATTTATTTTATTTAAAAAGGGAGAAAAAATGGCTTTGAAATTTCGAAATATTTTTAATAATTACCTTGGGCAGCAAAATTGAAAAAAAAATTTATGAATTTCTAACCATAATTTGTAAAAATTATTTATGTATTTTTATATTTGTTGTAATAATTTATTTAAATTTTATTATAAAACAAAAAAATTTTAAAGGTTTTTCACAAACAATAAAAATATAATGGAAATTTTCTGGTGACTCCATATTTTTGCACCGCAAAAGTGTAAGTACCCCAAGTAAATTTAAATTTAAAAGCTCAAAGACATTAAAATGTTATACCCAGGTTTAGTAGGCTATCCCTTAAGGTCGAACACTCCATTTTACCCATTCGGCATTGAATGTACCAGTTTCGTTTAGCATTTACTGTTGAGATTTACCGCCATGCGCCCATGAGCAAGTATTTCAGTTGACTTTTGTTTCAGATTTGACAACTACGTAACCGGTCTTCCAAATTATGACCTAAATACTCTTTTATTGTTATATCGACACATTGTGCAAGAGTAATAAGCCTATACCTTTAGTTTTTTAAAAATTACACTATGCGACAAAATAAAAAAAAAATAAACACCCAGCTAATGACATAGTGTATGTTGTGAGTTTTGTTGAGTAGAACTCAAAAATATTTTTTTATATTTCTTGAACCCTCCAAACTTGTTTTATTTGACAAAAACTTTTTTTTGGACTTTACGCGCAATTTGCCAAGTATCATATGGCATGGAATGTTCAATTGCATAACGCCCCTCTCTGCTGTAATGGCGGCTCAGAAATTTTTGGTCCTAACGCATATCGTGAAAATAAAAGTTATAGCCATCCAAATGAAATTTTTTTCATCCGAAAAAATTACTTTTCGCAATTCGTTTTCGCTTAAACATCACATGCCATATGATCTTTGGCAAACTGAAGGCGCTATAGCTGACGGATTGCATTTAATGGAGCGATTAACAGTTGTGTACTTGCTTTAACTCATGCCAAATGCTTAATTTTAGAGGTAGAATGGGCTGAATTTGAGGCAATTCGAAGAATTTTTCGCTTGTCCTGTGGTGTTAGAGCTGTCTAAGGACCTCCTTTGTAATTTTTATTATGTGGTTCACGATGTTTTATGTAATTCATTACCACATTATGACTTCTTCCTATTTGTCTATCGACTTCGCGATAAGAATAATTTTCAGGATGGTAAACATCAATTTTTACCATTTCCGACGAATTTAAAGAACTCTTTCTTCACATATTGATTTAGATAACTGCAGTCATAAACTGTGACTTTAATTTTATTTGGTTTTTATAAAGCTTTATTACAACCGCCTACTGATTTAAGTTAAAAATGCACGTGGTTCTATTCTGTTGAACCAAAAAATAAATCAAAAATTTTATACTTGACTACAAAGAAAGTGAAAAAGTACCGTTACAATTCATTTTTATACAATTTTTTGTGTTTAAATTATCATTTACACTATCAACTATTTTTCTGCAAAACAGAATTTTTTTATTCAATCTGTATTTGCAATTTATACAGTTTTTTTACTTTAAAATGTATTGGTTCTATCCTGATGAACCGCAGTGTAAATATGTAAAACATACATTTGGACTGAACTATAATTTGTTTTTGGTTTTTTCCTCTTCGTATTATTATATCAAGCCATGGAAATTCTGTGCAATTAGAAATTCTGCGAAATACCGTGCCATGGAAATTCTGTGAAATTCTATTCAGCAAGTTTTCGAAAATGCCAGAAATTTTCGGTACACTGAATTCCCCGTTATAATTTTTATATTCGATTGTTGTTTGGGAACAACGGGAACAGGAATACGACATGTTTTAATTAATTATTCCATAATATTTAATTATTTCCATAATAATTTTCCATAATATTTCCATAAATATTTCATATCTTTTAATTAAATTTTGCAGTTAAGAATAGCCAAACTTGAAAAAATGAGAAAAATTTCATTTTTTTCAAGTTTACCCGATCAAAACTCATAACATTCAAAAAACTTTGGACTTTTAAAATTATTATTGGGTAAAATTATTAATTGAGTAATAAATAATTTTGTGTGAAAAAATCAAAAATTACATTTTGGTCAAATGAAAGAAGTTTAGAGGGTTCGAGAAATATAAAAAAAATATCTTTCAGTTCTACTCAACAAAACTCACAAATGACACTATGTCATTAGCTGGGTGTATTTTGACTGCTTTGCGGGATTTAGAAAAAATGTTGAGATTTGTCCATGGCTGTACGTGTTTTTTTTTGCTTTTAAATTTAAAATTAGAATTGAAGATTTAGTTATAAACAATGAGAAATTTGTTTACTAGTTTTAAATGCATTCCTTTTTTGTCCTGCTTCATTTTAAGAAATAAGAGATGAGGAATAAAAAAAATTTAATGCGGAAACCCGCAGTAATTGTCAAAAATGTTGGGCATTTGTTTTGGTTTCTGTGAAGATTAATGTTTATTTAAGAAAAAAAAGAAAAAACAAATTGAATGCAAATTTCTGGAACTGACTACCTTGGTAAGATGAAATAACTACAGCAATTCTTTAGAAGACTTAATTTGCATACGCATAGTAGTTGTATAAAATAGGAAACTCTGTGTTAACAGCAACACAATTTAATATGAATGTTTGTACAAAAAATACATGTCCAGTATTCATATTTCAAAAGTGAAGTTCACACGTTGTTGTTTACATTGAAACCAAAGCAATTTACATCTATTTCAGAAACTATGTAACATTATATCATCATAACCATTGGTTTAATTTGAATTGAAAATTTATTTTTAATGGAAAATTGAAAAAACAAGTTTATGTTCCTTGACTTTTGCAATACTACAGGTGTTTGTTTCACTTGCAAGTGTAAAATTGCTATAGGATATGCATGTGAATGTGTTAGAATTTTCATTTTGTTTCACTTAACTTCCAACTCTACGTGTATTCAGATTTTATATGTATGATGCATATGTATTCCTGAACTTAGGTGTAGAATGTCAGATTCATGAACACTTCCATGCAGTAGCATTAACTACGTTTGCTTCAATATTTCCTTTTTTTACGACCAACACTTACATAATGACATCTAGTCTTGACGTGCACTTTGCAATTTCTAGGACAATGGTGTGGCGTGTAACTCTTAACGTCGTAGTCTAGTAGGAAGTGTGTTGGCTTATTAGATATGAGGCCACTGATTAAACCCCAGGTCAGACATCTCCGACAAAACAAAATATGAACAAATATTTCGACTCTGCAAATTTTTGGGAAAAATCTCTGAAAGTTGCCATGAAAAGAATTCTCAAAAATCTATCGTTCGAAGTCAACTTTAAATTGTAGGTCTCGCTAGTCACGTATAAAATTAACACATACAAAAGAAGTGGTGTGAGAAGTTAAGTCGGAATCCTGACAGAAGAGTTGTAATGACCAATTACGTATGTATGTATGCATTGATCGAAAAACGACCAGAGTGGACCACAAGACAAGGCAATGTTATTTTGAAACATGACAATGCACAATGGTTTAGGATACAATCAAAGCAGCTAGGAGCTGAGTTAGAAGCTCGCCGTATTCAGCAGCCTTGGCACCTTCCAAATTCTATTTGATTGAAAATTGCCTGAAACCAAATATATATGTATGTATCCTTTCCATTTATCTTCATGGTGTAAGTAAATTTATGGACATGCTCTATTATTTAATTCCTTTCCTACCGTTTTTTCTCCCTAAACGAAGGTGGTAGTCAATAATAGTAAATAAGATTATCTGGTGGTTAATGCACCGGTTGGCTAAACCGCCATTTCAGTACACCACTAAGGGCCATTATTACAACTTGCCGTTTAAGTTGGGTTTAGTTAAAGGTAACTTTAGCTAAAGTCAACTTTAAAGTTACCTTTAACTTATTTTCGTTATTACAACCTACATATAAAAAAGTTAATTTTTTCAAAAATATGGCAGTGGCGGAACAATGTCGATAACACTGCTCAATTCAAAAAGTCTCAATTCAAAAGTTCTTTTTTGGCAACGACGGGCTTCTTTTTTATTACATGTATTTGCTCATTTTGGTTATGTTTAAAGTTGCCTTATTGAAAATAATATTTTTTATTTATTTTTTATTTATTTATTTTCTATCATAGTAACATTAGATAAGTGATTTTATTTACAGTGTTTTGAGTTACTATCTTAAGGATATTTCAACAAATTATCACATTTTGATTATTATTAAATACTTATTAAAATTATCTATTTAATAGGAAAAAGATAGTAAAAAACCTAAAATTTAATATCACATATGAAAATTGAGAAGCTCTAAGACAACATCTAATGAATGCTATACATAATAGTATAGCTGAAATTAGAAGTTATCCAATTAAACCTCTCAGATGGGCGTAGTTTGACCTTCTGCATTTTTCTCCAAATGACAGCGCCAAATCAGTTATAAAGTTTTCAATCATCTGGATGTTAGCCTTTGAATGCAGTTCAACAGTAGGAAATCTTGAAGGCAGATTGTAAATTATTTTCAAATTCTTATTCTGTATTACTTGTAACTTTTTCAGGTGTGACCTGGCACAATCATACCAGATTTGGCAGCCATACGTAAGAATTGGCCTTATACACATTTTGAATAAAAGTAATTTATTTTTAAAATTCAATTTTGACTTCCTATTCAGAAGAGGATATAAAGATCGCCCGCACCTGATTGCTTTAAGACATGTATTCTCTAGGTGCTCTTTAAAATTTAGTTTTTGGTCTAATGTAATTCCTAGATATTTCACGGATTTCGCGAACTCTATTTCATTGCCTTGAATCCTAAGTTTCCTACAAGGAATTCTCTTAGGTGACTTGTTGTAAGGAAACAAAATGGCCTGAGATTTTTCTTCATTGATTTTAATTTTCCATTTAGAAAAATATTTTGCGGCTGATAACAGAGCGTTCTGAATTTTCTTCACAATAGAGTTAGAAACCTTACCGTGACAGACTATAGCACTGTCATCCGCATAAAATGCCACATCATTGCCTCTGACAATTTTGAAGTCGGAAATGTAGAGAGAATACAGCAATGGTGATAAAATCGAACCCTGGGGAACACCAGCTGGAATGTCACGCATTGTGGATTGACTTCCGTCAACATCAACCACAAACTTTCTGTCCTCAAGGAAACTTTTCATTAATTTAATTAGGTATAGTGGAATATTCATTTTGTGAAGCTTGAATATAAGGCCTTTATGCCAGATAGAGTCAAAAGCTTTCTCCACGTCAAGGAAAAGAATACCAGTAGTGTACCTTTGGTTTTTATTCGATCTAATCATGTTGACCACTCTCTTAATCTGGTGAATAGTGGAATGTTCTGCCCTGAAGCCAAACTGATAGGGATGAATTAGGTTGTTGTCTTCTACAAACGATTTGAGTCGATGATGAACAATTTTCTCAAATAATTTGCCTAAGGAGCTTAATAGACTAATAGGGCGATAATTGGATGGAAGTCTTTCATCTTTTCCTTTCTTTGGGAGTGGGATAACTTTTGCTAGTTTAAAAGCGCTTGGGAAGTATGATTTAGTGATACAGAAGTTGTAAATTCTAAGTAAGTAATTTAAAGCAGTATGAGGAAGATTCTTTAACAAGATATTGTTGATTTGGTCTATACCAGGCGCTTTGGAGCACCTAAGGCAAGAAATGAAAAATTTTATTTCGCCCAAAGACGTCAGAGAATGGACGTCGGTGAACGACGAATTGTCTCTTTCCAACAGATTAAATATAAAGTTAGCTTTATTTTCCATTGAGCTATAGGAACCCGCAGTAGTTAAATGGGCTTTTTCAAATTGATCGGCAATGCTGTCAGCCTTTTCTTTATTAGAACAAATCTCTTTATCATTAACTACTAAATTTTTTATAGGCTTATTCCTTCCTTTAATTTTCTTTGTAATTTTCCAGAATTTCCTGCTACCGCTAGGAATTTTGGACAAAAATTTTGACCACTGGGCGTTTCTTTCTTTGTTAATATTGAAGGAAATTAGTTTATTCAGCTCCCTTAGAATTGCACCTAAGGTTATTCTAGAATTTGGATCAGTACAACGTTGAAATTTTCGCTTGTACGTGTTCCTTGTTGATATTAAATATTTACAGATTTCATTTAATTTATAGTTATGAACTTTTCTAGGTTTGATGGGAATTGAATCGAAACATGAAGCTCTAACGAGATCAGTAAATTCTTTTATAGAATCCTCAATATTAAAGGAAGATATGTTTTCATTGAGGATTACGGAGGAGGTAATTTTTGAGTTTAATGAGATTTTGAATCTGTTCCAATTAGCATTACGGAAGTCTAGAAAAGATTTTTCTATATGATGAATGTCTTCATTAATAAAAAATAATATTGGAACATGATCCGAATATAAACTATGGGGACAGGTCACTAAATCGCTGAATTGTAGTGTGGAATTAGATAGCAGAAGGTCAATTGTCGATGCCTGTCTGAAGGTGAGATTTTGAGGAATTCTAGTGGGGTTAGGTGGATAATATATATAATAATTATTACTATTTTGGTGATTAAATAGAAGATTTCCAGCAGTATCGGATTTAGCGCAATTCCAACTGAGGTGATGTGCGTTTAGATCCCCTAGGATGAAGAAGTCGCCATTTGTAGATGTCATCAAGTCGAGATCGTGGATGAAGTCAGGACAATAAGCTGATATGAATTTGACTTTAGTGTTAAGAAACTCCACAGACACGCATACGTTTTCTATCAGTTTCGTTGGAAATGACGAATCGACGTTGTGTTTCAATGTTGATTTAATAACTATTGCAACTCCTCCTCCATGAGAAATTCTATCTTTTCTATACACTTTGTACCCTGACATCTTAAAGCTGTGATTTGATTTTAGAAATGTTTCGTTCAATAGAAGAACATCGATAGAGTTTTCTTTTATAAAATTATGAAGTTCCACAGATTTAGAATATGTAGTAATGCCTTGACAATTCCAGTGCATTACTTTAAGACTGTTTTGAATTTGATTAAATTGCATATTTTAGCATAGACATGATAACATTGAGTTGCTCCATTTTCGTTCTACAATTGCGTAGATCAGTGATGGCTCTTGTAAAAATTTTGAATAATTCATCGATACTATAAAGTTCAGCTGTTGAAGAACATTTTTGAGCAGGAGTTTCAAGTATACTGGCATAGGAGTTATTCAGGACGGTGGAATTATTCACGTTTGGAACAAATGAAGTTCTGTTTAGATGGGGAAAATCAGCAGCGGATGGATCGAAGACAGCGGGCAGAGGACGGTTTTTAGTATGGGATTTGTTTATTAAAAGTTCGCGAATTGATAAATATTCTTTGCGGCTGGGGCAGCGTGGATCGTCGGCTCTGTGATTATTGTTCTTTAAATTTTTTTTACTGCAATTGAAGCATTTGTAGACGGCGGGGCTGCCTTCAGGTACTTTGTTAACCTGGCAGTTGGCTACGTCATGATCACCCCCGCAAGCAATGCATACACTTTTGCGGAAACAATTTTTAGCTCCATGACCGTTCATGGCACACTTTGTACATTGCGTCGGCCCTCTGTTTCTTTTTTGAGGATTTTTCCAATAGACTATAATTTGGCACAAACGTCTAATTTTCAACACTTGAGATTTTGAAATTATCGTGCGATCAAACTCAACCATATAAATAGCATCATCTACAGATGAGCGAGCTGTAATTATTTCCTTAATATTGACAACATCGATGTTGTAAGAGTTTTTTAGTTCTTCTTTAATGTCATTAGGATTAAGTTGTGGTAGACCGTAGAGAACCAACTTAAATATTTTGGTATCTTTGCACTCATGAGAGTAGAAAGTATAGCCTAAAGCAATAAGTTTTTTCTTTGCTTGTTCGAAGAGCGTAATTGATGGTGAGATAATTTTAGTACCGATGGACATTCTCTTAAATTCATATGATGGTCCAATCAGCTTGTAAACACATTGGAACTTATGAACAGCATCCACAATAATTGGGGGAACAACAATTTTATACTCACGTACTTCGCCCTCTTCTTCACTATACGTATCATCGTCATTAACAAGTGTTTGTAGAATGTTAAACCGGTTTTCATTGTTTTTATATTTTTCTTTTGGTGCTCTGCTTGACATCTTCTTTCGTTTCAATGAATGCATTGATCACTAGTAGTTGTTATTGTTTATTGTTATTATTTATTGTTATTGTTTATTGTTTCAATGTGAAACAGAATTTTACAGGAATGGAATTTGAATTTTGTTTATAGTAATTACACTGATTTTTGTTGGTATGGTAGTTATTACTACGCAACGGAGGAGAAAAAAGAAAAAACGTCTGCTTACAATCAATGATAGCATAAGACTCATTGAAAATAATATATAATATAGCAAGTTCAACAAAAACTTAACTTTGAAAGTAGCTTAACGCTCACTTTATCGTCCGCTTATAATAATGAAAAACAATTTATCTGCCCGTTATAATCCTCCCTTTAGTTAACAAAAGTTGTAATAATGGCCCTAAAGCTGCTTTCCTACACAAAAAGCGTACCACCTTCATTTGTTGGCACAAGTCCATTGCTAGAGCTTCCAGTTAGCCGTTTTCAGGCGTGTTTGAGCTCTTTGATCAATAACTGCGTGATCACATGTAAGCATTCCAGATTAATTTTCAATCAAATGATCTAAAACATGTTATCCTGAACTCTGAATAAAGATTTCATGTAGGCCTTGTGTTATTCGAGGGGTTGGTTTTTGAACCTTACATAACTATGGGAAAAGCCCAATGAAATTTCAGTGTAAACTGGTATAAATCAATAAAGATTCGTTAGTGGGGCGCATTTAATCAGATTTTGTGATAGAAAGGCCACCTCTTGTAAGCATTAAAGGGCAGATCAATGTGAACATTTTCTCAGGTTAGCAGGTTGGAAGCGCGTCAGACGAATTGTTCAGGTGAATCGATTAGTAGAGCATTTCTCCATAGATTGTATAGATAACAGTAAGTGAACAATAGTAGATTTTGTATTGTAACATTAACATTATAAATGCTACGGATTGTCGAATGCAAAGGATATTAGTGGCCGAATAGCAACGTCCTCTGAAGACTTTAAATGCTTATTGGTAGGATGATATTATAAATTGATTTTCATTCTGGAATAAATTTATTTCTCATACAGTTTACCCTGATCGCTGAAAAGGCTGACTGATTTGTAGCTGGTGGGCTCTTTAGGCGTCAATGAGAGTAATTCGCATTTTAGTTACTTTTCGGACATTTTTCTAAGCACTAATACATATTTTATATTGAAATTCATATTTTATTTGAAAATCGCAGCTTACATTTTACCTTATTGTATCACATTGACTAGACAAGGTTACATGTTTTCAAACGATATCTGGTGGAAATCAAAACTGTTCACCATTCGATTAGGAAGAGCAGAGGAGTCAAAACATTATTATTACATTACATTACTATGACTTGACTATTTAATAAACAATTGAGTAGAGACAGTAGATTATGATAACTGGCATTATCTGTCTCTTAATTGCGTAGGTGTGAACATAATGTTACGAAAATGGAAATGGTGTTACATAGTTTAACATTAAAATGATAAACAAAAGCTTCAAAAACAAAAACTACGGACTTGTTTATATTATGAACAAATAAACAAAAATATAGCAACATTATAAAAAGGGGATAAACAAGTAAACAAACAGGCAACAACAACGCTGTAAGGACAAACGTAAACAAAATACATAAACAACAATAACGTAAATAACATGTTTACATTTATAGAGATTTCGAGAAGGCAAAGTCATTCTTCTTCAAGAGCATTCATCAGACTGTTTACCCTGCGATATAAAAGGCAATACAAAGCAGGCAACGGATCAGTAAAAGTTCAGTCAGACTTGTGTGCTGACGCATTGCGTGTGGAGAGAATAATCGTGGTTTGAAGATCTCCGTTATAAAGATCTGTCGAATAGTTGTTAGTATTTACTAAACGTGTGCACAAGACATTTAAAATTGTACAGTATTGTATTTTTCTCATGAGCGAATATTTACTGTAGCTGCAAATATAAATAAGAGTGAAGCATAGATAGAGAACAAAAAAACAACTGCACTCATAAACCATTGTACAATAATACAAAAGAGAGTTATGTGAAGAGTACAGCAAAAATATTGTACACTTCATAGTGTCACAACGTGCATTTCTTTTTGCAGTAAATGGGAAAGAAAAAATGTTGTTTTCTTTTTTTTTATAATAAAGAAAGAGTATTTATTCAATAGCAGACGTCGGCACCAACAGCCCCGGGGGCCGCACATCTTCAGCTTTTTACACACACGTTTTTACACATCAACGAATATTAACATAGCAATTTGAAGAGAGATTGTTGTGGGAAGAGTTCATGGCAGAAGCAAAGAATGTATAGAAACACTTATGTACGCATATATTTCAACGATGACACTACTGAAATTCATTTGACAATACTGAAAACTTAGTTTCCGTGGTGAAATATGCTCTTACAACACAAAGCATATCTCCGTTACTTCACAGATAAATAAGTGCTGTTCTATACTTTGAATAAAAGAGAAATACACATTTCAGTGTACTCGTATAATCAAGACCAACAAAAAAGAGAACAATTCAGTATTGCATTTAGTGAAGGGTAAGCTAGCTAAATGTCTTGTGCACACTTCTAGTATTTACGCAGAAGAGTGTAAAGAAGAATAATAAACAAGTTGTGAATAATAAAGAATTTATCTAAAACTAAACACAAATTTATTTTTATTTTATTTCCAATCTACGAACTCATATTTTAAACGTTTTTAAAAGGGTAAAAACGTAACAATATGGTTCACTAGCTTGTAAATGTGTAAATATAATGCATTTGTTAACTAAATAAAAAGCCTCTACGGCTAATAACACATTACATTTATTACTTGTTGATTATCTTCTTAGAAATCTTATGAATATTGCCTAACGAGAAAAACTTAATTGTTAAAGTTAAATTAAATTTCAGCTATATTTTCACGAACTTTAGATAACTTCATACTGTTAAAGAAAACAGTCAATGATATGTTTTATATATGTATATATTTTAGTACGTATTCAGGTTTTACTTATAAACTGAAGGAAGCAATAAAGTAAAGAATGTTGCTATTAATTTATAAATTTTTCTTTATTTCCTCCAAATAGTTTTTCGAAAACTATGTTTGCAAACTAAGTTAAATGAAATAAAAAATAAAGTTCGAAAACAAAAACTTTTTTTGCCCCATTAAAAGCATTTTTGTGGATCTTCTCTTTACTAAAGAAACACATGCGTTCATAAACGTACAAACATATTTGTATCATTGGATTCAGGCAAACACATTTGAATAACATGAAAATAAATGAATCTTTAAGTTATAAAAGAAACTTTGAATTGTTGAAATATTTTCCAACATACTTCCAACTTCTCATGCACATACAATGTTTGTCATTTAATTTCCTTGCCAAGTAAACAACTTAAAGCATACTCACCCAGTTATAAACGATAATATTGGAATAAGGAAGTCCATGTAAATATTTGAACAATGATTCTGATGTGATTAAATTTTACTACAAAAACAAACAAATTTACGTCAAATATTTGCTACTTTCTCTTGTATTTTTAGTTTATTAAAGGAATTCTCATTCGAACCTGAAATTGAACTAAAATTTGTATATGAAAAGTTATACTGTAGCAGTAATCATATATTTTTTAATTAAATTGTTCAATTAAGAATGATCAAACTTGACAAAAATGAGTTAAAAAAGTACATTTTCCAAGTTTACTCTATTAAATTTCATGACATATAAAGTTGAATAAGATGTTTACGTATACCATTTTAGGGCCATTATTACAACTTGCCGATAACTAAAGGGAGGATTTTAACGGGGAAATAAATTTTTTTTCATTATTATAAGTGGACAATGACTTAGAAATGAGCGTTAAGGTAAAGTAAGGATCATCCTACCTTTAACTTTTAAAGTTAAGTTTATGTTTGAACTTGCCATATTATATATTATTTTCAATGTGGCAACTTCAAATATAAACTAAATAAGCAAATACAAAAAAAAAGAAGAAGCCCGTCATTGCCACTGCCTTTAAGTAAAACTTGTTTAATTGAGCAGCGTTATCGACATTGCTCCGGCACTGCCACATTTTTGACAAAAGTCAACTTTGTACTATCTGTAGGTTCTAATAACGAAAATAAGTCAAAGGTGACTTTAAAGTTCACTTTAGCTAAAGTTACCTTAAACTAAACCCAACTTTAACGGCAAGCTGTAGTAATGGCCCTTAAAGGATTAACTCTTTCCATTCTATGAAACTTCGAATTTTAAAAATCTGTTTTTCAGAAGTCGTTTATTTTAGAACAATTTATTTTATGTTTTATTATTCTTTCTTATTACTACGTTTACCTACCAACCTCTGGAGTAAACAAAGAAAAACAAAACTTTTTAATTAAATCATCGCAATAACATGCATAATAAATTTATAACTTGTTATGTCCTTATATGGACAGAAAATATTTGTCTTTCATGTGTAATGTTAGAGTTAATTAAGTGTTGAAACTACTCGCACCCTGTTGCTTCATGAAGCAGCGAAGTAGGTTCCTCTAGCACATGATAGGAATCAACTTGGGACATTTGTTTTGAATAATATGGTACTCCTTTCGATGCATTCTTGCAGCCCGTTCCCATATTGCAGACATTGTTGCATAGATTCCGTTACAATCCTCCCTTTGGTTCTAGTAATGAGCCTTAGAGTTTTTGCCAGAAATCTGCTGTGAAGAAGTCGTCGAAAAAATATTTATTCATATTTCGGTTTGCTCGAGATTTCTGACCTGGGAACCTTGAACCCTAGCCTCACGTCTAATAAGCCAACACAATACTTACGAGACTTCGGCGACTTCTTATACAGCTCACCTAAATCGCTTAAGAGGCTGATTGTAGATGATAGGGTCAAAAAGCGGTAATGAGAATAATTAAAAATTGAGTGACCTTTCCGGCATTCTTCTAAATAATAATGCAAGCGTGCCAATATTTTATACATACATACATAATTGGCCATTACAACCCTTCAGTCAGGATTACGGCCTAGCTTCTCACACCACTTATGTTGTGTGTGTTAATTTTGTACATGAGTACCGTGACCTGCAGTTTAACGTCAACTCCGAACGACAGAATTTTAAGAAACTTTTCATGGCAATTTTATTTACTCTCAGAATTTTTGTCAGAAATCTGCTGAGAGAAAATCGCCGAAGAAATCATTTTTCATATTTCGTTTAGTTGGAGATGCCTGACCTGTGATTTGATCCGAGGCCACACGACTAATAAGCCAACACACTACTTACTACACCACGGCCCATATTTTATATCGAAATCAAATTCGTTTTTTACCATCGATGTAGATTTTAATTTCTCTGTTAAATTTTCTAACGGTATATATGGTACACGTACCAAAATAAAGAAATATTAGACCTTGTTGCTGCATGTTCTCCCAAAATATTAAAACCAAATAAAACATTATTATAAACAATTCCTTGTTTATGGCGCAAAGTAACGATACCTTCTAGTTTTGTTTTGGGAGATGGAACATAGATAGCCAATAGTTGAAGTTGTTAAAATAAGGCGTGGTATACTAATTTATAGGTATTACATGAGTGAATTTTTGATACAAAAAAGCTTTTTAGTTAAAATACATTATGAACCTATACAATTTTATTGAACACGTTCCTGCGCTAAATTAAACTTATTTTTTATTCATGTATTTTTATTTTTTTAAGTCTGTATACTTAGAAATTTTGAATCTTTTGATTTTTTGTCTCCACAACAAACATTTCATTAAGGTGACCAAATTTTTTGAAGTGTAGAAGGAAGCAATTAACTTCCGCGATTTCTTAAGACGGGGCAAGAAATACTTCACTTCTGATTTGCTTACTATTTACACCACTTATATCCGACCGAGAATAGAGAATGACTCTCATCAAAAGGCCGGGCCGGAGCCTCAAAACTATATGAGAAGGAGATCATTAATGACGGTAGGGTATCCAACTCTATTGATTCATTGGAGCATCGTTTCACTGTTCTATCACTGCTATCGCAGATTTTGCTCTAGCGAGATAAAGGGACTTGCTCCCGAAAATCATTTTTTTTACGTAGCACTTGTCATTCTTGCAGGGCAGATCGCACACTGCATTACAAACGGAATTCCCTACCTGCAGAAGTCTTTCCTGCCACTTGTAATATTAAAATATTCACATATAATGTCCCATAATCTATTTTTCCAACACTATGCACTGCGTGAGTAAATCCATCTCTTGACTCTTGGTCTTTAAAAAAAGATAATTTTGTACACCTTTAACGGGGGTGTGCTAATTACGTTTAAAATTATCATTTATTATTAAATTCGATTACGAAAAGGAAAAATTTAGATACTGGTGTTTTCCTTTTACATCGCTTAACATTAAATTTATAAACAAAAGCTACAAAAACAAAACAATGCAGTACACAAACCTGTTTACAAATTATCGTACCGCTTAATATAACAACAAACACCAGCATAAACAAATGGTAAACAACTAAACAAAAATAACCAAAGAAACAACAAGAATAAATGTAAACAAAATGCACAAACAACACCACAATAATAAATGTAAACAACGATGTTTACATTTATAGATATTTCGAGAAGGCGAAGTTATGAACATTCGCCTTCAAGAACATTCATCAGACTGTTTACTTCGCCATATAAAAGACAAGGCAAAGCAGGCGACGGACTGAGTGAAGTTCAGTCAGTATTGTGTGAAGGCGCGGAGTCTGAAGAGAGTAATCGTGGTTTGAATATCTCCGTTACAAAGATTTGTCGAATAATTGCCTAGTAATTATTATTGTTTATGCAAAGGGTATAAACAGAGGAATAACAAAAACAAAAAGCAATTGTTGTTGTTTACATAAGGTTGTGAACAGTGGCACACATATTTGTGCGAATAATAAAGAATTTTAATATAAACTATACACAAATTTTTTTAAACTTTATTTACAGGCTGAGAATTTAATTCAAATAGTCACGGACTTATTGCCTCACCCTCATTAAATAGTAAATATTGAAGAATAAATATTCTGGTTTAAGCTTGATTATTTATTCAACGAAGGGGTAACAGAACTAAAAAAGTAATAAAACCTAAAAAAAATTTAAAACAAATATTGGCCAGAAGCAGAAAACAAATATTCCGCAATTTACAAATAGAGCAACTATGGGTTTGTGAATTTTTTTTTTAAATATTTCAAATACTATAATAAAAACGGAAATACAGCTGGGAAATAAAAACAGAAGAATGCACACTCATCCATTTATTTTTCTGCAATGTTATTAATTGTGAATTTTATTAATTGTGAATTTATTTTTTTATTTATTTTATTACAACAACACGTATGCTTTGTATTAAGGGTTTGATTTAGATAGAACATGTATGATATTCAAAATATTAGAAAAAAGGTTTTAAACGATTCATTCGTAAAAAGTGAATTAAAATTTTATATTTTTTTTTTGTCAAAATTTAAGCTTTTATTTTACTTACTTAATTTGTCATTACAATCTTTAGGCAGGATAACGACCTAGCTTCTTACACCACTTATGTTGTGTGAGTTAATTTTATACATGAGTAGCGGAACCTACAGTTTAAAGTCTACTGCGAACGGCAGATTTTTGAGAAACTTTTTCATTTTATTTACTCTCAGAGTTTTTGCCAGAAATCTGCTGAGAGGAAGTCGCTGAAGAAATATTTCCTCATATTAAAGAGGGCATCGGTAGTTATTTGTACATACTGTTACGTTTTTAACCTTTTAAATACGTTAAAAATATGAGTTCGTAGATTGCAAATAAAATAAAAATAAATTCGATATGTTTTTTCGATGATATTATTTTTAAATCATTTCTTTATTGTTCGCACAATTCCGTGTACCACCTTTCATGACTTGATTTAAACAACAACAATTTGCTTTAATTGTTATTCTTCTTTACACTCTTCCGCGTACATAATAACAATTGTTTAATAGATCTTTAGAACAGAGATCTTCAAACCACAATTATTCTCTTCACACGAAATGTGTTCACACAAGACTGATCTTTCTTTCTGATCCCGTTGCCTGCTTTGTCTTGTCGCTGGTCTAATGAATGCTCTTGAAGGAGAATGATTTTTACCTTCGCGAAATCTCTATAAATGTAAACATGTTGTTTGTGTATTTTGTTTACGTTTGTCCTTGCAGTGTTGTTGTTGCCTGTTTGTTTACTTTGTTTATCTCCCTTTTGTTATACTGATGTTGTTTGCTATATTTTTATTTATTCGTTGATCATGAAAACAAGTCCATTGTTTTACTTTTGGAGCTGTTGTTTATCATTTTAATAACACCATTTCCATTTTCGTAACAATATAATTGATTAAAATTCATGAGATTGCTCAAATATATGGGTACCTAGACTTTTGCTGTCCACTGTATATATTTCTAGAGTTTTGTTCAACCTCTCTAATTTCTAAAATATTGCAAAGAAACTTTGTTTCCTTTTAATTTTATATATTCAGTTATTTAACATCATGAATTTAATATTAAATTCATACTAATTATTTATCTCATATGATTGAGTGGATAACTAGAGATACAAATGGGGGAAAAAACGCCAAAATAAAGACTGGAACAAAAGGAAAGATGACTGCCATGTATTTAAATTGAAAATGACACACTTGTGATAGAGACATAAGACACAAAAGCGATCGTGACAGAGTTGACGCTGACATGGGGTAGAGCTAATTTTTCTTTTATATCTCGTTGAGCTCAAACTGCTGATATAGAATAATATCTTCGTCATTCCTTCATTAGAAATGTATAGTCACAGTCATACGGTGATTACGCAAATACTTACATGTTTAAACAATATTTAAACATTTTTAATATTTTTTTTCAAATGCTTGTATTTTTCATTAGGTTTTTTAATGGTTTTTCTTATCTTTGAGAGAAGATATATTTCACGGTGTTGACAATTTAAAACCATTGCATAGCAGTTTCATGTCTCGCATAAGGGATAAGCATCTGATGGCAATCAACAGCACAGTTAAAACCAACATAGAAACCCTACAGCAGCAAGTGTAAAAGAAAATAATGAAAAATACTGAAGTAAAGTACCATACGAAAATATACAGATTTCTGCTTTGTTGTCTCTTAATTTTGTTTAACAAGAAATAAGGTCTGCCTTAAACAAATGGAATATTTCGAATAATCCAAATAATATTCGTACTATAAAGAGGCCTGCCTTTAACATTTTCTGAGTTGGCTGCCTTGTCAGAGAAGAACGCAATCTATGAGTTTTATCGTAGTTCGGCAGTCAACGTTTCAAGAAGTAATTTTGAATTTAACCGTAGATCGATTCTTAAAAAAACTTCATAATTCTAGCTTATGTATCACTTTCGATACATACTTGTAGTACTTGGAATTTTCGCAATTATTGATAGATTTTGTTAAAAAATTTAAATATTTTTATTTATTTTAATTCATTTTAATGAAACTATTTTATATGCGTACATTTTATTATCACTTTTATGAAATTAACGCCAAAATTTTTTAAGTAAAAATAAAACACTTCACGTCAGTTTGGTTTTATTTTTTTCTAAATTGTAATAATTTAACATCTGTCACCCTTAGCTGGCAGCTTATAGTCACAAAAAAACATGTAAATAAAAAAACAAAATCAAAATAATGTTGTTGAAACAACCAGCTGTTTTGTATGTTTTATTATGCCTGAACACTTAAAATATTGTACTCAATTAGCCGTATATTGACTCAATAAAAGTGCATATCTGAACATAGTATTACAGTGTTAAAATATTCTCTTAAATTTTCAAATTAAAATGTTCTCTATCTTATGAGTTTATATACATATATATGTACGTACATATATGTATAACGATCATAAAACATACCAATCATAAAAATAACAAAAAAAAGCACATGCATCTGACTGTAAATCTGACACTCAAAATGTTTTTAACTGCAAGAGTATAAGAATACTATAGGAAAAGTGGAAAGAGAATTGCGTGACTAAAATTTTTGAAAATATATTATTACATGCCTGTTTAGCTCGTTAATAGAGGTCCATTACTGTGGCTTTTCCGTCACATTACTTCATATTGTGATCGGCTTTGTCACAATTCCTGTTATTTTTGTTGTCGTTTTCTTTTTACATTTATGTGCCGTTAATAGAAGTGTATATGTATTTTTGAATTAATTTTAGCGTTAGCATTTTGAATTCAGTGAGTGCCAGTGGTATACGTCACGCTTCACTTAAGTGTTGACTGGCTTGGTGATGTAAGAAATGCACAGTGGCCTATTCATACATACATATACACTTATATACACTCAAGCAGTGGAACTTTACAAAATATACGAATAATTTTTAATTTTATCTGATACAAGCAAGATTTACGTTAATGTAATATGCGTAATAATTTTATAAGGCGATAAAACGATTTACTTTCCACATAATTTAAATATTTACTAAAAATAAATTAATTTTCTTATATTTGTAACATAGCTCTGACCTGGAGTTTGAATCGTGTCCTCACGTCAAATAAGTCAACACAGTACCTACTAGACTACGGCGATTTTACTGTTGCTTATTGCTATTGTGTATACAAAGGTCGACTAAGTATAGAGAACGGCATTAGGGCCAAAATCGAACTAGAAAACTATCACAAACAAATTCTTTAAGGCCAGTGGGAATATAATAAAGAATTCCATTCATATTAAAAAAACTAAGCCGCCGTTGTCTGGTGTGTTGGCTTATTAGACGTAAAGCCGCAGATCAAACTTCTCCAGCAAAACGAAAATAAGAAAAAAATATTTCTTCGGCGACTTCCTCTCAGCAGATTTCTGCCAAAAACTCTGAGAGCAAATAAAATTGCCGTGTAAAGTTTCTCCAAAATCTGTCGTTCGGAGTTGACGTTAAACTGCAGGTCACGCCACTCATGTACAAAATTAACACACACAACATAAGTGATGTGAGAAGCTTGGTCGTAACTCTGACTGAAGGGTTGTAATCAGCGTTGCCATTTGTCAAGTTTCCCTTTTTTTCCAAGTTTTTTTTGGGATGCCATAAAGTTTCATTAAATTTGTTCTCTAACAAAATAAGTTTTTTCAAATTTTCAATAAATTTAATAATAATAACACGAAATATTTACATTTCTTAATAAAATATTGTGTATTTTATTAGTCCCGGGAAAAGTAGAAAAGAAACACCAACAGAGGGTACCGGTCTTCGGTGTTTCTTTTAAACAGTTTGAAACTTTTGTAGAAAACAAGTTTTTTTTGGTAAAAATATTTTTTCCCCAGAAATAAAAAGTTTTTTACAAAAAATTACTGGCAACGCTGGTTGTGATGGCCAATTATGTAATTATATGTTTTACTCATATTTAGGATAGGTTAGCGGGTAGCTCGCCGTTCACAGGCAAGTGCATCCGGTGGACCGTATGGCTAATTGTGATACCCAATGCAAGGTAATCCTCCATCTCATGCTCAGTTAGAGGTGAGTTTAAACCAACCTGAGCCCCTGAAGAAACCGATCAGTTGCCTTAGTGGCAGTGAAGTGCAGGGCATTCGCATAAGAATCGTACCGATTCCGTTTCCTCTACTTCATGGCAGGTTCTGGAGTAATCCCAGAGGGGGTGGATCAGACCGAGCTTGTCAGCAAAACTGCCAATAACGCAGTGTTCCGTGAGACTGCGATGTCTTCCGTCTACTTTTTGCCTAAATTAGATGATGTAACAAATAAACACGTTCGTGCGATTTAACGACTCTGGATTACTTTGCATGTGGCTATGTTAAGTAACTGGTTTATGTCACCATTCAAGGCAAACGGCTAGTTTTGTTATCAAAATACGACTTACGATCGTTCGACTTACGACCATTTTTTTCCAGTTTTTTTCATAGAAAAAACTTAAAGAAGACAAATATGTAGTGGCAGAGAATTCCTAACATATATGAGAAAAATTAAAAAAAAAAAGTAAAAAATTCGATTTACATACAGATTTCAGTACAAATAATACATTACATTAGCTAAGTGGAATTTTTTTAAGTGAATAATTTTATATCATCCCAAAAATGGCTGGAACTAACCCTCAAAGTTAGTAGTACAGTATGCAATTTTTTTATATGAAATTCGACTTACGACCGATGATCAGGAACCTATCTCGGTCGTAAGTTGGGGAATACCTGTAATCACTGAACTTATCGAAGGGATCATAACATAAATTAAAAGAAAAGTCACGGAATTATATACTAAGAATACTAGAAAAAAAATTACTGTTGCGATAATAATTGTGTCCTCTAGTTTTAAAAAATTTTAAAATTATCCTTTTTATTTATTTATATTTATATTTTTATATCTTTATTTTATTATATTTCTTTATTCTATTTCTTTATTTTATGTTTCAAATATAAATTCACAGTGGAAAAACATTGTATTTAAAAAAATATTTTCAAATGTGTGCTTTAAATTTCCCGCCCCATTGTACTTTTGAAAGAAATTTCTCCGCAAAAAATCTCGTCTTGATAATAATTTAAAACAGAAAAAACATATTTTAATGGAAAATTTGTAAAATCTTGAAAATTTTCTAAGCAATTATAATAATGATTATCATCATCAATCACATCATTATCATGGCACCCTTTTAATTTAAGATTAGTTTTGTTTTAACGTTGAACATACATACTTTTCTTATGTGCCTCCTTTTTGATGTGGTTATTTTACTCAAGAATATTAAAACATGTATTTAAATGGTATGAAGCAAGTTATCATAAGTTTTCGCTACCCTTTAAACAATAAATATAAAAACTAATGTACCAGAACAAAGAAAACTGATTGTATTTTTCTCATGAAGCCGGGTTTTTCCAATATACTTGAAATGTAAGCAATACTCATGTAACACACTTATGGTGTATAACGCCATTAAGTTGTGCGACATTTATAGTTTTTATACGATGTTTGTGACCGTTAAAATCAAATCACTGACTTACTTGCTCACAAATTTACGTGGGTATCAGCATTACTCAAACACCATTAGCAATTGTCTAGTTGTGTTGCTTAGAAGTGTTAACCCTTTAACAGAAAATTTCATAAATCTGAATAACTTAGAACCGGCTTGGTGTTATATTACTTTTATTTATCTTTAAATATGCGTATTTATGTTTCCTATCTATAGTCGGATGCATCCGAACCGTCATTCTTTATACATGTTCACTTGAAGTTGATAGTTTTTTGTGCGTGAGATTAGGATATTAGTTCGTTGATTGCAAACCAAGTAAAAACAAATATGTGTTTAGTTTCAATTAAACACTTTATTATTCGCAATACTTTTGTGTGCCACCGTATACAACGTGAACACAACAATAATTGCTTGTTCGCTATTCTACTTTATACTTCTGTCCGCGCAAACAATAACAACTCTTCGATAGATCTTCACAACAGCGACCTCGACACCACGACTGTTTGCATCGCATGCAACGTGTCTTTACACAAGACTGACTGAATTATTACTACTCGTTGTCTGCTTTGTCTAGCACAAGGCGAATTCATAGGAGGTGGGACCAATATTACAATAAGTACAACAATACAAAAACAACAGGGATTTTTTATTGTTGAGAAGTGGCCATCTTGTCAGAAACAGCTGACTAACGAATGACGATGGGAAGAAAAATGTTTATTAAAGAAAGACGATGGCAAGAAAAATGTTAAAAGAAAAAGAAGAAAAATATACAAACTTCTGACACAATAAGAAAAAACGAAATTATAAAAACATAATACACAAAACACAAAAATTTTTTGACTTTGTTATTTCTATCAGCTGGTCTTTCGCTCCCACCTTCTATGAATTCGCCTTGGTCTAGCATTTTTATATGTCCACAAAATCAGTCTGATGAACGTTCTTGAGGTAGAACGTTCGGGGTTTCGCCTTCTCGAGAGTTCTATCGCGACCGAATTGTTTTTTGTGTATTTTGTTCACTTTGTTAGTTGTTGCGTTCTTTCTTACTTTTCTGTCTCCTTTTCTTTCACAATGTTGTTGTTGGTATATGCAACCAAGTTCGTTGTATTTGTTAGTGTAGCTTTTGCTTATCGTTAATGTTAAACGATGTTTTCATTTTCGTAACAATATTTTATAAAAGTGTCATGATATTGTCACGAAAATGAAAAAAATAGATACTGGATTTTTGCTTTTACATCGTTTTACATTAAAATTATAAACAAAAGCTACAAAAACAAAAACAATTAACTTGTTTACAAAATTATCGCACTGCGTAATATAACAACAAACGCCAGTATAAAAAATCGTAATCAAGTAAACAAAAATACAACAACAAAAACTACAAGAATAAATGCAAACAAAATACACAAACAACAATAATGAAACAACGATGTCTCGAACACGAACATTCGCCTTCAAGAACATTTATCAGACTGTTTACGTTGCCATTAACGTTGCCATTTGCCAAGTTTTCCCTTTTTTCCAAGTTTTTTGAGATGCGAAAAAGTTTTCATTAAACTTGTTTTCTATCAAAACAAGTTTTTTTTTTGAAAAATTTAATATTTCAATAAATTCAACAATAACACGAAATATTTACATTTTTAAATAAACGATTGTGTATTTTATTAGTCCCGGGCAAATGTAGCAAATTAACACAGATAGAGGGCACCGGTCTCCGGTTTTGACTTTAAAAATGTTGATGCTTTTGTAGAAAATAAGTTTTTTTTGTAAAAAAAAGGTTTTTTCCCAGAAATAAAAAGTTTTTTAAAAAAATTACTGGCAACGCTGGTTGCCATAGCAGGCAAAGCAGGCCACTGTGTCAGTAAAAGTTCAATCAGTCTTGTGTAAAGACGCGATGCGTTTGAAGAGAGTAATTGTGGTTTGAAGATCTCCGTCACAAAGATCTGTCGAGCAATTGTCTAGTAATTGTTATTGTTTATGCAAAGGGTATAAACAGAGGAATAACAAACAAAGCATTTGTTGTTGTTACATCAAAATGTGAACAGTGGCACACAGAATTGTGAGAATAATAAAAAATTTTAATTAAAACTAAACTCAAATTTATTTTTATTTTATTCGCAATCTACGAGTTCATATTTTAAACGTGGTTTTAAAAAGTAAGAACGTAGCAATATGTAAATTTTATTTGTCACTCTACATATTACAAATTAATTGTTGATAGGTAGTCATATTTTCATATTTTAATAAATTACAAAATTATTAGTGTTGAAGAAGTAAAAAAATTATTGTAATCGCTTAAGGACACCGGAGTCCTTATGGTCCGTGAAGCAATTTTTATACTTACGTACAGAGGTTACGATTGCTTACTATGATCATTATTTATTTCCTTCTTGTATAGTAGATTACACTTTGCAGAGGACATGGACAGAGCTAGATAGATATGTCAAAGGCTTTTGACACAAGACACAAGGTGGTTACCAAGGCATATCTGATGTTGAACTTAAAGATACGATATTCCAACAGCAAAAATTACCTCAGTCTTCAACATTTGCAATTAAACGTGTCTCTGTGCCACTTAAAAACGATTAACTTGTTTTTAAATGGCGCCAGAGAGCATTCATACCGAACGCATTTCCTGTTTCTGATGTATTCCTCTCAAGCATCCCTTTTAACTATAAAATTTTATTGCTGCTTAGTACAAGAAATGTTAGAAAAATTAATTTGATAAACTCATATAAATTGTCGAGCATTCTCTATAGGATATCATATTTTGTCATAATAAAGAGATTATTAATCTTCAGAAATAGATATCGAGACACTGCGTATATCAAACCCTCTGTTAAATCCCCGGCTTGAAGATTTACCTAGAAACCCTCATTCTTAAAAACAACAAACGACAATATATCGGTAAGTACATGACAAAATTTAAGATTCAAAATTTAATGAAGCAGTACGCAAGGAATACATAATTGGTCATTACAACCCTTCACTCAGGAATACGACCTAGTTTCTCATACCACTTATGTTGTGTACGTTAATTCATACATGAGTGGCGGGACCTACATATAGTTTAAATTCGACTCCGAACAACAGATTTTAGGAAACTATACACGGCAATTTGATTTCCTCTCAGAGTTTTTGCCAGAAATCTGCTGAGAGGAAGTCGCCGAAGAAATATTTTTCATATTTCGTTTTGAAGTCTGACCTGGGGTTTGAACCGTGGCAAACACACTACGTACTAGACAATGGCGAATATAAGCAAGGAATAAGCCTGTCAATACATAATTGGTCATTACGACCCTTCAGTCAGGATTACGACCTTGTTTCTCACACGAAGTCGCCTTAGTCTAGTAGGTAGTATGTTGGCTTATTAGACGAAAGCCAGTGTTCGAGCCCCAGGTCAGATATCAAAACAAAATGTAAATATTTCTTCGGCTACTTCCTCTCAGCAGATTTCTGGCAAAAACTCTGAGACTAAATAAAATTGCCATGAAAAGTTTCTCAAAAATCTGTCGTTCGGAGTCGACTTTAAACTGTAAATTAATTTTAATTTGAAATTTAACACATACAACATAAGTGGTGCGAGAAACTAGGTCGTAAGCCTGTCAAATAGCCGCTTAAATTTCTAAATTTCGTTACTTTACTGTAACAAATATTTTATTTTATTAAAACATAGGTACGAGTACCTAAAGCACTAGAAGTGAATACTTTTCTCTTACTTTAACAGATGAAAAAGTATATATAAATATGGACACATATGTCTCAAGAAAAAAGGAACAACCTACTATTTTGATAATTTGCTTTTTAAATATGCCTTTTGGACATCTAATGAGTTATCCCAAATAGACAAAAAAATTAATTTGCCTCTCATAACCCTATGGTCATAAAAGGGTTAATAGAATGCGACTGTAATAATGCTGTACTTCTAATGGATTATTAGCAGTAAACTCAGTAATAACAAGAAATATTAGCTTTTTAACATTAAAGTCGTGTAATAAAACAATATTTAAGTCTTATTAGTGACTTTTTTTTATAATTTTATAATTTTATTTTTTATTTTTATTTTACTTCGCTTCAATTTATTATTTTATTGTGCTTTTTACCAATCCAAAAGATTTATTTGCTAAGAACGGAATGTTACGCTGACGAAAGTGTTGAGAATTGATAAAAGTTTTGTACACTATGATTACACTATGCGACAAAATAAAAAAGATTAAATACACCCAGCTAATGACATAGTGTAAGTTGTTAGTTTTGTTAATTAGAATCCAAAAATATTTTTTAATATTTCTTGAACCCACAAACTTGTTTTATTTGACAAAAACGGTATTTTTGACTTTACGCACAAATTTATTGATTACACAAACACTTCTGAACCAAGTCCAAAATTTAAACCTTATTAGAAAGGAAAGGGATCTGTCTTTAAAACGGTATACATATACATATGTATTATTTGACTTAATATGCTATGAGGTTTGATGAGGTAAACTTGGCAAAAGCGAATTTTTTTCATATTTTTTCAAGTTTGGCCGTTCATAGTAGCAAATTTTAAATAAAAAAAAATATGAAATAAGTTATGACATTCAGAAACTGCATTATCTTGTGAAGAGATTGAGACTTTGTTTGATTAAATCGGACAAAAATTACCATAGTTATTATTTAAATAGTATAATTACTGATAATACTAAATTGAGCGACCGCCCGAAGTTGGCCAATGTTTGCGGAAAGAAAAATAATAATATTTGCAAAAAACACAAATATTAGCCGACTTCTGGTAGTCGTGCAAACGTGAAATTTGCACATTTTGCGATAAACAATCAAAAGTTCATTTGATAAAATGACGTACATATATAAAAAATATAACATGACTGTCATACTATTCGCATAATAACAGCGGTAATTTTTGTCCGATTTAACAAAATGAACTGTCAATCTCTTCACAAGATAATGCACTATCAGAATGTAATCACTTATTTTATATCGTTTAATTAAATTTTGCAATTAGGAATAGATAAACTTGAAAAAATTAGAAAATAAATCATATTTTCCAAGTTTACCTCTTCAAAACTCATAACATGTAAGATTGAATCACATGTTTATGTATACCGTTTTAAAGACTAATCTCTCCCCTTTCTTAAAAAACTTTGGATTTTTAAAATAGGTTCAAAAATATTTGGGTAATCAATAATTTTGTGTGAAAAGATCAAAAATACCGTTTTTGTCAAATGAAACAAGTTTGGAGGATTCGAGAAATATAAAAAAGTGTGTTTGAATTCTACTCAACAAAAGTCACAACGTACACTATGTCATTAGCTGGATTTATTTTGACTGTCGCACCGTGTTATTATTAAAGAAAATTTATTACTTTCTAGCACTCTTCTCAAACCAAAGTTGTAAGTATGTATTTCTCTTACTTATTCGTTTCCAATTTGTTGTTTCTTTATGTTTACTTCGTAACATGAGTCATTATGAGTGGAAGTCAAAGTGTCACTTAAGAAGTACAAAAATTAAGGGAATGAAAAAGCTTTTTTAATGTTTATTTTTTTTAAAGAAAGTGATTTTAGGCTTTTGATCATCAAATAAATTATGGAAATGTCGAAGGTTATGTTAATAAGTTTTAAAGAAATTGTTGTAAAAATGAGAAGGTAGTATTTCCTTGATTAAATCAATATCTAAATTTATAAATAAAACAACAGTGATGCTATAAAAACAATAAACGTAACACAGCATTCTCTCAGAATTAGAATACATGGGTATGTATGGAAGTGATTATTTTAAACGTTCTGCTGCTCTGATTTCTATTTTTATTCGTAGCAATGAGAGCATTAGTGCTAACAGCGAGAGGATTTGTGCTGGCACTGAGAGGGTTACGCCTGTCAATACATGGCATTTTTTTATTTTTTATTTGTTTTGCTTATGCTTTGCTGCTGCTGTCTTTATTATAATTAGTACGCAGGGTGCAATTGCGTTTATTGTGTTTATAGCATATGCCGTCATAGTCTAGTAGGTAGTGTGTTGGCTTATTAAACGTGAGGCCAGGGTTCAAACTCAGGTCAGATATCTCCAAAAAAAAGTTTTTTAATTACTTTTAACCCTTTGACGACCAAACATTTTCTGTTGAAGCGATTTAACATTTTGTTTTATTTTAATAATCTGTGGCCTAATAGCAGTGACGAAAAAAAATTGCCCTTCTGGGTATCCTCTAAGTCCCCCATTTCGCTTGGCAAATATAGTTGCCTATGGGGTGAAAGCAATCTTTTTATCCCAAGTTATTAATTTTTAGACATGATTTAAAAACATTTTTTTTTATTAAAAATATAAAGTAAAATAAAATAAATCTTAAAAATTTATAATTAGTAGTGTTCGTGATAGTTTTCAAAGCTATCACGGGATGTAGTGAAACAAAGAAACACATTGCATTGAACGCAAAAAAGAAAAACACAATGAAAGCAGCGGTTCCAACATTTACTCTCTTCCATTTTATGAAGAGATTTGGACTTACTTATAAAATTAGTTCCAAATTTGGTTGACGCTGAAAAGGCACGTTTCTCTTATCAGTTCTTTGGCTAAAGCTGCTCGAAATTCAATTGAAGTCACATTGATTGAAGAACTGTTAGCCAATATGAGTTTCTTATATATTATATAACTATTATGAACACATAGCTCAAATAGGTCGAAGAACAATCGTAAATAAAAACGCCACTTGCTTCTGCGATCGTACTCATAATAAACTTTCTTTTGGTCCATTAGATCAACGCCTACCATTCCTTTGTTGTAGAGCTGTATAATCAGAGGGCAATCAATATCTATTTTAGCTTGTCCATCCATTTGACGACGGAAATGCTTCCTGACATGAAGTAACTTATGTCCCCTCTTTTCATTTCTTTATCCGCCGAAAAATTCTTCGGTATGTGCTTTCTACTACATCGAATAGTTCCACATGCCATTATTTCATTTTGCTGAAGAATGTGCATTAAGTTTAGACTTTTAAAGAAATTATTAAAGTAAACTTCAACCCCTTTTTTGCCAGTGGCTTCCATAACTGCAGGACGGCAGCTACGCCAAGACCGTGTTCAACAAATGGTTTTTTTCTGTGTAAATGTCAATATTGTACAAGTATCCAGTTTCTGACTCACATAAACACCATAGTTTGAATCCCCATGAAATAGGTTTGTCCTTCATATACTGTTTCATGGCATTATGTCCCTTAAACTTTACCATATGTTCATCAATTGAGAGTTTTTTGGAAAATGTATATGCGTCAGGCATAGCCTTGTTAATGTGCTCTATAATTGGACGGATTTTGTAGCCATGGTCAGTAACATCAGCCTTACTGCTGTCACAAAAGTGAAGATTGGCTGTAATTTCCTCAAATCGATTCCGTAACATGACTCCTGCAATCTGAGCTTGGTGAAATGTTGGATTAGTTGACCAATACAGACGTGTTGATGGGAGTTTCAGTAAGCTCATACGTATGATAATAGCCATATAAGCCTTAAACTCGGATACGATTAAAGTGAACATACGCCCTTTTTGTAAAGCATGTAGGTTGGACTGCTCCACTATCATGAGACACAGGCGCGCTTAAAAAAAAGCTCAAATTTGATGACAATTTAGAGCTTTTCATTCTAGAGTTTTTAGGAATGATAATTTTCGTTTCAACCCATAGGCAAACATAATTGCCAAACATAAAATGACTATTTTTAGGCAGTTTGGAGTTTATCCAAAACTGTTCATTATATTTTTTGAAAGACAAAGGCTAAATCCAAAACATAATTGACTCCCATCCTCTTGTGCCCTATCATTACCCTGTAGTAGCCCTCGGTATAAAGGCCATTATTTGGCCAATTTTGGAGCCTCGTAGAGTACAAGTGGAGCCAGATAGGGGTTTGCACTCCACTACATTTTGTTGCCCCAATCTTCTTCTATAAAACATTCTCTGATATATTTTTTCTAGCTGTAACCTGGACAAATATATAAGAAAAATTCCCCGGGCAAGCATACTTGCCTATGGTCGTCAAAGGGTTAAAGTAAGTATCTTTAACCCTGGACGGTCACTCTTCGTTTTTGTACATTAATTTTACTCTTCGTTGAATCGGCGAACTCTTTAAGCCTAATTGGTTACTGTTCGTCGAATCGACGAAGCTCATTTACTCTTTATCATACAATTCTTTTGTGTTTTTGCCAAATTTCGCTCTTTTTATCAACAATGTTGGTTGGTATAGTGTTGTATCACATGATATTGGTGCTCTAAAACATGTTGCCCGCAAACTCTCTTTTAGGCTTCAAAGTGAGCTTATAAACTGCTTCTGTATGATATTAATATAATTTTCGCCAAATTTACTTGTTAACGTACTTTTTGAGCCAAAAATCCGTTTCTTTAATATGCTATGGGAAACATCCAAAAGTCTGGAAAATCGGTGCCACATGTATTAAATGTTACTGGCGATGCAAAATTTACTTATTTTCAGAATCCTAAGCGAATGAAGCCATGCATTAATCCTGGACAACCATCAACTTCGGCTGTAAAACCATATCGATTTGTCAGGAAGACAATGTTGTGTGTCTGGCGGGAACAGAAAGGTATGTTATGAATGAATTTGAACCATGATCGAAAGTTGAAGTTGCCGTAGTCTAGTAGGTAGCGTGTTGGCTTATTAGACGTAAGAACACGGTTCAAACCCCAGGTCAGACATCAAATCAAAATATGAAAAAATAATTCTTCAGCGACACTCTCTCAGCAGATTTCTGGCAAAAACTCTGAGAGCAAATAAAATTGCTATGAAAATTTTCTCAAAAATCTGTCGTTCGGAGTCGACTTTAAACTGTAGGGCCCGCCACTCATATACAAAATTAACGCACACAAAATAAGTGGTGCGAGAAGCTAGGTAGTAACCCTGACTGAAGGGTTGTAATGACCAATTATGTATGTATGTATGCATGCATTGATCGAAAAACGACCAGAGTGGGTCACAAGACAAGGCAACGTTATTTTGAAACATGACAATGCACAATGGTTCAGGATACAATCAAAGCAGCTGCTACCCCAACCGCCGTATTCAGCAGACTTGGCTCCTTTCAAATACTTTTTGTTTGCAAATTGCCTGAAATCGCAAATAAAATTCTCTTCACCTAATATCTTCAGTAAGCTTTCGGTATACTTAACATTTGTTTAAAAAATTGTAAAGAAGGCAAAGCAAAAAAACATGATTGTTGCGAAAACATTAAATAAAATAAATAAGTAAACACAACGAAATAAAATTAGACAATAAAGACGAAGAGAAATAATGAAATCATTGTGGGTAAATTTAAGTTCAAATTGGTTGTAACTGGTGGTGTTGCTGTTGTTTTATTATACAGGCAATCATTTGTTACGCCAAATAACAATTTACAACGGACATACATACATACATGCATATATAAAAGTTAACACACACATGCTAACTACATATTCACACACCAGTAAGGACTTACATATGCAACAATCTGCCTTTGGTTATGGTACTCATATCGTACATTTTCTGAGCTTTGACTTCAATTCCAACATGTTATGCTGGTAAATTAACTTTTATAACATTAATGTTGTTGCTGTCAATTTATATACAAATTTACGTTAAGTGTATGTATTAATAAGTGGTAGTAGTCTTTGCATTAAATTGAAAGATTAATTTAATTGGAGTGAGCTTACTCTTGTTAAATGTGAAACGTTTTGTTCGATAACTTGCCCTTTTTTATTCCATTGCAATATGTGCTTCTCTAATAGAGGACGATTGAAAGAAAAGGTTCAACGAATTCAAGATCACCTTAACTAAACTCCAATGGCTTAATAAAAATTCAATTCCTTGTTCCGAAAGAATACAATTCTTCTTCCTTTACTAAACCAGGGGCTACCATTCCATAGCACAATTGTGTAGAGAAAATTCACACATATTGCTTATGGTCTTTTATTTAGTTGTCGATCACAAGCACACATGTCAGCGGATGCAGTAAGATAATTTCTTAGGTTTACACTCAAAAAATATTTTATGTAAAAAATTCTTTTTTTTAAATTCTTATTCTTATTCTTAAAGTACATTTTGATTGTTTTAATATTCAAGTAACTAATTTAGATGATGTAGAAAGATAACAGCTTTTTTATAGACATAAAGCATTTAGTAGGAGAAGAAATTTATGAACCAAAATTAGTACCCAGCAAATATCTTAAAAACATTAACTAATTATTAAGTCAAAGATTTATAACTTTTTATATGTCGATGAAATGAAAATCAAAACAGGGTATATTACTAACATTTTTCTACAACTTTAAGCTCTCAACTTATTTTCTCTCTCTTCCTCACTAATGCACAACCAAAAAATTTTTGGTAACCCCTGTACTAAACCCATACTCATTAAAAGATGAGTACGGCCTGAATTTTTTTTACGGCGTATGGCGTGAATTTTGATTGATGAAGTTAAAACAAAAATGGATTTAAAGGCTGGAAAAAAACAATTTTTATCGGCCCATTATACTGATTAGTCATCACACTACTTATGTTGTGTGTCAATTTTATATATGAGTGGCGGAACCTACAGTTTATTGTCGACTCCGAACGATAGATTTTACGAAACTTTTCTTGGAAATTTTATATTTATTCTCACAGTTTTTGCTAGAAATCTGCTGAGATGAAGTTGGAGATGCCTGACCTGGGATTTGAACAGTGGCGTTACGTATAATAAACCAACACACTACCTACAAGACTGCGGCGTCTTCTCAATAAACTATACTGATAACATCAATTATATTTTGTATTAGCTCTTTGCACTTGTCGTATTGTATTATTTAAATATATTGTTTCTAAACTTTAACACTTTGGGCCGGGCAGCCCTATACGACAATGATTACCAATTTCTTTTGGCTGAATTCGATGATATGGACACCAGAGATATGTGAACAGAACAGCGCTCTATGCCATACAGCTCATGTCACGCTAAATGCTTTGCACTAGCGATTTCAGGGTATGGACATTTCACATGCAGACGTTGTTAGACAACGTAAGACTTTTCCTTATGGGGTTTTCTTAAATCGCTTGTGTATGTGAGTAAAAAAACAGCATTCCTCAAAGGCGTGTAACCATCCTTTAAATTTCGACGTTTTAGTAGCACTCCACCCGGAGAAGCCGTGGCGGACACAGACTTATACTTACAGCCTTTGAAACAAATGATAAATTTCAATGCCGTCTCACGCAATCTCACTCAATGCGACAAAAGTAGTTTAAATTTAAAAATAGAAAGCTTTGAATGAAAGACCCGATATAAGTAAGTAACTTGGCATATGAAAATACATTTTAATAAAATTAAACACAAATAATTTTTTCAGGTTTTAAAATTGTGTAACAATAAGGTTAGGTTAGGTTAGAGGACGTGTACTTGTCAATTAAGAAAAGTACAGTACCCGGAGGTCGAATTGACATATTGTACAGCGTCATAGTTTCTCACACCACTTATGTTGTGTGTGTTAATTTTAAACATGAGTGGCGTGACCTACATTTTGAAGCCGACTCCGAACGACAGATTTTTGAGAAACTTTTTCATGGCAATTTTATTTACTCTCTTAAACCTCTTCTTTTAAAAAGATGAATAAGTAATATGCAATACGTTTTACGTTACCATTTTTTGGAATCTATTACGACGTTGATCGAGGGCTTACTTTATATATGTATGCATATACATATGTATGTTTGTATATACGTACGTTAATATGTGTTTATGTACAGCATCTTTATGCGTACATATTTAAATAAAATACACACAAATGCCATTATTATGAAACAGGGGGTATGAGCCATTTCGCTTTTTAACAGCAGCAACGACTGAGGGTGTATTTTCGAAAGCAATATATACACTGAGCGCCAAAAGTGAGTAAACACCACTGAAATAATTCATTTTCTTAAGATAGCGAGAAGAGAAAAGAGAATAGTCGAATAAATTTCCAAAAATAAAAACGTTTATATATTACTTATAAAATATTAAATAAAAAACAACAATTCATGATAAAGGAACTTATTTTATATTTAAGAACAAAACTGTTTTATACTTAATAACAAAAGTGTTGACTCACTTATGGCGCTCACTGTATATGTACTTACAGAGATGTGTGTGTTAAAAAGCAAATTTCCCACGACTAATAGCTAATCTTGTTGATTGTGTAAAGAAATTGTTTGCTCACCAAATAAAATGTATGGGTTTGTAGTAAACATATAAACGAATGTTATACAAAATTAGAATATCTTTTACGTGAGACACTAATATTCGATTTTAGAAGGCCTACAATTTATATACATACTTCTTTATGTACGTAATTATTTATAGAATTTTTTACAAATATCTGTCATACAATTGTTATTATTTACGCAAAAGAGTTTAAAGAGGAATAACACGCAAAGCAGTTATTGTTGTTTACATAAAATTGTGAACAGTGCCACACAGAAATGTACGAACAATAAATAATTTAATTAAAACTAAACACAAATTTTTTTTATTTTATTTGCAATCGTTTTTAAAAGGCAAAAACATAATAATATCTACGTAATCTTCAAGCAAGTGGGAAAATGTTAGCTAATGGACGAGCGAGAAAATGTTTTCACTTTATAACTGTCAGTGTGTATTAGAAAAAATTAGTATTTATACGTGATTGGGACAGTGCTTGAAAATATCCGAACAGAGAAGATACCATAATATCTCTTATTAGATTCATCAACAATTTTGGAAAAGTTTATTCAACTTCTCACTTTGCCAAAATATTGTTATAATGGCTGATGTAAACTAAATCGTTAATTACAACAAAGTATGGCAATTGTATTGTCTACTAAATAGAGAAAAACTCACTATAAGGCTAAACGTAAAGAAAAGAGGAAATAGTGCTTAGAAACTATAACATAATGGAAGCAATTAAATATATACAATAGCGATATCAACATCAGCTAATTATACAAATACAACAAGAGTAGAGCATATTTCCTTAAGCGTTGGCATATATTCAACAAAAGGAAACTTTTGCAGACATAATGGCACTGAGCGCCAAGTAATCGTAGACAGAATTACAAGTGGAAAGTATACATTTTTATACTCACACCTTAATCTAGAAATAAAAGAGCTTAAATATGTAACTTTATACGTGCGCACACATTCACTGAGCACTTAAGTGTGTTTTAAGTAGTTTGTGTCAGTTTCTTTATAGGAGCATATTAAGCTTTAAAATAAAAAAATAATTAAATGGAAATTATAATGAGTTGTAAAATCCCTATAAATTAGGTTTTAGAATCCTGTAGGAACTGTATCAATTGAAAAGCAAATCTTTTGAGAACTTGCAATTCCTGATAATTAATTAAATTTCGGATAAAGTTGTAATCCGATAGGTACTCAATGCTTTACTTCAATACTTTAAATACATCTTCCAGTGATTACTCCTCTTCATCACTGTGCCTAAATACTGAGCTTAGTTTATGGTAGGTAAAATGGCGTACCCCTAATCATACCAGCATTTAGGTCACCATCTGTTTGAGCTGTGGAGCAAACATTGAAATCAACCCGAATCCGAAATAAATCTTCTTCTTGCGGCAATACCGGATAGTCGTCGTAGTATAATAGGTAGTGTATTGGCCTATTAAGGGTAAGGCCACGGTTCAAACCCCAGGTCAGACAACTCCAATAAAACGAAATACGAGAAAATATTTTTTTGGCGACATCCTCTCTGCAGATTTCTGGTGAAAATGTATCATAAATCTGTCGTTCGGAGTCCACTTGTGTCTGTAGGTTCTGCCACTCATGTATAAAATTAACACACAGAACATAAATGGTATGAAAAATTAGGTCGTAATCCTAACTGAAATGTAGTAATGTCCAATTGTGTATGCATGTGTCCAATTTAAGTGAACAGCACGCGCACGAAGAATATTATTAGCCATCATCCCCATCATTACGCCACCAGCCTTAACTGTAGGAGAACGCTTCAGTAATTATATAGTAACATAAATCACAATATAAGCATATACAACATAGTAAGATACTATAATACACTCATATTTTCGTCTATTGTTCTATCAAAACAATTAGATACTAATTAATTAAGTTGAATGTGAGACCATCACGCAAACAACATAGGTTATCTTTCAAATCAATGGATATATTGGTAAGTGTTGAAATCATCACATTACTTATGATTAAGTCCAAAAAAGAAAAAAAAACACTGATAATAACAAATGTTAGGTAAAAAATAATTTTCATTATCTTTCATTTCATTTGTTTTAGGACAACTTCAACCTGTCTTACACATGTTCCTAAAAAGAAGTGGTGAAATGGTGAAATTAAAAAAACACTTTCAAAATGTATATAACATTTCTATATGTGAAGTCGCCATAGACTAGAAGATAGTGTGTTGGCTTATTAGACGTGAGGACACGTCTAAGTTTATCAAAGAATATTTGATTCGGAGTCGACGTTAAACTACAGGTATAAAAATAATAATATAAGTGGTGTAAGAAGCTAGGTCACAATTCTGACTGAAGGCTTATAATTATCAATTATGTATGCAAGGATGCAATTATAGTTATTTCGTAGGAAATACTATTAAAGCTGTGAAGTACGTGAAATCGGTGTACACACTTATATTTTTGATTGAAAAGATAATAACCGTCAAAGTGTTAATCATGTGCCTTAATAAACGCATGTACACTTTAACCGTTAAGTGTTTTTTTAATTTTAAAACACCCTGTATCTCTCAAATTGCATGATTTTCTCACTAGAAATGTTGTCTAACATATTCTGATGTTTGGATAGAATTGGTAAAAGCAAATAATGGTTGTGATCATTTTATCATATGTACCTCTTACGACAGCTGCACAATTGGTTACATTTTAAATTTAAAAAAATCGGCATCTCTAAAAGTGGCTTTCATAGAGCCCTGAAATTTCTCGATGTACTTACTCGAAATAAAAGTGGTCAAATCAAATAACATATGAGGTCATATTCTCATATCTATACCTTTGGTCATTAGCTGCACAACAGATTATATATTGCTCCGTCTTTGCCATGGCGATAATGATCAATAAGTACAGGTAAAAAAAAAGATAAAACATGGTCCGTACCAAATAGACAGCTCGTAAATCAAGCTCAAGCGAAAACATTTTTTTTCTCCTTGGCTGTTGGTTGTTGGTTTAACGACTTTAGTAGTTTTTATTACACAGTTTTTGTTGTCTCTAGAATACTGCCAATCAGTTTAATGGAGCGGATGGGCCTGATGACTTTTTGCAGGATTATTTTCTACTAAGTAAGAATGGTAGTTTTTTCTTCTCTTTTGCTGCGGTGGAGTCTCAGAAGGATTAACTCGACTGTTTTTTTGTAATAATTTTATTATTTCAGCTACTAGAGGTACGTTTAATTCGAACTTTTCAAATTTTTTGTTGAAAAATTGTTAATAATCCAATAATTAACTAAAATACCAAACTGACAACTTTTGATTTGTATGCACGATCATTTTACATTACCAATTGAAAAGAAAATTAATTTCTTTTTCTTTTCCAAAAGGAAAGTGAATGACATGTTGAATCAACTATTGTTACATTCATTTTCCTGTATTTTATTTTTTTTTTTTTACCTTTGTAAAAGAACAATCAACTCATGTTGATCGTTCTTCGTTATTTCCTGTATTTTATTTTTACCTTTGTAAAAGAACAATCAACTTATGTTGATCGTTCTTAGTTAAGAGGGAAGGTGTAGTATGTTTGACTAGTCGAAGTTGCCATACCCTTTGTATGTAACTTAAGATCAACACATTCTGCATAAATGTTGGGACAGCGTGTCTTATGCTGTCTCAGCATTTTCCCACCATATACATAGTGTACTAGATTTAAGAATTAGCATACAGTTAGATTTAAGAACATTTATTAATGAAAAGATAATTGAAATGAACAGTCGCACAAGCGGCTGTTTCAACACATACGTAAAACCTTTTACTTTAATTACACATAGTCTGTTCCATTTTCAAATGATTTTGCAACGAGTTTTTCCCCATCTTCAGTTTTTTCTTCAGTTTATATTCTGGTAACCGGACAGTGCCGGAGCAATGTCGACAACCCTGCTCAATTAAAAAAGTTATTTTTAACACAGCGGCAACGACGGGCTTTTTTTGTTGTATTTGCTCAATGTGTTTATATTTTGAAAATATGACAAGTTCAAACATAAACTTAACTTTAAAAGTTAGAGGTAGGATGTTCGTTCACGTTTCGCTCACTTCTACCTTATCGTCCACTTATAATAATGAAAAACAATTTATCTGCCCCTTAAAATCCTCCCTCTAGTTAACGGCAAGTTGCAATAATGGCCCTTATAGTCTAAAAGTCTTAAGTAAATACAATTTTTAACATTCTCTATTAAATCAAGTTCGACTATTTTTTATCTGATTTTCTTTCGTCTTTTCTTTTATATTGTAGTTGCTGTTCATGAAATAATAGCAATTATTTTCAAAAAGTAATGGAATCAAATAGTTTAAATAATGTAAATTGAGGAAAAAATTAAACAAAACCAATTTCAAGTTTTCATTTCATTGTGACAGCATCAATAAAAAGTGTACTGAATAAATTTGTATACACAGATATTTGTTCATAACTTTTGTCATATTTCTCATGGAAATGGTCAAAATAAAACAAAACGAAATTGAAAAAGTCATAATAACATAATAAACGATATAGTTTTGTAGTTGAATCAGAACTACAAAAGCTATTGTAAGAGGTACGAGGTTAGACAAAATTGGCTAAAAAAAATTAAAAAATTTACTATTTGGTTTGATTTGATCTTCAATATATGTAACGTATACATTGTTTTAAAACTGCTGGTATACAGATAAATATTGTTACGAAAATGAAAAATTTAGATACTGAATCGTTTAACTTTAAAATTATAAACAAAAGCTACAAAAACAAAACAAAGCAGTAAACTAACCTGTTTACAAATTATTGTACTGCTTAACCCTGCACGGTTACTGTTCGTCGAATCGATGAAGCTCATTTGCTCTTTATCATCTAACTCTTTTATGTTAGTTGATAATGAAAGCTTGCAGTCAATAGACGAAAAAACATTTTTTTTGTTCGTCGATTCAACGAAGAGTAACCTTACTGTACATAAATATCCATCCAGGATTAAAAAAAATGGGTGGCCAGTGTACGTATACTCACTAAAAGCTTTCGTTATCAGATAAAAAGAACGAAATTTGGTCAAACATAAAATAATTGTATGATAAAGAGTAAATGAGCTTCGTCGATTCGACGAACAGTAACCAATTAGGGTTAAAGTGTTCGTCGATTCAACAAAGGGTAACCTCAATGTTCACAAGTGAAGAGTAACCGTCCAGGGTTAATATAATAACAAACACCAGCATAAAAAATTGGTAAACAAGTAAATAAAAATATATCAGCAATACTACAATAATAAACGCAAACAACGATGTTTACATTTATAGAAATCTCAAGAAGGCGAAGCCACGAACATTCATCAGACTGTTTACCTGGGATATAAAAGGCAAGACAAAGCAGGCGAGTGATTTAGTGAAGTTCAGTTTGTCTTGTGTGAAGACGTGGTGCGTTTCTAATAGAGTAATCGTGGTTTGAAGAACTCCGTTACAAAGATCTGCCGAATAATTGTCTAGTAACTGTTATTGTCGCCGTAGTTTAGTAGGTAGTGTGTTGGCTTATTAGACGTAAGACCACCGTTCAAACCCTAGGTCAGATATCAAAACGAAAAAATGAAAAAAATATTTCTTCGGCGACTCTCAGCAGATTTCTGGCAAAAACTCTGAGAGTAAATACAAAAAATTGGCATGAAAAGTTTCTCAAAAATCTGTCGTTCGGAGTCGACTTTACACACAACTTAAGTGCTGTGATAAACAATGTTGTAATTCTGACTGAAGGGTTGTAATAACCAATTATGTATGTATGTATGTATTTAGAGGGTTAGAAATTTAAAAGTTTAACTTTAAAAATGTAATAATTGTTGTGAATAGAATATTATTTCATCCATATGACTGCCGTGGCTGGCCTTGCAGTACTTCATGCGATCGGACCAATTTTCGTGTAGTTTTTCATGTGGATAGGGTTGTATGTCGGCATCACAAATGTTGGCCGTCAAATGCTCAATTGCCTCCTGCTTGTCGTCATAACACTTTTCTTTAACGGCACCGTACAAAAAATGGTCCAACGGTGTCAAATCGCGGCTTCTTGGTGGCCAATTGGCAACATCATTTTGGCTACTTAAACTGCGATGAATTAATTTTGAATATTCGAAAAAAATATCGTAAAAAAAGAATAATTGAAAATAATTTGATTACTTTTGGATTACTTTTGATTCTTTTTGATTATTTAGACTAATCGCCAGTAATTTTGATTATTTTTTGATTATTTTATAATAGTAATTATTATTATTAACTATTAAAACAAAAAATAATAGTAATTGTAATCATTATTTCACCATTCAAAAAAGGTTATCAAATTACTAATCATTACCATTATAATCGTAATATACATATATTCTATTAATAATTATTAATAACTAGCAGATTGTACCCGGCGTTGGGTTATGTAGTTAGGATTAGTTTAAAAAATGAAAAATGTTTTTAAATTAAAAAAAACAGTGATTATTTGTTGTTGTAAAAGAAAATTAATAATTTTTATTATTAACACTTAAAAAATACAACAATCAGTAACTTAAGTATATATATTAAAAATACAAAAAATATGTAAACTTATTCTATTATTAATACTTATAGGAATATTGAGTACAAACACATAACTATTAAATATATGCAATATAAACTTATTCTACAATTAAATTAAATAGTATTATTTTGATAAAACACTTCTATACACAATATTCGCTGTTTTACCAGTTGGGATAAAAATATATAAATTTTTCCCAATTGGTACCCGTGAGCAGGCTACATACAACTGACGATGAAAAAAACATGGTGTCTCCAAATTTAAACCAGCCACCTTCAATGCTTAACCCTGAGACTTATTAATGGTCATAGCAAATGCTAGTTTAACTGGAAATTGTAAACGTTTCAAGTTGAATGGCAAACCTTTTGGAATTATTGGAATACGGGGAATAAACACATCCTCACCTTTCCATGATCCTGTCAATATTCTTGCACCCTTTTGGGTCAAAATTTTGAAAAGAACAATTGCCAATAACCTGCACCGACAAAAGCTCGATCAATATCGCAAATTTCGATAAAATCGGTCAAGGCGTTCAGGCGTAATTGGCTAACAAACAAACCAAAAAACAGACTTACAGAAAAATTTATAATATACATACTATATATTAGGATTACTTAACAGGTATGCTTTATATTTAATTGAAATTGAAATATATTATATATATATATTATATATATATATATATATATATATATATATATTATATATATTTATATTATATATATGCACTGGAATAATTACTCTGAAAAGTATGCAATAAAAATCGCTTTAATTTAGGCGTGTATGAAACTAAAGGAATTGAATATCACTCATACGTCACATGCTTGTAATTATTAATTTTACATATGAGCCGTTTTTAAAAACGTATAGAATATGCGTTCTTTGATTGCAAACAAAGTAAAGACAAATTTGTGTTCAGATTCAATTAAACTCTTTATTTTTCACACTACTTTTGTGTGCCATCGTATACAACTTGTCGTATGTAACAATAATCTGCTTGTTTAGTTCGTTATCTTATCTGCTTACAACCTTTTTGCAGGCAATACCACTTGCACGTAATGCCCTGGTTACCCAAGCGTAAGAAACGTAAAATCGTAACATACGTAGCCTTAAAAACAGTTTGTGTAGTTATCGAAGCGTTTAAAACGGGACTTACATATGTCAACGAAGAATGTAAATAAAATAAATAAAAAAACACAAAGCAACACACAAACGAACACAACACAATGCAAAGAGATTGGTATACAGACATTTGCACTCATCATCAGTGTTGCCGTTTTTGGTTATTTTTTGTTCAATGTGTAGATTTGGTTACTAACTATTTGGCTTATAAAAATAGCTTTTGTTTTGTGTGTTAAAATTAATTAATTGGTAAGATTATAATTTTATTTTGTTATTTTTTGTTTCTTTTTTTTTTAAATAAAATTTAAATTTGAAAAAAAAACCAAATTTATATTATATATAATATATATTATATTATATTTTTTCTTATTTGGTGATTTTTTCACAAATATTGGTTATAATATTTGTTCGTGGCAACACTGCTCATCATCACTCATGTTTAAATGTCACGTAAAAACGTGAGAGAATTCTGTTTTATACAGATCGTTTCGTTTTGCTAAAGAGAGAGAACGTTTCGGTAAGCGTTTAAATTGCTCTCCATATGTTAAAAAGGGAACGTTTTCTATGATACGTTACATTACGTGTGGGTAACTGCCGCATTAGTATAGCGGAGATCTTCAAACCGCAACTCGTCTTTACACAAGACTGACTGAATTATTACTCACTGGTTGCCTGCTTTTTATGCCCTTTTTATATGCTCGCGTATTCAGACTCATGAAAGTGCTGGAAGTAGAATGTTCTCGTCTTCGCCTTCTTGAGAGTTCTTACATTGTTTGTTGTTGCTTTCTTTCATGCTGTTGCTTTACTTGGAACAAGTTCGTTGTATTTGTGTGTGTGTGTAGCTTTTGTTACGTTGTTTGTTGTTGCGTTCGCTTATGTGTCGTTATCTCTCCCCTTCTCTTTCTTATTCATGGTCTTTGTTTGTCTAGGTTTTGCTTATTGCTTTAATGTGAAATGATATTACACCGTTTCCATTTCCGTAACAATATTAAACATGAGAATAATGTGAGTGAATAATAATAAATTGTAATTTTACGAAAAATCGATCAGTTCCATTTAGAAATATATGACTTGGTACTTTTATTTTACTATAATTTTGTAGTCGCTTTTGGATATAGCCGCCATAGTAGGTAGTAGGTAGTGTGTTGGCTTCTGAGGCGTGAGTTCGTGGTTCATATCGTACATAATGAAATATAAAAAAACGTTAATTTCGGCGACTTTCTCCCATCAGACGTCTGACAGATGACTTGGTTGCTTTGTATTTTTAAGATCAGCTGATATTGCAGTGGCTGTAAACATGATAACTCAGTAATTGTGGTCACAACTGTAGGATATGGATTTGGACGATATGTAGTTATAGTAAGACGGTGTCAACAGCTGCACCGTAAATGCGACAAACTATATATGGTACCAACGGTTTGAAGAATAAAATGTCTTAAAAATTCTGATTTTAACATGCCACCAAGACCACATGATTTAACACCGTGAGATTTTTTGGGATTTTGTAAAATCTTGGTTGTATACAAATAAATGAGATATCCTTTGATAAAATCAAGAAAATTTAATTAAAATTGATTTAATTAAAATTAATTTAATGGCATGTGATCACAGATCTGGCTACCATTTGAAGGTTATTTTATGTCATACTTAATCGAAGCGTGTTTTCGTTCGAATCTTATAAAATCAAGTCACAACTATGAATCTAAATTCAAAATATTGAAAGCCTTTGAATTATTTTTCATAAAGATACTTACGTATACAGATAACACCCACCAAAACCACTCCATAAATCGATAAACTTTTTACGATTTTTTGTTGAGGTAGTTTCTGCTGAATAATAAATTACAAAACGGAATACCACAAACTTCTCATATAATGACAAAAAATTTAATATTTTGCTTAGAAAAGAAAAAATTTTGGTCTAACTACAGTTTTTCTGCTGTAAGCATAGACATCAAAAAGTATTTGAAAAATGCTGATGTTTTGCTTTCAAGGACCCACGAAAATAGTAATAAAAAACCAAAAATGTAAAAGAAACTTCATTGGTATACACAGCACAGCAACCTGTTTATGCGTTCTTATCGATATACAATACCCATGAACGTACAGTGAGCGTCAAAATAAACTGTACATTAAAAAAGTATGCGTTAAAAAATTACTGTTATTTTTATTTTAAAATTGCTTCATTACCAGTTTTTAAAATTGAAACAAAAAAAAAACAATACAAAAAATTTCGAAAAATTGTCAAATTTTTTCGGGTACTCTCCTTAAAAGTGGTAAAAGTTGAGTTTGGTGATTGTTAGAATTTTATCCTCAGTGTACAGTTTCTTTCGATACTCACTGTATGTATATTATAGACATGTAATGCACAATATCTTGTCTATCTCTTAGGCATTCCTTTACATCAAAAAAAGAAAAAAACCCTTAAAATAAAGCTGATGTGGTATGACAAAGTTTGCGTCAGTTTTTTGAACTTGAACACATCCCCTTCAAAAAAATTTAATACTTTAATAAATTTAATACTTTAATAAATATAATACTTTAATAAATTTAATACTTTAATAAATTTAATAATTACTTGCATCACATGTGAAGTCGCCGTAGTCTAGTAGGTAGTCTGTTGGCTTGTTAGGACGTAAAGATTCGAGCCCCACGCCAAACATCTAGACAAAAAGCAAAAAGTATTTCTTCGCCGACTTCCTCTCAGCAGATTTCTTGCAAAAACTCCGAGAGCAAATAAAAATTTACATGAAAAAGTTTCTCAAAAATCTGTAGTTCGGAGTCGACTTTAAACTGTAGGTCCCACCACTCATGTACAAAATTAACACACACAACATATGTGATGTGAGAAACTAGGACGTTGTACAATGGGTCAATTCGACCTCCGGGTACTGTACTTACCTTAATTGACAAGTGCACGTCCTCTAACCTAACATAACCTGTATCACATATACACATATGCTCAATAATAGCCTAGTTCTAAAATATTAAAGTAACATTGACTATGAAAATCCCTTCGAAAATGCAGGAAACACTTTTTATTATCGTTCCATCTAACCACATCGTTAAAGTGAAAAATTTAAAAATAAAAAGGGAAATTCCCGTAAATACATGCAATATTAATCATAATAATGGATACACTTGAATTACACTATGCGACAAAATAAAAAAAATTAAATACACCCAGCTAATGACGTAGTGTAGGTTGTGAGTTTTGTTTAGTAGAACTCAAAAATATTTTTTTTTATTTCTTGAATCCTCCAAACTTGCTTTATTTAAAAAAATGTTTTTTTGGGCTTTACACACAAACTTATTGATTAGATACACATTTTAGAACCAATGTCACAAATTTTAACTTTATTAGAAAGGGAAGGGATGAGCCTTAAAGGCGGTATACATACATGTATTATCCGACTTATTATGCTATGAGGTGTGATGAAATAACCATGATACAATTTTTTTCATATTTTTTCAAGATTGTCCATTCATAATTGCACACTTTAATTAAAAAATATGAAATACGTGCTGATATTATTAAAGTGCATTCTCTTGTGAAGAGATTAACACTTCGTTTGATATAATCGAACAAAAGTTACAGTAGTTATCATTTAAAGAGTACAACAGTCGTGTTATATTTTTCATAAATATTTTTTTTCAAATGAACTTTCTGTTTCAATATTTTGGATAGTCCCTGATTGTTTACCGCAAAATGGGTCAACATCACGAGCGACCACCAGAAGTTGGCCAATGTTTGCGCAAAGCGAAATAATAATATTTGCAAAAAATACAATTACTAGTCGTCTTCTGGTAGTCGCCCAAACGTGAAATTGACACATTTTGCGGTAAACAAATCAAGATCCATCAAAAAATTTTGAACTGAAAGTTTGATTTTGATAAGGTGACATATATAAAAAATATAACACGACTATTATACTATTTAAATAATATCTATGGTAATTTTTGTCCGATTTAATCAAATAAAGCGTCAATCACTTCCCAAGATAATGCACTTTCGGAATATCACCACTTGTTTTATATTTTTTAATTGAATTTTGTAATTAAGAATCGCTAAACTTGAAAAAATAAGAAAAATTTTGTATTTTTCAAGTTTACCCGATCAAAACTCATAACATGTAAATTTGAACCATTTGTATACCGGTTTAAATAGGCTGACTTTCAAAATGTATACAGTTCTACTATGGTATATAAAACGCATCAGCTATAAATCCGATGCCTGATTGCTTTTCGACTGCGTTAGAAATACATATTGACGACATTTTGAAATAGTATACATTGTAAATATATATAGCGGCTTTATGAAACAATATACTTTGTTCAAACACAAAGCAACTAACATTTTGGAAGTCAGCCATATTCATCTCTCCCCTTTTCAAAAAACTTTGAATTTCAAAAATAGGTTCAAAAATATTTTGGTAATCAATAATTTTGTGTGAAAAGATCAAAAATACCGTTTTTGTCAACTAAAACAAGGGTTCGAGAAATATAAAAAATATTTTTGAGTTCCACTCAACAAAACTCACAACCTACTCTACGTCATTAGCTGGGTGTATTTTGACTGTCGCACCGTGTCATTTATAATTTTTTTTTTTATGGTAAAATAAAACTTTTGTGTGACTTTTTCTTTAGGTTTATGTGAAACGGAAAAATATTTTTTTTTTTGGTAAAAAATTGTTTAAAAATCCGAAAATATTTCAAACAAAATGGGACGAATTTATCATTGTGCTGAAGAAAAGAAAAAAGATCTTCAAACCATGGGAAATCACGAAAATCTTTGGTAAAAAATTACCCGTTCAAATCTTCTGAGATCGATAATAAAATAAGTCTAGTAACTAGTCTAGTTCGGCGTCATCTTATGCTCTTGAATCTTGGTTCGGAAAAGAGTTGGAAACGACGACGAATTCGTTTTAAAATGACGCATTTTCCGATAATTTCCATTTCCATTAAAAAATCCTAAAATTTTCGAACTCAAAGTTCATTTGAAAAAATATTGTATATATGTAAAATATAACTCAACTGTTAGACTCTTTAAATAATAATTACCGTATTTTTTGTCGATTTTATCAAACGAGAATGTGCTTTAAGGATGTCACCGCTTATTTTATATTTTTTAATTAAAGTTTGCTAGCATGAATGGATAAACCTGAAAAAATGTGAAAAAAATTAGCACTTGTCAAGTTTACCTCATCAAACCCCATAGCATATTAAATCAAATAATATATACATGTATATCGTTTTAAAGGACATTCCCTCTCATTTCTAATTTTGGACATTGCTTCAGAAATCTTTGTGTAATCAAACAATTTGTGCGTAAAGACCAAAAAACAGTTTTTGTCAAATGAAACAATTTTGGAGCGTTTAACAAACAATAAAAAAATTATTTTTGATTTCAAAACCCACAACTTACACTATGTCATTAGCTGGGTGTATTTAATTTTTTTATTTTGTCGCATAGTAAAATTAGTCTAGTGTAGAACGTTGTGCAATATATGGGTTCCTAGTCATCATGGAGTGATTGAAAATAAGGAAGCAAATATTCAGACGGGTGTATTACATACCATATGCTTGGATGATCTAATGTCTAACAGTTCATTAGATACAATACTAGTTTTTGTAGCATTCACTGATTTAAAGTGTGCTCGGGTTACTTGTATATACAAATCTGTGATATCATGTCGAAAGTTATGAACACTCCTTTTCAGTACTTTAACTATCAGATTTAATCGCATTATAAAATTAATTGAGTAAATAATTAAATAATATAAATAAGAATTCTTAACTCAATACATGGAGTTTAAACTAAAATGTTCACTTTAAAACGTTTCTTTCTTTTCTTATTTCTTGTAGCTTAAATATAACCGAGGTGTTTACCCTGCTTAAACATAATTTTACAACCATAAGTAAACAATCTGTACACGCCGCAATTTATTTTCATTTTTTATTTAAATATTATTTAATGTCTGTTAAAAATTGCTTACCAAACTTAAAATTTTAGTTTCAACTGGTGTGCGTTAAAAACTTTTAGCACCTAGGATGCGCATAAAAGTAAATATTACAACTACCGACAACAGAAATCTCTTAATATGTTGAAAACTTTTCTGTTTAAACTTAAATTATATTTGGTTTTTTTTCTACTATTAATTAATCTTGAAATATAAGATTATTAAGGGAAACTTCTTTCCTGCATTAAAATTGTGCTTGTATAGGAAAAATAAACAAATGCGGAAAATAAAGCCACAGGACTTCATAACCATCCCTAGCAAAACCAAAGTACTTTTATTTTTTAAATAACTTAAAGTGGGAATTTTTGTTCAGTCGTCGAAGAAAAAAATATTTTACATAAACTACTGCTTACTACTGTTCACAGTTTGTATTTTTTAATTTCTTTAACGGCCATTATTACAACTTGCCGTTAGAACTAGGTTTAGTTAAAGGTAACTTTAGTTAAAGTGAACTTCAAAGTCACCTTTAACTTATTTTCGTTATTTCAACCTACAGATAAAGTAAAGTTAACTTTTTCAAAGGTATGGCAGTGCCGGAGCAATGCCGATAGCACTGTCAATTAAACAAGTGCCTTAAAAACGTGCCTTCTTATTTGTTCATAAAATTTGTGTGTTGAGGTTTTAACTTTTTTATTTTTGTGTTTTTTGTTTTAAAGTAAATATTGTCATGAAAATGAAAACAATGTAGTATTGCTTAACATTAAAAACGATAAACAAGGGCTACACTAACATATACATCGAACTTGTTATAAGTAAACCAACAACAACATCAGTGTAAGAAAAGGAGATGGATAACTAAACGAAAGCAACAACAAACAACGTAAGCAAACTACACAAACAACAATGCAGTCGCCATAGAATGTTCGCGACTGTTCCCTTCTTCGGTCATTATTATACTTAACTACTTAAAACTAATTGTATGCTAAATTCTTATGCTCTAACACACCATGTATATGTGGGAATATTCTGAGACAGCGTAATACACGATGTCCCAGAATTTATGCAGTGTGGACAATATCAACAAGAATGTATTGATATTAAGTTGCCTAAAAGGGTATGGCAACTTCGACTAGTCAAACACACTTTAAGAGTTCGTACGCGAATCATACTTGTTTTGTGATTCTTGTAAATGTTGAGTCATGCAGAGTTGAAATCAGCGTCGGCATTTGCCAAGTTTTCCCTTTTTTCCAAGTTTTTGAGATGCGAAAAAGTTTTCATTAAAGTTGTTTTCTAACAAAACAATAACACGAAGTATTTACATTTATAAATAAATACACAATATTTTATTAGTCCGTGGCAAAAGTAGCAAAGAAAAACCAATAGAGGGCATCGGTCTCCGGTGTTTAGTTTAAAATTGTTGATACTTTTGTAGAAAACAAGTATAAAAAAAATAAAAAATTTTTTGTCAGAAATAAAAAGTTTTTAAAAAATTACTGCCATCGCTGATCGAAATCAACATCATACGTGTTGTTAAGTATGAGTATGATGAATACTTCAAACTTTGAATACGAGTAGTAAGAGTATAATATTAAAATAAGTATGAATGCGTATAATTATCAGAATTTATGGGTACGATTCGATTCTATTCATCTTTTTGAGTACACATTGCTGATCTCTGATCGGACTTTGTGCAAGAGTATTTAGCCTGTGGGCACTTTGGTAGGCAAATCACATCTTCACATTATCAGCAATACGATTGGTTTCATTGGCTTGTTGGCAGTAACAACCATCACGAACCCTTAATTCTTCCGAACTTTTGGTGAATTTGTCCTTTAGAATGTTTAAATACTTGTTCTTATTCATCATTTTCTCAATAAATTGCAAACTGCCCACGTCTGGTGATGCAATTGTTTTGCTTAAATATATTGGGTACCTAGACTTTTGCTGCCCACTGTATCTACTTACGGCCTTATGTATATAAATTATAATGTTTTATAATATGACCACGTAATGCCATTGTAACCATAGATACGCTCGATTCAATATAATGGTTATAAAGATGGCACAAAAATGATATGATATGGCTTCCCATATGATATCTGTTAAAATCCGAAGTTATAGTATTGGACCATAAAAAACGGCCAAATTAAACACTAACACTTTAATTATTAAAAAGATAAAATTGGAAATGTTGGTTCCTAATCCTAATAGAAACCAAACTTATAAAACGATAAACATGGTTTAGTCGCCGCAGTTTAGTATGTAGTGTGTTGGCTTATTAGACGTGAGGCCACGGTTCAAACCCCAGGTCAGGCATCTCCAACTCAACGAAATATGAAACAATTTTTTCTGCGACTTCCTTTCAGCACATTTTTGGCAAAAAAAAAAAACTCGGAAAGTAAATAAAATTGCCATGAAAAGTTTCTCAAAAATCTGTCGCTCGGAGTCAACTTTAAACTGTAGGTCCCACCACTCATGTATAAAAATTAACGTACACAACATAAGTGATGTGAGAAACTAGGTCGTTATCCTGACTAAAGGGTTGTAATGACCAGTTATGTATGTATGCAAACATGGTTTATTGAGACTTTTGTGATTTTTTCCTGAGTTGTCAAAAGAACATGTTTCAATTAAATATTGAATACATACTATGTGTCATATAATTTTGAATTGAAGTTCAAGAATTGTTTCTGCTTTATTCGCTTAAACAAGAGATTTCACAAATCCACAATTAAAAAAGTGGGCTTTTAATCTTATGATCTAGGTGCCCGATAGACATCAAGATTTCTTTTAATAGTTTATTCTGGATAATTGTTGAAACTGCTAAATGCCCAGTTGAGGCCACAAGAGCTCCATTATCATAGAAGTAAATCATGCCTCCTGACAGTTGCTCGTCGTGGGTGCATTTGTTTCTAATGGATTGTATGAGTAATTTCTGAGCCCTAAATATTACAATTTTCTGTATTCATTACAAGTCGCCGTAGTCTAGTAGGTAGTGTGTTGGCTGCGGTTCAAACCCCAGGGCAGACATCAATCGAAATATGAAACAATATTTATTCGGCGATTTCTGGCAAAAGCTCGGAAAGTAAATAAAATTGCAATGAAAAGTTCCTCAAAAATCTGTCGTTCGGAGTCGACTTTAAACTGTAGGTCCCGCCACTCATGTATAAAATTAACGCACACAACATAAGTGGTGTGAGAAGCTAGGTTGTAATACTGACTGAAAGATTGCAATGACTAATTATATAATGTGTATGTTATGTATGTGTATTCATTATGTTTCCATAACTTCAGAGGAAAGCGTGCTCCATCGTAAAATTACCTTTTCAAAAAGTTGGTATTAACTTTACTTCACTTCATTACTCATTGAAAGGATTTCCAAAGTTTCCCATAGCCTGTTGGGATGCTGAACTTTATACGCACGATGGTAGAAGCGTTTTTTGAAAAAATTCCTTTCGTAAAGTTTGATGTTATTGACAAGGATTCTGAATTGATGTATTCGGGTTTACATCGGCAATGTTTTCAAGAGACCGACCGAAATATTGACGCACAAGAATTTACTGATCATAACCGAACCAATTTTTCACTCTTCGATTAGTTGACATATTAGGAATTCTTTCTCGACTGAAAATTTTTGGAATCTTGCGAACGGTCTCAGCATAATTTTCCAAGCCTTTGTAATAATTTTCAAATACTTTGCGTAAAATCCCTGTGCTCGCATATCATACATACATATATAATTGGTCATTACAATCCTCCAGCCAGAATTACGACCCAGCTTCTCGCACCACTTGTGTTGTATGCGTTAATTTTATACATGAGCGCCGGGATCTACAGTCTAAAGTCGACTCCGAACGAAAGATTTTGGAGAAACTCTTCATGGCAATTTTATTTACTCTCAGAGTTTTTGCCAGAAATCTGATGAGAGGCAGTCACCGAAGACATTTTGATGTCTGACCTGGAATTTGAACCGTGGGCTTAGGTCTAATAAGCCGACACACTACCTACTAGACTACGGCAACTCTCATATCGGTCATGCATATGCAATGTGACATAAGCTATGTGGCATATAGCCCTGTGCTGTTCAAACTACTTGCCTTTGGTGTCCGGATCAAACAATTTGGGCCAAAAATAGGTTGATAACCGTCGGCCTGTAGTGTGCGCCATTGACAGGGATAACTAACATCGGTGTCAAAAAAATATGGACCAATGATTATGCCAGCAGAAACTACACAACAAACGTTAGCTTTTACAGATTGCTTGGTACGTTCTTAGATCTCATGTGGATTGGTATCGTCCCGAATTTGAATATTTTGTTTGTTCTCGTACCCATTCATTCAAAAGTGGGCTCCAACAATGAAGATAATTTGCAATGAAAATCATGGTCAGTTGCCAACTTGTCAAAGTTCAGGAGTTACTGTTGCAGGACCATATACAATCTATTTAACAGAAACATAAAACGCATAGAGGTAAACGAAATACAAAGTTATTACACTTATGGTGGGCATCAGTAAAGTAAGAGAAGTATTATTTCAGAAAGGGTAGGTCGATATCCTGAAATGGTTAAAGACGATGACATATATCTAATTTTTGGAGGGATTTTAAAGACAATCATAAAAATCGAATTGTAATTCAAAGTGATTACGGAGGAAGGTATACAACTGACAAAATAGCTTACATCCAAGTAGTTTGTAAGCGCTGCGCAACTAATTTTCCTACAAATGATAATATTGTTTAGCATTATATTGGAAGCATTACCTTCGATCCAAGGTGATATACATTATTCTTTTAAAGATAATATAGAAATGGCACTACAACTGACGTTTTTGGAGCGGATTACATTTTTTGTATAAAAAGTAAAAAATAAATTAAATTTCATTGTAATTCATTTATTATGTATACATGTTTATGTATTGTTACGAAAATAGTAAAATCTAAATACTAGTGTTTTGCTTTTATATCGTTTAATATTAAAATTATAAACAAAAGCTACAAAAACAAAAACAATGGACTTATTTACAAATTTTCGCACTGCGTAGTATAACAACAAGCAATAAACACCAGCATTAAAAAATTGATAAACAAGTAAACAAAAATATACCTACAAACACCACAAGAATAAATGTAAACAAAATACACAAACAACAATTACGAAAAAACGATGTTTACATATATAGTGATGTCGAGAAGAAAAAGCCAATAACATTCATCAGACTATTTACGTTGCCATATAAAAGGCAAGACAAAGCAGGCAACGGAGTTAGTAAGTCTTGTGTGAAGATAAGGTGTGTTTGAAGAGAATAATCGTGGTTTGAAGAGGATAATCGCGGTTTGAAGATCTCCGCTATAAAGACCTGTCGAACAATTGCCTAGTAATTGTTATTGTTTATAGAAAGGGTGTAAACAGAGGAGTAACAAATAAAGCAATTGTTGTTGTTACATCAAGCTGTAAACAGTGGCACAGAATTGGCCGAATAATAGAGGATTATAATTAAAACTAAGCACCATTTTAAATTTATTTTATTTGTAATCTATGAGCTCATATTTTAAAAGTTTTTAAAATGTAAAAATGTAAATGTAACAGTATTTGTTGAACCCGAACTCCCCTTTTTTGGGAACTGGTTATTTGATTTCTAGACGTTGGTTTTGTGTATTGTATTTCACATAAAAACAAACCTTAACCCTGGACGGTTACTGGTCGTTGAAACGACGAAGCTCACTTATGCTTTATCATGTAACTCTTTTATGATTAACCAAAAATCGCTCTTTTTTCAACAACGTTAGTTGATAATGAAAGCTTGCAGTCAGTAGACGAATAAAAAATTTTTTGTTTGTCGATTCAACGAAGAGTAACCTTACTGTACAAACATGACCAACCAGGATTAAAAAATGGGTGGCCAGGGTACATTTACTCAGTACAAGCTTTCGTTATCTACCAACATTGTTGATAAAAAGAGCGAAATTTGATCAAACATAAAGGAATTAAATGATAAAGAGTAAATGAGCTTCGTCGACTCGACGAACAGTAACCAATTTGGGGTAAAGTGTTAATGTACAAAAATGAAGAGTAACCGTCCAGGGTTAAGAATCTATTATTTGTATCACGTTTCTGAAGAAAATAAATAATAATGGAAAGCGATTATGTGTGTTTTGTCAATGACATTTCTTGCTAAAGAAAATAATTTCATTGAATTGTCTTAATTCGTTTTCAAAATTTTATTTCATTCTATCAAATGATTTTTCATTATTATTTGCTTTAAGCAGACATCTTATTGTAACAAAACGAAGTTTAAAGCGCATTAGTAAAAAATATTGAAAGATTAAAGTAAATAAATGTTTTTTTGATCCAACTATTGTAGAAAAGCTTGTAAGCATTTGTTTTATTTTATGTATAGGCTTAGGGCAAATAAAATTGTTTCATAAAAATGTCCATTTGAAAAATGACACTTTTAAATTAGAAATACTTTCGTCTGCTTCGTCCTATTCCAAAGTATTTCATTCAATTTGTGTTCGGGCCAGTCTATTATGAATTTGAAAGAAAGTTTTAAACAAATGAATAGATACTCAGAAATTAATTTTTGTGTTCTCCTTGAAATCAAAGGATGGGTTTAGTTTAAAGTTAAGACTTTTAAAATATGTGTTCGTAGATTGCAAATAAAATAAAAATAAGTTTGTGTTTAGCTTTAGTTAGAATTCTTTATTGTTTGCACAATTCTGTGTGCCACTTTTCACAATTTTATGTATACAACAACAATTGCTTTGTTTGTTATTCCTCTGTTTCCATCATTTGCATAAACAATAACAATTACTAGACAATTATTCGACAGATTTTTGTAACGGAAAACCATGATTACTCTCTTCAAACCCACCGCGTCTTCACACAAAGCTGACTGAACTTCACTAACTCAGTCGCATGCTTTGCATTGCCTATTATTGCAAAGTAAGCAGCCTGATGATTGATCTTGAAGGCGAACGTTCATGACTTCGCCTTCTCTACAAATGTAAACCTCGTTGTTTACGTTTATTTTTGTAGCGTTTGTTGTTGTATTTTTGTTTACTTGTTTACCAGTTTTTATGCAGGTGTTTTTTGTTCTATTTTTGTTTATAATTTTAATCTTAAGTGATGTAAAACCAAAACATCAGAATCTTAATTCTCCGTCTTGAAGTTTATTTATTAGTAGTTTCCTTTATCGCACTGGGTGCCATACCAACTGGAGACAAAATGCTGTCTGAGCAACTTTAAAGCAACTTAATTTTTAACGAATTATAACTGGCGATGAACAAGGAATTCATTATGACAAGCAGTATATCCATTGCAAGCACATAATGTTGTCGGGAAGAGAAGGGTGTGATCCATTATTAGTTGCTAAAACCGGATCAAATTATGGCCGGAGACTTGTCCAGGCTACAATTAATTCGTTTGAAGCCGGGAAATATTCTGAACATGCAATGAGACACGGGGCCGTAAATTTCAATTATGACACAATTCGCCCCCATATTGCGGCATCAGTTATGCTCTATTTGGAAAACAGTGAATCTGAAGTTTTACCTCAGCCACCGTATATGGGATTTTTGGTGGAAAAATGGAATTTTTTGACAATGAATTTTGAAAAATCTAATGATAGTGACATAAATATTATTGTTTAACATTAAAGTGATAACATTAAAATGATAGCTACAAAAACAAAAACAATGGACTTGTTTACATGATCAACAAATAAACAAAAATATAGCAACAATATCAGTATATAAAAAGGGATAAACAAGTAAACAAACAGGTAACAACAACACTGCCAGGACAAACGGAAACAAAATACACAAACAGCAATAACGTAAACAACATGTTTCCATTTATATAGATTTCGCGAAGGTGAACTCATTCTCCTTCAAGAGCATTCATCAGACTGTTTGCCCTGCGATATAAAAGGCAAGACAAAGCAGGCAACGGAGTCAGTAAAATTCAGTCAGTCTTGTGTGAAGACACGTTGCGTGTGGAGAGTAATCGTGGTTTCAAGATCTCCGTTATATAGATCTGTGGAACAATTGTTAGTGTTTACGCAGAAGACTGTGAAGAAGAATGGTAAACAAAGCAAATTGTTGTTGTTTACATCATGTAGTGAACAGTGGCACACAGAATTGTGCGAACAATAAAGAATTTAATTAAATTGAATATAAATTTATTTTTATTTGCAGTCTACGAGCTCTTATTTCGAACGTTTTTAAAAGATAAAGCCCTAACAATATTATTAAACGAAACCTGATGAAAACTTTTACGCAACTCAGTATTTTATTTGTGAAAGATGTTTTCACTGATAACATTTTAGTGCTGTTTTAATGATTTTTATTAATTAAAAAAATAGTTTGCTTATACAGCGATTTAAAATGGTCTCATACAATTTTGCGTTCACAATTTTCCATGGAAAAAAGGTAATGCCGTTCACCTGCGTCTTCATAGTAGTATCAAATGAAAGGTGAAATGCTATTCTTTAAATATAAGAAATAATTAACCAACGACTTTTGCCATCACTGAACAAACTTTTAAATTTTATGAAAATAGTCACGAATATTGCTTCAACAGCCGAACGTTATACACCTATCCCTCGTTTTGTACGATACTTATTTTGCACTATTTCGATTTAACAGGATTTTTTTTATTTCTCGTATAAATCGAGGGATGAAAAATACCTCGTTTTGCACGATTTTTTTATTTAAATGAAAACAAGCTTTTGACGCAATTTATAGTAAGTAAATAACTAAAACAACATTTATTTACTGATATTTAGCTATTTTATTAAAAATACAGATAATAAATATTAATCTGGCAACATTAATAATCGCATTAAAAAGGGAATTTAAAATTAAAAGGTGCATAAGCATCGGCAGATATTCGTTCTGCAAAAGAATATCCCGCAAAATTTTCTGAAATTATTACTGTTTATTCTTACACTCCTGACCAAGTCTTTAATGCAAACGAGACGGGTCTATTTTATAAAAAATGCCTGAAAGAACCTTTTTATGAAAAGCTCAAAAAGTTGCAAATGGTCATAAAGCTGCTAAAGATCGTATAACAATTTTATTCTCATTAACTTTCTCTAAGAGAAGACGTGTTGAAAACTTTTTGTAAGTGTTAAGTTATAAAATAAAATAGAAAAGAAGTTAAAAACAAAAATAAAAATAAAACAAAAAAACTTGTTTTTACAAAACAGGTCTTTACAAAACAAAGGGATTAACAAAAATTCTACTGAATTTTTGTCCCCAAAAACAATTATTTTCATTAAAAAAAAGAAGAAAAAAGAATAATAAAAAGAAATAAAATAATAACAACAAAATTAAAAACATAAATTGTTAACTATTTGTTGCTATGACAAGTGTAAGTGATGATAGCGATGAATCTGATAACGCTTGGCAGCAAGTATCAGATACAAAAACAAATAAACGGCGCTTAAAAAAACCATTAGGCATTCAGAAAAACAAAAAAGTTATTACAAGTGATGAATCCAGAACAAATAAATTTTATTTACTTGGGGAAAACGAATCTGCTAAGGAAAAAATAGATTGTGAAGATGACCAAGAAGAAGATGATGAAGTCAATAATGCACCGAAGCCTCCACCAATTTATATTCCTGGCGTTAAAAATATTTCTAAAATGCTTAAAACAATAAGCGACGAAATAAAAGTCTTTAATTATAAGTGTTTGAGGGAAAATGAAGTCAGATTAATGATAAAAAGTGTTGATTCCTATAGAAAAATTGTTAAACTTTTTGAGTCAAAAAATATTAATTATCACACTTTTCAACTTAAACAGGAACGAGCTTATAGAGTAGTAATAAAAGGTCTTCATAGTTCCACCCCAGTGAGAGATATAAAGGCAGATCTTCTATTTTTAGGTCATTCGGTTAGAAATGTCGCTAATGTCAGAAGTAGGGTATCAAAGTTGCCATTCCCAATGTTCTTTGTAGACCTTGATCCGAGTCCAACAAATAAAGACATTTTTAAGGTTAAACATATTAATAATGCAATCGTCACTATTGACGCTCCAAAGAAAACCAACGACTTAATTCAATGCCACCGATGCCAACAATTTGGCCATACCAAATCCTACTGCAAACGGCCATTTAAATGCGTGAAGTGCGGATTCGATCATCCTACCATAGAATGTAAAAAAAACTTAGAAACTCCGCCAAAATGTGTCAATTATCTGCAAAATCATACAGCAAATTATAAAGGTTGTCCTTTTTACCAAAGAATGCAACAAATACGCAACAATAACAACAATCAACAACGTACATATGTACAACCACGGAATGTTCAATCTGCTCCAGAAAATCATAATTCAAACTACCACAGCACTAGTGAAGGAATCAGTTATGCTCAAGCAGTAAAAGGTAATACAACTAGTCCCGAAATGAGGTTTTTAGAGAGATTAGAACGTATGATGGACAAAATGTTTGACATGATGACAAAAATTATGGATAAATTATGCAAATAGATCTTCGAATTGCAACATGGAATGCTAATGGAGCATCCAACCACACAAAGGAGATATAAATTTTCCTTATAACCAATCATTTAGATATTTTACTCATATCTGAAACACATTTTACATCTAGAACACACTTCAGCGTCAGAGGTTACGATCTATTTCAAGCTAATCACCCAGATAATAAAGCTCATGCTGGATCAGCTGTCTTAATAAAGTCTAACCTGAAATTCGAGTCGCTTAGCCCAGTCATAAAACCATATATACAAGCTTGTGGTGTAAAAGTTCAGTGCAATAATTACGAAGTTTCAATTTATGCTATTTATTGTCCACCTAGACACATTTTAAGTGCACAAAATTATGAAACATTTTTCAAGACTCTTGGTGGCAAGTTTATTGTAGGTGGCGACTATAATGCCAAGCATCCATGGTGGGGTTCTAGATTATCTAATCCTAAAGGGAAAGAACTTTTTAAGTGCATCTCTAAATTGGGGTACAAAACATTATCCACGGGAAGACCGACGTATTGGCCAACCGACCCAAATAAAATTCCAGACCTATTAGATTTTTTTGTTTACTCAGGCATACCGGATACTCTTCTTGATGTCATAGATTCTGATGACCTTAATTCTGATCATTCTCCTGTACTTTTAAGTTACAACACCCTTTTGGCAACTATTGAAGAAAAAGTGAAAATTATTACTCATAAAACTGACATTAACACTTTTCAGCGTTGGATGGATCAGAATTTAGAGCTAAACATATCTTTAAAGACCGGAGATGAAATTGATAAAGCTGTAGATAAATTCTGCAGTGTAATAAGAAATTCTGCTCAGTTATCTACTCCAACAATGCAGCCGCAAAGAGGCCAAAAAGTGTTTATATCTACGGAAATAAGACAACTTATACGAGAACGCCGGAGACTTAGTAGAATTTGGCAGCAAAGTAGAATTCCTACGGATAAAACTAACTTCAATAGAGCATCAAATCCTCTAAAAAAGAGGATAGCAGAATTTAGAAATGAGCAAGTATCTATATTTTTGAAAAATTTGGACACATCAAAAGATACCGATTACAGTCTTTATAAAGCAACAAAACACTTAAAACACCCTGCAAAAAGAAATGTTCCTGTTATGAAATTAGATGGCACCTGGTGCAGAAACAGTAAAAGCAAAGCAGAAGCCTTTTCTGAATACTTGCAACAAATTTAGCAATCTTTTCCATCAACAAATACCGTACATGAAAGTAACGTACATACGTTTTTGGATTTACCAATAAAATCCGAGGGAAGTACAAAATGTTATTTCCAAACTTAACAATAAAAAGTCTCCAAGACATGATAAAATCGACTCGATAGTTGCGAAATCACTTTCAAAGAAAGGCATTCTATTTTTAACTTTAATTTATAACTCTATTATGAGATTATCATATTTTCCCGCCATTTGGAAAAGAGCTGAAATTATAATGATCCAAAAGCCGAATAAACCAGAGAACCAGATTACATCCTATAGACCAATAAGTCTATTAACTACATTTTCAAAGATATTTGAAAAGTTGTATGCATCAAGGCTATTACCTATTTTAGAGAAAGAAAACATAATACCTGACCACCAGTTTGGATTTCGTCGACAACATGGAACTCCAGAACAATGTCACAGAGTAGTAAAGGTAATATCCGATTCACTAGAGTAAAAAATGTATTGCTCGGTAGCATTTCTTGACATAAAACAGGCATTCGATAGAGTGTGGCACGAAGGTCTGCTATTCAAACTTAAAAAAATTCTGCCCGCCCCACACTTTTCATTGATAAATTCCTACATCCGCAATCGAACTTTTTATGTGAAGGTAAATGACGAAACATCAAATATATTCAATATATTCAGCGGAGTCCCACAAGGCAGTGTTTTAGGTCCAATATTATATACTATATATACTTCCGACATGCCTACTTCTGGTAATATCGTAGTTGCTACATATGCAGACGATACCGCTATAATCTCCACCAATAAATGTCACATTGAAGCTTCTTCTGTAATGCAAAGAGAGCTAAACACACTGCAGCAAGGGTTAAACAATTGGAAAATAACTATAAATGTAGAAAAATGTAATCATGTTACATTTAGTTTACGGAAAGAAGAATGCCCTCCAATATATATAAATAACTTACAAATACCAAAGTCTAACTGCGTAAAGTATTTGGGAATGTATATAGACAAACGCCTCACATGGAAAGAACACATCAGAAATAAAAGAAAACATCTAAATATGAAAACAAAGAAAATGAACTGGTTACTTGGAAGCACTTCACAACTTAGTCTAGAGAACAAAATAACATTATATAAAGTTATTTTAAAACCTGTGTGGACATATGGCATAGAGCTTTGGGGAACGGCCAGTAATTCAAATACTGAAATATTGCAACGATATCAGTCTAAAACCTTAAGGAATATTTCTGGCGCTCCATGGTTTATGACCAACATTCAAATTCACAGGGATCTAAATGTACCTTTTGTTTTAAGTGAAATTAATAAATTTAGTTCTAAGTATTTAAACAGACTAAGTAACCACCAAAACCCTTTAGCGATAGCGTTATTAGATGAAACAAATGAAATTAGAAGACTGAATAGGTTTCATGTATTAGATCTACAACATAGAAAATGAAGAACTTTTTACCTTAAGCAAATAATCTTTTTTTATATCTAACAAACATACATGTATATGTATATATAGTTTATTAAACTTACTGTAGTTTAATAACATATGTGATATTTTCATTGTTTTATCAAATTTGCTAAATATTGTAAAATAGATTGTAAATAAAAGTAAATTAAAAAAAAAAAAAAAATTTTATTCTGTAGTAAAGCTTCTGGGGATAATATAATGGAACCATTGGTTATACATAAATCGAAAACACCCCGTGTTTTTAAATGAATAAATGAAAATAACTTTCTGATTTATTGGACGAGCAATAAGAAAGCTTGGGTTACAGATGTTTTTCGTTTTTCGTGAATGGTTTTAGAAGATGTTTGTCCCTGATGCAAAACGGTATATACAGTACCGTGCAAAATAATAGCAGTGAAGAGTTTTATGTTAGACATTGCTTATTATTGTAAAAATTATTAAAGAATTGTTTTAAACTATTTTGTAAATTTATTATTTGGTATGTTGCGTATTCATTTACTTGTACGATAGGAAGGGTTTTACTTAACAATAATCTACCAACAAGAACTCCCCGCAAAGTCCCGCTTTTGAAAAAACGACATGTTGTAAAAAAATTAAAATTTGTGTCGTAATAGGAATCAACCCCATACATTTATTTCCGCACCTCCATGTTTTACTGTAGTTAAAACATTAAGTGGTTCAAATGCTGTATTAGGCTTATGTCTAACGAACTGACGGCGACCTTTTGAGCCAAATAGAACAACTTTAGTCTCATCAGACCATAAAATATTACGCTATTTAGATAGAGGCCAATCACGATGCTCTCGGGCAAATTTTAATCTTTTTACAACATGTCGTTTTTTTCAAAAGCGGGACTTTGCGGGGAGTTCTTGTTGGTAGATTATTGTTAAGTAAAACCCTTCTTATCGTGCAAGTATGAACATCTAGATTTAGTTTTTGTTTCAACTCTGGGGCTCATCTCTTACAGTTCGCAAAATTATTTTAACCTCAAATTGGCTAATTTTGCTCTTTCTTCCACGTCTTTCTGCCTTGTATGACTTTTTATGATTTTTGGCGTTAGATATCATTTTAGCTGAACAACCAACAAGATCTTGAATAAATTTGCAGTGTAGAAATTATGGAATGTGGTGGAATCATCGTGGCGAGTTATTCCGCTAGAAAGATGACAAAAATTGGTTAACTCCATGGGCCGTCGATGCAATGCAGTAATTAAGAATAGAGAATATTCCATAAAATATTAATTTTAAACAATAATTTTCATTTTTTTTCCTAAATTTTTGAAATTCTAAAAAACTGCTATTTTTTTGCAATCATATTTTCCTATATGTTTTAAATTTTCCATTTTCACATTTTGTAAAAATGTTGTACAAAAAAAAAAAATAGAAACGTAAATGAATACGCAACATACTAAATAATTAATTTACAAAATAGTTTAAAACAATTCTTTAATAATTTTTACAAAAATAGGCAATGTCTAACATAAAACTCTTCACTGCTATTATTTTGCACGGTACTGTAAATGAAAAAGGATTGCCCTTTAAAGTGCTCCTTGTAATTGATAATGCACCAGGTTATCCTTAGGATTTAGAATTTGAGAATGTCCAAGTAATATTTCTACCGAAAAACACACCTTCTCTGCTACAGCCCTTAGACCAGGGAATTATTTCAACATTTAAGACGCTTTTTATTAAACGTGCATTTGCATATATTTTAGAGCAAATTGATAATAATACATGTGTTGAAGTAATGGAAGAATGGAAAAAATTTACAATATTAGATTTTTTAAAAAATGCAGGATTATCATACACCGAAATAAAAGAACAACGCTTAAGGGATGCTGGAAAAAATTATGGATCGGAATATGTGAGAATAATAATTCTGGTGATCTTTTAGAACATAAACGAACACAAATAATTGATTTATCCCGAACAATTGAAGGTGAAGGTTTTGTTGGCTTTGCTGAGGGAGATATTTTTGAACCAATGCACTATAGGCAGAATGACCAGTTTTTGAGGCAAAAAGTCCATTTTTGAAGTAAACAATTTTCAAAAAGTAATGGTGACAAATAAATTGTGCAAAATATTAGAAACAGGTGGCAACACATAATTTGACATCAAGCTCTCAAAGTTGAATATTCTTTGTTTGTTTCGTTTTCATACATTTGGCACCAAAGTAATAAAGAAAACAAAAGTGTGACAAACAAAAAGTCTTCAGCTTATTAATTTATTGTAAAATGGAAAATAATCAAAAAGGTATGTAAATATAGCTTTTTGTCAAAAAAGCATAAAATAATTTTTATACTACATAATTTGTATCGTTAAAGTGTGACGTCTTTTTTATGTAATTTTGGTGATCGTTGTTGTGTTCCATGGAGTAGTACTTTGTTTATCGGGGCGTATTCACTGAACTATTTATATGTTTAGAAAGGTATTGATGTGTACTTTAATGTGGTAATAATTCTAACTGCTCATATCTGCTACCCTGTACAAAATTTACGATTTTAGATTGCATACAAATCAAAAATGCGCAAATAGTTAACTTTTGGTTGGAAAATAATCGAAATGCTACCACTGTTATTAATTGGATTTGTGATAAATTTCAAAAGAAATCTAGTGAGGACTGCATGATAGCTGTTAGAAAAAAAAATTAACAATGTTTGTGCACGTGCTAACCAAAAGTGGATCGCAAACCGCAGAAGCCGGATTAGATTCGAAAAAAGTGAAAAATTGTGGTTATCTGGTATGACTGAACTTACTTTAACACACAGTGATGTCGCAAACAATAAAGGTCGCCCCGGTGTTAGATATAGCGAAGGAAGTGTGCGGCAAAAACGAAAACTTGCTTCCGTAGTCTCGTCAGCATGTCTCGTCATGATTAATGTTTTTTAACTTTAGTTGGATTAAATATGGAAGACGCTTTGAACTAATTCAATTTTTTAAGTCATACAACTAAATATTTTTACTTATTTACTGAATATAATAGAAAATGAAGTTAAAAATCTATATTTTTGTAAAATATTAATTATGAAAATAAAAAAATTATCTCTATCAAACTTACTTGTCGATAATGGCCCGCCCACTTTTAGGTGGGCATGGTAGTAAGTGGAGTAACTTTACATTCTTACTAAAGTTTTAAAATTAACTATTAAAAGCAATCTTAATAATTAAACTTCAAATTATTTCAAGTAATATTTTTTACTTAGATGTATTGGCACATTCCTCTAAAAGTGGGCGTGGCAGTTGCCGATCGTCATGAAATTTTTACTGTACTTTTTGATTGACCTAATAGTCAGATGTACAAAATTACAAGCGTCTAGTTGCTTCGGGTGATTTATTGCCTCAAAAACTGGTCATTCCGCCCATAGTGCAATGGTTGATAAAGAATTGGATATAGATGAAATAGTTGGTACAGTTAATCAAACTGATGAGGAAAATAGTGAGTCTGATGAAGATGGTTCACAAATCGTTGAAATGACATCACAAAATATTTCTGAAGGTCTTGAATTAGGCCGGAAATTAAGAAATCATTTTCTACAATATGGTCCAAATGTTGAAAGAGCTCTAAAGTTTCAAAAATACATTTCTCAACGCTTGGCCCAATATCGGGAGGTATATAAAGAATTAAACAAAAACTCCTCACAAATAATTATAACTAAGTACACCAAATTCTGTTTTTACACGGTAGATTGGTTCCAGAAAAAACCGTGTAAAAAAACCGTGTAAAAAAGACACTGATCGTATGCAAAAATAGGTGATTGGTTCCTAACCTCTAAAACCTATTAAAATTAGTGAAAAACAAGGATTTTTTAAGAAGTTTTGTGTTTGACATTTTCTTTTAGGGATTCATAAAATATTTAACAAAATTAAAAATATAAATAACTTAATAAATATAAAATATTTTATGGCTTACCTTTCATCTTAATGCGTTAAATTTAATGTAACGATAGAAAAACAAATTTGCCAATAAAAAGTTGGCATATTTAACACATATCAATTGCTCTGACCTTTGTGCTTGTATGCACAAAAGGGAATTTCCCTAAATTTGTGCCATTTACATTTGCTTTGACCAGTAAATTTGCTTGTCGCGCAAAAAGGGAATTCCCTTAAATTTGTGATATGAACATACTTTGCAAAAATTAAATTTGACAAAAAAATTTAAGCACAAAAAATTTTAAATCGTGCTAAATGGAATAAAATCGTGTAACAAAAATTAAAAATATTTTATTTTCAAACCGTGTTATATCAAAACCGTGTAAAAAAAGACCGTGTAAAAACAGAATTAGGTGTATATCTCAAAATCCCCACGTTCCCACATCGAACCAGACAACATTGAGGTATCGAACGATAATTCGTCACCAAACGAAGAGTTACGGTTAGTTGTCGAAGAAAGTGGTGACGAATAAATATATGTATGGTTTTTTTTTTTGCTTAACAGCTTATGTATTGCTTTTTTGCTAATAACATTTTTTATATTTTTGTGTTTTCTCTTATTTGTATTGCATTTAATATTTAAGTTTTATGAATTTTATTACTATTTTGGTTGTTAAATAAAATGCAATTATTTCCTTTTGTTTGCTTTGTTACGTTATTCACATTAAAACAAATTAAAATTATATTAAAAAAAATACTATACATACCAGTTTTTGTAATTTTTTCGATTTACACGATTTTCCGTACAAATTTTTTTGAATTCGTTTTACACGATTTTCTCAGGAACGTATCTATCGTGCAAAACGAGGGACAGGTGTATTTGTAAAACCCAATGATTTAGGCACAATTTTAAAGAAAAAGTCGCCGTGGTTTAGTAGGTAGTGTGTAGGCTTATTAGACGAAAAGCCAGGGTTCAAGCCCCAGGCCAGACATCAAAATAAAATAAAAAAAGTATTTCTTCGGCGACTTCCTCTCAGCAGATTTCTGGCAAAAACTCTGAGAGTAAATAAAATTGTCATGAAAGTTTCTCAAAAATCTGTCGTTCGGAGTCGACTTAAAACTGTAGGTCCCGCCACTCATGTATAATATTAACACACACAACATAAGTGGTGTGAGTCGTAATCCTGACTGAAGGGTTGTAATGACCAATTATGTAGGTTTAAAGAAAAATTTTACAATACTGGTTGTGAATTGAGCATTTCGTCATTACACGCTATGATGAAATTAGTAGAACGCTATAATATGACTTTTAGTGGTCTGCAATCGAAGTAAAAAAGAATTGAGCAATATGCGATAGGACGTAAAAAAAATTTAACTGAAAAGTTTCAAATTAAAATTAAAAAGTTTAAAATTAACACACACAACACGGCCGGTATGAAAGGTAGGTTGTAATCCTGACAAAAGGGATGCGGGTTCGATTACCATCGAAGACCGTGGGTGTTTTTTGTTTGCTTGATTGTTGACATTATATTGGGTTGATGGGAATGTAATTTCGTTTTTTTGCACCCAACTTTACACTTAATCCGTATAATTTTTATATATCATATAGCAAGGCTTTTGTGTGAAAAATTCCAATTAATTCTACGCAGTAGTTTTTGGTTGGTGTCCTTTTAAATATGAAGAACGATAAGCAGCATTTTCGACATGTCTTAATATTTTACTACAGAAAGGGTAAAAATCGAGAAAGAAAAGTGACAAAATTTTTCAAGAGTCATTTAAACAGTATCAAGGTTTTAAAAATAAATCCTATAACTACTATCTTTCTATTATTCCAACAAAATGCACTGCTGGAGTAGAAGCCATCTCCTGTGTGCTTGTCATAAAAAAAAATAATAAGAATAAGACAGCATTATTATTTTCAAATAACTTAATATCCAGCAAATGCTATATTTTATAAAATACAACTCGCCTCCTGTATTCTTTTATTCTCTTTACACGGTCATAAGCTAGGGATTACAAGAAGACTTTGCATAATTAATTGTTTGTTGTAAATTTTGTCTCTTCATAAGAGGGCTTTATTTTAGGATTCATTTATAATTAAGTCGTAAACTTTTCGCTTGAAAGTCATATTATAGTTTATGGTCATTTCGTACGTGTTAAGAATATGAAATACAAACACAAAAATAACAAATGCCTACACAAAAAAGTTATAAAAAAATGCTTATATATCTACGTATATGTATGAATACTGTTATAAGAAAGTAAACATTATTTAGACTTAAGTAATTCTAATTTGTATAAAATTTGGTTTAACGCTATCAAACCTGAAACCTTTAACTGATTAATTTACGTGGTCTAATTTAGTTTAACAAATACTAAAACAAGTTGTAATACATCATTTTAATAATTACTCAGCTCTTATCCAAAAAACAGTATTTTAATTAGTCATAAAAGCTTCAATAATGTTAGTTGGCATACCTTCCCTTATACTTAATTTTTCAAGGTCTTACAACAGTATTTTTTTAGCATCACATGTATTATTACTTCTCTATTTTTACATTCTCCCACTTCTATACTTCTATACTCTCAACTTAACGAAGAAAAAACCAGTATTACACAGTTAAAGACAACATATCTGTGATATATAGTATCACGTGATAGATTATATACAACAACAAAAATTAACATCACGTTATTTATTTAAGACAGAACTGAGGTTTGATCGAAAGCTACATATTTGCATAAGGTCTTTTTAACTTCATCTGTAAAACCTTCAACATCTTGAAGGAAAATTAAAGTAAAGTGCTATACTTATATTGAAGGAAGTGATTTTTATTATAAAAAAAGAACAGAGAGTTAGTAAATTATTAAGTGGAAAAAGTTTTAATATATAAAAAGAATAACAATTATTTTGTAAAGAAATCAAAAAATTCTTAGTGAATCCGTTTAATATAGTTTGTTTCTTGGGAAAAATGTAAATTCATTTGAAGGTATTTTTTTTATCATATTAATAAAGTGTTGCATTTTCATATAGTTAAATTTATATACCACCAGTACCTCGAGTGAATCACCAATTTGCCAACTTGGAGCAGACACAGCGTCAATTCACTCGAGGGAAATTTGGCAATTTTTGGGAAAATTCTTCAAATGAAAATATTTGGAAAAAAAGATCAAGATCGCATCGAACTCTTCACTTAAAAATCTATGAAAGGCCAGCCGAACTTATATCCAATCATAAACGTCTAGAACTTTTAACCTCCAAAATGTTTCGTTTTGCTAAAAACCACATAAAAACCTAAAAATTTAACCACACTTTTACTATAACATTATTAATATTATTCACTAAATGTTAATCGAAAAATTAAATATTCTAAACTTAAATACCCTAATGTTTAAATTTCTGAAATACAATTAATTCATCTGTATATAAACATATGTTCTATTAAATAATTTAAAAATTCTAACAACATGCACTTATCCTATATATAAGATATAATTCACCTATAATTACCTGTCAGTATCATCTTAAAATTTTCTATTTAGTACAAATTTTTCTTATATATAACCTATTTCTATACCCAACCATTTATTTCTTATAAAAATGAATTATTTATAAATTATCTAAATATTTAAATATTAAAACCTATAAAAACCATATTGATTGTAAAACGACTCCATCAAATGAAGCTGAAGGCCTTCCGCATCGTTGGAATCGAGACCCTCCTGTAAGTTAAAAAATTATATTACTTTTGATTAATACACATTCATTTAGTATTTAAGTATTTGGTTCATAAATATACCGGTGACGGCATTTTTAAAAGCTTAGATTAAATGCGAAGAAATAATTAAGAAAAAAAAAGTACCAAATGAAGTACTATTACTTTTGTACCATCACTGATATATTTATTACGTATTCTCTCATATAATTGCAAAAGAGCAGTTGAAGATGATCCTCTCATTGAATTCTTAACTGTTATACTTGCTTTTGTTTTTTTCTTTATCTTCAATTTCTCTTTTGTAATAATAAATTTAGTCATCACTGATCATTTGTAATGATAAAATGTAGTGATATTACTGTCATGCTAATTAGTTTGTTTTATAATAATTTCAATTTATCCATAACTTAAGATATTTTATATTATTATAAGATTTTTTTATTTATTTCAATATAAGCAACCCTATGTTCCTAATATGATGAAAACATAATTTTTTTTTGCAATGTAAAACTCCACAGGCGTAGGTAAGGTTTAGTCCTTTTAGGGGTTTTCGTAACATATTTTCCCTAAATCGAAAACCATGGTAGGGTGGGTTCATGGACGTAGGACAACAACAACGCTACTAAAAAAAAAAATAAATCCAAGGACGAGTCGTGTGTATTGTTTTATTTTTTTTTTTTGTTGAGCGAAATGAGGCATTTGAATCGCACGTAATTTTTTTTATTTTTGTTGTTTCGTTGTACGAAATTGGACGCGCGGAACAAGATCCCCTCCCACATCTCCCGAACTAGCTAGCTATCAAGTACGTGCGTAACGTTCCAAGTTAGTCCAGTGGAAAAATCAGGTTCCTGTTTGGGAAACTGACGAAAAACTTTCTATATTTTTGAAGTACAATAAAAGCAGAGTTAACCATTATCACAAATAAAAATGGAGCCCAATGTGGGGCCCGAAAAACCAACCTGAGGCACCCGAAACCAACGTGGGGCCAACACGAACTTGAAGTTCTGTTTTTTATCGTTACAAGAATGCCCAGAAACATTTACCACAAAGTCCTGCAAAAAGAGCATCATTGCCAATTGTAGTTGCCATCAAATTAGTACACATTTTACTGAAATATATTCCATTTTTTCTTTTTTATATCAATTTGGACTGTCATTTAGGTTAGTGGACCATTTTAATGTTAAATATTGTCAGAAAGAGAAAGCAAGAAGAAGGAAAACATAAGGTCACTTTTTTACCTTTTAAAAACTTTTAAAATATGAGCTCGTAGATTGAAAATAAAATAATAATAATAAAAATAATTAAATAAAATTCTTTATTATTCGCACAATTCTGTGTACCACTGTCCACAACTTGATGTAAACAACAACAATTGCTTTTCTTTGTTATTCCTCTGTTTATACCAGTGTTGAAAAATTCAGTACTTTAGTACTTTTTCCAATAATTTTTCATTTCAGAAATACCGCAGTATCCCCGCGACTCTTTCAGTACTTTTTTATTATTACATATTTTATGCCTTGCGGTTTTCTGCTATTAATGCATTAGCATTACATGTTCAACGTAATGCTAAAGGTAGAATTAGGCTTTAGCCCCGGTTAGTCAAACGTCTACGGAAAACCATTTGTTTTTAGAATACGAAAAGCAATGGAAACGCATGCCGAACCGTAATGTAATTTCGGTAAGCATTTCCATTGCTCTTCATATCTTAAAAACGAACGTATGTTACATTACGTTCCATCGACGTTTGACTAAACTGGGCTTTTACGTTTTGTTACGTTCCGTGTGTAGTCTAGTAGGTAGTAGTGCTGGCTTACTAGACGTGAGCCTACGGTTCAAACCCCATGTCAGACATCTCCATCAAAACGAAATATAAAAAAAATTATCTCCGGCGACTATCTTCTGGCAAAAACTCTGAGAATAAATAAAATTGCCACGATAAAGTTTCTCAGAAATCTGTTGTTTGGCGTTGACTTTAAACAGTAGGTAGTATTTTTTGTATGTATGTATTTTTTTTTTTTTTACAAAAGTACCATTCATTCAAAAAAGTACTCTTTCAGTTACACTTCAGTACCATTTCAAAATTTCACTTTTGCAACACTGGTTTATACCCTTTGCAGGAACAAAAAATCTTCAAACGACGATTATTCTCTTCACACGCATCGTGTCGACACAAGACTGGCTTAATTTTTACTGACCCCGTTGCCTGCTTTGCCTTGCCTTTTATATGGCGACGTAAACAGTCTGATGAATGCTCTTGAAGGAGAATGACTTCACATTCGCGAAATCTCTATAAATGTAAACATGTTGTTTACGTTATTGGTGTTTGTGTATTTTGTTTACGTTGTCATTGTAGTGTTGTTGTTGCCTGTTTGTTTACTTGTTTATCCCCTTTTTACACTGATGTAATTGCTATATTTTTGTTTATTTGTTGATCATGTAAACAAGTCCATTGTTTTTGTTTTGTTTTATCATTTTAATGTCAAACGATGTAACACCATTTCCATTTTCGTAAAAATATATTTAAGGTGGTAGATTATCGATTACTTCTACTACGGTAATAATAAAGTCGCTAGAGTCTAGTAGTAGGTAGCCAGTAGCTTCTTGGACGTGAGAACATGGTTAAAATCTCAGGACAGATATCTCTATTAAAAGGAAATATATGTATATACCCTCTCAGCAGATTTCTGAAAAAAATTTTGAGAGTCGGCTATAAACTGTCGAATTTAAACTAGGTCCCGCCACTTGTGTAAAATTAAACACACAAAATCAGTGGTGTCAGAAGCTAGGTCGTAATCCTGACTAGAAAGGATATAATGACCAATTATGTATGTACATATGATGCGGCAATAATACACAGTAACACAGACTTTCATCATCATAACATCCCTCTTGTTGAAGCTACATCGATCAAATTAGTTGTAATTAATTCAGTCTGTTTTAATAAATCACCATATATAGATATATCAGTCCACAACACGCGTGAATAACAATGGGCGTTCTATTTCGCTCACCGTTCGTTTCGCTCATTTCATAATCACCATAATCGTCCTACCGATATGATTATTCGCAATAACTTGGTTTTTGGTTTTGCGACGTGAGTTGGAGCAATATTCGTAAAAGAATCAACTGATTCAGGAACTAAAGATAAACGACGATAGACAAAGACCAAATTTTCATAGCAAAAGTCTTCTTCAGCGGTGAGTCCCATTTCTGGATAAAGAAGTACACGAACAAACAAAATTATCGAAATTGCGACGCTAAAAATCCACATGAGATCCAAGAAACAGCCCCAGTCTAGTGTGGATTTTATGCTTGCGACGTCATCGATCCATGTTTACTACAGATCGATTATTATTACTTTCTTTGACCTGAAGTGGATGATACCAAAGACATATGGTTTCAATAGAACGACACTACATGCCATTTATCTCATGGGATTATTACATAATCTGCACAATTAATTTGAGAACATGTTTATCTTAGGTGGAAATGATTCGAACCCCACAACGGTCCTCAAAGCTACCGTAACATATGCCATCGGTCGAAATCAGAAATTTGTGCCATTTACATTTGCTTTGACCAGTAAATTTGCTTGTCGCGCAAAAAGGGAATTCCCTTAAATTTGTGATATGAACATACTTTGCAAAAATTAAATTTGACAAAAAAATTTAGCACAAAAAATTTTAAATCGTGCTAAATGGAATAAAATCGTGTAACAAAAATTAAAAATATTTTATTTTCAAACCGTGTTATATCAAAACCGTGTAAAATAAGACCGTGTAAAAACAGAATTAGGTGTATATCTCAAAATCCCCACGTTCCCACATCGAACCAGACAACATTGAGGTATCGAACGATAATTCGTCACCAAACGATGAGTTACGGTTAGTTGTCGAAGAAAGTGGTGACGAATAAATATATGTATGGTTTTTTTTTTTTTTTGCTTAACAGCTTATGTATTGCTTTTTTGCTAATAACATTTTTTATATTTTTGTGTTTTCTCTTATTTGTATTGCATTTAATATTTAAGTTTTATGAATTTTATTACTATTTTGGTTGTTAAATAAAATGCAATTATTTCCTTTTGTTTGCTTTGTTACGTTATTCACATTAAAACAAATTAAAATTATATTAAAAAAATACTATACATACCAGTTTTTGTAATTTTTTCGATTTACACGATTTTCCGTACAAATTTTTTTGAATTCGTTTTACACGATTTTCTCAGGAACGTATCTATCGTGCAAAACGAGGGACAGGTGTATTTGTAAAACCCAATGATTTAGGCACAATTTTAAAGAAAAAGTCGCCGTGGTTTAGTAGGTAGTGTGTTGGCTTATTAGACGAAAAGCCAGGGTTCAAGCCCCAGGCCAGACATCAAAATAAAATAAAAAAAGTATTTCTTCGGCGACTTCCTCTCAGCAGATTTCTGGCAAAAACTCTGAGAGTAAATAAAATTGTCATGAAAGTTTCTCAAAAATCTGTCGTTCGGAGTCGACTTAAAACTGTAGGTCCCGCCACTCATGTATAATATTAACACACACAACATAAGTGGTGTGAGTCGTAATCCTGACTGAAGGGTTGTAATGACCAATTATGTAGGTTTAAAGAAAAATTTTACAATACTGGTTGTGAATTGAGCATTTCGTCATTACACGCTATGATGAAATTAGTAGAACGCTATAATATGACTTTTAGTGGTCTGCAATCGAAGTAAAAAAGAATTGAGCAATATGCGATAGGACGTAAAAAAAATTTAACTGAAAAGTTTCAAATTAAAATTAAAAAGTTTAAAATTAACACACACAACACGGCCGGTATGAAAGGTAGGTTGTAATCCTGACAAAAGGGATGCGGGTTCGATTACCATCGAAGACCGTGGGTGTTTTTTGTTTGCTTGATTGTTGACATTATATTGGGTTGATGGGAATGTAATTTCGTTTTTTTGCACCCAACTTTACACTTAATTCGTATAATTTTTATATATCATATAGCAAGGCTTTTGTGTGAAAAATTCCAATTAATTCTACGCAGTAGTTTTTGGTTGGTGTCCTTTTAAATATGAAGAACGATAAGCAGCATTTTCGACATGTCTTAATATTTTACTACAGAAAGGGTAAAAATGCTGTTCAAGCCAGAAAGAAATTGGCCGATGTGTATGCAGAACAGGTTCACTAAATTTCAATCCGGCGATTTTAATGTCGAAGATGCACCACGTTCGGCACAAGGCCGGTTAAAGCTGATAAAGGCGCAAAAAAAGCATTAGTTGATGCGAACCGGCAACACCTGAGATCGGATTGAGATTAAATTTATCAATTTCAACAGTTTAGGACCACTTGATTGATATTATACGAAAACTGTCTTTCATTTCGACAAAAAAAAAAAAACCAAATTACTTTCCGAACAACCTAATATATGTATGATCAACCGCAATAGAAAAGGAAAGTGAAAATTATTCCAAAGCAATTCTCGAGAAAGAAAAGTGACAAAATTTTTCAAGAGTCATTTAAACAGTATCAAGGTTTTAAAAATAAATCCTATAACTACTATCTTTCTATTATTCCAACAAAATGCACTGCTTGAGTAGAAGCCAACTCCTGTGTGCTGGTCATAAAAAAAAATAATAAGAATAAGACAGCATTATTATTTTCAAATAACTTAATATCCAGCAAATGTTATATTTTATAAAATACAACTCGCCTCCTGTATTCTTTTATTCTCTTTACACGGTCATAAGCTAGGGATTAAAAGAAGACTTTGCATAATTAATTGTTTGTTGTAAATTTTGTCTCTTCATAAGAGGGCTTTATTTTAGGATTCATTTATAATTAAGTCGTAAACTTTTCGCTTGAAAGTCATATTATAGTTTATGGTCATTTCGTACGTGTTAAGAATATGAAATACAAACACAAAAATAACAAATGCCTACACAAAAAAAGTTATAAAAAAATGCTTATATATCTACGTATATGTATGAATACTGTTATAAGAAAGTAAACATTATATAGACTTAAGTAATTCTAATTTGTATAAAATTTGGTTTAACGCTATCAAACCTGAAACCTTTAACTGATTAATTGACGTGGTCTAATTTAGTTTAACAAATACTAAAACAAGTTGTAATACATCATTTTAATAATAACTCAGCTCTTATCCAAAAAACAGTATTTTAATTAGTCATAAAAGCTTCAATAATGTTAGTTGGCGTACCTTCCCTTATACTTAATTTTTCAAGGTCTTACAACAGTATTTTTTTAGCATCACATGTATTATTACTTCTCTATTTTTACATTCTCCCACTTCTATACTTCTATACTCTCAATTTAACGAAGAAAAAACCAGTATTACACAGTTAAAGACAACATATCTGTGATATATAGTATCACGTGATAGATTATATACAACAACAAAAATTAACATCACGTTATTTATTTAAGACAGAACTGAGGTTTGATCGAAAGCTACATATACTTCATCTGTAAAACCTTCAACATCTTGAAGGAAAATTAAAGTAAAGTGCTATACTTATATTGAAGGAAGTGATTTTTATTATAAAAAAAGAACAGAGAGTTAGTAAATTATTAAGTGGAAAAAGTTTTAATATATAAAAAGAATAACAATTATTTTGTAAAGAAATCAAAAAATTCTTAGTGAATCCGTTTAATATAGTTTGTTTCTTGGGAAAAATGTAAATTCATTTGAAGGTATTTTTTTTATCATATTAATAAAGTGTTGCATTTTCATATAGTTAAATTTATATACCACCAGTACCTCGAGTGAATCACCAATTTGCCAACTTGGAGCAGACACAGCGTCAATTCACTCGAGGGAAATTTGGCAATTTTTGGGAAAATTCTTCAAATGAAAATATTTGGAAAAAAAGATCAAGATCGCATCGAACTCTTCACTTAAAAATCTATGAAAGGCCAGCCGAACTTATATCCAATCATAAACGTCTAGAACTTTTAACCTCCAAAATGTTTCGTTTTGCTAAAAACCACATAAAAACCTAAAAATTTAACCACACTTTTACTATAACATTATTAATATTATTCACTAAATGTTAATCGAAAAATTAAATATTCTAAACTTAAATACCCTAATGTTTAAATTTCTGAAATACAATTAATTCATCTGTATATAAACATATGTTCTATTAAATAATTTAAAAATTCTAACAACATGCACTTATCCTATATATAAGATATAATTCACCTATAATTACCTGTCAGTATCATCTTAAAATTTTCTATTTAGTACAAATTTTTCTTATATATAACCTATTTCTATACCCAACCATTTATTTCTTATAAAAATGAATTATTTATAAATTATCTAAATATTTAAATATTAAAACCTATAAAAACCATATTGATTGTAAAACGACTCCATCAAATGAAGCTGAAGGCCTTCCGCATCGTTGGAATCGAGACCCTCCTGTAAGTTAAAAAATTATATTACTTTTGATTAATACACATTCATTTAGTATTTAAGTATTTGTTTCATAAATATACCGGTGACGGCATTTTTAAAAGCTTAGATTAAATGCGAAGAAATAATTAAGAAAAAAAAGTACCAAATGAAGTACTATTACTTTTGTACCATCACTGATATATTTATTACGTATTCTCTCATATAATTGCAAAAGAGCAGTTGAAGATGATCCTCTTATTGAATTCTTAACTGTTATACTTGCTTTTGTTTTTTTCTTTATCTTCAATTTCTCTTTTGTAATAATAAATTTAGTCATCACTGATCATTTGTAATGATAAAATGTAATGATATTACTGTCATGCTAATTAGTTTGTTTTATAATAATTTCAGTTTATCCATAACTTAAGATATTTTATATTATTATAAGATTTTTTTTATTTATTTCAATATAAGCAACCCTATGTTCCTAATATGATGAAAACATAATTTTTTTTTGCAATGTAAAACTCCACAGGCGTAGGTAAGGTTTAGTCCTTTTAGGGGTTTTCGTAACATATTTGCCCTAAATCGAAAACCATGGTAGGGTGGGTTCAGGGACGTAGGACAACAACAACGCTACTAAAAAAAATAAATCCAAGGACGAGTCGTGTGTATTGTTTTATTTTTTTTTTTTTTTTGTTGTTGAGCGAAATGAGGCATTTGAATCGCACGTAATTTTTTTTATTTTTGTTGTTTCGTTGTACGAAATTGGACGCGCGGAACAAGATCCCCTCCCACATCTCCCGAACTAGCTAGCTATCAAGTACGTGCGTAACGTTCCAAGTTAGTCCAGTGGAAAAATCAGGTTCCTGTTTGGGAAACTGACGAAAAACTTTCTATATTTTTGAAGTACAATAAAAGCAGAGTTAACCATTATCACAAATAAAAATGGAGCCCAATGTGGGGCCCGAAAAACCAACCTGAGGCACCCGAAACCAACGTGGGGCCAACACGAACTTGAAGTTCTGTTTTTTATCGTTACAAGAAAGCCCAGAAACATTTACCACAAAGTCCTGCAAAAAGAGCATCATTGCCAATTGTAATTGCCATCAAATTAGTACACATTTTACTAAAATATATTCCATTTTTCTTTTTTATATCAATTTGGACTGTGATTTAGGTTAGTGGACCATTTTAATGTTAAATATTGTCAGAAAGAGAAAGCAAGAAGAAGGAAAACATAAGGTCACTTTTTTACCTTTTAAAAACTTTTAAAATATGAGCTCGTAGATTGAAAATAAAATAATAATAATAAAAATAATTAAATAAAATTCTTTATTATTCGCACAATTCTGTGTACCACTGTCCACAACTTGATGTAAACAACAACAATTGCTTTTCTTTGTTATTCCTCTGTTTATACCAGTGTTGAAAAATTCAGTACTTTAGTACTTTTTCCAATAATTTTTCATTTCAGTAATACCGCAGTATCCCCGCGACGCTTTCAGTACTTTTTTATTATTACATATTTTATGCCTTGCGGTTTTCAGCTATTAATGCATTAGCATTACATGTTCAACGTAATGCTAAAGGTAGAATTAGGCTAAAAATTTTAGAATACGAAAAGCAATGGAAACGCTTGCCGAACTGTAATGTAATTTCGGTAAGCATTTCCATTGCTCTTCATATCTTAAAAACGAACGTATGTTACATTACGTTCCATCGACGTTTGACTAAACTGGGCTTTTACGTTTTGTTACGTTCCGTGTGTAGTCTAGTAGGTAGTAGTGCTGGCTTACTAGACGTGAGCCTACGGTTCAAACCCCATGTCAGACATCTCCATCAAAACGAAATATAAAAAAAATTATCTCCGGCGACTATCTTCTGGCAAAAACTCTGAGAATAAATAAAATTGCCACGATAAAGTTTCTCAGAAATCTGTTGTTCGGCGTTGACTTTAAACAGTAGGTCTGTATTTTTTGTATGTATGTATTTTTTTTTTTTTTACAAAAGTACCATTCATTCAAAAAAGTACTCTTTCAGTTACACTTCAGTACCATTTCAAAATTTCACTTTTGCAACACTGGTTTATACCCTTTGCAGGAACAAAAAATCTTCAAACGACGATTATTCTCTTCACACGCATCGTGTCGACACAAGACTGGCTTAATTTTTACTGACCCCGTTGCCTGCTTAGCCTTGCCTTTTATATGGCGACGTAAACAGTCTGATGAATGCTCTTGAAGGAGAATGACTTCACATTCGCGAAATCTCTATAAATGTAAACATGTTGTTTACGTTATTGGTGTTTGTGTATTTTGTTTACGTTGTCATTGTAGTGTTGTTGTTGCCTGTTTGTTTACTTGTTTATCCCCTTTTTACACTGATGTTATTGCTATATTTTTGTTTATTTGTTGATCATGTAAACAAGTCCATTGTTTTTGTTTTGTTTTATCATTTTAATGTCAAACGATGTAACACCATTTCCATTTTCGTAAAAATATATTTAAGGTGGTAGATTATCGATTACTTCTACTACGGTAATAATAAAGTCGCTAGAGTCTAGTAGTAGGTAGCCAGTAGCTTCTTGGACGTGAGAACATGGTTAAAATCTCAGGACAGATATCTCTATTAAAAGGAAATATATGTATATATCCTCTCAGCAGATTTCTGAAAAAAATTTTGAGAGTCGGCTATAAACTGTCGAATTTAAACTAGGTCCCGCCACTTGTGTAAAATTAAACACACAAAATCAGTGGTGTCAGAAGCTAGGTCGTAATCCTGACTAGAAAGGATATAATGACCAATTATGTATGTACATATGATGCGGCAATAATACACAGTAACACAGACTTTCATCATCATAACATCCCTCTTGTTGAAGCTACATCGATCAAATTAGTTGTAATTAATTCAGTCTGTTTTAATAAATCACCATATATAGATATATCAGTCCACAACACGCGTGAATAACAATGGGCGTTCTATTTCGCTCACCGTTCGTTTCGCTCATTTCATAATCACCATAATCGTCCTACCGATATGATTATTCGCAATAACTTGGTTTTTGGTTTTGCGACGTGAGTTGGAGCAATATTCGTAAAAGAATCAACTGATTCAGGAACTAAAGATAAACGACGATAGACAAAGACCAAATTTTCATAGCAAAAGTCTTCTTCAGCGGTGAGTCCCATTTCTGGATAAAGAAGTACACGAACAAACAAAATTATCGAAATTGCGACGCTAAAAATCCACATGAGATCCAAGAAACAGCCCCAGTCTAGTGTGGATTTTATGCTTGCGACGTCATCGATCCATGTTTACTACAGATCGATTATTATTACTTTCTTTGACCTGAAGTGGATGATACCAAAGACATATGGTTTCAATAGAACGACACTACATGCCATTTATCTCATGGGATTATTACATAATCTGCACAATTAATTTGAGAACATGTTTATCTTAGGTGGAAATGATTCGAACCCGATTTGACCCCTTTACACTTTTTCTTGTGTGCTTTTCTTATGTCGCAGGTGAATAGTTGTGGAATAAGCCACAAGCCACAAACCACAACGGTCCTCAAAGCTACCGTAACATATGCCATCGGTCGAAATCAGATTGACTTAAGAGACAGGGTCATGAAAAATAGAGACTTCGACAGAAGCCGAGACGGGCATTTGAATGATGTTATATTCCGTATATAATGACATCAATACATACATAATTGGTCATTGCAATCCTTCAGTCAGGATTATGGGCATAGTTTCTCACACCACATATGTTGTGTGCGTTAATTTTTATACATGAGTGGCGGGACCTACAGTTTAAAGTCGACTCCGAACGACAGATTTTTGAGAAACTTTTCATGGCATTTTTATTTGCTCTCAAAGTTTTTTCCAGAAATCTGCTGAGAGGAAGTCGCCGAAGAAATATTTTTTCATATTTTCGTTTTGATGTCTTACCTGACGTTTACACCGTGGCCTTACGTCTAATAAGCCAACACACTACCACTAGACTACGGCGACTTAATAATGACATCAATACGCCTTTCAAATAAGCATAACAGTTTCTATGATATCTCACGTGCACTTCGTTTTATTTAAGTAATAAATTAATATAAGTAGGGTATCAGCTTAACTTAAATATTTTCTAGGCATATATCTGCAAGTGCTCGCTACTGTACGTACATATGTAAATACACGTATAACGCCTCGTTGTGTTTAAAAGTGCAGAAAGTTAAGAATGTCCAAAGAAAAAGGAACATTAATGCTGCCATTGGTATTTCTTGCATTATATTGCCAAATTAAGCTTAAGTACTATCATGTGTTTATCGATATTGTTGTTGCTTTTGTTCTTTAACACATACGAGTATAAAATTCTATTTAATCGTATATTAACACATACAACAATACGTAAAGAAAACCATTAAACTACTGATGTTATTGAATATTTTTTTTGCATTCTTATTAAAACAACTTGTTAGGTTTCGTAAGTTAGAAAGTGATCAGAACTTCAATATTTGATTTTTATTTTATTGCTGGTATCGATTAAGTCTATTTGATGAACAATGTGTTATTCATATATTTAAACTTCGGTTTTGTTTTAGTCTTATATATTTGGTGTTGCTTTAGCTGCATAAGAACTATCGAAATCGACAATTGCTGTTCGTAAGCAAAGAATATTAAACTGGTTCGGTATGCCTTAGTAAGTCATCATGAATTATTAAATTTACTTAGATAAAATAAAAAAAATTAAATACAACCAGTTAATGACATAGTGTAAGTTGTGAGTTTTGTTGAGTAGCACTCAAAAATATTTTTTATCTTCCTTGAATGTTTCAAGCATCGTTTTATTTGACAAAAACAGTTTTTTTTTGGTCTTTGTGCACAAATTTATTGATTACACAAACATTTCCGAATCGATGTCCAAAATTTAAACCCTATTTGAAAGGAGAGGGATGGGCCTTTAAAACGATAAACATATATATATGATTTGACTTAATATTCCATGAGGTTTGATGAGGTAAACTTGACAAATGAAAATTTTTTTCATATTTTTTAAGTTTCTCCATTCATAGTACCAAACTTTAATTAAAAAATGTGAAATAAGTGATGACATTCTGAAATCTTGATTGACACTTTGTTTGATCAAATCAAACAAAAATTACCGTAATTATTATAATAAATAAGAAAAAAATCATGTTCTCCAAGTTTACCCGATCAAAACTCATAATATGCAAGTTTAAATTATATGTTTATGTACACCGTTGTAAAGGCCCCTCTCTTACCTTTTCAAAAAAATTTTGATTTTGAAAATAGGTGTAATATTTGTGTAATAAATAATGTATTTAATGTAATGTAATGTATTTGTGTAATAAATAATTTTGTGTGAAAAGATCAAAAATACCATTTTTGTCAAATAAAAGAAGTTTGGAGGATATAAGAAATATAAAAAAAATATTTTTGACACCAATTTTGATAAAAAAAATCATCTCCATTTCTGAATTACCGAAAAAGGCACTGTTTGGTAAGGGTTTTCTTTGACACCTCGGTCCATGTTTCTTTAAAAACAGCTTTTCCAGCCCATTACGATTCTTTTGTTTTGAGTTACGTGATCTGGACAACAAGGCATGTAGTTTAACAGGACATTGGCAGACATGTACCGCATACCTCAATCCTCACGCCAAATTCTGCTTAAGTTGCTGGTGTATGGGAAAGAGCCCCAAACTACAATGGTCCTAAAGACCGACATATGCCATGCCATCAGTCAGATTCATGCAAAATTAAATATTTTGGATGCGTTCAAATTAGAGAAATTGTGGCGGACATTTGACCGATGTTGTATTTCACACATAAAGGTATCAATAAGACTTTAAAGGGAATGAAAGTCGCAGTAGTCTAGTTGGTAGTGTGTTTTCTTATTAGACGTGAGGCCACGGATCAAAGCCCGGGTATAACATCTCCAACAAAAGCGAAATATGAAAAAATATTTCATTGACGACTGCTGTTCAGCAGATTTCTGACAAAAACTCTGAGAGTTAATAAAATTGCCATGAAAAGTTTCTCTACAAAATCTGTCTTTTGGAGTCGACTTTAAACTGTAGGTCTCGCCACTTATGAATAAAATTAACACACACAAAATAAGTGGTGTGAGAATCTAGCTCGTAATCCTGACTGAATTATCAATTAAGTATGTAAGATATCTCACATATATTTTGATTTATTTAAATCAAAATCGCTTTAATTAAATTGTATTTTCCAACGGGCCTACATTTTGAAGAAAAAAAAGCTAATATTTGGACTTTAATATTTTTCGTAATGCACAATAACGCATATAATAAATAACATCGTAAATATACTTTAATTTTAATTTTATAAGTTTTCTTTATGTTTTAAATTATATTATTTATGTTTTTATCTTGACATTAATTTTATTTGTTGTTAACTTAATTATTGATATATTTGTTACTACCTTTATTTGTATTATTGACACTTTTAATTACATTCTCTTAATTAGCCTTGGAGTGTTTGTTAGTGTGTGTGTTTATATGTTTATTGCTTGCAAGTATAAAATTGCTCACATTACTTTTTAATTTTTTGACGTTAAATTTTATTTCTCAGTCCGATGATAAATACCTTTCAATTTTCAACATCATCATTAAAACTAGTACGTACATACCTGTATAAGAGCAGTCAGACAGTGCACTATGGCGATGTAAAATCATTCAGAAGCCCGGTACGAAGCGGTGTATCACAGTGTTCAATTCTCGGCCGTCTGCTATACATAATGTACTCAAATGACCTACCTTCTCGTATTACTCACTGTGGAATTCAAATGTATGCCGATGACACCCAACTGTACGTTAGCTGTTTTAAAACTGACATGGACAATTGTATATTACAACTAAACCAGGACCTTAACAATACATTTAAATGGGCTAATGCCAAATGGTCTTTGCTTAAGATGTCTGAAAGGCACTTTTATATTAATGCTATTCATTTGTGGAACCAACTTCCGCCAGAAATTCAATTGAAAGGCAATGTAATGCAATTTAAGACAGCAATTTCTACACACTTTTCTTTTCATTAAAATTCTCCATTTAATTTAATCCAATAAATAAATTAACACAATAAGTAAATCTAATTAATATAATGTTTGCATTCTTTATGAAACTTATATATACATATGTACATATATAATTACACTATGCGACAAAATAAAAAGAATTAAATACACCCAGCTAATGTATGTTGTGAGTTTTGTTGAGTAGAACTCAAAAATACTTTTTTATATTTCTTGAACACTCCAGACTTGTTTTATTTGACAATAACTGTTATTTTGGACCTTACGCACAAACTTATTGGTTACCCAAATATTTCTGAATCGATGTCCAAAATTTAAACCTTCACAGAAAGAAGAGGTATAGGCCTTGAAAACGATATATACATATTTGATTTGACTTAATATGCTATGCGGTTTGATGAGCAAAACTTTTCAAAGGCAAATTTTTTTCAAATTTTTCAAGTTTGTCCGTTCATAGTAGCAAACTTTAATTAAAAAAATATAAAATAAGTGATGACGTTCTGAAAGTGCATTATCTTGTGAAGAGATTGACACTTCGTTTAATCAAATCGGACAAAAATTACCGTAGTTATTATTTAAATAATATAATTACTGATAATACTAATTTCAGTGACCACCAGAAGTTGGTCAATGTTTGCGCAAAGCGAAATAATAATATTTGCGAAACACGCAAATATTAGCCCACTTCTGGTAATGGTGCAAACGTGAAATTGACATATTTTGCGATAAACAATCAAGATCCTTAAAAAATTCTGAAAATTTTTGAACTAAGAGATCATTTGAAAAAATATATATGTATGTATGTATATGAAAAATATAACTCGACTGTTAGGCCCTTTAAGTAATAACTACAGTAATTTTGATCAAACGAAGTGTTAATCTCTTCACAAGATAATGCACTTTCAGAATGTCATCACTTATTTTTCTTTTTTTATCATATCTTGCAAATAAGAATAGCTGATCTTGAAAAAATTAGAAAAAAATCATATTTTTCAAGTTCACCCGATTAAAACTCATTACACGTAAGTTTGAACCATATGATTATGTACACCATTTTAAAGGCCTTTTCAAACAACTTTGAATTTTGAAAATAGGTTAAAAAATATTTGATTAATCAATAATTTTGTGTGAAAAGATGAAAAATACCGTTTTTATTAAATAAAACATGTTTGGTGGGTTCGAGAAAGTTAAAAAAAAATATTTTTGAGTTCTACTGAACAAAACTCACAACCTACACTATGTCATTAGCTGGATGTATTTTGACTGTCGCACCGTTTTATTAACTTCATTATTATTAATTTCTATTCAATAAATTTAAATGCTTGTTGTACTGGAGTTAATCAATAAATAAATAAATAAAGCGTTAAAACTACTTGTTTTTGCAAGAAGGGAAAGAAAGACTAGTAGAGCAATTTTTTTAGACTGTTGAAACTAAGACAATGTTGGAGGAAAGAAGCATCGTATCTCAATCGTCTCATTTATCGAGTTGAAAGTATGTAAAAATGTATTTGAAGTATACGTCTGCTCCATTTACTAGAATTGCGGTTAAGAGGCAAACCCTTAATACTGACATTAGTTTATAATAAAAATTCTATAGAATTGTTTTTACTTTCTTACCAACATTCAAAACTCCTTAAATTCAATTAATTTAACTGCCGTTCATTTAAAGCAAAACTAATAGAAATTTGAATATTTAAATTTATAAATTGCACTGACTTTTTAAATTCAGTAGATTTCTTTTATTTCATGCCTATTCAAGTGTGAGATATCTTCATAGGGATTCTTTTCTGTCCTTTTTTATGCTTCATAAGACACAACTTGTTGCTACGTGTCCATGTTGTAAATGACCTTTTCAATAACCTTTTATTTTCTATTTATATTTCCATTTGCAAAGTCTGTACCAATGGTGATCACCATTGATACCTTTCGGACCGGTTGACCTTTAATGAACATTTTTTTTTAGAAAAGTTGTTTTGTCCTTGACTTTTCTAAAGAAAATAAACTGAAACAACAAAAAAATGTTGTCGAAGGTATTTATTTGAAAGATACAAATAAATACTTTAAAATAGTTTGGGAACATTTAATTAATTTCTGGGTACATATTCTTGACTATCTTCAGGCTATAACACAAAGCAAAAATTTGGTAGCTGATCCGCAAAGGGTGCAGGAGTTAAGGAGAAAACACTTCTCTAGTCTTCTACGAGGCGATAGCGATGGTCTTTAGAGATGATGTACTAAATATGCTAAAGCGTGTTTCGTGAAAAGAAATCCGTAGCTTTTATATATGCGCATTAGAGGCTGATGTCAGTAAGATTTGTGTTGGTTCCCATCAACATAAATATATGTTCTCCAGACTGAAATCATTTTTGGCGGTAACGGCGGAGTCAAGATAAATAAATCTCTTGACTATATCGAAATTATAGTCATCGGCCGTAATCTGATATACTTTGTTTTGCCCTCATTTGCTGCCAAACCCATCTTAGCAGACTCCCGTTTAATAGCACTAAAGGCATCAGTAAAATCTCGCTTGGTACGCCCTATGATGTCAATGTCGCCAGCGTACGCAAGCAACTGGACGCTTTTTTGAAAAGTAGTGCCATTGCGATACACTCCCTCCTTCCGCAGAACACTCTAAATGACGAAGTAAGTAATCACATACATAGATAAATAATGAGACAATGTTTATGATTGACTCTCTGGGTTGAATCGAACAAACGGCCTCGACATTTGAAGACTACCAATCAAGCCATCAGGGCACCTAAAAAACTTTTAAAATCAATGTTTATGATTGACTGTCTGGGTTGAATCGAACAAACGTCCTCGACATTTGAAGACTACCAACCAAGCCATCAGGGCACCTAGAAAACTTTTAAAAACAATGTTTTCCACTCTAAAGTGGATGTATGTATGAATGTAGTTTTTGTAAATTTATGTTTTGAAAATCATTCCGAAATTAGCCAATGCCATATATTTTTAACTAAATGGCGGTTAAATTAACAAAAAAAATATTTCTATTAAATATTTCTATTAAATTTTAGTTAATGTATGTATTAAATATACATTTTATTGTGGATAGTATTTTAACATACTGTTATGTTTTTACCTTTTAAAAACGTTTAAAATATGAGCTCGGAGATTGCAAATAAAATAAAAATAAATCTGTTTGGTTTTATTTAAAATTCTTTATTATTCGCACAATTTTGTGTGCCTCTGTTTACAACTTTATGTATACTACAACAATTGCTTTGTTTGTTATTCCTCTGTTTACACACTTTACATAAACAATAACAATTACTAGACAATTGTTCGACTGATGTTTGTAACGAAGATTTTCAAACCACTCTCCTCAAACACACAGCGTCTTCACACAAGACTGACTGAACTTCAGTAACTCAGCCTTACCTTTTATATGCCAAAGTTAATAGTCTAATGAATGTTATTGTTCTGTATCACTCATCATTATTATTATTCATTATCATAACCAATTTTTTTTATTATTTTTTTTATTTTCCAATTTTTTAATAATTTTAAATAAAGCAATTCAGTCATAAATTTAAATAAATTTGGATTATAATTGCTTTCGATTGTAATAAAAATATAAATTTTAACGAATGTCACGCATTCATTCGTTAAGTCAAGAGATTATCACAAACTATGTGTGTGTGTGAAAATTGCTCATTTGCATTTTTATTGCATATAATGAATGACAAACATTTTGTAATTTACTATTAATTGATAATGATAAATTTTAAGTGGTTATTGTGTCTGAATGTGGCCTGAAAATTATTTTAGTTTTTAAATAAAATAAAAAAATTAATTTGATTGGATTTCAAGCGTGCTACAATTATTATCTCTCTCTCTCTCTGCTTTTATAGTCCACCTGTCTTATGTTGATTTGAAATACCGTAATAAAACATTAAGTGTTTATTTTTATTGTATTTTGTTTCACTAAGCCCAATAACGATTATATTTTTAGTATAACTGGAATCAAATCGTGTCTTTTAATAAATTTTGTATTTTTCTTTTCTGTACAACTCTAGTAGATACTCCAATCGTTCTTAATTAAAGGGTAACAGGGTTAAAATCTTTGATGTTGTAAAAATTCCTGACGATTACAGTGCGTTAACAAGGGGGCTTTAGTGGTTTTTAATATATTATTGGTCATTACAACCCTTCAGTCAGGACTACGACTTTACTTCTAACACTTTGTGTTTGTTAATTTTATTCGTAAGTGGCAGGACCTACAGTTTAAAGTCGGTTGCGAATGCCAGATTTTTGAGAAACTTTTCATCGGTAATTTTATTTACTCCCAGATTTTTTGTCAGAGAGGAAATCGCCGAAGAAATATTTTTCATATTTCGTTATGTTGGAAATAACTAAACTGTGTTTTGAACCATACATATCTCTCATCAGTAAAGTTGTAATACACTTATTCTTTGATATACGTCGTCGAGATTTCAAATTTTTTAGTCCCTCTAGCTTCGATTTGCGTCGTCATTCGATTTAAGTCTTCGTCTTAGATGTTTAGCAGGGTTTTGTTTAAAAGCGAAAAAGGGATGATTAAAAAAAGAAAAGCACAACTTCCGTACTAAAGTGCTTCGACATGAATTGAAATTATATATTCTTACGAAAATTAAAAATCAAGATACTGGTGTTTGGTTTTTACATCGTTTAGCATTAAAATTATAAACAAAAGCTACGAAAATGAACACAATGAACTTGTTTACAAATTATTTAAAAATAATTGCGTAATATAAAAACAAACAATGATAAACAAGTAGACAAAAATACAACAACAAGAATATATGCAAACAACATCTTTACATTTATAGAAATTTCGAGAAGGCGAAGTCACTCGTTTAAACGTTTTTAAAAGGCAAAATAATTAAGCAAGGCCTTCGTACTGCAATACTGTTGTCACGTATTTTGGTACCAGATAGAGGAGTTCACGATTTGAAAAAATTTAAATCTTCATATGACCCTCGAGATGAGAGATGGCAACGAGAAACTGTATTATATGACGAAATAGGTGATATCAGTGTTATAACGGGACCATATTGAACCTAAGTAAGCTGTACTGATTGAGGCGGCTGTCAATTGAACATAGCTTAAACTATACCGGATTGTACCAGACGTTAGTTGGCAAAACTTTCTCAGCGATAGTATATTAATTAAAATGACATATTGTGTTATTGCATGAAAAAATGTTATTACCTAAATTGTTCAATTGATAGGATTTGAGTTCGTTGAGTAGAACTCAAAAATATTTTTTTTATATTTCTCGAACCCTCCAAACTTGTTTTATTTGTCAAAAACGATATATTTGATCTTTTCACAAAATTATTGATTGATTATCCAAATATTTTTTAATCTATTTCTAAAATCCAAATTTTTTTAAAAGGAGAGAGATAAGTCTTTAAAACGGTGTACGTATGGTTCAAACTTACATGTTATGAGTTTTGATCGGGTAAACTTGGAAAATATAAAACTTTTATAATTTTTTCAAGTTTAGCTATTCTTAATTTCAAAATTTAATTAAACAATATAAAATAAGTGGCGATATTCTGAAAGCGTATTATATTGTGACGAGATTGACACTTTGTCTGATAAAATCGGACAAAAATTACCGTAGTTATTATTTAAATAGGTCGTGTTATATTTTTAATATATGTCGCCTTATCGAACGAATTTTCAGCTCAAAAATTTTAAAATTTTTTGATAGATTTTGACTGTTTACCGCAAAATGTGTCAATTTCACGTTGCACGATTACCAGAAGTCGGCCAGTTTTTGTGTTTTTTGCGAATAATGTTATTTCGCTTTGCGAAAACATTGGCCAACTTCTGATAGTCGCTCATTTGACATTGACATATTTTCAAATAAACAATCAAGATCCATTAAAAATTTTGAAAATGTTTTAACTGAAATTTTATTTGAAATAAATATATATGAAAAATATAACACGACTCTTATACTCTCTAAATACGGCAATATTTGTTCGATTTTATCAAAAGAGGTGTCAATCTCTTCACGAAAGATTGCAGTTTAAGAATGTCTTCACTTATTTTATATTTTTAATTAAAGATTTCTGCTATGAACGGACAAACTTGAAAAAATACGAAAAAAATCCCTCATCCTCAAAAAATACCTCATAAAACCTCATATAATATTAAGTCGAATTATATACATATATGTACACATATATATATGTGTATACCCTTTTTAAGGCCCATCCCTTCCTTTTATAAGAAAGTTAAAATTTGTGACATTAGTTCAGAAATGTTTGTGTAATCAATAAATTTGTGCGTAAAGTAAAAAAAAAAAAATTTTTGTTAAATGAAACAAGTTTCTTTTATTATTATTATTCTTTATTGAAAGTCAAAGTATACAAAGTTTTTATAAAATCAAATTAATGAGTTACTGTCTAATATATAAAATAAGATATTTCAGCATTTAAAACACAAATAAAAATAAAAATACAATCAGTGATAGACAAAATTTTAAAGGAAAAAATGACAGAAAACTTTTGTTTACTATCTGGAATTGTGTTGTATCAGGCAACAATATATCATATTTTATCCTCGACACCTTATAGGTTTACTGGGTAAACTGTTAGGTATCAATAGATATATACATGAAACAAGTTTGTAGGGTTGAAGAAATATAAAAAAAATATTTTTGACTTCTACTCAACAAAACTGACAACCTGCACTACGGCATTAGCTGGGTGTACGAGATTTACTTTTTTTTGTTTTTTTGTTGCATAGTGTAATTATTCAAATTTTCTAATAAAATTTTTAATGCCCCATACGGAACTTCAATGTACATTAAATTAAAATTCCGCTTTACCACATATCGTATTTGCTATTTCATACAATTTAGTATATTTTTTTTATTATTTGACCTTTAATCTAAATCTATTATCAGGTCATTACTTCCGTATGATTAATTATTCATTAAGAGCAATTGTCGAAAGACGATTTTGTTGACAGATTACATTGATTGATGATTTTTTCATATGTCAACTAACAGTGCATTATTATATAAAAATTCAAATAAAAAAGAATACAATGTAAAAATAAAGAAAAAAGCAAATATTGAACTTTGTATTGAAATTGTGTCATAAATTGTTAGGAAAAAAAATAGAGGACGAAAGTTTCAAGAATTCAAAAAAGTATGAAGTTGCGCTTTAAATTTTAAACTTCTGGAATGAAATGAAAAAAAAAATTGCTTGCAAATTGGAATTTTTCGTTTGCGATGACAGGTAAAGAAATTTGGATTTAGTATCCTCTTTTCAACTGTGGTTTTTTCTTATGTTCTATATATTTTACTAGCAGATTGTAGTTCGGATTAGTTTAAAAAATTAAAAATGTTTTTAAATTAAAAAAAACAGTGATTATTTTTTGTTGTTAAAGAAATTTAAAATTTTTTTATTATTAACACTTAAAAAAATTCAAAAATCAGTAACTTAAGTATATATGTATATTAAAAATACAAAAAATAAACTTATTCTACTAATAATACTTATAGGAATATTGATTACATACTTAAAACTGTTAAATAAATGCAATATGCAACTTATTCTACAATTAAATTAAATAGTATTATTATTTTGATAAAACGCTTCTATACAAAATATTAGCTGTTTTACCAGTTGGGGTAAAAATATATAAATTTTTCCCATTTTGTACCGTGAGCTAGCTACATACAATTGACCATGAGAAAAACCTGGTGTCTCCAAATTTAAACCAGCCACCTTCAATGTTTGACCCTGAGACTTATTAATGGCCATAGCAAATGCTAGTTTTTTATAAAAATCAATTTAGAATTCTAAAAAATATTTTTAAATGTGATTTTCAATTGTTTTGTATTGAAATTATAAACTTTAAAACGTTCTCGTGAAAGTTAAAAGAAGCAACATAATACCATAATACTATTACAAAAAAAATATTTTTTTCTCGTAGTCAGTGAATTAACAGGCATCGTTTGGGAGGTATTTCTACAAAAAGGTGGCCATGGGACTCCCTATTGTATAAACTTTTCTTTAAATTTAAAAAAAAATTATTATTGGGTCATTTTTGCATTAAAAATAACAATAAATAAAAACCGGTTTATCGGTTTCGAAACCGGTTGCTTAAAAAATGCAATTTTTCAAATTATTCCGAAACTGGTTTAACAAACAACTCAGTTTTTTGAATACTCTATGTCCTAAATATAAATGCACTCAATTTGCCCATTTTTGCCCCTTTCCCCCTTTTTGGACCCCTTTTTTCCAACTTTATAAACGGAACACTTCCAATAGCTATTTGGGAAACTTAACCAAGCTAAATCGTAAAAAATTACCTTTAAAACAGATAAAATACAGCATTTATGCATAAAGTACTAATTTTAGCCCATTTTTTCTCCCTCTGTCCCATTTTTTTCCCCTTTGGGTTAAAATTTTGAAAAGATTTATTACCTATAACCTGCACCGACAAAAGCCCGATCAATATCCCAAATTTCAAGAAAATCGGTCCAGGCGTTCAGGCGGAAAGAAAGATTTATAATATATATTGGGATATATATATTAGGATTATAACTATCTTTCTGTTGTTTCAGTACAAGCATTGCAGGAGTAGGAGCTTATCTCCTGAGTGTTGGTCTTAAAAACAAGAGATGCGTGCAAATAAACCACAAACCACACTGATTCTCAAAGCCAATATAATCAATCAAATACAGATCGGTTTATGTGCCAGAATCATTAAAAATTGTACATTTCGTATGCGCTCCATTCATAATTACACAAAATTAAACATTGCTGATGTGCTCTACCGAAAACATCACTGGCGGATATTTGAGCAATTTTGTGTACCACGCACAATGACATCAATATGTCTTAAAAAATATTGATGATATCTGACACGCACTTTTATTTAACCGTAGATCGAGCTTTGTGTCAAAAATGATACATTTCAATATTTGAGACGATATAACTTTAATTCGGAAAAAGTAAGATGCGTGATATTTTTTTAATTCGTTAGTATTGTTATCGCCATTATTTTGTGTATCATTTCTGATACAAATGACTTTACAAGGGATTCTTTGGTGTTGTGTATGTAAATTTTTAAGTTTCCAAAGATTTTGTAAAGTTTTTCGTAAATAATACATTATTTATGGTATTTGAGAAGGAATTGAAAGTTAAGTGTTCGATGAAATGGGAAAGGTTGAATTTTCTCTTATTGATATGTTCTTGATATGGATTGAAGCAGTCGTAATCTAGTATGTAACGTACGTTAGCGTGTTAGACGTCAGACCAAAGTTCAAACCTCAGGTCCGACATTTCCAATTTACACCGAAAAGCTGTAATGATGACTCTGAATAAGAAAAAACAGAAGCTCGTTTTATGATCTGATGAAGGGAACAACAAACATGATAATAGAATGTTTATAGCCAAAAATGGTACCACTTGGAACAGAGAACCGTATGCCATTAATAGTTTGGGAAGAGAAAATATTACCACTTTTCACGCAGATTGCTAGCATCTCTTTCTGGAAATGTTGTAGAGTCTTTCTACTGCTCTTCTCATATTTATCTCACTTGAAAAATAAACAGTAGAAAAAAGGTATTTCGCCCTATGTTTTATTTCATAGATATTACAGATGATAATAGTATGTATGAGATTACAGAATTATTCGCTTTGATAATGTGCTACTCGGAAGTTATGATAAATTTACACCTATTACGCCTTTTTGAAAAACGAGCTGAAAGTCTGTAATGATTCCAATAATTTTGCCGCTGTAGATGAGTAACTATTTGAATTTTATGGTCGTTATAAATTTCGTGGTCCACCGAAGCCGAATTGGCAGTTTTAGATTCAAGTACATGCTACGTGCGTAGCAATTACTTACAGTCGTATTTGGTGACACCTGTATCCGGGACACCAGAGAGGAATCAAAGAGAGAGTATTTTTATTGACATAATCGATGTTCTATTGCTATGAGAATTTTTTTTACCTCACACGACGTTGACAACAAATTTTTCTCACGAAATATAACAATGGTTTGCACCATCAGGTTTCAGCCAGCCCTCAATTGAGAGCGTTACTGATGCGAGTGACAATGAGCAGCCCCATCTAAATAATTTGAAATTTTGAAATCCCCACAAAGCAAGGGAGCTAGATATCAAATTATTCCAATTTAGCAAAAAATAAAACCAAGCTGACATGAAATGTTTAATTTAAACGTAAAAACCATGATGCAATGTACATCATGGCAAAAAATGTTGGCGTAAATTTTATAAAAGTCATAATAAAATGTAAGAATATAAAATAGTTTTATTAAAGTGAATTAAAATAAATAAAATTATTTAAATTTTTTAACAAAATCTATCAATAATTGCGAAAATATAACAAAAGTGATACATAAGAGAGAATTATAAAGTTTTTTTAAGGCTCGACATACGGTTCAAATTAAAGATAAGAAGCGGCTAGATAGAGAATAGTCTAAAATATATTGGGGTACCTTGACTTTTACTGTTCACTGTATAAACGTTGTGCAAATTTTAAAAACGTGGCGACATTTTATATATATGTACGTATATAACTTATATTATATATACACATGAACCTAATGTGAACTTAATACTAATTTGAATTGCGAACCTTTATTATTATATTGAAAATATTGTAAATAAGTTATTAAATCATATATTTCACAAAAAAGATTATTTGAATTGCACAAAAGATTTTTTCTTTTCTCATTGTAAATTCGAATAATGTGACAATAAAACGGCAAACCTTATTACTCCTCATTATTATTCTGTTAATTACAGCATTGTCGCTAGAAACTACTAACAATTTTCATAATCTCATTAGCGTTTAAGCCTTTTTAATTAATAAAACATGAAATTGAATTTTTTAAAGGATAAGCACACAGAGGTATTTTAAATGAAAGATTATTGTAAATTCTATTAATTTAGTAATAACAAATCTAAAAAAAAAAGAAAACTATAATTCAAAATAAATATTGAGGACATTCGTTTGAGATAAGACAACCATTCATTTTTTTTCAGAAGTGGCACTGTTGAATGATTCCCTCAGCCCTGCTATTCAACGCCTTGGGTTCCTTTTTATAAGCCAATCAATAAAATTGTAAAGAAAACCTTTTCAAAAATGTTTCTTTCTTTCGAACAATTAAACTATTTAATCCATTCTTAAATTCTTCTTTGAAAATATTGTAATAAAAGGCAATATTACTTAACACAACTACAGTCGATTTTGAAAAATCCTTTCTTTTTTTCCTAATTTCAAATTAAAAAATATTTTTTTTCAATAATTTGATCCACGAAGTAAGCTAAATTTAATTAAAATACATATCCTAGAAGAACAAAATCAATTTTAGTTAGAAAAACACAAATTTAATTAAACGTCGCCTTGTATTCATGTATGTATGCATATCTTTTGCTCTTAAGAAATATGTCTTATGAATACATGAACATGAGCCAAGTGTTAGTTTGTATTGTATTTCTAATTAAGAAATTAAAATCCTTTCATACAAAAATTAAAGAATAACAAACAGAAAGTTTTTTATAATTATAATTTCTATACCTGGAATCTTATGTGTACTTACATACATATGTATATGTATGTGTATATATATACATGTATTATATTTTAGGTTTTTCAATTTAATTAAATTAAATATTTATAAACACATTTTTGCTGAAATGTGATATACATTTCTAATAAACTTATACATTTCTATATACTTATAGCCCCCAAACTTGTTTTATTTGACAAAAACTGTTTATTTTTTGACTTTACACATAAACTTATTGATTACACGAGCATTTCGGAACCAATGTCTAAACTTTAAACCTTATTACAAAGGAGAGAGATGGGTCTTTAGAACGATATACATATATGTATTATTTGACTTAATGTGCTATGAGGTTTGATGAGGTAAACTTGAAAAATTGTTTTCATATTGTTTCAAGTTTGTTCACAGTAGCACCTTCATCAAAAAAAAAAAAAAAATACGAAATAAGTGATGACATTCTGAAAGTGCATTATCTTGTGAAAAGATTCACACTTCGTTTGATCAAGTTGGACAAAAATTACCGTAGTTATTATTTAAAGAATATAAAAATCGTATATATATATATTTTTAGAAATGAACTTTCAGTTAAAAAATTTTCAGAATTTTTGAGGTATCTTAGTTGTTCATTGGAAATGTGTCAATTTCAAGTTTAAGCGACCACCACAAGTTGGCCAATGTTTGCGCAAAGAGAAATAATAATATTTGCAAAAAACACAAATATTAGCCGACTTCTGGCAGTCGTGCAAACGTGAAATTGACACATTTTGATATAAACAATAAAGATCGATCAAAAGTTCTGAAAATTTTTGAACTAGGAGTTAATTTGATGAGGTGACATATATAAAAAATTAATTAATTTTTGTCCCATTTGAACAAACGAAGTGTCAAACTCTTCACACGAGAATGCACATTAAGAAACTTGAATAAGTGATAAAAAATCATATTTTCCAAGTTTATGAAAACTCCTAACATGTAAGTTTGAACCACAAGTTTATGTACACTATTTTAAAGACTCATCTGTCCCAATTTCAAAGAACTTCGGATTTTGAAAATAGGTTAAAAAATATTTGGATAATCAATAACTTTGTGTGGAAAATCAATAATACCGTTTTTTTTCCAAAAAAAAAAAAAATTTGGAGGGTTCGAGAAATAAAAAAAAAAAAATATTTTTGAATTCTACTTAACAAAACTCACAACCTACACTATGTCATTAGCTGGGTGTATTTTGACTGACACCGTGATTACACGGTGCGAATCATTTTACGATCGCCATAATAGTATTACCGAATATTGTGGATAAATTCGAGTCTACTGCTTCAGTAAACGATAGACCAATAGGAAGTGTTGTTTCTGTTATGAAATCCAATGCAATAAGTACTGTTTTAATTGTTTTTGTTTTTCTGTTGTCGATTTATTTGTCGTATTGTTTGCTTTGGAACTATTACTCTTCATATCGAAATAATGTGTTATGGCTGGCAAAAACTCTGAGAGTAAATAAAAATTACTACGAAATGTTTCTCAAAAATCTGTCGTTCGGTGTCGACTTTAAACTGTAGGTCCCGCCGCTTATGTATAAAATTAACACACACGATATAAGTGGTGTGAGAAACTAGGTCGTAAACCTGACTGAACGGTTGTATTGACCAATTATGTATACTGTTTCCAGACATGCACTTTTATTGAGCAAATATTCGGTTATTTGAGTACAATATTTTAAGTGTTCAGGAATAATAATATACGCAGTACAGCTGCTTATTCAGTATTCATTTGACAGCTGGTAAACAAAACAGCTGGTTGTTATTTTTTTTGTTTGTCAATGTTGACATTTGAGTTGTCAAATATCAACAGAAGGTGTTCGGTTAAATGTAATATGCTCACTGAGCACACTTAAGACAGTGTTGCATTTTAAGTTTTACTCAATATTATAACAATTTGCGTATTTATTGCGCAATTATTAATTGAAACTTTATATGAAATATTGAGCTCAATAATGGCGTTTATTGCAATTTACGCAATATAAGTGTATATTGCGTATATAAATGTGCATATCTGAACATCGTATTAAACTCTCGTTGTTTTGCTATAAACACAATAAACGCAACGCAGCAAGCACAACAATTTAGCAATTGCAGTCTAAGCTAATCTGCAGCAAAGCATAAGCAAAACAAAAAAATAAACATGTCATTAATTCTTTATCAATGGTGTCACTTAAACGTTGTTTCGCATTATAATTTCGCGTTTTTAAATCGTCTATTTCATGAGTGTTATTAAATTGGCAGCATTAACACTTTCACGCCGGCGCTTTAATTCATGCTTGTTGCTTACTGGCGGCTGTTATATTTATAAGATGTTATTAACTACACAGCCCTGCATGGGTTTTGCAAATAAGATGGCTCCAGGTATTTCCGAAGGCATTTTGCGCGCTGGGCACGAATCTGGGTTCAAAAACTTCAGGTTTTCGAGAAAAAGGTGGTTGAATCCCCTAAAAATAGCGTTTTTGGCCATTTTTGAAAAATTGTGGAGCTAAACACTGACGTGCTAGAACCATCGCTATTGTCAGAAATTGACAATTGATCTTTGCTATTTAAAATGAGCCCAAAGCCAAATTGTTTGCATGCACCCTTAAAGTAAGGGGTGGGTTTATGTCAAGGGGTGCAAGAGAAAAAGAAACACATCACGGAGGTCCTTAAAAATTTATCAGATTTACTTGAAAATTGTTACTCAGCGGTTTTTGGGGTCGCTGATTACAGATCTTCATTCAGACTTAAAAAATTCAAAACGGCGGATCCAATATGGTGGTCAAGTAAATCTGATTTATTTTTATAAACCTCAACCCTTTTTCTCGAAAACCTGACATGATTGCTTTTCAGCGCGCAAAATGCCTTCGGAAATACCTGGAGCTATCTTGTTTGCACAAAAAAGTCCAAATTTGCAGGGCTGTGTTATAATGGTTATTAAAAATAAATGCTTTTGAGAGAACGTGACTCACGTATTTTTTTTCGGTAGTCGAAGTGTTAAAGGTCTAAATATTTGCTGCGTTTGCTGTTTATTGTGTTTATAGCATCAGTTTTAAATATTCTATGCGGCCATGTTTGAATATTGTTTGTATTTTTTGTATACGGATAACACTGTGAAATTCGACAAATCAAAACCAAAAAGGCCTTCCCTATAATACACGTGTTTAACAAGTAGCCATGCTTGCAAGATATACATGTGAATCGTTATTCTTTTAAGAAAATCCTTTAATTTTTCATTTTTACCTTTCCATACAGCGAAAACCAGCAGAAATAAATCAATAGTTTTTGGTTAAAATCTTTATATTAAAATAGCATGAGTACGTGAAATTATGCCAACCGGAACTGTGTACACCACGTGCCCGAACTAAAGCCTTTGCTTTTTGTTCAATACGAGGAAAAGAGTTTCTGGTACATGAAATTCTACCATCCGTAACAGTGTAAAGGACCTGTTGTTGTTGCAAAAGCCTTTGTTCGACAAAGTCAACAATTAAAATTTGCAGTCGTTGCAAAAAATGCAGACACAAACACATGCGAACACGTTAACAAACAATTCATATGCCGTTCTCCACTATACCTTATAATTCCATTTTATGCATGCTGATGTGCATAAAACTTTGTTCCACGTACAGGAAATTTTTGAAATAATAAAATTGCGGTATATACATATGTATGTATATACGTATGTCTGGTGACAAGTATAGGCAAAATAGTTTTCAATTGAACGAAATTCATTGTTTATGTTGTTAAAGACCCAAAAGATTTATATTATAACTTTAATACAATTTAACTTGTGAAAAACGTTGTCAATTGTATATCCACATAATGTTGAATCTGTTATTTTCTATACAAAATCTATTACTTAAAAAATAGGAGCGCATTTGGTTGTAGAACTGTAGAAAAGGCTCTCTTATTTATATCTGAACTGTGTTCGAAAGGAAAAGGTTTATGGGTGCCCTGTGGAGTTTAAAAAATAGTGAATTAGAGATCTGGTTATGAATAAAAAGATCTGAATTATACTTGTTTTGAATTTAGCAATCTTATAGGATTACTTGTATACAACTTAGTTCAGTAGGTAGAGTGTTGGCTAGTTTGATGTGAGGTTACGGTTCAAACCCCAGATCAGACATCTCCAACAAAATTTGAATAATTCTTCGGTGCCTTCTTCTCAGTAGATTTCTGTCAAAAACTCTAAGAGTAAAAAAATTTGCCATGAAAAGTTTCTCAAAAAAATATTTGTCGTTCGGAGTCGACTTTAAACTGTAGTTCCCGCTATTCATGTATAAAATTAATACACACAACTTAAGTGTGAGAAGATAGGTGGTAATACTGACTGAAGGGTTGTAATGACCAATTATGGTCATGGTATAAATATGTGCTTCACTCAAACACCAGAGTAAAACAGGCATTCCGTCTATCAACTCAGCTATTAACCTCGGGTTGGATGATATCATTAGGCAAATTTGTTCAATGGGGAAAGAAATTACGTGGATTTTCTCACGCTAACTGGAAGATTTAGATAATGTGAGGAAGATCTTGGATAGAATAGGGAACAATGGTGGATTTGAAATAAATATCAATATCAATATGCATGATATTGATCACTTCACCAACGAGAAACCCATAATAAAAATAATAAAATGGAGAAAATAGAAGTGGACCAACCATGCTATCAGAAGGATTCTTGATTGTAAAACGTAGATGGCACTGTAGTGAAGTGGAGTTTAAAGAGGCCGTGCCAAAAAGCTAGTGCAAGAGGAGAGGGCAGTCCAATATTGGAAATCAACAGCAAACCTAGCTTAATGTAGATGCATTGCGCTAGCCATGTGAATCGTTATTCTTTTAAGAAAATCCTTTAATTTTTCATTTTTACCTTTCCATACAGCGAAAACCAGCAGAAATAAATCAATAGTTTTTGGTTAAAATCTTTATATTAAAATAGCATGAGTACGTGAAATTATGCCAACCGGAACTGTGTACACCACGTGCCCGAACTAAAGCCTTTGCTTTTTGTTCAATACGAGGAAAAGAGTTTCTGGTACATGAAATTCTACCATCCGTAACAGTGTAAAGGACCTGTTGTTGTTGCAAAAGCCTTTGTTCGACAAAGTCAACAATTAAAATTTGCAGTCGTTGCAAAAAATGCAGACACAAACACATGCGAACACGTTAACAAACAATTCATATGCCGTTCTCCACTATACCTTATAATTCCATTTTATGCATGCTGATGTGCATAAAACTTTGTTCCACGTACAGGAAATTTTTGAAATAATAAAATTGCGGTATATACATATGTATGTATATACGTATGTCTGGTGACAAGTATAGGCAAAATAGTTTTCAATTGAACGAAATTCATTGTTTATGTTGTTAAAGACCCAAAAGATTTATATTATAACTTTAATACAATTTAACTTGTGAAAAACGTTGTCAATTGTATATCCACATAATGTTGAATCTGTTATTTTCTATACAAAATCTATTACTTAAAAAATAGGAGCGCATTTGGTTGTAGAACTGTAGAAAAGGCTCTCTTATTTATATCTGAACTGTGTTCGAAAGGAAAAGGTTTATGGGTGCCCTGTGGAGTTTAAAAAATAGTGAATTAGAGATCTGGTTATGAATAAAAAGATCTGAATTATACTTGTTTTGAATTTAGCAATCTTATAGGATTACTTGTATACAACTTAGTTCAGTAGGTAGAGTGTTGGCTAGTTTGATGTGAGGTTACGGTTCAAACCCCAGATCAGACATCTCCAACAAAATTTGAATAATTCTTCGGTGCCTTCTTCTCAGTAGATTTCTGTCAAAAACTCTAAGAGTAAAAAAATTTGCCATGAAAAGTTTCTCAAAAAAATATTTGTCGTTCGGAGTCGACTTTAAACTGTAGTTCCCGCTATTCATGTATAAAATTAATACACACAACTTAAGTGTGAGAAGATAGGTGGTAATACTGACTGAAGGGTTGTAATGACCAATTATGGTCATGGTATAAATATGTGCTTCACTCAAACACCAGAGTAAAACAGGCATTCCGTCTATCAACTCAGCTATTAACCTCGGGTTGGATGATATCATTAGGCAAATTTGTTCAATGGGGAAAGAAATTACGTGGATTTTCTCACGCTAACTGGAAGATTTAGATAATGTGAGGAAGATCTTGGATAGAATAGGGAACAATGGTGGATTTGAAATAAATATCAATATCAATATGCATGATATTGATCACTTCACCAACGAGAAACCCATAATAAAAATAATAAAATGGAGAAAATAGAAGTGGACCAACCATGCTATCAGAAGGATTCTTGATTGTAAAACGTAGATGGCACTGTAGTGAAGTGGAGTTTAAAGAGGCCGTGCCAAAAAGCTAGTGCAAGAGGAGAGGGCAGTCCAATATTGGAAATCAACAGCAAACCTAGCTTAATGTAGATGCATTGCGCTAGCCATGTACTCACAAGAGATGTAATAGAAAATGTTATTAAATACTTAAACTACAACCCACTATTTATTTTTAGATGATTGTATTAACACGTTCATCGCCACGATAGTATCAGAAAAATTTTCACCTGGACCACGGTAACTTTATTAAATAATTTAGTTAAAAATGTTCAAGGAAACTTAGTGTATTAAAAAAAAAATTTTTTTGCCAAAATTCCGGAACACTATTTTTTATGTTCGACAAGCCGTGTCAGTCTTATATGTCTGGCGAATGGGAAATATAATTTCTTATTGGTCGAATAATGATATTTACAAAAATAGTATAGCCCCAAGCATCATGTCTCGAAACAGATTTGAAATATTATTACGCCTCTTACATTTTTCAAATAATGAAAACGCTATTCCTGGTGACAGATTGGCAAAAATTAAACCGCAGTTTAATTACTTGAAGCTAAGTATGAAAAAGTTTTTGTTCCTGGTAAAAATTATGTAATTGATGAAACTCTTGTTCCTCGGAGAGGAAGGCTTTCGAAACATAATGCAAATGTATCGTTTGCGTCGGACATCTGTGGTTTACGTGGCCTTCTACCAAATTGCGTACGTCATATGACTGACATGGCTCATGCAGAACTACTTGGCGTCAGACACATATGTATGAATGACATGGCGATGAACGTGTTAAAGCAAGAAATTTGTAAAAGAGAACATTTCTGTATGCATGATATGAGTTTGTCAAAGTGAAACTAAAAGCAAAGCACATATATACCGTTTAGCTATGTTGTTTTAAAAATGTACATAAAAGACAATTTACGCGATAAGTATTTTCGTACCTAGAGTTAGAGTGGAAATATTAAGAATTTAATGCGCAAACAAAGCATCCACGAACTACTGAAGTGTGATGATGATTTGAAAAACTTCAAAACACTGAATGAACAGTACATCTGCTAAATATCCATCCGTATTTTCACTTAATGTCGTAAGCTTTTATAACATATTAAGTTTATACGATACTGTACTCTCTTTTCTATACAAAACCTTGACATGACACACGACTTGTGTGATCGCCTAAACTACCCTTAAGTGGAATGGTAATGCATACAGATCGTTTGATATAACGAAAAAAGTAAAACTAATTAAATAAAATGAAAAAATTTAAAAGTTTCCATGTGGCGTTTGATTGTATTCTTTTTTATATTTTCTGCCTTTTTGGTATGACTCCTAAACACATTCTTACTGCATAGAAATAAAAGAAACAGACTTGTTAAATGACACATGAAAGTATCTCAGGTAGGATCTTTCAGTTCCAAATAGTACATCTATATAAAAACTAATAGCATTTGGATAACAGAAAAAGCAAATACAACAGTTTAAAAATTTCGGACGCTAATTTTTTTAATAATAATAAATTTTGGCAATAAACATGTGTCGAGGAAATGCTTACGGGATTAAACATTTGATGATATTGCCTCAGTTTTTTTTCAGTAACTTTCCTAACTTTAAAGAACATAACTAGCATAAACGCGATTATTCTTTGCTTAACTTTATTGGTCATTACAACCCTTCAGTCAGGGTTACGACCTAGCTACTCACACCACTTATGTTGTACGTGTTAATTTTATAAATGAGTAGCGGGACCTAAATACTATTTATGTTGACTCCGTACAACAGATTTTTGAGAAACCTTTCGTGGCAATTTTAGTTTCTCTCTAAGTTTTTTTCCAGATTTCTGCTGAGTGGGGATGTTTTATCCCATTCGCTGCCAAGCCTAAATTATATGAAGTCATTCCCATTGCCGAGTCCGACATATCCTGATAAACCTCCATTATGTATTGTAGTTTGTTACAAATCCTATCATGTATTGTTCAAGTTTTTTAAATATTTATATTATGTTTGAGGCAAAAATTAATTTCCTAATTCAAAAGCCTGCATGTTATAATATACTTAAAGTAGGACGAATATACTCGTCTTGGTAGTGCGGAATACCCTGTCAAAGACGAGTATACTCGTCCTTGGCAGCGAATGGGTTATCTAGGGTTTGAACCTTGACCTTACGTCTAATAACCTAACACATTACCTACCTTTCTACAGCAACTTTTGAAGAAAACGTCAAAAATAATACCGAATCTATTGAATTTTGACAAGCAGTATGTGCAAAAAGCTGAAAGAAACACTTAAATTGTTATCATGATCGAATCCAGTAATTGCTCGATTTTCGTCGCGCTTAGTTCCAAAAAATGGGGACGTAAATCGAAACAATGTAAATTGAATTGTAGCTATTCATACGTACTTCAAAATATCTTTTTAATAAAAAACTTAAATACTAAAAACTTATTATTAAATTATCACTTATTATAAAAAAAAAAGTTAAAAAATAACAATTCATTAAATATTCAATTTAGACATAAATATGTTCCTCAAGGGATTACAAAACGTTTATATAGGCTAAAAGAAACATCAAAACCAGACACTCAAATTATAAGTAAAATTATATGAACTTCTCAACCCACTTTTTCTAGGCATATCAAGTAAGGTAGGTTTAAAAAAATTAAACTAAAAACTGTTCTCTTTGCTGACTCAACCCTTTATTAATTTCTTAAAAAATGTCTAATTTATTCAGCTTAAAGCTTCGAGATATTATTGTACGACTTAACACGAGCGTTAAGAAAACATTATTTTTAGTTCATACGACGCACTATGTGTCATGAATGCAAATGGCAAAAATGAATTTAAAGATATTTAAGAAACTGAGTGTGCAGTTCGATAGACAACAAAATTCTGCATTATATAGTGAATTTTCACGACTTTAAGTTGAGGTTTGTAGATTTGAGACGATCTCAAAGTCAGGAAAGTGAAGAAAATTAAATGCGTTTTTGGTGTTTTTTTTTAAATTTTAATAGGTTTATATGAAATTTTTTTGTGGCTAAACAAATAGAGATTTTATTTTGGTTTTTTTATTTGAAAGGTATGAGCAACTGCTACTTTCAGTTATTTTTATTTATATATAACTTATATATTAATGTTAAAATTATTCTTTCAAAATTTAAAAATAATAAAAATTTCACATTTGTTTACCCTCCCTAAAAAAAAAATAAGGATTTTGAAGGTGAAAGTAGTTTTTAGTAGTTTAATGTTATATACCACAAGAAAATATGAACTCTTTACATTCAGGAACAAAAAAAAGTTTGCGCAAATTTGCGCAATTATTTTTGGCGATTTTTTGAAAATTTTACTTTTTTTTGAAAAATTAAAATAATTAGACGCAGTGTAATAAAGCCATAGGCAATAAAGCCATATGACGTCCGAATTATGAGAGGAAATTCAGTTGAAGCGATACCAATCGAGATGTCTTGAATAGTTTACTTTTAAGCAGTGACCCTTTCATAAGCTGCAGTACACAAAAATCGCGAAGGAATAAAGAAGCATTTTCATCAGATACTATTAAATTACTCCTTCCTGACATTGATGATGAAAATGATAACGATTTTAACGATTGTAGTTAGTTTCACTTTTTAAGTATTTTTAAGTTAAGTATTAAATAATGTAAAATAAATATTAACAATAAATATTAATTATCATAGAAGTTTAAAAACTTAATTACATATGTATGTATATCGACTATTATAACAATAAAATGAAATAAATACTATGATTCGGACCAAAGCGCAATAATTCCAAATTTGTTATCTAAATAACTTTAAAGCAAACTGTCAAATAAAATAATTAATTTATGATTAATATTGTTTATTGTAGACAATAACACCTCAATAATTTTTTTTAAAAAAATTTTGTGCTACTTACTTAAATTACAATTTTTTTTTATCCAAAAAAATGTTATGGTGTAATTATTGCGTTTTGTTATGGACCTCCTCAATTATTACAACTAGTTACTATAACTAACATACTGATAAAAAATCTAGATACTGGTATTTTGCTTTTCATCGCTTAACATTAAAATTATAAACAAATGCTACAAAACAAATGAACTTGTTTACAAATGATCGTACTGCTTAATATAACAACAAACACCAGCTAAAAAATGATAAAGAAGTAAACAAAAATGTACCAACAAACACCAGCATGAAAAATGGTAAACAAGTAAACAAAAAATACAGCAAAAAATACTGCAAGAATAGATGTAAACAAAATATACAAACAACAATAATGAAACAATGATGCTTACATTTATAGAGAAGCCACGAACATACGTCTTCAAGAACATTCATCAGACTGTACGTTGCCATATAGAATTGTGCGAATAATAAAGAATTTTAATTAAAACTAAATACAAATTTATTTTTATTTTATTTGCATTCTACAAGCTTATATTTTAAATGTTTTTAAAAGGTAAATATATATATTTATACATAATAAGTATAAATATAAATACTGAATATATAAATACTGCAGAAAATGTAGAGGACTATTGCGGTTGCGACATATTCGCATATATGTCGTTGGTGTACAAAACATGTAATTTAGATAAAAACGAAGTTGGTAATGCTGCAAAGATGGTGGTAAACCATCAAAGATATATGAACCGATGACGCAATAGTCCAAAATTCACATCACATCTCGGTATGCATTAGATGATCTCAAATTCGGCAATTTTATTTGTTTGAAAATGTACAACGTCTCTGAACATGATTTTTCGATTAAAATTGGGTTCAGTCGCTAACTACTCCAGAAACTTTTCAACGAACATATGTCGTCTACGATCGTTTATTTCCTAAGTCAGTTGAATTTTATACCGGTTCAGGCCAAAGTCACGACGCAAAATTCGATTCGGCTGTCTGGAATTCACCTGGCAATTCTAGTGTTTCGTCGACGTAGAAGTGTTCTTCGAACGTTTGCTGAAAGAATGACTTCAATTTATCCAGCACATTGTAATCAGTCCTCTCGGTAGGTTGGTATGGTGATCTTAACTAAACATTTTAATAAAACAAATTTTTTAATCGTTAGTGGCGATTGAGCAAACCGTACTGATACTGTTTATGTATCTATACTAACGAGCTATATTCTTTGGCCTTCGATCCGTATGAAGCCTGTGAGAAGCCACTGGCTGAAGAGTTGTAATGATTTATGTATGTATATATGCAATTATTTTTTATTTTTATCATATGAATGCCAGAAACTGTTAACACGAAACCAATTGTAATAAGTTCGATGCCACGGTAGGCTAGGGAGTAGTGTTCTAGTGGGTGATAGTAAATAAGATTATTGTTTTAACTACTCTTTCACATTATAATTGTTTTAATACATTTATTAATTACATTGTAGTTCATATCAAAAATAAATAAACCTTTATTGTCTAGCACAAGTTCAATTACTATTTACATGTCACCATTGCGGTCACGGTACTCGTATTAATACTTTAATTAAATTTATTATTGTTTTATTTATATATATTTATTTTATTTTGCTAATAAATTAAACGAAAGTTGTTGTTGCATTTGAAAAGTTTTTAACAAAATTTTTAGTTTCCCTTACTAAAACAATATAAAGGAAATTAATTGCAAACGAATGAATCTTGAAATTATTTGTTAAACGAAAAAATGAAAAATAAATTGTGATCTAGACTGTGGATGAACAATTGATCAAACTATCTGAGGCGGGCATTGACTATTGGCCTGATGGCTACAGAAAAATGCAAAGAGGTTTTGCTATTTGAGCATGACTGTAAGAACTATATTCGACTTCTATTATTGTCTAATGCCCTTGTTGGGTAGAGTATACATACTAGGGATGCCAAACGGTACTAATTTTTAAAAATACCGGGATTCGGGATTTTAAAATCCCGATCCCGAAATCCCGGGATTTTTCGGAACAATTCGGGATCGAAAAATCCCGAAATATCCCGGGATTTCGGAATCTTCTCTTAATAAAAAAAGCTAAAAACAATTGTTTTATTAAAAATTTCATTAATTTTTGATCTTTATCGCAAAACACATGTTATAAAATAAAAACAGAACAAAAAGTGACAAAAAAGCATAAATTAACAAAAATAAAAATAATTCATCTGTGTCTACAAACATATATACACCCTACCCTTTTAAGAACACTATTTAGTGTCTAAAAATATATATATTAATAATATTCATTGTTTTAAGTAATTTTTTAAAAAGATCAAAGACTAATATTTCATCGAAGAGCCTTAATTTTGATGCGAACAAAAAAATCTTTCGCTGAAAAACATTTTTCGCAATCTACACTTGTGGGCAAAATGGTTTTAAGATAGCTATATGCAGGATATAACTATTCACCTCTAACAACTCGTAATTCAATCAAATATATTTCTTTAGAAAGTTGATTGTCTAAACCATCAGCTTTATTAACAGATTTTATTGGACTTCAAGGGCAACATTTATCTTTTTAACAGTGGAAGTTGAGTTCTTATTCAATTCGATGTTGAGTGATATAGAAAATTCACTTAATGTTGCATAATACACTTGAAGAACTACATGAATGCCAGAAACTGTTAACACGATACCAATTGTGATAAGTTCGGTGCCACGGTAGGCTAGGGAGTAGTGTTCGAATGGGTGGTAGTAAATAAGTTGATTGTTTTAACTATCCTTTCACATTATAATTGTTTTAATATAATTATTAATTACATTCTTGTTCATATCAAAAATAATTAAACCTTTATTGTTTAGCACAAGTTCAATTACTATTTACCTGTTACCATTGCGGTCCATTCGCGAACACATTCTATTGTGTAAATAAAATACTCGTATTAAATCGTATCGTTTACTTTAATTAAATTTATTATTGTTTTATCAAATTGGCGAAATTAATTGCATTTTATTTTGTTAATAAATTAAACGAAAGTTGTTGTTGCATTTGAAAATTTTGTAAAAAATTTTTACCTTCCCTTACTAAAACAATAAAAAGGAAATTAATTGCAAACGAATGAATCTTGAAATTATTTGTCAAACGAAAAAAAATACATTGTGATATAGACTGTGGATGAACAATTGAGAGGTTTTGTTTTGTTGAGCATGACTGTAAGAACTACACTCGATTTCTGTTATCGTCTAATCCCTTGTTGGGTAGAGTTATAGATACCAACCTCTGTTTCAATTTCAGATATGCAGCCCTAAAAATAATCAAAAAATATACGTAGTTGGCGCTGCTCTAGAGCGGTGAAGGCTAATCCGAGTTCCCTACTTTAAAATTCATCGTTGTTAATAGCAGTACCTTTGACGTCCTCTATATTACCATCGTATTTATCAGTCACTTCCACGCTTTGGAAGAAGCCACCATGAAATCTAGAAACGATTGATTGTCTTCCATTGTATCACTTGCCAGTGTAAACTCCTCATCACAACACAATGTTCTCCAGACTCTTACGAAAATCTTTACTAAACCATGCAATACCTTCTACTGATTTTTCCAAGCCGTAATGCACTCAATGGTCCACCTAGTGAGATGGTACGATATTGTGTAGGACCTATTTCTACGTTTATTTCCTACTTTTCATTATTGTAATAGTACTGCAGACATACATAATTGGTCATTAAAACCCTTCAATCAGGATCACTACCCAGCTTCTCACACTACTTATGTTGTGTGTGTTAATTTTGTACACGAGTTGCGGGGCCTACATTTTAAAGTCGACTCCGAAGGACAGATTTTTGAGAAACTTTTCATGACAAATTATTTACTCTCAGAGTTTTTGCCAGAAATCTGCTGAGAGGAAGTCGCCGAAGAAATATTTTTCATATTTCGATTTGCTGGAGCTGGGGTTTGAACCGTGGCCACTACCTACTACACTATTCTGCTTTTTCCAATTTGGAAATGTATTCTTTTAGGGGCATATACATCCCTTCTATCTTCTCCTCCTCTTCGTTTCTTTCTATGGCACAGATGCTTGGAGGACAGTAGAGGTGGGTGTTGTGTAGATGTATGCGGTGTATGGAGTCCATGCAGCTCCTGCCTTCTTTTGATTAGACGAGTTGGGCGCAGCAGAGCTTTGATTTCTGCTTGACTGTCCACACATGTAATCTATTTCGATGGAGGTAGGTTCTTGCTTTCAATAATACGTGCAGGTGATTCAATAGCAAAAATCTCCACCACATAATAAGATGGAGTGGTTAGGTAATATGTGTTATCCATTCAGTGCCAGTTTATAGGAATAGAACGCAGAACAATTTTTACATTGCATTTTTGAGCAATTGGTGAAGATCCTTATATCCCCGTCGCCGATGACAGCAAAACATTTTTTCCGTGTGAGAGTGTGAGCATCTACTTCATGCAGAGCACCAGTGGTGCCCAACCTCTGTACTCGAGCATTAACTTTTTTGTGTTGGCGATATTTTTTGATCACATTAAACATGGCGGATTTTGTACCAGAAAATTATGATGTGAGAGAAGCATTAATTTTTTGTTTTCATTTGAAGAAAAATGCTGGAGAGTAGCATGGAACAAAAAAAAAGAAACAAATTTCCTAATTTTTGGCCTAGTCTTTCAATGTCATTATCTTTTTTATGTCATTTAAAAATTTGTAATTTTACGTGCGGTGTATTATATGTCTATAAAATTATACTGCTTCACAATGGGTACGATTTTTTCTACTACCGTTTTGTAAAATTTCTAAAAATTGAACAAAGTTCCTTTGTTTATGTTTGAACATGAATTTGCTCTTCCTTATTAACTTAAATATTACTTTTCCCCCCTCAATTATAAGTACCTAAGAAGGATATGCTTTTAAATAAATTAAAGCATAAGTAGTATTACGTTGTTTGTATCAAACCTATGAGACACAAGGCGTTAATTTAGTACTTATAACATGGCATCCAGGAACGAAAAATATGATAATAAATGTGTACTGAACACAAAAGGGAAATGCATAAGAACAATGTAAAATCGCTTACGACAATATTCTATTGAATTTATTGCATCAATTTCTTAATTTATTTGTTCGCTTAAAAAACATATAAAAATTTCCTTTCATTATAAAATTGTAATTTATTTCAATACATTTTTATGTGTATGTATTGATAATTTTTTAAAGCAAACGAAATTTATATCTTGATTTGAAACATTTTTAAGAAAATAAATTTTAATTGATCATACATACATACATAATTGGTCATCCCAACCCTTCAATCAGGATTGCGATCTAGCTTTTCACATGAGTGCATGAGTAGAGGGACTTACAGTTTTAATAGGACTCTGAACGACAGATTTTTAAGAAACTTTTCATGGCAACTTTATTTACTCTCAGAGTTTTTGCCAGAAATCTGCTGAGAGGAAGTCACAGAAGAAATAATAGTTTGCATTTCATTTTGTTGGAGCTGACAGACGTGGGGTTTAAACCATGGCCTCACATCTTATGAACCAAAACACTACCTACTAGACTACAGCGGTTTCTAATTCGTAATATCTCTTTACTTAAAGCATGACGACAGTAATATTTTTGTTTTGAAGATAGTTTTCCTACTATTGTATTTGATGACTATACCGTATACAAGGTACATAGAAAATTATGAATTATTTTGTTATACTTGGAAATTTCAAGCTGCATTATGTCCAATAAAAATAAGCCACTCCAATGACTGTCCCAGAAAGAAAGTGACTCTTAACCTTTTGTCACACTGGAGGTGACAACATTAATTTACAATACATCTCCGTATTAGACGATAAAACTTAAGAACTGTAAAACACATTGCAGCATTCGAGGTCTTACACTGTAAGAATTTGTCAAGTTTTGTCATTCGAGTGTTAGTCGTGCTTGGAATTTGTTCTCTTTTGTCTAATTCTCTTTGTCTGATTTCCTGCTCAAAATGGATTTTGAAGGATGAGCTGCCATCAGAAATTACATTTAGTGTTGGAGACAAGAATGTTGGGCTTCAATTTCAAGACAAAGAGATTGAGCCAATAGATTTTTTTAAAAGATTTTGCACTGATGACTTATTGCAGATATTGTAAAGCAAACCAACATTCATTCAGTTAAAATTAAATACAAGTTGACAGATAACGAGCTTGAAAATTAATCGAGTTCAAAGGGTTAATATACTGCAAAGTGCACTAAGAAATGGTTCAAAAATAATGATATCAATGTTTTATACTACTCTGGACCATCTTCAGATCTAAATCTAATTGAAAACTTGTAAAATACAGGAAAACAACAATCAGAATAAAGTGTGCCACAAACTGTGACAAACTATAGGGAAATAATTCAGGCTTCGTTGAATGATATACCGAATTCGGTATGACAAAATGTCGTTTACCATATGCTTAGTTCAGCGTATTTCATGCGGAGACTTTTATTATTGAACGAACTGCACGTATGATTAAAACCAGGAATCTACCTCCTTCGAACTTGTTCATATGCGTGGATAGTAAGCATCAATCATAGCGCTGGGGTTCCACATCGTCAAATAAAAGGGCATCAGGAGTTGAATGGTATTTCTACACTATGTACGTTGACATAACACAAAATTACACATAACATAAAATTGGCATAGAGGGAAACGAAAATAACTGTCACGTTCGGGATCGGAAGTGTCTGAGGAGGAGACGATAGAGTGGATATTTACAGCCCTACAAGAATACTTTAACATATAGGAAAAAGCAGCATGAAATTCGATAAACCGTAGGTGATCCATCATATCTGGTTGTCGAATTTAAAAACGGCTGTGTCTAACAGTGGACAGCAGGAAAGCTAAGGAACTAATTGAGTTCGACAAGAAAATGGTTCGCACTCTAACAGGAATTAAAAATTGGATTCTGCGGTATTGGCACTTTCGCTAACTTGCTCGGTCTGCCGCAACAGGAGCAGAAGCTAGCACTGATGTCGCTGGCACTTTTTGTGAGTGCCCTGCACTTCAAAACACCCATCATCATTTGAAGATCTGTGCAGGGCGCAAGATATTATGATATTTTATGTTTTCTTCTTCAGAACCTTCAGCAGCAGGAATATTACATATATATGCATACATAATCGGTCATTACAACTCTCGGTGTAAGTTGGAAATGTCTGAATTTCAGTTTGAACCTTGGTCTGACGTCTAATAAGCTAACACGTTACATACTACAACTACTTCAATAAATATCACGAACAGAAAATTCAGCCTTTTCACTGTTATCCAACACTTACCTTTCAATTCCTTCTCAAATATCATAAATAATGTATTATTTATGATAAGTATTCACAAAATCTTTGAAAACTTAAAAAATTTCATACACAACACCAAAGAGCACAAAGGAAAGTCGTATGTATCGAAAATGATAGATAAGCCAGAATTATGAAGTTTTTGTAGTTTTTTAAGCCCCGTATGAAATTTTCTTTTTTTATTTAAAATAATGGCGATACAATACAAACGAATTAAATAATATCAGGCCTTTAACTTTTTCTGAATTAAAGTTAGATGGTCTCAAAAATTGAAATGTATCATTTTTAATACAAAACTCGATCTACCATTAAAGTCAAGGTTTGATCTGTTAATTGCAAATTTTTCTCTGTTAACGCTAAATGTATATTTGTTAAAAGTTAGAATTGCGGCTTGGATTTTCACATTAGAATTTATGTAAACACTCATATACCACTTTCACTTAACCAATCATGATGCTACAAGCACAATAAACGGAACACAGTAAGTACAACTATTTTGTAATTGCAGCTTAAGGTAAGCAGCATATGTATTAATTATAACAAAGGCAGCAGCAGTAAAACATAACCAAAACAAACAAAAAATATACAGTTCATTAATCTTTTATCAATGAAAACATCGTGTTTTTAAAACCTCTGTCTCATGTATGTTATTGTACTGGCAGTACTAATCCTCTCAATGTCAGCATAAATACTCTCATTTTTAGCACTAATTTTCTCATTGCAGCGAAAAAAACAGGAATTAGAATAAAAGCAAAGCAACAGAATCGTTGTTTGTTGTCGCGCTTTAAAATATTTACTTCACATTGCTGCGTTTGCTGCGATGCGTATATTTTGTTATTTGCGAAACTAATAAATTATGAGTACAATTTTCAATAAAAATACTTTTTTAGGTATAATTTTACAAAAAAATTTATTCCCTTTTGCGAAGCATGTTGAGGCCTTGAAAAGGGCCGGTAGTGTTAGCGTCCGCTGATTGCTTTCAAAGTAGTATTTGCATAATCGGCAGCCTTTGATGACGAAGAACCTAAAAGAAAAATAAAATTGTTATTTGTAATTATTATTTATTATTAATAATTAATTCAATGCTGGTCCATCCAGCATTTTTGAAATTGTTAAATTTTTTTAACATTTTTTATTATGATAGAAGACAGATCCATGACAATTATATGTGAAACAAAATATACGGTTACTGCTCGCCACGTTTTCGGTGGCATACTCTTATCAGATGGTCCATATTTTCAATTACTCTGAGGCAAAATTTATGTATAATGCCGTTAATATGTTGAATGATCTCATTCCATCTAAGCCTATTTAAAAAGAAACCAAAACTACAGAGAAATCTTTAAATACAGGAAAAAAAAAATTATAAAATATTTATTTCGAGCACATAAAGTGAAATTTTTTAATTCTTTCTTGCATTTTTTTTTGCAATTCCAGTGAATTCCAATGTGCTACACTTCACCACATATATGATTGGGAAGCGTGATCTGGAACGTGATCGATGTTGTTTAGCTATAAGCCTACATACATAATTGGTCATTACAACCAATCAACGTAATCCAACCACTCTACCTATGTTGTGTGAGAAAATTGTATATGTGTACGATTGTCAAATGCTTAGCACTTGCATTTATCTAAATAAGTGTATATATAATTGGAAGTATGTGTGCTTATGGCTTAAACAACAGGTCAGCCATTTCCCACAAAACGAAATATGAAAATATATTTCTTCAATGACTTCCACTCAGCAAATTTCTGGCAAAAACTATGAGAGTAAATGAAATTGCCATGAAAAGTTTCTTAAAAATCTGTCATTTGGAGCCGACTCTGTACTGTAGGCTCCGCCATGCATGTATAAAATTAACACTCACAACATAAGTGATGTGAGAATCTAGGTCATAATCCTGACTGTAGAGTTGTAATGACCTATTATATATTGTTACGTTTTTGACTTTTAAAAACGTGTGAAATATGAGCTCGTAGATTGCAAATAAAAATAAATTTATGTTCAGTTTTAATTAATTTCTTTATTGTTCGCACAATTCTGTGTGCCACTGCTCACAACTTGATGTAAACAACAACAATTGCTTTGTTTGTTATTCCTCTTTGCACTCTTTTGCGTAAACAATAACAATTACTAGTCAATTTGTTCGTCAGATCTTTATAACTTAGATCTTCAAACCACGTTTACTTTCTTCAAACACCGCGTCTTCACACAAGACTTAATCAATTTTTACTAAAGCCGAAAGTCCATACCATCCGTTTCATGTAGCCTTGCGTTACATGCACATAACGAAAAAGTAGTATCAGTGTAGTTGATTGTGACAAGTTACAGAAGAAAAAGCATAGAATTCATTCTATGCGACTCATGCAGTGTTGGAAAATGTCAAATTATATACTATTGTGAATGGTTTCTATAAATATGTGTAAATAGACCATTACTATTTTCGCATTTTTTTTTTTGCATTACAAAAATATTAATAAAAACATATTTCATAATAAAGTTTATTACTAATTTAAGAGAAACATACATTAAAATACATATTTTAAAACATTCTTTCATTAACAAAATATGTATATAATGACTGTTTTTATTACTGAGTGTCTGTCATCCGTTTTGAATTTATTAATTGGTAAACAAGAAAAATGGAGGATAAATTAACTGAAAACACTCGTCTTGTAATTAATGTCATAAATTCTTTTAAAATTACAATTTGATTTTCTATTTTTGACAAAAATGTTCTTGTACGCTTGTTTGTTGTTTACCACAACAGCTGATCAAAACAAAAAAACCAGTCGCATAAAACGCATTGTGTGTATCTTGCAATAAAAACGGCATAAAATGCAAGAATCGCATGTAACGGATGGTATGGACTTTCGTCTTAACTCCGTTGCCTGCTTTGTCTTGCCTTTTATATAGCAGGGTAAACAGTCTGATGAATGCTCTTGAAGGAGAATGTTTGCTTAGTTATTGTTGTTTGTGTATTTTGTTTATGTTTGTGATTGCAGTGTTGTTTTTGCCTTCTTGTTTATTACTTTTTATACTGGCTTTTTGTTTGTAAGTTTTTGGTTACTTGTTTATCATGTAAACAAGTTCATTGTTTTTGTAGCGTTTGTTTACAATTTAAACGATATGAAAGCAAAACACCATTTCCATTTTCGTAAAAATATGTATGTACTTTTTCCGTACGCCCCAAATAACTAAGTGCTTCCAAATTGGCACTGCGGCCGTAAATGAATTAACTTCGAATTCAAACGATAGATTTGGAAGATTTTTTTATGGCTATTAGTTTACTCTCATAATTCTTTTTTCACGATGTCTGTGCCGAGATGTGAACTCTCGAAGTGTTTTCGATTAATCCAAAGCTTTACAATATTTTATTTTGCTAGAAGAAATTACGTACCTATTGTTATCATCGTACTGTTGGAGTTCCACAAATGGAGTTCCACAAATGTTTAAAAATCCTTTCGCTATCATTATTCTATTCATCAGTAAATACCGATGCATTGTATGTTTATACATAATATTTTACTTTGGTTATATATGCATATGTGTTTGCACCTTTTTTGTCACAGCAACTTCAAACTTAACAAAACAATATATGACTCAATCAATTTCAGTTGACAGTTTATACATAGTGCAAAAGTGGATACATAATATTAAGAAAATATGAACTTTATATTTGTATATTATTTATTAAAATTAAAAACAATCCATATGTTAAATATTAACTTAAACTATTTAACTCTATTCTCTATAAAAGAAAAACTTTTAAGTAGAATTATTTGCTTTAAAATAGAAAAGATAACTTAAATGTTATTTTAAACAGTTTTGCTAGCCCTTCATCTCTGTTTAACGGCTGAAACTAGGTCGATTCCTCACAATGCGCGTCGTGCAGTCCATTCACTCACACTCTTGTTTATAGCATTTGCTGCTGCTTTCGGAGTTATGACCTTATATTTTCGTAAGAATCGCGCCAGCAGCCGTGTGCCTTCACCGTTTAGAAATCTTGGACGACCTCCAGGATATTTGTATTGCTTTGCACATTATTATGTACTTGTCCAATGAGAAACGCTCACTTTTCCAGCATTTTTTGTTGCCGTGATGAATAACCTTTTTCAGTTAGTTGCGACTATGTTGTTTTCAACTTCAATTGAAATTTTCTTCACTTTCTTTTTTGTTTTTGTTTATAAATTGCAAGAAAAGTATTACGAATTATTTGAAAATATTTCAATCGCGACTAGAGCCTGAATAAAAAAAATTTGTAAAAAGAGTCGAACAAATTCTAAGTAAATGTAACTTAAAAACAGGAAAGCGAAACGTGCAAATGTGGATAATTGAACAAATTGGATGATTTATTTATTTATTTATTATTAGTCATAGCACAACAAGGTAATAATCTTATAAATGGAAATGCTATGAGAGTACATCAAAGAGGAAAAAGTAATAACAAATAATTGATAAAATAAGTAATGAAATAATGTAGAAATAAAAATATATGTTAAAATCTCGGGAAATAGCAATCGATGCAAAAAATTAGGATAAAAAAAGATATGCATATATGTAAAAAATAAATTAGGAAAATTATAAAGAACAACAGAAATATACAAACAAAGAATGTATCTCAGTAAATTGAAATTTAAAGTCTAATTTAGAAAATTAAAAATTAATAATCATTAATAGAAATAGAGAGTAAAAATGTACAAAGAAAAAATCAAGTTATCCAAAAAACTACTTGAACAGATTGTATAACTCTTTTTTGAACTTAATTGCATTGCTTATGTTCTGAATATATGTAATTAGGAAAAGTATTCCAAAGACTGATGGTGTATATAAAAAACTGGAGTTGTGACAAAAGAGTCTTATGTCTATGTTGGATAATTTTCGTACCGCGTTTGGATCTTGCAATTTTAATCTTACTAAATAAGTATATCGGCTGTTTTAAAGTAATAATCTTATGGAGGAGAATAAGGCATTTAATATTTAATAGATTATCAAAATTAAATCCAAATATCTGGTAAGAAAATTGTGATATATGTATGGTCCCTACGTCCCTTAATAAATACATATCTGGCTATATTATTATAAACCAATTTGAGTTTCCGCTTATCATCAGTATCAAAGTTTGTGAAAATTTCAGATCCGTATGAAAGAACAGGAATCAAATAGGTTTTAGCCAGTTGCATACGTATGGCAAAGGGAGTCGAATCTATAACAGCCCATAAGTTTCTAAGCATACCGTAAACTTTACCAATGATGACATTAATGTGGTTAGATCATGTTAGCCGACCATTAAAGATAATACCCAGATTGGATGTTGATTCAACAAAACCATATATATCCCCCTGATAATAATATCTGGCACAACAAATGCTCTCTTAGTTCTGAAGAGCAATAAACATTTAGAGTTAGAGGGATTTATACAAAGTCCAATGGCCCTAGCCCAGTTGTCAATTTTTCGTAAATCATAGTTGATGGTGTCTATACATAGTTGCATATCGTCAATACGTGTGCTGGTATAAAGCTGAACGTCATCAACATAGATATGTACGCTACAATTATCCAAAACTTCTGGTAGGTCGTTAATATATATACAGAACAAAAGACGCCCTAATATTGATCCCTGAGGAATACCTCTTCCAACGATTAGCGAATTCGAGAGCTTGCCATTTAGATAAAGGTTTTTTTTTTAACTTTTGGCGATTAATATTTTTCTTTGTTGTTGTAGAGTTAGTCGTTAGTGTGAGAAATTATTTCTCACTTATTAAATTTAAAATATTTCGTAAATATTCACATTTCACATGCCGAACTTTATTAAAATAAAAAAATTTTTAAGGTTATTATATATTCCAACGACTAAAGGATTTCATTTAATTGTTGGATAAGTACGGAAGCAAATTTCGACCACAAAAGAAATCGTGAGCATCTTAATTCATTCCGCAATATCTCTGTTTATTATTCCAAAATGCTGTGGCATGTAGAGGTAAATGACAAGGGGTACCAAATTACACAAAAAACTCTTGGCAGCCCATACATTTAGGCAAATTTTATAACTTATTGTAAATTTTCCCCTTCATACCTTTTATCATATGTAGTATTTTATCAATATGATGTTGATGAATGACTTTCGATATGACAATCAAACAATGGCTAAAACTTTCTCCAACAGCTTAGCATAAATCCCGCAAAAAATTCTGTTTTACTTGCGCATATCGTACGTATATTAAGCAGGATATGTAGATACACACATTCATATAAATGTTCCTTTTTTAAGCGCTTTCTATATTTAAATTTAAATAAAACAAAGTGTCTGTGAAATATTTCTTTCAAACATCTATTGATGACATTATGTTTGCAATATAAAATCGTTCAAATTTTCGCCATTCATTCATCACTTGAGTTATGCGCATCTTAAATGTGTCCATTTTCAAAGGCTTTGACGTATAAATCTGACGGAATTTAATCGTTGATTAAGTTGGCTTTGTGGCCGATGCGGTTTTTGGATTATTTGTAAATTTTTATTCGTTTGAAATGAATCGTTTAAATTTCTGCCACGACTTCTCTGAGTGGAGTGCATCGGAATTGTTCAAATTCCTATGACTCTGGCAAATAAATCAGGCTGATCAGTCTTTGAGGACGGCTCTTGCGACTTAAGGAAACTTCATAAGTAAAAGTCTAATAGATTCAAATCAAACAATTTCGATACTCAGTCACTTCACCTCCCCGTGATATGAAAACGCCATCACGTCCTGTTGAAACCAAATGTCGTTGGTGTACAGTCCATCTAATTCAGGCTAAAAAATTTGATATCATCGACGATGATAATTGATGATAATCAACGTGCAATGCTCACGGTTTGAAAATTATGGCCGTGTCTATATTATTCTCAAAGAAAAAAGGACCGATCACGCTATCAGCCCAAACTCCATGCTAACCAATGAGTTTATTGGGATGTATTGTACGCTCTTGTATTTCATGTAAATTAATATCGTTTGTTGAGGTATCTATTCTTCCAGAAATTGAGTTCATCGCTGAAAATGTATTTTCGATGAATATTAGGGTCTGTTACCAACAGCGTCAGAGCTCATTCAGTAAACACATTTCGTTGTTTATGGGCGACCATGGTTACTTGGCAAAGTAGGTTGAATAAATGACAACTAATTTAACAGATGTTGCCTTCAACCGAATGCCGTTAGCAACATTCAAAGTTCGGAAATCTCTGTTAGAAGACCCATACATATACATATCTCCTGGCTTTTTATTTAAATTACAAAATTTACATATCTTTTGATGTTCTTGCATTCTAATGAGTTTGACTCAATTTCATTTTTCTAGACTTTAAAATATATTTTGAATAACCGCTTAGGGAAATCTAATTTTGTAAAGAAATAAAAATATTTTTTAAACTTAATTTTCATTATTCAATACGAATTTATTCAAGACATTTTTGTGTATTTAAATTTGCTTTTGTGTTCGAAACATATGTATTTAAGCGTTTTGTATATTTTTTTAATTTTTTAAAATTTATGTATTTGTTATTAAAGTCCGTTGGTTGATAAATTACACTGAGAATAAATTAAAAGAGTGGGGACATGTATTATCTTTAAATTCCATTAGTTGATATAGCTACTACCATTTTTCCCATTTTATATCCTTTGGTTCCATTACCGTAATTTCTTCATGATAGTATCAATAAGCCACTTCATACTATCTTTAAAGTAAAACAAAAATGCTCTCTATTACCTCAAGTGTTCAGCATCGTTATGAAAAGTTTGTTCAGTTAGAAGAGTAATCATATACAATTTCTTAGGCCAACTTAAGAATTCGGATTATGCCGATGATTTTTGTTTACTATCGTTCAACATCTTTAACATACAAACAGAAGTAAGCTGGAATCTCTTGATATATCTTTTGAAAGTGTTTCTGCGCTTAAAACAAAGTCGATATACAGCATCACTTGGTTAGTTTAGAAACTACCAGGTGTAACAGTTTGTAATGAAAGTCAAAGTTCTAATGTCTCTGTAAGGAAAAGTTATTTTAATCGAATTTTAATTCTTTTATTTTTTTATGTGACGGTTGCCAAACATATTGTTACGAAATTGAAAAATCTAGATAATGGTGTTTTGCTTTTACATCATTTGGCATTAAAATTATAAACAAAAGCTACAAAAACAAAACAATGCAGTAAACAAACCCGTTTACAAAGTATCGTACTGCTTAATATAACAACAAACACCAGCGTAAAAAATGGTAAACAGGTAAACAAAAATATACCAACAGCACTGCAATAATAAACGTAAGCAACGATGTTTACATTTATAGAGATTTCGAGAAGGCAAATTCATGAATGTTCGCTTTCAAGAACACTCATCAGACTGTTTACTTTGCCATATAAAAGGCAAGACAAAGTAGACGACTGAGTGAGTGAATTTCAGTCAGTCTTGTGCGAAGACGCGGCGCGTTTGAAGAGAGTAATCGTGGTTTGAAGATCTCCATTACAAAGATTTGTCGAATAATTGTCTAGTAATTGTTATTGTTTATGCAAAGGGAGGAAAAGGAAAGATGAATAACAAGGAAAGGTAATCGTTGTTATTTACATCAAGTTGTGAACAGTGGCACACAGAATTGAGCGAATAATAAAAAAATTTAATTAAAAGTAAACACAAATTTATACTTACTTTATATGCAATCTACGAGCTCGTATTTTAAACGCTTTTAAAAGGTAAAAACGTAACAAAACACGTTTTCAAAAAAGCTTCCAGTTGCATGCATACGATAACGACATTGGCATCATAGGACGTACCAAGCGAGATGTTACTGCTGCCTTTAGTACTATTGAACGGGAGTCTACTAAGATGGATGTGGCAGTAAATGAGGGCAAAACAAAGTATATATTATCGACAAGTAGAGACGTGCGGCGTATTGGATCTCAGATTACGGAATTAATTATACTTTTGATATAGTCAAGGAATTTATTTATCTTGGCTATGCAGTTACCGCCAGAAGTGATGTCAGTCTGGAGATCAAGCGCAGGATCACTCTTGCCAACAGGTGCTACAATGGTCTCAATGGGCAATTGAGCAGAGACCTCTCTCGTGCGACAAAGCTAACACTTTACAGGACACTCATCCTACCCGCGGTTCTTTATGGCGCAGAGACATGGACCCTATTAAGCACTGATGCAGTGGCCTTGAGAGTACTCGAGAGAAAAGTCCTATGTAATATCTTCGATCCTGTCTGAGTTGGCGATGATTTACCCAACAGTGAGCTGTATGAACTCCTCAACGACATAGATGTTGTGCAGCGTATTAATATCCAGCGGCTTCGCTGGCTCAGCCATGTCGTTCGAATGGAGAAGGATGATCTGGCGATGCGGCTATTTATTGCGAGGATCTGCGGAAGTCGGCGAAGAGGACGACCTTGTATGCGTTGGAAGGACCAAATCGAGGAAGCCCTGCCATCGATTGGTGTGCCAATTGGCGTAGGCGCTCGAGAAGCAGAGGCGCCTGGAAGGATGTGTTGCGGCAGGCCGAAATCGGGTTATTAAGTAAGTAAAAACGTAACAATATTAAGTGAACAAAAACAGCATATTTTTCATTATGTTAAATAGGGCGAATTTTGCACCAGAAAATGATGATTAGCGGAAAGTATTAATTTTTTGTTTTGATTTATTTGGCGAGTCGAATAGAATACTTGTCGAGGGATAGGGTGATCATGCTCAATCAGGCTCAACATGTATAAGATAGTTTTGATAATTCAGAGATAACGATTTTGTTGAAGAACAACCAAAAAACTTTGAGGTCGCCGAATTTCAAACAATATTGGATGAAGATGTCAGTTTAGGTCGAAAAGAAATCGCAGAATAATTAAATGTTGAACAATAAATAATTTTTGACAGTTTAAAAGCTGTGAGAAAGATCAAAAAGCCTGTAAAATGGGTGTCACCTGAATTGAGTGACAGATGGACAACCGAAAAACCAGTTGTAAAGTTTTGATTCAAAGATAAGATAGAAAATCAGTGTTGCATCAATTTTTCGTGGCAGTGAAAAATAGATTTTTTTCCAGAATTATAATCCGGAAAAACAATCAATTCCTGATGCAAAACCAAATCGATTCAGCAGGAAGACAAGGCTATGGAATCAGAAAAGTGTAGTTTACCACGAGCTCCTAAAACCATTAATACAGATGGCTTCCGACAGCAAATGATCAATTTGAGTCATGCATTAATCGAAAAATGATTAGAATGAACACAAGCCACTACCTACTAGACTATGGCGAATCTACAGCGCGATACACTCAACTCATAAAATGAGGGTAACAAATTACGAACTCTATTTATTGCAAACATAACTTGTATGAAAAGCTAGGTCGTAATTGTGACTGAAAAGTTGTAGTGACCAATTACAGAAGTGACAGGATCTGTGTATAAGTCAGATGTCATTGAACTTCTTATTCACTGCTTTCCAAGTAGTTGTAGTAGTAGAAAAATTACAGCCTCCTGTCTGGTTGTATATTCAGAGCACTTTTCGGCCAATGGTAGCTTCAATTATTGCCTCTGGCTTGGTTTTAGCAGCTCGTGATGGATTACACTCTTCAAATACTGAACGTTACCTTGGCGCATTGGAAGTAAATTTTGGTCGTTAACAAATGACAAATTCTGTCTTGTCGGCAATTAAAAAGAATATCCGTCGTGACAAAAAAAAAATTATGATGTCTGCAACCAAACCAAAAAACGTTGATTTTGACAGCTAAAAACAGATCTTTTAAAAGACAACGCATTATGTGGACAATATTTTGTCATTGTGTTTCTCTGTAGTCTGCGTCTAAATGAATATGTTATTCTTAAATTTATTTTAAATAAGATCCGGACTTCATTGCCGTTATAAGCAATTTCTCTTCCTTTTACACGTTAATAACAAAAAATGGTCAAGACCGGTTTTAATAATTTTTAATTATTTCAGTTCATTTCGTTTTATTTTGGAAACTGTTATAATTATGGTATCTTTTAAAAGTGTTTTTTTGTTTGTTTTTCATTCAGTTTCAAGGATAATTACGAAAGCTTTAGGAAACAGAGATTGTGATTAATTATCGATTTTTCTACTTCTTTTCATTAATTTGAAGGCTTTTGAATGTTATGCAGTGTCTAATATACGTAAAGATAAAATATTTTAAATACTAAGGAAATTGTAGAAAATTGTACAATAAGATGAGAAAAATTTAAAGTTGAAAGAAATTTAAATTTAAGTTTTGGTTTAAGAGATCCACTAAACGAACAAATAAAGGTTTTTGTTAGAATTTATTTCAAGAACATGTTGTTAAGCAGGATAAGCACTGTATTGAATAAGGCAAATAGCTAGCTTTGGACAATAGGAATTAACTAATTGTGTTCAATAAGGACAATATCAGGTTACAATTGGTAATGTCAACCCATTCCCATCTGGCTTTTCACACATTTTATGTTGTGCGTGTTAATTTGACACATGCGTGGTTTGAAGTCGACACCGAACGACAGATATTTTAAAACTTTTCATGGCAATCTTTTATTTACCTTTCAGAGTTTTTGCCACTACTTCTTCCCCGAAGAAGTATTTTTCATATTTTGTTTTGTTGGAGATGTCTGACCTGGAATTTTGTTCGTGACCTTAGGTCCAATAACTACTAGTCTACGGCGACTTCATAGCAAATTAATGAACCCACTTATGCACCTGTGTTTTAGTCCAGACGTTGCTTTAAATGACAACTTACAATTCCTATCAATTGAAGCTTTAGAAAACTATATTTTGTTCATAACTATGTTAACAGGTTGTCGCTGGCTGCGACCTGAGCTTATAAGTTGTGGACAGCGAATTTAACAAGTCCCAAATAAATGCACCACGAATTGTTTAAATTATGTTACATATATTTGAGCAACCGTTTATTTCTAATAAAAAAATATTAAAATTATTACAAATAACTTATCAGTAAATTAAGCGACTTACCGCAGTCTTTATTCCCAACAATCTAAATTTTATAATTAGAGCCAGTAGTTACTAAGCCTATAATTTCTGTTTGCTTATGTACTTTTACAACAGTTCATTTCCAAATAAATAAACTGAACGAAACTACTGCAGTAGAATATAGGGACGAAGATTGCTTTTAGTTCGTAAACAAATAAGGACAAAAAGGACTGCAAAACAATATAAAAAATACTAACAGACAAATGAACCAAACAACAATGATCATACAATTGGTAAACAAATAAGGACAAAAAGGACTGTAAAAGGACAATAACAAAATCCTAACGGACAAACGAACCAAACAACAATGATCATACAATTGGTAAATAAAAACAATTTCAATGAACATTAAGGTAGCTCATAAACAATATTTAAATTAACAAAAATTATTCAAATTAAATGAAAATAAACAAAACAAATTAATGAATTCATGAGCCATTAGGCGACATTCCCACCCCCGTGGATCGGCAACAATTCACCATCTAAATCAAGAACTGCTAGTTTGGAAACTGGGCGTTTAAGTATTCCACTACGTGTTTGGACATCAGCTCTTCGTATTACACCATCACTGCCAGGGAACACATTTATGACCCGACCTCTCTTCCAATCTCGACGGGAAACAGCTGGATCGCAAATTAGTACGAGATCACCGGGAGCCACAGGCTTGGTATATTCACACCATTTGGACCGTCTTGTAAGTGTTGGCAAATATTCCACAATCCATCTTTTCCAGAAATGATCCCTTAGCTGTCGAGCAATTCGCCACTGCTTTTTCAATACCACTGGCTTTGTAATTTCAACACCTTCGGGTGTTTGAGCCGTATTTGCAGAACCCAATAAGAAATGATTTGGCGTGGTTCTTCGTCTTCAGGGATGACAGGCAAGTGAGTCAATGGCCGAGAGTTTACGATGTTTTCGGCTTCAATTAAAAAACTTTGCAATGTGTGCTCTTTTGGGGCAACTTCTTTTAGAGTTACTCTTAAAACCTTTTTAACACATTGAACCATTCGCTCCCATATACCACTTTCTGCAGGATTGTGTGGCATTTAAACTGCCATTCAATGCCCTTTATGGACAACTCATCTGGAATTTTAACCAGATCAAAAACTTCATCAAATCGCTGGGCTTCCTGGTTAACTCCAACAAAATTCTTTCCGTTGTCGCTTCGAATCTTCAACGGGGTCCCACGACGATTTATAAAATTCCGTATACACAAAATACACGCATCAGTCGAAAGATCATAGATCACTTCTAAATGTACTGCTCTAATTGTGGGACACGTAATCAGTGCAACCCAACGTTTTTCATGACGTCTACCAATAGTCACATTTATTGGGCCAAAATAGTCCACACCAGTATAAGTAAATGGACGGACGTATGGAGTTAGTCTATCTCTTGGAAGTGATCCCATAAAGGGAGTTACTGGAACGGCACGACGAATCTTACAAATGTTGCAATTTGATGCGGTCTTACTCAATAGCTTTCGTAGTCGTGGAATCCAGAACCTTTTCCTTATTTCGCCTATGGTAGCCTCAAAATTTTGATGTTTCATCTTGTTATGCACATGGGCAACAAATAGTTGTGAAAAGCGGTGACAGGGTGACAAAATAATAGGGTGCCTGGCATCTAAATGCAACCAACTCGCAGCATCAATACGACCGCTCACTCGAAGTAAATTATTTTCATCAAAATAAGGCGAAAGCGAAAATAACTCGTTTTCCTTTTTTAAAGAACCACCATATTTGAAAATGTTTATTTCAAGGGCGAAACACTCTTCTTGGGACAGACGACACATACTAGCTTCAGCAACCCTTAACTCTTCAGCACACAGGCATCTCGAATCTTTATATTTATCATCTTTTCGGCATCGATTTGTAAATCTCAGAACCCAAGCCATTGTTCGTTTAAGCCTGAGAAATGAAGAAAAATGGTTAAAATCTATAACTAAATTTGTACTGACCAGCATGACAAATTTGGGGCGTAGTTCTTCTTCACACAAATCACCAGATTTCGCAGAATTTATATTCGGCCAATCAGCTTCGTTTTTATACAAAAATTGTGGCCCTTGGAACCAACATGTTTCAATGGAAAAATCAACACCATTTTTAGCTCTTGTAATATCATCGGCAATATTGAGATCTGTAGGCAACCATCTCCAATCAGTCGGGCGTGTTGAATCAAATATTTCGGCAATTCGATGGGCTATAAATGGTTTACATCTCCTACTTTCAGAACCAATCCAACTGATGACGGTTGTAGAGTCACTCCAACAAATTCGACGAGAAACTTTAAGTTTATGTTCCTTCATTCTAGTGTCCATCAATCGGGTCCCCAAAACGGCGGCTTGTAGTTCTAATCTGGGAATGGTCATACATTTCAATGGGGCACATTTCGACTTGGCAGATATAAACGACACTCCTATTTGTCCATCAGATATTGTATATCTCCAATAGGCCACTGCACCGAAGGCATCTTCACTGGCATCAACAAAAACATGCAGCTCTAACTCCAAGGGCAAACAATTTCTAAAATAAAATCGTGGTGCCTTTACATGGACAACATTTCTTAGTTCTTGGAGCCAATTATTCCACATCACTTGTAATGACGCGGGCGACATCTCGTCCCAAAGTACACTATGTCTCCAGACTTCTCTCATCCAGAATTGACCTCACGGCTCTAGGGAAACGATCTCTATATTCCATTGCATTTGTTTCCTTTACGTAATGGGCAATACAGGGTGAACAGGCAGCTCCAAACGTCATCACAAGCATTTCATACACTTCCGGTGGACCACTATCATCATCTCGCCACAAGAACCTCTGCGAACACCTGTCTTCCTCAGCAACAACAACTTGATGAAACATTTCCTTTATATCTCCACATACAGCTACGGAACCGACTCTGAAATTTAACAAAACTAATGGCAACGGTTTGTACTGCTGAGGGCTTTTCAGTAACTTCGAATTCAATGAGACACCTTCCACCTTTGCTGCTGCATCAAACACCAAACGAATTTTCCCTGGCTTATTAGGGTTCACAACACCAAAGTGGGGAAAGAACCACGTTCTCGGATGAAATGTATCGACTTCACTCAATGATAATTTGCGTACATAGTTCTTTTTCAAATATTCACTCATTATTTGTTTATAGGCCGCACCAAAATCAGGATTATTTTTCATTCTTCTTTCCAGTCCAAAAAATCGATTGAGGGCCATAGAATAGCTATCCGGCAGGACTATGTCATCATTACACCATAGTAGTCTGGATTCAAATCTTCCGGCAACCCTCTTCGTCGAATTTCTCAATATCTCACGTGCTCGCAAATCATCCCTTAACTCAATCACCGGTAGAGTTTTAACGCCAAAATTCTCCGTTTCAAAATAACTTGTCACCAAATTATTCAAATTATCCAACTGTGTTGTCAGCAAACAAGTTTGTGTTCCAGGGCGACCTCCTTTCACGTTTCATAAAACAACCCATCAAAGAGGCGTATTGGCAGCATATGGACCAGCATTTTCCAAAGAGACTATTTCATCAGGCAATCCTAAATGGGAATGGTCTAAACCAATTAGTACCTTTGAAGCCACATATTCATATGAGCTTAAAGGCACACCACGATTCTTTACTAAATCCGCTTTAAAAGTCTGACTAGGCAATTTCAAATTCGAGAGACCATACACATTTTTCGAAGCATATTCCCTCTTCTTAAAAACACTGCTTACATGAAGATCCACCACCATAACTGGTTCTTGTACCGATTTACCACCATACCAACTAAAATTCAATTGACTTTGTCGACCTTGTAGTCCAAGCTTTCTCACTAAAGAGCTATCCACCATCGTGACTGAAGAACCTTCATCTAGGAGCGCATAAGTTTCAATAGCACAATTTGGTCCATAAAGAACCACTGGGAGCACTCTGAACAGCAAGTCACTTTTTTCACAAGCTCTGGAAACACAATTTAGCACTGGCTCGACTGTTGGAACACTCTCTGTAGGGGACACATTTTCAGGTCTTTGACTTGGTACGTTAGGCTTAATTTCATGCAATAATTTATTGTGGTTTCTTTGGCACTTTTCCATGGGACACTGCTTACGTCGACGACAATCTTTACTTGAATGCCCACCACTGAGACACGAAAAGCACAACTTCAATCTCTTCACTTCACTCCATCTATTCGACACACTAAATTCTAAAAATTTCTTACAATCAAAAATTGTATGTGGGCCAACACAATAAAAACATTTTAACTGCCGTTCTGGGCCATCCGAAACATATAAAACCACTTTTCGTTTTGGATCACTGGTAGATCTATTGCTACTTGAACTACTTGTTTGCACACTTCTTACCAAATTTGCAATACGCTGGAGCCAGGTACTAAAATCCAAAATAGTCGGCAACTGAGGTAAAGTTGAGGCAAACTGGGCCCAATCCAAACGTTTACTCATTGGAAGTTTCTGGACTAACTCCTCCATCAGAGTTGGATTCGACAAATGTTGATGACCATTGGCAGATTCCAAAAATTCTGCTAAATTTCTTTCCTTAATGGAATATGGTACCAATTTATCGATCGCGTTTTCAGGTATGGGCTGAACTTCCTTCATCTGTTGCAATTGGCATCGAATAAGCAAATCTGGGCGACCATATTGCAGCTTTAATTGCTCTATAACTGTTGGCACATTATTTTGGTGGATGAGCAACGACTTCACACACTCTCTGGCTTCACCATTCAAAGCCTTCTGCAAACTCAAACAATTTTCAAAATTATTGTACGAATATGCGGCTGTCGAATGTTCAAGGGCAGACAAAAACATTGGCCAGTCCTCGGGAGTACCACAAAATTCGGGCAGATCATAAAGTTTGCGTTGTACTGGCATGGGCACTGTAGCAGGGGAAACAAAAAGAGGCTGAGATGTCATCAACTGGTCTGACTGACTAACATAGGAATATGGCGTTAGATTCCGGCGATCAACCATGCCTTCAGGGCCACTGCTAATACTTTGGATGACTGGCACATTTTGTCCAATAACACTCGGCATATTTAAATTTTGATTTGCTCTTAAAGCGCGTTGAGCGGTTGCCAACTGAGCTTGCAGGATATAAATCTGTCGTTGTAGGTTCTCATTATCAGATGTAGCTTGTGGTGGCTGGGTTCTCACATCAGGACCGGGCACTAACGTCGGCATGCTAAGGGGCTCTTCATTTGCTGAACTAAAAATGTTTTGCATTGATACAGCAGGTGTCGTTTCACAGGGGGCAGTAATGGAGGCACAGGTTGCGGTTATTGTTGTTCCGGGGGCAACAGAGCTTCCATTTGGTGCCGACGGCATTTGAGAAACATTTGATGAGCTCTCTGTTCCGGCTGGCATGGAACTTTTCGCATTTTGGCTCGTTGCTGTCTGCAAACGAGAGCTTTCTCTAGCAGGCGACCGATGCATTATGAATCACAAACGTTTCCAAACGAACAAAAATTCACAAATATTTAACAGCAAAATTCTCCAAATATTTAAAAAAAATTCATTTATTCCGGCAGGCTTGGGGCTACACAAATTTTAGATCAAAATTTAATTGCTCCGGCAGCCAATGAACCACACAATTTTCTACAAAAATTAAAAACACTTTGTTCCGGCAAACATAGAACAACTTCACAATTACTTCAATTTGATCCGGCAGCTTGGAACCACAAATCCAATAAAGGCTTATCTTTGTTCCGGCACCCAAGGTGCTCAAGATGCGAAATAAAATTTGTCGCTGGCTGCGACCGGAGCCTATAAGTTGAGGACAGCGAATTTAACAAGTCCCAAATAAATGCACCACAAATTGTTTAAATTATGTTACATATATATGAGCAACCGTTTATTTCTAATAAAAAAAATATTAAAATTATTACAAATAACTTATCAGTAAATTAAGCGACTTACCGCAGTCTTTATTCCCAACAATCTAAATTTTATAATTAGAGCCAATAGTTACTAAGCCTATAATTTCTGTTTGCTTATGTACTTTTACAACAGTTCATTTCCAAATAAATAAACTGAACGAAACTACTGCAGTAGAATATAGGGACGAAGATTGCTTTTAGTTCGTAAATAAAAAGGATAAGGATAAAAAGGACTGCAAAACAAACAACAATGATCATACAATTGGTAAACAAATAAGGACAAAAAGGATTGTAAAAGGACAATAACAAAATCCTAACGGACAAATGAACCAAACAACAATGATCATACAATTGGTAAATAAAAACAATTTCAATGAACATTAAGGTAGCTCATAAACAATATTTAAATTAACAAAAATTATTCAAATTAAATGAAGATAAACAAAACAAATTAATGAATTCATGAGCCATTAGGCGACACAATTTATTAAAAAATAATGTTCATATTGGGCCAGAATGAAGTCGCCGTAGTCTAGTAGGTAGTGTGTTGGCTTATTAGACGTAAGGCCACGGTTCAATCCCCAGGTCAGACATCAACACGAAAATATGAAAAAGTTTTTCTTCGGCGGCTTCCTCTCAACAGATTTCTGGCAAAAACTCTGAGAGTGAATAAAATTGTCTTAAAAAGTTTCTCCAAAAATCTGTCGTTCGGAGTCGGCTTATTTTAAAAAATTAAAAATTTTATAATTTAACACACACAATATAAGTGAAGTGATAAACTAGGTTGTAATATTGACTAAAAGGTTGTAGTGACCAATCATGTATGTCCTTGGTTATTTATGCTCAAACAGACACAAATTCTAAGGCTGGTACTACGGCAAATTCAAATGCATTCCAGCAATATATTGGAGTTCCTATGCATATGGTCTTACAAAAACTCCATTCATTGGTAAGAGTAAACACATCAGACAGATCTGGCCCGACCTGGATATATGTAAAACAGAATTTGCATTGAACTTACCAAGATTCTAACTGAGAAACCTTATAAGAGTGATAACAGGATACTGGCTTCTGGGTGTTCATACTAGGAGACTAGGAATTCATCATAGCAACTTCTGCAGAAGCTGCAACGGCGAGAAAGAAGAGGACACCTTCTTTGTCATTGTCCGGCCAGAAGAATAAGAATTCTTGGACACCAAGAATTTTGTGACAAAACATGTCTAGTGAAAGGCGATTTGAAAAAAATTCACCCGTAAAAATGACTAAGTAGGTAATATCCAATTACAATGGAACAGAAAAGCATCCAAGGAAGCTATGCGCAAAGAGGCGGCTGCCAGTTTAACTTTATCTAATTTAAGGCATGTAAGAAATCGGGAAAACCGAAAAGAAAAACTAAACAAAAACTCAATTGCTTCACAATACTTCAATGACCTGAATTTTACATTTGTATCTAATTGTCATAAGCATGTTCATGTACATTGTATATGTATGTATGTATAAGTATATATGTATGTATATATGTATAAGTATATATTTTGTATTATATATGTATATATAAAAATGAATGTGTGTTTATTTGTTTGTGGGTTTGTTTGAAGTCTATATACGGCTAAACGGCTTTACCGATCTTCTTGTAGGCGAGGTGCCACGCCCACATACCCATATAAAAATTATTATTTGTTTGTAGGTACCTTATAGAATCGTAAACTATGCATTTGATCATGTTATAATCTTTAGCAAAGTTGTTGCGCATAAGCTGGGGAAGGTTTCTAAGTTGGTATGACTCATTTCCAGCAGGTGGCGCCACTGAAAATTATTTAAAATGAATTAAATCGTAAACTGTGCATTTGATCATGATATGATATTTAGCAGAGTTGTTGTGCATGAGCCGACGAAGGTTTCAAAGTTGGTATGACCAATTTCCGACAGGTGGTGCCACTGAAAATTACTCAAAATGAATTAAATCGCAAACTGTGCATTCTTTGACAAAGTTGGTGCGCATGAGTCGACGGAGGTTTGTGCGATTAATTTCCGATGGATGGCGTCACTGAAAATTATTCAAAATGATTGACAAGTAATTGGTCGACCTACACCTCAAGCACGGAAGAAAAGAGCATTACGAGCCTAAGAATCAGACGAGCATTGAGACTGGAAAATCTTCGAGTATATGCCGCTGAGTACCACTTGAACAACGAGAAGTGGGATTAGAAACAGATCGAATAATCACTAATCAGGCCCGTTCATCTGAATCATCAGGACAACGGGAAACAAAATCAATAAAATGATTCAAAATTAATTGGACATTTGTGTAATGCCTTTCCTTCAAATTTATTTTGGTTGGTGGAGCAGCAACACTCGCAGGGTAGAGCTAGTTTTGTATATTTGCCGACTATATTGCCAAGCTGCCTATTACATAGCTTTACTGAAACTTTGTTTTTCTATTTTTCTACAAACTTTTCAATGTCATTGTTATATTTTGAAAATATTCACTTTTATTTCCAAAGAAAAATACATGAAACAGAAAGCTATTTACGATACTATGCACAATTAATTTCGATACTTCCTAGAAAGAAACAAGAAAATTAAACAAATTTTGATATGGCAAATCCAATGTAATAGAGCTCTATAGTTGACTAACACTCCTTTAACACTTTGTGGAAAGTGTTCTTCATAACTTTTGACAGATGCTAAATAAATATTTCTGTTAAACATTTTCTTATATTTTTATATTTTTTTTATGTCAGAAATGATAATCAATTACACCTTCCTACTTACATACGTAATCAAATAACGTTTTATCTTAAGAATTGAAAAGCTAAAAAGAGCAAACAAAAGTTACTGACTAAATTTTACTACTAAATTAAAAGAAAATAAAAAATAAAGGAAAACCTAAAACAAAATATAAATTTTGAAAGCAAATGTCTTAAGGCAAAGAGGAGAAAAATAAATCAACAAATAATACCTAAACATACCGCAGAAACATATGTACGTTTCCAACGTCATCGATACAAATTATGTGTCCTAGAAATTTATATAAAACCCACAATCGACAAAACAAAAAAAAATGGAAGTCATTCCGGAAAAAAAAAACAAAAAACAAATACAAATTCAGTATGAAATAAAACATGTAAGCGAAAGAAATCACGACTGCTAAACACAATTTCAAGTTGCCTGTAAGTACTGTAGACGTTTTGTTTACTGTTACACATCCAATCACTTCTTACGCTAAATAACAATTCATGACTGTCATATATATGATACCCAAACACACACGTTGTTTTCAGAAAGGAGGAAATGTAAATAAATGGTACGTATGTATATAGATGTATATATCTGTAAAGACCCATAGCCAGCAATGCCTTTGAGTTATGTGATGTAATACGTTCACTCTCATCGTTCCAGTCTCCATTCTAAATTGTTATTACGGAAAATTAATTTTTATATCATTGCCGTTTTTATTGTCATTTTAAATACACTTTTATGATATGTGTGTAAGGTATAGTAAAATGAAATGGTAGAGTAAATTGTATTTCGCGTAGTTAGCATGATGGTCAATTCTAGCACTTAAAAATCAAGAGCAATGTTGTAGGACATATTTTCAAAATAATATTCATGAGAAAACCTTTTTGCGACATTCTGCAACATTTTGGTTACATTCTTGCCTATTGGGTTTAAATAAATAAAATAGGAAAAATAATTCTGAGTGAGATTGCCAAAGAAAGAGCTTCACGGCGTTATCGTTTTTGCCTCTTTACCCAGAGACCTGTTGGTACATTATAAACGTTCAATTATGGAAAGAAAAGAAAGTGGAAAAGAAGAGGAACAAATTTAGAAAAAATTAAAAAGAAGGAAAAGTAAAAGAATTCTTATTATATTATACACCAAAACTCGCCGTAGTCCGTTGGCTAATTAGACGTAAAGCCAGGGTTCAAACCCCAGGCCAGACATCAAAACAAAATATAAAAAGTATTTCTTCGGCGACTTCCTCTCAGCAGCTTTCTGGCAAAAACTCTGAGAGTAAATAAAATTGCCATGAAAATTTTCCCAAAAATCTGTCGTTCGGAGTCGACTTTAAACTGTAGGTCCCGCGACTCATGTATAAAATTAACACACACAACATAGGTGGTGTGAGAAGCTAGGTCGTAATCCTGACTTGTAATGACCTGACTGGGTTGTAATGACCAATTATGTTATGTATGTTATACACCAAAAAACTCTATGGAATATACAGTGTCGGTCGAAAAATACAAATTTTAAAAGAAATTTTAAATTGTAATTGTTCTATTAAAAAAAGGAAACACTTTAGTAACTCCAAATTGTGTCTGAAATAAGATAAAATGCTTGGTCAACTGATTACACTACGCTATCAATATTATTCACATTCCTTATTAACAAAATTCATTCGATCTTCGAAAGCACTGTAATTTACGCGCATATTCATGTCTCATAACTCTCTTCACTTCTCATCACTGACTTACTATCTATAACTAATTATATAATTATATATAATAATAATTATATAAATTTCATGCTCTATCTAAGGAAATGTTTTTATGGTTTTCGATATTTGTTTTGTTCCTAATCTCGTAAATTTCTACGAATTTCTTCCTACATTCTTTGTACCGCACGATGTGTGGATTTTTTTGTTGTCTTTTATACTCTGCTTCCTTTAGCTTTAGCTTTTTCACACTTCTCTTTGGTTTTATTATTTATTTGAATACGCTTACGCTCTAACAACAGTCATTCATTTAATCAATTGCTTAGTTGAATATATCAACATTTGCCGCCATGCTAGATATCATACTAGAAATCAAATTGGAAAGCTTGCCTTTGAACACCATAAAAATGGATAAAATCAATAGGAAATCGCAAAACTTGTTAATAAGGCATGAATAACGGTAGAAAAGATCACAAAAAGTTCGAAAAATAAAGCTGAGCAAAAAGTAAGTCAAAATTTTACTCGTAAAAGCTTTTTACAGAACGTAAAGACGGGAGCACCGGTCAATCCAAGTTTGAGTGTGCCGAATTTGTTAGATAAGATTGCAGAACAAATGAAAAACGATTTTAATTGCAACAAGAATGTGTGCAAAGAAATAAAATCATTTGCTCTTTGCTGTGTTGATAAACATTTTTCCCAATTTACTTTTGAAGAAGCGAACTTAAGCCTCCTATATGCAAAAAAATTACTAAACCTGTACCATCGTTCAATATTGAATAAATTCACAATAAACGGCATTATTGATCTCAATAGTTCATATAAAATGTCAACTAATTATTGCTCAATCAATTCATAAATTGTTATAATAATGATTAAAACTTTAAATACAGCACTGTCATAAGTACGTTCAGTGAGCATATTACAATTTTCCGAACACTTTTTATTGATATTTGACAACTCGAATATCGACAACGACAAACAAAAACAAAACAAAGACACAACGAACAAAACAAAAACAATGTTGTTGAAACAACCAGCTGTTTTGTTTACCAGCTGTCAAATGAATATTGAATAAGTAGCTGAACTGCGTATATTACTTACTAACTTACTTAATTGGCCGTAACAACCCGTTTAACGGATTTCGGCCTGCCGGAACACTTCCTTCCAGGCGCTTCTGCTTCGTGCGCGCCTACGCCAGTTGGTCACACCAATCGATGACAGGGCTTCCTCGATTTGGTCCTTCCAACGGATGCAAGCTCGTCCTCTTCGCCGACTTCCGCAGATTCCCGCATCAAATACCCGTCTCGCCGGAGCATCGTCCTCCATTCGAACGACATGGCCGAGCCAGCGCAGCCGCTGGATCTTAATACGCTGCACAACGTCTATGTCGTTAATTACCTATTCAGATCATAGTACCACCCGTTGGCAAGAGTGATCCTGCGCTTGATCTCCAGACTGATATTATTTGTGGTGATAACGACGCAGCCAAGAGAAATAAATTCCTTGACTGTTTCAAAAGTCCAGGGCGTAATATGTGAAGCAATACGCCGCACGTATCTACTTGTCGATAACAAATACTTTGTTTTGCCCTCATGTACTGCCATACACACCTTCGTAGACTCCCGTTCAATAGCACTAAAGGCAACAGTAACATCTCGCTCGGTACGCCCTATGATGTCAATGTCGTCAGCGTACGCAAGCAACTGGACACTTTTTTGAAAAATAGTGCCATTGCGATGCAGTCTCGCCTTTCGCAAACCACTCTTCATGACGAAGATGAAGAGGTCGCATGATAAGAGGTCGCCTCAACGTCATTCTGCATAGCCTTACCAGCTTCGCAGGTATACCGAGGTCAGACATTGCGGCAAAAACACGATCCCTTATGGGGCTATCGAAGGCTGCCATTTAGTCGACAAAAAGATGGTGTGTATCGGCTTGTTGTTCGTGGGTCTTTTCCAGGATTTGGTGTAGTGTGACGATCTGGTTGATGGTGGACTTGCCAGGTCTGAAGCCGCACTGATAAGGTCCAATCAGTGTTTTGACGAGTGGCTTCAGTCGTTCACAAAATACGCCTGTAAGAACCTTATATGCGATAGGGAGAAGACTTATTCCCCTGCAGCTGGCGCATATCGTAGGTTCTCCCTTTTTTAGAACTGAGTATATGCGTATATTGTTATGTCTAAACACTTAAAATATTGTAATCAATAAACCGAATAATGACTCAATAAATGTGCATGTCTGAACATAGTATAAAACGTATTCATTTACCTTACGATTTATTTAACTTACAATAGCTTAAGTGATTCTCTGTATATTAAAAAACGTAATAAACTTCCATTACAAAACCTATACGTTAAATTCTCGTTTTAATTTTATTTCATCAGAAATTAATTTAATTTCACAATTAGCTCGATTATCTCTAAATTGTTGCCAATTAACCTTTAGACCACACCCGCAACATAAATCACAGCCAGAATTCCTAATATACCGACGCAAGCTTAGCTGTCGTCAAAACATAGAGTGGATGGTATGAGCAGCATCATTATTTAATATTACTCATACGCCCAGTTACCTTCAGCATTTTTTTGTATGTTAAGTAAATATTAATTTAGCTGCACAAGCACACATACATGTATAACAATATGCTATTAAACTTGTTGAGGAGGAAGAGACGCATACTTCATGAACATAATAGGAGGACAGTTTGTAACTATTTATCAGATTGCAAGCGTTTTCATAAGGCTCCATAATTTTTTGCTACATATTTGGTTTTGAGAGCAAATTTTCAGCAAAAAAAAGGATTAGTGCCAGGTGGTAACACTAAAAATGCAAACAGTGGACTTAGACTGGCACACATTTTATAGGAGTTTTGAGAGAAAATAATAATGGAGATATGGAAGCCGTACGTCTCGCTTCATTTTATTTAAATTTTTTTTAAAATCTAGAAAATCTGTCATGACAAAAATTGTGTCTTGAGTGGCGGGACATACAGTTTAAAGTCGACTCCAAACGACAGACCTTTGAGAAATTTTCATGAAAAATTTATTTTCTATCAGAGTTTTTACCAGAAGACTGCTGACTGTTCGAGATATCTGGTCTCAGTTACTGTATTGTATGTGACTGAAGAAGTTTCTGCAGGTAGAGCGTTCCACATACGAATAGAAATGTTAAAGAACTAATTCTGTCTATAATGCATTGTGCGTTCCACTTACAAATCGACCACAAACAGATGTGCTCTTCAAGAATATGAATATAGGGTTTTGGTAACAAGAAGCCTTATTTCGCTACAGAAGAATTCGTTGTAGTACCGATAGAACAGTGAATCACATTGCGATGGGGCTCTAATGAATCAATAAAGTTGGATATCCAACTCAAAAATTGACTTCCCATATAGGAATGTTGTATTCAATTTTCGCTCGGATATAGTGGTGTAAGTAGTAACGAGGTCAGATGAAGTGAAGTATTTATTGCACCGTCTTAAGAAACCGATACACTTGAATGCTTCTTTCGACTCGTGAAAAATATCCTGGTTAAAGGGAACATTACATAGAATTTTCATGCCCAAAACATCAAGATCTTCTAACTCCATAATATTTACAACACCCACAGTAACAGATGATGCAATATTATTGTCATGTTTATGTGTTAATAAACAACAATTGATCTTTCGCCCATTAAAATCGACCCTATTCACCCGACCCCATTGTGAGATTGATTGTAGGTCGGATGTAAGAGTGTCATTCATATTCGCTTCATTTTTGAAAGGGCGCGGTCTGTGATCGAATAAATATGAATGACAAATATTGTTGTCATGTATAGTGTGCTGTAAGCCTGACTAAAAGGCTGTAATGACCAATTATGTAATTAAGTTTAAATGTTAAGAAGATGTCAAATAAAATGCCACTCCTGACTCCAAAGTATTAGCACCAGGTAAAAGTGTGCACAACACAAGATGCATATGCAGAAATGTATCCTGTTAAATATGGTAGACAAACCAGTGCCGTTTAAATTAGAATATGACTATAATTTTCTGTAAATTATTTAAAAAATTAACAGTACGTAACAAAGATTTATATTCGCTTAATAATGCCTAAATAAAGTAGTCGTAGTAGGTAGTGTGTTAGCTTATTAGACGTAAGGCCGCGGTTCAAACCGCAGTTTGAAGTTTCCCACTATAGTATGTGATAAAATTAACACATACAACATAAGTTGTGTAAGAAGTTAGGTCGTAATCCTGACTGAATGGTTGTAATAACCAACTATGTATATTATCGTCCACAAAGCGTACATACATCTGTGCAAACTCCAAATGTATTTATTGATGACTTTAGGTAGGTTAGAGGACGTGTACTTATTAATTAAGACAAGTACAGTACCCGAAGGTCGAATTGACCCATTGTACATGACTTTAGTTAACTTTTGGCTTTTTCACATTGATAATTCCTCATAATGTATTTCTTATTATTTCAAGAGAATAATGAATACTTGCATCTTCTGCAAACTGTTTCTGAATTTGGACTGCGTTTCTCCAAGATCTCTTAAGATGTGACCAGTGGTCGAACCATATTTTAAATGATAAGACGTTACAGATTAAATAAAAAATAAAGCAATAAAAAATAAAATAAAAATAAAGTTTCGAAAAGATCTGTAATTTTTTTATGAAATACACAGGTACTAGATTCAACATGCGACTGAATTTAAGAGGTCCGTTCCATTGCAATGGCTAGTTACACATGTTTGCTTATTTTTCAATAACGGTACATATTAATACAAATGTGTTGAGTTGTTGATGTAAATGAAAGTTCATTAAGCAAATGCGCCAGATTTGAAAATAATTCGCAATATAATTTTATTGCTGTACTTATGTTTGGTAACACTAGCCGAACACTAAGACAGTTGTTTGAAAGATGTATGTAGTTTTCGTTTGCCTTTAAACACATTTAGAGATGGTAAAGTTTTAATTGTTACAGAAACAATTTTGTTTTAATTAAAATTAATTGAAATTTATTAAAAAGTTTTTAATTCGACCTATAGTTTTTTTTTCTTAATTTATAGTACACACATTTACAGTTACTAATATGAAAATTTCTCTAATTTTTCAGAAAATTCAGTGCAAAATTTAATTTTTTACGATCTTATTTTATATGCGTAATTCAGTTTTTTTTTCTTAAAACACGTCCGCACTCTTTAAAATTTTCATCAAACTGAGATAGCGCAGGTATATTGTGCAGTAGCTTACCTTTTGGCTGTATACAAATTACGTTAAGCTCTTATACTAACAAGCATACACATTGATTTATACATACTAATTACATCCGTTAGTGGACTTATTGTCGCCTTACAATTTTTCGAATTACATGAACTTGAAAGCTCCCCATTAATTTTAATGTACGTGTGCGTAACATAGAACGTACGTATTGAAACAAAACTTCACTCTTATACCATAAACTGTTGATAACATTCTCTTATACAATATATACCTCTACCATTTCCTTTGTTTTTGTTGAGTTTTCTTTATTTTTTATTTCTTTTGTTTTGTTTTAATTGGTCAAATATCCTTTCACTTTAAATATTCAAAAGTTAATTCGAAAGAAGACAATAAAAGGTACCTTTTCAATTTAGTTTTAAACTGAATAAGAAATATATTTTAAATAATTTAATTTTAAAGATTTTTCTTACATTAAGGAGGACCGCTAATTAAAATAATAAGACTAAAAGCCATTTTTGCAACTTGCAGTTAACTAAAGGAAGGATTTTGACGGGCAGCTAAATTGTTTTTCATTTTATAAATAGACAAAGTGTGCGTTAAACTGAAGGGGGAATCGTCTTACCTGTAAATTTTAAAGTTAAGTTTATGTTCCTTTCTTGACAATTATTTTCTATTTTTCATCGTAAAATCTTTCCATTTCTGGAGTCAAAATTGTATGAACTGTATGGGCATCAAATGCAACCGAAAAATGTCAATAACATGAAAGCGAATTTGGTTATTTACACCATGAAACAATTGAATTTTGTTAAGGTAGTATCGAATTTTCTTTGGATGTCTCAAGTGGTTCTAAAGTGTTGGTTCAAGGGGCACCTCACGGAGTTGTATTTACGCTTTTGCTATGAATCCCTAACATAACCTGTAATACTCTAATAAAAACCATGGAAAGAACCGGCAAAGAATCCAAATTATTTTAGGAAATTCAGCAGAGATTACTATCGAAATGGTGCAACGATTGTGGACAGGGAGTTAAGCCAAGCAAGCAAGGTAGTACTATTCGCAGGGTCACTGAGCCTCTCAATTTGAACATCACACGATGAAGATGAATATGAAACATTTACTGAACACTTCAATTTTATATTCGCTCTTTCACTTTGTGATTACTGTAGTACTATTCAAGTTGAAATAATGACTTTAAAATCTGCTGGTTAACGAATGCGGTATCAGGTATTAAATGGAGATGTTCTAAGATTATCTAAGATGATAATGAGATTTGAGTTGAACCTGGAAAACATTATAGCAATAATGACGCCTAGAAGCCTCAAAATGGGAATAGTAAGATAGTAAGATTCTGTCTGCCATTAACGGCGTAAACTTTGAATATTGCATCTTTGAGCCCCATATGATAGGTATGGCCACTATGCAAATTTTGGACTCCGCTTTTATGTACTCATAAAAAGTATATGTATACATTTTCAAAGCTTTCCTCGACAGTTACATTTGTTTCAGAAAATAGAGCCGAAATAATTTTCAATATTTTACAAAACAAAACAAAAAAAAGGTTCGAAAGCCTCCAAATAAATTTTCTAAACATATTTTTTCAATTTTCTTTGAATATTAAAAATAGAACACAACATAAATCATATGGAAATCCCATATGCAATTCCGTATGGAGATACAAACTTATGGTATACAAAGTGGAATTTAAAAATTATTTATGAATTACCCTAATGCAGATGAGTTATATTATTTTATTTTATCTCTTTTGGTACCAAGAGTATTTATAAGAGCTTGAAATACTATTTAAAAAATAAATATTACTTCAGCTGCTTGCATTAAATAAGTCCCCTTAAAAAAGGCTTTTTATTTAAAAATATGAATTTACATACATACATACATAATTGGTCATTATAACGTTTCAGTCAGGATTACAACCCAGGTTCTCACACCACTTATGTTGTGTTTGTTAATTTTATACATGAGTTGTGGGACCTACAGTTTAAAGTCAAGTACGAACGACAGATTCTTGAGAAACTTTTTCATGGCAATTTTATTTACTCCCAGAATTTTTGTTGGAAATCTGCTGAGAGAAATATTTTTTCATATTTCATTTCGTTGAACATGTTTGACTTAGAGTTTGAACTGTGGTCTCACGCTTAATAAGCCAACACACTACCTATTAGACTACGACGACTACAATATTGATATAAAGCTATCCTTTTGCTTTACTATTTTTTTTGTTGGAACAATAGTTGGAATTTTTATACATATTTCGCAATAGTTTGAACCCCAAGCCAGATATCTCGAACAAAAAGAAATATGATGTCAAAATATTTCTTCGGTGACTTCCTCTCAGCAGATTTCTGGCAAAAACTCTGATTGTTAATAAAATTGCAAAGAAAAATTTTCTCAAAAATCTGTCGTTCGGAGATCGTGATCCTAACTGAAAGGTTGTAATGACCAATTGTGTATGTATGTGTATGTATAAATTATAGATTCAAATTCAACTTTGGTACATATAGCAACTGGAGTGATTCTGAGATTTGGTCTCAGAATTCGAACTTCTGATAAGCAAAGTTTTGCATTGACGATTGTGGTAATTAAAGCATAGCTACAGGATAGTACCAACTATGTATGTTTTTTCGTTCAAAGTTTATCTGCGTATTATTGAAGTACGTGACTCCACTACTTTATTTTGAAATTATTACCCAATTTTTGTATTTTTTAAAGGTTAAGTGCTACGTTTTTTATGCACCCAAAACTATGAAATTTACTTAAAATACTTTATAGATAATACATTCTCATTATTCTCGAAGTAGATGCCAATAACTTTTGCATGCAGTTGAGTTCAGTTGACGTTATCAACATCCAATAAAATCCTTAAAATGTTGACATTTGATTTTAATATCTCCTTTATAGCAGTATTATCTTTTGAAATAAATAACGTACACTTGAAATGAAATCGAAATAATTTTATTTTCTTTTTTTCAGCACCATGAGCATGTGAAAGTTCAAATATTTTCTAAAATTGGCAAAGCTACCCAAAAAGCATATGCTACCAAATAACCCAGATTTTCAAAGTACTTTTAAATGACCCACCGCCATAGCTGCCAGATAAATACCCAATCGTCAAATATTTGAGAAAAATTCGTCAAAATCGTCAAACTATTTTATTGAAATCGTCAAAAAAATCGTCAGAAAAATAAATAAATAAATTCAAAGATTTTAAAAACCAAAATTAGTTCTATAGTAGTAAAACATATAAAGTCAATATATGTACATATCTGAGTTCAAAAATAAAACATATAAAAAAATTAAAAGCTAGCGTCCTAATCTCCATTTATTAATTTTTTTCCAAAAACGGGTAAATTTTATATCATTTTCAGGAAAAAATTGCTTAAGGAGTAAACAATCTATCCCAGTGTTGTTTATTGACACATAATCGCAGCAATAATATTGCATGATCTTATGGTTGTGTGATAGTAAGGAGTCAGAAGCCCTTGACATTCCGAGCATGAAAATTCAGTGTAATGTTGGCTTCAACCGACACATTTCTTAGTTCCTTCAGTTCCTTCTTCAGATGTTATGATCTTACTATTTACACCATTTGTAACCGACCGAGACTAGAATACAGCTCTCATCTATAGGTCGGTGCCTCAACGTCTTTTTTGAGTTTTCTCAATCGTGTACAGGAGAGGCTGTAGTAGCTCGTTAATGACGATGGTGTATCCAACTCTATTGAATCATTGGAACATCGTTGCAATGTGGTTTGTGTTTCACTGTTCTATCTCTTCAATAAAAGGAAATTGCTCGAACGAAGTAAGGGGACTTTTCCCGAAAATCATATATTCCTACGTAACGCTCGTCTTTGTCGGCCCCCACTTCCGTAGGTTTTTTAGTCGGACTATTCGTATGTGGAACTCAATTCATGCAGAAGTCTTTCCTCTTACTTATTGTATAAAAATAAACAAGCTTAGTGTCCATAAACACTGTTCTCTTTTTCCTTCTTCACATAACATATTTTCATAGTCCCAAACACAATGTCTTCGATCCTCTGAGTGTTGGTCGTACGATACAAAATAACGACTCTGGCTTTGTTCATCCGATGGTAATATTAAAAGTTATACTCGAATTTTTGAAATTGTCTGCAACGAAAAGTGATAAATTATTCTCGACTAATACATCACATGTATTCGAAAGTAACATAAGAATATAATACTTTACTCCTTGTTTTTACTAACCTAGATTTGCAATAGTAACAATTGCAAAGCAAATACAAAGCTTAAAGTCGCTTTTAAGGTACTAAAGTAAAGAATATGATGTACATTTTTAACTTCCAAAAATCGTCAAAATAAGGACATAAATCAGACATAAAAGGTCAAATCGTCAAAAGATATTTTTGTAGCTCAAAATCGTCAAAATGACGATAAATCGTCATATATGGCAGCTATGCCCACCGCCTATATTGACTCACATTATTCTCATATAGTATATGACATATACTATAGTATATTTCTGTGGCAATATGGAAGAGTAGCTTAAGTCGACATAAGAGAGAATTGAGTTAAGGCGTTTGGAGCATTACAGAAGCAAAGACGCTTAAACGTGTATAGTCCGTTTGAAAGAATTCTGTTTTTTTTATCAATGTTATGTACTTTTACTTTTTAGGATAAGTTTTTTTAATCAAAAATGCATTGATCAAAACAACTTGTGTACACATAGTTTTGTTTACATATTCAGATTTTCCATCCATCATATAACGGTATAACTTAAGCTGTATAAATGATAACCTTAAAAAAATAAAGTCATTATTTTCAAACAACTTATGTTTAATTAAAACTACACAATATATACTTACTTTTTAGTTAAACAGAAGCGCTTAAGTTATTTAAGGTCCAGTTCAACGCAAATTTCAGTTTAGAAAAAGCGCTTAAGTAGAAAAATCGTAATATCTTCTGAATTCAACAATAATTTTTTTCTCTAATAAACATGTTACCAATATATTAATTCATAAATTATTCGCAAAAATCAGGCAGAATAAAAATTACACAAAATTGATGATATCTCAAAACATCAATTTTCGACTTAAGCTACTCCTCCATATTGCCACAGATTTAATATGTATGTACATTGTACATAAATTCATTCATGACAAGTACATATGTGACGTATGAGTATTGCATACCTATCAGAGTAATTATTCTATCACATGTAATATGGTGCGTATGAGTAATATATTTCAAATGCAATTAAACAGAAAGTATAGCTCTTACTTCTTCCTACATGGACAATTATTTTTCATAACACCAGGCAAACTTACCATTTAGAAGCTTTTTTTATTCATTGCGTTACATTCTTTTGTCTCGGAGATACATTGAATGTCAAATGTTATTTTCTAAGGTTGTTCGACTTTTTAAGTTGATTCTGAAATTTAGAAGCTGCTTTAATTTAAATTAGGAAATTAATTTTTTCAAGAGTTACTAGCTGTAGAGCTACTAGCAGTACTAAATGATTTTATACAGTGTCTTCTAGCAGGGACTTCCTTTGACAGTGGAAAAGCCATAGCGACCATCTTCTTAAAGCAACATCTCTCAAATTAGTTGTCATTTTCTTAACCCTTTGACGACAATAGGCAAGTATGCTTGCGCGGGGGTTTTTGGCTTATATATTTGTCCAGGTTACAGATAGAGCAAATATGTCAGAGAATGTTTTATAGAAGAAGATTTGGGCAACAAAAATGTAGTTGAGTGCAAACCCCTATCTGACTCCACTTGTACTCTACGAGGCTCTCGGTATAAATAATGGTGTTTATACCGAGGGCTACTACAGGGTAAATATAGGGCACAAGGGGATGGGAGTCAATTATGTTTTGGATTTAGCCTTTGTCTATCAAAAAAATATAATGAACAATTTTGGATAAACTCCAAACTGCCTAAAACTAGTAATTTTATGTTTGGCAATTATGTTTGCCTATGGGCTGAAACGAAAATTATCATTCCTAAAAACTCTAGAATTAAAACCTCTAACTTGTCATTAAATTTGAGCTTTTTTAAGCGCGCCTGTTTCTCATAATAGTGCATCAGTTCAACCTATATGCTTTACAAAAAGGGCGTATGTTCACTTAAACAGTATCCGAGTTTAAGGCTTATATGGGTATTATCATACATATGAGCTTACTGAAACTCCCGTCAACACGTCAGTATTGGTCAACTGATCCAACATTTCACCGAGCTGAGATTGCAGCAGTTATGCAACGGAACCGATTTGAGGAAATTACAGCCAAACTTCACTTTTGCGACAACAGTAAGGCTGATGTTACTGACCGTGGCTACAAAATTCCTCCAATTATAGAGCACATTAACAAAGCTATGCCTGACGCATATACATTTTCCAAAAAACTCTCAATTGATAAGCATATGGTAAAGTTTAAGGGACATAATGCCATGAAACATTATATGAAGGGCAAATCTATTTCATGGGGATTCAAACTATAGTATTTATGTGAGTCAGAACCTGGATACTTGTACAATATTGACATTTACACAGGGAAAAAAACGATTTGTTGAACACGGTCTTAACGAAGATGTCGTCCTGCAGTTATGGCAAAAAAGGGGTTAAAGTTAACTTTGATAATTTCTTTACAAGTCTAAACTTAATGCACATTCTTCAGCAAAATGAAATAATGGCATGTGGAACTATTCGATGTAGTTAAGAAATGAAAAGAGGCGACATAAGTTACTTCATGTCAGGAAGCAGTTCCGTCGTCAAATGGATGGACAATCGTGGTGTCTACCTCGCCTCAAATATTATTGACCCAACAGAGGTAATCAAGGTCAAGCAACGTGTTGCTGGACAAGCTAATAAAATAGATATTGATTGCCCTCTGATTATACAACACTAAAACAAAGCAATGGGAGGCGTTGATCTAATGGACCAAAAGAAAGTTTATTATGAGTACGATCGCAGAAGTAAGTGGCGTTTTTATTTACGATTGTTCTTCGACCTAGTTGAGTTATGTGTTCATAATAGTTATATAATATATAAGAAACTCATATTGGCTAACAGTTCCTCAATCAATGTGACTTCAATTGAATTTTGAGCAGCTTTAGCCAAAGAACTGATAAGTTGTTTCAATTCAAGAAAACGTGCCTTTTCAGCGTCAACCAAATTTGGAACTAATTTTATAAGTATGTCCAAATCTCTTCATAAAATGGAAGAGAGTGAATGTTGGAAACGCTGCTTTCATTGTGTTTTTGTTGTTTGCGTTCAATGCAATGTGTTTCTTTGTTTCACTACATCCCGTGATTGCTTTGAAAACTATCACGAATAACACTAATTATAAATTTTTAAGATTTATTGTATTTTACTCTATATTTTTATAAAAAAAAACTTTTTTAAATCATGTCTAAAAATTAATAATTTGGGATAAAAAGATTACTTTCAACAAACAGGGACTTAGAGGATACCCAGGGCAATTTTTTTCGTCACTACTGTTAGGCCACAGATTATTTAAGTAAAACAAAAGGTTAAATCGCTTCAGCAGAAAATGTTTGGTCGTCAAAGGGTTAATACGTTTTGCTACATCTCTGAGGGCGACCACAGACAGCGACATGGATTCGCTAAATTGTCTCTAGGGCAATTGGCAATTGACACTAAAAATCACCTGAATTGATGATGCCTATTTTTTGATGAATGAGTACGTGAAATTGTCAATACCAATCCACATAAAATCCAATACCGTATTGTATTCCCAAAAAATCACTATTTGGTGCATATTTTGAGCTGACGGCGACATTGGTTCGTATTTCTTTGACAAAATTGTTGGCACAGCCGACGTCGAGTACTATAGGTCGATTTTTACCAACATCTTTTGACTTTTGAATTGGATGAAGTGGGTAGGTTTTAACAGGACAACCCACAATTTATATTCATACAAGTAATAGGCATGGCTATCTAATATGCAGAGCATGTGATTGCGACGTTAGCACCGTTAGACTTTTTCTTGTGAGGTTTTCTAAGTCACAAGTGTGTAAGAATAAATCATAAACAAAAGCGTTCCTTAAAGCCAACAGTATAATATTTTGGATGCGTTCTACCCCGTGAAGTTAATTAGCTTATGTAGTCTGCGTAATCTATGTACGTGTGTAAAGATTGACTTGATAACTAACTTTTATGTTCGAAATAAATTATTTTGAAATTTTATCTAAGTTCAAAGCCAAATTATCGCTTTGTTTTCCCAAAAAGCAAAACATAAAAAGAAATAATGGTATGAACATAGACAATTATGCGAAACAATATTTGTATAATTTTTTTTTTTTTTTTTCATTATAATCTGCATGTATAAATAAATTGCTTCCAGTTAAATTTTGTCGTTGTTGTGTCCGTGCTATTATCCAATGACAACGACAAAATTTTAAATTAACTTCACCTTTAAAATGTGACAACTAACTTGAACCCTAAAATTTTAGAATAAAATAAAACTGTCATAAAATGTCGCTTGCATACATCAGCAACATCAGCAACAATATTATTATCATCGTACGCTCATTTACTAAACAGAAAAAATGGAATGAATAATTAACAAGTGAAATAACTATCATAGGCTTGCTTGCATATACCAACATCACCAGTATGAAAGAAAATGACACAAAAAATCAAAAACAATGGACTTGTTTTCATGATGAACAAATAAACAAAAATATAGCAAATACATCAGTATAAAAAAAGAGGATAAACATGTAAACAAAAAGGAACAACAAACATTACCAGAATAAATGTGAACAAAATACACAAAAAACAATGAAACAACGATGTTAAAATTTATGGAGATCTCGAGAAGGTAAAGCCATGAACATATAAAAGGCAAGGCAAAGCTAGCAACGCAGTCAGTAAAAATACAGTCAGTCTTGTGAGAAGACAAGTTGCGTGTTAACAGAATAATCGTGGTTTGAAGATCCATTATAAAGATCGGTCGAACAATTGTTAGTGTTTACGCAGAAAAGTGTAAAGAACAAAGCAAATTGTTGTTGATTACATCAAGTAGTGAACAGTGGCCCAGAGAATTGTACGAACAATAAAGAATTTAATTAAAACTGAACATAAATTTATTTTTATGTTTATATATCTATGAGCTCATACTTCAATCGTTTTTAAAAGATAAAAATGTAACAATATTAAACGATCCTGATCCGTTTTATCGAAGTCGCCGTGGTCTAGTAGGTAGTGTATTGGCTTATTAGACAAAAAGCCAGGGTTCGAGCACCAGGCCAGACATCAAAATAAAATAATGTCTAATATTAACACACATAAGTGGTGTGAGAAGCCATGTCGTAATCCTCACTGAAGGGTTGAAATGACCAATTATGCATGTGTATTCAATGTATGGATGGCACTACGGTGCTCAGTTATGGGATACTGTCTCAGCTTCTACTTTTCAGAAATTTCAATGCTGTCTCTTTGTTATTATTCAGCAACAATCATTTTTGGCCGCCCACGTCTTCTACTGGCTTGAAAATCATTTCTAAGATTTATTCTTTTTAGTTCGAAGGTGTTTTCCGAGGGACATAATCTAACCGTTTCCTATTTATTCGCCTTTCAATAAATGATTACAAGTAGAGAAGGATAATGCTATATCAAGTCAGTACATTACGGTTCATGACATTGCTGTCAGTAAAGACAAATACATGCATATATGCATAATTGGTCATTACAATCCCTTAGTCAGGATTACGACCTAGTTTCTCACACCACTTATGTTGCGTGCGTTAATTTTTATACATGAGTGGCGGGATCTACAGTTTAAAGTCGACTCCGAACGACAGATTTTTGAGAAACTTTTCATTGAAAATTTAATTACTCTCAGAGTTTTTGCCAGAAATCTGCTGAGAGGAAGTCGGCGAAGAAATATTTTTTCATATTTCGTTCAGTTGGAAATGCCTGATCTGGGGTTTGAACAGAGGCCTCACGTCGAGCTACTAGACCACGGCGACTTCAGTAAAGATAATCTCCGAATAATAACTCATTTCACATTCAAACATGCTCTGCTAAATATATTTATAAATTTTATCTTTTGAATTTATTGCACGACATCCCTTTCAGCAACATGTAATTGCATATAATGAAAAATCCGAGCATGTCTGTTTGCGACATTTCAGTTAGGATGTGCCAACACAACCATATTGCGATAAACAAAGGCAAATGCAAAACAGAAAACATGATAAATAGTATACACTTTGCATGCCTGTCATTGAGGCATTGTTTTATTGTTGTTGTTCGGTATTATAATGAAATTGTTGCTATACTCGTTCTTAACATAAATATAGTGGTGCAACACTTTGATGACAGCCAGAGGTATAACCATAATTTTTTTATGGTAAACGATGAAGACCACTTGTTGGTACATTAGTTTTGTAAACTATAATAGAAAATGTATCACGCTTTTAAAATTATTATTTATTGTTTTCACTCTCCGTTTATGGGATAAAGTGAGGAATCTTGTTGATTGAGTCCTGAGTGAATAGGTAGACAGAGATGACTACCAACCATTGCAACACCACAGTAGTCCATTTCCTCTAGCATTTGATTAAGCCACTTAGATTCCTATTGTCTATCGTGTGCATAGTAGACCCCCAATCCTCTGCATAATTGACACCAAAGTACTTTTCTGTGGATATGTGCCCAATAGAAGAAGAACAGTTTTCTACTTTTCCTCGCTTCTACAATTCCTACAGAAGTTGTTTACCAAGTGTCCAAGACCAATATATTTCGTATTAGTGCTCATAAAACGTTGCCAAAGTTAGGTGGTCTGTGTTCCTTAAAGTTGCTCATGTGTCGAAAGTAAAGCAGTGTTAAAGGTGTAAATATTTGCATGACTGTTCAACGATATGTCCGCAGTATATATTAAATACAGGCGTCGTAGTCTAGTACGTAGACATCTTCGCCAAAACTAAATTAGAATATTTCGTCAGGAACCGACTTCTGTCAAATTTTCTCAAAAATCCGTCGTTCGGAATCGACTTTAAACTATAAGTCTCGCCACTTATGTATGTATAAAATTAACACACACAGCTTAATAGCTGTTAAAAGCTAGGTCGTATTCCTGACTGAAGGGTTATTATGACCAATTATATATGTATGTATGCTCGCAAGAGAATGCCTTGTAATAACTCCCAACACTATTCTACATGTGCTATTTTTGATTTTGAATAGATTATCCGTGCGCTCTCTTGGGCAGATTTACTGTATTGTATTTAAAATCCCTCATGTCCATTATAAGCACCCAAATCCTTGCCAATGGAAACTTCGATGACTGCGTCACATCTGACTGGTTCATCATGTCAAGTACGCACATATACATATAAATGTTTTACCGTTTTCCCATGTCATTATGAGATTCTCGTCAGTCGTTTGTGCAGACCTTGAGCTGACCAACTTCTTCTTTCCTGGCTTTCAGGGACTGGGTCAGTACTGGGACTGGCATCACAACGGGCCGCTATGCGTGCTCAAGTGAGCTTTTGGTATCAACGCTTCCCCTCTATCCTAAACTAATCTAAGAATAGTTGCATGATTATCAAAAAGTATGCTAATGATGTTAGTCGCCGTAGGCTACGATTCAGGTCCGACATAAAAACGAAAATATGGCAAAAAATATTTCTTCGGCGACTTGCTCTCAGCAGATTTCTGGCAAAAACTCTGAGAGTAAATAAAAAATGCCATGAAAAGCTTTTAAAAAATCTGTCGTTCAGAGTCAACTTTAAACTGTCGGTCCCGGCACTCATGTATAAAATTATCGCACACAACATCAGTGGTGGGGGAAACTAGGTCGTAATCCTGACTGAATGGTTGTAATAACCATTTATGTATGGTATGTATGTATGCTAATGCCGTTTGCAGATATAAGTTCATTCTTAATCATTTTATCGCAGCCCATATGACCGACACTTCCGTCTGGAAGATGTTGCCATGAGTGGCTTTATTGAGTGGGCCAAATTTTCACCCACAGTTCCATTCAGTTTCATCAGCAAATAATAATGATTCAGCAGATCTGTATAACAACAATATCAGATTGCAGTCTGACCACCATTTTATTATAACCATTTACTGGAGGTCTTTTTCACTTTGTTGAGTACATTTGGTTTCCAGGACAGTTTTCCATATACATAAGCTCCAACTAGTGCATGTTATACTTGAGTTCATTGTCCGCCTAATACAATCTTAACAAACAAAAACGGCTGCTTGTACCTTTTACCACCTCTAAAGCATGTAGCGTTGCCATGCCTTGAGTATTGGTCGTAAATTATAAATTCGTAAGTAATTTATGGTTTAAAATAAATTTTATTAAACGTCAATAATACAGTATGGGAATATATCAGTTGTTCTGTACATTTGTTATTTTTTGCATATTTTTTGTAGTAGCATAAAATAATAATATAATTTAATTTATTTTATTAATTGCAGATTTCCATGATTTTTTTTTTGCTTTCAATCACATTATTCTTATTATTCCCAATTAGTATTATTTATTTATCCTTTTTATTTTTTTTTTTTAGTTCAAGTAAATAATTTGTTTACAAAATCGAAAAAAACATAAATAAAATCCAAACGTAATTAATTTTTAAAATATGTGCAGTGCACAGCTAAAGTCTAGGTATCCAGATTGAAATTTATTGAGAATATAATGAAGAAGAACAAATTTACCTACTGTTGACAAGAATTAGAAGTTCGTAATGGTTATTATTTTCAACAAGTCAATGAACCCAATCATACTGCTGCAAATGTGAAGATGTGATTTACCTACCACAGTCTCCACAGGCTTAATACTTTTGCACAAAGTCCCGACAAGTTTCCAAGAGAAATCGTTTGCAAGAACGGTTACTCAGCCGCCAAAACTTACACAAAAATCAATCGAAAAATTTGCACATAAGTGCTAGACTGCAAATATCAATAGAACACGCTAAATATCCGACTAAATATTAGAAATAACATGTTGTTACGAAAATGAAAAATCTAGATACAGGTGTTTACTTTTACATCGTTTAACATTGAAATTATAAACAAAAGATACAAAACAATACAGTAAACAAACCTGTTTACAAATTATCGTACTGCTTAATATAACAACAAACACCAGTATAAAGAAAATGATAAACAAGTAAACAAAAATATACCAACAACACTACAATAATAAACGTAAGCAACGATGTTAATATATATAGATATTTCGAGAAGGCGAAGTCATGAACATTCGCCTTCAAGAACATTCAGCAGACTCTTTACTTTGCCGTATAAAAGGCAAGGCAAAGCAGGCGACTGAGTTAGTGAAGTTCAGTCAGACTTGTTTGAAAACGCGGTGCGATTTAAGATATTAATCGTGCTTTGAAAATCTCCGTTCAAATGGTATAAACAGAGGAATGACAAAGAAAAGCAATAGTTGTTGTTTACATCAAGTTGTGAACAGTGGCACACAGAATTATGCGAACAATAAAGAATTTTAATTAAAACAAAACACAAATTTATTTTTATTTTATTTGCATCCAACGAGCTCATATTTTAAACGTTTTTGAAAGATAAAAACGTAACAATATGTATAATTATTATTCATTATTCACATGAAGGTATGGTATGTATTCATTATGAACAATACGTTCCTCTGTATATTCACTAATTTGTCACTTTGTATTTGAAATCTTGTTCTGTTCTCATTGTTCTTTCTCATTTCGTTTTCAGTTAACTAAGTGCGTATTTGTTGACAGATAACAGGCAATAAAGCAAATGACAAAACATGTGCTGCTTAATTTATCACTTAACACTGACTTTTGGAGATTTAAAACATATTTGCAAGGACACATCAATGTTGCAAAACACTTACAGTATACATACCCACTATAATATTCATATGCTCTTAATTTAATGTTATAATTACAGTTATTATCTTTTAAATGACATAACAAAACATAAACTAAGATAGATAAAGTAATAATTATAACACTAAACTAAATCATGGGGCTGTAACAATAATATTAAAACTTCCAAACATTTTTAAGAATGTTTGATGCTCAAATGGATAAATTATTAAATGATAAAAAGCATAAAAAATTCAAAAAATTTTATAAATTTCTTTACAAATTTAAGATAAGTTTAATATTTTAAATTTCAAAATATAATTGTTAACGGTACAGAGTGCCAAAATAATAAATCTCTAAAAATAAACAAAAAAGAAACAATTAAAACAGTACAAATAACATTATTCAAGTCAATCTTAATTTTTATCAGTTATATCTGCCTTTTATTAATTCAATGTTTACACAGGAGATTGTCTGAATTATTAATCTATTCTTACTAAAACTAAGGCAGCCTGTTGTTCGCTAACCGAAGACAATTAACCAGATTTATTGGGTTATACGATGCTTAAGAAAAAATAAAATAAAAAATTAATGGCAAAATCGCATAGTCGTTGATTTTTCCAACTAACTGCAGATATGAAATACATTTTGTTATATTTTTACCTTTTAAAAACGTTTAAAATATGGGCTTGTAGATTTAAAATAAAATAAAAATAAATTTGTGTTCAGTTTTAATTAAAATTCTTTATTATTCGCACAATTCTTAAACAACAACAATTGGTTTGTTTGTTATTCCTCTTTGCGTAAACAATAACAACTGTTCGGCAGATCTTTGTCAGGGAGATCTTCAAACCACGATTATTCTCTTCAAACCAGGGTTCAGAAAAATTCAGGGTTCAGAACACATAAATTTAAACATTTATGATAAATATATATTAAATTAATTAAATTTATGTATTAACAGAACTATAAAACAAATTTTCATATCATTTTCGAATGCTAGTGCAAAATAAAACTTTATGCTCTTTCATTTGTGAGATTTTTAAAAAAATGTTATTTCTCAAAAATGTGCATGTGCATTAAAAAATGTTTTTCTTATTCTCTCAATTTTGAACGAAAATAAAAAACATTACTAAGAGTATCATACATGAATGAATAAAGCAAACTTTTATTTTTGATTGTTTCTGTTCACGAATGAAAGATAACGGAACAAAATGCTTTGCTTTTTCATGAGCGTGAGTGATAAGTGAGTGAATATTTGGTACCCTGCTTCGAACACACCGCGTCTTCACACAAGACTGACTGAATTTTTACTAACTCCGTTGCCTGATTTGTCTTTCCTTTTTTATGCCAACGTAAACTGTCTGTTTCATTATTATTATTTATGTATTTGTGTTTACATTTATTCTTGCAGTGTTTGTTGTTGCATTTTTTTACTGGTTTATTCTTTATATTTTTGTTGTTAATGTAAACAAGTTCATTGTCCTTGGTTTTGTAGCTTTTGTTTATAATTTTAATGTTAAACGATGTAAAATCAAAACTCCATTTCCATTTTCTGAACAATATTTTCTTATGTGCTTTGTTTCATTTGGTACTGATCCGTTAACTTACATACTTAACCCTTTGGTCGTTATTACAACCTAGCTACTGACAGTACTGAAGTTGTGTGTGCTAATTTTATCCATGAGTGATGGGACCTACAGTTTAATTTCGACACTGAACGGCATATCTGAGAAACTTTCATGGCAATTTTATTTTCTTTCGCAATTTTTGCCAGTAAAAGTCGCAGAAGAACTATTTTTTCATATTTTGTTTTGTTCGAGATGTCTAACCGGGGGTTGGACCACTGTCTCTCGTTTAATAAGCCAACACATTATCAACAAGATTCCGGTGACTGCAATTAACGCAACGCATTAAGTTGGGTAAATTTTAAATCACGTTGAGAACTTTAGCAGATGCTTTGATTCGCCTTTTTTCTTAAATTTTTGTTTGTTTTGTGTAGACAAATTCAATATACGTCTAAGTACTGTTACATTATTATTTTGCTGTCATTTGAAAATGGCGGCAATTCTGCTTGTTAACGTATCCAGTGAGGTGAAAGTGAACAGTAATACTTTGCGCAGTAAGAACTTGTTGAGCATGCACAAGAATTTTTACATTTCCTACAGTTTCGGTTTACAGAAATTTGCACACAATTCTTTCGATTGTGTACACATTAGGTCTATTATGCAAAATCACGAAATGAAGAAATGCATTTTGATTTGAACGCCCAAGCTTTATGTTAAGTTGTAACTCACAATTATCATCGTGCTTTATGGTAATACCATCCTTTATCACCGAGCACAATATTTTTTGCAATGTTAAGTTAGGATTTGAGCGATTAAAATGTACATCTCATGTTGAGGATGATGATCGTGCGAGTTATTATTATTTAGAGTATTTCTTGTATGTTTTTCTTAAATCGCTTGGGTGTGAGAGTAAGCTACATTAGGGTGACCCTTAGCTATATGGAATATTTCTTTTGTCGAAATTTTTCTAGTCTCACCCCCCAGTTTGGTGAATATTGACAAAAAAAAAATGATATTATCAAAGTTTCAGATCAATCGGTTCGGGTTACGAACGATGAAATTAAGGGAAATCATAAAATTTAAGTTTCATGACTTATAACTTCAAAAATAATAATTTTATTCAAAAATGTTGTAAGAGGAACATGTTTCCTGAACAGTTTCAAACATTTTTCCCCTTGACAACTTTTTTCTTAATCCTATATTTTCCAAAACAAATTACATAATTTAAAAAATCCCCAAATGTCCACGGTTTATTTCTTTGCTAATTTGTAGCCTTTGCTTTGTATGCATGCATGAGAATTAACTGAAAAGTTGTACGTATTATGATTGCAGTTATTGAGGTATGAGAGCTTGACGCTCAAATCTATATAATTAATAAAAATTCTAGTCGAGTAGCGCGAAAAAAATACGACACAATCATATGTTAAAGCTGAAAAAAACTTCGACATTAGTACCTTTAATGTTATGTATTTACATTGGGACGGCAAACTATTACCAGAGTTAACTGGAAGTGAAAATGTGGTTAGGCTTCCAATTACTATATCTTACAGGCACACTGAAAAATTGCTCCTAGTTTCTGCTTTGGAAAGTGGAACTGGATGATAACAGGCATCAGCTGTGTGCAATGCCTTTCAAGAATGGGGCCGTCAAGACAACATAAACGCTATTGTTTTTGATACAACAGCTGTAAACACTGGTTGTATAAATGGAACGTGTACTCTCATTGGAAAATCTTTTACAAAAACTGCTCTTAATGCTACTATGTGAATATCATATACATGAAATAATTTTAGGAAGCGTGTTTCAAACAAAAATTAATAAAAATGGCGATTTCAGTGTCGTCCTTTTCGAAAGAATTAAAAAAGCCTGGCTAAATTTAAATTTAAACAAATTTCGATTTGTAATAGATGACGGAAGAACAAAATCTCATGTTAGTGATTCAATTAGTCGTGTTATAAATTTTGCTCACTCTATGTTCGAAACGAAACTATCACGAGATGGCTACACTTTAGGACAGTCTCCTAAGAAACACAATTCTAAAGCAATAGTGCTTAAATCAACTGGTGCTGTTCACCATGCGAGATGGATGGCGAAAGCTATTTATTGCATAACATACATACATACATACATAATTGGTCATTACAATCCTTCAGTCAGGATTACGACCTAGTTTCTCACACCACTTATGTTGTGTGTGTTAATTTTATACATGAGTGGTGGGACCAACAGTTTAAAGTCGACTCCGAACGACAGATTTTTGAGAAACTTTTCATGGCAATTTTATTTACTCTCACAGTTTTTGCCAGAAATATGCTGAGAGGAAGTCGCCGAAAAAATACTTTTTGTCGTTTGTTTTGATGTCTGGCCTGGAGCTCGAACCCTGGCTTTACGTCAAATAAGCCTACTACCTACTAGACCACGACGACTTCCAGCATAAAGATATGTTTATTCCGAGAAGAATTTAAATTGGCAAAACAAGAAGAAAATAACCTGCGACAAATGTGTATCTTTTTAATAACTACATATATATACAGCTTGGTTTTCGTCTAGTTCTGCAGTTATAGCGCCCTATAATGATTTCAATCGAAGGTTGCTCTAAAAAAATTACTAAATCATTTATTGTATCTTAATTCCGAAAATGTAGAATGTTCTTTGCCTATTAAATGTTTTCAATGACGCAGCGGAAAGAGGTGTTAAGCTGACAGAGGATTATAATTCGATTCTTACGAAATATGAGCATCTGAAACAGTATATTTTACAAGCTGTTCTGGTTGTCTAACAAGTGAATTATTTAACCCAAATTAAACATTTAATTTAAGATAATTCTCTACATGTATATAAAAGAGGGCAAAACGAAGTATATGTTATCGACAAGCGGGGATAACGCCGCATATTTGATCTCAGATTACGGCCGATACCTATACTTTCGATATAGTGAAGGAAATCCCTTAATGTTATTGTTAATGGCCAGTTAAATAAGTAAGTAAAGTAAGTACACGTATATACATTGTCTAAACATATTTTTAATTAAAAGATAAACATTTAAAAAATATTTCAATGAGGTGTACGTTTATAAAATCTTGGACTATGGCTAGTTTATTTATTTCTTTCCAATTTATTTTCTCGATGTTCTCAAAATTCGAATGTGCTCCACTCAGAGGTTTTTCAAATTCATTTCGTTTCATTTAAATTTAAAGATACGAAGCGCTTAAAAATATTATTTTTTGTAGAGTATTTTCAATAAAAGTTTTGCTTTCAAATATCCAGAACTAAGAGAGCAGTTGTTGTGCCTGATATTATTATCAGGGGGAATAAAATTGACTTGGTTGAATCAGCACCCAATCTGGGTATTATCTTTAATGGTCGGCTAACGTGGTCTAACCACATTAACGTCATCGTTGGTAAAGTTTATGGTATGCTTAGAAACTTATGGGCTATTATAGATTCTACTCCCTTTGCCATACGTATGCAACTGGCTAAAACGTATTTGATTCCTGTCCTTTTACACGGATCTGATTCACAAACTGTGATACTGATGATAAGCGGTAATTCAACCTGGCTTATAATAATATCGTCAGATATGTATGTATTTATTAAAGGACGTCGAGACAATATATCACAATTTTCATACTAGATATTCGGAGTTAATTTTGATAATCTATTAAATATAAAATGCCTTATTCTCCTCCATAAGATTATTACTCTAAAACAGCCAATATACTTATTTAGTAGGATTACATTTGCTAAATCCAACCGCGGTATGAAAATTATCCAACACAGACATAGGACTCTTTTGTCACAACGCCAGTTTTTTGTATACACCATCAGTCTTTGGAATAATTTACCGAATTATATTTAGAATATAGGCAATGCAGTTAAGTTCAAAAAGAAGTTATACAATCTGTTCAAGTAGTTTTTAGCATATCTTGATTTTTTTTAATTTTTTTCTCTCTATTTCTATTAATGATTATTATTTTTAATTTTTCATTTTTTTAATTAATCTTTAAATTTCATTGTATCTTAGTATGTGTATATATTTTTACTTTGTTTGTATATTTCTTTATATTTTTATATTCTGTTCTATGTAATTTTCTTAATTTATTTTTTAGACATATTCATTTTTTTATCCGTTTTTGTATCGATTGCTGTTTCCCGTGATTTTAACACTTTCTTATTCATTTTTATTTCTACGTTATTTCAAACATTTCATTACATATATAATCAATGATTAGTTATTATTTTCTTTCTTTGATGTACTCCCATAGCACTTTCATTTATAAGATTATTATCTTGTTGTGCTATGACTAATAATAATTAAATAAATAAAAATAAATAAATATTTCTGTACTAAATTAAATTTGTTGTGACAAAAAGTACACAAAGTTTTTCATCGATATAAGCAGTATAACAATTTTCATGAAGAAAAGAGTGTTTTTTTTCTCTGAAAAAGAAGAGAAATTCCTTTAGTATTCCTTTATTGCCACCCTAACTATGTGATTACTTGCATTATTTTACTGCCAATACTTTCTTTAGACTGTAAATTCCCTGCTTTTAATGTGGTGGAATCAATACTCAGAGTACTCTTTGCTGTAATTAAAGCAGTGTTGATTGCTAACTTGATGATAATGTTGTGATTATTCCAACAAAATTCACAAATGCCAACAAAAGAAAAATGTGTTTTTAAACATAGTGACATTATCGGTGTTAAGAATTTAACATGAGAAACGCATTTATTATTTGTTTTTTGAAAGACTGTGAAAACAGCATCTAATTTAGACATGTTGAATAATATTTTAACCACTTGAGCGATTGTGCGATATGTTCTAAAAAATTCTGGAACGAAAATAAACTCTTTGTAGGGTATTGACTAATGAAGAAATAATTACTTTTAAGTATCACTCAATTAAGTAAAGCTTTAGATATCACTCAATTAAGTAAAGCTTTTTAACATCTTATTTGTAAATAGCACTCCATTAAAACAAGTTATTTTTATATATTAAATGACAACAACAACAGAAAAAGAACAACTGTAAACCTTTTGCTGTGTTCTTAATTAATATTTTAAATACCAAAATTCATTCCCGTTTTGTAAAGCAAAGTAGAAGTATTAAATTAAATTTATTAAATAAGATAAACTCTTATTGTTTAACTTAAATATAAGCCTGAGTTTATCACAGTGGCGACGAGGCAAAACAATATTAAAATAATTTTTTTTTATAAAAAATAAAAGTAAACCGGTGCAGTTGAAAGTTTCTTTTGAATCGAAGGTAAAGATGACTACGCAAATTGCACAAATAATTGGTAAAGTTCCAAGTTTTGATCATACGCAAAACAATTGGTCAATTTTCGAAAATCAAATGGAACAATTTCTAGTGGCGAATGATATAAATAATAGCGTCAAAAAGAAGGCGATCTTACTGACGTCATTATGCGGTTACAAAATTTAATAAGTCTGAGAAAAGTAGGAGATGCAACAACAACTTATGAGTCGTGTGTGGAGGTGATGAAAAAACATTTTAAGCCACCAACATCAGGTTTTGCAGAAAGGTACAAATTTAACAATGCTTCAAAAGCACCTACGGAGACAGTTAATGAGTCTGTACGTGTGCGATCATTAGCAGTGAACTGCGAGTTGGTGCAAATTTAGCAACAGCGTTTCGGGATAAATTTGTAATGGGGTTGGAAAAAGGTCCGGCCCGGGACAAAATTTTCTTAGAATCAGTAGAATGTACTTTCGACAGAGCGGTGGAAATAGCCAATAATGTTGAGTATGCAAAACACCAATATGACACGGCAGCGGTCAAAGAAGAGCCCGTTAATTTTATAAAAAAAAGCAAATGGCGGACGAAGTAAAAGGGAATCGCAAAGGGTTGCTCAGCAAAAAAATTATCAACAATGTGAAGTCTGCGGTTATAAAAATCACAAAAGCGAGCAATGTAAGTTTAGAAATTACAAGTGCAACAAATGTCAAAAAAGAGGGCATTTAAAAAAAATATGTGTAAAGCAAAAAACTTTAATTTTTTAGAAGATGTTCATAGAGATTTAAGCTTATTTTCTGTTACAAGTTTAAAAGATGGACCTATTAAAATTAGAGTTAAGATTAGTGATAAACCATTTGATATGGAGTTGGATACTGGTTCAGAAAATACGGTTATTTCAGAGAAAACATATATGTCTAATTTTAGTAATTATAGTCTTCGTAAAATAGATATGTTATTGAAAGCGTATAATGGTACAAATATAATACCTATCGGAGCTTGTGATGTGTATATTCAGTACAGCAATAAGAAGAAACTTATTCCTATTATTGTGATTAAACATGGTAGTCCACCACTGTTGGGTCGAAACTTTTTAAAGGCGTTTGAAATCGAGATCTGTAATATAAATCATGCATCGGAACTTCATAAGATTAAAGGTTATCCTATTGTTAGGAAATTTAATAAACTGTTTGATGGTGGTTTGGGTCTATTTAAGTTGAGTAAGGCTGCGTTGAAGCTAAAAGAGGATGCTGTCCCAAAGTTTTTCAGACCGAGACCTTTACCTTTGACCATTAAAAAGAGAGTTGAATTAGCATTAGATGAATTGGTGAAAATGAACATTTTACAACCGGTTGATTATAGCGAAGGTAATGTTAGGATTTGCGAGGATTTTAAGGTAACGTTAAATCCAAACTTAATGATAGAAAGGTATCCTTTGCCTCGGATAGAGGAAATGTTTTCTAAGTTGCATGGAGGGGAGGAATTTACAAAACTTGATTTAAGTATGGCCTACCAGCAAATAGAGCTATATGAGGAATCTCGTAAATATACTATTATATCGACTTCCAAAGGTCAATATACAAGGCTTATATATGGCTTAGCCTCAGCTCCTGCGATTTTTCAAAGGGTCATGGATTCACTGTTGGCAGTTTTGGATGGTGTTGTAGTATTTTTAGATGACATTTTAATTAGTGCTCCCAATCGTCAACTTCATAAGGAGCGTCTCGAACGAGTTTTGAACATATTGAGAGATGTAGGTTTTAAATTGTCACCAGCAAAATGTGCGTTTTATTGTAAGAAAATAGAATACTTGGGTCACGTAATCGACAAACGGGGTTTACACATGAATCCCAAAAAAGTTTGTGATATTTCTAAAATGTCCAATCCTACAAATGTCAAGGAACTGCAAGCATTTTTAGGGGTTGTAAATTTTTATAGAAGGTTTTTGCCAAATGTGTCCACATTGCTGCATCCATTGCATGGATTACTCAGGGCTAATACAGAATTTAAATGGACTGAAGACTGTTCGAAGGCCGTGGAAAAGTTAAAAAATGCCTAGTATCGGAAAATTGTTTGGCACATTTTAACGCTAATTTTAGGACAAGGGTGACTGTGGATGCCAGTCCTGTTGGTGTAGGTGCTGTGTTGTCACAGATAAATGATAGGGGCGAGGAAAAGCCAGTTGAGTTCGCTTCTAGGACATTGACAGATACGGAAAAGCGTTATTCACAACTAGATCGTGAAGCCTGAGTTTATCACACTCTTTAAGTAAAAAAAAGCTATGCTGGTGTTCGTATTGTCTCTATATTTGAATACATCAAAAATTTAAATGTGCAACGCTACTTATCTCAACGAGATCAAAAGCATGACCGGTGGCAAGCACAATATTTTAATTTTTAAAATTTAATGTTGGTAGGTAGTAGGTCGCCGTAGTCTAGTAGGTTTAGGTCTTAGTGGTAGCTTTGATATCAAAAAGCTCACTTGAAAACGCATAGCGGCCCATTGTGACGCCATAGGTGAACGCAGTCTCTGTACTTTCCACCAAAACCAGGGCAGAGGAAGAAGTTGGTCAGCGCAAGGGCTGCACATCTGGCGGGAAAACCAGCCAGAAAGTTTGATAAATCAAGCTATATCCTTGACATAATGAAGTCGCCGTAGTGTAGTAGGTAGTGTGCTGGCATATTAGGCGTAAAGTCAGGGTTCGAGACCCAGGCCATACATCAAAACAAAATACAAAAAGTATTTATATTTCGGCGACTTTCTCTCAGCAGATTTCTGGCAAAAACTCTGTCAGTAAATAAAATTGCCATGAAAAGTTTCTCAAAAATCTGTCGTTCGGATTCGACTTTAAACTGTACGTCCCGCCACTCATATATATAATTAAAACACACAACACGAGTGGTGTGAGAAACTAGGTCGTAATCCTAACTGAAAAGTTGTAATGACCAATTATGTATGTATATCCTTGACATCAATAGCTGATAGCTCCGTCAAGCTCACAAGACGGACCTATATCTGCACCTCGCAAGAGATGGGCATTGACAAAGAAAGTGGATAACAGTCTCCTCTTCCTCAGCGGATCTGCACTCACGGCAGAAGTCGTTAAATGGAAGCCGCATCCTTAACGCGTGTCTACCCATAACACAATGACCTGTAAGCATGGCCACTGTGATTGGGAGCAAGTCCAAGAAACTGGTTGGTATGCCTTCTATCCATCAAGGGATAGGTGAGTCTATCGGTGTATCAGAACTCTTCATTACTCAGGATAGGTTGGCGTCTCAAAAGAATTTCCGCGCAATGGCCAACTTGACCGAGACAAGTGGCATACCCTAGTAGGGTATGGCTTTAAAAAGTAAGGCTACAGTTCAAATCCCAGATCAGACACGAAATATGAAAAAATATTTGTTCCATGCCTTCCTCTCAGTGGATTTATAACAAAACTTTGAGAGTAAAAAAAAAATTGCTATGAAAAGTTTCTACAAAATTTGTCGTTTGAATTCGACTTTAAACTATTGGTCCTGCCACTTATCGTAATCCAGACTTAAGTATTGTTATTCGATTTCTCTGAGACGAGTTATGTGTTGTATAGGGAAATATAGGCAATAACATAAAAACTGTTTCATCGTTTCGAAGTCTTCACCGCATATCCCGCATTCATCTTTTTTTTACCACGCCAATACGTTTCGGGTGTAAGGCGAAGCGCCCCGTGACTATGCTAGCTAGCCTGGCACTTATTTAATTTTAAAATACTCATGATTCTCTGCTCATTAGGATCGCCTCAATGAATATAAATGTTTTAATAGATAAACATTTTTGTATTTACATCTGTATGATGCCTCCTGCTGACTGTAATAACCTGAAAAAACCATTTATTATAAAACATTTAAATGCTAGAGATTTCAAATCTAAATTCAGTAGAAAATGGAGAGATAAAAAAAATTAAACAAAAGATGATACAAATTTACGTTTACAATTTAAAAATTTACATTTACACTAAAACAGCATGTTTGTATGTGCATAAATAGCAACAATAACGACTATAACAATGATAATAACAGAACGTAAATGTCAGCAATAAAATCCTTTTTAAAATTTTTCCAATTTACATACATAGTTGTATCACAATTTTATTTTTGTTGTTTTTTTCCATCAGTTTTTTTTTAATTGAAACCGATAAAAATTGATTACAAGCACATACATATACACTTTTATATTGTAGAACATTAAAATACCACATACAGTCAGGGTCAAAAGTCTAACATTTCTTCTACATTTAGAACTCCAACAACATGCCCAATGGTTCAGTCGCAAACAAACCTCACAGTGGAGGCCAAGAAGAAAGCTTGTTGCCGGAAATGTCACATTTATCCTTCAGGAGGTGCGGTCCAGGAACAGATACCTCGAAGTCAACTAAATCCATTACCAAAAGTTCAGGACATCTGACATCCGCGAACAATATGAAAATTATTAAGTAAAAACAGCATAAGGCCAAGCTTGTTGATTTCTTAATCTGTATGTATGTACACGTTTCTCACCGATTTCTTTGAGTTTTTTTCTATAATATTTCTTACTATTCTATCTCACGATTTTTTAATAAATTTTTTCTGCTAATAAAAATGAATTTGAAGAAAATCTTCTTTAACTACACGGTGCGACAGTCAAAATACCCCCAGCTAATGGCATAGTGTAGGTTGTAAGTTTTTTCGAGTAGAACTCAAAAATCTTTTTTTTTATATTTCTCGAACCCTCCAAACTTCTTTTATTTGACAAAAACGGTTTTTTAATCTTTTCACAGAAAATTATTGACTAACCAAATATTTTTTAACCTATTTTCAAAATCTAAAGTTTTTTGAAAAGGGGACAGATGAGCCTTAAAATGGTATACATAAATACTTTTTTACATTTTGCACTACACTGAAAGAAATAGAAATTATAATTTGGTGCTTGAACAAATGCATCAATTTAAATTAAGAAGTCAGGCGTCCAAATACAAATCCAGAAGTAAAAAAAAAACAACCTTTCTATTTCGAAAAAAATGGATAATACTTCTGCTGAACTGTATCAAACAGAAATTGTAAATACGCCAAAAAAATGCGCGTTTAACAAATATAGCATCTGTCTGTTCTTCGAATGTAGAATCTCCTTTTAAATTTATGCAGATTATAGATAAAAGGTTTGATAAGCTAGCCGATCAACTGCAGTCCACTTTGAAGAATATGTTTCAGCAGTATGAGGAACGTCCATTGAACGAAATAGAAAAAAGCTAAATATGGCGATAACCGAACTGGACATTTTAACAGATCGGGTGACTCAATTGGAATCTTGCATCAGTGACATTAAAAATAATAACACTGAGAAGGTTGTTGACCTCACCAATGAGACAAATAACTTAAAGCAAGAAATTGCTCACCTGAAAGCAGTCAACAGGAAACATGACAATGCAGTTGTTGCTAATGAACTACGTGTTACTGGTGTTCCGGAACAACAGAATGAAGATCTTACTACTCTATATTCAACAATCTGTGAGACTGTTGCCATACGTCATCCGGAAATTATTGGAAAAAGAAAAATCTTCCGGGCAGAATTTCTGCTAATAAACAATCTAAGGTTGACCCACCAATAATCAAAAATTCAAATCGCCGTATGATCGAAACGTAGTCCTTAGGTCCATTTCATCCTATATAAAGATGCGTAAGAATGTTTTGCCATTAAACAAGTTTGGTTTTGATAGCTCGGTACCGTTCTACGTCAACGAGAATGTAACCTCAGAAAATTATCATATTTTCCAACGGGCCTACAGCTTGAAGAAAAAAAAGCTAATACTTGGAGCCTTTACCAGCCGTGGATTGGTTTACATTAGGCGCCAAGAACATGAGGAGCCAATATATGTGAAGGACATAGACGACTTGAATCTTTTTCGTGATGGATATAATGCACAAGAACGCATATAATAAATACCATCGTAAATATACTTTAATTTTAAATTTTGTAACTTTTCTTTATGTTTTAAATTATATTATTTATGTTTTTATCCTGGCATTAATTTTAATTGTTGTTAGCTTAATTATTGACATTTTTATTTCAACCTTTATTTGTATTATTGTTAATTTTAATTGTATTATTTTAATTTACCTTGGATTGTTTGTTAGTGTGTGTGTTTATCTGTTTACTGCTTGCAAGTACATTGCTTACATTGCTTTTTCATTTTTTTGACGTTAAATTTGACTTCTCAGCTTGATCGGGAGGAAGTTGGTTCCCATCATAATCTCTCCATTTTGCTACGAATTCTTTGCCGACAGACAACAGGTCTTCATATATGCCATTTGAATGCTCAGAGCCTCAATAATAAAATCGACGAATTCCGCTACACATTTGAGAACTCGAAAATGGACGTTATTTGTATTTCGGAAACTTGGTTTAATTATAGTTCGCCCGACAGCATACATGGACTGAATTGATATTGCCTTTACCGCTCTGACAGACTTTCCCACGGTGGTGGTGTGGCAATTTATGTGAAATCCCACATTCAATGTAAACTGGTTGGTAGAAGTTCGGAGAATAATACCCATACTCCAAATATTGAATACCTGCTTTTGGAGATAATTAACTGTGGCAGAAAGCTTTTACTATGTACTGTGTACAGACCTAATAGGACTATCGACATTGGACCACTGATCGATGAATTGACTAATATTTGCATGGGTTACACTGACATCATAATAACCGGCGACTTTAATGCAAATGTTTTAGTGGACAGGAGATTAATGTTTGACCTAAGTGCCATAGGTTTGGGGTTAGTAAATGAGGTTATGCCCACCCACTTTACGTCATCTTCTGCTACGATACTTGATCTTTTCTTTGTTGACAATTGTTCTAGTGTGTTACTATATGACCAACTTTCTGCACCGGCTTTCTCCAGACATGATTTTATTTTCCTGTCTTATGACTTCAAAATATCTTCGAAGGAGAAGAAAATAACTTTCCGGGATTTTAGAAATATTGACGTTCCATCATTGAAAAATGAATTAATGAGCATACCCTGGAACTTGGTTTTCTATATGCCAAATGTTGACGATCAGGTGAATTTTTTACACAGCAATATTCAGAGTTTGTATGACAAATATGTACAGATAAGGACGAAAACAATGCGTGCCAACGAGAATCCATTGTTCTCGAATGAGATAAAGGAACTGATTAGTAGCAGGAACAGAGCCTACGAACGCTGGAAGAGATACCGAACTCCTGAAATTAGGTAAATTTATAGGAATTATAGAACAAAGGTGAACTACGAAACTAGGTCCGCTAAGTGTAGATATTATGGAGATAAATTTAAATCCCCTATGTCGTCCCGGTGTAAATGGAGGGAAATTAAACATATGGGTGTCTTGGATAATAATGATAATAATACTACTCATGATATAGATGTAGACAAATTGAATTTTGAATTCTCGAATATCCCTATACCTAAATCGAACATCAGTTACTATAACTATAACCTTACGGATATAAGTATTTCTTTTGATCTGAATGGCAATGGCTTTCAATTTTCGAACGTCAACCTTGGGGACGTGTATGAAGCGTTTAGAGGCATCAAATCAAATTCAATTGGCTACAATGAAATGCACCCAAGGTTCCTGAAAATTATACTGGACTACATTATTGTGTATATGGCACATTTATTTAATACTATTCTGACGACATCAGTATTTCCTTCAATGTGGAAGCACGCGAAAATTATCCCCTTACCCAAACCTGATGGAAAGAACAGACCAATTGCGATTCTACCTTACTTGTCTAAGGTTTTCGAACGTTTGGTTCATGGGCAAATTAGCAAACATTTGTACGAAAATTCTTTACTGACTAACAGACAGTCTGGTTTCAGACCCAAACACAGCTGCGTTACGGCATTAGTGGATGTTGTAGAGGAGTTGAGGTCAAAAAAGGATCAGAACATGGTACTTCTAGATCACTCAAAGGCTTTTGATACTGTTGATCATGACATTCTTTGTCACAAGTTGATGGAAACGTTAAATTTTCAACATCAGCAGTAAAACTTTTACGTACATACCTGTATAAGAGAAGTCAGACAGTGCACTATGGCGATGCAAAATCATTTAGCAGCCTGGTCCGGAGAGGAGTACCGCAGGGTTCAATTCTCGGACCACTGCTTTACATAATGTATTCTAATGACCTACCTTCTCGTATAACTCACTGTGGAATTCAAATGTATGCCGATGATGTCCAACTCTACTTTAGCTGTTTTAGAACTGACATCGACAATTGTATATTGAGACTGAACCAGGTCCTCGACAGTATATTTAAATGGGCCACTGCGAACGGTCTTTGCATGAACGCTAATAAGTCTAAAGCTATCATAATTGGAAAAATTGGCGTTTTGCCGGACTTACTGCCACCATTATTCGTTGGGGACTCGCCCATAGAATTGGTACAATATGCCAAAAACTTGGGTATTACTTTTAATAGTCAACTCTCCTGGACTGACCATGTTAATATGATTTGTGGGAAGACTTATGCTATGCTCAGGAATCTTTGCAGGACTCAGTCCTTTACGCCTGTTAATATACGTATGCTCTTGGCGAAGACGTACCTGATTCCAACCCTCTTATATGGATGTGAGCTTTTTGCGGGTTTGGACTCTGTCAGCAGGAATAAACTTAACGTGACGTATAACAACATTGCAAGATATATTTTTGGACGCACTAGATATAGTAGTATATCGTTTTTTGCCTATAAAATCTACGATATGACACTGGAAAACCTCTTAAAATATCGTATGCTAATTTTTCTACACAAGATTGTTTATTCAGGGGAACCGAATTATCTATTTACTAGACTAAAATTTTCCAGAACTAACAGGGGCTATAGGATAAACGCCGTAAGGTTCCAGAAACAGGTGTCTGAAAGGCACTTTTATGTTAATGCAATTCGTTCATGGAACCAACTTCCGCCAGAAATCCAATTGAAAAGCAATGTAATAATTTAAAACTGCAATTTTAACACACTTTTCTTGTCTTTAAAATTTACCATTTAATCAATCAAATTTAATTAATAGAATTTTGCTTTTTTTGTGAAAATTACATACATATATATATAACTATTACTTTAATTATAACAATATATAAACAGTACTATTAAATAAGATTAAATGCTTGTTGCACTGAAGTTAATCAATAAATAAATAAATAAATAAAATAAATAAATATATGGGTCAAACTTACGTGTTATGAGTTTTGATCGCGTAAACTTGGTAAAAAAATGATTATTTTTCTCATTTTTTTCAAGTTTAAATTTAGAATTGCAGAATTTAATTAAATAATATAAAATAAGTGATGTCATTCTGAAAGTGCAATATCTTGTGAAGAGACTGACATTTTGTTTGATCAAATCGGACAAAAATTACCGTAGTTATTATTTAAAAAGTCTAACAGTCGAGTTATATTTCATTTATTTAATTTTTTTTTTAATTAAAGTTCGCCACTATGAATTGACAAACTTGAAAAAATATGAAACAAATTCGCATTTGCAAATAATACATATATGTATACCGTTTTTAAAGACCAACCATCCCACTCCTTTCTAATAAGGTTTAAATTTTGGACATCGATTCAGAAATATTTGTGTAATCAATAAATATGTGCGTAAAATACAAAAAAAACAGTTTTTGCAAATAAAAAAGTTTGGAGGGTTCGAATATAAAATAAAAAAAGTATTTTTGATGTCTACGCAACCTAGTGAATAACTTAGTCTATATAGTTACGCGGGCGTATTTTCGCTGTCGCAACATGTAATTATTGGCTTTAGAAACTTAGAAGTAATTTGGGGGTATGAAGTTTTTTGTCCATGACTGTATAATACTACGCATTGTTCGGTCATATATTGTTTAAATAATAGCATAAAAACTGCTAGTGCAGATGTATATGGACAGAGATGAATACGTTTATTAAAAGTTGTTGTAATGCATACGTCATGAATATTAAATTGATTTATTTCAATGAATTTTTTCTACCATGCTATTAAGGATAACATAGGCTGTCATAGAGCACCTTATCTTTACCTCCTTTTTGTTGTCGTAGTTACAATAATTTTTCCAGATAGACAAGTGATTTAGTCTACTGTAACAAGTTTTCGGATGGTCCATTCGTTATTGTCTAGAAACAACGACCTTTTTGGACATGTATTGATTTAGTGGTGATAATCCGTTTTTGCGGACTGAGTTTTACTCTTTGTCAAGAAGTGACAGCTGCCTGATTTCCAATAACATTCGTTGTTGATGTTGTTCTCCCCTTTGGTGCAAGCAAGGGTTACTATCGGCCTAAATGGAATTTTTTGATAGGATTGAATTATTTGAATTATAAATGTAGTCGACATAGTCTAGTAGGTAGTATGTTGACTTATTAGACGTGAAGCCCCGATTCAAACCCCATGTCTGACGTCTTCAACAAAACGAAATATGAAAAATATTCCTTTGCCGACGGCCTTTCAGCAGATTTCTGGCATAACTCTGAGAATAAATAAAATTACCATGAAAAAGTTTCTCAGAAATCTGTCTTTCGGAGTCGACTTTAAACTGTAGACATAAACATGTTTATCTCATTTATTTTATGGCTTTTAAGGCATGTTTTTATTCTCGAAGTTAGAGGTGTTTTTGTAAAGTTGCCTCAAAAGTTTTAATAAAAAAAAAACGTTATAAAATTTTGTAAATTTGGAATGTAAAAAGTTATTAAACAATACGAATAAATAAAATATTTTACTTTTTTTTGTAACAAATAAAATAAAAACAAAGTTACAAATCGCATGAGGTTTTGTAAAAGGAAACTGATGAAGTTGGTACCACGTGATACACATATGCATACATAACTGGTTATTACAACCCTTCAGTCAGGACTACCCCCTAGCTCCTCACATTACTTATGTCGTGTGTGTTATTTTATACATGAGTGGCGGAACCAACAGTTTAAATTTGACTCTGAACGATAGATTTTCGAAAAACTTTTCATGGCAATTTTATTTACTCTCAAAGTTTTTACCAGAAATCTGCTGAGAGGAAGTCACCGAAGAGATCCAGTATTCTCCAGATATAAGGATCCCGGATAAAATAATTCCAAGCTTAGCATCACTGAAATTTAGACAATTTATTTCGATGTACACTGAGCGCCAAAAGTGAGTAAACACCACTGAAATAATTCATTTTCTTAGGATAGCGGGAAAAGTAAATGAGAATAGTCGAATAAATTTAAAAAATAAAAACGTTAATTTATTTCTTACAAAATGATAAAGGAATTTTTTCACATTTAAGAACAAAACTGTTTTATACTTCAGAACAAAAGTGTTAACTCACTTATGGCGCTCACTGTATGCTTCCCGCTTTTAATCAGCAGCTTTCTTACAAAAAAATTCGTTCATATGCATCCGCTTTGTGACAACTTGCTTTTCAAAATTGATTCTGTTCTCTAACTCCTGCGTTCGTGCCATAAAATGTTTTCAAATTTCTTGAGCTATTGGAAACCAATACATACATAACATAATTGGTCATTACAATACTTCAGTCACGATTACGAGCTAGTTTCTCACACCACTTATGTTGCGTGTGTTAATTTTATATAAGAGTGGTTCTCAAAGTCCGACCGACAGATATTTGAGAAACTTTTCATGGCAATTTTTATTTACTCTCAGAGTTTTTGCCAGAAATCTGCTGAGAGGAAGTTGCTGAAGAAATATTTTTTGTATTTTTTTTTTTTTGATGTCTGGCCTGTGGCTCAAACCCTGGCTTTACGTCTAATAAGCCAACACACTACCTACTAGACTACGGCGATTTCAAAGCCAATATTTACCATTAAAAACATACGGCAGATTTATTGGAAGTTTGGTTAGTCGATAGACTGCTTCCCCAAAATACTTATATAATACCGTTTATATATGAGTGTCGTGTTAGTAGCAATTTGAAGTCAGTTTTATTGTCTTCCAATAATAAACACTCTTTCTAGTTTTAGTCCATGGACAATCGAAGCGGTTGCACTTTTTAATGTCTTCTATTCTCAGTCAATAAGAACATTCTTTTTTCAATTTATGTGTTTGTTTTTTATGAATCAGGAGTAGAATGTAATACAGGTAGGGACAAATATTTGTGACTATTTTCTATTCCCGATTGTAATTACTCATCAGAAAATAAATCTAAATTAATGCTTTTTTACAACACCTTTGATTTTTTGTGGTTTTCAATTAAAAATGTATGAAGTTCGAGTCCAAAATAAATTTTGCTATTGCAGCAAGTTTTATATTAGAGAGCGTGTTCGATGTTAGAAAATTAGAGGTCAGAAACGTTCATCTCTTGATGACAAGGTAGATGAAGTGAAAGACAGTATCTTTCTCCTCCTCAAAACCGAAGTTCCTGCAGAAGTCAATTGTTGTAAAACCGAGTCCTTCGGCATGCCTACTAAAAGGACAATAGCCCGTATGAATTGCTATTTTGCAATTGAGTGATTCTTAATTTCTCCGAGAAATCCTCGGCTTTAATGGACAAGGACGGACGTTGGAACAATGTTCGTTAAGAAGTTAATCACAGCCTGGCATTCTCATTAATCAAGGTATTTTCAGGGAAAATCCCACCCTGTTCTTCTATTAAAATTCAACCAAACTTCATAAGTACAAATCAACTGTACATTCTAAAAGCCTTTCTAAATATATATTAACATTGCTTTGCTGGTCTAAATATATGTATGTTTCTTTAAGTTTACAATATAATTTTAATAAAATAACTTAAAAAAACAAAAATAAAAACAACGTAAGGCAAGTGTGTTTATTATAGAAATTCTATTCGTATGAGTTTATATCGTTAGTGTAATTCGCAAATGTGTTAAGGCCTTTTTTTCAAATTTTACAGGAGACACGAAAACATAGCAGGTTTTTCAGTTTTTAAAATTTGTAAACTTTTTAAACTCAATTATTTTTACAAAATAGCTCTCTTTAAATGACCTAGATCAAAAATTAAGAATAATTAATATTCGTGGAGTTAGCACGTGATTTTAATATTTTTCGTAGTTTTGTGGACTTAGCGTTTTTGCTAACCACAAAATTACAACAACTTTAAACTACATAATGACATTTTTGTTGTTGTAAAACATGTATTTTGTATAATGCTAGCGTTTTGCATTAAAATCTCAATTTTGGAAAAAGTGGACTTAGCGTCTTTGCGAATTAACTAACGATATGTTTTGTATGAACATTTTTGTAACATATAACAATGCTACAGAATTTGATACGTTTTAATACTTTCAAAATGTGTTCTCAAATAATTCCCAACTTACTTTCAAATACTCACTCAATATTTGCACAAAGAGAAAAACAGCAAAATCAGAAGAAATCTTGAAGAGGGTGAGACAGATGTTACTCAACAAAGAATGTCTGTGTATTAAATGAAAAACACAATAATTCGATAAGACGGAATATAAAATCAGGAACATATATTAGTATGCATTAGTATAATTATATTGCCGTTGGCCGACGATGATATCGAGCCATAACCGCAAAAAAAGCTTAAGCGACATATTTTTCATATATCGTTTTTTGTAATAAATAGATTCATTACCGTCATTTGCATCATCTATAAAAATTTCAGGGTCACACTGTGCACCGTTATGAATTTATAACAAAAAGAATTTTAACTTAAGTGCATTTTGAAAATTTGTTTGTTTTTTTGTGACAGCGACTTGTCGCTTAAGATAAAATTTTCTTCATAAAAAAATTGAAAAATATATTGTTTGAAGTATTATTTTAATTTTCGTATGTAAATATCTAAAAAATTTATAAAACATGACAGAGGTGAATAAGGAAGTGTTAAAGTTTTGTTAAGGTTTTGTGTTAAATAAAATTTTTTTTCTAGAAGTTTAATAAGCGCTCCCTCGTTCCATACAGCGATTCAGACACATCTTCTGATGAAGAAGAAACCTGTGTAGGACATAGAGGATATAAAAGGCAAGGAAAATTATCTTTACGGCTGAACAATGTAAAGATTCGCAACACAAGTGTTCTGTCTAATCCGTGTAAGAACAAAAAATGTGGTAATTCGTACAGTAAAAAAGGTGTATATAAGCTTTACGTGGAACATTTGAGAACAATAGAAAAAAAATTGTCCCAGTTGTCATTAATAGTGTTTCGAAGCATTTTGAAAAACAACTTCCACCTAGGCTTTCATATGCCTAAGAAAGATAAATGTACTACTTGTGAAAGTGTCAAGAGCTTGAGTAGTGAATCGAAAAATAAATTGCAGGCAACAAAAATATATCAAATGCACATAATGACTAAAGACAAGTCAAAAGAATTTTTTTTAGCGGACCAGGAGAAGAGCAAAACCGATTCTTCATTTCTATGTGTTAGTTTCGATCTGCAAAAGGTACTTAATACACCACACGGAAACGCTATAACACTGTTTTACTCTAGAAAATATGCATTCTATAAAGCTTTTACGAAAGTGGCACCAGAAACGGGTATTGATTTTTATGGGGAGAAAATGATGGAAAAAGAGGTTGTAATGAAATTTCAACCCTTGTCTACAAATATTTAAAACTTGTTGATGCACGAAAAACGTGTTCGTCTATCAGTCTATATTGCGACGGCTGTACGGGACAAAATCGAAACAGAGCTATTCTTGCGACATTATTTTATTTTATTAAAAATTTAAATTACATTAAAAATATAAAAATAACTTATTTGTTACCCGGCCATACAATGATGCCAGTGGATTCAATCCATAGCACCATTGAATCCTTTACACGCAACAGAACTATATGTGCGCCAAGTGAATGGTATACTCTAATATCTAAAGCAAGGACTAATCCAAGAAAATACGATTGCGTAGAAATAAATTATACCGAGTTCAGAAATTGGAAAACATTTGCGTACACAATGTTTCCTAACTCAATAAAAATTTCGTTGAACAATTTACGTTCTGCTATACGTTCTGAAAAAGATAACCCGAACATAGGTCTTAAATATGGTTATTTTGAAAATTCTGAAATAAAATATTTTGATATAAATACGATTTTACGATTTAGACGACACTCTGAAATACTAGCCAAGGGACCTACAGAATTATATAAAAGTCCATTGAAAATTTCCTCTACAAAGTACAGAGATTTAAAAACACTCTGTGACAACAAAATCATGCCTGAAAGATTTCACCACGAATTTTTAAATTTACAACATGATCATACCATAGAAGACTTGCTGCCTGATACCGATGAAGAAGACAATTCCCTTTAGATATAAAAAGTAAATAATTGTTGTTTGGAAATGTTAAGTTTTACGACTTTTTTTTATTATTTTCTTGTAACCACGTACAGTGTTCATAATGATATATAAAACATTTTCATTTTTCGTTGTTAATAAAAAAGTTTGAATAAAACTATCTGAATGGTTTTATTTTATATATTGTAACCTTTAAAGGAAAAGTCCTAACTCTCTTTTTTTTTGTAAGCCCCAAAAAATCTCTACTTAAAAACACGAGTTAGGGCCTATCTATATTGAGGCAACGACATGTATGTATGTATACGAAACAAAGAAAAAAATCGAGTCCTTTAACACCTATTTCCCATATTCTTACTGTTAGACATTCACTGTATTAATTACAAAAATATTTAATTTCTAATACAAATAAAAAGCCTTTTATATATAAAAACATAGATTTATGTATAAAATGTTATAATAATGACCTAAAACGAATTATATTAAGAAATATAGTTTAGTAAATGAAAAAAAAATCCTCCGTCATAAGAATATTTTATCTTAACCGACAAAAATTTTTCCCAGTAGTTAATCAGAATGACAGCAAAAAAGCTTAAGCGCCAAAAATTGCTGTTATTATGCTTATATGAGAAACCAATAGCATTCATTTTATGCATTGGAACAAAATGTGTCTTCAAACAAAATTTTGTTACTCTAACTTGATCTGAACAAGAAATAAATAATAAAAACCTTCCCCTGTAAAATTTCGTTTTTGACGCTTGAGCTTTTTTTGCGGTTATGGCTCGATATGTTGATAATAGAAAATACCCTTGGCAAATATTACAACAGAACTATTTATTATTGTATTTCCTTTTAAGTTGCTTTGAAATTTTAAGTAACCTGCTCTGGTCAAAACATTGAATGGTTTTGTTTGTGTTTTCCATACAGACGTTCATCTAAAACCAATTGACTTATAGTAACAGCACAAAAATTTCATTTGTTGGCACTAATTTAGAAAGCGAAAAGAAAAATACTATTTAATAATATAATAGACTAGCTGTATTATGCTCGTGTTGCTGCGCCACCAACTAAAATAAATTTGAAGGAAAGACATTACACGAATGTGTATTATTTTATTATTTTATTAATTTTGTTTCCCGTTGTCCTGGTGTTTCAGATGAACGGGCCTGAGTAGTAAGCATTCGATCAGTTGTTCTCGTTGTGTCTCGTTGTTCAAGTGATTCAAGCGAACGGATCTCAGCGGCATATATTCGAAGATTTTTCAGTCTCAATGCTCGGCTGATTTTAAGGCTCGTAATGCTCTTTTCTTCCGTGCTTGAGGTGTAGGTCGACCAATTGCTTGTCATTCATTTTGAATAATTTTCAGTGACGCCATCCATCGGAAATTAATCGCACCAACATCCGTCGACTCATGCACAACAACTTTGTTAAATAATGCACAGTTTACGATTTAATTCATTTTGAGTAATTTTCAGTGGCACCATCTGTCGGAAATTGGTCATTCCAACTTAGAAACATTCGTCAGCTCATGCGCAACAAATTTGCTAAAGATCATAACATGATCAAATGCACAGTTTACGATTCTATAAGGTACATACAAACAAACATTCATTTTTATATATATAGATAGATAGACTATGGGATGTGACACGCCCACTATAGCCAATCCGCCCATTTTGTTCATATATACGTCAAAGGACTTTAGCTGTTGCAGTTTATGAGATATGCGACATTAAATACTTATTGAGTATGTGGGCCTTGTCTACTTGAAATTTTAAAATAAAAAGTAGCCTATAGTTCCTTCGAGACATACAGGAAGGTACTGTTAAAATTTAAAGAAAATCGGTCCAGTCGTTTAGCCGTCTATAGACTGCAGGCAAACAAACCCACGAACAAACCCACGAACAAACCCACAAACAAACCCTCAAACAAATTAACACACATTAATTTTTATATATATAGGCGTATTTCAATTACTGTCGTGTATAAAATATTACATAGAGCTGACGGGTGCCGTATATGTAATATTTTGTTAGACAATAACAATCATACTTTTTTATTTTTTTTATTTTATTTTATTTTATTTTATTTTATTTTATTTTATATTATTTTATTTTATTTTATTTTATTTGCCTATTTCAACATAAAAAGTAACCTATAACTCCTTCCAGACATACAGGAAGATACTGTAAAAATTTCAAGAAAATCGGTGCAGCCGTTTAGCCGTCTATAGACTTCATACAAACCCACAAACAAATAAACACACATTAATTTTTATATATAAGAAGATTTGGGGAATGTTGAACTAACCGGATTTATTTATAACAAGATACGAGTTAAAAAACCGTCCTTGAATGTTAAAAGGCAATTAACAAGTATGTCATGGACGGTACGCATTATATGGCTAGCTTGCCATTGAGAAATGAGAATGCGAATATTCTGTCCAATGGAGCTAGAGCAGTGCATACCATAGAATCGGATAACCCATTGCCCTCCATTGCATTGAAGTCTGAACTGCGAAAGTAAATGAAATCGTGGCATCGACTATTGTGAAACACAATAGGAAAAATTGAGAAAATATTTTTTTTATGTTGTTCATAGCCACTGTAAGTTCTTGAGCACTTTCCATTTGTGAAATATTCAGATACCATGGGTAAACTTACTCGCAAGTTGCGTCGAAACCAATGTTTACGACATCAAAAGACAGAAAGTACAGAGAACGTACAGCAACGTACCATTTGATCGTGAGGTCACCACGCAAGCAGTCAGCTCCGGTGAGGTTAACTTGATATTAAAATGGCAAATTGAATAAGGAATGCAAGGCAAATCCACGCAGTTGCTAAGAAGAGGGTTGGCAAAACTATATTCACGGAAAAATGATGGGAAACGAAATATTCTCTTGAACCAAGTGGGCTATCTAAACTTTTGTTGTGCGGACTGCCTCAAGTTAGAGGTCCCACTTAGGCCAGCATGAGGGTACCTATGTCCTGTCACATGTAAAGGCGTTACAGTTAGCATTCAATGATCTGAAATTTCTCCAAGAAATCCTAGGCATTTATGGACAAGGAAGGAAGTGAAAACTATGTTCGTTAGGATATTAATCGCAGCCTGGCTGTCCTAGTATATCCAAAGATTTTTAAGAAAAGACGTGCCACCCAACAAGCATTGCGCTGCTTTCAAAATTGCCATGACTTCTACTGAAGAAACGCTTCCCTTAATAATTATACCACAAACCTAAAGTTAGACTTAAAAAGAGTTAAAAAGTTTTGCTAACCAGTAATGTTAAATTTTATACTCTGGCTGTAGTATCGTTCACAAATATTATTATTTTTTGCTATTTTATTTAGGAACTACATTAGGAATCAAAATAATGAGAAAAGTTACACACAGTAATGAGATGGAAATCAATTTTAAGGAAATATGCGTGTTAGCAAAATCAGTTGGGAGAACTAACTAACAACAAAAAAAAAGTCAGTAACGAATACCACATAATCAATTTTGTATGATAACCTAGAAATTAATTTCAGAATTAGACAACAAAACTTTAGTTAAGTGTCTTATGGGAAAAGAATAGAGTCGAGTTAGAAGTAAAAGAAGTAAATACAAAAAATTTACAACCTAACGGAATCTCATATAATATTCTACGTATACATACATATGTATATATGAAAGCACAACATGAAGAGAATAAAGCAATTTACTTAAATTCCCAGCAGTAAAATGGGGTTTTAAAAACATGGTAGTCAAGTTATTCATTTTCATTTACTTTTTACGTGTGGTGGGGTTATTAGCGTTTTATTCCATATTTATCCTGTAGTCTGTTAGAAGTCCTGCTAAGCTCATTAATTAAAAATGAATAAAATTCGCTAAATTGTATAAATTTCATGAAATTTTCTTTCATGCACTACATTTTTTGTAAAAACATTTCTTTTATCGAAAAAAAATTTACAAATTTTATTTTCTTTTCGGATATCCGCCTTGAATTTTTGATTTTAATTCACTTGTTGAAGTAGACTCGTTATGATATTTTAGGTTGCTTCAAGATGCGACACTTAACCAAATCTACTGAGATCTTATCTATTTTTTTATTTTTGCTTTATGGCGCAATTTATTGACTATGCCTCAAAAAAAATTTTTTTTGTTTGGATTTTTATTATAATTTCTTTTTGTAATTGCTAATAATATTTTTATTATAAAAAAGAGCATAAACATGGAATGGACGACAGATAAACAGGTCATTATTGCTATCATTGGATTATTTTTTCGAGAAATAAAATGTTTACATTTTTTACAGCAATTCATTAATCTACTCATTTCCCGTTCATTGAAACAGGCAGTTTCCCAACGAAATTAAGAAATGAAAGTTTATTTTTTTTTAATGTATATCCCATATAGGGACCTTTTGTTCTGAGGTTGTTGTAATAAAATAAGGAGACCAACCAAGGATCACATGCCAATTGAAATACATCTAAGCCATCATGTAGGCTTGTTGTGCACTCACCACCTTACTTTCTATAGGAAGTCTGTATCTTGTACAAACCCCATTAACTTCTTCCAGTCCATTCCTCTGAGATGGCTTATGTCTGGTATAGTGTCATATTCAAAATATTAGAATCTAGCTCTTACGAAAGCTGGGCAGTGAACCAAAAAGTGCTTCATAGTTTCAATATCTGCACCGCGTGCTCTGCATTAATCATTTCCGACCACACCAATGCGGCTAAGGTGTACATCGGCACCCATTGTATCTCTATGTTGTCACAGGTACTAATCCATATGTAGAAGCGGTATAAGTTCTAAATGGAGCCTGACTCTAAAAATAATGCACTGGGTCTACACTATCTTATGTTTTAGTAGTGTAGTGGACATCTATGGACAGCAAATACAACATTAGGATAATTCATAGGGTTCAACGATAGGGACAAGTAGTGCGATGCGAACTTCACCCACAAAGACTTTGGATACAATACTCTTCATCCAACTAGTTATATTCAGGCTTTGGGGTAAGGGTCAACCAGGACACCAAGTGGTGCTTTTTTGCTTGACGCTCAGTTATCCGATAAGATGCCTAGCCTATCAACAACAACCAATTGAATCACTCTAATACCAGATCAACTTTCATGGTCAAACGGATACCTGCCACAGTTGCCCGTGAAAACTAGCAACTACGCGGATGACATGAAACGTTACACATTATATGGGCGCCTAGTCATTCAATGAAAATGAAGAAGTGTATATTTTGTCTACCATAAGCTTAGATAACCCAATGTCTTTCAGTGCGTTAAAGACCATGCTGGGAAAGTGGGTGGAAAAGTCACATCGTCTATTCTGGAATAAAGACACTGTATGAAAAATTCTAAAAACATTTTAGGGGAGATCCTAATTAAGGGCGAACCATCAGTATTTTAAAACTAAACAGTGAGGACCTCCGCTTTACATACACTGAAACCAAAATTTCCGTAAATAATGTGACAAGATATTTAGACTTGAGGATATTTCTTTACATATCAGCTAACAAAAATGTGTATTCATATTTATGTACGTCTTTTTTTAGTAAAAATTTACAACTTTAGTCAATTATTCATATTGAACAAATTTCTTAATATGAAGAAATGAAGAAATTTCTTCGATATGAATAAAATGCTTTCGTTATTTTGCGGAATGTAAATATGACGAAATTTAGTTGAATTTACTATTAATTTTTATTTATATGTATTAAAAAATAAAATAAATAAAAAAGTATGAGCGTTATTGTCTAAAAAAATATTACGTATACGTCACCCGTTATTTTATCTTCTTCTTCTTATATAAAAATGAATGCGTGTTTATTTCTTTGTGGGTTTGTTTGAAGTCTATAGACGGCTAAACGGCTGGACCAAGAGCATTACGAGCCTCAAAATCAGCCGAGCATTGAGTATATGCAGCTGAGACCCGTTCGCTTGAACCACTTGAAGAACGAGAAGTGAGATTAGAAACTGATCCAATGCGTACTACTCAGGCCCGTTCATCTGAATCATCAGGACAACGGGAAACAAAATTAATAAAATGATTCAAAATTAATTGAACATTTGTGTAATGTCTTTCCTTAAAATTTATTTTAGTTGGTGGCGCAGCAACACGAGCAGGGTACAGCTAGTTAATATATATACATAATTATGTATACAATATATAATAAATGCATCATCATACATATACGTATATACTGACATATACATAACATCCATAAAACAATGATGAATTCAAATGTAACTAAGCAATATGCAGTTAAACAGGTTTCATATTGATCGTGTTATTCGAAAGAAATATTTTCCAAATTATATTTTCCATTAACGGTATTACAGAAGGGTCTTTTGATGGCCTTTTGCCATGACATTAAGCTATTTTCAAACTGCATTTGAACGCCCAATTTTATGCTCCACTTTTGGCTAACGTGCTGAGGATTCATAACTTTTAGCGCATCTATATATATCTATACATTCACTTTTAAATATATGTATGTATAAAATATTATTAAAAATTGAGTTATATATTGTACGCAATAAATAAATACCATAAAAAGCGTCAAAAAGGCTTTAAAAATTCCACTCATTTAACAGTGTTGCCTGTTTTATCCGTAGTCATCCACGAGTTTGCGCATTCATTTGCATTGGTTTGTAAATATGTAATTATTGTATCATTCTTATAATTTTTTTTGCTCTTATAACACTTCATATTTTTAAATTTAATAGAAAAAACTCACTTTAAATTAATACTTTTTTTAATTAAAAAACACAATTTTTTTATAATCACAGGTTCGTGATTCTGACAATAATTATTTCCAACGCCTACTTCGTTTATTTACAATTTCGAAAATAATTGATTGAATTAACGAACTTTCCTTAATTTTACTATAATAAAGGAGTTAAATTGACGAAATTTATTTAATTTAATTTGAAAATTTTATGGATTTCTTCATTTTAGTGCACACTTCATTTGTTATTTTTGATTTACTACATAATATTGTCGCATAACATTTGTATCACTAACCAAGGAATCATCAATTTTACAACTATCCTGATATCCTTTAGACAAATTCAATTACTATTCTTATGTTAACGTATGTATGTATATGCAAACATTCTCTACAACACCTACATTATTTGCCAAATTGATTTACAACAAGCATTAGGGTTAACAAGATTAAAAGGTTTGTTTTCATTAACATACCATATGTACAAAGATTTCAAATTGTCCATTTGTTTTGTATTTCATTTCATTTGCCATTATGTGTTGTTTGTCTATGACAGCAGCAACTGAAATTTAAAGTGAATAAAATTGGAAATATGGATACTGGAAATGACATTAAAAAAGAAACAATTTTTTTATATTGTTCCATATAAATCTACAGCATCTAAAAAAGATGACATTGTCATTCTAGTGCTGACAATATATACATGTCTATTGTGAAATATTTGTTTAAAATTTATTTTTAATTTCACATTGTCGAATACCACAAACGTTGTTTTTGTTGTTACTTTCTTTATCAAACATACATATATTTAAAAATTGTTTGTATAAATATGGTATCACTTTCCTTTTTTGCTCTTCGAAATAAAATGTTTTGTCGCTTATGCTGAAACAGATTCGATTGCGCCTCAATTTATGCCAAATTCTGTTTCCCTCTCTTAGTGTTCGAACGTATTATTTAGTATTTTTAGAAGAAAAAAACATGTATTTAAAAATAAATAAAATAAATTTAAAGACAATTACAAATAATTGAAAATAAATGGCACGTCTAATAGCCATAGCTGCCAGATCTGACGATTTAGCGTCATTTTGACGATTTTGTGCGCCGAAAAATGTCATATTGACATTCATACCCTTATTTTGACGAAATTAAAAATAATACATAATTATAATACAATACATAATACAATAATACAATATATAATTTTCTTTACTTTAGAATATTAAAATCTGTGAACTGTTGAAACTATGTTGCTTCTGATAGAGCATAGTCACAACATACGTAGCCAAACATTCGAAGCGATTCTCCAGGACTTTTCTCCAAATGAAAAAAAAAATAATGCTTTCCGTAACTCATCACTTTGTGGTACACAATTCGACATCTTTGAGACGATGAAAATATTATATTTTTACTGATTTAATGGACCGCCAATAAAAAGAATTAAAGCTCGTTCACAATAAATATTCCCTATGTTTACATTTGTATCTTGACAGACACATAAATAGTTGATTTATTATTTTATGGTTTACTTGTTCTAAATAAAATATATCCGTATGAATAATCCAAAATTCAAAATAAAACTAAGTTGATAATAAGTGAATTCTCCTATTATTTATTTTTTTTTTTTTGTTTTGTACAAGTTCAAAAATTCTATCTGGGATACAGCGAACCAACTTCAATTGCAATTCTTCATTGATTAGCTAGCATTCATCGAAAATAGCTTCTTTAAAATTAAATTTAAATTTGAAAACTTGTATTCATGGTATGTATGTAAAATGATGTTAGAAAAAACTAACTTCAATCCATGTTTCTCATTCATATGACCTAATAAAAACTATTTTTGAAGTTTTAACGTATAGTGTTCATCATTCATCAAAAGTCTGAAAAACACTTTATAGTAGCTTATTGCAGTTATAAAGGTGCATACTATGCATAGCAAATTCTTATAATAAAAACAACGAAGAGAAAGAACAACAAAAGCAATTTACAACATTTATTACAATTCACAAGTTAACATTATTAGTAGTATGTTTATGTACCTTCGGGGGCACTTATTCCATACAAATTTAGGAGCATGCATAGCTGTAAAAGAGTAAAAACATTGCAGAATTGTTAAATGAATTGTGTGCGATCGGTCTTTAGGTTTGTAACATGTATTATGAAAAGGTAATGCTTTTTAATATCTATGTGTGTGTTAAAATTTGGGAGAATGCATATCTGGAAAAGAATTAAATCATTTTAATTTTCAATTTTTCCCTACAAATTTGGGATCATACCTGCTTATTCTTGTTCATTTTATTTGTATTGCTTTTCAAACGAATGGTTGGACGGACAGAATGAGAATGAATGTGCACGTTTCCTCATCTACATCCCAGAGTACAAGTAGACTGTAATGTGAAAATGTATATACGTATGTACGAATGTTTGGACGGACAGAATGAGTGTGTGCGTAACATGTAATGTGTATGATCGTTTTTTAATTGTAAATTCTCGTCAATGTTGAAAAAATAGAAAAGGGATCTACACCTATATAGTTGTTGTGTGTTTTTTATTTTTTTTTTGTATATTTAATTAGAAGGATCTTTAATTTTAAATGTGATAAGAAAGGGTAGGTTGGTTGTGCGGTTATTTTTTATTTTTTGTGTGATTTAATTTGAAGGATCTGTAATTTTAAGATGATAACAAATTCTTGGCACGTATTATCATACTCAATGCTGAAAAAATAGAAAAGGGATCTACACCTATATAGTTGTTGTGTGTTTTTTATTTTTTTTTGTATATTTAATTAGAAGGATCTTTAATTTTAAATGTGATAAGAAAGAGTAGGTTGGTTGTGTCTTTTTATTTTTGTATGATTTAATTAGAATGATCTGCAATTTTAAATTGATAAGAAATTCTTGTCACGTACAGCTCATGATCAAATGTAGAAGAAATAGTAAACGGATCTACACCTGCAAGATAGTTTTCTTGGAATAATAGATTCTTATCGCAGTTTAGTGTATACAGGATGAACACCTGCATAATAAATAACAAATTCTTGTCACGTATTGCTCATAATCAAAATTTGAAGAAATAGAAATATAAACATAAGAAAGGGTAGGTTGGTTGTACGTGTTGAATTTTTTTTTTTTTTTTTTGTAAACAGGATGTACACCTGCGTGATAGTTTTTTTATATACCTAAATAGAAACATGATTGTGCGTGTTCATTTTATTTGTATTACTTTTCAAACGAATGATTGGACGGACAGAATGAGTCCGTCTACTTTTAATCATCTACATCCCAGAGTATAAATAGACTTGTTTTTAAGGATTTAGAATTTTTCAGTTTTACTGTTTTAAATAAATGAAATTATACAATAATGAGATTAATTAAAACAAATTAGTTTTTTATTTTTTGAAAATTTTATTACATATTTCTTTGTTCAGATTTTTACAGATTCGAATTTAAAAATACGTTTATACAGATTAAATAGCTTAAGTGTTAACAAATATTGTGTATAGAATGTTTGACATCTGCAAATGTCAAAAGATCCTGAATAAATTTTTTCACAGTTAGATCTATGTATAATATTATTAACACATATAAATGGATAATTTACATAATTACAAGTTCTTAGTTCATTTATAAGTTTCATAAATAAATCTATATGCTCCTTATCAATCTGATTACTATGTTTTATTAATAGTTCTTCCAATTCAGCTAATGTAACCATTTTTTCCCTTCTTTAAAAAGTCAATAGTAGGTTGCGTAAGTGCGGGACGATGTACTCTGAACAAAGAGTAATAATTAACTAAACAAAGATTTCACATGTGGTTAAGTTTTTTGTCATTTATTATACAATTTCTTTATTGAAAATTACAATTTATTGAAAACACAGTTTTTACATTTAGTAAGATTATAAAAATTAATTATATTTTTAACTTCATTTTCAACTTGATATAGTCTATGTTTATAAAATATACAGGGGCAGGTGTCAGGACCGCATGTACTGTTTTCATTCGACCATTCACAATCCTCGAAATGTTCACCATGTCTATTTTTTATTCTCTTCAGGTTGCCAACATACTCCAGTTGTGTTTGTATGTTGATGAGTTTAGTTTTATCCTCATCAGAAATTATGCGCGAGAATGATTTTAGAAAGTTGTATATTTCCTTTAAAATCATTGTGTGTTAATCCACTGCTACTGTAGGCTCATGTGTAGAGTTTTTGAATAATCTTTTATGTTGATGGTTTTAATATTTATATGATTTAAGATCGCTCGTAAAAGATAACTCCTATCGTCTTTATGGTTATGTATTTCAGCACCGGTGTCTATATCCCTCTCGTGTTCGGGATAGTACTGAGAACAGTAGTTGTTAAGGTAGATATTTATATTTTAATCTCTTCTATACAATAAGATGTATACGCAGTAATGTCAAAAAAAAAAACTACAATGTTAGTCAATAAACCAAATTTACTCTTTTTATACCCACGCAAATTTTAAAATTTCATAATCTGGTGAAATTAAAAGAATATTTTTTTATTTTTTTTTATTACTTTTTTATTTATATAACATAAAATATACAGAGTTACATATACATTTACAATATTTTCTTTACTTCATTTGTAAGAGGTACATATTCAAACATTCTATCATGTATAATTAAACAATATGCAGATGTGTTAAGTGGTATGTTTTGTTGTGTCTTCAATTCGATTCGTATATCAATAGGTCCAGTTTTTACGGCTTCATTTTGATGTGTTACATCTAGAACAATTATTGGTGCAATTGTCTTAAAACTATCTCGTTTTAGTAAGGGTTGCGAGGGGCGTGAATAATAACTTTCTTGAAATCTTGAGTACATATGATATAGTAGAGCGAACCGATTTCTATCAAATTTAAGATTTAAATCATCGTAGGGATACGACTCTGAGTTGAGATGAACTTTAACATCGGATAGATTACAATGTATAAATTTGTTAGAGTTGTCTCGAAATGCTATTAACAGAAATCGAGGTCTTTCACTTTCACGAGCAAGCTTAACATTCCATAATATTGTATTGCTTTCGGGAAGTGAGGGGTAATAATACATATCCTAACTTCTAAACGATATATTCAAAGGTCGACGACTGTTGATAGTTTTATACATTTCCAATTTATAGGCATCAGCAAGTTGAACATGTGGTACTTTCCATGTTATATTTAAAATCGATAGCTTACATTTTTCACTTGATATATTTGATTTAAAGACTTGAGAATCATCTTTAGATCGTTGAAGAATTAATTCGTGTTTGGAATTAACTATTATCTTATTGAAATCTTCAGCAAATCTGAGTAACATTTTTAATGGAACACAAAAATTAAAGCTTCCAGTAATAAGCGAAAGATCAGATTCACCATTGATTGGTGACCATCCTGCATTTACTAGTGCATCACTTTCGAATTGATTTAATGAAATATAGTTCTTAATGTCCGTTGTTATACCCAGATGACGTGTACGATCAATTTCTACACCATTTATCTCATAACGAATTTCATCGAACAGATAGGCCATACAGTTGTTTAAGAGTTTTAATGATGGAGAGACTGTAGAATCGTCTTTTGTTGCAAATCCTTCTATGTATAGAAAACTTTCACTTGGTAGAACTAATAAATCTTGGTTTTGAATTGATATACGAATTTCATCGTTATTCTTAAATGATTGTAGATATGATGTATAACTATGATAGTCTTTTTTGATGATTGAATTATCAAAGTTTGGTTGTTGTAGTATGTTAATTATACTCATTTTTGTTTTAGTTTAAAACCAAGTAGTTTTAGAAATTCACGATTGTGTCTACTGAGATTCTCTGTCCTCTGTTTTTGTATATTTTTTATTTTTTTTATTTGTGATAATTTCTTAAAATCTTCAGTTCTTGTTGCTGTTTTTATTGCTGGAGCTGAGTATAACGTTTTCGGTTGCGATATTGATAATGAATTGTTGTTGTCGTTGCTGTAGGAATTGTTTTTACTATCGAATATAATCATTCCTTCAGAGGTTTCAAATGTAATGTAATTGTTAGTTTTTCTCCACGAAAATTAATAAGGTTTCCGTCCTGGTCGGTTACTTTTAGAACAAGGGTGTTAATTGATCTAGTGTTAACTGGTAAATAAATGACGTTTGCTGGTGCTTCTGTTATTTTATAGCCAGGACTCACGTTAAGCGAAAATTGATGTAGAGTGTGAGCAGAAGCGTTATTTATATAGGATCCGCTGACAATATTACACTCAATTAAAATAGTGTTTATTTTTGTAATATCTATTGTTTTGTCTGATTTATGCTCTTCATCAGGCTTTAGAACTCTCTTACTAAATCCAAGCAGCGTTCCAATTGATCTTTCTTTATCGAAAAATATCGTATCAGTTGAGCTCTCTATGTAAGTTTGTAGTGTGTTATAATTTGATTGAATTTTAAGTTTTCCTTTTACACTCAATTTTTTACATTTTCTAATTAAAAAATCAGCTAAGTTTGAAAATTCATATGATCCCACAGGAATTTCTATAATATGGTTACCAATATGAAACAAATTGTTCTCATAATCAATATTTGGAATTGAGTGATATGTATCAAAACTTATTAGACCGCAAACATAGTTTGATTCAAGCACAATGGGTGGAAAATAGTCGGCAACTAGTTTTGATGTATTTCCGTTCAGAGTTAATGTTATGGACATCTTAACGTATACCTTGCGAATGAATAATTTTCAAATATTACACTGTTTTTATAATGATGTTGATGACGATGCTGATGTATTATTTGAATTTATCCATGAATTGTGATTTGATGAAAATCCCAACCATTTAACATACAACATATTTCCTCTCCTCTTTAATACTTTTTCAACTAAATATGTTTGAGTGTATTTTGTTTTCAAAAGTTCATATTCATAAAATCCACCTTTAATTTCACTACCACGATAGTCTTCTAAAATGTAAGTATTGGGATTTGTATTCCTTATATTTTTGATTTTGAAGATTTCTGTAGTCCAATTTGGTGTATATCCTTTTTCAAATACATGTTTATATTTGCTTATACGAACATGATCACCAATTTTAAACTTAGGTCTCCTAAAAACCTTTAAGTTATTATAGACGGTATCCAAAAGAGTTTTTTCATTGAAAGAGTTCACTTCATTTGGTCTCATTTTAATTGTTCTATGAAGTGTATTATTATATTTATCGATTAGTTCTTGATAAAGCTTGAAAGCTAAACTCTTTCCACATCGTCCCTTTCAATGTTCTATTAAATCGTTCAACTATTGATGCTTTCAAAGAACTATATGTTGAATAGTGATTAATTTTATGAGATTGCATTAAATGTTGAAATTGATTATTAAAGAACTCTCTACCATCATCGGTTTGCAGGTTTTTCGGTTTTCGCTTTGATGTATCGAATACACTTTTCATAGCAGCCGTTATGTTCTGTGCACCTTTATTTTTAACGGCAACAGCCCAGGCTTTTTTTGAAAAAGTATCTATAACTGTTAGTAGATAACGATATCCATTATTATATGTTTCATAGCTTCCCATTTCTACTAGATCAGCTTGCCATAAATCATCAATTCCCTTCACTACAACTCGTCTTCTTTTGAAATTTTTTCTAGCTTGTTTATGTAATTCTTCTACTATTTGTCTTTTGTCTGCATTCAAATCCATATTATTTATGTGCGTATGTGTGTGTGTGTGTGTGTGTGTATATAAGTATATTTTATTCGATTTTTAGTTTTTCCTTTGAGTGAATGATTTGAATAGATATTCTTCAATATGATTTAACCTTTGATTATGGATATTAATTCTCTTTAAAACTTCAATTTCAATTTTCTTGAAAGCTTCGTTAAACACTTTCATTTCACCTTCAATTTTATTGAATTTCTCTGTAATTTTATTTCTGTATTCAATATTTCCATTATAGTTTTTCTGCTTAGAATCTATTATTGCCTTCTCAACATAGTTATCAAGAGCTTTTTCAAGTTTCTCCATATTGTCTTTTATTTTCTCCATTTTTACAGATTGTTCGCTAATTTTACTTTTAACATCATTACTCATTATTTCTTGATTGTGTATAATTGAAGTATTAACATTATCTTCGAATACTTTCATTTCATTGTCATGTTTTAGATAAACATTTTCAATCTCGCTTTTTAAATTGTTTATTTGATCAACTAGATCATCATATATTTGTGTTATATATTTTTCGATTACAATATTTTTGTTTTTATGGTTATATTTATTAAAACTTTCTCCAAATTTATTAATATAAGACATCTCTTTCACTCTTCTAATAAATTATTTTAGATTCTTTAAGTTCTTCGATAATAGAGATTATTTCGTTTTGATGATTGTTGTGGCCAGCACCTTCCGATGAGAGAAGTAAACGTAGTCTGTCAACTAATTCATTAGGATCATCCCAATATATATAGTTTGATTTCCGATTATCTAGTGATTTTAGCAATAATCCACTGCCTTTTGTTGAAATTTTTGTTGTTGTTTTGAATAAATGTTTAATTATTCGTCTATATTTGAAGGCTCGTGTTCCTTTCACTTGTTCATTAGCTTCATAACGACGTCTATGTGCATTGGTATGAATTAAAATCTCTTTATATTTCTTTAAATCATTTTTAGTATAATGGAGAGGTTTTGTATGAAATACTAGTTCAAATAATCCAGGTGTCATTTTCAATTTCATGTTTCCAATCTGCATAGTATTATCTCCATTAAATATTAATTTTTCTTTGCCATATCTCCAACTTCCGTGTTCACCTTGATTAAAACCATAAATTTTATCCAATTGCTTATTATTAATAAGTGTTTGTATATTTTCAAATAATGGAGAGCTTTTCGTTAGCTTTAAACTTTGTTTTCTTTTCAAGTTTTTGATACATGTACTTGATACAGGTCTATTATGACTATACTTTTGTTCATCATCATTGTCATCAGTTGACATATTTCCATATTGAAAATCGTCACTATCACCATTTACGTCATAATAATCATCGTCATCATTAATAGTGTTGTCTATATCCTTATGCTTATGTTCAAGTTTTCCAATGATTTTATTATCATCATTTACATCATCATAATCATCCTCGCCATCAAAAGTGTTGTCTATATACATATCCTTATGTTTATCTTCAAGTTTTCCGATGATTTTTTTAAGTGGTTTTGTTATTGGTTGAAAGGTATCTTCTAATAAATTAACTCTATCTATTTGGTTCAGTTTAATGTTTTTTAACTTTTCCTTTAGAACAGCTCTTGTCTTTACAAGATCTTCTAACATTTTATTATGATCATTTTTAGACATTATAATAATTTTTTTAATTGATTTTGATTTGGTTATGATCTGCTTGCTATCTGGTTATGATCTGCTTGCAATCTGCTCAGGATCTGTTTTATATCTGGTTACGATCTGCTTGCTATCTGCTAATGAACTGCTTTATATCTGGTTGCGATCTGCTTGCTATCTGGTTATGATCTGTCTGCTATCTGCTCACGAACTGCTTTATATCTGGTTACGATTTGCTTTATATCTGGTTACGATCTGCTTGCTATCTAATATCAAATAACATATCATAGTTGTATGAAACTATCAAATCCTTTTCGATAACGTCCTTTATTTATTAAATCATCCTTGCTTACAACAAGAAATCCATATTTATCTTTCCAACACTCACTACAAAGGTCAGCAAATTGTTTAAAAGTCATATCACCAATAACATGATCATTATATATATGTTTTAAATTCATTTCATCCTGTTTAAATATTATAATCATATTTGCATTATCACGTATTACATGTTTTGGAATTTTAGTATATGTTTGACCCAGATAAAAGCAATCAATAAATTTGTGTCTTCCCATACAGAAGTAATCTCTTATACTATTTTGTTTCTCACAAATAACATCATCGAATATTATTATAGAATGTGGATAAGCTTTTGCTGGACTTAGAACTTCTTCATTGTCCGAAAACGTAAATAGATTAATTTCTTTTATCGGTTTAATTAATTTTCTTAGATAACAATATTTTGGTTGATATAATGATTTCGAGTATACATAGATGTTTTTAAATCTCAATCCGTTAGGACTTTCAATTAGACTTATCATCACATTAGTTTTACCACAATTCGATGGTCCCACTATCAATGCACGAATCGAATTCGGATGATCGCATAAATTGGTGTATATATAGGTCTTGATTTCAGATATTTTTGCGAAGAGGTATAAAAGTAACGAAACAAAATGGATATAATCTACAGTCAAAACAAAAGCCCAGTCAGTGTAAGATGAGAAGAGGATTTGTAAACAACTTAATAAATAAAGTACCTGTTGAATTACATCTACCTGGTTATCAGTTTTGTGGACCTGGTACAAAACTTGAAAAACGCTTAGCAAGAGGAGATAAGGGTATAAATTTATTAGACGCAGCTTGTAGAGAGCACGATATTGCATATTCACAATCAAAAGATATAGACACAAGACATCAAGCAGATCAAATATTAGCTGAAAAAGCCTGGTTTGTGACAAACGCTATGAAAGCTAAAGTGAAATTTGGATTAGGTTTGAAGGAGCAGAGACATAAGAAAAGAAAAAATTCAAAAAGAATGAGAAAAGGAAAAATGAATAAGTGTAATAAGAAATTATTCACAGCTACTGTGAGAAAAACTTTAAAACAATTGAAAGAACAGAAACCCCTTGATATAAATGATGCTGTTAAAATAGCAAAAAAGGCTATTCATTCAAATTTTAAAGGGAAAAAGCGAGCAGACATTATAATACCGAGAGTTATACCTGTACCGAAAATTGGAGGATTTCTTCCACTTATTCCCGTACTAACAGCATTTTCAGCGCTTGGTGGTTTGGCAAGTGGAGGATCCGCTATTGTCAAAGCAGTAAATGCTATCAAAAATGGAAAAGAACAATTGGTTGAAGCTAACCGTCATAATAGATATATGGAATCAATTGCAATGGGTAAAGGGTTGTACCTCAAACTATATAAAACTGGATATGGTCTCTACTATAATCCAGCTCCAAAAAACTATTAGATAACCTACCCAATCGCCCATTAACAGATTTGGATTTGAATAAATATGGAAGACATCTCAAACACTTTAGGGGTGTTTTCATGCGTGATTCTTTACCTAAAAAACCATTCAAACAAGAATGTGGCATTATTAACTTAGATGATTCAAATGGTATGGGAACACATTGGGTAGCATATTATAAAAACCACAACTATAAAGAATACTTTGATAGCTTTGGAAACTTACAACCACCACTTGAGATTGTCAACTACTTAAAATTTCCTATTGAATATAATTATGAACGAAAACAAAAATTTAATACATTTAATTGTGGGCACTTGTGTTTAAAATTTTTATTCAATAAATATAAATTGAAATGAAATGAAAAATTGTTTAATTTATATACATATAATATATTCTTTTTTATTAATTCGTATTATTTTGTACTTAATCTATATATTTACATTTAAAAACATTTCATCATTATCGTCTTGTATAAATTCTCCATATATATTTACATTTAAAAACATTTCATCATTATCGTCTTGCATAAATTCTCCATATATATTTACATTTAAAAACATTTCATCATTATCGTCTTGCATAAATTCTCTATATGAATTTAAATTTGATGATGATGAGGTTGATGGAGAATTTATTTTATAATGTCCCCAGGCGTAAGTGTCAACTTTATTTTCACATATAAATCTCTTATCGTCTAAATAACTTAAAGTTAATTTACTTATATATTGTGTATATACTTGATGAATCTTAGATCTAAACACATACATAGAATCATGATACAGCTTTTTCTCTAGTAGACATTTTCTAAAATCATTAATACTTAGTCTAGATGTTACACTATTTTTAACGCCTTTAATTTTTTTTATTTCTTTGTCTACTCTATCTATTTTTACGGAATACATTTTAGCTCGTAAACCAATGAATTCCTTAATAATTTTTCCATTGCATTCATCTTTCATCATTCCCAATACTTTTTTATTCATTAAGGGGAAATTATATGGATTGTCTTTTGAATAAGCAGATGTATCGAAATGTGAGGGAATATCATTTCTAATATCATCATACATATCATTTGTTTTCACATCATATATAAATGAATCGGTATCCATATAGCAGAGATTAATATTATCAAGATATTTTGGCTTCATATAATTGTAATGAAAATTATACATTTTCCATTTCGATAGTTCTAGAACAGAAAAACCAATATAAATGGGTTTATTATATTCTGTTCGCACTCTACTCATTTCAACGGCAACCATTTTTTCAGTAATTTCAATACAACTATGAAAATTTGGTTTCGCAATTAGTGATCTGGCTCCTAATCGTTTTCTTCTATTTTCCCACCCAATTACTATTTTGATGTCTTTTCTCTTATCCACATTTTCCATAGTCTTACCATAAACCGCATTATTGAGTAATTTGAAAAAGTTTTGTTCAAATGTGTTTTTAGCCAATGTTCTATGATGGTTATTTACATCAATATATTTTTTTAACCAATTCGACTGATTAAATTGCAGAACTCTATGAATTTTCTTCAAAATTAATCCATGTTGAATACATTGTTGAAGATTGCGGTAATGTATTATGTAATTCTTTTTGTCATTTAAGTCTGTTATTAGTTTTCTATGTTTCATATTCTCAATTTTCTTATTTTCTGCACAGAATGGAAAATCACTATGATGATCGTGCAATACAGTTGGATATTCCAAATCTACTTCTAAAATATAACCAAATTCTGAATCTTCTTCTACAGTAGTTACATTGAAGTCGTTACAGTTGTCAAGCCATTTAAAATTTTTATAGGGGAGATATTGAGACATTGCATAACCATATAAATTATTTACATCTAAATACATAAGATAATTTGATTCTTTTGTTGAATCATAGTCACTAACGTATTTATTATTAGCTGTCACATGTCGCTTACTGCATTGAACAATGCCTCCCCTAATACCCCGCATAACGAAATTGTACATGTTGATATCTGTCAATAATTCCAACTCAATTTCAGTTGTTTTCAACATTGCATCCCAGGATAAACCTGGTGTAGTATAATATTGACAGGGGTCTAAATTGTAAATGTTTTTACAAACCTTTCGGAAATTTTCAAATACATCACAAAGCAATAGGACATCAACTTTTAAATATAATAGAAGATAATCTAAAAGTTTCTTACATTTGAATGTATTCCAAACTTTTTCAGCGTGTTCGTAATCGTCTTCACTACACTACTCATTAGTAAGTTTATTAAAGAAGCATGATCGGGGTGGTAGTACTGTTTCTTCAAGACGGTTGACTGAATCTAGATAGTCATATGGAAAGACACCTTTACGTTTCATTAAACTAAATTCATTGGGAGTTTGATAACTTGATTTTACTGTCAACATATCATTATCTGACAAATATCCCGCTAGTTTTTCCAAACTTGATGGCATAAACCGACAAGTATCTAGAAAACGTAGTTCTATAGTATTTTTTTCATCTACATTAATCTTCTTCGATATAGATACATATAGTTCTTTGTTTAAGGGGATTACATTTATATCACCTTCAATAGAAGAAAGTTCTCTTACGAACAAATGACAATCATATGATGATAGATTATGAAAGAATATAGGAATAAAATTTGCTATTTGATACTCTAAATTACATTTGTTATGTGCCGGTCCTCTATATTCACCTGTTAAGTGACAATGATCAGCTACTCGATCTACATGAGATAAGAATTTTTTGCAAATGTGACAAACTGTATCCTCTTTCTGTCTAATCTGTTGAGAAGGTGTTAAGGTATTCATTGGTTTCATGATACTTAAATAATTAACATATAAATCTGTACAATCTTTAACTAACAATCACCACTGTACATGCTAAATTTATCTAAACTACTGTTAAATGAACATTTGATGTAATAACTATAAGCAAATGGAATATGTTTTTGTATTGACTTGACATTTGCTGAATTTTGAATATTAATAGTCTCTAGAATACACTCAAAATCAGCGTAGACTACAAAAGGTACATCCATTTGCTTTTTGTACTTTTTAAAACTTACGATATTATCGTCTACAGAGGGCATTTTAGTTACGATTTTGTTGCACTCATCTTTATGTTTGATCAGCGCCGTTTCACAATGGAAGTGTATTAAACAAGTGTTACATATGTAAACTTGTCGACGGTGATTTGTAAGTTGACTTTTAATTAATCTGTAATTAAATGGAAAGTGAAACAATTTTATATTAATATCATTTTTTTAACACAAAATTATTATTGATTTACCTTGAAATATTTTTAATCCATACGTAGTGGAATCTCTCACCATCTTCTAATAATAATAAATTAACGTGCTTAGCTTTTTCATTTATACTGGAGTAGTAGGGTCCGACTATATTGTCATCATTCAACCCAAACACGTTCACGCTAATATCGGGATTTTTCATTTCAAAATCTTTAATTTTATTTGTTGGTAGCGGGAAAGTCAAGTATTCAAAATTTAAAACAATACCATTTTCCAACGTGATAATATCATCACTAATGTTTGTTTCTCCTTAATAGTTTTTAAGGAATACATTAAATTAAACAAATTATAATTTAATCTTAAAATTGGGACACTTGAAATAATGACCGCGAAGACCAAACCTTTGCCCAATTGAAAAAGGCCGAACGAATAGGATTCTAATTATCAACTAATTTATTACTTCAATTTTAACTTAATCCTAACATATTCTATATACTTAATTCTAACTGTATAAATCTATTCAGCAACTCCGTTGCTTATTTTTATTCCTTATTGCTATTTATTCATTGACCTTATTCTATGTATCGAACAATCTTAAATTTAATTAGCAATAGGGTGGTACAAATTTATGATTATTATATTAATTCAAAATATTCAATTACTTAATGACAATGACTTTAATGACAAAATATATAACAAGTATATCTAAATGTATAGAATATAATTATGGCGCAACATTCCGGCCCCATTGAAGGACTGTGCTTCTTCAATCAATTGAAGTGGAGCCAGTTTGTGGATTCTGCGCTTATAAACGCCGTTGTGCGTTGCGACCTCCGCCACTCTGACCTTGCCGTCTTTGCCCCTGGTTACGGCCACGACAAAGCAGTCGCCAACGCTTCCATAACTTCTTTCATTATTTTGTCGCCTACGAATTCTGGCGGCCGCGAACGCAGACCCCCTCCTATTAACAGATGCGATGGAGTTAGAGCTTCTCCGTCGTTGGGGTCTGGAGGCAGCGGTGCGATGGGCCGATTGTTGAGCACTGCCTCTACTTCTGCGAGCATTGTTGCCATCTCTTCGTGAGTGAGCGCCAAGTTGCCCACGGCTCGCAGAAGTAGGAACTTCGCTTGCTTCACAGCGGCTTCCCACAGTCCTCCGAAGTGCGGCGCCCGAGGTGGCATGAAGCTGAACCTCACCCCGGACGAAGCTGCGTATGACTCGACGGCCTGTGGACTCCTGTCGAACGCTTGTTGAAGCTCCTTGAGGACTCGGCTGGCTCCGACGTAGTTCGTTGCGTTGTCGCAATATACCTCTCTGGGAAGACATCTTGCAGCAAACCTTTTAAATGATAAAATAAAGAAATCAGTGGAAAAATCAGACACTAACTCTAAATGCACCGCCCTAGATGTGAAACACACGAAGTCATTTTGCTTCGGTAATAAAAGTGGGAACCTTGCATCGTATGGCAAACTTGCATTAAGCAATCTCCCACCTACCCTTAAACGTGAAAATGTTCTCTTTTTTTCAGTTTCCAATAACTTTTGGTTCTCTCTTAATTCAATAGGTTCATTAACAGGCCATTTGGAACTGTCGTTTAGTAGAAACGACGGTCCTTCAAACCGTATTGAGTCTTTCAAATCCCTTACATCGGATCGTCTTGACACAATGTGAGCTGGATTCTCTATAGCAGGTACGTGGCGCAACGACACTTGGTGAGCTTGTACACTTAATGAAGTTTCAGGCACATTTGATTGCCCATTCCTGGCCAGCAGACTCATGAACAAACTTTTCGTGGTCACATAGAGATCCTCAAGCTCGACTCCACCGTCATTATCGGGATCCAAATAATCCACTTCTGACTGGAGCTCCATTGCTTGGTCTACATATGTTTTTACAATATCGAATCGACATTCGAGCTCTATAGGATCAAAAGAAATAGTCCTATCTGCAATAGATTGTCGAATTCTGTCGATATCTTTAATGACCTTCGCTTTCTTCGCGAGTAATTTCTCCAAGTTTTCCGTTCTGGAAGGAGAATCTTGGCGTTTAGAGCCTCTACTAGTCATTATTATATTTGTTTATTCAAAAATTCCTCAAAACAAGAAGTTGAAATTGACCAAAATAAATTATTGGTCGAATTATATTCGAATTTATTCAATTGCTTTGGAAAATAGAATTTAATTGATGTACCTCGGTACACAATATTCGAAATGTCCGATTCCAATACTCAAGTGGCGTTAATTGAGTCAAGAGTAACTTACTTGATCTCAGAAAATAAAAATATAAACGCTTTACCCAGCCTTCGATTTATTTTATAATAAAACAAAAATCAAATTTCAATATAAATACACTGTGTTATAAATAACAATAATCGAAAAATAATTCGAATTTTGAATTTTGTGTGACCAATTTTATTGAAATTTTAATTTTGTTACTAGTGTGAATGGTCACACTGTACACAGCTGTAATATGTAAATTATATACAAGCAGTATAGGAACGCGTGGAACGGAACACTGATCAAATGAAATTACGAAAAATAAATAAAAAGAAAACAAATAAAAGCAACACAAATGGTGTGCTGAATATTTTCTCACTAACAAAGAGAACAAATTGTTAGTGTAAATACGTATTAATTTAACGATATTAACACTCGCGATTTTACACACTTTTAAGGGTGGATTTTTTATAATTTTATTAAGGAGAATATTTATAAATATGTATATAAAAATTGAAAGTATATAAAATTATAAATATATGAATTGTTTCAATAATTTAAAAATGTGAAATATATTTTTTGTTTGTGTTCTGCTCTTCCAGCGATTATGAAATTTTTGATTAAGTTACAAAAAATCTTTAAATTTGATTAAATTACAAATTTAAGGAAAAAACACAAATATATTTCACACTTTTTACCTCCTGAGAGTCAGATATACTCCCCTTAGTTCCTTCCGATTGGCAAAAAATGCAGTTGAATGGGACATCTGGGCAGAATTCCCTTCCTGGAGTCGTCCAACGATGTATTTTTTGTTTGTTTTGTAGTGTGTTGATATGTTAGGTGTTATGTTCTTTATGATATTTATGTTTCACTTTTACACTGATAGCACTTTTTGTATTCACTATTCTTGTTACACTGTATTTTATTTTTTTTTATTTTTTTATTTTGTATATTTTTGTGTCTATTGTTATTGTTGGTTATTTTTAATTTTGTTATTTTGTTTATTTGTATGTTTTCACAACAATAACTAATATGTATATTGTTATTTTTGTTTTTATATATTTTGTATTATTGGTTGTTATTCTTGTTTTGTTTTGCTTGCTATTATTATTATTTTTTTTACAGTATAACTCTGTGTTTTTTATGTTTTATTGTTTTGCTAATATATGTATGTATGTATTTACATATGTTTATTGGTTATTAATATATTTCTCTGTTTTATTTATTTCAACCACACAACACTAACTTTGGTTTGCATTTCTTAGGTTTTATTGTTATTTTTGTAACACTAAGAGATTTTTTGTTCTTAAATCTTAATTAACTTATAAGATCTGAGTTTTAATTAATTTATAAAACTCGTTACACACGCGAATTAACTTTTAAAAAACTTATAAAATTTATTCGCGAGTTTGGTCTTTATACGAACACGATCACTATTTAAGTCCCTGCTCGGGCGCCAAAATGTTTCTCCTTAATAGTCTTTAAGGAATACATTAAATTAAACAAATTATAATTTAATCTTAAAATTGGGACACTTGAAATAATGACCGCGAAGACCAAACCTTTGCCCAATTGAAAAAGGCCGAACGAATAGGATTCTAATTATCAACTAATTTATTACTTCAATTTTAACTTAATCCTAACATATTCTATATACTTAATTCTAACTGTATAAATCTATTCAGCAACTCCGTTGCTTATTTTTATTCCTTATTGCTATTTATTCATTGACCTTATTCTATGTATCGAACAATCTTAAATTTAATTAGCAATAGGGTGGTACAAATTTATGATTATTATATTAATTCGAAATATTCAATTACTTAATGACAATGACTTTAATGACAAAATATATAACAAGTATATCTAAATGTATAGAATATAATTATGGCGCAACAATGTTATTAATTTTATATGATGTGGTTCTTTTAGAACTGTCATTAACAGGATACAATGCTGATATTATTGCCCACTTGAAACAATACTCATCGTTATTTTGAACATTAATGCAGGCAAACTTTCTCTGTATTGGGGTTGGTAGAGGGATATATTGCGAACCTTTTATACACTGGTATTTATTTATATTAATTTCGATCCGTAATATTTGTATTAATGTCCATCCGCTGTCACGTTCCTGGAATTCACTCATTTTTTTAACAATAACATCGCATTGTGTTTTGTAAATATTGAGGAGATCATCTGTAGTTGATGATGACAGATTAATTATAACCATCTTCGTCTGATGCGATTTTATTTCAATATAACATAAATTCTCCTCTTCTTTAACTAACATGTATTCACAAAATATCTCCAGATTGAATTTTATATTATCATGTTTTTGGATCATATGATTTAACAGCTTAGCCACTTTGAATTTAATTCCCGATAAAAAGTTCTCAGGTATTAAATTCGTTTCATCATTATTCTCAATAACATATGTGATAATTCTATTATTAAACACTGATCTTACACATTTTACTTCATCATCATCATTAGCATCATTATCATTTCGAACTTTGTTAGCACAATTAAATTTATGTGCATTTGTTCGAATGTGATAGTGCCAATTCGTCTTTGGAATACGTTGATTACACTCGGTACAATTAACTGTATCAAATAGTTCTCCTCCGTCTCCAATCTTTGTATGTGTTAAAATGTGTTGATTATAATTTAACTGGCTTGAGAAATATTTATTGCATGGTATGCATTTAAATGATGTAGGTGGTCCATCATGACATAATCTAATATGTCTTCTTAAATTCCTAATAAACTTGAATTCTTTAAGACAAAATTCGCAAGTAAAACTAGCCATTTTTTATATTTTATTTATTTTTTTATTTTAAATTTGAAAACACAACTCGCTATCAATTTCTAGCACAAGAGTGACTTCTAAATCCTTAAAAACAAGTCTATTTATACTCTGGGATGTAGATGATTAAAAGTAGGCGGACTCATTCTGTCCGTCCAATCATTCGTTTGAAAAGTATAACAAATAAAATGAACATGCACAATCATGTTTCTATTTAGGTATATAAAAAAACTATCACGCAGGTGTACATCCTGTTTACAAAAAAAAAAAAAAAAAATTCAACACGTACAACCAACCTACCCTTTCCCTTTTCAGTTTATATTTCTATTTCTTCAACTTTTGATTATGAGCAATACGTGACAAGAATTTGTTATTTATTATGCAGATGTTCATCCTGTATGCACTAAACTGCGATAAGAATCTATTATTTCTAGAAAACTATCTTGCAGGTGTACATCCGTTTACTATTTCTTCTACATTTGATCATGAGCTGTACGTGACAAGAATTTCTTATCAATTTAAAATTGCAGATCATTCTAATTAAATCATACAAAAATAAAAAGACACAACCAACCTACTCTTTCTTATCACATTTAAAATTAAAGATCCTTCTAATTAAATATACAAAAAAAAAATAAAAAACACACAACAACTATATAGGTGTAGATCAAGAATTTCTTATCAATTTAAAATTGCAGATCATTCTAATTAAATCATACAAAAATAAAAAGACACAACCAACCTACTCTTTCTTATCACATTTAAAATTAAAGATCCTTCTAATTAAATATACAAAAAAAAAATAAAAAACACACAACAACTATATAGGTGTAGATCCCTTTTCTATTTTTTCAGCATTGAAGAGAATTTACTATTAAAAAACGATCATACACATTACATGTACGCACACACTCATTCTGTCAGTCCAAACATTCGTACATACGTATATACATTTTCACATTACAGTCTACTTGTACTCTGGGATGTAGATGAGGAAACGTGCACACACTCATTCTGTCCGTCCAACCATTCGTTTGAAAAGCAATACAAATAAAATGAACAAGAATAAGCAGGTATGATCCCAAATTTGTAGGGAAAAATTGAAAATTAAAATGATTTATTTCTTTTCCAGATATGCATTCTCCCAAATTTTAACACACACATAGACATTAAAAAGCATTACCTTTTTCATAATACATGTTACAAACCTAAAGACCGATCGCACACAATTCATTTAACAATTCTGCAATGTTTTTACTCTTTTACAGCTATGCATGCTCCTAAATTTGTATGGAATAAGTGCCCCCGAAGGTACATAAACATACTACTATTATTCATAAAAAGTTACATAAATGCACATGGTACCTGCCCTATTATAAGAAAAAGGATAAGAAAAAGGACAACTTGTCAGCCCAACTTTTATTTTACATGCTACGTATACACAGTATTGTGCAAAACAAAGTAACAATTTGGTTGAAAACTTTTTCACTTTATCTCTGTAGTGTTAGTATGAAGAAAAATTTTTATTCTCAGTGAGGATGCAGTTTTTATTTTAGAATAATAATACGTCTTTTTTCGAGATAGTTTTGAATTTTTTTTTTGTTGGATTGTATCAGTACTGGGACTGCGCTTACTTGTGGCATCAAAACGGGCTACTTACTATACATGCTTAAGTGAGCTTTGGTATCAATGTTACCACTCCAACCTAAGGAAGGCACGTTTGGAATAATTATGAAAGAATATTGTTACGTTTTTACCTTTTTAAAAACGTTTAGAATATGAGTTCGTTGACCGCAAACAAAATAAAAATAAATTGGTGTTTCGTTTCAATTAAAATTCTTTATTGGTCGCACAATTACTTTTGTGCCACTTTTGTGTTAATTTGTTTTGCTCGTTAGATCTGTATAGCAGCGATCTTCAAACCACGACTGTTTTCTTTACACGCAATGTGTCTTCATACAAGGCTGACTGAATTCTTACTCACTGTTGTCCGCTTTGTCTTGCCCTTTTATATGTCCACAGAATCAGTCTGATAAACTTTCTTAAAGCAAAATATTCTTGTTCTCGCCTTCTCGAGGATTCAATAGCGACTGCATTGTTGTTTGTGTTTTTTGTTCACACTGCTTGTTGTTGCGCTCTCTTACGGTGCGATTCGTTATATATCCCTTTCTCTTTCTTACCCATGGTCTTCGTTGGTTTACTTGTAACAAATTCGGTGTATGTGTTTGCGTGGCTTTTGTTTATTGGTTTAATGTGAAATGATACTACACCGTTTCCATTTTCGTAACAATATATACATCTAATGACCGCTATGTCTGCGATGACAGGGATCAGTATTTGAATAAAATACAGAACCGATGTCACAAAACATAAAAAAAAATCGCCAGAACTATGACTAGTTTCTCACCCCACTTATTTTGTGAGTGTTCAATTTATATGAGTGTCGGCACTTATAATCTGAAGTCGACTCCGAATGACAGATTTTTGGATAACTTTCCATGTCAATTTCATTTAATTTCAGAGTTTTTGCCAGAAATTTGCTGAGAGGATGTTGCCGAAGTAGTATTTTATCAGATTTTGTTTTCTTAGAGAGCTCTGATCTGAAGTTTGCACTGTGACCTCATGTTTAATAAGCCAACACACTAGCTACGGTGACTATTGGAAGCCCTTGCTTTAATAAATTCATCGTAACAATAGCGATGTTATGCTTCTGCAACGATTGTAATTACTGCCTGATCTTTAAAAGATACGCCGCGTCCGCTCCAGACAGTTTTTCGTTGTGGATGCATTTGTTTTCCATGGATTGTATGAAGTTTTTTAGGCCACGGGACTAATGGATCCAGGTCACACTACAAAGTCAGGGATGGAATCTTTTCAGAACAGCTGAATTTAGGACAAGAATATTGTAGTACTTTGCAGGCTGAAATAATGGCTATAAAAATTGCCGCAGTGCAAATTCGGTATCAGCAAATATCGATTTACTTATATTTATCGACTTTAAAGCGGTCATTAGATCCATAAAGAAAGTATACAAAAGATCTAAGATTATTCAAGAATGCCACATATGTTTGGAGGATATTGCCAGATATTCGAGGGTTACACTCTTTTTGGTTCCTTGACCCGGTGATATCGAAGGTATCAGGCCGAAGCAATTTTTAAAGCCAGCACTACGGGAAGTTCAACCGAGTTCAGAGGGACAAACAAATAGTCTCACAAATACGGCATCCACTGGCAAAGGCAAGACATGGATATATGAATGTAGAACAGAATTTACATTAAACCTATCAATATGATGAATGATGATGAACCTCATAGCAGTGATGTCGGTACACAATCGGCTGGGTGTTCACACTAGGGAACGATTTCTATAGAAGCTGCAACGACAAGGACACCAATAAGGACACAAAAAGAGGACACCACATAACAATTTTTCTATTATTGTCCGCAGCTTGGGAGCCTAAAAAGAAGAATTGTTAGACACTCGGAATTTAATGACAATACAAGTCTAGTCAAAGACGATTTGAGAAAAATGATCATTCATCGAACGATCAATCGAGTCTTAAAAATCTTCATAATTCACGCTTATGTACCACTTTTGATACATACTTGGAGTAACATAGAATTTTTGCAATTATTGATAGTTTTTGTCAAAAAATGTAAATATTTTTATTTATTTTAATTCGTTTTAATAAAACTATTTTACATTATTACATTTCATTATTACTTTTTTGAAATTTATGCCAAATTTTTGACATGATGATGCAGCATGGTTTTTTAAGTAAAAATTAAACACTTCACGTCAGCTTGGTTTTTTTTCTAAATGGTAACATTTTGACATCCAGCAACCTTGCTTTGTGGCGATTTATAAGTTTCCTATTGTTTAGATGGGGCAGCTTATTGCCACTTGCATCAGTAACGTTCTCAATTGAGTAATGGCTGAAACCTGGTAGTACAAACCATTGTTAATATTGCATTAGAAAAATTTGTTTCAATGTAATGTGAGGTAAAGCAGTTTTCCGTTGCAATAGAACATCGATTATGTCAATAACAATTCTCTCTCTTTGGCTGCCTTCTAGTTACCCGTATACAGGTTTCCCCAAATACGGATGTAAGTAGTTCCCACGCACGTAGCATGTTCTTGAATCTAAAACCGCCAATACGATTTCGGCGGACCCCGAAATTTATAACGACCATAAAATTCAATTACTCACTAATCTACAGCTACAAAATCACTGGGATTTTCAAAAGCTGAAACACTTTCAGTTCACTTTTCGAAAATGTGTAATAAGTGTAAATTTATCATCATTCCCGAGTAGCACATTATCAAAGCGAATGATTCTGTTATCTCATACGTACGTAGTTGATCGAAATATTATCATCTAATATTCATGAAATAAGACAAAGGACGAAACACTTTTTTCTAATGTTTGTCTGTCACGTGAGATAAACTTTTCATGGCAATTTTATTTACTCTCACAGTTTTTGCCAGAAATCTGATGAGAGAAAGTCGCCGAAGAAATATTTTGTTTTCATGTTTTCGTTTTGATGTCAGACCTGGGGTTTGAACTCGGGCCTTACCTCTAATAAGCCAACACAGTACCTACTAGACTACAGCGACGTCTGGAATGGTTATTATGTAATGTATAAAAAAACCCATTAGATCATCTGTGAGAGCATTTGGATGGTCAAACAAGAAAACACGTGATACGAATCAAGAAAGACTTAAAACGTACTTCAGAATAACTGGTAGCTAAAGGTGGCCCAAAGATCCGTAGGATGCCGTCAGAAAAGAATTTTATAATAAAAGCAAAGGAGTATGCGGGATTACTAATATTTTAAAATACCACTGATATTGATACAATGGACAGCAAAAGTCTAGGTAGGAAAATAAGGAAAAGTTTCTGGTCACTCCATATTTTTGCACCGCAAACGTGTAGTTACTCCCAAGAAAAATTTTTACTATGTTATAACCAATATTTGTTTGTTTATAGTAAGTAGTTGAAATAAACTGTGGTAATATACATATGTTCGTAAAAATTATATACATTTTTTTATTAGCATGTACATATCAGAGCAGCAGCTCAGCAATGAATAGCTTTTTCACTACTCATAAGTACTCATGCAATTTTGAGTATGAGTGAGTCAACAATATTGAAATTTAACTATTCTGATTCATTCGCACTCACTACATCGTTGATTTATAAGTATGAGTGCAATGAGTATGAGTACAACGTTGACATCGAACTCATACCATTCGAAATATGTTTGATTCATATGCCTGCTCATTCAGATTCATAACTTTAGAAAAATACTTATGGAACTTATAAATGATTCGAGTGATTCGAATAATTTATAAAATTTACAGTCTTAGTTGTTGTTGCATTTACAAAAAAAAGAAGAAAGAAAAAGACAAAGACAGCAAGCAACGCGAACACACAACCTTCTAGTGAGTATTGCAGTGTTGGTACGCTTATCATACTTATTTTATTATTCTTGTAATTGTTGAGTAAAGGAGAGTCGAAATCAACAATATCATACGTATTGTAAAGTATGAGTACGATGAGTACTTCAAACTTTGAATATGAGTAGCATGAGTATATTATTAAAATAAGTATGAATGCGTATGAGTATCAGAAATTATGAGTATGATCGGATTCTTCTCATCTCTTTGAATACTCATTGCTGATCTCTGGTACATCCCAACTCTTATTTAAGGACTATGAATATTATGTGTTTTCGTTCACAATTTTGCATTTTTTCAAGGATTTTAAATATTAAAATTATTCGGAACAAGGACAATATTTTTTTTAATAGAATAGAGGTTAGGTATAATTTTAATAGCTACATGTATGGTGTTTTACAATTAATATTGCTTTTTTATAGTTTTCTTCATACAAAATAAATAATATAGTAATATTATTAAAATAATACATGAGTATATGTATAAAATGACAATAAATCGTCAAATCTGGCAGCTATGATTGTGAGGCCATTGCGGCAGCCATATAAATGAAATAAAAATCCATTTCCAACCGAAGCAGTTGTAGTTCACAGCAAATAATAAATTTATCAAAATTTCAAACTATTTTTGTTTTATTACATTTTTAAATTTAAACTTGAAGATCGCCAACCTATTATATTTACTCACATTATGCTCATATTTCACATGAAAAATTCATAATGCAGAGATGACGTATGAGTGATATTTAATTATATATAATTAATTATATTTTATTCATACATGACAAAATCGAAGTTTTTTCATTGCATACTCTTCAGAGTAAGTATTCCAGTACATGTAGTATGATGCGTATGAGTAATATAGTTCAAATACAGTTAAAAAGAAAGTATACCCCATAAATTTGGGATTTATTTGGAACTAAGCTACATGATATGACAATTCTGAGGAATATAACATCGTTTAAAAGTCCAATACAGTCTTTTGTCTGGATGGATTGCATTCAAAACGTTTAATTTTTCATGATATCAGGCAACGTTTTATTGATGGCAAGGGTTATGTTAGGTTTGAGAACAGCTGTAGTTTGCGGCTTATTCGCATACAACTGCAACTCAAGAAAACTCCTCAAGCTAAGTAAGTTTTTCGAAATTTATTGAATATTTACGGTCATAAATGAATTTTTCAATGAATACGTGAAGTATTTTTGAATGTTCCAGAATTGCACACATATGGCTATAATCAGATAAGAATGTTTTTGCGAAGTACATATTTGCTTTGCATTACAATATATTTTGTTGCTATTTTTAAAATAGACCGATTGGATGTTTGTTTTCATACGTGTGGTATGAAATGTGCTGCCAGAACAACTTGATATGTGACAGTATTACAGTCACTAGAAATTGAACAAATTTAAATACGTGTTGTAGTTACTCAATAATTATCCCTGTTAAGTCACAATTTAAATCAGTGAAATTATTATATTAAATCATTGATAATATCATAATATTAAGTTCAACTTAATCACCCCTATCGTGAATATTATGGGAATAATTTATTTGGGAGCAAACTTTTTTCTATAACAAAAAAATCGGTATTACGAATATATTTGGAGTAAAAGTTTTTATTGTGAATTACCTTTCAATAATTTTTCGAAGAAAAATACAAATATTAAAAAATGAGAGATATTAGTATATCTTCGTTTTTTGGTGCTAGAAGAGGAGAAACTACCCATGGAAAGGTTGCAGCGAAGATCTATTCGACATGAATCGAATCCACTTGTTATGCGTCTCCACGTCACATATGTAATGCGGTCCTATTTTTTAACTGTTCGACTACCTACATGTAACGCGTCATATACATATTTAATAACAGACCCATGTAGGCCGATATATCATATGTATAAATTTCAAATACAGAAATTAAGAGACATGAATATCTGTTTACCCGCTAGCTGTACACTAAGTTTCGTTGGTTCTCAACCCGATTTGACGCATTAACATATAACACACTCTACATGTCACCAGAGTGTGCAAAAATAAAGCAAAAAAAAAATTTATAAAAGAGAGTACATATTTTAAACAAATGAAACGATGGCAAGATGAATATGCCAATGTAGGGTACACTTTTCTCATCCCTTTATTATATGAACACCAATGACAAATAGAATACCCCTAGTTTTAGATCTGTCCCAGAAAAAAAATACAAAGGCTACTTATATGCTCACATCCCGATCAAGGTTATCCTTCCCCATTTAATAATTTAATGATTCATATTTACGGAATACAAACAAACAAATTTATTATAATAAAATAGAAAAAAAAGATTAAATTAACACAAATCATATAATATCTTTACGCGGCAAGTATAAGGAGCAAACTAAAGTTATTAATTTTTAAATGCATTCCGCAATCATAGAATACAGAATATAAGAAGACAATAAATTCGGACGGGGGAACAAAACCGAGTCGGATCGACTATACTGTATTACTTAATGAAATAGTAAAAGTTAAAGAGTGAAATATGAATGAAATTTTATAATCATCACTTACAGATCATGGTTATCCACAGCAATTGAGATGATGGGCCCAGCAGTCAATGTGTGTTGTTTCTGTTATATAATTTTGTTTCAGGGATAATTAGTAAAGATTATTCATATATCTTACAAATGTAAAGATACAACATAATATACAAAAATAATACACTTAAAGAAAAGTATTAAAAAAATTAATAACATTCAATTTTAATGCAAATAATTATAAAATTAGTTTAGCAAATTTAAAGAATTCAAAAATTAAATTTAATTAATTTTAGACATTTAGATATTACATATTTAATTAAAGTTTTAGGTTATAATAAGAAAAATCTTTTTAGAATATAAATACAAATAATTAAACAACATTAAAATTATACAGCCATAGTTCTAATTCGACCATTTTAAAGTTGTAATTTTTAAATAGGTTATAGTTGGCTTATATATTGAACATTTTTGTTTTATAGGCCATTTACACTACAGCGAAATCTAGTAGTTTAGATTTCAAATCTTGCTCAAAATCTAAATCGTTTACACTGGATTTATTTGACAGTAGCAAGATTTCATTTTAATAACAAAAACAGCTGACTGAAATTTAAAAGAAAATAATAATATTTCCAAATTTAGTTTAATACCAAACAAAAATTAAAAATATGGGACATTAAGCATATATATACATATAAGCATATATATAAGCATATATATAGGTAATAATATATAAATATTAAACCGCACTTTAATACAGGTTCGTCATGGGCCATTCTGGGAGCAAGATGTTCCTAATATTTCATATGATATGTTCATCGAAAAGCCGCCAAACTTTTCATTTGTTATGCTTAACCTCTTCAGGGACGATTTTTTTATGGTGACAAAAAAATGATTAAATATTGTTTTCTTTTTAAATTATTTAATTTTATTTAAATAGTAATTCAGAAAACAAAAAAGAATGCAAATTCACAAAAAGGAATAACGTCCACATTTGTGTCACTGAGCGTTAATGGTAATTTATGTGTGATATGATTTCATACATTCCGGGCATATCAGGCCTATATATTCTTAACATTTCTCACAAATGTAGAGAGTTCGTCTTACACAATTTTTGTCGTGACATCTTGGGGGATTTTTCAGTTCCTTGTATTTAGGATAATGACCCATACCGTCCAGTCTAATTCCAGGATTCAGTTTAGTCCGATTTTAGGTATTAGGTATTATATTAAATATAACTGATATTATTTTTTTTTTCAAATAATAACGGTTTCTTGATATAATCCACTAAAACAGATTGCCGAAGAATTATTTCACTTTTTTGTTTATTTATCTAACTATGGGTTGGAAATAATATCATCAGTGCAGACAAACGGTAAAATGTTTACTTCTGTTGTTGGACGATTTGGTAGTCAATAACTTACTATAAAATTTTTGTTTTTTTATTATTATTATAATTATGATTATAAAAAATTAAACGTACACATATGTGGCCAAGGGCGTGAAGAGGTTAAAGTTTTGTTTTTAAATTAAAATGTCATTTTTTCCTGCTCAGCGTTGTATTTTTAAGTACTATTTGGCAAAACACATAGTTGCATCTTTATTTTTACTAGATTTTGAGTAGATTTTGCCGAAATCTACTAAATAAGTAGATTTTGTTTTGTATGGGAAATCTATTTAAAATCAACTAGATTTGGCTCGAAATCTCATAAGTACTAGATTTCGCTGTAGTGTAAATGGCCTATTAGGTTAAGTTTGTAACAAATAATAATGATTTTGATAGAGTTTAAAAAGAATTTACATTCTCTATAATAATTCAAGATTTATACCAATTTTAGATTTATATAAATTTTTGTATTCAAGATATTGCGATTATTCAGAAATCCATGTGCTTCTAGAAGCTTCTTTGGACGGTAAAGCTGAGTCCAGTTATGTTTTGCTCATGGCTTGTGGAAGACTTAAACCATAAATTTTTCCAATATACATGATTCGATGAAAGATGATTTAATAATATTTCAGCACGATAATTAAATTATCCACAATTTTTATTTTATTGTTTCACTATCTTACTTTTCCACTTTTTTTTAAGAATATTTAATATATTTAAAAGTTTTCTTTTAGAAGTATTTCTAGACTTCTGCACTTTATGAGTTCTATTTCGCAGTTAATTTTTCTGCCAGAAATCATAATCTAATAAATCTACTCCAATTCCAATGTAAAAAAAATTCAATGTAATATGCAAAGCCTACTCCAACTCCAATGCAAAATGTTATTTCAATGGAATATGAAAAGCCTACTCCAATTCTAATATAAAATAAAAATTCAATGGAATATGCAAAGCCTACTCCAATTCCAATGTAAAATATTATTTCAATGGAACACGCCTAGCCTATTCCAACTCCAATGCAAAATGTTATTTCAATGGAATATGCAAAGCCTACTCCAATTCCAATGTAAAATATCATTTCTATGAAATATGTATTTAGATATTCAAGATATAGAGGGATGAATATATATCTATTTGTAATATTATATATATACTGGAATTATATAAGTAACGGAACTAGATATAAGTCTATCATGATATAACAAAGTATGTAATGATACAGTGTAAAGATTACAGTATGTAGCACAAGTTGTGTAATAAAAAGAAAACAACTAGTAGTTAATTTGTGCAGAGAAAAAAAATATTGTTTGCGTAAAATCGTAACACACTATCACTCCCTGAGATAAAGTAAGAATTATAAATAATAAAATATTTATTTTTGACGTTAAATCATGTGTCCTTTACAGATTCCCTCATTTTCATTTATTAATTTTTTTTCCAAAAATGGAAAAATTTTATATCATTTTCAAGAAAAAATTGTTTAAGTTTTAAACAATCTATCCCAGCGTTGTTTATTGACACATAAGCGCAGCAATAATATTACATCAACTATATCTATGAGCGGTGTAGGTATTAGGGAGTCAGAAGTTCTTGACGTTCTGAGCATGAAAATTCAGTGTGATGTCTGCTAGAACCGACGCATTTTTTAGTGCCTTGGCTTCTTAAGACGGCGCAAAAAATACTTCACTTTATATATCCGACCGAGAATATAATACAACTCTCATGACATCTTAACCGCGTACAGGAGTTGGTGACGGTATGGTATCTAACTCTATTGTTTCATTGGAGCATCTTTGCAATGTGGTTTGTGTTTCACAGTTCTGTCGCTACTATAAAAAGGTAAAAAAAATAACGGCGCTTGCCTTTGTTTTTCCGATGGCAATATTAGAAGCTATACTAGAATTTTTAAAATTGTCTGCAACGACAAGTGATATATTACTCTTAACTACGAGGTTATTTAGGAGTTGTAATTTTTCAGCTCTTAAGGGGTTAAAAAGGGAAAAAATAAAGATAAATCATCACAAGTATTCGAAAGTAACTTAAAAATATAATACTTTACTCCTTGTTTTTACTAACATAAATTTCCAATAGTAACAATGAAAAGTAAATACAAAGCTTAAAGTGGCGTTTAATGTACTGAAAGTAAAGAATATGATGTAAATTTTTAATTTTTAATTTTTAAAAATCGTCAAAATAAGGGCATAAATCGTCAAATCGTCGATAAGATATTTTTGGAGCTCAAAATACTCAAAATGACGATAAATCGTCAAATCTGTCAGCATGGTTGTAATGAACAATTATGTATGTACTCGCATGTATGTATTGTTCTTAAAATTTAATTTTGTCTTAATTTTCAAGATAATTTAAATTTCACAATTTTGTTTGAATTAATGTTTAGTTTATCAATGAAGTAAACACCAAAGAGCAGAATGTTGATAACAATTTATCAAATTTTTCTCAATTTACCCAAAATAGTTCTTCGACAAATATATTTATCAACTACGTGAAGTTAAAACTTAGTTCGAAAGCAATAACTTTCTGTTTTGCCTTATTTAAAGCATTTTTGTAATCTTTTGTTCTTGTTTTTAAGAAAGTATAATGTGAGAAATGAGAGCTGAGAGAACATCCTCCTTCGGGCCCCACGTTGGGCGCCATTTTATAATGTGAAAGATGAGCGGAGAATTTGAGAGCTGTTAAACACAAACACAAATGCCAAATTAATATCAAAGACAAATTTGATATCAAAGGGGAAGATGTTACCATCCGAAACAGCTTGGCTCTGTGAGGTCAGATAGTCTGCGTCGCTGGTATGCTCGCGTATGCCGGGCTGAAGCTCGCCGGACGGGGTGGTCCTTGCCGACTATCTGTCCCTCCATCTCTCTCACATATATAAAAAAAATCATACCAGCTTTGAAAGAAAACAAGAATGATGAAAAAAAGAAAATACATAGGGACCCGAAAGCGACACTGACACTATGGGGACTGAAACCAATCAAGGAACTAATTTACTTACACAAACGCCAATGAGGAAAACTCACAGGTGTTTTTGGAGCTCTACTGCCCACCCTCAGGAACCCAGAGGATCCCACCATGATAGTTCTAAAACTCTTGAGAACTATCCCAGAAACTTACTAACCCCCGCATATCCCGCCACTATCCTATCAACTTACCTGTCTTCCCTAACTAATTAGTCATAATGCTAACAATTCCATTTCAGATACATTTATTAATTTCTCTTCTTAAACTAACCATATTAATATACGAATTACTTATATTCTATATTTAATGCAAAGCAAATATAACTAAATATTTATAGGTAGTTCCTTTCCTTTTTCTACCTCTTCCCCTCTTCTGAGCATAACTCAAATATTAGGGCTTTTACGTACAAAAAAAAACTTCAACCTATATAACAGAGCTCCACTATATGGCTGAACTAGGCCCTTACGTCCCAAAACTACTATATGTATCTATATAAATATATCTATTTACACTAGATATACCTATATATCTCAAGGAAAAAGAAACGAAAAAGGAAATACAAAAAGGAACCCTAACCATAGACTAAATTTTACAATCCCTTATTATTTTTTTTTTTTTTTTTTTTTGAGCGAACTGAACTAATAATATTTTCTACTATTATATTAATATCGCTATATATACTTTTACCTCGGCAGCGGGTCTTCAGGGTTGGGACTGTGCCTCACCGACTTACAGTTGGGGGTTGAAAATATAGAGCTGAGGATTAGAATTGATGAATGTGTCTGTGTTCTGTTGAGGTTATAGCTGAGGATGATTCTTGATGAAAGTATTTGTGTTCTGTAGAGGATGATTATTGATGAAAGTATTCGTGTTCTGTTGAGGTTATAGTTGAGGATGATTATTGATGAAAGTATTGTATTCTGTAGAGGATGATTATTGATGAAAGTATTCGTGTTCTGTTGAGGTTATAGTTGCTGATGCGTTCTGTTGAGGTTATAGTTGAGGATGATTATTGATGAAAGAATTCGTGTTCTGTTGATGTTATAGTTGAGGATGATTATGGATGAAACTATTTGAGGAGATTATAGTTGCTATGGTGTTCAGTTGAGGTTATAGTTGCGGATGATTATGGATGAAAGTATTTGAGGAGATTATAGTTGCTATGGTGTTCAGTTGAGGTTATAGTTGAGGATGATTATTGATGAAAGAATTCGTGTTCTGTTGATGTTATAGTTGAGGATGATTATGGATGAAACTATTGTATTCTGTAGAGGATGATTATTGATGAAAGTATTCGTGTTCTGTTGAGGTTATAGTTGAGGATGATTATTGATGAAAGTATTGTATTCTGTAGAGGATGATTATTGTTGAAAGTATTCGTGTTCTGTTGAGGTTATAGTTGCTGATGCGTTCTGTTGAGGTTATAGTTGAGGATGATTATTGATGAAAGAATTCGTGTTCTGTTGATGTTATAGTTGAGGATGATTATGGATGAAACTATTTGAGGAGATTATAGTTGCTATGGTGTTCAGTTGAGGTTATAGTTGCGGATGATTATGGATGAAAGTATTTGAGGAGATTATAGTTGCTATGGTGTTCAGTTGAGGTTGTAGTTGAGGATGATTATTGATGAAAGAATTCGTGTTCTGTTGAGGTTATAGTTGAGGATGATTATGGATGAAACTATTTGAGGAGATTATAGTTGCTATGGTGTTCAGTTGAGGTTATAGTTGAGGATGATTATTGATGAAAGAATTTGAGGAGATTATAGTTGCTATGGTGTTCAGTTGAGGTTATAATTGAGGATGATTATTGAAGAAAGTGTTTGAAGAGGTTGTCCCGTACAAAAAAATATCGTTGAGCATATAAGGCGTGTAGAAGTTGATGAAGCGATCCTCCTTTTTTTTTACTTTTATTTATTTTTTTTTGTAATAACTTCACTGTTTCTTTTTTTTTTTTTTTTTTTTTTTTTTTTATATATATTTTTTCTATTTTTTTTTTATATGTCCACCGCCAGACAACCTACCTCCACGCCGGCTCAGAATCAAAAGGAACGCTACTCTTATTTTCTTCATCGAAGTCTTCTTGTCGGCGTCTTTTCGATATCCCGTTAATCTTCTTCGTTCAGTTTTTTCGTTCAAAGACATATATCTGTCTCTGTTTGCCTCCCTAAATTTCTCTCATTTATTGCAAATGGCGTTGCCAATCGCTACCACAGCCTTTTCAGTGTTGCCGCTTGAATTATATTAAAGCTTAACCCTCAAACATAGCACACGTGACAAACCCAACCATTCTGAAAACCCACAGCGGTTTCCGAATGGGGGGGAAAAAAAACCATCCTTTCCATTTTTCTTTTCTCTTCCGAACCACGGCATTTCTGATACAAATCATTACCACCAAGAACTTAGACTATTGTTTCAAATCTTTGGTGTGAACTACTCCCATCGACTTCCCTTGGAGGTTTTCAACTTCATACAGGCTTTTACCAACAGAACGTACTATTCTGCATTTCAGGAACTTGCGAGCCAGCTTAGCGTTGAAACCCTTTTTAAAGTCGCTTTGCGCAAAATTTCGTAGAAACACTTCTTGTCCGGGTACAAACTGAATAGTGCGACAGCGTAAGTTGTATGTCTTCTCATTTCTCAGATATGCTTTGTGAAGGTTCTCTCGAATTTTGCTCCGTATAAGGTCTAATTGAACGGATTTTGGTATAATGTTATTTTCCGGATCTCCCAAAGTTTGCAGTTTTCTAGCTATTCTGTATACGCTCCCATGAGAGATCATGTTCATTCCGAAAAGCGCGAAGTACGGCGTTACTCCTGTTGATGAGTGTACTGATGATCTTAATGAGCACTCTACCTCAGATAAATATTTATCCCATTCCGATTGATCCTCCTGTAAATATGACCTGATGGCTGCTATAATCGATTGGTTTACACGTTCTGACGCATTTGCCTGGGGTGCGTGTGATGCAGTCCTAAAGTGCCTTATACCAAAGTTCCTAATCATGCTCTGGAAATCTTTGCTTAAAAACTGTTGCCCATTATCAGAAACTATGATTTCCGGTGTACCAAATTTATGAAATATTTCGCTAATTAAAAACCTCACAATATTTCTAGTATTAGCCTTAGGCATCGCTTTAAGTAAAACAAATTTAGTGAGGTGATCTAACACGATAAAAATGTGACTATTGCCCCTTTTTGACCGAGGGTATGGTCCCAAAAAGTCGACGAATATCCGTTGAAATGGACGCTCGGTAACGGTTTCAACTCCCATCGGAGCTCGCAAGGTGACATTAGCTGGTTTCGATTCTCGGCAAGTTTGGCAATTCGCCACAAAATCTCTCACCTGAGTGTTCTGATGAGGCCAATAAAAGTATTCTTTGACTTTCTGTAAAGTCTTATGAAAGCCACCATGTGATGCCTCTGGAGTGTTATGACATTTCTCAATAATTTCTGTGGTCAACTCCGCGGGAATCCAGAGCTTCCAAGAAAAGTCTTCGTTTAAAAGTACACCATCATATGGCAAGGTACGTTTATACACCAAATTGTCTATAACTTTGATGTCTGGCAGTTGTTCCGAGTTTACTGTAGCGGTCTGTATTAACTCCAGGTAATCCTTTGACTCAAATGCATCTGCCTCCAAGTTAATCAACCCTTTCATGTCTGCGGTTACTTCCTCAATGTTATATCTAGATAATGTGTCCGGTACGACGTTCTTCGACCCGGGACGGTGCATTATATTGAATGTAAATGTTTGGAGATGAAGACTCCAACGAGCCAGACGTCCACTGAGATCTTTGTGCGACATCAACCATTTCAAACTACTATGGTCTGTAATTACCGAAAATGGCATAAGTTCGATGTAAGGGCGGAATTTCTTAACGGCCAGAACCACTGCCAAACACTCTCTCTCCGTGACCGAATAGTTGCGCTGCGCCGACGTGAGTTTGTGGGAGAAAAACGCGATAGGGTGTTCGCCCTCTTGATCATCCATTTGGAACAACACTGCTCCCACTCCTACATCCGAAGCGTCGCATTGTACGTAAAAATGTTTCTCGAAGTCTGGATGAGTAAGCACTGGACTGGTGGTTAATGCTACCTTTAGTTTATCGAAAGCCTCTTTAGCGTCTTCAGTAAAGTTGAAAGATTTAGCCTTTTTAAGGGTGTTAAAAATGGGCGCGGAAATGCTTGCATAATCTGGTATAAAGCGCCTATACCACCCAGTAGCACCCATGAAACTTCTCACCTGCTTCGCCGTTTTTGGATAAGTATATTTGAGGATAGTATTTACCTTTTCGGGATCAGGCTTTACTTGACCTCCTCCCACTATATATCCCAAATATCTTAACTCTTTAAAGCAAAACCTCGACTTGGCCACATTAATGGTCAAACCAGCCGATTCCAAACAACCAGACACTTGCTGAAGCAAACTTAGGTGAGTTTCAAAGTCGGGCGATACAATCAACAGATCATCCAAATATACGAAGACTCTATCACGAAGTGCTGCTGGAATAACTTTATCCATTAGACGGCAAAGTCTTTGAGCCGCATTGCATAATCCAAAAGGCATGACCGTAAAGTGGTATAGAGGTCTTCCTGGTACCGTGAACGCCGTCTTTTCCTTACTTGTCGCGTCTAGGGGTATCTGCCAAAACGCATCCTTCAGATCCACGCTTGAAATGTAATGGGTATCCCCTAACCTACTGAGCAAACCTTCTATGTGCGGCAACGGATAGGCATCCTTGACCGTGAGCGCATTTAACTTACGAGCGTCCAGGCAGAGCCTATTTTTCTCGCCCTTACGAACGAGAGTAACTGGATGAGACCAAGGACTCTCACTCGGCTCAATCACTCCTAGATCCAACATCCGATCTAATTCCGCATATAATAACTTCTGCACCGCCGGCGAGACGGGATAATGTCTGTCTTTCACCAGTATTGCGTCGCGGGTATCTATCGTGTGCACCTCTAGGTGTGTCTTACCGAGTCCCTTCTTGGTATAGCAAGGAAACTTAGCTATCATTTTGTCAAGTCGGAAATGTTGCTCAGGATTCAACGTGTGAGTTTTAACTCTATCAGCTTCTTCACTCTCTGGGCAAAGATCGGTGACACTAGCGGTAAGGCTGCCGATGTCCGGGAGTAGTCCAAATCGCTTCATAAAATCTACTCCAAGAAATAACTCTCTGTTCAAGGACGGCACTAAATAGAAATCCATCTCCTGCGACGACTTGTTGAAGGAAACCACTGTTCTTACTCGGCCCACTATTCTATGAGAACTGCCATCAGCCGTCTTGACGATGGAAGTAAACCTTATGACTTGTAATCCAGCCCTTTCCACCAGCTCTAAACACCCCCTACCCAGACAGGTAACGGTGGCACCACTGTCAAGTAAGCCCTCTACCTCTAACTGGCCAAATCTGATTTTTACATAAAAACGTGAATCTTCTCCCTCATACAGCGTTGTCGCATTGATCTCGCGTTTTATTTCCTTTCGTTTCCTGTACCTGTCTCTAGCCTTTTTAATCCTATTCGAAACGTTCCCGAATATCTTTTGCCGCGTTTCTATATACTCCTCCACCCTCTGATGAAATGGTTTGATTCTCCTGAAATTCTGAACATCCTTCACCTTTGCTTCCTTGCCCTGCTGGTTTCTCGAACTGTACTTCTCATTTTCAGTTTGCTTTTCGGGTTGTACTGGGTCTAAGTCTGAGTCGAGCGAGTCTCCCCAGTTTGAGGCTGGCTCCGGGTGATGTTTCCCTGGCATTTCGGGCATTTAGGAGTAACAACGTCGTCCAGACCACAACGATAGCAAAAGATCCGGCGGGTGGCTGATGGGCATTCCATAAAACTGTGTCCTGCCTGTCTACAGTTCCAACAGGTGTACTTACTGGTGGCGGTTAAAGCTTCAACTTCCAGGGCTGTTGCTGGCGGTAAATCGAATTCAAGCTCCTGTACCCTCTGTGTAGGGTAAACGCGCTGCTGATACTGCGACCTTTGACTTGCCAATAGGTTTTCAGCTCGCTTTGCTTCCCGACAAAACTCATTTAAGCTTTCTGCCCGAGTCGAAAACAGAAGATGAGAAAGAGACGGCTTTAGATTACCCTTCATTATTTCGACTATGTCCCTCTCAGAATATGGGTTTCGTTGTTGGTTCCTTAAATGCATAACGGCACTAGAGAAATCGTCAAATGACTCTTGTGGAAGCTGCCTACGGTCCATTATCCTCTTCTGCAGTTGAAACTCATTTCCATATCTACTAAACTGATTAAGAAACGCCTGTGACAAGTCTTCCCAGGACTGAAATTGCTGTCGTTTCCTGGCCATCCAAAACCAGTCTAAAGCTTGGCCCTCTAATAATAGGTGGAAGCTGCGCCTGATATCGTTGAAAGAACAGTTGAAATCTTGTCGCATCATATCTACACGGAAAATAAAATCTTCGACGCTCATCGTTTTAGAAGTTCCGTCAAACTTGATCCCCCATTTCGAAAGATCTATACGCTGGTGCATTTGCCAATCTATAGGCATGCTAGGAGCAGGTGATGAATATGCTGCTGAACCTTGCGGCGGGACTGTCCCAGCCGGTTGTGATGTCGGATAAGCCGGTGGATTATCTCTAGGTTGAAAACTCACTAGTGGCGGAATAACCGGAATGGCTGAATTCGGAAGCCTGTGTTCCTGTGAACCTACTCGTTGGTCCCCATCATGCGGAGAAACCATGGTGATAGGTGGCTGATGATGGTTGGATTGGTGCGAAACAGCATTGGTGTGAGGCTGGCTCACTCCGTTGGTGGGTATCGCCTGTACCGACGCTAGCCTCGCTACAGCGCTTGCCAATTGCTCTTGCATTCTAAAGATGTCCTGCATACATTTTACCATTTCTCTACTCTCTCGCCTGATGACTTCAGTGGCCGGCGAATTTGGTTGTGGAGGCACATTTGGTTGAGCCTCCTGTGATACATTTCTGGCCGTGTAGTTACCATAACCGACAGCCGCTTCCCGTGAACTCTGGGACTCATTCGACAAATCCGACTGGTTGTGTGCCATCGCCATAAATTGTTGCACCGATGGTGGAATGTTGGCCGATGCTGTAGGAGCAGCTGTTGTTGTGCTCCTAGTTGGTCGTGGTGTAGATACGGACGCCTGAACTGTCAACCTTGGTGGGTTTTGCATCGTCTCTGTGGGGTCTGTCTTTGGTAATGTTGAATATATTCTACCAGAACGCGTTGCCTTCATAGAAAGCCAACCACACAACTCCTCTCACAACTCAACCCTAAGACCGTTTAAGAACCGAATTGGTATAAACACTCCCAATTGTAAATAGCAAGACGTAAGCTATATATTACAAAATTTATATATCTAATAAAATCAAGGTTCAAATGGGAGCTACAACAAGGTTCCCCAGCGGTAGCAAAAGAGTAACTAAAGTACGATATATAAACAAGATATAAGGAAACAAGGATGAAACTTATAATAATAATCCAAAACAAAAACTCAAGTTATAAAAAAAAAATATAAAATAAAGAAATAAAAAAGACAAATTAATAAAAAAAATTATAAAACAAGATAATAATGAGAAAAATAATTAATAATAATAAATAATAATAAAAAGAATATAGATCAATATAATAAAGCGAATTTATAAATCAATATAATACAAATAATAAATCAAATTAATATAAAAAAAAATTAATACCAAATATCAAAATTCACTAAAGGTAGTTAACAGGATTTTCAAGTGGCATGGATAAACGGAAGCAAGCAACATCGAACCTCAAATGCGAATGTGTAACCAGAAATAATAAGGTGTAAGACTTTTTCCTCAAGTTCCCCATAGTACCTGTCCGATTTAGACAGCAAACAAAATGCTCCTGTATACTATTTATAACAGAAGTAAAATCGAATGAAAAAAAAAACATATGCTGTGTTTACAAACATACTTTGAAGCTACCCTGTCGCAACGCGAAAGACTTAGGTTTGAGCGTCAATCGGGACTTACAGTTTAGACCGTTAAGTAGTTTGCAAAATTCGAACTATCGTAAAACAAAAATAAACGCTTTGTTTCATACTCCAGAATTCGCATACCGAATACACGTCGCAACGCGCCAAGATTTCGGAAAATCATCTAGACGGGACTTACGTATATAACAGAACGCCAAACTGAAGAACTACACAAAATCTCACAAATACACTTAGCCGCTACCCTGTCGCAACGCGAAAGACTTTAATTCGAACGTCAATCGGGACTTACAGTTTAGACAGCTGAGTGTTCTGTAAAGATCAATCAGTTGTAAAAAAAAGAATCTGCTAACGCTTTCGCTTTATCTTCCAGACTCCGCACTCCGCATACACGTCGCAACGCGTCAAGAAATTCGGAAACTTCTCTTGACGGGACTTACGCATATGACCGAATACCAAATCTAAAAAGACTACACGAAAACGGACTGGACTGTTCGCCTTCGGGCCCCACGTTGGGCGCCATTTTATAATGTGAAAAATGAGAGCTGAGAGAACATCCTCCTTCGGGCCCCACGTTGGGCGCCATTTTATAATGTGAGAAATGAGAGCTGAGAGAACATCCTCCTTCGGGCCCCACGTTGGGCGCCATTTTATAATGTGAAAGATGAGCGGAGAATTTGAGAGCTGTTAAACACAAACACAAATGCCAAATTAATATCAAAGACAAATTTGATATCAAAGGGGAAGATGTTACCATCCGAAACAGCTTGGCTCTGTGAGGTCAGATAGTCTGCGTCGCTGGTATGCTCGCGTATGCCGGGCTGAAGCTCGCCGGACGGGGTGGTCCTTGCCGACTATCTGTCCCTCCATCTCTCTCACATATATAAAAAAAATCATACCAGCTTTGAAAGAAAACAAGAATGATGAAAAAAAGAAAATACATAGGGACCCGAAAGCGACACTGACACTATGGGGACTGAAACCAATCAAGGAACTAATTTACTTACACAAACGCCAATGAGGAAAACTCACAGGTGTTTTTGGAGCTCTACTGCCCACCCTCAGGAACCCAGAGGATCCCACCATGATAGTTCTAAAACTCTTGAGAACTATCCCAGAAACTTACTAACCCCCGCATATCCCGCCACTATCCTATCAACTTACCTGTCTTCCCTAACTAATTAGTCATAATGCTAACAATTCCATTTCAGATACATTTATTAATTTCTCTTCTTAAACTAACCATATTAATATACGAATTACTTATATTCTATATTTAATGCAAAGCAAATATAACTAAATATTTATAGGTAGTTCCTTTCCTTTTTCTACCTCTTCCCCTCTTCTGAGCATAACTCAAATATTAGGGCTTTTACGTACAAAAAAAAACTTCAACCTATATAACAGAGCTCCACTATATGGCTGAACTAGGCCCTTACGTCCCAAAACTACTATATGTATCTATATAAATATATCTATTTACACTAGATATACCTATATATCTCAAGGAAAAAGAAACGAAAAAGGAAATACAAAAAGGAACCCTAACCATAGACTAAATTTTACAATCCCTTATTATTTTTTTTTTTTTTTTTTTTTTTTTTTTGAGCGAACTGAACTAATAATATTTTCTACTATTATATTAATATCGCTATATATACTTTTACCTCGGCAGCGGGTCTTCAGGGTTGGGACTGTGCCTCACCGACTTACAGTTGGGGGTTGAAAATATAGAGCTGAGGATTAGAATTGATGAATGTGTCTGTGTTCTGTTGAGGTTATAGCTGAGGATGATTCTTGATGAAAGTATTTGTGTTCTGTAGAGGATGATTATTGATGAAAGTATTCGTGTTCTGTTGAGGTTATAGTTGAGGATGATTATTGATGAAAGTATTGTATTCTGTAGAGGATGATTATTGATGAAAGTATTCGTGTTCTGTTGAGGTTATAGTTGCTGATGCGTTCTGTTGAGGTTATAGTTGAGGATGATTATTGATGAAAGAATTCGTGTTCTGTTGATGTTATAGTTGAGGATGATTATGGATGAAACTATTTGAGGAGATTATAGTTGCTATGGTGTTCAGTTGAGGTTATAGTTGCGGATGATTATGGATGAAAGTATTTGAGGAGATTATAGTTGCTATGGTGTTCAGTTGAGGTTATAGTTGAGGATGATTATTGATGAAAGAATTCGTGTTCTGTTGATGTTATAGTTGAGGATGATTATGGATGAAACTATTGTATTCTGTAGAGGATGATTATTGATGAAAGTATTCGTGTTCTGTTGAGGTTATAGTTGAGGATGATTATTGATGAAAGTATTGTATTCTGTAGAGGATGATTATTGTTGAAAGTATTCGTGTTCTGTTGAGGTTATAGTTGCTGATGCGTTCTGTTGAGGTTATAGTTGAGGATGATTATTGATGAAAGAATTCGTGTTCTGTTGATGTTATAGTTGAGGATGATTATGGATGAAACTATTTGAGGAGATTATAGTTGCTATGGTGTTCAGTTGAGGTTATAGTTGCGGATGATTATGGATGAAAGTATTTGAGGAGATTATAGTTGCTATGGTGTTCAGTTGAGGTTGTAGTTGAGGATGATTATTGATGAAAGAATTCGTGTTCTGTTGAGGTTATAGTTGAGGATGATTATGGATGAAACTATTTGAGGAGATTATAGTTGCTATGGTGTTCAGTTGAGGTTATAGTTGAGGATGATTATTGATGAAAGAATTTGAGGAGATTATAGTTGCTATGGTGTTCAGTTGAGGTTATAATTGAGGATGATTATTGAAGAAAGTGTTTGAAGAGGTTGTCCCGTACAAAAAAATATCGTTGAGCATATAAGGCGTGTAGAAGTTGATGAAGCGATCCTCCTTTTTTTTTACTTTTATTTATTTTTTTTTTGTAATAACTTCACTGTTTCTTTTTTTTTTTTTTTTTTTTTTTTTTTATATATATTTTTTCTATTTTTTTTTTATATGTCCACCGCCAGACAACCTACCTCCACGCCGGCTCAGAATCAAAAGGAACGCTACTCTTATTTTCTTCATCGAAGTCTTCTTGTCGGCGTCTTTTCGATATCCCGTTAATCTTCTTCGTTCAGTTTTTTCGTTCAAAGACATATATCTGTCTCTGTTTGCCTCCCTAAATTTCTCTCATTTATTGCAAATGGCGTTGCCAATCGCTACCACAGCCTTTTCAGTGTTGCCGCTTGAATTATATTAAAGCTTAACCCTCAAACATAGCACACGTGACAAAAGTTAGGCAATAAAGTCACCTACAGATACATACAATACGCAATACATACACATATCTATGAATAAAAATCGGACACATTTGAACAGGGGGGGAAAATAAATGAAACTTTTGGTTACCAAAGAAACTTTGAATTGTTTAAATATTTTTACTAGAATTTTACATTGCCACTATGTATTGCCTTCTATATTCCAAAAAAGATTATAACTGGAGAAGGAAATGCTTGTAAATATTTGAAAAATGATTCTGAACTGTTTAACTTTTACTACAAAAACAAATTTCCTTCAAATATTGTAACTTTCTCCGTTTTTGAGGCCATTTATTATAATGTCCTCCTGTCTAATACTATGTACGTCTACAGTGACATTTGTTTACATTGCCTTTTTGGTATCATAGGGATTCTGTAATAAGTTAAAAGTAGAGAAATATTCTGTCTTTGAACGGAATTAAGAAAAGAGAAAAGAACTATTTTAACGTAGAACTTAAAAATAAATCTTCCGAAAGGAAGAAAAAAAAAATAATTTTTTAATGGGCTTTAAAAAATTCGAATCTAAATCATCCTTCTTAGTAACACTCTCATAGTTACATATCAACATAATGAAAAGCTATAAAAATCCAATACCAGCGTATAATGCTATAAACAATAAACGCAACGCAGCCAACGCAGCAATCTATAAAAAGAGAATACAAGGTGTAATAGAAGTCATTATTATAAAGACAGCACGATAGCAAGCAAAGATTTTGCTGCTTTGCTTTTGAGCTAATTTCTATTTTTATTCGCAGCAATGAGAGAATTAGTGCTCACAGTGAGGTGAGTTGTGCTGTCAATGCTGTGAAAACAATCACTTGCATGAAATAGCGGTTTTAAAAACGTGATGTATGAAATATAACGAAAAAAAATAGTTGACAGGCACCATTGGTAAAGAATAAATGAACTGTTTACTTTTTTATTTGTTTTGCTTATGCTATGCTGCCGCTGTCATTATTATAATTAATACGCATGCAGATTACCTTAGGCTGCAATTGTAAAATTGTTGTGCTTGTTGCGTTGCGTTTATTGTGTTTATAGTATAACCTTAAAAAGTTTTCTTAGTCTAAAAGCTAAAAAATATTATAATTCTAAGTATTGATTATTAAGAAACATTTAAAAATTTATTTTCACAAATGTTCTTAAAGAAAAAGTGTATTGAGACAAAGATCTGAAGTTTTAGGAACAAAAAGAAAAAATGTTGCAAATTCATGAACTCAAATATAGTGTGTTGCATAATTATTTCAATTTTGTATTTATATTTTAAAATATTCCTTTAATTAATGTCGCCGTAGTCTAGCAGTTAGTGTGGTGGTTTATTAAACGGGAGCATATGGTTTAGATATTTTCCCCTGGCTTAGATATTCTCGCACTAACGAAATATCTAAAAAAAATGATATTTCTTTCGGCACCTTACCTCCAGCAGCCTTCTGGCAGAATTCTGAGAGCAAATAAAACGGTGCGGCGGTCAAAATAAACCCAGCTAATGACATAGTGTAGGTTGTGAGTTTTGTTGAGTAAAACTCAAAAATATTTTTTTTATATTTCTCGAACCCTCCAAACTTTTTTTATTTGACAAGAACTGTATTTTTGATCTTTTCACACAAAATTATTGATTACCCAAATATTTTTTAACCTATTTTCAAAATCCAAAGCTTTTTGAAAAGGGGATAGATGAGCCTTTAATGGTATACACAAACATGTGTTTCAAACTTACATGTCATAGTTTTTATCGGGTAAACTTGGAAAATATGATTTTTTTCTTATTTTTTCAAGTTTAACTATTCTTAATTGCAAACTTTAATTAAAAAATGTAAAATAAGTTATAACATTTTGAAAGTAAATTATCTTGTGAAGATATTGAGACTTCGTTTGATCAAATTGGATAAAAATTACCGTAGTTATTAATTACCGCAGTCGTGTTTTACTTTTTTATATATGTCATCTTATCAAATGAACTATCAGTTCAAAATTTTCAAAAGTTTTGCTGGATCTTGCTTGTTTATCGCAAAATGTGTCAATTTCACGTTTGCACGACTACCAGAAGTCGACTAATATTTGTGTTTTTTTTTTGCAAATATTATTATTTCTCTTTGAGAAAACATTGTCCAACTTCTGGTGGTCGCTCAAACGTGAAATGGACACATTTTGCGATAAACAATCAAGATCCATCAAAAATTTTGAAAATTTTTGAACTAAAAGATCATTTTTAAAAAAATATATGTATATTTATATGAAAAATATAACTGACTGTTAGACTCTTTAAGTAATCGTATATCGTATATCGTATGTATATCGTTTTAAACGTCCATCCCTCCCCTTTATAATAAGGTTTAAATTTTGGACATCGGTTCAGAAATGTTTTTGTAATCAATAAATTTGTGCGTAATATGCATAAAAAACAGTTTTAGTCAAATAAAACAAGTTTAGAGGGTTCAAGATATATAAAAAAATATTGTTGAGTTCTGGTCAACAAAACTCACAGCTTACACTATGTCATTAGCGGGGTGTATTTAATTTTTTTATTTTGTCGCATAGTGTAAATATTACTATGAAAAGTTTCTCAAAAATCTGTCACCTGTAGTCGATTTTAAAGGGTGGTTTTAAGTGGTGTGAGAAGCTAGATCGTAATCCTGACCGAAGGCTTGCATGTATGTTGCAGCATAATCGTCAACTTTATCCGTTTTTTCTTTTTTTAAAAATAATAATTTGTTTTAATGATTTCACTTAAAAAATGCGTTGTTTGCACTTCTCTTTGATGAAAATGTCAATTTTTTTTAATACAAGTACAGAAACGCGTATTATTGTATTATGGCCATAAAAACTGTTGTTTAACTTATCAACCCAATTATAATGTTTCCAAATAGTGGCTGAAGAAATCAAAGCGGAAAATATAAGAAAGGGAGATATGTGGAAGAAAAATTGTTTTCATCATATATTTTAGACTGAGAGTACAAGCGTAGCTTTATTGTTTAACAATCACGTAACATGGCAATAAAAATTTATTGTCCAAAAACTTTTCTTAAAGTCGAATAAATGTACTTGCTTTCTGCTAGTACGCGTAAATATGGACAAAATTTTTCAGTTCATAAAGTAATTGTTTAAAATTTTCAGACAATTGCTTTTTGATAGACTTCATTCATCTTACAAATTATTCAACAAACGATGCTGTTGCTTAAAACAAGTAATATTTACAACCACTCCGACAGGTTCAAATAGGTACTGAAAATCAATGAAAAAATACAATTTATTTCTCACCTACGCTAACCAGTTATTTGTAACCCAAAGTCAGAACGCCAACGCAAAAGAACCGATACATAAATAAGCACATGGAGCAGCGTAATAAAAATCCGCTCAATTGTAACAGGAGCTTAATATGTAAAAAAAATAAAAAAATTTCTACAAAAATTGACGAGAGATAAGGTTAAAACTTTGAAAACTGTGGTAAATATGAAAAAATATTTCTTTTGACACCTTCCTCTAAGCAGTCTTTAGGCATAAGCTCTGAGAGGAAAATAATATTAACACGAAGAGTTTCTCAAATTTTTTGTTCGTAGTCGAAACAGTACAACATGAATGGTGAGAGAAACTTGGTTGTAATCCTGATCAAATTTAAGTAAATAAGTAAGTAAATAATGAGATTTCTACAGGGACTATACTAATTTATCTCCATCATACATACATAATTGGTGAATACAGGATTCAGGACCTAGTTTCTCACTCCACTTATGTTGTGTGTGTTAATTTGATACATGAGTGGCGGGACTTATAGTTTAAAGTCGACTCCGAACGACAGATGTTTTGAGAAACTTTTCATGGCAATTTTATTTACTCTCAGAAATCTGCTGAGAAGAAGTCACCGAAGAAATATTGTTTTCATATTTTCGTTTTTGATCTCTAACCTGAGGTTTGAACCATGGCCTTACATCTAATAAGTCAACACACTACCTACTTGATTACGGCGACTTCAATTTTATATCCATCTATTTTTATAATTCCAACATTTTGGTTTAATGCTACGTTATATTGTGTACCTAAAAATTTGCAATGTGATCATCGATATATTGTTATTTGCTGTTTTAAGGTTATGTTGAATTTCTTTGTTGTTGCAAAAATGAAGGCTTCTAGGAATATCTTCAAGTCGAGACTTGAGATATAAGTTACCCTCATTTCCAATTCTGTAGACCAACACTTTCTAAATTATGGTAAAATATGATAAAAGAATTCGCGACAATTTGTATGAGCTTTTCTAATATTTCTTGTACCAAGGCATCAAATGTTATAATTAAAAGGAATACTTGATGGGACTACATCAGAAACAGGCAGTACATTCGGAATGTATACTCTCTGGCCTCATTTAAAATCAGCTTAATCGTCACTAAGTGGTACAGTGACGCGTTTAATTGCAAAAGTTGAAGGATTGGGCAATTTTTGCTGTTAGAATACCGTATCTTAATTTTAACATCAGATACCACTTGGTATCGTCTTGCTTCAAAAACCTTTGATTTATCTATCTTCGTCGCCACTATTGTCTCCCATCAATATATGCTGAATTTCATTTTCGTTGAGTTCAGTCACTTTACATCCTCTGCGAAGCTAATCTACGATACAAAAAGTAAGTAAATTATGGAAATAGTAATCGTAACCTCTATACGTAATTAGGAAAGATCCTTTACAACAACAACAACAACTTCAGTATAAAAAAGGTTATAAACAAGTGAACAAGAATCAACAACAAACATTACCAGATTAAATGTAAACAAAATACACAAACAACAATGAAACAACGATGTTTACATTTACAGAGATTTCAAGAACGCGAAGTCATTGTCCTTCAAGAGCATCCATCAGACTGTTTACCCTGCGATATAAAAGACACGACAAAGCAGGCAACGGAGTCAGTAAAAGAATTCAGTCAGTCTTGTGTGAAGACTCGTTGCGTGTGAAGAGAATAATTGTGGTTTGAAGATCTCTGCTATAAGAATCGGTCGAACAATTGTTATTGTTTACGCAAACGAGTTTAACCCTTTCGCATCTATTGGGACATATGTGTCCCACTGAATGATCGCAGACTCCTATTTTTAAATTGTTACTGTAAAATTATTCAAAGTTGTCCCATTTAGTTATTTAGAGGCTAAAGAACAGTTACATATTTTCATAACACAGAAAAATTGCGTATTTTCATAACACAGGCTGTTTAGTCATAAGAAGACTGCAGTGGTATCAAGTGTTTGCTGTGCTGAAATCCACGAAGCGTGGAATAAAAATGTTGATGAGATGTGATTCTCTCAGTGGGTACGTACATATATGATTTTAACATCTACTGCTGTAGAGAAGAAGGACCTACCATTGGCACTCTTGGAGAAAGTGTAGTAAATAATCTTGCCAAGACCATAAAGACGTTACGCTTTGCTTTGATAGTGTTTATCTACTTCAAACTTTGGATTTTCCGACATTAGGTACGGTAATGACTAATAGAAAAAACTTGCCTTTTCAAATCGTGTAGTTCTGGAATTATGTATACAAAATGGCACGATACGAAGGAAGTAGCAGCTATTAGCAATTGTCATGGTGCTACAATGGTATCAATAAACAAAAAGCAACATAATGGTGAAATTCAAGTTGTGCAGTGTCCGGAAATGATAAAATTTTACAGGAATATAATGGGAGGCGTAGACCGACCTGATCAGTTATGCGGAATGTACGAACTGGACCGTAAATCACAGAAATGGTGGAAGAAAGTTTTTTATAGACTATTGATGATGTCAGCTGTAAATTCGTGGATCATTTATATGAATTTACATCGTAAGAAGGAACCATTTCTTGACTTTTTAGTACTGCTAGCAGAAGGTCTCATTGCAAGAGGACAGAAAACTGCGGTCGTTAGGAGAAGCCTTACTCATGGTGGTTACCATTCCAAAAATAAGAAAATTTATGCTCAATCTGCTACTCACTTACCAGTTGAAGGACCTACAAGACGTCGATGTGCAGGTTGCCAAAAAAATAAAATTGAAAAACGGACTAAAACATTATATCAAGAATGTCAACTTCCATTGTGCAAGGATTGTTTTTCGCCGTTTCACAAATAATTTTAAATATTTATTTCTTTTTTTAATGTACGAAACGAATTTTGAAAGAATAAATAAAATTTCATAAATCTTATAAAAACATATATTGATTTACTATATGCGTTTTTATAGGTTTAGGCCTAATGGGACTTATATGTCCCATGACAAACTCCTAATGGGACATATATATCCCGTGCCCTAAATTTCTTCCTAGGGTAGGGGCACTACCAAAAAATCTATGTATATGTTTAATAAGCATATCAATGTTAAACTGACCTCTTATAGTACTTGTAAACTAACTAATCGCCTCCCGTACCGAAAGGGTTAAAGCAGAATAAGAAACAAAGCAGTTGTAGTTGTTTAGATCAGTGGCACACAGAACAATAAAGAAATTAATTAAACATGAACACAAATTTATTTTTATTTTTATTGAAATCAACGAGATCATATTTCTAACGTTTTTAAAAGGTAAAAACGTAACAATATTTATTAAAATAAGAAAATATACCCACCTAGCTATAAATAATTACATATCAAAACACTTTTACAAAATATTATAATCTCAGGCACAAAAAAATTGTCAACTCTAATGACCATATACGAAGAATAAATGTTCGTATGCAGCGAACTACATATATAGAAAATTTAAATACATGTTTTTAGAAATAAACAAAAATTATATACAACACCCACACGGTATTTAATTATTCAGATTTTTGAAATTTTCCGTTTGGGACATATGTTTTCCTGAGGTCGTTAAAGTGTTGAAAATTTGACGTCATTTTGCACTTTTTTACAATACAAATACGTAAACGTGTATTTATTATTGTGTATGAAATAAAAATACTATACAATTAAAAAATCTCAATTTGAATGATTTTTATTTAAATTTTTTGATACAAACAACGTAAACTTTTTTATTTCATTTCAAGTTTTTAAAACTAGTGTCTGTCATTCCATATAGTATAGTAAATATTGATACAGTATTCTATTCGTCATTATTTATTTAACAAACGAATAACGAAACTAAATTAAAAACGAAAATAAAAATTTTTAAAACAAATTTGGTCAGATGTAGAAAAAAAATATTCCGCAATTTAGACAATAGAAATCCAAATAATAGTTCAGGCTTTTTTTGATAAAATAGTTTTTTTTTTAAGTTTGAAAATGTTGTTAAAATATTGAAATAAAAACGGAGACAGCTCTACAGATGTGGAAAGAATTATTTGATACAATATAAATGAAGTCAGAATAAGTATCATAAATATAAAGATTTAATACCAGATAAGTATAATGTTTTACAGCTATGTATTTAATGTATGTATGGACAAACATTCATTTGAAAGTTTTACCGTTATTTAGAATTAACATTTTCCATATCGTTGTTCCATATGAAATAATCATACGATACAGAGCTAAAATAGAATAGTTTCGTAAAAAATATATTTGATTAAAACAAACCTTTTGAAGGGAGTACACAACTTGTAAGTTTAAGTTAAAAATAATTCAACTATTTTATACTTATACTTAGTTTTAAAATAAGTTTCGTATTAAACATTGAGTACCACGTCGTACGTTTCCGTACGACAGCTATCACGTCGTGGGGTGCCACATCATACGTTTCCGTACGACAGTGATTGCTTTTACTTAGACCCTGTATTTCATTCATATACGACATAGAATACAATTTAATGCGATTTTTAAATAAAGAATCCTTTACTGAACATTTTTGCAAAAGTATTCATGGGTCTAAGATGATTTTTTGAGGTTTTATAAAGTGAAAAATATGCGAAATATATTTTTTTTAACTTTTATTAAAACAACATTTTTAAAGGAAAAAAGTAAGTATACATATGGGCAATTTCGTGTCAAGTGACCCAATTTTTAAAATCGATGTCTTCTTGAAAAATCTTATTCTTGAGTTAAAAAATATTTTTTTTATTGATATCCCACTCGCATCCCATTAAGCGATTGTAAAGGCCTTAAAGGAAATTGTATAAGCTTTCTTTTGAGCAAAAAATAAAAATAAAAAAGGGCCCATTTAAAAAAAAAAATCAAAAAAAAATTAATTTAAAAAAAAATTTTTTTAAATTTTAAAAAATTAAAGAAATTATTTTTGGAAGGATTGAAGAAATAGCTATCTAATATCCTTTGGGAAATTTTTGCTAGGAAGGTGAAGGTGAATAGGTGAAAAGTTACACACATTCTAAAAAAATCTGTATGACCAAAATGTCCAACTTTGGCCCCCTCTTACTCCGGCAATTCTTTACTGATAGAGCTGAAAATTTGTGTCTGGGCTACTGTCCAATAGTACTAACCTTGGTGCAAAGAAGACATCGATTTTAAAAATTGGGTCACTTGACACGAAATTGCCCATATTACTGTTTAAGATGCGCGTATTTTGGGAAACACTGCAGGCACAAGTGGTGGGTATTAGGGCATTTTGAACAGTAAGTACTCATTTTTTTTAAGTGATTCCTTGCTGTTTTCCGGTCCAGCTGTTTTTTTTTGCAGTTGCGTAACATAAAACGCAAGTACGTCGAATTGCCTTATTGTTGGCATCTACCCTTTTAGTTATAACGTGTTTGCCGGGGTTTACTGGTTGCGGAGATGTTAGATCCAAAATTCCACGTTGACGGAATTTGCATATGCTGTTGTTCTTGTTTGCAGCTTCCTTATAAACAATATGTGCATTTACTATTGAGAGGCCAAGTAATAATTCGATTGCCAATTTCCTATACCACTTCAAACCCTTGCGTAGGGTGCTACTATATGAGACTATTTGGTCCGATAAATCTATACCAGTTACAGGGTAGTATCTTAAGAAAGTCACATATGCTAGTGGCGTACAATTTACTGGTAATCGGTATATTACAAAATAAAATAAGATTCTAATTATATATAAAATGTGCTACGCTACATAAATAAAAAACAAGAAAAAAGCGTCGTACGTTTTTGTACGACAGCGACTTTTACAAATGCATACCCGTCGTGCAGTGCCACAAAAAAGCTTATATAAAATAAAATAATAAGCAATGGGTAGAATGGACTGGGGGTATCTCAGAAATCGGTTTTTATCACTAATACACTCAATTAACAAAAAAAAAATTTTGGCTTCCTGGGAAGGTGTTCGTCAAAACTGCTTGGCACTCAATGTGTTAAAAAATGATACGTGCAACTTAATTAACACTTGAGAAGCGTGAATTGAAAATTTTCGATAATTGTAGTATATTTGCAGCACCCATGGAAAGCAGAGTCGCAACACCACACATCCACTCAACATAACATACTCAGGGGTACACTAAACGGCTGAGAGATTCCAAAAAATGGCCTTTCTCACAAATTATTCATTGTGAAGTGACGTTCTACTAAAAACCCTTTTATTTTATACAACCAGCTTTATTTACAAAAATCTACTGGAAGGGTAACTTCTTTGTTGACCTTTTTGAGAGCCATCTTCACCTCGAATTTGTGCAATGATTCGACCTTGAACCACTCAGAGCTACTGATGAAGCGTCAATGCGGGACAATTCCTCTTGATCGTTTAGGTAATGGTTAGATTTGATGATGACAGAATTGTGAAATATGATCTTAGAGGTCGAAAGACGAGAATTCGTCGAAGTGTTCGATGGTCGTGATACGTCTGGTCAGTTCATTCGCTCTTCATTTACCCGAAATATCACTGTGTCCTGGCACTCATATGATATGGGCATTGTTCTGTTACCTTATATCATCTGTGACAGCTCTACACCCTTCTGGATTTTGTCACGTTTGAACTCAGTGCTCTGATAACCGCCTGACTACCGGAAAGTATGAAACAAGCTTTAAGGTTCCTCAACAACGATTCTGTTCAATTTGAATGCTTTGTTGAAGATTTGCATGGATTCCTTTATAAGGCGCACGGTACCATTTTTAAAGGCTTAGTTTTCTGGAATGGACTTCCTGAAACTGATTGAAAAGTCGTATCGCGTTGTCATGTAGTCAATGTTCCGAATAGTCCTAAATTAATTCGATACTTTCGTGATCAGTATCCGATCCATGCCATTGTTTAGTAACGCAGAGACGCCTGCTAATCTTATTTGCCGTACTCATACAATAGAGATCAAGCGGAAGAATACATAAAATTATCTCCAGTGTCTACAGAGGTGCAGTGTGTAAAGCACCAATGATAATTATACAGTCAGATCATTTCAACCGCTGTACCGGGTTCAAGTTCGTTGCAATATCGAAGGAATTCCATAATACTACATATTCAGAGGTCCAGAAAAGCTTGAACACTACTATGTAGAACTGGATGGTCATCGTAGGTACCAGGTCTCATTTTTTCCCTAAGAGAAGGCCTTTTTCGATCGATTAACGATACTTTCTACCCAGAATGAGTTGCAAAAATTTCCTATAATCTCTGAGTTTCAATTCTGTTTCATACATTCTCAGTGCAGGAAAAGGCTGTGGTTTGTACTTTTCCTAGTAAAGACTACCACCTCTGTTTTCTTGGGAGTAATACTCAAGCAGCGATTAGATGCCCACTTGCCTGCATTCTTTAGAGCTAGTTATTAGTCCTGTATTGTAAGAACCACATCATACGCAAAAAAGAGTCGCACATCAACCTTGCTCCAACGTCACTAGCTCATACATAATAAAGTTCCATAGGAGGGAGGAAGATTTGAAAATACAAACATTAATATTAACAAAAATTTTGACAATTTAGAAAAATACCAAAAGTATTGTTACGTTTTTACCTTTTAAAAGCGTTTAAAATATGAGCTCGTAGATTGCAAAAAACATAAAATAAAATAAAAATAAATTTGCTTTTAGTTTTAATTAGACTTCTTTATTATTCGCACAATTCTATGAGCCACTGTTCACAACTTGATGTAAACAACAACAATTGCTTTTCTTTGTTATTCCTTTGTTTACACCCTTTGAATAAACAATAACAATTACTAGACAATTGTTCGACTGATCTTTGTAACGGAGGTCTTCAAACCGCGATTACCATCTTCAAACACACCGTGTTTGTGTGAAGACGCAAACTGAACTTTACCAATTCACTCGCCTGCTTTGCCTTGCCTTTTACATGGCAGAGTAAACAGTCTGATGAATGTTCTTCGCCTACTCGAAATATCTGTGAATGTAAACATAGTTGTTTCATTATTGTTGTTTATGTATTTCGTTTACATTTATTCTTGTAGTGTTTGTTGTTGTATTTTTTTTACCACGTCCATTTTATCGTCGACAAAATCGTCCATCAGAGCAGTTAATTCGATTAACCATGGAACGTTTTCGCACCACGTTTACTCTTATTGATAACTCGCATCCCCAGAGACGCTGTACGGTGCGTACAGAAGAAGCTATTGCTGCTGTAGAGCGTAGCATTGAGGAAGACCCGAATGAGTTCATCCGCCATCGAGCACAGGAATTGGATCTGTGTCCATCCACTTTATGGAAAATTTTGGGGAAGGATCTTGGTTTGCGTGCTTACAAAATCCAACTCGTGCAAGATTTGAAGCCAAACGATCATCAAGTAAGACGTAGATTCGTCGAATGGGCCCAAAACGAGATTACCGTTGTTCCCGATTTTCATAAGCGAATTTTGTTTAGCGCTGAAGCGCACTTCTGGTTGAATGGCTACGTCAACAAACAAAACTGCCGTATTTGGAGTGAAGGTAATCCTCAAGTGTATGTGGAAACACCGTTACATCCAGAAAAACTGACTGTTTGGTGCGCTTTATGGGCTGGTGGAATCATTGGTCCGTACTTTTTCAAAAACGATGGTGGCCAGAACGTTACAGTCAATGGTGATCGGTATAGAGCCATGATTACTAACTTTTTCATTCCTGAACTGAATAACCATGATGTCCAGGAGATGTGGTTTCAACAAGACGGCGCAACATGTCACACAGCTCGTGCCACAATAGATTTATTGAAAGACAGGTTTGGTGACAGCCTAATTTCACGTTTTGGACCTGTGAATTGGCCTCCAAGATCTTATAATTTAACACCGCTAGACTACTTTCTGTGGGGCTATGTAAAGTAATTGGTCTATGCGGTAAAGACACAAACGCTTGACCATTTGGAAGAGAACATTCGCCGTATTATTGCCGATATATGGCCACAAATGTTGGAAAACGTCATCGAAAATTGGACGTCCAGATTGGACTACATCCGCGCCAGCCCTGGCGGTCATATGCCAGAAATCATATTTAAAATGTAATGCCACAAGATTATCTTTCGGATAAATAAAATTCATGTCAATCGAATAATCCACCGTTGTTTTATTGCAACTTAAAGTTCTATACCTCTATAAAAAACACCCAATACAAGAATGTTGTTTACAGGACTGCATGTACGGTGCGAAATATTAATTGCTTTGAGCTAACTTCACTTACTTCAAAATATTTGGCACGAATGTGAGTAGTTTTTATATGTTAAACAACCTGTAGGACATTAATTTTATTATCACTTTTTTTATATTCGCAAAAATTTTTTGTCTTCTATTTATTTTTTTATCGCTTCCGTTTCCTTTTATAAATTTTGTTTTGTACGTAAGTGCAAACAAGATGAGTTTACAACTTTCACTTTCACTGAAGGTGAATGTCTGTAGTGTCTGCATTGCTCTTATTCAGTTTATTGTTATTGTTGTAAATTGCAAATAAGTTACCATCTTAAGGACACATAAAATAAAAAATTTTTATTTACGTTTTTAGAAATATTTGTATTTGCGTTATTGTTAGTATTTGGTTAGTAAAGAATTAAAGTACATATAAAATACGTAGGAAGGCATTTTAAGAAAAATTCTTAATCAACTAATGATACGGTCTTGAAAGGAATTGTTAATGTTACACTGTTATGTAACAGAGTCAAATAACCATTGCAACAATTTAAGCAATTAATAACAAGGTTGCAATCGAAGGGAATTATTGGAATAATTAATTTTAACCGGTCATTTACGTTAGGTGGCACCAATTCCTTATGCATTTTACTGTGGTGGACTTATAATTGAAACATCTCATTTGATTGGTTTTTTATATGATTTCTTAATATTTAAACGGAACTTTATCACTGGAAATATAAGTTTGATCTCTTTTACACTTGATTCCTTCTTTATTTTTCTATTCACTCAATTTTCCTATAAATTCAGTCATTATTTGTTAAAGTGTTGTTATTCAAGTGGGTGCAAAATTAAAACATTTTTAGGGCCGTTATTACAACTTGCCGTTAACTAAAGGGAGGATTTTAACGGGCAGATAAATTGTTTTTCATTCTTATCAGTGGACAATAAGGTAGAAGAGAGCATTAATCTAAAGGAGGATCATCCTACCTTTAACTTTTGAAGTTCACTTTATGTTTGAACTTGCCATATTATATTTTATTTTCAATTCAACTTCAAATATAAACAAAATGAGTAAATACAGCAAAAAAGAGAAGCCCGTCGTTGCCAATGCGTTTAACACAACTTATTTAATTGAGCAATGTTACCGACATTGCTTTGGCACTGCCATATTTTTGATAAAGTTACTTTATTTTATCACTAGGTTGCAATAACGAAAAGAAGTTAAAGGTGACTTTAAAGTTCACCTTAGCTGAAGTCACCTTTAACTAAACCTAACTTTAACGGCAAGTTGTAATAATGGCCCTTAGTCTTGCTATTCTAAGAATGTATTTTAATATCTCATTTAGTTTGCTTTTTGTCAATTTATTGTCTTTTAAATGGTATGAGAAAAGTGAGTATAAAATTAATCGTAAGAAGTGTTTTCAGCAGGAAATTATTCCGAAGAAGAAGATACGTAGTACACAACCTACCCCAATGTAATATAATGAAACATTGTAATACTGTTACAAAAGTGGAAATGGAGCTTTGCTTTCACATCATTTAAATTGTAAACGAAAGCTACAAAAACAAAAGTAATGAACATAATAAACAAGTAAACCAAAATATACCAACAAAATACCAGTATAAAAAATGATAATAAGTAAACAAAAATACAACAACAACACTGCAAGAACAGACGTAAAAAAATACACAAACAACAATAATGTAAACAACATGTTTACATTTATAGAGATTTCGAGAAGGCGAAGTCATTCTCCTTCAAGAGCAGTCATCAGACTGTTTATTCTGCCATATAAATTGCAAGACTGAGCAGGCAACGGAGTCAGAAAAAGTATGAAGTCGCGGTGTTTGAAGAAAGTAATCGTGGTTTGAATACCCCCTTTACTAAGATGTGTCGAACAATTGTTTAAAAATTGTTACTGTTTATGCAAAAGAGTGCAAAGAGGAATAACAAACAAAGCAAATGTTGTTGTTTACATCAAGTTGTGAACAGTGGTACACGGAATTGTGCGAACAATAAAGAAATTAATTAAAACATAACATAAATTTATTTTTATTTGCAATCTACGAGCTCATAGAAGGCGCAATAGTCATAAGATTGTATAAATCACATCTTCAGATTAGCAGCTGTATGATTGAGTTCATTGACTTGTTGGAAGTAATAACCATTACGAATTCTGAATTCCGAACGTTTGGTGACTTTGTTCGTTAGAAAATTTTGGCATTCTTTTTCATACATTATTTGATCAATAACTTCCAAAGTCCATTATACGCAATCCACAAACGAGACGACGTTTATTTAAATAAAATTTATAAAATCGTCAAATACTGACAGCATAGAATAGAATGCTTGAAAAAGAAAAAGAAACTTAGCAACAGTTCGTCAGCATTTCAAAGAGAGCGTTTTTTGTTATAGTATCACGGGCCTATTACAGTAGGCCAATTACCTATTTAGGCAGGAAAGCTAAACTGAAACAAATCAAAAATATATAAAAACTTTTCCGGTGGAATCATAGTTTATGATAATTTCGCACGTGATAAGAATATAAAAAACAAACTCAAAAATAATAATTGCACGCACAAAAATATTATGAGCCATTACAACTAAACATATGCGATGCTAAATATTAGTTCTAATTAGAAGAGAGAGAAAAAATAGAAAATAAGAAAGCTAATGATGTAGTGTAGGATTTGAGTTTTGTTGAGTAGAACTCAAAAATATTTTTTTTTATATTTCTCCAAACATGTTTTATTTCACAAAAACGGTATTTTTGATCTCATCACACAAAATTATTGATTATCGAAATATTTTTCAAACTATTTTCAAAATCTAAAGTTTTTCGAAAAAAGGACAGATGAACCTTTAAAATGTTATACATAAACATATGGTTCAAACTTACATGTTATGAGTTTTGCTCGGGTAAACTTGGAAAATATTATTTTTTTCTAATTTTTTCGAGTTTAGCTATTCTTAATTGCAAAATTTAATTGAAAAATATAAAATAAGTGTTGACACTCTTAATGTGCATTATCTTGTGAAGAGATTGACACTTCGTTTGATCAAATTGGACAAAAATTACCGCAGTTATTATTTAAATAGTATAACAGTCTTGTTATATTTCTTTATATATGTCATCTTATCAAATGAACTTTCATTTCAAAAAATTTCAAAAGGTTTGATCGATCTTGATTGTTTATGGGTAAATGTATCAATTTCACATTTGAGCGACCATCAAAAATATACCAAAAGGAGAGGAAGGAGTCCTGTATTCGTTAAAAGAGTAACGAATAAATTACGAAATATAACTACTTCTTACATTTAAAAGCCATGCATATTTAGGGCCCTAAAAATAAGCCACCAGTCTCACATACCTATATACACTATTCACACACTCATAACCATAATAAGATAAGAAGGAAGACTTGTTTGTTGTGAACTTTGTGCCTATTTATGAGAATGTTTATTTAACGATTCATTAGAAAAGCTTTTCAGGTGGAATCATAGTTTATGATAATTTCGTACATGTCAAGAATATAAAAAACAAATTCAAAATTAATAATTGCGCACACAAAAATATTAATGAGCCATCACAAATAAGCATATGCGATGCTAAATATTAGTTTTAATTAGAAAAAAGAACAATAGAAAGCATTATATTGTTTCTTTTTTGCCTTCTAAAATCGTTTGAAATATGAGCTCGTAGATTGCAAATAATAATAAATTTAGGTTCTCTCTGCCACTGTTCACAACTTGATGTAAACAACTACAATTGCTTTGTTTATTATTCCTTTTTGCACTCTTTTGAGTAAACGGGAACAACTATTAGTCAATTTGTTTACGTTTGTCCTTGTTTTATTGGTATAATTTTGTTTACTTGTTTAACGATGTGAATGCAAAACACCATTTCCATTTTCCTAACAATATTTTTGTAAGTATAATTTTAATAGATTGAGGCACCCGTATGAATTGTAACTTCTTCCTAATTTACTATTTTAAACTATGATAGATTTCGGTATATAAATAATGAAATTAAGCTATAATATGTTCGCCATTTTATTACAGATGGTAACTGATAACCAACATTTTGATACATCAGTTGTAAAAAAAAATTGTTTCGGCAAATTTATGCATTTTATAAATGTATGGCATCGGTATCAATCCATAACATATAACGATAAATTTGATATCTCGCATAGCGTATATATTTTATTAACAGTTTTTGATTTTGAGGTAACAAATAGCAGGTTTGTTTGAAGTAGTCTGCTAACCATTTTAAAACACAAGGAAATAAAATTTGATTTCCACGGAAGTCTTTAATTTTGCGATAAAAACTTCAATTTCATTAATTATGGTACTAATTGGGCATTTAACAGGCAGGAACATACTGATCAAATGTATTGTATATTTTGTATTGTATATTTTGGTAAGTAAAATGTAAAAATGCAATCACACTTATATCTGCAGATTTTTTGATAATATTATAGAGGTCGTCGAAGAGGAAGCCTACCAATATCAAATATAAGTTTGAGGGCCATTATTACAACTTGCCGTTAACTAAAGGGAGGATTTTAACGGGCAGATAAATTGTTCTTCGTTATTATGAGAACCCAATAAAAGTGCGCAAAAAATATAAGCAGAGGATTATAATCAGTATTTCACAGATCTCAATATACTCAGAAAACACTTATTTTAGAATATGGGTTGGATTGGACCCCAATATACAGACTCTGCGCTGAGAAGAACGAATATCCAAATACGTACTTGGAATCGTCTAGTCGCGGTACTTCGCTGCTTCTACGCAATAAAGAAATACTCAATCGATATGCAGGAAACCTCGATGTATTTTTTAAAAATCAATATAACATCAATGCATCATTGCAAAGCAATACAAGGAAAAACATAGATTGTTTGTATTCTACACTATGCCTTACTTATTGTTTAAGAGAAGAAAATTAATTTTTTCTGCTTATGGCTTAGTTTCCTTCTATATTTTTTTACAATGTATTCTACATATGGTAAAATTTTTTGATATTTCGGCGTAGTCTAGGTATGTAGTATGTTGTGTTATTAGGCGTGATGCCACGTTTAAAACCCCAGGTCAGATAGTTACAACAAACCGAAATATAAAAAAATATGTCTATGCTGACCTGCTCTTAGCTGTATTCTGGCAAAAACTCTGTGAGTTAAACAAATTGCCATGAAAAGTTTCTCAAAAATCTAGAGTTTGGAGTCGGCTTTAAACTCGGTCTCACCATTCATGTATAAAATTTACAAACGCAACATAACTTTGATTGAAGGGTTGTAATGACCATTTATTAATGAAGTGGAATATTTTTCGACAAGAACCCTTTAATACGTTTTCGGCGAAGTTCTTTTGATATTTGTGGAATCTAATGTACAAAAGTAAATGTGTGAATATATAGCAAAATATTTATATTCTTGCAATATTTTATTTTGCTCAAAAGTCCATTTAAATGCTTATCATTAAATTATGTAAATTGTGATGAATGAACCGTAATGCTGGTGTCTGCATTTCTCGCCTCATATTGCCAAATTAAACTTAAGGGCTATTAGCCATTTACCAAATTGTTACTGCTATTGTTCTTTATTACTCATAACATTTTGTTTAATATTGTATAAACACATACAAGTCGTTGGTATTATTTAACATTTTCGTTTTCTCTTAGCCACATTTATGTACTTTTTAAGGGTGTTAAGAGGTAGGTGCCATTTTTTTTCCAATTACATAAAGAATTGTCTCTTTTTCGTTAAAATTATCTAATTTAAGAGCATTATGTAGGATATTGTTTAACCTTTATGTCAACAGATAAAAAATTATACTTACGTCAACAGAAGCATACCCGGGTATGTTCATACATATTGTATGGAATTTCTTTTATTGATAACCTTACTTTTGTGTTGATTTGGTTTTACTTACTTGTTGGGTGGTGTAACGCACTCTGGTTACGTACATACTAAAGACTTATGGGAAACGACCTCACATCCCTTATATCGAGCTCCCATGAGCGTGCGACGTTTTTGGGATGTAAGCCGTTTTATACTTTTCGACAACGAAAACACACGTCAACAGCGTAAAAACTGACAAAGCTGCAGCCATAACGGACTAATTTTTAATACTTAATGATAATCTACGCAGCAATTACGTAGCAGGTCCAAACGTGGTACCGAGTTTATCCAAACATACCATCGAAACCCGTCAATTACGGAATTAAAGTATGGTGGGTATGTGACTCCGCCTCATCCTATCCAATGAAGGGACAAATTTATACTGCATTGGCGGCATCCGGGAAAAAAAAGTAGGCAAGAGGATAGTGGAGGACTTGTTCGTCAATCATTTTCGTGGAAGTGGACGCAATATTGTTTGTTATAATTTCTTCACAACATATAACGTAGTGAAGAGTTTAATGATGGACAGCAGTTTATCAATGTTAGGTAAAGTGAACAGAAGACGGGAAGTAGAGTTAACTACATTTGGTTTCAGTAACAATATTACCTTGCGCTCTCACATCCAAAAAAAAAAATAAGTTGGTTATACTTCTTGCATTATTCATAGGAAGTGCAAGGTCCAAAGAAAAAGCCACTCCAGATCTTAGATTACAACAAATACAAAGGAGGCGTCGATAATATGGATAGAATATTGAACAAAGCGACGAACAAATAGATGGTCCTTGGCTTTATTCTACAATATACTAGACCTCGTTGCCCATAATTTACGTTGCGAATAACCTAATGTTTAAAGCTTCCACAAGCCGCCGTAGAATGTCCCACACAGCCTCAGCTGTGTGTGTGTGAAGGCGGAAAGAGAAAACAGATATAAAAATAAACATGTTACAAACATATTTTCAACACGCAATGCTATTGAAGCCATATGTGGGGAATCTTTGAAAGTAAGAGGTGCTGCAGATAAAAGAGTGGAACCTGACAGCATTGGTAGAATTAAAGTAAAAGTTAATTGCCACTTATGTACAAAATGTCGGCCAACCAGCAAATCCTGCATGGTATGCAACAAGCCCGTGTGTGCCGCTCAATCAAGTTATATGCCGCAATGTAATAAATGCATTCAAGAAAAATTAGCGTTTAATATTTTTTTATGTCTGCCTATATTTGATTGAATTTTAATCTTATTATTAAGAACTTGTAAATTAAATTCAATAAACATCAAATATCATAATATTTTCATATATTTCATTCTACATACCCAGGTATGCAACTGTTGACGTAAGGGATAGAAATCGAAAAATGACCACATCTCTGACCCCCATCCGCCATTTTTACTCAAGTCTAGGAATAAGGTAGAAAACACTACTAGTGAGGATATCAGGAAATTTTAGGTTAATATAGTTATTACTTCCTGAGATACGGCGATTTAAAAACTCAAAACATACCCGGGTATGTATCTGTTGACATAAGGGTTAAGCGTTTTCTATCTTTAAAAGTAAATAATACAAAATAGGTATGAAATATTACAGAAATTGTTTTATTCGTTTGACGGACTATTCGAAATGTTCAATATACCAAACTGTGGCACATAAATCAAGTTGAATTTTACCGTTGGTATGGGATATGTTAACTTTAAAAGCTGCTGTAGTTTGTGGCTTATTCGCATACACTTGCGACTTACGAAAACATACAATATATATGGTATGCTGTGTGTGTTAGTTTTATACATGACTTAAGATAACTCCACAAGAAAAAACTTAACAGGGTCAAATCACACGATCTCAATAGCTAGTTTACATCGCCTCACCTTAGATGACAGTGCACTCAAATAGCGCTTGCAGAATATGCCACGCAGCTCATGACAAATTGCATATTCTGCACGTAATTCAATCAATCTGGGCAAGAAGAAGTACTATGATTTATAAAACATCCTAATATGCTAACGGATCTATAACTACCTTGTACCTTTTGTGTAGATTATAAGGCCATGGTCAACGAGATGCAGAAGGGTTGTGCTTGGGGTATTTGAGCTTGGAAAGATGATGACGTAAGCACATGCATAGCTGTCAGATTTGACGATTTATCACCATTTTGACGATTTTGAGCTCCAAAAATATCATTCTGACGATTTATGTCCATATTTTGACGATTTTTGGAAGTAAAATTTACATAATTTTCTTTATTTTAGTATATTAAAAGCCACTTTATGCTTTGTATATGTTTTTCATTTGTTACTATTGCAAATTTGGGTTAGTAATAACGAGGAGGGTAGTATTATATTTTTAAGTTATTTGCGAACACTTATGATGATTTTTCTGTATTTTATGCTTTTTTTCATCGTTTAAAAGCCAATAAATTACAACCTCTGCATGAATGGAGTTCCACATACTAACAGTCTAAAGAACTAAAAAACGATTTTTTCTGTAATGCAGTATGCATCCACTGGCCAATCGACCACATACGGATGTGCTCGCCGAGAAAGACGAGTGTTACTTAGGAATACATGATTCTCGGGAACAAGTCCCCTTATTTCGCACGTTTCCGTTGTAATAGTGATAGAACAGTGAAACACAGGCCACATTGCAACGATGCTTCAGTGAATCAATAGAGTGTGATACACTGCCCCTCATTAGCGAGCAACTTCGCCCTGACCTGTATGCGGTCGAAAAGTCTCAAAATAGACGTTGAGGAACCGGCCTATATCATGTATATTTATAGAGTTATATTCCGTTCTCTTTCGGATATAGTAAGAAGATAAGATGAAGTGAAACCACTCATATTAAATAAGGTTTAGATGATATAATTTTAATGCTGCACTTATTTGTCAATAAACACCAATGGTATAGATTGTTTAAAACTTAAACAATTTTTTTTGGAAAATGATATAAAACTTCTAAATTTTTGAAAAAAAATGTCAGAAATGAAAATGAGGAATGGTAGCTTTTAATTTTCAGCCTTGACTAAATTTATTAAGAAATAGTAGTATTATCACATTCTTGCAGCTAATGAAGAGAGAGTATTAAGCCAAGTTAATTCTAATTAAACATTATTCCTTAAAACTGAATTCCATAAAAGCAATATTGCGTAAATAGATTATTTAAAACTTAACAATCGTAACTGCTTCGATTTTAATATTGTATCTGATTTGATTAAAATGTTTAATTCTTATACATATATTCAATCATTATGACGATTTTTTTCTAATATTTGACTATTTGGCAGCTATTCATGAATATTCGAAATCGATTATGCTAATATATTTGAACTAAATGTCGATCTTCTCCAATAGAAACACTTTTTGGTAAAACACTTAGAGCCATTATTACAACTTTCTGTTAACTAAAGGGAGGATTTTAACGGGCAGATAAATTGTTTTTCATTATTATAAGTGGACAATAAGGTAAAGGTAAGCGTTAAGCTAAAGGGAGGATCATCCTACCTGTAATGTAGGACAGTTCATAAAAACAAAAAAGATTTTGGCGGATTTAAGCTCAAGTTAAGAGCTGGATACGCTTTATTAATTAATTTTGATTTGGGAATTATTTCCTCTTTTATACAGTTTTTTTTAGCTGATCCGACAATTTTGAATCAGCGCCCATAGTTCTATATAGTTCTTAAAATTATTACATATGTTTGCTTAAATGTTTAATGACCTATATTCTAGCAATTAACAATGCATGAGTTTGTGTGTATGTTTATTAAAGTACTTACATATTAACAATATATATGTTTGTGTGTTTGTTTATACACTGTCAGCATAATTCCCGAGTTAGCCAGTGGGGAAAACTCCAACAACAACAACATGCAAGAGGCGATGGTCAATGACTTATTAATTACTATTATATTAAGTCAAGGGCACACCGCGTATGCTATTAGTTATGCATTATGTTGTGCTGGCATAAGTGACAGAAGGGTCGTGCTACAGCAAATTTTAAAGTTAAGTTTATGTTGAAGTTGCCATATTATATATTATTTTCAATATGGCAACTTCAAATATAAACAAAACCAGCAAATACAACAAAAAAATAAGACAGGAGTTGTCATTACAATTAAAAAGCACTTGTTTATCGTGTTATCGACATTGTTCCGGCATTGTTATAATTGAAAAAGTTAACTTTATTTTATCATTAGGTTGTAATAACGAAAAGAAGAAGTGAATTTTTTGATCCATAGTGATAGTACAGCAAACAACCTCAATAACATCAAAAATTGTTGAAATATCTTAACCGATATGTATAAACTACACACTTAAGTTATTGTTTTAACTAAAGCTGAAAGCATTTTAATATTTGCATTAAATTGTTGTGAGAGAAAGGATAGTTAATCCTTTTTAGAAATGTTTAAAAAGAGTGCGTCATAATTTTGACGCATTACTCATTGGCGTGAGTCTCTTTCTTATTTTATTTATTTTTGTTATTGTTGTACGTATATGTAGTAAAACTATTTAAACAATCCGAAAAAAACTAAAGTTTTAAAAGTAATTTTGAAAAGAATTGATATATAAATCTTTACTTGTAAAGTAAGCTATAAATTTGATCAGGACTTTACTACATATTTTCCTTTTTTTTTGGAAAAAGAAATTTTAATGTTAAATTTATTAAGTATACCCTTTGTCTGAGGGGTAATGACTTTTTCAAGACAGTACACTTTTTTTGACTTTATGTCTATTCAGGGGTAGAACGCCTTTTTTTTAGAAACAGTTTGGTTGTATGTAGATTTCCTTTTCAATGTTTGTCTATTTTCTATTTGTATTGTATTTCAATTTACAAAGATTTTTCCAATGCAAACCATTTAAAAATTTCAAGGGTATCATACTGGTTGTCCTTAAACAAAAATTATGTTTTAGGTTGTTTTTAACAATTTGTAAAACAAATATTTCTTTTGAAGGTATTTATTTATGTTTATGTTGTTGAAAACCTTTAATTAATTTCTGGATACATATACTTGAAGCATCTTAAAATTAAAGACTCTCAAATTTGATTTTGGAACAAGCAGAAAATTATTTTCAACTCTTTCCTATATTTACTCGATTCTTTTCAATTGTTTCGGTTTTTTTAAAAAAACAAAAATTTAAATTTATTATCAAATTAAATCGAAATTTAATTGTACCTGAATGTAAAATATTAAAATTTTTTATTTTGTATTTAAAATTTTGCACATTGATTATACGTAATCAATGAACAAGGATATATTGAACACCATTAATGGACGCTTAAAACTGTTAGATTACAAACTTGAGCGATTCAGATTCGAATCCAGCGAAAAAAATGCTCATGGTTCTTGAATTCGAAGTCGACTTTAAACTTTAAGTCCCACCACTCATGTATAAAATTAACACACCCAACATAAGTGGTATGAGAAGCTAAATGTTTTTGGAAATTTTTTTATTCACATTGATTGAAAATAAAAATAATAATTCAGTTATTAAATTCCAGTATAGCATACTCCAATTATGTTGTAAGAGTATGCAAAAATAATTCTGTTTTAAAGGGTTAAATTTCATTTAACACTAACCACTTATGCATGCCTTAATGTTCGACAATTTATCAGTATCACCACTTATATAATATGAACGTAATGGCTTTTTTTTATGATTATATTTATTACACAGTTTAATGAAAACAAGTAAGGATGAGTGAATAAGAGCGGATGTACATACGTAATTAGTTAAAAAGGATTTTTAACGTAGAATAATTGCTGACCAATACACTGGTTTACTGTTTAAGGGGATATGCATAATGTTTGATCATAATTAAAAATTATTTTTGTATACATTCTTGCAGAAGGAAATTCCGAACTTTGCCGTGGTACACGTTTGAGTGATTTTATTTTCCATACAAGTGAATAAAAAATGTTGGTGATAATCCAAACACACTTTGTTTTATGTAAATTTAAAGATAGGCAGCGCTTTAAAAAGGCACCCATATAATGTTCTTTAAGTTATTTCTAGTAGGTAGTGTGTTGGCTTATTGGACATAAAGGTCACACTTCAAACCCCAGGCCAGACATCTCGAACAAAACGGAATATGATAAAATATTTCTTCGGCGACTTCCTCTCAGCAGATTTCTGGCAAAAATAAACTCAGAGTAAATGAAATTGCCATTAAAAGTATATCAAATATCTGTTGTTCTGGTTCGGATTTAAGCTATAGGCCTTGGTTTTTATGAACTGAAGGGTTGTAATGACCAATTATGTATTTGTATGTATTATATTTCATTTTAAATTTTAAACCAAATGTAATAATTATACGACATCACATAATTGAAGTTGCTCACCCACTTCTAAACTATTAATTCGTCCCTATATTGTTCTATAGTAAAGACATGACAATGTAAGTACTATTTGCTTCAGATCAAAGTCTATTTAAGATAAGAAATAGAGAATTTTGAAACACCAGGAAAGTATACACATTATATATACATTAATGACCTGCCTGATGTTTTGGATAATTGTAGCGTACATATGTACGCTGCTAACATTCAGCAGTATAGAAGCACGCTTATAGGGGATATCCAACTATATATAGACACCATCAACTGTGATTTACGAAAAATTAACAACTGGGCTAGGGCCAATGGACTTTGTATAAATCCCTATAAATCTAAATGTTTATTGCTCTTCAGAACTAAGAGAGCATTTGTTGTGCCGGATATTACTATCAGGGGGAATAAAATTGATTTTGTTGAATCGGCATCTAATCTGGGTATTATCTTTAATGGTCGGCTAACGTGGTCTAACCACATTAACGTCATCGTTGGTAAAGTTTACGGTATGCTTAGGAACTTGTGGGCTGTTATAGATTCGACTCCCTTTGCCATACGTATGCAACTGGCTAAAACGTATTTGATTCCTGTCCTTTTATACGGATCTGAAATTTTCGCGAACTGTGATACTGATGATAAGCGGAAACTCAAACTGGCTTATAATAATATAGCCAGATATGTTTTTATTAGGGGACGTCGAGACCATATATCACAATTTTCATACCAGATATTCGGAGTTAATTTTGATTATCTATTAAATATAAAATGCCTTATTCTCCTCCAACCGCGGTATGAAAATTATCTAACACAGACATAGGATTCTTTTGTAACAACGCCAGTTTTTTATATACACCATCAGTCTTTGTTTTACTTAATTATATTTAGAATATAGGCAATGCAGTTAAGTTCAAAAAGGAGTTATACAATCTGTTCGAGCAGTTTTTAGCATATCTTGATTTTTTTTTTGTAAATTTTTTTTCTCTCTATTTATATTAATGATTATTATTTTTAATTTTTCATTTTTTTAATTAATATATCTTTAAATTTCATTGTATCTTAGTATATGTATATATTTTTACTTTGTTTGTATATTTCTTTATATTTGTAAATACTGTTCTTTGTAGTTTTCCTAATTTAGTTTTTACACATATTAATTTTTTTATCCTATTTTGTATCGATTGCTATTTCCCGTGATTTTAACACGTTCTTATTCATTTTTATTTCTACATTTTTTCAAACATTTCATTACATATATAATCAATGATTTGTTATTATTTTCTTCCTTTGATGTACTCCCATAGCACTTTCATTTATAAGATTATTATCTTGTTGTGCTATGACTAATAATAATAAATAAACAAATAAAGTTATAAACCTTACCCTGATGACACCAAATTAAAACATTCGGAAATGCTTCCTCTGTACAATTTAAAATTTGTATTACACCAAAACATTATCATCGAAAGCAATTCATTACATAAGTAGCTGTAACAATGTGCGGTAAAAAATTAATTTCATCAAAGCTTTTTTTAGTCAATGAAAAAATGAAGTGAACGGAAGAAATAACGAAAAGTAATTAAGTAAAAAGTACAGAAGGTCTAAAAAGCTAAAGCAAAATATAACTCAATGCGTGTAAGTACATACATACATACATAATTGGCCATTACAACCCTTCAGTTAGTATTACGGCCTAGCTTCTCACACCACTCATGTTGTGTGCGTTAATTTTATACGTGAGTGGCGGGACCTACAGTTTAACGTCGACTCCGAACGACAGAATTTTGAGAAACTTTTTCATGGCAGTTTATTTTACTCTCAGAGTTTTTGCCAGAAATCTGCTGAGAGGAAGTCGCCGAAGAAATATTTTTTTTTTCATATTTCATTTTTGATGTCTGACCTGGGATACGAACCCGGGCTTTACGAATAGTAAGCCAACACACTACCTACTACACCACGGCGACTTCATATACTAGCTAAGTGTAAGTACATATTAACAATAAAATTACTTATACGTCCAGATGGACTTGATTTATTGATGGCTGCACAATCTTAACCAAACAGTAACGTTTTTAGAGAGTTTAAAATTTTGATTTCTTACGTTAGTGGAAAATAGAAATTGCTTTAACTTTCGTTTGTTTTTTAGTTTTTCCAGGGTGAAATGTAATGCATCCAGAGAAAGTCAAAGATTGATGCAGATTTTTATGATGGCGGCGTAATTGGTTCATATTTCATGGAGAACGACGTTTCAGTTGGATAATCTGGACACTACTTTACATATTTACATACAACCCTTTAGTCAGTATTACGACTTAGCTCACACCACTTACCTTGTGTAAGTTAACACAGTAAATAAAATAACCACTTTTTGTTTCATACATTTATCTGTCGCCAAGCTGCGTTAATACAAATTATGACTTAAATGTTCGCTTGGTTGCGTATGTTAAGATGCTGTGCTACAATCATGCATACATACTTCTATTGATCATTCTATTTTCCTTATTATCATAGTCTTTGATAAAAGAACATAGCAACAGCAAAGCTTTGAACTGCTGTAACAAAGCTTTTCTCATTGCGAAAGCATAATTGTTCAAATACGCAATTACATCGCTACCAACAAATTTTAAGCTGAATTGGCGACATAATTACATACAACAATAACACTCGAGTATGAAGCTCGTAATATGCTTAGTTTTTGGGATTATTTAATTTATTGTTAAGTACAGCTCAAGCGAGTAAGATCGCTATAGTAAAAATTGTTAAATAAAATATTATTTTAAAAGCAAAAACTATACTTAATTTAACTGGCGCCCAACTAAGAGGCTTAAGAACCTACAACTGCTAAAGGACATTCGAATCCCAAAAAGACAAAGGAGGAGTGTTTGCCTTATTCATTAAGACATTTAAGTTGAGAACTGCTTAAGGACATAGAACTTCTGAGTGGACATGCGTATCCTGTAAAGACAAAGGAAAGCTTAAGAAATTTAAAAAGTGGTCAAGACCTTGCCGTACTGAAAGGACATGTGAATCCTGTAAGGACGAAGGAGCCCTGGCTGGATTCATCTTATTCATAAATCTTAGAAATTTAAAAGTGTAAGTGATTATTTAAAAAATTTTTAAGTGGATATTATACTAGTATTAAATTGTGAATAATTAGTGAAATTTGTGAAAATTGGTGTTATATTTTACATGTTAAAAAATTAAAACTCAGAGTATAAATATATTTTTTTTTTATTTCGACTCGAGAAAAACCGCGAAATATTTTCTATGTAATTCTTTGATAAAAATTTTCGGTATTAGTGTAAAATTTTAAAGGAAATTTGATCATTAAAACGACGATTGCTTTTAGCGTCCCTATTGATAAAGTGCGAAGGGTGAAAAATATTCTAGAATTTTATCAAATTTTCTTCTACATAGTCTTTTAGTGAAAGTAATTTTCAACCTAACAAAATGTTTTCTAATAGAGAACAGGTTATGGAAATTGTCAATGAGGTGAATGAAAGAACGAAACAACAGTTATCAGAACAGTTACATAACTTGACTTTGGCGATCAATGCGTTGAAACCTCGTGGCGTTGAACAGTACTTGCCTGTTTCTGTTAATCCATTGATTCAGGAAAATAATTCAAGTTTGGATTTAATAAAGTCTCTTCCTGAATTCAGTGGCGATTCTGTTTCTTATCCAGCCTGGCGAAGTGCGGCTGAATTTGCCATCAACTACTATACCGAGGGCTCAGAAAAATATTACATCGCTATGGGCATATTCCGAAACAAAATTATAGGGTCTGCAAACACCACACTTTAGATCTTAATTCTAAAGCAATTATAGCTAGATTAGACCAAGAATATGCCGACAAAACACCATTATATGTACTGGAGAATGAGCTGAGTACTCTTAGGCAAGATAATCTTTCTATTACTGAATACTACAATAGGGTAGATAGATCTTATAATAAATAAACAAATCATGACTTACAACGAGAGTAGAGATGTCATCGATACTTTAAATGATCGCGCTAGAGAAAACGCTTTACGAGTTTTTATATCAGGACTTCGTCGCCCGTTGTGCGATATACTTTTTTCTGCTAGGCCCAAAGATCTCCCAACTGCTCTTGCAGTTGCCCAAGAACTCCAAGTTAATCACAAACGGTACGATTTTGCAGAGGCTTTTGCGGTTGGAAATGCCTTTAAGACAAATAGGCCAATATTGTCTTAATACAAACAAATAGAACGCAACAACCGACCTCAGGTAACTACACGTTTCAACCAAAACACTCTCGATAGATCAACTCCAAAGGTTGATAACAATACAAGCTATTACCGGCAGCGTAATATTTTTCCAACCTACATAATCAACAGCATGTGAAAAATTCAGTTCAACCACATACTATACCTAATTAGATCACTAAAACACAGAATTTGAGTCCTAATTTGTCATTACCATATAAACGGAATCGGGAACAGTTACAATCGGATCGTTCACCCATTCCCAAACTACAAAGGGTAAATTATATGCCGGAGGAAATACGAACTTTTTCAAATGAAGGCGAAACCCTGAGTCGAAAAATTGATTTTGAAAATGAATATTATTATGAGAATGACCAAAATGGTCATCATAATTATAATGATGATGTTATAGCGGAGTATGGTGACGAAATAAATTTTTTAAACTAAATTCGCTCCTGTCGTTTATTACGAAAAAGTGCAAAAACGGTTAGGAGCTTCGTATTTTAATTGATACTGGCACATCAAAAAATTATATAAAACATTTTTCATTTCTTCAAGGAATTAAACCTTTGGAAAGACCTTTCAATTTAAAATCAATAAACGGTAAAAATGTAATATACAAGAAGTGTCTTATTAATGTTTTAGATAATACCTCGACGTTCTTTCTGCTTTCAAACTTAAACACGTTCGACGGTATTATAGGTTATGATTTCCTAACGCAAATTAACGCAATTATTGATACTGAAGGAGGATATTTGCTTTATAGAAATGGTAAAGCAAAATTACAACATCTTTCATGTGATCAAGTTAATTTTATCAAAATAGAAGAAGATACAGTTCCAACCCAATTTCAAGACCAGTTTCGACGAATGATAAATAAGAATATTAATGCCTTTGCTGACCCAGTTAGAGCTTTGCCCTACAACACGACCGTTAAGGGCAGAATTCGTACAAATACAGACGAACCGATATATAATAGAAGTTACTCCTATCCCATTTCCGTAGCCCCATTTATCAATAATGAGATAAAAACACTTCTTAGAGAAGGAATAATAAGGGAATCATGCTCGCCTTATAATTCACCTATTCATGCTATGAAGAAGATGGAAGGCCAAAATTGCGAATGGTCATCGATTTTCGCAAACTTAATGAAAGAACAATTGCTGATCGATATCGCATCCCGGACACATCTGTAATCTTGGCCAACTTAGGAAATTCTAAATTTTTTACAACCTTAGACCTTAAGTCAGGATTTCATCAAATCATTATGTGTGAGGAGGATAGGCGGAAAACGGCGTTTAGTATAAACAACGGAAAATATGAATTCTGCAGATTACCTTTTGGTTTAAGAAATGCGCCCAGTATCTTTCAAAGGGCTATCGATGATGTTTTACGTGAAGCTAAAGGAAAATATTGTCATGTTTATGTTGACGACATAATCATTTACTCTCCAGATGGGGAGTCGCATTTAAAACACATCGATCTCATACTCCAAAAACTTGAAAATGCAGGAATGATAGTATCGCCCGAAAAATCAAAATTTTTTAAAACTCAAGTGGAGTTTCTTGGGTTTCTCGTTTCTGAAGCAGGCATTAGCACCTGTCCGGATAAGGTTCACGATATTATTAATTATGAACCTCCCCGAACCCTTCGAGCATTACGTTCATTTCTTGGCTTATCCGGCTATTAAAGACGTTTTATAAAAGACTACGCTGCAATAGTTAAACCCTTGACTGTTTATCTTCGTGGAGAAAATGGGCATGTGGGAACGCGCAATTCGAAAAATATAAGAATTGATTTGAATCCGGAAGCACTGCAAGCCTTTGATCGAATAAAAAAGATACTAGCTTCGGAAGATGTTTTACTTCAATATCCTGATTATCACCAACCTTTCGAGCTCACAACCGATGCCTCTTCTACAGCTTTGGGCGCGGTTTTGTCGCAAAAAGGTCGCCCTATTACAATGATTTCGCGAACGCTTTCTGCAGCGAACAAAATAATGCTACTAACGAACGTGAGCTACTTGCGATAGTGTGGGCGTCATTATTTATACGGAATCAAAGACATACAAATTTTTACCGACCACCAGCCACTGATGCATGTCGGAGAAAAACCCTAATGCTAAAATGAAAAGATGGCGCGCATTCGTCGAAGAGTTTTCGCCTACTTTTCATTTTAAACCTGGGAAAGATAATGTGGTAGCGGATGCACTTTCTCGGCAATTTTCCCACCATTTGAGTGAAGCTACATCAGACGGCACCGTTCACAGCGAACAATCTCTAAGTAAAGTACTTAAGACAGTCAATTGCCCTATTAACCAATTCAGAAATCAGTTAATGATTTCCAAATCAAATTCTTTTAGCAAAAATACTAAAATTATGTTCAATAAATTGACTCGTCATTCGATCACCTTTGACTCTCTCGAAAATCTTCTCCAGTGCTTGAAAGCCATTATTAACCCTAACGTTACTAACGGAATTTTCTGTGATCTCAGAACATTAGCTGAGATACAGGATGCAGTATTATCGGCTCTTCCTGGCATTAAATTTATCCACACTGAGCGTCTCTTAATTGATTTAATCAATAAAGATGATCAAATGGAAGTGATAGCAACGGAACACAATCGGGCTCATCGGGGCTTACATGAAAACTTTCGTCAAATCACTCGTGATTATTATTTTCCAAACATAAAAAAATCATTGAAATCAATAATAACAAATTGTAAAATATGCTTAGAGAATAAATATCAAAGAAGACCACCAGATCCTGGAATAGGTAAAACACCAATTCCACACCTTCCAGGATAAATTCTTCATATGGACATATTAATTACTGGAAAGCAATTGTTTTTAACATGCATAGATAAATTTTCTAAGTTTGCTGTAGTCAAACCAATTATTTCAAGGTCTACGGTTGATGTTAAATACGCTATGTTAGAAGTTTTGTTAACGTTTAATAACACCAAAGTCATTGTCAGAGACAAAGGCTTTCCAATCAAATGCTATTAAGGTTTTATTAAGGGATAGTTTTTCAATAGAACAATTCTTCATACCCACTCTTCACAGTGAAAGCAATGGTCAGGTAGAAAGGTCCTTGTTGGAAATTGCGCGCTGTATTAAAGAGCAGCAAAAGATTGACGATACTATTAGTCTGGTTATTTTAGCAACGCATAAATACATTTGTAGCTATCATTCCGTCATCAGCGCCAGACCAACCGATATATTTCACAACTGTGCAGTGGAGAAGTTAGATGTTATAAAGGAAAAGTTATTCAAAACTCAAAAAAATACTTTAGAAAGAAATAATCGTGGGCGAGAGGTAAAGACACCGGAGAAAGCACCGGAGAAAAAGTTTTTATAAGACGAAATAAAAGACTTGGAAATAAATTTGATAAAGTGTTTGTTGAAAAAACAATTGAAAAAGACTTGGGCACGACAGTCTTGATTGATGGCAGAAAGGTGCATAAAAGCAATCTTCGTTTAAAACGACGTAATAAATAAAAATTAAGAATAAAGAATAAAATGAGGAAATAAAAGTACAGATTTAAATATTTTCTTTCATTAAGAAATATAAACATAAACATAAAAAAACATAACATCATAAACAAAGAGTAACAGCATTAAAATAGCAACAATATGTTCAAATATACCACTTGTTAATTTTTTTAAATTATCACGGTAGCCTTAAGAAATCTCACAAATTGAATTATTACTAATTTTTAAATAACTCTGTTTAACTTACTTTGCATAATTTAACATTAATATTTAATAATTCTTCGCAAAAATAATGTGCGAAGCAGCGTACTTTTCGAATCGAGGACGATTCGTGATTTAGAAGGGGGATAGTTAACACAGTAAATAAAATAACCACTTTTTGTTTCATACATTTATCTGTCTCCAAGCTGCGTTAATAGAAATTATGACTTAAATGTTCGCTTGGTTGCGTATGTTAAGATGCTGTGCTACAATCATGCATACATACTTCTATTGATCATTCTATTTTCCTTATTATCATAGTCTTTGATAAAAGAACATAGCAACAGCAAAGCTTTGAACTGCTGTAACAAAGCTTTTCTCATTGCGAAAGCATAATTGTTCAAATACGCAATTACATCGCTACCAACAAATTTTAAGCTGAATTGGCGACATAATTACATACAACAATAACACTCGAGTATGAAGCTCGTAATATGCTTAGTTTTTGGGATTATTTAATTTATTGTTAAGTACAGCTCAAGCGAGTAAGATCGCTATAGTAAAAATTGTTAAATAAAATATTATTTTAAAAGCAAAAACTGTACTTAATTTAACTTGTATCTTAATTTAATTCATAAGTTTGAAGTCGATTCCGAACCACAGATTTTTGAGAAACTTTTTCATGGTAATTTTTATTTACTCTCAGAGTTTTTGCCGGAAATAACGGGGATTGAATCGTGGCATCGGGTTTAATAAGCCAACACTCTACCTACTAGACTACGGCAACTACCACACACAAATTTACTATCACCAAATCATCTTATTGAGATGACTACTTGCAATGCAGGGAATAAATTGGGTACTCTTGTTCTGTAAACTATCAGTATAGATCTCTACATCGACGAAATGCATGATATGTCGAAAATATCACCGCTCTTCGTGACAGTGTGCATGAGTATCCCAAAAAATTATATTCGACCTTCACTTTTAGAATTTTAATTCGCGACTTGGGCCTTATTTATTTTTTACTTACAAATTATAGTAGTAGTAATCGCTAAAGTCTAGTAGGTGTGTGTTAGCTTATTATACGTGAGGCCACGGTTTAAACCTCAGGTCAGAAATTTCCAACAAAACTAAATAAAAAAAGTATTTCACCGGCGACTTCAAGTTAGCATATTTCTGGTAAATACTCTGAGAGTAAAACATATTCCTGACTGAATGTTTCTAATGGCCAACTATGTATGTTGTGTGTAATCACATATTAGTTGCATACAAACACTAGTAGTTGTTATTTCTTTATCTATTTCGATAGATGCATTTCATTACTATATTTCATTTCATTCTTTGTAATATTTCCGAATAATAAGTACGTTTTTGAAGATACGAAATATTTGGTTATAGTTGGCATTGTATTCAATACACTTCATTAATTATAGCTGCCACACTATATAAACTCTCTGTCTCGCTTTGTTAGCACACAAGTACATCATATACCCAAGCACAAACAGACCATTTCCTGTGTAGATTGTTGTGTGGAAAACTATTTGTTGTTATTGTTTCCATAATATGTTCACCTTGAAATTGAATGAAATGAATAATGTTTGAAACGTCTAAGCAATTTATGTTTATGTATGTAGGTGGTTTCACAGCTTCTTGATGGTAAACTAATATAAATTAATTTCTCCTTGGTTGACTTAGTTAGCAACTGCTTGCAACGATTGGATATTTCTTGACTAATTCAAGAAGTTTATTTAAATTTTGAATCTTTAAAATATGAGTAGTAATAAAAACTCAATATTTTTATTTAAATAAAACTATATCAATGAAAGTCGCCATAGCATAGTAGGAGTTTGCTTATAAGACAGGAGACTATGGTTCAAACACCAAGCCATACATCTTGGACAAGCAGTCTTTTGACAAAAATTACCATGAAAACTTTCTCAAAAAATCTGTTTTTCGGAGTTGACTTTAAAATGTAAGTGTCGGCACTCATGTATAAAATTAACATACACTACATAAGTGGTGTGAGAAACTAGAGCATAATTCTGACTGATGATTAATTATGTATATAGGTATATTTCTAATAATCCAGACACAAGAAATTTAGTTTTCTTTTTAAATGGTCTGGTTTCAACATATGATTGAATGAATAATTGTTACCGTATTTTTCAATTACATACAATTTACTTTTACAAAATCTACCCTATTATTTAACTGTTTCAGGAGTAGATATCATACATGTTTGCTGTCTGATATGTCTTTGACAGGAAAAGTTCTGGTTTTAATTAAATAGTGGTTGCAATAATATATCCTTATTCATTAACTCAGTATGAGCCCCGTAAATGGTTTTTTCCACTGATCTGAATATGTCCGTAGGTTTCATTTTTGCTTTGGTTGATAGCCATTTAAGTATACGTCTGATTCTTTATAGTGTAGTATGTTCGATTTTAAGTCGGATAAGAGGAGGGACTGTTAATCACTATTAATGTATTGCTTACTTACTTCCCAATACAAATAATTAAAAAAAATATAAAACCCACGATTCAAACCACATTGGAATACAAATTGAAATTGCTTCATTACTCTAGGTGGTCCATATACTGACTTCCTTAATTGGACATTACATTTGATTAGGATCACACACAAAGCTGCCAGATTTGACGATTTATCCTCATTTTGAGAAATTTGTGCTCTAAAAATGTCATATTGACGATTTGACGATTTATGCCCTTATTTTGACGATTTTTAAAAATTAAAAATTTGCATCATATTCCTAACTTTAGTACATTAAAAGCCACTTTAAGTATTATATTTTTAAGTTACTTTCGAATACATGTGATGATTTTTCTGTATTTTATTCCTTTTTAACCCCTTAAAAGCAAAAAAAATACAACTCCTAAATAACCTCGTAGATGAAAATAATTTGCAGACAATTTTAAAAATTCGATTATAGCTTCTAATATTACCATAGGAAGAACAAAGGCAAGCGCCGTTATGAATGAAAATATGTTATGGGAAGAAGGAAAGAGAGAACCGTGTTTATGGACACTAGGCTTGAACGAGTATATATTTATACCATAAGTAACATGAAAGACCTCTGCAGGAATACCGTTCCACATACGAATAGTTCGACTAAAAAACGTATTTTATCTGTAATGCAGTGTGCGATCCACTGGCCAATCGACTACATACGGATATGCTGGCCGAGAAAGACGAGCGTTACGTAGGAATATATGACTTTCGAGAAAAGTCCTCTTACTACGTTCGAGCAAAATCCTTTTGTCGAAGCGATAGAACAGTGAAACACAAACCACATTGCAACGATGCTCCAATGATTCAATGGAGTTGGATACACTACCGTCATTAACGAGCTACTACGGCCTCTGCTGTACACGATCGAGAAACCTCTAAATAGACGTTGAGGCACCGACCTATACATCAGAGTTGTATTCCAGTCTCGGTCGGTTATAAATGGTGTTAATAGTAAGATCATAATATCTTAAGAAGGAGATTGCCCTGATAATCTAGAGGGTAATGTGCTAGACTATTAGCGTGAGGGTCGTGGGTTCGATTCCCACCAGAGACTCTGATCTGTGACACTACACCGAGCATATGGTCAATATACTCCGCTCGTATATAATTAGAATATAATTATATAAAATATAATTATATTAAATATATAATAATAAATAAATAAATAAATAAATAAATAAATAAATAAATAAATAATAAGGAACTGAAAGAACTGTAAAATGTGTCGGTTGAAGACAACATTACACTGAATGCTCAGAATGTCAAGAGCTTCTGACTCCTTAATACTTACACCACCCATAGATTAAGATGGTGCAATAATATTGCTGCGTTTATGTGTCAATAAATAAGACTGGGATAGATTGTTTAATCCTTAAACAATTTTTTCCTGAAAATTATAAGAAATATTTCCGTTTTTGGAAAAAAATTAATTAATATTTTTTCTGAAGATTTTTGACGATTTTAATAAATGTCTATGATTTTGACGAATTTTTCTCTAATATTGGACGATCTGGCAGCTATGATCATACCTTTTATGATGTGTGTTTTAATTTTGTTCATAATTTTTTTTTCAGCAGATAATGGCTTTAACAGATCTTTTAATCTAATAAAAATAATAATTTTCCAACACGCTAATACGGTTCAGATATTATATTATCCCGCGAGTACACCCAAAGCGCCCTCATTTTGTCCTTATTTTCTGTAAAATATAAAACATGTTAGCTAATCTTGAGTGTAATCAATGTTGTTTTAGTCCATTTAAAATATTTAATTTAATAAGAACTTTGATTTGTTTTTCTAGGGGAAAGGTATATCGGTTCTTTCTGTACTTCAATTGATACTTTGCAAACACAATGATAAATATTTTTCAAATTTTTACACAAACACTTCTAATACCGTTGTTTCAAGTTATGTCGAACCAAAGGCCATATAAGGAATACAAACAATTGCATTACTACTACAGTAGTCGTTAAACAAATTGTATGTTCGCCTTTACAATATTACAAAAGCAATTTTTCTTTTGTTCGAATAAAAAAAAAAATGTAAAAACCATCACTTTTGAGTTAACAGACTTGATGAATAGGCATTTTTATGCCTCTCTATGCAAAATTAACAAAAATCGAAATCTAAAATGTGAATAACATTATTGGGGAACATATGGCAGAAAATTGTTCTTAACATCTTTCCTTTTTTATTCCATCAATAGTTTTGGAATGTGATTTCGTTATCTAAAATACCTAAAAAACCTTAAAACTGAAAAGAGGTAAAAGTTTATATAATCATAAGCCGTTAATAAAGTATTTGTTGACAAATGTAGTAGTTGGTAGTTCTTTTAAGTTTTTTTTTATGGCTTTCAACCCAAGCAAACTTAAATTGTTAAGGTTAATAGACCAGTTCATATACTTAAAGTTATTAACCCAGAATAACTTACTCATCAGGTTTTTTTTTTAACAATTTACGGCTAAACCAGTTAAAGAATATATAGATTAGGTTTGATTAAATTGAAGTCGTCTCAATGGGCATATATTACTTGGGATCTATAAGGTCCCGTTGTAGCACCAAAATTAACTATTACGTCCCATAATTACAACTGGTCAGCACTTCACTATCATCCCGAGAGTTTTATGGAGATGCGAATTTAATTGAATCAAATCTTATCAAGAAAATTGCTTGTGTCAATAAATTCTAGGTGAATAAGAAGAAGAAGAAAGAACATTATTGTGAGATATTCCCAATTATCAAGCATGTGCACCCGGAGTCCATTGTCTCTTTTTAAATATTTCTGGTTACTATATCTACATATATTGGACCAGATCTGTTTAGTTTCTCTGCAATTGGGTTCAATGCAATTCCATCTTACTTTTGCAAATGAGTAAACCTTGTGTGCGACGGCTTGTTTGACACACTGTTGAGGAATGCCAATTTTATGTACGAACTCAATAAACTTACCATTGATCCAACTTTTGCTCGCGGTTTGGCTTTCTTGCTACCTTGAATGTGTGTGTCCAGAAACACATATGGAAGTAACCGTCGAATGTTTTGCTATCTCGCCCACACATACCCGACTTTCTTGGACAATCTCAGATGTGCTGTACACACCCTTTAGAGATCTAATGATCAATTGACTCTCAATACATATATATACAAAAATATCCCATTCGATATACTCCGCTGCCGGGTTCGAAAAGTAGCCTTAATAGTACTACAGTAATCGGGTATTGCAAGAGGCAATCTAAGGTTCAGTTGTTCTGAAAAGATTTCACGTTCGACATTGCTGCGTGACTGGATCCATAGGTAAGATGACAAGTGTTAAAACTTCGGCGTTAAATAATACAACAACAAATTATAAAAAGAAATAGAAAGCGTAGAGAGTCTCCCTCTTTCTATAGTCAATTATTATAATCTTTAAAGCAACAAAAACATAAAATATAAAAATAATCCTTAAATTAAAAACAATGGCAACAAAAGTTTATGTCAAGTGTAGTTGGTATGTACTCTTGATGGGTGTTTTTAGTTGTCGTAATTTTCATTCGGTTTTATATGTTAAGTGTTAAATAAATGTCATACTCTAAACACTTTCATCTGAAGAGGTTCTTTAGTTGTTCACTGCTGTTGCTTTTGTCAGTTTTTTAATTACCTTTCGTTACACAATTAGGGTAGCAATAATAGCACCACTTTAGTTATTAGAACTTAAATAATAAATTGTGCATATATGATGAGTAATATGTATGTAGCTCGCTTTATATAAAGATATTAAAAAACTTCATAGACAGATGAACAGTTGGACATCATATTTGACCGTTTTTATTCGATAAAACCAACATTGTTGAAAAACTTTGGTTATACGTAACAACAGCTAGGTAGTGTGCTGACTTATTAGATTTAGGCATCGGTTCAAACCAAAAAAAAAACGAAATACGACAAATATTTTTTCAGCGACTTCCTCTTCTTCGTCTTCTGGTTAAAAATGAAACATACATATACATTAAACTAAGGTCGTCACTAATTAATAAAATTAACACAAATCCAAAAGGATTGTGATTTCCTGTTAACATGTTACTCCGATAATCAATATGGATTTAGTATGAAACACGGATGTATTGAACAAAGCCATAAATTAGTGCAAAGTACAAAAATGTTGTTCTTGCGTATTTATTTACATTTGTCAAGCATCCGAAAGGATTTTGATTAATTAACCCAGTGATTTTATTGGAAAGTTACATATCGGCCGAAAGTTTCTTATTTCAAAAGTAAATTGTGAGTTTGATTAAACCAATTATAGCTTGTGTGCCGTAGAGTAGTTTTTAAGACCCGTTTTTGCTATAGACACAATCTCATTTCTACTTTTGCTGACGATACTGTCTTCTTAAACATACAGGAGAAACCCCACGAAGTATTTCAACACCTGCAATATAACATATTCTATTTAGAAAAGTAATTAGGAAGAAGTGCACCATACAGTGCACTAGAGGTAATTTTATCCATTTTTGAAGCAAAAAAATAATTTTTTCACTTTCAAGAATGCTTTTTTTAAAGGCAAGGCTTTTTTATAGCAAAGTTTAACCCTTTTTCACTCGTATGCCACACTGGACGTGACAATATTAATTTACTCTATAACTCGTATGTCACACTGGAGGTGACAACATTAATTTACTCTACAACTCGCATATTAGTATGTAGATGATAAAACTAAATAACTGTAAAATACATTGATACATACATACAATCAGGTTAATGACAGTGAATTTGAATTTACGAGTTCAAACGGTACAATATTCATCTGATAGTGGAAAAAAAAATTTACCAGATCCTGACGGGTGTAATGACACTATATCTGAATCAAGTTGTATTGATGTGAGTGAAGAAGAGGATGAGCTGCCAGCAGAAATTACATTTCAAGACAAAGAGTTTGATCCAATAGATTTTTTTAAAAGATTTTTCACTGATGAACTTATTGCAGATATTGTAAAGCAAACCAACATTCATTCAGCTAAAATTAAAGACAAGTTGACAGATAACGAGCTTGAAAATTAATCGAGTGCAAAGGGTTAAATGCAATATATACAGTGTGATTATGTCGATTTTTTGAAGTTCTCTAAAAAGGTGAAAAACACAAATTTAAATTAAATGTGGAAAACAAAAGTGATAGAGAGTGCATAATTGTTTAAGCAGATGAATTAGTTACAAAATATATTTTTTTTTTTGGAAAAAATTCAACCTTCAATTAATTTTTTTTTTTTTTAGATTGAGTTTTGGATAAACTTTGCTACAATTACTAAGTGACAGAATTTGGTCGCTTTGAAACAATTAGAAAAGGGTTAAATGAAGAGTTTTGAGATAATTTTTGTCAATTTCATGTGGCGATGATTTGTGTTTTTTGAGACCAAAAAAAATGTATTTACATTTTTTAAATTAAATTCTTTTTTTAAATGAACAAATAAATTTCTACAAGATTTTCCACTTAATTTTTTATTTTTTAAAACAAAAAAGTTAACATAGTTAACAGTTGACAGACGAAATTTTATAATTGAATACCGAATTACCCATTTTTTATTTGAAAAATTTTACCTCAAACACTGATTTTCATGCAAATTTGAAGAAATTTTAAAGTTTAGGTAGCCGTATCGGATCCGCCATTTTGAATTTGAAAAATTTTATCGCAGATTCGAAATCAGCAACGTCAAAAATCGCCACACACTGTCTTTGATGTAAATCTGTATAAATTTAAAAATTTAGGTCGGTCGGACTATAAATTTGGAACCTCAAAAACACCCCTACACTGATTTTCATGTAAATCTGTAGAAGTTACAAAATTTAGGTCGCGATATTGGATCCGCCATTTTGATTTTTGAAAATTTTTACTTTAGATTCGAAATCAGCGTCTTCAAAAATGCTATACTCTGATATTCATGTAAATCTAATAAAAATTTTGGTCGCCATTGTGAATTTGAAAATTTTTACCTCAGATTCGAAAGCAGCAACCTCAAAAACCCCATTATACCGATTTTCATCCTTATTTAGTGATTCCTTATAATTTTGGCCATATAATCATTTTAACTATAGTGCAGTAGCTTAAGGTTTGCATATAAAATATCTTAGCATACACAGACGTCCGATTTGAGAATTATAAGCAGAAACAAAGTTGAAAGTATTTAAAATATATTGTCTTGTTTCTGAAGACGAACGTCTGTATCTATGAGCAAACACTCGACTACGCAAATATTTCTGAATCATTTTCATACATATCTGATATAATTCGTTTTACAGAAACAGGTGTTAAGAGCGGGCTGCAAACTACTACCAATAATTATCTTTTAACGTCATTATCATAATCATAATACGATGTACCGTTGAGGGAAAAAAATTTAAAAACGAAAAAATGATTGTAGTACTTTCCAAATTTTAATATACTTAAGCATCTAGTGGGGCAAACAGTCAAGTTGTTATTGGAAAATATTCAGAAAGTTCCTTGTACTACATCGTAATACACTGAAGTCCTATACTATGCAACAACTTGAATTTTTGCAGTGATATCTACTAAAAGCGGATGGATATTGTGTACTCGTCTCCATATAAAAGATATTTGGTTTTACAAATATCTGATCTTTCATTGATCGCTTCTTGTTTTTAAACAAAGTATGTGTAGAATATCATCAACATTTTTTATTCGTTTAAAAGGCCTATTTTTGTCAATATGTGTTGTGTATAGTACACTATAAATATCAGCCACGGTTTCTTTGGGTAAAGCATATGAGTGTCAAATTTCCTATACTCTGGCGCATAAATCAGGCTGAATTTGTTCGATGACTTGTGTTGGATTTGAGGACAGCTGCGGCTTAAAAAACCCCACGAGAAAAAGTCTAGTGAGGTCATGCCAATGTGGCATGAGGTGTCTTTGATGTCAATTCAGGCCAAAAGAAACTGTACTTACCCTTGGTTAGCGTCGTTTTCAAAGAGTACTTTCCTATAACAGCTCCAACCCAAAATCTGTTCCAAGCAATGACTTTTTCTATTGGATGTTTTTAGGTCTTAAGTGGATTGAAATCTTACCAAATTCGACAACTTTGTTTGTTAACGCATCAATTCACCAAGAAAATGGCCTTATTGTTGAAGATGATTGTTCGATGTAAGATAAGGTCAGACATAACACTTGTTTTGATAATTTTTATTATTTGAACGAATTGTTAAATGCAATTGTTAATTTGCAAAACAGACTGAGTAAATGACAACTAATTTGATAGATGTAGCTTCAAAAATAAATATAATAAACTTAAGAGACACCTATTTTTCTTACATAATATAATTTGTGCATAAAATTTACAATAGAATTGGAAGTTTATAGTTTTCTCCTTTAAAAGCGATTCATATTCTCAATTTCGTTTATTCTTTTTTTAATCATTTCAACATCAAGATCAAGATTAAGTTTCTTCCCTGCTGCTGCAATGCACATATGCCGTGGTATAATTTTATATCCTGCTATACTGTAACATTTATTCACCATTTTTCATAGTTGTTTTTATAGTTGCAAAATCTCTTAAATGGTTGTTTTATATGATCGTTTATCATGGAGAACATATGGTGGACATAACGTATGGACATGACACGAACAATAAACAAAATAAACATAAAGGCTGGCTTGGTAAGTGGTATTCAACTGGATCTTTCTTTGTTATTGATTTGATAAAATAAATTCAAATAAAATTTATGACAAGTGGGCCTATTTAAATAATCAGGTAATTTAGTAATTACATAAGAAATAAATATCTTGTAAGCGTTGATTTTGTTTATTAAATGCAATCAAACGGCATAAATGTCATTATGGAATACGATTTATTTTATTTAAAGACACTTACTTTACTTACTTAACTCTTTAGTCAAGATGAGAACCAAGCTCCTCACACCACACATGTCGTGTGTTGATTTTATTCATACACTTTAAAATCGACTCCGAAAAACAGATTTTCGAGAAACTTTTCATGTCAAATATATTTACTCTCAGAGATTTTCCCTGACGACTGCTGAGAGAAAATCGCTGAAGAAGTATTTTTTCATATTTCGGTTTGTTTGATATGCCTAAGCTAGGGTTTAAACCGCGAGCCTGCGTCTAATAAGATTAGAATATGACGGCTTCGAATTTGTTTAAATATAAATATTTGAAATCGCCGTAGTCTACTAGGTAGTGTGTCGGCTTATAAAACGTCCCGGTCAAACATCTTCGGCAAAACGAAATATAAAACGAAATTTGGTAGATTTGTGGGAAAAACTCTGAGAGGAAATAAAATTGCCATAAAAAGTCTCCCACAAATCTGTTATTCGGAATTGACTGTAGGTTCCGCCAATCATGTATAAAATTAAGACACACAAAATATGTGAGCGTGAGGAACTAGGGGGTAATGCTGGCTGAAAGGTTGTATTGACAAATTATGTATGTATGTAATTATTATAATTTCATATAGAAATATTCCATAGATTCCAGCTGAGAATTTAGTTTGTTTCCCCTTCAATTTTATTACGTCCTCTTTTATTACTAATACTTTAATACTTAAAGCTCTTCTTAAAATTAGTTTTAGAGCTTTTGAAATTTAAAAAGACCAGTCGAAGATAATGTTACATTTGATAAATTGCAAATATTTAATTTCTGATGTTTAACTTTATATTAGCAGGGAAAAACGACAAGCAGAAGCAAGAAGGTATTTAGTATACAATATTCTTTGTATTTTTCAGTTGCGTTCGTTGTTACAGACAATAGCACAATACAAGCAAGGATTAATGTTTCTAACTTTTGTTAAGAATTAGAAAATTTGTTTACTGCTATAGATAGTAATGCCATGAATGTAAAAAATTTCGATAAGCTAGGGATTAGTACATTAAATTAAAATTTTATATGAAACTGGAATAACAGCGTTAGTGGGAAATACAGGAATACATATAAATTTACGTATTTTTATTAAGAAAATGAAATCTTGAAGAAAGAATTGACATTTCCCTGCAAAAGAAGTGCAAAACATGTGTTGTCCTTATTTCAATAAAAATATTTCTTTTCATTTTTAATGCCATTTTGAGCATCAATTACATACATACATACTTTATTGGTCATTATAACCCTTTAATCAGGATTACGACCTATTCTTCCCATACGACCTTCGTTATGCGTGCTAACTTTATACATGAGTGGAGGGATTTTTTTATTTACTCTCACAGTTTTTGCCAGAGTTTTTGACAGAAATTTGCCGAAAGGGAGTCTCTAAAGAAATATTTTTCCATATTTCGTTTTGTCTGACTTGGGGTTTGCACCACGGTCTCACGTCTAATAAGCCAAAGCACTACTACGGCGATTCACGGTTTCAGTTTCCCTATCTTAGCTCCATGGTATACCTCTAGAAAATTTCAAAAAGAAACTCCTAAGAACCTTGAAGAATTGTGGACCCCTGTGCGAACAACGAGGAACGTTATAAATTCAAAAATTCTAAAAATTGTGTGGACAGTATGCCGCGCTGTATAGAAGCTGTAGTTACTGCCATAACAGGCCGTACAAAATTCTGTAGTTTCGTACAAATTTGTTAAAAAAAACCTTTCCAGTGGCTAATTTCACATTTTTGCATATTTTTCGATAATGTAGCAACAACGACGTTGTATGATAATTGTAAATAAGAGTACAATAAACCATTGGAACTATAGTAGTGTTGTACGATTGTATATTGCAAATTGCTGTAAAATTGCCTTACCATATGGTGCGTGTAACAGCTCAACAAATCACAACAATTTACAATTTAAGTTAATAGACAATTCACTTTATTTTATTCATTATAAAATTCCAGAAAATTCGAATATATCAAACACCAGTATTGCCAGATCTCCACAATTCGAATATCAAACACCAGTATTGCCAGATCTCCACATCTCTCCTATGTTTTTCAGCTTCAGAGTTAACCTTGGGTTAGGCTCCTCCAGTCCGATAGGTGTCTTCGTCGGCTCCTGAAAAGAATCAAGTTCTCCGGAATCGCTTTTAGTAATTTCCGAACTTGTTGGTAACTTTTTTAAGTGGCCAACATTGCGCCTGTAAACTTTATCGTTTCCACGGATAGTAACATCATTCCCTTTCCGCTCAATCACTTCGAACTCTTCAGGCCCAAATGTTGGTGTTAGTTTATTGGGAAAAATTACATTTTGAACTAATACTCTGTCCCCAACTTTTATATCATTCTCCTGTGCTTTACGATCTTTGTCCGCCTTTTGCCTCCCTTTTTCTTTATTAATAGCATCCATGTCTCTAGCTTCCGAGTCTAAAATATTTTCGTCGACATCAAGAATTGATGGTATTTTGTCTCGGATTACACGGTTAAATAATAGTTCTGTTGGAGCTTTGCCTGTTGTTCCGTGGGGAGTGACATTATACATGAGCAGGAATTTTCGAATTTCCTTTTTGTAGTCCATTCCATTGGTGTGTGCTATACGTAGGCGTTTAACAATAGATCGGTCCATATTTTCCACCTCCCCATTTGCCTGTGGCCAATATGGTGGAGATGTCATAATCTCAATGTTCTTGTCTGCGCAGTAGTTTCTGAATTCGTCGCTTACAAACTGACGCCCATTATCTGTGGTGATCGATTTTGGGTAACACAATCTTGAGAACACTTCATCTAGAAAATCAATAATAGTACTGGATGTAATTTTCTTCAGAAACTTTACTTCTTGATATCTCGAATAGTAGTCAATGACTACAAATATGAAATCATGGTTAGGCAATGGTCCCAACAAATCCATTGCAAGGCATAGCCATGGTCCTTGTGGTAACTCACGTCGGCTCATTGGTGCTGGAAGTGGCGGTCTCGACACCAACAAACAATCGCGACAGCATTTGACATATTTTCCGACATCCCGATCTATTAAAGGCCACCATATTTTCGAACGTACACGCCGTTTCATCACTGTTTCGCCTGGATGGCCTTCGTGTGCTATTGATAAGACTCTTGTTCTTAGGGAAGATTGTATCACGATTTTGGTCCCTCGTAACAGGATATTGCCTAAAGTACATAATTCGAAGCGAAACGGGAAGAACTTATTTGATGTGTTCGAGTCCCATGAATTGTTTTTTATACTATCTACTGCGCTCATTAATTCTGGATCGGACCGGTTGCTTTCAACAATTTCAAGTATGGATAATGCTCGTGGAATAACTTCCTCAATTATCGAACATATGCTGTTTTCAGAATCTCGATCAAAGGAACTACAATTTTCGATTTTGCATAATCTAGATAAGGAGTCAGCGATGTTATATTTACCAGCTTTGTATATAATCTTAAATTTGAATGATTGAAGGCGTAGGACCCATCTCTCTATCCGAGCTGGCGGTTTTGATGTTGGTTTAAAAATTGTTTCCAAAGGCTTGTGATCTGTGACTAGTTCGAACTCAATACCTGCCAAATAGTAGTAAAAACGTTCGACGCCCCAAACTAATGCAAGGCTCTCCTTTTCGGTTTGTGAATATCTTCTCTCAGTTTCGGAAAGGCTTTTACTTGCAAATGATATTACTTGAGGGACATTGTTTTTAAATTGCAACAGAACAGCACCTAGTGCTACCGGGCTTGCATCTGCTATTAATCGGGTGCGGTTATTTGGGTTGAAATAGGATAATGTTGGCATTTTGGTTAGTTGTTCCTTGAGTTTTTGAAAGGCATTGTCCTGGAAAGGACCCCAGGCAAACTTCGCGTCCTTTTTGGTTAAGTGCCTCAGAGGTTCTGTCAAGTCAGCAAGATCTGGTATGAATTTACCAAGATATGTCACCAAACCAAGGAAACTTCTTAACTCCTCCTTGCTTGTTGGAGGACGAAAATCCATTATAGTGTTGATTTTTTCAGGATCCGGATCAATACCTTCGCTGGACAGGACATGTCCTAAGAACCGAAGTTTTCCTGTTTTCCAAACACATTTGTCCTTGTTGAGTAAAACATTCGCTTTTTTAAAAACTGCTAGTACTTCTTTTAGGTTCTTGTCATGTTCAGCCTCGGTGCATCCAAACACAATGACATCATCTAGGTAGTTCACAACACAGCTACACGAGGCCAAAATGTTCTCCATGATTCTTTGAAAGATTTCTGGTGCCGAGTTCACTCCAAAGAGAAGCCTTTTGTATCTGTATACTCCTTTAGATGTGATGAAAGTGGTTATTTCTCGACTTCCTTCATCTAGTTCAAGTTGGTTGTATGCATTTTTAAGGTCCAGTCTTGAAAAATATTTAGCACCTTTGAGTTTAGTCATAAAAGAGTCGAATGTTGGTAGTGGATAATTTTCTCTTAATATTGCCTTATTGGCACATCTCATGTCGATGCAAAGACGAATATCCCCATTTCCTTTAAATACAACTACCACTGGAGAAATCCAAGGGCTCGGTCCAAAAACCGGCTCAATGATATCTTGCTCTACTGCTTCTTTCAACTTTTCTTCGACCTTTTCCTCTAAGGCTGAGGGTACCCTACGCAGTGGTTGCTGAACTGGTCTTACGGACTTATCGATTGACAATGAAACTTGAATTCCACTGATTTTTGGAAATATTTGGAAATCTTCAATTTGGTTTACCATAGGGCCTAATCTTAAAACATTTAACTTTGTAGCTGTATCCCGGCCCAGTAGAGATTGTCCTGCATTCTCAATAACGTAGAATGAGGAAATCAGATTTGATTTTAAGTCTAAACCTATTACAGCTTCAAAAATAGCCTTAATCTTGAGAGGTTCATTCCCAGCGTATGCACGAAATTGATTCTCAGACTTAACTCGAACATTCCAAACAGTGGCTTGTGACTCACAGAGATATTTCCAATCGGTCTCACTTAGCAAATTAATGTTGTGAGCCAGAATCAATTAACATCGAAATTTTCTGGCCTCCTATGTAGCACCATATCATTTCGTTCATATGTCCACTTAACTTGTCCGCTACACGAAAGCAATTGTGTTCTTTGTATTTATTCTGCTGGGTCCCAACTTCTTCACTACTGTCGTTTGCTACGAACTGTATGTTTGAATAATTATTTCTTCGCTTTTTCATATCATCATTTCCGAAATTTGACTGCCTACGTTTAGTACCTTTTGTTTTACACTTCCGAGCAAAATGTCCAGTAAATCCACACTTATTGCATTTTGCATTTTTAGCAGGACAACCAATACTTGTGCCAAAATGTCTACGCTGACCACACCTGCCGCATTCAATATTCTGATTCTTACCCTCAACTCTGTTGATATCAAGAGAAGCATTCGGCAATTTCATTGTTTCAGATTGATTATTTATCTGTTCGTAAACGTGGCACATTCCAATGGTTTCTGCCAGTGTATATTCCTTTTCTAAAAGCCTTTTTTTCAGATCGTCTGGAGCCCATGTATCAATTAATTTATCCTTTAAATTTATCCCAAATACTTCTTCTTTCGTCTCCCCGAATTGACATTTGGCCGCTTGATTCCGCAATCTTACTAGAAATTTATTAAGGCATTCGCCATCTTCAGGTTTCAATGAACGGAACAGGTGTCGCTCGAAAGTAGAGTTCCTTTCTGGTGAAAAATATTTGTTTAGCTTTTCCACCAAGATATCATACACATCTACATCCTTAGGTGCATTTTCTGGTTCAACAAGCGCTCCAGGAATACTGTATACCACCTCCTGGAGTTGTGGCCCGCCTAAATATAGTAGTTTATTTCTCTTTTTCTTCCCATCAGTGATTTCTTCCGAGGCAAGAAATATTGTCAATGAGCGAAACCATCTTTCCCACTCTGAACGAAGAAGAGCCTTATCTATAGTATCGCACAGAAAGGGGGAAATACTCGTCGCACTCATCTTACTTTTTCTCTACTGAACTCTTGTGTTTACAATTGAATGTAAGCCAATAACTCTTCCTATAAGCAATTTAATGCACCAAATTAACAAAACAAACATTCATAATTTTTTTTTCTCTTACCGCATTTACAATTAAATGTAATCCGTCTTCTTGGCAATTTATATTCACAATTTAATGTAAACCTTTTGCTCTTGCAACTCTTTCCACAATTTAATGTTTCACGTCTTGTCTTATCTGCAATTCAATGCAAAACAATTTAATGCTTTTTCAATTGTTACAATTAAATGTACCACACGATCACATTTTCTTTACCCTCTTGTTTTTTTTTCGCCACCCTTGCATTTGCCTTTTTCCTTCTTTTTTTTATCTACTTATTAACACAAAAGTAACATATAGTTTACTCATGTGCAATTTCCTCTTTTTTCTTCTTTTTTTTACCTCAGTCGCCAATGTAACAGCTCAACAAATCACAACAATTTACAATTTAAGTTAATAGACAATTCACTTTATTTTATTCATTATAAAATTCCAGAAAATTCGAATATATCAAACACCAGTATTGCCAGATCTCCACAATTCGAATATCAAACACCAGTATTGCCAGATCTCCACAGTGCGGTATACGTATCGTAGAATTTATTTATTTTTATAATATTTTACATCAAACTGACGTGCCATTATTTATGTACTCGTTCGGATAATAAAATTTATTCAATATCAGTGACAGTTTTTTTTTATATTTATTTTGAAAAACTTTAAATATAATTATATCAGGTGTTCCAACAGGGAGTACCAAAATTTAACAGTTGATAACGACCATCTTTTTAAAGCTACATCTGTCAAATTAGTTGTCATTTATACATTCTGTTATGACAAATTACGTGCAAATTTAATTTGTCATAACAGACTGTATAAATGACAACTAATTAGACAGATGGAGCTTTAAGAAAAATGTTTATTCAAAATAGATGTTCTGTTCGGGCAACATACTGCGCGCTTCACTCAATTTATGAAAAGCATAATGGTCCTACCAAGTGGACTATTCGCCTATAAATTCGAGTTCACTGGTTCAGTAAACTATCGACCAACACCATTATGTTGACATAATGCAGCGATCATAGACCACGACGTTTATTCAGTGAATGGGTTTTAGAGCAGTTGGAAACTGACCTTAATTTTCGCCGAAAAATCATCAATCATTTGAATTTTGTTGAATTTGGAAATACCATTCCACATGTGATCCAAGGGCGTTCTAATATATCACTTTTTAGTGTGAATTTTGGCCTCATAGCGTTCATCACTTCTGATCTGCATTGGATGATCTGGTACCAACAACATGTGGTTTCAACAAGACAACTCTACGTGTCACACCGGATATTTGAGAACATGTTCATCTAAAGTGAAATGATGTGAACCGGCCACCGAGCTCGTGCAATTTGACCCCACTAGACTTTATCTTGTAAGATTTCCTGATGCTATAGGGATGTGCGAATAAGCCACAAGTCACCACGGTCTTCAAAGGCAACATAACCCATGTCACCGAAATTTCAGATTCAGTTTAATTTTTTTAATAATTGGACATTATAGATGCGCTCCAGTTAAACAAGAGGTGGCGGACATTTGAACGATGTTGTCATTATCATCGAATAAACAATTTCGATTATATCTCGCACTCACCTTGTTTTATTTAATTTTAAAGATAGAAAGTGCTTAATGAAAGACCCAATATATTCTATTATTTACTATGTAAACTTACAATCATGATTTAAAAAACGTATGCATGGCGATTTATTGTAATTTTGTAATTTGAAAAATTTACATTTTATCTGTATGTATGTACATATGTAATAAAATCATATCATAAATAACTATAAAAATTAATTTATTTTGAATTTGTTTCAAGATCACATCGAATTATTTGTTGTTGCGAACCATTGAATAAGTTATTGTTTCATTGCTTTGGAAAGAGGGGCATTTGGAATCAACCCACGCACTTACCATATATTAAATGTTATTTCGTACAAAAATTATGCAAATTAATATTGGTATTTAGAATTCAAGGTTAATCGCAATAATATGGATTTAATTTTTTTAACCTTTTGCTTCTAACACGTAGAAATATTAAAGCACAACCAGTAAATTAGAAATAAATTATAATTTTAAACAAATCGATGTATCAGGTGTACTGGTATGAAACGATTTCGTAGAATGAAAATACATACATACAAACTGACATACATAATTGATCATTACAAACCGTTAGTCAGGACTACGACCTAGCTTTTCATACGACCTATGATGTGTATATTAATTTTAAATACGTGTGCCAGAATCTACAGTTTATTACTGTTCAGGCATGACTTTTAATTTTTCGTTTAATTGATAAAATTATTTTAAATGTTCAGGCATACGCAAATCAGCTTATTCAATACTCATTTGACTGAGTTTCTATTCCTAAAAAGTTAAAATTTAACCACATTTAGTGTCAACTGCACAGCTTAATTTATCAAATAACGCGCTTAATTGATTTATTTCGAAACCGACTTTCCATTCTGCAGTGGTTCTGTTCATTGTTTTCTGTTGATATTTGCCGACTTCCACTCATGAGCAAGTTTTTCGGTTTACTTTTGTTTGACGTTTATCGACTATGGAACTGTTCTTCCAAATGGTCAACTATACTCTCTATGAGGCGTATCAGGACGTTGTGTAAAAGTAATAAACCTGTTGGGACTTTGATAGGCAAATCACATCTTCACATTAACAGCAGATTGATTGTGTTCATTGACTTGTTGGATGTAACAACCATTACGAATTCCTAATTCTTCCGCACGTTAAGTTAATTTGGTCTTTAGAATTTTTAAGTACTCCGTCTTATTCATTATTCCTGGATATATTTTAAACTGCCCATACCTTGTGCCGACATGTGCCATATGGGTACCTCCTAATCGAGATAAAGAAATATATGATTATCAAACTAAAAAGTATGGCTACTTTTCACAGATTAATTAATTTTCTACAAAAAGAATATTTAAAGCCTTCTTGCTATTAACATAACAGAATTTAAAATTTTTTTTATTGAGGTGGAACGTTGGCGAACATAAAACATCCAACATTTTAATATAAAAATTTATTGTAAATATTATTCTTTCATTTTCATACAAACTTATCTTTTATTGAATAACAACTTAAAAATGAAACATTGTGGGGGTTTAACTTTTCCTAACTGATTCATATTGATCCTTTACTAACAAAAAATAGTTTTGAAAGAAAGCGAAAAAAACATTTTTTATAATCTCTGGTAGAAAAAATAAACGCACAATTTTTCCAACAGAATTAGGATTTTACTTCGAGCGATGTATTAAAGCTATTCAGTGATAAAAAATAATGAAAAATCTTTAAAATTTTACTAAAAGTTCGAAAGAAAGAATTTTAAACCACAAAAATGTTTTGATCAGATCACATAAAGGCGTTAATTTAAATTGAATCTTAGAATAAATATTTTTCACAAATTATGAAAACTATGTATATACATACAGTAGACAATAAAACTCTAGGTACCCCAATATATTTGAGCAGTTTCATGAATATTAAGCAATACATATACAAATAAAACTATGCGACAAACTAAAAAAAATAAACCTACACCCAGCTAAAGACATAGTGTAAGTTGTGAGTTTTGTTGAGTAGAACACAAAAATATTTTTATGAACTTATGTCATAAATTTAAAATTTCTTAGAAAGGGTTGTAATGGGTATACATACATAATTGGTCATTACAACCCTTCAGTCAGGATTACGACCTAGTTTCTCACACTACTTATGTTGTGTGTGTTAATTTTATACCTGAGTGGTGGGGCTTACAGTTTAAAGTCGACTCCGAAAGACAGATTTTTGAGAAACTTTTCATGGCAATTTTATTTACTCTCAGAGTTTTTGCCAGAAATCTGTTGAGAGAAAGTCGCCGAAGAAATACTCTCTACATTACACTCATATAGTTTTTTAGAGGTTGAAAAACTTTAAAGAGTTAAGAAACTTCAAATCATTGAAACTACATGGGAAGGTATATAAAATATACAAAAAATGAAATACACCCATCTAATGACATAGTGTAGATTATGAGTTTCGTTGAGTAGAACTCAAAAATATTTTTTTTTGTATTTCTTGAACCCTCTAAACATGTCTCATTTGACAAAAACTGTCTTTTTGGCCTTTATGCACAAGTTTATCCATTATACAAACATATCTGAACCAATGTCACAAATTTTAAATTTTTTTAGAAAGGGGAGGGATGGGTCTTTAAAACGGTATACATATGTATATACAAATATATTAGTCGACTTGATATTCTACGAGGTTAGATGAGGTAAACTTGGAAAATACAATTTTTTTCATATTTTTACAAGATTGTCCATTCATATTAGCAAACTTTAATTAAAAATATAGAATAAGTGGTGATATTCTTGCATTCTATTGTGAAGAGATTGACACTTCGTTTGATAAAACCGAACAATGATTACCGCAATTATTACTTAAAGATTCGTGTTATATTTTTCATATAAATTTTTTTTTTCATATGATCTTTCAGTTAAAAAGTTTTCAGAATTTTTGATGGATCTTGATTGTTTATTGGAATATGTGTCAATTTCACGTTTGAGCCACCATCAGAAGTTGAAACCACGCATGCAGATCGCTGCTGATAACAAATGATCAATTTGAATCATGCATTGATTGAAAAACGACCAAATTAGACTACACGATAACTCAAGGTAATTTTGCAGCATTACAATGTAACTGCAAACAAAGCCAGATCGGTTCAGAATACAATCAAAGCTTTAGGCTGGGCACGACTACCTAGCACGCAGTATGCACTCAACTTGGTTCCTGCCAACTACTACTTGATTTAATCGATGGGACAAGCATTTACTGAGCAGCACTTCGAGGACATCGAAAGTTGGATGACTACTTGGTTTTCTTCAAGAGACAAACAGTTTTATTGACTTGGAATCCACAAATTACCTGCAAGAGTAAAGTAACGTTTAGCCGGCAATGCGAAAACTACGAATAAAATGTTTTTTACTTGCCCGTTAAAAATTAGTTTTTTCTTTTCACAAAAAAAAAAAAACAATAATAACGCTAATTTTATGCAGGTACGTACCTAAGTTTTTTTGTGTATACTGAATAAGCCAGTTAACAAGAAATAGTGCTGAAAAAAATTTGTTTTTATTAGCAAATGGAAGAGTTACGGTGTTCTGTTAACGTATAGCTCTATCCGTATATGTGCTAAATATATTTACAGTACGTACATTACTCATAAAATTTTCAAAATAATTCAATTAATTTAACTTTCCTTTCATACTCTGAATTTTATATACACAATATAGTTGTTTAAAATGATTTGTATGTAAGAAGACGTATGTAGATATTGAAATTTATTGATTTTTTCATTAAATTTGTTCATTTCAAGTTTTTACAAAAATGTTCTCGCCTTAATTTAAATATGGAAATTAACGTTAGTTATGTAAATAAAGCAAAATAAAAAAAAATGTACACACCATATATGCTTGGAATTTATTATATGCACAGGCATCGGTGTGAATACCTTAAGCAAAAATGAAGAAATTTACAGAAACGCTTATTCATATATTCTTATCTCTGGCTGATACACGTCTTAAGTTTAAATCCTCACTATTCAAAAAAAAATTACCAAAAAAATAAACCAAAGTTACATTCAACTTTTTTTACTCATACAATGTATACGTACATATGCCATTAAGACGATGAGAGGTTTGATGAGGAAATATAATATTTTTCTTAAAATAATGACTTTTTTTTTCTCGAAAATAGTTTTTTTACTCATCAATATTTAGAAAATTAAGGTAAAAAATTTTTTTCAACAGACAACTTAATCTTGAATCATTCTACGTCTACTGCTCACCTGCCAATATACCCTCACTTCTGGCAAAAACTCCGAAAGTAAATACAATTGCCATGAAAAGTCTCTAAACAATTTGCCTGTAGGTCCCGCTACTCATATATGAAATTAATACACACAACTTAAGTAGTTTGAGAAGCCAGGTTGTAATCCTGACATAAGGGTTGTAATGACTAATTATATATGTATGTAAGTTATGTATTAATAATGATTCACCTTAAAGTCTTATAGCAGCAAGCAAGAATGCATGGATATATTGTTCATTTGCGAACTCCCACCCAAGAATATCAGAAAATTGGAATGGTTTAAATTTTGTACCTACTAGCAACATTAATTTTTTGTCATTCATTTTTAAGTCGAAGAAATAAAAAAAGAAACCAAAAGAAAGAAAATAAAAAATTGTTCCGCCATTTAACACACAATATTGGCATAACTGCATACAAGTGTCACGTAACAACATCATTAATGTTCAATAATCGTTCTCTTTGCATTTCGTTAATGGAGAATTGGAGTTTGGATTTTGTTTTTATGCAAAAGAGATGAGATAATATCGGTTAAACGTGCGAAAATGGGGAAAATTTGCCAGTGGTATGTACTGGTTTTTTCACGTTTTTAAAAACCATTAAACTTCTTTACATCAGGGATGCACTCATTTTAATCTGTCTTAAGACAGTAATATTTCCTCTGCGAATTTACGTACGTAAACTCTTACCATCACGTGACGCTTGCTAAGTTCAATTTTTACACAAAATTTTATGCAATTTCTTAGATCCATTGTTTTCTAGAAAAAAAATTGGCAAACACTGTCTTATTTGTGCCTCTAACAAACAAACTAAACATGCAATAAAAAGCTGAAATTATGAACTTACGTATGTTCGCATCAAGTGCACCAACATAAAAAGGCATGTTGTACCAATTCTGTTTCTTCCACATCCTGGCAGCTGTTGGAGCAGACCGAGCTTGTCCCTCTACAATTCCTCTTAGAGTGCCTACCCTTCTCTTGTCAAACTCTGGTACCTTCTTTGTTTTCCTGCTGTGCGCTGGTGGTCACAGCAATTTTGAAATTCGGCAACCGCATAAGTTGGACACCCTATGGTTTGTGTAATTCCACACTGCATTTTTCAATTTGGAAAAGTATTCTTGTAAAGCCGTCTTCTCCTCAGACAACTCTCATCCCTTTGTGTCACTTACTGAGCCTTTTTGGGTCCCTTCATGCTAGAGTGTTCCGGGCCCAAATAGGGACGGGTGTTATGTCAACGTGTGCAACTCCTGATGCCCTTATATTTGATATATGATCATTTCCGAAGGAGGTAGGTCTCTGGCTGCAATCAATAGCAAATATATCAGCAATATCCGCCTGAAATACGCTGTCCTGGTTAAGTAATCTATATGACCCTTTCAGTGCCAGCTTATCGGAATAGATCCAGTTCTACATTCCCTTTTTTGAGCCATCGGTGAAAATCTTTATATCACCGCACCAGATGAGAGCTTCAGTAACCCATCCTTCCCCTGTGGGAGTGTGCTGGTAGCATGTAGTCTGCTGTATGAAGCATAGCCTGCAAAACATGAGAACTAAAGCTTCAGTGCAGTTTTAGCAGCCAAGTTTTGGAAGAAGATGTCTAATCAGCGTTTGCTGGCAACAAGTCTTTTAAAATGATTCGACTCATGGAATCTCTCAAACCATAATTTTTTGTTTACATAACGAACTTCGCATATATTTGTGATTTGAAAACGGTCTTAAACATCTCTAGTCTCCTCAAAGAGTTTTATGCACCGGCAGACGAGCACATCACACTTAAATAACGCTCTATAACAGAGATATGGTTATTATTATCTGAGCGCTTGATGGTGAAAACCGAAATAATTTACAAAATAACCTTTTACTGATTATATTTCATAATCCATGTTGCAATTGCTAGGGTATTTTACAGTGGACAGCAAGTCTTAGTACGACAATATATAAATTTTAACCAACAGTTTGTATAAAAAAATTAAGGCTTTTGTATTTATTTTATGAATTTATTTCTGTTTTATTATAAAACAAACAATTTTTTAATGTTTTTCATAAAACAAGAGAAAAATAAGGAAAAGTTTCAGATGACTCCATAGGTACCCCCAAGGAGAACCATGAGTAAATTTAAAATTCAAAGGCCGAATATATGAAAATGTTATCTCTTGTATTTAGTAGAATATTCCTTAAGGTAAAGCACTCCATTTAACCCATTTGTAATTGAATATATGAAAATGTTATCTCTTGTATTTAGTAGAATATCCCTTAAGGGATATTTAACCCATTTGTAATTGTTTAGCGTTTTATGGTGGCACGGAGAACGTTTTCGGTGGAGAACGTTTTTCGGTTGACTTTTGTTTGAGATTTAGCGATTACGTAACCGTTATTTCAAATGATCTCCTAAATACTCTCTTGGGGTCATATCGGGACTTTTGGCAAGATTTTAAGCCTGTGTGGATTTTTTTGTCGAAATATATTGCCGTACTAAGACTTCTGCTGTCCACAGTATACTCTTCTATTAGAGTGAGTGTGTTCAAGGTTGTAATAAAATTTATGTTTCTACTAAATACTCGTACATATGATAGATATATCCACTATCACTGAAAATAAGACGGAAAGATAGTAAGAAAGAGTGAATAAGATTAAGGGTATTGAAAGAGCACGAATATTATATACCAAGTGCCAGTTGCTACTAGCAAGTGAGGTAGTCATTCAAACTTTGTCATCTTCTTAATGGCAGTTGACGTGGTCAATTTTCTGATTTCTGTTGTCTTTGTTGCTCACTGGAAAGGAAAAGTTCTATACTGTTCGAATCTCTTGCCATTGACAAAATTAAATTTCAAAATTTTCTTTTCACGACACACATGCTTGCATAGCAAACAAAAGTCTTTGTGGTCACCAAAATAAATCTTAAAGTATACTTTTATCGTTTTTAGCGATATTAAATCGTAAAAAGTAATCATTTAAGTTATTTTATAAAATTTCCCTTGCCCTTCTAGTGTTTGGATTTTTATTTTTTATATAAATAGTCTGGAAAAGATTAAATGTCTGAAAAAGGTTTCTTTTAATTTGGGAAAAACGTTTTACAAAAAAACTAAAGTTAAACAGACTGATGTTTCCATATTGTCACAGCTTATTTTTACTGAAATTCTTGTTATGTACGACAGAATGTCTTCACGAGAAACTGATTGGACTAAGAAGGCAACAATTTGATGGTTTGAAATTTTTTATTACAATTACAATCCTTCAATCAATAATACGACCAAGCGTCTCACATGACTAATGTCGAGTGTGTTAATTTTATACATGAGTTGTGAGACCAACAGTTTGAAGTCGACTTCAAACGACGGATTTTTTTGAGAAACTTCTCACTTCAATTTTAATTACTCTCAGAGTTTCTGTCAGAAGACTGCTGAGGGAAGCCGCAGAAGAAGTATATTTTTTCATATTTGTGTTGTTCGAGATGACTGAGCTGGGGTTGGAACCACGGCCTCATGTCTGATATACCAACACACTAACTACATACTAATAATGAAATTGTTTTATAAAAATTACTGTTCAGTCTGACCCTAAATTCTATCGAAAAAACTTTTTCAGTGATCATCTTATTAGCTGCCACACTCCAAAAAAATCTAGTTCATATTATAGCAACAGCAGTTTTGTTCGTTAAAATATTTCACTGTTTGAATTTCACTTTTGAAGTGTGTGGTGTCAGAAACGGACATAAAGGGTTCCTTCAATAAGAGCTTTCTACCTTTATGTGTGGCATATAACATCGTTTAAATATCTTCAACAGTTTCTCTGGATGGAACACACCCGAAATTATCAACTTTCCATGGCTTGGGTACATAAATTTGACCGATGTTGGCTTTGAGGTTCACCTTGGTTTGTAGCTTGTTGACGGATTAGAATCTACGATAAATGTGGAAAAATAATAGTCCACCTTAAGTCAAACGAATGCTTTGGAATGCATGCGATTCCATGTAATGGTAACATTTGTTTAAAAATCAGCAGTTGTTCAAAGTTCTTCGACGTTGTTGGTAATAAACTTATGAGTGAATATTATTCCGTTCCATATGATCCTTGCCTTGCCAAAGTCGCCATGTTCTGGCAGGTAGTGTGTTGACTTATTAAACGTGAGGCTTCGGTTCAAACCCCATGTCAGGCATCTCCAACTGAACGAAAAATGAAAAAAATATTTCTTCGGCGACTTCATCTCAGCAGATTTCTGGCAAAACCTCTGGAAGCAAATAAAATTGTGATGAAAGGTTTCTCAAAAATCTGTTGTTCGGAGTCGACTTTAAACTGTATATAAAAATTAATGCACACAACATAAGTGGTGTGAGATACTAGGCCGTGATGCTGACTAAAGGGTTGTAATGACCAATTATGTATTATATATGATCCTTGTCAAACGTAGGTATCATTTTGACAAGTGCCACCTCATAATTTTAGGGGTAATATTGCAGTCGCAAAATACATATTATTAAAAATTTCCAAAATTACTTCATTTATGATACAATAAGACAAGCATCTAATTATTAACTCTATATAAAGCTTCCTTAAGTTTGAGGACCTTTTGAGGTTTTCTGCATTTCTCGAAATCTAAAACTACGCAAGATCAAATTGCAAATTAACCGTGATGTAGCACAAGTTCGAAATGAAGATAGTTTTTAATTAGACAATAAATAAATTGCCCTTCGCCCAACCCGTCTTGTCAACATAATTTGGGGTTGACAGGTTGGTAAAGGTCACTGGTAGCATACCACAGTGAATAATTTAATTCGGCTGGAAAATTAATATTGTTCAAATATCTTTTAAGGCCTGCCATTTTTTTTAAATTCCATAATCAAAATGAGATTCGCATTATCTTCTGTTATCAACCGAATATTTTACTGTATATCTTTTAAATTTTAACCAATAAATGCATTTTATTATCCTAAAATTTGTTATCTGTAATCGAAAATATTGAAAATATTTGATAAAACCCGAACATGCAAATGTTATTCGCAATCGTTATACCATTAGAACTACATTGATGTGTAACATTAGTCTAGCCTAAGTGTCCATATAATCACACAATATTTAACAAATTGAATTTAAAAACCACTGCTGAAATCATTTTCGATATACCATAAAAAAGATTGTTCCAAAATATTAAAAAAAAATTTGTTAAAAATATTTCTTTCCTTTTTTCATTAAATATTAAAATTTGCAACACACCATAAATCATATGAAAGTCCTGAACAGTTTGGAATTTCCTGTGTAAACAAGCGTATGGTCGCTACAATTTTAAGGACCATTATTACAACTTCCCTTTAGCTAAAAAGAACTTTAAAGTCAGCCTTAACTTCTTTCGTTATTACAAACTAATGATAAAATAAAGTTACCTTTTTCAAAAATATGGCAGTGGCGAAGCAATGTCGATAACGAGCTTCGTTTTTTTGTTGTATTTGCTTATTTTGTTTATATTTGAAGTTGCCATATAGAAAATAATATATAATACGGCAAGTTCAAACATAAACTTAACTTTAAAAATTACCGGTAGGATGATCTTCCCTTTAGCTTAACGCTCACTTCTAAGTTATTGCGCACTTATAATAATGAAAGACAATTTATCTACCCGTTAAAATCCTCCCTTTAGTTAACGGCAAGTTGTAATAATCGCCCTAAATTTATTTATGGATTGTTACATTGTTTATGACAAAACAGTGGTAAAGAAAAGAAGATTTATGATTTTTAATATTTTATTGGACAATGTTGTTGAGCTTTTGTTAAATTGTTTTTATGCAACCAGCGTCTGTAAAAGCATCGAAGTACTATTCTTGAATGTTTATGCCTCCCTGCATTAAAAACGTCTTTTTGTGGAGTTGAAAATAAAAATTTATTTTTTCTTTGAGAATATATAAACATAAACACATCATCTATTTTTTTTTAAATTTTACAGCCAATTTTTAAAAGAATATCTAACTTAATGATTTGTTCATTTACAGTGCATACTCATTAAGTGTATTGAATAAAGGATGTTGTACATATTTTCGTACAAGCTTTTATAGAATAGAGTATACCGTAGGGTATGGTGAAAATAAATATTCTTTCAGGCGGAAAATCAAAAGATGGTGAAACAGACGTATATTAAGCTTTACTTTTACTGTGTTAATACCAATTTAAATGTCAATGCCTAAGGATGCTAGAGATTTGTGGGAGAGACGTGCTGTCTATTGAAAATTTTCAATAATTTAACATGAACTCGTACAGAATTTAATTTTAATACTTTTGGAATGTGTATTGTAATATTCATCTGCATCCCATCAAGTGTGTTGACATATTAGACGTGGTCTTTGTTTAGATTTTACTTCTGCCCGATAAATTTTATTATTCAATATTTTAATTATCAGTAGAATCATCCAGAAATATATAGATTTTTCAATTTCAAAAGAAACACAAAATTTGACAATTATAAAACATACTAGCATACACATTTTGTCCACCTTTCAGGCAGTTTCTGGATCCCACGCAAATAAAACTATTTGCCTTTTGAAGCATACCAATTAGGACTCCCTAGTAGAAATCGAAGTGCTGCTCAGTCAATGCCTATGCCATCAATGAAAACAAATAGTAGTCGGAAGTAGCCAAGCCTGGTGAATCCAAGTTTCAGGAGCTTGTCGTTCACCACTCCTTTCACTTCATACTGGTACACCTGGTACATATGTATGTACCGTACATACTACCTGTGTTAGGATACCATGAAACCTCTTACGGAAAATATGAAACCCATACTTTCAGAAATATTTAAGAAAGTATTACACATGCCATCATTTAACGACATGCCTTATGAAGACGTCGTGTACATGTTATTCATGTCCTTTTAATGGCATGTCCTTTTCAAATTGAGCCGAAAAGGTAGAACTTAGAATGGGGTTGTCTGAACACAGTCGATTTTAATGCGCAAAAGGTCCAATATTGTTTATTGAAACACAAGCGCAGCAATAATATTACGTCATCTATAACTATGGGTGGTGTGATAATATTTACAAAAGACAGGACGTTTATTGAAATCGTAAAAAAATCGTCAGAAAAAATAAATAAATTAATTAGGAGTTTCTAAAAACCAAAATTATTTCTATTGTAGTAAAACATATAAATTCAATGTATGTATGTACATACCTGAGTTCAAAAATAAAACATTAAACAAATTTGTTAAAAATTAAAAGCTAGCGTCCCTCATCTTCCTTTATAATTTTTTTTTCCAAAAATGGAGAAATTTTATATCATTTTCAGGAAAAAATTGTTTAAGGTTTAAATAATCTATCCCACCGTTGTTTATTGACACATAAGCGCAGTAATAATATTGCATCATCTTAATCTATGTGTAGTGTAAATATTAAGGAGTAAGAAGCTCTTGATATTCTGAGTATGCAATTTCAGTGTAATGTTGGCTTCAACCGACACATTTTTCAGTTCCTTCTTAAGATCTTATCATTTGATCTTCTTATTTACTCCATTTATAACCTACCGAGAATGTTCCTTGTCCTTGTTATTACTAACATAAATTTCCAATAGTAACAATTGCAAAGTAAATACAAAGCTTAAATACTTAAAGTGGCTTTTAATGTACTAAAGTTAGGAATATGATGTAAATTATTAATTCCTAAAAATCGTCAAAATTAGGGCATAAATCGTCATATCGTCAAATTGATATTTTTGGGGCACAAAATCGTCAAAATGACGATAAATCGTCAAATCTGGCAGCTATGCGTATGAGTCATATTTAATTCAATTAGTTTCATACATGAAAAAGTCAAAGAATTTTTATTGCATACTTTTCAGAGTTACTATTCCAAATGTGTATGTGTGCGTATGATTAATATATTTGAAAATCAATTAAATAGAAAGTATACCACAGTATACAAGCTATGATATGACATTTATGATGGATTTTTAAAAAATTTAAATTTTTTCGACATGTCCTAAGTCAGGCTGCACCTTTTTCAAGCGTCGAAACATTAAGTTGCTCGGTTTCTTCAGACGGTGTAAGCAATACTTTAGTCTATCTGATCTTCTAACTATTTACACCAATTATATCTGTCCTCTGAAGTCACCGTAGTTTAGTAGGTATTGTGGGTTTATTAGACGTGAAACCATGCTTAAATCTCCTAGCTCAACAAAATTAAATTAAAAAAATTAAACCGACTTCCTCTCAACATATTTCTGGCAGAGTAAATAAAATTGCCGAGAAAAGTTTATCTCATCTTCGTATTATTTTTTTAGTTAAGGTGACATTACAGTTTTTGACATGAAAAATTTACTTTGGTTTTACATCCTTTAATTAAACATGTATTTTCATATAAAGAAGAAACTGAAAAAAAAAATAATGTAGCAAGCATAGACAATTGTACGAATACGACTTTATTTAGTTTGATATCACAGTTAAGTTCTTTATATTGCTTCCAGCAAAATTTTGTTATCATGTTTCTGCTTTTGTGTTATCATGACACTTTAATCAACAATATTTAAACAAAGAACTGGAAATTTACTTGCATACATACATACATATTCATTATTTAAAAACTCATCTACTTTTAGAACATGTCGCTAGCAGACTGAATTTTGTTACATTCCAATATAGTCAACACCAAGAACAATAGTATTGTCGTTGTATTCGTATTTACTAAATTAGAGTGTAATGAACAATTAAAGAGTGCAGTAAGCAACACCATGAACAAAAGGAGCAACTAACGCCAGAGTGGCGGACCCAAGTAATGGCTATACTAGTGGAAAGGATGATATGAAGTTATTAAAAATCAGAAAAAGTTTTTGTACATACATATGTATGTATGTATAAGTACAATTGTAGGAATACGTAATACTTATAAATTGGTATGTGTCCGTCATTAACTAACAATCACCATTTTTTGTTGTATCTTTATAGACTGCAATAAACGTACAAGAGACAATTAATGTTTCAATGTAGACTGATAAGGTAAGGTTAGATTAAATTATCAGCTAGAAGAGCATAGATTATTTGGGTTTTACAAGCCCCCTTTGTCAAATCGATTATACTTATTCCATCAAACTGGATGCCTTCCAAAATGTTAGTTGCTTTGTGTTTGAACAAAGTATCGTGTTCATAATGCCGCTGTACAAAATATATATAATGTATTCTATTTCAAAACGTCGTCAATGTGTATTTTTAACGCACTCAAAAAGCAATCAGGCATCGGTTTTATAGTTAATGCATTGTTTGGTTACTTTGCATATCTACATAGTTTATATACAGTATACAAACTTTGTGTTGATACATTTTGGAAGGTAGCCACTGTTACGAAAATGGAAATGGCGTTTGCTTTCACATCGTTTAACGATAAAATTATAAACAAAAGCTACAAAAACCAAAACAATGAACAAAAATATAACAACAAAATCCAGCATAAAAAGGGGATAAACAAGTAAACAAAAACGCAACAACAAACACTGCAAGAATAAATGTAAACAAAAATTCACAAACAACAATAATGAAACACAAACATTCGACTTCAAGGTCATTCATCAGACTGTTTACGTTGGCATGTAAATGACAAGACAAAGCAGCCAGTCTTGAGTGAAGACGCGCGGTGTTTGAAGACAGTAATAGTTGTTTGAAAATCTTGTTTACAAAGATCCGTCGAACAATTGTTTAAAAATTGTTCTTGTTTATGCAAAAGAGTGCAAAGAAGAATAAAAAACAAAGTAGTAATTGTTTTTGTTTACATCAAGTTATGAACAGTGGCACACAGAATTGTGTAAACAATAAAGATTATTTAATTAATATATAAAATAAAAATAATTAAAACTAAACACAAATTTATTTATATTTTGTTTGTAGTCTACGAGCTCATATTTTAGACGTTTTTAAAAGATAAAAACGTAACAATACAATTATAACTTTGACTCAGACAGACAGATTTGGAAAATTTTTCATGACAGTTTTATTTACTCTAAAAGTTTCTGCGAGAAACCTGCTGTGAGAAATTCACCGAACTAATGTTTTTTTTTCATATTTCTTTTGTTCGAAATGTCCGAGCTGGGGTTTTGAATCACGGACTGTCGCCTAATATGCAAATTACCTACTAAACTATAACAGTTCAACCCTGAGTATGAACGCAACTGAAATTTCATTGTACTAGCTAGTACGTCGTCTTTCTGTTACCTTTAATGTTCCTCTGCTCAAGGACCCGTATAAAGGTAAAGGCCAAATGTCTCACTTTCTGCTTTATAGACACCCCACAATCTTGGACAGCTTTAGACAGATTCACCCGGTGGAAATCTCTATGTCAACTATTTTATCCAGTGTAGTATGTAGATTCAACTTTTTTCAAATTATTCCACCTACATACATAATTGATCTTTACAACCCATCAGTTAGGAATACGGCCTAGCATCTCAACACCACTTATGTTGTGTGTGTTAATTTTATACATGAGCGGCGTGACCTACAGTTTAAAGTCGATTCCGAACGACAAATTTTTAGAAACTTTTCATGGCAGTTACATTTACTCTCAGAGTTTTTGCCAGAAATCTGCCGAAAGAAAGTCGCCGAAGAAATATTTTTTTCATAATTTTGGTTTGATGTCTGACCTGGTGTTTGAACCCGGGTCTTACGTCTAACAAGCACACACTATTAGCTAGGCAACGACGACTTCACCACATCTGACTTTATTATGTAACCTATATCCGGCACCGAATACTTAGATGACTTGTCCATGAGTGTATACCATTATCATAAAAGAATTTACCGGATGTAGTCGATAGGTGCATTCATATCAAAGAAATTACCATGTCTATAAGTAGGATCCATCAAAGGCTTTACTTGTCAATTTAGTTGTCATTTATTTAAACCGTTTTGGATTATGGACAACCATAGACATCAACTTATGTTTTAAAATATTATGATGCTACAAATAATATCCCAACCAGGAAAAAAACAACATTACCTAGAATAAATTTTTTTGGTAGGAGCAGTGTACTGACACATAAAGTGACGTATAGTTTCTATCTCCTCCTTGGATCCACAGCTCCTGCAAAAGTCTTTTAATGGAAAGCCTTCCAAAAGAATAGTTGAATAGTGGTGTGAATCGTTCAATAGATGACCATGCGGAAAGAGAGTCAGTTCTCTCCTTATCCATAACCGTCCAACAGGGTTCAGCATTATTTAATGTACCTTCCTGCTAACAATGACGAGTGGACAAGACCCAGTTTAACTAAGACAATCAGAATATGTATGCCATGCAACGTATTGGAAGATTAGAAGATTTGTACCGGCTCTGGTCGTTGAAATTTCTCACCAGTAACCTCCCGATTTCTAAACCGAAACGATTTATTTGGTACTCTGTTGTGAACTTAAGGAAATTATGTTGCATCTGAAAGGGATAATGTGACGATCAAAGTCCGATACCATAATGATCAAATCATTCGCATAACCGTAGACCTTAAAACCACGCCACTTCAACTTTTCCATCAGGCCCTCTGCAACAATATTTCTCAGCAAAGGCAAGGGAACTCAACCTTATGGCCTGCATCTATTCACGTTCCGTGCCATATAAGAGCCTCAGCAATGAAGGCAGTAATGATCATTCTGATTAGAAATTCCGTAATGAACTTTATAACCGGTCCACTAACATTGCGTTCATTAAAACCCCTAACAACACCTTCCGGTTATTGTCGAAAGCACTACCCACTTCAATGAAATCTACCAAAGAGGGGCTTTAAATATATTAGAGATGGGCACGTAGAAGCAATAAAAACCGAATCTGAAATTGTTAATAAACCGAAGGTATGACGAATATCGGTAATAATTTGGGAGATAATTATTATATGGTTGGATGTTGGGGCTTTAGACTGGTAAACTAAGTGATATTATATGTGAATTAGACAAATCGTTTTCCTAAGTGTCATAGTTAAGATCAGGCGATGATTCAATGTCTACATTTCCTTCCATTTGGAAGCGTTTCTCTTGCATTCTCTGCACTATTCAGGCTGTTTATGTTTAAATTTCTTCAGTTCCATATTTTTATAAAAGGCGTCGTATGGCTTTACCCTTTCAAAGACACGTAATTCTGTGTAATGGAGCCAACATTACAGTATGTATGCATGTGACATTTTAGTTAGGAAGAGCAAACACAACAATATTGAACTAAACTAAAAACATTTTTCATTATCCAAGCCTGTTGTTTATAAATTTGTGTGCAGATTTTTTTCTTGTTTTTTGTGATTACAACGAGTTTGTTGTCGTATAGGTTTCGAACACAAACTTTGTGGTGCAACACTTTGTTGACAATAACTTGTTGTTCCTTTAATTTTGTATATTCTAATAAAAAATTTAAATACTTTCAAAGTCAGGATGTGTTTTGTTTGTTATTTTTTTTCTTTCGTTAAATAATATAGAGCTGTCACGTAGCACCTTCACCATTTTTTTTATAATTTTTTGTCTTTTTTGTTCTTTGTATTGCAACTATAACTTAATTCTTTTTGGAAATAAATGCTTTATGAAGATTTTTTTTTTTTTGAAAGTACATGTCATTCTAAGTATTGTCCATCGAAAGTTACGATATTGTTATGTTTTTATCTGTTAAAAACGTTTAAAGTATGAGCTCGTAGATTGCAAATAAAATAAAAATAAATTTGTGTTTAGTTTTAATTAAATTCTTTACTGCCAACACTATTCTGTGTGCCACTGTTCACAACTTGATGTAAACAACAACAATTGTTTTTTATTCCTCTTTGCACTCTTTTGCATAAACAATAACAATTACTAGTCAATTGTTCGACAAATCTTTGTAACGGAGATCTTTAAACCATGACTATTCTCTCCAAACACACTGCATCTTCACACAGACTGACTGAACTTTTACTGACTCCGTTGCTTTGTCTTTCCTTTTATATGGCAACGTAAATAGTCTGATGAATTTTCTTAAAGGCGAACGTTCGTGGCTTCGCCTTCTCGAAATCCCTGTAAATGAACGCATCTTTGTTTCATTATTGTTGTTTGTGTATTTTGTTTACATTTATTCTTGCGGTGTTTGTTGGCATATTTTTGTTTACTTGTTTTTCACATTTTTTATGCTGTTGTTTGTTGCTATATTACGCAGTGCGATAATATGTAAACAAGCTCATTGTTTTTTTTTTTTGTTTTTGTAGCTTTCGTTTATAATTTTAATGTTAAACGATTTATATCTAGATTTTCCATTTTCGTAACAATATTTTCCTATCTTTTTGGCAAATTATTGACTTCTTGTCTTTTGAGGCCTAGAATGTGTCCTGCTCTGAAGTGAAGCGAATTAAATTGAAAGCGTTCTGCATCAATCTAAGCAAATTATAGTCAGAAGCGGAAAATGAGGCAAAACTTCCTAATCCCTGTTTCCCAAGGCTGTAATGTGTAGCCGAGCGATGACATGATGGAAAATTACGGCTACGTGTTTGATTGCATATTCAAGTCGCTCTTAGAACAATTCTCATTTCAAAGGAATTAATTGTCCCCCGTTAGTCTGGCGTGGTTTTAGCAGCTCATATTGAATTACACCCTTCTGTGCTCCCAAATACAGAACATTACCTTGGCGCAAAGATATTCTGCTTGACTGTAGATTTTGCTCGTTGCCCGCACTTCACATATGAATGTGATTATCGCAAGAGATAATTCCTTTCATAAATTATTTCTTTTTAAAACGGTCAAACATCATTTCATATTTATATATGTCATACATACATACAATTGGTCATTACAACCCTTCAGTCAGGATTACGACCTAACTTCTCACATCACTTATGTTGTGTGTGTTAATTTTATACATGAGTGGCGGGACCTACAGTTTGAAGTCGACTCCGAACGACAGATTTTTGAGAAACTTCTCATTTAGTTTTATTTGCTCTCAGTTTTATTTTCTCTTTTGCCAGAAATATGCTGAGAGGAATCGTGGCGATTGCCGTTTTTTCGTCAGATTGAAAGAAAAAAGCAACAAAAACAAACAACGTTGATTGATTTTGCCAGCTCCAGAAAAAGTTTGTTGAATTGGACGTTGCGGTGAGCAGCGCTCCTCATTGATGTTCGTTGTAAATGTTATTCTCTCTAAGAAGTCGTTCCTGGATGCATTACTTAGAGATGTATTAAAGCTTGTTAATTTTGATGCCTTATGTTCGTCATTTAATATCTTGAGAACCACTTAACCGCATTACAGAACAATGCATGCATTGGTAGGTCTCCTCTCTTCTGTTCACCTGTAGTTGCCGTACCTTAATAGGTAGTACGTTGGCTTATTAGACGAGAGCGCATTGTTCAAACCCCAGCTTAGATATCACGAACAAACAAAGAGTGAAAAAATGTTTCTTTCAGCGACTCGCTCTCACCAGTTTTCTGACAAATAATCAGAGTATTTACATTCAACGTTAAACTGTAGGTCCCTACAGTCATGGATAAAATTAACAAACACAAAATGGATGATGTGCGGAGCTAGTTTACAATTCTGACTAAATAGTTGTAATGACCAAATAAGTAATTAATTTTTTTTATACCCGTTTGTGCAACATTAAGTTCTTGATAATCGGAAGAAGAGCTGTGAAACTCGATGATTTTCATTACCGTAAGCGATTTTTGTTTTTGTCGCCTGAATTACGTTTAAAGAAAAACTATAATGTGGAGAATTTTTAACGCGCTCTCAAATAATACTGTATTAAGCATTTCCAAACATTTCTAAACTGAGCTGTGTAATCCATTCGCGCTTATATAGTAGCAGATACAATTAGATCTTAATATTTTGAATTATTATTAAAACATTTCCTTTTACTACACTTATATTAAATAAACATGCTGACTAACGAACCCAAAACAAATGGACAGACGCGAAGACAACAACAAAATTAGTATTTTAATTGTTCCGAATGCGTCAGGCACTAAAGGAATACACAATAGCAATAACAAGAGGTTCAACTGATATTCTACGAATTTTTCCTGAAGGCTTAGTTGGACTTAGTCGGACTCATTCGCATATTTCGACATTTGTTCTTGCCGCGCTCATGATTAAAACTTTTTCAAACGGAAATTGTTTTCTTAAGCAACTTAAGAAAACAAAAGGATGAGACATCTTTGTCGTATTTTATTGTGTTTTCATTCAATTTAGAGCACAATTGTTAAATAAACAAAATAAAATGAGGAGACAATTCTCATGTTCTCTTTTGTTTATTATTGTTGACACAGTTCAACTATTTGTTTCTGTGTACGTGCTAGTTTATAATAGTTTTGTGCCATTTATCGCAGCATCATTCATTGTAATGTATTTTTCACTAAAATTTTGTGTTTAAAGAATTTATTGTGTTGAAATATTGTTTCGTTTCGTTTACATTCCATATTTTAAAATTAAAACACGGAATATATGTATGCAGTCGATAAACTTCGAACATATGACATTACTTACTTCCTCACTTACTTAATTGGTCATTACAACTCTTTAGTCAAGATTACAACCTATCTTCACACATCACTCATGTTGTGTGTGTTAATTTTATCCATGGCAGGTGGAGCACTTACGGTTTAATGTTGAAGGATAGATTTGAAAAATTTTTTTAATGCAATTTTATTTACTTTCAGACTGCTGAAAGAATGTCGGCGGAATATTTTTTTCATATAGCGTTTTGTTCGAGATGTTTTAGTCAGACATTGAGCAACGGTCTCTGGTTTCGTAAGCCAACACACTACCAGACCTACCACTTTGACGACCCAAAAGGAGTCAATTATCTTGGCATTCGATTGGACCCTAAACTGACATTCTGGGCTCAGATCCAACACGCTGTAACTAAAGCCCCTAAAGTCACCTCCTTACTTAGCAAGCTTATGGCCAAGATTGGTGGTCCTGTATAGAGCAGACGCAGATTGATGATAGCAATTACGGATTCTATTCTGCTTTACGGCAGTGAGACCTGGGCAGAAGCATTAAAGGCCGATTGTAGAATGGAAATTTTATCATCCGTACAACGAACCGCTGCACTTAGAGTGGCATCGGACTGTATCTAAGTCAGCAGTAGTGGTAATCAGTGGTGTAATACCTATAGTTTTACATGCAAGCGAGCGGAAGAGGGTGTGGGAGACTAAAAACGTGCACGATGAGACAGTAAATGTCGAAAATGCCAGAAAGCAAACCATATAACACTGCACCAAAACAAATGGAAAACTGAAACTAGTGGTAAATGGACGGCAAAACTTCTCCCAGATATTACCCGCTGAATTGAGAGGAAATTTTTAAAAGGTTAATTATTATTTAATACAGCCGCGGTTATTTTTGTAAATATCTATGATGATGCGTCCATTGATGACGCGGAACACGCTTTCCTTCATTGTGAGAGATGGAGTTTAGAAAGAACGAATCTTGAGGCCAAAGTCGGCGTCTGTACTGTCGAAAACTTCTGCAATATACTTCTGAACAGCGAAGAAAATTGGAATAGCATAGCCAGTTACACTGAAGCCTTCCTAAAATCTAAGAAACTTGACTTGGATGAGAAGATTAGAATTGATAGAATTTCATATCTCATATAAAGGGGCAAATGGACAGAAGGACTCCACTTCGAAGTAATACTACAGTAGTTCCGGAGTGGGCACAAAGAATCCAGAAGGGGAGGGTGAGATTTAGTGAGTGAAGGCCCCACACACGGAGCATAGTAACGACTTCCCCTATGGTGCGGTTATAGATATTTTCTCTTCCTCAGTGGGAAAAAACATACCAGACCACGGTGACTTTAACCATCCTTTATGCCAATCAAATATCGTTGACCTACAATTTTATCAGTTAATCTAAGCAATTGTCAGGTATTTGTAAAGCAATACAAGAAAGAAAAAATTTAAAAATTAACTTTGCGAGAAATAATCTCTCAGAAAATGAGCATTTATTTAGCTAAATGTCGAATAAATCCAAACATCAGTAAAGTTAAGTATTTGACCCATTAGTGAATGAAGCTCCCTGGCCACTCTCCTTCTATAATTTTCATCAATTATTAATAAAGATGATGTGATTAATTCGTCTAAAGAACATTTTATTCAAAAAAATTTATAGTTTTGGAGTTATAGACCGTCCATTATAAGGACACTAACTACACTAGGCGTATGATAACTTTTAAACAATTCTTAGGGATGAAAGATTTTTTTATATTTGTTGCAAATAAAATTTGTTTTATTTCATCAATATCCATATAGTTTCTCAATTTTAGAATGTTCAATAAGGTTGTTTCTACCATCATATCGTGTATATGTGATCAATTTGTTTATGCGCAATCCTCTTGTACATGGCGTACCATACGTTTCAAGGTAAGAATTAGCAATATTTCGACGAAAAGTGTGAAGAGATGTACATTCAGATCAATGGCATGATAGTAGCTATGCATTAGCATTAGAAGCGTCAAAGAGATAAGCAAATATTGGGCACCACCATTTCAATTTCTAAACCAATGATCTACAGATGCCCTTTCCTCTTTTTTCATAGCCGGGATTGAGCGAAGAGGCCATTTTTCTGTTTGCCCTTCACGTATTGTTCCTGAACTATATATTCCGATCGATGATAGCTGTCGCAGTAATTTAACGGATATAAAACAAGTATCTATGAATACCTGAAATAAATATAACGAGCTCTGGTCTACAAATTGTTGAATCCTTTATTACATAAAAAATTATGTTTTAAAGGTGATCATGCACTTCATCATCAACTATACCAAATTCCTTGATAGTTCACTATGCAATTTTTCCCACATATATATCAAACTGAATCATAAAACCGTCCATTAAATGTAATGCCCAGTCATTGTGGTCCCATCCTGTACTACTTCACATGCTGTAGGTAATAATTTTAAGCCGAAATGATTATGTAATATGTTGTTTCTGTAAGACAATCCTTTTCATATTCAGCGAAAAGTGTTTCAGACCAATTTGCAACAGCACGTTTCTTTTTTAGACAAACATTATTTTTTTTTTTTTTTTTACTTACAACTTTGACTTTACTTTTCTTTTACAGAATGCACGTGACTTTGTTTTTTTCTTCCAATTTTTAACGTAAGGAACCAAACTACAACGTTTAATTTTATATTACATACATACATACATACATACAAAATTGGTTGTTACGACTATCTTCTTACTCCACTTATGTTGTGTGTGTTAATTTTATACATGAGTAGCGGAACCTATAGTTTAATGTCGACTCCAATTTTTTAGAAACTTTTTATGGCAACTTTTATGTATTCTCACAGTTTTTTCAAGACATCTGCTGAGAGGAAATCACCAAAGAAATTTTTTTATATTTGTCTGACTTGAGTTTTGAAACGTGGCTGCACGTCTAATAACCCAACACACTACCTGCTAGACTCAATGACTTCGTATTTATTACGTTATGTTTACATTATATTGCGTTTTGTTTATTATATGCAAAATTGCTCCAGGCTTTGAAGTATGAGTACAATATCCCTTGTATATGAATCATCTTTTCTCGTTTATAAAACGAAAACAGAGTAAAAGTGGGAAAGGAGAAATCAAATTGTTAAATATTTTGCGAAAATAATTTCAACCAATGCGACCTGGAGAGGTTTGAAAGTTTATTTATTATTAGCATAATACACAGTTGGTTGTTCAAGGGCAGACATTTTAAAATAAAAGATGTATTGTGTTCTATACTGGTCATGAATAAAATTATCATTGCAATTCCTACAGACGTAGGTAGGTTGGTTGAAGTGGTAGCTTTGATACCAAAGCTAACTTGAGCACACAAAGCAATCCGTTGTGATGCCATAGGTAAGCGCAGTCCCCGTACTAACCGAATTTTACTAAACTAATCGATGAAAATGCTCAATACAAGGGCTGCACACTAAAACACGACTCCGCTCTCTTACGTGGACGACTGTACGGTCCTTTCCTCGGGCGTTAACATCGACGAAGTCAGCTCCAACATAACGACCTCCCTCTCATCCCTGGTGGAATTCTTTCGTGAAAGAAAATTACGAATATCTGCACCAAAATCAACGGTCTCCCTCTTCACGACATGGACGAAGGAAGTAAGAATAACGTTAAACGTCGCAGTGGAAGGAAACATCATTCCCACAGGTAGGTACCCAAAGATCCTCGGGGTCACCTTCGACAACTTACTTCACTTCGCCGCACATGCGACTAACATCAACGCCAGCGTGAAGAGAAGAAACAAGGTCCTAAAGGCTCTGGCTGGCACCACATGGGGAATGGACAAGGAAGCCATCCTCTCCACCTATAAGGCCATCGGACGGTCCATCCTCAATTATGCTGCTCCATTCTGGACATCATTCCTGAGTGACACACAGTGGAGGGCACTACAGACGTCACAGAACAACGCCCTGCGAATAGCCACAGGATGCGTGAGGATGACTAGTATAGACCATCTCCATGATGAGACGAAGATGCTGACGGTTAGAAGACACAACGAGCTGTTAACTAAACAATTCCTCATAGCCTGCTACCAACCTTCCCATCCAAACCACCACATAGTCTTGAATGACCCCCTCCTCGCCGCGTAAGACAAGACCTCACTATCAACAACTCAGACATTGTCCACCTCATACCTTCAATAACTGACACACTGTCCGTCAGGGAGGCACAAAATACCCTTCATAATACCATCGTCGCGACGGCCAGAGACGAGGTCAGCCATAATAAGGTCATTAATCGGCACCCACCACCCATAGCCGATTCGGAAAGGCAGCTTCCAAGAGTCACGAGAACTATTCTGGCCCAACTCAGATCAGGATGGTCAAACTTCCTGAATAGCTACAGGGCTAGGATTATCCCGGAAACCCAAGATACTTGCCCGTCGTGCTACCAAACACCATGCGACACGGTGCACATTTTTAGCTGTCCAGCGAAACCGACAGCCCTACGGCCAGCAGACCTATGGCTGAACCCTACGATGACAGCTAACTTCCTCGGACTACCTACCACATGACGTTAACAACACACACATACAACCAACAACAACAATACCATCTCAAATCCATCCCATCCCCATCAAATTACATGGCACGCAACCAATAGAACACATAAACTAAAATTTATAATCCATCTTTATATTACATACAGGGAAAAGCTCCCGGAGACAACAGCCGAACTGTTACAACAACAACAACGACTCCGCGTAAAAGTTTAATAAACAAAGCTCTATCCTTGATATTACTTGATATTAATGGATGATAACTCTGTTAAGCCGACAAGGAATGGAGGGCCAAGTTCCCTAAATCTTCTCCTAGCAATAGATGGGCAATGACAAAAAATTTTTAACAGTTTCTTCCTCTTCAACCGACCCACAACCTTGGCAAAAGTTGTTTTATGGGAGCTGCAGTCTTTCCACAAGTCTCATGATGCAATATACATATCTGAATCACTGCAGATCTTCTGATCTTGTAAATAAGTCTGATATTATATTGTCTTTTTAGATCAGTAGGACCCAGGTCCGCAAAATAGACCCAGCGCGTAATATTGATATCCAACCACTTATCTGCAACAGTGCCCTTATGTCAAGGTATATAAAATTGCCATGAAAAGTTTCTTAAAAAATCTGTCGTTCGGAGTCGACTTTAAACTGTAGGTCCCGTCCCTCTTGTATAAAATTAACACACACAACATAAGTGGTGTGAGAAACTTGGTCGTAATCCTGACTGAAGGGTTGTAATGACCAATTATGTATGTATAAATGTTTTTAAGCTATAGCGTTATTGCCAGAAGAACTTCTACAGAAGACGATTCAAAGTAAACAGCAATCGCCTATCGACAACATCCCATTGTAGTGATCATCTAACTCAGAGATGAGTTAGAAAAGCCAATATAAAATTGTAACTTTCTCGTACTTCGAACGAATTTGATTTCTTACGAATATAATTAGTAGCGATTGAATACGTTAAATATAGTCCTAATCAGTATATTGCTGGAAGGTTATTTGAATAGCATAAACTTTGTATTTAAAGAAGAGCGGTACTCCCCAAGGTACTAGTGTGGATTCTTGCCCGCGAAAGTCTAACGCTAGACTCGTAGTACATACAAGACACCAGATTTATTTTAGAGAATTGGTATACGCAAGGCCTAATGAATGTTACGAAGAATGCGCACAAGTAATTTTTACATATTGTTGACAGTCCTGTTCCGCTATTTGAATTATTTGTTAAATAAAATCAGGACATACGCATATTAGACACTTGGTAACATTTAACACATAACATTTATAGAGGGGAAATTAATACGAATAAAATTTAAGCAGTTAATATTTGGGCAATTCATACGACTTTGTATCGTGTATATTGTATTGAATACACTTTTTGATTGTGAACGATTAATGTTACGTTGTATTGTGTATTTCGTATTCCAAACGTTAAAAAGCAATAAGAAGAAGAATACCATTATTGATAGTTTGATTTTCAAGCAGCAAAATGAAAAATATTGCGGAAAAAAGTAAATTAAATAATTATATTTGAAATGTTAATTGTTGACTCAAGTTAAATAGAAGATATTTTGTATTTTCATTCTTCTTCTTGATTACTGGCATTTACATAAACTGATAGCACGAAACCAATACAACTTTTAAAAACATATGAAAAAAATGTGTATAAGAGTATCGGATTTTTATACGAAAATGATCAATAACAAGCATACACTGTTGTATTTTCGTCCAACAATGCACGCCATACGACGATACAAGGGCTTGCGTGAATTGCCCAATCAATTTAATAAACAGTAAAGACTCACACCTGACTCTCTGTAAAACTTTAGAACTTTGAATTTTCTCAGTAACACTCGCATTGGACTTTATAAAAAGAAATCATCTTTTTGATTAAGACACTCAAAATTAAAACTGGTTGAAAACGATTGATAAAAGTTTCGATTCATGAACAAATTACGCTCAGATCAAAATTTATCATTGAGAACATCAAAGTTAATTTCTTAATTCTTTAAAGATCAATTTATTTTCAATTATTATTTTTTTTTTTTGCTATATCTTATATTTAAAGAAATATTACATTACATTACAATATTTCTAGGAAATTTTCCTTATGTAGTAGTTGCCAACTGGAGAATTTAATTTCATTATAATGATTAAGTAGCCGTAAAAAAATTTTGTTAAAATTTTTTACATTTTCGAAGTTAATATTTTATTCATTCAATTGGTTAACCTGGTAAAGCAATGAAATTGTTTATGTATAAATATCTTGTGTATTTTCTTTTTTAACCGTAGATCGAGCCTTAAAAAACTTCATAATTCTAGCTTATGTATCACTTTTGATACATACTTTTAGTACATAGAATTGACATACTTATTGATAGATTTTATTAAAAATTTTTTTATTTATTTTAATTCATTTTAATGAAACTATTTTATATTTTAACATTTTATTACCACTTTTTCTAAATTTACGCCAAAATTTTTGACTTGATGTACATTTCAGCATGTTTTTTTACGTAAAAATCAAACACTTGAGGTCAGCAATGCTTTTATTGTTTTCTAAATAGTAACAATTTGACATCTAGCACCCTGGCTTTGTGGCGATTTATACGTTTGCAATTGTTTAGATGGGGCAGCTTATTGTCACTCGCTTCAGTAACGCTCTCAATTGATGGTACAAATCATTGTTATATTTCTCTAGAAACATTTGTTGTCGACGTCATGTGAGTTAAAAAAGTTTCCTTTTGCAATAGAACATCGATTATTTCAATAACAATGCTCTCTCTTTCATTCCTCTTTGGTGTCCGGGATACAAGTTTCCCCAAATACGGCTGTAAGGACTTGAATCTAAAACTGCGAATTAGATTTCGGTGGACAACGAAATTTATAACGACCATTTAATTCAATTAGTTACTAATCTATAGCGACAATGTTATTGGGATTATTAAAAGTTGAAAGTCTTCCAGATCATTTTTCGAAAAGGCGTAATAGTTGTAAACATATCATCATTTCCGAGTGGCACATTATTAAAGCGAATGATTCTGTTATCTTATATGAACGTAGTTGACCGATATATTATCATCTATAATATCTATGAAATAAAACATAGGACGAAACACATTCTTCTAATGTTTGTCTGTCACATAAGGTAAATATGAGAAGAGCAGTAAGAAAGACTCTACAACATTTCAAGAAACAGCTACTAGCAATCTGCGTGAACATTTGTAATATTTTCTCTTCCCAAACTACTACTGTTCCAAGTAGAACCATCTTTGGCGATAAAAATCCTATTGTCATGTTTGGTGCTGCCAATACTTTGGTTAGTTCATAAGACGGGCTTCTGTTTTCTCCTTCTTCATGGTCTTCAGCAGCAGGAATATTACATACATATATACATATTCAGTAATACCAACCTTTCGGTGTAAATTGGAAATGTCTGACCTGAGGTTTGAACCTTGGTCTGATGGCTAATAAGCTAAAACGCCACATACTAGACTACGACTACCTCAATCAATATCAAGAAGATATCAAGAACAGAAAATTCAACCTGTTCACTTTCATCCAACACTTAACTTTCAATTCCTTCTCAAATACCAAATTTATTTTATTTTATTTATTAATTCTTCTACAATTACATATAATATTCTGATTATATACGAGCGGAGTAACTTGACCATATGCTCGGTGTAGAGTCTCTGGTGGGAATCGAACCCACGACCCTCACGCTAATAATAAATAAATAATAATATTACATATTACATAAATAATGTATTATTTACGAAAAAACTTCACAAAATCTTTGAAAAGTTAAAACCATGACATACACAACAACAGAGAATCCCTAGGAAAGTCGTATGTATCAAAAATGATACATAAGAGCCAGAATTATGATGTTTTTGAATTATTTAAACCTGTTTGAAATTTTCTTTTTTTATTTGGTTTAAAATAATGGCGATAACAATATTAGCGAATTAAAAAATATCAGACATCCAACTTTTTCTAAATTAAAGTTATACAGTCTCAAAAATTGTAATGTATAATTTTTCATACAAAACTCAATCTACGGTAATTCTTTTTTTATTCTCTTTTTTGTTCCTCCAATGTAATGGACTTATGTTAACATGTTTTCAAACAAGCTACTTTTTAAGAACTTCCAATTTCGGAATTTAAGCAAAGCATCGAATTTTTAGTCATTTGAAAGACCAATAGATGCCATTATGTATGGAATATAACATCTTTCAAATGTCCATCGTGACTTCTCTAGGTGAAACGAATCCGAAATGTACAATTTTCCATGACCTTGGCTCATAAGTCAGGCTAAATTCAATGTAACATGAACTGGTGGCGGATCACCCAATAAATGTCGAAAGAAGTTGGTAATCATCGACGTTGACAGCGATAGCCTGGCCAACGTTCTTCTCAAAGGAACATGGTCCGATTACGTCAGCAGCCGAAAATCAACACCAAACAGTGACTTTTTCGGAATGCACTGTACTCTTTTGGATCTCATGTGGCAATTTTGGTTGTTGGTGATTTGGCAAAATGGACTGAATAAATGACAAATAATTGGACAGATGCAGGTTCACCAAAATTCCATTATAGATAGTACCTGTTGTGAAACCCAATATAAAAATTAAAGTACAGTGGGATACAGCATATGTGTGTAAAACAATACTTGCATGTCATACTATAGATGACTCGATACCAGAACCCGTGATCGATTCTGGTTTAACAATGAAAATACCGGGTATATCCTACTATAATCCTACCATAGTTTGTATTTGCCAGAAAACGACATTCAAGAATTCACTCACGGATCCAGATTAAGTACTATTTCAACTGGAATAATGACCATGAGAACTAATAAAGGGGGTTATGCCCTTATTTACCGGCAAGAAAGTGGCCTAGAGAGTGTGTACACCTAGAGAGTCTGTACATCCAGTGAGTGTGTACACCTAGATAGCGAGAGTATCACAAAGCTGATAAATGTGCAGAGACTGGTACAGTAAAGTGAATAACGATAGCATAAACTTTACTCACTTGCAAAGGAATGATGGAATAAGTAAGTCACTTGTTTGAAGTCGCCGTAGTCTAATAGATAGTGGATGTGCGGTCACGGTCACAGAATTCTAATAAAACGAAATATGAAAAAATATTTCTTTGACGACTTTCTCTCAGCAGATTTCTGGCAAACAATCTGAGAGTAAATAAAATTGCCATTAAAAGTTTCTTAAAAATCTGTGATTCAAAGTCGACTTTAAACTGTAGGTCCCGCAACTCGTGTATAAAAAATTGACACATACAACGTAAGTGGCATAAAAAAATTTGCGTTACGAACTTCATAGCAGTGGTAATGGGTCCAGAGACTTTGAATACCGTATAACAATTTTTGCAGAATGGTGAGGAAGAAGATAACACCACTGAATATTTTCCTTGATGTTTGGCACCCAAAATTTATGTGATTTGGTTAAAATACTTATTTTGATAATAGTACTGGAGTGACTGAGAGATTTCACAGATTCTGATGCCATTTTAAATATAAAATGTGCAATTAGTTTCATTTAAATTCTTCTGCTTCTCGGTATGGACACAATATTAACACAAAAAGCACAAAACCAAAGGATATTTAATTCACAAAAACTCTTTTAGACAAAAGCAACAGCAGAGTAAAATGTTTCAAAAGAAAATGAAATGAAGAAAACAAAACCGAATTAATTTTCATGAACAATGAAAATTACTTTCATTAACTAATTAGCTTTCTGCCGTACATTTTCTACCAGTTTTGGATATGAAATTCCTTTCTGTTTAACATTCTGTTTGTTTTTTGTTTTGCAACTGTTCAGCACATTTTAGTTTAGTTAAGTATTGCTGTGATGTGGTGTTCTTGTTGAGTTCATTAATTCCATGCAAATATTTCGGTTTATTTTTGTCTCTTTTTTCGTTAACCGTACTTCTTTTTATTTAAATCTGAAAAGAATGTCAAACAGAAAAGATTTGTTTCATGGAACGAGAATGATTGTATACGAGAACATACTGTGTACGTAAGTTCGTAAAATTATCAGCAGTGCCAAGCGTCTCTATGTTACTTTACACATACATACATACACAAAGCGATCTAAAAAAACGTCTGGTTTTCAAAATGATTGGGATCCTTTTATACACCTCGTATAGAAATGATTGAGTAGACGTCCACACAATTCACCAAAATGAGGAAAATATCGATTGTACACAATGCTACACTCACACAGATATAACGGAGCTTCATAGCACAGCTGTCGGGACTATTGGGAATTTTAAACATGAGTTAAAAGTATAACCCCCACTTTATGGGGACTTATAGACTATGGGCGAGCGGAATTCCACATAAAAAGTCTCGGGGTCAAATAGCACAATTTCGGTGGCCAGTTAACAACACCTCCACGTAATATGACCGTGTTCCCAAATTGCTCGTGCAGAGTATCCAATGCGGCATAAGCTATGTGGCATGTACATTAGTTGTCAAACCACATATAATTTGTGTCGATATCATATAATTCAGGCCAAAAGACGTTGATAACTATCGACCTGTGGCCCTCGCCATTGACAGTGATTGCCTCTCACACGTCGTTTTCATAGAAATATTCATTTCAGACGCCGCCAGCAAAATATCCACACCAAACAGTGACTTTTTCGGGACGCATTGGACGCCCTTGGATATCATCGTTTATTTGCTTATTTGTTGTTTTTAGGCATCAAAATGTTTTTAGCAGTTCTTGTCTTTTTTCCCATCTTTTAAAGCCATCTACATATATGTGAAATATCGTACAATGACACCAAAAGCTGACATCATAATACTACATCATGAGGAGGAGATATGTTCAGCGGTAAGGCCCACCTAGAATTACATGGCGGTATACAGGGCAAAACCAAACAAACATTATAATGAATTACAATCGATGTTATATTTAATATACACTGGCGAACAGAAGTAGATACATAATATGAAAAATATAGATGTATTTTATTTTTTAAAATTAGTAAACAAGCCATGCGTAACTTTGACAATTCTTAAATTAAACAACTTTAAGTAAAATTTTTTTTAATATAATAGACAGCCTAAGTGTTATTTAACAGCACTTACCGAGTTTTGATCGCTTCTCATCTCTGTTTAACTGCTGAAACTAGACCGATTTATCTCCTCTCCTCATTTGCCGCTGCTTTCGGAGTTCTCACTTCGTATTTTCGTAACCAGAATTCCCAATGTAACCCATTCATTAATGAAACAACATTAACAACATGGCCCCCAAATAAGAAAATGCTTCATATCTATATATATAAAGTGAATGTGTGTTTGTTTGTATGCTCGTATGTTTGTATGTTTGAAGTTTATAGACTACTAAACGGCTGGACAGAAATTTTAACGGTACGTTTCTGTATGTATGGAAGGAACTATAGGCTACTTTTTATTTTAAAATTTGAAAGAGACGAGGTGAAACGCCCACATACCCAATAAGCATTTAATGTCGCATATCTCGTAAATAGCAACAGCTAGAGTCCTCAAATTTTATATGTACGACTTTGACGTATTGACGGATTGGCTTTAGTGGGCGTGTCACCTCACATAGTCTATCTATCTATATGTATAAAAATGAATATTTGTTTGTATGTTCCTTATAGAATCCTAAACTATACATTTGATAATGCCAATTTCCGAAAGCTGGTGCCACTGAAAATTACTCAAAATGACTTAAATCGTAAACTGTGCATTCTTTAACAAAGTTGCTGCGCATGAGTCGACGGAGGTTGGTGCGATTAATTTCCGATGGAACTGAAAATTATTCAAAATGAATGACAAGCAATTGGTCGACCTACACCTCAAGCACGGAAGAAAAAAGCATTACGAGCCTCAGAATCAGACGAGCATTGAGACTGGAAAATCTTCGGGTATATGCCGCTGAGACCCGTTCGCTTGAACGACTTGAACAACGAGAAGTGAGATTAGAAACTGATCGAATGCGTACTACTCAGGCCCGTTCATCTGAATCATCAGGACAACGGGAAACAAAATCAATAAAATTATTCAAAATTAATTACACATTTGTGTGATGTCTTTCCTTCAAATTTATTTTAGTTGGTGGCGCAGCAACACGCGCAGGGTACAGCCAGTGAATTAATAAGGAAAGGAGCCATTTTATGTGGTATCAACAAACTTTTACTGAATCTTGTAAAACTTTAGTTAGCATAATTAAACAAAATTTATGTAAATTAAAAAAGGACCAAAAATAAAAAAGTATGTAAAATTATGTAAATTTTAAATTACTTCTATAAAATTTATTACGAAAGCATTTTGAAATTAGCCCCTTAATTCTCCACAAATTTTCTTTTTGAATTGTTTTAATTGAAATTGTCATTAATTTCTTTTAGATCCACATTTTTATTAGTTTCTCTTAAATATCGAGGTCTTTAACAGAAATCAAAAAGTTTTTCATCAGACACATTTCATTGGTATTGTTCGGCTACTACATGCGTTTGTCTAAATGCTTGATTCAGTAAAATGTCTAAGATCTTATCCTCATACGAATATTCACACCAAATTATTTTAAGAATAACAATTATATCGGGTATTCCAACATGGACTCTCGAACTGTGACAGTTAATAACGACCATTTTGTTAGGGCTACATACGCCTAATTAGTTCTCACTTATTCAGTCTGTTCTGGCAAATCATTCAACAACGCGTTCAAATAATGAAATAATATCTTCGGCAACGCAACCTCGCAACCTTTTGTCATACATTACAACCCTTTAGTCAGAATAACTACCTAGTTTCTCACATCACTTATGGTGCGTATGTTAATTTTATAGTGGCGGAACCTATAGTTTAAAGACGACTCGAAACGATAGTTTTTCATGGCAATTTAATTTACTCTCAGAGTTTTTGCCAGAAATCTACTGAGAGGAAGTCGCCGATGAAAAACTCTTTCATATTTCGTTTTGTTGGAAATGTCTAACCTGGAATTAGAACTTTCGCCTCATGTCTAATAAGCCAACATAATATCTATTAGACTACGGTGGCTTCGCTCTTTTATCGAAATATCATATTTTATCATAATTCATCGTTTGGTGCAGATTTAGGGCTTTCTTTGAAAACGTCATTGACCCGACCATTACTCTCAACGACGTGCACCACGTGAAGGTAATGTGAACTCGAACCTCCAGCCAGAGAAATTGTGGCGGAACGATGTTATGTACCTACTCAATCAATACACATATGTTCATACATAATTGACCATTGCAAACCTTGAGTCAGGATTACGGCCTAGCTTCTCAACACCACTCATGTTGTGTGTGGTTATTTCATAAATACATGAGTGGCGGGCTTTACAGTTTAAAGTCGACAGATTTTTTTTTGAGGAACTTTTCATGGCTATTTTTTTACTCTCAGAGTTTTTGCCAGAAATCTGCTGAGAGGAAAGTCCTTATAATATGTGGACAGTTTCAATCAAGATCACAATATATTAATTGGCGGATTTGTTGTGGAAAACAGTCAGAGATAAATCAATAGATGTTAATGTAACCTAATGCAGACGGCTTCACTAAATCTCAGGTAAGTAGGTTGGCAGAGAGGAGGCCAACCAAGGGTCTCATGCCATACATTGACATACACCTTAGCCACAATGTAGGCTTGTTGTGCGCTCGCCATTAAGAATATCACCTTTTCTGTATAAGAAATCTGTGTCTTGTGCAAACTTCGTTAATTTCCATTCCTATGAGATGAGCTATGTCTGGTATGGTATCATACCCAAAGTATGGGGATCTACGATCTTACCATCGTTTTAATATCCCCCACATTCCTTGCATTTATCATTTTTCACCTCTCCAATACGTTCCATGTGTACATGTAGTGTTCCGTAATTATGCTCATAGTCCCCATTACTAAGTTTTAAAATACTCATGGGTCTCTACTAATTAGGATCACCCTAAAATATTGTTTTTATCTTTTTAAAAACATTTAAAACATGAGCTCGCTGTTTGCAAACACAATAAAAATAAATTGGTGTTTAGTTTCAATTAAATTCTTTATTGTTCGCACTACTTTTGTGTGCCACTGTTTACAACTTGACGTATACAACAATAATTGCTTGTTCGCTATACTTCTTTACACTTCTGCTTGCGTAAGCACTTACAACTGTTCGGTAGAACTTCGCAACGGCGATCTTCAAACCACGACTGTTCTCTTCACATGCAACGCGTCTTCACACTATTTTTTACTACTTGTTGCCTGCTTTCTCTTGCCTTTTTATATGCTCACGTAAACAGTCAGATGAAGGTTCTTGAAGTCGAAGGTTCGTGGTTTGGCTTTCTCGTGAACTCTATCGCGACTTCATTGTTGTTTGTGTATTTTGTTCACATTGCTTGTTATTGCGTTCTCGCTTATTTGTCTATTCCCTTTTCATTCATACTGATGTTGTTGGTTTACTTGTAACAAGTTCGTTGTATTTGTTTATGTAGCTTATGCTCATCTTAATGTTTCCATTTTCGTAACAATATTTTTGCAATTTTTCCTACTGTGTTGTGTCATTGCTCCACTGATTGATTACCCAAGTAAAACTCTGTCTCTATTAGCCAGAATATTCGATCATTAGCCCATACTGCTTCCAGAGCAATGAAAATCGCAACGTTACAGTTTGATTGACATGTGCTTTCAACAAGGCGGTACCATATGCCATACGGTACGCTGGCCTGAATCTATTAGTAGACTAGTTTGGTGAGCAGTTAATCCTGCATTTTTGAGCAAGATCCTGGAATAATTTTCTTTGGGTATAACTGAAGTATTTTTGAACACTTCAAAATCCATAAACTCTGGAATCCGCCTATTTCATAACCCAGTTTTTTGTCTACTCGACAATACGACCAACACCGTCAATCACCGGCTTATGGGGAACTGCCATAATATTTATAAGATGACTAAAGCAGTACCTTAGTATGTCAGATGATTGAATATAAAGACCTCGACATGTTAACAATCATAATTGGCTTTTAAAATGTTCAGAGGAATAAAGAAACCAACTGTAAATCCAACCACTGTAAGTCCTCTGGCTCGTGACTTATCTCCACCTAAAATATATTTACGCTTGCAAATGCAATCAATTCCGAAAGGGAAATTTACTCGATTTATTAATTGTGTCCTAAGTTTAGTTTCTAAGATTAGAGAACTTTTTTTTTATTATAAATAATTTTTTCGGCTATGTATTCACCTCATGTTATAAATAAGCATTGATAAGCTAAAACCAATAATTTTGTTTCATATCCAAAAACACATATCACACCAAAAACAGCAAATAATTCCACTGTGAAGCACTTTCAATAATGCATGCAGGACACTACTTATAAGCTGTGAGAGAAAATAGCAACATGTCAAACCGATAGAATGACCAGTTTATAAATCACCCGAAGTAGCTAGACTCTTGAAATTTTGTCAATCAAAAAGTACAGTAAAAATTTCATGACGATCGGCAACTGCCAGGCCCACTTTTAGAGGAATGTGCCAATTCAGCTAAGTAAAAAAATATTACTTGAAATAATTTGAAGTTTAATTATTAAGATTGCTTTTACTAGTAAAATACCACTTACTACCATGCCCACCTAAAAGTGGGCGGGCCATTATCGACAATTAATTTTGATAGAGATCATTTTTTATTTTCATAATTAATACTTTACAAAAATAAAGATTTTTAACATCATTTTCTATTATATTCAGTAAATAAGTAAAAATATTTAGTTGTAACTTCTTCTTGGTATAATAATATTCTCTTCGCTGTGTGATTAACCAAGTTTTGTAGAGAAATTTCTGCTAACGAGTCTGTTATAAATTAATCCTTCCGGTCTACATTGTAGCTTGTATTCTTGAACTTTTTGGTAGCTAGGATAAATGTCACAGTTATGTGACTCATTCCATTCCCTCATATTAATTATTTTCTATCAAAAACACAAAGGCTTCTTCAGGTGACAGCATTAACGGCTTCTTGTCATCACAACTAAGCATTTGTGTAATTTTAGTTGGCCGTGAGGGAGATGAAACCGCTTTTTTCAAAACAAAATTCAAATCATTTTCTTTTGATGAATGAGCTGCAATTGAAGTAGCATGAAGCAATAACTTGGTGTCATTTATATATACATTTATATCTAACACTGGGGCGACCTTTTTTGTTTGCGATATCACTGTGTGTTAAAGTAAGCTCAGTCATACCAGATAACCACAATTTTTCACTTTTTTCGAATCTAATTAATTTTTTTCTAACAGCTATCATGCAGTCTTCACTAGATTTCTTTTGAAATTTATCACAAATCCAATTAATAACAGTGGCAGCATTTCGATTATTTTCCAACCAAAAGTTAACTATTTGCGCATTTTTGGTTTGTATGCAATCTAAAATCGTAAATTTTGTACATGGTACCAGATATGAGCAGGTAGAATTAATACCACATTAAAGTACACATCAATACCTTTCTAAACATATAAATAGTTCAGTGAATACGCCCCGATAAACAAAGTACTACTCCATGGAACACAACAACGATCACCAAAATTACATAAAAAAGACGTCACACTTTAACGATACAAATTATGTAGTATAAAAATAATTTTATGCTTTTTTGACAAAAATCTATATTTACATACCTTTTTGATAATTTTCCATTTTACAAAAAATTAATAAGCTGAATACTTTTTGTTTATCACACTTTTGTTTTCTTTATTATTTTGGCGCCAAATGTATGAAAACAAAACAAACAAATAACATTCAACTTTGACAGCTTGATGTCAAATTATGTGCTGCCACCTGTTTCTAATATTTTGCACTTTTGTATTCCCAAATGTTATGTATTATTTGTCACCATTACTTTTTGAAAATTGTTTACTTAAAAAATTGACTTTTTGCCTCAAAAACTGGTCATTCTGCCTATAGTGCACTGGCTTCATATTCGATGGAATGCCATTTGGCCATAGAGTACTTTGATCACCTTCTGCAACTCTGATGAATAATTTCTGATGAACAATTTGTTTGACGGTTGTGTGGGATCACTGCTAAGAAATAGCTGAAGGTGATGCATCAGCATTAGAGTTTATAGGTATAGTCAAGAGTCCCATTGTAGCATAGGCAGAGAGCCAGGTCGTTGTCTCACTCCAGACCTACACCAGGCCAGAGCTTCATAAAATACGAAAGGCGAACATTGGCGGATTGTAGGTTTTGTACAAGGAACCAATAATCTAAAATTGCGAGGTTTCAGACAAGGCGACCCCTTATCATTGCGTACGCTGACGACATTGACATCATAGGGCGTACCAAGCGAGATGTTACTGATGCCTTTAGTGCTATTGAACGGGAGTCTAGTAAGATGGGTCTGGCAGTAAATGAGGGCAAAACAAAGTATATGTTATCGACAAGTAGAGATGCTCGGCGTATTGATTCTCAGATTACAGCCGATAACTATACTTTTGATACTGTCAAGGAATTCATCTATCTTGGCTCCGTTGTTACCACCAGAAATGATGTCAGTCTGGAGATCAAGCGCAGGATCACTCTTGCCAACAGGTGCTACTATGGTCTCAACAGGCAATTGAGTAGCAGAGACCTCCCTCGCGCGACAAAATTAACACTTTACAAGACACTCCTAGCCGTGCTTCTTTATGGCGCAGAGGCATGGACCCTATTAAGTACATATGCAGCGGCCTTGAGAGTGTTCGAGAGAAAAGTACTGCGCAAGATCTTCGGTCCAGTGCGAGTTGGCGATGATTTCCGTATCTGATCCAACAGTAAGCTGTATGAGCTCCTCAACGACATAGACGTTGTACAGCGTATTAATATCTAGCGGCTGCGCTGGCTCGGCCATGTCGTTCGAATGGAGGAGGATGCTCCGGCGAAACGGGTATTTGATGCGGGAATCTGCGGAAGTCGGTGAAGAAGACGACCTTGCATCCGTTGGAAGGACGAAATCGATGAAGCCCTGTCATCGATTGGTGTGACCAACTGGCGTAGGCGAGCACGAAGCAGAGGCGCCTGGAAGGATGTTTTGAGGCAGGCCGTAATCCAATAAACGGGTTGTTATGGCCAATTAAGTGAGTACCAAAGTATACATACGGTTAACAAATTTCAGAAATTTTTTAACCGTATGTATACTTTTGTGGCTGATTGTAAATATAAAGTATGAACTACAAATTTTCGTTCTTAAAAGCGGGGTATGCTTGAAAGTGGGATGCGTATATCAAAATAGTTTCAATACATTTTGAAGCAAAAATCAAGATTGCATAGGTTTTCGTGCTACTAAGCTGGAAATTATTTATTCAGGGTACTTATTTCCACGGAATACTGTAGTATGTATTAGAACCAACACCACACCGTTTATTAATGAGGCAAGCAACAGTGGCAACATCTGGCCTTAAAGGAATATGGCGAACCAAAAAACCCTCTAAAATTAAAAATTCAAGAATACAAGCTTAACTTTTTTGTCTCTTTTTGATTTATCAAAAAGGGAGTAGATATGCTGATGCTGATACGTACATAATTTGAATTTGAACAGCGGATGTGTGATTTGCATGAAATGCAAATAAAAATTGTTTGATTATCGATTTCGAGTTTCTTTCTATTCTGTGAGGCAATAGAATAAAATGAAAAATCAATAGATAGGAATAAATTTCAATTGTCATAATTGTCACCCTACATGTGTACATAATACTTTATATTTTCGAATATACGCCTCTGTGCATCTTATTTCGAAGTAGAAAGGTAAAGTTGATTCCTGAATTTTGATTCCAAATTCGTTTTAGTGATTTTAAAATTTACCCTTTTCTAGTTTTCTAATTTTTAAACAAAATAATTCATTTCATTTTCCAAAAGATTTAAGTTTTCGAATTTTCTTTGCCTAATAAACATATCTAATGTATGAATGAACGAATGAATTTTTGAATTTATTTTATAACCGAATTTCTGAATATCTGTTGAGTTTTAGTCTTTTACTTATTTAATTGGTCACTACAACCCTTCAGTCAGGATTACAATCTAGCTTCTCAAATCACTCATATTGTGTGTGTTAATTTGGATCTATAAGTGGCGGAACCTAAAGTTTAAAGTCAATTTCGATCGACAGATTTTTGAGAAATTTTTGTGGAAAATTTCTTATTTACCTTCAGAGTTTTTACCAGGAATCAGCCGAGAGGAAGTCGTTAAAACAATATTTATATTTATATTTCATTTTGATCGGCTTATGGAGGGTAGGAAGAAGGAAAAAGAAAGGTGCCTGGCCACAAATAAATCTCCACCGCGCTAAGACAGCGTTGGATACTCATTCCAGACAAATGCTCTCATGATTTCTGAATTTAGGAAAAAAAATTACAGACTAGTTCGTTGCAAATTTGGAACGATCTGAATCCTAGATACATATTATTTATAACAAATCGAAATATTTGTCTCCATTTCTTAGTAAAAGAAGTTGGTGAGTATGGTGTTTTTGTGTCAGGAAAAATTTTACAAAAATTAATCATATGTTTTGGGAAAATTCCGAAGAAAAGAAAGTTCCGAGAAGACGGTAAATGAAATTTTAAAGTTACTTGGTTGGTTCAGAAAAAAATGTATAATGTAATGAAACAGAGCTCCTAAACACCGTAACACCACAGCCAGGGAAAGGATAATAGTCATAAGAGGCTCTAAGCTGACCCATGTAAAAGTTTTAAGCAGATAAAAGTATAATTATGGTCAACTTATGGTATTAATCTAGAACTATTAGACGACGTTTTAATGAACCCCTTTTAGGTGGATGCATTGCACAGCAAAAATCTTTCGTATCAAAAAAAAAAATTAAAGTCCAGATTTGGTTTTGCCAAATAAATAAATATTTTATGGAGTGATGAATCTAAATGTTGCCGATAAATCAGAAGGAAAACGGGTTGTATACATATATGGCGTCCAGTTAACCAGTTTTATATTTCAACAATATATTAAACCATTATTCCGGTCTGTGTATGTGAAATAAAAGTGACTTCATTGTCTATCCATCTTCTTCCGTGATCAAGTAATTGTTTAGTTAGAATTTTACTATATGCGTCACTTTATAATGAGCTGGAATTTTTTATTGACAGTAGTTGTAAATTACGTAAATTTTGTTATCTCAGAACCTATTTGGCTTTGTTTACTCATTATTGCCTTTATTGTTTCCCATGAACGTAATGTTCATGTATGAATTGTAGTTAAGTAGAAATAATTGTACGTAATGTAATAGCAAGAACAGCTGTAACAATAAATAAAATTATTGGTAACAACATGATGAACATTAACATATGTACATTAGGGTGGCCCCGTTTGTATGGAGAAAAAATAAGGGATAGATGTTCCCAACTAAAATGAAAGTTTGATTCATTCTAGGACTACGTTTCTCAATTTTTTCGTCCTGGGGTCAATATTTGGTGCCCTGGATCAAAGGATAAAAAGGTCCTTCTTTGAGGTTTTTTGGGTTTTTATCATATTTCTTCCAAAGGAACTATATATAAATTTGGTATCATATGAAAGGTCTTTAAGAGGCGCTTTCAATAGGTTATCAGAAATTTTAAAAAAAATTTTGAAAATTCAAAAATTTTGAAAATTTCGGACAAAATTTTTGTTTTTTTTTTTTAATTTTTCATAGAATTTACTTAACTAAATTGTTGAAATTTCTTGATTATAAAGACCATGTAATTTAACCAAGATGGTTTTTTCCGTTTTTCAAAATTCAATCTAGTTCAATTTTTTTTTTAATTTTTTTAAACCTAATTTCTTCTCTATCTGACAATCTCTGTTAACTCAATTCATATATGTAATGGGCATCAAAGTAACGCAAATTTTATATGCTTTCCATTCACGTATAATTTATTTTGTTATACAACGAATATTTCAATTTAAACCAAAACATTTGCGATACTATAATGTAATTTTCGTGTTATTCCGTAATAATAATAATAATTTTTTTAATGTTGATGTTTTTTGTTGTTTATTTTTAAAGTAATGAAGATATTGTATTAAACCAATGATAACTAGTAAAATTTAAAGCCAAAAAATCTCTTTTTTATTTTTTACAAAAAAAAATCATTTTGTCAGTCAATCCATGCTTTCAGTAATCGGAAAAAATCGATCATCTCATATTGCTAACAGAATAAACTCATGTAAACGCATTTGTTAATAAATGTATATGAAAAAACTTATGTTAATATTAAAATATTTTCTATGAATTTGTATTTTTTAGTTACAACTATTAACCAATATTTATCATTAAGCAAATAATATACTAATACAATGTCAAAATATATGTAATAAACAGTTTTTCATTTGCTGCTTAAAATAAACAACCACATTCTTAAGGAATACCAAGAAAATTACATTATATAGGGATGTATCGCAAATGTTTTAGTTTAAATTGAAATATTCCTTGTATAAACAAATAAAAGTATAAGAAATTATACATCAATGGAAAGCTTATAAAATTTGCGTTATTCTGATGCCCATTACATATATGAATTGAGTTAAGAGAGATTATCAGATAGAGAAGAAATTAGGTTTAAAAAAAATTTAAAAAAAAATTGAACTAGATTGAATTTTGAAAAACGGAAAAAACCATTTTGGTTAAATTACATGGTCTTTATAATCAAGAAATTTCAACAATTTAGTTAAGTAAATTCTATGAAAAATTAAAAAAAACTAAAATTTTGTCAGAAATTTTCAAAATTTTTGAATTTTCAAAATTTTTTTAAAATTTCTGATAACCTATTGATAGCGCCTCTTAAAAACCTTTCATATGATACCAAATTTTTATATAGTTCCTTTGGAAGAAATATGAAAAATGTCCAAAAAACCTCAAAAAAGGACCTTTTTATCCTTTGATCCAGCTCACCAAATATTGACCCCAGGACAAAAATTTTGAGAAACGTTGTCTTAGAATGAATCAAACTTTCATTTTAGTCGGGAACATTCGCAACTTTTATTTTGGGGCCACCCTAATGTACATATCTATGCCCCATCGTCTTTATGACTCTGTATTTTTTCTAGCATGATATATGTTTGTATAACAATAACAACGTAAGTTCTCGTATACAGCATCAGTTTTTCTTCTTCCAATACTTATATTTTAAATGTATGGCATATAAATTAATACATTTAAGAATGATATAAAAAGGGAAACTTTTCTAATAAATTATAATATTTAAGATATTTAATTCTCGTTTTTGCCACAACCTAGCAATTGCAAAAAAAATTACCTGTAGACTGGTACTGTATACAAATGCTGTCAAATTACTTACGTATATAATAATTTCATACAAAATGTTGACAATAAATGTTGCTAACGTTCTACACTATACTTGCTGTTAAAAACATGTAAAATCTATACGTCAACATTATTTTGCAATTTCAACAAGTTTCCGGCAACATTTTATTACTTACAAAATAACGGGAGCCTGTTTTCTTTCGCTGAAAATTTTAAAAAACATTTTTGTTCATCAAATTATTATTCAGTTTTTTATTTTGATTGTAATCTGTAGAAGTGAAACCTTTCTATAATTTTGCTATATTAATAAAAAAAATATCATTTTTTTTAAATTGCGTTTATATTACAAATGTCTTTTTTCTTTTCTTAATTTTTTAAAATATTTGTTTCTGATATATTATTACATGCCAGAGATATGCTGAAACAACATTTATGTTTGCACAAATAAAATAATGTTGAATTCCTTCAAATCATAAACACCGTAAACTTGGTATAATGGCAATCATTACAACATGTACTGCATTTCGAATATTTCATATGGAAATTGGATTGAATTGAATTGAATTGTTCACAAATATGAACAACTTACGAATCTTTAGGCAATTTTTGCACTATTCACCAACATTGTTCCGCTCAAAAGTCAAAATTTTTCGTTAATGTTTATTTAATTGTGTTGGTTCGACCACTTGTCTAAAAGCCTCTAATGTTTGATGTCCACAATTTTGATATTGTTGTATGCGTTCGATAAAAATGTTTAATTTGATTTGTCTGTTGATTAATAACCCCATATGTATTTGGCCAATTCACCCGAATTTGTATCGTGTATGTTGTATTCAAAATACTTCTCGTTTGTGAACGCTCAATGCTATGATGTATTTTGTACGTTGTATTCCAAACGTCAATAAGTGATAAGAAGAAGAACAACAGTATTTATAATTTGATTTTTAAGCAACCAAATGAAAAATATTACGGAAAAAAGTATATTAATTAATTCTCTGTACGAAAAATTGTTGACTTAAGTTACATAGAAAATATTTTATATTTTTATTCTTCTTCTTGATTACTGGCATTTACATAAACCGATAGCACGATACAACTTTTAAAAATATATGAAAAAAATGTGTATGTGTAAGTGTATCGGATTTTTATATGAAAGTTATACACTGTTGTATTTTCGTCCAACAATACAGGTAATATAACGATACAAGGGCTTGTGTGAATTGCTCAATTGTAACAATAAGTTGTATTGTATGCGTTAAAACTACAACATTCATTCAGCAACAAAATATCGAAAGCCACAAAGTATCACAAATAACAGTCGTGAATATATGATCATCCCAACAATTTTTTACTGCAAATTTTTTACTGCAAAAGACCAGAAATACATGGAAATAGGCAAAAAGGAAACAACAAAAATGTCTGTCTAATTAACTACTAAATTAAACTGTCCTTTATTATTCGACTTTCGTATAAATTCTCCATTACAAATATACTTACATACATACATAATTGGTCATTACAACCCTTCAATCAGGATTATGTACCTAGTTTCTCACAAATATACGTTTTACAAATTTGAAAACGTAACAATATTTTCGGCTATTATACTAGGCGTATAATAACTTCTAAAGTATTCTTTGTTGCGAAAGCCTTTTCCATATTTGTTGCAAATTAAGTTTGTTTGTTCCTGCAATGTCCACATTCTTTTTCAGTTTTAGAATATTCAATGATGTGGATTCTGTCATCTTATCATGTAACTACCGTCAATTTATTAATGCGAGAATCTGTTTTAGATGGAGCACCACACGTTTCAAGATATAATGTAACACGTTTCAAGGGATATGTAAATATTGGCTACCAGTATATCCTTTCTATGATTAACGGACGTCGATTTTATCAACGCCTTCCATGAACCACTTCTGGTTGGGAATATTCACGATCCCATTTCATTAACATGAACATTTGTTGCCATTGCAATAACATTATTATCCTTCCAATACAATATTTCCTTTTCCAGTGACCCTCTTACGGGACGTTACATTGCAAGTGACATTACATTTTTTCATAATTTTTTTACATTAATTGAATCAACATATTTACAAATAATAACACACTAAAAATAACAAATATTCACATCATATTTGGAATGCCTGTTTCGTCGGAATGTCAGTAACAGCAAACCGTGCTTGTTATGTAGAAATTAATTTAAAACATTCTTCAAAGTGGTACAGTAGAAAATTTGAGAGTCCCTTATTAGGGACTCTGCATAGTAATGGGTGAATCTGACAATTAAAAAGATGGCCTTAAATGTTATCTGTTTTTTGTTAAAAAAGAAGTTTGAAGTTAATTAATTTTATAACATAAAGTTTATAAAAGTCCCGAAAAACAATAATTTTCATATTTGTAATAATATGTAAAATTAATTTGTTGCTGTAATTTTTTATTGCTTTATTGTTTTATGTTTTAAACATTTCAGTTAATTAAATAAAAATTTATGATATCAAGGAAAACATGTTAATAAAACGTGGAACAAAAAAAGCGAATAATTTCTGTGTATACTAAAATGGGCTGTTGAAGAATCATTACAGTCTCTTTATTGTCCTAAATGCCAATAACTACACACAGTTACTAAAGTATACATACGGATAACAAATTTCAGAAATTTTTTAACTAATCCGTTTTCGTTGAAAATCTTTATAGTTTCCTTGATGTTATGACGGTCTTTTGCATCGGTTAAAAAATTTCTGAAATTGAACTGAATTGTGGCCCTGCACATGCCAACAAAGGTATACATCCAATTTACAAATTTCACAAATTTCTGAACCAATGCAAAAGACCGTCTTAAAATCGAGGAAAGTTGTCAGACAATTACAAAGATTTTCAACGAAAACGGATTAGTTAAAAAATTTCTGAAATTCTTCGTATTTTAAAAGCCCATTATTATTTTGTTAGATGCATGGTATAAAATCGTTTAGAGTAAAAGTTTTGCAATTAAATTCTATTTTATACCAGAGATAAATTTTATGTTTTCGGTTTAAACCTACGCATGTGGTTGTTGATGTCTGAATGTATATAGTTTTTGTGAATAGAATCCTTGTTGCTATTGAAAATTTCAAATTAGGCGTATACGATATGGTTGTACTAGCAATTACAAGCATTAAAACAATTTTTAAAAATTTAGTTCTGTTTTCCATCTGTTTATTTACTATTTATTTATAGTGTAATTAAATAATTCAATTTTTTGTAATATTTAGCAACATAACGACGCTCAGCGGGGTGGTATGCCAACATATACTGTCAAAATTATTTTTTTATCTCATATCGAGTATTTTATTATCGATATCCGTAATTATGGTTTGATAGCTAAGAAAGTCAACTCATTTGTTTCCGTCAGAACAGCGCTTCGAAATTGTGAAATCTTCCTTTGAAAATAATAAATAAATAAATCTGCTCGTGCAGTTATGGAACACTTCGGTCGACAGAATCCATCGGATGTGCACTTATTTCAAACCTGCCAACAACACGCCAAGGAAATGTGCATATTGAACAGAGTATTGCTGCTGCAGCACAAAGTTTAAAATAAAAAGCGCCGATATAATAATTTTTGGCGGTTCTAAAACTATTGTCTTTTGTTTTTTGAATTTGAGCAAAAAATTTGTAATTTTTTTAGGGATCTGGATCTAAAGTCTCCGTAGTCTAGTAGGTAATGTGTTGGCTTAATAGACGTTAGGCCAAGGTTCAATCTGACACTTGAGTCAGACACAAATGGCAGAAATTTGAATATAGCACAACAAACAATTTCTGAGGTATGGAAAATGGGCAAGACAGACAAATGGAAAACCAAAAAACCACTGTAAAATTTTGCTTCAAATAATAAAAATTGGATTAATATAAATTGAAATTTGATTAATAGTCGTAAGGCCACGGTTCAAATCCCAGGTTAGATATATGCAACAAAACAACAATTCAAAAATACATCTTCAGTGACTTCATCTCGACAGATTTCTGGCAAAAACACTGAGAAAAGTTTCTAAAAAATGTGTAGTTCTTAGTGGACTTTAAACTGTAGGTCGCGCCACTCATGTGTCAAATTAAAACACACAACGTAAGAAGTGTAAGGAGCTAGATTGTAAAATGAACATTATTTAATTCGCCTTTTTGCTGATAAACCTAGTAATGGACAGTAATGGATATTACAAAAATATATTCATTCAATATGCAAGAAGCATCGATGTTATATCGATTTATTACGCATCGATGCTATCTGTGCATCAATTCCATTTTTGTAACAAAATTTAAATACAAAAGCAAGATGTAATTATTATTGCATAGAGATAGTGGAGAACCACAGCCAAACGATTTATCGTGTATTCTTCAACTTATATTTCGTATACACTTAACTAATAGAACCTATCTCCCACAAAACTGTTGCCTTGGCCGTTCGAATAAGCCTTGCTTATTACTCAATTTAATAAAGTCCCATGTGTTTCCTTCTCAGCTGCATTAATGCCGATAATGCCTTGTTATCTCATCATGGGATCTACATATTAAAAGAAGTGATCTTGGAGTTTACGTCCCCCGAGTAACCAATGTAGTGTATACATATTGTAGAGTACAAATGCATACTCTGATTTAGTTCAGTATTGTGTTACACCAAAATTATTACAAAGTGTTACTTTGAATCAACCGCATATTTGTTTATAACTATTTGTGTGTGCTATTTGTGTAGTAATAATTCAGTTTCTGAAGTGTGTCACTTGTGTAAACTGACCTAAGCGATGGGAATGTAGAACATGTGCCAAATAGGACACTTTGGTATATGTTTAATTCAAGTGCAACAAAATTACATTAAGTGTATTTTATTTTAATTATTTTGAGTAGAGTTTAAGTTATTGAGTGAGTTTAAAAAGTCACTCATAGAATTAGAAAATGTATTAGTATACAAGACCAAATTTAAATAAACAAAGATCATCTTATTTTGATCACTGAACAATACAACTGGTTCTTTATTTCTTATACCAGAGTTGACAATTATGACGTTTGAAAAACGCTGAAAACAGCAGCCTTAACCGTTTATTTAGAGGGAGAAAAAAATGTTACAATGTTCTGCAAAGCAAATGTCTTAGAAGCAACAGATATGCAGAGACAAAATTGGTAATAAAATAGAAAAAGTAAGAAACATTTATTTTGTGTTAAAAGTAGGAAATTTTTAATTTTTTTTTAATTTCTTTAATGAAAATTTTGAGAATTCCTAAATATTTAATTACACTATGCGACAAAATAAAAAAAATTAAGTACACCCAGCTAATGACATAGTGTTGTGAGTTTTGTTGAGTAGAACTCAAAAATATTTTTTTTATATTTCTTGAACCCTCCAAACTTGTTTTATTTGACATCTGTTTTCTTTTGGACTTTATTGATTACACAAACATTTCTGAACCAATGTCACAAATGTAAACTTTCTTATAAAGGCGAGGGATAGGCCTTTAAAACGGTATACATATATGTATATATTATTCGACTTAATATTCTATGAGATTTGGCGACAAATGCGAATTTTTTAAATATGTTTTCAAGTTTGTCCAATCATAGTAGCAAACTTTAATTAAAAAATATAAAATAACTGGTGACGTTCTTAAAGAGCATTTTCTTGGGAAGAAATTGACATTTCGTTTGATCAAATCGAACAAAAATTTCCGTAGTTATAGTATAACAGTCGTATTATATTTTTCATATATATTTTTTTTTGCAAATGAACTTTAAATAAAAAAATGTTCAGAATTTTTAATGGATCTTGATCGTCTATTGGAAAATGTGCCAATTTCACGTTTGAACTACCGCCAAAAGTAGGCCAATATATGCGCAAACCGATATAATAATATTTCCAAAATACACAAGTATTAGCGGACTTCTGGTGGTCGCCCAAACGTGTAATTGGCATATTTTGCGATAAACAATTAAGATCCATCAAAACTTTTGAACTGAAAGTTTATTTCATAACATGACATATATAAAAAATTTAAAACGACTGTTATACTATTTCAATAATAAATGCGGTAATATTTGTCCAACTTTACCAAACGCATAGTCAATCTTTTCCCAAGATAATGAACTTTCCAAATGTCATCACTTATTTCATATTTTTTAATTAAATTTTGTAATTAAGAATGGCTAAACTTGAAAAAATAAGAAAAAATTAATTTTTTTCCAAATTTACCCGATCAAATATATGTAAGTTTAAAGCATAAGTTTATGTATACCGTTTTAAAGGCTCATCCCTCCCCTTTCCAAAAAAAAACTTTAGATTTTAAGAATGGGTTAAAAAATGTTTGAGTAATCAATAATTTTGTGTGAAAAGATTAAAAATTCGATTTTTGTCAAATAAAACAAGTTTGGAGGATTCAAGAAATATAAAAAAATATTTTTGAGTTCTACTCAACAAAACTCACAACCTACACTATGTCATTAGTTGGGTGTATTTAGACTGTCGCAGAGTGATTTTCGGTCATAATGAATATACATAGTTTCGTATGCAAAAGGTATTCAAGAAGCTAAATATTACAAGATCAAAAGAAGATATTCTGCTCATAAAAAATTTTTCTTGGTGAAAGTTGCCAATATTTTCTTAATTTCTTGAATGAAAAAGTTAAAAATTATTATTATTATTATTAGTTCTTTTTATTATTTATTAATAGTTTCACACAACAATATCATTTCCTAAAAAAATCATAAATAAACAAAACAGACAAACAATTTGAGAGGGAAATACTTTTTGGTAATATTTGCTGTTCCTTTCACATTAAATTAGCAATATGTCAAATTTTGTGTCGCCTCTGTTTACCCTGTGTTTACGTAGACCGGTAAAATTCCATTTACTATCCTCAGGCTACTTCTCGATAGTCTGATGCATAAATCAAATCACTTCTAAAATTATCCAAGAAAGTTTAATTTGTCCCAAATCTTTTTGATTTGAGAAGAGTTATCACTTCTTTTTACCTTTCCCTTCACCGAATATGCTTTTCCAAATCCGTCTCAATTCTCCACAGAAAGATTTCACCCTTCTCGCCATCTGATCTGTTACCACAATCGAGCAAATTTAAGCACATTGTGTTACGGATTTAGAATTTTATTCCAAGCTCGTGTCAACCTCATAAGACGTGAGTGTTGTGATGGCGGTTTGGCTATAACTTAGTAGTGCTATGACTCGTCATCTGTACTTCCTGTTCAAGTTTATGGAGAACATGTTTCGATGACGAAGACTTTGAAGACTTGGAAACAACAAACGAATTTCTTCATGGGTTCTGAATAATTCACTTCTGAATTAATTTTTTATGCATTCAATGTTTCATATTGATATTTTGATTTCTGTGGAGTGAACCAAAGTCTTTTGAAATTAATTCAATTGCAACCACCACGCATGAGCTCCCTGTATGTTTATTTCTTTCTCTAGACATGTGAACATTTCAAATATTTCATGCCACGAACGTACTGACCTTGTTTCAAAACAAAAATTTTTTTTCACGCTAAATTTAATTACAAAATCAAAATTTGTAATTGGTTTTTGAGTTTGTTTTTCTGAACATGGATGAAAACAAATCTCGGGAATTTCATTTGTATGCAAATAAAATGAAATTTTTGATGTTTAGCATTAAAATTTTCCCAAAATAAAATCAATATTCATGGTTGGCAATGAAAATAAAATAAATAGTGAGTAGTCAAGTAACAAACTATAATTTTCGAATTTAGCAAGAGGTTAAGGTCATTTTCAATTTACTTTTTCAATGTTTTCATGCATAGATAACGTTACTAACATCTATTTGTATCCAATTGTTATAAAAAATTTTGTTATTTTTTTCTCTTTGGTAAACTATCAGACTTTAAAATTTGCTAATCTAACTTGTAAAAGGTGGGTGATTTAAAAGTTTAAATTTAAAAAGCAACAAATCAAAAACGGTTTGAAATCTTGTTAAATGTATTCATTTGTTATGAAGTACAATTACTCCGGTTAGAAATGTAATATTATTTCATTCATATCCTGTCTTGGATGGACTCACAGTACCTTATTCGATTGAACCAATTTTCATGCACTTTTTCCATGGTATAGGTCTGTATTTCGACAATGGCATCAAATGCTCTGGTTTGTCGGCATAATACTTTTCTTTAACGGCGCTCCACCGAAAATAGTCCTACAGTATCAAATCGCAACTTCTTGGCAGCCAATTGACATCACCATTTCAGCTAATTAAATGGCCATCAAAAGTTTGACGCAATAAATCGATTGTGCCATGTTTAGATGTGTACCACATCAATAACATGAATAGCAGATACAAAAAATATGGCGCAATAGTCCATTGACCATCCTCATTTTTAAAGAAATATGAGCTAATGATGACTCCGCTCCACAAGCGTGCATTGTATGACCACGTGTGGGTTTCTAAGCTCCAACACGGAAATTTTGCTCATTAACGTATCCACCAAGATGAAAATGAGATTCATCCGAAATGATTTTTTTTTGGCAAAATCTATATCATGGTGCAGTTTCTCGTTGGCGCATCTGGAGGATGCGAAAATAGAAATCGCAGCGGATGGTCATGAGACTTCAAGTCTTGAACCTCTTGTGTTTGTAAGGCGTCATACCGATATCTTTTCGCAAAATTCGACGTTAATCGCTACGTGAAATGTTCTATTCTACAGAACGATGACGTGTTTGATGTTGATGGCTCTCAACCACAGCATCGATATTTTTGAGTGTACGCACTGTACGAGCACGCTCACCTCTTGACGCATCAACAATGAAACCAGTTTCACGAACTTTAGTAATAAACTTGCGTATACCGGACACTGTTGTTCCAATTATCTTTCCAATAAATCTCAACGTTGCTCAAGCGTAAATTCATTACGGTCAGATTCGAAATAACCGATAAATGGTTCACCCGCTGTATGAGCCGTAGAGGCTTCTGTCAATAAGATTTGCTACATTTTTATGTCAGTAAGATTAGGGTTAAAAATATCTTTAATATTTTTATGAGAATGTCATTATGCCTGTAAAACCCTAACAAATATTAACTCTAAGCAATGAGGAAGAGGTGAAAAACTGAAAAACAACTTAAAATCTCTCAAGTGTCTGACGTATTTGCAAAGAGTCTCTAGTCTACCAACATATTGAAAAGCAAGAAATAAACTGAAAAAATATCTACGGAAAAAAGAAATAATATTGTATTGAAAGCATACAAAGGAATGTTTCATAATAAAACACATTCCTTAAGTATTAAAATGTATTAGATTCCTTTAAGTAAGTATCCACGTGTAGCTAATACACAGCTATTATTATGTAATGCAATAAGTTATTTGTGTAATTAAATCTCTAATAGTTTATGCCGGGTATACTCATCAGAATGAAATGAAAGACAAATTATGCTTACTTACTACCATTCATGTTAATTTTATCCACTAGTGTTGGGACCTACAGTTTAATGTAAATTCGAACGACGTAATTTTGAGATACTTTTCATCGCAATTTTATTTACTTTCAGAGTTTTTCCAGAAGACTGCTGAGAGGAAGTCGCAGAAAAAAAATATTTTTCATATTTCGTTTTGCACAAAGTGTCTGAGCTGGGGTTGAACCACGATCTCTCGTCTAATAAGCCAATACACTAGCTAGTACACGATGGGGACTTCATTATGAAGTTAACTGTAATCTGCTTATCCAACTTTGAGAATACATATCGGTCCTTTCACAGTTTACAGTTATTAACTGTCATTTTGTTGAAGCTATATTTGTCGAATTAATTGCCATTTATTCGGTCGGTTTTGCCAAATCGCCATGAACGGATGTAGTATTTAACAATGCAACAACACGAACGCCTCATAAAATTGTTTTGTCATTTACGATTGCCATAAACATGCTACCGAGAAGACTATTTGCAATGTGGTGAATAAATTCCAATCCGCTGTTTTGATCAACACCTATACGTCGACGAAACGTAAGGTCTCCCGAAAACATCGCCAATCTCCATGAGAGTAAGCGGAGAATCTGAGGCAATAATTTCTAAATCGCTCTTAAGAAATCGGCTTTTCGCAGATCATTTTTGCGAATTTTGCGTCGTGTCATTAGCATATATCCGTACAAGATCCAACAAATCTAGGAGCTGAAAGTAAACGAGCATTGGGGACGACGATATTCTGCATGAGCCAATTAATGGCATTAGTCATCTCATGTGAAGTTAATTGAACTAGACATCAATATCATGCGATTTGTCTCCTTTAGACATTTTTTGTGGGAATTTCTTACATTACTGGTTTAAATGTTTCTGTAAATTTATAAAATGTTAACAGATCAGAGCATCTGTAGGGAATTGAACGCACAATCCCAACACTCGGTCCCACTAGACACCTATATTGTTCTATTACTTCCACTTATATTTACTCACCAATTTTTTAATTTTTTTCGTAGCGCTTATTTAATCTAGAATCTAGATGCACAAGAGATGAAACAACACGATCGTTTTTCGTTAATATCGTTAATTGCATTTTAAATTGTATTAGAAATCAATTGTTTCATGTTATGTTTACTACAGGCGAGAATTTTCTTCGTAGTTTTGTTTGGATTGCCTTTTTAAGAAAATACTTTTAAGGTTTGCGGCTAATTAGGTCATCGCAGTTGTATTGAGCTTGTTACAATTTGCAGCCAGGCATGGTTTAATGGTTCTGTGATGTTTCGATATTCTTGAGTCACCTAATCATTTGAGACACCTCGATGGTCAAAAGTCATAATGGCTACAAAAAAAAAAAAACATTCTAACTTGAGCTTATATTTGATGGTTATTTGAATGACACTACCAAAGAAAGGTGTATATAGATATTGTTACGAAAATGGAAATATCGTTTAATATCAACATGATTAACAAAAGCTACACTAACAAATACAGCGAACTTGTTACAAGTAAACCAACAACATCGGTATGAAAGAAACGGGGTTAGACAAGTAAGCTAGAATGCAACAACAAGCAACGTGAACAAAATACACAAACAACAATTCAGTCGCAATAGAATTCTCGAGAAGGCGAAAACAAGAACCTTCATCACACTGTTTACGTGAGCATATAAAGAGGCAAGACAAAGCAAGCAGCGAGTAGTAAGAATTCAGTATTCAGTCTTGTGTGAAGACGCGTTGCGTGTGAATAAAACAGCTGTGGTGTGAAGATCTCCGTTGAAAAGATCTGCGTTGTAAGCAAAGAATAATAGGGAACAAGCTATTATTGTTGTATTCGTCAAGTTGGAAATAGTGGCACTCAAAAGTAGTGAGAGCAATAAGGAATTTAATTGAAACTAAACACAAATTTATTTTTATTTTGGTTGCAATCAACGAACTCATATTCTAAACGCTTGTAAAAAGGTAAAAACTTAACAATATTGTAATAAACTGTTAAGGAAAATCGTGGAAGCAATCACTTCTTGTTGTTTTGATGAAGGACAGAGACACACCTCTTTGCAATGAATAAACCGAACAATTTCCAAACAATTCCGTATATTATACGATATATTATGGTTATGTTTTTATTGCAAAAGAAAAGTGATATGAATTCCTATATTTTATGGAATAAACATTTACTCAAATATTACTGTCGTAAAAGCGTTAAGGAATATGTATGTATAAAATATAAATGCTTTTACCTTAAACTAAATTTTGTATATTTCTTTTTATAAACACTTTTATACATAGATACATACATATTTGTACTTATATACATACATAGATATATTTTTAAATGTACATATATGTACAGAGCAAATGCTTGTTTTTGTATTTAAAATATAGTATGTTTCAGTAAAACCATTTCATTTTTAGCAACTAAAGTATTAGAAAATTTTTATTATTTTTACCACTTTACAGTTTATTTTTGTATTCACAAATGCCACAGTCTGTTAACAAATAAAAAATCGGTATGAGAACTATTTATTAATGGATTCATAAATTTTAAAGCACTTTTTATTTATTGGTTTTCTTTAGTGTACAATTCTATAAAAAAAAAAATTATTATTAAACCAGATAAAAACAACAAACTTCACATGATACAGTTACATCAGGTCAAATTTTTTGAAATTAATGAATTTTCTGAATTAATTCATCACAAAATGATTCGAACTTGCTTTTTTATTAATTGTAGTGTAATTCTTTCGCAAATACACGTACATGGGACGCAAAAAATTGTTTATATTATTTCTGGAAGGATTCATCATCCATGTTTCTTTTAAAGGATCTTCACTTAAAAAACAGTTTTTTGACTTAGAACTGAATAGCTAACAATGTGAGTATTTATGCAAAGTTCTTCCAAGAGGAACATTCAAAATATGACAATCAATAAAGTCCATCTCCTACATAAATCAGTCAAATAAATTATTTAAAGTACAGCCCTCTAGTCAGGGTTACAACTTACCTTCTCGCATCCATCAAATTAGTTCCCAGTTTTCCCGTATGTTAGTAGGTAGTGTGTTGGCTTATTAGACGAAAAGCCAAGGTTCAAACCCCAGGCCAGACATCAAAACAAAAATACAAAAAGTATTTCTTCCTCTAAGCAGATTTCTTGCAAAAACTCTGAGAGTAAATAAAAATTGCCATGAAAAGTTTTTCAAAAAATCTGTCGTTCGGAGTCGACTTTAAACTGTAGGTTCCGCCACTCACATAAAATTAACACACACAACATAATTGGTGTGAGAAGCTAGATCGTAATCCTGACTGAAGAGTTGTAATGAACAATTATGTATATGTTACACTGATGATCAAATCAAGTAATAAATGTTAAAATATGAAAATTATATTATAATTGCGTGTATAATAACTTAAAATAACTTGTATAATAAAATAAATAGAACCAATTAAAAACCAAAAAAAAAAATCAATAAATAAGATGCAACAATTTAATGCCTCCAGTCATAAATATTTCAAATGGACGCTTAAATTTTGATAAAATTTTTGAACTCCATCTCGACTTCTGAGCTTTTCGACTTCATTCATTACCTTTTGTTTTCCTCTTTGTGGACAGAAAAAGACATTTCGCTTTCCTCATTTTTCCCGATATATTGGTCTAGCAATCAAACCGTTGATTGGTATTCAATTGACTTAAAAATATTTGAGGACGGTATTTGCCTACTTAATGCTGGGTAAAATATACAATTTGGTTTGCATTAATAGGATTGCCGCAAATAAAATATATTCTTTATGTTCTTCAAAGAAAGTTGAATTAACTCATTTCACTTACATATACAAAAGTATGTGCAAATGTTTGTCTTTCATTCAGACCACAAAATGTTGTGAAGTAATTGTTAGTATTTATTTTTGCTGGAATATTTTAAAAACAAGCGATTTATAAGTTACTGTGTGTTATAAAAGAATACTCTTTTTTGTTTTCTTTTTTTTCTCGCATTATAATATAGTTATATTAGATATGAAATGGTATCGTTAGATTTCATTACGGCTTACTACATCTTAAATTCCAAATAAATTCGTTACCTGGCTTTGTACCGGAATTAAAAAAGTAAACGTAACTGATTCATTATTTTTCTGTGGATGAACTCTAAAAATGTAGGCATGAAAAAGTTACTATGAATGGAAATTTCATTACGTATGATGGTTCTATTACACGTTTTTTTCATGGATCTTTCTTAAGCGCTTCCAAGGCTTTGGATTAAAATAAACTATATTTGTGTGAGATATCATAGAAATTTTTCATTCATTTGAAATACAATTTTATTTGCATTCAGAGTCACTGAAGAATTATTTTGTCAGAATTTCCTTTTGATGTCTGACCTGGGGTTTGAACCGTATCCAACACACTATCTACTAGACTACGGTGACTTCAATTAAATGCGTATTGTGTGGAATATAAAATCATTCAATTTTCCGCCAAAGTTTCTCTGGGTAAAGCGCGTTCGAAATGCCTTTCCATGACTCTGGCACATTACTCAGGCTAAATTTGACCGATGAAATGGGTTATATTGGTCTTAAGGATCATTGTGGTTTGTCTTGTCATACACCTGCGACTTAAGAAAAAGTCTAAGAGAGTCAGATGGATATCGGAGGCCAATTAACATAATCTGGTAATCGCAGATCTATAGTGCTCGACGAATTTTGATGGACTGGCCAACGTCGTGGACCAATGACGCTGCCAGCCTAAAATTCATTCAAAACAGGAACCTCTTCGATGCCACTGGATGCGGTTGAACCTCATGTGGATTATTATCACCCCAGATTTGCCAATTTTTTTCGTCACGTACCCATTCATGCCTAAATCTGCCGTATCCTTCAGTTCCTGAGTAAGTTGGAATTTGTAAGGATGCTTTCTTAAGTCGCGGTGGTAAATTTGTCAAATTTCTAGTCTGTGGAAGGTCGGTTCAAAATCAACTGTCTCGGATTCTCCTGCTACATCTCGCCGTCCGGACGTATGGGTTATTTTTCATGAAAAACATAAACAAAATATCACTCATACGTACTGGCTGACACAGTGAATAAGTAAAGTTAAATTCAAAAATTTAAAGCATACTTTTAGGTTTGTTTTGAAAATATTGTGATCTTAGCAATATGAATTTAAAAGAATAATTGCCTGAATTTGCTTGAAAGCAATGTTTCCACTTTATTAAAAGACATCAAAAAAGAAAAATTAAGAATGCAGTCTGTTTTGCAAATTTGTAAAGTTTACGAAGCCGTTGCAGTAAGAATATCGAAGCGATTTGATCATTTTCGATCAAATAATTTTTATTTCAAAAATGACAATTAAAAAGCTTAAAAAAGTCATGTGCGATTGGGGTAGACCGACATTTAATATGAATATAAACGCATTTTAAGCGCAAGATAGCTCGATGTTTGACTGATACATTCTCAATTGCGATTTAAAGCAAAAGCTTAATGAAATCAATCAATTCCTGGAGTGCGATAGTAATGTGATCACAGATGAAACAAGGTGGATTGACATCTAGAAAGGTAATGTGATATGTCTGAAGGAATAGAAAGGTAATTGTTTATTAAAGGGCATCAAACATTTGATTCTGAGCTCTATTACACATCTACATACATACATAAGTGGTCATTAAAATTCCTCAGTCAAGCGCATGATCTAGCTTCTCACACCACTTATGTAGTGTGTTAATTTTATACATGAGTAGCGGGACCTACAGTTTAAAGTCGATTCCGAACGACAGACTTTTTAGCAACTTTTCATAACAATTTTATTTGCTTTCAGGATTTTGCCAGAAATCTGGTGAGAGGCAGTTGACGAACAAATTTTTTTCATATTTCGTTTTGCTGGAGATGTCGGACCTGGAGTTCTGAGCTCTGTTATCAATAATTAATGAGGTTGCAGCAATAAACTATTTGGTAAGTAGGTAGGTGGAGGTGACTTTCTTTAGAATCCAATATTATCTTAAAGCGATACTTTCATAAGTGCTGCTATCTGTAATCATAAGGATTACGAATCAAATTGGCTTCAATTTTGTGATATGGCCATTGTGTTACTCATTGTAAGGTAAACCCCCTTGTCATGATCCGTTAGTGGTAGGTTTGAACCACTCCGAGCTTCGGATGAAACCGGTCAATTCTCTTAGTGGCACGTTCGCTACCCTACCCAGATCTTCAAACATACTATCACCCAAAACGTCTTTCCTATAGTACAGGGCAATCACCTAAAAGACGTTGTACCGATACCGTTTCTTCCACATCCCGCCAGCTTCTGCAGTAATCCTGGTTGGTGGGGCAGACCGAGCTTTTCAGCGAAACTGTTAATAACGTCGAGCCCCATTCCTCTTAGAATGCGAACTATACTTTTGTCGGGCTCAAGTAGTTCTCTGGTTCACTGTCCATTGGTGGACACAGAAGCTTTTAAAATTCGGCTAACACATATATTGAACCATCTACGGTTTGTTGAATTCCATACTGATTTTTCCAACTTGAAAAAAGTATTTTTGTAGAGAAGCATTCACCTGCCTTCCTCAGATATCGTCGATCCCTTCCATGCCAGTTCGTCCATTTTTTCATTTCCTTTTACACCAAAATTGGCCTGGAGCCCTGTAGAGGCAGGATTTGTGTCAACGTATATGATTTGACGAGATGGGATACCAGCGCTTTGATTGCTGGTTGAATGTCCACCTATATGATAAAGTCTGAAAGAGGTAGGTTCCTGATTTCAACAATTCAATAGCAAATATCTTCTCCTGAAGATATGTCAGCAATACGCTGACAGCTGGTTATCGGAATAGAATTTTTCCAAATTTTTAGATATTCATTCAGAAATGTTTTTAAAATCTCACATTAAATTTTATTTTCAATAAATCGTAGATGTTCCGTGTAAAACAATGCTTGATAAAAACAAATTTCTATCATAGGTTCTCATATATTACTTTCCTTGAAAGAGGTATTTTCAAAATTTTGTTGCACTGTGTTTATCATTCATCAAAACTTAGAATGTACTTTACAGTAGCTGATAGTGTTGAAGTGCATTCAAAGTTTTAATAATAAAAACAACGCAGAAGAACAAAAACAAAAGCAATTTACAACATTCATTACAAATCATAAGCTAACATTACTCATAAAAGTTGCAAAAATACTCATAATATGAACACTGTGAGTATGTTCTCAAGCTCCCATAAAGGACAAAGAGAAGAGAAAACACTTCGTTCAACGATTTTTTTCCTAAGTTTTCATACAATGTTCAAACATTATTGTACCGAACAAAAGTAACCACATGGATAAGAACTTTTTTTTTTTTATTTCCCAATCGTTATAGGGTAGAAAACAATTTTTTTTTAAATATCAATTACTATTTAAATATACTAGGTGCAACGGTATGAAGTGAGCATCAAGATACATTTACTGTGACTCCGTAGGATCGCATGAAATGCTTGTCGAGGCATATAGTGATCATACGCTATTAGAAGCAACATATTGAAGATGGCTTCGAGGGTTCAGAGATAACGATTTAGATGTGAGAAATGATGATCTTCCAAAGTTGAAAGATGCGGAATTGCAAACAAAATTGAACGAAGATGACACTTTGAGTTAGAAAAAAATAGCCGATATGATAAATGTTACAATAGAAACAATTTCTGGCCTTTTAAAAGCTTTGCGAAAGATTGCAATGTCTAGAAAATGGGTGCCACATGAATTCAATAACAAACAGATGGAAAACTAAAAACCACTTGAGAAATGTTGAATGTATTGCTGCAACTGACTGTAATTTCCATCGCAAAATCATCTTCTACAATCAGGCCTAGTTCGGTATAAGTGGTTACGGTCACAAACAAAAGTGTAGACTACACGTTCAATACATCCCGAAGAAGTCACTGTTTGGTGTGGATTTTGAGCTGTCGGCATTATCGGTATATATTTTTTTGAAATCGACGTTGGTCAGGCCATCATGGTCAACCTCTCTTGGCTTAAATTGGCTAAGTTGAATCCCAATGACATGTGGTCTCAACAATACGCCTCTTCGTTTCACACAGCTCATGTCATATTTTATATTATAAGGGCATTATTTCACGTGAAGATGATGTGATATGATACCAATTTATTTTACAGGGTCAGGGAAAATTTAGCATTTTGGAAGTGCTTCATTTAGATAAGCGGTAACGGACATTTGAAGGATGTTGTATTCCACATATAATTACATCAATAGGTCTTTCAAACGGATAAAAAATTTAGAATATTTTAATTTAAAAATATGAAGAGTTTTGTGAGAGACGCAGTAGAGCGTGGCAAATATTATCCATTTTATACTTCTAAAGTAATTCATTAAGAAATTGAAAAAAGTAAAGAATGAAACCTTTTTGAAATTGGCGTACTTATCCGTGGGAAAATTGTTGGCGAATTTTTAATTCAAAAGCTTGATCTACAAAGCTTGGAAACTTGTTACTAAAACTTTATTTAAAATCTGTTTTCAAACCGCTACACATGAATAAATTTAACACACCCGATTTGTGTAGTGTTGCTTAAGAGTTCAGTTCAGTTACTATCACACAACTTAGAACTACGACTTAAATAACTGTTCGTATATTAAGTTATTAAAAATATATTACGTTGCATTTCAAACAAAAAAAAGACTAGTTCGGATTGATTTTTTTTTAAGTGTTAAAAATAACAAAGGCAATAAAAATTCTACAAATACAGGGTAGAATATCAGTGTTGCATCGAATTGTTGCTGGCGATGAAAAATAATTTTGTTTTCAGAATGGAAAAATTCATGTTTTAATATGGGAGCAAAACCAGATCGGTTCCCCTGGTCTGAATTAAATGATCTGAACCCTAATCACATATGGTTTTTACAATGCTATGCATTATTTATTCTGCATAAGGGATTAGATTAGATAATGTAAACTGGGCAATGAGATCATGTGATTTAACCTCGTTAATCATTTTTTTATGAGACTTTTTTATGTGGCAGGTGAATGCCTATAATCTACAAGCCACAGAGGGCATCAGGCCAATATAACACATGTCATCGGTTACAGTCAGTCTCATTTCTGTGCAGAAAGAAGCTGTGGCTGTCGTTTGAATGATGTTATTGTTACGTTTTCACCTTTTAAAAACGTTTAAAATATTAGTTCGTAGATTGCAAATAAAATAAAAATAGATTTGTGTTTAGTCTTAATTAAATTCTTTATCGTTCGAACAATTCTGTGTGCCACTGTTCACAACTTGATGTAAACAACCACGATTGCTTTATTTGTTATTTTTCTTTACACTCTTTTGCGTAAACAATAACAATTGTACGACAGACCTTTATAACGGAGATCTTCAAACCACTATTATTCTCTTCAAACACCGCGCGTCTTCACTGAATTTTTACTGAATCCGTTGCCTGCTTTATCTTGCCTTTTATATGCCAACGTAAACAGTCTCTGATGAATGATCTTGAAACATCATTGTTTCATTACTGTTGTTTGCGTATTTGTAGAAATGTAGACATTCTTGCAGCGTTTGTTGTTACATTTTTGTTTCCTTGTTTATCCCTTTTTATACTGGATTTTGTTGGTATATTTTTGTTTACTTGCTTATCTTGTAAACAAGTTCATTGTTTTTGTTTTTATAGCTTTTGTTTACACTTTAAACGATGTGAAAGCAAAACACCATTTCCATTTTCGTAACATTATATTCCACACGTAATGTCATCATAGGTGCTTCAAATGAATAAAAGATGTATATTATAATTCCGGCATTTCTGGCATGAACTTGTTAAAGTAAAATAAAATTGTCATGAAAATTTTCTCAATAATCTGTCGTTCGAATTCGACTTTAAACTGTAGGTCTCACCATTAGTGTATACAATTAACACACACAACATAAGCTAGGTCATAATCCTGACAGTTTTAATGACCAATTATGTATGTATGTGTGTACTGTTACTAATTATAAGTTTCACAAATAATGTCCATTAAATACAGAGCTTTGCTATTAATATCATTATATCAAGAGCTCACTTCGGTTTCATATTTCCATTTTTAGAACACTGAAACTTATTATTACACCCAACGCATACATATCCGGCACTCACATTTTATAAGTATGAATAACATGAAAAATCATTTGTTAACTGGTTAGGTTTTTAACAAATGATTCCATTTTAAATTTCTTCAACTATTTTTATTTTTATTGTTTTTTTAACATGACAGTACCATATAGAGAGTGATAGTGCAGCGAATGTTTATAAGAAGGGGAAAGAGAACGGCGCCAACAAATTGTTTGTGCGTTTTATCTGAGGGTTTACAGCAGGCGGACAATGCAGCTATAGTACTAACAATGTTTCAATGTTTTAAGAGGTATTCTACCTCTAGTGCAGGCTATAACAATGAAACAAAATTTTTATTTCTATACTCATACTGATACTGCTGAGTCAGCGTGTGTTGGAGTATCACATTCATTTAAATCCCCATTTACACAGCTATATACACATATGGTTTTAAAAAAGTATATTGCACTCATCCTGCTTAAGTCGAAGGTATACTTTGTACCGTTGTTTTTTTTTCTTTTGAAATGCGTTTTTCGTATGCCTTCATGATCATGCGATTTGGACAGCAGAGTCCAACAATATTAAATTATTCTTCTTTGTGGCATAATAATTTTGAAATTGAAATAATATAGTAATGGAATCCCTAATCTACATTACATTCTTTGACCTGTTTGTTCTTCGAAACTTCTTTTTTGTGAACAATGTGTTTCACGCGGTGTGTACATCAAGGAACAAGTATTTGGAGTACCATTTAGAATCATTTTTCATTTTGTTACAATCTCAATGACGTTTTGTTATAAGTTTCAGAAAGGGGTCTATGGGTTTCACGTACGTTCTTTTATTGCAAACAACTCCGTAGTGAGAACAAAACTACACTAAATAAAAGGTCAAGTAAAAACATTTCATCATTATTAGGACTACTTTTTCCATCAAAAACTCAGTGTGCCTTCTATACAATTTGGAAAATGTACTTTAAAAATATTCTACTTCACTAGCTCGCAACATATGAAACTAACATAAACATATTCTCCAAAAAAAGAGGGATATTACAGATATTTTTCTACCATTTTATCAGCATGAGAAGTATTGATGTCGATAAGTTTGGTTTGGCAGCTGTTTATGTCAGAAGACGTTAACATTATCCTTCAGTTAGGTTTTGCAAGTCTAACGTTAAAACAAAGCCTGCCACTCGTGTATAAAATTAACAAACACATCATAAGTGGTTTGAGAAACTAGGACGTAATCCTGACTGAAGGGTTGTAATGACCAATTATGTATGTATGTGTGTATATACGTATTGTGTCGTCTGCGGAAGGCTGTGTTCTTGTGAACAAAATTGACTGCCTCGGATTCTCCTCCACACTCAGTCAACGATTACTAATACTTTCGGCAGATCTTGCATTTCGTCGACCAGACATATAAGCTATTTTTCATGTAAAACATAAACAAATATCACTCATACGCAGTGACTAAAGCAGTGAGTAAGTAAAGTTAAATAAAAAATTTCAAGCATATTTTTAGTTTTAATCTTGGAAATAGAAATTGCTTGAACTTGCTTGAAAGCTATGTTTCCAATTTTTTAAAAGACATGAGAAAAATCACATTATTTTGTGAAAAGTGGTCGCCTATAAAAAAATTTGAAAAAATTATTAACATATTGTGTTCTTCTATTGAAGAAAAATTAAGAATACATTACAGTCTGCTGAGTAAATTCGTAAGGTTTATCAAGAACAGCGATGTGGTTTGATCGTTTTCGATCAAACAATTTTGCTTATTAAAAATGGTCACTAAAAAGCTTGAAGAAGTCATGTACCATTTAAAAATACAGATAATTAAGCTGAAAATATGTTACTAAATAATGTTTTGTACCCCATTTAAAACTAAAAAAAGCTCGAAGTTTGGGTTTCACATGCCCAATTGCAATTCAAAACAAAAGCTAAACGAAATCAAATAATTCCTGAAGCAAATGATTACGAATGATGAAAAGTGGCTGGCGTGTGGTAGTGATGTGGTCACAGGCGAAAAAATTCGTATTGGCAGGCATGACATTCAAAACAGGAAAGGGCTTCAGCAACCGATCAAACGATCAGTAGATAAGTATAAGTAATAAGTATTTTGTACAACTGAACGAATGCAAACAATATTAAAAATAATAATATTGTTACGTTTTTAACTTTTAAAAACGTTTAAAATATGAGCTCGTAGATTGCAAATAAAATAAAAAATAAATTTGTGTTTAGTTTTAAATCAACTTTTTATTGTTCGCACAATTCTGTGTGCCACTGTTCACAACTTGATGTAAACAACAACAATTGCTTTGTTTGTTATTCTTCTTTACACTCTTCTACGTAAATAATAACAATTATTAGTCACTTGTTTAGCACTAGAAAGACGGACAGGGGTCATTTGACCCATTTACAAATCTAACTTGTTATATTTCTTTTATGAATTATAGCACAGATTTCTTACTTCGTGACTTTTAATAATATTCCATAAAGTTTAATTTAAAAGCATTTTTTTATTTAGGTATTCCAAATTGCAATTATTAAAGCAACTACCTAAAAAGACGGAGAGGGGTCATCTGACCCTTCACTTATCTATTTATTTTATCAATTACTTTTCCCAATTTTTATTTCTTGAAATTATTAAAATGCCGTTATTTTTTGTTTAAGTTTTCTCTAGTATGCCGTTATGTAATTTTAGCCACCGCGCACATTGCTTTTACTTAATTTTATCAGTTTTTCAAAAGATTTTTTATGACTAGATCTCTTCGGAACAAAGATATTGAAGCGTATTTGGATTATGGCTTTACAAGAACTGGACAAATTCATTTCAGTTTTGTACGCTAGTGGTGCTTGTGGATTCAATAATATATATGTAAATGAGTTATTGAACAAAAAATGGAGAGTTGCTTTTTCTTCATAAACTATGTCTAGAGACCGATTCAAAGAAATAATGAAATATATTCGTTTTCACGTGCGAGAAGAAAAATCTATAAACCCAACAAATTTGGTATAAAATTTTGGGTTCGCGTAGATGTCAAATCGAAATATCTGCTCAACGGCTTCCTGATTGATTTCTTTTCAAATACGTATTATTAAATGCTTATTTTTTTGTTATAAACTAAGAATACAAAATGTAGAATTTAATTTTTTATATTTAAAATTAATAAGCAAATTTCATATTAAATTTTGAAATTCAAATGTAGATTTTTGCTAGTAACACTTAAAGGGAGTCAAATGACCCCTACCCGTCTTTTAAGGTATATTAATTCTCCCGTCTTTCTAGTGTTAACAGATCTTTTTAACGGAGATATTCAAACCCACCGCGTCTTTACACAAATCTGACTGAACTTTTACTGACTCTGTTGCCTGTTTTGCCGTGCCTTTCATATGGCAACGTAAACAGTCTGATGAATGATCTTAAAGTCAAATGTTCGTGGTTTTGAATTCTCGAGGTCTCCCTAAATGTAAACATCGTTGTTTCATATTGTTGTTTGTGTATTTTGTTTACATTTATTCTCGTAGTGTTTGTTGGTATATTTTTGTTTACTTGTTTATAATTTCTTTTTTTCTGGTGTTTGTTGTTATATTACGCAGTGCGATAATTAGTAAACAAGTTCATTGTATTTGTTTTTGTAGCTTTTGTTTATAATTTTAATGTTAAACGATGTAAAAGAAAAACACTAGCATCTAGATTTTATCATTTTCGTAACAATATAATAAGAATTAAGCATTTTAAACATTTAGGTATAGTTCACATAAATCTTTACATAAAAAATAATAATGGCTGCCGAATGTTGTTAAACATATTCCTGCATACGAACATTTGAATCCTAATTTAATATATCCCCATTAGTCTAATTTACAGCTCATTTTTTTATCATCATTATCGAATCTTCGAAACGAAACAAATTTTGGTCTGCTGTGAGGAATACAAATCAAAAAAAGGTTCTTACAAGAAACAAGAATCTGACAGACCTGAATAAAATATAATAAACCTATGCATGCAACATGTGATTGTCTGTCCAGTAGTTCAATCCATAAATCAATCATTTGTAAGGGTATTTTCGTAATTTGCATTTACTGAAGCACATCACAAATTGATTAAAAAGGTATTTCATTGTGAAACGTTTCGGTGATGTTTAAGAATAAATGAGGCCAACAATATTTTCCTTTGATTTTTTGATTTTTATCTTTAACAGAATTTTCACGTATATTTCGAGGAATTCAATAATAAATAGAGAAAATATTTAGAATCGTTTAGGTAAATACATATATTTCTTGATGAGAAACAATAAACAAACAGAAATTTGTATTCTAAAAATGAAGGATAGGACATGCATTGTGTATATTTTTTTTTACAAAATTTTATAAACACTATTTTACGCACAACACTCGTAAGACAAACACAAATTGAGACGTGAAAAAGGTGCAGATTTTATACGAGGTAATCTAATATGAATTGAATCCACATGATAGACTTTTATTTGTTTTGATTTACCATAAATTAGAGTGCGGTATAATAGCAATAGCATTAATAACCAAATAACGGAACATAACTTATTTATTTATTAACGAAACAATTATTATTTAAATATTGAATATATATGGTATGCGTATGTATGCGTACGTATATGATATGGTAGTCCTATCTGCCAGATTTGACGATTTATCGTCATTTTGACGATTTTGAGTTTCGATTTGACGATTTATGCCCTTATTTTGACAATTTTGAATTTCGATTTGACGATTTATGCCCTTATTTTGACGATTTTTAAAAATTAAAAATTTATTACAATTTCTTTAGTATATTAAAAGCCACTTTAAGTTTTGTATTTACTTTGCAATTGTTATTATTGGAAATTAATGTTAGTAATAACAAGGAATAAAATATTATATTTTTAAGTTACTTTCGAATACCTGTGATGATTTTTCTGTATTTTATTCCTTTTAAATCCCTTAAAAGTTAAAAAATTACAACTCCTAAATAACCTCGTAGTTGAGAATAATTTATCACTTATAGTTGCAGACAATTTTAAAAATTCGAATATAGCTTCTAGCATCGGAAGAACAAAGGCAATCGCCGTTTTTTTTTTTTTTTTTTGTACGACCAACGCTCATGTGTTTGGAACTATGTATATATATGTTATGGGAAGAAGGAAAGAGAGAACAGTGTTTATGGACACTAGGCTTCTATATTTTAATATCACAAGTAACAGGAAAGATCTCTACAGGAAAAAACGTATTTTCCTCTAATGCAGTGTGCGATCCACTGGCCAATCGACCACATACGGATGTACTGGCTGAGAAAGACGAGCGTTACTTAAGATTATATGATTTTTGGGGAACAAGTCCCTTATTTCGTTAGAGCAAAATCCTTTTATAGTAGCGATAGAACAGTGAAACACAAATCACATTGCAAAGATGCTCCAATGATTCAATTATTAAGTCATTAACGAGCTTCTACGGCCTCTCCTGTACACGGCCGAGAAACTTGAAAATAGACATTGAGCCACCGACCCACATATGAGACTTGTATTCCATTATAAATGGTGCAAATAATAAGATCAGATGATAAAATCTTAAGAAGGAACAGAAAGAACTGAAAAATGTGTCGGTTCCAGCCAACATTACACTGAATTTTCATGCTCAGAATATCAAGAGCTTCTGTCTCCTTAATAATTATGCCACCCATAGGTTTAGATGATGCAATATTATTGTTGCGCTTATGTATCAATAAACAACACTGGGATAGATTGTTAAACCTCAAACAATTTTTTTCTGAAAATGATACAAAATTTTTCCACTTTTGGAAAAAAATTAATAAACGAAGATGAGTGACGCTAGCTTTTAATTTCTAAAAATTTTTTTTAAATGTTTTATTTTTGAACTCGGATATGTACATACAATGACTTTATATGTTTTACTACAATAGAAATAATTTTGGTTTTTAAAAACTTTTAATTTATTTATTTATTTATTTTTTTTACGATTTCAATAAACGTCTTTGACGATTTTGAAAATTTTTATTAAATATTTGTCGATTTGGTGCCTCATTTATCTGGCAGCTAAATATGTACACAAGTAAAAAATACGAAAGAAAAAACGACTACAAATTAATTAAAAATACCAAATTTTTTAACTTTGGTATTGTATTTGTGATGGAAAGGTAAAATACAAAAGTAAAGGACACTGGCATTCGGTTAAACTCCTTTTCTGGTAACATCACGTTGAGCTTAAATTTCCCATTAATAATATCTTTGTTGTCATTGCGTTGGCAGATATGTAATCAGAGTGTTACGCTAATTATGCAAAAACAGATTTAAAAATATACAAACATTTGGGAGATTTTTAAAAATGTCGGTATTTTTCATTAATTGTTCAAATGATTCTTCTTGTCTTACCTATCAGATGCTTTTCATGCTGTTGACAACTTAAAACCATTGCATACCAGTGTCGTGTACCATGTCCTATCATATCTCATGATAAAGGTTTCATGTCACTCAAAATCACTGTACAATCTACATAAGATACATGTATTTCTATATATATGTATATATACAATATATGTATATATATACATATATTTCTGCTTTGTTGTCTCTCGAGTTTCTTAATACAAAATAAGGTCTGCTAAAAACAATTGAAATATGGCGCATAAATAAAATGATATTCGTTTACAACGAAGATATTTTTTGTTATATATTAACAGTTATCCTTATTACAATCGGTTGAGTACAACTATTCTTAAATCAGATACTGCTACAATAGTTGCTTTTGTAGGAAGTCGTATAAAAAATATTTTTTTAATATTTCATTTTGTTCAAGATATGTGACGTGGCCAATAAGCCAACACACTAACTACTAAACTACGGCGACTTTATTATTTATTTGATATGGTGAATATAATTATCTTCTGTGCATTTTTCGGTTTGATAATTTTCTCTAAAACAGAAAAGACGCATTTACCATAGGTCTTCGTTTCCCTTTAAACACCAAAAACTCATTTACCAAAATAAAAAAAGTCCTGAAGTCGGGCAAATCCAACATTCTTGACTGTAACACTCCTGTACAAACAATATTAACACACTCGCGACAGTGCGTTGCTGGCTTCGCTTTTTGTGGATACGGGGCCATTTTTGTCAATTGTTACAATCGAAGAAGGTAGAAAAAGACGTTTTTTGTGCATGTTTTTTATACTTTAGGCTGTTTGCATTATGATATCGATTTGTAAACGATTTTTTCAATTAGGTCCTCCCCAACGAATAAAGTCCAGAAACTCATTCAAATTGCTCATTACATATTTCTAGATCAAAATCCGACCAATCCGTATCACTTTCTAGGTCTTCTTCTTCACTTGATGACGATGAAAGCAAACGTAATACACTCGCTCTTTTCTCCGAAAGAAATTCTTTCTCCATTTTGAGGGATTTTTAGAAAGATATGAAACTTACTTTTTATTATTCAGAAATAGGAAATAATTGAATAAATTTCTATAAATTGTCCCTTTTAAACTGGATTTGTTCTTACATATATCGTTGGAAGTTTCGAAGAGATTGTTTCATTTTCAGTAGCAAAGCAGATACTGAGTAACATTCCATTCCAAAAATTACTGTACTACTAACAAACTAACAAACTAAATTCTTAAGTATTGTAAAATATGCCACAATAAAAGTAATTTGAATTTGAAAAATTACATTTTTAAAAAATAGTTAAACGATAACTTAAGTGACTACATAAGGCGTCATCCGCCAGGAAAAAGCTTAAATGACGACTTTAGGCGTCATCCGTCACGAATGCGTTAAGTTGTTTAGCTTTGAAATCAAGTCATTGACTTGTTCGCCCACAAATTTGTTTATGTTATTAGGATTACTCCACCACCATTATCCTTAGTAGTGTTGTTTAGAAGTGTCAAATGCGACAAAAATAATCTTGTTCTGCCAATGGATTAATGTAATAATTCTAGTAATAACAACAAAGATTAGAAATAACTACACTTTTGCTCAGTCGTGCAATAAAACATTATTTAAGTCTTATTAGTGACTTCTTTTAGAATTTTTTTCTATTTTTAGTTTAATTTCATTTCGCTTCCATTTATTGTATTTGTTTCATTACTACCACTCCAAGACATTTATCTGCTGTGAATGGAATGTTACGCTGATAAAGTGAAGGGGACTGTTAAAGAGTATAGCACCCTATAATTAGTTTAAATGAAAATTTAAAACTTTATAAAACTATTTCCAAAATCAAGTTTGAGTATTTCTATTACTACTTCCAATTTGGTGTCTCTTTTTATTTATTTCATAACATGAATTATTATCGGTGGGTGGAAATCAAAGTGTGACCAAAAAAATTAAAGGAGAAAGCTTTTAATGCTTAATTTAATGAAAGCAATTTCAGACTTCTTATCAATTCCCAAAACCAAAATCCAAACTACATTTAGATAAATGTCAAAGAGTATGATGTATAATATGCTTTAAGGAAATTTTTATAAAAAGAGTAAGTAATTTATTGATACCTAAATTTGATATAAAGCAACACAGCTATATTCTCAAATCAACTTAACCTCTCAATAGGAGATTTTGTAAAACATAAGAAATATGTACACAATTTACAAGAATATGCCATTAATTCATTCAATAAATATTGGTAGTATAACTTAAAAGCGAGTTAAATGGCACCACTTGTTTATACGTTGTTTCACATCAATGATGTTTAAAAGAGGTTCTAAAAGCAGTCTTGATTGTTTGGTTTGGTTGTACACACCATAATTTTTTTTCCCCGATAGAAAATCTTTCAAATTGCAAGAAAAACAGCTCTGTGAAAAGAATTGCAATTGCGGGTCATCGTTTGCTACTATACTTTGAGCATGATATATCAAAAACAAGTCAAGTTTACTCATCTCAAAATTTGTGATTTTGACAATAAAGAAAAAGATCATAAAATGGAAACATTACCCGATCATAATACGTGTCCGACACAAGAAGTCTTTGCACAATCAACAACCAATTTTCCATGCTTCTGTAGCTTGCAGTTTATTCGCATACATACAGGCATACATACATTATTGGTCATTACAACCCTTCAGTCAGAATTAGGATATAGTTTCTCACATCACTTATCTGTCAATACAGAATTGGTCATTACAACCCTTCAGCCAGTATTACGATCTAATTTCTCACACCACTCATGTTGTGTGTGTTAATTTTTATACATGAGTGGCGGGACCTACAGTTTAAAGTCGACCCCGAGCGTCATATTTTTGGGAAACTTTTCATGGCAATATTTACTCTCAGAGTTTTTGCCAGAAATCTGCTGAGAGGAAGTCGCCGAAGAAATACTTTTTTTATTTTGTTTTGATATCTGGCCTGGGGCTCGAACCCTGCTTTTTCGTCGAATAAGCCAACACACTACCTGCTAGACTACTACGGCTTCCTACCAGTATAATCAGATAAAATTTAGTCTTAAGAATGGAATTTTTGTAAAAAAATCAAATAAATCAAATAAATAAGAAGCGAAATAAAATAAGATAAAATAAGAAAGAAAACAACAAGAGAAACAATGAAAGCATGGCTGGTAAATTTAAGTTCAAATTAATTGTATGTGTTGTTGGTTTATTACACAGGCAAGCACTTGTTGCGCCAAATTACAAACAACTACTGACATATATTGTATAGAAATTAACACACACATGCAAATAACACATTCACCGCAGTAAGGACTTACATATGCAACAATGTGGCTTTCGTTATCGTACTCATTCGTACATTTACAGAATTTTGACTTTCATTTCATCATGTTATGCTGGTAAATTAAGTTTTATAACGTCAATGTTGTTGTGTTAACTTAAATACTCTTTCATGGTAAGTGTATGTTGATATAAGGAAGTGGTAGCAGTCGTTCCATTGACTTGAAAGATTCGTTTAATTAAAGTGATGTTGTTCTGGTTAAATAAAAACCGGTTTTTTTTCGATAACTTGTTTTGAATTTAATACGATAATATGCCTCTCTCGTTGAAGGTGTTATCCCCATTGTGCATTAATTTTTATTAGCTGCTGCTAAGGCGAATGGTTCACCCAATCCATTATCACCTCAACTAAATTCCTATTGCTTCAAAAAAGACTAATCGTTTTGGCGAAATAATACAATTCCTCCTCTTTAAGCTGCCTTAATCAGAGGTACGAGTTATTGGTTCTCACGCTGCCCACTGCTGGACACAGCATTTTTTAAATTTTGCAAATAGGTATGTTGGACCTCCGATGGTTTTTCCAATTTCACGTTGATTTTTCCAGTTTTGAAAAGCATTATTTTAGAGGCGAATATATTACCTTTATCGTCTGCTCCTCGGACCCCTTTCGTGCCACTTAGTCCGCCTTTTACTTTCCCCCTATTCCACAGTGGTCCGGAGGCGGGTGCTGTATAAACGTATACGGTGTAGATAGGGATCCCAGTGCTTTGATTTCTACTTGATTACATATATGATTAACAATGATTCGAAGGAAGTGCGTGCAGCTTGTTCAATAGCAAAAATCTACACCTGAATTACAGTGGCCTGGTTAGGTAACCTGTATGACCCGTTTAGTGCCAATTTATCAGAATGGACTCAAGATCCAGTTCCATATTCCATTTTGAGCCATCGGTGAAGATCGTAATATTACCTTCAGCAACCCATTCTTCCCGTGCGAGACTATGGGCTTTGTATGTTCGTCCGAAAATAGTCTCTATGTAGTCACATCTAGTTCACAGTATTGAAGCGTGGATTACTCATTAATCAAGTACAGCGTATATGGTCGTGGGATAATGGCTGATCCATCAATTGCTAACCTCTGCGAACATGTGTACTGGACAGAATTTGACTAACTGATAACTTCTAATCTTTTTCTGAAGAAGTGGTGCTCGTTGTTCGTGTTATCCGCTTTTGTGGAAGCAGGCGTAAGAAGCTAATGTACAGATTATTTGAAACGGGTTAAGGATTTTGAGTTTTATAAATTTTGAAATCATTACGACGATTTTTTTTTGCTTCTCTGTGGTTTAAAACTAAATTACTCGAGATTGAACTCAAACAGCACGTCACTTGTATTGCTGCCATAAACGCAAATTACATGCCGTTGCTTCTTCAAAACTTATCAGCAGCCAACTGGTAGATTGTGTTACAGTTATGAAATAAGAAAATCAAAATTTATGGACTCATTTGGCGTAAATAAGTCATCTTATGTTCTAAATGCATTTTTAATATTCCTAACCTGAGTAATAATTTTTACAAGACCGTCGTTTTCAATGCTGTGTCTCAAAAGCTGTGTGTCTAATTAAATTGTCCTATTCGGTATTCATCAATCTGTTGAAGACAGTTTTAGAAACTGTTAATATGGAGGAGGTTTTCATTTTAGTATGAGATTCACTTCTGGATTAATTTATAAGGAACACACTGAAGAAAGCCGTCTGACACAACTGTACCTCAATCTATAGTTGGCTTGTTTGTTTAGCAAAACTCAAGATTACGCAAAGGTAGCAAAAAATACGGAAAATTTTTAGAAAAATATGAAGTTAGTTAGAAAAACAGTGTTGTAAAGTAATTAAAATCAATAACAAAATTAATCAGACTGTTTGTTACGTAAATCATAAAAAAGGGTTCAAGAAGGATTGAAATTTGCCAAAACCAATATCAGGAATTACCCCATTTTTAAAAGGTACCTGTACATGCATACTATACCAAATCATAAACGCAAATAACAAACACCCCAGATAGGTAGACTCACATGAGTCTGTCAATTTGAGTCACCTGTCAATTTGTCAAGCAGTAAAAGTTCAGCTTCAAAATCACAAATATTTATTGCGACTTCAACTATATTGTCTTGTAATTTTGAAAAGTTCATAATATCCATCCAGATATATTAGAAGCAGCCCTGTAAAAGGCTCATTACAAAAGGTCAAGCAATCAACGTAGTGTACGGTATAGTATACGGAAAGCCTGTACAAAACTGCAGCTAACGGAAAAACTCATCGCGAATATAATGAAAAATTCACACAAATGTACTCCTATGATTTGCAGATACTTAGTCGGGAAAACATTTTCAAAAATAATTTAAGGCGAAATATTGCACGCATAAGATTTTGTCAATTTATGCAAATGAAGAAGAAGAAACAGCAAAAAAAAATCCAAACAATGGTTTTTATTACAGGAACTGCAACCACATCCAGCCGATAGCAACAGTACGTACGTCATTGATCATTACAACTCTTCAGTCAGGATTACGACCTGGTTTCTCACACCACTTATGTTGTGGTGTTAATTTTATACATGAGTGGCGGGACCTACAGTTTAAAGTCGACTCCAAACGACAGATTTTTGAGAAGCTTTTCATGGCAATTTTTTTTTACTCTCAGAGTTTTTGATAGAAATCTGCTGAGAGGAAGTCGCCGAAGAAATACTTTTTGTATTTCGTCTTGATATATAGTTTGGGGCGCGAACCCTGGCTTTTCGTTTAATAAACTAACACACTACCTACAAGACCACGGCGACTTCTGATAGCAACAGTAATGACAGCATTATCGATGAACCGATTGATGACAATGAATATGCTTGGGAATGATTTTTTAATATGTTGTTAGTCTATAGTCTTTGATATTTTGTTCCGTAATTTTTTAAGTCAACTTTCTATGCATATTCGTAAGATATTTTAAATAATTATGATTTTAAAATAAAAAAGAGAAAATACATGTTATTCTTTAGAAAATTTAATTCATTTTAATTTAATTTTAAATGGTAAAAATTCATTGGTGGATGATTGCTTCATCGAGTCTTGCCTTTTTTTTGGCTTACGATATAACTTGTTAATTTTGAAAATTTAAAAGATTAGAGTTAATATAGAGAGTACCTAGGATCACATTGGTTTTAGAATGGTTTTGCCGTCTTACTAGCTATTAATGATTTCGTGTAAGTCATTTATCATCTAGGCGTGCTGTGCACTACTAAAGTTGTTGGCTCGGAGTTTGCTCCGAACGTATATAACAATGAGCTTCTACAAGGTTTTCAATAAAAACGAAAAGAGTCTGTGACTTCGCCTTCGGAATGAAAACTACCCTCATCGATTTCCACCAATCTGTTAAATAACCCAAAAGCATGTATACCCTGATAATCCAATCGATGCTAGAGATGATACCATCGTCCGCCCGTTGTAGGTTTCAAAATATTAAGAAAGTAATTACAAATTATCGGAAATCAGTAACGGAATACTTCAGGAATTATTTAAAGTGTTGTTCGTCATGTAAACGTTTTTACTCACCCTCCAGTAAAAACAGTCATCGGTTGAAATTCGAATAGAATTTATTTAAGCATAAAAATTTTAATTGTTTAGCAAATAAATGTTTTAATACTAATATTTGTTAAAAGAATATCTTAAAATTTGGTTTTGCAAACATTTTTATTTGGATTTTAGTTGAAATGGAATCTAATATAACGTTTGGTCTCAAGAGTTTGTACTTTTGTCTGTCATATAGTCTGTTATAAATGTACGGTATGTTAAGCCCAATTAAGTTCGGTTAGGTTATCGGGTAACTTGCCACTCACAGGTTCACTGTGTGAATGACAACAACATTGATAAATTGAAAACAAAAATAGACAAAATGAGTTAAAATATGTGCCAAAAGAAATAAAGCAGATTATTATTTATTTTAGAAGGGAGTATTTTGGTGAATTTATTCTGTAGAATTTTTAAATACTCTTCCTCATATGTAATGGTTAAATATTCTCTGGCACCAGATGTGGACAGTTTGGAATTTAAATATCCTAACAAATTCAACAAAAATTCGGAAGAATTAAGAATTCGTTATGATTATTATTCCCAACAAGTTTGTAATTTGCTTACCAAAGTCCCCACATGCTTAATACTCTGGCACAAAGTCAGGATATGACTTCAAAAGAGAATTTAAAAAATCATTTAGAATGGTTGCGTAGTCGCTAAGCCTCAAACAAAAGTCAACTGAAAAACCTGTTTACAAATGCATGGCAGCAATATCAACAGGAAACATAAAAAAAAATGTTAAAAGATCGTCTCCAATTGTGATTGACAAGCATTATGTCAGTTGCTTCTAAGTTTTAGTAATAAATAATAATTTTTGTTGCCGATGTCATCCGAAGAAGACATTTTAGCAACCAAACACAACAAAATTAAAACGCAAATAATGATTGACGAATTTATTTGTACGTGTCATTTTAAACGTATACATTATTTGATGAATTTATTTGATCGTTTTCAGGGAGCTTTAGAGAACGAAGTTGTCCAGGCCATTATTGTGAACGGTGATCACTTTAGATCGATGATTACCAACTTCTTTTGACCCGAACTATATGATCTAGGTACCAACGATTTAACAGAAGGGCGTTACGTGCCACCCAGATCATACCATATTGGATATTCTGCACGAGTGTTTCGAGGACTTATTCACCTCATGTGGAGGTGATGTGAATTGGCTACTGAGATTATGGAATTTGACAGCGTTAGATCTTTTCGTGTAGGATTTCGTTAAGTCAAAGATGTACACGAATAAGCCACAAGGCACAACAGTACTCAAATCCGTCATCAAATTCAGCCAGATTTTTAAGTCTAAGGATTCTATACAAATAACACCCCCTACAAAAAATTTTGTAGGTAATGCTCTGAATTTTCTTATTTTTCTCCTCGTTCCTTCACCATTAAGTTTACTATCAGAGAAAAACATCGTTAAACAAACATATTATTACATTGTATATGTATGTATGTATGTTAATACGTGATCATGTACGCAAGTAATTACGAGCATTACATAAAATACACAAAAATGCTATTATCATGTACGAGTAGATGGGCGTATGAACCATTTCGCTTTTTAACAGCAGCAAAGACTCTGTATGTATTTTGAAAGGCAATGTATTCCGCTTATGTGGTTTTAAAGCAAATTTCCAACGATTAATAGTTAATTCTGTTAATTGTGTAATAAAATAATAAAATTGTTCTTTTTTTTCACCCAATAAAATACGTGGATTTGTAGCAAAATACATACAAAATTATTTTTCGTGAAAGTTTATAATATTTGTGGGGTCTGACTTATTTTGCTGCCTCATTACATTGTGTCTCATAAATTTTGTCATGTGCTATTCCATATATTGCTGTTTGCTGTTTTTGAGAGTTCTTGAACTTCTTCATTATTGCAAAAAATAAGGTTTTCAGGCATATTATCAAACAGAGGTTTTGGCATAACGTTAGATGTACAAAGTATCCACGTATCTATTTCTATAGGCCAGTGCTTTCTAAATTGTGGTAAATATATAAAAGCCCATAGAGAATTTTCGACCATGAGCTTTTTGAATTAATTTTTCTAATATTTGTTGTACCACGCTATTAATTTTTGTAGTTAAAAGGAATACTTCAAAAGAATACATCTGAAACAGGAAAAATATTTGCAATGAGTCAATGTATCATATCGCAATGTATTTAAATCAGATTAAACGTTACTCAATGGTACAGAATTGCGCTTAATTACAAAAATTTAAGGGTCGGGCGATTTTTATTGTTAGAATATCGTATTTTTAATAACAAAATTACATTTAGATACACCTCGATCATCTTCTTGTTTCACAAGTCTTTCATTTCTCTATCTTCGTCGTCACATCAACATATAGTAAATTTAAATGTCGTTGAGTCTATAATTCCTCGTCCTGTCCAAAGCATTATCTGCAATACTAAAATGATAGTAATAGTAAGGAATCGTAACCTCTGAATGTAAGTAGACAATAGGGGCTCTGTTGTCGCTTAGCGTTTGTAATAATTTGTTTTCGTTTTCAACTCTAATAACTTTTTACAATTATTAAAACAAGAAAAGATACCCACCAAACAATAAATAATTTATAATGTGTAGAGTGAGAAATGAAACTTATATATCAAAATTTTGTTACTAAATTTTATAATCTCACACTCAAAAAACTGTCAACTTCAAGTGATCATATATGTATAAAAATTCACTTTTCACATACACCCGGAATGAAACTAAAACGGTTTCTAGTTATTCAAATTTTTAAAATTTACTGTTTGGAACATATGTGTTCCTGTGGTCGTTGAATGGTTAAAAATAATTGATGTTATAACTTCTTACACGAGCAGACATTTAATAATACACTCATATTTTTTTCTAATCTCTATAACCATAAAGTGTTAAAACAAACACGCAACTGGTCATATATTAATAAAGTTTGAAGTAACGCCATCACGCAAGCTACATTAATTATCGTCCAAATGCATGAATAAACATATTTGGAAGTGCTGAAAACAACAAATTAATAGAACAGTTATGGACTTATAACAATAGAAAAACAACTATAATAACAACAATTGATAGATAAAAAAATTATTTCTATTTTTTCTTTCATTTCAACCGCAGTCTGCACTGCGTACTGGTTTCTTAATATAAGTGCTTTATTAAAACATGCTAAAAATAACATTTCTATAAGTTAAAAGTCACGAAGGGCAGTATAGAGGTCTAGTTGCAGACAACAAATCAAATGTTGTTAAAAAAAATTTCTGTCGATATTAAAGGTGTCAAAAGTAGAAAGTGTAGAGTAAAATATTGTTTCGTTTTTATATTTTTAAAACGATCAAAATATGAGCTCGTAGATTGCAAAAAAATAAAAATAAATTTGTGTTTAGTTAAATTCTTTATTATTCGCACAATTCTATGTGCCACTGTTGACAACTTTATGTAAACAACAACATTTGTCTTTTCTTTGTTATTCCTCTGTTTATACCTTTTGCATAAACTATAACAATTATTAGACAATTATTCGACAAATATTCGACAGATCTTTATAACGGAGATCTTCAAACCACGATTACTCTCTTCGAACACACCGCGTCTTCATACAAGACTGACTGAATTTCACTAACTCCTTTGCCTTGTGTTTTATATGGTATAATTAATGTTCATGACTTCGCCTTCTCGAAATATCATAAATGTAAACATCGTCTGGTTGCCATACGGCATTAAGATCTTCCTTATTTTTCAAAATGCTTGCAATCTGATTTTTCCCAATATAAAATCTTGAAAAAAAAATATTCCCATTAGCACCTATTTTTCAAAACATTTCATTTTGTCACTTTTTTGCAATTTCACGTACTGAAAGTTTTCTTGTTCTTGGACATTTATTATTTTAATTTTTTCTTTTAATGTAAGAGAATTTCGTCCAGCCATCTTACAATAAAAATTCTGCAATAACTAACACTTCACGCAATCGACAGTCTGTCCCAAATGAAGACATTCAAAAAATATAATAAAAACTACACAACAAACTGCCAATGATACTAAAAAGGAGAATCACACAATTTTATATATGTATGTACATAAATGTGTTGCTGTGCGGTTTGTTTTTTTATCGGTTAACATTTTTGAATTTTGTCCGTCTACTGGAGGTATTTTATAGACAAAAGTGGCTAGTGGAGTGTCCGTCTAGAAGATAGTAATCTGTTTTAAAAATTCTTGTAAAACAAAGGGACTAGGAAAATTGTCAGCTTAAAAGAGGTGATCGCCTAAGGGAGGTGTCCGTTAGTAGCGTTTTCACTGTAATAACATCACATCATGTGTAAGTCAAAATCAAAAGAAACAGCATTTAATAGATGTTAGTGTGCTTCTGTTAATCACCAGCCTCAATAAACACATATAAAGTTGAATTTTGATAACAAAATTATCAGCCGATCTCAGTTTTTGCTGAAGAATTCTATTAACAGGGGACAGCAAAAGTCTAGGCACCGCATCACAATGTAGCAATTTAAGGAATAATATTAAAACATAAGCACGCAAAGTGGCTCGTTGTGATGCTACAGGTGAACGCAGTCCCTGTGCGGACCAAGTTCTACCAAAACAGGGAAGAAGAAGAAGTTGGTCAGCGCAAGGAATGTCATCAAAAGCACGACTACCCTACTCTGGAAAAACAGCTCGAAAGTTTGATAAACGAAGCTATATCCTTGACATCAATAGATGAAAGCTCCGTCAAGCTGACAAGAAATGGAGAGCCAAATAACCTATATCAGCACCTCGCCAGAGATGGGCACTCACAAAGAAAGTGGATAACAGTCTCCTCTTCTTCAGCGGATCTGCACCCACGGCCTCATTCTTTCCGCGTGTCTACACATAACGCAATGACCTGTAAGCATAGCCACTGTGGTTGTGATGACGCCACGACCAAGACCAAGTAATTCGTTGGTACGCCTTCTATCCATCAAGGGCCAGGTGAGTCTAGCGGTGGAGCAGGACTCCTCATTGACCCAGGATAGGTTGGCCAATTTGACCGAGTCAAATGGCATACCCAAGTCGATATAAGAGGATTCCGGAAGGAGTGCCAGGGCTAGCTCGTCGGCCCTGAAGTTTCCTGAAATGTTACTGTGCCCGGAGACCCAGACTAGTGAGACACTGAAGCACCCAGAAAGAAGGTCGAGAGAGCGGTGATATTCCTTAACGATCTTGGAGATATTCAGGGCGCTCGACAGAGATCTTATGGCGGCCTGACTATCAGAGAAGACAGAGACGTGGGTGTAAGGAGCACCGTTGACGAGCATCCATTGAGCGACCTGGTAAATGGTCATTACCTCCGCCTGAAACACTCTACAATAATCCGGAAGTCAAAAGGAAATATTCAGGTCCAGTTTTTCAGAGTATACTCCGCTACCAACCCCATTATCGAGTTTAGCCGTCGGTGTATATATCTAGGAGTTCAATCTTGTCAGGGTCCTAGCCGTACCGATACGGAATCAGATTATATCTAAGCTGTACAGATAATTCTTTGAGCTTATATCATTATTATTATTTTTTTTATTTGAATTTTTATTGTCGTAATTATTTATAGACGTTTTCCTGTCTCGAAAGAACTCAAAAGAAAGTTCGATGAAATCGAGTTTAGTACAGAATACATTCACAAAATTATAAAATTAAGTATTTATGGGCACTTATTTTTAAATTTTAAATCAAATTCTGTTACTTTTTATTTGGTTTCTTTTTATCTTTATTTTCCAATTATAGTTGTTGTTCATGAAATAATATCAATTATTTTAATAAAGAAAAGAAATCAAATTGCCATGTACATCATAAATAATGTAAATTGAGACAAGTTCAAAATAACGAAATCAAATCCAATTTCAAGTATTCAATTTGTTACTCATAATGGTAAAGAAGTGAAATAAATAATTCAACGGCATCAATAAGACGTGTAATAAACAAATTTATATGCAGATATTTATTCATATGGTCGAAACAAAATAAAAAAACAAAAAATAATTGAAAAAGCCACAGGTGTTTGTAGGGAAACTATACAAACTTATGTAAAAGATACACCACAAGAATCTGTAATAACCATTAAAAAAATAGACTATTTAGATCGATTATTGATTGGTGCGACAGTGAAAATACATCCAAATAACTATCGGGTGGACCATCTATCGGTTTAAATTTGAATCAGTGGTTATTTCGAACCTGGCAATACTTATGTCACAAAATTTTTGAAAATTTATTTCGAAAACAAAGACAATTGATCGGAATTTGCAAAAATTCCAAAAATATTCATCTTTTCGGTGACGGTACGTTAATAAGTACAACTGCCGCATTTTGGGTTCACAAAACCCACACGTGGTCTTGCAGAAGCAAATCCTCCCATTACGTTTTGGTTTTTTACTGTTTCCAAAATTAGAGGCATCAACTACATGAGATACACATACATACATACATACATAATTGGTCATTACAACCCTTTAGTCAGGATTAGGACCTAGTTTCTCACACCACATATGTGGTGTGTGTTAATTTTTAAACATGAGTGGCGGGACCTACAGTCTATAGTCGACTCCGAACGACAGATTTTTGAGAAACTTTTTAATGGCAATTTTATTTACTTTCCGAGTTTTTGCCAGAAATTTGCTGAGAGGAAGTCGCCGAAGAAATACTTTTTGTATTTGTTTTGATGTCTGGCCTAGGGTTTGAACCCTGGATTTTACATCTAATAAGGCGACACACTACCTACTAGACTACGGCGACTGCATGAGATGGGCACACGATTAAGGGGTTATGTTGTTCCATTCGCGCTTAATACATTGTTTTAACTGCTCCACTGTGCTGATACTAGATTTATAGCGCTTACGGACAAGTTTTTCCCAAACCTGCTCAATAATGTTGAGACCAGGCGCCTGTGCCGGTGTTTGGACTACTTTTGAACAATTGTGCAGAAGCTACAGTTTCGCAACGTAATTGTTCTGGTAAAAATAAATGTGTCCAATTTATTAAACTTATCGCCACTTTGTTTCATGTTTTTTTTTTAATTTCCTACGATATGAAAGGGATTTCAAATTCGAAGTGAATTGTGTTGCTTATAGTGTCATCCTGATGAAATCACACGTCGTTAATATCCAGATAATCCACTTCGAACCAACATTTTTTCTAGTCCTCGAATTACATTGCTCACTGCTCACTTCGATGGCGAGGCCAATATCGTTTTCAAAGAAATATGGACCATTGATGCCGTCAGAACAAAATCCATAACAAAAAGGATCACATATGGATTGGTTTCATCACAAATTAAATAATTTGAAGTTCTAATCATAGGAATTAACGATTTTACGATGGAATTTCGGGGCAGTAGCAAATTGCTCTAGAGTCCATCCAGCAAACACACTTTGTTGTCATTGATCGTTTACCTTTTGTTCCTGAGTCTGCTGAATTCTGTACGGGTGCAGATCCAAGTTACGACGCAAAATTCGCCAAGTTTGAGCGACGCGAAATAGACTGCCTCGTATTCTCCTATATAGTCTCAAAGACAGCAGTAAAGGGAAGGCATCTTTAACCACATCGTCCTTTTCTTCCGTCGGGGCGTGAGCACAAATAAGGCTGATGTTATAGAATTTTGACCTGATGCGGATTGTGGCTATTCTTCCGTTCACAGGCGTGAAACCAGAGACAAGGTGGCGAAGTCTCTTATTAACCACAAAACCGCATCCGAATTCGCGCTTATCAACATAGCAGTTGTAATATACTTTGCAAGCTGCTATATTTCTGCATCATTGTCCTGTCCATCGCATTTCCTGTATGGCAGTGATGTCCGTACTACATTCCATGAGGGCATCCGCTAGCTGGGCGGAAGCGCCTACCTTGTAAAGGGTAAGGACGTTCTATGTGCCTATTCGGAAATCATTGTCAACTTTGGAGAGGATCTTTCTGGTTTTTTGTGTTCTGGTTTTTATTGGATAATATTTTTTCGTGATGGGTTCCAAGCCCTACGCACAGCCATAATTTAACGTTCAGGAGATTGGACTTCGCTGCACGCATTAGTTAATATCTAACGGGTGCTAGTATGCCACCCTTGAGGTGGCTGCGTGTCAACTTGAATACAGCAAGACAAGGATCGTACTGGTCGCCACGTTGACCACAGTCAGGAACTATACCTTGTTTGCATGCATACCATCCCTCCCTCTCACTGCTTTTCTTTGCTTTAACTCTATTACGCTGTGATTGAATAAATAAGTAAGTAAATATTGATATGAATTCTTAATTAAATATGTTTACTTGGAGTTTAAGCTAAATGAACATTTACACTTCAAAACAATTTATTTAATTCTTATGTTTTTTGGTTAAATTTAACCAAGTTTACTCAGCTTAAATATAATTCTCTAACCAAACGGGAAATATCTTGTATAAACCATAATTTGGTTTTATGATTGTCTTTCTTTATTTAAATGTTATTTAATGTTGGTTAAAATTGCTCACCAAACTTTAAACTTTAACCCTTATGTCAACAGATACATACCCGGGTATGTTTCGTGTTTTTAAATCGCCGTATCTTAGGAAGTAATAACTGTATTAACCTGAAATTTCCTGATATCCTCATTAGTAGTGTTTTCTACCTTATTTCTAGACTTGATTAAAAATGGCGGATGGGTGTCAAAGATGTGACCATTTTGTGATTCCTATCCCTTACGTCAACAGTTGCATACCTGGGTATGTATAATGAAATATATGAAAATATTTTGATATTTGATGTTTATTGGATTTAATTTGCAAGTTCTTAATAAAAAGATTAAAATTCAATCAAATACAGGAAGACATAAAAAATATTAAACGCTAATTTTTCTTAAATGCATTTATTACATTGCGGCATATACATAACTTGAATGAGCGGCACATACGGCTTGTTGCATAACGTGCAGGATTTGCTGGTTGACAGACGTTTTGTACATAAGTGGCAATTACCTTTTACTTTCATTCTGCCAGTGCTGTCAGGTTCTTCTACGCTTTTATCTGCAGCATCTCTTACGCTCAAACATTCCTCACATATGTCTTCAATAGCATTGCGTGTTGAAAATATTTTTATATTTTTGTTTCTTGTGGAAACTTTCAACATTGGGTTATTCTCAACGTAAATTGTGGGCAACGCGGTCTATTATATTGTAGAATAAAGCCAAGGGCCATCTATTTGTTCGTCGCCTTGCCAATATTCTATCCACATTATCGACGCCACCTTTATATTTGTTGTAATCCAAGATCTAGAGTGACTTTTTCTTTGGACCTTGCACTTCGTATGAACAATGCAAGAAGTATAACCGACTTAATTTTTTTTTTTTTTGATGTGAGAGCACAAGGTAATATTGTTACTGAAATCCATTAGATAAAGTGAAATATAGTGGTACAAACACTTGTCTTCTGTTCACTCTAACTAACATTGATAAACTGCTGTCCATCATTAAACTTTTCGCAACGTTATCTGTTGCGAAGAAATTATCACAAACAATATTCTGTCCACTTCCACGACAATGATTGACGAAGAAGTCTTCCACTACGTTCTCGGCTACCATTTTTTCCCGGATGCCGCCAATCCAGTATAAATTTGTCCCTTCATTGGATAGGATGAGACGGAGTCACATACCCACCATACTTTAATTCCGTAATTGGCGGGTTTCGATGGTATGTATTTTGTAAACCCAGTACCACGTTTGGACCTGCTACGAAATTGCTGCGTAGATTACCATTGAATATTAAAAATAAGTCCGTTATGGCTGCAGCTTTGTCCGTTTTTTACGCTGTTGACGTGTGTTTCAGTTGTCGGAAAGTATAAAGTGGCTTATATCCCAAAAACGCCGCACGCTTATAGGAGCTCGATAGAAGGGATGTGAGATCGTTTTCCATAAGTCTTTAGTATGTACGTAACCAGAGTGCTTTACACCACCCAATAAGTAATTAAAACGAAATCAACACAAAAATAAGCTTAAAAACAAAAGAAATTCCATATAAAATGTATGAACATACCCGGGTATGCTTCTGTTGACGTATATATAATTTTTTATCTGTTGACATAAAGGTTAATATCAACTGAGGTGCGGTAAGAAATTTCAACCGCTAGAGTGTGCATAATCATTTCAACTACACGCACGACAAAAATCTTAATAAGTTGAAAAACTTTTCTGTCAGAATTTAAGTTTTTTTTTTTGTTTTTAATGTTTCTTAATTAATCTTAAAACTCAATAACATGAATGAAAACTTATTTTCGACATTAATATTGTGCTTGAGAAACTGAAAATAAAACCACAGGCCTTCATAAACATTCATAGCAAAACTAAAGTAAATAATTTTCATTTTTTGTTACAAAACTAAAGCTGTTGTCACAATAAAAAAAACTTATTAAATTCTTTTTAAATCATAGTTTGTAGACTTTTATTCCTTTAAAACCTTTTTAATTATTATGTTGTTTTGTTTCACATTTATACCCAGACATTATAAGGGTAAAACAGATCGGTATACACGTTTATAAAGCAACTGGACCCCATTATACACCAAATTTGGAAATGTTCTTTAGTAATGAATTCGCTGGGGTCGAATTTATATGGTCTTCCAACAGGGACGTGCGAACTTTGGCCATTTCGTTGATACTAAGTCGGTCCGACTCTAATTTGTAATGAAAAATAATTTTAATTTATTAAGCCCATGTCTAGATTAATGAACATGAAATCAAATTTGAAACGATACAAACCCACATGAGATCCGAGAGAGTCCAATGTATCCTCAAATATTACTGAATATTGATATATAAAGATATTGTTCAGGCTATCATTATCAACGGTGAACATTTTATGTCGACGATTACCAAGTTCTTTTTGTTTGAATTGTTGCCTAACCGATGACCAATGATGGCGTTACTTTTCATATGTCGCACGTCAAATTGGATACTCTAAATGAGCAATTTGAATGACTGGTCATCTTATGAGGACACCGTAAGATTTTTTCTAGTGGGGTTTTCTAAGCTACAACCTGGACTGGTAAGAGTGTCATGTAGCAAAGAAATCAAAAATTTTGGTCAACCATTAGTAAGATCTTAAAATTTCGCAAATTTCCTTATACTTAGTAGGATATCCTTTAAGTTCAAGAATTCTATTTAACCTATTTGGCATCGAATGTATCAGTTTCGCTTAGCACTTTCTGTTGATATTGGTCATTAACTCATGAGCAAGATTTTCAGTTGATTTTTGTTTGTGGATTAGCTACTACGTAACCGTTCTTCCAAATGATGTTATAAATATTCTCTGGGACTCATATCGGGACTTTGTGCAAGAGCAATACGGCTGTCTAGACAATGGTAGGAAAATCACATCCTCACATTAGCATTGGATGGAGTTTATTAACTTCTTGGATGTAATAACCATAGCGAATGCTGAATTCTTTCGAACTTTTCGTCAATTTGTCCTTTAGAATGTTTAAATACTCTCTGATATTCATTATTACCACAATAAATTCCAAACTTGGCATATAATTTCAATTTTGACTCGCATAATTAATGCCGATAAATATGAAAAATGTTAACTTTATTGTGAAATTTTTTTTCCATTTATTTTTTATTGAATCTTCATTAATTATAAACTAACAATAATTATTCAAATCTTAAAACTAAAAAGAAAAAATTATATATTTATTTAGCCATTGCCAAATAAAATAAAATATTCAAAAATAAAGTATTCATCTCTCTCATCTTCGGCCGAGCGCAAGAGTATCCTTCCATTTCAATCGAATATGGCCAGTGTGACGTAAAATACCACGGACTAATGGATTTATGTGGCCATCTAAGTTATCTAAGTGCTTTTCAGCGCATCTAATAATTACCATTTTAAATAGCGGGACGTCCAGATCTTTGTGAATATTCGAGCTTTTGGTATACCAAGGGGGCAGTGATCATTCGTAAAATTTTATTTTGGCGCCTCTGAATTTTCTCTACGTTTGAAGCTGGGGCAGTACCCTATAGCTGTACTCCATAACACCAAATGGATTTTAATATTGATTTGTATATAAGGAGTTTACAATCTAATTTAAGTGATGAATTTCGACCAATTTTTTATTTATTTGTGCCAGTTTTGACCCAATATGCAATTTCCACGTTAAACGACGGTCAAGGTGTATACCCAAGTACTTTACATGCGTGCTTTGTGGTATTGTCTGATTATTAATGTATATAGCAGGGCCGGTCTCTCTTCGCAATGTAAAGGTTACGTGGATGCATTTTTGTTCGTTAACCTTTATTCTCCATTTCTTCAACCATTCCTTCAGTAGCGATACTTGTTCCTGTAAAAACTGCCATGCAATCTGTGGCTTCATATGTACGCTTAAAAATGCAGTGTCGTCAGCAAATGTGGAAGTATGTATGTTTTCACTTATTGGCATGTCAGCTGTAAATATCAGGTATAAAACAGGACCTAGTATGCTACCCTCAGGAACACCGGAGTTAATTTTTGGAGAAGAACTTCAAAAATTACCTTGTCTAATTACAAATTTTCTATCACTTAAATAGCTCTTCAATGTTTCATATATATTTTCTGGGAATATTTGCTTCAATTTGAGTATAAGACCTCCATGCCACACCTTATCAAAAGCTTGAGAGACATCAATGAAGAGTGCAGAACAATACTTTTTTTTCTTCGAATGCCTTTATTATTACATTAACAAGGCTATGGGTTTGCTGGATGGTACTATGTTTTCTCCTAAACCCAAATTGGTGATTTGGGATACAACCGCATTCATTCAACAAAGGTGCATGCTCGAATAATTTGGATAGGTTAGGCAAGAGACTTATCGGCCTTATCCTTACCTGGATTCGGTATCAAGGTAATGAGTGAAATTTTCCATTGTGTAGGGTAATATCTGAGCATTCATAATGAATAAAATAACTTTTACAGCTATGCTAGGTTTATTGTGAAATGTAACAATAGTTTCCTACTTCACTTCCTTTAGTTTAAATTTGTATGAATTCAAAATAAAATTCTTTTATTCAATTGAATAATTTGCTACACAAATTTAATGTAATTAATTAATTTATCACACACAACGACAATTATTCTTATTAACATAATTTTAATTCATTATGTTGTACAGAAGACCATGCTTTCATGGGTATTTAAATTACAATATTTGGTAGCATACAACTCCATTGCAGTTCAATGGATATGCATTCTCAAAATAGTCAGGAAAACGAAGATGATGATCTTTTAGCCTTTGTGTTATGTTTTAATCAAGAAGTTATTAATTTTGTGCTAATGAAAGACAAATTAAACAAAGTCGGTTATATATATACACTGAGCCACTCATAGTATCTTTTACGTAAATTACCATGTAGTCATATAGTATATTTTAAAGTTCATATGAACGTATGTATGTATGTAGGCCTACGAATATAATATAGAATGTTTTGCAATATGTACACATAATGACATTGTAACCATACGTGCTGTCATCTTAACTAAGAATCCGATAGTGCGTATGAGGAATTTCTGTATTTAAATAGTCTTCATACGCAACATACTGCTATCATCACAACCCTTCAGCCAGCATTACAACCTTGCTTCTCACACCACTTATGTTGTGCATAAGGACCTAAGCGAAGTACTTCATTATTTTCAAAAAAACACAAAATTATGAATAAAACTAATTTATAGTAAAATACGTACGCTCTTTATTTGGGTTATTACCCATAGGCTAGAGAATGAAAATCGAAGCCACAAACCCATTCTAACAGATTAAACTCTACCTTACGAATGAATTCATATTTTATTTTAATTTCGTATAAAATTTATGCAAATTAATAACGCAGTTATTTGATTGTATTGAATTGTTTGCATTCTTTTCATTAGATTTACAAAAAATAAAACCAAATATAATATTGATTTAAAGAATTTTATTTACATATGTTATATCTACAACATTAATAAATAAAATAAATTAAATTTGTGAAATAAAAACAAAAATATTTTAAATAAAAAAATTAAATTTCAATTCTAATTACACTGTGCGACAAAATAAAAAAAATTTTATTACAACCAGCTAATGACATGTTGTAAATTGTGGGTATTGTTAAGTAGAACTCAAAAATATTTTTTTATATTTCTGGCAACCTCCAAATATCTTTTATTTGACTAAAATTGTTTTTTTAATCTTTCCACACCAATTTATTGATTACCCAAATAATCCTTTCAACACAAACAAAAAAACTTTTAAAGATTGCTCGAAACATTTCAAGCTCTTCTGCAATAAAAAACTGTATTTATTAGAAATTAATTAAGATGGTATATCTGCTGTTATATCCTGCTATGGATTAACGTTTCAAAAAGTATTCTAGTCATATAAATAACTTTCAATGCAAATAAAGTTTGTAAAAGTGTAATCGCCAAATATTTCATGGGCCGAATTTACTGTAAATAGCTGCTGAATTGAATTCGTTTTAGTCCAATAGGCAGTGAATTGGCTTATTGCGTCACATATGCGTAGTTCGAACAAAAAATAATATTGTTACGTTTTTGCCTTTTTAAAAACGTTTAAAATATGAGTTCGTTGATTGCAAATATAATAAAAAAATATGTGTTTAGTTTCAATTAAACTCCTAAAACCTTAAACTTCGCACAACTTTTGTGTGCCACCGTTTACAACTTGATGAATCCAGCAATAATTTGCTTTATTCGTTATACTTCTTTACACTTCTACGCGAACAGACACAATAATAAATGGTTGGTAGATCTTTAGATGATCTTTTAAACCACGTATGTTTTCTTCACACTTAACGCGTCTTCACACAAGACTGACTGACTTCTTACTCCTCGTTACCTGTTTTGTCTTGCCTTCTTATATGCTCACGTAATCAGTCTGATGAAGGTTTTTGAAGTCGAAAGTTCTGGGTTTCGCCTTCTCGAGAATTCTATCACTGCTTCATTGTTGTTTGTGTATTTTGTTCACATTGCTTGTAGTTGTCGCTTACTTGGCTATTTTTTTCATTCATACTAATGTTGTTGGTTTACTTGTAACAATTTCGTTGTATTTGTTTGTGTAGCTTTTGCTCATTTTAATATTAAACGATGTTACACGGTTTCCTTTTTCGTAACAATATGAAAAAACATATTTCTTCGGCGACTTCCTCTGAGCAGTCTTCTGGCAAAAACTTTGAGAGTAAATAAAATTGTAATGAAAAGATTCTTAAAAATTTGTCATTCACAGTCACTCATTGATACAACACAACATGAGAGATATCATAAGCTAGGTTGTAATTTTAACTAAAGAACTGTAATGACCAACTGAGTAATAAAGTCAGTAAATTGCTGTTGTGCTTCAGCAAATTCGACTTAATAAATGCAAGCCGTAAAGGTCGCGGTTAAATCGCAGTGAAACATGCACGCTATCGTTAAATAGGATTGCTGACTGAAAAATAATTTTAATTTATTAAGCCCATGTCTAGATTAATGAACATGAAATCAAATTTGAGACGATACAAACCCACATGAGATCCGAGAGAGTCCAATGTATCCTCAAATATTACTGAATATTGATATATAAAGATATTGTTCAGGCTATCATTATCAACGGTGAACATTTTATGTCGACGATTACCAAGTTCTTTTTGTTTGAATTGTTGCCTAACCGATGACCAATGATGGCGTTACTTTTCATATGTCGCACGTCAAATTGGATACTCTAAATGAGCAATTTGAATGACTGGTCATCTTATGAGGACACCGTAAGATTTTTTCTAGTGGGGTTTTCTAAGCTACAACCTGGACTGGTAAGAGTGTCATGTAGCAAAGAAATCAAAAATTTTGGTCAACCATTAGTAAGATCTTAAAATTTCGCAAATTTCCTTATACTTAGTAGGATATCCTTTAAGTTCAAGAATTCTATTTAACCTATTTGGCATCGAATGTATCAGTTTCGCTTAGCACTTTCTGTTGATATTGGTCATTAACTCCTGAGCAAGATTTTCAGTTGATTTTTGTTTGTGGATTAGCTACTACGTAACCGTTCTTCCAAATGATGTTATAAATATTCTCTGGGACTCATATCGGGACTTTGTGCAAGAGCAATACGGCTGTCTAGACAATGGTAGGAAAATCACATCCTCACATTAGCATTGGATGGAGTTTATTAACTTCTTGGATGTAATAACCATAGCGAATGCTGAATTCTTTCGAACTTTTCGTCAATTTGTCCTTTAGAATGTTTAAATACTCTCTGATATTCATTATTACCACAATAAATTCCAAACTTGGCATATAATTTCAATTTTGACTCGCATAATTAATGCCGATAAATATGAAAAATGTTAACTTTATTGTGAAATTTTTTTTCCATTTATTTTTTATTGAATCTTCATTAATTATAAACTAACAATAATTATTCAAATCTTAAAACTAAAAAGAAAAAATTATATATTTATTTAGCCATTGCCAAATAAAATAAAATATTCAAAAATAAAGTATTCATCTCTCTCATCTTCGGCCGAGCGCAAGAGTATCCTTCCATTTCAATCGAATATGGCCAGTGTGACGTAAAATACCACGGACTAATGGATTTATGTGGCCATCTAAGTTATATAAGTGCTTTTCAGCGCATCTAATAATTACCATTTTAAATAGCGGGACGTCCAGATCTTTGTGAATATTCGAGCTTTTGGTATACCAAGGGGGCAGTGATCATTCGTAAAATTTTATTTTGGCGCCTCTGAATTTTCTCTACGTTTGAAGCTGGGGCAGTACCCAATAGCTGTACTCCATAACACCAAATGGATTTTAATATTGATTTGTATATAAGGAGTTTACAATCTAATTTAAGTGATGAATTTCGACCAATTTTTTATTTATTTGTGCCAGTTTTGACCCAATATGCAATTTCCACGTTAAACGACGGTCAAGGTGTATACCCAAGTACTTTACATGCGTGCTTTGTGGTATTGTCTGATTATTAATGCATATAGCAGGGCCGGTCTCTCTTCGCAATGTAAAGGTTACGTGGATGCATTTTTGTTCGTTAACCTTTATTCTCCATTTCTTCAACCATTCCTTCAGTAGCGATACTTGTTCCTGTAAAAACTGCCATGCAATCTGTGGCTTCATATGTACGCTTAAAAATGCAGTGTCGTCAGCAAATGTGGAAGTATGTATGTTTTCACTTATTGGCATGTCAGCTGTAAATATCAGGTATAAAACAGGACCTAGTATGCTACCCTGAGGAACACCGGAGTTAATTTTTGGAGAAGAACTTCAAAAATTACCTTGTCTAATTACAAATTTTCTATCACTTAAATAGCTCTTCAATGTTTCATATATATTTTCTGGGAATATTTGCTTCAATTTGAGTATAAGACCTCCATGCCATACCTTATCAAAAGCTTGAGAGACATCAATGAAGAGTGCAGAACAATACTTTTTTTTCTTCGAATGCCTTTATTATTACATTAACAAGGCTATGGGTTTGCTGGATGGTACTATGTTTTCTCCTAAACCCAAATTGGTGATTTGGGATACAACCGCATTCATTCAACAAAGGTGCATGCTCGAATAATTTGGATAGGTTAGGCAAGAGACTTATCGGCCTTATCCTTACCTGGATTCGGTATCAAGGTAATGAGTGAAATTTTCCATTGTGTAGGGTAATATCTGAGCATTCATAATGAATAAAATAACTTTTACAGCTATGCTAGGTTTATTGTGAAATGTAACAATAGTTTCCTACTTCACTTCCTTTAGTTTAAATTTGTATGAATTCAAAATAAAATTCTTTTATTCAATTGAATAATTTGCTACACAAATTTAATGTAATTAATTAATTTATCACACACAACGACAATTATTCTTATTAACATAATTTTAATTCATTATGTTGTACAGAAGACCATGCTTTCATGGGTATTTAAATTACAATATTTGGTAGCATACAACTCCATTGCAGTTCAATGGATATGCATTCTCAAAATAGTCAGGAAAACGAAGATGATGATCTTTTAGCCTTTGTGTTATGTTTTAATCAAGAAGTTATTAATTTTGTGCTAATGAAAGACAAATTAAACAAAGTCGGTTATATATATACACTGAGCCACTCATAGTATCTTTTACGTAAATTACCATGTAGTCATATAGTATATTTTAAAGTTCATATGAACGTATGTATGTATGTAGGCCTACGAATATAATATAGAATGTTTTGCAATATGTACACATAATGACATTGTAACCATACGTGCTGTCATCTTAACTAAGAATCCGATAGTGCGTATGAGGAATTTCTGTATTTAAATAGTCTTCATACGCAACATACTGCTAACATCACAACCCTTCAGCCAGCATTACAACCTTGCTTCTCACACCACTTATGTTGTGCATAAGGACCTAAGCGAAGTACTTCATTATTTTCAAAAAAACACAAAATTATGAATAAAACTAATTTATAGTAAAATACGTACGCTCTTTATTTGGGTTATTACCCATAGGCTAGAGAATGAAAATCGAAGCCACAAACCCATTCTAACAGATTAAACTCTACCTTACGAATGAATTCATATTTTATTTTAATTTCGTATAAAATTTATGCAAATTAATAACGCAGTTATTTGATTGTATTGAATTGTTTGCATTCTTTTCATTAGATTTACAAAAAATAAAACCAAATATAATATTGATTTAAAGAATTTTATTTACATATGTTATATCTACAACATTAATAAATAAAATAAATTAAATTTGTGAAATAAAAACAAAAATATTTTAAATAAAAAAATTAAATTTCAATTCTAATTACACTGTGCGACAAAATAAAAAAAAATTTATTACAACCAGCTAATGACATGGTGTAAATTGTGGGTATTGTTAAGTAGAACTCAAAAATATTTTTTTATATTTCTGGCAACCTCCAAATATCTTTTATTTGACTAAAATTGTTTTTTTAATCTTTCCACACCAATTTATTGATTACCCAAATAATCCTTTCAACACAAACAAAAAAACTTTTAAAGATTGCTCGAAACATTTCAAGCTCTTCTGCAATAAAAAACTGTATTTATTAGAAATTAATTAAGATGGTATATCTGCTGTTATATCCTGCTATGGATTAACGTTTCAAAAAGTATTCTAGTCATATAAATAACTTTCAATGCAAATAAAGTTTGTAAAAGTGTAATCGCCAAATATTTCATGGGCCGAATTTACTGTAAATAGCTGCTGAATTGAATTCGTTTTAGTCCAATAGGCAGTGAATTGGCTTATTGCGTCACATATGCGTAGTTCGAACAAAAAATAATATTGTTACGTTTTTGCCTTTTTAAAAACGTTTAAAATATGAAATCGTTGATTGCAAATATAATAAAAAAAATATGTGTTTAGTTTCAATTAAACTCCTAAAACCTTAAACTTCGCACAACTTTTGTGTGCCACCGTTTACAACTTGATGAATCCAACAATAATTTGCTTTATTCGTTATACTTCTTTACACTTCTACGCGAACAGACACAATAATAAATGGTTGGTAGATCTTTAGATGATCTTTTAAACCACGTATGTTTTCTTCACACTTAACGCGTCTTCACACAAGACTGACTGACTTCTTACTCCTCGTTACCTGTTTTGTCTTGCCTTCTTATATGCTCACGTAATCAGTCTGATGAAGGTTTTTGAAGTCGAAAGTTCTGGGTTTCGCCTTCTCGAGAACTCTATCACTGCTTCATTGTTGTTTGTGTATTTTGTTCACATTGCTTGTAGTTGTCGCTTACTTGGCTATTTTTTTCATTCATACTAATGTTGTTGGTATACTTGTAACAATTTCGTTGTATTTGTTTGTGTAGCTTTTGCTCATTTTAATATTAAACGATGTTACACGGTTTCCTTTTTCGTAACAATATGAAAAACATATTTCTTCGGCGACTTCCTCTGAGCAGTCTTCTGGCAAAAACTTTGAGAGTAAATAAAATTGTAATGAAAAGATTCTTAAAAATTTGTCATTCACAGTCACTCATTGATACAACACAACATGAGAGATATCATAAGCTAGGTTGTAATTTTAACTAAAGAACTGTAATGACCAACTGAGTAATAAAGTCAGTAAATTGCTGTTGTGCTTCAGCAAATTCGACTTAATAAATGCAAGCCGTAAAGGTCGCGGTTAAATCGCAGTGAAACATGCACGCTATCGTTAAATAGGATTGCTGACATCTAACGTTTTGCATTTCGTTTGGCTAACTACAAATTCATGAGGTATTTTGTGTCGTCAGGATATCGCTGAGCGCATTCCACCTATAGTTCATGGCTAATGATTTTGTAAGTAAAAATTTCTGCTAAAGAACTACATTCTGAAAGTTATTACGTTATTAAAATATCCACAATCTTTAATTTAAATTGGTTTGTAGCTCACAAATAAAGACACAAGTCAGCATTAATATTTTTAATAATTTAATATCCAACAAAATAAAATACTAATCGCTTCCCGCACTCTCTTTATTGTCATAACCCTGGGATTAAAAGTAGACTCTGCTTAATTAATTGTTTGTGGTAAACTTTGTCTCTTCATAAGAGGGTTTATTTGTAAAAAGTCATAAACTTTTCAGGTGGTATTCATATCAGATACAGTTTATGGTCATTTCGTACGTGTTAAGAATATGAAATACAAAGCCATAAGTAACTACTACACACAGAAGAATATTAAAAATCTATGCATACTCGTATAGCACAGCAAATATTAGTTATAATTAAAAAAGAAGAGAAGAATGCAAGCCTATAGGTTTTACGATTTTAGTTCGAGAATAAATTAATTGTTATTCTAACTTCTGTTAAATCTAGCTTTGAGCTATCAGACTAGAAACCTTGAATTAATTTATTGACTTGGGTAAAATGTCAAATTTAATAGAAAACAAAAAACAAATCCTGGAAAAAAGATTTTTAAAATAGAGTGACTTTTATTATTAAATGAATGTAATGGTCGACATATTTGTAGGCATATTGCTTAACCTTATTTTATTTTATCATTTCTTTTTTTTTTATCAATTTTGGATGTATCAACCTGTGGCACAAAATTATTTACTTACTCGATTAGTTAACACATTGAGTGCCGTACGTTTCCATACGACAGTGATTGTTTTTACTTAGAGCCTGTAGTTCATTTATATACGACACAGAGTGAAATTTAATGTTTTAAATAAAGAATCCTTTACTGAACATTTTTTCAAAAGGTTTTATAAAGTGAAAAAAATATGAAATATGGGCGCCAGTCCATATTTCTTTAAGAACGACATTAACCATACCCGCACTATCAACGGCGTGCTCTATATATCGATGATTTCCAACTACTTTTGCTCCATCAAGTGCAGGTGATGTGATCTGGCAAACAAGATCATGCGTTTTGATTCCTTATACTTTATTTGTGGGATTTTCTAGTGTATGCGACTAAGTCACAATCACAGCAGTATTCGTAGCCAATATTACCCATTTAATCTCCTCCAAACCTTTCACCATGACAAACTGCTCGGTGTCAACATGGATAAAACCCCGCTTGTTTTACATATGTTTGCTGTATTAAACATATGTATACATTAATGTATATTTCTTAAATATAAATAATCGTTATGTGAAATTGATTATGTTTCATTTCCATATTTTATAATACATTTCATTATATTTCATCATCATTATAATTATTCGCTATCATAACCCCGTGAATATATTTTTTCTTTTTAAATGTTTTTACTAACTTTAAATTAAACAATGCGGCCATAAATTTATATAAATACGGATTATAATTGCGATTGTAATAAATTCATAAATTTTAATGACTTTCACGCTCTCACTCGGTAAGTCAATATAAAAATTGCTCACTGGCATTTGCATATGAATATGAATTTATAATGAATGAGAAACAGTTTGTTATTAATTGATTAAAATAAATTTTAAGTGGTTATATTTATAATAATACTGCAACTTATTTTAGGCTTTTTGGGTGCCCTGGTAGTACAGTGGGTAGGGTTCGATTCCCACCAGATTCCCACTCAGGTTTGTTACCCTACACCGAGCATATGGAAGAAGTTACTCAGCTCGTATATAATTAAAATATAATTTGGAATTATATTGTAATTAATAAATAAAAAAATAAATATTTTAGGCTTTAAAAGAGAAAAACATGTTAAATGAGGAGTGTTGCAATTCTTCTCTCTTATAACCTCTTATATCACTGCCCCTGTCCAATGACGATCAATATAATTTGGCATACTGAAGTATAGCAAAAAGTATTTATTTTTATAGAATTTTTTACCACTGCCATTGGATATAGTTGCACTTTGGTCAATAATGTCAATATATAATCGGTCCAATTCAGTGCATACTAATATACATGCAACAGTTAGTCATTACAACACTTCAGCCAGGATTATGTCCTAGCTTCCCACACCACTTATATTGTCTGTTAATTTTATACACGAGTGGCGCAATCTACAGTTTAAAGTCGATTCCGAACTACAGATTTTTGAGGAACTTTTCATGGCCATTTAATTAAACAGAGTTTTTGGCAGAAATTTGCTGAGAGGAAGTCACCGAAGGAATATTTTCTCATATTTTCGTTTTGTTGGAGATGTCTGACTAGGGGTATGAACCACGGCCTTTTGTCTAATAAGTCAACTCACTACCTACTAGACTACGGCGACTTGGAGCTATTAAAAATCACCGTCTTGATTAAGGCGTTCTTTTGGGCTTTTAATCACATCTTAATAACTTAGTTATTAGTGCCCCAGAGAAATTTCAATTTTCTAAACAAATGACAAAACTTTAATTACAGTTTAAAAAAAGGTGTGGAGAAAGTGTTAAATTTATATATTCTACATGCATACCTAGCTGGTCATTACAACCTTTCAGTCACGATTCCAATTTTATTCTAAAACTATAAATTATGAACTTAGTTTTAATAGAAGGTTAACATTATTTTGTTGCTCATTGTAAGTAACTAACAAAAATTATCCCACAAGTCTTTAACCCTTTCATGCCCGAAGTTGCCTATAGGCAACATTGTACATTTTTGTTCATAAATTAGGTAATTTTTAATTTTTTTAAAAGATTTTTTTTTGCAAAACAAGCTTGGTTAAAAACGTGTAAAACCATAATACGTAGGACTCTGAATTTAATATCACTTCATATTAAGGCCATGACTAACAAACACATGTCCTTAAAAAAATTTTAGCTCTGTCCCAAAAAATTCGGGCATGAAAGGGTTAATTAATTAATCCCATAATCTCATAAAGAAAGCAATTTAACTCATACGTTTTCGAAACATTTTTGTGATTTTAAAAGGGTGTCCTTTAAGAACTTATTTTACAAATGATTCTCAAACTTAAGTCTATGTATGGACTTGTGTAAATGTGGTTGTAAGAAGACAGACTATTTTATGAAAGGCGTTTGTGAAAATATATGTAATATATGAGTGTGAATATAATAATAAATATGGTGGTTAATAGCCTATATGCAAAGCTGCCAGATTTGACGATTTATCGTCATTTTGACGATTTTTAGAAATTAAAAATTTACGTCATAGTCTTTACTTTAGTACATTAAAAACCACTTTAAGCTTTGTATTTACTTTGCAATTGTTACTATTAGAAATTTATGTTAGTAATAACAAGGAATAAAGTATTATATTTTTAAGTTACTTTCGAATACCTGTGATAATTTTCTGCATTTTATCCCCCTAAAAGCCAAAAAATGACAACTCCTTAATCACCTCGTAGTTGGGAATAATTTATCACTTGCCGTTGCAGAAAATATTAAAAATTCGAGTATAGCTTCTAATATTACCATCGGAAGAACAAAGGCAAGCGCCGTTATTTTTTTTCGTACAACCAACACTCAGGGTATGGATGGCATTGTGTTTGAACTAGGAAAATATGTTGTGGGAAGAAGGAAAGAGAGAACAGTGTTTATTGACACTAGGCTTGTATATTTTTATACCATAAGTAACTGGAAAGACCTCTGAAGGAATTGTGTTATTTTTTCTGTACGGATATGCTGGCCGAGAAAGACGAGCGTTACGTAGGAATATATGACTTTATGGAACAAGTCCATAGCGATAGAACATTAAAACACACCACATTGCAGCGATGCTCCAATGATTCAATGGAGTTCGATACACTACCGTCATTAACGAGCTACTACGGCCTCTCCTGTACACGGTAGAGAAAATAGACGTTGAGGCACCGACCCATCCATGAGAGTTGTATTCCATTCTCGGTCGGTTATAAATGATGTAAATAGTAAGATCAGATGAAAAGATCTTAAGAAGGAACTGAAAGAGCTGAAAAATTTGTCGGATGCAGCCAACATTACACTGAATTTTCATGCTCAGAATGTCAAGAGCTTCTGACTCCTTAATATTTACACCACCCGTAGATTAAGATGATGCAATATTATTACTACGCTCATCTGCGAATAAACAACACTGGGATAGATTGTTTAAACCTTAAACAATTTTTTCCTGAAAATGATATAAAATTTCTACAATTTTGAAAAAATTTTATAAATGAAGATGAGGGACGCTAGATTTTTATTTCTAGCAAATTTTTTTTAAATGTTTTATTTTTGAACTCAGATATGAACATACATTGACTTTATATGTTTTACTAAAATAGAAATAATTTTGTTTGCTAAAAACTTTTAATTTATTTATATATTTTTCCTGACGATTTGTTTATGATTTCAATAAACGTCTTTGTCGATTTTGACGATTTTTTCTCAAATATTTGATGATTTGGTGCCTCATTTATCTGTCACCTATGCTTATATGTCACTTACATGCTTTCACACGTAATTAATTAAATATTATTAAAAAAATTTAACTGAATTTAATCTCTTGTTTTAACCCTTTCCCTACCATACGATAATAAGAGGAATGATTCATTAGATATTCAAAAGCTATACTTTAAAACCAAATTAACAAAACCAATAGTGGCTTGTCCGTTTTTTCTTGGGACATATTAGATATAAATTTTTTCTTTCGTTAAAATTAAGACAAAAGCACTTGCTTTTAGTATTTTAGGAACTCATAGGTATTTTTTAATAAAATTAAATATTTGCTACAAAAAAGTATACATATCGAATTCAGATAACCAGAACTCATTACATGATATCCCTTAAATTTTTAAATTGTATCATGTGCTCCTCGATCAATGGTTGTTTGCTGTTTTTATGAGCATCAGGAACATTTTCGTTGTTACTTAACATCTGATGTGCAAGGTACCCCGTATCGATTTATGAAGACTAGTAATATCCAAATTATGGCGCAATATAGAATTCTCGACCATTTTTATGAGAATATCGAATTTATTTTCTATGACCAACTGGCGCCTGAAAGGATATGTTACGGCAGGCCGAATTTCATTAATCGGGTTGTTAATGGCCAATTCTGTAAGTAAGTAAACTATGTTTCGAATGTCTTCTTCATACACTTTTGCTGTGAGTCTGCAACATTTTTTCATCATCTTTTTTGAAATATAGTTTCTTTAAAGCAATATAAAGTTTTAGTTTTTTACTTTCAATCGTTCGTTTTATTTCTCTTGTTAGTTATCAACTTTGAGTTTTAAATGGCAACATATTTTCAGCTGAAAGGTCGATCTATTTAAATTGTCTATGATATCGTCAAGCTTTTTGGCCTGTGTGCCACTGTTCACAACTTGATGTAAACGACAACAATTGCTTTGTTTCTTGTTCTGCTTTACACTCGTTTGCCTAAACAATAATACAATAATTCACATAAGACTGACTGAATTCTTTCTGATCCGTTGCTTGCTTTGTTTTGCCTTTTATATCGCAGGGTAAAGAGTCTAATAGATGCTCTTGAAGGAGAATGACTTTGCCTTCGCGATATCTCTATAAATGTAAACATGTTGTTTTCGTTATTGTTGCTTGTGTATTTTGTTTACATTTGTATTTGCAGTGTTGGTGTTATAAATATTTTAGTTTATTAGTTGATCATGTAAACAAGTCCATTGTTTTGTTTTTGTAGCTTTTGTTTATCATTTTAATAACACCATTTCCATTTTCCTAACAATATTTAATTGGACAAACCACATGTACGATATTATATTGCACAGTATAAGAAATGATAAAAAAATCATATTGAGATAAGTCAATAGAAAGGTCAAAGGAATATTATTAGCTTTCATATTTACGTTCATTGGTGATTGTGCATTCAAAGTGAACAGAAGTCGTCTGCAACTTCAGTATTTTGAAAACCAAACGAAATAAAAAATAAAACAAAGAAAATAAATCCTAAAATATACAAACAATTTACTAAATAAAAAAGAACAGTTTGATAATTAAAAACAATTTGTAAACAATTAGCTAAAAACAAACAAGAAAGAAGATCAAATAAAAAACAAATACACTAACTGGTCAAGCAAGTTTCTTAATCCCTATACCTTATTAGGGATTAAGAATGAAAACAAATAGTGATGATGATTCCAGTTCAAGTGATGATAATTTGCTTAACTGGCAAAATGTAATATCAAAACGAAAAAAAATTTTTAAACCAACAAATATTGAAAATAGGCATAAGAGATTTGATGAGCCTGGTTCTTCGAATGTAAATAAATTTGCTACTCTTGCAGATGATGAAGAAAATGATAATGATGATGATAATATGGAAAATGAGAAAATTATTAAACCGCCACCTATGTTTGTGAATAATGTAACAAATATAAATAAAATGATCAAATGCATTTGTAGTGTGATTTCTGGTAATGAGTTTAATTATAAAAGTTTAAATGACGGTCAGGTTAAACTTAATATAAAGTCTGTTGATGCGTATCGGAAGTTAACTAAATATTTTGACTCCAACAAATTAAGTTACCATACTTACCAGTTAAAGAGTGATCGCGCTTACATATTCGTCATCAAGGGTCTGCATCATACTACTAATGTAGAGGATATAAAAGCCGACCTTCTACTTAAAGGTCATACTGTAAGGTTTGTTACTAACGTAAAAAGCAAATTCTCTAAAAATCCCTTACCAATGTTTTACGTGGATATCGATCCGAGCCCAAATAATAAAAAAGTATTTGAAATACGGGAAGTTAACCGATACGTCGTACAAATTGACCAATGTCACCGCTGCCAGCAGTATGGGCACACGAAATCGTATTATAAAAGGCCGTTCGTATGTGTCAAATGTGGACTTGGACATCCTTCGTCTGATTGCCCTAAGGAAGCTGAAACCCCTCCCAGATGCGTTCACTGTTTACAGCAACATACTGCTAGCTATAGAGGGTGCGAAATTTACCAAAAGCTTTTAAAGAAGAGGTTAGCTAATAGGCGGCCAGTTGTAAATAACCAATTTTCATTTAATGAGAATGACTTTCCTAGCTTACACCCAAACTATAAACAGTCACAAGGTAGGACTTATACCAATACCAATAATTTTACACCTGGTGAAACATATGCAAATGTTGGTAGCCAGAATGTAAACAACAGTATTTTTAAAAACATAGAAAATCTTTTAAATAAGCAAATTGAATTAACCAATACGCTAATGAACATGATGTCACTCCTTATAAACAAATTATGCAAGCAAACCTGAGATAGCTGTATGGAATGCAAATGGAATTATTAATAAACTAAACGAAATTGAATTTTTTATGAAGTCTAAACAAATTGACATTTTTCTTATATCTGAAACGCATTTAACTGACAGATCTTACGTTAGAATTAAAGGATACGATTTTGTTTTCACCAACCATCCTGATAACACATCTCATGCTGGAGCTGGCTTATTTATAAAATCGACTATTCATTACGAAATTGCTGTAGAACCTGTAAAAACTTTTTGCAAGCCGCTGGTGTCAAAATAGTCTGCAACAGTAGACCTATAAATATTTATTCTATATATTTTACACCTAGGCATAGCGTAAAATCTGACGATTACGAAAGTTTTTCAAGAGTTTAGGACATTGTTTCATAGTTGCCGGGGATTTCAATGCTAAACAAACCTGGTGGGGCTCTAGACTAATTAATCCTAAAGGTAAAAATCTATATGATTGTATTTTAGGAAACAATCTTAAAACCTTATCAGGAAATAGTCCAACTTATTGGCCCTCAGACCCCACCAAAATTCCGGATCTACTTGATTTCGTAGTTTATGATGGTATTTCCAGGTACTCTCTTGATATTTTAAACGATGATAGTCTTAGTTCCGATCACACTCCACTCATTGTCAACGACAATGCCAATGTAAAGATAGTTCCAAATAAGATTAAATTAATTAGGAGACACATATTGGATGAATATAGTCGGCTAATAGAAAATAATTTAAGCCTCAACATGGCGATCAAATCTGGGGATGATTTGGATGACGCAGTTGAAATACTCACTTCCTCCGTACACGAAGCTGCTGTTTTATCTACTCCCACTTTGCGGTTTTCTCAGAATATGGGATCTAAAGTTCGAGCTTCAGCAACAGCATGGGAACTGATAAGACAATCGAGGCGGTTGAGAAAAATTTGGCATCGTACAAGAAATCCAACTGACAAAACAAATTGGAATCTGGCTATTAAACTGTGCTCAGAATTCTTGGCGAAGGAAAGAAATGAAAATATTAGTCAGTTTTTAAAAAATTTAAAGCCACATAATAAAAACAAAGAATTTGAGCTGTATAATGCTACCAAATATCTAAAACGTCCTGCAAAAAGTAACGTTCCGATCAGAAATGAGCTTGGCATTTGGTGTAGTAATGACGTGGAGAAATATGTAGCCTTTGCAGATCATTTGAAGCAAACGTTTAAACCAAACTCCATCAATGTAGATGATAATAGCATTCTAATTTTTTTAGATGTGGCGTGCCAAATGGATTTCCCATTAAAAAGTATATCTCCAAATGAAACCAAAGCGGAAGTAATGGCGTTGAACAACAAAAAGAGCCCAGGTTATGATAAAATAGATGCAACTGCTTACCAAGAAAAGGAATAGTTTTCCTGACATTAATATTTAACGCAATATTAAGATTGCAGCATTTTCCATCCCAATGGATAGTTGCTGAGATAATAATGGTTTTGAAACCAGGCATGGCAGTAAATAATATATCTTCCTATAGGCCAATTAGCCTACTGCCTATATTTTCAAAAATATTTGAAAGGCTCCTACTAAATCGCTTACTACCTGTCTTGAAAAAAAACAAGATAATTCCGGATCATCAATTTGGCTTTCGACTAAAGCATGGTACTCCTGAACAATGCCACCGTATTTGTAAAGTTATTTCTGATGCTCTTGAAAAGAAGAAATACTGTTCCGCTGTTTTTTTAGATATACAACAGGCATTCGATAAAGTCTGGCATGCAGGGTTGTTGTATAAGTTAAAGCTGCTCTTCCCTGCCCCATTTTATATGTTTTTCTTATCGTATTTGAGTAATCGATATTTTTACGTCAAAATTAACGTACCAAATGCATCAAATTGAAGCCGGTATTCCTCAGGGCAGCGTTCTTGGTCCTGTTTTATATAACATTTTTACATATGATATGCCATTTACAGAAGGTGTAACAATAGCAACATACGCTGATGACACAGCGTTTTTATCATCACATTTAATAGCGTCCGAAGCTTCAAGTAGACTACAAATACAGATATCCTTCAGTCTTGGCTTAAAAGACAATTTATTTAATTCTTATGTTTTTTGGTTAAATTTAACCAAGTTTACTCAGCTTAAATATAATTCTCTAACCAAACGGGAAATATCTTGTATAAACCATAATTTGGTTTTATGATTGTCTTTCTTTATTTAAATGTTATTTAATGTTGGTTAAAATTGCTCACCAAACTTTAAACTTTAACCTTTATGTCAACAGATACATACCCGGGTATGTTTCGTGTTTTTAAATCGCCGTATCTTAGGAAGTAATAACTGTATTAACCTGAAATTTCCTGATATCCTCATTAGTAGTGTTGTCTACCTTATTTCTAGACTTGATTAAAAATGGCGGATGGGTGTAAAAGATGTGACCATTTTGTGATTCCTATCCCTTACGTCAACAGTTGCATACCTGGGTATGTATAATGAAATATATGAAAATATTTTGATATTTGATGTTTATTGGATTTAATTTGCAAGTTCTTAATAAAAAGATTAAAATTCAATCAAATACAGGAAGACATAAAAAATATTAAACGCTAATTTTTCTTAAATGCATTTATTACATTGCGGCATATACATAACTTGAATGAGCGGCACATACGGCTTGTTGCATAACGTGCAGGATTTGCTGGTTGACAGACGTTTTGTACATAAGTGGCAATTACCTTTTACTTTCATTCTGCCAGTGCTGTCAGGTTCTTCTACGCTTTTATCTGCAGCATCTCTTACGCTCAAAGATTCCTCACATATGTCTTCAATAGCATTGCGTGTTGAAAATATTTTTATATTTTTGTTTCTTGTGGAAACTTTCAACATTGGGTTATTCTCAACGTAAATTGTGGGCAACGCGGTCTATTATATTGTAGAATAAAGCCAAGGGCCATCTATTTGTTCGTCGCCTTGCCAATATTCTATCCACATTATCGACGCCACCTTTATATTTGTTGTAATCCAAGATCTAGAGTGACTTTTTCTTTGGACCTTGCACTTCGTATGAACAATGCAAGAAGTATAACCGACTTAATTTTTTTTTTTTTTTTTGATGTGAGAGCACAAGGTAATATTGTTACTGAAATCCATTAGATAAAGTGAAATATAGTGGTACAAACACTTGTCTTCTGTTCACTGTAACTAACATTGATAAACTGCTGTCCATCATTAAACTTTTCGCAACGTTATCTGTTGCGAAGAAATTATCACAAACAATATTCTGTCCACTTCCACGACAATGATTGACGAAGAAGTCTTCCACTACGTTCTCGGCTACCATTTTTTCCCGGATGCCGCCAATCCAGTATAAATTTGTCCCTTCATTGGATAGGATGAGACGGAGTCACATACCCACCATACTTTAATTCCGTAATTGGCGGGTTTCGATGGTATGTATTTTGTAAACCCAGTACCACGTTTGGACCTGCTACGAAATTGCTGCGTAGATTACCATTGAATATTAAAAATAAGTCCGTTATGGCTGCAGCTTTGTCAGTTTTTTACGCTGTTGACGTGTGTTTCAGTTGTCGGAAAGTATAAAGTGGCTTATATCCCAAAAACGCCGCACGCTTATAGGAGCTCGATAGAAGGGATGTGAGGTCGTTTTCCATAAGTCTTTAGTATGTACGTAACCAGAGTGCTTTACACAACCCAACAAGTAATTAAAACCAAATCAACACAAAAATAAGCTTAAAAACAAAAGAAATTCCATATAAAATGTATGAACATACCCGGGTATGCTTCTGTTGACGTATACATAATTTTTTATCTGTTGACATAAAGGTTAATATCAACTGAGGTGCGGTAAGAAATTTCAACCGCTAGAGTGTGCATAATCATTTCAACTACACGCACGACAAAAATCTTAATAAGTTGAAAAACTTTTCTGTCAGAATTTAAGTTTTTTTTTTTTGTTTTTAATGTTTCTTAATTAATCTTAAAACTCAATAACATGAATGAAAACTTCTTTTCGACATTAATATTGTGCTTGAGAAACTGAAAATAAAACCACAGGCCTTCATAAACATTCATAGCAAAACTAAAGTAAATAATTTTCATTTTTTGTTACAAAACTAAAGCTGTTGTCACAATAAAAAAAACTTATTAAATTCTTTTTAAATCATAGTTTGTAGACTTTTATTCCTTTAAAACCTTTTTAATTATTATGTTGTTTTGTTTCACATTTATACCCAGACATTATAAGGGTAAAACAGATCGGTATACACGTTTATAAAGCAACTGGACCCCATTATACACCAAATTTGGAAATGTTCTTTAGTAATGAATTCGCTGGGGTCGAATTTATGTGGTCTTCCAACAGGGACGTGCGAACTTTGGCCATTTCGTTGATACTAAGTCGGTCCGACTCTAATTTGTAATGAAAAATAATTTTAATTTATTAAGCCCATGTCTAGATTAATGAACATGAAATCAAATTTGAGACGATACAGAGAGTCCAATGTATCCTCAAATATTACTGAATATTGATATATAAAGATATTGTTCAGGCTATCATTATCAACGGTGAACATTTTATGTCGACGATTACCAAGTTCTTTTTGTTTGAATTGTTGCCTAACCGATGACCAATTTGAATGACTGGTCATCTTATGAGGACACCGTAAGATTTTTTCTAGCGGGGTTTTCTAAGCTACAACCTGGACTGGTAAGAGTGTCATGTAGCAAAGAAATCAAAAATTTTGGTGAACCATTAGTAAGATCTTAAAATTTCGCAAATTTCCTTATACTTAGTAGGATATCCTTTAAGTTCAAGAATTCTATTTAACCTATTTGGCATCGAATGTATCAGTTTCGCTTAGCACTTTCTGTTGATATTGGTCATTAACTCATGAGCAAGATTTTCAGTTGATTTTTGTTTGTGGATTAGCTACTACGTAACCGTTCTTCCAAATGATGTTATAAATATTCTCTGGGACTCATATCGGGACTTTGTGCAAGAGCAATACGGCTGTCTAGACAATGGTAGGAAAATCACATCCTCACATTAGCATTGGATGGAGTTTATTAACTTCTTGGATGTAATAACCATAGCGAATGCTGAATTCTTTCGAACTTTTCGTCAATTTGTCCTTTAGAATGTTTAAATACTCTCTGATATTCATTATTACCACAATAAATTCCAAACTTGGCATATAATTTCAATTTTGACTCGCATAATTAATGCCGATAAATATGAAAAATGTTAACTTTATTGTGAAATTTTTTTTCCATTTATTTTTTATTGAATCTTCATTAATTATAAACTAACAATAATTATTCAAATCTTAAAACTAAAAAGAAAAAATTATATATTTATTTAGCCATTGCCAAATAAAATAAAATATTCAAAAATAAAGTATTCATCTCTCTCATCTTCGGCCGAGCGCAAGAGTATCCTTCCATTTCAATCGAATATGGCCAGTGTGACGTAAAATACCACGGACTAATGGATTTATGTGGCCATCTAAGTTATCTAAGTGCTTTTCAGCGCATCTAATAATTACCATTTTAAATAGCGGGACGTCCAGATCTTTGTGAATATTCGAGCTTTTGGTATACCAAGGGGGCAGTGATCATTCGTAAAATTTTATTTTGGTGCCTCTGAATTTTCTCTACGTTTGAAGCTGGGGCAGTACCCAATAGCTGTACTCCATAACACCAAATGGATTTTAATATTGATTTGTATATAAGGAGTTTACAATCTAATTTAAGTGATGAATTTCGACCAATTTTTTATTTATTTGTACCAGTTTTGACCCAATATGCAATTTCCACGTTAAACGACGGTCAAGGTGTATACCCAAGTACTTTACATGCGTGCTTTGTGGTATTGTCTGATTATTAATGCATATAGCAGGGCCGGTCTCTCTTCGCAATGTAAAGGTTACGTGGATGCATTTTTGTTCGTTAACCTTTATTCTCCATTTCTTCAACCATTCCTTCAGTAGCGATACTTGTTCCTGTAAAAACTGCCATGCAATCTGTGGCTTCATATGTACGCTTAAAAATGCAGTGTCGTCAGCAAATGTGGAAGTATGTATGTTTTCACTTATTGGCATGTCAGCTGTAAATATCAGGTATAAAACAGGACCTAGTATGCTACCCTGAGGAACACCGGAGTTAATTTTTGGAGAATAACTTCAAAAATTACCTTGTCTAATTACAAATTTTCTATCACTTAAATAGCTCTTCAATGTTTCATATATATTTTCTGGGAATATTTGCTTCAATTTGAGTATAAGACCTCCATGCCACACCTTATCAAAAGCTTGAGAGACATCAATGAAGAGTGCAGAACAATACTTTTTTTTCTTCGAATGCCTTTATTATTACATTAACAAGGCTATGGGTTTGCTGGATGGTACTTTGTTTTCTCCTAAACCCAAATTGGTGATTTGGGATACAACCGCATTCATTCAACGAAGGTGCATGCTCGAATAATTTGGATAGGTTAGGCAAGAGACTTATCGGCCTTATCCTTACCTGGATTCGGTATCAAGGTAATGAGTGAAATTTTCCATTGTGTAGGGTAATATCTGAGCATTCATAATGAATAAAATAACTTTTACAGCTATGCTAGGTTTATTGTGAAATGTAACAATAGTTTCCTACTTCACTTCCTTTAGTTTAAATTTGTATGAATTCAAAATAAAATTCTTTTATTCAATTGAATAATTTGCTACACAAATTTAATGTAATTAATTAATTTATCACACACAACGACAATTATTCTTATTAACATAATTTTAATTCATTATGTTGTACAGAAGACCATGCTTTCATGGGTATTTAAATTACAATATTTGGTAGCATACAACTCCATTGCAGTTCAATGGATATGCATTCTCAAAATAGTCAGGAAAACGAAGATGATGATCTTTTAGCCTTTGTGTTATGTTTTAATCAAGAAATTATTAATTTTGTGCTAATGAAAGACAAATTAAACAAAGTCGGTTATATATATACACCGAGCCACTCATAGTATCTTTTACGTAAATTACCATGTAGTCATATAGTATATTTTAAAGTTCATATGAACGTATGTATGTATGTAGGCCTACGAATATAATATAGAATGTTTTGCAATATGTATACATAATGACATTGTAACCATACGTGCTGTCATCTTAACTAAGAATCCGATAGTGCGTATGAGGAATTTCTGTATTTAAATAGTCTTCATACGCAACATACTGCTATCATCACAACCCTTCAGCCAGCATTACAACCTTTCTTCTCACACCACTTATGTTGTGCATAAGGACCTAAGCGAAGTACTTCATTATTTTCAAAAAAACACAAAATTATGAATAAAACTAATTTATAGTAAAATACGTACGCTCTTTATTTGGGTTATTACCCATAGGCTAGAGAATGAAAATCGAAGCCACAAACCCATTCTAACAGATTAAACTCTACCTTACGAATGAATTCATATTTTATTTTAATTTCGTATAAAATTTATGCAAATTAATAACGCAGTTATTTGATTGTATTGAATTGTTTGCATTCTTTTCATTAGATTTACAAAAAATAAAACCAAATATAATATTGATTTAAAGAATTTTATTTACATATGTTATATCTACAACATTAATAAATAAAATAAATTAAATTTGTGAAATAAAAACAAAAATATTTTAAATAAAAAAATTAAATTTCAATTCTAATTACACTGTGCGACAAAATAAAAAAAATTTTATTACAACCAGCTAATGACATGGTGTAAATTGTGGGTATTGTTAAGTAGAACTCAAAAATATTTTTTTATATTTCTGGCAACCTCCAAATATCTTTTATTTGACTAAAATTGTTTTTTTAATCTTTCCACACCAATTTATTGATTACCCAAATAATCCTTTCAACACAAACAAAAAAACTTTTAAAGATTGCTCGAAACATTTCAAGCTCTTCTGCAATAAAAAACTGTATTTATTAGAAATTAATTAAGATGGTATATCTGCTGTTATATCCTGCTATGGATTAACGTTTCAAAAAGTATTCTAGTCATATAAATAACTTTCAATGCAAATAAAGTTTGTAAAAGTGTAATCGCCAAATATTTCATGGGCCGAATTTACTGTAAATAGCTGCTGAATTGAATTCGTTTTAGTCCAATAGGCAGTGAATTGGCTTATTGCGTCACATATGCGTAGTTCGAACAAAAAATAATATTGTTACGTTTTTGCCTTTTTAAAAACGTTTAAAATATGAAATCGTTGATTGCAAATATAATAAAAAAATATGTGTTTAGTTTCAATTAAACTCCTAAAACCTTAAACTTCGCACAACTTTTGTGTGCCACCGTTTACAACTTGATGAATCCAACAATAATTTGCTTTATTCGTTATACTTCTTTACACTTCTACGCGAACAGACACAATAATAAATGGTTGGTAGATCTTTAGATGATCTTTTAAACCACGTATGTTTTCTTCACACTTAACGCGTCTTCACACAAGACTGACTGACTTCTTACTCCTCGTTACCTGTTTTGTCTTGCCTTCTTATATGCTCACGTAATCAGTCTGATGAAGGTTTTTGAAGTCGAAAGTTCTGGGTTTCGCCTTCTCGAGAACTCTATCACTGCTTCATTGTTGTTTGTGTATTTTGTTCACATTGCTTGTAGTTGTCGCTTACTTGGCTATTTTTTTCATTCATACTAATGTTGTTGGTTTACTTGTAACAATTTCGTTGTATTTGTTTGTGTAGCTTTTGCTCATTTTAATATTAAACGATGTTACACGGTTTCCTTTTTCGTAACAATATGAAAAAACATATTTCTTCGGCGACTTCCTCTGAGCAGTCTTCTGGCAAAAACTTTGAGAGTAAATAAAATTGTAATGAAAAGATTCTTAAAAATTTGTCATTCACAGTCACTCATTGATACAACACAACATGAGAGATATCATAAGCTAGGTTGTAATTTTAACTAAAGAACTGTAATGACCAACTGAGTAATAAAGTCAGTAAATTGGTGTTGTGCTTCAGCAAATTCGACTTAATAAATGCAAGCCGTAAAGGTCGCGGTTAAATCGCAGTGAAACATGCACGCTATCGTTAAATAGGATTGCTGACATCTAACGTTTTGCATTTCGTTTGGCTAACTACAAATTCATGATGTATTTTGTGTCGTCAGGATATCGCTGAGAGCATTCCACCTATAGTTCATGGCTAATGATTTTGTAAGTAAAAATTTCTGCTAAAGAACTACATTCTGAAAGTTATTACGTTATTAAAATATCCACAATCTTTAATTTAAATTGGTTTGTAGCTCACAAATAAAGACACAAGTCAGCATTAATATTTTTAATAATTTAATATCCAACAAAATAAAATACTAATCGCTTCCCGCACTCTCTTTATTGTCATAACCCTGGGATTAAAAGTAGACTCTGCTTAATTAATTGTTTGTGGTAAACTTTGTCTCTTCATAAGAGGACTTTATTTCAGGGTTTATTTGTAAAAAGTCATAAACTTTTCAGGTGGTATTCATATCAGATACAGTTTATGGTCATTTCGTACGTGTTAAGAATATGAAATACAAAGCCATAAGTAACTACTACACACAGAAGAATATTAAAAATCTATGCATACTCGTATAGCACAGCAAATATTAGTTATAATTAAAAAAGAAGAGAAGAATGCAAGCCTATAGGTTTTACGATTTTAGTTCGAGAATAAATTAATTGTTATTCTAACTTCTGTTAAATCTAGCTTTGAGCTATCAGACTAGAAACCTTGAATTAATTTATTGACTTGGGTAAAATGTCAAATTTAACAGAAAACAAAAAACAAATCCTGGAAAAAAGATTTTTAAAATAGAGTGACTTTTATCATTAAATGAATGTAATGGTCGACATATTTGTAGGCATATTGCTTAACCTTATTTTATTTTATCATTTCTTTTTTTTTATCAATTTTGGATGTATCAACCTGTGGCACAAAATTATTTACTTACTCGATTAGTTAACACATTGAGTGCCGTACGTTTCCATACGACAGTGATTGTTTTTACTTAGAGCCTGTAGTTCATTTATATACGACACAGAGTGAAATTTAATGTTTTAAATAAAGAATCCTTTACTGAACATTTTTTCGAAAGGTTTTATAAAGTGAAAAAAATATGAAATATGGGCGCCAGTCCATATTTCTTTAAGAACGACATTAACCATACCCGCACTATCAACGGCGTGCTCTATATATCGATGATTTCCAACTACTTTTGCTCCATCAAGTGCAGGTGATGTGATCTGGCAAACAAGATCATGCGTTTTGATTCCTTATACTTTATTTGTGGGATTTTCTAGTGTATGCGACTAAGTCACAATCACAGCAGTATTCGTAGCCAATATTACCCATTTAATCTCCTCCAAACCTTTCACCATGACAAACTGCTCGGTGTCAACATGGATAAAACCCCGCTTGTTTTACATATGTTTGCTGTATTAAACATATGTATACATTAATGTATATTTCTTAAATATAAATAATCGTTATGTGAAATTGATTATGTTTCATTTCCATATTTTATAATACATTTCATTATATTTCATCATCATTATAATTATTCGCTATCATAACCCCGTGAATATATTTTTTCTTTTTAAATGTTTTTACTAACTTTAAATTAAACAATGCGGCCATAAATTTATATAAATACGGATTATAATTGCGATTGTAATAAATTCATAAATTTTAATGACTTTCACGCTCTCACTCGGTAAGTCAATATAAAAATTGCTCACTGGCATTTGCATATGAATATGAATTTATAATGAATGAGAAACAGTTTGTTATTAATTGATTAAAATAAATTTTAAGTGGTTATATTTATAATAATACTGCAACTTATTTTAGGCTTTTTGGGTGCCCTGGTAGTACAGTGGGTAGGGTTCGATTCCCACCAGATTCCCACTCAGGTTTGTTACCCTACACCGAGCATATGGAAGAAGTTACTCAGCTCGTATATAATTAAAATATAATTTGGAATTATATTGTAATTAATAAATAAAAAAATAAATATTTTAGGCTTTAAAAGAGAAAAACATGTTAAATGAGGAGTGTTGCAATTCTTCTCTCTTATAACCTCTTATATCACTGCCCCTGTCCAATGACGATCAATATAATTTGGCATACTGAAGTATAGCAAAAAGTATTTATTTTTATAGAATTTTTTACCACTGCCATTGGATATAGTTGCACTTTGGTCAATAATGTCAATATATAATCGGTCCAATTCAGTGCATACTAATATACATGCAACAGTTAGTCATTACAACACTTCAGCCAGGATTATGTCCTAGCTTCCCACACCACTTATATTGTCTGTTAATTTTATACACGAGTGGCGCAATCTACAGTTTAAAGTCGATTCCGAACTACAGATTTTTGAGGAACTTTTCATGGCCATTTAATTAAACAGAGTTTTTGGCAGAAATTTGCTGAGAGGAAGTCACCGAAGGAATATTTTCTCATATTTTCGTTTTGTTGGAGATGTCTGACTAGGGGTATGAACCACGGCCTTTTGTCTAATAAGTCAACTCACTACCTACTAGACTACGGCGACTTGGAGCTATTAAAAATCACCGTCTTGATTAAGACGTTCTTTTGGGCTTTTAATCACATCTTAATAACTTAGTTATTAGTGCCCCAGAGAAATTTCAATTTTCTAAATAAATGACAAAACTTTAATTACAGTTTAAAAAAAGGTGTGGAGAAAGTGTTAAATTTATATATTCTACATGCATACCTAGCTGGTCATTACAACCTTTCAGTCACGATTCCAATTTTATTCTAAAACTATAAATTATGAACTTAGTTTTAATAGAAGGTTAACATTATTTTGTTGCTCATTGTAAGTAACTAACAAAAATTATCCCACAAGTCTTTAACCCTTTCATGCCCGAAGTTGCCTATAGGCAACATTGTACATTTTTGTTCATAAATTAGGTAATTTTTAATTTTTTTAAAAGATTTTTTTTTGCAAAACAAGCTTGGTTAAAAACGTGTAAAACCATAATACGTAGGACTCTGAATTTAATATCACTTCATATTAAGGCCATGACTAACAAACACATGTCCTTAAAAAAATTTTAGCTCTGTCCCAAAAAATTCGGGCATGAAAGGGTTAATTAATTAATCCCATAATCTCATAAAGAAAGCAATTTAACTCATACGTTTTCGAAACATTTTTGTGATTTTAAAAGGGTGTCCTTTAAGAACTTATTTTACAAATGATTCTCAAACTTAAGTCTATGTATGGACTTGTGTAAATGTGGTTGTAAGAAGACAGACTATTTTATGAAAGGCGTTTGTGAAAATATATGTAATATATGAGTGTGAATATAATAATAAATATGGTGGTTAATAGCCTATATGCAAAGCTGCCAGATTTGACGATTTATCGTCATTTTGACGATTTTTAGAAATTAAAAATTTACGTCATAGTCTTTACTTTAGTACATTAAAAACCACTTTAAGCTTTGTATTTACTTTGCAATTGTTACTATTAGAAATTTATGTTAGTAATAACAAGGAATAAAGTATTATATTTTTAAGTTACTTTCGAATACCTGTGATAATTTTCTGCATTTTATCCCCCTAAAAGCCAAAAAATGACAACTCCTTAATCACCTCGTAGTTGGGAATAATTTATCACTTGCCGTTGCAGAAAATATTAAAAATTCGAGTATAGCTTCTAATATTACCATCGGAAGAACAAAGGCAAGCGCCGTTATTTTTTTTTCGTACAACCAACACTCAGGGTATGGATGGCATTGTGTTTGAACTAGGAAAATATGTTGTGGGAAGAAGGAAAGAGAGAACAGTGTTTATTGACATTAGGCTTGTATATTTTTATACCATAAGTAACTGGAAAGACCTCTGAAGGAATTGTGTTATTTTTTCTGTACGGATATGCTGGCCGAGAAAGACGAGCGTTACGTAGGAATATATGACTTTATGGAACAAGTCCATAGCGATAGAACTTTAAAACACACCACATTGCAGCGATGCTCCAATGATTCAATGGAGTTCGATACACTACCGTCATTAACGAGCTACTACGGCCTCTCCTGTACACGGTAGAGAAAATAGACGTTGAGGCACCGACCCATCCATGAGAGTTGTATTCCATTCTCGGTCGGTTATAAATGATGTAAATAGTAAGATCAGATGAAAAGATCTTAAGAAGGAACTGAAAGAGCTGAAAAATTTGTCGGATGCAGCCAACATTACACTGAATTTTCATGCTCAGAATGTCAAGAGCTTCTGACTCCTTAATATTTACACCACCCGTAGATTAAGATGATGCAATATTATTACTACGCTCATCTGCGAATAAACAACACTGGGATAGATTGTTTAAACCTTAAACAATTTTTTCCTGAAAATGATATAAAATTTCTACAATTTTGAAAAAATTTTATAAATGAAGATGAGGGACGCTAGATTTTTATTTCTAGCAAATTTTTTTTAAATGTTTTATTTTTGAACTCAGATATGAACATACATTGACTTTATATGTTTTACTAAAATAGAAATAATTTTGTTTGCTAAAAACTTTTAATTTATTTATATATTTTTCCTGACGATTTGTTTATGATTTCAATAAACGTCTTTGTCGATTTTGACGATTTTTTCTCAAATATTTGATGATTTGGTGCCTCATTTATCTGTCACCTATGCTTATATGTCACTTACATGCTTTCACACGTAATTAATTAAATATTATTAAAAAAATTTAACTGAATTTAATCTCTTGTTTTAACCCTTTCCCTACCATACGATAATAAGAGGAATGATTCATTAGATATTCAAAAGCTATACTTTAAAACCAAATTAACAAAACCAATAGTGGCTTGTCCGTTTTTTCTTGGGACATATTATATATAAATTTTTTCTTTCGTTAAAATTAAGACAAAAGCACTTGCTTTTAGTATTTTAGGAACTCATAGGTATTTTTTAATAAAATTAAATATTTGCTACAAAAAAGTATACATATCGAATTCAGATAACCAGAACTCATTACATGATATCCCTTAAATTTTTAAATTGTATCATGTGCTCCTCGATCAATGGTTGTTTGCTGTTTTTATGAGCATCAGGAACATTTTCGTTGTTACTTAACATCTGATGTGCAAGGTACCCCGTATCGATTTATGAAGACTAGTAATATCCAAATTATGGCGCAATATAGAATTCTCGACCATTTTTATGAGAATATCGAATTTATTTTCTATGACCAACTGGCGCCTGAAAGGATATGTTACGGCAGGCCGAATTTCATTAATCGGGTTGTTAATGGCCAATTCTGTAAGTAAGTAAACTATGTTTCGAATGTCTTCTTCATACACTTTTGCTGTGAGTCTGCAACATTTTTTCATCATCTTTTTTGAAATATAGTTTCTTTAAAGCAATATAAAGTTTTAGTTTTTTACTTTCAATCGTTCGTTTTATTTCTCTTGTTAGTTATCAACTTTGAGTTTTAAATGGCAACATATTTTCAGCTGAAAGGTCGATCTATTTAAATTGTCTATGATATCGTCAAGCTTTTTGGCCTGTGTGCCACTGTTCACAACTTGATGTAAACGACAACAATTGCTTTGTTTCTTGTTCTGCTTTACACTCGTTTGCCTAAACAATAATACAATAATTCACATAAGACTGACTGAATTCTTTCTGATCCGTTGCTTGCTTTGTTTTGCCTTTTATATCGCAGGGTAAAGAGTCTAATAGATGCTCTTGAAGGAGAATGACTTTGCCTTCGCGATATCTCTATAAATGTAAACATGTTGTTTTCGTTATTGTTGCTTGTGTATTTTGTTTACATTTGTATTTGCAGTGTTGGTGTTATAAATATTTTAGTTTATTAGTTGATCATGTAAACAAGTCCATTGTTTTGTTTTTGTAGCTTTTGTTTATCATTTTAATAACACCATTTCCATTTTCCTAACAATATTTAATTGGACAAACCACATGTACGATATTATATTGCACAGTATAAGAAATGATAAAAAAATCATATTGAGATAAGTCAATAGAAAGGTCAAAGGAATATTATTAGCTTTCATATTTACGTTCATTGGTGATTGTGCATTCAAAGTGAACAGAAGTCGTCTGCAACTTCAGTATTTTGAAAACCAAACGAAATAAAAAATAAAACAAAGAAAATAAATCCTAAAATATACAAACAATTTACTAAATAAAAAAGAACAGTTTGATAATTAAAAACAATTTGTAAACAATTAGCTAAAAACAAACAAGAAAGAAGATCAAATAAAAAACAAATACACTAACTGGTCAAGCAAGTTTCTTAATCCCTATACCTTATTAGGGATTAAGAATGAAAACAAATAGTGATGATGATTCCAGTTCAAGTGATGATAATTTGCTTAACTGGCAAAATGTAATATCAAAACGAAAAAAAATTTTTAAACCAACAAATATTGAAAATAGGCATAAGAGATTTGATGAGCCTGGTTCTTCGAATGTAAATAAATTTGCTACTCTTGCAGATGATGAAGAAAATGATAATGATGATGATAATATGGAAAATGAGAAAATTATTAAACCGCCACCTATGTTTGTGAATAATGTAACAAATATAAATAAAATGATCAAATGCATTTGTAGTGTGATTTCTGGTAATGAGTTTAATTATAAAAGTTTAAATGACGGTCAGGTTAAACTTAATATAAAGTCTGTTGATGCGTATCGGAAGTTAACTAAATATTTTGACTCCAACAAATTAAGTTACCATACTTACCAGTTAAAGAGTGATCGCGCTTACATATTCGTCATCAAGGGTCTGCATCATACTACTAATGTAGAGGATATAAAAGCCGACCTTCTACTTAAAGGTCATACTGTAAGGTTTGTTACTAACGTAAAAAGCAAATTCTCTAAAAATCCCTTACCAATGTTTTACGTGGATATCGATCCGAGCCCAAATAATAAAAAAGTATTTGAAATACGGGAAGTTAACCGATACGTCGTACAAATTGACCAATGTCACCGCTGCCAGCAGTATGGGCACACGAAATCGTATTATAAAAGGCCGTTCGTATGTGTCAAATGTGGACTTGGACATCCTTCGTCTGATTGCCCTAAGGAAGCTGAAACCCCTCCCAGATGCGTTCACTGTTTACAGCAACATACTGCTAGCTATAGAGGGTGCGAAATTTACCAAAAGCTTTTAAAGAAGAGGTTAGCTAATAGGCGGCCAGTTGTAAATAACCAATTTTCATTTAATGAGAATGACTTTCCTAGCTTACACCCAAACTATAAACAGTCACAAGGTAGGACTTATACCAATACCAATAATTTTACACCTGGTGAAACATATGCAAATGTTGGTAGCCAGAATGTAAACAACAGTATTTTTAAAAACATAGAAAATCTTTTAAATAAGCAAATTGAATTAACCAATACGCTAATGAACATGATGTCACTCCTTATAAACAAATTATGCAAGCAAACCTGAGATAGCTGTATGGAATGCAAATGGAATTATTAATAAACTAAACGAAATTGAATTTTTTATGAAGTCTAAACAAATTGACATTTTTCTTATATCTGAAACGCATTTAACTGACAGATCTTACGTTAGAATTAAAGGATACGATTTTGTTTTCACCAACCATCCTGATAACACATCTCATGCTGGAGCTGGCTTATTTATAAAATCGACTATTCATTACGAAATTGCTGTAGAACCTGTAAAAACTTTTTGCAAGCCGCTGGTGTCAAAATAGTCTGCAACAGTAGACCTATAAATATTTATTCCATATATTTTACACCTAGGCATAGCGTAAAATCTGACGATTACGAAAGTTTTTCAAGAGTTTAGGACATTGTTTCATAGTTGCCGGGGATTTCAATGCTAAACAAACCTGGTGGGGCTCTAGACTAATTAATCCTAAAGGTAAAAATCTATATGATTGTATTTTAGGAAACAATCTTAAAACCTTATCAGGAAATAGTCCAACTTATTGGCCCTCAGACCCCACCAAAATTCCGGATCTACTTGATTTCGTAGTTTATGATGGTATTTCCAGGTACTCTCTTGATATTTTAAACGATGATAGTCTTAGTTCCGATCACACTCCACTCATTGTCAACGACAATGCCAATGTAAAGATAGTTCCAAATAAGATTAAATTAATTAGGAGACACATATTGGATGAATATAGTCGGCTAATAGAAAATAATTTAAGCCTCAACATGGCGATCAAATCTGGGGATGATTTGGATGACGCAGTTGAAATACTCACTTCCTCCGTACACGAAGCTGCTGTTTTATCTACTCCCACTTTGCGGTTTTCTCAGAATATGGGATCTAAAGTTCGAGCTTCAGCAACAGCATGGGAACTGATAAGACAATCGAGGCGGTTGAGAAAAATTTGGCATCGTACAAGAAATCCAACTGACAAAACAAATTGGAATCTGGCTATTAAACTGTGCTCAGAATTCTTGGCGAAGGAAAGAAATGAAAATATTAGTCAGTTTTTAAAAAATTTAAAGCCACATAATAAAAACAAAGAATTTGAGCTGTATAATGCTACCAAATATCTAAAACGTCCTGCAAAAAGTAACGTTCCGATCAGAAATGAGCTTGGCATTTGGTGTAGAAATGACGTGGAGAAATATGTAGCCTTTGCAGATCATTTGAAGCAAACGTTTAAACCAAACTCCATCAATGTAGATGATAATAGCATTCTAATTTTTTTAGATGTGGCGTGCCAAATGGATTTCCCATTAAAAAGTATATCTCGAAATGAAACCAAAGCGGAAGTAATGGCGTTGAACAACAAAAAGAGCCCAGGTTATGATAAAATAGATGCAACTGCTTACCAAGAAAAGGAATAGTTTTCCTGACATTAATATTTAACGCAATATTAAGATTGCAGCATTTTCCATGCCAATGGATAGTTGCTGAGATAATAATGGTTTTGAAACCAGGCATGGCAGTAAATAATATATCTTCCTATAGGCCAATTAGCCTACTGCCTATATTTTCAAAAATATTTGAAAGGCTCCTACTAAATCGCTTACTACCTGTCTTGAAAAAAAACAAGATAATTCCGGATCATCAATTTGGCTTTCGACTAAAGCATGGTACTCCTGAACAATGCCACCGTATTTGTAAAGTTATTTCTGATGCTCTTGAAAAGAAGAAATACTGTTCCGCTGTTTTTTTAGATATACAACAGGCATTCGATAAAGTCTGGCATGCAGGGTTGTTGTATAAGTTAAAGCTGCTTTTCCCTGCCCCATTTTATATGTTTTTCTTATCGTATTTGAGTAATCGATATTTTTACGTCAAAATTAACGTACCAAATGCATCAAATTGAAGCCGGTATTCCTCAGGGCAGCGTTCTTGGTCCTGTTTTATATAACATTTTTACATATGATATGCCATTTACAGAAGGTGTAACAATAGCAACATACGCTGATGACACAGCGTTTTTATCATCACATTTAATAGCGTCCGAAGCTTCAAGTAGACTACAAATACAGATATCCTTCAGTCTTGGCTTAAAAGACAATTTATTTAATTCTTATGTTTTTTGGTTAAATTTAACCAAGTTTTCTCAGCTTAAATATAATTCTCTAACCAAACGGGAAATATCTTGTATAAACCATAATTTGGTTTTATGATTGTCTTTCTTTATTTAAATGTTATTTAATGTTGGTTAAAATTGCTCACCAAACTTTAAACTTTAACCCTTATGTCAACAGATACATACCCGGGTATGTTTCGTGTTTTTAAATCGCCGTATCTTAGGAAGTAATAACTGTATTAACCTGAAATTTCCTGATATCCTCATTAGTAGTGTTTTCTACCTTATTTCTAGACTTGATTAAAAATGGCGGATGGGTGTCAAAGATGTGACCATTTTGTGATTCCTATCCCTTACGTCAACAGTTGCATACCTGGGTATGTATAATGAAATATATGAAAATATTTTGATATTTGATGTTTATTGGATTTAATTTGCAAGTTCTTAATAAAAAGATTAAAATTCAATCAAATACAGGAAGACATAAAAAATATTCAACGCTAATTTTTCTTAAATGCATTTATTACATTGCGGCATATACATAACTTGAATGAGCGGCACATACGGCTTGTTGCATAACGTGCAGGATTTGCTGGTTGACAGACGTTTTGTACATAAGTGGCAATTACCTTTTACTTTCATTCTGCCAGTGCTGTCAGGTTCTTCTACGCTTTTATCTGCAGCATCTCTTACGCTCAAACATTCCTCACATATGTCTTCAATAGCATTGCGTGTTGAACATATTTTTATATTTTTGTTTCTTGTGGAAACTTTCAACATTGGGTTATTCTCAACGTAAATTGTGGGCAACGCGGTCTATTATATTGTAGAATAAAGCCAAGGGCCATCTATTTGTTCGTCGCCTTGCCAATATTCTATCCACATTATCGACGCCACCTTTATATTTGTTGTAATCCAAGATCTAGAGTGACTTTTTCTTTGGACCTTGCACTTCGTATGAACAATGCAAGAAGTATAACCGACTTAATTTTTTTTTTTTTTTGATGTGAGAGCACAAGGTAATATTGTTACTGAAATCCATTAGATAAAGTGAAATATAGTGGTACAAACACTTGTCTTCTGTTCACTCTAACTAACATTGATAAACTGCTGTCCATCATTAAACTTTTCGCAACGTTATCTGTTGCGAAGAAATTATCACAAACAATATTCTGTCCACTTCCACGACAATGATTGACGAAGAAGTCTTCCACTACGTTCTCGGCTACCATTTTTTCCCGGATGCCGCCAATCCAGTATAAATTTGTCCCTTCATTGGATAGGATGAGACGGAGTCACATACCCACCATACTTTAATTCCGTAATTGGCGGGTTTCGATGGTATGTATTTTGTAAACCCAGTACCACGTTTGGACCTGCTACGAAATTGCTGCGTAGATTACCATTGAATATTAAAAATAAGTCCGTTATGGCTGCAGCTTTGTCAGTTTTTTACGCTGTTGACGTGTGTTTCAGTTGTCGGAAAGTATAAAGTGGCTTATATCCCAAAAACGCCGCACGCTTATAGGAGCTCGATAGAAGGGATGTGAGGTCGTTTTCCATAAGTCTTTAGTATGTACGTAACCAGAGTGCTTTACACAACCCAACAAGTAATTAAAACCAAATCAACACAAAAATAAGCTTAAAAACAAAAGAAATTCCATATAAAATGTATGAACATACCCGAGTATGCTTCTGTTGACGTATACATAATTTTTTATCTGTTGACATAAAGGTTAATATCAACTGAGGTGCGGTAAGAAATTTCAACCGCTAGAGTGTGCATAATCATTTCAACTACACGCACGACAAAAATCTTAATAAGTTGAAAAACTTTTCTGTCAGAATTTAAGTTTTTTTTTTTTGTTTTTAATGTTTCTTAATTAATCTTAAAACTCAATAACATGAATGAAAACTTCTTTTCGACATTAATATTGTGCTTGAGAAACTGAAAATAAAACCACAGGCCTTCATAAACATTCATAGCAAAACTAAAGTAAATAATTTTCATTTTTTGTTACAAAACTAAAGCTGTTGTCACAATAAAAAAAACTTATTAAATTCTTTTTAAATCATAGTTTGTAGACTTTTATTCCTTTAAAACCTTTTTAATTATTATGTTGTTTTGTTTCACATTTATACCCAGACATTATAAGGGTAAAACAGATCGGTATACACGTTTATAAAGCAACTGGACCCCATTATACACCAAATTTGGAAATGTTCTTTAGTAATGAATTCGCTGGGGTCGAATTTATGTGGTCTTCCAACAGGGACGTGCGAACTTTGGCCATTTCGTTGATACTAAGTCGGTCCGACTCTAATTTGTAATGAAAAATAATTTTAATTTATTAAGCCCATGTCTAGATTAATGAACATGAAATCAAATTTGAGACGATACAGAGAGTCCAATGTATCCTCAAATATTACTGAATATTGATATATAAAGATATTGTTCAGGCTATCATTATCAACGGTGAACATTTTATGTCGACGATTACCAAGTTCTTTTTGTTTGAATTGTTGCCTAACCGATGACCAATTTGAATGACTGGTCATCTTATGAGGACACCGTAAGATTTTTTCTAGCGGGGTTTTCTAAGCTACAACCTGGACTGGTAAGAGTGTCATGTAGCAAAGAAATCAAAAATTTTGGTGAACCATTAGTAAGATCTTAAAATTTCGCAAATTTCCTTATACTTAGTAGGATATCCTTTAAGTTCAAGAATTCTATTTAACCTATTTGGCATCGAATGTATCAGTTTCGCTTAGCACTTTCTGTTGATATTGGTCATTAACTCATGAGCAAGATTTTCAGTTGATTTTTGTTTGTGGATTAGCTACTACGTAACCGTTCTTCCAAATGATGTTATAAATATTCTCTGGGACTCATATCGGGACTTTGTGCAAGAGCAATACGGCTGTCTAGACAATGGTAGGAAAATCACATCCTCACATTAGCATTGGATGGAGTTTATTAACTTCTTGGATGTAATAACCATAGCGAATGCTGAATTCTTTCGAACTTTTCGTCAATTTGTCCTTTAGAATGTTTAAATACTCTCTGATATTCATTATTACCACAATAAATTCCAAACTTGCCATATAATTTCAATTTTGACTCGCATAATTAATGCCGATAAATATGAAAAATGTTAACTTTATTGTGAAATTTTTTTTCCATTTATTTTTTATTGAATCTTCATTAATTATAAACTAACAATAATTATTCAAATCTTAAAACTAAAAAGAAAAAATTATATATTTATTTAGCCATTGCCAAATAAAATAAAATATTCAAAAATAAAGTATTCATCTCCCTCATCTTCGGCCGAGCGCAAGAGTATCCTTCCATTTCAATCGAATATGGCCAGTGTGACGTAAAATACCACGGACTAATGGATTTATGTGGCCATCTAAGTTATCTAAGTGCTTTTCAGCGCATCTAATAATTACCATTTTAAATAGCGGGACGTCCAGATCTTTGTGAATATTCGAGCTTTTGGTATACCAAGGGGGCAGTGATCATTCGTAAAATTTTATTTTGGCGCCTCTGAATTTTCTCTACATTTGAAGCTGGGGCAGTACCCAATAGCTGTACTCCATAACACCAAATGGATTTTAATATTGATTTGTATATAAGGAGCTTACAATCTAATTTAAGTGATGAATTTCGACCAATTTCTTATTTATTTGTGCCAGTTTTGACCCAATATGCAATTTCCACATTAAACGTCGGTCAAGGTGTATACCCAAGTACTTTACATGCGTGCTTTGTGGTATTGTCTGATTATTAATGCATATAGCAGGGCCGGTCTCTCTTCGCAATGTAAAGGTTACGTGGATGCATTTTTGTTCGTTAACCTTTATTCTCCATTTCTTCAACCATTCCTTCAGTAGCGATACTTGTTCCTGTAAAAACTGCCATGCAATCTGTGGCTTCATATGTACGCTTAAAAATGCAGTGTCGTCAGCAAATGTGGAAGTATGTATGTTTTCACTTATTGGCATGTCAGCTGTAAATATCAGGTATAAAACAGGACCTAGTATGCTACCCTGAGGAACACCGGAGTTAATTTTTGGAAAAGAACTTCAAAAATTACCTTGTCTAATTACAAATTTTCTATCACTTAAATAGCTCTTCAATGTTTCATATATATTTTCTGGGAATATTTGCTTCAATTTGAGTATAAGACCTCCATGCCACACCTTATCAAAAGCTTGAGAGACATCAATGAAGAGTGCAGAACAATACTTTTTTTTCTTCGAATGCCTTTATTATTACATTAACAAGGCTATGGGTTTGCTGGATGGTACTATGTTTTCTCCTAAACCCAAATTGGTGATTTGGGATACAACCGCATTCATTCAACAAAGGTGCATGCTCGAATAATTTGGATAGGTTAGGCAAGAGACTTATCGGCCTTATCCTTACCTGGATTCGGTATCAAGGTAATGAGTGAAATTTTCCATTGTGTAGGGTGATATCTGAGCATTCATAATGAATAAAATAACTTTTACAGCTATGCTAGGTTTATTGTGAAATGTAACAATAGTTTCCTACTTCACTTCCTTTAGTTTAAATTTGTATGAATTCAAAATAAAATTCTTTTATTCAATTGAATAATTTGCTACACAAATTTAATGTAATTAATTAATTTATCACATACAACGACAATTATTCTTATTAACATAATTTTAATTCATTATGTTGTACAGAGGACCATGCTTTCATGGGTATTTAAATTACAATATTTGGTAGCATACAACTCCATTGCAGTTCAATGGATATGCATTCTCAAAATAGTCAGGAAAACGAAGATGATGATCTTTTACCCTTTGTGTTATGTTTTAATCAAGAAATTATTAATTTTGTGCTAATGAAAGACAAATTAAACAAAGTCGGTTATATATATACACTGAGCCACTCATAGTATCTTTTACGTAAATTACCATGTAGTCATATAGTATATTTTAAAGTTCATATGAACGTATGTATGTATGTAGGCCTACGAATATAATATAGAATGTTTTGCAATATGTACACATAATGACATTGTAACCATACGTGCTGTCATCTTAACTAAGAATCCGATAGTGCGTATGAGGAATTTCTGTATTTAAATAGTCTTCATACGCAACATACTGTTATCATCACAACCCTTCAGCCAGCATTACAACCTTGCTTCTCACACCACTTATGTTGTGCATAAGGACCTAAGCGAAGTACTTCATTATTTTCAAAAAAACACAAAATTATGAATAAAACTAATTTATAGTAAAATACGTACGCTCTTTATTTGGGTAATAGGCTAGAGAATGACAATCGAAGCCACAAACCCATTCTAACAGATTAAACTCTACCTTACGAATGAATTCATATTTTATTTTAATTTCGTATAAAATTTATGCAAATTAATAACGCAGTTATTTGATTGTATTGAATTGTTTGCATTCTTTTCATTAGATTTACAAAAAATAAAACCAAATATAATATTGATTTAAAGAATTTTATTTACATATGTTATATCTACAACATTAATAAATAAAATAAATTAAAATTGTGAAATAAAAACAAAAATATTTTAAATAAAAAAATTAAATTTCAATTCTAATTACACTGTGCGACAAAATAAAAAAAAATTTTATTACAACCAGCTAATGACATGGTGTAAATTGTGGGTATTGTTAAGTAGAACTCAAAAATATTTTTTTATATTTCTGGCAACCTCCAAATATCTTTTATTTGACTAAAATTGTTTTTTTAATCTTTCCATACCAATTTATTGATTACCCAAATAATCCTTTCAACACAAACAAAAAAACTTTTAAAGATTGCTCGAAACATTTCAAGCTCTTCTGCAATAAAAAACTGTATTTATTAGAAATTAATTAAGATGGTATATCTGCTGTTATATCCTGCTATGGATTAACGTTTCAAAAAGTATTCTAGTCATATAAATAACTTTCAATGCAAATAAAGTTTGTAAAAGTGTAATCGCCAAATATTTCATGGGCCGAATTTACTGTAAATAGCTGCTGAATTGAATTCGTTTTAGTCCAATAGGTAGTGAATTGGCTTATTGCGTCACATATGCGTAGTTCGAACAAAAAATAATATTGTTACGTTTTTGCCTTTTCAAAAACGTTTAAAATATGAAATCGTTGATTGCAAATATAATAAAAAAATATGTGTTTAGTTTCAATTAAACTCCTAAAACCTTAAACTTCGCACAACTTTTGTGTGCCACCGTTTACAACTTGATGAATCCAACAATAATTTGCTTTATTCGTTATACTTCTTTACACTTCTACGCGAACAGACACAATAATAAATGTTTGGTAGATCTTTAGATGATCTTTTAAACCACGTATGTTTTCTTCACACTTAACGCGTCTTCACACAAGACTGACTGACTTCTTACTCCTCGTTACCTGTTTTGTCTTGCCTTCTTATATGCTCACGTAATCAGTCTGATGAAGGTTTTTGAAGTCGAAAGTTCTGGGTTTCGCCTTCTCGAGAACTCTATCACTGCTTCATTGTTGTTTGTGTATTTGGTTCACATTGCTTGTAGTTGTCGCTTACTTGGCTATTTTTTTCATTCATACTAATGTTGTTGGTTTACTTGTAACAATTTCGTTGTATTTGTTTGTGTAGCTTTTGCTCATTTTAATATTAAACGATGTTACACGGTTTCCTTTTTCGTAACAATATGAAAAAACATATTTCTTCGGCGACTTCCTCTGAGCAGTCTTCTGGCAAAAACTTTGAGAGTAAATAAAATTGTAATGAAAAAATTCTTAAAAATTTGTCATTCACAGTCACTCATTGATACAACACAACATGAGAGATATCATAAGCTAGGTTGTAATTTTAACTAAAGAACTGTAATGACCAACTGAGTAATAAAGTCAGTAAATTGCTGTTGTGCTTCAGCAAATTCGACTTAATAAATGCAAGCCGTAAAGGTCGCGGTTAAATCGCAGTGAAACATGCACGCTATCGTTAAATAGGATTGCTGACATCTAACGTTTTGCATTTCGTTTGGCTAACTACAAATTCATGAGGTATTTTGTGTCGTCAGGATATCGCTGAGAGCATTCCACCTATAGTTCATGTCTAATGATTTTGTAAATAAAAATTTCCGCTAAAGAACTACATTCTGAAAGTTATTACGTTATTAAAATATCCACAATCTTTAATTTAAATTGGTTTGTAGCTCACAAATAAAGACACAAGTCAGCATTAATATTTTTAATAATTTAATATCCAACAAAATAAAATACTAATCGCTTCCCGAACTCTCTTTATTGTCATAACCCTGGGATTAAAAGTAGACTCTGCTTAATTAATTGTTTGTGGTAAACTTTGTCTCTTCATAAGAGGACTTTATTTCAGGGTTTATTTGTAATAAAGTCATAAACTTTTCAGGTGGTATTCATATCAGATACAGTTTATGGTCATTTCGTACGTGTTAAGAATATGAAATACAAAGCCATAAGTAACTACTACACACAGAAGAATATTAAAAATCTATGCATACTCGTATAGCACAGCAAATATTAGTTATAATTAAAAAAGAAGAGAAGAATGCAAGCCTATAGGTTTTACGATTTTAGTTCGAGAATAAAGTAATTGTTATTCTAACTTCTGTTAAATCTAGCTTTGAGCTATCAGACTAGAAACCTTGAATTAATTTATTGACTTGGGTAAAATGTCAAATTTAATAGAAAACAAAAAACAAATCCTGGAAAAAAAGATTTTTAAAATAGAGTGACTTTTATCATTAAATGAATGTAATGGTCGACATATTTGTAGGCATATTGCTTAACCTTATTTTATTTTATCATTTCTTTTTTTTTATCAATTTTGGATGTATCTACCTGTGGCACAAAATTATTTACTTACTCGATTAGTTAACACATTGAGTGCCGTACGTTTCCATACGACAGTGATTGTTTTTACTTAGAGCCTGTAGTTCATTTATATACGACACAGAGTGAAATTTAATGTTTTAAATAAAGAATCCTTTACTGAACATTTTTTCAAAAGGTTTTATAAAGTGAAAAAAATATGAAATATGGGCGCCAGTCCATATTTCTTTAAGAACGACATTAACCATACCCGCACTATCAACGGCGTGCTCTGTATATCGATGATTTCCAACTACTTTTGCTCCATCAAGTGCAGGTGATGTGAACTGGCAAACAAGATCATGCGTTTTGATTCCTTATACTTTATTTGTGGGATTTTCTAGTGTATGCGACTAAGTCACAATCACAGCAGTATTCGTAGCCAATATTACCCATTTAATCTCCTCCAAACCTATCACCATGACAAACTGCTCGGTGTCAACATGGATAAAACCCCGCTTGTTTTACATATGTTTGCTGTATTAAACATATGTATACATTAATGTATATTTCTTAAATATAAATAATCGTTATGTGAAATTGATTATGTTTCATTTCCATATTTTATAATACATTTCATTATATTTCATCATCATTATAATTATTCGCTATCATAACCCCGTGAATATATTTTTTCTTTTTAAATGTTTTTACTAACTTTAAATTAAACAATGCGGCCATAAATTTATATAAATACGGATTATAATTGCGATTGTAATAAATTCATAAATTTTAATGACTTTCACGCTCTCACTCGGTAAGTCAATATAAAAATTGCTCACTGGCATTTGCATATGAATATGAATTTATAATGAATGAGAAACAGTTTGTTATTAATTGATTAAAATAAATTTTAAGTGGTTATTTTTATAATAATACTGCAACTTATTTTAGGCTTTTTGGGTGCCCTGGTAGTACAGTGGGTAGGGTTCGATTCCCACCAGATTCCCACTCAGGTTTGTTACCCTACACCGAGCATATGGAAGAAGTTACTCAGCTCGTATATAATTAAAATATAATTTGTAATTATATTGTAATTAATAAATAAAAAAATAAATATTTTAGGCTTTAAAAGAGAAAATCATGTTAAATGAGGAGTGTTGCAATTCTTCTCTCTCATAACCTCTTATATCACTGCCCCTGTCCAATGACGATCAATATAATTTGGCATACTGAAGTATAGCAAAAAGTATTTATTTTTATAGAATTTTTTACCACTGCCATTGGATATAGTTGCACTGTGGTCAATAATGTCAATATATAATCGGTCCAATTCAGTGCATACTAATATACATGCAACAGTTAGTCATTACAACACTTCAGCCAGGATTATGTCCTAGCTTCCCACACCACTTATATTGTCTGTTAATTTTATACACGAGTGGCGCAATCTACAGTTTAAAGTCGATTCCGAACTACAGATTTTTGAGGAACTTTTCATGGCCATTTAATTAAACAGAGTTTTTGGCAGAAATTTGCTGAGAGGAAGTCACCGAAGGAATATTTTCTCATATTTTCGTTTTGTTGGAGATGTCTGACTAGGGGTATGAACCACGGCCTTTTGTCTAATAAGTCAACTCACTACCTACTAGACTACGGCGACTTGGAGCTATTAAAAATCACCGTCTTGATTAAGACGTTCTTTTGGGCTTTTAATCACATCTTAATAACTTAGTTATTAGTGCCCCAGAGAAATTTCAATTTTCTAAATAAATGACAAAACTTTAATTACAGTTTAAAAAAAGGTGTGGAGAAAGTGTTAAATTTATATATTCTACATGCATACCTAGCTGGTCATTACAACCTTTCAGTCACGATTCCAACTTTATTCTAAAACTATAAATTATGAACTTAGTTTTAATAGAAGGTTAACATTATTTTGTTGCTCATTGTAAGTAACTAACAAAAATTATCCCACAAGTCTTTAACCCTTTCATGCCCGAAGTTGCCTATAGGCAACATTGTACATATTTGTTCATAAATTCCGTAATTTTTAATTTTTTTAAAAGATTTTTTTTTTGCAAAACAAGCTTGGTTAAAAACGTGTAAAACCATAATACGTAGGACTCTGAATTTAATATCACTTCATATTAAGGCCATGACTAACAAACACATGTCCTTAAAAAAATTTTAGCTCTGTCCCAAAAAATTCGGGCATGAAAGGGTTAATTAATTAATCCCATAATCTCATAAAGAAAGCAATTTAACTCATACGTTTTCGAAACATTTTTGTGATTTTAAAAGGGTGTCCTTTAAGAACTTATTTTACAAATGATTCTCAAACTTAAGTCTATGTATGGACTTGTGTAAATGTGGTTGTAAGAAGACAGACTATTTTATGAAAGGCGTTTGTGAAAATATATGTAATATATGAGTGTGAATATAATAATAAATATGGTGGTTAATAGGCCTATATGCAAAGCTGCCAGATTTGACGATTTATCGTCATTTTGACGATTTTTAGAAATTAAAAATTTACGTCATAGTCTTTACTTTAGTACATTAAAAACCACTTTAAGCTTTGTATTTACTTTGCAATTGTTACTATTAGAAATTTATGTTAGTAATAACAAGGAATAAAGTATTATATTTTTAAGTTACTTTCGAATACCTGTGATAATTTTCTGCATTTTATCCCCCTAAAAGCCAAAAAATGACAACTCCTTAATCACCTCGTAGTTGGGAATAATTTATCACTTGCCGTTGCAGAAAATATTAAAAATTCGAGTATAGCTTCTAATATTACCATCGGAAGAACAAAGGCAAGCGCCGTTATTTTTTTTCGTACAACCAACACTCAGGGTATGGATGGCATTGTGTTTGAACTAGGAAAATATGTTGTGGTAAGAAGGAAAGAGAGAACAGTGTTTATTGACACTAGGCTTGTATATTTTTATACCATAAGTAACTGGAAAGACCTCTGAAGGAATTGTGTTTGACATACAAACGTATTTTTTCTGTACGGATATGCTGGCCGAGAAAGACGAGCGTTACGTAGGAATATATGACTTTATGGAACAAGTCCATAGCCATAGAACATTAAAACACACCGCATTGCAGCGATGCTCCAATGATTCAATGGAGTTCGATACACTACCGTCATAAACGAGCTATTACGGCCTCTCCTGTACACGGTAGAGAAAATAGACGTTGAGGCACCGACCCATCCATGAGAGTTGTATTCCATTCTCGGTCGGTTATAAATGATGTAAATAGTAAGATCAGATGAAAAGATCTTAAGAAGGAACTGAAAGAGCTGAAAAATTTGTCGGATGCAGCCAACATTACACTGAATTTTCATGCTCAGAATGTCAAGAGCTTCTGACTCCTTAATATTTACACCACCCGTAGATTAAGATGATGCAATATTATTACTGCGCTCATCTGCGAATAAACAACACTGGGATAGATTGTTTAAACCTTAAACAATTTTTTCCTGAAAATGATATAAAATTTCTACAATTTTGAAAAAATTTTATAAATGAAGATGAGGGACGCTAGATTTTTATTTCTAGCAAATTTTTTTAAATGTTTTATTTTTGAACTCAGATATGAACATACATTGACTTTATATGTTTTACTAAAATAGAAATAATTTTGTTTGCTAAAAACTTTTAATTTATTTATATATTTTTCCTGACGATTTGTTTATGATTTCAATAAACGTCTTTGTCGATTTTGACGATTTTTTCTCAAATATTTGATGATTTGGTGCCTCATTTATCTGTCACCTATGCTTATATGTCACTTACATGCTTTCACACGTAATTAATTAAATATTATTAAAAAAATTTAACTGAATTTAATCTCTTGTTTTAACCCTTTCCCTACCATACGATAATAAGAGGAATGATTCATTAGATATTCAAAAGCTATACTTTAAAACCAAATTAACAAAACCAATAGTGGCTTGTCCGTTTTTTCTTGGGACATATTAGATATAAATTTTTTCTTTCGTTAAAATTAAGACAAAAGCACTTGCTTTTAGTATTTTAGGAACTCATAGGTATTTTTTAATAAAATTAAATATTTGCTACAAAAAAGATAACCAGAACTCATTACATGATATCCCTTAAATTTTTAAATTGTATCATGTGCTCCTCGATCAATGGTTGTTTGCTGTTTTTATGAGCATCAGGAACATTTTCGTTGTTACTTAACATCTGATGTGCAAGGTACCCCGTATCGATTTATGAAGACTAGTAATCTCCAAATTATGGCGCAATATAGAATTCTCGACCATTTTTATGAGAATATCGAATTTATTTTCTATGACCAACTGGCGCCTGGAAGGATATGTTACGGCAGGCCGAATTTCATTAATCGGGTTGTTAATGGCCAATTCTGTAAGTAAGTAAACTATGTTTCGAATGTCTTCTTCATACACTTTTGCTGTGAGTCTGCAACATTTTTTCATCATCTTTTTTGAAATATAGTTTCTTTAAAGCAATATAAAGTTTTAGTTTTTTACTTTCAATCGTTCGTTTTATTTCTCTTGTTAGTTATCAACTTTGAGTTTTAAATGGCAACATATTTTCAGCTGAAAGGTCGATCTATTTAAATTGTCTATGATATCGTCAAGCTTTTTGGCCTGTGTGCCACTGTTCACAACTTGATGTAAACGACAACAATTGCTTTGTTTCTTGTTCTGCTTCACACTCGTTTGCCTAAACAATAATACAATAATTCACATAAGACTGACTGAATTCTTTCTGATCCGTTGCTTGCTTTGTTTTGCCTTTTATATCGCAGGGTAAAGAGTCTAATAGATGCTCTTGAAGGAGAATGACTTTGCCTTCGCGATATCTCTATAAATGTAAACATGTTGTTTTCGTTATTGTTGCTTGTGTATTTTGTTTACATTTGTATTTGCATTGTTGGTGTTATAAATATTTTAGTTTATTAGTTGATCATGTAAACAAGTCCATTGTTTTGTTTTTGTAGCTTTTGTTTATCATTTTAATAACACCATTTCCATTTTCCTAACAATATTTAATTGGACAAACCACATGTACGATATTATATTGCACAGTATAAGAAATGATAAAAAAATTATATTGAGATAAGTCAATAGAAAGGTCAAAGGAATATTATTAGCTTTCATATTTACGTTCATTGGTGATTGTGCATTCAAAGTGAACAGAAGTCGTCTGCAACTTCAGTATTTTGAAAACCAAACGAAATAAAAAATAAAACAAAGAAAATAAATCCTAAAATATACAAACAATTTACTAAATAAAAAAGAACAGTTTGATAATTAAAAACAATTTGTAAACAATTAGCTAAAAACAAACAAGAAAGAAGATCAAATAAAAAACAAATACACTAACTGGTCAAGCAAGTTTCTTAATCCCTATACCTTATTAGGGATTAAGAATGAAAACAAATAGTGATGATGATTCCAGTTCAAGTGATGATAATTTGCTTAACTGGCAAAATGTAATATCAAAACGAAAAAAAATTTTTAAACCAACAAATATTGAAAATAGGCATAAGAGATTTGATGAGCCTGGTTCTTCGAATGTAAATAAATTTGCTACTCTTGCAGATGATGAAGAAAATGATAATGATGATGATAATATGGAAAATGAGAAAATTATTAAACCGCCACCTATGTTTGTGAATAATGTAACAAATATAAATAAAATGATCAAATGCATTTGTAGTGTGATTTCTGGTAATGAGTTTAATTATAAAAGTTTAAATGACGGTCAGGTTAAACTTAATATAAAGTCTGTTGATGCGTATCGGAAGTTAACTAAATATTTTGACTCCAACAAATTAAGTTACCATACTTACCAGTTAAAGAGTGATCGCGCTTACATATTCGTCATCAAGGGTCTGCATCATACTACTAATGTAGAGGATATAAAAGCCGACCTTCTACTTAAAGGTCATGCTGTAAGGTTTGTTACTAACCTAAAAAGCAAATTCTCTAAAAATCCCTTACCAATGTTTTACGTGGATATCGATCCGAGCCCAAATAATAAAAAAGTATTTGAAATACGGGAAGTTAAGCGATACGTCGTACAAATTGACCAATGTCACCGCTGCCAGCAGTATGGGCACACGAAATCGTATTGTAAAAGGCCGTTCGTATGTGTCAAATGTGGACTTGGACATCCTCCGTCCGATTGCCCTAAGGAAGCTGAAACCCCTCCCAGATGCGTTCACTGTTTACAGCAACATACTGCTAGCTATAGAGGGTGCGAAATTTACCAAAAGCTTTTAAAGAAGAGGTTAGCTAATAGGCGGCCAGTTGTAAATAACCAATTTTCATTTAATGAGAATAACTTTCCTAGCTTACACCCAAACTATAAACAGTCACAAGGTAGGACTTATACCAATACCAATAATTTTACACCTGGTGAAACATATGCAAATGTTGGTAGCCAGAATGTAAACAACAGTATTTTTAAAAACATAGAAAATCTTTTAAATAAGCAAATTGAATTAACCAATACGCTAATGAACATGATGTCACTCCTTATAAACAAATTATGCAAGCAAACCTGAGATAGCTGTATGGAATGCAAATGGAATTATTAATAAACTAAACGAAATTGAATTTTTTATGAAGTCTAAACACATTGACATTTTTCTTATATCTGAAACGCATTTAACTGACAGATCTTACGTTAGAATTAAAGGATACGATTTTGTTTTCACCAACCATCCTGATAACACATCTCATGCTGGAGCTGGCTTATTTATAAAATCGACTATTCATTACGAAATTGCTGTAGAACATGTAAAAACTTTTTGCAAGCCGCTGGTGTAAAAATAGTCTGCAACAGTAGACCTATAAATATTTATTCTATATATTTTACACCTAGGCATAGCGTAAAATCTGACGATTACGAAAGTTTTTCAAGAGTTTAGGACATTGTTTCATAGTTGCCGGGGATTTCAATGCTAAACAAACCTGGTGCGCCTCTAGACTAATTAATCCTAAAGGTAAAAATCTATATGATTGTATTTTACGAAACAATCTTAAAACCTTATCAGGAAATAGTCCAACTTATTGGCCCTCAGACCCCACCAAAATTCCGGATCTACTTGATTTCGTAGTTTATGATGGTATTTCCAGGTACTCTCTTGATATTTTAAACGATGATAGTCTTAGTTCCGATCACACTCCACTCATTGTCAACGACAATGCCAATGTAAAGATAGTTCCAAATAAGATTAAATTAATTAAGAGACACATATTGGATGAATATAGTCGGCTAATAGAAAATAATTTAAGCCTCAACATGGCGATCAAATCTGGGGATGATTTGGATGACGCAGTTGAAATACTCACTTCCTCCGTACACGAATCTGCTGTTTTATCTACTCCCACTTTGCGGTTTTCTCAGAATATGGGATCTAAAGTTCGAGCTTCAGCAACAGCAAGGGAACTGATAAGACAATCGAGGCGGTTGAGAAAAATTTGGCATCGTACAAGAAATCCAACTGACAAAACAAATTGGAATCTGGCTATTAAACTGTGCTCAGAATTCTTGGCGAAGGAAAGAAATGAAAATATTGGTCAGTTTTTAAAAAATTTAAAGCCACATAATAAAAACAAAGAATTTGAGCTGTATAATGCTACCAAATATCTAAAACGTCCTGCAAAAAGTAACGTTCCGATCAGAAATGAGCTTGGCATTTGGTGTAGAAATGACGTGGAGAAATATGTAGCCTTTGCAGATCATTTGAAGCAAAAGTTTAAACCAAACTCCATCAATGTAGATGATAATAGCATTCTAATTTTTTTAGATGTGGCGTGCCAAATGGATTTCCCATTAAAAAGTATATCTCCAAATGAAACCAAAGCGGAAGTAATGGCGTTGAACAACAAAAAGAGCCCAGGTTATGATAAAATAGATGCAACTGCTTACCAAGAAAAGGAATAGTTTTCCTGACATTAATATTTAACGCAATATTAAGATTGCAGCATTTTCCATCCCAATGGAAAGTTGCTGAGATAATAATGGTTTTGAAACCAGGCATGGCAGTAAATAATATATCTTCCTATAGGCCAATTAGCCTACTGCCTATATTTTCAAAAATATTTGAAAGGCTCCTACTAAATCGCTTACTACCTGTCTTGAAAAAAAACAAGATAATTCCGGATCATCAATTTGGCTTTCGACTAAAGCATGGTACTCCTGAACAATGCCACCGTATTTGTAAAGTTATTTCTGATGCTCTTGAAAAGAAGAAATACTGTTCCGCTGTATTTTTAGATATACAGCAGGCATTCGATAAAGTCTGGCATGCAGGGTTGTTGTATAAGTTAAAACTGCTCTTCCCTGCCCCATTTTATATGTTTTTCTTATCGTATTTGAGTAATCGATATTTTTACGTCAAAATTAACAACATGTCCCAAATGCATCAAATTGAAGCCGGTATTCCTCAGGGCAGCGTTCTTGGTCCTGTTTTATATAACATTTTTACATATGATATGCCATTTACAGAAGGTGTAACAATAGCAACATACGCTGATGACACAGCGTTTTTATCATCACATTTAATAGCGTCCGAAGCTTCAAGTAGACTACAAATACAGATATCCTTCAGTCTTGGCTTAAAAGATGGAATATTGTTGTCAACACACAAAAATCTTATCATATTACATTTACATTAAGGAAACAGACCTGTCCTCCTGTGTTTTTAAATGGTATCGAAATTCCTAGTAAAAATGAAGTCAATATCTTGGGCTTCACCTGGATAGACGACTCACATGGTGTAGTCACATTAAGGCCAAAAGAAAACAACTTGATGCTAAATTTAAACAAATGTACTGGCTATTAGGACGAAAATCTCAGCTTTCTCTGGAAAACAAAGTGTTGCTTCTGAAAACTATTTTAAAACCAATTTGGACCTATGGAATAGAGTTATGGGGAACTGCAAGCAATTCTAATATAGAAATTCTACAAAGATTCCAGTCAAAAGCCCTCAGATCAATTACAAACGCTCCGTACTATGTCACAAGTAACACTTTACATAATGATCTTGAAATACCATTTGTGAAATCTGAAATCATAAAATTTAGTAATAATTACTTAAATACTTAAATGTTTTGGCAATCGCACTACTGGATGAGACAGATGAGACCCGTAGACTTAAAAGAAATCATATATTAGACCTACCATTTCTATAACATATGTTTAATTAAATCACCTTTTCTTTTTATATTAGTCAAACCTTTGTTCTGTAGATCTCTCATTTTCCTATATACATATTTCTATAAACTTTTCTAAATTCTCCTGTACTGTTAAATATATTTCTATTTTTCTTATATAAATATTTTATATTGTTGTTTCTGATGGGATTCAACAGATTCTGTTAATATTTACTTATGATCAACTTTGCTTATTATTGTAAAATAGATTGCAAATAAAATTATAATAAAAAAAAAATAAAATATTTACGTTAATTTTAAATCGGAATACAGTCAAAGCCCGGTATAACAAATACACATTTTAACGAATTCGGGATATAACGAATGAGTAAATTTCTTACATTGAATACCTTATATAACGAATGTTTTATAATTTAAGTATAACGAATGATTTAAAAAATGGTAAAAACAAAAAGAATGTAACAAAAGAGTGCCCAAAAATGTTCGTTAAAGTACCGTTGGTTTCCATTGTATAAGTTAACAATGGGTTAATTAATTGTTCTACTCTATTACATTGTTACTTCTCTCCTTTTCATTCATATTTTTTGTTAGTGCTTTTTGCTTAGTAAAGTAAAAATTATTTTTGTACTTTCTATTAATATTCTTAACTGTTGCTATGCGGAAGAGTTTCATTGATATTTTCTTTTTCATTGATATTCTTTTTCATTGTATTATCCTTGACTATTTAAACAGATTTCAGTAAAAGCTAAATTCAGTTTCAGTTACGCTTCGGGCCTATTAACATTAAGAATATTAATTTGAAATAAACTAAAATGAAAATAAAATAAGTACTTTAAAAGAATAATTTCAAGTGAAAAACATTGTGACAAATAAAATAGAAATAAAAATATTTAAGTTATTAAAATTTCCACATAGTGGATAAGTTAAGTGAAATTAAAATTAAAACCAAATTAAATTATTCTTAAATTAAAATCACAACTAAGTTAAGTAAAATTAAAACAATATAAAATTAACCTAAACTAAAATCACAACTAAGTTAAGTAAAATTGAAATTAAAACGAAATAAAATTATCCTAAACTGAAATCACAACTAAGTGCCATTAACGTTAAGTAAACTAGATCGAAAAATTAACTTATAAGATTAAACTAAAATATAAAATAAATTGAAATAAAAATAAAATAATATAATTTAAAACAAAATTGTAAACATTGTGACACCTAGAAATAGAAATAAAAACTATTTAAGATATTGAAATTTCCACATAGTGGATAAAGTTTAATTTAAGAATTCTGTAAAATAATTTCTAATAAGATGAAACAAATACCTGTGAGAGAAATAAAATTATTTAAATTTTTTGAAAAGCGAATAAGTTTACGTGAAAATTCAATTTAATTCAAAATAAAATTAACATTAAACTAGAATCGCAACCAAGGTATTAAAACAAATAAATAATATAAAAACTTTAAAAAACAACTTAAAAAAATAATTTATTTAACCCAAACCCAACAAACAAAATGTGGTATTTCATCAAAAATTAATTGGCGCCCAACATTGCATTAAGAACCCTTTTCCTGGACAAAAAAGAAGAAAAGCTGAAGCCATTTAGAAATATCATTAATGAAGAGGACACTCATAAGGAGGCAGTATTAGCGGTCACGTAACTATTATAATATTTAAGTAAAATTAATTTTATATTTTATGATAAGCGTAATTTTCTATAATATAAATTAAATGATTAAAAAAACATCTATGGTTGTTAAATTGTTTAAAACCTTGTAGAGAAAAATATTGAATGTTAAATAGATTGACTACAATCAAAAAAAAAAAAAATTAAAAATCAAAATTATAGTAACCTCTATCACAAAATCAAAAGAATCCATTGTAAAAAAACCTATTATAGCGTATGTTAAGAAGCTATTTTCTACCTATTTGTCAAAAATTTGTCTGTTTTTGCTATTGATCTTTTTTTTCTTTTATCGATTGAAAACGATATACATATTTTTTTTATTATTATACGAGAATAACGCGTTTCATGAATTCTATTGAGGAAATAATTGACGACGTCGACGAAACCTTAAGACTACTTCGAGACTTTACTATTAGTGATAGAAATACAACACAGAAAACTATGGATGAGGCAACTCTAAGTGCAGTTCTCAATGCAGCCGTTAGGCAGCCAACCGAAGAAACCCGAAAAGAATTTCAGGGCGTCATTGACCAATTGAATAGGAAAATCGACGCACTTCAACCCCCATCTGCTGTGCAAGAGTACAGAGATATCGAAATCGTTGAGGGAGTGGATTGCGACGAGTCACTTGATATAGTGAAGTCTGTCCCTGAGTTTAGAGGTGAATCCTTTAGGTACGTCTCTTGGCGTCAAGCGGCGGTTACGGCCCACAAGTTGTTCGAACGTTATAAAGGTAGTTCTAAGTACTACCAGGCAGTTGCCATATTAAGGAATAAAATTGTAGGGAGGGCAGACTCTGTTCTAAGTAGCTACAACACAGTTTTAAACTTTCATGCTATACTTGATAGATTGGATTTTGCGTATTCTGATAAGACTTCTATTTACACATTAGAGCAGGAGCTTTCTACCTTAAGACAAGGCCAAAGACCTATCATTAATTTTTATAGCGATATTGAAAGTAGATTGACCTCCATAATCAACAAGGTTATAATGTCCTATGACGGAAATTCTTCATTGATCCAGTCACTGTACCAGAAATATAGGATAGATGCACTGCGAGTTTTTATTTCGGGTCTCAATAAACCCCTATGTGATACCTTATTTGCGTATAAGCCAGCGGATCTGCCTACTGCTTTGGCAATGGCACAGGAGTTAGAGACAAATCAAAACAGATACCGATTTGCCACAATTTATAATAACGGGCTTGGTAACGTTCAACAGGCATATTTTCCCCATACAAACCCTAGATCCAATTACTTTAATGCTTCCATTTCCGGTAACCGGTCAACTGGTAATTTTTTAGGACAACCAACGGGAAACTCAACTTTACATAGACAAGTCCAACAACAACCGCAACAACATTATGTTCAGTCACAACAATTTCACCCACCGCCATCCCATTTTTATTCGAAGGCTCCAATTGGAAACTTGCCATTTAGTGGTCAAATGGGGCAACCCCATAGTCAGCCAAAACCATCTTGCTCTCAGTTTCCACAAAATCCTCGAGCAGATATTGGACCACCAAATACCCGGGGCCCTAATTTACAACCCCATTCACAGGAAATCGATACTGATGTGAGTATGCGCACTGTTAGATCTACTAGTCGTCCAAATTTTCAGAATAGGCAAAGTATAAATCATTTAGGTCACGAAAGCCAACAGCAGCACCCATGGGAGGGAGATTCAAGACCAGCAAACCTAGAGAATTTGTCCTTTGAAGATGAGATTAATTTTTTAGGGGAAAGTCAATTCTCCCCTACTTCCAGAGAAGAATAGGGGACAGTACTGTTAAGCTTTTAGTTGACAATGGATCTACGAAAAGCTATATAAAAAATTCGCGGAATCTAAAGGGTATAAAAAAACTGTCTAGGCCTTTCTTTGTCAGGTCTGTTCATGGCGCTAGTAGAATCGATCAGGCGACTTTAGTGAATGTATTTAACAGGACCGAAACTTTTTATCTACTGGAAAATTTGCCATTATTCGATGGTATACTAGGTTTTAACTTCATTAAGGGAATAAATGGTGTAATAGATACGGGTAATAATGTTATGTTTTTCGAAGGGGGATATGAAAGGCTGAAGTATTTGAATTTAGATGTAATCAATAACTTAGTACTAGAAGGAATTCCAGGGAATATTGAGGCTGAGTTGTACGATCTGATCCAAGAAAATACAGAAGTATTCGCGAAACCAAATGAAGCACTACCATATAATACCAATATCTCCGCTATAATTAGGACGAGAGACGAGGAACCCATTTATTCCAGGTACCAGTCATACCCAATCTCAATGATCGACTTTGTCAACAAGGAAGTAGAACAAGTTTTATGAGATTGCATAATACGACCATCACGTTCTCCCTATAATAGCCCTATTTGGGTAGTGGACAAAAAGGGACTCGACGAATGTGGCAGACCTAATAAATGTCTTGTATTCGATTTTACGAAATTGAACTCAAAAACTATATGCGATAAATATCCTATCCCTGATCCCTCTGTCATTATGGCAAATCTCGGGAAAGCTAAGTGTTTCACAACCCTAGATTTGAAAAGTGGTTTTCACCAAATAAACTTGGTTGAGCGAGATAGGGAAAAAACAGCTTTCAGCGTGAATAATGGCAAGTACGAGTTTTGTCGCTTGCCGTTTGGGCTAAAAAATGCACCAAGCATTTTTCAACGCGCTATCGATGACATTTTGCGGGAGGATATAGGAAAGTGTTGTCACGTCTATATTGATGACATCATTATATTCTCCGACTCTGAGCGGAGCCATATGAATGATATTGACAAAATTTTGAAGAAACTTCTCAATGCTAACATGCGCGTGTCGTTGGAAAAGTCCAAGTTTTTTCAAACTTCCGTAGAATACCATTAAAACGTGTCCAAGTAAGATTGAGGCTATAGTTAACTATGAAACTCCCTCTACTTTGAGAGGCCTTAGGTCATTCTTGGGGCTCGCAGGTTATTATAGGCGTTTCGTAAAAGATTACGCTTCTATTGCAAAGCCATTAACTAAGTACTTACGAGGGGAGAATGGGCATGTAGGCGCTCGTCAATCCAAGTTAGTTAGGATTGAATTGGATAACGAAGCTTTGACCGCCTTCGAAAGGTTGAAGAAATTGCTTGCGTCTGAGGACGTTTTGCTTCTATACCCAAACTTCGAAAGGCCGTTTGATCTTACGACGGACGCATCCTCCCACGCAATTGGTGCAGTGCTTTCACAAGGCGGACGTCCAATTACCATGATTTCAAAGACCTTATCTCCAGCAGAGGAGAATTACGCTACCAATGAAAGGGAATTGTTGGCCATCGTGTGGGCACTTAAGTCACTTAGGCATTATCTCTATGGTGTAAAAAACCTAAACATATTTACGGATCATCAGCCATTGACTTTTTCCGTTTCCGACAGGAACCCGAATTCGAAAATAAAGCGTTGGAAAGCATTTATAGAGGAGTATGCTCCAACATTCTTTTACAAGCCAGGCAGGGATAACATAGTTGCAGACGCTTTATCTCGGCAATTTTTGAATATGGCAACAGACTCAACATCATTGGATTCCATTCAGGCCTGCGCTAGTGAGATTTCGTCCACCGAAGTTATACCCTCCGTTGAAAACCCCATTAATTGCTTCAAAAACCAAATTATCCTTGTCCGAGAAAATTTTCTGAAGAAGGAAACAAAAATAATATTTAGGGATCGTATCCGCTATCGGATTTCATATAGAACTGCTGAAGAACTTCTAGAATTGATTCATATCTCAATAAACCCCCGCGTTGGAAATGCAATACATTGCGACTTACATTGTTTAGCACAAATACAACATTTTCTAATATCCAATTACCCTTCAGTTAAATTCCGCTATGCCAAAAAGTTCGTTACCGATGTTTTTAACCCGAGTGATCAATTGGAAATACTTAACAGTGAACACAATAGAGCTCATCGATCCCTTAGAAAAAATGTTAGCCAAATTCTTAAAGATTATTATTTTCCCAATATGAGAAAGCAATTAAAACATATCATAGCCACTTGTAGAACATGTCAAGAAGGAAAATACTCCAGGCACCCACGAAAACAGCAAATAGCTGAGACTCCAATACCATCTTGTATAGGGGAAGTACTTCACATTGATATTCACAATACAAACAAACTTTTCTTTCTTACCTGCTTAGATAAATTTTCGAAATTTGCTGTTGTTAGGCCAATTGCTTCAAGGGCTATCATTGATGTAAAACCAGCACTTCTGGAAGTCTTAAATATTTTTGGAAACACAAAGATGATAGTATGTGATAACGAAAAGTCTTTTAATTCCGAGAAAGTTAAAACACTTGTAAAAAATAACTTTGGTGCTGACATCTATACAATTCCACCACTACACAGCACATCCAACGGGCAAGTTGAACGTTTCCACAGTACGTTAACGGAATTCGCCAGATGTCTTCGATTAGATGACATCTCAACTGATCCACTGGAACTTATTCTCCTTGCCACATCGAAATATAATAGAACAATTCACTCCACTGTTGGTATGAGACCAGTCGATGTAGTTCAGGCTATACCAGACGACTTAAGAGTAACGATCCACTCAAGAATTGTAGCTAAACAGAAAGCCGACTTACACTACCATAATAAGAATGCAATCACGAGAACATATAGGCCAGGCGATAAGGTCTATGTAAGGATAAATAAGCGTTAAGGTAACAAATTTAGCAAAGTCTTTAATGAGAAAATAGTTCAGCAAGACTTAGGAACAACACTTAGAATTGACGACAGAATTGTTCATAAGGACAATATTAAATTTCTCACCGCAATCTAAAAATTTTCTAGTTGGCAATAAATCCAGTAGCAACGACAGACAAACTTGTAGATTTATTTACTTTGTAATACTTATTTTATGTTAAAGAAATTTGTAAATGGATTTTAAAATCCTATTTCACTATTTTTATATGAACTCTAAAATAGGTTATTTCTCATTATTTTTCTAGTGTTTCAGACGACGACGTCTGAATCTTAAAAGGGGGAGCAGTTAACAATGGTTTAATTAATTGTTCTACTCTATTACATTGTTACTTCTCTCCTTTTCATTCATATTTTTTGTTATTGCTTTTTGCTTAGTAAAGTAAAAATTATTTTTGTACTTTCTATTAATATTCTTAACTGTTGCTATGCGGAAGAGTTTCATTGATATTTTCTCTTTCATTGATCTTCTTTTTCATTATTTTATTGCCCTTTGCTATTTTAAAATAATTCATGGAAAGTTATTGCATTGTTGCTTTTTGCTTAGTAAAGTAAAAATTATTTTTGTACTTTCTATTAATATTCTTAACTGTTGCTATGCGGAAGAGTTTCATTGATATTTTCTTTTTCATTGATCTTCTTTTTCATTGTATTATCCTTGACTATTTAAACAGATTTCAGTAAAAGCTAAATTCAGTTTCAGTTACGCTTCGGGCCTATTAACATTAAGAATATTAATTTGAAATAAACTAAAATGAAAATAAAATAAGTACTTTAAAAGAATAATTTCAAGTGAAAAACATTGTGACAAATAAAATAGAAATAAAAATATTTAAGTTATTAAAATTTCCACATAGTGGATAAGTTAAGTGAAATTAAAATTAAAACCAAATTAAATTATTCTTAAATTAAAATCACAACTATGTTAAGTAAAATTAAAACAATATAAAATTAACCTAAACAAAAATCACAACTAAGTTAAGTAAAATTGAAATTAAAACGAAATAAAATTATCCTAAACTGAAATCACAACTAAGTGCCATTAACGTTAAGTAAACTAGATCGAAAAATTAACTTATAAGATTAAACTAAAATATAAAATAAATTGAAATAAAAATAAAATAATATAATTTAAAACAAAATTGTAAACATTATGACACCTAGAAATAGAAATAAAAACTATTTAAGATATTGAAATTTCCACATAGTGGATAAAGTTTAAGTTAAGAATTCTGTAAAATAATTTCTAATAAGATGAAACAAATACGTGTGAGAGAAATAAAATTATTTAAATTTTTTGAGGAGCGAATAAGTTTACGTGAAAATTCAATTTAATTCAAAATAAAATTAACATTAAACTAGAATCGCAACCAAGGTATTAAAACAAATAAATAATATAAAAACTTTAAAAAACAACTTAAAAAAATAATTTGTTTAACCCAAACCCAACAAACAAAATGTAGTATTTCATCAAAAATTAATTTATACAAACACACAGTGCTTTTGAACAAGTGGTCATAAAAATTTTAGTCAATTTGTAACAAGATGTGAGTTTTATTTTATAAAAAGATGGGAAATTTCTTTAAGTGAAAAAATAAAAATTTTAGAAGCGTGCAAAAATTGATTATCGCTTTCACTAATTTCAAACACATATAAAATATCAAAATCATCCATATGTACATTAAAGAAAATGGAAAGTAAAATCGTTTCAAATCTTGAAACTACAAACAATGGATCAAAAAACCGTCGATCCCTCAGAAAGGGAGAATATCCCGTAATGGAGGAAAAACTCTATCAGTGGTTTCTTAATCAAAGAAAGAATTTTATTCCGGTCAATGGGACAACATTAAAATTGAAGGCTATGGAAATTCAAAACCAGTTCTGCACCGGTGGTTTTCATGCTGGTGATGACTGGTTATCCAGATATAAGAAAAGGTATGGTGTACGACTTTTGAAGGAATCTGGAGAAAAATTGTCATCAAGAGAAGATTTGGTGGATTCGTTTAAGAGGAAGAAAGAGGAGAAAGTTTATCACATGATTCTATATGCTAATGAAACAGGTTTGTTTTGGAAAATACTTCCAAACAAAACATTAGTTCCTGCTGGTGAATCAAAAGCACCTGGAAGAAAACTATCCAAAAAAAAGGATAACTGCTCTTCTATGTGCTAATGCATCAGGAAAAAAGAAAATGATGCCCCTTCTCATTGGAAAGGCGAAATAACCTCGATCATTTCTAAATAAAGTTTTACCAGTTAATCAAAAAATGCATGGATAAATACCAGAATTTTTAAAGTTTGGTTTTTTGAAATGTTTATTCCTGAGGTAAGCATTTTAAAAAGACATTTGCAATGGAGACTTAAATGATATTACTTTAGATGGAGATGACGAAAATGAGGAAAATATTGAAATTGTTGACCAATTTTCTAATAATGAAACGAAAATAAAGCATTCTGAAGTAATAAAATGTTTTGGTAAATGTATACAATGGGGTTCCCAAAACGATAGTAATATTTCAAAACAATTATTACTTCGAGAAATACAGGAAGCAGCTCTTCAAATGAGTCTTTAAGTTACTTGTAAACAAACGTCTAGAAATGATTTTTTTCCACCAACTTAAATAATTTTTAACACTTTTACTCACTTATTGATTATCAAACGTTATTTTAAGGACATATCTATATATTTTTAATGAAATGAATTAAATGTACTTTTCTTTTTTTAATAAAATTTGATTAAAAAAAAAACTTTGCGATATAACGAATTTTTCACTATAACGAAAGGGCCTGACAATATATCGTTCATTATACCGAGCTTTGACTGTATTCAGTTATTTATTAACCTCTTGCAACCTTGGGTGCTTATATCTTCCGCTTAACTTATACATACTATTACTGGATACTGATGGCTTGTGGTCAGTAGAGGTAGTTTAATTGTCTTCTTAGATTTAATAAATATTTATAAACGACGTTGTTTTCTTTTTTTCATTTGGGTACTTGAATTTCATGGGTAGCCTATAGTTAGAGTTATAAATTTGTTCTTTTCTCAAAAAAAGTTCATCAGTTGGATATATATGCATACATACATAGAAACATAATTGGTCATTATTCATTATTATTCATTCATTCATTATTACAACCTAGTTTCTCACTCCATTTATGTTGTGTGTGTTTATTTTATAGATGAGTGGCGGGACCTGCTGTTTAAAGTCGACTCCGAATGACAGATTTTTGAGAAACATTTCACGGCAATTATATTTACTCCCGGAGTTTTTGCCGAATAAATACTTTTTTATATTTTCGTTTTTGATGTCTTACCTGGGTTTTGAACCGTAGCCTTACTTCTAATAAGCCAACACACTACCAACTAGACTACGGCGAAGACCACGATCTCCAATTGATCCATGGTTTAAATTGGCCATGGAAGCGTATGTTGTTGAAAAGCTCACTGGTCAATTGCTCACATGCTCGTCAGCGAAGTATGCTGCTTTTGATACAACCGATCTCTCGTTAACAGATTTTAAATATGCCCATATGGATTTGTTATTGGGTGGAGATGTATAGTCCCAGATAATGCTTTCTGGAGTTCGAAAGGCCCCAAAAAACCCATTGATCGCCCAACGCACTGTTTTCGATTGGATTGTAACTGGCAAAACACGTTAGTCAAGTTTATTATCTTTTAAGTCCGAATCCCCTACGGACTTGAGTCTTGGTCCATCCTGTAAAGGTGCGTTTGCTCAAAATTTAAGATTCAGTTGCTGCAGAACCCTGGGATTAAAACCTTATACGAGGAAGTTATTGTGGAATAGGCTTCCCCAGACCACACGCGCAAAATTTTATTCTATATATATTTATATTTCTATTTTATTCTCCTCCTAACCAATTTTATTATTACCCACATCTTGTCGTTTTAAGTCCAAACACTCATATTTGCTATTTGATTCCGAATTTTGAAATTGTCAGACGCCAGCATCGCTGAAACTCTGGGTTTACGTTGGAATGCGAACATTGATACATTTTGCTTCAAGCCAGTTTCAACGCCCTATTTCTCTATAGTCACAAAAACTTTCTGTCTTGTGTCAAATAGTCAAAGCTATTTGACCCCGTTGGGTGAGTGGCTCCTAAAACGGTAGTTACTAAGATTATTATGCGACAAATTTGCGAAGACAGAACATATTGGAACCCATGACGTTTAACAGATGGCTTTAGTTTATCGAGTATGGTTGCAATGCAGAAAATGAGGTTCTGCGATTTGTAGAACGAGTGATTGCAAAAATTTTGATTAAAGCTTTCAATACAGATTTTGGCTGCTTGTGGGTAATTTTCACAATACATGAAGTTTAATGCTTCAGATTATAGCTGAACCTCTTTATGCTATTTACAAAGGAATCTTAGTATCATGTAATGTGTAACCAATTACACGGACGGCTCTAAACTCGACAATGGTGTCGGGAGCGCAGTCTATTCTGGGAAATTGGACCTAAGCTATATCTCCGACTGCCGGATTACTGTAGCATGTTTCAGGCGGAGGTGAAGGCCATTTACCGGGCAGCACAATGGATCCTCGTCAACGGTGCTCCTTTTACCCGCGTCTCGGTCTTCTCTGACAGTCAGGCCGTCAGAGGATCTCTGTCGGGTGTTGTGAATAACTCCAGGATCGTTAGGGAATGTCGTCACTGCCTCGACTTTCTTTCTGGGCGCTTTAGTGTCTCACTGGTCTGGTCAGTGTCTGAGATACTAACATTATCCGAAATTGTTTTCCAGCAAAAAAGGATTTGACATAATTTTTATGTTCACAGGTACGGTTCGTATACAGAAGCAGATTCTCTGACAGGTCATCGGTTCCAAATCGTCGCTTGCTGCAATTTGCACTAAGTTCTGAACATTTCCTGACTTAAATTAATGGATTATTTGTTATTTGATGTTCGAATTAGTGTTCCGTTTACCAGAACAAACTTTTCATAACAATTGGTAAAATACTTTCCGAGTATCTGACCTGTTCCATGGGAAACTAAACTGAGCTGCTTCGGAAATGTCATTGTTAAGGTACTCATTGGTTGGTACTAAAAGTAAGCTGTATTAAGGACGAGCTACAATGAATGAACTTGAACTAATTTGAAAGTTATAGCTTCGACAAAATAGCTGTTATAACAGACAAATTTTCAAAGTCCCGCTTGGAAGACCATGTAGAACATATATCCATTTTGTGAATATGGAAAGTAAAAAAAAAGACAAACGAAAAAACTTTATAAACGAACCGTATCTACCCAAGTAAAAAAAATTACCGTACATTTGCTGGTAACGAAACATTTGTTGTAAAGACAAGGGGGCAGAATCAAACTAATTAGTTAATGAATGTAGTTTACACCGTTCTAAAGCTGGTATTCCTTGTTTAATTTTTTTTTGTTTTTTTTTAATCGCGGTCATTTGCTTCCTTTTATTTCTTTGAAATTGTTTGTAGTTCGAATGGTTGTTGTTCAACAATACTAAGATGCTTCAAGCAATCTCCTTATATTCGTTTGTTTGAAAGCATTTTTAGAATTAAATTTTTCTTGCTTATGTACTGTTAGTTTTGTTCACTCACCAAATGAGACTGTTAAAATAATTAAAAGCATAATTTTAAATTAATTAAAATAATAATGGTAACAATAAATTTCCGCTAAGGTCTCTGCATCCAGCATTTATTGGGTAAACTTAAAGTCTTTAGTAGTGTAGTCAGTGTTAATGAAAAGTTTGAAATTTAATACTTGACACTGTTTCGTTTACTGTAACAAAGCTAAACGGTTATTTTCAATTTGCATATCAAATTAATACGTCAATCCCTTGTTAAATAAATGAAAAGAATAAATAATTTTTATTTCACTTACTAGCCCCACCATTTGATTTGTAAATATACTGGTTATCAATGTTTTCTAATCACATTTGAATACATTTAAAAAGGCATGAATCTAATGTTCTAACCAAAGCAAACTACATGTAATTCTCTTTCTATTCATTTTTATTCATTTATTAATTACAATACAATTACAAAGTATATTCTAATTATATACGAGCGAAGTAACTTGACCATATGCTTAGTTGTTGTCACAGACCAGAGTCTCTGGTGGGAATCGAATACACGACCCTCACGCTAATAGTCTAGCACACTACCCACTAGACTACCAGGTCACCAACACTCGTTTTATTGCACGAATTTTATTTGACATGACTTACAAAAAAATAATGTTTTTTTTTACACAAATTGTTTTGATTTGATACGATTTTCAATATTTTATGAATTTTTCTTTTACCTGTAAGGGACATAACCAATCTCTCAAATCACTCGTGCAGAATGTCCATGAGCTGCATGGTATGTAGGGCAGTCCTGGTGAAACCACCACATCTGATGCAGATTGATATCGTCCCAAATTCGAAAATGTTGTTTGTTCATACACCCATACTTACAGTAATGGTCCTCACCATAGAAGATGATTTGTCGGTGAATATAAGATACAGTTGGCAATTGCTTCAGAGAACATTCAACGTACTCACCTCGTTGTCGATGGCTGTTCATTATGATTTTATCGGGAGTCAAGTTCAGAAATATTTGTTGAAAAACTCGACATAATTCTTTGACTATCGAATGATTAAAAGCAAAAACGTTTGCGCAAATAATATAATATAGTCATACATAACACTATGCGACAAAATAAAAAAAGTAAATGCATCCAACTAATAACATAGTGTAGGTTGTGAGTTTTGTTGAGTACAACTCAAAAATATTTTTTTTATATTTCTTGAACCCTCAAAACTTGTTTTATTTCACAAAAACTGTGTTTTTGGACTTTACGCACAATTTTATTGATTACACAAACATTTCTTAACCGATGTCCAAAATTTATACCTTATTAAGAAAAGAGGGATTGGCCTTTAAACCAATATACCAATATACACTCAGCCACAAAAGTATACATACGGATAGCAAATTTCAGAAATTTTTTAACTAATCCGTTTTCGTTGAAAATCTTTGTAATTGTCTGACAATTTTCCTCGATTTTAAGACGGTATTGGTGGGTCTGATGTACACTTTTGTGGGCCTGCACAGGCCCACAGAAGTTAACAAATTTCAGAAATTTTGTAACCAATCCCTTTTTTTTTAATATTTATAATTGTCTGACATATTTCTTCAATTTTAAGACGGTCTTTTGCATTGGTTCAGAAATTTGTGAAATTTGTAAATCGGATGCATACCTTTGTGGGCCTGTGCAGGGCCACAATTCAGTTCAATTTCAGAAATATTTTAACCAATGCAAAAGACCGTCTTAACATCAAGGAAACTATAAACGAAAACGGATTAGTTAAAAAACTTCGGAAATTTATTAATCGTACGTATAATTTAGTAACTGTGTGTATATTATTTGACTTAATATGCTATGGGGTTTGATGAGGTAAACCTGACAAATGCTAATTTTTTTTCATATTTTTTCAAATTTGTCCGTGCATAGTAGCAAACTTTAATCAAAACATATGAAATAACTGATGACATTCTGAAAGTGCATTATTATCTTGTGAAGAGATTGGCACTTCGTTTGATCAAATCGAACAAAAATTACGGTAGTTATTATATAAAGAGTCTAACAGTGAAAAGAACAAAAATAATGGTATTTGTCTTTATTTATTTTGTTTTTAATTAATTATTTATTTTTTTATTTATTTCTTCAAAACAATACAACAAGAATAAATATTATACTACAGTATTGCTTGGCAATTGTTATTAAGAATAATTTTGAGTAATTTATTTTAACTAATTTAACAGATTTAATAAAAAAAATTTATTTAAAAAGAAAATAAACTTAAAATTTAAGAAAATAAAACGAAAATTATGTAAGTATTATTGGAAAAATTATATATATATTATTATGTCATTAGCTGGGTGTATTTTGACTGTCGCACCGTGTAATTGGTCGTTATAACCCCTCAGTCGGAATTACGGCATAGCTTCCCACACTATGTAGTGTATGTTAATTTTATACACGAGTGGTGGAACCTACAGTTTAAAGTCGAGACCAAACGATAGACCTCTAAGAAACTTTTCAATGCAATCAGCTGAGATACAGTCGCCGATTATATATTTTGTTCTTATTAAGTATAATTCGAGGTAAAGAATAAGAAATTAAATTTTAAATACCTTATTAGCTTAAAAAGAGATGTCTCATACGATTTGAAATGTATCGAAAACAGTACACAGATAATTTAAAAATCATTCATGCATACATAATATAAACACCTGTATCTTTTTCTATAAATATTTTTGTGTTTCGTAAGGAATATATTCAAACTATAAAGAAAATATCGTAATAAATTGAATAATTTATGAAGATTGATATTCAAACCAAACATAAAATTCCAAAAAAAAAAAAAATTCGACAGTACGTTACGTTATTTAATACTAACATTAGTCATACGCACGTCTGGATTTTTATTAATGATTCCAACACAACCACATTTTCTATTGTCATACAACCGATAGCATCTGTTTTAACTAATTTTTTTGCACACATGCTAACGTAATTCAAAATTGTGGTTTCACACATTACGTGATGTTTTAAATTTAAAAAATTACAGTTCTTTTAAAGGCATGACAGCAAAAATTACAACTGAGCTTATTAATCATTTGATCATATGAGACAAAAAAAAATAAATAAAATGAGTCAGATATATTAACATCCCTTAACTGATGACAAACAAGCTATAAAAAATAAAAAGCCCAACAAATTTCTGTTTTTTTTTTATTCAAATAGTTTAGGTTTATAGTATCCAATTTGTCTCTTGAAATGACATAAAACGTAAATTAAAATAAGTTTCTGCTAATAACAACTAAATAAAGGAAAAACATTAAGAAATGCACGAAAAAACGGATTTCAATTTTAAAAGAAATTTTCTTTTTTTTTAACAGCTTCTGCAAATCTTATTGGCATATAATGCACACATTTTTAATCTCACACTACTCGTGTTGTGCTAGTTAGCTTTGTCCATAAGTGGCGAGACCTACACTTTAATTTTGACTCCAGATGACAGTTTTGAGAAACTTTTTAAGGCATTTTAGTCAGAGTTTTTGCCAAAAGATTGCCGAGAGAAAGTCGCCGAAACAAATATTTTTTCATATTTCGTTCTGTTCAAGCCGGGAATTGTTTGAGCCAGGGATTGCACTTTAATCTAATAAGCCAACAGATTACATAAAAGACTACGGCCACTTCAAATTCTTCGGTTATATTTTTCTCAAGTCGCCGTAGTCCAGTAGAGTGTCCAAAGTGGGTCCAAAACAGACATCCCAGCTCAGACATCTCCAACAAAACGAAATATAAAAAAAATATTTCTTCGGCAACTTCCTCTCGGTAGATTTCTGGCAAAAACTCTGAGAGTAAATAAAATTGCCATGAAAAGTTTCTCCAAAATCTGTAGGTCGGAGACGACTTTAAACTGTAGGTCCCGACACTCATGTATAAAACAAACATACACTACATAAGTGGTGTGAGAAGGCTGAAAGGTTGTAATGACCAATTATGTATGTTTGTATGCATGTATGTATATTCTGCCATTTCTGTTTCATCAGCTTTTTTTAGTATAGTATATATTTTGAAGTTACTTTATGGTTCCTAATTTTTTTATTTCAATGAATCCAATAGATACTCTATAGAATAGTGGTCGGATAGTTGAACAGACGTCCGCAGTTGTTTGGGGACGTTATATAGAAGCCATTGTATTATTCAGTATTATTTTCTCGCTGAAAAATAAAGTGTATATAAAGTCCAACCACTAGATTTTTGAATATTCGGGGTTGACATAGAAACCATGTCGGTTTTCTTGATTGTCGTTTTTGAAAACCAATGTTGGTTTCATTTGGTGTCATGAAACCAAGTTGGTTTCGTTAATTTCGAACGTAAATTAAAACCAATGTTCGAATCAGCTGTTTTGATAAAAATTTATAAAAATAAAACCAAAATACCTATAAAAAGAAAATTTTGTTAAAAATTTAAATTATTTATGTTAAGAAATAAATACAATGTCAACAGCAATAGTGATATTTCTATTATTAGAAGAAAAGCGATCAGAAGGAGAGATTGTAGCAATCCACTGAAGCTGCCGGAGGCAATGTAAGAAGTTTTTTAATCAGGAGGAAGTTTCTTGTACCCATATACATATTTAACTATATTTTACAGATTTGTTTCTAATTATCGCTTAAACAAAAAAGCATTTCGTATGGTACTTAATGCTATTAAAGAACATTTGTCGCGATCTAAAATTCTTCCGATTTTACAACTTGCTGCTACGTTTCGCTTTTTAGCGGAAGGGTCGTAACAAAGATCAGTCGGGAACGATTTATGTATAAGACTTGGTAGAAGTACAGTATCAGAAATTTTTACTGAGGTAATCAAAGAGTGGAGTGGTACATTTGCCGACAGTGGGCCCAGCTGAAAATAAATGGAAATGAAAAACGTAGGTCAAGAGACTATTTCCCCAAAAAATATAAAATTCCTTCAATAATTTGTTGCATCGATGGGCCTCACATAAAAATTATAAAACCTAGTATTAACGAGCATTTACACAACGAAAACGATATCCTTTTGCCATCCAATGATGTAGAAGAGGAAAATGTTCCATTACCACTGCCAACGTCTCAGCAAAGTGAAGCTCAGGGAATCGGGGATTAAATAGCAAGTAATTTATAGAAAAATGAAAAAAGTTTTAGTAAAAACCTGCAGTATATTTGTTCTGTGGATAAACATTTTGGATATAGGATGACGAGATATTTTTTTGTTAATAATAACAACAACTAAAACAACCAAAATTCAGTCTTTTTCAAGTTTTTTTTATTAAAACTTACAACTGTCAGCTGGTTGGTTTATTTCCAGTAAGAAAACCGATAACCTTGGTTTCTGTAACTTTCCTTTATGGCAATTTAACACATCGTCATGAGTCACTGGTCACCTAAAATCCTATTCGATTTTGTAACTGTTCAAAATCAATACTGACTTACTTACATAATTTGGCATTACAATCCTTTAGTCAAGACTACAATCTAGCTCCACATACCAGTTGTGTTATGCATATTGATTATATGCATGAGTGGTCGAACATAAATTTGAGAAACTTTTCATTACAATCTTATTTATTCTCCGAGTTTTTGCCAGAAATCTGCTGAGAAGAAGTCAGCGAAGAAATATTTATTCATATTTCGTTTTGATGCAGATGTATGACGTGGGGTTTGAACCGTCACGTCTAATAAGCCAACACACTACCTTCTAGACTACGACGACTTCTATTATATTTCATTTTATTCAAGACTAGAACTTGAACCACTGGCTCTCCTTTAATACAACCTGCTAGTCTACGGCAAACGACAATGATGATTGTAATGAGGCTTAAATAACTCAGACATTTATCTTCATTATTTACATATCCAAAAGCGCCCTGGGATGTTTCTAGGGTATTAGCTTCAGTACTTCCGGAGGTACTACATAAGGTCCTGGAGCCTTATTGCTCTTCAAACTACGTGCCGCTTTCTGAAACTCATCGATCTTGAAAAGGGGTGGACTCATCGTTGAGGCCGTCATATCTTCGTCTGCTCTTTGCGTTTTCACGATGTTGGTCATAGTTTGACAATCCAGTTCAGCAAGGGGATAATTTGTCCCCAGTTCTTTATCACCAATTTGTATCCCAATCCCCAAGGGTTATTATTCAAGTCACCTGGTAGTTCCTTCCATTTCAATTTATTGCTCCGGCTAATGGCATCGTTCAACTCCTTCCTTGCCGTCCTAAAATCTGCAATTTCACCTAAAGCAGCACCATTTCGTTTTGCTCGAGTAAGTATTCGCCTTTTCCGCAAGCATTTCCGTCTTAGTTCCGCTATTTCATCTGTCCACCAATAAACTGGTGTTCCCCTTCCTTTTGTTGACAGTTTCGGCATTGAAGCATTGCAGCTGCCCGTTATGTGTCCAATCGTGTAGTCCACCAAGCCCAAGTTATTCCTGTTTATTTGGGTCCGACCAACATTTTCGTCCAACTTTTCTATGAATGTTTGTATGGTAATTCTCGCCACAATCCACTTTCGGGTGCCTCCCCTTTTTGTCCTCAGGTTTTGTCCACTCCTATCCAGCATCCGAAACATAATGTACTGGTGGTCGCTACCAGTGAATTCCTCAAGTAGTTTCCAGTCTGTAAGAGCGGTCCAAAGACCCTCCGAAACAAATGTCACATCGGGAGTTGTACTAATACACCCTGGTCTCCGAAAAGTGGTGGATGAACTCCTATTTGCCACCAAGAGACCCAGTCTGGCTGGCATGTCCAAAACTCGTCTGCCCCTGGAATTCGTTGTAGTCATACCCCACTCAGCTGCTCTAGACTTGAAATCTCCCGCAATTATCAGCTGTCCTCCTATTTCTCGTGATTTGTCCTCTATACAGTCAAGCTTTTTCTGGAATTCATGGATCGAATCGTTTGGCGTTAAATAACAACTCATCAAAGTAAATTGGCTGGATTTCATTATTTAAATTCAAAACAAATCACTTACGAATGCCTCACTTACCAGGTATAAATCCGGCCTCAGTGCATCAATTAGATTTACTACGAACTATAACTGACTAGATCCTAGGTCGTGTGGAAATACAGTATGTAATGACCAGGCAGATGAGCATACATAACATAACATAATTGGTCATTACAACCCTTCAGTCAGGATTACGACCTAGTTTCTCAAGTCGCCGTGGTCTAGTAGGTAGTGTGTTGGCTTATTAGACGAAAAGCCAGGGTTCGGGCCCCAGGCCGGACATCAAAATAAAATACAAAAAGTATTTTTTCGGCGACTTCCTCTCAGCAGATTTCTGGCAAAAAGTCTGAGAGTAAATTAAATTGCCATGAAAAGTTTATCAAAAAGGCAGATGAGCATGTGAAGAGGAAAGAAACAACATTGTAGATAGGCCCAGAGCCTACTTGTGGAGTTGGAAGATACGTTCGAAAGAATACAGAGAAAAGAATATAGAGAGAGGCTGAGAAATAAAGAGAAAGGCATAGACTAAATGGGTTTGAGTCTCAACTGTTGTTGGATAATGACAATAGAAGAAGATTTGAGCCATGCAACGGACTGTTGAACAATAACCTGAGAGTACTAATCAACATATTGATACGGAAAGGAGGAGGGGGATTAAGGAGAATGGAGATGTGATCGAGATGAACAGAAAAATATTATAATGATGAGAATAAACTATCAGAGCACATTCCTATGAAGCGTTAATGCATTCGCAGGAGGTAGGTAATACTTGAGTGCATATTAGTTGCTGGTCAGGGAATTGTTCTTGTTGATCAGCGCCCAACCGCGTCTGTCAGAGCAAAAGGTTAAGAGAAGACTTTATAAGGATACCCTATATAGACTGACTACACTATATAGTTTGATTGCACTGCTTGATACCTCTATACGACGATAACAATGATAATAGGCTGCTAAAATTATTTGATTGAAAACAATATTGCACCGAACCTTGTCATCTTTTTGCATTAATTTTATGCACTTATTTTCATTCCAGGTCGCCATAGTCTATTAGGTAGTGTATTGGGTTATTGGACCAGAGTCTGAGGTTCAACTGATGCTTTCGAACATAACGAAATATTTTTTCTGTAAAAAAATCCGAGAGTTTATTAAATTGTCCAACCTATCATGGAGAATCTTGATTCCTTGACAATCTCTTTTGGTCCATGATGGATAGAAGACGTGCCAAGCAACTATTCAAATCTCAATGTCATTTCGATCGTAGTGGCCATGCTTACAGGCCTTTGCGTTATAAGAAAACAAGCGGAAAGGAGATCAGAAATGCTGATGCGACATTGTGGGTCTGCTAAGAAAAAGATTTTTCGCGGGGTGCAGTTTTAGGATATTTGGCTCTCCATTCGTTGTTAGCTTGACGGAGTTATCATCCCTTGATAATAAGGATATGGCTTCGTTTATAAAACTTTCTGGCTGATTTCCAGATTAGGGAAGTCGTACTTTCGATGAGTTCGGTGAAATTCGGTTAGTACTGTAGCATCACAACGAGTAGCTATGCATGCTCAAATGAGTTTTAGTAGCAAAGCGAAGACTCCAACCTAACCATATAAAATTCTTATGCAAACTTTCTCAAAAATTTGCTTTTCGGAGCCAACTTTGGATAAAATTATAAAAATCAAATAAAACTCTACTTAATATTAAAAATTTCTAGCATTCTTCCACCAAATCGCTGCAAGAACTTTTGTTTTAAAATACGTCATGATGAAAACATGCTCCGTTTAAAACAGTAACTGTCATTTGTTTGTTTTTTGCATATGTATACATGTTTTGTTCTTATTATGCATATGTATACATGTACACATAGCCATACATATTTAGATAACCAAGAAAATGCTTGGAACTCAGAAATCACAGAAAGAAATGTTTTATTTCTTTTGATGCAGAATAGCGAAAAGAAAATATCCTGAAAAACAAACACATGAATGCAGCCAAACGTTATAAAGAAAATTTTGTTTCATCATGTCTTCTTTGTTTCTGCTGCGTAAAAAAATGAAACGAATTTTGTTTGCTTTGAGATGCGGCAAATTTATGTCGTCTTTTCATGTACAGAGTTTCTCAAATACCAGTTAGCTTTCCAAGTATGTTGTATTTTAAATTTGTCTTATAAATTAGAAACATACTCGATTAAGATTCGAGTTAAACGCTAGAAGAGCTTGCACAATCCTTAGGCGTGACTCAAGTAGTCTTTTCAAAGTGCTTAACAGCAGCAACATTTATTCAGAAGCTAGGAGAATGCATGCCTATAGAATTGAAACCGAGCTACATTCAAACATGATTTTGCTTGGCTGAAATAATATTTGATCGCAATGAGCAAAATCTATGGGAAAGCAGAATATCCATTGTGCCAAGGTAATGCTCTGTGTTTAGTAGAATCCGACGGTTGTGATTCATATAAGCTACTAAAAGTAAGCCAGTCTACAACTGTGGGCAATTACAGACAACTCTGAATTCGTTTGAAGCGAGAATTTGCAGAAAAATGCCTTGAATATGCAACCAGAATTGAGGTCGCAATTTTCCTTAATGACAATACGCGCTTACATTATGTAGCGCCGGTCAAAGACCATTTGTAAAACAGGAGGTAAAAGTAAGTTCTACCTCAACCTATACGACGGATTGTTACACCGATGATGTAATCGTATATGAAAGCGATTGCATCCATTAAACTACACACTTCAATGAAGTTCAAAAATTATGAACTGATAGGATCAGCAGGCTAATAAATTGTAATCAGAAATGGAGAACTAAAGAAAAGTTAAACACTGTAAATTTTTATGTTCCCAAAATTTTAAAAAATTTCTAAATAAACCATTCAGAAAATCTAAAATCTCCTTAGAATTCAGACTTATCCAATTGGTTTGAAATGGTTTTATAATTCCTGTCTAAGTCCTGCACAATCAAAACAGTAACTGCCATATTCGGGAATTTTAATTTTAAATTTTTAAGATGCTATAGTCTAGTAGGCATCTCCAATAAAAGGAAATCGGAAAAACATATTTCTTTCGGCAACTTCCTCTTAGCATACTTCTGACAAAGAGTCTGAGAGTAAATAAATATGAAATGTAAAGTTTCTCAAGTCTGGCGTTCAGAGTCGACATTACCATAAGTACAGTACAGTAAATTATGCCACTAATGAATAAAATTAACAAGCACAACATGAGTGGTGTAAGCTAGGTTGTAATCCTGACTTTAGGTTTATAATGACCAATTAAGTAAGTAAGTAAAAGCCATTACTTGTTCGCGTCTGCTGGCTAATACAGTTGTTAAAAATAAAATAAAGATATAATTGAAAAAAATTGAATATTTATTGACAAGAGAAACTGAATGCCATAACAATTTTTTCACACAAATCATTAAGGATATGGATGATCTATCCTGCTTTGATTTGAATTGAATATTACTAAAGATCAATTCTTAATATATTTAATTTCCGTTCAGAAGTACCATTTAAAATATAAACTCGAATTTGAAATACCTTGTAATATCTTTGATATTTTTTTGTAATTTCTTGTGATTTGGTATATACTGCAAGCATTTTATGTTTTTGTTGTTGCCTTACTTACCCACGCGGCATACTCACATCTGTATGTTTATTCACTTTTATAACATTTCCGTTTTCGATGCAGATTCCGTTGAGCACATATACATACATAGGTAGTTGGGTTGTGCTTTAAGTGTGAGTATTAACGCCTATAAACAAAACCGTCATTATTCAAAATTATATGAAGAAAAATTCATTGAAGTATTAGTTGCCCTATCAAGCAACAACTAATGCCTTATCGTTGAATATTCCGATGCGTAAAAAATAAAAAATAAATTATGATTGTCTAGCGTAATTCGAAATATAGTCCATATGTAAAACAACACGATGGATATCATCCAATAAATTGGTAGCGAGGAAGTCCTTGGAAATATTAAAAAATTCTAATAACAGACAGTGGACAGCAAAAGTCTAGGTACCCAAATATATTTCAGATATTTCATGAATTTTAGGCAATAATATGTAAAAAAAATTAATGCTTTCTACATTTGTTTTACATTTTATTATAAAATAAATTTTTTTAAGTTTTTCACAAACAAAAAAGTGTATTTTGACTCCATGTTTTTGCACAGCAAAAGTGTAGGTACCCCCAAGAAAACCTCACACTAAACTTAAAATTCAATGGTCAATATATTAAAATTTTAGTCGTTATTCTAAGTAGGATATCCCTTAACGTCAAGCTCTCCTTTTAACCTATTTGGCGCTGAATGTACCAGTTTTTGCTTTTGTTTTATTCACAAGTTTTTTAGTTGAATTTTGCTTGTAGTTTTGGGACTGCGTTGCTATTCTATCATATGATGAACTAACTATTCGCTTGGGATGATATCCGGACTTTGTTCAAGAGTATTGTTATGTTTTTACCCTTTTAAAAAACATTTAAAATATGAGTTCGTAGATTGCAATTAAAAATAAAATAAATTTGTGTTCAGTTTTAATAAATTCTTTATTATTCGCTTGATTTGATATTCGTAACTTGATTTGAACAACAACAATTTGCTTTATTTGTTATTCTTCTTTAAACTCTTAAGCGTACACACTAACAATTGTTCGCTTGATCTTTACAACGGAGGTCTCCAAACCACGATTATTCTCTTCACACGCAATGCATCTCCACACAAGACTGACTGAATTTTTATTTATAACGTTGCCTGCTTTGTCTGGGCTTTTATATCGCTGGGTAAAAAGTCTGATGAATGCTCTTGAAGGAGAATGACTTTGACGTCGCGAAATCTCTATAAATGTAGACATGTTTCTGACATAATTGTTGTTTGTGTATGTTGTTTACGCTTGTCCTTGCAGTGTTGTTGTTGCTTCGTGTTTACTTGTTTATCCCTTTTTTTTTACTGATGTTGTTGCTATATTTTTGTTTATTCGTTGATCCTGTAAACAAGTCCATTGTATTCGTTTTTGTAGGTTTTGTTTTAATTTTAATAATTATTTTAATGTTAAACGATAACACCATTTCCGTTTTCGTAACAGCACGTGGGGACTTTGAGAGACAAATCACATCATCACATGAGTAGAAGTATGTTTGGGCTAATTGACAATGTTTAAAAAATCTCTCTTATTCATTATTTCCGCAATAAATTCGAAACTGCCCACACATAGTGCCGACACATAACCCCGCAGTATTGTATCTTAACCCTTTATTTTATCACTTCAGCAAGCATTTGAAAATCCTTATGAATTAATACTTATGATATAAAGAGAAAATTATGCTTTTTAGAATGCCAGTTACTTGAAGTATTGTACACGTATGAATATGGACTACAACTACATACTTTTTTATTCTGTCGAACATGCTTATATACGCGATATGTGTGTATGAAAACTAATCATATACTTTTTAATATGCTGAAGAAAGTGGTAAATAAATTCTTTGTAAATATGTTCGTATGCTCATATTCATATTTGGTTTTGTGCGAATGTTTACCAGCAGTGCAGTTTTCATTATAACCCAATAAAGGATTTGGAAAAAACAGCCTATGGTTGCCAATAGGAAAATTTAATGAATTGGCTTGCAAACAAGTACACAACAGGAAACGTACGATTTTTTTTTACTCTTTACCAAAAGTAGAAACAAAGAGTAGTAGTAGAAACAATAGTAAAATGAGACTTTGGCAAAATGAAAGCATGAATTCGTATATCGTACAAATAAATGTAGCATATATCCGGAGCATCTTTAAAAAGTATTAGAATATTTTTAGTTTTCTTTAGAAATATAGGGTCTTCCAATAGGGACTTTCGAACTTTGATGGTTTTTAAAACTACAGCTGTCAAATTAGCTTTGGAGTTGACAGGTGACACTAATTTTCATCGAAAAATTACCTAAAGCGAAGAGGCCTATTTCTGGATAAATAGCTACATGAACACACAAAATTGTCGAATTTTGAACGATACCAATCAACACGAGATACAAAAGTTTTAATGCACAATGAGAAAAATCACTGCTTGGCGTTGAATTTGGGATAATGTCGTCAACGATCTTTAAGAATGTTGGTATTATTTAATCTTATCATAAACAAGTACATTATAAGTGAATTCTCTAACTTGCTCTTAGTCTAACAAAAAGTTAATTCTGCAAAGAATGAATTAATTGTGATGAGATATATTGTCGTAGTGTACAGCTTCCATAGTATTGTGACCATACTATCTATTACATAATCTACAATGTTTTCTCTAGAACTATTACTTCGATAAACTTCATAAGTGGGATGCATTAACCCCACACAAGTTCTCATAATCACAAGATCTTCATAATCATCACTTCATAGCAGTCACAACTGGACACAGTCCTCGGAGGTTCACGTCAGGAGGCTAGGAATATCTGATAATCATTACTGTAGAAGCTGCAATGAGAAGGAATAAGGGGAAACCACTCAACATCTGCGTTGTTATGGTCCGACGCTTAAGAACCTATGGAGAAGAATTCTTAAATCTCCAGAATTTAGTGACAAAAAATTCCCTCCTTAGTAACACCAAATATAGTAGATAGTGTGTTGGCCTATTAGACACGAGGCCACGGCTCAAACCCCAGGTTAGACATCTCCAACAAACCAAAATATCAATAAATATAACTTTGGCGACTTCCACTTAGCAGATTTCTGTCAAAAACGCTGAAAGTAAATAAAATTGGCATGAAACGTTTGTAATTAGGAGTCGACTTTAAACTGTAGTTCCCGTCAATTATGGATAAAATTAACGCACACAATATAGTAATCCCCACTAGTTGGTTGTAATAGGCAGTTAAGTAAGCCATAAGACTCTCGGTATGGTTGAGAGATGACTCCCAATAGCTATAATTATATGGCGAAATAGGGAATACCGGATCCTAGTAAGATGTGCCGACTGAGGCAGCTGCCAGTTTAATTTTATTTTAATCACTTAAAGACTGATGCATATCTTTGTATCATAACGTGTAGAAACTAGAGTTGAGATGCAGAAAATTAATCAATTTATTATAAAAAATAATTTGTTTTCGTATTAATTTATTCACTAATTTTGCAAAGGAATAAGTATTGTGTTCTATATTCACATATTTTCTATTTCCATTTTGAGATGAAATTAATTATACGTTATAGAGGCATTGTTTTGCTTTTAAATCGTTAAACATTAAAATTATAAAGAAAAGCTACAAAAACAATGAACTTGTTTACATGATAAACAAGTAAACAAAAATATACCAACAAAACACCAGTATAAAAAAGGGTTACACAAGTAAACAAAAATGCAACAACAAACACTGCAAGTATAAATGTAAACAAAAATACACAAACAACAATAATGAAACAACGATGTTTGCTTTTTTAGACTTCTCGAAAAGGCGAAGCCGCGAACATGCGCCTTCAACAACATTCATCAGGCTGTTTAAATACATACATACATAATTGGTCGTTACAAGCCTTCAGTCAGGATTACGACCACACCACTTATGTTGTGTGTGTTAATTTTATGCATGAGTGGCAGGACCTACAGTTTAAAGTCGACTCCAAACGACAGTTTTTTGAGAAGCTTCTCATGGAAATTTTATATACTCTCAAAGTTTTTGCCTGAAATCTGCTGTAGGAAGTCACGAAAGAAATACTTTTTGTATTTTGTTTTGATGTCTGGTCTGGGGTTTGAACCCTGGTTTTTCACTACCTACTAGACTACGGCGGCTTCAGACTGTTTACGTTGGCTTATAAAACGCAAGACAAATCAGGCAACGGGGTTAGTAAAACTTCAGTCAGTCTTGTATGAAGACGCAGTGCGTTTTTGAAGAGAGTAATCGAAGTTTGAGGATCTCCCTTACAAAATTATGTTTTGAAAGCTAACAACGTAACAATATATACTACCATAGTTGTGTTGATTTTTTTAGTTCAAGGATTTTTGAAATGAATTTGTTTCTTTAACTTCATGTTGTGGAATTAGTTAAATTAGCCATTTCAACACTTTGGTTTTTTACATATAATTCTTGTTATTTGCATAAACAATACTCTACTGAATATAATAAAAAAAATGTTACAACTTTTTATCTTTATTATCGGCTTGAAGCCACACAATAACGATAATCAGATAATTTTAATTTGTTCACAAAAGATAAAAGCTATTTTTTGTTTACACGTTTTCATTAAACATTAAATGATTTGAAAATTACGTAACCATTATTGAGTTAAATTATTTGAAAAAGGTATTAAAAGGACATACAATCTTAAACAATGTACGCGTTTTTATTATGCAATGTTAATAGGATTTTGTTTATTTAAGCATTTATAATTGACATAATGACTTATGCATGCAAAAATAATTTAAAAAAGTTATGCTTATGTGTGTATTAAATTAATAAATCTGTTTTCAATTAAATATTCACTCAAAGAAGTTAAATGGACACATTGTGATTCCCCTAGCCTCGAAACACAGTTGGAGCTTCTAATTACATAACTTACATACATTACAACCCTTCAGTCAGAATTATGACCTAGCTTCACCACATATGTTGTGTGCGTTGATTTTATTCATGAGCGGTGGGACCTTCAGTTTAAATTGCAAACGTTTTCACTGCAATTTTATTTACTTTCAAATCTTTTGCAAGAAATCTGCTGGAGGCAGTTGTCGAGAACTATTTTTTCATATTTCATTTTTTTTGGAGATTCCTGATTCCAGGTTTGAACATTTGCCTCACCTCTGATAAGCCGACACACTACCTACTAGACTACGACGTCTTCAGACTGCTAATGTTAATTCGTGACAGTTTCTCCATGTCATCTATGTAGGAGGCATAGTGCGAGGCATGTATCCAGTAGGTAAAGAATAGTCTCTTCTTCTTCCTTAGCAACATGTCCAAGACCAATGCGCCTCCATTCATAATCCAGTGGCACGTAAAGACCGCGATAACAAGACTTGACGTGCATCCTTCATCCAGCCGACCATCTGTTGTTGACTAAATCGACAATGCATTGTCAATTATAAATTTACAGGGGTCTCCCAATAGCGAGAATATTAAATTACACAACTTGAATGGAAGTCGCCGTAGTCTGGTAGGTAGTGTGTTGGCTTATTAGATGCTCAAACCCCGCGGTTCAAACCCTAGCCCTAACATCTTCAACAAAACGAAATATAAAAAAATATTACTTCGTTGACTTCCTCTCAGCAGATTTCTGACAAAAACTCCAAGAGTAAATAAATTACCATGAAATGTTTCTCAAAAATTTTTCGTTCGGAGTCGACTTTAAACTGTATGTCCCGCCACTCATGTATAACATTAACACACACAACATAAGTGGTGAGAAACTAGGTCACAATCCTGACTGAAGGTTTGTAATGACCAACTATGTATATAAGTATATTATGTATCTAAATTTAAACAAGTATAAATAAAACAAGTTCATCTAATAATTCAATTTATCGGAGACTTCAATGGTTATGCTACTACTGGTCAATTCATCCGCTCTGCTATTACATGTAATGTCACAATCACCTGGTACCCATATTAAATTAACATCATATTGTACTTTTATTTCATTTTTAAATATTTGCAACAGCTGCTCACTTAGCTGTCTAAATATATATATATAAGGACGCTACCGTTGTTCGCCAGACATAGAGACAGTTGTCCGGTAACATGTGGAGTAGATGTAGATGCGCAGCGACATGTAGGGGTTTAATTTCATATTCTAAAACAACTAAAATTGAAAATATAAAATATGTTTTAATGTGGTATTTCCCGGTTAATGTAGATTAAACGCTAGATATATATTATTACAACTTACATACATACATACATAATTGGCAATTACATCCCTTCAGTCAGGATCACGGCCTAAATTCTCATATCACTCATGTTGTGTGTGTTAGTTTTATTAATGAGGGGCGGGACCTACAGTTTAAAGTCGACTACGAACGACAACTTACCTTTAACTAAAGGGAGGATTTTAGCGGGCAAATAAATTGTTTTTCATTATTATAAGTGGATAATAAAGCAGAAGTGAGCGCTAAGCTAAAGGGAGTATTATCCTACCTCTAACTTTTAGAGTTAAGTTTATGTTTGAACTTGCCATATACATTATTTTTAATATGGCAACTTCAAATATAAACAAAATACAACAACAAAAGAAGAAGCCCGTCCTTGCGACTGTTTAAAAAAAAATTTTTTAAATTGACGAAAGCTGTCGGCATTGCTCCGGCAATGCTATATTTTTGAAAAACTTAACTTCATTTTTTGACAACGTAAAAAGTTAAAGTTGACTTCAAAGTTCACTTTAGCTAAAGTTACCTTTAAATAAACTCTACTTTAACGGCAAGTTGTAATAAAGGCCCTTAAACGTTAAAATTTCAATTCAGTAACTAAATTTCAACTAAAAATAAAAAGAAAAGCACACTTCTTATTTTAGGTATATTTCATATGATACAAGATTTCTTTTATCATCATAAAAATGCTGCAGAAATAAAGGACATTAAATTCCCCCTAAAATACTTTGAGTTTTTGTTGGCGTTTAAACGATTCCACTGCACTTAGATTAACAATGAAACAACATTTTGTTATCACAACGTCGCAACAATTTACACAAAAAAAAAAAAGAAAACAAAACCCAACATAACTTAAAAAACAAAAATATCATCCTCTAACAGAATTGTTGAAAAGCCAACAGAAACAAACAACAAAAAAACAACGCTTTGGAAAAAGTTTTCAAAAAAATGCACTTGAAATTTTTACAATTTGTCCTGATTTTTTGCAATAAGTTTGTGAAAGAATATTGTTACGTCCTTACCTTTCAAAAAAACGGTTGAAATGAAAGCCCGTAGACTGCAAGTAAAATAAAAATAAAATTAATTAAATTCTTTATTATTCGCACATTTCTGTGTGCCACTGTTCACAACTTGATGTAAACAACAACGATTGCTTGTTTTTTATTCCTACAACAATTGTTCGATAGATCTTTGTAACGGAGATTTTGAAACCATGATGATTCTCTTCAAACCCACACTGTCTTCCCACAAAACTGTCTGAATTTTTACTTACCCCGTTGCCTGCTTTGACCTGCCTTTTATATGCCAACATAAACAGTTTGAAGTCGAATGTTCATGTCTTCGCCTTCTCGAGGTCTCTATATTGTATGTTTTTGTTTACCTTTATTATTGCAGTGTTTGTTGTTGCATTTTTGTTTACTTGTTTATCCCCTTTTTTATACTGGTTTTTGTTGGTATATTTTACATGATAAACAAGTTCATTGTTTTTGTTTTTGTAGCTTTTGTTTATAATTTTAATGTTAAACGATATAAAAGCAAACCACCATTTCCATTTTCGCAACAATCTCTACAGTTTGTAATATTCAAAAATTATTTCCAATCGACTACTTTTTCTTCATCGCATTCAATCGATTTGACCAAATTTACCATAATATTAAGGTTTTACAATCCTATATAATGGCCCATTACTAACCTTCGTTCAGGATTACTACCTAGCTTCTCACATGACTTCTTTCCATAAATGGCGAAACCTACAGTTTATAGTCGATTCAGAGCGACAGATATTTGCGAAACTTTTAATAACAATTCTTATTTACTCTCAGAGTTTTTGCCAGAAAACTGCGGAGAAGAAGTCACCATAAGAAATATCTTTTTCATGTTTTGTTGTGTTCGAGATGTAAGGGCTGGGGTTTGTATCACTGACTCTCGTCTAATGTCTAATGAGCCACCACACTGCCTACTAGACTACGTCGACATTAAAAAATTTCTTCAAAAGGTATTTCTATTGGTATTGCTTTTCGAAGTTTTTCGTATTTTCTGCATTATTTTCTTATATGAAAATTAAAATGCATCAATAGGTCTCTGCGTGAAAACATTGGTCTGAGTAGACAGCGAAGTACATTCCTTCCAAACTAACCTTAATTACCCAATTTCCCCAAAGTTGTCTGATGGTGCAGGAGAATACAAGACAGTCGATTTTGCGCAGCTCACGTGCTTTTGCAGAACACAATTTGACGAATTTACAACCATGACTTAGGCAAGAAACTGGTAAAATTTCAGCCTACCTAAGAACTGAAGGATACTTCCGATTTCTGCATGAATAGGTAAGTGAACAAACAAAATTGGCAAATTACGGACTATAACAATCCACATGAGGCTCAACTGCATCCAATGGTATCCCGAAAAAGTCTTGTTTGGAATGAATTTTAGTCTGGCGATTTTTTCAGCGGACTTTGTATTTCGTCTACTAGTCATATAAGTTATTTGCCATGAGAGTCATGAACAAAATATCACTCACACGCAGCGACAGATGCAGTAAATAAGTAAAATTAAATTAAACAATTTAAAGCATACTTTTAGGTTTATTCTCAACATAGTACGAACTCATGAATATTAATCGGAAATATTAGTTGCTTGGACCTGCTTGAAAGCAATGTTTTCCCACATTGGTAGAAGACATAAAAAAATTCACATTATTATGTGAAAAGTGATCGCGATTGTTTAGAAATTCGTAACAAACACTGCCATATTGTGCTTTTCTATTAAAGAAAAATTACGAATGCATATCAGGGTGTTGAACAGATTTGTTAGGTCTGTGGAGCCGTTACTTGTCGAAATCATGAATGATTTAAAAAGATAGACCTTTAAGCTAAAAATATGTTGCCATTTAAACTCAAACTCAGTTCGATGTTAAGTTGACATATGCCCAATTACGATTTAAAGTAAAAGCTGAGCGAAATCAAACAATTCCTGGAGCCAAAGTTTACATAACATACATACATAATTGGCCATTCCTTCAGTGAGGATTACTACCTATCTACTTACGTTGTTGGGACCAACAGTTTAAATTCGTCTCGGAATTATAGTTTTTTTTTTGAGTAACTTTTGATTGCAATTATATTTTCTCTCAAAGCTTTTACCAGAAGTCGCCGAAGATGCGAATTTAAATATTCTCTGACTAGCTTTGCTAATTAAAAGTGCTAACAAGAATGCCACCAAATTGTATGTGGAGATGACGCTCTAAGTTTGGTTTAGTAATTAAACACATTAAAAATAAAAACAAACTTTAATCCATTTTAAAACTTTTAGGGTGTTATGGTTTTTCCAAAATAAAAGGAGACTCTTATTCAGTCTAAAAGGTTCTTTAATAATCAATAGTTTCTATGTTATAATATCAATACAAAGTTTTTTCGTTAACATTAGAAGAAAAGAGTGTGTGCCTTAAAACGATTAAAAAGCAAAAGCATAACAACAAGTAAAAAACCAGTCAGTACTTATTTGATTTGACTAAGGTCCTAGATCAAGGTTATCACAATTCTCCCACCCTTATTACAAAAATTATAATTCTAAAGTACATATAATCTAGATATATAACATTCTAATCAAACTCTATCATATAATCCGCCAAACGCTTGGGAGTTTTACGTGTTCGTGTTGATACTATTGTTGCCTGTTGTGGTAAAAGTTGGTTTGAAGCCGCTGACGCGTTTCTTCTAGAGATGGATGGAATTGGTTGATTTGCTGTCGATGGTTGCGCACTTGCCATAGATGTTGATGTAAATTTTTGATTGGATGTAGAAGGTTGTGTGCTTCTCGTAGATGTAGATGGTTGGTCTGGTATAGAAGGTTGTGTGCTTCTAGTAGATATGGATTGTGGATTTGGTATAGAAGGTTGTTGTGCATTTGTATCAGTAGTGTTAGTGGTTATTTCCACTAAGTCTCCTATATTCGGTTCATTATTATTGTGCTGTTCAGGATGTTTATCGTGAAAAACATCTGCAACCGGATTTTGCACTTCAGTGGAATGAAGCTGATTGATATGTCTTTTAAATACGAAGCCGTCATCTAGCGTCACAATATAGTAGAGATTGCCAAGCTTTTTAGTGATTGTACCAAGTTTCCAAATTGCCTTGTTGTTCGTATAGTAACGGGCCTGTACCCTCTCCCCCTCGACTAATTGTCTTGCCATACTAGTGGGAAATTTAGTTTTGTTGAATTTGACAGGTTTGAGAGCGTCGAGCCTTATACGAATCTGTCTGCCTAAATATTGTTCTGAGGGTGTTCTGTTATTTATTAAAGGTGTGGCTCGATATCTGAAAATTATCTCCTGAACTTTCTCCTGAATCGACAGTGCTTCATTCTCCATTGTGGTTAGTTTGTGTTTCAAGGTTTGAACGTTCCTCTCGGCTAACCCGTTAGTAGCAGGGTGCCCTGGAGCAATGAATTTTTGGAAAATTCCACTATTTTTGCAGAGCGTTCTAAATTCCAGGCTTGTGAAAATCGTCGTGTTATCGGAAACCATTACGTTCGGAAAACCATTCCTTAAAAAAATATTTTGCAAAATCTGCATTGTTGAAAACGATGTTGGTGCAGATTTACAAATTCCCACTTCTGCCCACATTGACTTTGCATCTATTACCACCAAAAAATAGTATCCTTGGAATGGACCCGCATAATCAACATGTATGCGTTGCAGATGTTCATCCGGCTCCTTCCATGGATGTATTTCCACTTTAGCCGGGGAGCTTCGAGTTACTGCACAGGATGGGCAAGATCGTACTAAGTTCTCAATATCTTTATCGATCGACTTCCAATAAACATAACGACGAGCAAGTTGCTTCATCTTAGTCATACCAAGATGTGTTGCATGAAGTTCTTGTAAAACGTGTGGTCGTAGTGTTGCAGGAATTACGACTCTTTGGCCTCTAAATAATACATCGCTGTCGATTGTATACTCAGCTTCGATTCCATGTTCAAAATTGTTTTACCGTTACGCAGTTTATATAAAATTTCTACCAATTCTTTATCTTTACTGGTTTCCTCTTTGAGCGATTTAAAATTAATATTTAAATTACTAATTTGGTTTATGCTTGTGCTGCATATAAGGTGCACCTCATGACCCATCGCACTTTCCTTGGGCGCCATCGAAATATCTGGTGCCCGTGATAAGCAATCCGCATTAGAATTTTCAACTCCTTTTTTGCATTCTATCTGGTAGTTGAATACCGACAAAAATGCGGCGTAACGCTGTAACCGTGAATAGGTCATCTGTGGCAATTTTGCTGTTTGGTGAAACATTCTCATGATTGGCTGATTATCAGTTATAAGCTTAAACCGACGAGCGAACAAATACTCATGAAAATGTTGTACGGAAAAAACTATTGCCAGCGCTTCTCTATCACGCTGTGAGTAATTTTGCTCCGCTGGCATCAATGCCCTTGATGCATAAGCAATTGGCCTTTCATGACCGTCGACAATGTGCGACAATATACCCGCAATACCCGTTGGACTTGCATCGCATGCTAATACCTCCAGGTCAGGGTTGTATGGCATTAAAACACGTTCACTTCCCAATTCCTTTTTTAGGGTATCAAACGATTTTTCACACTCGGTAGTCCATTTAAATCTAGAGTCTTTTCTTAACGGTTGTCTCAAAGGTGTAGTTACCGACGATATGTTTGGTATAAAACGCGCATAATATGTTACCATGCCCAAAAACCGTTTTACATCATTTGCGTTCTTAGGGGTAGGCATGTTTAATATTGCGGAAATCTTCGAATGTGAGTTCTTTATTTTGTTATGTTCCACCACATGACCTAAAAAGTCTATACTCTCCTGAAAAAATGAGCATTTCGCACTATTAAGGTGTAGATCAAATTCCCTTAATCGGCTCAAACAAGCTTTCAAATTGTATGTGCACTCTTCCATTGTACGTCCATGGACAATTATATCATCAAAATATGATTCCGTTTTTGGCACATCACGTAAAATTTGATCGATGATTCTGTTAAATTCTGATGGAGCAGTTTTAATACCAAAAGATAAACGATTCATCTTGTAAGTACCCCGATGGGTTGATATTGTCTGTACAATTGCAGACTCTTCATCAACAGGTATATGCAAATACGATTTGTAAAGATCAAGTCTACCAAAAAATTTGAGTCACGAAGACTATGAAAAATATCACTAATTTTTCTAATAGGAAAGTGTGAATCCATCCATCCTACTTTGTAGTCCACACAAAGCCTTACACCCCCATCAGCCTTAGGTATAACGACCAGTGGGGAGCCCCAGTCACTATTTATTGTCCTTAAAATACCAGCTTTTTCCAGTTCATCCAACTCTTTATCAACGCGTTGGGTCAATGAGTACGGAATTGTTCGCTCCCTGGTATAACTTGGGGAAACGTTCTCACGCAATTTCAAGGAAATCTTATACTTTCTGTTCGAAAACCTCAGGAAATTCTCTAATAATATCATCAATTGCACTCACCTGTTTAATAACATTTGTTGTAATTATGTCTAAATTATTTAAATTGATTCCTAGTCGCTTGATCCAAGAACGACCTAACAATGCAGAACAGAAATCACGTACGATGTATATCTCATCGGTTATTTCAACATTATTATATCTTGCACGTACTATAATTTTACCATCCGGTACAAATGTTGTTTGGGTGTATGAACGGAAAACGATCTTTGTTGGAAGTAGGGGTGTATTTATATTCAGTTGCCTAAATTGTCTCCTAGGCAAGAATGTATATCCTGAGCCAGAATTAACTTCGAATTTCACATTTTTTCCTTCGATATTTATTTCAGCATAATACTGTTCTGTATCTGTATTTCGCTCTGAACTGTTTTGATACACATTGACAACCTTGTATACGCCATAATCCTCATATTCTACATTCTGCACATGATTTGTTGAACTTTGTCCTGGTGACGTTGTCCAACTAGTTGACTTTTTTTCTGTAATGTGGAAATACACACCTTCACTACATGCCCTTGTTTGTTGCAGCCCGTACATTTGAGTTTGTTCCATATCTGAACGACACTCGTTCGCAAAATGGTTACTTCGTCCGCATCTCAAGCACAATCCTTCTATACCCAACTTCTTATAATTGACCACAGTTTCCCTTTTGCTGATTTTTTCTGAATGAGAATCATTTTTGTGTTTCATCGGGTTGCGAACTGAAACCTTGTTAATTACTGATGTTGCTGATGTTTTAAACATAATTTCCCTCGCGTCTGCTTTTGCGGCCTCCAAAGCTATTGCCTTGGACACAATTTCTCCAAATTTTGTAGATGCGGTATTATTTTGTACCGTATTACTTCTTGTATTTTGTATTGCATTTTCATCATGGCGTTCCATCATTCGCTGCATTTGCACCAGCAGAGTTTGTTGTTGCTGCAAATATTGATTTAATAGCGTAGCATCCATGACGAGCGTTTGCACTAGTATTTGCACTTATGATTCAGTTTCACCTCGTCGCCAATTTGTTATGGTTTTTCCAAAATAAAAGGAGACTCTTATTCAGTCTAAAAGGTTATTTAATAAGCAATAGTTTCTATGTTATAATATCAATACAAAGTTTTTCTTTGACATTAGAAGAAAAGAGTGTGTGTCTTAAAACGATTAAAAAGCAAAAGTAAACCAGTCAGTACTTATTTGATTTGACTAAGGTCCTAGATCAAGGTTATCACATAGGGCCATTATTATAACTTGCCGTTAAAGTTGGGTTAAAGTTTAGTTTAGTAACTTTAGCTAAATCGAACTTCAAAGTCACCTTTAAATTATTTTCGTTGTTACAACCTACTGATAAAATAAATTTAACTTTTTCAAAAATATGGCAATGCCGGAGTAATTTCGATAACACTGCTGAATTAAGCAAATTTTTTAAACGCAGTTGCAATGACGCGCATCTTGTTTTTGTTGTAAATGCTCATTTTGTTTATATTTGAAGTCGCCATAATGAAAATAATATATAATATGGCCAGTTCAAATATAAAGTGAACTTTAAAAGTTAAAGGTAGGGTGATCCTCCCTTTAGCTTAACGCGCACCTCTACCTTATTGTCCACTTATAATAATGAAAAACAATTTATCTGTCCATTAAAATCGTCTCTTTAATTAACAGCAAGTTGTAATAATGGCCCTTAACCAGTTAAACTTAAATTGTTATTTCTTTCGAAATTAAGGCATAGTCAGGATAGAAAATGAATCAAGTAAGTTACAAATATAACAAAAATTAAATCAACAAAGCAAACAAACCCGTAGAATACACAACAGCACAAAGTTACTACGGAATTTAACTTAATTTAAGGTAAATAAGTTGGAAGCTGTTCATTCACAATCCTTTACATTTACCTGCGTATATGTGTAAACAACAACAGAAATACATAATGAATTGAAAAACGAAACATGACCAAAAATTCTGCCTTCACCCCTCATCCTCTCCATAACTTGTTGTGGAATTATTTTGAAATTCATCACATTGAAGAGATTATCCAAATATTTTACCACCTTCGGGTAGCTGATATCGTTTTACTTTACCTTTTCCCTTACTCATTTCAATTGTAAGCCCCCATATTGTTAACGGCCTAAAAATATTCAGGTAAGAGTGGGTTTGAACAGTGCCAATGTAAAGTAATGTAAATGTAATCGTTATTTCTATTAAAGTGTGTTCAATTCCAACAAGTTACTTAGCAAATACAGTGTCCAATAAATAAATAAAGCAAACGGAGTGGTATTTGCATAGAAATATTTGTTGTTTACTATTATTATGCGTTAAACACATAGACCACAGCAGGCTACAATCTGTCAAAAATACAACACAAACGTGTTTTTTGTTACAAAAATGGGAATGGTGTTTTTCTTTTACATCATTTAACATTAAAATTATAAAAAAAAGCTACAAAAGCAAAAATAATGAACTTGTTTATATGATATATGTAAACAAAACTATACCAACAAAAACCAGTATAAAAAAGGGATAAACAAGTGAACAAAAATGTAACAACAACACTGCAAGAACAATCGTTAATAAAATACACAAACAACAATAATGTAAACAACATGTTTACGTTTATAAAGATTTCGATAAGGCAGAGTCATTCGCCGTCAAGAGCATTCATTAGACTGTTTACCCTGCGATGTAAAAGGCAAGACAAAGCGGAGTCAGTAAAAATTCAGTCAGTCTTGTGTGAAGGCGCGCGGTGTTTGAAGATAATAATCGTGGTTTGAAGATCTCCGTTATAAAGATCTGCCCAATAATTGTTATTGTTTACGCAAAAGAGTGTAAAGAAGAATAACAAACAAAGCAAAATGTTATTGTTTACATCAAGTTGTAAACAGTGGCACACGGAATTGTGCGAACAATGAAAAGTTTATCTAAAACTAAACACAAATTTATTTTTATTTGAAAAAATTGATTTTTATTTTGAAAAATTAATTGAAAAAAATCAGAGTTTTTAAATATTTTCATCTGTTAGAGACCGGAGTATAAAAATACTAGACATATGTATATGTCAAAAGTTTTTGGCTAAATAAATTAGGATTCACATTTCTAAAAGCATCTTCTATTTATGAGAATGTTTATGTCTTGTATACAAAGTAAACTTTCATATGTAAAAGCTGGATTCTCATCTACATGTAAATAGTTCGGTTGTTAGATAAAACACAACAGTTTTGACTGGATTTTTCAAATGCTCCACTCATACCTATTTTTATAAATGGATGAGCGAAGGGGAATTGTATCATATTATACATACATACATAGTTGGTCATTACAACCATTCAGTGAGGATTACATGAGTCGACTCCGAACGACAGATTTTTGAGAAACTTTTTCATGGCAATTTTTATTTACTCTCAGAGTTTTTCTAGAAACCTGCTGAGGGGAAGTCGCCAAAGAAATACTTTTTGTATTTTGTTTTGATGTCTGGCCTGGGGCTGGAACCCTGGCTTTTTGTCTAATAAGCCAACACACTGCCTGCTAGACTACGGCGACTGATGTATCATATCATAGTTTATTTAAATCGATATAACTTATAATACAAATTAAATTTACTCTTAAAAATGTAAATACAAACACATTTTTATGGTGAAATGGCCTTTTTTTTGAAAATTTAATTTTAAAAAATATTACAAAGATAATTAGAATTGAAATTTAATTTTGTTATTTAAAATATTTTTTTATTTCACAAATCTAATTTATTTTATTTATTTATGTTTTAGATATAACCTAAAAATAAAATAAATAAAATTCTTTAAATCAACATAATTTTTGTTTTTATTTATTTATTTATTTATATACGAGCTGATAACTTTGACCATATGCTCGGTGTAGTGTCACAGACCAGAGTCTCTGGTGGGAATCGATCCCACGACACTCACGCTCATAGTCTAATACACTACCCACTAAACTACCAGGGCACCCATAATTTTTGTTTTTATTTTTGTTTTTATTTTTGTAATTCTAATGAAAACAATGCAAACAATTCAATACAATCAAATAACTGCGTTATTAATTTACATAAATTTTATGCGAAATTATAATCAAATATGTATGCGTTCGTAAGGTATAGGATAAACTGCTAGAATGGGGTTGTGGCTTCGATTTTCATTCTCTACCCTATTACGTACGTACTTAACTATAAATTAGGTTTATTCATAATTTTGCATTTTTTGAAAATAATGAAGTACATACTTCATAATGTCGTTATGCACAACACAAGTGCTGTGAGAACCTAGGTTGTAATGCTGCTGAGGGTTGTAATGATAGCAGTATTTTGCGTATAAATACTATTTAAATATAGAAATTCCTCATACGCACTATTGGATGTTTATTTAGTTTTTTGCTCATAAATATAAGGAGATGACAAATGTCACAGTAAGAAATTTTATTATATTCTTCATAAGTTACTTTTATTATACATACTCGGTGAGAGTATTGTTAAAGTATAAAAGTTTTCTTCATCATGGTTTTCATATTTTTTTTATATTCATTTGCACTCAAGGCACTTAGTATGACAAGGACTACATGACAAGTACATTCCAACTGCATCAACTAAATAAAAAGTCGTACTAAGAACTTAACTAACTTTACCCAGGCTCTAAAGCCATTTAAAGTTGATACTTAAAAACAAGAAACTTTATTTTTCCAATTATTTTTCAGTCTTCTTGTGGTTTTTGAAAAGATCTTTCAACAGCCTTTAAGAAAATAGTACAGTAATTGTCATTAAGAAAGAGTTTTCAGTCATATTTGGTACGCTTTAATGATTTTTACTTATTATGAGCAAAATGTCTTGCAAATGATATGTCGTAAAAGCTAAAGATTTCTTTCGAGTTAAATTTTTTTTTTTTTAGAAAATATTTCCATTTTGTGTATATGCATAGGCAATTTACAAAGGATGAACATTTTTACTGCCTGTACAAAGAAAAAGTTAATAACAAAAGAACGGAAAGCAAGGAAAAATTAACCAAAAAACGAAATTATATTGTATCAGACATGCATTGCAATGAGGAACAAAGAAAGGGAACGAGATTGAAAAAAATTGTGTATTAAAACATCGAGAATGAATCATCATTTTATTAAAAATTAAATACGTAAAAAAATATTGTTTTTGAAGTTTCAATATCAAAACAAATTATGCCACATACATATTGTTACGTCTTTACCTTTTAAAATTAATAATTTTAATTTGTCTTGTCTGGTCACAACTTAATGTAAACAACAACGATAGCTTTGTTTGTTATTCCGCTTTATACTACGTTCAAATATGCACTTTTATTGAGTCAATATTTATTGAGTTTGAGGTTTATTGAGTATAATATTTTAAGTGTTCAGATATAATAATATACGCAGTTCAGCTGCTTATTCAATATTCATTTGACAGCTGATGAACAAAACAGCTGGTTCTTTCAACAACATTGTTTTTATTTTTTTTTTATTTGTCATTGTTGACATTTGAGTTGTCGAATATCTACAGAAAGTGTTCGGATAATTGTAATATGCGCTTCGAACATCCTTATGACAGCGCTGCATTTTAAGTTTTATAACAAATTGCGTATTTATTGCGCAATAATTAATTGAAATTAATTGAAATATTGACCTCAATAATGGCGTTTATTGCGATTTACGCAATAAAGGTGCATATCTGAACACCGTATTACACTTGTTTGCGTAAACAATAACAATTGTACGATCGATCTTTATAGTGGAGATGTTCAAACCACAATTATCCTCTTCACAAGCGACGCATCTTCACACAAGACTGACTGAATTTTTACTGGCCGCGTTGCCTGCTTTGTCCTGCCTTTTATATCGCAGGGTAAACAGTATGATGGATGCTCTTAAAGGGGAACCACTTTACGTTCTCGGTGCTGATGTTGTTGCTATATTTTTGTTTACTCGTTGATGTAACCTATGTGAACAAGGCCATTTTTTGTAGCTTTTGTTTATCATTTTAATGTTAAACTATGTAACACCATTTCCATTTTCGTAAAATATAAACACACATAATTGGTCATTACAACCCTTCACTTAGGATTACGACCTAGTTTCTCACATCACGTATGCCGTGTGTGTTAATTTTATACATGAGTGGTCGGACCTACAGTTTAAAGTCGACTCCGAAGGACAGATTTTCGAGAAACTTTTCATGGCAATTGTATTTACTCTCAGTGTTTTTGCCAGAAATCTGCTGAGAGGAAGTCGCGAAGAAATACTTTTGTATTTTGTCTTGATGTTTGGCCTGGAGCTCGAACCTTGGCTTACGTCTCATAAGCCAACACTGATAAGCCTACTAGACTACGGCGACTTCAAAATATAACAACACGAAATTACAGGAACTTCTAAATGTGTACCTGAAATTATATAAAAGTATATTAATTACTAGACAATCAACAATGTATTTTGTTTATACAATTTGTTTGCATAAGCGGCTACATAATATTTAAAAATATTTTATATCCAATAATTAAGAAATTGTAAATAATACAACTTCTCATACGAATTAACTATTGACTTACTAACTGCAAAACAACGAAAAAATACTATTCGCAAATAACTAAAAAAAAATTGTAATCAAATTTGTTAATTTATTCAGTTTTGCACATTTCATTTTTCCTTAAGGCTTTTTTTGGATTCTTTTCACAAATTTTTTTTGTGTTCAAGCTCTAAAGGTGAGCGAAACATTTTCAAATTTTATGTAAAAATTTTTCTTACAATTTGTGAAAAGAAAATTAAAACGAACGCAATTTCAATTGAACATAGTCGCTCTAGCTGAAAAAGGTTATTCTTCAGAAAAAACTGCTGGAAATGTTGATGTTTGTCAGCGGATAGTACTTTCAAAAAGAAATGCAGAGCATGCAAAAGTAGTCGCCGTAGTCTAGAAGGTAGTGTGTTGGTTTATTAGACATGAGGCCACGGTTCAAGAAATCCAGGTCAGACATCAAAACGAAATACGAAAAAATTTCTTCGGCGACTTCCTCTTAGCAGATTTCGGGCAAAAACTCTGAGAGAAAATTAATTTTCTCAAAAATCTGTAGTTCGAGGTCGACTTTAGGTTCCGCCACTCATGTATAACATTAACAAACACAACATAAGTGGACAATCTGCGTCGTAATCCTGACTGAAGGTTGTAATGACCAATTATGTATGTACGTAAAGCAATCAGAATATCCCGCAGTTCGCCCAAGACCTCTAAATGATGATGGCATACGGCTACTGGAGCGATTGTTACGAAAATATGAAGTTAGAACCATACCTGTTAAGTAATGATTAGTAATGGTAATGTTTAGTAATTTGATTACATTTTTTTGAATGGTGAAATAATGATTACAATTACAATTATTTTTGGTTAAAATAGTTAATAATTGATTACGATTACAAAATAATCAAAAAATAATCAGGATTACTGGCGATTAGTCTAATAATCAAAAGGAATCAAAAGTAATCCAAAAGTAATCAATTTATCTTCAATAATTACTTTGAATTCTTTTCGAATATTTGAAAATAATGAAAAAGAATTATTGAAAAAAATTTGACTACTTTTGGATTACTTTTGTATATTTTTAAATAATCAAAAAGAATTATTTAAAACAATTTGATTCTTTTTTAAACTTCTTTTGATTATTTTTGATTATTAGACTAATCGTCAGTAATCCTGATTATTTTTTGATCCTTTGGTAATCGTAATCAATTAGTAATTGGACAAAATTGTTCATAGAATTATATAATCGTTACGATTCTTTTTAAAAAGTAATGTAATTGATTACTAATCGTAATCGAAATTTAACAGGTATGGTTAGAACTAAGAATCAGCACTAAATGCTATAAACAAGAGAGTGAGTGAATAGACGTTTATTAGGAGAAATCGAATTAGTTTAGTTTAGTTAGTTAAGCAGAAATGAAAAGTGAGGAAGCTGGGTAAATGCTAATGCAAATAATTTTACTTAAAAGTTTGTTTAATTAGAGAACAGTTTCAGTTAATATTTAATATATGTATAGATTCTTATTTATTTTAATAAATTACATACAAATACAAAGTTTACATTTTTTTCAATATTATGCAAATACTTTTGCTCACCAGTGTACACAAAAGACTACACTCCTGAAACAAAAAAGTTAAAAAGTCAGAATAATTTGATGTAAAACAAACATTTTAATTTAACAATAGAATTGCAAAACTATTTGTAGAGCATTTTTAGTAAAATATTTGCTTTAAAATACCGCGGCACTAAATTAGATTTGTTGTGGACAACACGAGCATAAAGCCTTTAATTGACAAACAATAAAACAAAAGAGAGAGAGAGAGTGGTTATTGCTTTACGAAAGGAGAGAGCATGCTTATTTCTTTATTTTCACCCTAACTATGCCAAGACAATAAAAATAGCCTTGAGTTAAGATAAGTCAACAAATATCTTTGAGAACCAACTTAAGCAATTGTGTAATATGCATTACAGAACCCTCAAAAGAAAAGATGTTATTTAAGTACAAAAGCATTGCTAGTATTACGATCTCTCACTTTACTTTTCTTATCTTAATGACATCAGACTCATGTCAGATGGCAAGCAAAAGCAAATTGTAGATTTGATTACCAAAGCTCACTTGATCACGAATAGCGGCCGACTTCCACCAAACTTATCCAAAAAGTTATTCAGCGCAGGGGCTGCACATAGGTAGGTAGATTGAACGAGATGAGGCCCACCAAGTGTCCCATGCCTGTCGGTTTACATCTAATCCACCCAATAGTTGTTTCGAACGTTCACTATTTAGGCTATAAACAATACTTTCTATAGGATATATGCAACCTACAAAACTTCCTTATCTTCTCCCAATCCATTCCCCTGGCATATCGTCTTTCTCAAAATGTTGGTATCTTGAGTTTATAAAAGCTGAGCTATGCCATAGAAAAAATTATCAAACCAGAAACAAATGATTGGAAATCAAGAAAGAAAAATAACGAAATTATACAGGTTTCTGATGGATAAGGAATGAAAATCGCTCCAAAAATGAAAAAATTTGTGATTGCAACTTTAGTTTCGTTCGCGTATTAAGTTTCGTTTCAAATCTATTTCATGGCAATTTTATTTACTCCCAAATTTTTTGGCAGAAATCTGCTGAGAGGAAGTCGCCGAAGAAATATTTTGTCATATTTCGTTTAATTGGAGATGCCTGACCTGGGGTTAGAACCGAGGCCTCAAGTCTAATAAGCCGACACACTACCAACTAGACCAGGCGACTGCACTCTCTCTTTATAAATAAGAATTCTTAAGAAATGTGTTTTAAGTGCAATTCAACTAAAGTTTTCTTTAAACCAAAATTATTTTTATTTTTATAAATACGGCTGTTTTTCTTAAATTTTTTTTAATTTTTGTTTTAGCACTCCATTCTGTTAAAAACTATATTTTGAAAAATAAATTTTTATACTGACAGAAGTCAATTTGAATTTTCTGTACTTTCTATGTTCTAATAATTTATCCTTTTGATACATACAATAGTTTTAATATATTATTAAGTAATTATTACAGCCCATTGCTCTAGTCAAGTGGATTAGGAATATATGTATGAAAGTAATTATTACTTTATGTAGCAGAGTCATCTATCTTAGTTCAAGTTATCATGTGACAGCATGTCATTTAAAAATGTTGCAGCCGTTGACTGTAATTATAACATTGAAGTTCGGTTTTTAAAAACATTTTCTATTTAAAGCATATGAATATTTTAGTTGCATGTATACTGTATGTGTTTTGTAAAAATAATGTGTTCCTACCAAATTTATTTTTAAATAAAAAATGTCAGTGTTTAGTGGTAAATAAAACAAAATATATTTTGTCATTTCCTTTACAGCCTGTTTGCCATCACTTGCACATACAGTTAATTGAAAAAGAAAAGACAAAATAACAACGAAAATATAAATACTAAGTGACAACGTATTAAATTTTACTCAAAAGCAGCAGTTTGGCATTCGTTGAGGAAATAATGAATAAGAGAGCGTATTTAAATATTCTAAAGAACATATTTACATAAAGTTTGGAGGAATTGAGAACTCGTATTACTTATTACTTCCAAAAAGTCAATGACCACAAATATACAGCTGATAATGTAAAGATGTGATTTGACTGCCAAAGTCCCCACAGGCATAATAGTCTTGAATACAGTCCCGATTTGGCTCGAAGAAAGTATTAAGGAGATCATTTGGCAAAATGGCCAGGTAGTCGCTGATCATCAAATAGAAGTCAACTGAAAAACTTGTTCATGAGTGAATGGCGGCAAATATCAGCAGAAAATCCTAAACAAAACTGGTACATTTAATTAAATTAAATTAATTAAATTAAAAAAAATTAAATTAAATTAATTAAATTAAAAAAAATTAAATTAAATTAATTAAATTAATTAAATTAAATTATTTTAATGTTTATTTAAAATATTGGGCTTTTTTTTAATTCATTCTGAGTTTTTCTTCATGGTATCTACATTTTAGCGTCGCAAAAATATGGAGTCACCACAAAGTTTCATTATTTTTTTTTTGGTTTGTGCAAAAACATTAATAATTTTTTTGCTTTATTATAAAATATAAATAATAAAATAAAATAATTATAAAAAATATGAACGATATTTTACATATTATTGCTTAAAATTAATGAAATTACTAAAATATATTGTTGTGCCTAGACTTTTGGCCACTGTATATGGAAACAAATATTGTGTTTAAAATGTTTAGTAGTAAAGGTTAGCTTCATATCTCTACCATTTATTCGTACAAAACTATTTCGGATTATTCCATACATACATATATGATTACATACCATTTATTTAGCTAGTAAATTAGTTACTTGTGCCTGCAGCTTGTTGTTGGTTACCTGTTTTGTTGGTGGTGATAGTTATTGCACTTGTTAATTATTCATTCCGTTTTTTGTTTTGTAAATGAGAGTACGATGATAATAATATTGTTAATGGTGTTGACTGCATACGACAGTAGTAAAATTCGATCTGCAAGCACAAGGTAATAAGGATAAATGTGTATATCCACAAGTTTTGTTTTATTCTAATATTGCAGTGTTCTAGTTGGTTGTTACCTTTTAAGTGACAAAAGGCAAAATTTAATTTTTGGAAATTATTTAAACAAGCAGATTGGGGTGGAAAGTTATTGTCTTATTGTCTACGATCATACCATCATTTCCTTTTAAATTTTTCTTTTTAGAAAACCAAAGCTTTAGTTAGATGATATGAACTCGAAGAAAAGTTTAAAGGCAATCTATAATGCATAAACTAATAGAACGCAAGTGTTGAGTCAATATTTGGTTATTCCGAAAGCGATAGACTGCAGCGATTTTTGTCTGTTTTGTCAAAGGAAGTTTCAATCCCTACAATAGCGATTGCACTCCAAGTTTATCAGCAATTATTTGCAATTTTTTTTAACAACGACCAAACATGACATTCCAAGTATACCCGATCAAAAATTCAGAATCTATTTCTTCGAACAATATGCAAATGTACAGTGCAAGCTTGATTATCGCAACTTAAAAAAATTTTGACATGTTACAATTACCGAGAAGTTGTCACAGTCGACCACTGTTTTTATATTGTTTATTACACTTATTATATACATTAAGTCGCCGTAGTCTAGTAGGTAGTGTGTTGGCTTATTAGACGCAAAAGTCTGGGTTCGAGCCCCAGGCCAGGCATCAAAGACAAAATACAAAAAGTATTTTTTCGGCGACTTCTTCTCAGTAGATTTCTGGCAAAAACTCTGAGAGTAAATAAAAATTGCCATGAAAAGTTTCTCAATAAATAGAAATCTGTCGTTCGGAGTCGACTTTAAACTGTAGGTCCCACCACTCATGTATAAAAATTAACGCACATAACATAAGTGGCGTGAGAAACTAGGACGTTGTACAATGGGTCAATTCGACCTCCGGGTACTGTACTTGTCTTAATTGTACACGTCCTCACCTATTATATACATACATAGATAATTGGTCATTACAACACTTCAGTCAGGATTACGACCTAGTTTCTCATACCACTTATGTTGTGTGTGGTAATTTTAGACATGAGTGTTTGGACCTACAGGTTAAAGTTGAGTACGAACGACAGATTTTTGAGATTTTTCATCGCAATTTTATTTACTCTCAGAGTATCAAAGCAAAAATAAAAAAGAATGGATTCCGTGTTTCAATATAGGCGCTATACGCAAGTTTTTTTAAAAATTAATAAAATATGTTTTTATTTTGATCTACGCTTCTGTGTAAAGAACACACATAAACTGCAAGGGAGAAAACATATGTATGTATGAAGTAAAACGTTATTAAGACATCATTGACGAATAATAATTTTTTCTGAAATGGTATTTTTTGTCTAAACAACAAATACACAAACGAAGAAATGAATAAAAAATATGTTGCATTTAGTGAGAAACGTTTTTCGAAGAAGTTGCATTAATAATGACTGTGAAAATTTACATATTACGAATATCGCAATAATTGGAGATTGTGATAATCGAGATTGTACTGTATATCGGTTTAAAAATCTATTCCACACGTTTCTATTGTGAAAATTCAGTCCAAAAATTTCTGAGCAATCAATAAATTGTATTTAAAATTTCATAAAAAAATTAGTTTTCCATTCTGTGTAACGAAATTTACAACCCACACCATGTCGTACTTAATTTTTTGTTTTTTGTCTTAGTGTGTAAAGTGGGAACAGCATAGTCGATGTAGTATAACGTAACGAGTCAAAAGTTTAAACAGTAATTCAAATTGGTGTCAACAGAATACATATGTATGTATGTAGTTACAGTAGTTACTGTATTAGAAAGCGTAGCGTAAAATTCCAATTTTTAAAATATGTCGCTCGACAAATATAAATTTTAAACAGAGATACCATGATTTTCGATATATTCGACATTAAATACAACTATCTCCCGATTTACACTGAGGATATGTTCCTTAGAAAACCATGTAAAGCGAAATCGTACCGTATAAATCGAAAACAAACTAAAATAGGCACAACTCAGTCGTTTATTTCAACGTAAAATAAAAGTAAATATAATATAGATATGTTATTAATTTTACATACAGAAATCAGAAATATAAATATTTAAAAAATTTTACCAAAAATTTAATTATGTACTGTTATCACTGTCATAGGATATGTATAATCTTTTCTTCCTGATTGGTATGATGTCACTTTCATCACTCGATAATACTTTATGCGATTCTGTTTCGGTGTTAGATGGAATAGGAATGATTTTATATTGGCGAGACTTCGTAATGAAATCCATGTAAAAGCGAAATCGTGTCAAAAAGTACCGCGTAAATCGGGGGATAGGTGTATGTGAAATAAGTAGTTGGATATGCATTTATTAAACAACTTAACATGCATTTTGTTAAAAAAAATCCACATAATATACTTGCACTATTCTCTAAGTTTTTTGGTAACATTACGAGGAAGCTTCACATGTTTTCTTGCTATTTTATTTTTTCTCAGGCCTAATTATTAAAAAAATAATAATCAAATTATTCTTCTTATTCTTACTTCTGCATCGTAATTCAAATTTAACTACATATTGGTCTATTTTTAGTTAAGCATTTTGTACTGTACAATACTTTTTAAAACGTTGTTCTCATGACTGATGGATAAATAATCAATCAATATTATCATTCAACAAAATCATACATCCACAGACAATTAATCATCATTTACAATTAATCATAATTATTGATTTGAACTTATGATTGAAGCGAAGACATAAACAGCGATTACAGACACTGACGCCGATGGATAAAAAGAAATATTAACGAAGATAATAAAAATAAATATTTGGGCAGTGGTCTCTTAATAAACTTTAAAAATTTATTAAGACTGAATCCATTAATTATTTAAATAATTTTATTTCGACTTTGGTTACTTTGTTTTCTGCTTGTCATTGCAATAAACAATTACCAGTAATTGCTTGTGACATAATTGATAGAAAATCTTAAATATTTGGAATAAAGAATCATTAATAAATGCTATAATGACCAGGCTTATGAATGTGCTAATATGAAAGTGGTGTCATAGACCATTAGAAAATAATTAAACTTACATATACTATACGAAAAAATATTTCATCAACGACTTCCTCCAAGTATATTTGTAGCAAATAAAATTGTCATGAAAATTTTGTTTTGCTTTTACATCCTTTAACATTAAAATTATAAACAAAAGTTACAAGAACAATACAATGAACTTGTATACAAATTATCGCACTGCCTAATGTAATAACAAACACCACTAAAAACTAAACAAAGAAAAGTTAAACAATTTTTTTTCTGCAGTATCTAAAATCTTTTTTAATTCTTACAACCATTAATTGCGTGTTCAGTCTTAAGTAGCTTTACAAAAGGATTAATTCGGATTAATTAAAATCATAAATTTTTTATAAGTTCTAAGACGTAATTAAAATGAAGAAGCTTTAATTGTCTTAAAAAATAATTTATTTAAATAAGTGTTTACATATATCCTCAAATAAACTTTTCCAACGCAACAAAAAGTTTTTATAAAAGTTTTATTTTTCTACCAGCAATTACAAACTTAACCACAGAAGCCAAAGTCACAACGAAAGTACTTCGAGTTAAAGATCGTATGCCAGCAACGAAACTTAAACTTTGTGCCTTTGTTTAGCTCAAATCAATTTTTATTGTTCCTTCAAGTCTTTTTATCCACATGACTTAAAGTAAAATTAGTATAAAATTAAATTTTGTAATGTATGACATCTATTTTACTGAAATCTATTTAAATGACTTATTCTCAGCAGATTGCTGGCAACACTCTGAGAGTAAATAAAATGTCAATCAAAAACTTTCTCAAAAATCTGTCATTCGGATTCAACTTTAAACTGTAGGTCCTGCCACTCATGTATAAAATTAGCACACACAACATAAGTGGTGTGAGGAGCTAGGTCGTTATTCTGACTGAAGGGTTGTAATTGCTAATTATGTATATATGTATCTATCGTTGCCTAGAAACAACACTCTCGGAGTATTTGGTAAGGTACCTCTCTAATCCAACTAGGTGGCGGCACTGCCTGGCCTTCCTATGATGTTATCCTTTTTCTATTTCCAGGAGATGAGAGGACTTCTTGAATGAATTTATAATAGACCCGTCCCGAACGTGAAATAAAATGTTCACCGAACTCGCCTCTCAATAAGTCCATTGTTACGCGTGTTGTGTGGCATGTGGCACCGTCTTGTTGAAACCACATGTCATGCAAGTCAAGCTCTTGCATTTTAGTCAAAAAAAAATTAGATATCATCTCACGGTAGCGCTCACCAATCGCATTTACGTTACGATTCGCAGCATCTTTGAAGAAGTACGGTCCAATGATGCCACCAGCCCATAAACCGCACCAAACTGTGACTTTTTCTGGATGCATTGGAAGCTTTTGCAATGCTTCTGGCTGATCTTCACTTCAAAATCGACAATTCTGCTTATTTACGTATCCATTGAGCCAAAAATGAGCTTCGTCGCTGAACACAATTTTTCGATAAAGAAGTGGATCTTCGGCCAACTTTCCAAGAGCCCATTCACCAAAAATTCTGCGTTGCAGTAGGTCGTTCGGCTTCAATTCTTGTACCAGTTGTATTTTGAAAGACTTCACACCTTAATCATACCGCAAAATTTTCCACTTTGTTGAATAACAGAGGCCCAATTGCTGCGAACGGCGACGAATCGATAATTGATGGTCATCATTAACACTGGCCGATACAGCTGCGATATTTTCTTCAGTTCGCACTCTACGTAAGCGTGTTGGTGGTTTAATGTCCAACAATGTAAATATGGTGCGATTTTGTCTCAATAGACCGAATAGCCGCTTCAGTGGGTCGATTAAACTGACCATAAAATGGAAGAAGCGCGCGATGAACTTTCTTAACAGAGCATATTTAGTTAGATGGTAAATCTTACGTTTGGTGCAAAATAGCTGGTTTCCAAAAGAACATGTTTCTCTTCAGATTTCAATTCTACGTTTTCTATTTGTCGCATTGCTTATTTTCCGCAATAACAGACTTGAACTTTACTTTTCAATTCGAGGTTTCAAATAATTACTGACACTGAATAATGATAAAATTATGCTGCTCATTTATTCTCAGATAACTCTTTTCTTTTTTTTTTTTAAATAAATTTAAATTTAATCTTAAAGGGAATACCTTTTTGTGGTATTGTCTTTGGTATCGTGTTAATGAGAAATACGGTTCTATATAGAGTGAAAGTATTTGTTTCTAAATAGATCAAATAAACTGGAAACTACTGTATGTATAACTATGCTTGCTATAAACTATATCGAATAACACGATAGCTGCAATGCAAAAATTAGGCCTAAACTTGAATGTAGAAACCGCTATACAAAGGGTAGCCTTGATAAAACTTCATCAATTAAAGAGATTCGTTGAGAGTAAATCCAAACAGAGCATAACCTTGGTTTTATGTCTTCCAGCAATGATAATCGTAATAATTATACATGAAATATAAATTAATAAAAAAAATTTTAATAAAATATGCGATAACATAAACACAAAGTATTCACGTACAATATATGTATGTTCAGTAACCTTAATCTGCTTTATTTTAATTTTTTTCTCTTTCATGGCAAATATACAATAGTTCTGTTGAGTTGAATGAAAAAAGCAACGAAAATAAAGAAAATAGGTTGCGCAGCTTTTGCTCACTTTTTTTATGAGCCGCTATTTGTTAGAGAGTTGCTCGTGTATGAAAATTTGCCATCCGTAATAGCGTCGACAGAGTGCTCTAGTGAAACTATTTACTGGGATATGTTCCATGAAGTCAACAATAAAAACATTTTCAAACATTTATAAACAATTCTTATTCAATTGATTCACATATGATGCAATTTCATACATACATATATATACGTATGTATAGGAAGTTTGCAGTAAAGAAACTGCGGTTCCTATGCGTGCTTTGTGTGAAAGATTTCTTACATTATACTTCTGGCTGGAAAGGAATTATTTTTTTTGTATCGCTAACGACCTAGAGGACCATTTGCTAAAACTATTTTTAAACCACCTTTATGAAGAGAGAAAACTTAGTACTACGATCATACCAATAATTGTACTCACCTCAAACTTTATAAGGTATTTTTATAATTTCAACTTCAAACCTATTACAATGGCAAACCTCAGACTTTCCTGTTCTTCAAACTCAAACACATTTAGTTTAAGAAAAGTTTTTGACCTTCCTTATCTTCAAAAGTAGAAATAAACCTTATTCTGTCCATTTATACCTTATAAGAGTCGAATACTCCGCTGGCAATTTAACTGCCAGATGGTATTGTTATGGTCTGTCTTTTGTACCTCCTATCCAAATACATCTTTCGATGGCATATACTTTTCCTTGAAAGATACCTACGAGTTTCATTCTGAGTTCAAAACCTCATGTTTCTGTTTCAAAATCTGTTCTTGACCCATCCGTTGACCAAATAGTCTACTAAGAAGACAAGCGTTTCCTTAGGTCCCACAATCCTTTTATGAATTCTATGTTAGTCTTGTCTCCCATCAAAATAATTACAGACTCCAAAGCTTTGGTTTGCACTATCATGTGCCGCGAACTTAAATTTAACTGAGCCTCCAGTGCCGTTGTAGGGCAGATTCTTATTGACCATGTTATGCCAACACAAGCTAGTCTCTATATCTTGTCCAATTCTGAACTGTTTTATAATTGGTTCTATCTTAGCACACAATTGCCACTAGTGGTCTACATACAATACATAATTTCTCGCTATTCAAAAGTATAACAGGGTCAAATAGCTCTTGCAGAATATCCAATGTTGCATGAGCTGTGTGTCCAGATTATTTAATTCGCTACCAGTCCAAAATCCACATCCACAATAAATTAAATACACACCCGAGTAATTACCTAGTCTTACTTGTTCAGTTACTTTAGTAAGACTCAAAAATACTTTTTTTATTTTTCTCGAACCCTCCAAACTTGTTTTATTTGACAAAAACGGTTTTTTTGATCTTTCCATACAAAATTATTGATTACACAAACATTTCTCAACCGATGTCCAAAATTTAAAACTTATTAGAAAGGAGAGGGATGGACCTTTAGAACAATGTACATATAGATATTATTTGACTTAATATGCTATGGCCTTTGATCACGTAAACTTGACAAATGCGAATTTTTTTCATATTCATTTATGAAGTAGCAAACTTTAATTAAAATATATGAAATAAGTGATAACATTCTGGAAGTGCATTATCTTGTGAAGAGATTGACACTTCGTTTGATCAAATCGGAAGAAAATTACATTAGTTATTATTTAAAGAATCTAACAGTCGAGTTATATTCTTCATATGTATATATATTTGTCCAAATGAACTTGTAGTTCAAAAATTTTCAGAATTTTTAACGGATCTTGATTTTTTATCGCAAAATGTGTCAATTTCACGTCTGATCGGGTGTATTTTCACTGCCGCACCGTGTTATTTTAAAGGACATAAAAATGATCAAATTGTCAAAATATCATCACCTATCAAATATTGGGTCCGCCATCTAACGTTTCTTTTTTCAACTAGTGCTTATTTCGTGAATGGTAACACTTAGCTGATTTGACAGATAATTAGTTTTATCCTTCCGCTGAACGAATATGGTTGTGTATACGCTTGAACAACGCTGGGAAATATTGCGACATTACTTTGAAAATCATGGTAATGTTGCAAAATGTGTGCGAAATTTGCGTACGGATTTTGGAAGAAGAGAAGCACCGTCAGCTCCATATGTTCGTTATCTTGTGAAAAAGTGAAAGAGACTGACATTCTCATTGATAAACTAAAGCGTGAAAAGCCAAAAACAGTGCGTACACCCGAGAATTTTGCTGCTGTGGCAGAAAGTATGCGTGAAGCGCCATCACCGTCGTTCTCAACAATTGAACATATCGGACATCATTGAGACTAATTTTGCATAAAGACCTTGGTATGACGCCATACAAAGTCCAATTGATTCAGAAGTTGAAGTCAATTGACCATCCAATGCGTTTTCGCTTCGCTAAGTGGGCCTGCAATCGACTTACAGAAGATGCCGATTTTGGCAAAAAAAGATGAAGCTCATTTTGATCCTGGCGGGTATTTGAACAAGCAAAATTGTAGCGTTTGGAGCAAAGAAAACCCGCACGCATACAAGCCGACGCAACCAAAACGAGTTACTGTTTGGTGCGGATTTTGGTCCAGAGGCATAATTGTGCAACATTTGGTTTCAACAGGACGGCGCTAGATGCCACACAGCCGAAGCTACACTCTATGTTTTGCGACCTGTTTTTGAAGATCGCATTATCAGCCGCAGAGCTGATGTCGTTTGGCCACCTCGGACCTGCGATTTGACACCGTTGGACTATTATTTGTGGGGTGCCGTCAAAGATAAGTGTTACGTCGACAAGCCAGAGATAATTGACGCTTTAAAGGAGAATATTCGTGAAGCCATTGGTGAAATACAGCTGCACACAATCGATAATGTTCTTAAAAATTGACCGATCGTGTAGGCTACTGCATGGCCAGCCGTGGCAACCAGTTGAATGAAATTATTTTCCATTATTAACCGGAAGGATTGTACATTCAAATAAAAAAATTCTTTATATTAAAATTCTATGCCTTACTGCCTTACCTAAGGATGTAAACCAATTTATTTCATGTTTGCAGCAATAACACTAACTATTAAGGAACTTAAACTCAATAGAGATTATTATTGTCCTCATATCATATCATACTTTTTAATATTCAAATATCGTCCACCAACAATGTTTAGATTAAATCCTACCAATTGTTTCAGGTACTTGTTAAGCAATATAGCATTCAAAAATTTAGAAGAACTAATCTTTTAGAAAATTCGCATTTATGCACCTAAACACCTTGAAATGAAATCAAGTTTTTAAAATTCACCGCAGGTATTTTAAATACAACACAGTTTTGTGGGCTTTTCTTGCTATTCTCTTTTGCTGTTGCTATTGTTAAAACAAAACTTTGACTTGCACTCTCTGTTAACTTTACCTAATTCAGTTCACGATAATTTCACTTTTCTAACTGTATATGGTATATTCAACTTCTTTATTTTCCCTTACTTTCTTACAGAAAGGAGACAACATAAGAGCATTTACAAAAAATGTAATTTCTTTAGTATGTGTAAAGTTTCGCCAAGAATATTAAGTACCGAGTGTAGTACTCTTTTTACTTGTCTACCACTTTTAGTTTATAAAGCCTTAGTAAAATATCTTAAGGAACTTTTCTTGCACGTCTTGTGGAAAACCAAAAATTTTCTAAAGTAGAAAGTACCAAACAAATAAATATTTGAGTTAATAACTTAACCTACTTGTTAAAGTATCAAGTGTACTGGTACTAAGTGAGAGGGAAGACATAAATATCTTCATAGCAAATATTTATTGTGAACGAACCTTATTTTTTTTCTGTGTTGGCGATGATAGACTCAGTATACCACATATCAAATCAGTGAACAAACAACATCAAATTTTTTCATCGTGTTGAAAAAAGACGACAAATGTTAACAAGAAAATTATGATTTTTTGTTCTTGCTTGTCAACAAACATGGCGATCGTGCTCTCTCAGAAGCAACATGCAGAAGATGGTTTTGACGGTTCAGAGATAACGGTTTTGATGTGAGAAATGAACAACATGGAAGAAAACCAGAAACATTTGAAGACGCCGTAGTGTATTTGTATACAATGGATGAAGATGACACTTTGAATCAGAAAAAAATGCAAGAAATTGTAAGTGGTGCACAATAAACAAATTCTGACCATTTAAAACCCATAAGAAAGATCCAAAAGTATGGAAATTGGAATTGAAAAACCACTTGTGAAATTTTGCTTCAAAGAAATCTAGAAATCAGTCTTACATCGAATTGTTACTGGCGATGAAAAACGCCTTCATTTTCAGAATGCTAAACGGAAGAAATCCGAGACAACCATCAACTTCGTTTGAAAAACCAGATCGATTTGGCAGGAAAGCAATCCAGAAGATGCTGAAATATAGATCGCAACCGACAACAATCTGCACGGTGCGACAGTCAAAATACACTCAACTAATGACATAGTGTAGGTTGTGAGTTTTTTGAGCAGAACACAAAAAAATTTTGTTTTATATTTCTCAAACCCTCCAAACTTGTTATATTTGACAAAAACGGCATTTGTGATCTTTACACACAAAATTATTGATTACCTAAATATTTCTTAACCTATTTTTAAAATCGAAAGTTTTTTGAAAATGGTAAAGATGAACCTTTAAACCGGTATACATAAACATATAGTTCAAACTTACATATAATGACTTTTGATCGGGTAAACTTGGAAAATATTTTATTTCTAATTTTTTCAAGTTAAGCTATTAAAAAATATAAAATAAGTGATGACATTTTGAAAGTGCATTATCTTATGGAAAGATTGATACTTCGTTTGATGAAATCGGACAAAAATTACCGTAGTTATCACTTAAATAGTATAATAGTCGTGTTATATTTTTTACATATTTCGTGTCAAGTGACGCAATTTTTAAAATCGATGTCTTCCGATTTTGGCACTCATTATTAGGTCTTATAGGTTCTACTGAAAAGTTAGAACAACCATCGTCTCCTGCAGAACTGTCATCATTTTCAGAATTGATTTTGTTCTCATCTGGAATAACCGGTAATGTTTCCAACTTTCCCATAATTTTCCTGCACGATCCACAAATTAGCAAACGTTTTGAAAGCGTTGGGAATTTTTTCAATAAGTTGTCGGAAATATTTCGCATATCTGATGATCTGTGCTTCTTTTTGTTTAAGGGATTACAACAAAAAGAAGTCAACATTTCCTTTTTGGAAGTGGAAGCCATTGTGAAGATTAATTATGTAAGTAATTAGTAAATAACGCACGTCCAAACTTTAACACTGTTTATAAAAAACTAATTTCCGAATGTCCTTAGAATGCAAATAAATACTTTTTAAGATCATTTAGGTAGTACGTTTTTATGCCAATTATTGAAAAATCTTATTCTTGAATTAAAAAATAATTTTTTTGATAGATATCCCACTCGCATCCCATAAGCGATAATGAAGGTCTTAAAGGAAATTGTATAAGTTTTCTTTTGAACAAAAAAAGGCCATTTTGAAAAAAAATTTAAAAAAAAATTTAAAAAAAAAATAAAAAAAATTTTAAAATATTAAAAAAATTATTTTTGCAAAGTTTGAAGAAATAGCTATATAATATAAATATTTGCTAGGACCAATAGGTGAAAAGTTACACACATTTCGAAAATACCCTGCATGACCGAAATGTCCAACTTATACCCCCTCTAACTCCGGCAGTTCTTGACTGATAGAGCTAAAAATTTGTGTCCTACTATCCAATAGTACTAACCTTGTTGCAAATTTCATCAAAATCGATTTTAAAAATTGGGTCACTTGACACGAAATTGCCAATATATGAAAAATATAACTCCACTGCTATACTTTTTAAATAATAACTATTTTTTTCCGATTTGATCAAGCGTAGTGTCAATCTCTTCACAAGATAATACACTTTTCGACGTCATCACTTATTTCATATTTTAGAATTAAAGTTTGCTAGTATGAACGGACAAATTTGAAAAAATGTGAAAAAATTTAGCATTTGTCAAGTATACCTCATCAGACCTCATAGAATGTTAAGTCAAATAATACATATATGTATATCGTTTTAAAGGTCCTTCCCTTTCCTTTCTAATAAGGTTTACTTTTTGGAAATCTGTTTGTGTAATCAATAAATTTGTGCGTAAAGTCCAAAAAACAGTTTTTGTCAAATAAAACAAGTTTGGAAGGTTTAAGAAATATAAAAAATATATTTTTGAGTTCTACTCAACAAAACTGTCTTTAGTTGGGTGTATTTCATTCTTTTTATTTTGTCGCATAGTGCTATCAATTTGAACTGTACTTTGATCGAAAAATGGTTCACAAGAAACGAATATTCAACTTTCTTATATTCTGTATTAATTTTTGTGTCGGTTATTTTAACGAATAAAATGAAAACAAATTTAATAGGTGACAGAAAAAAAGAACCGGGTTCTTATATTATTCATCTAACAATGTAAGAGTGTCCAAATAGCATACATCATATTAAGTTGAACACGTATAAGTATAAGAAACACCACAACAAGCCCAAATGTCGGCGTTAAAATTTCTACAGAAAATAAATGTATTCAAAAACCCGTATTACAGTTAAAGAAGGACACGTGTATTACGTCGTTAAAATGCGGAAGAAGACCAAATTCTTCTAAAGTGATACCCACTCCTCAAAATCAGAGGATCGATGAGACAGGAGAAAAGAAGTTGGTAATCATCAATTTATAGTGCTCAACGTTGTACTTGATGTCCTGGCCGTAGTCGCTCTAAACGAAGTATGGACCAATGACGCCGCCAACCAGTATTACAAAATTGAAATGTTGAAATGGCGCTGAACTAAAACTGAAAAAGTACCTTTTTGCATCGAATGGTACTTTTGTAAAAATGTACATACATACATAATTAGTCATTACAACCCTTCAATAATGATTATGACCTTGCTTCACATACCACTTATCTTGTGTGTGTTAATTTTATACATGTGTGACGGGACCTACCGTTTAAAGTCGACTCCGAACAACAGATTTTTGAGAAACTTTTTAATGGCAATTTCATTTGCCCCCAGAGTTTTTGCCAGTAGTAGATAGCCGAAAAAATATATTTTATTACTATTTTCGTTTTGTTGGAGATGTCTGACACGGGGTTTATACCGTGGGCTCACGTCTAGTAAGTCAGCACACTACCTACTAGACTATTTAGTTATTTATATTTAATACTCGTACGGAATGGAACAGAAAACTAACGACTTATACGTGTTCCTCATTTACAAAACAAAAACAGCTGATTAGGAACGTAACAAAACCTAAAAGTCCCGTTTAGTAAAACAACGTCGGAACGTTATGGAACATACGTTCGTCTTTAGCATATGAACAGCAATGTAAATGCTTACTGCTTTAGTTTACCGAGGCTAAAGACTAATTCTACTTTTAGCATTACGTTGAACATGTTGCAAATGCATTAAGCAGTACGATAATTTGTAAACAGGTTTGTTCGCTGCATTGATTTGTTTTTGGTAGCTTTTGTTAATAATTTTAATGTTAAGCGATGTAAAACCAATACACCAGTATCCACATTTTTCATTTTCATGGGCAATATGATATTCAATTTACATCGTTTATAGTTATGACGCCATTTTTTGGAATCAATCGAAACGTAAATCGAGGTATTACTGTAATAATAATATCATTAGCATTTTACATTCCTGTTTTTTCATCATTATTTTTACAAGTTTATGTTTTATACACAGTGTATCTGCGCAAGCAACTGTAAAGAAATAAAGCACACAACAATGTTAAGTAAAATTTGAGAACATATTTCATAGCTGACATTTACATAATGCCATTGTCATTGCTAGTGTCAGTGCTGCTGTTGTGCATGTGTGCATGAAATATTACATAACTTTCAATCTTTTTATCTTTTTTATCCTTTCACGCCACCTCCGAACCTTATTTCTATTTACCATTTTTTCTTTTTAAAATTTCTGTCTTATAAACGCTTTATCTTACCTTTTTTATTACAGTCTAGATACGTTGAAGGCAAATACTATCATAAAATTCAGCAGACATAAGTTTTCAATTTCAAAAGTTTTGTTGACTGGTGTATGAGAAAAACATAAAATATTTATATCAATAATATGTTCGTGCAGTCTTTATATGTTATCCGAAAAAAGAATTACATTTTTCAAATACGAATTGTTTAACGAGAATTTAATGGTAAAGTTCTTTTATAAAATTCATCATATGATGCTTACATATGGTAGGATAAGGCGAACACAACCCAATTCACAAATTTTTAATTTCTTCAATGTTTTATTTTTATCTATAATGAGGACAAAATTTGTCATTATCAATCTTTTATATGAGCCTCAGTTCAAAGATTATAAGAACGAAAAATAAAGGTTTGGCCATATAAAGTTAAAATTAAAAAATGCAACAAAACCAAAAGAGTTTGAAATTTTCCCAAATTTATTTCTTTGTTGTGAAGTACAATTGTTCCAGTTAGAAATGGCATATTATTTCATTCATTTTACAGTTCCTCACTTGATCATGCACTTTTTTGAGTGTATGGGGCCGTATCTCGGCAATCCCATCACGATTGTTGGTTTTCAAATGCTTAATTGTCTCCGATTTGTTGGCATAAAACTTTTCTTTAACGGCGCTTTACAGAAAAGAGTCCAACGGTGTCAAATCGCAGCTTCTGGTGGCCAATTGACATCTCCACTGCGGATAATTAAAAAACTGCACCATCCTGTTGAAACCAAACATCGTTCACATCAACACCATGAGAGAGGGAACAAAAAAATCGGTTATCATGGTGCGATAGGTGTATCCATTGACCGTAATGTTTAAGCCTTCCTGATTTTTATAGAAATATGGGCCAATAATGCCCCCGTTCCACAAGCAGCACCAAAACGCACTCGTAACTGGTGCATTAGCTTCTGTAGGACCGCGTATGCGATTTCTGAGCCAAAAATACGGCAATTTTGCTTATTAACGTACTCATCAAGATGAAAATGAGCTTCATCCGAAAATATGATTGTTTTGGCAAAATCGATATCATCGTGCAGTTTCTCGTTGGCCCAATAAACCGATTCATTACATTCGGTGGATATAATATACTGAATTTTGTGACAGAATTGAATGACATAAGTATTGCCAGATTCGAATTACACGATGGTTCAAATTTAAACCGATAGATAGCCCACCCGATAATATTTACATCGTTACAAAATAATGTATAATGTATGTATATACAAAAATTTAAAAAATACAGCAACAGTATAAGTTCGTACAGAAAATTGGGCGGGATGTTGTTTATGTGTTACTTAATCACTTTCGTGTTTTTAAACTCCTTTTAAGCTGATGTTTTTTTAATTTAACCGTAGATCAAGCCTTAAAAACTTCATGATTCGAGCTTATGCATCACTTCTACTTGATGCATACTTGTAAAGGGTGTTTTTTATAGAGGTATAGAACTTTAAGTAGGCATTACTTTTCAAGATGGCGACCGATTTAATAGCTGTCAAGTGATTTATTCTCAGTTTGGTTTGGCAATTCATCATGAATAGACTCACGCCTGAACAACGCTTGCAAATAGTGCAATTTTATTTCGAAAATAATGGTTCTGTGCGGAAAACGTATCGCGCACTACGTCCATTTTATCGTCGACAAAATCGTCCATCACAGCAGTTAATTCGATTAACCATGGAACGTTTTCGCACCACGTTTACTCTTATTGATAACTCGCATCCCCAGAGACGCTGTATGGTACGTACAGAAGAAGCTATTGCTGCTGTAGAGCGTAGCATTGAGGAAGACCCGAATTAGTCCATCCGCCATCGAGCACAGGAATTGGATCTGTGTCCATCCACTTTATGGAAGATTTTGCGGAAGGATCTTGGTTTGCGTGCTTACAAAATCCAGCTCGTGCAAGAATTGAAGCCAAACGATCATCAAGTAAGGCGTAGATTCGTCGAATGTGCCCAAAACGAGATTACCGTTGTTCCCGATTTTCATAAGCGAATTTTGTTTAGCGATGAAGCGCACTTCTGGTTGAATGGCTACGTCAACAAACAAAACTGCCGCATTTGGAGTGAAGGTAATCCTCAAGTGTATGTGGAAACACCGTTACATCCAGAAAAACTGACTGTTTGTGCTCTTTATGGGCTGGTGGAATCATTGGTCCGTACTTTTTCAAAAACGATGGTGGCCAGAACGTTACAGTCAATGGTGATCGATATAGAGCCATGATTACTAACTTTTTCATTCCTGAATTGAATAACCATGATGTCCAGGAGATGTGGTTTCAACAAGACGGCGCAACATGCCACACAGCTCGTGCGACAATAGATTTATTGCAAGACACGTTTGGTGACCGCCTAATTTCACGTTTTGGACCTGTGAATTGGTCTCCAAGATCTTGTGATTTAACACCGCTAGACTACTTTCTGTGGGGCTATGTAAAGTCATTGGTCTATGCGGTAAAGCCACAAACGCTTGACCATTTGGAAGACAACATTCGCCGTATTATTGCCGATATACGGCCACAAATGTTGGAAAAACTCATCGAAAATTGGATGTCCAGATTGGACTACATCCGCGCCAGCCGTGGCGGTCATATGCCAGAAATCATATTTAAAATGTAATGCCACAAGATTATCTTTCGTATAAATAAAATTCATGTCAATCCAATAATCCATCGTTGTTTTATTGCAACTTAAAGTTCTATACCTCTATAAAAAACACCCTTTAGTACATAGAATTGTCACGATTATTGATAGATTTTGTTAAAAAAATTTAATATTTTGATTTATTTTAATTCGTTTTAATAAAACTATTATATATTCTAACATATAATTATCACTTTTATTAAATTTACGCCAAAATTTTGGATGATGTCAGCTTGGTTTTATTTTTTCAAAATAGTAACATTTTGATTCCTAGCACGTTTGTCTCCAATTTTTTTGCAGCTTTTGGGACAGCTTATTGTCACTCGCATCAGTAACGCTCTCAATTGAACGCTGGCTGAAACCTGCTAGTACAAACCATTGTTATATTTCGTTAGAAAAAATTTTCGTCAACGTCATGTGAGGTAAAAAAGATTGACGTTGCAAAAAAGCATCGATAGTCAATCTCTTTAATTACTCTCTGGTTTCCCCAAATACGGCTGTGGGTAGTTGCTACGCACGCAGCATGCACTTGAACCTAAAACTGCCAATTAGATTTCGGAGGATTCGATATTTATAACGACCATAAAATTCAATTAATTATTCATCTGCAGCAACAAAATTATTGGGATTATTAAAGATGAAAGACTTTCAGCTCATTTTTCTAAAAGGCGTAATAGGTGTAAATTTATCATCTTTTGTGAGTAGCACATTATCAAAGCGAATAATTTTGTTATCTCATACGTACATAGTTGACCCAAATATTATTCTCGTGTAATATCTAAGAAATAAAACAAAGGACCAAGCACTTTTTTCTAAAGCTCTAGAAAACTCTACAACGTTTCAAGAGATTGCTAGCAGCTGATCTGCGTGAAAATTCTTAATACTTTCTCTTCCCAAACTAGTCAAATAGTACCATATTTGGCGATAAACATCCAATTGTAATGTTTGTTGCGGCCAATACTTTCGTCAGTTCATTGGATGAGATTGTGTTTTCTTCTTCTTCAGAGTCTTAAGGAGCAGGAATATTACATAATCGGTCATTAATACCTTTCGGCGTAAATTGGAAGTGTCTGGCCAGAGGTTTGAAATTTGGTCTGACGTCTAATAAGCTAACACGCTTCATACTGGACTACGATTACTTCTATCAATATCATGAGCATATCAAGAACAGAAAAATCAACCTTTTCACTTTCATCCAACACTTATATTTAAATTCTTTCTCAAATACCATAAATAATGTATTACTTACGATAAAACAAACAAACAAACAAAATCTTTGAAAACATAAAAAAATTACATACGCATCGCCAAAGAATTCCAATAAACTCGTATGTATGGTAAAATGATACACAAGTCAGAATTATGAATTTTTTGAATTTTTTAAGTCCAGTTTAAAATTTTCTTTTTTATTTGGTTTAATATAATGGCTATGACAGTACAAACGAATTAAAAAATATCAGGCATCTAACTTTTTCTGAATTAAAGTTATATCCTCTCAGAAATTTAAATGTATTAGTTTTAATACAAAGTCCGGTCTACGGTTAATGTCATTAGTATTTGCTTTTGTACCATAAAGAGTAATTTTATTGTTTCTCTTAAAGGTTAAAATTCATTAACTTCAATAATTCTCAATACTTATGAAATCAAAAACACTTTTGATTACGTAAAAATAGTAAGTAAAAAATTTCATTAATTTTTTTACGGGGGTTTTAGAACTATAGATCTTCTAGCAACGAAGAACCAATATCTAGACATATGACTTCGAGGAAGAAGAGGCGAAGTAATTCTCTAAAAATGGCTAGCAATATAGACCTTGCAACGATAGCAGATGCCACAAGAAAATCTCAAAAAGAGTCTAGAAAAAGTTTGAAGCTCGAATAGAAAATTTAATTGCAAATATAATGGTGGCCGATACAGTTCTCATAGTACGGCCAACAGAGGTAACACAGGAGAATAATAATGAAACTCAAGAAGTGAGGCCACCTACAATAGAAGAAATTAGAATTTGAAAAGACAGTCAAAGAGATGGTAAGAAAAGAATTTGAAAGAAAAGTAAAGGCGTTGTAATAGTAGTTAAAATCACTGAAAATGAAGCTGAATCGTCGTAGTATATATTTACTGGTTTTCAAATTTCGGTTTGGAACAATAGCTAGGAGAGACTGAGTAGTAGAACGATCTAGTCTACGAAAGGTGGTAAGGGGACAATAAGAAGATCGGCCAGCAAAGCACAATACATACATACATAATTGGTCATTACAACCTTTTAGGGTCCTTCAGGATTTCGACCTAGTTTCTCATACCACTTATGTTGTGTGTGTTAATTTTATACATGAGTGGAGGGACCTACAGTTTAAATTCGACTCCGCACGACAGATTTTTTGAGAAACTTTTCATGGCAATTTTATTTACTCTCTGTTTGGAGATTTCGAATTTGGTGTCAAACGAACTATCACCTCCTTAGTCGAAAAAATTCAACTGAAATAATAAAGTAAAAAAATATAGAATGAAGATGGGGAAGGAAAAGCATTGTAATAGGCCTATGTGAATAAAAAGGGAATAAATTAATAAATTATACTTTAAAAATAAGCCTCCAGCCTTATATGCAATCTTACACAATCTTAACCATAATAGGATTAATAGGGGTGATCTGATTAATTGTTTGCGGTGAACTTTGTATCTTTATATGAGTGTGTTTATTTTAGGGTTCATTTGCAATAAAATCGTAAACTTTTCAGGTGAAATTTCGTACGTGTTAAGAATGAAAAATACAAAATTCACAAACGTATTACGAATCTTTATAAATAAACGTGTGCAATACGAAATACTCGTTATAATTATAAAACAGAAGAACAACGGCCCTTATTGTTTAAGAAAAGAAGATTTATTTTTGGTAGTGGTTAAATTTTGTTTTTTAGTTATTAGTTTTCAGTGTTCGAATTGACTTCAAGTGAATTAACAATAAATTACCGCACATTTTCGACAAGCAGTTGGGCATATAAGCAGTTACCGTATTAAAGTTACATAATTTAAGAGCGTTATAGTTGTAGCTTTATATATGGCGTCATTTTAAGAAACACAATTGGCATAAATATTGTATTCATATTATCGCAACCGAAAACTTCAGTATCGCTAACAGAAAACTAGGCATCAAACGTCTACATGGAAGTTTTAAAAACTTGTGTCAGTACAAGTAAAAATTGTATTAAGTTCCTCAGCATCTATTTCGCAGGCACCATTATTATTTGTCCCACTTATTCTTATTTCACAAATATATTTTCGTATCTGCCTAGAATTAATAATCGAGTTTAACCGATACGTATAATACTTCGTAACAGATTTTTGATAGAAATATTAAAATTTTTAATATATTGTGACGTTTTTACCTTTTAAAAACGTTTAAATGCAAATAAAAAAAAAATAAATCTGTGTTTAGTTTTAATTAAAATTCTTTATTATTAGCACAATTCTGTGCGCCACTGTTCACAACTTTATGTAAACAACAACAAATGCTTTTCTTTGTATTCCTCTGTTTACACCCTTTGCATAAACAATAACAATTATTAGACAATTGTTCGACTATCTTTGTAACGGAGATCTTCAAACCATGATTTCTCTCTTCAAATGCACTTCTTCTTCTTGCTTTGCCTTTTATATGGCAACGTCTGATGAATGTTCTTGAAGATGAATGTTCGGGGCCTCGCCTTCTAGTGACTTCTATAAATATAAACATCGTTGTTTTGTTATTGTTTTTTGTGTATTTTGTTTACATTTATTCTTGCAGTATTTGTTATTGTATTTTTGTTTGCTTGTTTATCATTTTTATATGCTGGTATTTGTTGACATATTACGCATTGCGATAATTTTTAAACAATTTCATAGTTTTGTATTTTTTTGTGGTTTTTTGTTTACAATTTTAATGTTAAACTATGTAAAAGCAAAACACCGGTATCTTGATTTTTCCGTTTTCGAAAAAATATATTATTAATATAATGTCCAAAACTCTTTCATATAGAATATACCACACCACTTTTGTAAATGAATTGTCGAAATAGAAAAGCTCTCTTTCGAATCAAAATGGGGTTTGGAAAAAAATCAAATTACATGGCTTCACCCCCTTCCAACACAATCCATCTAAGAATACCCCTCACTACTAGAAAATGAAAAAAGGATAACATCACAGTTAGGTCAAGTACTGGCGCCACCTAGTGAGAATAGGGGCATAAATCAACAATCAGTAAGATTCCCACAACACCAAATAGGCGAAAAGCTTTGTTTCTAGGCAGCTCCATTATCCGAGGATTTGCTACAGCAAACCAATCACATGTTTAGCTGAACAACAAAAATTAATTAAAGAAACGGAAACAAAGTAGAAATGCCCAAGAGGGTTACTAGAAACAACAATAGGAAAACACAATCATGGATTTGTTTTTTTTTCTTTTTAGAAAACAATATTAATCTAATGGAATATGATTTGTCATAAGCACTTGAACATTATTATGAAAAAATAACGCCTGCTCATTCACAGAAGTCATATAAAATATTTTATTTATGTTAAAGCAATAAAAATTTATTGTAAGTGTACTTACGTTAAGATTTCTTAAGTAACGAAAATGAGCCGTATGCTGTTACAGTAGTATACTGAAGTTGTATATGAGAAATATTAAATCGTGTTTGCAGAAACAGAATGCATACACTTAAAACTTACTTTGCATTTGCAAAGAAAAAGATATGCAACTTGTTGATGTAAAGTGTTTAGGATTAATAGGACTGTAATAATTATATCTTCGGGAAGAGCGGCAAATGTATCCAATATAAAAAAACCAATATAAAAAACCATAACCCATTATGTGTGTTAATTTTATTCATGAGTGGTGGGGCCTACAGTTTAAAGCCGGCTTGGAACGGCAGAGATTCCTAAGAAACTTTTCATGTCAATTTTATTTACTCTCAGAATTTTTGTTAAAAATCTGCTGAGGAGTCGCCGAAGAAATATTTTTTTACATCTCGTTTTGTTGGAGATGTCTGATCTGGAGGTTTGATCTAATACGCCAACAAGGTAGCGTAGAATTCGGCGATTTCAATGGATATAGTTTATCTAAGTCATCTCATCTGGCTGCTAAGTGAGGTCCAATAAATTGGAAGTTACTCAGAGGTTATGTTTCTCATAAGTATAACTACATATGTCCTAATATAAAAATCTAAATTGCTATTGTGACACTTGTGCACTCATATCCTGGCCAAATCCGGACTTTGGACAGGCTGCTATTCTGGGAAAGCATAGACACACTAAGGTCTATTATATGATTCCTTATAATTTCCTTAACAGAACGTTCGATTTTAGAATTGCGAGTAGCGATTTTTGGTCTGAGAAACCGAAACAATAATGTGCTGTGCTTGCTGAGTTGCGAAATTTTCCCCGAAAAATTCTCTTGGTTAACTCGTATAGCCCTACTGCGATTAAATCCCTAACGAACGTAGTTTCAATGTTCATCTTTGTCCATTAATGCCGAGAAATTGTCAGAGATATTTCGAATCAAAGGCAATTCTTTTATGCGTTCTAGGACACAGAGATATCATTGGAAATTGCATTGCTGATAAGCTGGTCGGAGCCGGTTTGGAGTTCGCAATTAACGTCATATTACAAGGCATAGATATTCCTATTATTTCGGTTAATTTTTATATTATCCAATCGTTTTATAGAGAGGCTTAGAGTTTTCAGCAAGAAGGAACGTGTAATATTGCAAGACTCTGCTGGACACGTATGGACTAGATGAGTAATGACTCACTTATGTCCTCAAATCATAGGCCCATCCATCGCACAATAGCGATTATTACGAATAACAGTCCTTTTGGTAGCCATGCGGAACGACCGGACATTCCAAGTAATGACTTCTGCAGGAGAAAGGAACAATCTTTCACCTCATATGTCAGTGCCCTGCTCTTGTCATGAAGAGACATTTTTTGACTGAGCCTTTCAATATAAAAATTGCTGCATTAGTAGGATTTATTTTGGACTTGGGATGTTTTTTTTTAAGAAATAGTAAACCCCTGGCTAGAATTAAATGTGGTATTACAATGGGCCCAAAATTGTGACCTAAGTGGGACCTCTTCTTATATTATGTCTGCCACATAACCTAATCTTAAAAGCAATTATTTTCACGGTTTACTCAAGGATAAGCCTTACACATTTCGCTAAAAATAAAGTCGTCCATTTGACATCAATCTGCATCTCTTCCGAAATATTCTTCTTTCGAAGATGGCTTAATTTAACAAAATGTGATGATTAATTAGAGATTTAAACGAAACATTTATATATTACAGTGAACACTCTTTTAATAACGGTGTTGACCACAAAAATCTCTTTACTAAAGTCAGCACTACATTACTTCGGAGAGAAAAATTAAAACGTTCAAGCAATTGGCAAAATATATGAAAGCATTAATGTTATATCATATGTTTGTAACTTTACTAACTATGAAGTTATATAATAGAGAATAACTGTAATAATTAAATTCCTTTCAGAAATAATTTTATTTGAAAATATTTTGAAATAGAAATTTGGATGTTAAATTTATACCCTCTGTGTAGGAGTAATGACTTTTTCAAACAAATCATTTGTTCCTTCTGTCCTTCTTTTATGCTTCATAAAATACAACTTGACTATATGTTTGTACGTATGTAGATTTACATTTCAATGTCCGTCTATTCTCTATTTGTATTGCATTTCTATTTGCGAAGATTTTATTGAAGCAAGTCATTGTTAATCTTTAGACTGGTTGTCCAACAAGAAAAACATTTTTGTTTTGATTTTTCTTTAACAATTTGTAAAATAAACCATTCCATTGAAGGTACTAATTTCAAAGATATTCTTGAAAATATTTAATTAATTTCTGAATACATATCCTTGAGCATTTAAAAATTAATGATTCTTAAAATTAAATCTGAAACAAGCAGAAAATAATTTTCTGCTCTTTTCTAGATTTAATTGCTTCTTTTCAATTGTTTTGGATTCCTTTTAAAGAAAGAAGAAAATATAAATTTATTATAAAAGTCAATTTACTATAAAATTAAATTATTTTAATTGTCTCTGTATATAAAATATTTTTATTAAATTGTCGTCGGCACTCTATTACTTTTTTCTATTCTGAGTAATCATATATAATGTCAAACAATCACAAACAGCCAGAGTCTCTGTTGCGAATCGAACCCACGGCTTCGGCACTTAAAGTTTAGCACACTACCAACTGGGCCATCGCGGCAGCCAAATAGCCAGTTCCAACTGTTATCACTCCCATGTATATATTACAAGTACATATCGACGCCTCCGTTCTATAACATTCAAAGTCGAAAAAGTGTGTTTTGAGTTATGAGCTCTCAAAGTTTTCACGTGATATACGACTATATGTATATTTTTAGTAGATTTTCCCTATAACTTCGGAACGGATCGGCGCATCTTAACCAAATTTTGACAGTATTTAAGTTATAGAACGTAGAATTTAAAAATAGAAGAACATTAAAAACGTACTAAGTACACTTAGAACGTTATAGAATGGAGGCGTCGATATAACAAGTATATAAATTGATTGAAAGTAGTATTAAAATATAACACCTTCAGCCTCATGGTTTTCTTGTTCTTAATTTTTTTAAAGTATTCCATTTTGCACCTTTGGCATAAATTATTTTACTTCACCAATTTGTTGAAACTATTTGTGCTAATATTTAAAAAGTTTTTTATTTCTTCTTTTACTTCTTTTTCTTACACTTGTAGGTTCCGAAAATGTACTTAAACAGACTAACAAATAGTGGTGCCGCGTCTTTACCTTACGCTTTTCTTTCCCAAACTAAATACGAAGAAATTATGCGTAAACAGTTTACACTCGTGCATGTTATACTTTACGAAGTCTTCCTGGTTACGAGTAAAATTTATTAAAAAAAAAGTCGTGCCATAAAACATAAGAATTTCTTCAGTTTTTTATTTCGATGCCATCATTTTACACTGGCAAATGCCGTCACCTAGTGAACGCAGGCACTAAACTAAGAAAAATAAAACTGCACATGACTTTTAAACTTTTTGTGCAGAGAGAAAGATATACGCAAAAATATACGCAAAATATAAATGCAAAACACTGAAAGGATATGATAACCTGTGAAAAAATAGATGCATAATGAAAAGAAAAAGTAATGAAATGGGATTAAAAGTTTTGAGCTAAAAACTATATTATTTTGGGGTCTTGCATGAGGGTTTTTATTTGTATTAGATTTTATTAGACGTGAGGCCATGAAGGAAACGAAACATGAAAACATATTTTTTTCGATGCTTTCCTATCAGCAGATTTCTAGCAAAATCTCTGATAATAAACAAAAAAAACAGCCATGAAAAAGTTTCTCAAAAATCTGTCGTTCGCGTTCGGCTTTAAACTGTAGGCCCTGCCTCTTATGTTTAAAATTAACACACACAATATAAGTGAGAAACTAGATCGTAAACCTAGATAAAGGATTGTAATGACCAATTATGTATTATTTTGTTATTATTGCCAACATACGTTTTTATTTAAACCCCTTCGTAATTCCTCCACTTTCATACTCCACTGCCCACATACAGTGAACAGCAAAAGTCTTAGTACGGTAATATATTTTGACAAAAAACTGACCCCACAGGCTTAGTAATCCTGCGCAAAGTCCCGATATGACTTCAAGAGAATATTTAGCAGATCATTCGAAAGAACGGTTACGTAATCGCTAAACCACAAACAAAAGTCAACCGAAAAACTTGCTCATGGTGCCACCAGAAAACACTAAACAAAACTAGTATATTCAATTACAAATGAGTTAAATGTAGTGCTTGACCTTAAAGGATATTCTACTAAATACAAGGGATATCATTCTCATATATTAGGCCTTTGAATTTTAAATTTACTCACAGTTCTCCTTGGGGGTACCTATGGAGTCATCTGAAACTTTTCCTTATTTTTCTCTTGTTTTATAAAAAACATTAAAAAATTGCTTGTTTTATACTAAAACAGAAATAAATTAATGAAATAAATATATAAACTATAAATTTTTATACAATCTTTTGGCTAAAATTAATGAAATTGCTAAAATATATTGCCGTACTAAGACTTTTGCTGTCCACTGTATATCATCAGATATTTTGCTGTCCGGTTATTAGGTATTCTGTTAGATGAACCATCAAAAGATGCACATTTTTCTCCTAGCAGCACTTAAATTCTATTCTTCCTTTTTCTAAAGAAATTTATAATTTCATAAAAAAAAAAACCTATGTAATAGCAACATAACTTTCTTTATCTCCTATTAACCCTGGATGGTTACTCTTCATTTTTGTACATTAAGGTTATTCTTCGTTGAATCGACGAACAATTTTCAAGAATGATTCTAGCGGAAAAGTTTTTATAATTAAAATTAAACAAAAATATTTTAAGTTAAGCATTTTATTCAAAAAATAAAAAAATAGAATATAACATAAAAAATTTCTTTTCTTCCTTAATTTTTTTTTGTTTTTAAAATTAATTATATTTTCTAGACAACAAGAACTTAAAACATAAAAACAAAAATGACTTATTTCATATACAGACTTTAAAAATGTTGAGTCAAGTATTACTAAAGAAAACAATATTTGATTATTAGTCTTATGCATGAGACACTAAGTTCAACTTTGTGTTCACCGCATATACTTTTCATACATATATTGCATGCAGTTTTCGTCATTCTGCGCTTGCTATATGGACAGAGGTGACAAATTTTATGCTTTTTTGGTACTATATTAACATTTTAAACAGCTTCTTGCGGCATTGGCATTATATTTTGAATTTTTTCTTTAATTGAAGTCTGCAAACTAGGTGTCTCGAGTCTGCTCTTCAAATAGGGAGTCACAAGGGTTTCATACAGATCTTTCAGGTACTGCCATCGGTTGTTTTAGCTTCCGTCCTTTAAGGAACATATTGTGGGTACATATATATAACGTAACTGTTGACAAAAGTAATATATAAAATTATATTACTGTTCTATTCTATTACTATTATCTATTAAACTATAAACATAAAAAGTTACGCTAAAGTTTCTCTTCGTCATTGCGACGACTACAAATCCGCAAAAATCAACTTTAGAAAATGGGTAGCTATCGTACGTTTACTCACTGCAAGCTTTCGTTATCAACTAACGTTTTTGATAAAAATAGCGAAATTTGGTCAAACATAAAAGAGTTATACGATAGAGAGTATATAAGCTTCGTCGTTCCATCCAGGGGTAAACTTTAAAAATAATTTTAAATATCTTGTTAAACTTTAAAAAGAATCATATTTTTCACCGCTTTTTTGCTTAAGAAAATAGAAACTGTAATTAAACAGTTGTAATAAATCTCACGCTTTTCGTTTAATTTTTTAGTACACAAAAGCAAAAATAAATATCACGATAATAAAGCAATTATTCGAAACGAAATATGTAATAAACCAATGAAATGCCAAAAAGAAAACAATTTTTTACATTAAAACTTGCCTTAAACGCCAGAAACCAATATTTTTAAGGATTTTAACAACAGCAAAATAGAAATGATGTTAAACAGCAAATAGTTTGTCTGGCACATGAGTGCATAGAAGCAATATCAGCCTTTACTGAGTCTTTATTTCCAACATCCAGTTGTCCTCATTTGAATTTCATGTTTTTTACTATATTGTCATAAATTAATTAAATTTATTTATTTATTAATTACAATACAATTACAAATTATATTGTAATTATATACGAGCTGAGTAACTTTTACCATATGCTCGGTGTAGTGTCTCAGACCAGAGTCTCTGGTGGGAATCGAACCCACGACCTTCACGCTAATAGCCTAGCATACTAGCCACTACGCACCCTGAATTAAATTTATTTCTGTTCTTGTTACCGAATTTTAATGTTTATATAGTGCGTAGTTACAGGCCCAGTTGGCTATTCACCCTAATCTTCATCCAAAAATCATCTCCAACGATGTGGCAAACTTCTGGAAATTATCGGACTCGATACCAATCTACATGAGATGTAAAGCACTACAAAAAGTCTCGGTTTGGTGTGTATTTTGCACTGGAATCGTTATTAGTGTATATTTCTTTGAGACCGGTATTGACCAGTCTGACTGACAGAACACAATGACAGCGAGTACTATAGGTCTATGATAAACAATTTCTTTTGACTTGAATAAGGTGATCTGGCCACCAATAATATGCGATTTCAACAAAAGTGGATATTCTGCATTTGATTTAATGGTCATCTCACGTGGAAGTGATACTAACTTACTACCGAGATCTTGTTAGACTTTTTCTTTCATACTACTCATATTCAAAGTTTGAAATACTCATGCTACTCATACCGAACAATACGCATGATGTTATTGATTTCGACTCTACATGACTCATCGTATACACAAATCACAAAAAAAGTATGATTCGCGTACGAACACTACAATACTCACATGAAGGTTGTGTGTTTGCTTTGCTTGCTGTCTATTTCTTTTTTGTTTATGTGTCTTTCTTCTTTCTTTGTAAATACAACAACAACTAAGACTGTAAATTTTGACGAATGATTCGAATTACTCGAATCATTTATAAGTATTATAAGTATTTTTCTAAAGTTATGAATTTGAACGAGTAGGCGTATGAATCAAACATATTTCCAATGTTATGAGTTTGATGTCAACGTTGTCCTCATACTAATTGCAACCTGTACTTATGAATCAATGTTGTAATGAGTACGAATGAATCAGAGTAGTTGAATTTCAATACTGTTGACTCACTCATACTCAAAATTTCATGAGTAGGGAAAAAGCGATTCATTTCTGATCTCTGATGCAGATGTATGCGAATAAGCTTTATAAGGCAGCCCTGGTAAAGCTAATATAACATCTCCTCGATCAAATTCAGACTCATTTATGTGTCATTTATGTGAACTTTTCGGATGCCCTCCACCCATATGTATGAACATAAATACAAAATTGGTCAATACAACCCGGTTTAGGACCTAGTTTCTCACTTATGTTGTGTGTGTTATTTTTATACATGAGTGGCGGCAGCTTCAGCTTAAAGTCGACTCCGTATGACAGATTTTTGAAAAATTATTCATGTCAATTTTATTTCCTCTCATAGTTCTTCGCAGAAATCTGTTCAGAAGATGTCGCTAGAGAAATCGAACCTGGGGATTGAATCGTGGCCTCACGTCTAATAAGCCAACACACTAGATTACGACGTTTACAGTTTAATATAGGAAGCGCTGTCAAAGATCATTACAAAACGTTTGGTAACATTATACTTTGTTTTGGACCAATGATGAAGCATTTTAATATTGGATAAAAGTGGTCATTTGTTCTAGATTTCTCCCGAAGAGCACATAAGTTTATATACCATAATGCTAATTTCATTTATTAATGTTTTGTACGTACAAATACATTGTACATACAAAGTAGTAGTAGTTTTTCTCTTTTATATCTGTCGATATATGCATTCCATTGAATAGGTACATCGCTTCATTCGATATTCTGTGTTCCCAGACTACTGTAGAATCTATGGAACATTTCACATTTTTGAATACAAGAGATTTCCGGTAATACTTTGCAATCCACTTAATCCACTTCCTCAATTATAACTGTCACACTAGAAAAGCTCTCTTACTATTCGTTAAACACACGTACATTCATTCATATACCGAAGCACAAACAACGCATTTCCTGTCTAGATTGTCATGTGGACAACTGTTTGTTGCTATTGTCGTCGTTGTCTTGAAATTGAAATGAAAAATGATATTCGAAACTTATAGGAGATTTAATTTTATGCAGGTGTTTTCACAGCTTTTGATGGTAAACTTAAAAGTAATTAAATTAACATCCTGTTGGGTGATTGTGTTAGTAACTCTTGGCAATCATTTCGCATTTATTAATTAATTTAAGAAGTTTTTTTAAATTTCGCATACATAAAGAAAATTGAAAATAAAACGTGGAATAAGTAAAGTAAAGTAAATAATATCTGTGAAGACTAAAATGGAATACTGAGGAATCATTAGAGTTTCTTTATTGCCTTAAATTCCTAACAACTATATTCTACGAAGTTTAAATGCCCATTGGGGTGCCCTGGTAGTCTAGTGGGTAGTGTGCTAGACTATTAGAGTGAGGGTCGTGGGTTCGATTCCCACCAGAGACTCTGGTCTGTTACACTACACCGAGCATATGGTTGAAGTTAATCAGCTCGTATATAATTCAAATATAATTTGTAATTGTATTCTAATTAATAAATAAATAAATGTCCATTATTATTTTGTTAGAGGGGTATAAAAGCCGTTTAGAGGAAAAGTTTCGCAATTAAATTTTGTTTAACATTTAAAATTTTTTTATGTTTTTCGGTGGAATCGTACTCATCGTACTCATGTGGAATATTTAAAATTATGAGTACAGTAGTCCCTCGGTAGTCGCTGCAGACGTGGTGAATCAGTCCAAACCCTCGGTCAGAGGAAAAAATCGCCAAAATAAGTTCAAAGCCTTCCAAAAATCTGTTGTTCAGAGCAGATTCTAAACTGAAGGCCCCGCTACACATATGTAAAATTAACATACACAACATAGGTCAGGCCATAATCCTGACTAAAAGATTGTAATGACCAATTTTGTGTGTATGTATTCTCCATGGGGACAATTCACACTATTGGAATTGTATTTATTTTCGTTTTACCATCTTTAAGAAAATGTGCAAAGAACATCGCCGCTACACTAAAAATCCGATAGAGTAGTAGAACATTTGCAATAAGTTATAACCAAGCAGCAAAAAAATTGGGAGGAACATATTACGAAATTCGTGTTAGCTAAGTCGCCATAGTCTAGTAGGTAGTGTGTTGTCTTTTTAGACGTAAAGCCCGGGTTCGTATCCCAGGTCAGACAACTCTGAGAGTAAATAAAAATTGCCATGAAAAGTTTCTCAAAAATCTGTCGTCCGGAGTCGACTTTAAACTGTAGATCTCGCCACTCATGTATAAAATTAACACACACAACATGAGTGGTGTGAGAAACTAGGACGTTGTACAGTGGGTCAACTCAGGTCGAATTGACACATAAAATTGATGCGATACCGTGCCAACAAGGAGCACCCATACCATAATGTTCACACTGTCATATTCACTTATATTGATGGTCGCCGAGGTGTAGCAGACAGTGTGTTGGCTTAGTAAATGTGAGGTCACGGTTCAAACCAGCTCAGACATATCCAAAAATCGGCGACTTCCTCCTAGCAGATTTCTGTCACAATCTCTGAGAGTAAATAAAATTGTCATAAAAAGTTTCTCAAAAATCTGTCATTCGGAGTCTTTTTTAAACAGTAGATACCGCCACTCATGTATAATATTAACACACACAACATGAGTGGTGTGAGGAACTAGGTCTCGTAATCCTGGCTGAATGATTATAATATATTGTATTATAGTATATTTGGTTAACTGTTGTCAACTGAAAAGTTGTAATGACCAATTATGTGTGTATGTATTTACGTATGTAACTACTGGCTAGCTGGACGCCATACTTACCACAAACATTTTGGATTCGTCGCCCGATTAAATATTTTTTTCAAGAACTCATTTGTTTCTTCATGTTTTTTTTATTACAATCTAATACGGATTATTTTTTTTTTTGTTTTTTATACTAAAGGTTTTCGGTATGTGGTACATCCGCGTAGGGAACCTTCATTAAGTCTTTGTCCGGTAGTTCTGGTTGATATATTAATACCATATGGTTATGCTAATTCAGGTTTTATCTGCTTAAAGCTTTCAAATATATTAGCTTTAGATGTTCTTGTGATTACTCAACTTCACTTATTGTGGTTATACGGAATTTGGGACACTGGGTATATCATTTGAGGTTCCAAATGCATACAAAATGTTTCATTACAATTAAGATCGAGTACAGGACTCTTATGGTGTAGTGTGTTTCTTCTTGACATGTTATTGGCTCATATTTTGGAATAAGTTTAAGAATGGACTCATGTTTACAAAAAACATTAGACAAAATGCCATGCAACCATATTTGGAGAAGAATGTATCATTAATATGGAACGTTCATGCCCGATAGTAAACTTAGCACACTTCACAACTTAAGAACAAAACATAGAGTCGACAGCAAAAGCCTAGGTACCCCAATATATTTTTTTAGCAATTTCATGAAGTTTATTCATTCATAAGTAAAAATAATTGATATTTTTATATTTATTTTATCAATTTATCTCTGTTTTACTATAAAACAAAAAGTGTTAAAGTTTTTCTCAAAGAAAAAGAAGGGAAACTTTTTGATGACTACATATTTCAGTGCCGCAAAATTGTAGGTACCTCCAACAAGAACTCAGGGTAGATTAAAAATTCAAAGGCCCATATATTTAAAGTGATATACGTTACATTTAGTAAGATACATATCCCTTAAGGAGAAGTATTCCATTTAGCCTATTTGGCATTGAATTTACCAGTTTTTCTTGTGTTCTGTGTTGATATTTGCCACCATTCACTTATAAAAAAGTTTTTCAGTTGACTTTTGTTCGAAGTTTAGTGACTAAGTAGTTGTTTTTCTAAACGCTCTCTTGGAGCCATATCGGGACAAAAGTATTACGCCTTTGGAGACTCTGGTAGGTAAAGCACATCTTCACATTAGCGGCAGTATGAAATGTTGGAACTAAAAAACATTAATAATTTTCCTAATTCATTCCAATTTTAGGTGAATTAGTTCTTTGGAATGTTTAAAACCTCCGTCTAATTCATTATTTCCTCAATAAACTTCAAACTGCCCACACCTGGTGCCGACACACTTCCACACAGCTTTATACTACTGACGCCATGTTAAACCGTTTTCCTTGAGAACGAGTATTTTCAATCCATAGAAGATCGTACAACCATAGAGTTTTGTATTTACATAGAATTCACGTACATTATCTCTCTCCCTGTCTGTTTTAAAAACACATGGAACGTGTATTTTAGGAAACGCCTATTTTACACCAGCAACAAAAAAAACTAATTGTGATTTTGTATTAAAAACTTAAAATTGAGAATTCAGATAATCTAACCTTTTGTCTATAATTTGGCTTCTATGGATTTATTTTTCTACTGGTTGCAAAGTTAGTAATGCATAGAAAATATGTTTTTAATATTCAGGTAGGTTTATGCCTTTTCTGAGAGGATAACCCAAAACCATTTCATATATAAATGCATACAGTGGCGGAAGAAATAATTGGTAGGCAACAAAATGTTGGTTTTTTCTTTGCACAAAATCTTAAGGTGTACTTCGAAGCAATTATTTATTGAAATACTTAAATAAATATTGGATTTCAAGCACATAGTACGAAAGCGCGCAAATAACTGCTTGTCATTCAAGTTCATAGAATTCTATTTGTCTTATTGCTGTCAATGGCTTCATTTTCGATGGAATGTTGGCTGGCCCGAGAGCACTTTGACCATTTCCTGCAGCTCGGTGTCGTGAACAAAGTTATTAAATTGTTTGGCACCCGTGTCACTCGGAGATCAATTGCTGAAGAAGTTGGATTCGCAGCAGACTTTATAGACATAGTCAATAAGTCCTATTGTAGCATTAACTAGGCAGAGAATTAGGCCGATATTACGCGCAACACCTGCACCAGGGTCAGCTTAGTAGAAGAAGAACTTTACAAATAACGAAAAACGAACATTGGTGGATTTTCAATCAGGAATCAATTATTTGAGATTGCATCGCCTTAGTTGGTTATGTCCTCTGGATAGGACAGAATGCAATCTCTAACACGAGGAGAATGAAGCTAATAGGAACATTCTATGAAATTGCATTGCGGTTAGCAATTCTTTTTTACTACTTTTTCAAATAAATCTGCCGTATAGCGATAATAGTAAATATAGGCTTCCAATGGCTTAAGAAATCCCGAAGCGTTTCATTGCACAGACGAGGAAGCTAGAGAACATAAAGCAATTTTGGAAATTCTACTTTTGTTTCATCCAACACTGTATACAATAAATAGCAAAGTTTGCGACTGCCCTAAAGTAAGTTTAAACAACAAGACTTAGGAAAGCCGTAGCGAAAAACACTGGCCGTATAAAAACGCTGGCAAAGGATAATAGATTATAATGAAAAATTAATATATTACCTCAGGTTGTTAATTAACAGTTGCCAAATAAAAAGTATTGAAATGAAGTAGTTTACGAAATTCAGGAAACCAGCGTAAAAAAGTTTTGTTTTTGTAGTAGAAATTTTAATTAAAATTTTAATGTTTTGTATTGCATTAGGAAATAAGTTATTTATGAGTAAAGTTTAATTTTTAATTTCATTTAAAAATGTTTTTCAATTTTACTTTTTAATTTGAATACATTAGAACTAATTTAAAATAAAAAGCAATTAAGCAATAATCCGAAACACAGGATGTTTAAATAAAACATATTTAAAGTTGGAAATTACCACATGGCCTTATAAGCCGTGTCTGTTGAAGTAAGTAACATTTAATCAAAAATTAACGAATTTGAAGTCATAACAAATAGCATAATTGGTTATTACAACCCTTCAGTCAGGATTACGACCTAGTTTCTCACACCACTTATGTTGTGTGTTTTAATTTTATACAAGAGACAGATTTTTTTGTGATACTAAGATAATAAGCAATTTTGAATTAACGTTAATAGATGTACACTAATAAGTAATAATATAAGTTCAGAAACATCTTTAGTTTCACAGTAGATAACTAATAATATAATAACAGATACACAAATAACTAAATAGCAGATTTATAATTGGGCAATTCACACGACTTTGTATCGTGTATGTTGTATTGAATACATTTGTTTGTTTGTGAACGCTCAATGCTATGCTGTATTGTGTATCTCGTGGCATTCAAACAATTTGATAGCCCGAAACCAACACAACTTTTTAAAAACATATGAAAACATATATGTACACACTCTTTTCATTCACACCTTTTGATAGCACGAAACCAATACAACTTCCAAAAACATATGAAAAAAATTTGTATAAGTGTATCGGATTTTTATATGAAAAATATCAACAACAATCATACACTATTGTATGTTCTTCCAACAATACAATGAATACAACGATACAACGGCTTGTGTGAATTGATCAAATATTAAAATTTTTTTACGAACAGATTTACATTAATATCACGGTGTGACAGTCAAAATACACACAGCTAATGTGTACGTTGTGAGTTTTGTTGAGTAGAACTCAAAACTATTTTTTTTTTTAAATTTCTCGAACCCTCCAAACTTCTATTATTTGACGAAAACTGTTTTCTTAATCTTTTCACACAAAATTATTGATTACCCAAATGTTTTTAAACCTATTTTCAAAATTTAAAGCTTTTTGAAAAGGGAAGAGATGTGTCTTTAAAACGGTATACATAAACATTTAGTTCAATCTTAAATGTTATGAGTAAACTTGGAAAAATTATTTTTTTTTTCTTATTTTTCAAGTTTGGGCATTCTTAATTGCAAACTTTAATTAAAAAATATAAAATAAGTGACGATATTTTTAAAGTGCATTCTCTTGTGAAGAGATTGACACTTCATTTGATAAAATCGAACAAAAATTACGGTAGTTATTATTTAAAGAGTATAACAGTTGTGTTATATATTTTATAAATGTCACCTTTTCAGTTCAAATATTTACAGTATTTTTGATGGATCTTAACGTTAACGTGTTAACGACAAAATGTGTCAATTTCACGTTTGGGCGACTACCAGAAGTCGGCTAATATTTGGGTTTTTCGCAAATATTATTATTTAGCTTTGCGCAAACATTGGCCAACTTCTGGTGGTCGCTCAAACGTGGAATTGACATATTTTCCAATAAACAATCAAGATCGATCAAAAATGCTGTAAAGTTTTGAACTGAAAGTTCATTTGAAAATAATATATATGAAAAATATAACACGATTATTATACTCTTTAAATAATAACTACAGTAATTTTTGTACGATTTGATCAAATGAAGTACCAATCTCTTCACAAGATAACGCACTTTCATAATGTCATCACTTGTTTTATATTTTTTAATTAAAGTTTGCTACTATGTGTGGACAAACTTGAAAAAATATGAAAAAAATTTGCCAAGTTTACATCATCAAACCCAATAGAATATTAAATCGAATAATATATATATGTATACCGTTTTAAAGGGCCTTTCTAAGAAGGTTTAAATTTGTTACATTGGTTCAGAAATGTTTGTGTAATCAATAAATTTGTGATTAAAGTCCAAAGAACAGTTTTTATCAAATAAAACAAGTTTGGAGGGTTCAAAAAATTTAAAAAAAATATTTTTGAGGTCTACTCAACAAAACTCACCACCCGCACTATGTCATTAGTTGGGTGTATATAATTTTTTTTTATTTTATTGCATAGTGTTAGGTATGTAAGTTTCTGTCACATATTGAACTGATGATCTTGGCCCAATATCTTCATCAATTTCCCGCAAACTATTGCCAACATTATGCATTTTAACAATCTAATCTTTGCTGTCAATGCGAATTTTTATTTGTAATTTTTGTTATTTGAGCAAACTTTCAGGCAATTGTTTTTTAGTTTTTGAGATTGAAGTTATATTTGGATTTATTTATTTTTGTACTACGTGTTCAAAATTTTTTACATTTCACCACAAATACATACAAAAATTCAGTGGACAGCAAAAGTCTTAGCACAGCAAAATATTTTAGCAATTTCATGAATTTTAGCCAAAAGATTGTATAAAAATTTATAGTTTTTATATTTATTTTATTTATTTATTTCTGTTTTATTATAAAACAAAAAATTTTTTAATGTTTTTCATAAAACAAGAGAAAAATAAGGAAATATTTCAGATGACTCCATAGGTACCCCCAAGGAGAACCCTGAGTTATCCTTTGTATTTAGTAGAATATCCCATAAGGTCAAGCACTCCATTTAACCCATTTGGAATTGAATGTATAAGTTTTGCTTAATGTTTTCTGGTGGCACCATGAGCCAGTTTTTCTGTTGACTTTTGTTTGAGGTTTAGCGATTACGTAACCGTTCTTTCAAATGATCTCCTAAATACACTCTTAAAGTCATACCGGGGCTTTGTGCAAGAGTATAAAGCCTGTGGGTACTTTTTTTGTCAAAATATATTGCTGTACTGAGACTTTTGCTATCCACTGTATATACAAGCTTTTATAGGAATAGTTGGTTTTATTTTTACAAAAAAAAAAAAAGAAAAAAATTGATGACAAAATAACGTTGTCCTCACTCTCAGGTAATGATAAAGTCAGCTCATCCTCTCACTGCTTTACATATTATAGGTCCTGCAAATGTTGTGCAGAGCACAGCAGGAATTTATAATTCTTACTGACTTTTCCGGATGGTAGTATAATGTACTCATTAAGCAACGGAATCGACTTTTCAACACTCCTACACTCCTATTCATATTCCTTTTCGATTAAAGTATAAATGCTCGTAAAAGCTGGGCTCTTTATATGAGTTCCGTCTATGCAACCAATTATTGAAGGGATTTTAAATTTATTAAAGAAATATTAGATTGATCTTTACTTATCGTTGGAGTTCATTTCCAGTTGCAACCATTGACGGCAAATGAACCGCTTCATAGCTTTGAGCGCATCGTCTAAAATTGTAGAAACTGTACTTTTACCTAGAGATATGCTAGAGGGATCTTAGAACGGGAAAGGTGTTCTTTTGCTGTGTCTAGGACCATACAAAAAGCGTCTTTGTTCAACCGGTAATATGCTATAAATCTGCAAAGCAGGTATAGATATGAATGTAAAGTATAACAAATATATACACTAATAGTGGGTTGCTGCAATCTCGCAACATTTGTCTTTTCACCTTTTCTGCACGCTCTTCCCCTAACAACAAAAATGCGATAACAACAGTACTCATTTTTTTATTTATTTATTTAAAAAGATTTGATTTTTTATTATTTTAATAAAAACAGCAATTTTTAATACGACCACTTTATATTTTGTCAAAAAAAAAATTCATAAATATTGTAAATAATTACACAAATGTAAACAACAGCTGTTCCGAACATCGGTTTTATTTCAATTGGAAAATAACAAAACCGACTTTGTTTTTTAACACCAAATGAATCCAACATTGGTTTTCAAAAACGACAAAAGGCGAAACCGACTTGGATTCTATGATACCCCTGTGTATCTACATTTATATGATAATACAACAACATTTGTACAGTATCACACAAAAGTTTATAGTTTTAGGATTTGTGTCAAAGTATTTAAAATCAGAAAATAAATATTTTCCACTTTTGGAAAAGAAATAAAGAAAAAATATAATAAAATAAAACATGAACTTAAATTTTCAACTAGTTTGCAACATTCTTCTTGCACTGAAGATTTCCAGACCACATACATACATATATACATACATAATTCGTCATTACAACCAGAGGTCAGCAATGAGTATTCAAAAAGATGAGAAGATTCGAATCATACTCATTCATACTTATTTTAATAATATTCAAAGTTTGAAGTACTCATCATACTCATACCTAAAAACACGCATGATGTTGTTTATTTAGACTCTCCTCTACTCAACATTTACAAGAATCACAAAATAAGTATGATTCGAGTACGAACACTACAATACTCACTAGAAGATTGTGTGTTTGCTTTTCTTGCTGTCTTTGTCTTTTCCTTTTTTATTTTTTTTTTTGTAAATGCAACAACAACTAAAACTCGAAATTTTGATGAATGATTCGAATCACTCGAATTATTTATGAGTATTATAAGTAATTTTCTAAATTTATTAATCGGAAAATATAAATAAAAATAAATCAAACATACATATTTCCAATGTTATGAGTTTGATGTCAACGTTGTACTCATACTCATTGCAACCTGTAATTATAAATCAATGTTGTAGGGAGTACGAATGAATCAGAGTAGTTGAATTTCAATACTGTTGACTCACTCATACTAAAATTTTCATGAGTATTTATGGGTAGCGAAAAAACGATTCATTGCTGATCTCTGATTACAACCCTTCAGTTCGGATTACAACCTAGCTTCTCACACCGCTTATGTTGTGTGTGCGTGTCAATTTTTATACATGGGCGGTGTGACCTACAGTTTAAAATCGGCTTCGAATGACAGATTTATTTACTCTCCGAGGTTTTGCCAGAAATCTGCTAAGAAGACGCCGAAGAAATATTTTTTTATCTTTTGTTTTGTCCGAGATGCCTGAGCGTGGCCTCACGTCTAATAAGCCACGTCTTTATTAGCCCTCTCGATATTGTTATTCTTCCATAAGAGCTTGGGATCAAGAATGACTTCCAGACATTTAACCCTCTTCAATAGCAGCTATAAACAAAATCACTGACAAACATCGAAAGTACAGTTATCGGCCATAATTGCTGATACGAAGCGCCTCATGTCCCTTTTCAACAACATATAACTCGTTTTGCTCTTATTTACTGCTTAACCCATATTGATAGCCTCCTGTTCAATAGCACTAAAGGCAATAGTAATATCAATGTTTTCAGCGTATGCAAAGCAACTACAGGTAGATAAGTAGGTTGAAGTGGCTGTCCCTCGATGGAGTCATGAGGGGACATACTTAGGCCACAGACAGGGCCCATTGTGATAATACAGTTTTACATTCTCCCCTATTCCAGAAACCACTCGGAGCTTCCGATGAAGCGACTCAGACTGCCAATATCCATGCATGACAGTACATCTAGATCATCCATGTAGGAGGCAACCAGGTGCCTCTTTCTCCTCCGACCAAGTGCCGGGCATGTGCATAGTAGGTGAAGAATAGTCTCATCCTCCACCTCATCTCCACAGCTTCTGCAGAAATCATTCGCAAGGTGTCCAAGACCAAAACGCCTCGCATGCGTTCTTATAATGCAATGCTCCGTAATAACCCCGATAACAGTGCTGAGCGTACTTCTTTGGAGTTTCAGCAGAGTCGCCGTGCGTCTCCTATCCAGCTTTGCCCAGTTTTTTTGCGCTGCTCTGCCCTTGTCCGAAGCTGCCCGCCTACTGTTGACAAGATCTACGATTGCATTGTCAATTATAAGCTTGCAGGTACCCAAAAGGGTACCCAATGTAGAGAATTCATCGGAGAGTTCGATGGTCGTGTCTTACAGACTTTTGTGGAAAATATTGCCAATGCGGTGTACTCTGTGTGACGAAGTTGAAGAGGTCTAAAACTATGCACGGCATCAAAAGGTTCAGACAGGCTCATTCCTCCCTGGACAGAGCTATAGGAGTTGCTCGACGTCATTCTGTATTGCAGTAATATCGACATTGGGGCAAATACACGTTTGCTTACAAGTCTACTGAAGGCAGCCTTACAGTCAACAAAAAGATGGTGTGTTTCAAGTTGTTGTTGCACCAGAATTTGACGTAATGTATGGTGGATTAACCAGATCTGACTGCACTTGGATCCTTTTCACTGATATTGTTTCTTCAATTTCCTCTATTTATACCAAAATTTAATATAACTTCTTAAATTAATTAATAAATACGAAATGATTGCCAAGACTTCCTAACACAATCACCAAACGGGATGTTAATTTAATTACTTTTAAGTTTACCATCAAAATGCTGCATAAACTTAAATCACCTGTAAGTTTCGAATATAATTTTTCATTTCAATTTCAAGACGCACGTACAGCGACGACAATAACAACAAAACAGTTGTCCACATGACAATTTAGCCAGAAAATGCGTTGTTTGTGCTTCGGTATATGAATGAATGTACGTGTGTTTAATGAATAGTAAGAGAGTGTTGATAGTGTGACCGTTATAATTGAGGAAGTGGATTGAGTAGATTGCAAAGTATTACCGGAAATCTCTTGTATTCAAAATAATGTGAAATGTTTCACAGATTCTTCAGTAGTTTGGGAAAGCAGAAAATCGAGTGAAGCGATGTACGAGTGCCTACTCAATGGAATGCATAATTCGACAGAGATAAAAGAGAACAATTACAAGTACTTGCGTGCAACTACTATGTATTTGTACGTACAAAACATTAATAAATGAAATTAGCATTATGGTATATAAAATTATGTGCTCTTCTGAAGAAATCTAGAACACATGACCACTTTTATCCAATATTAAAATTCTTCATCATCGATCCAAAACAAAGTATAATGTTACCAAACTTTTTTAATGATCTATGACAGCATTTCGCTTCCTATGTTACTCTGTAAACGTCGTAGTTTAGTAGGCAGTGTGTTGGCTTATTAGACGTGAGGCCACGGTTCAATCCTCATGTCAGATTTTTCCAGCTACTTCTTCTCAGCGGATTTCTAGCAAAAACTCTGAGAGGAAATAAAATTGCCATGAAAAATCTATCAAAGGGAGTCGACTTTAATCTAAAGCAGTGATGCTCAAAATCCAAATTTCCTATCACATGTGATAGGCAAAGAAAATTCTGCTGACGCTGCGTTGACACACCTACACTATAAGCTTACTTGTGTGGTTTCTTATAATGATCGTGTGTTTATTGCTTTGTTTGTTGTTTTGTGTTGAACTCGGAGAACAAAATCAATTCAGTTGATGTTTAGCACTTGATGAAGCAAGATTTCGCTACACAACTTCTTTGAATGATTTTTTGTTTTTAGCAAATACACGCAGCAAAATGTTTGATGAAAATTGGGAATATGATTTCTTCTTTATAAATAATATGGATGGTAATGCACAATGTATTGTGTGTTATCGCACTTTATGCCGTAATTCTTTTTTTTTTATAAAAAGACATTACGAGGCTAGCAATGGATTTTTCGACAACATTAAAGGGAATGATATGATTTTAAAATTATTGCAATAAAAGCAGATTTTTTTTTAAAATTCATGGTTGACGAAACGGACGTACCAAACATACATACACACACATCAATATATTATTCAATACATACATAAACACATACATCAAAATATATTCATCAATACATACATACATACATCAATATATTCATCAATACATACATACATACACACACTTCAATATATTCATGAATACATACATACACACATACATCAATATATTCATCAATGCATACATAAGCTCATTATGTAATAACATGCACGCAACTCAATAAACCATTCTTTCTTTTTTTTATTTTCCCAGTGTACGATTCTCAAAAATTAAGTTGAATTTTGTTCTCCACTGCTTTACCAACACAACCAAAACTATGATAGTATGTGTTTGAGCACCACTGATCTAAAGCTTCCGCCAGTTGTGTATAAAAGCAACACACACAACATATGTGGTGTGCGAAATTAGGTTGTACTCATGACTGAAGAGTTATAATGATCAACTATGTACGTACATATGGGTGGAGGGCATCCGCAATATTCAATTTTCTACGTGTCTGACGCTTAAATTGGTCTGAATTTGATCGAAGAGATATTATATCAGTTTAACCACGGCTGCGTTTTGTAGCTTATTCGTATACGCTGTTGGTGTACATGAAGTCACCGTAGTCTAGTAGGTAGTGTGTTGGCTTATTATACGTAAGGCCACGCTTCAAACCCCATGTCAGACATCAAAACGAAATATGAAAAAATAGTTCTTCGGCGACTTCCTCTCAGCAGATTTCTGGTATGAGAAACAAGGTCGTAATCCCGACTGAAGGGTTGTAATGGCCAATTATGTATTATGTATGTACATAGGTGTACAGAAAGTTCAATAAAAAGTCGAACAGATTTAAATAGTAAGATCTCAGTTTACGTCAACTCTACGTGAAATGACCATGACCTCAAATCGCTCATGCAGAATATCCAGTATGGCAGGAGTTGTGTGGCGCGTGATGCCATCCTGTTGGAATCACATACTATTGGTGTCCAGATAACTAATTCAGATCAAAATTGTGCTCGTCGTGGACAGTTACACCGGTCAGACTGATTAACGCCATCCTTAAAGAACTACAGAATGATGAAAAATTCTGAAAATTTTTTAACTGAAAGTTCATTTAAAAAATATACATATGCGAGTATGTAAAATGTAACACGACTGTTCTACTCTTTAAATAATAACTACGGTAATTTTTGGTCGGTTTGATCAAACGAAGCATCAATCTCTTCACAAGATAATGTACTTTGAGAATTTCATCACTTATTTCATATTTTTTAATTAAAGTTTGCTACTATGAACGGACAAACTTGAAAAATATGAAAAAAAAATTCGCATTTATCAAGTTTACCTCATCAAACCTCATAGCATATTAAGTCAAATAATATATATATATATATATATATATATATATATATATATAGTTTTAAAGGCTCATCCATTTCCTTTCTAATAAGGTTTAAATTTTGGACATCGGCCGAAATGTTTGTGTAATAAATAAATTTGTGCGTCAAGTTCAGAAAAACAGTTTTTGTCAAATAAAACAAGCTTGGAGGGTTCAAGAAACATAAAAAAATATTTTTGAGTTCTACTTAACAAAACTCACAGTTTACACTATGTCATTAGCTGGGTGTATTTAATTTTTTTCATTTTGTCGCAAAGTGTAATTAGATCATTTCGTTTTCTCACGTACTTATTCGTTCAGAAATAGGCCTCATCGTTGAAGATGATGTTTCGATGAAAATTAGAATGAATTGTGAACTGTTTCAGGGTCATTTAAACTTTTACGGATACACGCCCAACTCACGACGTAAAATTCGCCAAGTAGTGACCTACGCATGACCGAGTTCTTGTAAGTAATGCCAAAGAATATGGCAAAGAATACGCATCATGTAGAAGTAAAATTTCTTATGGCGGGTCGTAACATTACGACCCGCTCTCACCAAAATCTTTTTAAAAATCATTTCCTGATGAGGGCGGAGGAAGACAGAAGGAAAATGAACACAAACAAAGAGCACAACAATGTGTTGCTCTTATCGCACGTATGTACATGTGTATGTATTCCTGTGTTTTTTGATTTAGTTGGCGACAGACTGCTGAAGAATACATGTGCTGCGGATGCTTTATCATTTTATTTCAGAATAACACTCGAATAATATTTTGTGTTAAAAATGTTCTATGTCATTAGTATTTTAGTTTGTCCCATAGTATAATTTTTTTAAATGCTTTGGAATGCTCGTTTTTTTTTTCTTTTAATAAAAAAATGTTTTTTTTTATTCTTTTTATTTATCTAAAAAACATGGCCTAATTTTTAAGCCAAAGATGGATAGCTTTATGTTCTTTTAATAATAAAATCGATTTTTTATTTCATTTTTATCTATCTAAAATTATTAAGCCAAAGATAGACAGCTTTACAGTTGTATGTTGATGAAATGAAAATAAAAATAGAGTATATTACTAACTCTTTTATATGGCTGTAAATAAATAAATTCTCTCAACTTATTTTCTCTCTCTCACTCACTAATCCATAACCATAGGCATGTGTTAACCTAGAGGAAAATTGTTAGTAATAATTTCAAGTCTGCTTATTAACCCAATGATATGTATATGTGATCGGAAAATTTAGAAAAATTGTACTGCACTAAATCCCTAAAGACACCGTATTTAACTTGGCAAGTATTCTTCCATAAATCGAAATCATTTCTCATTGATATTAGTGAATACTACTGTGGTATTTCTTTGGGTGTATAATTGAAGTCCGAAAAAACCGACATGAAAATTCTTCTTTAAAAGCTGACAAGATTTTTACGCTCTTTTTAACGAACATTCTTGATGTTCGTGTCCTATGTCTGTAAAAAGCCGAAGATGTTCTTCCCCTGAGGGACATTGGTGCCGACTTCTGTTTTTAACACCAGAAAAATAAATAAAAAAGTGGCCAAACAACAAAAACGCACGATGAGAACAACTCATTGTTACGCTCTTGGTTTCTGTATCCTTCCCTTCTATCTTTCCCCCCGCGTCATGAAATATTTTTGAAAAATATTCCAAAATATTGTTACGCAAATCGAAACGACCTAATATCGTTTAACAACAAAAACGATAAACAAAAGCCACACGATACAAATACACACTAACACAAGGAATACAATGAACGTGTTGATTATCTAAAGCTGCACACACACATATGACGAACCTGGTTGCGGCTAGTACCAACAACAACATAAAGTAAACCAGCTGCGACAAATATGTAACGGACAACATAAGCAAAGTACACAAACAACAATGTACTAGCAATAGAGTTATCGAGAAGGCGCGAGCGAGAACCTTCCACATCGAGAACGTTCATCATACTGATTACGTGTGTGCGGACTATAAAAGGGCTGAACAAAGCAAGCAGCAGTCAGCGTTAATTCAGTCAGCCTTGTGTGAAGTTGCTTGTGAACAAAATAAGTCGTGGTTGTAAAGATCTAGCGAATAGTTGTGTGAACTAGTGAATAAAACAGATTATTATTGTTGTATCGTTAAGTTGTATACGGTGGGACACAAAAGTAGTGTAAAGAATAAAGAGAGTTTAACTGAAATTAAACGCATATTTGTTTTTACTTTGTTGCAATTAACGAACTCATATTTAAACGTTTTTAAAAAGGTAAAAACGTAACAATATGTTAAAATTCACATCCTTTATACTTTATTTTCTTTGGTAATGCCAAAACGACAGGTGTAGACCGATCGTTTGCAAAACTAGTGAACTCGAATTTATTCATTACATTGCCAATAGTCCTCTTAGTAGGACGATTATGGCGATCGGAAATTGAGGGTATCGAGAAGTAGGTTTTTTGGACAGAACGACCATTTTGATAAAACAATTTTATTATTGGCACGTGTTGTTAAACAGAAGTCGCCATAGTCTAGTTGGAAGTATGTTGGCTTATTAGATGTGAAACCACGGTTCAAACTCTAGGTCAGACATCTCTATCGGAACGAAATATGAAAAATATATCTCTTCGGCGTCTTCCTGTCAGTAGATTAAGGGAAAAAAACTCTGAGAATAAATAGGAATTTGCCATGAAAAGTTTCCCAGAATGATTTACCGTTCGGAGTTGACTTTCAAAAGTCCCTGATAGAAGACTCTAAGTGTGTATGAAGAAATTCAGTTTGAATTATATTATTTCTTTTAAGTATGTATTTAATTTTAAATGCACATGCATGGATCAGTATATATTCTTAAATTTTTTTGTATAGTTTTCTATGTAGTCATCTGGTAATGTGCTCCTTAATAGCTTAACAACAGACATTGCGTAAGTAACTTAAATTATACATTATTTAAATGTTTAAAATATGCGAAGACAGGTTTTTTAATTTTTTATCAAATTTTATTATACAAACTCAGTATGGATTTAAGGACTAAACATTATATGAGCCATTCTATAACTACACACTTTATTGATATTAAAATTCAGTAGCAAGAACAAAAATAAATTAAATTAATTTATGCCAAGATTCACATTTAATTTAATTTAAAAGAAAACAGCGGAGGTTGAAAATACAAATGAAGGCAACAGAATGTTGGAAATAAAGACGCAGTAAATGCTGATAATGCTTGTAGGCACTCATGTCCGTATATACCACATGATGACAGCATCATTTCAAATGCAAAACCCACTGCCTCTCTCTATCAGCAATCGTTGACAGACAAAGTGTTTGTTGTTTAACTTCTTTTTGTTTTTGTTAAAATTTTTTTAAATTGTGGTTTCTGCCGTTTAAGGCAAGTTTTAATGTAAAAAATTGTTTTCTTTTTGGCATTTCATTGGCATTACATTTTTCGTTTCGAATAATTGCTTTATCAGCGTTTATCAGTGTTTAATTACAGTTTTTATTTTCTTAAGTAAAAATATTGTTACGAAAATGAAAAATCAATATAGTGGTGTTATGCTTTTACATTGCTTAACAATAAAATTATAAACAAAAGCTACAAATAGAAAACAATGCAGTAAACAAACAAATTCTTAGGTGTTACATTTGACAGGAAATTGACATTCAAATCTCATATTAGGAAAATTAAGGCGAAGGCAAACTTAAAATTGAATATAATTAGAATGTTAAGATGCTCAAAATTTGGATCTGATCCACAATTTTGATTATGCATCAACGATATATTTATCTGCAAACAAAACTAACTTGAACATTTTACACCCCATCCACAACACAGGAATAAGGCTTTCTATTGGTGCACTTAGAACTAATCCCGCATGTAGTCTTCAATTATTATCATCATGTCCTCCTTTACACCTTCGAAGATTAAGGTTTTTACTTAATTACACATTAAAAATTCTTTCGATGCAAAATCATCCTCTCTATTCTATGATAGCTGATATTACGAAACTAGAACACTTTAGGCAAAGACACCCAAGATCCTATCCGTTCTACGTAAAAGCCACAATAGAAATGTCCCAAGTAATCTCGAAATACATAATAGAGACAAATAGAGGGTTATCCATTTCGTGGTTTCAAAAGTAAACGTAGATAAAACACATATAAAATATTTTTTTCATGATATTTCTTTTTTATTGTAAAGTTTGAACGTTGACATTATGCGTGAAACACTACATCATTTAAAAGACCTCCACGCGAAGTGTTGCAAGCATTGATTCTTTTGAGGTAATTTTCGACCACATTTTCACACATAGTGGGCGGTATCTCAGCCATAACTTGACGAATGTTGGTTTTTAAGTGCTCAAGAGTTGAAGGTTTATCTGCTTAAACACGGTTTTTCGCGTAGCCCCACAAAAAAGTCTAATGGCGTCAAATCTCATAATCTTGGTGGCCAGTTGATATCGCCACGACGATATTACGCGGCCAGGAAATGTCTCTTGCAATAAAGCCATACTCGCTCGAGTTGTGTGGCATGTGGCACCGCCTTGTTGAAACCACATATTCTCCAAGTCGTATTCTTCAATAGCAGGCAAAAAAAAATTCGGTTATCGTATGACCATAACGCTTCGAATTGACGTTGACAGTCGTTCCATCGTCGTTTTCGAAGAAGTAAGGTCCAATCACACCTTCGGACCAAAGAGCGCACCAAACAGTAACTTTTTCTGGATGTAATGGCCTATTTTCAATTACTTGAGGATTCTCTGACCCCAAAATACGACAATTTTGTTTATTAACATACCCACCGAGTGTGAAATGTGCTTCATCGCTGAAGAAAATTTTGTTCGATACGTGGCTGTGGCAGAATCACCATTTTTGTAGTAGGTTTTGATAATTTTTATTTCTAAAAAAATGGTTTCACAACTTAGTTTGACAGATGTCGAATTCCAGTCCCATAATTTTGAAACCACGAAATGGATAGATATTATAGAGAATAGGAATAGGTGCTTTTCCGACATTAGCATTGATTTCTCCCTTGCAATATGTAGTAAGCGCAATATGACATCTACTGATATACAACGGAATTATCTTGAACTGATTAACACTACAAACTCAAACCATTATTATTTTTTTAACAGATAGCTCTCTAATGAATGATAGGACGGGATTTGCCGTTTATAGTAATTATACTATCATCACGAACCGCTTTCCAGACTACTCTTCCGTATACACATCCGAATTACTTGCTATAAAAACTTGTATTGAAAATATTCCCAACTTTGATAGGAAAATTCTAATAATATCCGACAGTAAGAGCACTGTAGAGGGATTACAGAATCTTTTTAGTAGTAAAATGATCGTGAATCAAATAAGAGACTCTCTTACGAAATTGCCGGAAAATACAATAAGTTTTTTGTCGATACCAAAGCCACTTAAATATATCGGGAAATAATATGGCAGATATCTCGTTGTGAAAAATTAATTGAAAGAAGTAGTATCGGCAAATTTCAAGTCACAACCCTCAGATTATAAACAATGGATTCGGAGATACGTAACTGATATTTGGAATGACTCTTGAAACAATGGTAGCCGATTTGAATTATATCGGATATACAAGAATATTTGACCTAAATTTAAGAGAACACCATTACCAAAATCTCATTTTATTAAATTAAATAGACTGAAAATTGTCCGCTGCTTATTCTCCCATAAAAATATAATAGAGAAAACTTAACCTCCACTCCACGAAGTCGCCGTGGTCTAGTAGGTAGTGTGTTGGCTTATTAGACGAAAAGCCCCAGGCCAGACATCAAAATAAAATGCAAAAAGTTTTTCTTCGGCGAATTCCTCTCAGCAGATTTCTGGCAAAAACTCTGAGAGTAAATAAAATTGACATGAAAAGTTTCTCAAAAATTTGTCGTTCGGAGTCGACGTTAAACTGTAGGTCCTGCCTTTCATGTATAAAAGTAACGCACACAACATGAGTGGTGTGAGAAGCTAGGCCGGAATCCTGACTGAAGGGTTGTAATGGCCAATTATGTATGTATGTAACGTCCACTTTGTGGATGTGGCAATTTTCTAAATGTTTTTCATATCTTTAATGAGTGTAATCTTCTACAATTAAAAACAGTAAAACACAAAATAGCCGATATAGATACACTTAGAAAAGAAAACAAATTTAATAATATTAAAAATTTTTTGATGGAAATGAATTTATATAACTCGATTTAAATCTAATTATAACATCTCATTTGTATATTGTACTATATATTGTATTATATTATTAATATTTTTCACAAATTTATACATAACCTGTACCATATCATAAATAAAATATAATGGCCTATATAACCTTATAGTGTTGTAGCCTTTAATAAATAAATAATAATAATCGTACTGCTTAATGTAACAACAAACACCAGCATCAAAAATGGTAAACAAGTAAACAAAAATACACAAACAACACTACAAGAATAAATGTAAACAACGATGTTTTGACTTGCAGAGATTACGAGAAGGCGAAGTCAAGAACATTCTCCTTCAAGAACACAAAACACACAGAATTGAAACCTTTGACGGTTAAAAACGCTCAAAGCAGCACCTTAACCTTCCTCGTAGAGGGAGAAAAAAATATTATAATGTTTTGCGAATTAAATGTGTTAGAAGCAACAGATATACAGAGTGAAAACTGGCGGTTAAAGTAGAAAAACTAAATGTAAACAAACATTTATTTTGTGTTAAAAAAGGGATAATTTGGAATATTTTTTAATTTCTTCAATGAAAAGTTTAAAGATTCTTAAATATTTAAATATTAATCGAAATGTGTGTGATTTTCGGTCACAATGAATATAGTTTCTTATACAAGAGGAAGCTAAGTATTACAAGATCAAAATAAGACCTACTGCTCATAAAAAATTTTTCTTGCTGAAAGTTGGCAATATTTTTTAATTTCTTGAAAGAAAAAGTTAAAAATTGTTATTGTTGTTAGTTGTTTTTATTATTTATTAATAGTATTAGCCAAAATTTCATTTTTATTAACTCTCGCCAATATAAAAACCCCACCCCGAAAACTAAAAGAGGGACAGAAATACTTTTTGGTTACATTTGCTGTCCCTTTCTCAATGGAATGTTAACTGTCAAACTCTAGCTTCCATTCTGTGTATTTTGTGTTCAAGAATATTTATCAGATTATTTACTCTGCCATATAAAAGACAAGGCAAAGCAAGCGACTGAGAGAGTAAAGTTCAGTAAGACTTATGTGAAGAGAGATTAAAGTTCAGTAAGTCTTGTGTGAACCACATCTGTTAAATTTCGATTACGATTAGTAAGCAATTACATTACCTTTTAAAAAGAATCGTGATGATAATATAATTTTATGAACAATTTTTTCGAATTACTAATTGATTACAATTACAAAATAATCAAAAAATAATCAGGATTACTGGCGATTAGTCTAAATGATCAAAAAGAATCAAAAGTAATCCAAAAGAAATAAAATCGCTATGATTTGGGGCACTTGAAAATTAGCTAGTTAACGAAATACAAAAAAAATTATTTTGAAACTGGCTTAAGTTCACTGAAAGAAATAATTGTAATATGGAATGTGTTATGTTACAAAATTCCGAAAATATTTTTGCACAGTACAGCAATAAAATTGATTATAAATTTCGAGTTTCTTCGGTAATATGAAAGAAAGTATTTTTAGTAAGTAAATTTCTAGTATTCATTAACAGTGCAATAAGAATAGTTGTGTTTATTAATTATAATTTAAATAGTTTCTTAAGCTCTAATTATAAACTTTATATGTCTGACAAAGATTATTACACTGGAATTATATCAGCTAGTGATACAGGTAACATAAAAGAATTTACTTATAGGTTTATAATTAAAATAACTTGTTTTATAATTATCGGTTATTATTTTCAATTTCAATATTTACAATTTCTATGATTTCATTTTTTTAAAATAATAATTTCAAAAACCTAACTAACTGTTTGCTAATCAACCCCATGTAATAATTATATTGGAAATATATAAACGCAGTGGAGTACTTTGAGTGAAAAAATTAACTTTTAATAAATAATATTAAACGAAGAACACAAAGTGGACTTATTCCTTTTCACAAACAAAAAAGTAATTTTATAAATTTTGAAAATGGTTTAATTAAGTCAATACATTTTAGGTTCTGAAACACAGCTTATTTATTTTTCTAGTAAACGTATTACGTTTTATATATTCTAACATGTTTAAGGTCACAAAGCAAATAAAAACAATTCAAACAAACGCAAACCCTTAAATATCTCAATATAAGAAAAAATGGACTTAAACCACTTTCAAAATAAACGGCTCAATTATTATTATTAACCAAATTTAATCGAAATTTTAATCATTATTTCACCATCCAAAAAAAATCCAATTAGTAATCATTACGATTACTAATCATTATTTAACAGGTATGGTTTGAAGAGAATAATTGTGGTGTAAAGATCTCCGTTACAAAGATCAGTCGAACAATTGTCTAGTAATTGTTATTGTTTATGCTAAAGGTATAAACAGGGGATAACAAACAAAGGCAATTGTGAACGAACTCATATTTTAAACGATTTTAAAAGGAAAAAACATAACAATACGATTATTTTTAAAAATTTAACAACAGATTAAAATTATTTTCAAAGTTTAATAGGAGGTAAAGAAAATTAATTTACTCTTAGGTAAGCAACTAAAGTCTCTCAGATTTATTTTTATGAAATTATAACTTTATTTGGAAAAAAGGAAAAAAAGAACGCTCGTTTAACCCATTGCTAGCCACAACTTTTTTTTTATATTTCTGGCTAATTTCCAGTACTTCTACGTTAAAACTTTTTATAAATCAATTCATCTATCGGAATATTTAAAAACCGGACGGCAAAATATCTGAAGAATATGAGCATTGGAGTATGACAATGGAAGAATTACGTGAGCTTTAAATGAAAACGTATGTGAGTAGTAGTAGATCCCGAACGACATGTTTGTTTGAGAAAATTTTCATGGCAATTTTATTAAATTTCAGAGTTTTTGCCAGAAATCTGCTGAGAGGACCTCTAATTTAATACTCCAAATGTTCTCTTTTAAGCAGTGCTTTATGGCTTGGTTACCCAAGCGTTAGAAACGTAAAATCGTAACGTACGTAGCCTTAAAAACGTTTGTGTAGTTATAGAAACGTTTAAAACGGGACATATGTCAACGAAGAATGTAAATAAAAACGAAACAGAACACAATGCAACACACAAACAAACACAACACAATGCATAGAAATTGATATACAGACTCATCATCAGTGTTGCCGTTTTTTGTTCAATGTGTAGATTATTCCGGATTTGGTTATTATTTGTCTTATAAAAATAGCTTTTGTTTTCTTTGTTAAAATTAATTAATTATGAGACTATAATGTCGTTTTCTTATTTTCTGTTTCTTTTTTCTCAATTATAATTTAAATTTGAAAAAAAAAAATAAAATAAAAAACTGCAAATTTAATTTTGATCATATTTTTCCTTATTTGGTGATTTTTTCACAAATGTTGGTTACAATATTTTTTTTTCGTGGCAACACTGCACTCTCTCATGTTTTCTCTCTTATGTTCAAATGTCACGTAAAAACGTGGGAGAATTCTGTTTTATACAGATCGTTCCGTTTTGCTAACGAGAGAGAACGTTTCGGTAATCGTTTACATTGTTCTCCATATGCTAAAAAGAGAACGTTTTCTACGGTACGTTACGTTACGTGTGGCTAATTCACACTTTAGTTTTTAGCTCATAACTTTTATTTCGATTGCATTACTTTTCATTGTGTATCTATTTTTTTCTTTACAGGGTATCGTATCATTTTAGTGTTTTCCGTAAATTTTTCTCTTTGCGCAAAAAGTTTAAAAGCCATGTGCATTTTTTCTTTTCTTAGTTTAATGACTGCGTTTGTTCAACGTTTAACATCATGTGAGAGAACACCCTTTAGAATATTAGCGGTTCTATTTTATGTTTTGTTGTCTCTTGCATTCTTTTCAACATTCTTTTCATTACTAGTTAACATTCAAGTATTTTTTGCATAGAAATCACTCTAGTTTCGACAATTAAACAGTGAACATACAAAAATTCAAAAACAAAATATTGTGACCCTTTTTTATTAAACAAAAAAACAAGAACAAAAACAAAGTAAAAACTGTGAACAAAAACAATATAATAGAAACATAAATTGAATTTAAACACAATAAAATTAAAACAAAACAATTTTGTAAATAAAATAACATAAGAACTACATATTGAATTTAATAAATTAGACAAATTAAAATTACAAAAACAACAAAACCAAAAACATTTTATTTCAAATAAAACTAAAGGAACAATTAAAAAACGAACCAGCAACACATCAATCATTAAACATTTTTTGGTCACTTCGAACCGTATGCAGTGTAATTTACAAAAACAAAAACTTGCTAAAAAATTGAAAAAATATTAAGACACAAAAAATAAGCAACGGTTAAAAACAGTTAAATTTTTTGAGAAAAAATAGAATCCACAGGCAAAGTGGAAAAACAAAAAAGAACCAAAATTACAGCAAAAGACACAAGCAAGAAGAGACCCAAATTAGAGAGCAACAGCTTAAACAAAGACACAACAACGATAAGTAAGTACTAAAAATAATAAATATAAGACAATAAAGAGAAACACAAAACTCTTTATTACAAGTATACGCTCTTATAAATTTTTGTCGCGGTTGAGTAAAAGAAGAAAGCGAAATAGAAAAACGAAAAGGGTTACCACCCATACTTTTTTAGTAATTTACTGGGGAAACAAAATATACCCAAATTAATAACCAATCGGGAAATTAATTATTATTTTTGATAATTCTTGCTGTGAAATCGCTAGCAGGGACTTTTTTGTTTAAATTTGACTCTTAATTTGATCATTTTAAATTTTAATTCATCGGTAAAACAATGGCACTCGATAAATTTGTAAATTGTACAAACGACCTTTTGGATTTTGAAATAGAGTATACACAAAGTGCGGCCGAAAACAACATTCACTCTCTTGAGGTACTTCGGGTCGAACTTGATTCTCTGTGGACACAAGTCAAAAGGACGTATGGAGAGTGTAGGGACACAAATAAAGATTCCAAAGAAAAACCCATCGATAAAGATAAGCTTCGTGATCGTTACAAAAAAGGTTTTTCTGCCTATAAAACGTGTTTAGGGTCAATTAATGCAGAAATTCAAGCCCTATCGAGTCCAAAGAAAGAAGAGCGGATTTCTGCTGTTGAAAATCAAGCACAGGAAAATCATGACATCTCATTTGTGCGGTTACCACCTTGCGATACGGACACATTTTATGGAGATTTTGTGACATGGCCTACTTTCCGCGATCTTTTTACAGCATTATACATAAATAATTCTAGACTTAGTAAAATTGAGAAACTTTTTCATCTAATACATAAGACTGTAGGAGATGCTAGGAATATAGTTTCAAATGCCCCATTGCCCAATCAAGGTTTCGACATAGCCTGGAAAAACCTTGTAGCCCAATACGAAAATAATCGGATCCAAGTAAATGAACAATTAAAAATTTTATTTGACCTTCCGAACGTAGCTGAAGACTCAGGCTCATCGATTCAAAAACTTCAGCGAACAGTTAATGGATGCATTCAGGCGTTAAATGCTTTAGCCATAGAAACCGCCACATGTGACCCATTTCTGGTATACATTTGCTCAACAAAGCTCCCTCGGACTCTTTTAAAGGAATTTGAAAATTCACTTAAGGAAATTACAAAAGTTCCAACTTGGGAACAATTCAACACATTCTTGACACACAATTCTAAGACTCTGGAATTCATAGAGGCCATTACACAGTCGAACACGAAAACAGAACAATCAAGAAAGGATAATTTAAAGTTTAAGTCAAAACGAGTTCACACTTTTCACATAAACACAAAACAAAATGAAACTGGGTCGAAAAATATAAAACCTTTAAACACAAATAGGGCACAGAAAAATGACTCAAATTACAAATGCCAACATTGTAAGGAGTCTCACCAATTGTGGTCTTGCCCCAAGTTCTTAGAGAAGAACGTTAACGACAGAATTCATATTGTAAAGGTCACAAATTCATGTTACAATTGCCTCTCTATTGACCACAGTGTTAAGGACTGTAAAAGTAAATTCAGTTGTAGATTATGTAGGCAAAGACACAACACTTTGTTACATAAGGGATCACAATCCCATACTTTAGTTCCGAATTGTGACGCGACCCAATCTAGTAGGAGCATCGCAGCACAAAACACCAATATACAGTCCACATCAGCATCAAACTTCTCCATACCAAATATCACTTCCTTGACACTTCAAGAGAGCAAACATCTCGATCAATCTCCCAATGAGAAAGAAACCTTGTTATTTACTGCAATTGTACTGATCGAAACTAGAGGCGAAAAGTACCAGGCAAGAGCAATCATCGACCCTGGCTCACAATCAACTTTTGTCAGAAAAGTTGAAAAATCGACTAAATTTGCCCACCAAACGAAATTTAGTTCATGTTACAGGCTTGAGTCAAACAGTTTCAGAGACTTCAACCAAAGCATGTTTATTCAATATTTGCTCCAAGGTGGATTCACAATTTAAATTAGAAGTCTGGGCACCAGTCCTGAAGACTCTTCCATCTAATTTACCACCACAGACTTTAGATTTGCAACATTTCAATGAGACTGCTAAATTAGAACTTGCAGATCCTCAATTCAATCAAAGCAGACCCATCGACTTGCTTATAGGCCTCGACTTGGGCCACTCAATATATTGCATGGACACACCGATGCGGTCTATTGGATCCCTTTTGGCACAAAAAACAGTATTTGGCTGGATTGTGGGGGGACCAATTTCAACAACGACACAACCTAGTACAACAGTGTCATTACTCAACACTACATCCCTTGACCGAATCCTCACACGCTTTTGGGAGGTGGAGGAAACCCCAAAACGGGTTTTGAGGTCAGATGAGGACACATTTTGCGAGAACAACTTCATGTCGACAACACGAAGAAACGACACAGGAAGGTATATCGTTACCCTACCCTTTAAAAATAGCGAAGAAATAGGAACTTCGAGAAACATAGCTATGGCACAGTTCTTGAGGATGGAACGCATACTTAGCCAGAAACCCGAACTCAAAAAACAATACGACCAAGTAATTGTTGAGTACCTCGAGTTAGGACATATGAGGAAAATTTCTCCCCTGGAAATCAACACAAACCCAAATTATTACCTGCCACATCATGCAGTAATAAAACCCGAAAGGCTGACAACGAAACTTGGAGTAGTTTTCAACGCTTCGAGCCCGTCTTCAAACAAGAAGAGTTTGAATGACATATTGTATCCAGGACCCATACTTCAACAGGACTTGGTGCTTCTGATATTGAAGTGGAGATTCTTCCTTTTTGTATACAACGCAGATATCACAAAAATGTAACGACAGATACTCATTGATCCGAATCAAACCAAATATCAAAGGATATTATTTCGGCAATCAGAAAGGGACCCTATTGAGGATTACGAACTCCTGACAGTGACTTTTGGAGTCAATTGCGCCCCGTTTCTGGCCATTAGAACCTTCTTCAACTAGCTGAAGATGTAAAATCAACTCACCCTCTCGCATCAAAAACTCTACAACAAAACATGTATGTGGATGATGTTTTAGCAGGTGGTCACACATTAATCGACGCCATCAAATCAAGAAAAGAACTTACAACAGTTCTAAAATCCGCTGGATTTGACCTGATGAAATGGACATCAAATGACCCACGAGTTATACAAGACTTACCAAATGAGACCCTACTACCTCTCGATTGGTTAAATTTGTCAGAAAGCACTGGAACAAAAACTCTTGGGATCAAATGGAACATTCCTTCAGACGCATTTACATTTACAGCACCAGATGTCAAATTAAAAGAAAACTACACGAAAAGAGAAGTTTTATCGACAATTGCCAAATTCTTTGACCCTTGTGGATGGATAGCTCCAATAATAGTTGAAGCAAAACTAATTATGCAACAGATTTGGTTGGATAAAGTCGACTGGGATGACATATTAAAACCCTTGACTTGTCTACAGTGGCAAAAATTCATAAAAAACTGCCCGACAATAAACATATTGAAAATTCCCCGTTGGATCCAATTTAGCCCGAATTGTAATGTGGAAATTCACGGTTTCAGTGACGCTTCAGAAAAAGCCTATTCTGCGACTCTTTATGTTCGAATACAAGCAGAAAACTCAGTATTCACATTTCTTCTGGCTTCAAAGACCCGTGTAGCTCCCATTAAGCAAATATCTTTGCCCCGCTTAGAACTATGTGGATCCGTATTATTGGCAAATCTTGCATGTGGACTTATACCAAATCTTCAAATTCAAAATATCAAGGCATATTATTGGACCGACTCAACAATCGTACTGTCCTGGTTAAAGAAACCCCCTTGCTCATGGAACACTTTCGTTGGAAATCGTGTTTCTGAAATCCTGGATAAGGTTGGAAATCAAAATTGGCAACATATCGACTCAAAGGATAACCCAGCAGATGTAGCCAGCCGAGGATGTACTCCACAAGAACTGGAAAACCCCAACTTATGGTGGTTTGGACCCTCCTGGTTAAAATTGCCTAAAAATAAATGGCCGATACCAACACAAACAGGTGATACAAATCTAGAAGCAAAAACTGTAAAAGCATTTACAACCACAACACGCGAAGACCCATTAAATCGATTTTCAGACCTATCACGAGCTTATCGAGTACTCGCTTATGTCATACGATTATGGAGAAATACTGGAAGCAACCGAACCCATCTTCGCGTATCTTCAGCAGAAATCACCCGAGAAGAAATAGATCTCGTCAAACATCGACTCATCATATGGACGCAACAAAATCATTTTCCAGATGAGCACAAACATTTGAAACTCAAGCAGAAAATATCCCCAACCAGCAGTCTTTTGACCTTAAATCCTTTCATGGATCACCATGGCATTATTAGAGCCAATGGGCGACTAGCGCAATCACCTGCATTAACGTACAATGAACGCTACCCAATATTGCTACCTCATAACTCGAAGCTATCACAGCTACTAGTGGAATTTACACATAAAATTACCCTTCATGGAGAAAACCAGCTAATGGTTCGAGTCCTACGCACAGAATATTGGATATTCAGATTGAAACCCTTGGTCAAAAGCATAATTTGCAACTCTAAAACGTGTGTTTTGTACAAAAAACAGACGCAAAATCAAATCATGTCTTCATTACCACCAGAACGTACAACATTATCAACACCCTTTGCTACAACTGGATTAGACTACGCAGGACCTTTTGACATCAAAAATTTTACAGGCCGAGCTTGTCTTATTACAAAAGGGTATATTTGCATATTTGTATGCTTCGCCACAAAAGCTGTACATCTTGAAGCAGCAAGTGATTTATCGACCCAATCGTTCTTAGCAGCATTTTCCCGCTTCATAGGAAGACGTGGATGTCCCGCACTCATTTACTCAGACAATGGAGGAAATTTCGTCGGAGCAGCAGAACTACTAAGAAAAGACCGTATAGAATTCATAAAATCTCTTCAAAATCAAGTGACCCATCATTTTAGTCATCAAAATCTTAATTGGAAATTTATCCCACCAGGAGCCCCACACATGGGCGGCCTTTGGGAAGCCGGTGTAAAATCATTCAAAACACACCTCAAAAAGATGATACCGAACATGAAATTCACATTTGAAGAGCTATCTACAATTCTTGATCGTATAGAATCGTGCCTAAATTCTATACCCTTAAGTCCTGCTAGCGATGACCCAAATGACCTTAATCCATTGACCCCTGGACACTTCCTTATTGGTAGTGCATTATTGACCCCAGCTGAACCAGATGTAAGCAACGAAAATCTGAATCTCATCAACCGCTGGAAACGCCTAAGGGTCATCTACCACTCATTTTGCCAAAGATGGAAGTCCGAATACTTGATTGAACTTCAACGCAGATATAAATGGAAGATTCAGAGGGACAACGTTAAAGTCAACGATCTGGTAGTCATTAAAAACAACAACTTGCCACCCAATGAATGGCAAATGGGTCGAATCATCAAAACATATCTTGGACCTGACCAAAACTGTAGAGTTGTAGACATCAAAACAAAAAATGGAGTCATCACCAGACCAATTACAAAAATTGTGGTTTTGTTTCCAAATTAATATAACCCCTAACCATTTACATACACTAATATTGTTCTAATTTTATACTTACAGGTATGGCATCCCAACAATCTCAACACCCCAAACATTGGCGATTTTCTTGCAGTATACGTTAACGTACATCATGATGCCACATCTGTCAACAACTTCATGAGGCTTTTCAACTTACCGACCCATAACCCACAAATAGGACCTGTTCAAAATCTGTGGTAAACTTCACCAAGTCATGGGGGCCGGAATGTTCAACGTTTAACATCATGTGAGAGAAGACCCTTTAGAATATTAGCGGTTATATTTTATGTTTTGTTGTCTCTTGCATTCTTTTCAACATTCTTTTCATTACTAGTTAACATTCAAGTATTTTTTGCATAGAAATCACTCTAGTTTCGACAATTGTGAACATACAAAAATTCAAAAACAAAATATTGTGACCCTTTTTTATTAAACAAAAAAACAAGAACAAAAACAAAGTAAAAACTGTGAACAAAAACAATATAATAGAAACATAAATTGAATTTAAACACAATAAAATTAAAACAAAACAATTTTGTAAATAAAATAACATAAGAACTACATATTGAATTTAATAAATTAGACAAATTAAAATTACAAAAACAACAAAACCAAAAACATTTTATTTCAAATAAAACTAAAGGAACAATTAAAAAACGAACCAGCAACACATCAATCATTAAACAGCGTTCACTATGTGACGGCATTTGCCGATGCAAAATGATGGCATCGAAATAAAAAGTTCAGAGATTCTTAAATTTTTATGACAGGAAAATTTTTGTAAATTTTTACTTATCAGTAAGTCATCCATAAGACTTCGTAAAGCATAATATGCACGAGTAAGCCGTTTATGCATATTTTCTTCATATTTAGTTTAAGAACAAAACAAAAACGTAAAATCATGACGGAGCACTATCATATTTTAGTCTATTTAAGCATATTTTCGAAACCTAAAAAAAGAAAAAGAAAAAGGAGGTAAAAGAAAAAGAATTAAAAAAAAACTTTTTAAATATTTGCTGACAAGTTCAACACCTTGGTGAAGTTAAATAATTTATTACAACTTTTATATATTCTTGATATAGATGACTGTTGTTTTACTAGTGAAACTGCTAGCAAAACAGTGAATTCATTAGAAAGGTGCATCTGAAATAAACAGGTCTACCTTGAACATACTGTTACGAAAATGGAAATGGTGTTACAGTAGGACATTGATCATCCGTGATGGTCGGGACCGGAAGCATTCCGGATAATCGATTTTCCGGTTAATTCAGTACCAATTTTGGCTAGTTTTCTAATAGATATTTTTATTAGTTAATAAATGAATATGTACATATTTATATGAAACTAAATATTTCAAGGATTTTATATACATACATGTTTCAAAAATATAAAAAAACACACTTCTCAAATTTTTAAATTAAATTTCTAATTAAACAGGTTTACATGTATGCTTCTAACTCAACGTATAATAAAGAGGGAATTCCCCTTCTTCGCTTGTTTGTCCAAAATAATAGAAAATTTTTTTGCTTATAATCACGGATAATAGAGGTAATCACGGTTAAACGATGCAGAAAAATTTAAGTAGATCCAAAATAAAATTAGGTCGATGCAAAAAATTTTCTTTTTCCATCCCGGATAATTGATGTTGCCGGAAAATCGAATCACGGATAATCAAGGTCCTACTGTACATTGTTTAACATTAAAATGATAAACAAAAGCTACAAAAACAATGAACTTGTTTACATGATAAACTAGTAAACAAAAATTCAACAACAAACAATGTCAACAAAATACACAAACAACAATGAAGTAACGTTGTTTACACAAATATTACACTTCAAGATCATTCATTAGACTGTTTACGTTGGCATATAAAAGGCAAGATAAAGCAGGCAACGGGGTCAGTAAAAATTCAGTCAGTCTTGTCTGAAGACGCATTGCTTGTGAAGAGAATTATAGTGTACACATGTTCAGCTTTATAGGAGCACTCGTATTGAGAATATCAAATAATGTGTAGACTCTATCAACTTTGATTTGCAGAAAATTAACAACTGGGCTAGGACCAACGGATCCCTCTAAATCTAAATGTTTATTGCTTTCTAGAACAAAGAGAACATTTGTTGTGCCAGATATAATTATCAGGAGGAATAAAATAGACTTTGTTGAATATGCAAACAAGCTGGGTATTATCTTTAATGGTCGGTTAACGTGGTCTAACCACATTAATGTCATCGTTGGTAAAGTTTACGGTATGCTTAAAAACTTATGGGCTGTTATAGATTCGACTCCCTTTGCCATACGTATGCAACTGGTTAAAACGTATTTGATTCCTGAAATACGGATCTGAAATTTTCACAAACTGTGATCCTGATGATAAGCGTTAACTCCACTTGACTTACAATAATATAGCCAGATATGTATTTATTAAGCGACGTCGAGACCATATATCACAATTTTCATACCAGATATTCGGAGTTCATTTTGATAATCTATTAAATATTAAATGCCTTATTCTCCACCATAAGGTTATTACTTTAAAACAGACAATATGCTTATTTAAAAGGATTAGATTTGCAAGAGCTAACGGTGGTAGGAAAATTATCCAGTATAGATATAAGACTCTTTTGTCTCAACGACATTTTTTTATACATACCACCAGTCTTTGGAATACTTTACCTAATTACATTCAGAACATTGGCAATGCAATTAAGTTCAAAAAGGAGTTATACAATTTGTTTAAGTAGTCATTAGCATATATTGATTATTTTGTACATTTTTACTTTTTATTTTTATTAATGTTTTTTTTTTTCTAATTTAGTGTGTAAAGTTCATTGTATCTCTATATATAGTGGACAGAAAAATTCTTAGTACGGCAATATATTTTGACAAAAAAGTCACCACAGGCTTACTACTCTTGCAAAAAGTCCCGATATGACTTCAAGAGAGTATTTTGGGAGATAATTTGAAAAAAGGTTACATAATCGATAAAACTCAAACAAAAGTCAACCGAAAAACTTGATCATGGTGTCACCAGAAATTACTAAACAAAACTTGTACATTCAATTCCAAATGGGTTAAATGTAGTACTTGACCTTAAGGGATATTCTACTAAATACAAGGGATAACATTTTCATATGTTAGGCCATTAAATTTTAAATTTACTCAGGGTTCTCCTTGGAGATAACTAAGAGTCCTTATTTTCCTTATTTGTTTCTTGTTTTGTGAAAAACATTAAAAAATTGTTTGTTTTATAATAAAACAGAAATAAATTAATAAAATAAATATAAAAACTATAATTTTTTGCATAAACTTTTAGCTAAAATATATTGCCATACTAAGACTTTTGCTGTCCATTGTATATATATTTTTGTTCGTTGTTTGTATATTTCTTTACATTTGTTTATACTGTTCATTGTATTTTTCCTAATTTATTGTTACATTAATTCGTCTCTTTTTTATACTAATTTTTTGCATCGATTGCTATGTCCCGAGATTTAAACATGTTCTTATTCATTTTTATTTCTACATTATTTCAAACATTTCATTACTTACATTATCAATGAATTTTTTTTTAAATTTTTTTTCTTTGCCGAACTACCATAGCACTTTCATTTATAAAATTTGTATCTTGTTGTGCTATGACTAAAAATAAATAAAAGTTTATTTCCTACAAACATTAAATTTACTTCCGAATTTAATACGAAACGTTAAACGATTTAAGAACATTGTAAAATTACAAAGTAACTCAAAAAATATTATATATGTAGGTTCTTCTTTTAAACGCTTTCTATCTTTAATATTCAATAAAACAAACTGTGTGTGGGATATCATCGAAAAAATGTATTCGTTTGAACGACCCCTTGTTGCTATTATGTATGCGTAGGATGCCTGCTACGAAAAAGTTCAAAAGTCCCCGTTATATATATATAATAATATATAAAATAAATATAAAAATGTTTAACTGTAATAATCAATAAATAAGCACATACCTTTAAACGGTAAGCCAGTGTAGTGGTCAGCAGATTATTTGCGTTTAAAACTCTTGTTAAGTAATTACGTGTACCCGCTCTTATTCACCCATCCTTGCTTGTTGCGCGGGTAGCATTAGTATTGAATTTCGTGTTTACGCTGATAAATTGGTGAACATTAAGGTTATGTGTATGAAGTTATTTTTAAGTGAAATGTAACTCTTTAAAGCATAATTACCTCCACATAATTGAAACAATCACATTTGAAAAGATTTTACTGTAATATCAGCAATAAGTAATCAATTATATTACAGGAATTTAATAACAGTTATTTTTATTTTCACACAGTGTGAATACAAAGCTTTCAAGGTGATTAATAAAATAAAATTTGTTTTAATCTTCTTAGATAGTATTGACAAGAGTGTACGAATGCTTATCAAGTACTAGTTGAGGAGATATGCTTCTGACAGCGGACTGTATTCAGGAATTCGTCAGGTGAACGGGATCAAAGGATGTCTCGAAGTTTGGAAGCAGTAATAAAAGCAAAAGGTTTTGGCTCCAAGTGTTAAAAGAGTGTCTTTTATCTAATTATGAGTTTGACATGAAATTCATTAATATTGTTACGTTTTTACCTTTTTAAAAACGTTTAAAATATGAGTTCGTTGATTGCAAACAAAATAAAAATAAATACGTGTTTAGTTTCAATTAAACTCTTTATTGTTCGCACTACTTTTGTGTGCCACCGTTTACAACTTGATGAATCCAACAATAATTTGCTTGTTCGCTATTCTTCTCTGCTTACAACGGAGATCCGTTATACGACTGCTTTCTTCACACGTAACGCGTCTTTACACAAGACTGACTCAATTCTTACTATTCGTTGCCAGCTTTTTCTTGCCTTTTTATATGCCCAAGTAATCAGTCTGATGAATGTTCTTGAAGTCGAATGTTCGTGTGTTCGCCTTCTCGAGAACTCTGTAGCGACTTCATTGTTGTTTGTGTATTTTATTCACATTACTTGTTGGTGCGTTCTCGCATACTTTTCTTTCGTACTGATTTTGTTGGTTTGCTTGTAACTAATTCGTTGTATTTGTTAGTGTAGTTTTTGTTTATCGTTTTAATGTTAAATGATGATACACCGTTTCCATTTTCGTAACAACATTGTTTTGCCTTTTTTGTTTTAAAAATATTATATTTTAAATAAAAAATGCTAAGTATTACAGACTGTTTAAAAAGCTTTTTTAATTATCAATAAATACGCATCAAAATTTGTTTGAATTATTTCCAATGAAGTGGAAAAATCGGCATTTGAATAATCTCATAGCCAGTGTCCAATTACACGTTTGAGCCACTGTATATCCCCAAACAACCGTCTTTTGCTCATGAAGCAAAACTTAATCTAACTGAATATTAGAGATAACCCACTTTTCTTGAGCTTATAGACTAGTGCTGAATGCCAGGTCAATTCAAATGCTTTTTAATGTCCAAGAAGAGAAGAGAGACTTTTCTTATTATTGTTCTTTATCATATCATATCATATCATGAAGTTACTCCTTCCTGACATTGATGATGAAAATGATAACGATCACTTTTTAAGTATTTTTAAGTTAGGTATTAAATAATGTAATAAATAAATATTATGAATAAATATTAATTATCATAGAACTTTAAAAACTTAATTACATATGTATATCGACTATTATAACAATATGAGATGTATGTTTGATTTTCTTAATGGACCTTATGTGGTACCTAGGGGCACTTATGATCCGATCATAATAAAATGTGATCATAAATGATTCACATTCATATTAAACATGTTCATGTCGAATTTCATCGAGGTAATACAATTTTTAAGCCAATTATAATTGCTAAACATATTTTCTTAAGAAGCCCTATTTTGGACCAAGGGGCAATTGTGGACCGACCACAACAAAATTTGGAAATATGATTTAGATTTACAAAATACACGTTCATACCGAATTTCATCATGATACCGACGTTTTTAAGCCATTTATAAGCGCAAACGTGAATTTCTAAAGGGGTCTTTATATGGGGACTACGGTCAAAAGTGGTCCGATTTCCACCAAACTTTACACCATGATTTCTTAGTACACAGAACTGATCCATGCTAAATTTTATCATGATTGTTGCATAATTACCATAATTACGTGTAAATAAGTGCAATTTCGAGGCGAATTTGTATGGGGGCTGGGCGAAATCACTGACCGATTTGAACCAAAATCAGTTGGGTTCATCTTTTGGCCTAATTATCACTAACACTATAAAAAAATTCTAGCCATTAACTCATAAAACACTTCTATTAATTTTGGCCAGGTTTTCAGGCAAAATGCCACATAGTGCGATGTCTAGTTAATCTAGAGCTTATTCGAAATCAAGTTTTAGAACACAATTTCAGAGACGTTCCTGGCCCAAATATAAAGATAACACGCTGTTCAATCATTGGAACGAACAGTTTTAAGAAACTTTTCACGCAATTTTATTTACTCTCAGAGTTTTTGCCAGAAATCTGATGAGAGGATGAGGTTAGAGGACGTGTACTTGTCAATTAAGACAAGTACAGTACCCGGAGGTCGAATGGACCCATGTTTTCATATTTCATTTTGTTCGAGATGTCTGACCTTAGTTTTGAACAGTGGCCTTACGGTCTAATAAACCAACACGCTACCTACTAGTCTACGGCGACTACATGACTGAATGTAATGGATTATGTTGCCTGTGACGACCGCTCTGATTTGCAGTTTATTACCATATACCTGTTGATTTATGAAAACACCATAAGAAGGAATTAAACAGGGTCAAATTAATCAAATTCGGTAGCTAAATTACATCATCTCCACGTGAGATGACTATAAACTCAAATCGATCATGCGGAATATCCAATGTGGCATAAACTTTAAGGCACATAGCGACGTTCTGTAGAAACCAAATGCCGTTGATGCTCATGATGGTAATCATACATCTATAGAGCTCGGCGCACCGTTAACAATGATGGCCGGTCAAACAAAATTCACCAAAAGCAGATTGGATGCTCATGTGCATTGATATCGATCACAATGTGCTGATTTTGTTTTTACACATACCCATTCATCGAGGAATGGGCCTTGTCGCCAAATTGTTCTCTGTAATTTGCCAAGTGAACAATGGGAAATCGACTGCCTCGGCTTCTCCTGCACACATTCACGTAGAACATCGATTTTTTTTAAGACCAACATTCAAGAGTTGAGTGCAGTGCATTGTGTTGGAATACAGAAAAGGAAAGAGGGGGTACTGTATGACTTTTTTTCGAGAATTACATTTCAGTAATAATTCTCACTTATTATATCGAATAGAGTACAAACCACAATTTACAACAGGACAATTAAATTTTAATATAATTTTATAATAAATAGAAATTTTCTTTAAAAAGAATTTAAAGCAATTGAAATAAAACAAGCAAACATTGGAAAGAGTAGAAAATAATTTTCTGTAAATGCCTTGAATACCTTGGATAGAATTGTTTATTTTCGAAATTGTTAAAAAAAAATTAAAAAAAAATTTTTTTGTTGGACAACCAGTCGAAAGGGTATCAATGATTTCCTTGGTTAAAGTCATTGCAAATGGAAATACAATACACATGGAGAATAGAGAGACATTGAAAGCAAATCTACATATATATAATCCAGTTGAATTTCATGATGCATAAAAAAGGACAGTAGGAATCTAACGTGAGTGGGCTTACAGAAAAACAAACCCCGCTTGAAAAAGTTATTACTTCTACACAAAGAGTAAACTTTTTTTTTTTTTTTGTAAAACCAGCACTCAGGGGATGGCCCCTACTCATGCAGTGCATTGTGCAGGTTTAGGAAAATAGGTTATAGGAAGGTGGAAAGAGGGAGGGAGTAGTGTTTGTGGACATTTGATTTAAACTCAAGATGCGAACGGCAAGGAAACGACTTGCTGTTAGGTGACTAGCAGTCGCCATTGTCTAGTAGGTAGTGTGTTGGCTTGTTAGACGCAAAAGCCTGGGTTCGGGCCCCAGGCCAGGCATCAAAGACAAAATACAAAAAGTATTTTTTCGGCGACTTCCTCTCAGTAGATTTCTGTCAAAATCTCTGAGAGTAAATAAAAATTGCCATGAAAAGTTTCTCAATAAATAAAAATCTGTCGTTCGGAGTCGACTTTAAACTGTAGGTCCCACCACTCATGTATAAAATTAACACACACAACATAAGTGGTGTGAGAAACTAGGACGTTGTACAATGGGTCAATTCGACCTCCGGGTACTGTACTTGTCTTAATTGATAAGGAGACGTCCTCTAACCTAACCTAACCTAACCTAGGTGACTATATAATGGCCAGTGCTATACCTTCACCATTAGACAGTCTACAGCAAACGTCCCCAAGAAGCCCGCATCTTAAGGTTATTTGAGTTCAAATATTGAAATTTTTGGGGTTAAGTGTATGTATGTATGTAATAGGTTATTTTTAATAAATATTTCGTTTGATGGTGTTGTTGTTTAAAAACTGTAATTCTTGACCGCGAAATTGTTATTGTTTTTGGTTTTGTTTTATTTTGATTTTGTTTTAATTTTGTTTTCTCTTTAATTTTTCATTTTAGTATTTTTATGTTATTGTTTGTGGATTATTTTAAATTGTTCTGGTTTTCGTAAAAACAAAATGTAATAGGTATGTATGTTGTAATAGGTTATTTTTGATAAATATTTCGTTTGATGGTGTTGTTGTTTAAAAACAAAAATTGACGGACGACACAATATAGACGGACAGTGCGATTACATCTGCACACGACGGATGACAAAACACTACAACATTAAAATTTCTTTTTCGGCGCCCCACATAAAACAGTCTAACGGTGTCAAAACGGAGCTTCTTGCCGGAATAAAGCGATTGTGACATGAGAGGTGTGGCAAGTTGCAACTTCCTGTTGAAACCCAACGTCATTCACATCAATATCATGAAGAGCGGGTACAAAAAAATCGGTTATCATGGTGCGATAGGCGTGCATTGTCTTCATTCTCAAAGAACTATGGGCCAATGACACCTCCGCGCAACAAGCCGCATCAAACAGTCACTCATGCGGCTTCTACTCTTACACGAATTAAACTCATACCGAGATCTTTTTGCAAAATACGACATAAATAGGTGCGTGAAATGTTCAATACTTAAGAACGATGGCGAATTTATGTTGATGGATTCTCACGCACACTCTTAGCCACAGCTTCGATATTTTCAAGTGTACGCACTATACGAACACGCTCACGTCTTGACAGATCAAGCCAGTTTTACGAACTTTAGCAATAAACTTGTGTATATTGGGCCGTGTTGGTCATTCTCTGCCACCAAATTCTGTATGACATTGTCAATTAAATTCCGACCAATCCTCTTTGTTTTGGAAATAAATTTCCAATAAATTCCAATGCTGCTCAAGCGTAAATCAATTCATTACCCTCAGTGGAGGTAATATATTGAATTTTGTGACAGAATTTATATTATTTATTGAGTCAATATTCGTTTTATTGAATACAATAATTTAGAGCTGATTGTGGTTAAGACATACATAATTGGTCATTACAACCCTTCAGTCAGGATTACGACCTAGTTTCTCACACCACTTATGTTGTGCGTGTTAATTTTATACATGGGTGGCCAGAATTCTTAATAAATATATCGTTGAGCCATCACTGTAAACCTCAAGTGTCCTCTTAGAGAATGTTTTCAGACCAGAAGTTAAGAAGTTGGAATTCTAAAATCGAATGTTCGTTTCAGGAAATTGTAAGGAATCAACCCTTGTATGTCTATGTCTTCCCAGAATAACAGCATGTCCATAGTCTAGATGGGGCCAGTATTTGACTGCATTGAGTCTTACTTTTTTCTTTCCTTCTTTGGATTCTTCTTCTCAGCAGATTTTTGACAAAAACTCTGAGGGTAAATAAAATTGTCATGAAAAGCTTCTCAAAAATCTGTCGTTCGGAGTCGACTTTAAACTGTAGGTCCCCCCACTTAGGAATAAAACTAACAAACACAATATAAGTATTATATAATTTAGTGGCAGATTTTGGAAGGAATAAACCATTAAGCCCGGTTTCAGTACATTATGTGAATGGTGGCGATTAAAATTATGCATCTAATGTATTGCAGACTTCCTAACGTGGTAACGTCACGGTCACCTTTTGTGTCTGCTAGCTTCACAATCTTACTGTGAAATTTATTACAATTTTGATCTTTGTTTTGTTCTTCTCTTGTAAATTCCTACGTATTTTTAGTAGGATGATGCTTACCGTATGATGTGTACATTTTGTTTTTGTCTGTTTATCTTGTATTCTTATTTACAACTATGAGCTGAAATATACAGAAATCGAGACAAATTCGATTATAAAACCTGTTCAGAGCAGCTGAATGCATTAAACTACCCAAATAATGTAATACTTATCATAGCCTGAATAATGACTATAAATACAGACGCAATACGAAATCGATATCAGAGTGCATATATTATTTGTTGACGGTAAAGCAGTTACTACGTCCATAGATAATGTTCCCCATCCTATATTGTTCAAGAACATCTGTTGTCTCCGGAGCTAATATTCAACAGTTAATTTCGTACACATGAAAACTTACGCAGTTGCAAAAACTGGTACAACAGATTATTCGAAGGAATTCATACCTACGACGGCATTCATTAATACATTCGCTTTTCATTACAGTTGTGAGTAAGTTATCTTGATAAAAAGACTACTAAGTGTAAGACGCCGAAAGAAATATTTTTTTCATATTTCGATTTGTTCGAGATGGCTGAGCTGAGGTTTGAACCGCGTGGTCTCTTTGAAAATTTAGTTTCAAAAAATAAATTTATTCCAGATGTTTCCATTTTAAGGCAAACATAATCGTTCATTCATGTTATTGGTCCTTTTTGCACAAGCAGTCGTTACTGTGAGTTCCAAAAAATTAATTAACTAAACATAGATAACATTTTGACTCTAAAGAAATTAATAAATATTCTTTTAAAAGTTTTCAGTTCTTCTAAAAACGATTCTTAATATTTTTGTAAAGGCAATTATTATTTTGGATTTTCCATTTTTCATTCTTAACACGTACGAAATAATGAAATATAATTCCTCCTGAAAAGTTTACAAGAACCCTAAAACAAACACACTCTTATGAAGATACGAAGTTCACCACAAACAATTAATTAAACAAATCTCCCTATTAAACCTATTGTTACATTTTATAGCCTTTTAAAAATGTTTAAAATATGAGCTCGTAGATTGCCAATAAAACAAAAATAAATTTGTGTTTAGTTTTAATTTAATTCTTTATTGTTTGCACAATTCTGTACTTGACGTAAATAATAATTGGTTTGATTGCTTTGTCTGATGTATGTGCTTGAAGCGAATGTTCGTGGCTTCGCCTTCTCGATATCTCTATAAATGTAAACATCGTTGTTTCAGTATTGTTGCTTGTGTATTTTGTTTACATTTATTCTTGTAGTGTTTGTTGGTATATTCTTGTTTACCTGTTTATCACTTTTTTATACTGGTAGTTATTGGTATATTTCGTAATTTGTAAACAAATTCATTTTTTTGTTTTTGTAGCTTTTGTTTATATACGATGTAAAAGCAAAACACCAGTATCTAGGTTTTTCCATTTTCGTAACACAATTATGGCTTAGAGTGTGTAAAGGTTGCATATAAGATAAGCTGGAGCGTTATTTTTAGGGTATAAAATATTCAGGGGTCTAATTCTAGCAGTCGTGATCGGAATTGCGTTCAAATAGAAAATAATTTCAATAACAAGAAATTTTCTGATGAGGTTACTCGATACGAAACGAATCGATTTATTGCTTAGGTGTTGTGAAACGAATTAATTATTTCGTTTTACAGCACGGACTAAAATGAAAAATTTTAAATAAAAAACAGATGTTTTCTTACAAAAATAAAAGAATTTTAATTAATCCAAGGAAGAAAAGTTTTATTAAAATTGTAATATTTCGTATGGATAATATATTTTGGTTTCACTTTATTTATTATTAGCTGGAGCTGAAGTTTCTTCTGCAGTATCATCTTCAAATTCTATAAAAGAAGAGATGGTAGATTCCATTTGTCTTCTTCATAATCCGATAAACAGCAGGGACATACGTCAGGAATACTATTTTTTGGTGAAGTTGTTGAAGCTTTTGGGCTGCCTTCTGATGTTTTTGAGGACTCAAAAGTTTGGACCTTTTTTAGACCCTCAACAGAATTTTAAACTAAACAAGAGTTTGTTAAACTACCTTACGCCACAACTTTGCATCTTTGATTGATGGGCCGGAAGCATTGAGCTTAGCTGTGAGCTGTTCTCATAGCGGATTAACTCTAGCCTTTCCCCGAGAAGTGTTTGGTATATTACTCTTTTGTCAATTCTGAATGCTTAACCATGAAATTTCCATGAATTTCCTTATGGGTGTAATTAATTTTTGAAAGTTTTGACTTACAAGTACTGGAATTAATTTTTTATTCATAAATTATTATAAATTTGTTACTTAAATTTTTAAATTTTTTTATATTGTTCTCTACAGCAGAAAAACGTTAATTCGAAAGCTTTAGTGCTTACGAGTAAAAACTCGCAAGGTGGCATTCAAATGATCACACGTTATCGAATCCCATCATTAGAAATTTCGATACACTTTACTCTTTAACGAATGAGAGAAAGCCAAAGCTAAAAAACTCGTACGTTCGAGTAAAAATTCGTTCGTATACGACTGCCAGAATTAGCCTCCAGAGTTAATACAGGGAGTACCATGGAGCATATTGGTTCTAGGATGTTATGGATGGAAAAGATATGAATGCTACAGTGAGTTCTGCCATTTGGGAAAATAACACGAAAGGTTAAATAAAAAATGGCGAAGACTCTTCTCAAACCAAATTGTTGGAAAATTACAAAGTGAACCTTCAGACCATTCAAGTTGCCTTTCTTAATATAGGACACTGCAGACTCTTAGTACACTTGTTCAGAATGGTGATCGTCGAGCCCAATATGGAGATTCTGTGATGATGAAAATAAATCATCAGAACATATTCTTAAAACCAGTGATTTAGATATCACGGAATGGAACACCAGAGTGTATATCGGTAGTTGGGCTGGAATTTCTTCTTCTGTCAGGGAAATAGGTTTCGAGAAGACCTTGCAGAGACACCCTTTTATAGATTTAGAGTGAGGCAATAGACCCAATGATCAACAATAATAATGAAATACCGGCTGCTGAAATACAAGAGGGATCATCATTTCTCTGTCATTTCATATCTCACAAGCTTTCTGTAGCATATTATTGATTGTGTGTTAGTCATTTATCATTGTGCACTATTGAAGTTATTGACTCAGAGTTTACTCCGTATATATAAATGAGTTCCTCTAAGGTTTTCAGTTAAAAACGAGGAGAATCTTATCTGTAGTCTTTTGTTGTCATGTGACTCGATTTCATCGGCTTGGAAATGAAAACTATCCTCACCTCTTTCCACCCAAAATACACTTGATGCCTGTCGCCTGTCCGTTGCTATCCGGTAAATGCCATACGTTCTCGGAGGTCAACTTTTGCTTTAAACGTAGAGAAATGATCATCGAGAACTTTGTACCTAATTAACGCTCCACAGATGCTGTTACCAATGAAAATATCACCAAAGAACAAAAACTGGATATTTTAAAATTATTGCTGCAAGTGCTACAAAACCGTATAAACAAATTTGAATCCATTTTTATATCAGTCTAAGGTGGCAATAAATTAGATTTGTTTTATTCTTTTTCTTCCTTAAGGGAGATCTCATGAAACGTTTTCTCCGTCCACTTATTACTGCCTTCATACAGTTTCATCTCTGCAGCAGATCAGTAGGTTATCGGACGATAAAACTTTCCCCATTAAGTGTTAGTCTTTCTTAAAAATCAACGCTGTCTGACTTTAAATTGTTCGATTTTCTTAGCATTTATGGCTTTGCCATTCGTAAAGAGATTTTTCAACGGAAAAAGTTAACGTTAAGGACACCAAAGAAGTATTTGATCTGATAACGGTAATGAAGGATTTTAAAATATTTTTTACAACAGTCCCTGAGGAACTGTTATTGAAATTCAAGTTAAAAATTAAAATGTTTCTTTTTTAATACTAAGAAGGGCAAACAACAGCCATTGGTTGAAATTAATGGCTGCAGACAGTTCAGGTGGCTGGTTGAGCCTGTGAGGAATACCCAGCCGAACTAAGCTCACCTATTTGTTATCTGAGTAGCATAAATACAAATTTGCATTAAAGGGTTGGGTCACTATATTCAATTGCTCTGTTGAAATAGCAGGTAGCTGGTATCTGTGAGAACCCATACGCTGAATAAGGTACCTGTTTCTAGCGAAAACTCAAATTTCGAAAATGGTTTCCAATTACACGATAGTTTCGGTAGACAAAGTAAATCTGGACGAATTAAAACTAAGAATTAACCAAAAAATCTACAAAATTTTTCAAATAAAAAAATTTATTTACAACGAATTGAAATTGGAGCAATTTATCAGTCCGATGAAGATGCATATTCATATCACTGGTCCCCTCGTAAGGCAATTCATGTGCGAATTGTGGTGATTCTATGGGACCAAAGGAAGATGAAATTCTAAAGAAAGTAATCCAAACTAAACATCAAAACGGATACGAACGAACTAAATCTACATCACATTCTAGATCCAGAAAACAAGAAGATATGGTGAATGGCGAACAGGAACCATTAGTACCACCTACCACTTTCGCTTCCATCCTTAAACCACAGGGATACGACATTGAAAAGAATGTGAAACTAATTGAGAAGGATAGTATGCTTTGCGAAAGACATGATAAATCTGCATCACTTTCTCGGTCCCCTAATAGCCAAATTAATGGCGACGGAAGCAGCACAAAAGTAGAACAAAAGCAACACTTAACCACCAGCACTTTAAGCACCAACAATCAACAGCCAGATAAGGTAAATAATAAAAATTCAATCAGTATTGAAAATCAAGTACCTAAACTGGACAAGTCTGTATCAAAAAATAATCAAATTGATAAGAACAAATCAAGCAGGCGTTCTGCGGATTGTCCTTCACAATCCCGTGATAAAGAACGTATGTATAGTTCAAAATTCACTTCAGATGTGAAATCACGTTCTAAGCCTGTAGAACATCGTTCTGAAAAATTAAGTGCTAGTGGTGCTACCAACATCAAATATCCAGAAAGCCAGAGATGTGAACATGGCCAAAAGTTTCACAAAGAGACAGAGAATGTTAGTTCACAAGAACAACATCCATCTACACCAGTTCGAAAATTTTTTTAGAAAATTGTGCAGAAATGAATGAATTTTTAAATCATTGGAATAAAACTCCTGAAAAGGAAACAATTCTGTTCTCAAAAAAATTCATATATCCTGATGAAATAATATTACCAACGTCGTTGAAGAAACAGTAAACACCACTTTGCCTTCACATACGAAATCATTTACAACAAAACGAAATCATTGATAACAACAGCAAACATTCAGAAATTCAGGGTTGTGAACGTGGTAACGATGATGGTACAGAAGCGGTTACATACGGTTTAGGCGGTTTCGCAAACATTGTTAAGCATTTCCACCATTCAGCACCATTTAGAGAATTTGTATCACAACATTGTGCAGAAATGGACGAATTTTTGTGTCAATGGAATGAAGCACCCGATAAACAAACAATTCTACTGTCAAGCAAATTTGTATATCCCGATGCGTTTAAAAGTGAAAAACAAACCACTACCACTTTCTCGTCACATAGGATATCATGTTCTAAGTCGGCAGAAAATCCACCACAGAGATTAAGTGCTAGTGATGCTAGCAACATTGAACATCCAGAAAGTCAGAGCTTAGCACGTGGTTGCGATGATGATTCCCGAATGAATACGTCCGGCCTAAACGGTTTCGCAAACATTTATAAGAATTCACCCCAACAGTGTAGTCAAGACACAAACGCTGACTTACAGAATCAATGTCCTCGTACACTATTTCGAGAATTTTTGTTGGAACAATGTGCAGAAATAGACGAATTTGCCACCACTGTGTTGTCGCCTCCATCTGTCTCAACATCAGATCAAAAAGGAAAAAAAAATGATGCGGCCGTCAAATCAATAGCCGATATGAAAGCTGCCACTAAACGTTCACACTCGACAATGATTAATGAGAGCAAAAAGTCGAAAAATAATTTCTAACCAAACAAATGCAAAGAAATCTACATTGAAACGCAGTTCAGACAAAGACTCCTCAAGGTAGCCAGAAGCTGAATCAAGTAAAAAGAAAACCCACAAGAAGTACAGCAAAGCAATGAGAGAACGTATGATGGAGCTGTTTGGTAGTTGTAGTAGCGATGAAGAAGAATGCCGTGTAGATGAAGACTCTTCGAAGAAGTCAGAAGCTGAATCAAAAGAAAATGACGTCCACAAGCAGACCACCAGCGTAATTAACAAACTTGAGTTGGACCTTTTTGTCAGCATCAGTAGCGATGAAGAAGAATGCAGTTCAGTACAGCCTTCTGCGAGAAATACAGAAACTGTAAAGAATAACCACAACAGAGAAATAAGTATCCTTGAGGCTGATCTTTATATCAGTAGTGATGAAGAAGATGTCTGAAATATATTCGACAAAGAAGACTAAGTTTCTAAAACAGTTCATGGTATGGGAAGACGTTCACGAAAAGTATAATTTTAGAAAAACAAATATTTATTACTTGTAGTCATAATTTGCATAAGTTTTGTATTAAATATCATGACAATGTTTTTAATTTTTATTAAAAATTGATGTAAAAAATGAATAATTTTGTAAGTTTAAGTTTAAATTATAATAAATTCAATATAAAATTATTTTCTTATTCAATTTAATTCTTCAATTCTTTATTTGAAATCAATTTTAAATGTAATATTAAGTAAATCATCATAGAAATCATAATTAAAATAAAATTTAAGCAAAAAATGTATTCAATGCTTTAATTTAATTATTTGAGTAAAGGGAGGGGAAAGATTATTTGAAATATTCTTCCACTCACAATTAAAAATTCTTTGTTTCAATGGAAGTCACTGAGTCTAGCATTCACATGATAAATCATTGTTTACTTGGCCTTAAATATTAAATTACTTTGTTGTATGCTGCCGGTACTTATATTATATAAATATGTACTCCATTAAATAAGTCATTTTTTTATTTATCTGAAACAATATTCAAAATTTTAAGAAAGTAATTACAACTTACCGGAAATCAGTAACGGACTACTTTAGGAATTATTTAAAGTATTATTCGTCATGATCACCCTATTTAGCTCGAGTAAAAATAGTCCGCGATATTTGTCGACTTAATCGCTTTTCATTTTGTATCAGTTCGCTTTCAATTGAAATAGAATTTAAACTTTTAATTTAAGCAAACAATTTAAAAATATTTAACAATTATGTTGATACGAATTATTATTAAATTTGTTGAAAATAATTCTCTTAATTTTGATATGAAAAAGTTCTTCATTTTTACTCATTTTCTTTCGATTTTATTTAAAACAGAACGGCTGGTTTGTACTTTTTACTTGCGTTGTAGTGTGTTACAGATGTACGATATGTTAAGTCCATATTAGGTTAGGTTAACGGGTACCTAGCCGTGGTCCATTGTGTTACCAAGTATGAAGTAAGTCGCTTTGTCATGATCCTTTAATGGGGAATCCGAACCACACCAAGCTTCGTATGGAACTTGACAGTTCTCTTAATGGCACATTTGCCACCATGCCCAGGTCTAGAATTAGACCCCAGACCACTCATTTGCTGACAAAATCGCAAATTACATGCCACATGCTTCTTTAAAATTTCGCCGTAGGAAACTGGTAGATCGTTTGTAGCTGCGATGTTACAGTTAGGAAATAGAAAAAGTTTTCGACTTGACCGCCCTTGTAAATAAATATTTGAAATAAGTCATCTTGTGTTCTAATCGAATCTTTAATATTCCTAAGCTGAGAACATTGCTAATATTTTTTACGCGACTCTCATTTTTAAAATTAAGCCTTGAAAGTTTTCTAAATAAGTTTTCCAATTCGGTATTTATCAATCTGTTGAACACAGTTTTAGAAACTTTTAATATGGAGGAAGGTTTCATAACAAAGTAGGAGAATTACTTTAGTATGAGATTTACTGCACAGGGTTAATTTATATGGAAAAAAAATTGAAGAAAGCCATCTGACACAACTGTACCTCAATCTATAGTTGGCTTGTTTGTTGGGCAAAATCCAAGGTTACGCAAAGGTAGCAAAAAATATGGAAACTTTTGGCAAAAAAAAAATGGATTGGAAAAACAGTGTTGTAAAGTAATTAAAATCAATAACCAAACTGAGTCAGATTGTTTGTTACAGAAAATCATAAAAAAGTTTAAAAAAGGCACCCATACCATCCAGAAATATTAGAAGTAGCCCATTACAGCAGGATCCATTACATAAGCTCCAGCCATCAAAACTTAGTGTACCATACATGCTGTTTGCACACCGCCAAGGGTTAAGTAAGACAAAAACAGGCGTTTTAAGCAAAGCCTGTGCAAAACTGCAGCTTACCGAAAAACTCATCACGAATGCAATGAAAAATGCACACAAATGTACGCCAGACGATACTTAGATACTTAGTCGGGAAACCATTTTCTAAAAAAATTTGAGGCGACATATTGCATCGCTGTAAACCAAAATGTGTGCCATCTACACAACCTATTACTAATTCAACATATTACAAAATTCCACTATTACAAACCTCCTGGAATCTTATATTTTGTTGTGAATGCGTTACATTTATATGAGTTTTGAGTTTCGAATTTAATAAGTTCCGGGCAGAGTTTAGCCTCCAATTCTTTTATGAAGTTGTTTACATATTTGCACACTGTGGTCTGGCACATGCCTACCAAATAGTCATTTCCAACAATGTATTGGAAACTTCCGCCAGCTAAAAGCGAAAGTGTAGCTGTAAGTTGGAGTTTTGGTGGCACTGCGGTTGACGTGTAAGTTGATAAGGTGATCTGAGACAACATAAAATTGAAAGCTTCCTTCGTCAATCTAAATCGTTTTCGAAACCTAGAAGTATAAATTTTTACAAGAAATATTCTTAAAAGTAATTTATTTCTTTCTTACGCATTATCGGACAATAATAAAGGATCACTTTTGCTTCTCATTATTCTTCTGGTACGCATGACATGGCCTTCGTCTTCTTCATCAGATGAAGATAAATAAAATAAAAACAAAGGATCCATTTTGCTGGAAGACAAAATCAATTTATATAAGAAATATTTAAGTTTTTAAAAATTTTTCTTTTTTACTTACCATTATTTATTTTTACATTTGTTTACATATGTACCAATCATATGTTCGTGTTCTATTACTAAACAAAAAATCTATTGCACGCATGAGATTTTATTAATTTATGCAGATGAAGATAAAGAAACAGCAACAGAGAGAACAAACCAAACAAGGGGAACTACAACCACATCCGGCTGATAGCAATAGTAATGATAACATTACCATGGAAGATATTCAACCGATTGATGAAGATGTACATATGTATGTATATACATGGGAGTGATATTTCGTTCCCGTCATCTTTTAAGTAAATTTCTATATTCTTCAGGGCCCAAATCGCGGCACTCGTGATCGAATGAGCATTCGTATCGAGCAAAATTCCGTTTCGTATCGAATAACCATATTAAGGCATTCGAACCTCAAAACTCATAAAATGCAATGAAAATTGCATTTGAACGCATTCGCAACAAAATATAAAATTGCAGCAGGTTTGTAATAGTGTAATTTTGTAATATGTTGAAATAGTGTTTAAAATGACTATTAATAGTAATAGGTTGTGTAGATGGCACACATTTTGGTTTACAGAGACCATCCAGTAATGAGCATATGTTTTTTAACCGAAAAGGATTCTATAGCCTTAACTCTATGGTGGTAGGTTTTCATATTTTTATTAAATCTTACAATATGATAAATTTATATGTAGATATGTAGGCTTGCCAGACGTACTGTTTTCAGCAGTACGCGTACTTTTCTTAGTTTTTGTACTTTTAACTGCATAACCCCTAAAGAAGTACGCAAATGTACTTCTTTTTACTATCTGTACTTCTTTTTTCCACCTTTTTTGTACTTTCACCATAATTTTATAGAAGTAAACATGTCCATATAAAAAAAACAAAACATATATTAAGGCTTATTTTTTATCGCAAGATTGTTGTTCCCCTGTTTTACGCCAATTTTTCGAAAATGAAATTTCTGAAGCATACCTCGGTTTTGTCCATAATATAGGAAATACAATAATATCTGCTATTAAAAAGTTAGAAGAAAATAATAGCCTTGTAATAATTGATATGTTTCAAATAATAAAACAGTTAAACGACAAATTTGAACAACAGCAGGATGAAAAATTCTATGGGTTTTTAGCCGAACGTATATGTAGCAGTTGCAACAATCAGCAAGAGATTTGTCTTTTTAAAAAACGCGCAGCTCAGTTTTATCGAATATAAGTACTTTATATAAAAGGTCGTTTCAAATTTAGAAAATAAAAAGTTTGAAAAACTTTCAATTTTCCATCTTAATTCAAACATTTCTTTTCCTGAATTTGTAGAAATAATTACATTATTTTGATTTAGATCAACTTTTTGATGAATTTATTTTAGTAAAAATATTTGCTGAAAACATAAAAAAAGAAAAATCTGCAAAATAAAAATGGAAGGAACTCTTAAATAGCATTTCCTAATTTTGAAAAGATTTGTTGCTTCGTCTTTCAATTCTTCATTCTAATGCAGCCAGTGAACGAATTTTTAGTTTAATGTTTAATTTTTGGAGGAAGGAACGAGTTAAACTTTTAATAGAAAATTTGGAAGCGAGTTAATATAAAAACAAACTGAATACTGTTGTACTGAGTTTTTGAATTTTTTAAAAACCGAAAATGGTAAAAATGAAATTGTAAATCAAATACAAACGAGTGATAAATTTAAATGTATCAGCAAATTTTAAAATCAATAATTTTCAAAAATTAAAAATTTATATACAGTGCACGCGCGCTAATGTGAACACCGCATAATGTGAACACCGCTTAATGTGAACAATATTTTTGCTTCAGTGACTACTCTAAAAGATGAAAAAATGTAAAAAGCTCTATATTTTAACAGATTTTTTTTTAATTTGAAACGTTAAAATTCTGTGTTTATTAGTTGCGGCAATCCCCGTTTTAGGTGTACATATATATATGTATGTGTTAATACATCTGCTTGCACATTTATTCTTCAATTGCTATTTAGATACTGTGAAGAAAGTTTGTGAAGATTAAATTATAAAATGTGTTCTAAAAAAATTCTAAAAAATAAAAAAATTCATAAATAATGATTTTTGTTTAAAAGATTGTATAATTCTGTTTTAAAGTTTTCGGTATTCGGAAATGTGAACAATTCGCAAAAGTGAACAACGCCAGTTTTAATTAGTTCACGTTAGCGAGCGTGCACTGTATGTATGTATGTACTCTTATCAAAGTATTATTATATTTTTTAAATTAATTTTGAAGTATTAAACAATGAAAATTTGTTTTTGAGTTTTTATTCAGATAAATTAAAAATTCAATAATTAATATACATTGATTTTAGTCTAGTCTGAAATACATATAAATTCAATAGATTTAAAATCACAAAAACTGATTTAAATTAAATTAAATTTTTAGTTCATTTTTTATATTAAATACAAATAGTTATGATCTCTTTTTTTATATTCTTCATTGTTACTGTTGTGAACTATTTTTTGTTAGTTTTTTTATTGAATTAAATAAATTTTGAAAATTAACAATTGTACTTCTATTCACTCAATTGTACTGCTTTTTTAACTTCGTAGTACGTTTTTTAACGATTTCAAATATGTGACCATGACTATAAAATATTGGCAATTAATTCCAAATACGGAGGAGCAGCACACGATTCGTTCATTTGGAAACATTCGGAGGAAAGAAGTCATTTGGAAGAACTATTTAACAACAACAGAACGAACAGTTTTTGGCTTCTTAGTGAAATAAATCGGTAATTTACTGTACTACTTTTAAATATTTTTTTAATAAATTTCAGGCGACTCAGGCTTTAATTTGAAAATCGAAATTTTTTGTTGCCATATTAACAGAGTGCACTTCCTCTCTAAGTTTGAGAAATTTTTCTTTTAGTTTTATGAGGTAATCCAGTTTTGAACACAAATCAAAATGGTATTTTTCAGCTTTGGACAGATTTGATATTAAAAGATTTAATTTAGTTTCAGACTTAGAGTTTACTTTCTTCATTCTTGACGGTTGGTTTTCCATATTTTCAGATTCTTGAGAATTTCCGCTCGTCCCCATACCATTCTCTTCGTCATATTCCATACTGTCTTCTAACAAAGCATCTAAATTTTGTTCCTCATTGGAAATTGCCACACTTACGGTTTTTGGTGTACCAAAGGATTTAACAGAAGGGACGCCTTCAACAGCAACTTAAATTCCTGCAGCTTGAATTATTTGTTCTTCTGCTGGTGATAGCACCAATTCCTCGTACGGTTTTTTTCTTGGACTCTTTCTTGAAGGATAGTTTCTTTTTAGCGTTATGTTTTTAGTCTGCAAAAACCTAAAAAATTAAAAATAAATTTTATTGAGACTATAAAATATGATAAAAAGTTGACATACTCTCCGCCACATTACCGCCTTTTTCACTGGTGGACCATAAGCATTCAAACGGTCCGTAAGTTCATTCTTACCTTGCACAGAATTTGGTATTATATTTTTTGCCAAATTGGGATGGTCCATCATAAATTGGGCCATTAATTCCTTCTGTTTGCCATTAATTTTGTCTACATTTGTCCTAGGAAACAAATATATTTTTTATTGCTAAAAATAAGTTTAATATGTAATATTAATACTTACATTTTTAATTTTAAATAGCAATAATAAATATTATAATTTAGCACAAAAAAACAAAATTCAATTAGTTTTTAGTTTTTTAAAAATAAATATTTATGTTTTCGACAACTGTTAACCTATCAAATGACATTTCGAGAGAAGGCCACAATTATCGAATGCCACAATTGAAAATTTCGATACAAGTTATTCGAAAACGAATGCAGCGATCTCAAGTAATAGAATTTCGACTAAAGTTATTCGATCACGAGAGCGACGTTTTGGCCCCTGATCATTTTATTTTTTGAGATTAACAAATTATTTCGTAAGCAAAAAAGAAATGAAAGACTTGATAGAGCAATCATCCATCAATGAATTTTTCCTTCTTTAAAATTAAATCAAAATTAATTAAATTTTCTAAAGAATAACTTGTATGTGTAACAATAAAAAAAAAGAATGACGGGAACAAAATATCACTCCCATGCATATACATCTTCAACAATCGGTTGAATATCTTCCATGGTAATGTTATCATTACTGTTGCTATCAGCCGGATGTGGTTGTAGTTCCCCTTGTTTGGTTTGTTCTCTCTGTTGCTGTTTCTTCATCTGTATAAATTGATAAAATCTCATGCGTGCAATATGTCGCCTCAAATTCTTTTTGAAAATGGTTTCTCGTCTGGCGTACATTTGTGTGCATTATTCATTGCTTTCGTGAGGAGTTTCTCCGTCAGCTGCAAATTTGTACAGGCTTTTCGCATAACTCCTGCATTTGCCTTGGTTAACGTTAGACGGAGCACAAACAACACGTATGGTACACTAAGTTTTGATGGCTGGACCTTATGTAATGGATCCTTTACAGGGCTGCTTCAAATATTTCTGAATGGTACGGGTGCCATTATGAAATTTTTAATAATTTCAAGAAAATATAGTTGAAATCGCAAAAAAATGTTTGTCACAATACTGAACTGTTACTGCTTGAAAATTTGTCATGTGCTTTTATGCTCATGTGAGTCTACCTATCTGGGGTGTCATTTGACAGAGCATGCAACCTTTAAATAAAGCGATAATTCCTCATATAGTTTCTGGCGAATCTCAATCCTTTTTTAACCTTTTCTATGATTTCTGTAACAAACAATCTGATTCAGTTTGTTATTGATTTTAAATAATTTACAACACTGTTTTTCCAATTCATTTTTTTTTTTACCAAAAGTTTCCATATTTTTTGCTACCTTTGCATAACCTTGGATTTTGCCAAACAAGCAAGCCAACTATAGATTGAGGTACAGTTGTGTCAGACGGCTTTTTTCAATTTTTTTCCATATAAATTAACCCTGTGAAGTCGCCGTAGTCTAGGAGGTAGTGTGTTGGCTTATTAGACGCAAAAGCCTGCGTTCGAGCCACAGGCCAGGCATCAAAGACAAAATACAAAAAGTATTTTTTCAGTAGATTTCTGGCAAAAACTCTGAGAGTAAATAAAAATTGCCATGAAAAGTTTCTCAATAAAATAAAAATCTGTCGTTCGGAGTCGACTTTAAACTGTAGGTCCCACCACTAATGTATAAAATTAACACACACAACATAAGTGGTGTGAGAAACTATGACGTTGTACAATGGGTCAATTCGACCTCCGGGTACTGTACTTAATTGACAAGTACACGTCCTCTAACCTAACCTAACCTAACCCTGTGAAGTTAATCTCATACTAAAGTAATTCTCCTACTTTGTTATGAAGCCTTCCTCCATATTAAAAGTTTCTAAAACTGATTGATAAATACCGAATTGAAAAACTTATTTAGAAAACTTTCAAGACTTAGCTTTAAAAACGAGAGTCGTGCAAAAAATATTAGCAATGTTCTCAGCTTAGGAATATTAAAGATTCGATTTGAACACAAGATGACTTATTTAAGATATTTATTTACAAGGGCGGTCAAGTCCAAAACTTTTCCTATTTCCTAATTGTAACATCGCAACTACAAACAATCTATCAGTTTGCTACTGCCAAATTTTAAAGAAGCTGTGGCATGTAATTTGCGATTTTGTCAGCAAATTAAGTGGCCTAGGGTCTAATTCTAGCAGTCGTTATCGGAATTGCGTTCAAATAGAAAATAATTTCAATAATGAGAAATTTTCTGATGATGTTACTCGATACGAAACGAATCGATTTATTGCTTAGGTGTTGTGAAACGAATTAATTATTTCGTTTTACAGCACGGACTAAAATGAAAAATTTTAAACAAAAAACATGTTTTCTTACAAAAATAAAAGAAATTTAATTAACCCAAGAAAGAAAAGTTTTTTTAAAATTGTAATATTTCGTATGGATAATATATTTTGGGTTTACTTTATTTATTATAAGCTGGGGCTAAAGTTTCTTCTGCAGTATTCAATTTCAAATTATATAAAAGAAAATATGGTAGATTTCATTTTGTCTTCTTCATAAGCCGATAAACAGCAGGGACATACGTCAGGAATACTATTTTTTGGTGAAGTCGTTGGGGTAACATTTTCTTTGTCGCAATTCTCTTTTGGGCTGCCCTCTGATGTTTTTGAAGACCCAAAAGTTTGGACATTTTTTAGATCCTTAACAGAATATTAAACTAAACAAGAGTTTGTTAAACTACCTTGCGGCACATTTTTGCGTCTTTGCATTTGTATAACACTCTTTGCCAATTCTGAATGCTTAACCATGAAATTTCCAAGAATTTCCTTATGGGTGTAATTAATTTTTGAAAGTTTTGACCAACAAATACTGGAATTAATTTTTTATTCATAAATTATTATAAATTTGTTATGCTAGGAACACAATTGGGACAAAGGACGAATTTTTCGGTGTGAATTTTCGTCGTCAAAAATAAAACACATTTGTGCTTATGAAAATTAACACAATACCGCCGTCAAACGAAATTCGTCGTGCGTGACGAACACTCCGTTGGTATTTTTTTATTTTTTACACCGACGAACGATGAACAAATCAGTACAGAGTTACCGTGTTTCCTTTTTATTTTCAAACATATTTGTAAAAGAAGATATATTTCAATCTTTTATAATTGTTTGATTTTAAATAACACAATTTAATTTAAATATACACAATCATTTACCATAAAATTGCTTTTAAATTGTTTTTTGTTAATGCTTAATTTTTGTATTCCATTATTTTTTTCTACGGTAGTATAGTGATAGTGTTAGCTGTTATATAGAAACAAAAGTTCAATCTTAATAAAAAATCAAATATGGATCCGAGTGAATGTTTAATAGAAGAAGTTAAAAAATATGAATGCCTTTATAATCTGGCATCAAAAGTTTATAAAAATGTCGATAGAAAGACAGAAATATGGAACGAAATTGGTAGTGTTGTTAATTTATCCAGTAAGTCAAAAGAATATTAGAAGTGTTATTGTATAAAAACATTATAATACCTTTATATGTGCTGTAAATTTAATTATTTAGCTGATACGTGCAAAAAACGCTGGAAAGGTCTTCGGGACACATACAAGCGCTATAAACGGGCTGCCCAACTGGCTTCAGGTAGTGGAGCGCCAACTCCATCCAAAAAATGGAGTTTTTAAATAATTATAAGGATGCACGACCGTATGTATCTACATTAAAGCAATAACATTTTTTGAGTCAGTTTTAACAGTTTTTATAATAAAAATCAACTTGATTGTGTAAGATAATTTTTTTGTGAATGTGGTACATATAATATGTATTTTTTAAATTAAATAAATGCAATTGAATTAGAAAAAGTAATGTCTCAGTTTAATTTTCCAGTAAGTGGTTTGCTAAATCATCCCTTAAAGCAAAAGCGTTTGATGATGAGTTCAGATGACTGTCTCCACATCCCGGGCACGAAAATTGCATTCTCTTCATGGTCCACTAGATATTCATCAAAATATCCGCTGCTTTTATTTGACATTAGATAATTGTGGACAACTATCGTTGCTAATATTATTTTATCAAAATTTTTGGGAGATGCATGAATTTTTGTATGCAAAATTCTCCACCTATTTGTTAAGATACCGAAAGTGTTTTCGATATATACAGGAGCGGAAGATAATTTTTTATTAAAATTTTGTTTAGCAACAGATAAATTTCGTCCAGGATATGGTCTCATTAAATTATGTTTTAGGGGAAAATCATTATCGCCTACAAAGAAATAGGGAAAAGATATATCTGTATCTAGTTAAAAAAAGACTTTTTTGAAAAACAAAAAAAAATTTAAAAAATAAATTAGTGTGACGATATATTTCTTACCAGGTAGATTACTATCGGAGAGAATATCGATATTCTTCCTTAATATCATTTTACCGAACGCACTTTGAGCAAATATTCCGCCATCACCAAATGCTCCAACATCCACAAAAACAAATTTATAATCCGCGTCACATACCGCCATTAGCACAATGCTAAAAGTATTTTTATAATTGTAAAACAGTGATCCACTGTTCTTTGGGCAAAATATTTGGACATGTTTCCCATCAATAGCACCAATACAGTGCGGCATTCCTGTTTTCACGTAAAACCTATTAAAATGCGGAAATATATGTATAATATTGGTCACTACTAGCAATGTAATATTTCTACATGTCAGCAATAGCTTTGCAATGGTGCCGATTAGGCTGTGCGACATACCCTTCAAGTAACTCACTCCAGATTGCATAACAAGTTTCATAAATAATTTGTCTGACAGTCGATACACCCATTTTGTACGTCCAAGCCAAGAAATGTGCACTGCAACCGTGAGCCAGGTATCTAACAATATTTGGTAATGTTATAATTTCGGTTTAAAATATACATACATACACATTTTTTTGCAAGCCCTTACATCAAAGTTAAACCCAAACGTGTCTCCTCATCAATAGGCTTTCTCTTTGAAAACCTTTGGAACCGATTTTTAAGTAAGTCTAGAAGGGAGTTAAAGTCTTCGATTGTCATTCTGGACGAAATTCGTCGTTCGTCCCAATTGTGTTCCTAGCATTACTTACCTTTTTAAATTTTTTTATATTGTTCTTTACAGCAGAAAAACGTTAATTCGAAAGCTTTAGTGATTACGAGTGAAAACTCGCAAGGTGGCATTCGTTATCGAATCCCATTAGAAATTTCGATACACTTTACATACATACATACATAATTGGCCATTACAACCCTTCAGTCAGGATTACGGCCTAGCTTCTCACACCACTCATGTTGTGTGCGTTAATTTTATACTCGATAACGAATAAGAGAATCCCAAAACTAAAAAAACTTGCACGTTCGAGTAAAAATTCGTTCGTATACGACTGCCAGAATTAGCCCCCAGAGTTAATACAGGGAGTACCAGGGAGCATATTGGTTCTAGGATGTTATGGATGGATAAGATATGAATGCTACAGTAAGTTCTGCCATTTGGGAAAATAACACGAAAGGATAAATAAAAATGGCGAAGAATCCTCTCAAACCAAATTGTTGGAAAATTACAAAGTGAACCATCAGACCATTCAAGATTACCTTTCTTTATATAGGACACTACAGACTCTTAGTACATATGTTCGGAATGGTAACCGTTGAGCGCAATATGGAGATTCTGTGATGATGAAAATAAGTCATCAGAACATATTCTTGAACCCAGTGATTACGACATCGCAGAATGAAACACGAGAGTGTATATCGGTAGTTGGGCTGGAATTTCTTCTCGCTGACACTGAGCAGTATCTTGTAATCTCTCAGGGAAATAAGTTTCGAGAAGACATTGCAGAGACACCCTTTTATAGATATAGGGTGAGGCAATAGACCCAATGATCAGCAATAATAATGAAATACCGGCTGCTGAATTACAAGAAGGATCATCATTCCTCTGTCATTTCATGTCTCACAAGCTTTCTGTAGCATATTATTGATTGTGTGTTAGTCATTTATCATTGTGCACTATTGAAGTTATTGACTCAGAGTTTACTCCGTATATATAAATAAGTTTCATCGAGAACTATGTACTTAATGAACGCTCCACAGATGCTGTTACCAATGAAAATATCAAAAAAGAACAAAAACTGGGCAAACAACAGCCATTGATTGAAATTAATGGCTACAGACAGTTCAGGTAGCTGGTTGAGCCTGTGAGGAAGAATGGTGAACCAATTTGTTACCTGAGTAACATAAATACAAATTTGAATTAAAGGGTTGGGTCAATATATTCAATTGCTCTGTTGAAATAGAAGGTAGCTGGTTGAGTCCTCTGTGAAATCCCATACTCTGAATAAGGTACCTGCTTCGAGCGAAAACCCAAATTTCCAAAATGGTTTCACCTATAAAAGGCGTGAACCTTGCCCAATAAGTTCAATTACAAAAAATGGAAGCAAATAAACAAATGAAAACTGGCGATTTGTTTAATAAACCGATTGACATGTCCAAAGTAAATCTCGACAATGTAAAACCAAGAATTAACCAAAAAATCTGCAAAATTTTTCAAATAAAAAAATTTTTTTACAACGAATTGAAATTGGAGCAATTTATCAGTCCGATGAAGATGCATATCCATATCACTGAATTTCTAAATGGTCCTCTGGTAAGGCAATTCATGTGTGAATTGTGGCCTATTTTATTAGCTGCTGAAGAGAGTGCTGCAGCCATACCAAATTATTCTATGGAAACGAAGAAAGATGCCATTCTAAAAGAAGTAATCAAAACTAAACATCAAAACGAATATGAACGATCTAAATCTAGTGTACATTTCCGATCTAGCATGGTGAATGGCGCAAAACAACCACTAGTACCACTATCACCAAACAACAGGGACACGTCGACATTGAAAGGGATGTGAAACTAATCGAAAAGAATGAGGTTCGGGAAAAACATGATGAATCTGCATCGCTTTCTCGGTCCACTAATAGCCGAAACTGCAGTAGCACACAAGCAGAACAGAAGCAACACTTAACCACCAGCACTTTAAGCACAAAGAAACAACAGCCAGATAAGGAAAATAATAAAAATTCAATCAATATTTAAAATCAAGTAACTAAACTGGACAAGTTTGTATCAAATGATAATAAAATTGATAAAAACAAGTCACAACGTAAGCTTTCTAGAGATTGTCCTTCACTATCCCATGATAAACATCTGAAATATAATATCATAAATATCCTGAACCAGTTATTTCCTGGGCTTGATAGTTAACTACTCAACTAGTTTTCTGATAATGATAAACCTGATGATGTGCAACTTTAATTTAATGTTCAATTTTAATTTAATTTTTATTTCCTTCCCTATCTGTATGTATAACTCCTTTTTTATTATGCGCTTATTTATCATAATTATAGCAATTTACTTAGCTTTTGATTGCATTGCCATAACTTACGGACAATCTGATGAACTCTAACAGTCCTCATTCCAGAGACTGTGTGTACAACATGATTAGAGTTTTAGCCAAACAAAGAACTGGTCTCAACATTGTTCATATAAATGCACAGAGTCTGAACAATAAAATTGATGGATTTAGGCGTTTATTTGTGGCAGCAGGAATCTATATTATTTGCGTTTCCGAAACTTGGTTTCCTCTAAGGGCAAAAGGTGGCGGAGTTGCAATTTATGTTCGAAACGGTATTCCGTGCAAGGTAAAATTATTAACAGAAATTGGTAGTCAAATAGAATATTTATTTCTTGATATTTCATCCACCAATAAGAAGAAGGTTTTATTAGGTAGTGTCTATAGACCGAATTCTAATATAAACTTTGATCCCTTTATTTCTATTCTTGAGGAAATTTCTATTCAATATGATGACATTATTATTATTATTGGTGACTTTAATAATAATCTCTTACTAGATAATGCGCTATCTGATTCAATGTTATCTCTCCATCTTAATCCTGTGAACGTGTCCTTGCCAATTCACTTCCATTCTTCTTCCAGTAGTCTAATCGATCTAGTATTTGTTAATGATATGACTAACTTCTTCTTAACTTATAATCTGTCTACGAGTCATGAGGACAGGTATATTACATACCGTGATTTTAAAAGTATCAATCTTACAGTTTTGAACAGAATAATTGATGATATCTGTTGGGATCAAATCTACTCACTGGGTAATGGAAACGACCAGGTGGCACTAATTCAGGAAAATGTGCGTCTGCTATATGACAATTGTGTTCCTGTCAAAACAAAACTTGTTAAAGCCAAACACCAACCGTGGTTAAATGCTGAAATTAGAGCATTAATTGATAAGCGCGACATTGCCTATCGGCGATGGAAGAGGTTCAGAACGGATGATCTGAAAGCCGCTCGTAGTGAGGTTACTAAACACATTAAAATTGCAAAAACATTGTTTTACGGCAGGAAGTTCGCTTCCGCATTAGATAATAGAGCTAAATGGAAGGTAATCCGCGATATTGGTATTGGACAAAAATGCCATAATACTTCTCCTGATGTCGATGTAAACGGTCTGAATGACAAATGATATTAATGTTCCTACACCTGACAGTAACATATATGATGACCTTTGTTTTATTCCGCTAGAAAACCCCTTTAGTTTTCGTTGTGTTAGTCAGCTCGAGGTTTTGGAATGCTTATCTTCTGTGAAATCGAATGCGATTGGTTCTGATAACTTAGATCCTCTGTTTTTAAAAGCTTTGTCACCTAGACTTTTACCGTATTTTACTCATGTATTCAATTCAGTCTTAACTATGTCCTCTTTCCCTGATGAATGGAAACCGTCGAAAATCATCCCAATTCCTAAATCTAACAATGAATTCAGGCCAATTGCCATTCTTCCGTACCTGTCCAAAGTTATGGAAAACCTCATAGCTAGACAAATGAACGATTATCTCACGAGTAATTTTTTATCTGATAAGCAGTCGGGATTTATGAAAGCTAGGAGCTGCACTACTGCTTTAGTCAAAGTAGTAGATGACCTTAGGTTGAAACTGGATGAAAATTACATAGCGTTTTTGGTTCTTTTGGATCACACTAAGGCTTTTGATACAGTTGATCACGGAATATTATTGAGGAAGCTACAGACCCTCTTTCATTTTTCTAATTCAGCTTGTAGCCTTTTACGTTCCTATCTCATTAACAGATCACAACGAGTTTACCTGAACGGCAACATCTCGATTTCGGTACACGTTGGAAGAGGTATTCCTCAGGGATCAATTTTAGGGCCCCTTTTGTTCTGTATATACCTTAACGACCTACCTGATGTTTTGGATAATTGTAGCGTACATATGTACGCTGATGACGTTCAGCTCTATAGGAGCGCTTGTATTGATAATATCCGACTATGTGTAGATACGATTAACGATAATTTACGGAAAATTGACAACTGGGCTAGTGCTAATGGACTTTGTATAAATCCCTCTAAATCGAAATGTTTATTGCTCTCCAGGTCTAAGAGAGCGTTTGATGTGCCGGATATTATTATCATAAAATTGATTTTGTTGAATCGGCATCTAATCTGGGTGTTATCTTTAATGGTCGGCTAACGTGGTCTAACCACATTAATGTCATCGTTGGTAAAGTTTACGGTATGCTTAGGAACTTATGGGCTGTTATAGATTCGATTCCTTTTGCTATACGCCTGCAACTGGCAAAAACGTTTTTGATTCCTGTTCTTTTATACGGATCGGAAATTTTCGCAAACTGTGATGCGGATGATAGGCGGAAACTCAACTTGGCTTATAATAACATAGCCAGATATGTATTTATTAAGGGACGTCGGGACCATATATCACAATTTTCTTACCAGATATGTGGTATTCATTTTGATAATCTATTGAATATTAAGTGCCTAATTCTCCTCCATAAGATTATTACTTTGGAACAGCCAGTATACTTATTTAGCAGGATTAGATTTGCTAGATTCAACCGCGGTAGGAAAATTATCCAATTAAGGCATTGGACTCTTTTGTCGAAACGACAGTTCTTTATATACACCATCAGTCTTTGGAATACACTACCTAATTATATTCAGAACATAGGCAATACAACTAAGTTCAAAAAGGAACTATACATTCTGTTTAAGTAGTTTGTAATATATTTTGATTGTTTTATACATTTTTACCCTTCATTTTTATTAGTAATTAATTATTTTCATTTTTCTAATTTATTATTTAAGTTTCATTGTATCTCATTAAATGAATATATTTCTTTGTTTGTATTTTTCTTTATATTTGTATCTTTCCTAATTTAGTTTTTTACATGTACTCATTTTCTTATCCTAATTTTTTTATATCGATTGCTATTTCCTGAGGTTAAATCATGTTCTTATTCTTATTCATTTTTATTTATACTGTACTTCAAACAATTCATTACTCATATAATGAGCGATTTGTTATTACTTTTTCCTCTTTGATGTACTCCCATAGCACTTTCATTTATAAGATTATTATCTTGTTGTGCTATGATTAATAACAAATAATAATAATAATAAAGAACGTATGCATAGTTCAAGATCCACTTCAGATATGAAATCACGTTCTAAGTATGTAGAACATCCGCCAAAAGAATTAAGGGCTACTGATGCTATCAACAGTGAACAACCAAAAAGTCAGAGCTGTAACCATGGTAACGATCATGGTAGAGATGTGGTGACATTTGGTTTAAATGGCGCAGACGGCCAAAAGTTTCACAAACAGACAGAGAATGTTAGTTCACAAGAACAACATCCGTCTACACCAGTTCGAAAATTTTTGTTAGAAAATTGTGCAGAAATGAATGAATTTTTAAATCATTGGAATAAAACTCCTGAAAAGGAAACAATTCTGTTCTCAAAAAAATTCATATATCCTGATGAAAAAATATTACCAACGTCGTTGAAGAAACAGTAAACACCACTTTGCCTTCACATACGAAATCATTTACAAAAATTAAGTGCTAGTGGTGATAACAACAGCAAACATTCAGAAATTCAGAGTTGTGAACGTGGTAACGATGATGGTACAGAAGCGGTTACATACGGTTTAGGCGGTTTCGCAAACATTTGTATGCATTTCCACCAAAAGAAAGACGCAAATCAACATCCTTCAGCACCATTTAGAGAATTTGTATCACAACATTGTGCAGAAATGGACGAATTTTTGTGTCAATGGAATGAAGCACTCGATAAACAAACAATTATACTGTCAAGCAAATGTGTATATCCCGATGCAATTAAAAGTGAAAAACAATCCCCGACCACTTTCTCGTCACATAGGATATCATGTTCTAAGCCGGCAGAAAATCCACCACAGAGATTAAGTGGTAGTGATGCTAGCAACAGTGAACATCCAGAAAGTCAGAGCTTAGCACGTGGTTGCGATGATGATTCCCGAATGAATACGTCCGGCCTAAACGGTTTCGCAAACATTTATAAGAATTCACCCCAACAGTGTAGTCAAGACACAAACGCTGACTTACAGAATCAATGTCCTCGTACACTATTTCGAGAATTTTTGTTGGAACAATGTGCAGAAATAGACGAATTTTTAAAGTGCAGAACACGACCAGACGATTTCTACGTACTTAAAACACCAGAGAAACTGAAAAATATTATCGCCTGTGCTGAAGGTCAAGTTGCCACCACTGTGTTGTCGCCTCCATCTGTCTCAACATCAGATCAAAAAGTAAAAAAATCTAACCGTCAAATCAATAGCCGATATGAAAGCTGCCACTAAACGTTCACACTCGACAATGATTAATGAGAGCAAAAAGTCGAAAAATAATTTCTAACCAAACAAATGCAAAGAAATCTACATTGAAACGCAGTTCAGACAAAGATTCCTCAAGGAAGCCAGAAGCTGAATCAAGTAAAAAGAAAACCCACAAGAAGTACAGCAAAGCAATGAGAGAACGTATGCTGGAACTGTTTGGTAGTTGTAGTACCGATGAAGAAGAATGCCGTGTAGATGAAGACTCTTCGAAGAAGTCAGAAGCTGAATCAAAAGAAAATGACGTCCACAAGCAGACCACCAGCGTAATTAACAAACTTGAGTTGGACCTTTTTGTCAGCATCAGTAGCGATGAAGAAGAATGCAGTTCAGTACAGCCTTCTGCGAGAAATACAGAAACTGTAAAGAATAACCACAACAGAGAAATAAGTATCCTTGAGGCTGATCTTTATATCAGTAGTGATGAAGAAGATGTCTGAAATATATTCGACAAAGAAGACTAAGTTTCTAAAACAGTTCATGGTATGGGAAGACGTTCACGAAAAGTATAATTTTAGAAAAACAAATATTTATTACTTGTAGTCATAATTTGCATAAGTTTTGTATTAAATATCATGACAATGTTTTTAATTTTTATTAAAAATTGATGTAAAAAATGAATAATTTTGTAAGTTTAAGTTTAAATTATAATAAATTCAATATAAAATTATTTTCTTATTCAATTTAATTCTTCAATTCTTTATTTGTAATCAATTTTAAACGTAATATTAAGTAAATCATCATAGAAATCATAATTAAAATAAAATTTAAGCAAAAAATGTATTCAATGCTTTAATTTAATTATTTGAGTAAAGGGAGGGGAAAGTTTATTTGAAATATTCTTCCACTCACAATTAAAAATTCTTTGTTTCAATGGAAGTCACTGAGTCTAGCATTCACATGATAAATCATTGTTTACTTGGCCTTAAATATTAAATTACTTTGTTGTATGCTGCCGGTACTTATATTATATAAATATGTACTCCATTAAATAAGTAATTTTTTTATTTATCTGAAACAATATTCAAAATTTTAAGAAAGTAATTACAACTTACCGGAAATCAGTAACGGACTACTTTAGGAATTATTTAAAGTATTATTCGTCATGATCACCCTATTTAGCTCGAGTAAAAATAGTCCGCGATATTTGTCGACTTAATCGCTTTTCATTTTGTATCAATTCGCTTTCAATTGAAATAGAATTTAAACTTTTAATTTAAGCAAACAATTTAAAAATATTTAACAATTATGTTGATACGAATTATTATTAAATTTGTTGAAAATAATTCTCTTAATTTTGATATGAAAAAGTTCTTCATTTTTACTCATTTTCTTTCGATTTTATTTAAAACAGAACGGCTGGTTTGTACTTTTTACTTGCGTTGTAGTGTGTTACAGATGTACGATATGTTAAGTCCATATTAGGTTAGGTTAACGGGTACCTAGCCGTGGTCCATTGTGTTACCAAGTATGAAGTAAGTCGCTTTGTCATGATCCTTTAATGGGGAATCCGAACCACACCAAGCTTCGTATGGAACTTGACAGTTCTCTTAATGGCACATTTGCCACCATGCCCAGGTCTAGAATTAGACCCCAGACCACTCATTTGCTGACAAAATCGCAAATTACATGCTACATGCTTCTTTAAAATTTCGCCGTAGGAAACTGGTAGATCGTTTGTAGCTGCGATGTTACAGTTAGGAAATAGAAAAAGTTTTCGACTTGACCGCCCTTGTAAATAAATATTTGAAATAAGTCATCTTGTGTTCTAATCGAATCTTTAATATTCCTAAGCTGAGAACATTGCTAATATTTTTTACGCGACTCTCATTTTTAAAACTAAGCCTTGAAAGTTTTCTAAATAAGTTTTCCAATTCGGTATTTATCAATCTGTTGAACACAGTTTTATAAACTTTTAATATGGAGGAAGGTTTCATAACAAAGTAGGAGAATTACTTTAGTATGAGATTTACTTCACAGGGTTAATTTATATGGAAAAAAAATTGAAGAAAGCCATCTGACACAACTGTACCTCAATCTATAGTTGGCTTGTTTGTTTGGCAAAATCCAAGGTTACGCAAAGGTAGCAAAAAATATGGAAACTTTTGGCAAAAAAAAATGGATTGGAAAAACAGTGTTGTAAAGTAATTAAAATCAATAACCAAACTGAGTCAGATTGTTTGTTACAGAAAATCATAAAAAAGTTTAAAAAAGGCACCCATACCATCCAGAAATATTAGAAGTAGCCCATTACAGCAGGATCCATTACATAAGCTCCAGCCATCAAAACTTAGTGTACCATACATGCTGTTTGCACACCGCCAAGGGTTAAGTAAGACAAAAACAGGCGTTTTAAGCAAAGCCTGTGCAAAACTGCAGCTTACCGAAAAACTCATCACGAATGCAATGAAAAATGCACACAAATGTACGCCAGACGATACTTAGATACTTAGTCGGGAAACCATTTTCTAAAAAAATTTGAGGCGACATATTGCATCGCTGTAAACCAAAATGTGTGCCATCTACACAACCTATTACTAATTCAACATATTACAAAATTCCGCTATTACAAACCTCCTGGAATCTTATATTTTGTTGTGAATGCGTTACATTTATATGAGCTTTGAGGTTCGAATTTAATAAGTTCCGGGCAGAGTTTAGCCTCCAATTCTTTTATGAAGTTGTTTACATATTTGCACACTGTGGTCTGGCACATGCCTACCAGATAATCATTTCCAACAATGTATTGGAAACTTCCGCCAGCTAAAAGCGAAAGTGTAGCTGTAAGTTGGAGTTTTGGTGGCACTGCGGTTGACGGATAGACGATCAGCTGTTTAGTTTTATATTTACCAAGCTTATTTACTAGACCTTTTTTCATGGTAAATTTAACAGAGCGTTGTATATTTGAAATGAATGCATTTTGTTGTTGCGTTGATGTAAATGTAGTATTTATACTATATCTACAATACTTACCAAACCTACAAGGGTACTTTACTACCAAGAGTGAAAACCCCTAATAAAAACTCATGCGCGCAATATGTCGCCTCAAATTCTTTTTGAAAACGTCTGCCGTACATCTGTGTGCATTTTTCATTGCATTCGTGATGAGTTTTTCGGTAAGCTGCAGTTTTGTACAGGCTTTTCGCACAACTCCTGGGCCAAAATCGCGGCAAATAACAAATCGAATAACCAAATTACGGCATTCGATAGCTATCGAATTGAAATTTGCAAAAAGATTGTAAAAGATTTTTTGTTTAGTAATAGAACACGAACAAATGTAAAATTAAATAATGATAAGAAAAAAAATAAAATTTTTAAAAACTTAAATATTTCTTATATAAATTGATTTTGTATTCTAGCAAAATGGATCCTTTGTTTTTATTTTATTTATCTTCATCTGATGAAGAAGACGAAGGCCATGTCATGCGTACCAGAAGAATAATGAGAAGCAAAAGTGATCCATTATCATGGTCCGATAATGCGTATGAAAGAAATAAATTACTTTTAAGAATATTTCTTGTAAAAATCCATACTTCTAGTTTTCGAAAACGATTTAGATGGACGAAGGTAGCTTTCAATTTTGTGTTGTCTTAGATCACCTTATCAACTTACATGTCAACCGCAGTGCCACCAAAACTCCAACTTACAGCTACACTTTCGCTTTTAGCTGGCGGAAGTTTCCAATACATTGTTGGAAATGATTATCTGGTAGTCATGTGCCAGACCACAGTGTGCAAATATGTAAACAACTGCATAAATGAATTGGAGGCTAAACTCTGCCCGGAACTTATTAAATTCGAAATTCAAAACTCATATAAATGTATGAACGCATTCACAACAAAATATAAGATTCCAGTAGGTTTGTAATACGTTGAATTTTTTAATATGTTGATTTAGTGTTTAAAATGAATATTAGTAATAGGTTGTGTAGATGGCACACATTTTGGTTTACAGAGACCATGCAGTAATGAACATATGTTTTTTAACAGAAAAGGATTCCATAGCTTTAACTCTATGGTGGCAGGTTTTCATATTTTTATTAAATCTTACAATATGATAAATTTATATGTAGATATGTAGGCTTGCTAGACGTACTGTTTTCAGCAGTACGCGTACTTTTTTAGTTTTTGTACTTTTAACTGCATAACCCCTAAAGAAGTACGCAAATGTACTTCTTTTTAGTATCTGTACTTCTTTTTGTACTTTTTTCCACCTTTTTTGTACTTTCACCATAATTTTATAGAAGTAAACATGTCCATATAAAAAAAAACAAAACATAGATTAAGGCTTATTTTTTATCGCACGATTGTTGTTCCCCTGTTTTACGCCAATTTTCTGAAGAATACCTCGGTTTTGTCCATAATATAGGAAATACAATAATATCTGCTATTAAAAAGTTAGAAGAAAATAATAGCCTTGTAATAATTGATATGTTTCAAATAATAAAACAGTTAAACGACAAATTTCAACAACAGCAGGATGAAAAATTCTATGGGTTTTTAGCCGAACGTATATGTAGCAGTTGCAACAATCAGCAAGAGATTTGTCTTTTTAAAAAACGCGCAGCTTAGTTTTATCGAATATAAGTACTTTATATAAAAGGTCGTTTCAATTTAGAAAATAAAAAGTTTGAAAAACTTTCAATTTTCCATCTAAATTCAAACATTTCTTTTCATGAATTTGTGGAAATAATTACATTATTTTCAATCAAAAATATTTGCTGAAAACATTGAAAAAGAAAAATCTGCAGAAGAAAAATGGAAAGAATTCTTAAATAGTGGATCATTTCCTAATTTTGAAAAGATTTGGTGCTTAGTCTTTCAATTCCTCATTCTAATGCAGCCAGTGAACGAATTTTTAGTTTAATTTTTAATTTTTGGAGGAAGGAACGAGTTAAACTTTTAATAGAAAATTTGGAAGCGAGTTAATAATAAAAACAAATTTGGAATACTGTTGTACTGAGTTTTTAAATTTTTTAAAAACCGAAAATGGTAAAAATGAAATCGTAAATCAAATACAAGAGTGATAAATATTTATAATTTATTTAAATGTATCAGCAAATTTTAAAATCAATAATTTTCAAAAATTAAAAATGTATATATGTATGGATGTATGTACGCTTATCAAAGTATACCATTAAAATTATATTTTTTAAATTAATTTTGAAGTATTAAACAATGAAAATTTGTTTTTATTCAGATAAATTAAAAATCCAATAATACTATTATAATATAATTACATTGATTTTAGTCTAGTCTGAAATATATATAAATTCTATAGATTTAAAATCATAAAAACTGATTTAAATTAAATTAAATTTTGAGTTCATTTTTTATATCAAATACAAATAGTTATGATCCCTTTTTTATGTTCTTCATTGTTACTGTTGTGAACTATTTTTTGTTAGTTTTCTTTTATTGGATTAAATAAATATTGAAAATAAACAATTGTACTTCTTTTTACTCAATTGTACTGCTTTTTTGACTTGTACATTTTGTACAAGTTGTATGTACGTTTTTTGACGATTTTAAATCTGGCAAGCCTAGTCATTAGCCCTATCATTGGAATTGAAACCCAATTAACACGAATTGGTCAAAAAATTGGGGATCAAATAAAATCATCATTAGATAAAAGAAAGAAATTATTTAAAATTCAAATTTATTTTAGTTGCATTAAAATGCTACAAATACAAACTTAAAAGAAAAAATGTAATCTATAACATAAATTTAAAATAATTATTTAAATCACATTTGAATTAATTTTTGTACTTTTAATTAAACTAATATTATTTTGTAAATATATTGCCATTTCTAAAATGAATTATTTTGACTTTTCAAGCGTTTTAATTTTTAGATCACCGTGTTTAATTGCCATACTAGCTTTATGCTCTTTTGGATATTTCTCCATTTTCTCACTATGTAAAGTTAGTACTGTCAGTGAACGCTCCGTCTTTAGTAATAACTCACGTTGATAGTCTTCGGTTTTCTCTACATGTGATGTAACAAGAGATAATTTTGTGTCAACCATACTTTTTTTCTCATAATTCCGTGGCTTTTGTTTTTCCAAATATTTACTCGCAGTATCATCGACATCTTTGTCATCTAAAACAGTATGCATGCTTTCATCCAAAAGCTCATCTAACTCCCCCAAGTTTGTTAATTTTGGTCTGCCGAAGCTTTTTACGGAAAAAAGTCCTTCTACATCTGCGTCTATTCCAGTGGCTTATATAATTTGTTCTTCTGCGAGAGTCAAAATCAATTCTTGATAAGGACTCCCTCCAGTCTTTTGTTTATACGCTTTATTGAAAGAAATTTTTTTCTTTGCGTTGAATTTTTTATCAGCAAAAACCTAACACATTTATACATAAATATGATTATTTAATGCTCTTTAATTGTTCACAATTGTTTACCTTTCTCCACGATTTTTAGCCCTTAATTGGTGGTCCATAAGAATTTAGTTTGAGTGTAAGCTGCTCCCACAACCTTTTTGATGTTGCCTTTCTTTGGCTGCAATTTGGTAGAATGTTTTTGCCAAATTGGGTGCTCCACCACGAACTGAGCCATTTCGTCCTTTTGTTTTCCATTTGTTTTGGTTATATTGGTCAACAAATTATGAAATTAAACAAATTATAAAAACTTACATTTTTTGGCTTTTTATAATTCACGCTTAAGTAACAATATTTCTTTTCGATACCTGTAGTGTTAACGAATGACATTTCAAAAATATGCATTCGATTGCACACTCATCGTATGTTATCATCTCAAATTTCGATACAACCTATTAGATATCGAATGCGGTAAGATTACGAATAATTCTACTCGATCACGAATGCGGTAATTCGGCCCCTGATCTTTTCAATTTTTGAGATTAACAAGTTATTTCGTAAGCAAAAAGAAATGAAAGACGATATAGCAATCATCCATCAATGAATTTTTCCTTCTTTAAATTAAATCAAAATTAATTAAATTTTCTAAGGAATAACTTGTATGTGTAACAATAAAAAAAGAATGACGGGAACAAAATATCACTCCCATGCATATACATCTTTATCAATCGGTTGAATATCTTCCATGGTAATGTTATCATTACTGTTGCTATCAGCCGTATGTGGTTGTAGTTCCCCTTGTTTGGTTTGTTCTCTCTGTTGCTGTTTCTTCATCTTCATCTGCATAAATTGATAAAATCTCATGCGTGCAATATGTCGCCTAAAATTCTTCCAAAATGGTTTCCCGACTAAGTATCTGCAAATCGTCTGGCGTACATTTGTGAGAATTTTTCATTGCATTCGTGATGAGTTTTTTCGTCAGCTGCAATTTTGTACAGGCTTTTCGCATCACTCCGGGGCCCAAATCGCGGCACTCGTGATCGAATGAGCATTCGTATCGAGTAAAATTTCGTTTCGTAACAAATAACCAAATTACGGCATTCAATAGCTATCGAATCGAAATTTGCAAAAAGTTTGTAAAAGATATTTTGTTTAGTAATAGAACACAAACATATGATTGGTCCATTTGTAAACAAATGTAAAAATAAATAATGGTAAGTAAAAAAGTAAAATTTTTAAAAACAAATATTTCTTATATAAATTGATTTTGTCTTCTAGCAAAATGGATTCTTTGTTTTTATTTTATTTATGTTCATCTGATGAAGAAGACGAAGGCCATGTCATGCGTACCAGAAGAATAATGAGAAGCAAAAGTGATCCTTTATCATTGTCCGATAATGCGTATGAAAGAAATAAATTACTTTTAAGAATATTTCTAGTAAAAATTCATACTTCTAGGTTTTGAAAACGATTTAGATTAACGAAGGAAGCTTTCAATTTTATGTTGTCTCAGATCACCTTATCAACTTACACGTCAACCGCAGTGCCACCAAAACTCCAACTTACAGCTACACTTTCGCTTTTAGCTGGCGGAAGTTTCCAATACATTGTTGGAAATGATTATCTGGTAGGCATGTGCCAGACCACAGTGTGCAAATATGTAAACAACTTCATAAAAGAATTGGAGGCTAAACTCTGCCCGGAACTTATTAAATTCGAACCTCAAAACTCATATCAATGTATGAACGCATTCACAACAAAATATAAGATTCCAGTAGGTTTGTAATAGTGGAATTTTGTAATATGTTGAATTAGTAATAGGTTGTGTAGATGGCACACATTTTGGTTTACAGCGATGCAATATGTCGCCTCAAATTTTTTTAGAAAGTGGTTTCCCGACTAAGTATCTGCTAATCGTCTGACGGACATTTGTGTGCATTTTTCATTGCATTCGTGATGAGTTTTTCGGTAAGCTGCAGTTTTGCACAGGCTTTGCTTAAAACCCCTGTTTTTGTCTTACTTAACTCTTGGCGGCGTACAAACAGCACGTATGGTACACTAAGTTTTGATGGCTGGACTTTATGTAATGGATCGTTTACAGGGCTGCTTCTAATATTTCTGGATGGTACGGGTGCCATTATGAACTTTTTTAAAAAATTCAAGAAGCTAATATTGAAGTCGCAAAAAATGACCTATTATGTATGTAAGTAGGATGATCGTAACTAACAACACTTTACATAATTCCTAAAGTATTCTGTAATTGATTTCCGGAAAGATGTATTTACTATCTCTTAATATTTTGAAAATTGTTTAAAATAAATAAAAAAAATGACTTATTGAATGGAGTACATATTTATAAAATATAAGTACCGGCAGCATACAACAAAGTAATTTAATATTTAAGGCCAAGTAAACAATGATTTCTTATGTGAACGTCCATTGAAACAAAGAATTTTTCAGTTCTAAGTGGAAGAATATTTCGAATATACTTTCCCCTCCCTTTATTTCATTAATTAAATGAAAGCATTGAATAAATTTTTTGCTTAAATTTTATTTTAATTACGATTTCTATGATGATTTGCTTAATATTACATTTAAAATTGATTACAAATAAAGAATTGAATAATTAAATTGAATAAGAAAATAATTTTATATTGAATTTATTATAATTTAAACTTAAACTTACAAAATTATTCATTTTTTACATCAATTTTTAATAAAAATTAAAAACATTGTCATGATATTTAATATAAAACTTATACAAATTATGACTACAAGTAATAAATATTTTTTTCTAAAATTAAACTCCTCGTGAACGTCGTCCCCTACCATTATTTTTGTTTTAGAAACTTAGTCTTCTTTGCCTTGTATATTTTAGACATCTTCTTCATCGCTACTGATAGAAAGATCAGCCTCAGGGTGCTCATTTCTCTGTTGTGGTTATTCTTTACAGTTTCTGAGTTTCTCGCAGAAGGCTGTACTGAACTGCATTCTTCTTCATCGCTACTGATGCTAACAAAAAGGTCCAACTCAAGTTTGTTAATTACGCTGGTGGTCTGCTCGTGGGCCCCATTTTCTTTTGATTCAGCTTCTGACTTCTTCGAAGAGTCTTCATCTACACGGCATTCTTCTTTATCGCTACTACAACTACCAAACAGTTCCAGCATACGTTCTCTCATTGCTTTGCTGTACTTCTTGTGGGTTTTCTTTTTACTTGATTCAGCTTCTGGTTTCATTGAGGAGTCTTTGTCTGAACTGCGTTTCAATGAAGATTTCTTTGCCTTTGTTTGGTTCCTTTGGCTTTCATCATTGCCGGAGGAATTATTTTTCGACTTTTTTGCTCTCATTGGTCATTGTCGAGTGTGTACGCTTAAGTGATTGTGGTTTAGCTTTCATCTCGACTTTTGATTTGACGGCCTCATCAGATTTTGTTTCTTTTTGATCTGATGTTGAGACAGATGGAGACGGCAACACTGTGGTGGTAACATGACCTTCAGCACAGGCTATAATATTTTTCAATTTCTCTGGTGTTTTAAGTACGTAGAAATTATTTGGTCGTCTTCTGCACTTTAAAAATTCGGTTATTTCTGCACATTGTTCCAACAAAAATTCTCGAAATGGTGTACGAGGACATTGATTCTGTAAGTCAGCGTTTGTGTCTTGATTATACTGTTGGGGTGAATTCTTATAAGCCGTTTAGGCCGGATGTCTTCATTCGGGAATCATCATCGCTACCACGTTCTAAGCTCCGACTTTCTGAGTGTTCACTGATGCTATCACCACTCTCTTAATTTCTGTGGTGGATTTTCTGCCGGCTTAGGACATGATTTTCAATGTGCTGAGAAAGTGGTCGGGGATTGTTTTTCACTTTTTTTGCATCGGGATATACAAATTTGTTTGACAATAAAATTGTTTGCTTATCGGGTACTTCATTCCATTGACACAAAAATTCGTCCATTTTTGCACAATGTTATGATAAAAATTCTCGAAATGGTGTTGAAGGATGTTGATCTTATGAACTAGCATTTGCGTCTTTCTTTTGGAGGAAATGCATACAAATGTTTGCGAAACCGTCTAAGCCACATGTAACCACTTCTGTACCATCATCGTTACCACGTCCACAACCCTGACTTTCTGGATATTTGCTGCTCCTAGCATTACAAACACTTAATTTTTGTGAACGATTTTCTACAGGCTTAGGACATGATTTCGTATGTGAAGGCAAAGTGGTGTTTGCTGTTTCTTCAACGCCATTGGTAACATTGTTTTCATCAGGATATATGAATTTTTTCCTTTGCAGGAGTTTTATTCCAATGATTTAAAATTTCGTTCACTCCTGCACAATTTTGTAACAGAAATACTCGAACTGGTGTAAAGAAAGTTGATGCTGTGAACTAATGAACTATGAATTTTTTGAGAATTTTTTTCAGGAGTTTTATTCCAATGATTTAAAAATTCGTTCATTTCTGCACAATTTTCAAACAAAAGCATATGTCACCACAGCTGTACCATGATCGTTACCATGTTCACAACTCTGACTTTTTGGTTGTTCACTGCTGACAGCACCAGTAGCCCTTAATTCTTTTGGTCGATGTTCTACACGCTTAGAACGTGATTTCATATCTGAAGTGGATCTTGAACTATGCATACGTTCTTTATCACGCGATTGTAGATGACAATCTCTGGAAAACTTACATTGTGGCTTGTTTTTATCAATTTTATTATCTTTTGATACAGACTTGTCCAGTTTAGTTACTTGATTTTCAATATTGATTGAATTTTTATTGTTTTCCTTATCTGGCTGCTGTTTCTTTGTGCTTAAAGTGCTGGTGGTTAAGTGTTGCTTCTGTTCTGCTTGTGTACTACTGCAGTTTGGGCTATTAGTGGACCAAGAAAGCGATACTGATTCATCATGTTTTTCCCTTATTTTTTATCCTTATTCTTTTCAAATAGTTTCACATCCTTTTCAATGTCGACGTGTCCATGTGGTTTAAGGGTGGAAGTGAGAGTGGTAGGTGGTACTAGTGGTTGTTTTGCGCCATTCACCATGTTACCTTGTTTTCTAGATCGAGAATATACACTAGATTTAGATCGTCTGTATCCGTTTTGATGTTTAGTTTGGATTACTTTCTTTAGAATTTCATCTTCCTTCGGTCCCATAGAATCATTTGGTATGGCAGCAGCATTCTCTTCAGCAGCTAATAAAATAGGCCACAATTCACACATGAATTGCCTCACCAGGGGACCATTCAGAAATTCGGGTGATAGGGATATGCATCTTCATCGGACTGATAAATTGCTCCAATTTCAATTCGTTGTAAATAAATTTTTTTATTTGAATAATTTTGCAGATTTTTTGGTTAATTCTTGGTTTTACATTGTCCAGATTTACTTTGGACATGTCAATCCGTTTATTAAACAAATCGCCAGTTTTTTTATTTCCTTCCATTTTTTCAATTTTCTGCTGACGTTGTTTGTTGTCTACCGAAACTATCGTGTAATTGAACTTATTGGCAATGTTCACGCCCTTGTATAGGTGGAAATGGGTTCTCACAGATATTTCTCAGAGGGCCAACCAGCTACCTGCTATTTCAACAGAGCAATTGTACATATTGGTCCTACCGTATAATGCAAATTTGTATTTATGCTGCAAATAGCTACTGTTAAAAAACGTATTCAGGTAACAAATAGGCGAGCTTGGTTCTCATGGGTACTCCTCACAGGCTCAACCAGCTACCTTAACTCTCTGTTTCTGTTAATTTCAACCAATGGCTGTTGTTTGTCCTTCTTAGTATTAAAAAAAAATATTTCAATTTATTAACTTGAATTTCAATAACAATCCCTCATTGGCTGTTGTAAAAAATACTTTTATATCCTTCATTACCGTTATCAGATCAAATACTCCGTGATTTTTGGAAATTTGATGTCTTAACGTTAATTGTTTCGGTTCAAAAATCTCGTTACGAATGGTAAAGCCATAAATGCTAGGTTAGGTTAGAGGACGTGTACTTGCCAATTAAGACAAGTGCAGTACCCGGAGGTCAAATTGACCCATTGTACAACATCCTAGTTTCTCACACCACTTATGTTGTGTGTGTTAATTTTATACATGAGTGGTGGGACCTACAGTTTAAAGTCGACGCGGAACGACAAATATTTTTTGAGAAACTTTTTCATGGCAATTTTATTTTACTCTCAGAGTTTTTGCCAGAAATCTGCTGAGAGGAAGTCGCCGAAGAAATACTTTTTGTATTTTGTCTTGATGTCTGGCCTGGGGCTCGAACCTTGGCTTTACGTCTAGTAAGCCAACACACTACCTAGTAGACTACGGCGACTTCTGGAAAGTTGTATCGTCTTCTAACCTACGGAGAAAATGTTTCATGGGATTTCCCCAAAGGAAGAACAAATAAAACAAATCTAATTTATTGCCACCTTTGACTGATAAAAAATGGATTCAAATTTGTTTATACGGTTTTGTAGCACTTGAAGCAATAATTTTAAAATATCCAGTTTTTGTTCTTTGGTGATATTTTCATTGGTAACAGCATCTGTGGAGCGTTCATTAGGTGCATAGTTCTCGATGATCATTTCGCTACGTTTAAAGCAAAAGTTGACCTCCACATGACAACAAAAGACTACAGACCAATAAGATTCTCCTCGTTTTTAACTGAAAACCTTAGAGGAACTCAACTATATATACGGAGTAAACTCTGAGTCAATACCTTCAATAGTGCACAATGATAAATGACTAACACACAGTCAATAATATGCTACAGAAAGCTTGTGAGACATGAAATGACAGCGAAATGACGATCCCTCTTGTAATTCAGCAGCCGGTATTTCATTATTATTGTTGATCATTGGGTCTATTGCCTCACCCTATATCTATAAAAGGGTGTCTCTGCAATGTCTTCTCGAAACTTATTTCCCTGAGAGATTACAAGATACTGCTCAGTGTCAGCGAGAAGAAATTCCAGCCCAACTACCGATATACACTCTCGTGTTTCATTCTGCGATGTCTTCATCACTGGGTTCAAGAATATGTTCTGATGACTTGTTTTCATCATCACAAAATCTCCATATTGCGCTCAACGATTACCATTCTGAACATATGTACTAAGAGCCTGCAGTGTCCTATATAAAGAAAAGTAATCTTATATGGTCTGATGGTTCACTTTGTAATTTTCCAACAATTTGGTTTGAGAAGAATCTCCGCCATTTTTTATTTATCCTTTCGTGCTATTTTCCCAAATGACAGAACTTACTGTAGCATTCATATCTTTTTCATCCATAACATCCCAGAACCAATATGGTCCCTGGTACTCCCTGTATTAACTCTGGGGGCTAATTCTGACAGTCGTATACGAACGAGTTTTTACTCGTACGTGCGGGTTTTTTTAGGTTTGGGATTCTCTTATTCGTTATCGAGTAAAGTGTATCGAAATTTCTAATGATGGCATTCGATAACGTGTGATCATTCGAATGCCACCTTGCGAGTTTTTACTCGTAAGCACTAAAGCTTTTGATTTAACGTTTTTCTGCTGTAAAGAACAATATAAAAAATATAAAAATTTAAGTGACAAATTTATAATAATTTATGAATAAAAAATTAATTCCAGTATTTGTAGGTCAAAACTTTCAAAAATTAATTACACACATAAGGAATTTCTTGAAAATTTCATGGTTAAGCATTCAGCGCCCAAATCGCGGCACTCGTGATCGAATGAGCATTCGTATCGAATCGAAATTTACAGAAATAATGTAAAAGATTTTTTGTTTAGTAATAGAACAAAAACATATGATTGGTACATTTGTAAATAAAAAAAATTATTTTGAAATAAATCACAAGTAAGTATATTTAGAGAAAAATATTTAAATATATTAATTATAATATAATTATAATAGTTCATTAAATGGATCCATCATTTTTATTTTTCTTGTCATCATCTGAGGATGAAGAGCACGATGTAATGCGTGCAAAGAGACAAATGCGAATTAATAGCGATTCTTTGTCATTATAAGACGTAGCGTAAGTAAAACAAAAAATATTAAAAAAAACACAAATATTAAAATTTTATTACGTATTTTACTTTCAGAAAACGATTTAGATTATCAAAGTAGGCTTTCAATCTTGTACTTTCCAAAATCAAATTTTCCGGAAGCATGTTGACATCGGTGTCAGCGACATCGCAGTTAGCAGCAACATTGTCTCTTTTAGCTAACGGAAGCTTTCAATATGTTGTTGGTAATGATAATAGGTAATAAATAATAAGTAATAGGTATTAGTCAAAGTACTACATCCAAATAGTATGTAAACAACTGTGTACAGGAATTAGAGGAAAAACTGTATCCGGCACTCATTAATTTTGATCTTGAAATGCATTCATGAAAAAATTTAAGTTTCCTGGAGGTAAGTATACACAATACTATATTCGTATTTTTTGTTATTAAAATTGTAAAATGCTTTATATTTGATCGTAGTCATTGGTTGCATAGATGGCACACATTTCGGACTTCAAAGACCAGTGTTTCGGGGGAATTGGGGTAAAAAAGTCCAAAATAATATATTTTAATTTTGAGCCAAGAAATACACAAAATTGTATTAGAAAAAAATATATAAATGTTTCTAAATAAAAAACATTACCTTGTTGTTCGGGGGTTGATCGAGAGAATGATCAATTCCTTTTATTTTTCTTCTCTTTTTTCTTTCTTCCTTACATTCCACATAACTTAAGCGTATTTACACTACTTAATACATTATTCTTAAAATTAGGGTGACCAGCGTAAACAACCAGCGTCCAATGAACATATGTTCTTTAATAGAAAAGGTTTTCATAGCCTCAACTCTATGGTGGTAAGAGTGACTTTTATTTTATATAAATAAGATTTATATTTTTATGAAATTTAAGATCTACGACCACGAATATAAAATTTTGGCTATTCACTCAAAATACGGTGGTGCGGCCCATGATTCATTCGTCTGGAAGCACTCGGCTGAAAGGAATTTGTTGTCCGAACTTTATAACAATGGAGTTAAAAATGTTTGGCTTTTAGGTATGTTTAAATAGAATATACATATATATGTATCTATGTATTTTGGAAAAGTTAATTTTTTTAGTTTTTTGTATTTAAGGCAGACTCCGGGTATCCGTTGGAACCATGGTGCATAACACCATGCTGAGGTTCCTTGGAATCTCATTTCAACGATGTTCTCTCTAAAGGCCGGTGCATTGTAGAAAGAACAATAGGCATTTTAAAAGGACGCTGGAAAAATTCTTAGCAATAACAAAAGAAGTCGTTATAGCCCAAAAAAATGGCTGCTTTTGGAAATGTTTGTGCTGCATTACACAACGTATGCATTAAATTTAAAGTACCTCAGTACTTAAATGTGGAAGCAATTGAATTGATCCACCCTAATATCAACATAAAAAATTAAACTAATTTAACTAGAATTGGCCACAAGATAAGAAATCATGTTAAATTTTCTCTTAGAGAGAACTAAATTTATTTAATAAAGTAAAATAACATAAAATATAAAAAAGGAACTTCAATTCTTTGGTTAGGTAACAAAAATTATTGTTGTTTTATCAAGAGCTTAAGCTGAATCGTTTTAATTTGTAATTCTACAATTTTAATAGTCATGTTTGCAGCATGTTTTTCTTCTCTTAGTTTAAAAAATTTTTCCTTCAATTCCAAAAGGTAATCTAGAAAGAAATCTAATTTGTTTTTAGCTTTTGAAATGGTTCTTTGTTTTTTAGGATTAGGAGTTTGTTTTCCTATACATTCAGGTTCAGAATTATCATATTCGTTGTTTTCACATAAAATATTTTGTAAATTTTTTCCACTTCAGAAGAAAGAGATTCATTTGGATATATTCTCTTTCCAAAAGTTTTTACTGTTCGCATACCTTCCACGCTGGCTTCGATGCCGGCTGCTTCAATTATTTGTGCATCTGCATGAGACAAAGGTATTTCCTCATAGGAACCACCACCGGTTTTTTTCTGATTCCTTATTAAATGAAAGCTTTTTTTGCGTTATGTTTCTGGTCAGCAAAAACCTTAAAAACATGTAAAAAAAATTTATTACTAATATAAAAAAAATACACTAGTTAACCTTTCGCCATGTTGTCACATCTTTAATAGGTGGACCACATGCATTCAAACGGTTGAACAATTCTTTCCACAATCTTTTAGTTGTTTCTCTTCCTTGCCCACAATTGGGCAGCAAGTTTTTAGCTAAATTGGGATGATCAAACATATATTGCGCCATAACGTCATTTTCCTTACCGTTTATTTTGACATTATTTGTCCTGGAAGGGGAAATTATATTTATACTTACTTTTAGTTAAAAAAAAATATTTGCTACTTACATTTTTGGCAATATTATTATAAATAAAAATTTTCGCCGTTTATTTCGTATTAAAAAAACAAAGCGCGTGCAGTTTCGATTGCTCATTTGGTATTGAATGAGATTTCGAGAGATGTCACTCGAACGGGTACTCGTTATCGATTACGGTGATTTCAAATACTAAAATTTCGATAACGACTGCGGCGATTTGGTCCCAGAATTGGCAAAGACGATTGAATATATTCCATGGTAATGTTATCATTAATGTTGCTATCAGACGGATGTGGTTGCAGTTCCACTTGTTTAATTTGTTCTCTCTGTTGCTGTTTCTTCATCTCCATCTGCATAAATTGATAAAATCTCATGCGTGCAATATGTCGCCTCAAATTCGGTTTGAAAATGGTTTCCCGACTAAGTATCTGCAAATCGTCTGGCGTACATTTGTGTGCATTTTTCATTGCATTCGTGAGGAGTTTCTCCGTCAGCTGCAAATTTATACAGGCTTTTCGCATAACTCCTGCATTTGCCTTGGTTAACGTTAGACGGTGCACAAACAGCACGTATGGTACACTAAGTTTTGATGGCTGGACCTTATGTAATGGATTCTTTACCGGGCTGCTTCTAATATTTCTGGATGGTATGGGTGCCATTGTGAACTTTTTAAAAATTTCAAGAAAATATAGTTGAAATCGCAAAAAATTTTTGATAGTGCTGAACTGTTTGCGCTTGAAAAATTCTCATGTGCTTTTATGCTCATGTGAGTCTACCTATCTGGGGTGTCATTTGACAGAGAAGGCATGAACAGACAGGTACCCTTTAAAGAAAGGGTTAATTCCTCATATAGTTTTTGGCAAATCTCAATCCTTTTTTAACCTTTTTTTATTATTTTCTGTAACAAACAATCTGACTCAGTTTGGTTATTGATTTTAATTACTTTACAGCACGGTTTTACCAATGAATTTTTTTGCCAAAAGTTTCCATATTTTTTGCTACCTTTGCATAACCTTGGATTTTGCCAAACAAACAAGCCAACTATAGATTGAGGTACAGTTGTGTCAGACGGTTTTCTTCAATTTTGTCCATATTAACCCTGTGAAGTAAATCTCATGCTGAAGTAATTCTCCTACTTTGTTATGAAACCTTCCTCCACATTAAAAGTTTCTAAAACTGTGTTCAACAGATTGATAAATACCGAATTGGAAAACTTATTTAGAAAACTTTTAAGGCTTAGCTTTAAAAACGAGAGTCGTGTAAAAAATATTAGCAATGTTCTCAGCTTAGGAATATTAAAGATTCGTTTAGAACACAAGATGACTTATTTAAGATATTTATTTACAAGGGCGGTCAAGTCGAAAACTTTTTCTATTTCCTAACTGTAACATCGCAGCTACAAACAATCTTCCAGTTTGCTACGGCCAAATTTTAAAGAAGCTGTGGCATGTAATTTGAGATTTTGTCAGCAAATTAAGTGGCCTGGTGTTTGAATTCAATCCCGAGTAATTCAGTTCTCAACCCCGGAGGAGATAAAGTAAAATCGTTCTAATGATTTCCAAATTTATAGCATTCAGAATCTTTAACCCCTTTTTTATATAATCCGTATAGGAAGTTCCTAACACCTGCTTCCACAAAAGCGGATGACATCAACAACGAGCATTAATTCTTCAGAAAGAAATTAGAAATCAATTCCTCTTCAGCACACTCAATAGATACTTATTCGCAGAGGTAATGATAGATGGATCAGCTATCATCCAACGACCCCCAACACTAGACCAATCACTTGCAACCTAGCAAAACCCCAGGTTTTAGATGTGACTACATGCTACTAGAGACTATTTTCGAACGTAAATACCAAATTCTCACATGAGAAGAATGGGTAGCTGAAGCTGTCATCGGTGACGGTGATATAACGATCTTCTCCAAGGCCTCGAAAGTGGAATGTGGAACTGAATCTGGGGTCTATTCCGCTAAATTGGCACTCAACGAGACCAGCGCATTTCAGTGCTGTACGAACTTCCTTCGAACTTAATCATCATACGTGTGGACAGTCAAGTAGCAGTCAAAGCGTTGGGGTTCCATTTCGTCTAAACAAAGGGCACAAAATCTGCCTCTACTGAATTCAGAGCGACTGTGGCATGGAGGAAAACGAAACGGCGGACTAACTGTCACGAAAGGTATTGGAGATGTCTGGGGAGGAAACGATAGTGTGGGCCTCTACAAGAATAGTTTTCCAAAGTCGAAAAAGCAGCATGGAATTCAACAAACCAATAAACATGATTGAAGAATTTCAAAACTGACGTATACAGTTAGACAAGCAAACGGTTCTCATTCTAACAGGAATTCTGAAGGGACACTGTACTATTGACAGTATCGCCGACAATTTCGATCTCTCCCACCAGATTACTGTAGAAGCTGCCGTGACATGAAGGAAACGAAATCGCTACAACACCTTTTATTCGAGTGCCCTGAACAGACGTTATCGGTTTTTGGGTGGCAGAATGTGTAAAGACCTGGGCATGGTGGCAAATGTGCCACTAAGAGAACTGTCAAGTTTCATACGAAGCTCGATGTGGTTCGAATTCCCCATTAAAGGATTATCAAAAGGCGACTTACCTCATACTTGGTAACACAATGGGCTACCGAGCGAATTTGCCTGAGAACGGCAACCTACCCGTTAACCTAACCTAATCTGGACTTAACATTTCGTACATCTGTAACACACTACAACGCAAGTAAAAAGTACAAACCAGCCGTTCCATTTTAAATAAAATCGAAAGTAAATGAATAAAAATGAAGAACTTTTTCAAATCAAAATTTAGATATTCAAAATAATTGCTAAATATTTCTAAATTGTTTGCTTAAATTAAAAGTTTAAATTCTATTTCAATTGAAAGCGAATTGATACAAAATGAAAAGCGAATAAGTGTTTACCCGGACTAAGTTGAAGTCGTCGTAGTCTAGTGGGTAGTGTGTTGGCTTATTAGACGTAAGGCCCGGGTTAAAACCCCAGGTCACACATCAAAACGAAATACAAAAAGTATTTCTTCGGCGACTTCTGATAGTAAATAAAATTGCCACGAAAAGTTTTTCAGAAATCTATCACGACATGAGTGGTGTGAGAAACTAGGCCGTAATCCTGACTGAAGGGTTGTAATGACCAATTATGTATGTATGTATGTAAATAGGATGATCGTGACTAACAACACTTTACATAATTTCTAAAGTAGTCTTTTACTGATTTCCGGCAAGTTGATTTACTATCTCTTAATATTTTGAAAATTGTTTCAAATAAATAAAGAAATGACTCATTTAATGACGTACATATGTATACAATGTAAGTATCTACACCACACACCAGTCTAAATATTTAAACAACAATGATTTCTTATATGAATGCTAGACTCAGTGTCGTCCATTGAAACATAGAATTTTTAATTGTGAGTGGAAGAATATTTCAAATAAACCTTTCCCCCTCCTCTTACCCCATTAGTTGAATGTTAAAGCATTGAATACATGTTTTATACTAATTTTATTTTAATTGGGATTTATATGATGATATTACATTTGAAATTGATAATATTACATTTAAAATTGATTACAAATAAAGAATTGAAGAATTAAATTGAATAAGAAAATAATTTTATATTGACTTTAAACTTAAACTTACAAAATTATTCATTTTTACATCAATTTTTAATAAAAACTAAAAATATTGTCATGATATTTAATACAAAACTTACACAAATTATGACTACAAGTAATAAATATTTTTTTTTTCTAAAATTAGACTTTTCGTGAACGTCTTCCCATACCATGAACTGTTGTTTCAGCCTCAGGGTGCTCATTTCTCTGTTGTGGTTATTCTTTACAGTTTCTGAATTTCTCGCAGAAGACTGTATTGTACTGTATTGTTATTTACGCTGGTGGCCTGCTTGTGGGCCTCATTTTCTTTTGATTCAGCTTCTGGCTTCTTCGAAGAGTCTTCATCTACACGGCATTCTTCTTCATCGCTACTACAACTACCAAACAGTTCCAGCATACGTTCTCTCTTTGCTTTGCTGTACTTCTTGTGGGTTTTCTTTTTACTTGATTCAGCTTCTGGCTTCCTTGAGGAGTCTTTATCTGAACTGCGTTTCAATGAAGATTTCTTTACCTTTGTTTGGTTCTTCTTAGTTGGCTTTTGTTCATCCTTGCCGGAGGAATTATTTTTCGAATTTTTGCTCTCATTAATCATTGTCCAATGTGAACGTTTAGTGGCAGCTTTCATCTCGGCTATTGATTTGACGGCCTCATCAGATTTTGTTTCTTTTTTATCTGATGTTGAGACAGATGAAGACGGCAGCACAGTGGTAGCAACTTGACCTTCAGCACAGGCGAGAATATTTTTCAATTTCTCTGGTGCTTTAAGTACGTAGAAATCGTCTGGTCGTCTTCTGCACTTTAAAAATTCGTCTGACTTTCTGCACATTGTTACAACAAAAATTCTCGAAATGGTGTACGAGGACATTGATTCTGTAAGTCAGCGTTTGTGTCTTGATTACACTGTTGGGGTGAATTCTTATAACTATTTGCGAAACCGTTTAGGCCGGACGTCTTCATCGCAACCACATGCTAAGCTCTGACTTTCTGGATGTTCACTGTTGCTAGCATCACTAGCACTTAATCCCTTTGGTAGATTTTCTGCCGGCTTAGAACATGATTTCTTATGTGACGAGAAAGTGGTAGTGGTTTGTTTTTCAATTTTTATTGCATCGGGATATACAAATTTGCTTGACAGTAGAATTGTTTGTTTATCGGGTGCTTCATTCCTTTGACACAAAAATTCGTCAATTTCTGCACAATGTTGTGATAAAAATTCTCGAAATGGTGTTGAAGGCGGTTGATCCTGTGAACTAGCGTATGCGTCTTTCTTTTGGGGGGAATAAATACAAATGTTTGCGAAACCGCCTAAGCCGCATGTAACCACTTTTGGACCAACATCGTTACCACGTTCACAACCCTGAATTTCTGAATGTTTGTTGTTGTTATAACCACTAGCACTTAATTTTTATGAACGGTTTTCTACAGGCTTGAGACATGATTTCGTATGTGAAGGCAAAGTGGTGTTTTCTAATTCTTCAACGCCGTTGGTAATATTTTTTCATCAGGGTATATGAATTTCTTGGAGAACAGAATTGTTTCCTTTTCAGGAGTTTTATTCCAATGATTTAAAAATTCATTCATTTTTGCACAATTTTCTAACAAAAATTCTCGAACTGGCGTAAAAGGAGGTTAATCCTGTGAACTAACATCCTCTGTCTCTTTGTGAAACTTTTGGCCGTCTGAGCCGTTTGAACCATGTGTCACCACACCTCTACCATGATCGTTACAACGTTCACAACCCTGACTTTTTGGTTGTTCACTGTTGATAGCACCAGTAGCCCTTAATTCTTTTGGTGGATGTTCTACATGCTTAGAACGTGATTTCATATTTGAAGTGGATCTTGAACTAACACTACGTTCTTTATAAAGGGATTGTAAAGGACAATCTCTGGAAGGCTTACGTTGTGGCTTGTTTTTATCAATTTTATTATCTTTCGATACAAACTTATTCAGTTTAGTTACTCGATTTTCAATGTTGATTGAATTTTTATTGTTTTCCTTATCTGGCTGTTGTTTCTTTGTGCTTAAAGTGCTGGTGGTTAAGTGTTGCTTCTGTTCTGCTTGTGTGCTACCGCAGTTTCGGCTATTAGTGGACCAAGAAAGCGGTGCAGATTCATCATGTTTTTCCCGATTCTTATTCTTTTGAATTAGTTTCACATTATTTTCAATGTCGGCGTGTCCATTTGGTTTAATGGTGGAAGTGAGAGTGGTAGGTGGTACTAGTAGTTGTTTTGCGCCACTCACCATGTTAACTTGTTTTCTAGATCGAGAATGTACACTAGATTTAAATCGTTCGTATCCGTTTTGATGTTTAGTTTGGATTACTTTCTTTAGGATTTCATCTTTCTTTGGTCCCATAGAATCACCACAATTCGCACATGAATTGCCTTACGAGGGGACCAGTGATATGGATGTGCGTCTTCATCGGACTGATAAATTACTCCAATTTCAATTCGTTGTAAATAATTTTTATTTTTGAAAAATTTTGCAGATTTTTTGGTTAATTCTTGGTTTTACATCGTCCAGATTTACTTTGGACATGTCAATCCGTTTATTAAACAAATCGCCAGTTTGCATTTGTTTATTTAGTTCCATTTTTGAATTTTCCGCTGATGACTGTTGTCTACCGAAACTATCTTGTAATTGAACTTATTGGGCAAGGTTTACGCCTTTTATAGGTGGAAACCATTTTGTAAATTTGTGTTTTCGCTTGAAGCAGGTACCTTATTCAGCGTATGGGTTCTCACTGATATTCCACAGAGGGTTAACCAGCTACTTGCTATTTCAACAGAGCAATTGAATATAGTGACCCAACCCTTTAATACAAATTTGTATTTATGCTACACAGGTAACAAATAGATGAGCTTGGTTCGCCTGGGTATTCCTCACAGGCTCAACCAGCTACTTGAACTGTCTGCAGCCATTAATTTCAACCAATGGCTGTTGTTTGCCCTTCTTAGTATAAAAAAATTTTAATTTATTAATTTGAATTTCAATAACAATTCCTCATGGGCTGTCGTAAAAAAATATTTTTAAATCCTTCATTACCGTTATCAGGTGTCCTTGATTTTTGTAAGTTTGTGTCTTAACGTTAACTCTTTCGATTGAAAAATCTCGTTACGAATGGTAAAGCTATAAATGCTAAGTAAATCGAACAATTTAAAGTCAGACAGCGTTGATTTTTAAGAAAGACTAACACTTAATGGGAAAAGTTTTATCGTTCTCTAAACTACTGATCTGCTACACAGATGAAATTGTATGAAAGCAGTAATAAGTGGATGGAGAAAATGTTTCATAAGATCTCCCTAAAGGAAGAAAAATAATAAAACAAATCTAATTTATTGCCACCTTCGACTGATAAAAAATGGATTCAAATTTGTTTGAAGCAATAATTTTAAAATACCCAGTTTTTGTTCTTTGGTGATATTTTCATTGGTAACAGCATCTGTGGAACGTTCATTAGGTACATAGTTCTCGATGATCATTCCGCTACGTTTAAAGCAAAAGTAGACCTCCGGGAAAGTATGGCATTTACCCGATAGCAACGGACAGGCGACAGACGTCAACATTATTATTGCTGATCATTGGGTCTATTGCCTCACCCTAAATCTACAAAAGTGTGTCTCTGCAATGTCTTCTCGAAACCTACTTATTTTCTGACTTATTGTCATCATCACAGAATCTCCATATTGGGCTCAACGATTACCATACTGAACATATGTACTAAGAGTCTGCAGTGTCCTATATTAAGAAAGGCAAACTTGAATGGTCTGAAGGTTCACTTTGTAATTTTCCAACAATTTGGTTTGAGAAGAGTCTTCGCCATTTTTTATTTATCCTTTCGTGTTATTTTTCCAAATGGCATTTTAGTTTTGGGATTCTCTTATTCGTTATCGAGTAAAGTGTATCGAAATTTCTAATAATGGCATTCGATAACTTGTGATCATTCGAATGTCACGAATTAACGTTTTCCTGTTGTAGAGAACAATATAAAAAATGGAAAAATTTAATTTAACAAATTTATAATAATTTATGAATAAAAAATTAATTCCAGTATTTGTAGGTCAAAACTTTCAAAAATTAATTACACCCACAAGAGAATTTTTGGGTATTTCATGGTTAAGCATACCGAATTGGCAAAGAGTATTATACCAAATACTTGTCGGGGAAAGGCAAGAGTTAATCAGCTATGGGAACAGCTCACAGCTAAGCTCAATGCTTCCAGCCCACTAATCAAAGATGCAAAAATGTGGCGCAGGGTAGTTTAACCATAGATCGAGCTTTGTATCAAAAATGATACATTTCAATTTTTTAGACTACATAACTTTAATACAGAAAAAGTTATATGCGTGATATTTTTTGAATTCGTTACTATTGTTTTTGTCGTTATTTTAAAACATATAAAAAAGAAAATTTCAAATAGGGGTTACAAAATTCAAAAACTTCATAATTCTGACTTATGTATCATTTCTGATATATACGACTTTCGTAGAGACTTTTTGGTGTCGTGTACGTAATTTTTTCAAGATTTCAAAGATTTTGTGAAGTTTTATTGTAAATAATACATTATTTATGACATTTGAGAAAGAATTGAAAGTTATGTAAATGTGGGACGAAAGTGAAAAGATTGAATTTTCTATTCTTGATATGTTCTTGATATTGATTGAAGTAGTCGTAGTCTAGTATGTAGCGTGTTACCTTATTAGACGTCAGACCAAAGTTGAAACCTCAGGTCAGACATTTTCAATTTATAGCGAAAGATTGTAATAACCGATTATATATCAATTATATATGTATATAATATTCCTGCTGCTAAAGACTTTGAAGAAGAAGAAAATAGAAGCTCGTCTTATAAATTGAGGAAAGTATTGGGAGCAACAAACATGACAACAGCATGTTTATCGCCAAAGATGGTACTACTTGGAACAGAACAAACTACCTTTAGTAGTTTGGGATGAAAAAATCTAGTAATTTCTTAATGCTTTTCTCATATTTGTCTTACGTGACAGACAAACATTAGAAGACGTATGAGATAAGAGAATCATGAATCATGATAATGATATATTTACACCTATTACGCCTTTTCGAAAAATGAGCTGAAAGTCTTGCAACATTTAATAACCATGCTTAAAGCCTTTTTTAAAATTCGAATGAAAAGGATTTAAAAAAAATATATATTTATCTTAATGTTAGAAAATTCTAACCACTTTCATAAAACTTTTATCACACAACTTGTAGTTTTATGTAAGAAATAAGACTGTATAAATAGTTTTGGATTAGCTATCATACTTTCAGAGCAGCCCATATAGCCTTTTTTTAAGATTTTTAAAAATTTAATTTTTTGTTCGCCTAAAAGGTAAGAAAATTAAAGAAAATATATTTAAATAATAATGCTTATGGTTTTATGTTCCTTTTTGGTACATTTTCATATCAATTACCTCCAGCGATTTTAATTGAAATTTGATACTTAATGATGGAATACTTACAGTGATTGTTAGGGAAATTAATTTAAGGATATTTAAAGCTTCATAAAGAGATTGCTTGGTATTGATTTAAGTTTTCTTTCCTTTTGTTTTGTTTTATTACCTTTTCAACTCATATTTAATTTTGTCGTTGTAGATTAGTAACTAATTGAATTTGATGGTCGTTATAAATTTCGTGTCACCGAAGTCGAGTTGGGAGTTTTAGATTCAAGCATATGCTACGTGCGTAGCAATTACTTACAGCAGTATTTGGGAAAACCCGTATCCGTAAAATTATTATTGTTATTGTTAAACCTATGGTCTATTGCGATGGGAAACTATTTTACTTCACATGACGTTGACAACTTTCAACGAATCACAAGAATGGTTTGTACCATTAGACTTCAGCCAGCCCTCAACTGAGAGTGTTACTGATGCGAGTGACACTAAGCTGTCCTATCCAAGCAATTGGAAACTTATAAATCGCCACAAAGCAGGGTACTAGACGTCAAATTATTACCATTTAGAAAGTAATAAAATCAATCTGACAGGAAGTGCTTGATTTTTATGTAAAAAACCATGAAAATTTCATAAAAGTTATAATAAAATGCAATAATAGTAAATAAATAGTTTTAATAAAATGAATTAAAATATTAAAATTTTTTAACAAAATTATGAAATTTTTAAGGCTCGATCTACGGTTAACAAACTCTTGTTTAATTTAAAATTGTGTTGAGGGTCTAAAAAATGTCCAAACTTTTGGGTCTTCAAAAACATAAGAAGGCAGCCCAAAAGAGAATTGCGACAAAGAAAATGTTACCCCAACAAATTCACCAAAAAATATTATTCCTGACGTATTTCCCTGCTGTTTATCGGAATATGAAGAAGACAAAATGGAACCTACCATGTCTTCTTTTATAGAATTTGAAGATGATACTGCAGAAGAAACTTCAGCCCCAGCTAATAATAAATAAAGTAAAACCAAAACATATTATCCATACGAAATATTACAGTTTTAATAAAACTTTTCTTCCTTAGGTTAATTTAATTTCTTTTATTTGTGTAAGAAAACATATGTTTTTTGTTTAAAATTTTTCATTTTTGTCAGTGATATAAAACGACACCTAAGAAACAAATCGATTCGTTTCATCATCAGGAATTTCTCGTTATCGAAATTATTTTCTATTTGAACGCAATTCCGATCACGACTGCTAGAATTAGACCCCTGATCTTTTCAATTTTTAAGATTTACAAGTTATTTCGTAAGCAAAAAAGAAATGAAAGACTTGATAGAGCAATCATCCATCAATGAATTCTTCCTTCTTTAAAATTAAATCAAAATTAATTAAATTTTATAAAGAATAACTTGTATGTGTAACAATAAAAAAAAGAAATCTGAAGAATATAGAAAGTTTACTTAAAAATGACGGGGAAAAATATCACTCCCATGCATATACACCGTCATCAATCGGTTGAATATCTTCCATGGTAGTATTATCATTACTGTTGTTATCAGCCGGATGTGGTTGTAGTTCACCTTGTTTGTCTTGTTCTCTCTGTGGCTGTTTCTTCATCTTCATCTGCAATTGATAAAATCTCATGCGTGCAATATGTCACCTCAAATTCTTCTTGAAAATGGTTTCCCGACTAAGTATCTGCAAATCGTCTGGCGTACATTTGTGTGCATTTTTCATTGCATTCGTGATGAGTTTTTCCGTCAACTGCAATTTTGTACAGGCTTTTCGCATAACTCCTGGGCCCAAATCGCGACACTCGTGATCGAACGAACATTCGTATCGAGTAAAATTTCGTCTCGTATCGAATAACCATATTACGGCATTCGATAACTATCGAATCGAAATTTGCAAAAAGATTTTAAAAGATTTTTTGTTCAGTAATAGAACACGAACATATGATTGGTACATTTGTAAACAAATGTAAAAATAAATAATGGTAAGTAAAAAAGTAAAATATTTCTTATATAAATTGATTTTGTCTTCTAGCAAAATGGATCCTTTGTTTTTATTTTATTTATCTTCATCTGATCAAGAAGACGAAGGCCATGTCATGTGTACCAGAAGAATATTGAGATGCAAAACTGATCCTTTATCATTGTCCGATAATGCGTATGAAAGAAAAAAATTACTTTTAAGAATATTTCTTGTAAAAATCGATACTTCTAGGTTTCGAAAACGATTTAGATTGATGAAGGAAGCTTTTACATGTCAACCGCAGTGCCATCAAAACTCCAACGTACAGCTACACTTTCGCTTTTAGCTGGCGGAAGTTTCCAATACATTGTTGAAAATGACTATCTGGTAGGGATGTGCCAGACCACAGTGTGCAAATATGTAAACAACTGCATAAAAGAACTGGAGGCTAAACTCTGACCGGAACTTATTAAATTCGAGCATCAAAACTCATATCAATGTATGAATGCATTCACAACAAAATATCAGATTCCAGGAGGTTTGTAATAGTGTAATTTTGTAATATGTTGAATCAGTGTTTAAAATGACTATTTACAGTAATAGGTTGTGTAGATGGCACACATTTTGGTTTACACAGATGAAATATGTCACCCCAAATTATTTTTGAAAATGGTTTCTCGACTAAGTATCTGCAAATCGTCTGGCGTACATTTGTGTGCATTTTCCATTGCATTCGTGATGACTTTTTCCGTCAGCTGCAGTTTTGCACAGGCTTTGCTTTAAACTCCTGTTTTTGTATTACTTAACCCTTGACGGTGTACAAACAGCACGTATGGTACACTAAGTTTTGATGGCTGGACCTTATGTAATGAATCCTGCTGTAATGGGCTACTTCTAATATTTCTGGATAGTATGGGTGCCATTGTGAACTTTTTAAAAATTTCAAGAAAATATAGTTGAAGTCGCAAAAAGTTTTTTGTCACAATGCTGAACTGTTAAGCTGGATTCACCCATTGTTTCGGAACAAAATGTTTGTTCTGGAACAAATTCAGTTCTTTGAGAGTTTGTTCCGAAACGATTCACCCACTTCGAATAATTGTTCTGTAAAAACAAGGCTACCATATGAAATATTTTTGTAAACGATGCGTGTTAGTTTTACAATTACGCAGCGCAGTAGCAGATGATTGCAGTTCGTTTGTTTTCTTGGCTTGAGTGTGATCATATTTTTAGTTTATTATGTTTGTAGTTTTCGTTTGTAAAGAAAATGTTATTTATTTTTAACATTTATTTATTTTATTTAAAAATAATTGAATTGGAATTTATAGACGGTGCTTTAGTAATAGATTATGAACTTAGAAAGGAGGCCTCCAAATAACCTTTATAATAATAGACGATTCAACTTATCTAACCTCGTCTAATGCTAATATTTAATATTGTTAGGAGACTGTAAACGGTACACCATTGTTTAACATTAAAACGATAAACAGAAGCTAAACGAACAAATACAACGAACTTGGTTACATATACCAATGACATCAGTATGAAAGTAAAGGAGACAGACAAGTAAGAAAGAAAGCAACAACAAACAAGAAAGCAAAATACACAAACAACAATGAAGTAGCGATAGAATTTTCGAGAAGGCGAAGACATGAACATTCTACTCCAAGAACCTTCATCAGACTGTATGTATAAAAAGGCAAGACAAAGCAGGCAACGAGTAGTAAGAATTCAGTCAGTCTATTGTGAAGACGCTTTGCGTGTGAAGAGAACGGTCGTGGTTTGAAGATTGCCGTTGAAAAGATCTGCGTTGTAAACAAAGAATAATAGCGAACAAACAATCATTGTTATATTCGTCAAGTTGTAAATAGTGCGAACAATGAAGAATTTAATTAAAACTAAACACATATTTATTTTTATTTTGTTTGCAATCAACGAACACATATTTTAAACGTTTTTAAAAAGGTATAAACGTAATAATATGTATCTGTTGTTTTTACAGTATTGTTATCAATACTCGATAACGAATAATAGAATCCCAAAACTAAAAAAACTCGCACGTTCGAGTAAAAATTCGTTCGTATACGACTGTCAGAATTAGCCCCCAGAGTTAATACAGGGAGTACCAGGGAGCATATTGGTTCTAGTATGTTATGGATGGAAGAGATATGAATGCTATAGTAAGTTCTGACATTTGGGAACATAACACGAAAGGATACATAAAAATGGCGAAGAATCTTCTCGAACCAAATTATTAGAAAAATAAAAAGTGACCATTCAAGATTACCTTTCTTTATACAGGACACTGCAGACTCTTAGTACATACATGTTCAGAATGGTAATCGTTGAGCCCAATATGGAGATTCTGTGATGATGAAAATAAGTCATCAGAACATATTCTTGAAAGAAGTGATTAAGACATCGCAGAATGAAACTTGAGAGTGTATATCGGTAGTTGGACTGGAATTTCATCACGTTGACACTGAGCAGCATCTTGTATTCTGTCAGGGAAATAGGTTTCGAGAAGACATTGCAGAGACACCCTTTTATAGATTTAGGGTGAGGCAATAGACCCAATGATCAACAATAATAATGAAATACCGACTGCTGAATTACAAGAGGGATCATCATTTCTCTGTCATTTCATGTCTGACAAGCTTTCTGTAGCATACTATTGATTGTGCGTTAGTCATTTATCATTGAAGTTATTGACTCAGAGTTTACTCCGTATATATAAATGAGTTCTTCTCAGGTTTTCAGTTAAAAACGAGGAGAATCTTATCGGTCTGTAGTCTTTTGTTGTCATGTGGCTCTCTTTTATCGGCTTGGAAATGATGACTATCCTCACCTCTTTCCACCCAAAATCCACTTGATGCGAGAATTGATACCGTCTGTCGCCTGTTCTTTGCTATCGGGTAAATGCCATAAGTAGTATGTTTATGTACCTTCTCGACCAGTTTCTCCATACAAATTTGGGATTATGCATGTCTGGAAAAGAGTAAAAATATTGCAGAATTGTGAAATGAATTGTGTGCGCTCGGTCTTTAGGTTTATCACATGTATTAAGAAAAGGTAATGATTTTTAATGTGTTTGTGTATGTGTTAAAATTTGAGAGCATGCATATCTGGAAAAGAATTAAATCATTTTCATTTTCAATTTTTCCATACAAATTTGGGATCATGCCTGCTTCTTCTTTTTCCTTTTATTTGTATTGCTTCGCAAACGAATGATTGGACGGACAGAATGAGTGTATAAGATCAATAAGAATGAGTGTGTGCATGTGCATAATATCAATAAGAATATTTTTAATGTAAACAAATCATGAATTTTCGATGTGGTTTTAGTGCGACGCATTTGCAGATGGTCAAATGTGGGATAACAGCACATTGGTGTTGTAAACAAAACAGTGCGAGTCCCTATGTTTTTTTTTTTTTGGCATTCTTAAGGATAAGATCAATAAGAATATTTTTTAATGTAAACAAATTTTAAAACGCTTGTCTCATATTACAGTCTAAAGGAAATCTTAAAAAATATTAAACTGAACTAAAATTTGAAATGAAACAACAGATAAACGATTTTTTTATTTCTATTTTTATTATGTACACAAACAAATGTGTATGTAGGTAAATAGTTAGGTTTACATTTTTTCTTATTTTTTACACTTACTTTCTTAATCTATATATTTACATTAAAAAACATTTCATCATCATCAGCTTGCATAAATTCTCCATATAAATTTAAATTTGATGATGATGTTGATAGAGAATTTATTTTATAATGTCCCCAGGCGTAAGTATCAACATTATTTTCGCATATAAATCTTTTATCGTCTAAATAACTTAAAGTTAATTTACTTATATATTGTGTATATACTTGATGAATCTTAGATCTAAACACGTACATAGAATCATGATACAGCTTTTTCTCTAGTAGACATTTTCTAAAATCATTAATACTTAGTCTAGCTGTTACACTATTTTTAACGCCTTTAATTTTTTTTATTTCTTTGTCTACTCTATCTATTTTGACGGAATACATTTTAGCTCGTAAACCAATGAATTCCCTAATAACTTTTCCATTACATTCATCTTTCATCATTCCCAATACTTTTTTATTCATCAAGGGGAAATTATAAACATTTTCATTTGAATAAGCAGATGTATCGAAATGTGTTGGAATATCATTTCTAATATCATCATACATATCATTTGTTTTCACATCATATATAAATGAATCGGTATCCATATAACAGAGATTAATATTATTAAGATATTTTGTCTTCATATAATCGTAATGAAAATTATACATTTTCCATTTTGATAATTTTGGAACTAAAAAACCAATATAAATGGGTTTATTATATTCCGTTTTCACTCTACTCATTTCAACGGCAACCATTTCTTCAGTAATTTCAATACAACTATGAAAATTTGGTTTCGCAATTAGTGATCTGGCTCCTAATCGTTTTCTTCTATTTTCCCATCCAATTACTATTTTGATGTCTTTTCTCTTATCGACATTTTCTATAGTCTTACCATAGACAGCATTATTGAGTAATTTGAAAAAATTTTGTTCAAATGTGTTTTTAGCCAATGTTCTATGATGGTTATTTACATCAATATATTTTTTTAACCAATTCGCTTGATTAAATTGTAGAATTCTATGAATTTTCTTCAAAATTAAACCATGTTGAATGCATTGCTGAAGATTGCGGTAATGTATTATGTAATTCTTTTTGTCATTTAAGTCTGTTATTAATTTTCTATGTTTCATATTCTCAATTTCCTTATTTTCAGCACAGAATGGAAAATCACTATGGTGATCGTGCAATACAGTTGGATATTCCAAATCTACTTCTAAAATATAACCAAATTCTGAATCATCTTCTACAGTAGTTACATCGAAGTAGTTACAGTTGTCAAGCCATTTAAAATTTTTATAGGGGAGATATTGAGACATTGCATAACCATATAAATTATTTACATCTAAATACATTAGATAATTTGATTCTTTTGTTGAATCATAGTCACTAACATATTTATTATTAGCTGTCACATGTCGCTTACTGCATTGAACAATACCTCCCCTAATACCCCGTACAACGAAATTGTACATGTTGATATCTGTCAATAATTCCAACTCAATTTCAGTTGTTTTCAACATTCCATTCCAGGATAATATTGACACAAAGCAATAGGACATCAACTTTTAAATATAATAGAAGATAATCTAAAAGTTTCTTACATTTGAATGTATTCCAAACTTTTTCAGCGTGTTCGTAATCATCTACGCTACACGACTCATTAGTAAGTTTATTAAAGAAACATGATCGGGGTGGTAGTCCTGTTTCTTCAAGACTGTTGACTGAATCTAGATAGTCATATGGAAAGACACCTTTACGTTTCATTAAACTAAATTCATTGGTAGTTTGATAGATTGATTTTACTGTTAACAGATAATTATCTGACAAATACCCCGCTAGTTTTTCCAAACTTGATGGCATAAACCGACAAGAATCTAGAAAACGTAGTTCTATAGTATTTTTTTCATCTACATTAATATTTTTCGATATAGATATATATAGTTCTTTGTTTAAGGGAATTACATTTATATCACCTTCAATAGAAGAGAGTTCTCTTACGAACAAATGACAATCATATGATGAAAGATTATGAAAGAATATAGGAATAAATTTTGATATTTGATACTCTAAATTACATTTGTTATGTGCCGGTCCTCTATATTCACCTGTTAAGTGACAATGATCGGCTACTCGATCTACAGGAGATAATTTTTTTTTGAAAATGTGACAAATTGTATCCTCTTTCTGTCTAATCTGTTGAGGAGGTGTTAAAGTATTCATTGGTTTCACGATACTTAAGTAATTCACATATAAATCTGTACAATCTTTAACTAAATTTACGAAGAAATGTTTTGGTGCATCATCACCACTGCACATTTTAAATTTATCTAAACTACTGTTAAATGAACATTTGATGTAATAACTATAAGCAAATGGAATATGTTTTTGTATTGACTTAACATTAGCTGAATTTTGAATATTAATTGTCTCTAGAATACATTCAAAATCAGCGTAGACTACAAAAGGTACATCCATTTGCTTTTTGAAATTTTTAAAACTTACGATATTATTGTCTACAGAGGGTAGTCTGGTTACAATTTTGTTGCACTCATGTTTATGTTTGTACAGTATGAAAATGTATTAAACAAGTGTTACATATGTAAACTTGTCGACGGTGATTTGTTAATTGGCTTTTAATTAATCTGTAATTAAATGGAAAGTGAAACAATTTTATATTAATATCATTTTTTTAACATAAAATTATTATTGATTTACCTTGAAATATTTTTAATCCATACGTAATGGAATCTCTCACCATCTTCTAGTAATAACAAATTAACGTGCTTAGCCTTTTCATTTATACTGGAATAGTAGGGTCCGACTATATCATTGTTATCATTTAACCCAAACACGTTCACGCTAATATCAGGATTTTTCAGTTCAAAATCTTTAATTTTATTTGTTGATAGCGGAAAAGTCAAATATTCAAAATTTAAAGCAATACCATTTTCCAACATGATAATATCATCACTAATGTTATTAATTTTATATGATGTGGTTCTATTAGAATGGATATTAATCGGACACAATGCTGATGTAATAGCCCACTTGAAACAATATTGATCATAGTTTTGAACATTGATGCATGCATGTTTCTTTTGTATTGGGGTTGGTAGAGGGATATACTGCGAATCTTTTATACACTGATATTTATTTATATTAATTTCTATCCGTAATATTCGTATTAATGTCCATCCGCTATCACGTTCCTGGAATTCACTCATTTTCTTAACAGTAACATCGCATTGTGTTTTGTAAATATTGAGGAGATCGTCTGTAGTTGATGATGAGAGATTAATTATAACCATTTTAGTTTGATGCGATTTTACTTCAATATAACATAAATTCTCCTCTTCTTTAACCAACATGTATTCACAAAATATCTCCAGATTGAATTTTATATTATCATGTTTCTGAATCATATTACTTAACAGCTTAACCACTTTGAATTTAATTCCCGATAAAAAGTCCTCAGGTATTAAATTCGTTTCCTTATTATTTGCAATCAAATATGTAATGATGCGATTATTAAACACTGATCTAACGCGTTTTACTTCATGGTATTCAATATCAACACCATTGTCATCATTTTGAATTTTACCAGCACAATTAAGTTTATGAGCATTTGTTCGAATATGAAAGCGCCAATTTGTCTTTGGGATATATTGATTGCAGTCCGTGCAATTAACTGTATCAAATGTTTCTCCTCCATCTCCAATCTTTGAATGTTGTAAGATGTGTTTTTGATAATTCAGTTGGTTTGAGAAATACCTATTGCAAGGTATGCATTTAAATGATGTGGATGGTCCACCATGATACAATCTATGATGTCTTCTTAAATTAATGTTCAGAGTGAACACTTTTTGACAAACTTCACAAATAAATCCAGCCATTTTTTTTTAATATTAAATTTGTAAATACAACTGTAACGAGTTCTAGCACTAGAATGACTTCTAAATCCTTAAAACAAGTCTATTTATACTCTGGAATGTAGATGAGGAAACGTGCAAACACTCATATATACTCATATTAATACAAATAAAATGAACATGCATAATCATGTTTCTATTTAGGTATACGATGTAAAAGTGCGCACAGCTGCACAATTCTTGAGTCAGCGTTTTAAAATTTGTTTACATTAAAAAAAATATATTATTATTGATCTTATGCTTAAGAGTAAGAAATGATAAGGAGTTGCACTGCTACTATTTATAACAAAGCGCTGCTATTGTTTACAACAACAATATGTCGTTATCCCACATTTGTCTACAAGAAAGAAAACACACATAACGGAAATATATCGCAATATATGATACAAAAAAAATTAATTAAACAAAACCACATCTAAAATTCTTTATTTGTTTATATTAAAAAAAAATATTCTTATTGATATACACGTGCACACACTCATTCTGTACGTCCAATCATTCGTTTGCAAAGTAATACAAATAAAATGAACATGCACAATCATGTTTCTATTTATAAGAAATCATAATGACGCGCGATGTTATTGTTTATAACAACGCACTGTTATTGTTGTAACAAAAATGTATTCTTCTACATTCGACTATCATAAAATGGAAGTATATCGCATTAAACCATACAAAAAAAATTAATTAAACGAACCCACATCCAAAATTTTTTATACTTAACATTAAAAACTGTAATATGAGACAAGCGTTTTAAAATTTGTTTACATTAAAAAATATTCTTATTGATCTTATCCTTAAGAATGTCAAAAAAAAAACATAGGGACTCGCACTGTTTTGTTTACAACACCAATGTGCTGTTATCCCACATTTGACCATCTGCAAATGCGTCGCACTAAAACCACATCGAAAATTCATGATTTGTTTACATTAAAAATATTCTTATTGATATTATGCACATGCACACACTCATTCTTATTGATCTTATACACTCATTCTGTCCGTCCAATCATTCGTTTGCGAAGCAATACAAATAAAAGGAAAAAGAAGAAGCAGGCATGATCCCAAATTTGTATGGAAAAATTGAAAATGAAAATGATTTAATTCTTTTCCAGATATGCATGCTCTCAAATTTTAACACATACACAAACACATTAAAAATCATTACCTTTTCTTAATACATGTTACAAACCTAAAGACCGAGCGCACACAATTCATTTCACAATTCTGCAATGTTTTTACTCTTTTCCAGATATGCATAATCCCAAATTTGTATGGAGAAACTGGTCGAGAAGGTACATAAACATACTACTGCCATACTTTCCCGGAGGTCTACTTTTACTTTAAACGTAGCGGAATGATCATCGAGAACTATGTACCTAATGAACGCTCCACAGATGCTGTTACCAATGAAAATATCACCAAAGAACAGAAACTGGATATTTTAAAATTATTGCTTCAAACAAATTTGAATCCATTTTTTATCAGTCTAAGGTGGCAATAAATTAGATTTGTTTTATTATTTTTCTTCCTTTAGGGAGATCTTATGAAACATTTTCTCCATTCACTTATTACTGCTTTCATACAATTTCATCTGTGTAGCAGATCAGTAGTTTAGAGAACGATAAAACTTTTCCCATTAAGTGTTAGTCTTTCTTAAAAATCAACGCTGTCTGACTTTAAATTGTTCGATTTACTTAGCATTTATAGCTTTACCATTCGTAACGAGATTTTTCAACCGAAAAAGTTAACGTTAAGACACACACTTACAAAAATCAAGGACACCAAAGAAGTATCTGATCTGATAACGGTAATGAAGGATATAAAAATATTATTTTACGACAGCCCATGAGGAGTTGTTATTGAAATTCAAATTAATAAATTAAACATTTTTTTTGAACACTAAGAAGGGCAAACAATAGCCATTGGTTGAAATTAATGGCTGCAGACAGTTCAGGTAGCTGGTTGAGCCTGTGAGGAATAGCCAAGCGAACCAAGTTCATCTATTTGAAACCTAAGTAGCATAAATACAAATTTGCATTAAAGGGTTGGGTCACTATATTCAATTGCTCTGTTGAAATAGCAAGTAGCTGGTTGATCTGTGAGATCCCATACGCTGAATAAGGTACCTGCTTCTAGCGAAAACCCAAATTTCCAAAATGGTTTCCACCTATAAAGGACGTGAACCTTGCCCAATCAGTTCAATTACACGATATTTTGGGTAGAAATCAGACAACATCAGCGGAAAATTGAAAAAATGGAAGGAAATAAACAAATGAAAACTGGCGATTTGTTTAATAAACGGATTGACATGTCCAAAATAAATCTAGACGATGTAAAACCAAGAATTAACCAAAAATTCTGCAAATCTTTTCAAATAAAAAAATTTATTTACAACGAATTGAAATTGGAGCAATTTATCAAGTCCGATGAAGATGCATATCCATATCACTGAATTTCTAAATGGTCCCCTCGTAAGGCAATTCATGTGCGAATTATCGCCTATTTTGTTAGCGGCTGAAGAGAATGCTGCTGCCATACCAAATGATGGAAGCGAAGAAAGATGAAATTCCAAAGGAAGTAATCCAAACTGAAATTCGAAAATCTATATCACACCCTGGATCCAGAAAACAAGAAGACATGGTGAATGGCCAAAAGGAACCATTAGTACCACCTACCACTTTCGCTTCTATCCTTAAACCACAGGGACACGGCATTGAAAAGGATGTGAAATTAATTGAGAAGGATAGTAAGCTTTGCGAAAAACATGATAAATCTGCATCACTTTCTCGGTCCCCTAATAGCCAAATTAGTGGTGAGGGAAGAAGCACAAAAGTAGAACAAAGGCAACACTTAACCTCCAGCACTTTAAGCACCAACGATCAACAGTCAGATAAGGAAAATAATAAAAATTCCATCAACATTGAAAATCAAGTACCTAAACAGGCCAAGTCTGTATCAAACAATAATGAAATTGATAAGAACAAATCAAGCAAGCATTCTGCGGATTGTCCTTCACAATCCCGTGATAAAGAACGTATGTATAGTTCAAAATTCACTTCAGATGTGAAATCATGTTCTAAGCCAGTAGAACATACTGAAAAATTAAGTGCTACCAACATCCAATATCCAGAAAGTCACAGTTGTGAGCGTGGCCAAAAGTTTCACAAAGAGACAGAGAATGTTAGTTCACAAGAACAACATCCGTCTACACCAGTTCGAAAATTTTTGTTTGAAAATTGTGCAAAAATGAACGAATTTTTAAATCATTGGAATAAAACTCCTGAAAAGGAAACAATTCACTTCTCAAAAAAATTCATATATCCTGATGAAAAAATATTACCAACGGCGTTGCAGAAGCAGTAAACACCACTTTGCCTTCGCATACGAAATCAAGTTCAAAGCCAGTAGAAAATCATTCACAAAAATTAAGTGTTTGTGGTGCTAATAACAGCAAACATCCAGAAAGTCAGAGTTGTGAACGTGGTAACGATGATAACACAGGTGTGGTGACATGCGGCGTTGGCGATTTTGCAAACATTTGTATTTATTCCCCCAACAGAAGGATGCAAATGTCAGTTCACAGGATCAACGGCCTTCAACACCATTTCGAGAATTTTTATCACAACATTGTGCAGAAATGGACGAATTTTTGTGTCAAAGGAATGAAGCACCCGATAAACAAACAATTCTACTGTCAAGCAAATTTGTATATCCCGATGCAATAAAAATTGAAAAACAAACCACTACCACTTTCTCGTCACATAAGAAATCATGTTCTAAGCCGGCAGAAAATCTACCAAAGGGATTAAGTGCTAGTGATGCTAGCAACAGTGAACATCCAGAAAGTCAGAGCTTAGCACGTGGTTGCGATGAAGACGTCCGGCCTAAACGGTTTCGCAAATAGTTATAAGAATTCACCCCAACAGTGTAATCAAGACACAAACGCTAACTTACAGAATCATTGTCCTCGTACACCATTTCGAGAATTTTTGTTGGAACAATGTGCAGAAATAGACGACTTTTTAAAGTGCAGAAGACGACCAGACGATTACTACGTACTGAAAACACCAGAGAAATTGAAAAATATCGCCTGTACTGAAGGTCCAGTTGGCACCACTGTGTTGCCGTCTTCATCTGTCTCAACATCAGATCAAAAAGTAACATCATCTGATGCGGCCGTCAAAACAATAGCACAGATGAAGGCTGCCACTAAACGTTCACACTCGACAATGATTAATGAGAGCAAAAAGTCGAAAAATAATTCCTATGGCAAGGATGAACAAAAGCCAACTAAGAAGAACCAAACAAAAGTAAAGAAATCTTCATTGAAACACAGTTCAGACAAAGACTCCTCAAGGAAGCCAGAAGCTGAATCCTGTAAAAAGAAAACCCACAAGACGTACAGCGAAGCAATCAAAGAACGTATGATGGAACTGTTTGGTTGTTGTAGTAGCAATGAAGAAGATTGCCGTGTAGATGAAGACTCTTCGAAGAAGCCAGGAGCTGAATAAAAAAATGAGGCCCACGAGCAGGCCACCAGCGTAATTATCAAACTTGAGTTGTACCTTTTTGTCAGCATCAGTAGCGATGAAGAAGAATGCTGTTCAGTACAGCCTACTGCGAGAGATTCAGAAACTGTAAAGAATAACCACAACAGAGACATGAGCACCCTTGAGGCTGATCTTTCTATCAGTAGTGATGAAGAAGATATCTAAAATATACTAGGCAAAGAAGACTAAGTTTCTAAAACAAAAATAATGGTAGCGGACGACGTTCACGAGGAGTTTAATTTTAGACGAAATGTATTATTGTATAAGTTTTGTATTAAATATCATGACAATGTTTTTATTTTTTATTAAAAATTTATATAAAAATTAATAATTTTGTAAGTTTAAGTTTAAATTATAATAAATTTAATATAAAATTATTTTCTTATTCAATTTAATTCTTAAATTCTTTATTTGTAATATTAAGCAAATCATCATAGAAATCATAATTAAAATGAAAATTAAAAATGTATTCAATGCTTTAATTTAATTAGCGGGGTAAGGGGAAGGGAAAGTTTATTTGAAATATTCTTCCACTCACAATTAAAAATTCTTTGTTTCAATTTAAAAATATTTAACAATTATTTTGATACGAATTATTATTAAATTTGTTGAAAAGAATTCTCTTAATTTTGATTTGAAAAAGTTCTTCATTTTTACTCATTTTCTTTCGATTTTATTTAAAATAGAACGGCTGTCTTGTACTTTTTACTTGCTTTGTGGTCTGTTACAAATGTACGGTATGTTAAGTTCACAGGCAAATTCGTTCGGTGGCCTATTGTGTTACAAAGTTGTAAAGTAATTAAAATCAATAAAAAACTGAGTCAAATTGTTTTTTACGTAAAGCATAAAATATGTTAAAAAGGATTGATATTTGCCAAAAACTTTGAGGAATTGACGCATTGTTTTAAAAGCATGCATGCTCTGCAAAGGAAAAAATTGAAGAAAGCCGTCTGACACAACTGTAATTCAATCTATAGTTAGCTTGTTTGTTTGGCAAAATCTAAGGTTATGCAAAGGAAGCCAAAAATATGGAAACTTTTGCCAAAAAAAATGGATTGGAAAACAGTGTTGTAAAGTAATTAAAATCAATAACAAACTGAATCAGATTGTTTCTTACATAAATCATAGAAAATGTTAAAAAAGGATTAAGATTCGCCAAAAACTATATGAGGAATTATCCCTTTATTTAAAGGCTACCTGTCTGTACATGTATGCTCTGTCAAATTACACCCCAGATATGTAGACTCACATGAGCATAAAATCACATGACAAAGTTTCAAGCAGTAACAGTTCAGCATTGTGACAAAAAATTTTTTTTGCGATTTCAACTATATTTTCTTGAAATTTTTAAAAAGTTCATAATGGGTCGGGAAACCATTTTCAAAAAGAATTTGAGGCGACATATTGCACGCATGAGATTTTATCAATTTATGCAGATGAAGATGAAGAAACAACAACAGAGAGAACAAACCAAACAAGGGGAACTACAACCACATCCGGCTGATAGCAACAGTAATGATAATGCCATGTTCGCACGAGCCTTCGAATTACTTCGCTCTCTTTTTTAATTACTTATATGAATTATAATGTTCACACGGCAACCTTGTAATTCATTTGACAGTTCTTCTTTTTATTGTCTTTTTAAATTCTTTTAAATTGTGCTGTGTATCGGTCTACATTTGTATATTAATTTTTGTTTATTTATAATGGAAAAGAGAGGTAAGTAATTTTTTTTTAAATAAATGTATTAATTTTAAAATTTAAATTTTTAGTAAATGGAAAAGCTCCCAGCAAATGGGACAACTGTAGCGAGCGGGCATTGTTGGAGGTGTGGAGGGATAAAATGAGCGAGCTGGAAACCAAAGGCTATAGGTATAGTCTTGTGGATTTGAAAGTGAAAATGCACAATATGACTGCGCGGTATCGGTAAGTATTTATTAAGACTAGTTTATATAGTGGTCGAAAATTTTTTTTACAGAAAAGAAAAATAGAAAGTTGGGACAAAAGTTGGTTCACCTTCTAGTTGGGAGCTGTATAATGAGGTACAAGGGTTGTTGGCTCCGTACAAAAGTTACCACAGTTTGGTAGTCGACAACATAAATAGTAAGTAATAAATGTATAATTATCGAGTTTTTATTATTTATTAAAATACATTTTTCAGATATTTATTCATCAATCAGCACAAATACCGTCTCCATATCTTCACCATCAGCACCTATACCTTCAACGTCATCACCATCACCGTCCATGAATACAACCTCATCACCCATGCCTGCTGTTCCATCACCATCCGCTATGGGCTCGGCTTCATCTCCAGGTATACCAACGACGTCGACCGCTGCAAGGAAAAAACTGAAACTTTAGAAAGATGTTTCAAAAATATGGAGAAACAAATGGAAAAAATTCATGCAGACATAAAAAAACCTCAGAAATGACATTAGCTATCGAGGAAGAAAAAAGGATATTTTTAAGGCATATGTCGAAAGGGAAGCCGAAGTTCAAGAAGCCCTTCTTGCGTTTTTAAAAAGAGATTAATGTATTTATATTTTAGTTTAGTCTTTTTTGTTTTTGTTTGTTTATATTAGTGTCTAAGTATTATTAGTATATAATTATTATTGGTATATAAGTTTTACTTGAATTTGTTTTTGTTTGTTTATATTGGTATTAGTATTGCTAGTATATAATAGACGTGTGCATAAGACACCTTTCTAGCTTACCCTTCACTAAATGCAATACTGAATTGTTCTCTTTTTTGTTGGTCTTGATTATACGAGTACACTGAAATGTGTATTTCTCTTTTATTCAAAGTATACAACAGCACTTATTTATCTGTGAAGTAATGGAGATATGCTTTGTGTTGTAAGAGCATATTTCACTACTGAAACTAAATTTTCAGTATTGTCAAATGAATTTCAGTAGTGTCAACGTTGAAAAATATGCGTACATAAGTGTTTCTATACATTCTTTGCTTCTGCCATGAACTCTTCCAACAACAATCTCTCTTCAAATTGCTATGTTAATATTCGTGTATGTGTGTGTGCTATGTGTGTAAAAAGCCGAAGATGTTCGGCCCCCGGGGCTATTGGTGCCGACGTCTGCTATTGAATAAATGCGCTTTCTTTATTCTGAAAAAACATTTTTTCTTTCCCACTTACTTCAAAAAGAAATGCACGTTGTGACACTATGAAGTGTACAATATTTTTGCTGTACTCTTCACACAACTCTCGTTTTTATTGGTATACAATGGTTTATGAGTGCAGTTGTTTTTTTGTTCTCTATCTATGCTTCACTCTTATCTATATTTGCAGCTACAGTAAATATTCGCTCATGAGAAAAGTACAATACTGTACAATTTTTAATGTCTTGTGCACACATTTAGTATATAAGTTTATCTGTAATGGAATTTGTTTTTTGTTATTTTTTTTATCGAAATGAATTTTGAAAAAGGCCTTATATGTAATTTTTAATTTTTTTTTTAAATAAATGATGCCTCAAACTAAATATATATGAATAAAATATGATCTCACAGTACCTTTATACTAAATATACATGCATTTAAAATATGATTTTTTGTAAATAAAACGTACATAAATAATTAGGAATTGCTTGTCTTATTATTTCTGGATTTTGTCTACTGGTTTAGTCTGTAAGTGAAACAATGTAATCGGGATAAGATCGGTTTGCTTCCACTGCCTGCAAAGTTTCCAACCATTTTTCATTTATCGAATCATTATTTTCATTAAGAAAATTGTGAAGAGCACATGACAAAATGATAACATTGGCATTTCTTAAAGCATTGTCTATACCTTTTCCAATGCGTCTAAAATGAGCTTTTAGATGTCCAAAAGCATTCTCAACCACTCTACGGGATTTGGATAAATCGTAGTTGAAACATTTTTGCTGATGGCTTTGCAACAATTGATAAGGGTAAGGTTTCATTAGTTTATCAATTAACTTAAATGCTGAATCGCCAATTATAACTAGTGGAACATTCACACCAGAAATTTGTTTGCTCAAATCGTGCAAAAGGTTGCACTGATCGAATTGTTGCTTTAAGCCGGATCCTTCTAATATTTGTGAATCATTGCAACGCCCTGGACTACCACAATTGACATAAATAAAACGGCATCTGAAAATAATAAAAAAGCATATACAAATAACAAAGGGATAAAAATATTTCAATGAATCTTTTTACCTAGCGTCCACCAAAGCTAGTAGTACAATTGAATACCATCCTTTATAATTGTAATAGTCTGTTGCATCTTCTTGGGACGGGTTGATTTCAATGTGACAACAGTCTACAAATAATTTACAATAACATATATAAACCATAAATAATTTTTCAAAAAGAGAATTTTTATTAAGTTACCAAGAGCTCCTATACATTGAGGAAATCCAAGTGTTTCAAATTCTTGAGTTATTTTGTCAATGTTTTCTCTTGTCAATGGAAAGCTGTTTAAATACATTGAAGCCAAAACTCTCCACACCAGGTCACAAAAACTTAGAAGAATTTCGCATACAGTTGAATTTCCGACACCACGATATTCTGCGGATGAACCCAGGGCATATAAATCTATTGCAACTCTCTTTTCTAATGGTATTGCTTCACGCATATTAGTATTATTTTTCGCAGTTCCTGCAATAGTTCACATAATTTGTAAAATGTCCCTCGGTTCATATAAAATTGTTTTTAAAAAATATGTCATCTGCTCGCTGGCAGTCTATCTCCCAAAAGGATCGAGTACGTTCCTAAAAATAATAGTATGTATAAATACTTGAATTTTTCATAGTATTTAAAATATACTTGTAGTTTATACAAATAACTTACTTTTTGCGAGATCACCATTTCCGGGCTTATTAATAATTTTAAGTTACAAAGTTCGTGCACAGTCTTCAAAAGCTGCAAATATTTTTCCTGTAGATTCAACAGGTTTTCTACACATATTTGATTCCTCCACTAATTTTGCGAAAAACTTTCTTCTAAATAATACTTTTTTTAAAATATTTTGTTTGGACTCTTCCATTTTTGTTTATTGTTTGCAAAATTTATTTGTTTAAATTTATTGTGCTTTGACAGCTGGTGATGGCAAAAATACGATAAAATTTAGAGCTTACATTGGTTTTTAAGTAATTTAGAGGGTAATAGAAATTGGATTACAAACAATTTATGTAATTTTCTCTCAAAATTTTGTATGAAGAATTACGTAATTTAGCACATAATTGGGTGTTAAATTACAAATGAGAGAGCGAATTACGAAAAATTGCTGCCGTGCAAACATAGCATAAGCAAAAAAGAAATGAAAGACTGTTTGTAGTTCCAATTCTTTGGTTTGTTCTCTCTGTGGCTGTTTCTTCATCTTCATCTGCCATTGATAAAATCTCATGCGTGCAATATGTCGCCTCAAATTCTTTTTGAAAATGGTTTCTCGTCTGGCGTACATTTATGTGCATTTTTCATTGCATTCGTGATGAGTTTTTCCGTCAGCTGCAATTTTGTACAGGTTTTTCCCATAACTCCTGCATTTGCCTTGGTAACGTTAGACGGTGCCCAAACAACACGTATGGTGCACTAAGTTTTGATGGCTTGACCTTATGTAATGGATCCTTCACAGGGCTGCTTCTAATATTTCTGGATGGTACGGGTGCCATTATGAACTTTAAAAATTTCAAGAAAATATAGCTGAAATCGAAAAAAATGTTTGTCACAATGCTGAATTGTTACTGCTTGAAAATTTGTTGTGTTTTTTTGCTCATGTGTGTCTACATATCTGAGGTGTCATTTGACAGAGCATGCATGTACAGACAGGTAGCCTTTAAATAAAGGGATATTTCCTCATATAGTTTTTGGCGAATCTCAACCCTTTCTTAACCTTTTCTATGATTTCTGTAACAAATAATCTGGGCCGAAATCGCGGCACTCGTGATCGAATGAGCATTCGTATCGAGTAAAATTTCGTTTCGTATCGAATAACCATATTACGGCATTCGATAACTATCGAATCGAAATTTGCAAAAAGATTGTAAAAGATTTTTTGTTTAGTAATAGAACACGAACAAATGTAAAAATAAATAATGGTAAGGAAAAAAGTAAAATTTTTAAAAACATAAATATTTCTTATATAAATTGATTTTGTCTTCTAGCAAGATGGATCCTTTGTTTTTATTTTATTTATCTTCATCTGATCAAGAAGACGAAGGCCATGTCATGTGTACCAGAAGAATAATGAGACGCAAAACTAATACTTTATCATTGTCCGATAATGCGTATGAAAGAAAAAAATTACTTTTAAGAATATTTCTTGTAAAAATCAATACTTCTAGGTTTCGAAAACGATTTAGATTGATGAAGGAAGCTTTCAATTTTGTGTTGTCTTAGATCACTTTATCAACTTACATGTCAACCGCAGTGTCATCAAAACTCCAACCTACAGCTACACTTTCGCTTTTAGCTGGCGGAAGTTTCCAATACATTGTTGGAAATGACTATCTGGTAGGCATGTGCCAGACCACAGTATGCAAATATGTAAACAACTGCATAAAAGAACTGGAGGCTAAACTCTGACCGGAACTTATTAAATTCGAGCCTCAAAACTCATATCAATGTATGAACGCATTCACAACAAAATATCAGATTCCAGGAGGTTTGCAATAGTGTAATTTTGTAATATGGTGAATTAGTGTTTAATAATAGTAATAGGTTGTGTAGATGGCACACACGTTGGTTTACAGGGATGTAATATGTCGATCCAAATTCTTTTTGAAAATGGTTTCCCGACTAAGTATCTGCAAATCGTCTGGCGTACATTTGTGTGCATTTTTCATTGCATTCGTGATGACTTTTTCCGTCAGCTGCAGTTTTGCACAGGCTTTGCTTAAAACTCCTGTTTTTGTCTTACTTAACCCTTGGTGGTGTACAAACAGCACATATTGTACACTAAGTTTTGATGGCTGAACCTTATGTAATGGATCCTGCTTTAATGGGCTACTTCTAATATTTCTGGATGGTATAGGTGCCATTGTGAACTTTTTAAAAATTTCAAGAAAATGTAGTTGAAATCGCAAAAAAATTTTGTCAGTGCTGAACTGTTAGCGCTTGAAAAATTCTTATGTGCTTTTATGCTCATGTGAGTCTACCTATCTGGGGTGTCATTTGACAGAGAATGCATGTACAGACAGGTACCCTTTAAAGAAAGGGATAATTCCTCATATAGTTTTTGGCAAATTTCAATCCTTTTTTAAACTTTTTTATGATTTTCTGTAACAAACAATCTGACTCAGTTTGGTTATTGATTTTAATTACTTTACAACGCTGTTTATATAACGAATTTATTATTGTCGAAAGTTTCCATATTTTTTAACTACCTTTGCGTAACCTTGGGTTTTGCCAAACAAACAGGTACAGTTGTGTGAGACGGCTTTCTTCAATTTTGTCCATATTAACCCTGCGAAGTAAATCTCCATCCTCCATATTAAAAGTTTCTAAAACTGTGTTCGACAGATTGATAAATACCAAATTGGAAAACTTATTTAGAAAACTTTCAAGACTTAGCTTTAAAAACGAGAGTAATTTAAAAAATATTAGCAATGTTCTCAGCTTAGGAATATTAAAGATTCGTTTAGAACACAAGATGACTTATTTAAGATATTTATTTACAAGGGCGGTCAAGCCCAAAACTTTTTCTATTTCCTAACTGTAACATCGCAGCTACAAACAATCTACCAGTTTGCTACGGCCAAATTTTAAAGAAGCTGTGGCATGTAATTTGCGATTTTGTCAGCAAATTAAGTGGTCTGGGGTCTAATTCTAGACCTGGGCATGGTGGCAAATGTGCCATTAAGAGAACTGTCAAGTTCCATACGAAGCTTGGCGTGGTTCGAATTCCAAATTAAAGGATCATGACAAAGGGACTTACCTCATACTTGGTAACACAATGGACCATGGCTAGGTACCCGTTAACCTAACCTAATCTGGACTTAACATTTCGTACATCTGTAACACACTACAACGCAAGTAAAAAGTACAAACCTGCCGTTCTATTTTAAATAAAATCTAAAGAAAATGAATAAAAATGAAGACCTTTTTCAAATCTAAATTAAGAGAATTCTTTTCAACAAATTTAATAATAATACGTATCAAAATAATTGTTAAATATTTTTAAATTGTTTGCTTAAGTTAAAAGTTTGAATTCTATTTCAATTGAAAGCAAATTGATACAAAATGAAAAGCGATTAAGATTTTACCCGGACTAAGTTGAAGTTGTCGTAGTCTAGTAGGTAGTGTGTTGGCTAATTAGACGTAAGGCCTGGGTTCAAACCCCAGGTCACACAACAAAACGAAATACAAAAAGTATTTCTCGGCGACTTCCTCTCAGCAGATTTCTGGCAAAAAACCTGAGAGTAAATAAAATTGCCATGAAAAGCTTTTCAAAAATCTATCGTTCGGAATCGATTTCAAACTGTAGGTACCGCCGCTCATGTATAAAATTAACACACACGACATGAGTGGTGTGAGAAACTAGGTCGTAATCCTGACTGAAGGGATGTAATGACCTATTATGTATGTATGTATGTAAGTAGGATGATCGTAACTAACTTTACATAATTCCCAAAGTAATCTGTTACTGATTTCCGGTAAGTTGTAATTACTATCTCTTTATATTTTGAAAATTGTTTAAAATAAATAATGAAATAACTTATTTAATGGATTACATATGTATATAATGTAAGTAGATACATACAATATACAACAAAGTAATCGAATATTTAAGGGCAAGTAAATAATGATTTCTTCTGTGAATACTAGTAGTCGTCAGTGTCGTCCATTGAAACAAACAATTTTTTAGTTCTGAGTGGAAGAATATTTCAAATAAAACTTTCCTTTCCCTTACCCCGTCAATTAAATTAAAGCATTGAATACATTTTTAATTCTCATTTTAATTACGATTTCTATGTATTTGCTTAATATTACATTTAAAATTGATTACAAATAAAGAATTGAAGAATTAAATTGAATAAAAAAATAATTTTATATTAAATTTATTATAATTTAAACTTAAACTTACAAAATTATTCATTTTTACATCAATTTTTAATAAAAATTAAAAACATTGTCATGCGATATTTAATATAAAACTTATACAAATTATGACTGCAAGTAATAAATATTTTTTTCTAAAATTAAACTCCTCGTGAACGTCGTCCCATACCATTATTCTTGTTTTAGCAAATTTATCTCCTTTACGGCGAATATGTTAGACACCTTCTTCATCACTACTGATAGAAAGGTCAGCCTCAGGGTGGTAATTTTTCTGTTGTGGATATTCCTTACAGTTTCTGAATTTCTAGCAGAAGGCTGTACTGAACTGCATTCTTCTTCATTGCTACTGATGCTGAGAAATAGGTCCAACTCAAGTTTGTTAATTACGCTGGTGGTCTGCTTGTGGGCCCCATTTTCTTCTGATTCAGCTTCTGACTTCTTCGAAGAGTCTTCATCTACACGGCATTCTTCTTTATCGCTACTACAACTACCAAACAGTTCCAGCATACGTTCTCTCTTTGCTTTGCTGTACTTCTTGTGGGTTCCTTTTTACCTAACTCAGCTTCTGGCTTCCTTGAGGAGTCTTTGTCTGAACTGCGTTTCAATGAAGATTTCTTTGCCTTTTTTCGTTCTTCTTAATTGGCTTTTGTTCATCCTTGCCGGAGGAATTATTTTTCGACTTTTTGCTCTCATTAATCATTGTCGAGCGTGAACGTTTACTGGCAGCTTTCATCTCGGCTATTATTTTGACGGCCTCATCAGATTTTGTTTCTTTTTGATCTGATGTTGAGACAGATGGAGACGGCAACACAGTGGTGGCAACTTGACCTTCAGCAGAGGCGATAATATTTTTCAATTTCTCTGGTGTTTTAAGTACGTAGAAATCGTCTGGTCGTCTTCTGCACTTTAAAAATTAGTCTATTTCTGCCCATTGTTCCAACAAAAATTCTCGAAATGTTGTACGAGGACATTGATTCTGTAAGTCAGCGTGTGTCTTGATTACACTGTTGGGGTGAATTCTTATAACTATTTGCGATACCGATTTGGCCGGATGTCTTCATTCGGGAATCATCATCGCAACCACGTTCTAAGCTCTGACTTTCTGGATGATCACTGTTGCTAGCATCATTAACACTTAATCTCTGTGGTGGATTTTCTGTCGGCTTAGAACATGATTTCCTATGTGATGAGAAAGTGGTAGTGGTTTGTTTTTCAGTTATTGTTGCATCGGGATATACAAATTTGTTTGACAGTAGAATTGTTTGTTTATCGGATGCTTCAGTCCATTGATACAAAAATTCGTCCATTTCTGGTAAAAATTCTCGAAATAGTGTTGAAGACCGTTGATCCTGTGAACTAGCATTTGCATCCTTGTGGTGGGGGGAATAAATACAAATATTTGCGAAATCGCCAACGCCGCATGTCACCGCACCTGTGTTATCATCGTTACCACGTTCACAACTTTGACTTTCTGGATGTTTGCTGTTATTAGGACCACAAACACTTAATTTTTGTGAATGATTTCCTACATACTTAGAACGTGATTTCACATCTGAAGTAAATTTTGAGCTATACATACGTTCTTTATCACGGGATTTTGAAGAACAATCCGCAGAACGCTTGTTTGATTTGTTCTTATCAATTTGATTATTATTTGATACAGACTTGTCCAGTTTAGTTACTTGATTTTCAATGTTGATTGAATTTTCCTTATCTGGCTGTTGATTGTTGGTGCTTAAAGTGCTGGTGGTTAAGTGTTGCTTTTGTTCTACTTTTGTGCTGCTTCCCTCACCACTAATTTGGCTATTAGGGGACCGACATTTATCATGTCTTTCGCAAAGCTTAATATCCTTCTCAATTAGTTTCACATCCTTTTCAATGCCGTGTCCCTGTGGTTTAAGGATGGAAGCGAAAGTGGTATGTGGTGCTAATGGTTCCTTTTCGCCATTCACCATGTCTTCTTGTTTTCTGGATCCAGGGTGTGATATAGATTTTCGAATTTCAGTTTGGATTACTTCCTTTGGAATTTCATCTTTCTTCGCTTCCATAGAATCATTTGGTATGGCAGCAGCATTCTCTTCAGCCGCTAACAAAATAGGCCATAATTCGCACATGAATTGCCTTACGAGGGGACCATTTATTTAAATTCAGTGATATAGATATGCATCTTCATCGGACTGATAAATTGCTCCAATTTCAATTCATTGTAAATAAATTTTTTTATTTGAAAAGATTTGCAGAATTTTTGGTTAATTCTTGGTTTTACATCGTCTAGATTTACTTTGGACATGTCAATCCGTTTATTAAACAAATCGCCAGTTTTCATTTGTTTATTCCCTTCCATTTTTTCAATTTTCCGCTGATGTTGTCTGATGTGTACCGAAAATATCGTGTAATTGAACTTATTGGGCAAGGTTTACGTCTTTTATAGGTGGAAACCATTTTGGAAATTTGGGTTTTCGCTAGAAGCACGTACCTTATTCAGCGTATGGGATCTCACAGATCAACCAGCTACTTGCTATTTCAACAGAGCAATTGAATATAGCGACCCAACCCTTTAATGCAAATTTGTATTTATGCTACACAGGTAACAAATAGGTGAGCTTGGTTCTCCTGGGTATTCCTCACAGGCGCAACCAGCTACCTGTACTGTCTGTAACCATCAATTTCAACCAATGGCTGTTGTTTTTCCTTCTTAGTATTAAAAAAAACATCTTAATTTATTAACTTGAATTTCAATAACAATTCCTCATGGGCTGTCGTAAAAAATATTTTTATATCCTTCATTAACGTGATCAGATCATCAAATCAATCAAATCAAATTTTTTGGAAATTTGATGTCTTAACGTTAACTTTTTCGGTTGAAAAATCTCGTTACGAATGGTAAAGCCATAAATGCTAGGTTAGGTTAGAGGACGTGTACTTGTCAACTATGACAACATGTTTATATTTATAGAGATTTCGCATTCCACCGTATATGCGTTCGGTGGTACATTCATCAGACTGTTCACCCTGCGATATAAGAGGCAAGACAAAGCTGGCAACGGAGGCAGTAAAAATTCAGTCAGCCTTGTGTGATAACACGTTGCGTGTGAAGAGAATAATCGTGATTTGAAGATCTCCGTTATAAAGCGCTGTCGAACAATGGTTAGTGTTTACGCAGAAGAGTATAAAGAAAAATAGCAAAAAAAGCAAATTATTGTCGTTTACATCAAGTTGTGAACAGTGGCACACACAATTGTACGAACAATAAAGAATTTTAATTATTACTAAACACGAATTTATTTTTTTTTTATTTGTAATCTACGAACTCATATTTTAAACGTTTTTAAAAGGTATGATGAATTTTATAAAGTTTGATTATTAAATTTACTCTAAATTCGTATTCGTATTTGAAAATGTTCACTTCCATTTCTGCTGAAGTACAGAGACTGCACGAACTAATTATTAATATAAATATTTTATATTTGTCTCAAACACCTGTCAACAAATTTTTGAAATTGGAAACTTATGTTAGTCGCATTTTATGATAGTATTTGCCTGGAATATAAAGCGTTTATAAGACAGAAATTTTAAAATAAGAAAACGCTTCATGAAAATAAGGTACGAAGGTGGCGTGAAAGGAAAGTTCAGATAAACAAGATTGAAAGTTATGGAATATTTCATGGAAACATGCACAACAGCAGTACTAGCCGTGAGAATGGCAATGACAATGGCATTATGTAAATGTCAAATTTGAAATATGTTCTCAATTTTTTTACTTTACATTGTTGTGTGCTTGCACAGATATAGTGTGTCTGAAACATAAACTTATAAAAATAATACTGAAGAAAAGAATATAAAATGCTAATGATATTATTACAGTAATACCTCGATTTAAGTCGCGATTGGTTCCAAAAAATGACATGGTAACTAGAAACGATGTTAATTGAATATTATATTGGAAATGCTTATTACAAAGTAGTATCCTTTTGAAAGTAGATTAAGAAATTTATTTAATTAGGATTACGACCTAGCTTCTCACAACACTTAATTGTGTGATGTCACCGCAGTCTAGTATGTAGTGTGTTGGCTTATTAGACGTAAGGCCACGGTTCATATTCCAGGTCAGACATCAAAAGGAAATATGAACAAATATTTCTTCGGCGACTTACTCTCCGCAGATTTCTGGCAAAAACTCTGAGAGTAAATAAAATTGCCATGAAAAGTTTCTCAAAAATCTGTCATTCGGAGTGGACTTTAAACTGTAGGTCCTTCCACTCATGTATAAAATTAACACACAACATGAGTATGTAATTATGTAATTTTATACACGAGTGGCGGGACTTACAGTTTAGGCTTGACTCCGAACGACATATCTTTTTTGAGATACTTTTCCAGAGTTTTGCCAACAATCTACTGAGAGGAAATCCCCGAAAAATATTTTTCTTGTATTTCGTTTTGTTTCAGATTTCTGACCTGGGATTTGAATAATGCCCTCAAGCCAACACACTACCTATTGCGACTATTGCCACTTCGTCTTCAAATATCACACTTCGTTTTATTTAAACATAAATATAGTAGGAGTAAAGACTCGATATTAAAGTTTACAAAATTTTTTTGTGAAAATAAAGCTCTGCAAATGCTTTCAGTGTATCCTGAACCAATTTTGCTTTGTACAATATTATCTTGCCTTTTCTTATGGCCCATTTTATTTTCACTATCAATGCATGGTTCAAATTGATCATTTGTTGACTGTAGAGTGCTGTATTAACGGTTTCAACAGGTTCCACCAGACAAACAGCATTGCCTACATGCTGAGTCGATCTGGTTTTGCTGGCGAAGTCGATGGTTGTTGGATCTTGAAAACAAATCAATCAACAAATCATCGACAGTAACAATTTGATGCAACACTGATTTTCTATCGTGTTTTTGAAACAAAATTTTACAAGTGATTTTTCGTTTTTCCATCTGTCTGTCATTTAATTCGTGTGGTGCTCAGGCGTTTTTGCCATTTGCTTCTGACTCAAAGTGTCATCTTCATCCAATATTGTTTGCAATTCGGCGTCTTCAAAGTTTTTTGGTTGGCTTTCATAGAACATGATTACCACATACCTCGACAAGCATTCGATACGACTTTCCAACTCTTTTTTCAAGGCTTCTGGTTCAAAATTCGCTGTTTCTAACACGATGAAGAAATTCGATGTTTTTTGTTCAGTGAATACACTAAATATTTTTGACAGATGAAATCGTATTAATAATACAAAAAACACCTATTTTTTGTAATTAGTATGACCAACTATTTATAAAACGGAATTGAATAATTTTCTGGCATCTGGTTTATTTATTTAATTTGAATACAAGTGAATTGCATTTACCCGTCAAGAAAAATTTTGAAATAAGTCTGGAAGTCTGTGGGATTCTGAAAAGTTATGTGTATGTATATCATTCAAGTATATAGTATGCGTACACATATGTTTTTTTTGACACCCTTGGTTAATAAAATGAAATTTTACAAAAAAGAAACTTATGACATGAAATTTTTATTACTGTTTTGTTTTGCTTATTACCTGTAAACGACTGGTGTAATAAATTAAAATTCATGTTTTAAATAAAAGTCAACAACGAACCCAGTGATCATATGTTTTTATAAAGTAAGTTTTTGTATACAGTGATGTTAAATACTGTTACGTTTTTACCTTAAAAAACAATTAAAATATAAGCTCGTAGATTGCAAATAAAAATAAACTTAATAAATATGTAGACACTATGAAGTAGTCCTTAAACATGAGAGTAAAGTTAACCTCCATGGATCTGGTGGAAAGCAGTACGTTTGGCGTAAAACAAATACTGAGTTTTGGTCCAACAATACTCAGCCATTTTTCAAGCATGGGATAGTTTCCGATGTGTTTCCAGTACAAGAGTAGGGTATGTTCACTATATATACAGTAAAATGGATAAATATTTATGAAAAAATAACCTATTACATACATACCTATTAAATACATTTAACTGCAAAAATTTAAATATTAATAAGACAATAACAACAAAAATAATAAACAAATAACCTCATGATGCGGGCTTCTTGGGAACGATTGCTGTAGACTGTCTAATGGTGAAGGTATGGCACTGGCCATTTTATAGTCACCTAGCAGCAACTCGTTTCCTTGCCGTTCGCATCTTGAGGTAGGGCGTTTGATTTTCAATTGTTCCTTATCGTGATTGCGGGTCGCTTTCGCATCGATTTTTGTAACGTGCGTGGGCTGAGGGCAAATTTTTTCTCTGCCTATGCTCACATTTGTGTCCATAGGCCGGATGTTTTCGCCTTATGTGAAACCCAGGTATCAGGGTATGCTGATCCACAGGATTTTCATATCCCTGGATATCACCTACTATCCCTTTTTAATTTTCATCGGGGTCTTGCTATGTACATTCGCAATGAAGTTGTGTACCAGTGCCAGCAATCAATTGGTATGTATGATGCAGAATTTAACTGTCTTTGGGTTAAGTTCAAAATCACTTCGGGTTTCTTTATAGAAGTCCAAACGCGAAAGAGAGGTTACCATATCTGGCTTCGACTCTCTTTCTGACTCCATAACTATGATCCTGGAGGATTATCCGAACAGTGAAATTGTTGTTGCTGGTGATTTCAATGTTCATAATTCATCCTGGCTTCACCACTCAAGCCGCACGACTCCTGAAGGCCAATACGTTGAGTTGTTTGCCGCGCATAATCACCTTGCTCAACTAGTGAATGAACCAACACATATATCGTGTGTTGATGGGCACCAAAATAATACACTCGACCTTTTTCTTACTTCACACCCTGATAAGTATGAAGTTAAGGTCTTAGCACCCCTCGGTAATTCAGATCATTGTACCATCTCTGCCTCTTTTCCGTTCTCTGGACTTCGTGAGTTTTCACCTACGGCTACGAAACGCTCTGTTTTTAACTACGGGAAAGCACGTTGGGATGAACTCAACAATTTTTTCCGGCACTTTAATTGGAAACTTTGTTTCCTTGACTCAAACGTCGATGCCACAGCAGAGATGGTAGTGAATATAATTAAAACTGCGATGAATACTTTTATTCCTTACAAAAAGATATCGATCAAATCAAGAGATAAATCTTGGTTTAATCAGACTTGCAGACTAGCAGTCAGATCCAGAGAGGAAGCATTCAGTAATTGGCGTAACGACAATTGTGCGCATACTGATTTGCTACGCAAGCAGGCGAGATCCTCGTATGCCGCTGTACTGAGACGCGAAAAAGCTTTGTACGAGCAGCGTCTTGGTACTAAAGTTCTTTCTTTCCCTCGGGGGGAGGTGGGGTTAGAGCTTTTGGTCATTTGTTAAAAGTTTGCGGAATAATGCTAGTGACAAAACATTTACTGACCCGATTGAGAAGGCGAACCTTTTAGCTGGATTGTTTGCAGGTAACTCACACCTGCCGGCGAGCACTCAACCACTACCCGAACTTGAAAGAGTATCAGTGACTATGCCTAGTATATTCTTTTCGAGTGGTTAAGAGGGTTCTTGCGGATCTCAACGTAAACAAGTCTTCTGGGCCGGATGGTATACCAGCACTGGTCTTGAAACAGTGCTCTTCGACGCTGGCCCGTCCTTTAGCTAAGCTTTTCTGTTTGTCGTATCGTGCCGGTATTTTTCCTTCATGCTGGAAGCTTGCTAATGTCACGACAATCCCTAAAAAGGGTGAGGCTAATAACCCTGAAAACTACCGCCCAATAGCTGTTTGTTCCGCTCTTTCGAAAGTGATGGAGAGCATGATTAATCACCACCTTGTGAGGTATTTGGAGTCCAACGGTTTGCTTAATGTTCGTCATTACGGTTTCCGTAAAGGGCGCTGTACTGGCGACCTTTTGGCGTTACTCTCCGAAAGGTGGAATGGTTCCATTCAACGCTTTGGTGAGGCTAAGGTTGTAGCTCTGGATATCTCAAAGGCGTTTGATAGGGTCTGGCATGAGGCTCTGGTATCGAAGTTAATTGCTTTTGGTGTCGGTAGTCACTTCTCTCGATTTATATCGAGCTTTCTCAAAGATCGCACTATTAGAGTGGTTATAGATGGCGTCTTTTCCGACGAGTTCAGGATAAATTCAGGGGTACCACAGGATTCTATTCTTTCTCCTACTCTTTTTCTTATTTTTCTTAATGATCTCCTATCTATTACTTCGAATCCTATTTACTCTTTTGCGGATGACAGCAACATTTGTCATTCATATTCATTTGATCGAAAGCCGAGACTTTTGGAGATTGGGTCAAGGAGGTAGAACATGAATGATGCACTCACGAGTGACCTGATAACAATCTCTGAGTGGGGCCGCGCGAACACGGTCGATTTTAATGCACATAAGACCCATTGTTGTTTTTTGACACGCCGGCGTGATGCTGGTGCTGGTGTTCTGTCCTCTGTACCTATGGGTAATGATGGTAATGAGGAGGCGGATGTTCTTGATGTTCTGGGCATGAGAATTAGTTGTGATGCTCGTTGGAACGATCACATTTTTCGAGTGTCGAAGGAGGCATTCAAGTGCCTTGGTTTTTTAAAACGGTGCAGAAAATACTTCACTCCATCCGACCTTCTTACTATTTACAGGACCTTTATCCGACCTCGTATGGAGTACAACTGTCATGTATGGGCCGGTGCTTCAAAGTCTATTTTGAAGCTTCTCGACCGCGTACAGGAGAGGGCGAAGGTGCTTATTAATGACAGTAGGGAATCCAACTCTATTGATTCGTTGGAGCATCGTCGCAATGTGGCTTGTGTTTCATTGTTCTACCGGTACTATAATGGGAGGTGTTCTCGAGAGATAGGGGGCTTGGTTCCCGATAATCACATATTTTTACGTGGTATTCGTACTTCTCGCAGAGCACATCCTTTTGTGGTTGATTGTCCAGTGAACCGCACAATGCATTACAGAAAATATTCATTTTTTGCCCGCACTGCTCGCTTGTGGAATGATCTTCCTGCGGAAGTTTTTCCTGTCAGTTACGATATTGGTAAGTTTAAATCAAATGTCCACAAACACTACTCCCTCTTTCCACCTTCCTATAACCTATTTTCCTAAGCCTGCACAATGCACTGCATGAGTAGGGGCCATCCCCTGAGTGCTGGTTATACAAAAAAAAATTTGAATATTTGGACATTTAAAACAGAATGTGAAGCAAAGAGCCAATAAGTTAAATATATTGGACACATTTGTTGCTACCAGGACTCCGATCCGCAGCATGTTAGGAAGCTGTAGCTTATACATATTGTTACGAAAATTTAAAATCTCTAGATACTGCTTTTACATCGTTTAACATTAACATTATAAACAAAAGCTACAAAAACAAAACAATGCAGTAAACAAACTTGTTTAAAAATTATCGTGTTGCTTAATATAACAACAGACACCAGCACAAAAAAATTATAAACAAGTAAACAAAAACATACCAACAACACTACAATCATAAACATAAAAAAACGACATTTACATTTATAGAGACTTCGAGAAGCTACAGTCATGAACATTCATCAGACTGTTTATGTCGCCATATAAAAGGCAAGCCAAAGTAGGCGACTGAGTTAGGCCTGGTTCACCCACAGGTTTCTGAAACATTTTTGGTTCGGACAAAATTTTTTTATGTGGAGTTTGACGTTTCTCTCTGAGAGCGCGAGAAATTATTTTGTGCGAACAACTCTCAGTGTGAATTAAATTAATTTCAAATTTGGTCCGAACCAAGGCGAATTCATAGAAGGTGGGATTAGTATTACAATAAGTACAACAATACAAAAACTGCAGGAATTTTGAGATATGATCATCTTGTCAAAAACAGTTGACTAAATAATGACGATGGGAAGAAAAATGTAAATGGTTTTAAAAGAAAAAGAAGAAAAATATACAAACTTCTGACACAATAAGAAAAAGTGAAATTGATTATCAAAACCAAATACATACACAAAAACAAAAATTTTTTACATTGTTATTTCCATCAGCTGGTAAAACACCTTCTATGAATTCGCCTTGTTCCGAACCATTTTAGAATAGGTTGCCACACCATATGAAATTTAGACATGGCATTTGTATTAAAAATTCAGTATGGTAAACTAAAAAATGAAAACAAAAAGCAAATAACAAAAAAACAAAAGAAAAAAAGAAGTATTGGCGGCAAAATTAAAAATATTTGAGAAAAAGTTGAAATTGAAAATATTACATTAGGTAAGTTGTAATATTTAAGCAATTTACTGTATAATTTCTACATTTTCTTTGTCCTTCAGATAAAAATTTAAGTTGGAGTTGTCAGAAGCTGTTGTCCTGAAATTAATTTCAGAAATAAAAATCCAGGAAATATAAGTAGTATTAACGCGAAATCTATTGTTTGTCACCCAGAGGTTTATATTTTATATTGAATATTCTGTTACGTTTTTCGTAATTAATAAAGAGGAACAAAAACTTCTTTTTTACCAAAGGAAATGAATGTCAAAAGCACTGGAAAAGCTTGCGAAGACGCCATAAAACGGCAATAAATAAAATCAAGGGAAAAAGTGTAACGTTTGGAAATAAAAGGATTCTCTAAGCTGCTGCTAACCGAGATGGATTATTTCCTTAATTTCAACGAAGACAAAGAGTAAGTATATTGAATATGAAGTGAAGATGCCCAACTTAATTATTCTCCTTCTAGGCCAACTGCGACAAACTACAGTAGCCCAAATATTGAATGTTTCCAAAATCTATTCGATGAAATGGCCTTCGATACAGATGTAACTTAATCGTCGTTTGTTTTTGTGAGCCAACAGCTGGAAATTATTCAAGTTCGACTTTCCTATCCAAAAAGTGTTTCAACAAAAAAAAAGGATGAAGTTAGATGAGGCTGAAGATGAATATAAAGAGTCCATCAAATCTTTAAATAGCCTTACAGCAGCTGTTGTTGAAGCTTCCACTTCAAAGCGGGAACCATTTTTTCAGCACTGGAAGATGAGTTTGCGAAGACACTATAGTCCTCTTTCTTTGGATTTTTATAGAACGAACTATGGGTGTAATTTTACTTTTCGTAGATTATGTAATGATTTCAACTTGTATTATGATTTTATTGATTTTAATAGTAGTGCTTGTAATATAAAAGGTAGCTTATATGATGGCATTAATTTGTAAATTATTATATAAAAATGCATTTTCGTTCTTGCCATAGGTAGTTCCTGTTTATTGTTACTTTATTCAGCTTGTGATTAAGTTCTGTAGCTGGTTTATGTTCTCGTTCCTGAAAATCGCAAAAGTGTATTAAAATTAATGTCTTTAGTCATTGAAAACCAAGATTAAATTGTGTTTATTTGAAATATTAGAATAAGAATAAATTGTATGAAATTTGTTATTTATGTTTATGTAAGTAAATAAATATTAAGAACATTTAATTCTGAAGTGTTATAATACTTACTATATGATATTATCGTGAACTCGTCTAATGCATTTGGGTAAAGTTTTTGCGTAAATCTTTCTTACAGTAATGGCGCCGTTGGATGCACGGTTTGAACCTGTTCGATGAATTGATCGCAGTCCCTGATTATCTTCCTCTCGCCACTGTCCTAAAATGACAACCCCTTCACTGGTTTCTTTGTCGAGAAGTTCGGCTTGTTTGTATTTTGAAGACGCCCTATCACACAGGAAGTTATGCAAGCATATCGTTGCTTTAACAATATTAGTCGTCGTCTCTTGACTGGCAATTATAGGCTTCCTGTATATACGAAAACGACTTGCTAATATGCCAAATGAATTTTCCACCACTCGACTGGCTCTAGATAGCCTTCCATTAGAATTGTCTTGCTCAGGTGGTAAGTTTCCGATGTTGCGTCCAGGATAGGATCGCATAAAGTTCGGTCTCAGCGGAAAAACTTCGTCACCAACGAATACAAACGGCGCCACTTCATTTGTATCGGGTAAATTTTTTGGAGGGGGAAGTTGCAAGTCTCCCAAAAACTCCTCAATCACTGTTGTGGCCTAGTGCTCCAATGTCTATGCGAGTGCTTGTAATTAAATGTGAGAGAATTGTGATTTGGAAATGCTTTTATTGAAAAAAATATGTTGAAATTATTATAAATATATGTTATAAAACAATAATGAAAATTTTAGTACCTGTATAACAACATGTTTGTCATCTGTGGCTCCCAAGCAGTAGGGGAAACTCCAGCGATTGCCAAAACTTAAGGCAATGTCTTCCCACATTGCTCTTGCATTTTCTTCCATATTAAATTGGTTGTTTCCCTTATAATGCTACTGGTAGTTGACTTACCAATTCTAAAGCCATAATGTCCGACAGATTTCATGGAATCGCCACTAGCTAAATACCTAACTATACGAAATTAAATATAATTTTTTTAATCATTTAGATTATTATTTACCTTAAAGTTAAGGAAAGCCTCTCTGACGGAGTAATATATTCCTCTTTGCGAACAGGCATATCTTTTAGGTAAGGCCCCAATATTTGCAGAAGTTCATCGAAAGTCCCGGGGTCCAGGCGATGAAAGTTTATAATTGAATCTACGTCATTTAAACGCATTTCGGAAACTAGTGAGTGAAAATACCCTTTGGCTTCACTTTGTTTCAAAAGTGGTCTTACAGCCGTCCTCTTGTTTATCTTTGATTTTTGTTTTTCATAAATATATTTTGCAAGTAATTTTACTTTGATCACTTGAATGGCGAATAAGAGCATCCATTTTATCGATCGCAGAACAAGATGTTTTTATTCTTACCAAATAATTCACCACAAATACTGCTTATTTTTTGTTATAAATATAAACTTTTTTATTTATTTTGACACAAATATAATTAACTTTCTTAAGTTTCTGCACATATGTATTTACGTCATTTTCAATTAAATATGTCAGCACTGTTTTTACGAACAAAGTTTCTGAAATGGGTGAATCATGTTGCAGAAAACTCTCAGTAAACAAGAAATTTCTCTGAACCAAAAATGTTTCAGACACTTATAGGTGAACCCGGCCTTAGTGTCGTTCAGTCAGTCTTGTGTGAAGAGATTAATCGTGGTTTCATGATCTCCGTTACAAAGATCTTTCGATCTTTACTAACAATCTAGTAATTGTTATTGTTTATGCAAAGTTTGTAAACATGGAATAAGAAACAAAGGCAATTGTTGTTGTTTACATAAAGTTGTGAGCAGTGGCACCCAGAATTCTGAGAATAATAAATAATTTTAATTAAAACTAAATACAAATTTAGTTTTAGTTTTATTTGCAATCTACGAGCTCATATTTTAAACGTTTTAAAAGAACGTAACAATATTCATGTTTGGCACGTAAGTATCAGCACAGTGCAACAATTAGGTGAGAATGGAACAACATAACCATGTAATTTTATGCCCATTCCGTACAGTCGATGCCTCAGCATTTGGAAGCAGTAATAAAATCAAAGGGTTTTGATTCCAAGTGTTAAAACAGTGCCTTTTATTTGGCCGCCCAATTATGCGTTTGATATGAAATTGATTAATACTGTATTCCTTTTTTGTTTTAAAAACATTTTTTAATAAAAAAGCTTTTTTAATCCATATACGTAAGTATATAAAAATTAATGCTTGTTTGTATGTAATTAATAGAATCGTAAATTATGCATTTGATCATGCTATGATCTTCAGCAAAGTTGTTGTGCATGAGCCGGGGAAGGTTTCTAAGTTGGTATGACCATTTTCCGACAGGTGGCGCCGCTGAAAATTACTCAAAACGAATTAAATCGTGAACTGTGCATTTAATCATACTATAAAGTTGTTGCGCATAAGTCGACGGAGGCTTCTAAGTTGGTGCGATTAATTTCCGATAGATGACGCCACTGAAAATTAATCAAAATGATTGAATCGTAAACTATGCATTTGATCATGTGTTGATCGGACAAATACCAGACATTTTAGGATTCATCATTTATGATTTTAATAACATTTAGTATACATAACTCATTCCCGTAAAATGTCAATCACAAGTTTGAAGCATTTTAATTTTGGAAACATTTTAAAAATGCTGTTGGGTTCAATTGGATTGGGTACATTGTGAGATTCTAATAAATTTAAACGCCTTTTTTACATCGTTCCCGTGTAATCATGCCTCCAAAGCGACAAGAAATTGGTCGACCTACACCCCAAGCACGGAAGAAGAGAGTATTACGAGTCTCGGAATCAGATGAGCAAAGAGCACTGAGACTGGAAAATCTTCGAGTACATGCCGCTGAAACACGTTCGCATGAATCACTTGAACAACGAGAAGTGAGATTAGAAACTGATCGAATGCATACTATTCAGGCCCGTTTGCCTGAATCATCTAGACAAGGGGAAAGAAGGCTGCAAAATATTCGAATAAGTACCGCTCGATCAAGACGAACACTGCACGCTGATTTAAATCTTGCCGCATTCCATTATGACAGTAATTCAAAATTAATTGGATATTTGTGTAATGTCTTTCCTTAAAATTTATTTTAGTTGATGGCGCAGCAACGCGCCCAGGTTACAGCTAGTTATCTATAAATCTCCATTAACATTTTTTTTTAATATTTTCATTGAAGTGGAAAAATAGGCATTTGAAAAATCTCAGACCTAGTGTCTAATTATACTTTTGAGCCACTATATATATAAACTTACTCGGTAGTGATTTCTAACCTTAGAGAAGACGGAAGAATTTTTTTTAGTTTTTTTTAATGTTAAAAATTTAGAGGTTTTAATCACCTCCAACTAATCCATATAGGAAGCAGTATTTCATAAAAATTTTAATTCAAATTACATACATGATTGGTCTTTACAACCCTTCAGTCAGGATTACGACCTAGTTTCTCAATTTATTTAATTCAAATTAAATATCATAAAATTCCTGAATAACAATTAAAAAGAGAATGTATTGATAAGGTCAAAATATATAATTTGGTCATCGAACTGTGCGTTTAGCATGGAACAAATTAAAATCTTATAGTTATTATGTTGTAATTTATGATTAAAAATTTATCTTGCTTATCAAAAAAAATTTTTTTTGTTTGGATGCAAAAGAATACTCGTTTAAGCTAAAAACTTTATTTAAATTTTTTTTAACTTTCAATGAATTTAACATTTAACACCAGTATGACAAAAAGAAAATTAGAAATGTTGAAAAAAATTTAATATAAAACATAATCAAGTTAGCCATGTGAAAATGTCAACTCAACAGGGATTTTAGCACCACTAACTTCGCAATGGGCGTTTTAAATTGTTTTGACATTCTCATTTGTTTAAGGGATAAATATTTTTTAAGATATTTATTGAAATCTTTTTTTTATATGACGAGAGGAATTGGGATTTGTGTAAATGGTCGCAGAAATGTTTATGACAGAAAATAATTCGTTGATTTGTTTAACAAAAACAAAAAAGTATAAAAATTTTCACAACCCCAACTACAGACACATCCATATTACAACAAACTCCATTAAAAAATTTTTTGGACAGTTAGGTTAGGTTAGAGAATGTGTCAAAATTGCCATGAAAAGTTTCTCAAAAATCTTTCGTTCGAAATCGACTTTAACTGTAGGTTACGCGACTCATGTGAGAAATTATAACAAATTTTTGAGAAACTTTTCATGGCAATTTTATTTACTCTCAGAGTTTGTGGCAGAAATCTGCTGAGAGGAAGTCGCCGAAGAAATAATTTTCGTATTTTTTTGATGTCTGGCCTGGGGTTAAAACCCTGGCTTTACGTCTAATAAGCCAACACACTACCTACTAGAATACGGCGACTTCATATAATGTTAGTGGTAAGAAAAATTCTTAAAGAAAAAATTCGTAAAGAACATATTCTTTCTGCAGTAATATTGAGTGCTCCACACACCAATCGATCAAGTCTTTTTATTTCTCTCGAACACAAGGCACATTGCATGAGTACTGAATCGTCAGAGTTAAATATAAATAATAGGGCACTTACGCCCTATCCTCGTCCTTACATATATGTATATGTAACCTTTATTCCGTTTTCGATCGAGTAAAGGTTATGCAAAGAGCAAGGAGATTAGATGAGGTGAAGTATTTCTTGCACTACCTTAAAAAAATAATACACTGGCATGCTTCTTTTGACATTTGAAAAATGTGAGAGTTCCAGTGAATGTCACATTGAAGTTTCATGCCCAGAATACCAGAAATTTTCTGATAATCCGAAATTATCAATCATTCGCTCTGTCCTATTTAGAGATCGCTTGTAGATTGCAAGCAAATGCATTTCTCATATTAAGCCTTAGTAAAGAGCTTGGTCGTCGCTGAACTGGACATTAAAGGCAAATATTATTGTCCTCCAGAACAGAGTACATCAAATTAGAAGTTAAAGAGTGAATATCGTTAAAAATAAAAATGAACAAACAGAGATACATCAGAGCATTATAATTGTATTCCTAGAATTCAGCCCACCTATACCGAATAAAATACGAGGACTAGTGGCGCCGAAAATTTGCCGCACACTTGCGGGAGTCTTTTAAGATGAATCTGGCAGTAAATGAGGACAAAACGTGTAAGATCTCATCTTATTTTGAATTTTTGTATTTCCCTTTGATTGAGTTGTTTGACTTGGGGCTTAAAGCGTGGCCTCTAATGTCTAATAAGCCAACACACTATCTACTAGACTATGGCCACCACTTGCCATATTCACCTTACTTAATTAATAAAAATCTTCTCCAGAGCTTAACAATTGTTTGCCCCATCACAGTACATAAGTGCCCTATCACAGTCCATAAGTGCCCTATCACAACATGCCATTATGTGTTTCCAATAATCCACGCTTGACATGACCTTTGCTCAGTTAATTCTACAATACAGAGCTTTTCTGCTGCGGATCATTCACCAACTTTGTTGACTGCGATCGCAGAGTGATTCGCATTTATATCGAATACAAAACCAGTACTCTATGCAAATATCAGCTTTAAACACATTCGGTCATGCAATCAAAAGTCCCTGAGTCTTAGGCTTGACGTGAGTTTAGCTGTTAACAACCATTATGTTGAAGCTAAATCTGTCCAAAAGTTGTTGTTTATTTAGTCTGTTTTAACAAATCCTCAGGGATTTCAATAATGTGTGTTACCTGAATGGGCTCTGAAACAGTTGCCTCTTATTTTCTTTTTTGGATGAATCAGAGCATGAACAGACAAATTTGTAGAATTCAAGGCGATACTAATCCACATGAGATTTAAAAGTGTCTAATTCATCCCGAAAAATTCACTGTTTGAGGCACATTTTGAGCTGATGGCGTCATCGGTCCATACTCCTTTTAAAACGAAGACGGAAAGAACATCACTTTTAAGAGCAAGGAGTATACGTCGATGGTTACCAACTTCTTTTTTTCCGGAATTGGATAATCTAGACACCAAAGATATGTGGCTTCAACAGGACGGTCACATAGCTTATGCCGCGCGACATATTCAGCAAAAATGCTTGGAGTTAGTCCTGGTTAGGATAGTAGTATCTTAACAAAACAAAAGTGTTATAGACTCTGAGTACTTGTGGAGTGGGCTACACTGTCGAAGAATTTCGACTTCGCTCGCAGTTTAGCTCCACACCAGCACTGTAAAGATGTCATCGCCATTTTTTAAAATAAGGCTTGTTAGCAATTATGTTCTCTATGGAGATATTTGTATCTTGACGCTAATGCTGCCATATTTATCGTAATTTTGACGATTTTGTGCTTAGGTTAGGTTAGGTTAGTGTGGTAGCTTCATACCAAAAGCTCACTTGAGCACGCATAGCGGCCCGTTGTGATGCCATAGGTAAACGCAGTTCCTGTACTGACCAAGGTCAGCGCAAGATCTGCATATCGAAAGCGCGACTACCCCGCGCTGGAAAACCAGCTTTTGTGCTTTGCAATTGGTTTTTTTTCAAATTAGTAATAACAATGAGTAAAGTCTTATATTTTTAAAATTATTTACGAACACCTATGATGATACTACATAAAATGCTAAGTAACCTAAATAAATAAAAGCGCCAATTAGTAAAAGAAACTTAAAAATAAATGATCAGATATTTGAAGAAAAATGGTAATTTATGCAAATATCTATAAATATCCTAACATTACCCAGTAAATAACAGCAATACTAAGAATTTTGAGCATAATTTACCATTTGCCATTGCGGACGATATTTAAAGATTCAAATATAACTTCTAATATTATCCTAGGAGGACCAAAGGCAAGTGCTATTATTTTTTTTTCTTACGACCAACACTCAGGGGATGGCTCCTATTTTTGCAGTGTATTGTGTTGGAACTAGAAAAATATGTTATGGGAAGAAGGAAAGAGGGAGTATCATTTGTGGACAGTAGATTTGAAACCTTTTATACCATAATGACAGGAGAGACCTCTGCGAGAAGGGAGTTCCACATACAAATAGTCCGACTCAAAAGCAGATTTTGGCTGTAATGCAGTGTGTGGTCAACTGGCCAATCGACCACAGACGTAGGTGCTCGCCGAAAAAGACGAGTGTTACGTGATTCTCTGAAAGAAGTCGCCGTAGTTTAGTAGGTAGTGTGTTGGCTTATTAGACGTAAGGCCACGGTTTAAACCCCAGGTCAGACGTCAAAACAAAAATATGAAAAAATATTTCTTCGGCGACTTCCTCCCAGCAGATTTCTGCCACAAACTCTGAGAGTAAATAAAATTGCCATGAAAAGTTTCTCAAAGATCTGTCGTTAGGAGTCGACTTTAAACTGTAGGCCCCCCAACTCATGTATAAAATTAACATACGCAAATTGAGCGGTGTTAGAAGCTAAGCCGTAATCCTGACTGAAGGATTGTATATAGTATTGTATTTTTTTATTATGTATATAGTATGTATTCCGGTCGAGAAAAATCCGTTGTGGTAGCGATAGGAAAGTGAATCACACAAGTCACACTACATCGATGCTCTAATGAATCAATGGAGTTGGATACCCTAACGTCATTAACTAGAACCTTCGCCCTCTCCTGTACCCGGTCAAGAAGTCTCAAAGTACGTGTTAAAGCACCGGCCAATACATGAGAGTTGTATTAGATTCTCGGTCGTTTATAAATGGTGTAAATAGGAAGAAGCTCAGATGAAGTAAAATATTTCTTGCACCATCTTAAGAAGCCAAGGCACTAAAAAATCTGTCACGCTGAATTTTCATGCCCATATCGTCAAGATCTACTGACGCCCTAATATTTACACCACCCATAGAAATAGATGATGCAATATTATTGCCGCGTTTATGAGGCAATAAACAACACTGGGACATATTGTTTAAACCTTAAACAATTTTTCCCTAAAAGTTACATAAAAGTTCTTGAATTTTGGAAAAAATGCCAAAAATGAAAATAAGAGAATGTAGCTTTTAATTTCCAGCCTTGATGAAGTTTATCAAAAAATAATAGTTTTGTCACATTCTTCAGCTAATGTAGAGAGAGTATTAAGACAAGTTTATTTATTGTCCAGATGATTCAGAGAACAGACCTGAGTAGTACGCATTTGATCAGTTTCTAATCTAACTTTTCGTTGTTGAAGTGGTTCAAACGAACGGGTCTTAGTGGCGTATACTCGAAAATTTTCCAGTCTCAATGCTCGTCTGATTCTGAGGCTCGCAATGCTCTTTTCTTCCGTGCTTGAGGTGTAGGTCGACCAATTGCTTGCCGCTTTGGAGGCATGATTGCCCGGGGACGACGTGAAAAATGTGTTTGAATTTATAGAATCTCACAATGTGATCAATGCAATTGAACACAACAGCATTTTTTTAAAAGTTTTCCGAAATAAAATGTTTCAAATTTGTGATTGACATTTTACGGGAATGAGTTATACTAAATGTTATCATTTATGATTAAATGCTAAAATGTCTGGTATTTGTCCGATCAACACATGATTAAATGCATAGTTTACGATTCAATTCATTTTGAATAATTCTCAGTGGCGCCATCTATCGGAAATTAATCGCACCAATTTAGAAACCTCCGTCGCAGGTTAATGATCTTTATGCGCAACAACTTTGTTAAAGATCATATCATGATCAAATGCACCTGTCTTAAATTGGTCATACCAACTTATAAACCTTCGTCGGCTCATGTGCAACAACTCTGCTAAAGTTCATAACATGATTAAATGCACAGTTTACGATATAAATAATTTTTAGTAATTTGCAGTGGCGCCACTTGTCGGAAATTGGTCGTACCGAATTAGAAACCTTCCCCGGCTCATGCGAAACAACTTTAGTGAAGATCATAACATGATCAAATGCATAGTTTACGATTCTATTAATTACATACAAACAAGCATTAAGTTTTATATATAGAAGAATACTAACTTTATATGTTTTAATACAATAAAAATAATAATAATAATATTTTTTTTAAAATATTGACGATTTTTTACGATTTCAATAAACGTCTTTGACGATTTCTTTTTAACATTTGACGATTTGATGCTTCATTTATCTGGCATTTATCTATGCTTGACGCTCACTTCGTATCAATATACCTGGTATTATTAACTTAAATATTTATTTGTTTGTTGCTTTATACTTTACAAAACTTTTGGTTTTCCAGAAAACCTACTAAAAAAGTTCTTTAAGATTTTAGATGTTTATGTTCTATGAACTAAAAGTGTGATTCAAGTAGAAAGAGTACTAAACTCGATACTTAATATGCTTAGCGAAACTTTACACATACTAAGCGAATTAAAGGTTGTAAATGGTCTTAGGTTTTCTCCTTTCTTGAAGAAAAAAGCGAAAAATGGAAAAGTTGAGTGTATACAGTTGGAAACGTGAAGTTATCGTGAACTGAATTAAATAAAGTCAAGAGTGTTAGCCAAAGTTTTGTTTTAAACATTAACAGCGAAAGAGAAAAGCAAGAAAATTCTGCTCTGTTGTAAAAACGTAGTATTTTTAAACTGTTTAGTATTTGAAATACGTTCGATGAATTTTAAATACTTGAATTTCATTTTAAGGTGTTTAGATACGTAAACTCGAATTTAGTTCTCCTAAACTTTTTGAAGGCTATATTGCTTAACAAGTGTACCTGACACAATCGATGGGATTTAATGTACAAATTATTGGTGAATGATATTTGAATATTAAAAAGACACAATAACAACTTCTATTGGGTTTAAGTTCCTTAGTGTTAATGCTGTAAAGTGACATGAAATAAAATGGTTTACATGATTATGTATTACGTACAATTATGCAAAGAATTGTTTAACATTTTTAATAGGTGATGATATTCTGACTATTTAAGAATTTGTACTCGTAAATCGGGTCTTACAATTGGGACATTCGAACTTTGACACCAATATCCAGGGGCGTCGAAGGCATCCCGAAAAAATCACAGTTCCGATATGGATTTATTTATTTATTTATTTATTTGATTTATAATGATCTACATAGCACAACAAGATACTAAATCTTATAAGTGACAGTGCTATGTTTACAATCAATAAGGTATAAAAAATTAACATTAATTAAATATAAAAAATTAGAGAAAGTTAAATTATGTATATAAATATTAAATTAAATTGATAAGGTAAAGTATAAAAATAATAATAATAATAATAATAATAATAATAATAATAATAATAATAATAATAATAATAATAATAGTAATAATAATAATAATAATAATAACAATAATACTGATGACCTAAAAAATAAAATCACAAAATTTACAAATATGAGATAAAAATTTTAATTATGAAAATAATTTAAATAACTCCTTTTTGAACGCGTTTGCATTGCCCAGATTTTGGATGTTATTTGGTAAGGAATTCCAAAGACTAATGGTGTGTATAAAGAACTGTCGCTGAGACAGAAGAGTCCTGAATCGTTGCTGTATAATCCCCACACCCCGGTGGGATCTGGCAAACTTAATTTTACAATATAAATACTTCGGCTGTTTCGTGTAAATTATTTTATGAAGTAGAAGGAGGCATCTAGTTTTCAGGAGATTATCAAATTTGATACCAAGAATCAGGTAAGCTAAATGAGAAATGTGATCCCGACGCCCCTTAAGGAAAACATACCTGGCTATGTTATTGTACGCCAGGTTAAGTTTCCGGTTGTCATCATAACTGCAATTTGCGTATATCTCACATCCATATAAAAGTACCGGAATCAAGTACGTTTTAGCAAGTTGCATGCGAATGACAAAAGGAGTTGAATCTATGACAGCCCACAAATTTCGAAGCATGCCATAAATTCTGCCAACAATGACACTTATATGGGTAGACCACGATAATTTGTCATTAAAGACAATACCCAGATTAGTAGCCGACCTGACAAATTCAATTTTATTTCCCCTGATACTCAATTCAGGTATGACAAATGATCCGTTTGTTGTCGAAAGTGTAATACATTTAGACTTAGAAGGATTGATACATAGTCCATTGGCCGAGGCCCATCCGTCAATCCTTGCTAAGTCACGATTAATGTAGTCCAAACAAGAATAAATATTCTCCCTTGGAGTATATGTGTAAAGCTGCACATCGTCAGCATACATGTGAACATTACAGTTAACCAAAACATCAGGTAGATCATTTATATACATGCAAAACAGCAAAGGTCCAAGTATAGACCCCTGGGGAACACCTCTACTAATAGTAAGTGGATCCGAAACTTTGCCATTGAAATGAACCTTCTGAAATCTGTTCGTCAAATAAGAATAAATTAGATTACAGGCAGTTTCGGAGAAATAAAACAATTTTCGGAGCTTTTTCAATAGAACCGCATGATCGACTGTATCAAAAGCCTTAGAGTAATCAAGCAGAACCAAGAACGCCACACTATTCCCATCAAGTTACGACCTAAGTTCCTCAAGTACATTTACCAGAGCGGTAGTACAGCTCCTACCTTTCATGAAGCCCGACTGATTAACCGTTAAGAAATTGTGGCCCCTCAGATATTCATCTATTTGTCTGGCCATGATGTTCTCCAATACCTTGGATAAAAAAGGAAGGATTGCGATTGGCCTGAACTCACAATTAGTTTTGGGAATGGGAAGGATTTTAGCCAGTTTCCAACTTTCAGGAAAAGAAGACTTAGTCAGAACTGTATTGAACAAGTAAGTATAGTAAGGCAAAAGTTTAGGAGTCAGAGCCTTCAAGAATAAAGGATGCAAATCATCAGAACCAACTGCATTCGATTTTACCGCTGAAATACATTCCAAAACCTCAAACTGATTTACGCAATGAAAGCTAAAGGAATACTGTGGTGGAACACAACAGAGGTCGTCATACAAGTCACCGTTAGACCTTGGGACCCTAGAATTTACGAACTGGTCATTAAGCTTGTCCACATCCACATCAATATCGGCCTTTGGACATTTTCGGCCTATTCCTATTTCACGAATTACATTCCATTTAGACTTGTTGTCCATAGCATTGGAAAACTTTCCGCCATAATACAATCTTTTTGCAGTTCTTATGCTCCTGGTAACTTCCATCCGTGTGAATCTATGTAAAGCTTTCAAATCAGCCGTCCTAAACCTCTTCCATCTCCTGTAAGCACTATCCCTCCTCTCAATGAGTGCTTTTATTTCCGCATTAAACCAGGGCTGTTGTTTAGGTTTGATGTGCTTGGTTTTGACAGGAACGCACCTGTCATAGAGCAAACGCACTCTGTCCTGAATAAACGATAATTGGTCATTCGCATTACCCAGTGTGTATACCTGGTCCCAAGATACGCTATCCAGTTCAATATTCAGAGTTGCATAATCAATGTTTCCAAAATCACGATACGTAATATATTTGTCCACGGGACGAGTTACGGACAAATTATAATTAAGGAAGAGAAGGTCATGGTTGGAGAAGCAGGAAGCAGAAATTTGGTCATATAACAATACCCTGTCAATGTGATTCACAAATATAAGGTCTATCAAGCTACTGGATGTTGAATGGAAATGTGTAGGTGTTGACACATTTACAGGACTGAGGTGAAGTGAGAGCATTGGTCCAATAAGGGGATTATCATGTAAAAGGTTATTGTTAAAGTCACCTACAATAACTATGTCGTCATATCGAATGGTAATATCCTCAAGAGTTGAAATAAAAGGATCAAAATTTAAACTAGAATTCGGTCTATATACACAACCAAGAAGAAGTTTCGGATCACCTGTTGATATTTCCAGAAACAAATATTCAATCTCGCTCCCAATGTGATTTAATAATTTTTCCTTACAAAGTATACCATTACGAACATAAATCGCAACTCCACCACCCCTGGCCCTGGTTGCATTACCATTAACCAAGATTCTCCTATCTGATCGGAAAAGTTTAAAGCCCTGTAAATTAAAAACTGTATCCTGAACATCCAAGGGTAACCAAGTCTCAGAGACGCAAATAACGTCAATACCTGCTGCCACAAATAAGTACCTAAATTCATCAATCTTATTATTTAAGCTCTGAGCGTTTATGTGGACAATGTTGAGACCTGCCCTTTGTTTCGCAAGGACTCTAATCATGTTATACACACAGTCTCTGGAATTAGAACCGTTAGAATTCATGAAATGGTACGAAATTTTTGGCAATGCATTCAATAATTAGATCTAAAGCAGAAATCGTAATATTTAAGCGTTCAAATATAATGGAGTTATACATACATGACACAAAGTTGTAGAAGAAAAATGTATTAATTAAATTGATATTGAGGATAATTAGGTCGATAAAAAACAAGTGAAGTTTTGGGAGTTCAAACAGCATGGCCAGGAAATAACTTATTAAGGCTGTCTACATCGTCTATTAGTATGAGGTCATCATTCATATTCTTTTTGACGTAAACACAACCCCGCATAGAGAACGCAGAAGATAAAATTTTTTTCTTTTTGAGGCGAATTGCTGCGCTCAATGTTTTAAAATTAGTCTGTGTTAAGTTCTCGTTAACATAGAACTTTTCTTCTGATGTCAGGCCAATATTTCTAAGGCGGAAGACAAAACCACTGTGTAGTTTCCTGAAGTTCGCCATGGATTTCAAAAAGAAATTCCTATCATACGCAGACCATAGTTTTACAATAATTGCGGCATCTTTGGAGTTCTCCCTATGCTTGTTATTGAGATTCCTTAGACGATAGATTGATTGAATGTTCGGCACAGGTGTGTTTATGGTGTCACAAATTTTACAGAATATTTCCGGTAGGTTCTCGTCCTGGGTGTACGGGATTTCATTGATCCTAAGCTCCGACGAAACCGGGTGATTCTCTTGTTGCCTTAATTTTGTTTTGAGGTCACTAATTTCCTCGCGAATCTTGTCTATTTCGGAAGCTTTATTCTCAAGTATGGTTACCCGTTCGGTAATGTTTGACAATTTATTTTCAATTATGCTGTATTTTTCGCGCAGATCACTAATTAACTCCTCTTTAAACTCCTTAAACTTGAGGTCAATTGTGCGCAGAATTTGCTCCGTAAACTTTTCAAACCTGCTGTCCATACAGTTTAATAGTTTGAATGGTGAGTCGAGTAGTGAAGACCGAGAAGAGCTTGTCATTTGATTAATGTCCGTTAGGCGTTTATTCACAGGGGTGTTGGACAATTCAGCTCTGGTTGATGGTCGGTTTTCATTATTATCAACTGCTTGCATTTTAATTTTATTGTTGTTATTCTTGATTTTTGATTTGTTGGTATTGTTTTTTCCGATTTTTTTATCTTTTCTTAAGTTGTACATCGGAAAGGTAATTTTGTGATTAAAATTAAGTTCAAAATTAACCGCCAATACACAATTAATAAATGCAATCAAAAATTAATAAAATGCAAAAACTTGGCAGCACTTTCATAAGCAGTACTTGCAATCAAAACAGCTGATATGACTTAATTTGTTTACTTTCGTTTTTTATTTTGTTGTCTATTGTTTTGTTTGGTGTAATGTTATTGTGTATTTATTAGATAAGCAAGGTCACCGAAGTGTAGCTTATTTGTGTTTATTTTAGTGTATATTTATCTCACAAGAAAGTTTAGTTACTAGGTTGAAAATTGTTGTTGTTTGTTTACAGTTTTCAATTTTCGTTTATTTGAAATAATCTTTATGTAAGAATAACTCCTTGTTGGATGTAAGATTTGTTAGTCTATTTAACTGTTCAATTTAGGTAGATTTTTTGTGAATTTAAAATTTAAGAATTTTAATTTGTTGTTGCACACTATAAATTGATTTGATTGTTTATATTCTTGAGATTGTTGTTTGTTATTTTTGATTTTTTATTTATTTATTTTTTTTTTTATTTTTTGATTATGTTTGCTTGTTAGATTTTAATGTAAAATCGGTTGTTTAATAATGTTAGAAGTTAATTTGATTTTATTAAAATTCGCAACATTAATTAGGAAAACCAAAGTAAACAAAACAGATAATAAATCTATTAAGAAAATGGCATAAATTTACAAATTAGCGGAGCACAATTTAGAACACGTCCGTTCAGCACAAGTATCAATTTCCACAGTTTTCAATTTTGGACTGGTAGCGTCATCGGTTCATATATTTTTATGAAAGGCTATAGGTCGATGGTTATTTTGGTCCGAATTGAACTGGTATCGTCATCGATTCATATTTTTTTATAAGAGACTATAGGACGATGATTATTTTGGCCCGAACTGGATAATCGGAGCACATAGCTCATTCCGTATTGGATATTCTGCAAGAGCGATCTGAGTGCATGGTAATGTGTTGTGAACTGGTCACCGAAATCATTAAATGTGGCCCTGTTAGACCTTTTCATATGGAGAAATTATATGGACTATTATAGTGACCTATTGGGCAATTATCTGGACAGATAGAACCAATTTAAAAACAGTTCAAATGCAGTAAGACAAGATATAGAGACTAGCTCGAGCTGGCATCATAGGGGCTATGAAAACCTGCCCTACGACGACACTGGAGGCTCAATGACATTTAAGTTCACTGCACGGAAGAGTCTATCATGAATAGGAGCTAAGGAACAGATTGTCTAACTAGCTAGTAGACTCGAAAATTTTGGGAAGTGATTTGCAATGAGACTTAGTAATCTGGAAGCTACATACTCCCTTAAAGGACGGACTATGTGGTTAACAGATGGATCAAGTACAGGTATTGGAACAGAAGCAAGAGTTTTTAGTTCCAAAATGAAATATTTTGAACACTTGGGGAAACTCACCTGTATCTTTCATGGGGAAGTCTACATCTACTCTAAGATTTTGGAAAATGCTTTGTAACGAGAGCTTACTGGAACCTACATACTCTCTTAAAGGATGGGTCAAGTACGCACGGGTATCTTTCATGGGGAAGTCTACATCAACGAACTTGGATAGGAGGTACATGTCTTTTGTACATGGTAATAGTATCTAACAGTGATGCCGCCGTTCGAGTACTCGACTTTTATGAGGTTAAATCAAATATAGTATGTGACAATTTGCTTTTTGGGCTTTTTGTTATACAAACGGATTGATTAGCGATTTTAATACTAATATGTACTAGCGCTGTAGGTCAGATTAGGAACTGATCCGAAATTGAATCGAATAATTATTTTCAGAGATGAGCTCCATTTTTCCAAAATTATCGAATTTTTGACGATACAAATCTACATAAGCGTCAAAGAGCGTCCAATGCATAACGAAAATGGTAACTATAACGCTTCGTGATAAATTGCCAAATGTTGTGTCGTTGTCGAGTGTTCCTAACACTCGTTTGCGGTTTAACGTTAATCATTCGTTTTAAACTCGATTGCATCTTGCGGAAAAACAACCTTTTACGCTTGCCAGCTGATAATCGTTTAATGAAGATGCAATGAGAGGTGTCACAACAATATTTAAACCGTAAGTTCGCTACCGATATAAAATAACACAATCACTTGCCAGCCATAATGTAATGAAAATAATCTTTCACACATGTATATGTAAATACATATTGTTACGTTTTTACCCTTTTCAAAACGTTTAATTCGTAGATTGCAAATAAAAATAAATTTGTGTTTAGTTTAAAATCAATTCTTTATTCTTCGCACAACTCCGTGTGCCATCGTTAGCAACTTTATTTAAACAACAACAATTTGTTTTATTTGTTATTCTTCTTTACAGTCTTCCGCGTACCCACTAACAATTGTTCGTTAGATCTTCACAACGAAGATCTTCAAACCACGACTATTCTTTTCACACGCAACGCGTCTTAACACAAGACTGATTGAATTTTTACTGATCACGTTGGCTGCTTTGTCTTGCCTTTTATAGCGCTGGGTAAACAGTCTGATGAATGCTCTTGAAGTAGAATGACTTTGCTTTGCGAAATCTCTATGAATGTAAATATGTTGTTTACGTTATTGTCGTTTGTCCTTGCAGTGTGTTTGATGCCTGTTTGTTTACTTGTTTATCCATTTTTTATACATTTTTTTGTTGCTATATGTTTTTTATTCATTGATCATGTAAACAAGTCAATTGTTTTTGTTGCTTTTGTTTATAATTTTAATGTTGAACGATACTACCATTTCCATTTTCGTAACAATATGAAAGTGTATCATACGTGTGCTTATTGTAGTAGAGGATCACATAAGAATTGTTTGTAAATGCTTGAAAATATTGCCATTTTCATTGTTTGACTTTATGGAACATAACTCAGTAAATGGTTTCACTACAGCATTCTGTCAATAGCATTACGGATGGCAAATTTTCATGCACAAGCAATTCTCTTACACATAGCAATGCATAAAAAAATTGCACAAAAACTGTGTACCTAATTTTCTTAATTACCATCGTTTAACATTAAAACGATAAACCAACAGCTGCACAAACAAACACAACGAACTTGCTTGCATATAGCAACAACATCAGTATGAAAGGAAAGGAGACAGACAAGTAAGAAAGAAAACAACAACAAACAACGTAAGCAAAATACACAAACAACAATGAAGTAGCGATAGAGTTCTAGAGAAGGCGAAGACACGAACATTCTACTTCAAGAACATTCATCAGACTGTATATATAAAAAGACAAGACAAAGCAGGCAATGAGTAGTAAGAATTCAGTCAGCCTTGTGTGATGACGCGTTGCGTGTGAAGAGAACGATCGTGGTTTGAAGATCGAAGACCGTTGAAAAGATATGCGTTGTAAACAAAGAATAATAGCGAACAAGCAATCATTGTTGTATTCATCAAGTTGTATACGGTGGCACACAAAGGGAGTGCGAACAATAAAGAGTTTAATTGAAACTAAACACCAATTTATTTTTATTTTGTTTGCAATCAACGAACTCATATTTTAAACGTTTAGAAAGGTAAAAACGTAACAATTTGTATCCGTTGTTTTTTACAGTATTGTTAGAAATATTCAGTCCTTTTTATAGGCTACAATACAATACTTCTGTACAAAAATTCATTAAAACAGATTTAATTTCGTTCATTTCTCTCAGGCGAAAAATGTAATTCCTACCAATTTTACTGTGAGTCAGGTGGAAAAAAGTGACATATTCTGTTTTGAGTCATACGGCTTGCAGCAACAATACAATTTTGTTTGTGCTGAACAAAGGCACAAAGTTTAAGTTACATTATGGGCATACGATGACTTGATTTCTGCGATTAAGTTTGTAATCGCTGGCAGAAAAAAAAAACTTTTATAAAAAATAAGGAAAAGTTTATTGTAGGATATATGTAAACACTTTTAAATTCTAAATAAATTCTGTTTTAAGACAATGAAAATGTTTTCATTTTAATTACTTCTTACAAGTATTAAAAGTTTATGATTTTAATTAATGCGATTTAATCTTTTAGTAAAGCTACTTAAGACTGAACACACAATTAATGGTTGTAAGAATTAAAAAAGATTTTAGAAACGGCAGAACAAAAATTTATTTTATACTTTTCTTTTCTTTTTTTAGATGTCAGTACATAATTACCACGCTTCAGTCAGGATTACGACTAGGTTCTCACCCCAGTTGTCCACACGAGTGTGTTGTGTGTATTTATTTTTTCATGAGTGGCGGGACCTACAGTTTAAAGCCGACTCCGAACAGCAGATTTTTGAGAAACTTTTCACAGCAATTTTTTTACCCTCATAGATTTTACCACAAATCTGCTGACAGTAAGTCACCGAAGTAATATTTTTTCTTTTTGTTGTTGTATCTGACCTGGGTAAAAGCGTGAGTATGTGTAAGTTTATTTATTTTCTAATGGTCTATGACGTCATCTTCATATGAGCATATTCATAAGTCTGGTCATTATATCAAATCATTTAACACTTCGTGTCATACACTTTTACTTTTTCACATTAGTACCTGAGTTTAATTTTCCTTGTAAAGGATGCTTTGTTTTTGAATCACATTCCCACCAAATTTTTATACAGTATTTTGCAGGTTTTGTTAGTATATATTGTGTAAATTTAGTTTTTCCCCGGTATGGAAACAATTGCTCGTCAATGGTTATACTCTCATGCGGACTATACTTCTTCGTAAAATTTTCGTTGAGAAAATTCCATATATCTCGAATAGTTGCAGAATTGAGTAATTCGAGTAATCGAAATTATCGTGTTCCTCTGCCGTCAAACCGAATGTATCTGGTCAGGGACATAAATCGATGAAGAGACATTGCGGCCCTGAATATGGGTAAATTATCAGTACGACACAAAAATTGAATTTTGTATGTTATTATGTGAAACTTCCATTGCTAGAAGAATGCCGATGAAATCGTATAATTCATCTTCTTCCAAACTCTTGGTTTTTTATTTACATTTGCAGCATTCCATTTATTGACTGCGTCTCTTCCATACCGATTTCTCTGAAATGTAATGATGTCTGTAATATTTAGTTTAAAAATTTTTTTGAAAACTTCAAGTGGAGTAGAGATTTGCTCTTTAGGCTCGGCTCGAAAGCGCATCACATTATGTTGACGAGTACGTACACCTCTGGTCGGCTGGTTTTCATTCCATATGGTACCCTCTTTTCCAATGACACTATTATTGTTTTCTTCACCTGTTTCAGAACCACAGTCTCCCTCCTCTTCATCACTGTCGTTTTCAACACTTGGTTCGATTACCAAATCATTTACATCCAAAAATGGATCATCTTCTTCATGCTGTCCGGCTTCCTCATTAGCTCTTTCACGCTCAAGTCATTTGCCAAAACCTCGGCAATCCTGGCGTAAAAATCCGTATTGAAGTTTCTAGAATGTATTCAAATTTCCAATTTTACCACTTTTTTAGAAAAAAATTCTCATAAACACTTTGAAAGTTCGCGTCAAACTAAAACAAAACATTCAAAACGGAGGATTAATAATGATTCTTTCCTCCATATACATTTACGAATTTCTGTCAATTATGCCACAAGCAATAACTGATAATTGTTTATTGCAGTGACAGGCAGAGGAGGAGCAACCAAAGTTGTAGAAATTGAATTAAAATAAAACTAATGGGAAAATATTAAAATTAACAGATAAAGGCCTTAATAAATTTTAAGCTGTTATTCAGTGAACATTATTACGCGATAACTGCCCAACAAATATTTATTTTTTCTTCTCCATTAATATTTCTTATTGCCCATCGTTATTTTTGTTTCGTTTTTCGCTTCAAGCTTTAAGTTAAAATCAATCATCAGGTGACCACAAGATTAATTGCCTGTGGATGTATGATTTTGTTGGGTGATAACATTGATTGATTATTTATCCATCAGTCAAACTACAGGGAACAAAATTTTAATAAATATTGTGTAGTATAGCAGGCTGATCTTAAATGAGGACAATTGGGGAATTTACACAAGTCCTTGTATCGTTGTATTCATTGTATTGTTGGACGAATATACAACAGTGTATGCTTGTTGTTGATAGCTTTCATATAAAAATCCGATACACTCATACACTTTTTATTCATTTGTTTTTGGAAGTTGTATTGGTTTCGTGCTATTAGTTAATGTAATTGCCAGTAATCAAGAAGAAGAATAAATATACAAAATATTTTCTATGTAACTTGAGTCAACAATTAACATTTCAAAATTATAATTCTTCGCACAGATAATTAATTTACTTTTTTCCGTAATATTTTTCATTTTGCTGCTTGAGAAATCAAATTATGAATAATGGCCTCCTTCTTATCGTTTTTTGACGTTTGGAATACGAAATACACGATACAGCATAGCACAAAACAAAAAGTGTATTCAATACAACATACACGATACAAAGTCGTGTGAATTGGCCAAATGTAGTAAAAATTTTAAATACGAACACACTGCAGAAGTATGAATTCATTTTCACATTTATTTTAATTTCATATTATTTTTTTTAATAATGAGGCCTGGAACAGAATAAGGTAGTGGTAGTAAAAGCTGTAGCGTACGAAGTTATGAGTAGCGTAGAAAGAAAAAATGCGAATAGAATAGTGAAGCTCTGTTTCAATATTGTCAAACAACCTTTTCAAGAAGGGTGCCCTGGTAGACTAGTGGGTAGTGTGCTAGACTATTAGCGTGAGGGTCGTGGGTTCGATTCCCACCAGAGACTCTGGTCTGTGACACTACACCGAGCAAATAGTCAAGTTACTTCGCTCGTATATAATTAGGATATAATTTGTAATTGTATTGTTATTAATAAATAAATTAAAAAAATAACCTTTTCAAGAAATTTTCAGAATAATACAAGAATATTATGTGAAGTTTCAAACAAAATGCGTATCTAATTGTATAAACTCTAAATTTCACTCCAGCAACATTAAGTGACGTCGCCGTAGTCTAGTAGGTAGTGTGTTGGCTTATTAGACGTAAGGCCACGGTTCAAACCCCAGGTCAGATATCAAAACGAAAATATGAAAAAATATTTCGTCAGTGACTTCCTCTCAGCAGATTTCTGGCAAAAAATCTGATAACAAATAAAATTAACACACACAACATAAGTGGTGTGACAAACTAGGTACATAATCCTGACTGAAGAGCTGTAATGACCAATTACATACATACACCTACAGTTTAAAGTCGACTCCGAACGACAAATTTTTGAGAAACTTTTCATGGCAATTTTATTTACTCTCAGAGTTTTTGCCAGAAATCTGCTGAGAGGAAGTCACCGAAGAAATACTTTTTGTATTTTATTTGATGTCTGGCCTGGGGCTCGAACCCTGGCTTTTCGTCTAATAAGCCAACACACTACCTACTAGACCACGGCGAATGACCAATTATGTAATGTTAACTTTTATGTTTCACATATTTAATGTTGAATATATTGTAAATCTGTTTACAGTTTATATTTGTCGCGCAACAAATTAGCTTTTACTACAACTACATACGTATTCTGTTTACACCAATTTGAATTGCTGTTAACTTTTGACAGCTTGCAGCGCCATTCGTTGTATGGAATGCAAAACAAATTTTTTTCAATTTTAACTCTGGACAGTTACTGTTCGTCGAATCGACAAAGATCATTTACTCTTTATCATATAACTCCTTTATGTTTGACCAAATTTAACTCTCTTTTTCAACAACGTTAGTTGATAACGAAAGCTTGCAGTGAGCAGACACAAAAATGTTTTTTTTTAATTGTTCGTCGATTCAACAAAGAGTAACCTTACTGTATAAAAATTACCAATTAGGGTTAAAAAATTGGTGGCCAGCGTACGTTTACTCACTGCAGGATTTCGTTAGCAACTAATGTTGTTGCAAAAAAGAGCGAAATTTGGCCAAACATAAATGAATTATATGATAAAGAACAAATTAGCTTCGTCGATTCGACGAACAGTAACCATTCAGGGTTAATTGTTCGTCGATTCAACAAAGATTAACTTTAATGTACAAAAATGAAGAGTTACCGTCCAGGGTTAAATACAAATTTATTGATTGCTTATACGGTGTTCAGGTATGCACCTTTATTGCGTAAATCGCTATAAACTTTATTATTAAACTCAATATTTCATATAAAGTTCCAATTAATTATTGCGCAATAAATAAGCAAATTGTTATAATATTGAGTAAAACTTAAAATGCAGCGCTGTCATAAGTACGTTCAGTGCGCATATTACAATTATACGAACACTTTCTGTTGATATTTGAAGACTCAAATGTCAACAACGACAAACCAAAAAACAAATAACAAAATAAATACAATGTTTTCGAAACAACCAGCTGTCAAATGAATATTGAAAAGACAGCTGGACTGCGTATATTATTATGTTTGAACACTTAAAATATTGTACTCAATAAACCGACTATTGAGTATTATCAGACTCACAAATTTCTAAATAGAAAGATGAAGGATAAATCCTTAAAGCGATACATTTTTTGAGCAAATATGGTTTGAGTTTTTATCGGGTATACTTGGAATGTCTTGTTAGGTCATTGTTAAAAATATTAAATAATTGCTAATATCGTTAGAGAGCAATCGCTATTTCAAAGTTTGACATTTTGTTTGATAGAATTGCACAAAAATCGCCGTATTTATTTATTTATTTATTTATTTATTAATTACAATACAATTACAAATTATATCCTAATTATATACGAGCGAAGTAACTTGACTATGTGCTCGGTGTAGTGTCACAGACCAGAGTCTCTGGTGGGAATCGAACCCACGACCCTCACGCTAATAGTCTAGCACACTACCCACTAGACTACCAGGGCACCCAAACGCCGTATTTATAATTTACAGAATTTTGAACTGAAACCATATCTTGATGGAATTCTGCACCCAATTCACTACTTGATTTATTAAGGGTCACTTCTGTGTTTGTTTAGAAAGCTTTCGCATGGAGAAATGAAGGCCAATCTTGTTATTCGTTCTATGAAATTTTCGTTATGCGTGATATTACGAATTTGTAGTCCAATAAATATTCCTGAATATCAACAAATTGCCTAAATTAAATACATTAAAACTATATTTAAAGCTTCTGTAAAATTATCTGCCAAGTTAGTGATGAACTCGATAAAATCTTAACAGTTTAAATTTTCTTTTTAGACTTCGAAATAAGAATACATTTGTATTTCAAAGGCTTAATACAAAGTCAAACTGAATAGTTTATTTTTGTGCAGTTATCGCACGGTACCTTGTTCCATTGGCAATATCGTTGTGAGTTGTACTGACCTTGAAGAAGTACGGTCTATTAATGCCGTCTGTACGCGGCACCTTGCAGTGTTGCATAAACTGATGTAACCCATTTTAATTCAAAAGAAATAATGCTATGAACACAGACAATTATATGAAAAAGTATTTACTTTTTCACCATAATTTGCATGAATAAATGCTAAATTTTGTCGTTGTCATTGTATCTACGCTATTAACATGGCACTTGAAAAATGACAACTAACTAGAACACTACAATATTAGTATAAAACAAAACTCGTGGATACACACACTTACTTTCATAACATGTCGTTTGCAAACCTAACCTTATTACTGTCGCATGCAGTCAACACCAGTAGCAATATAATTATTATTGTACACTCATTTACTAAGCAAAAATGGAATGCATAATTAACGAGTACAATAACTATCACCACCAACAAAGCAGGCAGCCTGCACCAGAGCGACAGACACAAGTACCTACTTGACAAGCTAAATGAATGGTATGTAATTATATATGCATGTATGGTATAATCCGAAAAAGTTTTGTACAAATAAATGGTAGAGATATGAAAGCTAACATTTACTACTAAACACTTTCAACACTATTTTTGTTTCCACATACAGTATACAAAAGTCTAGGTACAACAATATATTTTAGCAATTTCATGAATTTTAAGCAATAATATGTAAATAGCATTCATATTTTCACACAAAATTATTGATTACACAAACATTTCTGAACCGATGTTCAAAATTTAAACCTTATTCGAAAGGAGAGAGATGGGCATTTTGACTTATTTGACTCAATATGCTATGACGTTTGATGATGTAAACTTGACAAATGCGAACTTTTTTCATATTTTTTCAAGTCTGTCCGTTCATAGTGGCAAACTTTAATTAAAAAAAAATTAAATAGGTGATGACATTCTGTCTAGTGAAGAGATTGACAATTTGTTGGATCAAATCTGACGAAAATTATTGTTGTTATTATTTAAAGAGTCTCACAGTCGAGGTATATTTTTCATTGTGTTTTGTTCTTTGCTTTTAATGGCTCTTCAACAATTCTGTTAGACGATGATATTTCTTTATTTTTAAGCTTTGTTGGACTTTTTTTGCTTTATAAATTGTTGTGACATTGTGATAACAAAATGTTGTTTCATTGTTAATCTAGTAGAATTGTTTAAACACCAAGAAAAACTCAAAGCATTTTAGAGGGACTTTAATGGGATTCATTTCAGTAACATTTTTATGATGATAAAAGAAATCTTGTTTTATATGAAAAATATATAAAGTAAGAGGTGTGTTTTTCTTTTAATTTTTAGTTGAAATTTCGAAAAATAGTTTTAATATATCTAGTCTTTTCACTTTAGCTAAAGTTACCTTTAACTAAACCCAACTTCAACGGCAAGTTGTAATAATGTCCCTAAATCTCAAATTTTGAATAACCGCTATAAAATGTACACTTTTTATGAAAATAGAAACCTAACTTTTAATGGGAAAGTAAAAAAACATTTAATTCGTAGTATTTGGCATTGCTGGGTAAACATTTTTGCCATCCTGCTGTGTCTTATGACCCATTCTTGTCGTTGTTCGATCAATGCATGGTTCAAATTGATCGTTTGTTATCGGTAGCGAACTTAAATTACTTTCTAATTCTAAAAGATTCTTAATGCAAAGACAAACGTAATAAGTTCCATGCATCGGTAGACTAATAAATAGAGCGCTAGTGGTTTATAGTTAATGCCGTTATCTTTTCACATATTTCATTCATATCACAATAATTTTAACAAAATTTTTAATTCCATTGATACTCAAATCAAAAATATGTAAACCTTTCTTGTCAAGTACTATTGTAATTACTATTTACCTGTCACCATTGTGGTCTATTCGATAGTACGTTCCATTATGTAAATAAATCACTGTTATTTAACCGAATCGTTTACTTTAATTAAATTTATTATTGTTGTATTGATATTGAAATGCATCATAAAATTGACGATATTAGCAGCATTTTATTATGCATAACATATTGAACAAAAGTTGTTAACAAATTTTAATGTCTCAACAAAGTATAATTAATAATATCTAAAAATAGAACAAAACTGTGTGAACACAATACTTATTCCTTTGCAAAATAAACGAATGTATTACAGCGCAAACGTATTACATTGTTGCGTTTTTACCTTTTAAAAACGTTTGAAATAAAAATAAATTTATGATCAGGTTTAATTAAATTCTTAATTCACTCTTACTTATGCTTTTGTTGCTTGAAGACACAATCTCGGTTGTTCAGTTCTTGTATTAAAACAAGTGAAACAAAATTAAAAAAAAATAAAACAATTTTCATAATATTAGATTCCAAAAACAATTTAAGTATAAAGTGCAAACACAAATCATAAGTAAGATCAAGCGTACACGAAAAATAGACGATTTTAATGCATTATGCGTAAACACAATCCCTAAAAAGATCAAATCCAATAACAACTTGTCTAATGTAAACAAACCATCGACGATGATAAATTAAATGATGAAATTATTATCAACAAAACAACTAAAGTAATTATTCCTACAATTACAATTTTGAAATGCAAAATTCAAGAGGTACATGAAATTTGTAAAGCAAAAAATATAACTGATTATGCTATCAGAAAAATCTCCATAGGACTTAAATTATTTTGTAAGAAAAAAGAGGACTTTGATAAAGTTATAAAAATTTTTAAATCATATAAGGCACTTATCTTTGGTTTCGATAAGTATGATCCAAGTAAAATTAAAAATAAACTTTTGGAATTAGGTCTAAAATGTTTAGACGTTAAACTAGTTACTAAAAAAGGTGCTTATGACAACGAATATTATATATATGTATGTTGTATATTTTAAAAAAAAGACAATCACTATTAAGGAACTTAAAGAAAATTACTCTGTGATTGACTATGTTAAAGTGCGTTGGGAATTTCAACAATCTAAAAAGTCGAAGATTACACAGTGCTACAATTGCCAAATGTTTGGTCACGGCTCTAGCAGGTGCAAAGTCAAAACATTTTGTGCAAACTGTGCAGGTCAACACAAGAAACAACTATTAAGTGTGCAAACTGTAATGGAAAGGCGAGTTTCATTCAGCTAAGACAACGTACACTAGCATCTTCGCGACGTTCTGTTAAAGTTAATCCTATGAACCCGAATTTGAGTAACTACGACAGGAGTTTTCCTAACACCTTAGGGCAACGTGTTCCAACAACACCAGGTTGTAACGTATTTATTTATTTATTTTTAATAAAGTGCACTCGAGGAGCACTATCAAATAAAAAAGATCAATAGTTTTAACTAAGTGCAGCTGAACCGCACTATTTGGTTAAATTTTATTGATTGAATTCTTGAGGGAAAATGTCCCTTCTTTTATACTAAATTTTGGCTGATTTGACAATTCCAAATCAAACCCTTAATTCTAATACAATTTTGTATTGACTTAATACTATAACATATGTTTGTGTATATATTATATGTTTAACTATATTATATTGGTTTGTGTGTGTAATAATTATGGGACAAGTGGATGTTATATGACACGCGCCTATTATCCACAATAATTCCCACGGTGAAGTGTAAAGAGAGCCACACACGATCACCAGTAATGCCATACAACAACAACACACATACTACATATTATATGCAAACCAATGCAGTCGGCGGCCTGACAACAAAGTGTCAAATGATCGTCGCATGTGCGCGACGGTCAATAACATTGAGTCAAGTGGTCGCCGCTCATATGCAATTGGATATTCTTTTGTTTATGCATATGAAATGTTGTGCCAGTATTGACAACTGTAAAATCATGCTACAAGGTGCATGGAAACCGGCAAATCACAGCGCATTTACCAACAGCAACGAACTTTTTGCCATTGATGAAATTAAAAATCTCACAATGGAGCTAATAATTAATCTTCAGTAATGTAAAACTAAAGCTGATCAGTTTGAAGTGATAACTAGCCTCGCTTGTAAATTTCTTACATAATGGACAATGCTATGAAGATAACAACTTCGAATGCGAGAGGCATTCGTAACAAAAGTCAGGAATTGTTTTAATTTTTAAAAGATAATGATATTAATATATGTTTGCTGTACGAAACGTGGCTTAAGAATGACGCTTCCATCAGACATAGTGAATTTTATGGTTATAGAAATGATCGAGAGCATTCGAGAGGAGGCGGAGTTGCAACTATTATTAAGAAAAATATACCTCATCAACTTCTTCCAATTATTAACACTAATTTAATAGAAAATATTGGTGTTAAGTTATTTACTAACAATTATAATGTTAATATTATTTTATTTCCGGGTGGACTTGTAGGAAATAACAACTATAGAAAGCTTCTTTTTGCATCAGACTTACACAAATTAAGTAGTCATCAGAGATATATCCTTGGTGGCGATTTTAATAGTCGTCATCAGTCTTGGGGCTGCTCTAGGGCCAATAGTTGGGGAAATATTCTTTATGACAGACTAGAATCTTATAATATTGATATGATTTATCCGAGTGATCATACCCATATACCTACTAGTGCCAATAGACAAGGTTCCACCTTGGATTTATTTTTAACTAATGTGCCGGATATTATTACACCGGAACTTGTTATTAATGACCTGAGCTCTGATCACCTACCAGTTGAGATAAAATTGACACCAAATTTTGTTAGGGCTGTCACGTTTAAGTACGATTTTAGTAAGGCTAACTGGTCCAATTATTCTGTTAATTCGAATTATATTAACAGAAATATAAATTTACATATATTAGAGAATGTTACCTCAGTCGGACAAATAGACGATATGATAAGAACTTTTATAAATCTTATAAAAGACGTCATGCGCCGTAATATACCAAGAAAGCGTTACTGTTATCTAGGGCAACATTTCCCAATTACTTGAGGGACATAATACAATTGAGAAATAGAATACGTAGAAATTGGCAACGCAATAGAGATATTAGTGATCTTCATAGTTTCAAACGACTAAATAGTATAATTTCAGAAGAAATTTTTAGCATTCGTAACAAATCTTGGGACAGACTGCTCTCCACACTGGATAAGGGGTCTTGCACCTTTTGGAAGCTGACAAAAATACTGACAAAGAAAAATAATAACATACCAATTTTGAAGCAAGGTTGATCTCGTTATACTACCAATATTGAAAAATGTGAAATTTTGGCTCAAACATTCTTTTCAAACCACTCAGTTGCTGCTAACTTGGGAGATGGAACAACCACATCTTTGGTAAATTAATGTCTTAATTCATTTAATTCCTTTAATTCACAAGTTTTAGATACGATCACTACGAATACTGATGAAGTTTCTTTAATTGTTTCCAACCTAAAGAGTAAGAAGTCACCAGGACTCGATGGCATAAACAATATGTGTTTAAAATCGCTCTCAAAAAGAGGGATAAAATTCCTTACATTGGTGTTCAATGCGTGCTTCAAACTTAATTATTTTCCGAAAGATTTTAAGGAATCAAAAATTATACCGATTAGGAAACCACATAAATCCGCTGAATGCCCTACCTCTTATCGACCTATAAGTCTTCTTTCAGCCATTGGAAAAATTTTCGAAAAGCTCATAAAGGTTAGACTTACTAACTTTATTGAATATAATATCAATTCGGATTCAGATAGGAGCATAACATCGTCCAACCCATAATTAGAATAAAAAAATTTGGTATATTCCAACTTCGAATCTCAGAAATCATCAGGAATGTTATTACTGTATGTTAAAGCAGCATTCGATATTGTTTGGCATGAGGGCCTAATTTATAAAATGCTTCGGGCATATTTTCCCCCAGAACTAATCAAAATAGTTCAAAGTTTCCTCAATGGTCGAACCTTTAAAGTTCACGTGGGCTCACACACCTCTAGGCGTTTTGAAGTCATTAGTGGATGTCCTCAAGGGTCATGTCTATCACCCATACTGTATAATATATACACGGCGGATTTCTCCTGTTTGGACTATTGCACATTGTCTATATTTTCTGATGACACAGAAGTCATTTGTTCAGGTTTATTAGATGATGAAATTATATCCAATTTGCAAAGAGCCCTAATTGAAATATCTATTTATTTTAATAGTTGGAAAATATTATTAAATAGTAGCAAAACACAGGCAATATATTTCACAAGAAAACGTAAAGAATGGTTAATTTTGTTCGAGATCAGTCTGACCAGTGGTTTAAATAGTGGCAGCACATCTAAAAAGCCCACACACTACGTGCGACTTCATGTGACCCTTACTAAGGAAGGATTGTCCATGCGCCGGGCAATTACAGCAAAGATGTTGTGTGGCTTCCTCGTCGCTGCAGTTTCTGCAGAAATGGTTATGAGGTATTGCCACTATTGTGGCATAAACTACCAGGGGCTAGTGTGCTGGTATCACCGCTATGAGGTTTCTCAGATGGAATCTTAATAGGTTCTAACCAAATTTTGTTCCGGCGCCTCTGCAAGTAGGTTAATTATATCATCTTCCCTTTTCCAAAGACTGGATTTTATGTGAGACCATTTGTAGAGGAACGAAAACCTCATGTAAGAATTCAATTGAATTTTCCGTGGTGCCAGCCTTAGCAAGTGCGTCGGCCTTATTATTACTTTCGATGTGTCCATTTCCAGCAGCTAAAACGAGGACAACTGTCGCTGTGTACTCCAAGGACACTCGATATTCTTCGACAATCATAGATGTGGTGCACATACTTTCAAGGGGTTTTACATCCGCTTTACTTTCAGTAAATATGCGTATATCACAAAACGATATGCTTTGATACTGAATTGGCATGACTTTTTATAGCCTTTATTACAAAACTCCTACAATTATCTGGTACAAGATTCAGCTGTTTGAAAAAGATTCAACATACGACTTTGTTGCATGATCTGGATCCATAACTTAAATGACGTTTTCTTGGCGTGGAAACCATTATCATAAATGGATCTATCCGGTATCTAGGTGGCGAAACCAGGATCGAAAACAGGTGTAGATATCGTGTAGTAGATAGCCATATTTAGACCAAATATATCCATAATTTTGGGTGACCATAACGTCTTTATTTCTATGCTTTTATGGCACTCAGTCTCATTGCCACATTCGGAGCCACTTGTTTCGCCAACATGACTTGTGGTAGCCTGTTAAGGATAGTAAACTATACCTTAGATGATGTCCTGAGTCTTAAGGTGACCTGTAATCATGATCGCCTGCATTTCCATAATTCGCACAAACCGGGTTTGATGATTCCTTTCGTCTAAAGTCCACTACCATTATAGCGTTTGTTTGATTACAGTATACATTTTTAGGGCGGAAATGGAAGGCTCTTATAAAAAGTATTTCAGGGAAGGCCAGACATGCCATGATAATATGCAGAATGTTTGCAGTAATAAAATAAATCTAATGGAGAACAATTGTCGCTTAAACAAAACCAGGAGACTCTACCATTTTGTTAAACGATTTGCAATGAAACTTAGCCAGAAAACAGCACTGAGTAAGCTTGTGGCCATATACTCGTTGAAAAGAAAGGCATACTGTGTTGTAAGGATGATTGGGAGCAAATATTGAAACAATGAAAGGAAATTATTGGTCAAATAATGAAATGTTTCAATCTCAAGTGGATACTCACGAACTACTTGTATGGGAATAAATGTGCTCATTTTAACTTGAACAGAAAGTACAATAACTATCTAGCAGTCAGGCCGAGCACTATGCTCTTATCAACTTACCTCTAAAATAATATGGCGCTCTTTGGAAAAACCGGATATTACTTTGTACGATATGCGAATTCATTTTTACCTTTTTTCAAAGTCCCTTTTATTATACGTACTTTCTATTCTTGGCAAAGAGTAAATAAAACAAGAGAAAGAACAATAAGATGTACGCGTCCTGTAGACTTGTTTGTAAGCCAATTCATAAAATTTTGCTATTCGCAATCACGAAGTCGCTACTTTTTTTTCGAAATCCTTTATTGGTTTATAATGTGAATTGCAACGTTGGTAAACATGCACATACAAACATATTTACACAGAATGTATTTACCATTTTCTCCAGCATATTAAAAAGTATATGATTCGTTTTCATACATATCGTGTACATAAGCATGTTTTGCAGAAAAACAAAAAAATAGTTGTAGTCATTCTAAGGGCCATTATTGCAACTTGCCGTTAAAGTTGGGTTTAGTGAAGGGTAACTTTAGCTAAAGTGAACTTTTAAGTCAACTTTAATTTCTTTTCGTTATTACAACCTAATGATAAAATAAAGTTAACTTTCTCAAAAAGCAATGTCGATAACATCGCTCAATTTAAACAAGTTTTTTTAAACGCAGTATATTTGCTCATTTTGTTTATATTTGAAGTTGCCATATTGCAAAAAATATATAATATGGCAAGTTCAAACATAAACTTAGCTTTAAAATTTACGTGTAGGATGACCCTCCCTTTAGTTTAACGCTCACTGCTATCTTATTGTCCACTTATAATAATAAAAAACAATTTATCTGCCCGTTAAAATCCTCCCTTTAGTTAACTGCAAGTTGTAATAATGGCCCTAAGAAGCATACATTTCTCTTTATATTATAAGTATTAAAATTTTTCTTAATTTTTTTAATAATCAATGGTAAATTTCTAACATATATTTATTTAGAATAGTCTGCTGTTATCCTAATTATAGAAAATCTTCTTCTTTTCTTAGAAAATAAATTAAATCATTACCCGTGCTTTTTTCCATTGCAAGGCGTAGTCCGTACTTACTACAACTCTTTTAATAATATTTATTTTATTTTTAATAGCATTTTCTATAGGGACTTCCAACAAAGACATCCAAATTTTGATAATTGATGGAATTGATGAATGGCTATCTTCTTGAAGCCTTTATCTGGCAACTTAGTTGTCATTTGTTATGTCTGTTTTACAAAGTGAGCACAACAGACAACGAGATGTGTTCGTTGAATGGGCTCTGAAGTAGTTGGCAACTGCTCCGAATTTTTATCGAAAAATCATCTTCAGCAACGAGGCCCATTATCCTGTAAATAGGTACGTAGACAACTAAAATATCAACAACAATTCAATGTATTGAACAGGACGCAGATTACGTGATGTTTGAAGTTCTAAAATGTGTAGTAATAAAGCGATTTACGATATATGGTACCTACGATACGCAGATCCACTGACTATAAAGGCTAATCATCTCAACATTATCTAAATGTCCAATGGCCATTAGAATTTGATAATCATTAATCTATAGTGCTCTTCATTAACAGTGATAATCTCGCTAATGATGTTCTTAAAGAAATATGGCCCCAAGACAACGCCAACCCACAATCCACACCATACAGTGACTTTTTCATAAAGCATTAGATGCTCTTGGATCTTTTGTATATTAATATTGTCCCGAATTCTAAAATTTTGTTTTCTTATTCAGAAATGGGTTACATTACTGAAAATGATTTTCGATGAAAATTGTGACCAACTTCTCCAGAGCCGCTTTCAGCGACACACGTTCTTCTCTATGGTCATCCATGGTGATTTGGTAGAACAGACTTATCAAATGAAGAGGAATTAATGTGAAAGTCCTACATTGCAAATGAAAGGAATTGTTTATTATAAGCTATTGTTATTTTTTATTTAAATGAATAACTTTTATTTATGTATGTATTTTGATTACAAACAAGCTTTAACCTCTTCATAACACCGTGTGATTACTTTAATTTGAAGTCGCCGTGGTCTAGTAGGTAGTGTGTTGGCTTATTAGATGTGAGGCCTAGGTTCAAACCCCATGTCAGGCATCTCTAACTGAACGAAATATGAGAAATATTTCTTCGGCTACATCCTCAGCAGATTTCTGGCAAAAACTCTGAGAGTAAATAAAATTGCCATAAAAAGTCTCTCAGAAATCTGTCGTTCGGAATCGACTTTAAACTGTAGGTCCCGCCACTCATGTATAAAAATTAACGCACACAGCATAAGTGGTGTGAGAAACTAGGTCGTAATCCTGGCTACAGGTTGTAATGACCAATTATGTATGTGATCCTTTTCCACAAACACCAAACATGAGAATGCGCTACTATTCTCTGGCAAAGATATTAATTTTTTCACATTTCATTTATTTAGGCTCATCGACATAGAATAACGGAAATTATGTCTATATTTTCTTTTCGTTCCTTTAAAGAATTTAAGTCTTTCCCACATTTCATAAATTTTTTCAGGTTAATGAATCAGATTCTTCAAGCTAAGGAAAAATAGTATGCTGTAGCTTATTATATTTCGTAAATTCACAAAGCCTTTGTATTTTTGGACGGCTATACGACAGTGTGTGCTTGTTGTTGATAATTTTAATGTAAAAATCCGATACACTTATACACATTTTTTTCATATGTTTTTAAAAGTTGTGTTGGTTTCGTGCTATCAAATTGTTTGAATACCAAAAATTATAAAGAAGAATACAACATACACAACACAGCATTGCATTGAGCGATCGCAAACACCCAAGTGTGTGAATTGGCCAATTGAGTTTGCATCTACATTTTTAAACCACCGCTACTCAGATGGTTTTTACGCATTAATCTCATAACAAGTAAGTTTGAACCATATGTTTATCAATACCGTTTTAAAGACTCATCTGGATTTGGAAAATAGGTAAAAAAAAATATTTGGGTAATCAATAATTTTGTATGAAAAGATCAAAAAATCGTTTTTGTCAAATAAAACAAGATTGGAGGGTCGAGAAATATAAAAAAACTTTTTTGAATTTTACACAACAAAACTCACAGCCTACACTAATTGTAAGTGTAACTGTTGTATTAATAGGCGTTAATATTCATACATAATTTTTTTAGAATAATACTTATAGCATATAGTCGCTGTAGACTAGTAGATAGTGTGTTGGCTTATTAAACGTAATGCCAGGTTTCGAGCCCCAAAATATACAAAAAGGATTTCTTCGGCGACTTGCTCTCAGTAGATTTCTGGCAAAACTTCCGAAAGTAAATATTGCCATGAAAAGTTTCTCAAAAATACAGTCAAAGCCCGGTATAACAAATACTCACTTTAACGAATTCGGGTTATAACGAATGAGTAAATTGCTTACATTGACTACCTTATATAACGAATTTTATAATTTTCAAGCTCAGTATAACGAATGATTTAAAAAATGGTAAAAACAAAAAGAATGTAACAAAAGAGAACACAAAAAATGTTCGTTCAAGTACCATTGGTTTTCATTGTATACAAACACACAGTGCTTTTGAACAAGTGGTCATAAAAATTTGCCAATGAAGGCTTTGCTGATACTGGACAATGCTACAAGTCATCCTCCTGCAGAACTCGAAAAAATACAGAAGATGGGAATATTTGGACAATGTACATGCCACCAAACTCTTATCCTGCCAATGGACCAAAACGCCATTCGCTTACTCAAATTACACTACAGAAATAGCCTCCTTTCAAAAATAGTGACATCTGATGTATCTATTTATGATGCATCCTGTATGATTGGTCTCGCCTGGAAGAATGTTAAGGAGTACGCATTATCTAAATGTTGGAAAAAAATTCTATTTTTGGAAAATTTTGAGTTTGATGATGAGGACGAGATTCCCCTTTCTAGCCTTTTTCAAGGGGATGCAGTACAGTGTATAAGGCGTGGAGTCAGACTATTAAGTAACATTTTTCCAAATCTAAGCAAATTTAAATCCTTGCCTTAATGTTTTCACATTTTGTTTTTCTATTCTTTAATTTTAGATTCCATTTAGTACTGATTTAAACGTTTGGAACAATGGAGACTTGAGTGATATTACTTTTGATGGAGATGAATGAATGAGGAAAATATTGATATTATTGATCAATTTTCTAATAATGAAACGAAAATAAAACATTCTGAAGTATTAAAATGTTTTGATAAATGTATACAATGGGATCCCAAAATAATATTAATATTTCAAAACAATTACTACTTCGAGAAATACAGGAAGATGCTCTTCAAATGAGTCTTCAAGTTACTTGTAAACAAACGTCTATAAATGATTTTTTCCACCAACTTACAATTTTTATTAACACTTTTACTCACTTATTGATTATCAAACGTTATATTAAGGACATATCTATATATTTTTAATAAAATTAATTATACGTACTTTTCTTTTTTTTAATAAAATTTTGATAAAAAAACTTTGCGATATAACGAATTTTTCACTATAACGAAAGGGCCTGACAATATATCGTTCGTTATACCGAGCTTTGACTGTATGTCGTTCGGAGTCGACTTTAAACTGTAGGTCCCGCCACTAATGTATAAAATTTAACACACACAACATAAGTGGTGTGAGAAACTAGGTCTTAATCCAGACTGAAGGGTTGTTACGAGCAATTAAAAAAAAAAGCTTATAGCACAACCCACGTACATATGTATGTATATGTGCTCAACGGAAACTGCATCGAAAAAGGAATTGTTATAAAAGTGAATATATACAGTGGACAGACAGCAAAATTACAGCAATATATTTTGGCAAAAAAAGTCCCCACAGTCTTAATACTTTTGCGCAAAGTCCCGATATGACTTTAAGAGAGTATTTAGGAGATCATTTGAAAGAAGGGTTACGTAATCGCTAAACTTCAAACAAAAGTCAACCGAAAAACTTGCTCATGGTGCCACCAGAAAACACTAAACAAAACTTGTACATTCAATTCCAAATGGGTTAAATGGACTGCTTGACCTTAAGGAATATTCTACTAAATACAAGTGGATAATATTTTCATATATTAGGCCTTTGAATTTTAAATTTACTCAGGGTTCTGCTTGGCAGTACCTATGGAGTCATCTAAAACTTTTCTATATTTTGCTCTTGTTTTATGAAAAACATTAAAAAATTTTTTGTTTTATAATAAAACAGAAATAAATAAATAAAATAAATATAAAAACTCTAAATTTGTATACAAACTTTTGGCTAAAATTCATGAAATTGCTATAATATATTGCCGTACTAAGACTTTTGCTGTCCACTGTATACATACATATATTCATGTAATTGTGGCATTTGGGTTAGTAAGGCAATAACACAGAAATAGAATGCACATAATAAGAAATTACAAAAAAATGGACAAAGATATACAGGGTATTTTAAATTCGAGTTTATTTTGTGAATGCTACTTTTGAATGGAAATTAAATGTGAATTAAAATTGATGTTTAGTATTAAAATTTATTTATGATGTATTGTAATGTATTCTGTTCTTGTTGGTTATATACTTATAACACCAAATGTTGCTTTGCAGCAACAATTTGCTGATATTGGTAGTAATTGAACCACCGCAATCCGTGAATGTAAATTCAATTTGAGTAACACTCTAAAAAAATTACGGCTTCAGATAAAACTGCCTTCACACTGTAAGGTTACTTCACAAAATTACGTAAATTTTTCAAATTTCTTACATGGAAACTTGTCTCCTTTACGTATCCCTTAAACTCAAACTGGAATGGGTCTTCAAAATCAGCTTTAATGATTTGAGTAACAAGTTAGCAATGGAAGTCAGTTTCTTTTGTTAAAAAAAAACGTTCAATTTATTCGATGATTTCTTTATATTATTTAACAATCGTATTATACAGCAGAAGTCGCCGTAGTCTAGTAGGTGGTGTGTTGGCTTATTAGACGAACGGTTCATACCCCAGTTCAGACATCAAAACGAAATATGAAAAAATATTTCTTCGGCGACTTTCTCTCAACAGATTTCTGGCAAAAACTCTGAGAGTAAATAAAATTACCATGAAAAGTTTCTCAAAAATCTGTCGTTCGGAGTCGATTTTAAAATGTAGGTACCGCAACTCATGTATGAAATTAACACACACTCAAAATGAGTGGTGTGAGAAGAATGTATGCATGTATATATTACACAGCAGGCGCAAACAAATAACGGCTTTTACTTACTTACGTAGTCATTACAAACATTAGTCACGATTACAACCGATTGTATCACAGCACTCATGCTGTGTGTGTCATTTTATCCATAAGTGTTTAAAGATTATCCCGAACAACATTTTTTTAAGACTCTTTTACATTGCAATTTTATTTTCTCTCAGAGTTTTTGACAGAAGTCTGCTAAGAGGAAGTCGCCGAAAGTCGCCATTTGTTGGTGATACCAGCACCGGGGTTTGATCTATGGGCTGTCATCTAGTTGATCACAAAATCAATAATTAAAGTAAATTAAAATTAAAATCCCTTAATATGGCCCTCATACATACATACATACATAATAGGCCATTACAACCCTTCAGTCAGGATTACGGCCTAGCTTCTCACACCACTCATGTTGTGTGCATTAATTTTATACATTAGTGGCGGGACCTACAGCTTAACGTCGACTCCGAACTACAGATTTTTAAGAAACTTAATATGGCCCTCACTATTCCGATTTGTTGGATTTAAACAGACGGGAATTATAAGACCATTTGATACCATTTAGATAAGGCAGGATTCTAATACTATGTTCAGATATGCCCCTTTATTGAGTCAATATGCGGTTTATTGAGTACAATATTTTAATAATAATATACGCAGTTCAGCTGCTTATTCAATATTCAGTTGACAGCTGGTAAAGAAAACAGCTGGTTGTTTCAACAACATTGTTTTTATTTTGTTTTTTTTGTTTTGTTTTTTTTGTTTGTTTGTCGTTGTTGACATTTGAGTTGTCACATATCAACAGAAAGTGTTCGGATAATTACAATATGCTCACTTATGACAGTGCTGCATTTTAAGTTTTGCTCAATTTTATAACAATTTGCGTATTTATTGGGCAATAATTAATTGAAACTTTATATGAAATATAGAACTCAATAATGGCGTTTATTGTGGTTTACGCAATAAAGGTTCATATCTGAACACCGTATAAGGAATTGAGAAAGAAATGTTCCACACTAAATATTGTAAACGGCTTTTAATTTTCCCAAATAGTTTATCGTGAAATTATTTAAAGCACGGGGAACATATCCATTTAAAGTTTGCGAATTTTGATCTAAATTTTTCCATTCCCGACTACAATTTATTATCCTGTTGATCCTATCAGTACATAATTTTTGAACTTCATTGAAGAGTGTAGTTTAATGGATACAATCCCTTACATATAGGATTATGTCTTCAAGGTAATACACACGGGATTTGCATTTCAGACAAGCAAAATCATTCACCTTGCTTTTGATGGAATGCTGTTGCCTAGGCCACTTGAGTCACACCTAAGAATTTCGCAAACTCTTCTTGTTTTATTCCCATCTTCATCGAGTATGTTTCCAATTTATGAGAGAAAATATTAAACACAACATATGTACTTGAAAAGGTGACTGGAATTTGACCGACCCTGTACATTCAAAGACGACGTAAGTTTGCCGCATTTCAAAGCAAACATGTTATTCGTTTAATTTTTTTACGCAGCAGAAACAAAGAAGACATGATGAAACAAAATTTTCTTTGTCACGTTTGACTGCATTTGGTTTCCGAGATAATTTTTTTTCTCTACTCTGCATCAAAAGAAATAAAACCTTTCTGTCTCTGTGATTTCTGAGTTCCAAGCAAGTTCTTGGTTACCTAAATATGTATGTATGTCTACATATCTACGTATGAATATGCAAATAAGAATAAAACATCTTTTGAAGAAAATGTGCAAATAAAACAAAACGGATTTCAAAGTGGCAGTTACGGTTTTAAACGGTGCATGTTTTCATCATGACGGATTTTAAAACGAAAGTCGTTGCAGCGATTTAGTAGATGCATGCTACAAATTTTTTATATTAAGTGGATTTTTATTTGCAGCTCAACTGAATGAAAATTCTTTCTTAATTGGTCATTTCAACCCTTTAATTAGGATGACGACCTAGTGTGTTCTTGTTTATAATTTTATCCAAAGATAGTTCCGAACGACAGATTTTTGAGAAACTTTTCATGACAATTTTATAAAGTTAGATTGGAGTGGTCGCTTTGATACTAAAGTTCATTCGAGCATGCATAGCGAACCGTTGTAATGCCACAGGTCCCTGTACTAACCGAATTTCACCGAACTCATCGAAAGCACGACTTCCCTAAGCTGGAAATCAGCCTGAAAGTTTTATAAACGAAGTCATATCCTTGATATAAATGGATATCAATATCTGCTAAATCTGCACCCCGCAAAGAGAGTGTATAGCATGTTATGTTCGAAACCATCAGTTGAACCACAGGCTTTGGTCCGATAACTCAACACACTACCTAATAGACTATGGCCACCTGGAATAAGAATAAGTGCATAAAATTAAGCAAGGAAGTTACTCAACACAATGTTTTTTGGAGAATGTGTTCTGATGATTTATTCTCATCATTATAATATCTTTATGTTAATAGCGATAACATTTCCATTCTGAACAAGTGTGCGCTATAAACACGTCCCGGCTTGGGTGCCCTCTCAGCAGTCTTTTGGCAAAAACTCTGTGAGTACATGGGAAGCTATGTTGTACTCCGGACTAAAACATTGTAATGATCAAGTAAGAGTAAGTAAGTATGTATCTCTACGTCTGAGATAACAAGAAACAAATTATTAAAAGAACAAATAGCATCATGGATTAATGAAAACTTGCGCAACTTATTTATTATTGAGAAGAATCTTAAAACAGAGAAGAAGAAATCTAAATGATGCAAATGTACTAAACAGCCTAAAAATAATAAGTAAAGTTATTAAAGTTGCCTATAAGGAATCAATGAACCGATATTATAATCAATGAACCGATATTATAATAACTTAGACAGCATTCAGCAAGATCCTGATTTTTAAATGAAAGTCTGGGAAGGAGTGTTAAAACCAAAGTAAATTTGAAAAATTTAAATGGCGAACTAATAATAGAGGATGCGATAAAATGTGAGCGCTTAAACAAATACTTTTTACAAATTCCCAAAACCATGAAATAACAAATTGATTATTCTCCCGCCGATTCATGTAATGGTCTACGAACTCTAAGGAACTGTAATAAGACTTTTAATTTCAGAAGCACAACAAACGAAGAAATATCTGAAATCATACAAAACCTTTCAAATAATAAGTCTCCTGGACATGATAACTTGTCGCCAAGAATTTTCATAAATTTAAATAATGAAATCACACCATTATTATTACACATATTCAATAATGTTATTTTAACAGCGGAAAATCCAAACATTTTAAAAATATCGAAAATTGTTGCTATACCAAAAGCTGTTAATGCGCATAAAGAAGATATGTATAGACCTATTGCTCTATTGCCTATAATGGACAAAATTTTTGAGAAACTAATTCATCACCAATTCACAACATATCTAGAAAATAATAATTTACTGTATGATTGCCAGTTTGGGTTTAGAAAGGGTAGCGGTACTAAAGATGCTGTAATTAATGTAGTAAATTTCACATGTCGAGGACTGGACGAAGGATATAATGCTGTTGGTGGTGATTTCTATGATCTTTCAAAAGCCTTTGATCTTATAGATCATGATATAATGTTAGAAAAACTTCAATTCTATGGTGTTAGAGGAGCCGAACTAAACCTGTTTAAAAGTTATTTGAGTAATAGGAAGCAATATGTTGTATTAAACAATAGCAAGAGTAGTCTTGGAAATATGGAACATGGTGTACCACAATGCAGTGTATTGGGTCCACTTTTATTTACAATTTACATTAATGACATCAATAACCTTGAGCTCTTCGGAAAACTGTATATGTATGCCGATGTCATATCACTATTTTACCCATACAAACATGAAGCCGTTTTAAAAGTGTATATGGAAAGAGATGCTGCCCTAATTTCTGAATATATGAGGTTAAACAAATTAATTCTCAATTCATCAAAAACCAAAGTTATAAGATTTAAACCATACATAAACACTAATGCACCAAAGTTTAGTGTTTTTGTATATGGAGAAATTTTTGAAACAAACGCAGTAAAATCTTTAGGCGTGACTTTGCAAAGCAATTTGTCATGGAAATCGCATATTAAAGACATTAAATCGAAAATATCTCCTGTAATTGGACTCTTATACAAATTTAAATACAAATTTAATGAAAAAACAAAACTAATTATATATGAGGCATTAATTCAGAGCCATTTGAATTACTTGGTTTCTATATATGCATATAAGAATAGCATAGAGTTGCAATCTCTTCAAAGAACACAAAATAAAACACTCAAAAATGTCTACAACCTCCCAATTAGGTACCCTACCTTAAGATTATACCTATATATTACCTATAAACGGAATATATAAAAAGCAAGTACTTCTTTTTGTATTTAAAACTCTACATAACATTGGCCATATCACAATAACTTTCACTCGTAATCAATCAAATTTTGCTACCAGAAGCAGTTCAAACTTAAAAATTGCGATATGCAATTTTTGTTAATTTATTTTAAGAGTACTATGCCAACTCGCCTCAATAATGTCGTAAGACGCAACAAAACTGAGAATTTTAATATTTTTCTTGAATAAATATTTTTGAATTTTGAAAAAAAAGCATTTGTTATTATTTACATCAAGTTGTGAACAGTTGCACACGGAATTGTGCGAACTATAAAGAATTTAACAAATTTATTATAAAACGTAACAATATATTAAAAAATTCACAGAGCATTTAAAACACAGACGCTATCAGCTATTAAAAAACGAAATTTTCTTTTAAAATTGAATTCAAACTATTGGGTTTTTTTAATTGCTTTTTTTATTTTTTCTTTTTTATCGAACGTCCCCGGCCTCACACTAACCCACCCTCTCCCGACCGCGGAGGGCTCGTCCCCATTACGTAGGGACACGTACACACTACAGTCCGGACTATAGCGGGTAAGGGAAAAGTAATGGCAACGAGAACATAAAACAGCTACAGAAATTAATCACAAGCTGAATAAAGTTACAGTAAACATGAACTACGTATAACAAGAACGATAATACATTTTTATATAATAATTTACAAATTTATGTCAGCATATAAGCTACGTTTTATATTACAAACACTACTATTAAAATCAATAAAAAAATTTTTTTTTAATTTACTTTTATTTACAATCTATTTTACAATATTTAGCAAATTTGATAAAACAATGAAAATATCACATATGTTATTAAACTACAGTAAGTTTAATAAACTATATATACATATACATGTATGTTTGTTAGATATAAAAAAGATTATTTGCTTAAGGTAAAAAGTTCTTCATTTTCTATGTTGTAGATCTAATACATGAAACCTATTCAGTCTTCTAATTTCATTTGTTTCATCTAATAACGCTATCGCTAAAGGGTTTTGGTGGTTACTTAGTCTGTTTAAATACTTAGAACTAAATCTATTAATTTCACTTAAAACAAAAGGTACATTTAGATCCCTGTGAATTTGAATGTTGGTCAGAAACCATGGAGCGCCAGAAATATTCCTTAAGGTTTTAGACTGATATCGTTGCAATATTTCAATATTTGAATTACTGGCCGTTCCCCAAAGCTCTATGCCATATGTCCACACAGGTTTTAAAATAACTTTATATAATGTTATTTTGTTCTCTAGACTAAGTTGTGAACTGCTTCCAAGTAACCAGTTCATTTTCTTTGTTTTCATATTTAGATGTTTTCTTTTATTTCTGATGTGTTCTTTCCATGTGAGGCGTTTGTCTATATACATTCCCAAATACTTTACGCAGTTAGACTTTGGTATTTGTAAGTTATTTATATATATTGGAGGGCATTCTTCTTTCCGTAAACTAAATGTGACATGATTACATTTTTCTACATTTATAGTTATTTTCCAATTGTTTAACCATTGCTGCAGTGTGTTTAGCTCTCTTTGCATTACAGAAGAAGCTTCAATGTGACATTTATTGGTGGAGATTATAGCGGTATCGTCTGCATATGTAGCAACTACGACATTATCAGAAGTAGGCATGTCGGAAGTGTATATAGTATATAATATTGGACCTAAAACACTGCCTTGTGGGACTCCGCTGAATATATTGAATATATTTGATGTTTCGTCATTCACCTTCACATAAAAAGTTCGATTGCGGATGTAGGAATTTATCAATGAAAAGTGTGGGGCGGGCAGAATTTTTTTAAGTTTGAATAGCAGACCTTCGTGCCACACTCTGTCGAATGCCTGTTTTATGTCAAGAAATGCTGCCGAGCAGTACATTTTTTGCTCTAGTGAATCGGATATTACTTTTACTACTCTGTGACATTGTTCTGGAGTTCCATGTTGTCGACGAAATCCAAACTGGTGGTCAGGTATTATGTTTTCTTTCTCTAAAATAGGTAATAGCCTTGATGCATACAACTTTTCAAATATCTTTGAAAATGTAGTTAATAGACTTATTTGTCTGTAGGATGTAATCTGGTTTTCTGGTTTATTCGGCTTTTGGATCATTATAATTTCAGCTCTTTTCCAAATGGCGGGAAAATATGATAATCTCATAATAGAGTTATAAATTAAAGTTAAAAATAGAATGCCTTTCTTTGAAAGTGATTTCGCAACTATCGAGTCGATTTTATCATGTCCTGGAGACTTTTTATTGTTAAGTTTGGAAATAACATTTTGTACTTCCCTCGGAGAGATAGGTTTTATTGGTAAATCCATTTGGTATGGAGATTCCAAAAACGTATGTACGTTACTTTCATGTACGGTATTTGTTGATGGAAAAGATTGATAAATTTGTTGCAAGTATTCAGAGAAGGCTTCTGCTTTGCTCTTACTGTTTCTGCACCAGGTGCCATCTAATTTCATAACAGGAACATTTCTTTTTGCAGGGTGTTTTAAGTATTTTGTTGCTTTATAAAGACTGTAATCGGTATCTTTTGATGTGTCCAAATTTTTCAAAAATAAAGATACTTGCTCATTTCTAAATTCTGCTATCCTCTTTTTTAGATGATTTGAAGCTCTATTGAAGTTAGTTTTATCCGTAGGATTTCTACTTTGCTGCCAAATTCTTCTAAGTCTCCGGCGTTCTCGTATAAGTTGTCTTATTTCCGTAGATATAAACACTTTTTGGCCTCTTTGCGGCTGCATTGTTGGAGTAGATAACTGAGCAGAATTTCTTATTACACTGCAGAATTTATCTACAGCTTTATCAATTTCATCTCCGGTCTTTAAAGATATGTTTAGCTCTAAATTCTGATCCATCCAACGCTGAAAAGTGTTAATGTCAGTTTTATGAGTAATAATTTTCACTTTTTCTTCAATAGTTGCCAAAAGGGTGTAAAATCAATAAAATGCTAATATATGTTAAAATCGTTACATAATCTACGAAAAGGAAAATTACATCCATAGTTCGTTCTAAAAAAATCTAAAGAAAGAGGACGATAGTGTCGTGAAAATCTTGCTGGAATACTGAAATTCAGGTTATAAAGCAAAAACTCAGAATCGATATCACCTTTAATTAGATTAAAAACAAAACAAACCCCTAAAACAGTCCTTCTACGTTCCAAAGTTGGAAGTTTTATCAAACCTAATCTAGCCTCATATGACGGAAACCCATTGGCATAATCCCATCCTAAGCCACGTAAACAGAATAATAAAAACTGCTTCTGCACAGACTCTATTGAATCACTATGACAACGATAGTATGGATTCCAAATAATAGACGCATACTCCAAAATAGGTCTAACAAGTGAAATGTATAGCAGTCTCGTTATATAAGGATCAATGAATTCCCTAGCCCATCTTTATCTTTATGATCAATAAAAGACAATTTCATATCCAGTAATACTCCCAAATCAAGAAATGTAGTCACAGTTTCCAAGGGGCAAGAATTAATAACATAAGTGGACGAAATTACGCCCCCGCGAGAGAAAACCATGCATTTACATGTCTTCAAGTTAAGATCCATTAAATTAATTCTACACCAAGTCACAAACAAATCAATATTACGCTGAAGAACAGCCTGACCATGATCATCATCAAAAGTATAAAATAATTTAACGTCGGCAGCATACATCAGGATATTACAATCAGAAATAGCACAAGGAAGATCATTAAGAAACAATAAGAACAGTAAAGGACCCAAATGGCTACCCTGCGGAACACCAGAAGTAACATATACTGTCTTAGACAATACATTCCTAAACATTACCCTCTGAGTCCTAAGGGAGAGGTAGGAGTCAAGCCAACGATGAATAATATCAGGAATACCGATTAATGAAAGTTTAAGAAGCAAAATTCTATGATCAACCCTATCAAAAGCTTTACTGAAATCAGTATAAATTACATCAGTCCGAGCCCTGGCAAGAAAACCCCTGAAAACATGCGTAGTAAATTCAAGAAGATTAGTGACAGGCGACCTACCTTTCAAAAAACCATGTTGGAAAGGGGATATTAAAGATCTCGTATTAAAAGAGAGATAATCCGTCACCAGTTTCTCCATTAACTTGGGAATAGCACTGAGTTTGGCAATACCCCTGTAATTGGAAATATTGGATTTATTACCTGACTTATGCAAAGGAATTATAAATGAACTCTTCCAAATAGATGGAAAATGACCAGCCTTCAGAAGCCCATTGAATATAAAGGTCAAAGGACCACTCAAAACAACAGCGCACTTTTTCAAAATACAGGCCGGAACCCCTTCAGGGCCCGGCAAGTATGTAAGTTTCAGTCCAGACAAAGACTCAAGAACAGATTCCTCATCAAATGAATATATATTAGAAATAGAGACACTTCCCACTGAATAAGGATACGAAAAGCCCCTACTCATATAAGGTCCCGAGTCCAACTGCCTATAAGTAGACTGAAAAAAGTCAGCAAACATATTAGAAATATCAAGGTAATTAGAGGACGATACGTCCCCATAAAACATCTCAGTGGGAAACAAAGATGATTTACGTTTAGCTCGAACGAAGTCATAAAACGACTTAGGATCGCTAGCGAAGTTCGACCTGACCCTAATCATATATTCCTCATAACAGTAATGATTCATTCTACGATAATCCGCACGCGCCCTAGAGTAAAGAGCATAATCAATATCAATACCTGATCTAACAAACTTCTTAAATAATCTTGATTTTCTGTTCCTCAACCTTGACAGTCTAGCCGAATTCCACGGAGGACCAGAACGCTCCAAACGACTATTTACAAATGACTATTTACAAATGGAACACACTCCCTAAAACATTTAAATAATACCTCATAAAAGCCATCCAAGATCCTGTCAAGTGAAATTTTGTTGTTATACCAGGGAAATATTTTAATGTAATAGGTATCAATAAATAAAATCTATTTGAATTAAAAAAAATATATAATTTGTTAATGCTTTTTATTTTTTTATGTCTAGCGCCCCATTAATTAAATGAAGTTAATAAATTTGACTCATTTTATTCATTTTTTTCTTTTATGACCAAAGGAGTAATAAGCTCTGAAGTAATTATTTTTTCTTTCATGCCTTCATGAAACTGTAATTTTATAAATTTAAAACATCACGTTATGTGTGAAATAACAATTTTTAATTACGTTAACATGAGTGAATGAAAAATTAATTAAAACAGATGCTATCGGTTGTATGACAGTATGACAGCAGTAACTGGAGTTATGCTGGAATCATTACTAAAAATCCTTTCGTGCGTATGTGTAATTTTAGTATTAAATAACGTAACACATTTGGCCAATTCACATGACTTTGTATGGTGTATGTTGTATTGAATACACTTGGTTGTTTGTGTACGCTCAATGCTATGCTGTAGTGTGTATGTCGTATTCTCCTTCATAATTTTTGGCATTCAAACAATTTGATAGCACGAAACCAACACAACTTATTAAAAACATATGAAAACATATACACATTTTTTTCCTTTAAACACACAATTTGATAGCACGAAACCAATACAACTTTTAATAACATATGAAAACAATGTGTATAAGTGTATCGGATTTTTATATGAAAATTATCAACAACAAGCATATACTGTTGTATAGTCGTCCAACAATACAATTAATTGACAAACTGTTGTTAACATTTAAATTTGTTTATTTTCTTTTTTTAATTTTATGTTTGGTTTGTATAATTGTTTTTACTGACATTGAAATTAAAATTTAATATAAAATCTTCTTAAACTATACTATTTATTAAAATACATTCTTTATAGTTACAATGTTTTTAAAGTATTCCAGCAGAATGTGGAAAGATATTAATTTTATATTTCCTCTCGTAAAACGGATATGATTTTTAAAGCGTTGATATAATGTATGTATGAATGACTGTCAAAGTCGAGTCTTCTAACAGATATGTCCAAACTTCGACACTTAGTCCACTGTTCCAGAAATGGGCCTTATCGCTGAAGATGCTTTGCCGCTGAAAATTAAGGACAATTGGTAACGGCTTCAGAGACCAATCACACCTCCTTGCCATTTAGTGTTCATGATGATTTTGGAAACGTTCAACTAATTTGACAGATGTAGCTTCAATAAGATGATCGTTATTAGCTGCCAAAGTGCAGAAGTCTCTGTTTAAAGACCCTATTTTATACTACTGTTTTTAATAAATCTGTCTGAATGGTGTTCATTTTTTCTTGAATATCGTCTTCCAACGCAACAAGAATTATTGTCATAAATCAATGACTTAACATAAGCCAATAAAAAGTTCCAGAAGCATTTAACCTCACGAAGGAGGCTGGCAGTGAGGCCGGACCGAAAGAACTGCGGATTATTCGACTAGCTAGGAACCACACTAAACAGTTAATTTCAATTGATATAATTGTGATTCATTAATGGCTTGAGAATTCTCTTCGCTTCAAATACGGCAATTTTGCTCATTGTCTTTCTAAATTTAACAAAAATTAGTTTCGTTTAGTTTCATCAGACTACTTGAAATGAGTCCAAGTAAAAGACTACAATATAAACGATGGTCATTTGACTTCAATACTTGTAAGATATGCATTTGGTAGGCACATAAGTCAAGAGGCAATGGCCGACAAATTAAGAAGGACGGCGAGAACTCATATTTCAGCGTCTTCTTTAATATATCGCTATGCTAGTTTTTTTGGCTTGTTGGTGGTTTTGATCCAGAAGCATAAATTTATTGCGAATAGCGAATAACTGCACGAAATACTTGCTTACTAAGGCTTTTATGTTGAACATAAGATCAACGAAGTGCTGTATGAACTTTGCAAACAGATTTATTATTAAGAAATACAGTGATATCTCCCGTAGGCGGACACTGGTCGTCACAGCAGATTTGACCGTTAACGGGAGGTAAGAGATTTTCGTCCAGCCTTCCTTCGGCTAAAATTCTTCATGAACTAACATTTCACTCAATCGACACACTGTTCCAAATGAACACATTCAAACAAGATAAAAAAAAAACTACACAAAAATCCGCCAATGATTATAAAAAGGGGAATCTCGCAATTTTATATATGTATGTACATACATAAATGTGTTGTTGTGGGCGTAGCTGCCAGATAAATGAGGCACCAAATCGTCAAATATTTGAGAAAAAATCGTCAAAATCGTCAAAGACGTTTATTGAAATCGGCAGAAAAAAATAAATAAATAAATTAATAGTTTTTAAAACCCAAAATTATTTCTATTGTAGTAAAACATATAAAGTCAATGTATGTACATATCTAAGTTCAAAAATAAAACATTTAAAAAAATTTTTTTTAGCAATTAAAGGCCAGCGTCCTCCCTCATCTTCATTTATTAATTTTTTTCCAAAAACGGAGAAATTTTATATCACTTTCAGAAAAAAATTGTTTAAGGTGTAAACAATCTATCCCAGTGTTGTGTATTGACACATAAGCGTACCAATAATATTGCATCATCTTAATCCATGGGTGGTGTAAATATTAAGGAGTCAGAAGCTCTTAACATTCTGAGCACGAAAATTCAGTGTAATGCTGACACATTTTTCAGTTCCATCTTAAGAACGTATCATCTGATCTTACTATTTACAGCGTTTATAACCGACAGAGAATGGAATACAACTCTCATATATGGGTTGGTTCCTCAACGTCTATTTTGCGGTTTCGCGACTGTGTACAGGAGAGGCCGTTGTATCTCGTTAATGACGGTAGTGCATCCATCTCCATTGAATCATTGGAGCATCGTTGCAATGTGGTTTGTGTTTCACTGTTCTGTCGCTACTATAAAAAGATTTTGCTCAAACGAAATAAGGGGACAAAGTAAATAAAAAGCTTAAAGTGACTTTTAATGTACTAAAGTAAAGAATATGATGCAAATTTTTAATTTTTAAAAATCTTCAAAATAAGGACATAAATCGTCAAATCTGGCAGCTATGGTTGTGGGGTATGTATATTTTTTTATTGGTTAACATTTTTGAATTTTGTCGGTCTACTGAAGGTATTTTATGGAAAAAAAGTGTCCGCGTCCGGCCAGTGGAGTGTCCGTCTAGAAGAGAGTAATCTGCTCTAAAAATTCTTGTAAAACAAAGGGACTATGAAATTTCTCCGTTTTAAAGGAGGTGATCGCGTACGGGAGGTGTCTGTTAGTCGAGTTTTCACTGTATACCCAATTTGAAAGAGATTTTATGACGTTAAACGATCGATTGATAACGTGTCAAACCTTACTGAACAGAAATGTTATCAGAGTTTGTCATTCTAGTTGCCAAACTATAGTTATCGATATCAAAAGTATTCATAGTAAAACTGAAATTCATCTCATAGTTTCAATTATTCGTTGCATTGCATCAAAAATTTTGCACTTAATTCTCTGTTTACCCAATAGATACTTCCTTACGTAACATAACTAATCATTACAACGCTTCAGACCTCGCTTCTCACACCACTTATTTTGGATGTGCTAATTCCATCCAAAAGTGTCGGGACTTACAGTTTAAAGCCGTCTCCGAAACACGTATTAATTTCATATGCAAATTGAAAATAACCGTTTACACTTGTTGCCGTAAACAAACCAGTGCACATTGGTTTAAAATTCAGTTTTTTTGGTCAAAATGTAATTTTTTAATTTTCGTTTTTTGTAAATTTTTTAATACAGCATGATAGAAAACACTTCAAGTTATCAGAAAATAAATTTTGTTTTTCTAAACCGGTATTTACCGTTAGTCTACAGAGCGACAGACATAGAACTTTTTACTATTGTTGAATAATCAAGTGCAAGTAGTTTAATTTAAGTAGTTGGTTGTTTTTGAATAAAATTAAAAAGTTAAAAAAAGTATTTTTAATGGATAATAATATTTTTAAATGGATAATTTTAAATAATAATAAAGTTTATGGTATGTGTTAACTAATTGTAAAATAAAAATTTAAAAAAAATAAATAGACATAGAAATAACGTGTGTTGTTTACATGCATATTCGCGCATTCAATTATTATTTTGTTTTTCCATAAATTTAAACTTTTAAAAAAATGTCCAACTTTTTCCAGTGAAAAAACAAAATTCGAAAATAGCATGTGGTCTTGTGCAACACATTTTAAAGTTTTTTCCTGCAATAACTTGCAATAACTTAAGATATTTGCTTTTTACTACACTACCTTCGCTTCAGAAATGAAGAGCTCTTCAAAATTTGGCAAAAAACAAATGCTACAGAAAAGAAAAAGGAGGAACTTTTGAGCTTCGTTCTAGAAAAAAGTGGAACTGCAAATCCTCCTGAGGATTATTTAAAATATTTAAAAGAAAAATAAGGATATATTGCGTAAAATTAGATGCAAATTGGTCAGAATGCTTCAGAAACACTAATGTATTTATGTCTCGAAACATGAAATGGCCAAATTCTGAAGTATTTTTTAAAAAATTTTAACTGAAGTACCGAGCACCTCTAAAGCAGGTCGGCCACGAATGTCTTTTAATGAAATGTCGAAACGTAGCAAGAGAAGAGAAGCAGCAATTGTGTATTCATCCAAATAAATTACAAACACGACAAATTGTTTCATGCTCGGAGAAATAGTCGTATCGATAATCTGTATTTAATAATGCATTAGACCCATCAGATCCTCTTATTTCGTCACTACAACAAAACACACGCATACATCAAAGAAAACGCCAACAATTTCTTACCGAAGTTATTAATCTTTTAGCCTGTGAAAAGCCCTACAATCCAGCAATATTTGGGGATAATACAGATACTGATGAAACCACGGATGAAGAAGACTTTGAAGAAGAATTTAAGTACGAATTTTTAGCAAATATAATATTAGAAAACGAATTAGACGTAATTAACAATAAATTTGTAATAAGAGCTTTTTAAACTAACAATACTATTCCTTTTTGAAATATAATTGTTTATCTTTTCTTTATAAATAAAACTAGTATTTAGAAATATTTGAAATACGTCGTTTTTAATTAATATGTTTAGAGAGAAAACACAATTTATAATTAAATTTCACAGAATTGACAAAATATGATATTAATAATTAATAATAATTCAAATATTAACAAAAAACTATTATATTATCGCCGTAAATAATTTTGGCCAAAAAAAATTGATTTTAAACCAATGTGCAGTGTAAAGCTGTAAATTTCAAATTTTCATTAAGACTACATAAGAACTTTAATTTTACGCAATAAATGCTCGAAGCCAAGGCCTTAACGGAAATTTATTTTCACCATTACTATTTCAATTAATTTAAAATTATGCTTTTAATTATCACAACTGACTCATTTCGTGAGTGAATAAAAATGACAGTACATAATCGAGAAAATTTAATTCAACAAATGATTCTCAGACAACGGAATATAAAGAGAATGCTTGATGCATCTTACATCGCATCAACAGTGCGAACTAAAAAATTTCTGAAGGAATAAAAGCAAGTAAATGACCACGATTTCCAAAAGAAAAAAATACAAGAAACTCAAGTATAAGAACAGTGTAAATTACATTCATTAACTAATTAATTTGATTTTACACCATGTCTCTGCAAGCAATGTTTCTTGACCAGCAAATATACGGTAACTTAAGTTTTCTTGTGTTGTTTAAGATACGGTTCGTTTATAAAGTTTTCTTGTTTTTCTTTTCGTTAATTTTTATTTTCGCAAATGGTCTTTCAAAATTTGACTTTTGTAACAGCCATCTTGTTAAACCTTTAACTGTCAAATTATTTGTCATTTATTTATTTATTTGTGAAATCACCAAACCACCAACAACAAATGCTCGGTAAATGATGGACTCTGGAGCAGTTGATGGCTGACCCTAACGTCCACCAAAAAAAAAAAAAAAGTTTTCAGTGGTAAGGACCATTTCTGAATAAATGTGTATGTGAGCAATCTAAGTTTGTTTTGGGAAATTGCGAATTTGATGTGAGTTCCAGAAGCTTCAAATGCATTCCCAAAAAGTCACTGTTTGATGTGGACAAGGTTTGGTTGGTAGTAGGACAAGCCATGACCGTCAACGACTAATACTATACAATATATAACAAGATATATAACAAGATAGCGCTAAGTGTCACAAAGTCCTTTACAATTTCATGGACATTACGCGAATAGAGTATATGGAGGTAATGAAAAAAATCGAATCGCCACCGAGATTGGGCGATTTGATTTCGTTAGGATTTTTCTTGCGATGTTTTTGTAAGTCGCAGGTCTGTGCGAATAACTCAAAACAACAGCGAACAAATATTCAAAATCAGCGTAACCCATGCCATCGGTCAATCAGTCTGATTTATGAGTTAGAGTCATGGACAAAATCGGAAATTCGGATGCACTCCACGCAGAGAATCGGTAACGAATGCTTGAACATTGTTATATTTCACACATAATTTCTATGTTATTGCGGGTCGTTGTTATGTTAAGTACTGAAAATAATAGTTCCGACGCCATCCAGTATATTTCCCCATGGAGCAGAAACGATATAATTCGAACACCAAATAATAAGTAATCCTTTAATTTAAACGAAAATACAATTATATGTAGACTTTTTTCCTTTCATGACTCTGGTGCATAAATCACACTGAATTTGACTGATGGCATGGGTTATGTTGGCCTTGAGCTATGCTTTGTCGTTTATTTGCATACTTCTGCGATTAAAAAAAAATATGGGAGTTAGATGGCAGGGTCTCGGCGGTTCTCCACATAAATCAGGTAATAAGCAGGTGATAATTAAGAGTATTCGCCGTTCATATTGATGGCCTGTCCACCGCCATTCTTAAAGCAATATGAATTAATAACGCCGCCAGCCTAAAATTCACTCCAAACAGAGACTTTTTCGGCATACCATTGGACCCTGTTGAGCCCGTTGAGATTGTTGTCGTTCCGAATTTGTCAATTTTATTTGTTTACGTACCCTTTCATACAGAAATTGACCGTATCCTTCAGTTGCTCGTCAGTTGAAATTTATACTGTACTTACCCAAGGCACGGTGGCAAATTCTTCATTTTGTGACCTGCAAAACGCCGTGTTCTTGTGAGCGACGCCAAATCGACTGCTTCGGACTCTTCTGCATATTTTACGACGACTATGTTTTTGGCATATCTTGCATTCCGGCGACAAGACTTATGAGTTATTTTTCATGAAAAACATAAACAAAATATCACTCATACGCAGCGACTGGCACAGTGAATTAGTAAAGTTAAATTTAAAAAATTAAAGCATATTTTTAGGTTTCTTCTCAAGATAGTATGATCTCAAGAATATTAATTGGAAGTATTAATCGGAAAGCAATGTTTCCACTTTGTTGGAAGAAGACACTAGAAAAATCACATTATTTTGTCAAAAGTGGTCGCCTATCAAAGATGTGTGAAAATTCGTAACAATACTGGCATATTGTTGTTTTCTATTAAAGAAATGATTAAGAATGCTTAGCAGGCTGTTGAACAAATTTGTAAAGTTAAAAGATCCTGTAAGAGTAGCGAAGTGTTTTGATTGTATTTGATCAAGAGCTAAAAAGCTTGACGAAATCATGAACATTTTAAAAACATATACATTTAAGCTGAAAATATGTTGCTTAATTAATGACAACATAAAACTCAAAGAAGTTCCATGTTTGGTTAACACATACCCAATTGCGATTCAAAGTAAAAGCTGAAAAAAATCAAACATTCCTTGTAACAAAAGATTACGTAACATACATACATAAATGTTCATTGCAATCCTTCAGTCAGGATGACGTCCTAGCTTCTAACACCATATACAGGCTGCAGGGACCTGTAGTTTAAAGTCGACTTCGAATGACACATTTGTTTTTAACTCTTCATGGTAATTTTTTATTTTTTCTTAGAGTTTTTGCTAGAAATCTGTTGAGCGAAAGTCGCCGAAGAAGTATGTTCTCATATTTCGTTTAGTTCGACCTTAGCCAGTCCAACGGCTAGCATTATATATATATTGTTACGAAAATGGAAACATCGTTTAACATTAACATGATTAACAAAAGCTACATTAACAAATACAACGAACTTATTACAAGTAAATCAATAACATCGGCATGAAAAAACGGAGATAGACAAGTAAGCGAGAACGCAACAACAAGCACTGTGAACAAAATACACAAACAACAATGAAGTCGCAATAGAGTTCTCGAGAAGGCGAAAACACAAATATTCTACTTCAAGAACCTTCATCAGACTGTTTACGTGAGCATATATAAAGCCCAGGTTCGAGCCCCAGGCCAGACATCAAAACAAAATACAAAAAGTATTTCTTCGGCGACTTCCTCTCAGCTGATTGCTGGCAAGAAACTCTGAGAGTAAATAAAAATTGCAATGAAAAGTTTCTCAAAAATCTGTCGTTCGGAGTCGACTTTAAACCGTAGGTCTCGCCACTCATATATAAAATTAACACACATAAGTGGTGTGAGAAACTAGGTCGTAATCCTGACTGAAGGGTTGTAATGACCAATTATGTATGTTATGTATATAAAAAGGCAAGACAAAGCAGGCAACGAGTAGTAAGAATTCAGTCAGTCTTGTGTGAAGACGCGTTGCGTTTGAAGAAAACAGTCGTGGTTTGAAGATCGCCGTTGAAAAGATCTGCGTTATAAGCAAAGCAGAATGGCGAACAAGCAATTATTGTTGTATTTTTCAAGTTGTAAGCGGTGGCACATAAAAGTAGTGCGAACAATAAAGAATTTAATTGAAACTAAACACAAATTTATTTTTATTTTGTTTGATCAACGAACTCATATTCTAAACACTTTTAAAAAGGTAAAAACATAACAATATCAACGACATGTGGTTTTAACAGAAAGGCCATTTTAGATATTCTATGTAAGCGATTCGAGGGCATGATAATCTCATTTAATACTCTTCCATAAAGTTTTTATATGACTCCAAGAAAGTACTTAGGGAACCATTTGAAAGAACTGAAAAAATTACTCTTGAGTGCATGGCATGACATAAAATGTTAAACAAATCTGTTACATTCAATACCAAATAGGTTAAATATAGTGTTTGATCATAAGGAATATAATACTAAATACTTCTTAAATTTACTTGGAGTTCTTCTTGGGGGTACCTACATACATTTTTGTGGTGCAAAAATATGGAATCACCTGAAAGTTTCTCTTATCTTTCTAATGCTTTGTGAACAACATTAAAATTGTTTTTGTTTTATAATAAAATAGAAAAAATGAAGAAAATAAATATCAAAAATTATGAGTTACTTTTACATGTTGTTACGAAAATGGTAATGGTATTACATCGTTTAACGTTAAAATGATAAACAAAAGCCACAAAAACAAAAACAATGGACTTGTTTACATGATCGACAAATAAAAAAAATTAAAGCAACAACATCAGTATAAACAAGTAAATAAGGCAAGGACAAACGTAAGCAAAATAAACAAACAACAATAACGTGAACAACATGTTTACATTTATAGAGATTTCGCGAATGCAAAGTAATTCTACTTCAAGAGCATTCATCAGACCGCTATATAAAAGGCAAGACAAAGCAGGCAACGGAGTCAGCAAGAATTCAGCCAGTCTTGTGTGAAGACGCGTTGCGTGTGAAGAGAATAATCGTGGTTTGAAGAAAATTACTAAAATTTATGTCTGTACGTAAAATTTTTCTTGTCACTGTTGGTGCACAAAATTATTATATACTTACTGGCGTACCTTACAGAACGATTGCTTGCGTAGTTTAACTAAGGAAAAAGGAAATAAAATCCACGTTATTGATTTATAAAACAATTTTAGAAGTCTTTAATGTATTAAAAATTTTCTAATTACTTCCACTTTTAATTTTCCAATACATACAATAAGTTTAACTGCCGAATAAACGAAGAAATTAGCCAAATAAATTGAATCGTTAAAATATTTACGAAAAGTTTATAAAGAACACTTAAAACCATGATTTCTTTGTAATTGCGGTTGTTCGCAAGTAATTGCTGTAAAACAAGCTAAAATTTCTCTTCTCAATTATTTGAACAAAGTGGCATCCAATCGATTGGTTACATTGTGTACCTTAAGGTCATAAAATAAATAAAAAACATTTTATTTTACAACTTTTCAATTTAAATAAACAGGTGGATGGTAAGTTAAATAATCAGAAGATATAGGTTAACTGACAGAGGAAAGAAAAACTCATACGAGTATTGTTTAAGAGAAATTATATTTTAAAAAAGATGATGGAGAAAATGTTAGAAGTCTTTCGAATATACATCATACTCAAAACAAAGTTCTCACTAAAAAAGTGTACCTAAGTTTACATGCAATATAATATTCTCCGGTACAGTTAGTTACGAAATTGCAGATATAATTCGTCTAGGTTTCAATGCTTAAATGAATCGACAATAGGTAATACTGTCTTGGGGTTACATATTGGGAAGGAGTCCGAACACTGTATTAGGTTAATTCTACTGCTGCAAACCAATTACTTGCTCACTTACTTAATTAAACACTTCAGTCAGGATTAAAACCTCGCTTCTTATACCAACTATGTTGTATAAGTAAGTGGCGGTACCTTCAGTTTAAAGAGCGACTCCTGAGTCAGATTATTGAGAAACGGAATTGCGTTCTTTATCTCTTCCCTGATTTCATATTTTGTGAAATAATTCTTGTTTGACGCTTTTTTATTCGAATAAAAATTAAAATAATTTTTTTAAGACCAAATGAACCCGAGTTGAACAAGACCGAAATTGAAATTGATTTGGGTCAATCGATTTTCAAATAAGTTCAATAAGGTCGTTTCTAGTAGAATTATAGATACATATGAATATGTCATTATCTGCAAATTAATAAGAAGAAATTCGTACCTATTTACTTGACATGTAGTCAAAGCTAGATCTAGTTAGCGAAACCGCAAAGCTAGCTGTACTGAAGATGAATATCCACAAAACCAAAACACTCAGGACAAATGCTAAGGCAGCGTGAAAATTTCTAATATTCGGCAAGGAAATTTGTGAAGTGGAGTCCTTCTGCTATCTATGCAGTATAATCTATAAATCCGGTGGTTCACCAACAGATGTTGTCAATCGCATTAATAATGCACGCAATAATTTCGCTCAACTTAACCCTGTTTGAAAATCGTCTAACATATCGAGATGCAACAAAATTAAAATTTTCAACTTCAAAGTTTAATCCACATTATTGTACGGTTGTGAAACGTGAAATATGGCACGCGCGATTCCCAATCTCTTCAGGTATTTGTTAACAAATGACTGCATAGAATCTAGCGTATTGCCCAACTCTGGTCAGATACAAACCAGCAACCAATTGAGAGGGAAATAAATAGACGCAAGTGGGGATAGCTTGGGCACACTCTTCGCAAGCCATTAGTTGACATCACAAAGTAAGCCATAGACTGGAACCCTCAAGGAAGCAGGCGCATCGGACGACCATTACATACCTGGAAACGCCAAAAACACGAGCTATATGAAACCTAACGTACGAAAACGTATGTTATTGTATTGTCCGAAAACTCGTGAGATTGGAATGTGCGATCGCAAGGCAAGATTTGTCATCCTCGAACTATTCATATAGGCTTTATATTATCGGTCAAAGTGCACAACTACATCGCTCTTGTCCAAATTAGCCGCTCAGTCCATTGCCAGAGGCTGACTATACCAATCTTGGAAAAATATTTTACATGTTTTTGTTCGTAGAAGACGCTGACAAGCCTTCTATGATCACTATTTCAAATATCAACTCAATTTCATTAGAATTTTCGCTTTGCTTTATATAAAGCACTTGTTTTCTCTTTGTGTGCTGTATATGTGGATCTAGAAGAAGATACCCATTAATAAGGAGGAAAAACGAGAAGATTATTAAAAGACATTACTTGGAGATTAAGGAAAAATATTTCGATAATTTAAGTGCAAGGTAAAGTAAAAGACCTGGTGATTGTAAAATGTCTTCAAGGACATTTTTTAACTTAAAAAAAAGAAACCAACAAAACAGGCACTACTTACATGAGTTGAATAAATTCAACAAAGATATTACTATGAAATGTTTCAGAGAAAAAGGCAAACAAACTTTTACACACAAACATTCCTTTACCGTTTTTATGAATACCTTATTTTTCGGTTTTTGTGCCGAAATAAAGAACAAGAAATATTTTATTTCAATATATTTCCCTTTTCTTATTAAACTATACCCACTTATTATTATTTATATGTATATATGTATAGTATACATTTAGATGGTAGATAGTCACCGACATTTTCCCATCTTAATCTAAACGTATTTATAATATAAGCATGTGAAAATCATTACCCTAAAAGTAATTCAATGTTATTAATAGAACTACTTAGGGCCATTATTACAACTTTACATTAAAGTTGGGTTTAGTTAAATGTAACTTTAGCTAAAGTGAACTTTAAAGTCACCTTTAACTTCTTTTTGTTATTACAACCTACAGATAAAATAAAGTTAACTTTTTCAAAATATACCAGTGCCGGAGCAATGTTGATAAAACAATTTTTTTTAAAGGCAGCGGCAACGACGTGCTCCTTTTTTGTTGTATTTGATAATTTTGTTTATATTTGAAGTTGCCTGTTATTTAAGAATTTTTTTTTTTTTTGAGACGACAGCAGTCTATATAAAGTTTCTGACTTTAAGTAATTTTGTAACATAAAAAAAAAATTATTTACTGTAGTTTTGCTATGAAGGGTTATGAAGCACTGCGGTTTTATTTTCTGTTTTCAAGCACAATTTTAATGTATAAAAGAAGTTTTCATTCATATTATTGAGTTTTAAGATTAATTAAGAGCAATTAAAGAAACAAAAAAACACACACGATTTAAATTTCGACAGAAAAGTTTTTCAACTTAATAAGATTTCTGTCATCGGTAGTTGAAATGTTTATTTTTAAGCACACTCTAGCAGTTAAAAGTTCTTACCGCACCTCAGTTGATATTATAGTTTAAAGTTTGGTATGCAATTTATCCACCATAAAATAACATTTAAATAAAGAAAAGCAATTCATAAAACCAAATTACGGTTTATACATGATTTTTAACTTGTGTTTAAAAAACATTTTATTTTAAATTCATTATTACATTATCACTTCCCTTAAACGTTGGGTTTAGTTAAAGGTAACTTTAGCTAAAGTGAACATTAAAGTCACTTTTAACTTCTTTTCGTTATTACAACCTAATGATATACTAAAGTTAACTTTTTAAAAATTATGGCAGTGCCGGAGCAATGTCGATGGCACTGCTCAAATAAACAAGTTTTTTTAAACGCAGTGGCAACGACGGGGTTCGTTTTTTGTTGTATTTGCTCATTTTGTTTATATTCGAAGTTGCCATATTGAAAATAATATAAAGGGTGTTTTTTAAAGAGGTATAGAACTTTAAGTTGGCATTACTTTTCAAGATGGCGACCGATTTAACAGCTGTCAAGTGATTTATTCTCAGTTTGATTTGGCAATTCATCATGAATAGACTCACGCCTGAACAACGCTTGCAAATAGTGCAATATTATTTCGAAAATAATGGTTCTGTGCGGAAAACGTATCGCGCACTACGTCCATTTTATCGTCGACAAAATCGTCCATCAGAGCTTGATTAACCATGGAACGTTTTCGCACCACGTTTACTCTTATTGATAACTCGCATCCCCAGAGACGCTGTACGGTGCGTACAGAAGAAGCTATTGCTGCTGTAGAGCGTAGCATTGAGGAAGACCCGAATGAGTCCATCCGCCATCGAGCACAGGAATTGGATCTGTGTCCATCCACTTTATGGAAGATTTCGCGGAAGGATCTTGGTTTGCGTGCTTACAAAATCCAACTCGTGCAAGATTTGATGCCAAACGATAATCAAGTAAGGCGTAGATTCGTCGAATGGGCCCAAAACGAGATTACCGTTGTTCCCGATTTTCATAAGCGAATTTTGTTTAGCAATGAAGCGCACTTCTGGTTGAATGGCTACGTCAACAAACAAAACTGCCGCATTTGGAGTGAAGGTAATCCTCAAGTGTATGTGGAAACACCTTTACATCCAGAAAAACTGACTGTTATGTGCGCTTTATGGGCTGGTGGAATCATTGGTCCGTACTTTTTCAAAAACGATGGTGGCCAGAACGTTACAGCCAATGGTGATCGGTATAGAGCCATGATTACTAACTTTTTCATTCCTGAATTGAATAACCATGATGTCCAGGAGATGTGGCTTCAGCAAGATGGCGCAACATGTCACACAGCTCGTGCCACAATAGATTTATTGAAAGACACGTTTGGTGACCGCCTAATTTCACGTTTTGGACCTGTGAATTGGCCTCCAAGATCTTGTGATTTAACACCGCTAGACTACTTTCTGTGGGGCTATGTAAAGTCATTGGTCTATGCGGTAAAGCCACAAACGCTTGACGATTTGGAAGACAACATTCGCCGTATTATTGCCGATATACGGCCACAAATGTTGGAAAAAGTCATCGAAAATTGGACGTCCAGATTGGACTACATCCGCGCCAGCCATGGTGGTCATATGCCAGAAATCATATTCAAAATGTAATGCCACAAGATTATCTTTCAGATAAATAAAATTCAAGTCAATCGAATAATCCATCGTTGTTTTATTGCAACTTAAAGTTCTATACCTCTATAAAAAACACCCTTTATAAAATGGCAAGTTCAACCATTAACTTAACTTTAAAAGTTAAGCGTAGACTTAACGCTCACTTCTACCTTATTGTCCCTTAGGGCCATTATTACAACTTACCGTTAACTAAAGGGAGGATTTTAACGGTCAGATAAAGTGTTTTCCATTATTATGAATACGCAATAATATAGAAGTGATCGTTAAGCTAAAAAGAGGATCATCCTCCCTTTAACATTTAAAGGTCACTTTATGTTTGAACTTGCCGTATTATATATTTTTTCATAATGACAACTTCAAATCTTAATAAAATGAGAAACAAAGAAACCGAAGCCCGCGGTTGCCATGCGATAAAAAAAACTTGTATAATTGAACAGTTTTATCGACATTGCTCCAGCACTGCCATATTTTTTAAAAATTGTATCTGTAAGTCGTAATAACGAAAATAAGTTAAAGGTAACTTTCCAGTTCCCTATAGCTAAAGGTACCTTTACATACATTATTTGGTCATTACAACCCTTCAGTCAGGATTACGACCTAGTTTTTCACACCACTTATGTTGTGTGTGTTAATTTTATACATGAGTGGCGGGACCTACAGTTTAAAGTCGACTCCGAACGACAGATTATTAAGAAACTTTTCATGGCAATTTCTTTTTCCTCTCAGAGTTTTTGTCAGAAATCTGCTGAGAGGAAGTCGCCGAAGAAACACTTTTTGTATTTTATTTTGATGTCTGACCTAGGGCTCGAACCCTGGCTTTTCGTCTAATAAGCCAACACACTGTCTACTAGACCACGGCGCCTGAGAGGTACCTTTAACTAACCCCAAGTTTAACGACAAGTTGTAATAATGGCCCTAAGTCGTGTAGTTAAAGTACAAGATCTCATATTTCTTTAAAGTAGTCTTCCAACTGGGACTTGAATTTTGGCAGTTGCTAATGGTCATCTTAGAGAAGCTACATCTGTGCAATTAGTTGTCATTTACTCAGTCTGTTTTGAAAAACCGTTTGGTGGCTATGGTTTTTAACAACATGTGTAAATAATAAATTTCTTTTATCAAATGGGTGTTCCTTCCGGGCAACGCAACGCATACTTTGTCTATCTTACAATTGGCCCAATCGTCCTATCAAGAGGACTATGTGGTAGAAATATTCGATCAACGAATCCCCACACGTAGACGAAACGAAAGATCTACAACACTTTACTGCTGTCCCCGAAATTATGAACGAGAATCCGAGACATTGATTTTGCAGCGCTCACAAGATCTCGGTCTTTCACAGACCACAACTGGGCGAATTTTGCGTCGTTTCTTGGACTTTCACTTGTACAAAATTCAACTGACCCAGAGACAGAAGGTAAACGATCATAGGTAACAAAGTATGTTCGCTGGAAGTGCTCTGGAGCAGTTGGCAACTGATCGTCATTTTCATCGGAAAATCATCGTCTTCAGCTATGAGGTCCATTTCTGCATGAAATTACTCATACGTGAAGAAACAAAAATGCTGAATTTGTGACGATAACAATTCGCAGATTTCTGGCAAATGCTCTGATAGTAAATAAAAATTGCCATGAAAGGTTTATCAAAAATCTGTCGTTTCAACTGTAGGACCCGCCACTCATGTATACAATTAACACACACAACATAAGTGGTGCAGAAAAGCCAGGTCGTAATCCTGACTGAAGGGTTGTAAGGCTAAGACAACAACACAAATTAAAAAACCTACTAATTTTGTCCATTTTGGCATAAATCCAAGTAAGTCTTGAATTGTGGTACAATTTTGTTAAGCTCTTTAATATATGAACTCTTTAATAAAAACTTTTGCAAACTGTAACATACTGCTTCTGTTTTATTTTATGGGTTCCTTTTAATTTTAAAAAAATGTTTTCTTTATGCCATCAAATGCCTGAGAGACTGACAAGCTGTTGTGCATCACATCCCTATAACATACATATGTATGGCAAGGCTTGTGTACACATGAATCGATTTCAGTGACGGGTTGCTGTGTTATGTACCAATGAAGTTTTTTTAGGTTTTTGGTTTTTTTATCATTATTTCCTTGGCTCAACAACACGTCAGCATTTTTTTTCTTTTTTGAAATTTTCTTCTTTTTGGTCTTAAATTTAATTTTTTCTTCTCTGCACGACATTTAAGATTTTGTTGGTATATGGAAAGTGTGTGTCATTCTCTTTTGTAATTAATTTTTCAGCATACATTTTTGAATTGAATTGAAAAGCAAAAAAATTTGATGGATTTATGATATTTTTGGGTAGTATGAATATACATACAACACATACCTATTTTTAAAGGAAAGAATTAATATTTTTAGGGCCATTATTAGAACCTGCCGTTAAAGTTGGGTTCAGTTCAAGGCAACTTTAGCTAAAGTTAACTTTAAAGTCACTTTTAACGTCTCTTCGTTATTACAACCTACAGATAAGGTTAACTTTTTCAAAAATATGGCAATGCGGAGCAATGCCGATAATACGATAATCCGTTTTTTGTAAATATTATTACAGTATTTCGCGGATATAAGCATAATGCAATATTGATTTTTACTTTTGAATTTATTAACATTTTTTCGACATAGGCTTTTCACTTTTCAGCATTTTCCGCTTATAAACGGTAAAAATTGTACTTCATATTTAAAATTTACTTAAAAAGTTCGTTTATATGCACCGGTTTTGTGGCAACTTTTCTTCCAGAATTAATCCTGTTCACTAGCTCTCTCGTTCGTCCGATTAAACGTTTTTAGTTTTCTTGAGCCATTAGAAAATAATAACCACCTTTATCGCCATACAGCAGATTTATTGAAAAAAGTTCTAAAAAAATTGAACAGCGCATTGCAATGTTTCTTATGATTTTATTCTTATTGACGCAGAGGTTGTACTCTGTCCCATACAGAAGACATAACCAACTGAGACAACGCAATCTCAGATGATTGATTTCTGATAGAAAACCTACAACCCACCAATGTTCGCCTTTCGTAATTTGTAAAGTTATTCTTCTACTAATTTGGCCTGGTGCAGGTTAATGCTACAATAGGACTCTTGACTATGTCAATAAAGTCTGTTGCGATCCATCTTCTTCAGCAATTTCTTCGCAGTGACATGGTGGCCCAGAAAATTAAAATTTTGTTCACCACACCGAACTGTAAAAAATGGTTAAAGTTCTCTCCGAATTCTATCATATTGAATAACTCGCGGCTATTTGCTGCCAGGTACGGAAATTCGATATAAGAATTTCCCGCTTATAAGCACTGTCCTGCAAACATTTTTAAAGTGCTTATATCTCGTTTTGCGCAAACTTTTGTGGACTACTGGTAGTTGCTCAAACGTGAGCATTTTCCGATAGACCATCAACATCCATTAAAAATTTTTAAATTTTTAAATTGAAAGATCATTCGAAAAAATTTATATCAAATATATGAATTGACTTTCTGATTTGAGCAAACGAAGTGTCAGCCTGCTCACAAGTTGAATGCTAGCACTTGTCTTATATTTTTTAATTAAACTTTGCTAGTCATTCTTATTAAACTAAAAAAAAAAAAATAAGAAAAAATTATATTTTTTAAGTTTACCCGATCAAAACTCATAACATAAAAGTTTTAACAATATGTTTATTGTTAAACATTGATTACAATATGCTTTTTTATTTTTCTCGAACCCTCCAAACTTGTTTTATTTGATTATCAAATGAACTTTCAGTTCAAAAATTTTCAAAATTTTTGATGGATTTTAAGTGTTTATTGAAAAATGTGTCCTTTTTCCGTTGGACCGACCAACCACCTTAAGTTGGCTAATGTTTGAGCAAAGCGAAATAATAATATTTGCGAAAAACGGAAATATTGGACTACTTTTGGTAGTCGTTCAAACGTTCAAAGAGCAAATCCTCAGGTAAACAATCAAGATGCATCAAAAACTTTGAACATATATAAAAAATAAAAAAATAAATAAATAAATAAAAAATATGACTAAGTTGTTATACTCTTTAAGTAACAACTACAGTAATTTTTGTTTAATTTTATTAAATGAAGTGACAATCTCTTCCCAATAGAATGCACTTTAAGAATATCACCACTTATTTTATATTTTTTTAATTATATTTTGCTGTTAAGAATGGCCAAACTTGAAAAAATAAGAAAAAAATGATATTTTCCAAGTTTATCCCATCAAAACTCATAACAAATAAGTTTGAACAAAATATTTATTTACAGCATTTTAAAGGCTAATTTCTTCCCTTTTTAAAAAATTTTAGATTTTGAAAATAGGTTCAAACATATTTGTGTAATCAATAATTTCGTGTGAAAAGATCAAAAAACCGTTTTTGTCAAATAAAACAAGTTTGGGGAGTTCGAGTTCTACTTAACTAACTGAATAACTTAGACTAAGTAGTTACTCGGGTGTATTTTCACTGTCGCAACGTGTTATTTGAAATCGGTTCAAAAATATTTGAGTAGTAAATAAATTTGTATTAAGGATTAAAAAAACAGTTTTTCTCAAATAAAACAAGTTTGGAGTGTTCGAGAAAAAAAGGATTTTTGTGATCTACTCTACCAAATGTACAACTCAAACCATGTTGTTATGCGGGTGTTTTTTCGTTGTCGCACCGTTTAAAAATAGTAGTCGTAATTTTGACGATTTTCTGCTCCAAAAATAATATATTGGCGATATGACGATTTAAAATTTTAAAATTTACATAATTTCCCTTACTTTAGTACATTATAAGCCTTTTTAAGCTCTGTATTTGCTTTGCAATTGCAAATTTAAGTAAGTAATAACAAGGAGTAAAACATTATATTTTTAAACTATTAAGGAACACCTGTGATGATTCTACATAAAATGATAAATAACCCAAGTAAAGAAACTGAAAAAGAAATTGTCAGATATTTAAAGAATATTAATATTTATCGACATCTCACAAGCATTCGATAAGGTTTAGCATGATGGTCTACTCAGCAAAATAACACGACTGCTCCCCGAGAATGCACACAATCTTCTTAAAAGCTATTTAACTGATAGAACTTTTAAGGTGAAATTGAAGCACGAACTCTCTACAACAAAAAAGATCTCTGCAAGTGTCCCCCAGGGGACCATACTAGGCCCTATTCTATATTTAATTTATACATCAGACATGCTCACAAATCCTAACACATACACATCAACATATGCAGACGACACCGCATTTATAAGCGTCAACAAGGACCCGAAGGTAGGGTTTGAAACTTTTTATAACATAAGTGACAGGAAAGACCTCTGCAGGCAGGAAGTTCCACATACAAATAGTCTGACTAAAAACAAATTTTGTCTGTTATGCAGTGTGCGATCCACTGGCCAATCGACCACAAACGGAGGTGCTCGCCGAGAAACGCGAGTATTACATGATTTTCGGGAACAAGTCCCTTTATTTCGCTCGAGAAAAATCCTTTGTAGTACCAATAGAACAGTGAAACAAAAGTCACATTGCAACGATGCTCTAATGAATCAAAGGAGTTGGATACCCTAACAACATTAATGATTCGAAATCTCCTGTACGATCGAGATGTCTCAAAATAGACGTTGAGGCGCCGGCCCATATATGAACGTTGTATTCCATTCTCGGTTGGATATAAGAGGTGTAAATAAGAAGAAGATCAGATGAAGTGAAATATTTCTTCGAACGTCTTAAGAAGCCAAGGCATTAAAAATTTTGTGCGTTCTAACGAACATCACATTCAATTTTCATGCTTTCAAGATCTTCTGACAACACTGGGATAGATTGTTTAAACCTTAAACAAATTTTTCCTGAAAATGATATAAAAATTCCCGATTTTTACAAAAAAAAAAAAAAACAGAAATGAATATAAGAGATAATAGCTTTTAATTTATAGCTTTGACTAAATTTATTAAGAAATATTAGTATTACCACATTCTTCAGCTAATGTAGAGAGAATATTAAGCCAAGTTAACCGTAGATCGATCCTTAAAAACTGCATAATTCTAGTTTATGTATCACTTTTGATACATACTTGTAGTACATGGAATTGTAACGATAATTATATTATATATAATATCACGAAATTATTTGTTAAAAAATTTAATATTTTAATTCATTTTTATTAAAACTATATTACATTTTATTATCACTTTTACGAAATTTGCGCCAAAAGTTTTGACATGATGTACATTGGCATGGTTTTTTACATAAAAAGCACTACATGTCAGCTTGGTTTTATTTCTTTCTAAATGGTAATAATTTGACATCTGGCACCATGCTTTGTGGCGATTTATATGTTTCCAATCGCTTAGATAGGACAGCTTATTGTCACTCGCATCAGTAACACTCTCAGTTGAGGGCAGGCTGAAACAAAAAATTAAATTTTTAACACGTTGACGTAAATGACGTCATGTATGAGTGCACGTAAATGCAAACGACGTCTATAACCGTCAAAAAATTTAGAGTTATAAAACAAAAATTTAGTTGTAATTTAGTTTGATTTAGATTTCTACCAATTCACTCAATAATATTCTAAAAGGAAAATATTATACTTATATTTCTTCATTTATTTTTAGAATAATGTATGTGGATTTTAACGACGTATATAGCGGTCAATACATTTTTCATTATGTTTAGCGTCTCTTTCAGTCTGACTTAATTTGAATCAATGTAAGTGTTTGTTTTTGGTTTTATTGGGAATTATAACTGTAAGTTTTTATCAATGATATGTTCAGTTTTTATATACTTTGCTTTAAATAATTTTCAAAAATCATATTCGCCTGAAAAGAACATTTCGCTTGATGAATCTGTGTTAATATTTAGAGACCGGCTAAATTTTCAGCAATATATAAAAGGAAAAAAAACCAAATATGGAATTAAATTATATGAATTGACCACTAGTGATGGCTATGTTTTACGTCATCGAAAACAAACAGCCTTGTTTTACGATTAATGGAACCCTATTTAAATAATGGACATAACTTATATATGGATAATTTTTACAATAATGTTGAACTATCTAAGCAGCTATTGCTCATTCAACAGGAACTCTTCGTGCTAATAGGAAAGGTAACCCCAAAGTTGTTACGTCCAAAAAATTAAAAAAAGGTGAGCATATTTGGCGCAGACAGGGTCAGATTTATGCGTCTAAATGGAGAGATAAGCGTGAAGTAGTCTCTATAACTACACATCATCACCCAACTATGACTGCTACTACAAATAAACATAAAAAATCAAAATGAAGCCAAAACACATAGCGGATTACAATTCAAATATGTCAGATAGATAAATGCGATCAGATGATCTCATATTATTCTTCACCAAGAAAGAGCATTCGTTGGTATAAAAAAGTAATTTTCCATGTATTAGATCTATGTGTTTGGAATTCATATTACCTGTATAAAAAATTCCACAAAAATGTAAAGTTCCTTGAGTTTCGGGAGTCTCTTATTAGATCGCTAATAAGGTTACCCAAATACATTTCTAATGGCAACCATCTAACATCTAAAGTGACATATGGCAGACCACAAAAAACATCTAATACATCTAATACACAGATTCCTACACCGGAAAGCTGTAAAAGAGATTCTTCATATCGCCGCTGCAGAAATTGCACAAAACATCAATTTCGAAAAGAAACAAAATATAGATGTAAAACGTGACCTGAAAAGCCAGCTCTATGTCCCGAATGCTTTGAGCTGTACCACTTATTTTGTTGTTAGTGAATAATATTCGATTTTTTACTTTATTTAAGGTTTATAAAATGAATTTTTTTATTTTTGTTATGAATTTTGTGTAAAAATTAATTTAAGTTAATAAAAGTTAATATAAATCATGATTTTCTAAATTATTTTAAAAAAATATCTTTCGGTATCCGGACGTCTAGTGCCGTCGTTTGCACATCAATGGAACTAATATTATGAAAAGCAAATGACGGCTATAGACGTCCACCTTTACTTTAAAAAATTTTATAGAAAAAACTATAATTTTAATCTCTAAATATTAAATCTCCATCAAACTCGCCAAGATTTAAATAACTAAACAAAAAAAACGAAGTTTGTTTCTGAATGCCTTCGTCAATTTCGTGGTGAGCGTCAACGTGTTAAAAATCTTAAAAAAGGATATATGGGCTGCTCTGAAAGTATGTTAGCTAATCCCAAACTATTTATACAGTTTTATTTCTTACATAAAACTACAAGTTGTGTGATAAAAGTTTTAGGAAAATGGTTAAAATTTTCTAACAAAAAATTAAGATAAATATATATATTAAAAAAAAAAAAAATCATTTTCATTCGAATTCCAAAAAAAATACTTTAAGCATGATTATTAAAGGCTGGAAGACTTTCAGCTCATATTGCGAAAAGGTGTAAATATATCATTATCAAAGCGAATGATTCTATTATCTCATACGTACGTAGTTGATCGAAATATTATCATCTGTAATAAAACATGGGACGAAACACATTTTTCTAATGTTTGTCTGTTACGTGAGATAAATATGAGAAGAGCAGCAAGAAAGACTTTACAACATTTCAGGAAGCAGCTGCTAGCAATCTGCGTGAAAATATTTTTTCATCCCAAACTACTAAAGGCATACGGTTCCCTGTTCAAAGTAGTACCATCTTTGGCGATAAACAGCTTATTGTCATGTTTGCTGCTGCCAATACTTTCTTCAGTTCATAAAACGAGCTTCCATTTTCTTCTTCTTCAAAGTCTTTAACAGCAAGATTATTGCATATATAATTAATATATAATCGGTCATTATAACCTTTCGTTATAAATTGGAAATGTCTGACCCGAGGTTTGAATCTTGGTGTGACGTCTAAAAAGTCGTATGTATAAATGATATATTTTTGTATTTGGTTTAAAATAATGGCGATAACAATAATAACGAATTAAGAAAATATCAGGCATCTAACTTTTTCTGAATTAAAGTTATAGTGTCTCAAAAATTGAAATGTATCATTTTAGATACAAAGCTTGATCTACGGTTAATTTAACCCTTTCGTTACCGCAGTCCACTCCGCCGAAATGGTGCTACTGAACCGGGCAGTACGCCGCGAAGTGTGCATATTGCATGATGGCAAGTTGATATTCGTTTTTTCTTATTAAGTTTTACATATTTAAAGATTTTGCTGGTATACTAAATAAAAATTTAAATTATGATAATTCTTAGTAGTTTATTTGGCTGTGATATATCTTATAACAGGGATCTACATATAAGCCCACATTACAATCTTTACATTCATACTTAGATTCCCGTCTTGTCATTTGCACTGCAAACAACGCAACTTCTACTTCGGTTTTTCCCTACCGATTTATAAACCGAAGGAAATGTCTTTCGGTTAACCTTAGTGGATGCCAGCTAGGCGTTGAGGATTTATATTATGATGATATATCTGCAATATTTCTCGAATGAAGCGTAGTTCCACACACAAATGTCTAACATTTGAAAGAAATATTTGCGATACCATTTTAGAGATTTGCGTGTTGATTCTATGGTACTTATAACCATTTCAGTCTTATCAATTGCACCAATTGAATTATTATGATCCAACACGCATGTTGGTACACACAAAACAGGAAATGAATGCCGGCTAAATCCGGCGCTGGTACACACAGGGCTCCCAGTGGCAGCTAGTAACGAAATGGTTAAATTATACTAAATTTCTTAAAACAGAATTCCTTAAAACTTATACCAAATTCCTTAGAAGCAATATTGTATAAAATTTTAATAAGTAACGCATTTGCTGCTCTCTTCTCAACCACGTATTCTACTATGTCTTATGACACTGGAACACCTTATCCTTATACAACATATCAATCATGTGGGATATCCTTTTCGTTTATTAATGTTGATACCGTTTTTTTCAAATTTAACATCACTAAAAAGCTCACTTAGTCCAGGTCCTGATGATATACCATCATTCCTTTATTTAAAAGTGGCATTAGATCGGATATATCAAACTACAGAGGTATTGCCAATATTAACGCTATTCCTAAACTTCTTGAGAAAATACTAACTGATCTCCTATACCATCAAATTTCGCCTCTTCTACCGCCTTTTCAACACGGCGTTCGTAAATATCGATCATCAACAACTAATAACTTAGAACTCACCACAATTGTCAATGTAGGATTTTCAAATAAAATGCAGACTGATGTGATATACATTTGATAAAGCTAATCATAAACTTTTATTGCATAAATTATCACTTATGGGCTTTAGTGTTTCTGCTGTAGAATGGTTAAATTCGTATCTGTCACAAAGAACTCAACGGGTCAAATTTAGAAATGTCACATCAAAAATTATTAAAGTACAATCTGGTGTACCCCAGGGCAGTCATTTGGGGCCAACCTTATTCGCTTTGTTTATCAATGACTTTCTCTCAACTGTTTTGCGTTCTAAGGTACTGATGTATGCGTACGGCGTTAAAATATTTAACACTTTTAACGATATTAATGGATTCGATCTACTTCGTGCTGACTTTTGCAGTTCTTTGCACCTATTGCGGTTAACAACTTTTGTAGTAGTTTGGTCGTCTTTCAGAAATCGGTATTACCATTCCCAATTTAAACGCGGTTGACTTTTTGGTTGTGCGGTTAATTTTTTAGTTGTGTTTTATGGTATTGCGGTTCACCACTTTGTATGAGTTTGGTTGACAAAAACGTTAAATATAGACAACTGCTTATTAGCAGTTGAGTCTCTCTCAGTTATAGAGTTCACTTATATATTTAATACATTTTCTTTTTAAAAATAATAGAAAAAAAGATAAAAATGGAAAAATCGTAAGTAAGTTTCTTTCTGCTTAAAATAAATAATTAAATATTTAATACGCAGGAAATTGAAAATAACAACCAAAGCCCAAAACGTATATGTATACAGCATCTAAAATATTGTAAATAGACATTTTATTAGAATTTTTACTCCGTATAGGTTTGGATTCACTACAAAGCAAGTAAAAAAAAAAAAACTAACTAATAGTAAAAAAAAAAACAATCAAGCAACAGGAGGTGGTCCTTCACAAGAAATTCCCCTTAACACCCTTGAGGATTGCGTATCCCTGCTGTTATCACTAAATGACCAAATAGCTTCATCTGGACACACTTTCGACGTTGATAATATTGCTCCGACAATCAGTCGCGCTTGCGCGTCTGCTCAAAATTCCGACGTGGATCAAGTCATTACAAATGCACCTGAGATATTAAATATCCCATCTAAGAAAAAAATCAATAGAACAAGAGCGCTTAGAACTTTTGAGAAAGCAAATAACACAAGTTAAACTTTTAAAAAGCAATAATAATTTGGAGAAAAATACTTATAAAAACTTTGAAATAAACAACAGCTTTTAAAAATTACACATGGGACATTTCTTACTTAGCACTGGGTAGTTCAAGAGGATTTGAATCATCGCGTATTTTTCTACGTATACGAAGAACATTTAAAATAGCGTCATGATTTGCATCTTCGTAAAATAAATCCACACTTAAATTCATCTTTAATTTACTTTTATTTATACAAAAACTTGATTTTAACTTATTTTTCCGTTTTCATTTCTTCTATTTCTAAAAAATTTCATGGTGTTACCAACATGAAGTTGAAATTTCATATCGGCAACACCATAACAATTACAACTAAAAATCGTTGAGTTCCGTAATATCAAAAAATAATTTGGTTGAGTGAAAGTTGGGTTGACCAAACTGAGTTGAGTTGAGAACGGCAATAGGGGCATTTATAAATGGTGTAGATTGAATTTATTGGAATTAAATATTAAAAAGTGTAAACCCATAACATTTTTTAGATACTCAAAGATTAATATCTCCTATTGCTTTGAGAATGCTGTTTAGGATAAAGTTAAAACTATTTTGGACCTTGGTATACTATTGGATCACAGGCTCAACTTTCGTGATAACATATCCATGATGGTGAATAAAGCTTATGGCATACTCGGGTATATGAAACGCTGGTCTAAGAATTTTGTTGATTCTTATTTAACGAAATTGTTATTTATATCTCTCGTCCGACCTATTCTGGAGTATGGTTCTATTATGTGGGACCCTTGTTATGCAGTTCATATAAATAGCATTGAGTCAGCGCAAAAACAATTTTTAATTTTCTGTTTATGAGGTCTTGGTTGGAACTCCTATGAATTACCGGCATATCGCGATAGCCTAGCTCTGATTAAACTGCCAACTCTTAAAAGTCGTCGTCCCATGATGAGTATTCTTTTTATTCTGGGATTAATTCGAGGCAATGTTGACTCAGAGTTCCTGCTCGGTCGATTGAAATTCAATGTTCCTGTGCGACCTATATGTAATTTTGAACTGTTATCACTAAAATACAACATATCAGACTATGCAAATAATGATTCATTTAGCATGTAAAACCTTTAATGAATGTTATCAAGTAATTAACTTCTCGGAAAGTAAAAAAAAACCCTAACAATATTTTTAAATTGATAAGTAAAGTTTTTGTTCATTTGTATAAAATTGTTATTGTATATAGTATATTGATAGTCAGTAAGGATAAATTATCTATTGACTTTAAATAAATAAATAAATAAATATTTATTTACATTTATTTATTATTTACGTACATTTATATGGTGTACGGACAATTATTTGAATCAATGTACGTGTAATATAGAATTCATTCCCTAAAGTGAATGCATACAATTTTTAAAGCTCTGTTTTAAATCAAAATTTATTATTTTTTAATTGGTTTCTTTTTATCTTTTCTTCCTCTTCTATTATAGTTGCGGTAAATGAAATAATATCAATTATTTTAAAAAAGAAATCAAATTACCTTGTAAATCATGAATAATGTAAATTGAGACAAATTGAGACGAAATAACGAAATCAAATCCAATTTTAGTTATTCAATTTATTACTCACAATGGTAAGGAAGCGAAATAAAATATTGAACAACATCAATAACAAGTGTACTAAACAAATTGGTATGCTGTTACTTATTCATGAGTTTGGTCATATTTCATATAAAAATGGTAGAAATAAGATAGAAAAAGTAATTTAAAAAGCCAGAATAATTATGTACAAGTGATTTAATAATGTAGGGAAACTGTACGAGAGGCAACGCAAAAATCTAATTGGATTGATTACACGCATAGTTGCCAGATAAATAAAGCATCAAATTGTCAAATATTAGAAAAAAATCGTCAAAGACGTTCATTGAAATCGTAAAAATATCGTCTGAAAAAATAAATAAATAAATAAATTGAAAGGTTTTTAAGAAAAATTATATACGAGTATATTATAGTTCAAAAATAAAACATTAAAATACCTTTAACAAAAGAATTTAACGCTTTAATTATAAAAATAAACTTAATAAAGGAGTGTTTTATTTAAAAACATATAGCTACATAGTTTACATAAATGTATTAGAATTTAACATTTAAATCAAATCATATATAACATACATAATTGGTCATTACAACCCTTCAGTCAGGATAACGACCTAGTCTCTCACACTTATGTTGTGTGTGTTAAATTTTATACATGAGTGGCGGGGAAATTATGTAAATTTTTAAATTTAAAAATCGTTCAAAATAAAGGTACATATCGTCATATCGTCAATATAATATTTTTGGAGAACAAAATCATCAAAATGACGACAACGAAAAACACCCGCATAACTACATGGTTTGAGTTGTACATTTGGTAGAGTAGATCTCAAAAAATTTTTTTTCTCGAACCCTTTAAATTGGTTTTTTTTTTTGACAAAAACTGTTTTTTTAATTCTTCATACAAATTTATTTATTACTCAAATATTTTTGAACCGTTTTCATATAATCAATGTGTTCTAGGAAGAGATAACCTTTAAAATCATATACATAAACATATTTGGCCAATTCACATGACTTTGTATTGTGTATGTTGTATTGAATACAATTTTTGGTTTGTGAAAGCTCAATGCTATGCTGTATTGCGTATTGCGTATTCCAAACGTCAAAGAAGGGTAAGAAGAAAAAGACCAGTATTTATAATTTGATTTTCAAGCAACAAAATGAAAAAAGTAAATTAATTACTTATCTGTGCGAACAATTATAATTTTGAAATGTTAATTGTTGACTCAAGTTTCATAGAAAATATTTTGTATTTTTATTCTTCTTCTTAATTACTGGTTCTTACGTAGACTGATAGCACAAAACCAATACAACTTCCAAAAACATATGAAAAAAATGTGTGTACGTGTATACGATTTTTATATGAAAATTATCAACAACAAGCATACACTGTTGCATTTTCGTTCAACAATATAATGAATACAATGATACAAGGGCTTGTGTGAATTGCCCAATTGTTATAACTTTTATGTTATGAGTTTTGATCGGGTAAGCTTATAAAAAAAGAATTTTTTTCTTATTTTTCTGAGTTTAATGATTAGCAAAGTTTAAAAAGTATAAAACAAGTGCTAACATTTTTAAAGTGAGCAGTTCTCTTGTGAGCAGACTGACATTTCGTTTGGTCAAATCGGACAACCATTTCATATTTTTGAAATAAATTTTTTTTTCAAGTGAAAAATTTTCAAAATTTTTAATGGATCTTGATGGTTTATCGGAAAATGTGGCAATGTCACTTTAAAGCACTTTCAAAAAAGTTTACAGCTTATAAGCGGGAAATTTTTATATCTAATTTCCGTACCTGGCAGCAAATAGCCGCGAGTTATTCAATATGATAGGATTAGGCTTGTCGGAAAAAACTTTGGTCATTTTCTACAGTTCGGTGTGGTGAACAAAGTTTTAATTTTCTGGGCCACCGTGTCACGCGAAGAAAATTGCTGAAGCAAATGAATCCGTAACAGAGTTTATTGACATAGTCAAGAGTCCTATTGCAGCATTAACTAGGCAGAGAATTAGGTTGTTGACTCGGCCGAGACCTGAACCAGGTCTAATTAGTAGAAAGAGAACGTTACAAATTACGAAAGGCGGACATTGGTGGATTGTAGGTTTTCTATCAGGAATCAATTATTTGAGATTGCATTGTCGCAGTTGGTTACGTCTTCTGGATGGGACAGAGTGCAACCTCTGCGTAAAGTAGAAGGAAATCATAAGGAACATTCTATGCATTTGCAATGCGCTGTCCAATTTTTTTAATACTTTTTCCAATAAATCTACCCTTTGGCGTTAAAGGTGGTTATTATCTTCCAATGGCTTAAGAAATCTAGAAACATTTATAGGAAATACAAACAGTAGTGTGAAGTACAATTTTTAGCGTTTATAAGAGGGAAATGCTGAAAAGTGGGTTACATAAGTCGAAAAAATGTTAATACTGAATATTTGTCAAAAAATGGAAATATTAGCCAACTTCTGGTAAATTTGTTATTAAAAATTAATATTTTAAAAATATTAATTCTTTCATTTAAAAATAAGTATGTGTTGCATGCATATTCATACTACCCAACAATATCATAAATCGATCAACTTTTTACGCTCTTCAATTCAATTCAAAAATTTATGCTGAATAATAAATTACAAAAATGAATGACACACACTTTCCATATACCGACAAAATCTTAAATGTTGTGCAGAGAAGAAAAAATTAAATTTAAGACAAAAAATAAGAAAATATCAAGAAGAAATGCTGACGTTTTGTTGAGCCAAGGTACACAAGCCTTACCGTGCATACCATGTGTATGTTATAGGAACAGCTTGTCAGTTTCTCAGTCATGTTTTACATAAAAAAAGATTTTTTTAAAATTAAAAGAAACCCATAAAATAAAACTGAAGCAGTATGTTAAAGTTTGCAAAAGTTTTTATTAAAGAGTTCATATATTAAAGAGCTTAAAAAAATTATACCATAATTCAAAAATGCCAAAATGGGCAAAATTAGTAGGTTTTTTAATTTGCGTTGATGTCTTAGCCCTTCAGTCAGGATTACGACCTGGCTTTTCGCATTACTTATGTTGTGTGTGTTAATTGTATACATGAGTGGCGGGTCCTACAGTTTAAAGTCGACTCCAAACGACAGATTTTAGAGAAACTTTTCATGGCAATTTTTATTTACTCTCAGCGCTTTTGCCAGAAGTCTGCTAAGCGGAGGTAGCCGAAGAAATTGTTTCCATATATCATTTTGATGGAGATATCTGACCCAGAGTTTGAAACATGATCTCACGTCTAATAAACCTACACATTGCCTACTAGTCTTCAGCGACTTCTTAGCTATTAGCTGAATGTAAAAGAGAATAATCCTAATCCAATTTTGGTGCAAAATGAGCTTGTGCCACCGTAAACTGTAAGAAGTTTTGAAACACCTACAATATGAAATGAAATGCTCAGAGATTTCAATTTCGAGGTGAGTGTAGGATAAAGGTTTCTAGGAAAAAGGCAAAAATATAAGGCCTTTTTCAGCTGTTCCTATCTCGAAATTTAAATAAAGAATATGTGTGTGAGATATCATCGCAATTTTTTATTCGTTTGAAATTTCCACCTCGCCTTCTCAGTGCATTGTAAATGTTTAATTTTCACTTAAATTAGGCTAACTTTGACCAGTGGCATCGGTTGTGGAACAGTAGTTTATTTGCATTTACTTGCGACTTAGTAAAACACGACAAGAACAAATCTGACTCTGTCAAATATCGATGGAGCTTACATATCACCTCCACGAGAGATGGCTATGGTTTGTCTTGAAAAATAATGTGGCATAAGCTGTGTGGCATATAGTGTCAACCTGTTGAAACCATGTGTCTTTGAGTTGGTAATCCTCGAAGTACAGTGAAAGAAATATGGACACCAAACAGTATCCTTTTCGGGATGCTCTTGGATCTTATGCAAATTCAACGATTTTTAAATTCAATCATGTGAATTGGTGTCGTCACAAATTTAGCATTTTTCTTTCTTCACGTACTCATTCATGCAGAAATGGACCTCATAGCTGAATACTTTACTCTGCTTAACCATAATTTTTTAAACACAAGTGAAAAGTCATGTATAAACTGTAATTTGGTTTTATGAATTAGTTTTCCTTATTTAAATGTTATTTAATGTTGATTAAAATTGCTCACCAAACTTTAAACTTTCATATGAACTGAGGTGCGGTAAGAACTTTTAACCGCTAGAGTGTGCATAAAAGTAAACATCTCAACTACCGATGACAGAAATCTTATTAAGTTGAAAAACTTTTCTGTCGAAATTTAAATCGTGTGTTTTTTTTTTTTTGTTTAATTGTCTTAAAACTCAATGAATGAAAACTTCTTTTCCACATTAAAATTGTGCTTGAAAAGAGAAAATAAAACCGCAGAACTTCATAACCCTTTATAGCAAAACTACAGTAAATAATTTTCTTTTTTTTTTTTTGTTACAAAACTACTTAAAGTCAGAATGATTGTATAGACTGCTGTCGTCTCAAAAAAAAGTTCTTAAATACTTTTTTAATCCTTTTAGAAACATAACAGAAATCATTTTTAATATTTATTAAAAAAGATCTGTAGAAATGAATTAAAAAAAACTGGATTCTTTTACAAACCGAATTTGAAAATGTTCTTTTTTCCACCCGGAACCCCTGGATATATACACGGACGGCTCTAAACTCGACAATGGGGTCGGGAGCGCGGTCTATTCTGGGAAACTGGACCCAAGCATCTCTCTCCGACTGCCGGATTACTGTAGCGTGTTACAAGCGGAGGTGATGGCAATTTACGGGGCCGCTCAATGGATACTTGTCAACGGTGCTTCTTTTACCCGCGTCTCGGTCTTCTCTGACAATCAGGCCGCAGTAAGATCTTTGTCCAGGATCGTTAGGGATGTCGTCGCTGTCTCGACCTTCTTTCTGGGCGCTTTAGTGCCTCACTGGTCTGGGTCCCCGGGCACAGTAACATTCTGGGGAACTGCAGGGACGATGAGCTCGCCAGAGCTGGTGCAGTCCTTCCGGAATCCTCTTCAGTAGACTTGGGTATGCCACTGGCCTCGGTCTGTTTGCGCGAAATTTCTTTCTAGACGCCAACCTATCCTGGGTCAATGAGGAGTCCTGCTCCACCGCTAGGCTCACCTGGCCCCTGAAGGATAGAAGGCGTACCAACCATTTACTTAGACTTGGTCGTGGCATCATCATTTCAGTGTAAGGTAGTTGTGCTTTTGATGTACAGCCCTTGCACTGATCAACTTCTTCCTCTTCCCTGATTTTGGTGAAACTTGGTCAGTACAGAAACTGCGTTCACCCGTGGCAGCTCAACGTCTGTTTCCATGTCTGTTTTAATGGGCACGAGGTCAAATTTAGGATAAGACCAATCCACATGAGATCCAAAACTTTAATGGGAAGTTGTAATAATGGCCCTAAGTAGTTTTATTAATAACATTGAATTACTTTTAAGATAATGGTTTTCACATCCGTATATTATAAATATCTATAGATTAAGATCATTGACTTTTATCTACAACCTAAATGTATGTATATATAAATACAAATAATAATAAACATATTTCATTCTGTGGGTATAGTTTAATAAGAAAAGGGAAATATGTATATTGCAATAAAATATTTCTTGTTCTTTATTTCGGCACAAAAAATTAAAAAATAAGGTATTGATAAATAGGGTAAAGGAATGTTTGTGTGTAAAAGTTTGTTTGCCTTTTTGCTCATTTGTTGAATTTATTCAACTCATGTAAGTAGTGAGTATTTTGTTGGTTTTTTTTATTAAAGTTAAAAAATGTCCTTGAAGACCTTTTACAATCGCCATCTCTTTTACTTTACCTTGCACTTAAATTACCGAGATATTTTTCCTTAATCTCCAAGTAATGTCTTTTAATAATCTTCTCGTTTTTTCTCCTTATTAATGGGTATTTTCTTCTAGATCCGTATATATGTATGTATATGCTCTGTTGAAATGGGATAAAAATAAGAATAATTTGTTTCCTTTTCATTTTAAAGACGTGAAATATTATTCATAATAATAATAATATCAGCATTAGAATTTTTAACAGTACGTCAGTGTTTAAAGTTATTTGCTGGTATAACAAATTTCCATATTGCTTTTCGTCTTTCCAATTAAATTTTTAATATAATTTGCTGTACAGATTCATCACTTTAAAGTGTTTTGAATGCTTGCTGAAGTTGGTTCCAACGAATTGCATAACGTTGACGCATAGCATCCCTTTATGGACATACTTCTAGACTGTGAATCTTTTAAAAGGTAAAACCAAAGAGTCAATCTATAAATTAATACTTATTCTAAATGAACAGCTTTGAGGATAAAAATGGTGATGTTCAATGGTGGTCGGTAACAAACGCCTAATGCGACATTAATGGGGCCAAAAAAGTTTACGCTGACTGTAAGAAATGATCACTTCAACCTTATTATACAAGTGGTGGTAGGTAATCTTTAAGAGCAAAATCGTATATATTCTGGTCAGCCTTTGCGCTGACCAACTTCTTCCTTTCCCTGATTTTGGTGGAACTTGGTTAGTACAGGGACTGCGTTCACCCGTAGGATCACAGCGGGTCGCTAATCGTGCTCAAGTGAGCTTTGTGATATCAGAGCTACCACTCCGACCTGACCTATATATTCTTCAGTGAATTTATGGATGAAAGGTTTTTTGTTGCAGTAGGTAACGCCATTTCGTTTATTTTAAACTTCCTTAGTTTCTCGTTTATAACAAATTTTGGTACTCTGTTAGATTAGAACTATCGCTTGACAGATAAGACGGTCCTTAATAAAATAGAACTTTTAAACACTATTGCATCAGATCCTCTTATTCCATTGTTATCTATTTTTGTTTAGTATGTACGTGGCCCCGCTGACCCCTCCTGAATCTAAATGAATCTATTTAACACAAAAGCTGTTAAAAAACATGTATGAGTTTTTATCCAGTGCGGTGTTATACCCATGTCTTTCGAGAAATAAACACTCTAGAATTTAAAATGTACTTACCTTATTTAATTGAAAAAGTGATACCTTTAATTGTAATGAAAAACGAGTAAAAATTAATTTTGGAATTTTTTATTAGAAGAAAAAAATCAAATTCTTACAGCCCAACATAAATTACGGCGTAATGCGCAACGTAATTTAGCGCCCGGCTTTTACGCTGTAATGAGCAACCTAAATAAAAGCGCCAACGTTGTGCCAAGAACAGTAATGTTAACTTACCATGTTAAATAAAAATCGCCAAATGAAAATAAAAAATAGAGATAAAATCGCAAAATTGGACTGAAAGCAGCTAACATAACATTACTTAACAATGACAAATGAAATACACCTAATTCTGTTTTTACACAGTAGATTGGTTCCAGAAAAAACCGTGTAAAAAAAAAACCGTGTAAAAAAAGACTTTGATTGTATGCAAAAATAGGTGATTGGTTCCTAATCTCTAAAACCTACTAAAATTAGTGAAAAACAAGGATTTTTTAAGTAGTTTTGTATTTGACATTTTCTTTTAGGGACTCATAAAATATTTAACAAAATTAAAAATATACATAACTTAATAAATATAAAATATTTTTTGGCTTACCTTTTATCTTAATGCGTTAAATTTAATGTAACGATAGAAAAACAAATTTGCCAATAAATAATTTCTTTACCAAACACAAAATATTAGCACATTTCAATTGCTCTGACCTTTGTGCTTGTATGCACAAAAGGGAATTCCCCTAAATTTGTGCCATTTACATTTGCTTTGACTAGTAAATTTGCTTGTACGCGCAAAAAGGGAATTCCCTTAAATTTGTGATATGAACATACTTTGCAAAAATTAAATTTGACATACAAATTTAAGCACAAAAAATTTTAAATCGTGCTAAATGGAATAAAATCGTGTAAGAAAAATTAAAAATATTTTATTTTCAAACCGTTGATATAACACGGTTAACCGTGTAAAAAAGACCGTGTAAAAACAGAATTAGGTGTATAAAAATAAACAAATAAAAAATCACTTGTTTTACAACAAACTTCACTTCTTTCGCTCTGTCAAAATTGGATTTTCCAATTACAAAGCGTTAACGCCGCGCAATTATGGCTGGTCTCATACATTTTATATGGGCACGAGAAATTTTGACATTTATTTTGCGCTTTACGCCGTAATTTAGGTTGGGCTGTTATATACTTGAGTATACTTAAGTACTTGAGTACTTTCGTGTACTTAAGTATTCATGCACGATATTCTCAAGTCGCCATAATGTAGTAGTACACACGAGGTCTTGTTTCAAACTCCAGCTCAGACATTTTGACCAAAACGAAATATGAAAAATATTTCTTTGGTTACTTCCTCTCATCAATCTTCTGCCACAAACTCTGAGAGTAAATAAAATTGCTATGAAAAGTTTCTCAAAAATCTGTCATACGGAGTAGACTTTATACTGTAGGTTCCTATACTGTAGTGGCCAATTATGTATGTATGTATGTAATAAAAGAAAGGGTAAAAATACTTTGGAAATAACTAATAGTAAATTACGAAAACACAATTCAAAAATTTGTCATACGGAGTAGACTTTATATTGTCTAAATTAACACCAGAGATCAGCAATGAATCGTTTTTTCGCTACTCATAAGCACTCAAGAAATTTTGAATATAAATGAGTCAACAATATTGAAATTTAACTACTCTGATGCATTCGTACTCGGTACAACGTCGATTTATAAGTATGAGTACAATGAGTATGCGTACAACGTTAACATCGAACTCATTCCATTCGAAATATGTTTGATTCATATGCCTACTCATTCAGATTCTTTTGAAAAATACTTATAAATGATTCGAGTGACTCGAATCATTCATCAAAATTTACAGTCTTAGTTGTTGTTTTATTTACAAAAAAAGAAAAAGACAAAGACAGCAACCAAAGCAAACACACAACCTTCTAGTAAGTATTGTAGTGTTCGTAAGCGAATCAGACTTATTTTGTGATTCTTGTAAATGTTGAGTCATTGAGAGTCAAAATCAACAACATCAAACGTATTGTTACGTTTTTACCTTTTTAAAAACGTTTAAATATGAGTTCGTAATTGCAAATAAAGTAAAAACAAATATGTCTTTAGTTTTTCTTAACTCTCTTTATTATTTACACTACTTTTGTGTGCCACCGTATAGAACGTAACGATACAACAATAATAATCTCTTTTATTCACTAGTTCACACAACTATTCGCTAGATCTTTACAACCACGACTTATTTTATTCACACGCAACTTCACACAAGGCTGACTGAATTAACTCTGCCTGCTGCTTGCTTTGTCCAGCCCTTTTATAGTCCGCACGCACGTATGATCAGTATGATGAACGTTCTCGATGTGGAAGGTTCTCGCTCGCGCCTTCTCGAGACTTCTGCTAGTACATTGTTGTTTGTGTACTTTGCTTATGTTGTCCGTTACATATTTGTCGTAGCTGGTTTACTTTATGTTGTTGTTGCTACCTGGTTCGTTGTACACATGTGTGTGTGCAGCTTTAGATAATCAACACGTTCGTTGTATTCTTAGTGTTAGTGCGTATTTGTGTCGTGTGTATTGTGTTGGTGTAGCTGATAGCTTTTGTTTATCGTTTTTATTGTTAAACGATATTAGGTCGTTTCGATTTATGTAACACTGCCGCTTTGTTTTTCTCTGCAGCTGCTAAACCTGCTATCCATTTCTCCACATCTTCACCAAATTCCTTTTGATCCTTGGCTGACATATCGGCAGGTTGCGGCGTTTGTCCGCTGTTTATTACCGCCTCTACTGGAACACGTTGGCCCACCTCTGAGTTTTTACAGACGATTCTTTCATGGCCTGATAGATTTAGCACTCTCACCGGGACTATTCTTTGTTCTGTGGATTTGACGAGGGCCTTTGCTGATATTAAATCCGTCTGTATTTCTGCTGGTTCCACAACCCACAAGCGGTTTTCCACACAATCTCCATCCATACGCGCCCATATCAGTGATTCACTCTGAGGTGGTAATTTGAGTTGTTCGACCGCAACTATCCTTCTGGCGTGCACTTGATGCTTGTACCCCACGTCTAGAGGTATTTCTACATTTCGCCAACTCATAATCTGTTGCCCCATATTCAAATTGATGCCATGAGCTATCATAAAATCGGCACCAATGATAACCTCGTCCACAATATCGGCAACAATAAAGATGTGACTTACACTAATGTTGGCTATAGTCACCTTCGCCTCTGTTTTTCCGTGGACGGTGGCAGACTCTCCCGTAGCTGTCCGTAGTCTTACATTGCTAAGTGCCTCACACTTTCCCTTCACTACATCTGGCCTGATGATAGACTGCGTCGCCCCGGTGTCTATAGTGAAGGTATGTGGTCTGCCATTTATGTATCCGCACGCCGTAAGATTGTTGTTGTTCTGCTGCATCACTGATATTGAGATTGTGGGGCCCTCGCTTGTGGGAGCCAGCACTTGCCCCTCAGTGCTAGCTCGTTTTAGTTTAACGGGGACTCTTGTGAAGATGGTTGGTAGTTCGCCCGTTTCTTATTTCTCGATGGTGAGGCGGATCTTGATCTCTTGCGTGGCGCTTTGCAGTTTCTTTGGAAATGACCACTCTTTCCACAATTGAAGCATTTAAGTTTAGTCCTTTGTCCGTTTTCTTCCAAAGCTTGCTTCACCATCTCCTTAACTTTAGTTAAAAGGATTTCCTCCTCCTCCACGACTTCCATTTTTCGCACTTTGCTGACTGGTGGTCTAGAAATCGTGCGAGCGGTCTCCTGGGCTAGTGCGAAGGCCACGGTCTCTGCAAAAGTTGTCTTCTGTGTAGAACATACCGCTAGTTTAATGTCAGGATCGCGTATACCATTCACAAACGCCTCGGTCTTAATGTTGTCTATCAGCGGGTGGTTTTCTCCGGGGTATGTAAGCTGCACTAATCTCTCGACTTCCATTGCAAAGGCCTGAAGTGACTCATTAGCCTTTTGCGCCCGGCACCTTAATTCCATGCGGTACAATTCTCGTTTGTGCTCATCACCGAACTTCCGCTGTAATGCCACCATTAACTCATTGTAGTTGTTTCTATGGCTGGCTGGCATGGTCTCTAGTATCTCGGCTGCTACACCCTTTAACGCCAAAATTAGTTCCAAAGCCTTTTCCTCATCGTCCCATTCGTTCCTGCTGGCTACTGTCTCTAATTGGAACTTGAATACGGATAGGGGAGAGGTGCCATCAAAGCAAGGTGCTTTTATTCTGCCGGTACTTTCGGATACGACTCGCACTGGTTCCGGTCGCTGGCTCTGGAGATTGTTGATCTTCTCTTCCATAATGACTAGTTTTCCGTCAACGGTCTTTTCCAAATCTGAAAACCTTTCCTCGACGCCATTGATTCTTTTGTGGAATGACTCACGTATTTCAGTCAGAAGTTTCTGATTTTCGGCTCTAGAAGCTTCAAGTAACTTTTGGTTTTCTGCTCTAGAAGCTTCAAATAGCTTCTGGTTCTCAGCTCTAGAAGCTTCTCGTACATCAGCAAACAGCCTTTCGTTCGCCTCTTGCATTTTGCGATTTTCAGTTCTAGAAGCTTCTTGTACATCAGCTAATAGCTTTTTGTTCTCTTCTTGCATTTTGCGATTCTCAGCTCGAGAAGCTTCTTGCGCATCAGTTAATACTTGCATTTTTTCCATCATAGCGGCCAGCAATGAATTTATGTCGATACCGCTCGGGGTTGCAGGGGCCTTTACCTCTCGTTCCTCTTCATCCTCGAACTCGTAGGAATCGATGTCGATGTCCTGAAGCTGCAGATGTTCCCTTAATCGCCTTTGCAGTTCATTTTTCGTGCCCATTGTTGGCAGCTCGAGTTTACCCAACTCCCGTTTAAGCCGTTCCACTTGTCGTAGCTGGTTTACTTTATGTTGTTGTTGCTACCTGGTTCGTTGTACACATGTGTGTGTACAGCTTTAGATAATCAACACGTTCGTTGTATTCTTAGTGTTAGTGCGTATTTGTGTCGTGTGTATTGTGTTGGTGTAGCTGATAGCTTTTGTTTATCGTTTTTATTGTTAAACGATATTAGGTCGTTTCGATTTATGTAACAGTATTGTTAAGTAGGAGTACGATCAGTACTTCAAACTTTGAATATGAGTACGACGAGTATAATACTAAAATAAATATGAATGCGTATAAGTATCATCTTATTGAATACTCATTGCTGATCTCTGATTAACATACACAACATGAATGGTGTGATAAACTATATCGTTATTCTAACAAAAGTTTTGTAATAACCTTCAATAAGAAAATAAGTAAGATATTCCCAACAAATTATTTTGTGGACACTTCAAAGATTTTTGGTTACAGGCTCATTAGAGCGTTCATTGCTTGCACCATTCTAGTAACGTATCATTTACCAGCGGTTGTTTTTCGTAGAGTAATACATATCAAGTGTAGCCTTGGCTTCAGCAAGAACCAATTCTTTTATTTCTTCATTCCAAACAATGGGGTTATCACGCTAATTGTTCAGTCAAACTGTAAAGAATAAAATTATAAATAACAATATTATCAATGTAATAGAAATTATACCATGTATGTAGAAAATAATTGAAAACAATCAATTTTTTGCCATACCAATCCGAATTTTCGTACAAAGCAGTAAAATACGTTTTCGTACGTTAGGTTTAACATAGCTCGTGCCACAGTACATTCGAGAGCATAGTGATCGAGTGACCGAGATCGTCCGGTTCTTTTTCTTTGCCTTTATTATAACGGTACATTTTGGCTTAATTATTAGGGAGCATAGGGTGGCAACAAGTTGATTCCAATGAGCACGATCATCAGAGCGGTGTTTGACTTCGTTCCATTGTAGACGTAGTTTGGATAGTTCGGTTGTGATTTTCCGTTCCCAGGTGTGTGATTGTCGGCCGATGCGCCTGCTTCTCTGGGGTTTCCAGTCTATGGCTTTCTTTATGATGTTATCTAATGGCTTGCGAAGAGTGTGCCCAAGCCATCCCTACTTGCGTCTCTTTATTTCCGTCTCAATTGGTTGCTGGTTTGTATCTATACGGAGTTGGGCAATATGCAAGATTCTACGCAGTCATTTGTTAACAAATACCTGAAGAGGCTGGGAATCGCGCGGTACCATATTCCACGTTTCGCAGCCGTACAGTAATGTGGATTTAATGTTGGAGTTGAAAATTATAAATTTGTTGCGTCTCGATACGTTAGACGAGTTCCAAACAGAGATAAGTTGGGCAAAAGTATTACGTGCATTATTAATGCGACTGGCAACATCTACTGATGAACCATCGATTTTATCGATTATACTGCCTAGATAGCATAATAAAATCATAAATTTCCTTGCCGTATATTAGGAATTTTCATGTTGCGTTGGCATTTATCCTGAATGTTTTGGTTTTGTGGATATTCATCTCCAGTTCAGCTAGCTTTGACTGCATGTCAAGTAAATAGGTACCAATTTCTTCTTATTAATTTAAAGATAATGACATATATATTCATATATATCTATAATTCTTCTAGAAACGATAGTATGACTGTTGAACTTATTTGGAAAGCGATTGACCCAAATCAATTTTAATTCCGTTCCCGCTCAACTTAGGTTCATTTGGTTATAAAAAAAAATATTTTAATTTTAATTCGATTAAAAAAGCTTCAAACACGAATTATTTCACAAGAAGAAGAGGGGAAGAACGCAATTTCGTTCTTTCAACTTTAAATTGAAAAGAAAATAAATTAATGTCTTTGGATACATGTTCCGTCTGTAACCTTAATAAAACAGAAAAGTTATTTTTTTTTTGATTTTCTTATCGCAGTTCCATTTTTTCAATTTATATTTCAACACATTTCATTCGTTTTTCCGTATGTTTTTTTAAGGGTTTTTCGAATCTTTTATAAATTATTTAACTTTGCTTTTTCATTTCTCCGTTAATGGGCATTAAAAAAGGAGGTAATAATGAAATCTTTTCATAAATAAGTATTCTAAACGTTTTCACACTTTCTCTACCACCCTGATAAGAATTAAAATTTATTTTCATTTAATATTTGTTAATTTTATATTGTTACGTTTTTACCATTAAAAAACAGGGTAAACAGTCTGATGGATTCTCTTGAAGGAGAATGACTTCGCCCTCTCGAAATCTCTATAAATGTAAACATGTTGTTTACGTTATTGTTGTTTGTGTATTTTGTTTACGTTTGTTCTTGCAGTGTTGTCGTTGCCTTTTTTTTTATTGTTTATCCCCTTTTTAATATTGGTTTTTTGATGGTATATTTTTGTTTACTTGTTTATCATGTAAACAAGTTCATTGTTTTTGTTTTTGTAGCTTTTGTTTACAATTTAGAAGATGTGAAAGCAAAACACTATTTTCATTTTCGTAACAATATAATTACCATGAAAAGCTTCTCAATAATCTGATTTCGGAGTCGCCTTTAATCTGAAGGTACCGCCACTTACGGATTAAAGTAGGTGGTGCTAGGTTTTAATCCTGACTGAAGTGTTGTAATAAGAAATTAAATAAGTAAGCAAGTAATTGGTTTACTGCAAAAGAATTGACCTAATACAGTGTTCGGACTCCTTTCCAATGTGTGACCCTAAGACAGTACTACCTATTCTCGATTCATCTAATCATTGAAACCTGGACTAATTAAATCTGCAATTTTGTAACTAGATGTACTGGAGTACTTAGGTACACTTTTTTTGTGAAAACTTTGTTTTGAGTATGATATATTCGAAAGACTTCATACATTTTCTCCATCATCTTTTTGAAAATATAATTTCTCTTCAGCAATATAAGGTTTTCTTTCCTCTGTCAGTTAACCTACACCTTCTGATTATTTAACTAACCATCCACCTGTTTATTTAAATTGAAAAGTTTGTAAAATAATATGTTTTTTATTTATTTTATAACCTTAAGGTACACAATGTAACCAATCGATTGGATGCCACTTTGTTCAAATAATTGAAAAGAGAAATTTTGGCTTGTTTTGCAGCAATTACTTGCAAACAACCGCAATTACAAAAAAATCATGATTTTAAGTGTTCTTTATAAACTTTTCGTAAATATTGTTAACGACTCAATTTATTTGGATAATTTGTTCGTTTATTCGACAGTTATTATTGTATTTATTATTGTATTTATTGGAAAATTAAAAGAGGAAGGAATTAGAAAATTTTTAATACATTTAAAGAGTTCGAAAATTGTTTTATAAATCAATAACGTGGCTCTTGTTTCCTCTTTCCTTAGTTAAACTACGCAAGCAATCATTCTGTAAGGTACGCCAGTAAGTCTATTATAACTTTGTTCACGAACAGTGGACAGAAAAATTCTAGGCACATTCATATATTTCAATAATTTCATGAATTTTAAGCAATAATATTGTTACGTTTTTACCTTTTTAAAAACGTTTAAAATATGAGTTCCTCGATTGCAAATAAAAATAAATTTGTGCTTAGTTTTACATAAATACTTTATTGTTCGCACATCATTCTCAAAGCAATATGAATTAATGACGCCGCCACCCTAAAATTCACTCAAAAGTTACGGAGGCAAATTCGTCAATTTGTGACCTGCAAAACGCCGTGTTCTTGTGAGCGACGCCAAATTGCCTTCTGCATACTCTGGCGATGACTATGTTTTTGCCAGATCTCGCATTCCGGCGACAAGACGTATTAGTTATTTTTCATGAAAAACATAAACTAAATATCACTCATACGCATTGACTGACACAGTGAATAAGTAAAGTTAAATTTAAAAAAATAAAGCATATTTTTAGGTTTATAATGTGATCTCAAGAATATTAATTTGAAAATATTAATTGGAAAGCAATGTTTCCACTTTGTTGGAAAACATTAAAAAAATCAAAATATATTGTGAAAAGTAGTCGCCTATCAAAATTGTGTGAAAATTCGTAATAACACTGACATATTGTCGTTTTCTATTAAAGAAAAATTAATAATCAAAACAAAATACAAAAGTTATTTCTTCGGCGACTTCCTCTCAGCAGATTTCTGGCTGGCGGCGACCACTCTTGATCTACGATTATCAACTGAATCTGAATTGTATGGAGAATATGAGAATTGGACGCCGAGACCCTGCCATCTAACTCCCTTAGATTTTTTCTTAAGTCGGAGATGTATGCAAATAAACGACAAACCAAAGCTCAAGGCCAACATAACCCACCATAATCGCCTAATCTTGGTGGCCAAATCACATCACCTCCATATACTCTATTCGCGTAATGTCCATTAAATTTTCAAGGACTTTGAGAAACTTAGCGCCATCCTGTTATTACCACAAGGCCTCGTGTCTAGGTCATCCAAATTAGACCAGAAGAAGCGTATAATGCTGTATAGTATTAGTCATTGACGGTCATGGCTTGTCCTACTACCAACCAGAGATCCACACCAAACAGTGACTGTTTGAGAATGCATTTGACGCTTTTGGATCTCATATAAAATTCGCAAATTCCCAAAACATTTTTGGTTTGTTCACATACACATTTATCCACGAATGGTGCTCACCACTGAAAACGTTTTTTTTTTTTGATGAATAAATAAATAAATGACAAATAATTTGACAGTTAAAGGTTTAACAAGACACAGTTGGAAGACCATTTGCGAAAATAAAAATTATTGAAAAGAAAAACAAAAAAACTTTATAAACGAACCGTATCTTAAACTACACAAGCAAACTTAAATTACCGTACATTTGCTAGTAAAGAAACATTGCATGCAGAGGCATGGGGTGGAAACAAATTATTTACTTAATTAATGTAATTTACACTGCCCTTATACTTGAATTGTATTTTTTTTTCTTTTTGAAATCGTGGTCATTTACTTTCTTTTACTCCTTCGGAAATGTTTTTAGTTCATACGATTGTTGTTTTGCAAAATTTTCAAGGATTTGGCAGTACAGCATTTTTTCTGTCACATTTAGCACTTCCAAGTAACAGAACTAAGGAATAGCTGCTAATGGTAGTTGAGTAAAGTTAATGCCACAATTAAATTTATGAGCGAATAAGTCAGTGACTTGATTTTAAAGATCAACAACTTAATATTGTTTGTGCATAAGTCTAGTTGATTTTGTAGTGTGTTGGCTTATTACAGGCCACTCTCTAGTAGGTAGTGTGTTGGCTTATTAAACGTAAGGCTGCGGTTCAAACGCCAGGTCAGACAGCAAAACGAAATATGAAAAAATATTTCTTCGGCGACTTTCTCTCATCAGATTTCTGGCAAAATTGCACTGAAAAGTTTCTCAAAAATCTGTCCTTGGGAATCAACTTTATACTGTAGGTCCCGCCACTCATGTATAAAATTGATATACACTATATGAGTGGTGTGAGAAGCTAGGCCGTTATCCTGAGTGAAAGGTTGTAATGGCGAATTATGAGACCACTGCACAAACACAAGGTCATATATCATCAAAAAACGAAATATGAAAAAAAAACTTTTTCTGCGACTTCCACTTCGCAGATTTCTTGCAAATCCTCTGAAAGTAAATAAAATTTCCTTGAACAGTTTCTCAAAAATCTTTTGACTATGTACGGGATTTATTGAAACAACGTCGCTATGTGGCTTGTATTTCACTATTCTATCGCTGCAGTAACAAATTGTGCTCTAATAAATTAAAGGCACCAATTCCTGAAAAAGGAGTAGTCATTTTTCCCGTAGAGCATATGACGTCATGTGTCATTTGACAGTGTACTCCAATATGAAAACTCATTCTTTATTTTGCAGAAATCTTTGATTGCACTTGAAATCAAATCTATGGACAATAGAATTCTACTATCCCTTTTCTCACAGGCTATTCTCCAAGTAACAACACAATGCTCGTTATGACACGCCAAGCGGTGATTATTAGTAGAACAAAAAAAATATCAAAACAAACACTTATGTTAGCAACTGTAATAGTGTAAAAAACGAGGTACATAAATTTCTCTTTTAATTAAAATGAAATTAATGGTTATAAAGATATACCAAGAACTAGTTTCTGAAGCAGATGTAAATCGTTTTGGTCTCAATATAAGTTCGACTTATAAGCATTCACGTGTGTATATATAGTGGACAGCAAAAGTCCAGGTACCTCTATGCCGGCTCCAAGTATGGGCAGTTTGAAATTTATTGAGGAAATAATAAATAAGAGAGAGTATTTAAACATTCTTAAGAACAAATTCGGCTAAAGTTCGGATGGTTTTATTTTATTTTAAACAACTCAATAAACCCCATCATACTGCTGGTAATGTAAAGGAGCAATTTGTCTACCAAAGTCCTCACAGGCTTAATGTTCTTGCACAAAGTAACGATATGATATGATATGAGATTATTTAGGAGATCATTTTGAAGAATTTTAAATTAAATGCATGACCTTAGTACGGTGATCAGATATACATCTTTATTGCGTAAATCGCAATAAACGCCATTATTGAGCTCAATATTATACATAAAGTTTTAATTAATAATTGCGCAATAAATAAGCAAATTGTTATAATAGTGAGTAAAACTTTTGAAGTCGCCGTAGTCTAGTAAGTAGTTTGTTAGCTTATTAGAGGCAAAGGCCAGCGTTCGAGCCCCAGGCCAGACATCAAAGACAAAATAAAAAAGTATTTTTCGGCGACTTCCTCTCAGCAGATTTCTGGCAAAAACTCTGAGAGTAAATAAAATTGCCATGAAAAAGTTTCTCAAAAATCTGTCGTTCGGAGTCGACTTTAAAGTGTAGGTCCCACCACTCATGTATACAATTAACACACACAACATAACTGGTGTAAGAAACTAGGACGTTGTACAATGGGTCAATTCGACCTCCAGGTACTGTACTTGTCTTAATTGACAAGTATACGTCCTCTAACCTAACCTAACCTACCTTGAGTAAAACTTAAAATGTAGCACTGTCAGAAGTGTGTTTAGAGGGCATATTACAATTAACCGAAAAATTTTTGTTGTTATTTAACAACTCAAATGTCAACAACGACAAACAAAACAATCAGCTGTTTGTTTACCAGATGTCAAATGAATATTTAATAAGCTGAATTGAGTTTATTATACCTGAACACTTAAAATATTGTTCTCAATTAACCGAATATTAACTCACTAAAAGTGCATATCTGAACATAGTGTAAGGGACATGCTACTAAATATTGGTTAAAATATTTTAATAATTTGGGCCTTTGCATTTTGAATTTTTTCTGATTTCTTCTCGAGGAAAACTTCACTTTTGCGTGGAAAAATTTTAAGTCACCATTTTTCCTTATTTTTCCTTTGGTTTGTGAAAAACATTAATATTTTTTATTTTATTATAAAATAGAAATAAATTAATACAATAAATATAAAAACATCAATTATTTGTACATATTATTCCCCAAAATGTATGATGTACCTAGAGTTTTGCTGTCCACTGTATATTAAATTGTCTTGCTGGTTGTATATTTTTTTATGACTTCTTCATGACTGCTACATGCATGTAAATTAAGTTTTATAAAGAATTGCTGCAAATATTTCATATTACTAAGGTAGTCAGTCACAGCCAATTGCACTCCATTTTGTTTTTATTTCTTTTTATTTTTATTTTCTTCTTTATTAAAATAAACATTAATCTTGAGAGAAACCAAAACAAATGAACAAAGTTTTTGACATTTACTGCAGTTTTCATCATTTAATTTTATTTTTTCTTTTTATTTATTTCCTTTCTTTCATCATAAATATCACTATGCGACAAAATAACAAAATGAAATACACTTAGCTTGTGACATAGTGTAGGTTGTGAGTTTTGTTGAGTAGAACACAACAATATTTTTTTATATTTCTCGAACACTCCAAACTTGGTTTATTTGACAAAAACTGATATTTTGCACTTTGTGCACAAATTTATTGAATAAATAAACATTTTTGAACCAATGTCACAAATTTAAACTTCCTTAGTAAGAGGAGAGATGGGTCTTTACAACGGTATACACATATATGTTTGTTGGAAAACGGGTCAATTTCACGTTTAAGCGACCACCACAACTTGGTCAATGTTTGCGCAAACTTTGCTTGGAGGGTTCGAGAAATATAAAAAAAAATATTCAAAACATAGGCGATGCAACTAAGTTCAAAAAGGAGCTATACATTCTGTTTAAGTAGTTTTTAACATATTTTGATTGTTTTATCCATTTTTATTCTTTATTTTTATTAGTGATTAATTATTTTCATTTTTCTAATTTATTATTTAAGTTTCATTGTATCTCATTATATGTATGTATTTTTCTTTGTTTGTATTTTGCTTTATATTTGTATTTTCACTAATTTATTTTTTTACATACTTATACTCATTTTCTTATCCTAATTTTTTTGTATCGATTGCTATTTCCTAAGGTTAAACATGCTGATATTCATTTTTATTTCTACTCCAAAAAATTCATTACTCATATACTCAATGATTTGTTATTACTTTTTCCTCTTTGATGTACTCCCATAGCACTTTCATTTATAAGATTAACATCTTGTTGTGCTATGATTAATATTAATAAATAATAATAAATAAATATTTTTGGGTTCTACTTAACAAAACTCACAACCTAAACTATGTCATTAGCTGGGTGTATTTTGACTGTCGCACCGTGTATTTAGAGGCAACCAAAAAAAAAAAGAAAACAAAAAAAACGAAATCATTTAAAAATAATAAAAAAATATAATCGTAAATATTTATAATTGAATCTTCAATTTTAATATTAAATTTAGAAAAAATGTATCGATCAATATCAGTATCATATCAAAAACCCATACTTATTTAGTTGATTATTACAACCTTATAGTCAGGATTACAACTTACAACACCACCCATATTGTGTGTCTCGATTTTATATACGAGTAGAATGCTTTCATTCAGTACTCCTTTGTCTACTAAACTACAGCGACTTTTTAAGGCAATCGCATCGGTTTATTTTCACTCGAACTTACTCATAAAAGGAGGTATTTTCCGGGAATGTTAAAAGTCTTGGATTGCCTAATGACTTTTATTACATTGAAGATCAAACTGAGAAAGTAGTTGAGAAATGTTACATCGACTATTGCGGAACAGTGATACGCAGTGGGAAAGTTACAAAGATGCTCTGGAGCGATCCTAATGGCAGGAAAACCACGATTGTATTATGACAGAATAAAGGCGACTTTAATATTGTTACGAAAATTGAAACGGCGTTAAATCGTTTAAAATTAAAATGATAAACAAAAGTTACAAAAACAATAAACATGATAAGCATACCAACAACATCAGTATAAAAAGGGGATAAACAAGTAAACAAAAACAAAAAACAAATGTAAACAAAATACACAAAAAACAATGAAACAACGATGTTTACATTTATGGAGATCTCGAGAAGGCGAAGTCACGAACATTCGACTTCAAGGTCATGCACTATTTACGTTGGCATATAAAAGGCATGAGAAAGCGGGCAACGAGGTCAGTAAAAATTCAGTCAGTCTTGTGTGAAGTCACGTTGCGTTTGAAGAGAATAATCGTGGTTTTAAGATCTTCGCTATAAAGATCTGCCGAACGTTAGTGTTTACGCAAAAGAGCGTAAAGAAGAATAGCAAACAGAGTAAATTGTTGTTGTTTACATCAAGTTGTGAACAGTGGCACACAGAATTGTGTGAACAATAAAGAATTTGTCTAAAACTGAACACAAATTTACCTTTTTTGATATGAAATCTATGAACTAATATTTTAATAATATTTTATTAATATTTATTGCGAATGTCAACGTCATCAATGACTGTAATCTCATGACTTTGCCAACGGCTATCGATTACTGTTGACATAAAATTTGTTTTTAAAGTCGATTTTATGCCGGTGTTGACACGAATTGTTATTTTTGGTTAACAGACTTAAAAAAGTTGACAAGTTAGAATTGTGTTTAACAATGGGTAAAATATTTAAATTGTTATGGAAAAAAAAATTGAAAATAAAATTTTTTAATTTGTGACCCCGTTTTCCTAAGGACTATAAACAAAAAAAGAAGCACTAGCATCAAACAAAATGCTATTGAACCGCCAATTAGAGAAAGTGAAGCTTTAAAAAAATAAACAACGTGATTTATTTTTAATTATAGAGAATAAATTCATTTCATAAATTCATGGATTAGACGATGTAAGTCAAAAGAACAACAATGCAGATTAAAGCTAACGAAAAGCATATACATCAACAAATTCATTATAATTAACTTAATAATTAGTTAAGACCTTTGGTTACTGATCTAAGTTATTATCATGTTCAACGATGTTACATTTATCTTTTCTAGTTTTCTTACATATTTTTTGTTTTTTGATTTAAGTTTTGTTGATTTTCTGATGTTTTTTCTGTAGTTACACTGTCAATCCGTTTAGAACTAATTGCTCTCATTATATTTGTAAGCCATTAAATTAGTTTACTAAAAGTGTGGTTTTATGTATTTTAGGTTTCAGTTTCATTTTTAAATACATATGTATGCGCAATGATATTCTTATAATTAGCACACCCATTTACACGACCCTTTTCTAGTAATAAACAAATATTTTTCCAAAATTTATTTAAAGACAGTTAAATATTCTGTGTGGTATACTTAAACGATGTAAAGGGTGTTTTTTATAGAGGTATAGAACTTTAAGTTGGCATTACTTTTCAAGATGGCGACCGATTTAACAGCTGTCAAGTGATTTATTCTCAGTTTGGTTTGGCAATTCATCATGAATAGACGCACGCCTGAACAACGCTTGCAAATAGTGCAATTTTATTTCGAAAATAATGGTTCTGTGCGGAAAACGTATCGCGCACTACGTCCATTTTATCGTCGTCAAAATCGTCCATCAGAGCAGTTAATTCGATTAACCATGGAACGTTTTCGCACCACGTTTACTCTTATTGATAACTCGCATCCCTAGAGACGCTGTACGGTGCGTACAGAAGAAGCTATTGCTACTGTAGGGCGTAGCATTGAGGAAGACCCGAATGAGTCCATCCGCCAGAATGTTACAGTCAATGGTGATCGGTATTGAGCCATGATTACTAACTTTTTCATTCCTGAATTGAATAACCATTAGATGTGGTTTCAACAAGACCACGCAACATGTCACACAGCTCGTGCCACAATAGATTTATTGAAAGACACGTTTGGTGACCGCCTAATTTCACGTTTCGGACCTGTCAATTGGCCTCCAAGATCTTGATTTAACACCGCTAGACTACTTTCCGTGGAGCTATGTAAAGTCATTGGTCTATGCGGTAAAGCCACAAACGCTTGACCATTTGGAACACAACATTCGCCGTATTATTGCCGATATACGGTCACAAATGCTGGAAAAAGTCATCGAAAATTGGACGTCCAGATTGGACAACATCCGCGCCAGCCGTGGCCATATGCCAGAAATCATATTTAAAATGTAATGCCACAAGATTATCTTTCGGATAAATAAAATTCATGTCAATCGAATAATCCATCGCTGTTTTATTGCAACTTAAAGTTCTATACCTCTATAAAAAACACCCTTTATAAAGTAAAGAGAACTTCAATACAAAAATTTAACAGAAAATCACACGTTTAAATTATCACATGTAAAAAATCACAATTCCTTGGTCACTTAATTAGCACAATCATCATTTGAGCTCAATTCTATATTTTGTCTATTTTGTTTTTTTTTTGTTTTTTGTAGGGCACTCCTTCTCTTTAATAACTAATTATAAACTTCCAGGAAGACTTTCAAGAAGTCTCTGAGATCTTGTTTATATTATGTCATTAAGTTACTTTTACATTAAGTTACATTACTCGAACCACTTTACACAGATTTTGAAGACTTTTTAGTTTTTTATTCAACCGTTCCAAGAGTTACTAAGTTCACTCGTGTGGTGTGGCACCTGCTGCCACTATTGTGGGCTTAAATGGTGCTGTGGTAGCAAACTCTAAAAGTTTGTATTATTTCGCTAAGGTCTCCTATTGAACCATCGTTTAAATTGACCACGAAAGCGTATGTCGTCGAAAAGTTCACTGGTCAATTACCCGCAGGCTCGTTAGCGAAGTGTGCAGATTTTAATGCACCCGATCTCCCGTTAATAGATTTTAAATATGCCCATATGGATTTGCTATTGGGTGGGGATGTATACTCCCAGATAATGGTTTCTGGAGTTCGAAAGTACTCCAAAAACCCTTTGATCGCCCAACAAACCGTGGGGGCGAGCGGTTCAAGAATAAAATAAAATATTTCGCGAGAATACGGGTATATAAAAGCAAAGGTAATTAGTTTAGAATTATCAATTTATTATTTGTTTGTACACAAACATAACTTTCGAGTTGGGGGTTCATTTATATTCTCAACAATTCACAATCAATTTATATTAACTCAGTTGTGATTTGCACACTTAAACTAAACTTATATCTCAACTTAGGGTAGACAGCGTGAAATCCCCTTGCAACATTGCAATAAGGGGACCGAGAAGTCACCTGGCCAGAGATCAAAATTAACAATTCAATGTAATAGTAAATCTATAATGCAATGTTTGTGTATTAAAATAAAGAACTATAATATAAAAAATATAGGTTTTAGCGGGCACTGAACATAAGAGCCTTGTTGTAGGTTGCTTGTTGCAAGCTTTTTCGGAGGTGTTTTTCTCTTAGGCGTTAGGGTTATTAGATTATCTTGAGTTAAATGAGAAACACGCAACAGAGAAAAACAAGAAAACGGATTAATTTTGCTAAGTTAGGGATCAGCACGAGATCTCTATTGGCCATATTAGAACGCCATTGGCAGATCAAATCAGGGACAAAATAAACCCGTTCGATTCGACTAAAATTTCGATCGTTATGGGGTTAATTGTCATGACGAATGACAACATGGTCGATAACAACAAAATTTCTTTGATGAGTTTTCTGACGAGTAAAAACTGTCATCATATTGTATCAACTTTATGTAGAGATTTCACGTGATTCCAATTGTCAGTGCTTACCTGGTCCACGACAAACGACACACGATTTGCAACAAAAGTTAGCCAATGGCGCGGAGGTTTATGAAGCCAGGAAAGAACGATAATCGAATCTGTCCCACAAAGGCTTCCGATCTGTTAAGTTGCACCGAAGAACTCTAAACGGGGTAAAGTTTACATGTCGATATTCGCTTTTCACTTTTGTTTTGGCAGCGAGCAAGTGGGTGACAAATTCACCAGACGGTGTTAGGACTCTACTATACAGATTGGCAGCATATGTTTTCTCAGAAGCATCACAAAATGCATGAAGTACTTCACGCTGAGGCTTAAAATTAATCCAACGGGGGATGTTAAACACAAGGCATCTGTTAAACATCATGGATTCCAAGCATTCGTTCCAATCTGTTCTGCCTTTAGAAATTTGTCGCATAATAATCTTAGCAACTATTACTCATTATTCATTTAATGAATGAATTTATTTAAATATTATGCCAGAATGCTTCTGTAGAATATGCGTCTTTAAATTATTTCCTTTCATGAAAATTATTTGTTTAAAACTATTTAACCAGTTCCAGTCGAATGAAGGCGACTGGTTTACCTTTAATTTACGAGCATGCAATTGTGTTTAAATGTTGTTTACCTTTAGCGAATAAAAGCATTGAACAACACAAAAATTTTTTTTGCCATGTTATCTGAAACGTGTATGCTTCATTGGTTATTTACGTTAATAAAAATAATCTATAAACAAGCCAACTTTCATTATTGAAAAATTTTAAAAACAAAAAATTGTTGATTTTTTCGCCTCATTTACATTGAAAACATTTTTCTCGTTGTTTAAGTGTCAATAACCTTTTGTACGAACCTATGGTCGTACAGGTAGCCTTTAAAAAAATTGATTATTTGTTTATGGCCAACAGATTTTAATTCATTTAAGATTTATGAACATCAGTTTAACAATAAATGGTTGTAAAATTAAAGGCTACAGAGAAATTTTGAAATACAAAGGAATGTATTTTTGATTCTCTGGAAATACTATCAGAGATTTTGATTAAGCGCTTCATGCCCAAATTTAAATAAAATAAAATGTATCGAAATTTCGAATTCGTTTAAAAAACTTATTGATGCTATTGTGTGTGAAATATAATACCGTTTAAGTGTCCGCCGTAGCTTCTCTGGGTGGAACGCATTAGAAGTGTCCACTTATCCTTTTACTCTGATGCAGAAATCAGGCAGAATTTGATCGATTACATGGGTTGTGTTGGCCTATGTAGAACAGCAGTGGTTTGTGGCTTAAAAAATCACACAAATTCCAGAAAAACTCGAACGGTTTCAAATTCCATAATCTCGGTGGCCAGTTCACATCACCACTACTTACCCACGCCCTCAAATATTCAATCGGTCATGAACTGTTTGGTACGCAACGATCTAGTGTTGAAATTTTCGTTGGTATTTAAATCGTTAAATTCAGGCCAAAAGCAATTAATAATCATCGACCTCTAAAGCTCGTCACTGACAGTGATGTCCTTGACAAAGTCGTCAAAAAAATACGGGCCGCTGACACCGCCACCCCAAAATCAACACCAAATCATGCAAGGGATGCATAAGATGTTCATGAGTCTCATGTAGACATTTGTCTGAAGACTCTCCCCAGACGCAAACCAAGTCAGTTAACAGAGCTCTGTTATGTTACTAACATAACTCTGTAATTTAAGGCTGGGTAAAATAAGAAAAAAATTAAGAAATTAAAATTAAAGTTAGGAAATGTTTGTGTAATAAATAAATTTGTACGTAAAGTCCAAAAAAACAATTTTTGTCAAATAAAACAATTTTGCGAGGTTCAAGAAATATAAGAAAAATATTTTTGAGTTCTACTCAACAAAACTCACAACCTACACTATGTCATTAGCGGGTGTATTTTGACTGTCGCAACGAGTTATTTTAAGCACAAATTGAAATTTTTTAAACAACTTTATTTTATTCAAATTACACCAATTGCTTGGTGTACGGAGAGTTATTTGAGCCAGTGTATATTCGATATTTACCTAATGATTGTTTCGTTGATAAATAAATAAACAAATTATGTTCTATTATTTGGTTAGTAATGTTATTGCCTCTAATTTACGGTCAATCAAAACAAATCCGAAATCCATCATGTGGATTCAGTTCATACTTCACATAAAATTTTCACCTTTTTCCGCCTAAATTTGTATCTGTCTTACGAGTGTTGTGCGTAAAATAGAATTTTTAAAATTTTGTAAAAAAAATATGTACGTATCCTTACGTTATTTTTATGTTTATACATTATACACAATATATATCCTTCGTTTTTAGAATATAAATTTGTTTTTGTTTATAGTTTCACGTCAAGATATACATATGTACGTATGTATTTATCCAAATGATTTTCAATATTTTCTCTATTTATCATGGAATTCCTCCAAATAAATAAGAAAACTCTATTGAAAATAAAAATTGTTGCATGCATCGGTTTATTATATTTAAACTGGGTCTGTCAGATTCTTGTTTCCATGTAACAACCTTTTTTTAATTTGTATTCCACACATAAGACCAACCGTAATTCTGAAGATTCGATAATGATGTTAGAAAATGAGCTGTAAATTAGACAGATTTGCAGTAATAATGGGGAGATTAAATTAAGAATACAATGTTCGTAGCAAATTTCGTCTGCCCATTACGATTTTTTATATAAAAATTTATGTGAGGCTCACCGATCCCGATCAGAAATATCTAAAATACCGCAACCAAATTTTAAATATGTTTTGAAAAATTCAGTGAATTCTGAAAATTCTGTTGGAGACCGAAATATAAAAGTGTAACATTAACTACTGGCACGAGCCTCAGAGGCACATATAAAGTAATTCAACATTTTTTTAAGTTTTTAATTGAATAAATCATTCTTCATTATTTCATGGCATCGTCCATACCCAACCACACAGCGTCCAGACCCTTGGTCTCCAGCAGAGCCCGCAAGAATTCCATTTTAGCCTTCCTGCAACGAATACCTGTCTCAGACACTGCAATTTCGGATTTATTTTTAAAAAAGTAAGACCCAGTTCCTGCAATTCTTTTGGATTACTTAACATAATTTGTCATTACAACCATTCAGTCAGGAATACGGCCTATGGTTCGTGGCCAGTGTACAAGATTTGAAATTAATACAACTATAAATATATACTAGAGTATTGAGTAAATATATGAATATTGTTACGTTTTTACATTTTAAAAACGTATTAAACGAGCTCGTAGATTGCAAATAAAATAAAAATAAATTTTTGTTTAGTTTTAATTAAAATTCTTTATTATTCACACAATTCTGTGTGCCACTATTCACAAGTAATGCTGTAGTTACCCACACGTAACGAAACGTCCCGTAGCGAACGTTCTCTCGTTAGCAAAACGGAACGATCTGTATAAAATAGAATTCTCCCACGTTTTTACGTGACATTTGAACATGAGAGATGATGAGCAGTGTTGCCACGAAAAAAATATTGTAACCAACTTTTCTGAAAAAAATCACCAAATAAGAAAAAAATATGACCAAAATTAAAATCGCAGTTTTTTATTTAATTTTTTTCAAATTTAAATTATAATTGAGGAAAAAAGAAACAAAAAATAACAAAATAAAATTATAGTCTTACTAATTAATTAATTTTGACAAACAAAACAAAAGCTGTTTTTATAAGAAAAATAATAACCAAATCCCGAAAAATCTACACATTGAACAAAAAACGGCAACATTGATGGTGAGTCTGTATACCAATTTATTTGCATTGTGTTGTGTTCGTTTGTGTGTTGCTTTGTGTTCTGTGTTTACATTCTTAGTTGACATATTTCCCGTTTTGAACGTTTCTATAACTACACAAACGTTTTTAAGGCTACGTACTTTACGATTTTACGTTTCTTACGCTTGGGTAACCAAGGCATTAATGTGAACAACAACAATTGCTTTTTTTTGTTATTCCTCTGTCTATACCTTTTCATAAACAATAAGAATTACTAGACAATTATTCGACAGATCTTTGTAACGCAGATCTTCAAACTACGATTACTCTCTTTAATCGCACTGCGTCTTCACACAAGACTGACTGCACTAAACTAATTAATGCCTGCTTTGCTTTGCCTTTTATATGACAGAGTAAACAGTCTGATGAATGTAATTTGTATACTGGTTTGTTTACTGCATTGTTTCGTTTTTGTAGCTTCTGTTTATAATTTTAATGTTAAGCGATTTAAAAGCAAAACACCAGTATCTAGATTTTACCATTTTCGAAACAATATATATGAACATAATGAATATACATGTATGAATATATATGAATATAGGTATTATAGGTATACAATTTGACCACTTTATAAAAAGTCGAAATATAATTTGAATTCATATTTAGTAGGAATCATATTTTATTTCCAAGTAAATAAAAAAAGTTGTATCAATTTTATCAAAACATAGAAAAGCCACTTTAATGTAGTTTACAAATAAAAATTGTTTAAAGCATGTCTTCTACGCTATCCTTGTTATTTAGAATTAAAAAAGTTACTGACAGCATTTACTATGTACAACCAAATCGAATAAAAATAGAAAAACAAACAGAAGACCAGAATACAATACGAAAATATTGAAAGTAACGAAGCATGTTTATTGCTTTTTACAATTTGTTGATGATTCATCATTCAGCATGACTGCATTCAAATGCATATTCCATTCTTTGCATTAAGAAATAATAACAAAAAAAAACAATAACGACCGACGTTGTGACGGGCAAAAAAATATTTTTTGTTACTGAAGAATACATTTGTAATATAGACGGCGCTAACAATATTGTTACGAAAAATGAATTAACATTAAAATGAGCAAAAGCTACACAAACGAATACAACGAACTTGTTATACGTAAACCAACAACATCAGTATGAAAGAAAAGGGGACAGACAAGAAAGCGAGAACACCACAACAAGCAATGTGAATAAAATACACAAACAACAATGAAGTCGCGATATAGCTCTCGAAAAAGCGAACACACGAACATTCGATTTCTAGAACATTCATCAGACTGATTATGCCCACTTATAAAAAGGCAAGACAAAGCAGGCAACGAGTAGTAGTAAGAATTCAGTCAATCAACAGTCGTGGTATAAGTGTCAGAATTTATGAGTATGATTCGATTCTACTCATCTTTTTGAATACTCATTGCTGATCTCTGGTATATATGTGTTGGATGTACTAATAAGTTTTGGTGGATTTAAAAAATCTAGATATAGAAATGAGAAACTAAAGTGCGCTTTTGTTATGATGTTAATAGTAAAGCTCTATAGTTTAGCGAAAGAATGCTTTTAATAGACATTACTTGTGAATCCTATAATTCCTAACAATACAAACGTACATAATTTGTCATTAGAACAATGGAATTAGTATTGTGTTAATTTTATACATGAGTGGCGTGTCCTACAGTTTTAAAGATGACTCCCAATGACAGATTTTTGATAAACTTTTCATGTCAATTTTATTTACTCCCAGAGTTTTGTCAGAAATCTGCTGAGAAGAGCTCGAACAAGAAAATTTTTTTCATATTTCGTTTTGTTGAAGAAGTTTTGTTGGAGAAGTCAAATGATAGCTTAACTACTTTGCATTGGAACACATTGAAGTATATTAGAGTCTTCACTAAAGAATATCTAATAAAGAGCCTGTGCAGCAATAGTAATTGCCGAATTTGGCATGATAGACAATTGTACAATGAATCTTCTGCAATTTAGTATTAGCTTCATTGTTTTTCAATTGAGATTTGAGGTTAGTAATGAAATAATCGGCAAATGTAGAAAGACAATATTCTATGAATTATCTTGTGAATCACACTTATTCTAAAATAGAATCCATTATGCGTGGCATACAACATTATTCAAACGTCCGTTATGGCTTATCAAAATATTCGTACTGCACGTATGATTGAAACCAGGAAAATGACTTCTTCGAATTTGAACGTATGTGTGGACAGTCAAGCAGCAATCAAACTGCTGGCATCCCACCTCATCAAATCAAAGGCCGTCAGGAGTTTCATAGACTCTCTACACCGTATACGAAGATTTGTTTTTTTTTTTGATAGAATGTACCGGAATATTATCGCCGAAGTCTAGCAGGTATTGTGTTGAGTTATTAGATATGAGGCCTCGGTTCAAACCCCGGGTCAGACATCCCCACCAAAACGAAATACGAAAAAATAATTCTTCGTCGGTTTCCTCTCAGCAGATTTCTGGCAAATATTCTGAGAGTGTATGAAAATGAAGCTTTTAATACTAGAAGCTTTTTAATACTATCACACGCGAGTCATTTTAGTCACTCGTAATCATTTGCTTCAAGAATTGTTTGATTTCTTTGAACAGCTTTTTCATCGAATCACAATTGGGTATATGCCAGCCAAACATCGAGTTTTCTAAAGTTTTAAATGATGTTCCAAACATTATTTAGCTTAATTGTCGGTCTTTCTAAATCATCTATGATTTCGTCAAACTTTTTATTTGATCAAACCATTTCCCACTTTTTACAGCAACCGCTCCACAAACTTTACAAATTTTTTCAACACCCTGTTATGCATTCTTAATTTTTTTTTTAATTGAAAAGCACAATATGCTGGTATTGTTACGAATTTTCTTGGTTAGGCGACCAATTACTATTATTATAAACCTAAAAATATGCTTCAAATTGTTTAATTTCACTTTACACAGAGAATAAGTGTCAGTCACTACGTATGAGTGATATTTTGTTTATGTTTTTAATAAAAAATAACTTATACGTCTGGTAGATAAAATGTAATATATGCCAACATTGTTGTCAGTAAAGTGTGAAGCATGGGCCTTCACTAAAATACCGCCTGTCGCAGAATACAAGCTGAGAAATTTTGCACCGTGTCTTGAGCACACATACATACGAACATACATACATATATACATAATTGGTCATTACAACCCATAAGTCACGGTTATGACCTTTACACACCACTTGTGTTCTGTGTGTTAATTTTATACATAAGTGGCGGTACCTACAGTTTGAAGCCGACTCAGAACGATAGATTTTTGAAAAACTTTTCATGACAATTTAATTTACACTCAGATTTTTTTGCCAGAAATTTGCTGAGAGAGGAAGTCGCCGAAATATTTCTTATTTAGTTTTGTTGGAGTTGTCTGAGCTGTGTTTTGTACCGCGATCTCACGCCTAATAAGGAGTCGTAAGATTTAGAAAAGAGCGTGCAAGGCATGCCGAAAAATTCTCTGTTTTTAGTGAAGTTTGAGCTGACGGCGTCATTGGTCCATATTTCTTTGCGAAGGACGTTATCCAGGCCATCGCTTGTACTATTGATCGATGATTATCAACTTCTTTTAGCCTGTTTTGGATGGAGATTATGTGATTTGACTGCGTTGGACTTGTGTGGTTTTCTTAATTCAAAGCATGACACGTGTCATTCGTCAAATTCAGCTTATTTATCCGCCAGAGTCATGGAAAGACTTTTCCAATGCGCATCATATAGAGAAGTGGTGGTGGAAATTTGAATGATTTTATACTCTCTTCTCTAATGGCATCAATAGATATTTCTAACGAATAAAAAATACCGATGTCGGTATAGTTTGTTTTATTTAAATTTAAAGCTAGGAAGTGCTTAAAAATTATCCATGAAAACAACAAAATCTGTAATTGAACCATCATATGCAATGAAAGTGCTATCTACATTTCATTTTCTCTCATTCTTACATTTTTATAGTTCAACCAAAAAAATGTTAATGAATCAGTTTCATGCACGTTTTTAATTGCGGTACAAATTCAGGTAACGAATTTATACGGAATATAAAAAGAAGGAAGCCGAAATGAAATCAAACGATACCACTTCATATCCTATTAATATCCTAACGTATGGAGCTCTTCATATCTTACCTGTAAATTCATTTTTTCTTCAATGCCAAATTCTGCTTTTTGGATGTATGGAGATCACGTGGCAACCACTCAAGTACGTGACTACAATTTAAAAAAAAAAAAAGAAAGAAACTAATTTCATAATATACAATATAAATATTCCTGAAAAAATGTTCCAAGAAATAAAATGCTAACAATGCTATGATATTTGACAACATTTTGTGGTCTAACTGAATAACAAACATTTGCACATACATACGTTTGTATATTTAAGTTAAATAAATTAATTCGACTTTTTTGAAGGATATGCTTCACAAGTGGCAATCTTATAAATGCTAAAATAATTATATTGTTACGAAAATTTCACATCGTTTAAATTGTAAACAAAAGCTACAAAAACAAAAACAATGAACTTGTTTACATGATAAACAAGTAAACAAAAATATACCAACAAAAAACCAGTATAAAAAAGGGAATAAACAAGTAAACAAAATGGCAAAAACAAAACTGCAAGGACAAACTTAAACAAAATACACAAACAAGAATAACGTGAACAACATGTTTAAATTTTCTAGAGCGTTCATCACACTATTTATCCTGCCATACAAAAGGCAAGACAAAGCAACGGAGTCAGAAAGAATTCAGTCAGTCTTGTGCGCAGACGCGTGCATGTGAAGACAGTAATCGTGGGTTGAAGATCTCCGTTATAAAGATCTAACAAACAAATTGACTAGCAGTTGTTATTGTTTACACAAAAGAGCGCAAAGAGGAATAACAAACGAAATAATTGTTGTTGTTTACATCAAGTTGTGAACAGTGGCACACAGAATTGTGCGAATAATAAAGAAATTAATTAAAACTGAACACTAATTTATTTTTATTTTATTTGCAATCTACGAACTCATATTTTAAACATTTATAAAAAGTAAAAACATAACAATATATATGTATATCAATTATGTCTGTAGAATCCCAATCAACGGTTTGATTGATTTTAACAACTAGGCCAATACGTTGGAAAAAATGAGGAAAGCGAAATATCTTTCCTGACACAAAGGTGGTAAATAAAAGGTCATGAACGAAATCGAAAAGTTCAGAAGTCCAAATGCAGCTGATTTTTATGAAAACGTATCTCGTCTAAACTTTTTGACTCTGCAGGCATTAAATTGTTGCAGATTTTTCATGAATTTTATGAATTTCATATGGATTATTATCGTATCATATTTGATAAATTTTTTTATTCAGGTGCTCATTCATCTAAAAATGGATCCAACTTTTAAATTTAGGACCAGTTACTAACTGCTTCACACCGCGTTCAGAGAACACGCGTCGTTGTCTATGATTGTGCATGGTGATTTGGCAAAACCGACTGAATAAATTATATCTAATATCAACAATATGGCCGTTGTCAACAGACAAAGTTCGTAAGTCCTTTTTGGAAGATCGTATACTATACATTATATCTTATAGAGACGACCTTATTGTTTTAAGCCAATGAAGACAAGTATTAATACCTATACTTTATGTATAAACAAATAGACGACAGACAACAGTTCGGCAGTTCGACAGAAAATTCTGCCAACTGTTTTTTCTGTCGTATGCCGACTGCTTAAATTTTTTCAAAGCAAAGCAGAAATCAAAACAATTGAATTTAAATATATTTTTAAGTGTTGTCACTATCAGGTTTTTTGTACGCAAAAATAATCTCACTTAAGAAAAAACAGCACACACAAAACATTTATCAAGTGAATTCAGGTACAAAATTAAATCTATTTTATTTATATGGGTTGCTTGTTATTTCTTAATTTTAGAATTGTTCCTTCTCTTCAATAATATAAGTATATTTAGCTCTTTTTTATTATGATTATATGTTGTATTGGCATAACTAATTTGCTTTTAGCTGCTCACAAAAATAGAAAATAGTTTAATTTGGGCAGAAACTGCTTAGGTTGTTGTCTTGGCTTTTTCTGTACTGCCTTCAATATAATCGTTTTCATATAAAAGTGTATATTCTAAACTTGGCAGTTTCCTGTTATCTGTCGTCTATGTGTTTATACTTTTCTCCTACTGACGATACTCTTTTGCATTTTAAAGGAAATTGCAACGCTGAAGTTGGCTTACTACTTAAGCCTTCTGTCTCTGGTTGAAATACTTTAAAGAAAAAACAAAAAAATAAAATCAAATCATATAATATATTTTGTTCATGCCACATATAGATGCCAACGGTAGAATACTGTTTATTCAAGCAACAAGGCATAAAATGTTCACTTCATGCAGGCTAAAATCAAAAGCATAATATTGTTATGTTTTTACATTTTAAAAAACGTTTGAAATATGAGTTCGTTGAATGCAAACAAAAATAGAAGCAAATATTTGTTTAGATTCAATTAAACTCTTTATTGTTCGCACTACTTTTGTGCGCCACCGCATACGGCTTGACGAACACAACAACCATTTGTTTATTAGCTATTCTTCTTTTCTTCAACTCCGATCTTTTCAACGGCGATCTTCAAACCACGACTGTTTTCGTTACATGCAACGCGTCTTCACACAAGACTGACTTTATTGTTCGCACTACTTTTGTGCCACACCGTAAACAACTTAACGATACAACAACAATTCGTTTATTCGCTATTCTTCTTTGCTTACAACGCAGATCTTTTCAACTGCGATCTTCAAACTACGACTGTTTTCTTTACACGCAGACTGACTGAATTATTACTACACGTTGCCTGCTTTGCCTAGCCTTTCTATATGCCCACGTAATCAGTCTGGTGAATGTTCATGAAATGAGATGTTCGTGTGTTCACCTTCTCGTTACTTCATTGTTGTTTATATATTTTGCTTACGTTGCTTGTTGCTGCTTTCTTTCTTACTTATCTGTCTCCTTTTCTTTCATACTGATGTTGTTGGTATATGCAAGCAAGTTCGTTGTGTAGCTTTTGTTTATTGTTTTAATGTTAAACGATGGTGCACCGTTTCCATTTTCGTAACAATATTGTATGTATGTGATGAAATTTGACTGAATCCACAGGATGAAAAAAAGATTGGAAAAGTTTTAGCTACTTCCTTCCAATAACATACTTACATACATAATTGGCCATTACAACCCTTCAGTCAGGATTACGGCCTTGCTTCTCACACCACTCATGTTGTGTGTGTGAATTTTATACATGAGTGGCGGGACCTACAGTTTAAAGTCGACTCCGAATGACAGCTTTTTGAGAAACTTTTCAATGCAATTTAATTTACTCTCAGAGTTTTAGCCAGAATTCTACTGAGAGGAAGTCGCCGAAGAAATATTCTTTCATATTTTCGTTTTGTTGTTTGACCTGGGGTTTGAACCGTGGCCTTACGTCTAATCAGCCAACGCACTATCTACAAGAATACGGCGACTTCATTTTCATCATCCTTCCAATAAAACTATCTTAATTCAGCAATTATTTGTAATTTACCAACAAGATATGTTGGTATGTTGTTATGTAGGGTAGCATAAAATAAAATATGAGACATCTTGGCTCATAGCCTTCTGCTTAAGTTGTCTGTAGTTGACCACATTTTAAAGAACTTTCTTCTATATTTTAGAACTAAATGGAATAGAAAGGAGTGGTGAAGTGGTTTCTCTTGAAACCAGCCGACCATAAAGTTTCACATTCCTTTTCTTGAACCCACAATGGAGAAAACTAAAACACCAAATTGAGTTAAGTAGAGTAGATTTAAAACATTTTATAAATGGAATAAAAAAAGTAAACTTAATGCCTTTATGACATTTAGAACAATTTAGTTTACTACATATTTAAGAGAAATCTTTTAAGTACGTCTGTATGAAATAAATGCATAACTTGAAAAAGTCTTTCACTTTTTAATATTTATGAAGAATTTAAATTTCTTTATTATTTAAAACACTAATCTCTAAGCTGATTAAATAGTTATACTTGCAATAAATTAAGAATATTTTATCGTTAAATGCAGTCAATATCAAAATCTTATAAATTTTTTATCTTGTGTTTGTTTAATATTGTTACGAGACACATTATGCTATAAACACAATAGACGCAATGCAGCAAACTCAGCAATTTCTTAAAAATAGAATACATGGATGTATACTGAAGTGATTATTTTAAATGCAGCGCGACAACAAGCAAAGTTCGTGTTACATCATTTAACATTAAAATGATAAACAAAAGCTACAAAAACAAAAACAATGGACTTGTTTACGTGATCAACAAATAAACAAAAATATAGCAACAACATCAGTACAAAAAAGGAATAAACAAGTAAACAAACAGGCAACAACGACACTCCAAGGACAAACGTAAACAAAATACACAAGCAACAATAACGTAAACAACATGTTTACATTTTTAAAGATTTCGCAAAGGCGAAGGCATTCTCATTCAAGAGCATTCATCAGACTGTTTACCCTGCGATATAAAAGGCAAGACAAAACAAGCAATGAAGTCAGTAAAAATTTAGTTGTGTGAAGACACGTAGCGTGTGAAGTGAATAATCGTGGTTTGAAGATCTTCGTTATAAAGATCTGTCAAACAACTGTTAGCGTTTACGCGGAAGAGTGTAATGCGGCAGTTACCCGCACGTAACGTACCGTACCGTAGAAAACGTTCCCTTTTTACCATATGGAGAGCAATGTAAACGCTTACCGAAACGTTCTCTCTCGTTAGCAAAACGGAACGATCTGTATAAAACAGTGTTGTAAAATTTAACATTTAAAATGGTACTGAACTATAACTTCAAAAAGTACTTTTTTGCATCAAATGGTACTTTTGTAAAAAAAATACATACATATGTACATACATAATTGGTCATCACAATCAGGATTACATTCAATCAGGATTATGATCCAGTTTCTCATACCACTTATTTTCTTTGTGTTAATTTTATACATGAGCGGCGGCACCTACAGTTTTAAGTCGACTCCGAACGATAGATTTTTGAAAAAAAAATTTCAGGGCAAATGTATTTACTCTTAGAGTTAATTTCTTAATTTTTCGTTCTGTTGGAGATGTCTGACATATTGTTTGAACCGTGGGCTCATATCTAGTAAGCCAGCACACTATCTACTAAGCTATTTATTTATATACACATACGGAATGGAACAGAAAAACAAATGAATTATACGTGTTTTGCACACATTAAACAAAAATAACTGAAAACCAACGTTTAGTCAAACGTCAACGGAACGTAATGGAACATATGTACATACGTTCGCTTTTAGTATATGAAGAGCAATGCAAATGCTTACCGAAATTACATTATGGTTCGGCAAGCGTTCTCATTGCTTTTCGTATTCTAAAAATGAACATACGTCTCGTGAACGTTTGGCTAACCGGGACTAAAGACTAATTCTACCTTTAGCACTACATTGCTAATGCATTAATAGTTGAAAATCTTAAAACATAAAATATGTAATTATAAAAAAGTACTGAAAGCATCGTGGGGATACTGCGGTATTTTTGAAATGAAAAAGTACTGAAAAAAGTACTAAAGTACTGAATTTTTCAACACTGGTATAAAACAGAATTCTCTAACGTTTTTACGTGACATTTGAACATGAGCGATGATGAACAGTGTTGTCACGAAAAAAAATATTGTAACCAACATTTGTGAAAAAATCACCAAATAAGGAAAAATATGACCACAATTAAATTCGCAGTTTTTTTTATTTTATTTTTTTAATTTGAATTATAATTGAGAAATTAAGAAAAAAAAACTAACAAAATAAAATTATAATCTTATTAATTAAATAATTTTAACAAACAAAACAAAAGCTATTTTTATAAGAAAAATAATAACCAAAAACGACAACACTGATGATGAGTGCAAAATGTCTGTATACCAATTTCTTTGCATTGTGTTGTGTTCGCTTGTGTGTTGCTTTGTGTTTTGTTTCGTTTTTATTTACATTCCTCGTTGACATATGTCCCGTTTTGAACGTTTCTATAGCTACACAAACGTTCTTAAGACTACATACGTTACGATTTTACTTTTCTTATGATTGGGTAACCAGGGCATAAAAGAGAATAGAAAACAAAGCAGTGGCACACGGAATTGCGCGAACAATAAAGAATTGAATTAAAACTGAACATTATTTCTTTTTTATTTTTATTTTCAATCGACGAGCTCATATTTCAAACGTTTTTTAAAAGGCAAAAACGTAACAGTATTAATGAACTGTTAATATTTGATTTGTTTTGCTTAAGTTTTCCGCTGCAGCGGAAAACAGCGCATGGCTGGGCCTAGGGCTGCAAATGCGAAATTATTGCGACTTTTTCTGGAATGCATAGGATACACTTGGAGCTCAAGTGAATTGGTATTGTCTAAATTCGACAATTTCGTTTGTCACGTACTCACTCAATTAGAAATAGGTCTTATCGCTGAAGATGGTTTTTCATTAAAAATTGGGTACAGTTGTCTCCATTTAGCGTACACATGTTTTTGCCTATGGTTGTCTATCTTTAGTTACAGAGTTAGTTGAATTTTGCAGGGATACAGGCCTAAGTGTCGACGTAAAATTCATCAGATTGTGTTCTGTGAACGGCTGAGTTCTTGTGCGCAACACGTTATCGAATTCTCCTGTACACTCTATGTCGGTATCAGGTATGGGTAGTTTGGAATTTATTGAGGTAATTATGAATAAAGGAGAGTATTTAAATATTCTGAAGAAAAAATTCACCTAAACTGTGGAAGTATTATGAATTCGTGATGATTATTACCTCTAACAAATCAAAGAACCCATACATACATTCATACTAAGATGTGATTTGCCTACCAAAGTCCTCACAGGTTTAATACTCTAGCATAATGCCTAGACTAAAAGAGAGTATTTAGGAGAATGTATTTAGGCCGCCGCTAAACAGCGTTGCCAGTAATTCTTTTGTTTTACTTTTTATTTTACAAAAAAAACTTGTTTTCTACAAAAGTATCAACATTTTTAAAGGAAACACCAGAGACCGATGCCCTCTATTGGTGTTTCTTTGTTACTTTTGCCCGGGACTAATAAAATATACAATATTTTATTTAAAAATTTTAATATTTCGTGTTATTGTTGAATTTATTGAAATTTTAAATTTTTCGAAAAAACTTGTTTTGTTAGAAAACAACTTTAATGAATACTTTTTCGTATCGTGAAAACTTGACAATGCTGCCGCAAAACCTTAAACAAAAGTCAACTGCAAAACTTGCTCATGAGTGAATATATGAAGAGAAAACAAAAGTAAAACTGAATTTTAAAATTACTTTGAGTTCTTCTTGGGGTACCACTCTTTTGAGTTGCAAAAATATGGAGTCACCAGAAAGTTTTTCTTATTTTGATTAAAGCTTGTGACAAAAATTCAAAATAGTTGTGTTTTGTTATAAAGTAGATAAAAATTAAGAAAATAAATATAAAAATATTAATTACTTATACAAATTATTTCTTAAAATACTTATACGGTGTTCAGATATGCACCTTTATTGCGTAAATCGCAATCATTATTGAGCTCAATATTTCATATAAAGTTTCAATTAATAATTGCGCAATAAATACGCAAATTATTATAATATTAAGTAAAACATAAAATGCAGCACTGTCATAAGTATGTTCAGTAAGAACGTTACAACGTATGCGAACAAATTTTGTTGATATTTGAAAATACAAATATCAACAACGTCAAATAAAAGTCGCGAGTGAGGTGAAAGGTAAGTTTATTTATATTAATACTAAATCTACTGATACATCTTGTATTTCTATTCCTATTCCATTCTCTTTCTACTATATATTATTTAAAATTTCTAATGATTTAAAATATTTTGAATGTTTTGAACTTTTGGGGATATGGACTATAATAAAACAATGAAATAAGAATTTATATTAACAAAATAGCACAAGAATTTTTACTGTAATACTAGCTTGGAGTAGAGTGAATATCCATCTGCCAGAAAACAACCAATATACCTCAATATACCAAATCATACCAGGCAATGCCAAAAATGTCCCAAACAGTGATTTTATATCACAAAATATGCAAATCAAGATACAGAACCTGTGCTCAGGGCAATTAACTTCCCGCAGTAGTTATGGCTAATGGGAAAGTGAAGCGTTCAAAAGACACGTTCTTTTTCACACAGCCGTTCCTTTCCAAATGTCAACCTCACCCACTGTCCTTCAAGGGCTTGGAGTCCCCTGTCACGCTGACGAGGCTCTGACGACCGACCATGGGCGGTATAACCTCAATACTTGAACGGTTAAATCCCGGCAATTTGCATGCCTGGAGGCGATGTTGGCAGCCCCAACACCAGGATCGGACGCTATAGCCTAATAAGCTGTACGTCTTAAATAACTCTTATTACCGAAACCAATAGAAGAAGGAAAAATAATGAACCCGATATAAAGCTGACGTAATTTGGCATGAAAAAAAGGACTAGAATTGGAACATGGAATATACGTACCCTCTTGGAGCCATCACGGCTTGCACAGCTATGCAAAGAGTTTGCGACTTACAAATTCACCTTATGGAGTGAGTCTGGAGAATTCACGACATCAAATGGACTCACCATTCTCTTCTCTGGTAAACCATCAAACGATCCAGTGGAGTTGGAATAGTTCTTTCTAAGCAGGCCAAACGTGCGCTTATGGACTGGAAGCCGCACTCAGATAGAATTATCACCGCCAGGTTACGCGGCCATGCCCGAAATATCACATTTGTACAATGTTACGCCCCTACAGACACATCTGAAAAGTCAGTGAAGGAAACGTTTTATAACCATCTCGACAGCGTACTCGCAACCCTACCCAAAGGTGATATTATAATAATGATGGGCGATTTCAATGCACAAATGGGACCTGATAACTCAACAGCAGAGAGCACCATGGAAAAACATGGGTTAGGACGTATGACGGAAAATGGCAAGCTGCTCCTAGACGCATGCAGAACTAACAACCTTGTTATTGGCGGCACTCTATTTCCTCATCCGAGGATTCACAAAGTTACCTGGATATCTCCTGATAGCGTGACCGAAAACCAGATAGACCACATCATGATCAGCAAGAAGTGGAGAGGCTCCTTACTAGATGTGCGAAACAAACGTGGTGCGTATATGGGAAGTGACCACCACCTTCTAATCGCTCATATCCGCGTTAAAATCGCTGCCATCAAAAATAATTCCCTCGTGTCACAAAGAAAATTTAACGTGGCGAAGCTAAAAAATGAGGCTATCTCTAACGCTTTCACTAACGAATTAAAAACTTATACAAACAACAACTCTGAACGCACTTGGTCGGAAATCAAAGACATATTTATCAAAGCTGCGCAAAAACACCTTGGTTTCAAAAACAACAACCGAAAGTAATGGAATTTAATTCAGGAAAAAAGGGAGTTAAAGCTGCCCTAAACTCGAGCAAAACTCGTTCGAATAAAATCAAACACCAGGATATGTACAACCGATTTAACCGAGATGTTAAGAGTAATGCGAGGCGAGATAAGCGGAATTGGGCCAGCAATATCGTAAACGAGTTACAAGCAGCAGCAGCAACCCATTGCACAAGAGACCTATATCTTGCTGTGAACAAGCTCACTAACAGAACATTCTCGACTGGCAGACCCCTGAAAAATGACTTTTGATTAGACGTAAAGCCAGGGTTCGAGCCCCAGGCCAGACATCAAAACAAAATACAAAAAGTATTTCTTCTGCGACTTCCTCTCAGCAGATTTCTGGCAAAAACTCTGAGAGTAAATAAAAATTGCCATGAAAAGTTTCTCAAAAATCTGTCGTTTGGAGTCGACTTTAAACTGTAGGTCCCACCACTCATGTATAAAATTAACCCACACAACATAAGTGGTGTGAGAAACTACGTCGTAATCCTGACTGAAGGGTTGTAATGACCAATTATGTATGTATGAACTTATAACATCAAAAACACAGCAACTCAGCTTGTGGAAAAATTTTACGCCAATATGCTGAATACAACGTCTGCTCCACAAGATTCAATCTGCACTTGCACCTCGCACGTGTCGAATCCGAACATATCTATTGAGTGCCCAGGAATGAATAAGATCAGCGGAGCAATTGGGTCAATTAAAAACAACAAATCTTTAGGCTTGGACAATATTTCCCCAGAACGCCTTACAACCGACCGCGCTACTAGTGCTCGCTTATTGGAACCCGTCATAAGGGGATTCTGGAATAACGAATCTATACCAGACGAAATCACCGCCGGCTCAATTATAAATCTTCCCAAAAAAGGCGATTTGACCGACAGGAAGAATTGGAGAGGCACAACTTTATTGAGCATGGTCAACAAAGTTATAGCGAATATAATAAACAAAAGACTGTCAAAAGCAATTTTTCTCAGAGGGGAACAAGCTGGCTTCCGTTCCAACAAATCTTGCGTCGACCAGGTCAATAGTCTCAGGATTATTGTGGAACAGTCAGCTGAATGGAGATCGTCTCTTTATCTCGTAAATATTGACTTTGAAAAGGCTTTTGATACGCTCAACCATACGCCCATATGGAACGCACTGGCTTTCAAGGGTGTCCCTACTAAAATAATAAACTTGATAAAGACATTGTACAACAACGCAACATGCCGCGTACTACATGAGAAACAACTAGGAAAGAGCATCAAATTAAAAACCGGAGTCCGTCAAGGTTGTGTGCTGTCACCACTCCTCTTTAACTGCGTCCTCGATGTAGTGATGCAAAAGTCGACAAATCATAGGAGAGGGATTACATGGGGTCTACAAGAAATTCCTAATATACGGCAAGGAAATTGATGAAGTGGAGTCCTTCTGCTATCTAGGCAGTATAATCGATAAATCCGGTGGTTCAACAGCAGATATTGCCAGCCGCATTAATAAGGCACGCAAAGCTTTTGACCAACTTCATCCCGTTTGGAAACCATCTAATATATCGAGACGCACCAAAATTAAAATTTTCAACTCCAGCGTCAAATCCACATTACTTTACGGTTGCGAAACGTGGAATATGGCACCCCGAGATTCCCATCATGCGTGTTTACTGGCCCTCCATAATATCCAATGCCCAACTCTGGTCAGATACAAACCTGCAACCAATAGAGATGGAAATAAGAAGAAGCAAGTGGGGCTGGCTTGGGCACACTCTTAACAAGCCATTACATGACATCACAAGGAAAGCCATTGATTGGAACCCCCAGGGAAGCAGGCGCATCGGACGACCATCACACACCTGTAAACGCCAAATCACAATCGAATTATTGAAACTACGTCTACAGTGGAAAGAAGTGAAACACGGCGCTGACGATCGGGTGCATTGGAACCAACTTGTTGCGGCCCTATGCTCCCTAAAGGAGTAAGAGGAACATATATATAGTAGTTAGGGCAAATTACATGCATTCCTCAGTAAAAAAAATACAAGGCAGCAGATAATCTTCAAAAATATATTCGATGTATTTCTTACTAGTCGTAAAGACAATTGGCGCTGTTATAATGTTATATTCAAGAAATTCTGATAAAAAAATCTTAAAAGAGTAATTTTTCCCGCTACGGTAGGTTTAATGTTGAATTTATTAATTGTTATGTTGTCAAATGATTATTGAATAAGCTGATTTGCGTATGCTTGAACACTTAAAATAATTTTGTCAATTACATGACATAGTATTATGTTTATTAGGGTACCTGGACTTTTGCTGTCCACTATATATCCGTCTTATAAGGATCATGAAAGTGTTATGATTTATACAAATATTTGAGTATACTCGTATACGTGTATTGCAATGTGGGGCTTTATATTTTCTCAGTCTCACTTTATCTCTATGTACTTTTCAATCATTTTCATTCATCTCTTTCCGGTTAATTTTTATAAATAATTAATCATTACAATCAGTTTTTCTTGTTTCATTTGTTTTTTGTTCTGCTATATTTTATTTGTTCATTCTTCATTTGCATTGTATTTTATTCTGACTATAGATTTCTCCTCCTTTTTTAAAAAATTTTTTTTTCAACAATTCCAGTAACAAAGGTAAGCGTTACAATAAATATTTAATAACCAACCCAACAAATGTTCGAAGGGGAATTCAAAAATAAAGTCGGTTGACTGTTTCAACAAACCATTAGGCGAAGGGTGATAATTATGAATTGCTATAATTTATTGCGAAGAAAGAAGTTACTTCCTTAAAATGGGAAATATTTATTCAAGTCTCTTCCTTTCTATTTACATGTTAATTTGGATTAGAAATACATATTTGCCCTTTAAGGTCGAAACAATGAAACGAAATAAAAGCCGTTTTCTAGGAGCCACAAAAAAACTGACCATAACTATTTCTAAATATATTTTCTTATAATAAAAATTCAGAAATCAAACCTAAAACATGAGAGAAAGAATTCATACTTTTACAGAATTACGACTTATCTTCTCGCACCACTTATGTTACGTGTGTTCATTTTATATATGAGTGGAGGAACCCACCCCGAACGACAAATTTTTGAGAAAAATTTCGTGCGCTGATTCGTTAAATATCTTTTCAAGAATTACACTATGCGACAGAATAAAAAAATTAAATACACCCAGCTAATGACATACTGTAAGTTGTGAGTTTTGTTGAGTAGAACTCAAAAATATTTTTTTTTTTATATTTCTTGAACCCTCCAAACTGGTTTTATTTGACAAAAACTGTTTTTTTTTTACTTTACGCACAAATTTATTGATTACACAAACATTTCTGAACCGATGTCCAAAATGTAAACCTTATTTGAAAGGAGAGGGATGGGGCTTTAAAACAATATACATACATATATGTATGGCCCTAAAGGAAATTGTATAAGCTTTCTTTTGAGAAAAAAAGGGCCCATTTTATAATATAAAAAAAATTTTTAAAAAATAAAAAAAAACATTTTTGGAAAGATTGAAGAAATAGCTGTCTAATATATAATATATAATTTTTGCTAGGACCAATAGGTGAAAAGTTACACACATTTTAAAAAAACCCTGTATGACCAAAATGTCCAACTTTGACCCCCTCTAACTCCGGCAGTTCTTGACTGATAGAGTTGAAAATTTGTGTCTGGCCTACTATCCAATAGTACTAACCTTGGTGCAAATCGAAAGACATCGATTTTAAAAATTGGGTCACTTGATACGAAATTGCCCATATATATTAATTGAGTTAATATGCTAGGGGATTTGATGAGGTAAATTTGACAAATGTAATTTTTTTTCATATTTTTTCAAGTTTGTCCGTTCATAGTAGCAAACTTTAATTAAAAAATATGAAATAAGTGATGACATACTGAAAGTGCATTATCTTGTGTAGAGATTGACACTTCGTTTGATCAAATCGGACTAAACATTACCGTTGTTACTATTTAAATAGTCTAACAGTCGAGTTATATTTTTCATATATGTCATCTTATCAAATGAACTTTCAATTAAAAATATGAAAAATATAACACGACTGTTATACTATTTAAATTATAACTACGGAAATTTTTGTCCGATTTCATCAAACAAAGTGTCAATCTCTTCACAAGATAATGCACTTACAGAATGTCATCACTTATTTTATATTTGATAATTATATTTTTGCAATTAAGGATGGCTAAACATTAAAAAATAAGAAAAGAATCATATTTTCCGAGTTTAACCAAAACTCATAACACGCAAGTTTGAACCTTATGTTTATGTATACCGTTTTAAAGGCTCATCGCTCCCCTTTATAAAAATCTTAAGATTTTAAAAATAGATTTAAAAATATTTGGTAATCAATAATTTTGTATGAAAAGATCAAAAATACTGTTTTTGTCAAATAAAACAAGTTTGAAGGGTTCGAGAACTATAAAAAAATATTTTTAAGTTCTACTCCACAAAATTCACAACCTACACTATGCCATTAGATCGGTGTATTTCGACTGTCGCACCGTGTTATTAAACCAGGTATTAATAGTAAACTTCACATCATATTGTACACTCAATAAACAAGGTAAAATTTTCTGAAATAAATAAAACTTTTTTGATATAATCAGTATCTCCGATCTGATTAAGGATACTAATGCCCAACTATGTGTGCATCTGTACTAAAGTCATTTGGGCCATCAAACAGGGATTTTAAAACTTTGATAGTTGATAACAATCATCTACTTGAAGCTACGTCAGTCAACCTGTTTGCTTATTTAATCTTCTGAATTGAAATCTTGACCTTTAGTCAAGATTACAACTTAGCCTCTCACTTCTATTAGATTAATTCTTATTTATAAAGTCTGTTTTTCCAAATCAGAATGGACGGTTATAGCGCTCAAGAATACGTGCAAATAACGAAATTTTCAACAGTAACATGGAAACGATGGCGTTGCACTTGGAGTTGAACTATTGTAAAGAACAAACATCCAAAGGTCTGTATAAACAATTTTAGCTTTTATTGTGTCATTTTATATGTCATATCAAGTTGTTCTAAATAAAATTTATTTTAAAGGAAGCTGTGCCACTAAGCCCAGCACCATGGTGATGCCATAATTCTTTCTAGCCTGGTTCAAACATTCCCTAAAGGAATTCATACCGAGTGGAAATAAGTCTTGATATTGCAGCATATCTTATATTAGGGAGCTCGGCCAAAGATGCGACAAAATGAGAAGTATAAAACCTCTGTCTTTATTTGGCAAGAGCAGGGCACTGAAACACAGCCTCTTCTTAATCCTCAGATTCACAGCTCCTGCAGAAGTCATTAGTAGGATTGCTAAGTTTTTCGGCATGCCCACCAAAAGTACAGTGGCCCGTAAGGATGGCCATTATGCGATGGCTGTTTTCAGTTTACTCTGTGGATAACTGTATACGTCACATATCTTCACTGAAACTTTGAAAAATTAGTTTCAAACTTCTTCATTTAGTTTACTGTGTTAAATTACCGCAATTGCTACCAAGAAAATTTCCAGAATACCAAGGACAAGAATATTAAAAGCAATGCCTCAAAAGTTGCCTCTTCTGAATCATAAAAAAAACTCTGATCAAAACTTGCATTTCAATAAGAATGTGTCTGCTTTTTATATGTATGTATGTGCTATATGTGAGTAAAAATGTGTTCATATTCATTTTACTGGCACTTGTATTTAATAAAAATGATTTCTTATCTGTTTTTTTTTAAGTATTTTGCTTTCTCCTTATTTTCCTAAATTTTTCTTCTATCATTTGTTCATTAAAAAAAACTGTTCTGTACAAGGACTTTTTGCTTTCAAATGGCAAAAAAGTTTTTGGTATAGGACAGATGAGATGAGTGGATGTGATAAGATAAAAACAACAAATAGTATTTAAAGGTCCAAGATTTGTTTGGCAGGGAATTAAACATTTGATATGAATATTGAGATAAATTTGTTATTTGTTGATACTGGTCTGAATATAATGCTTGTAATCTTGTAATCCGCAATATCTACAATAATGAGACTGAGAGGCTAAAAATCTGAAGACGAAATTTTATACGTGAAAGAATGTTGCTGTACTGATGTCGTCGTGTCTATCGTGGGATGCATAACTGCTCCGAAAAAATTATTGGATTGCAGGTTATATCGGCAGGATTATGCTGTTTCAGTCACTATGGGTATTTTCGAGACGTGAATTGGAAAGGATACTGGTATTTTTGCAGAAAAAATTTAGATTGTCAATAGTCTTGTCTACTAATACCCTTTTTACAGATACATACGTAAATACATAATTGATCATTACAACCTTTCAATCAGGATTACGACCTAGCTCCTCACACCAGTTATTTTGTGTGTGTTAATTTTATAAATGAATCTATTTCGAACAATATATTTTTGTGAAACTTTTCATGACAATTCTATTTACTCATAGGTTTTGACAGAAATCTGTTGAGCTTAAGCCGCCGAAGAAATATTTTTTTCATATTTTGTGTTGTTTGAGATGCCTGACCTGGTGTTTGAACCGTGACCTCATCTCTAATAAGCCAACACCTACTAGACTACTAGTCAGTACCCATGAATTTCTTTTAGACTCTTTATTTATTCCATTACTTATTTACTTATTTAGTCATTACAAACCTTTAGTCAGGATTACAATCTAACTTCTCAGTCTTACTTACAGTTCAACGTTAACTACGAAAGACAGATTTTATAAGCTTTACTTTCAGAATTTTTGTCGAAAAACTGCGCCCAAAAGGAATATTTTTGTTTGAGATATTTGAGACGAGGTTTGAATCTCAGACTACAATATCAGACTCTAAGAAGAAAACACACGACCTACTAGATCGCGGCGACTTTCATTATATTAAATTAAGTGGTTATTAGGGAGAAGAGTAGGGAGTAAGGTAATGGAAGAAAACATTTCAAAGATCGAAGTGTTAGGTAATACTGTATAAAATATAGCAAATGTTTCCCATCTACACTTAAAGTAGAATTTTTCCCTTGGTACTTAGGTATTGTTATGAACAAACTCATGACTCAAAAATCACTTTTTTTGATGTTTATAAAATTTGTTACCTTCTTCGCTTATTGCTTTGTTCCTCAAAATTAATACTCTCCGTCTTTAAATACCGTCTTTAAATACCGAATCGTTCAAATTAAAATTCAACGATTTCACTTTTCTTTTTGTTTTTATTTCCAGAAATTAATATGGAGTTTAAGAATTTTTCTAGATTAGTTTTGTTCCAGCAAATCAAAAACCATAATGGGAAGCTAAATTCTCGTTTACATTTATTTCTGTTTTCCTTATTGTGCATTTACAACTGACTTCAACCCTTTAAACCATTTTTAACAATACAACAACCGCTTGCAACATCAAATGACAGAGACTAAAATTAAATGTGGCGGAATTACATATTTTAAGTATTTTTTTTTTTGTGGATACTTTACTTTGCTATTATACTTGGAAGCGATTTTTGCTTTTGTGGCTGTTAGGAACTCAGTTGGTAATCACTAAAATACGTGACTAAAATTCAAACAAGAAAACAAAAATCAGAACAAAAGAAGAAAAATTATTTCTATTTCAACTGTTTTAGTAGGGAAAAATAAAAGTGACAAGAATTTGAATTTCGTCATTCAATCACTAGCTGTTGGCGAGTTGATCACATACAAATATGTTGCTACTGTGAAAATTTACTCCGTTACCCCCTTTGGAAGCATATGACTTCCACAAAGCATTTGCATATTAGCCGATGGACTGCTGTTCTTGTTACACTTTACATCTTATGCAAATTTCGCAGCTATCCGTGGGAATGTAAGAGAATCGGAGGCAGTCGATTTCTGAACGAATTTTCGCCGGGCATTGAGCCTTCAATACTCAACTGACCCCGAGCTGAAGCTATAGACAACGAGCAGTCGGCAAACGAGCCCAAACGGCGAACACTGTAGCTCGATTATTACAATCGATATGGGCTTTCTACTTTACAGAGCTACGGGTTCCAGAGTTCATGCCATATTCGATATTCAGCACAATCGATTTGTTGTCAAAGCATCTCACGTGAAGGTAATGTGATCTAGCCATCGAGATCCAGACGATCTCGATCCCGTTAGACTTTTTCTGGTTGAGTTTTGTTAAGTAGCATGCGAATAAGTCGCAAACTACAGGGGTTCTCATAGCCAGCATAATTCACGCTATCAATCAAATTCAATCATTTCTGATGCCCTCCACCCGGATAAGTCGTGGCGGACATTTGAATGATATTATATTCAACATATAATTGCAAATCAAATGATATCTCATATACATATCATCACATATACTTTATTTTATTTAAATTTAAAGATAGGAAACGCTTATTGAAAGACCTAATATAAGAAGATATTCTTTACGTACCGTAGTGTTGTTATGTCTATTTATATTTCTATTTTCTAATTTCACAGTTAATATTGCTGGCATTTACCGTCATAAAATGCAACAAACAATGTTGGATGAAGACAAAGTTCACTTAAGAAAAACTAGTGAAAAAATTGTTGGCAGGTGCATGTGAAAAATACAAGAAATTTTTATTCACAATGAAGATCATCTAGGCAACCATACATATGTTGAAGAGTGCGTAATAGTGCTTAGCTATGAATGTCTGAATTGGAGATACCTGATGTCATCCAATTTAAATAAATGCCATCCTGCACTACAATGATTTTTTACAACCCTTCAGTCAGCACTATGGACCTGCTTAAACTCGACTCTGAATGACAGATTATTTGAGAAACTTTTCATGGCTACTTTATTTAGTCTCAGAGTTTTTGCCAGAAATCTAATGAGAGGCAGTCACCGAAGAAATATTTTGTGGCCATACGTCTAATAAGCCAACACACTACCTACTAGACTACTGCGACTGCAAATGACTTACTTTCCGAAAAACTCATGCAAAGCAAAAGAAACGTGTAATACAGTGATTCTAATGCAAGTAATTTATTTTCCTTAACACTCGTGGAAAAAATTAGAACATCTTGACAGCGTCATCTGCAACTCCTCTTCTACCACCACATTAGGCTAGGTTAGGTTGGAGGACGTGTACTTGTCAATTAAGACGATTATGACATTATGGCACTCTATAAATTGTCGTAATGTCAAAGTGTCTTAATTTCCATGGACATTATGTCACTTTTTGAAAATGTCATAATGTCCATGGACTTTATGACTCAATTTAGAGCGACATAATGTCCATAAAATGTAAAAATAATAAATGTAATAAGTTTTGAATTTGATTTTGAATATTAAAAGAAATGAGTTCTGCAATAATTGGTATCGTAAAATGTTAAGTTTGCCTTTAATAAGTCCAGATCATATAGAAGAAATGTTTCTTAACTTAAAAAAGAAATTTGTTGAGTATGTCCAAAATTAAGCAGGATTGTCTACATATTTTTTTAAAATATTTTGAAAAGGAGTGGATGAAAAATGTAAGTACCAACAATAAAAAATAGTGTTGTGAAGAAAACTGTAATACTTAAACATTAAAATAGAAAAACCCGTATTACACCGAGGAAAAAGCACATAAGAAATTTTTTTGGATAGTTATTCAATTTCTTTTTTTTTCGGTATATCACCTAAGAATATCAAAAATAAAATTATATTTCATATAATTTGTAATCCTTAATGCAAAAAAAATCGGCGCCGATTTTTTCATACTTTTTCTGTTGAACTTTCTTCAAACTCCATTTTTCTCTTTGCGAAATGCATTAAGGATTACAAATTATATGAAATATAATTTTATTTTTGATTTTCTTAGGTGATATACCGAAAAAAAAGAAATTGAATAACTATCCAAAAGTGAATTTGTCGCCGATTTTTTCATACTTTTTCTGTTGACATTTTTAGATCACACAATCAGTATTTTCGGTTCACTTTGAATTTACTAGAACTACGAGTGCATTGGAAGGATTTAATTCAAAATTGTCGAAAAAACTGGAAAAACAATAAATAAGAACCAAAAATGCTATTTCTTGATGGATAAATTTTTACTTGTATTAATTTTATTTATTTTTATTTTTTTATTATTTATTTTTATTTTTTATTATTTATTTTTTAATTATATAAAATATTTAATGATTATTTCTGAAGTTGTTGAATTGTTTGATTAAAACCTAAAATCCTTAAATATATATACATATACCAATAAATTAAGCAAATTAATGTCCATGGACATTATGACATTTTCAAAAAGTGACATAATATCCATGGACGTTATGTCACTTTTTTGTGTGTCACAATGTCCATGGACATTATGACACTGGACCTTATGTCACGCTAATTTTAGAGTTTTATTCATCGGTTAGGCTTTCATATTGTTACGAAAATATAAATGGTATTACATCGTTTAATATTAAAATGATAAGCAAAAGCTACAAAAACAAAAACTATGGACTTGTTTACATGATCAACAAATAAACAAAAATAAACAAGGGCAAACGTAAACAAAATACACAAACAACAGTAATGTAAACAACATGTTTACTTTTAGGCAAAAGACATTCTGTTAGTGTCTACGTAGAAAAGTGTAAAGAAGAATAACAAACAAAACAAATTGCTGTTGTTTACATCAACTTGTGAACAGTGGCACATGGAATTGTGCGAACGATAAAGAATTTAATTAAAACTAAACACAAATTTATTTTTTTTATTTGCAATCTACGAACTCATATTCTAAACGTTTTTAAAAAGGTAAAAACGTAACAATATCAATTTTATTATCAAAGTTTTTTTTGTGGAAGAAGCTATAAAAAAATTTCCTTCATGCCATGAACGTCCTGTCATTTTTGCAAACACAATTACAGAAGGTGGTGTCAAGGGAACCCAGTTCAGGTTCGAACGCTGCAAACTATAAGATGTGGTTTGTGGGCAGAAGCCATTAATGGTCCGTACTGTTAAAAGAACGACGGAGCGCAAGATACCACTGACTTTCTTTAGCCAACATGGATAACATGTGGATTGAACAAAACAAGCCATACGCCACGCAATACTATAAACCTGTTGAGATTCATGTTTATTAAGCAATAAATTTTACGCTTCGATGCCGCCCATTAGCCCTTGAAAATAATAATGTAGTTGCGACTGCAGGGATTCCTGATGAAATTCTGGAAGAAGTATGCAAATTTGGAGCTCTTAAGCATATTAAATTTAAATAAAATTGGCAAATACTCTAAAAGTGAATAAAATTGTTAAGAAAATATGCCTAAATCTGTCTTCAGAGACGACATGAAACTACAGCGGCACTTACAAAGGATATAATAATTCCACACAGCTAGTATGTAATCCTGACTAAAGCGTTGTATTGACCAATTAAGTAAGTAAGTTTTATGTTTCTACAAAGTTAAAGGAAGTAAGGTATTTATTTAGTTTATTCCTACAATTTTTTGTTTAATATTGTTCATCCAGTCGCCGTAGTCTAGTAAGGCTACGGTTCAAACCCCAGATCAGATATCAAAACGAAATATGAAAAAATATTTCTTCGGCGGCTTCCTTACAGCAGATTTCTGGCAAAAGCTCTGAGAGTAAATAAAATTGCCATGAAAAGTTTTTCAAAAATCTGTCGTTCGGAGTCGACTTTAAACTGTAGGTCCCGCCACTCATTTATAAAATTAAGACACACAACATAAGTGGTGTGAGAAGTTAGGCCGTAATCCTGACTGAAGGATTGTAATGGCCTATTATGTATATGTATGTATGTATTGTATATAAAGACCCACGAAAAACAAGTCGACACACACAATCTGTTTGTCGACTATAAGGCTGCCTTCGATAGCCACATATGGGATCGTGTTTTTGCCGCAATGTCTGAGCTCGGTATACCTGCGAAGCTGATAAGGCTATGCAGAATGACGTTGAGTAATTCCTGCAGCTTCGTCAAGGTAGGAAGGGACCTCTCCGAACCTCTTGATACCGTGCGAGGTTTCAGACAAGGCGACCCCTTATCATGCGACCTCTTCAACTTCGTCATCGAAAGTGTTCTGCGAAAGGCGGGAGTGCATCGCAGTGGCACTATTTTTCAAAAAAGTATCCAGTTGCTTGCGTACGCTGACGACATTGACATCATAGGCCGTACTAAGCGATATGTTACTGCTGCCTTTAGTTCTATTGAACGCGAGTCTACTAAGATGGGTTTGGCAGTAAATGAGGGCAAAACAAAGTATATGTTATCGACGAGTAGAGACGCGCGGCGTATTGATTCTCAGATTACGGCCGATAACGATATTTTTGAATTTATTTATCTTGGCTCCGCCGTTACCACCAGAAATGATGTCAGTCTGGAGATCAAGCGCAGGATCACCCTTGCCAACAGGTGCTTCTATGATCTCAATAGGCAATTGAGTAGCAGATACTTATCTCGTACGACAAAACTAACACACTACAAGACGCTCATCCTACCCGTGCTTCTTTATGGAGCAGAGGCATGGACCCTATTAATTACTGATGCAGCAGCCTTGAGAGTGTTCGAGAGAAAAGTACTGCGTAAGATCTTCGTCCAGTACGAGTTGGCGATGATTTCCGCATCCGATACAACAGTGAGCTGTATGAGCTCCTCAACGACATGGACGTTGTACAGCGTATTAATATCCAGCGCTGGCTCGGCCATGTCATTCGAATGGAGGAGGATGCTCCAGCGAGACGGGTATTTGATGCGGGGATCTGCGGAAGTCGGCGAAGAGGACGACCTTATATCCGTTGGAAGGACCAAATCGAGGGAGCCCTGTCATCGATTGGTGTGACCAACTGGTGTAGGCGCGCAAGAAGTAGAGGCGCCTGGAGGGATGTGTTGCGGCAGGCCGAAATCCGTTAATCGGGTTGTTATGGCCAATTAAGTAAGTGATGTGTGTATTGTTCATCAAGAAATATTTTTGCTGTAATTTTTTAGGAGACAATTAATGTATAATGAACTTTTTTAAGGCTAATTAAAGTCTTTAACTAAGTTATATATTCTTGTGTAGTACGTACCACATTTATCAATAATATCAATAAAGAAAAGAACATATTTTCCCAAAGCATAATAGCATAAACGCATAGCGAATCTGTAGTGAAATCCCAAATGTAATAAATTTTAGATGAGAAAACATAATGAGTTTCATAACGAAATTATGGGAAATTCATTTTGTATGGCTCATATTGTGCTTATAAACATAAACATGTGCAAAAGATGGTAAATTTAAGACAGACAACCTATTCATTTGGAAAATTTGTAAATTCACTCGTAGCTTAATAATTATTATTTTCAGCTGTGAATAAATTCAATTAAAATATAATTTAGCGTTAGTAGGGGCAGCCTAAAATTTTCCAATTTCATTCATTTGCTTTTCATAAGAAAAGTTGTTTGTCATATTGAAATCTTCTTGTATTCACCTGAATCGCGAAATTCATATAATTCATGGTCATTTGGTCACATGTTAAAGACTCTACAAACATTTGCAACGTATTACCGAAATTAAATAATAATTACAATTGGATTAAATGTAACCTTAATTACTAAAATAAGCCATTGAGGCTGCAGTGCCACTCAAAACATATTAGACAAAAAACCAAAAAAAAACCTTGGTCACTTCAAGAGTATTAAAACAAAGTATTTTATTATGTTTTTAATGTGAACATGTTGTTTTCGTTATTGTTGCTTGTTTACTTTGTTTACATCTGTCCTTGCAGTGTTTTTGTTGCTTGTTTACTTTGTTTATCCCCGTTTTTTTTATACACTGAGTTTGTTGTTATATTCTTGTTTATTCATCGATCATGTAAACAAGTCCATTGTTTTTGTTGCTTTATTTTTGCTTATTCGTTGATCATGTAAACAAATCCATTGTTTTGTTTTTGGAGCTTTTGTTTATTATTTTTATAACACCATTTTCACTTTCGTAAAATAAGAAAGTTGTGGTGATTGAAAAACAACCAGAATCGAAAAACAACTAGAATAGAATAGATGAGACATAACAATGCACCTTCAAACGAAGCAAAACCGGTTCAATCAAAATATTTGACAAGGAGCTGCTAACCTACTTGCCGTCTTCACTAGACTTGGCTGCTTTAGACTACTATTTGCTTTCATCGTTGGGACACACATTAGCTGAGCAGCACTTCGATTCCCACGACAAAGTCAAAAAATTGTGTTGGCTAATTTATTTGCTTCAAAAGACGAATCCACAAATTGCATGAACGATGGAAAAAATGTGGACAGTAATTTCCAATAATTTGAATAAAATAGCTTTTACTCTCCCATTAAAAGCTAGTGTTTCATTTTCAAATAAAGACGTTTACTTCACACCGGTACATTTTCTTGTTACTTACACTTGTAGTAGAAGTTACGCTTTTTACATACGTTCCACAACAAAAGTTACAGCTGAGACAGAGTAAGACTGACCAATTAAGAGCATTATACTTTGAACATTGCTTTGGAATTATTTTACTGTTTCTTTTTTTTGTGTGTTTCTGTTTTCCTTTTTGTAGTTTATTAGATTTTTCTTTTAAACACTTCCATTCCCACAGAAATCAATACTTTCATAGAAATTAAATTAAAGAAAGTACGTTATGTAGGCCGACTGAGAATTGAATGCATGGAAAACTATAACAAAAAAGTCAGCAGGCAAAAACACGTAATCAATGTCATGTGTAAACTTGGAGTTAATTTCCAAGATAACTCAATTAGAAAGTAAACTTTTGGTTAAGCGTGTTATCGTAAAAGAAAAAAGTAGATTCCGGATAACATTAGGATAAGAACAAGAAAATCACAGACATCAGAAATCAAAACACACACTCTAAACGAAAGTAGAAGGAATTTTCCAATGTAAAACACTCTCGTCCAATTATATGTTCATTTTGTTGTAACACTTTGGGTTATTACTGGACAAGTATTTTTCTTTTAACATCTTCAAGTCGCCCTATTTACAGTGGTCTTAACCATAAGAATATGCATTGGATCTTGGACAATTAAAATGATAACACAAAACAAAATTATTTTTAGAACGAATTACGACCTAGCTTCTCACATCACTTATGCTCTGTGTGTTAATTTTATATATGAGGGGCGGGACTTACAGTTTTAAGTCGACTCTGAACGATGGATTTTTTTAGAAACTTTTCATGGCAATTTTTTATTTACTCTCAGAGCTTTTGCTAGAATTTGTTTGTAATCTGGTAGATAATTACATGGTAATTATCCCCTGTATTTATAAGATAAACAATTTTAAACGTTCACAATGTTCATACACAAAATTGAATGTTTTTGTTTGTGTTTGCCATATAAAAAGACAAACGGTATCGTTTTATAGATACACCCTCTTAGACTTAAAAGATGACTTCCGCCGTATGTCCGCAGTGGCTAAAGTTACATGGTCCATTCGATCACCCTAATTGTTTCGAAACCTCTGTAATCATGTTCTCAAACCTAAGCTTTAACATCTGAAAAAAGAATATAAATACATTTAAAAAATATTTCTTTCGGTTACCAGCTCTCAGCAGTTTTATGTAGTTTTCTACAAAAGTATCCAGTTACTTGACTACGCTGACTGCATTGATAGCATTGATCATTGATGTTACTTACTGCAGGCTTTAGCGCTATTGAACGGAAGTCTGTTAAAATGCGTGTGGCATTAAATGATGCTTTCGACAGATTATAGCCGGTAACTAACCTTCGATGTTGTCATTAAATTTGTTTATCTTGGCTCCATACTTACCAACAAATACTTTGTCAGCCTAGAGATCAAACGTCGCTCTTTGCAACAGATCTTACAGTGGTCTTAATAGGCAATTAAGTAACAGAGATTTCTCTCGTATGACAAAACTGATACTCCTAAAGACACTCATTCTCCCCGTGCTTCGTAATGACGCAGAAGCAGGACACTATTAAGTAGCTATGCTGCAAAAAGTCCTACGAAAGATCTTCGGTCCAATGCAAGTTGACGATGATTTTTTGTTTCTATCCGATGTGCTTTAAGATCTTCTCAACCACACTATTGTTTTGCAGCGCATTAATTACCAGTGATTGCGCTGGATGTCGTTCGGATGGCAGAGGATGTTTCAGTGAAAGTAGTATTTGATGTTGGGATTAGAATGGGAATGGGAAAGCCCGCATTTAGGATTACCCTGTTTGCTTTGGAAGGACCAAATTCAAGAAGCCCTGTCATCGATTGTTTTGATCACCAGCCGAAGACGCGCAAGAAGAAGAGGATGCATGTGTTAAGGCAGTCCAAAATCCGATAATAGCAAGTGAAGTAAGGTAGGAACTTGGTATTATTTTCAACACTTACAACACCTCTAACGCGTGCCTAAGCAACACATTTATAAATCAATAAAAATACTATTGGAATGTATTTATTTCAAGTAAAAAATTATGTTCAATAAATTCTTATTGTAACCAATAGGGGTGCAACATAGTATGTATGCCCAATAATATATGAGTCAAAATGTGTCTGAGGTTATTTAATATTTTACTGGTAATGTATACGTGCGCGCAATCTAATAATTTTTGGATTTAACCCAAAGGACGTGTCAAATAAAAAAAATTTGCTCGGATTTATTTATTACTAGAAAATTTCAGTTGCTGTCAACGGAGACTTTTGGTAAAAAGCTTGTAACGATTTAAATAAAATTGTATTATTAAAAAAACAAAAGAAACTAAATCACATTCCACACTTTAGGCATTTTAAGCATAACAAATTTTTCTAAGCGTGCTGCTACGTTTATGGAGATTCCAATTACATTAAATCTATTAAAAAACAATTTTCAATCTTACCTCTAAAAATTCAATGCATAATTTACAGTGAATTCGCAGAAACGTGAACTAGTTTTTTGCAATTGGGTGTTTATATTTTCAGCTTTGTTCACGTTTCCGATACATTTTTGATAAACTAAGGGCCATATTACAACCTCCCGTTAAAGTTGGTTTTAGTTAAAGGTAACTTTAGCTAAAGCGAACTTTAAAGTCATCTTTAACTTCTTTTCATTATTACAACCTAATGATAAAATAACGTTAACTTTTTCCAAAATATGGCAGTGCCGGAATAATGTTTTTAAACGCAGTGGCAACGACGGGCTTTGTTTTTTTGTTGTATATGATCCTTTTTTGTATTTGAATTTGCCATATTGATTATAATATACATACACTAGCTGTACCCTGCGCGTGTTGCTGCGCCACCAACTGAAATAAATTGGAAGGAAAGACATTACACAAATGTCCAATTAATTTTGAATCATTTTATTGACTTTGTTTCCCGTTGTCCTGATGATTTAGATGAACGGGCCTGAGTAGTATGCATTCGATCAGTTTCTAATCTCACTTCTCGTTGTTCAAGTGGTTCAAGCGAACGGGTCTCAGCGGCATATACTCGAAGATTTTCCAGTCTCAATGCTCGTCTGATTCTGAGGCTCGTAATGCTCTTTTCTTCCGCGCATGAGGTGTACGTCGACCAATTGCTTGTCATTTATTTTGAATAATTTTCAGTGACGCCATCCACCGGAAATTAATCGCACCAATCTCCGTCGACTAATGCGCCACAACTTTGTTAAAGAATGCACAGTTTACGATTTAATTCATTTTGAGTAATTTTCAGTGGCACCACCTGTCGGAAATTGGTCATACCAAGTTAGAAACCTTCGTCGTCTCATGCGCAAAAACTTTGCTAAAGATCATAACATGATCAAATGCATAGTTTACGATTCGATATACAAACAAGCATTCATTTTTATATATGTACACTATAGGAGGTGACACGCCCACTTTAGCCAATCCGCCCATTTGGTTTATATATACGTCAAAGTCGTCAATACAAAATTTGAAGACTATAGCTGTTGTAGTTTATGAGATATGCGACATTAAATACTTATTGGGTATGTGGGCGTAAAATAAAAAGTAGCCTATAGTTTCCTCCAGACATACAGGAAGGTACTGTTTCAAGAAAATCGGTCCAGCCGTTTAGGCGTCTATAGACTTCAAACAAACAAACCCAAAAACAAATAAACACACATTCATGTCTATATATAAGAAGATGGCACGTTTAAACTTAACTTTAAAAGTTGACGGTAGGATGATCCTCCATTTAGCTTAACGCTCACTTCTATCTTATCGTCCACTTATAATAATGAAAACCAATTTATCTGACCGTTAAAATTCTCCATTTAGTTAACGGCAAGTCGTAATAATGGCTCTAACATAAAAAAGTGATAAATGTTATGTGGAGATTCCCTAAATTTAAAAACTTAAATAAGCCAACTTAGTACTTACTAGACTACGGCGACTTCAAACTTGTTTAATTTCCCAGACCAATTAGTGTGTGTAATAGGTTTATTAGTTGCAGTGCAAGATAATAATTGAATTTAAAATAGATTTTATTTAATGCAGAATTTTATGCTCTGTTAGGTTTCAATAAACAAATAAATTTCATATTTAATTGAATTTTACGATTATTATAACAATGAAAATGAAAATTTAATTTACTTGCTTATAGTCAGTTCACTGACATTTTCAATTTATTAAAATCAATGGTTTTTTTTCTTTTTTACTCTGATTGTGTTTGTAATGTAATTGGATTTGTAAGATTGATTGTCCAATTTTGTTAAGCTTGAAAGGAATGAATACATAAATAGATTATATGTTAAATGTGTGTCCACTAATGCAATCGAAATATTGAAGATTAATAACTGATGGAATCAGAACAAATATAATCCAAATGATTGTATTAGAAACACAAGAAACAAACTGTCGTGGTATTACAATGCTGTGAGGATGTGTGTCGGCTTCAGGTGTGAGCATTTCGTAATTTTTGAGGACATAATGAATAAGAGAGAGTACTTAAACATTCTAAACAACAAATCCACCATTAGTTCGAAAGACTTACGAATTCGTAATGGTTCTTACATCCGCGAAGTCAATGAACTCAATCATACTACTGCTAATGTGTAAATGTGATTTGCCTACCAAAATCCCTGTACGACGCCAAGAGAGTATTTAGGACATCATTTGGAAGAACGGTTACGTAGCCGCTAAACTTCAAACGAATGTCAATTGAAAAATGCTAAACAAAAATGGCGTGCTAGACCTTAAGGGATAACATTTTAATATAGTAGGCCTTTGAATTTTTAGTTTACTCTGAGTTTTTCTTGTGGGTACCTAAAGTTTTGCGGTGCAAAAATATAAAATCAAGAGAAATTCAATTTCAAAATTCATGAAATTGCTAAAATATATTGGGGTACTTAGACTTTTACTGCCCACTGTATATTAAATTTATATATTATAATTATACTAGCTGTACCCTGCGCGTGTTACTGCGCCACCAACTAAAATAAATTTGAAGGAAAGACATTACACAAATGTCCAATAAATTTAGAATCATTTTATTGATTTTGTTTCCCGTTGTCCTGATGATTCAGATGAACGAGCCTGAGCAATACGCATTCGATCAGTTTCTAATTTTACTTCTCGTTGTTCAAGCGAACGGGTCTCAGCGGCATATACTCGAAGATTTCATCTTATTCTGAGGCTCGTGATGCTCTTTTCTTCCGTGCATGAGGTGTAGGTCGACCAATTGCTTGTCATTTATTTTGAATAATTTTCAGTGACGCCATCCACCGGAAATTAGTCGCACCCACCCCCGTCGACTCATGCGCAACAACTTTGTTAAAGAATGTGCAGTTTACGATTTAATTCATTTTGAGTAATTTTTAGTGGCGCCACCTGCCGTAAATTAGGCATACCAACTTAGAAATCTTCGTCGGCTGATGCGTAACAACTTTGCTAAAGATCATAACATGATCAAATGCATAGTTTTCGATTATATAAGGTATATTCAACCAAGCATTCATTTTTATATATGTAGACTATAGGAGGTGACACGCCCACTATAGCCAATCCTCCCATTTTGTTTATATATACGTCAAAGTCGTCCATACAAAATTTGAAGACTCTAGCTGTTGTAGTTTATGAGATATGCGACATTAATTACTTATTGGGTATGTGGGCGTGGCACCTCGCCTACTTGAAATTTTAAAATAAAAAGTAGCCTATAGTTTCTTCGAGACATATAGGAAGGTACTGTTAAAATTTCAATAAATCGATCCAGCCATTTAGCCGTCTATAGACTTCAACAAACAAACCCACAAACAAATAAACACACATGCATTTCTATATTTAAGAAGATGGGACGTTTAAACACAAACTTAACTTTAAAAGTTAACGGTAGGATAATCCTCCCATTAGCTTAACGTTTACTTCTACCGTATTGTTCACTTATAATAATGAAAAACAATTTTTCTGCCCGTTAAAATCCTCCCTTTAGTTAACGGCATTCTTACAACTTCCCGTTAAACTTGGGTTTAGTTAAAGGTAACTTTAGCTAAAGTGAACTTTAAAGTCACCTTTAACTTCTTTTCGCTATTACAACCTAATGATAAAATAAAGTTAACTTTTTCAAAAATATGGCAGTGCCGGAACAATGTTGATAACTCTGCTCAATTGAGTTTTTTAAACGTAGTGGCAACGACGGTCTTCGTTTTTTGTTGTATATGCTCATTTTATTTATGTTTGAAGTTGTCATATTGAAAATAATATATATTATGGCACGTTCTAACATAAACTTAACTTTAAAAGTTACCGTTAGGAAGATCCTCCATTTAGCTTAACGTTCACTTCTACCATATTGTCCACTTATAATAATGAAAAACAATTTATCTGCCCGTTAAAATTCTCCCTTTAGTTAACGGCGAGTTGTAATAATGGCCCTAACGCAAAAAATGGTGGAGTGCTATGCGGGGATTCCCTAAATTTGAAAACTTAAATAAGCCAACATAGTACTTACTAGATCAATTAGTGTGTGCAGTAGGTTTATTAGTTGCACTGCAAGATAATAATTGAATTTAAAATACATTTTATTTAATGCAGAATTTTATGCTCAGTTAGGTTTCAATAAACAAATAAATTTCATATTTAATTGAATTTTACGATTATTATAACAATGAAAATGAAAATTTAATTTACTTGCTTATAGTCAGTTCACTGACATTTTCAATTTATTAAAATCAATGGTTTTTTTTCTTTTTTACTCTGATTGTGTTTGTAATGTAATTGGATTTGTAAGATTGATTGTCCAATTTTGTTAAGCTGCTTGAAAAGAATGAATAAATAAATAGATTATATGTTAAATGTGTGTCCACTAATGCAATCGAAATATTGAGGATTAATAACTGATGGAATCAGAACAAATATAATGAAATAACATAAGAAACAAACTGTTGTGATATTACAGTGCTGTAAGGATAAGTGTCGGCATCAGGTGTGAGCAGTTCGTAATTTATTGAGGACATAATGAATAAGAGAGAGTACTTAAGCATTATAAACAACAAATTCACCAAAAGTTCGAAAGAATTGCGAATTCGTAAGTCAATGAACTCAATCATACTACTGCTAATGTGTAAATGTGATGTGCCAACCAAAGTCCCCACTCGCTTAATATTTTTGCACAAAGTCACTGTACGACGCCAAGAGAGTATTTAGGACGTCATTTGAAAGAACAGTTACGTAGCCGCTAAACTTCAAATGAAAGTCAATTGAAAAACGCTAAACAAAAATGGAGTGCTAGACCTTAGGGGATAACATTTTAATATTCTAGGCCCTTGAATTTACTCTGAGTTCTTCTTGGGGGTACCTAAATTTTTGCAGTGCAAAAATATTAAATCAACAGAAATTCAAAAAATTGTTGAAATTGTATATTGGGGACTTTTGCTGCACACTGTATATAAAATTAATATATTATAATAATATACCTCTATCCTATATTAAATTCGATTCTTGTGTTATTGTAATCATAGGCAGAAAAAGTTTTTAAGTTTACGTGATGAATGAAAATCGCAAAGGCTTTACTAAGCTTTCCGAATTAGCGAAAATTTGTATATGCCCTGCCTTTCCACCTGGTCTTCTAGTAGTTGTCTTTAGCAATTTGTTAGTAATGGTGTAAGTTCGTCAAAATACAAATCGTGAAAGTAAGTAGCATAGTTTGATATATTTCGAAGGACCTATAAATAAAAATCTGTTATGGAGACGGCATTACAAAAGTAGAAAATCGGTGGTAAACTATTGAAATCTATAGAAGAAATTATTGATACTATATGCTCAGTTTAGATGAACTAATACAGTTTTTCCTGAACTTTGTAGCGAACATTTGGAATGCTTTATAAAGAGGTTTACAATGCATTCACAAAATTAAGTAAATTGTTGTCATTACTAAGTATTTTATTTTAACAAGACAAGGCAACTCATGTGACTCATCTTAATTAAATTAAAAAAATTGTATTTGATTTTTCATAAGTAAGAGATTTTACAATAATTTTTATAAATATTAAAATATTGTTTTTACGCTTAAAGTATGAGATCGTGGATTGCAAATAATATATGTAAGTCTGTGTTTAGTTTTAATTAAAATTCTTTATTTTTCGCACAATTCTATGTGCCACTGTGAACAACTTTATGTGTACAACAAAAATTGCTTCGTTTGTTATTCCTCTGTTTACACCATTTGCATAAACAATAACAATTACTAGGCAATTGTTCGACAGATCTTTGTCACGATTACTCTCTTCAAACACACCGCATCTTGACACAAGACTGACTGAACTTCACTAACTCACTCGCCTGCTTTGCCTTTTGTAAGGCAGAGTAAACAGTCTGATTAATGTTCTTGAAGGCAAATGTTCGTGGCTTCGCCTTCTCGAGATCTCTATAAATATAAGCATCGTTGTTTCATTACCGTTGTTTGTGTATTTTATTTACATTTATTCTAGTGGGTGTTGTTTTATTTATATATATATATATATATATATATATATATATACATATATTTTAGCAATTTCATGAATTTTAGCCATAAATTTGTATAAAAATTTATAGTTTTTATATTTATTTTATTAATTTATTTACGTTTTATTATAAAACAAGCAATTATTTAATGTTTTTCATAAAACAAGAGAAAAATAAGGAAAATTTCAGATGACTCCCTAGATTCCTCCAATTAGAACCCTGAGTAAATTTAAAATTCAAAGTCCTAATATATGAAAATGTTATCCCTTGTATTCCCTTAAGGTCAAGCACTCCATTTAAACCATTTGGAATTGAATGTACAAGTTTTGTTTATTGTTTTCTGGTGGCACCATGAGCTAGTTTTTCAGTTGACTTTTGTTTAAGGTTTAGCGATTACGTAACCGTTCTTTCAAATGATCTGCTAAATACTATCTTCAAATCATATCGGGACATTGTGCAAGAATGTTAAGTCTGTGGGTTAAAATATATTGCAGTACTAAGACTTTGCTATCCACTGTATATGTAAATATAAAAACTTTAACTAGGATAGCACATTACTTTTACACAAAAAATGTTTTTTCTACCTAAAAATATATTTCCAATGCATGGAGCGATTGAACTATTCGTATTCTAATTAAATAAAATGCCTATGGCGTTTAAAAAATATTTTAAATTTGAATGTAATTAAATTACTTGAAATTTATTGTTTGAAAAATTTTCCAAATTCCAAGAATAAGAAATGAACCCAAGGCCAAACTATTTTTTTAACAGACTTATTTAATTATGAGGGTATTAAATACAAATGTTATTTAAGAAGATTACAAAAAAAAATATTTAATTATTTCTACTCATGTCTTTTATTTGTTCTATTTTATGCGGCAATTCAAAGTCGTTTAAGTTTTATTATTTTAGTAAAAAAAAAACTTAAATTTTTAAATTTAATTTTTTCAAATTTTCCGGAAACGAATGCAGTCAACTGCGTGAATTCACGACAGTTTTTTTATAGCTGCATAGAGAAACGAAAGAAAATCCAATGCAATGTCAGACAAAATAAAGTCATATTTTCTAGATTTGTGCCATAGCATTTAAAGTGTAGATGATATTTGAAATTTTTATTTTGTTGACATAAAGACGATTATGGTGGTCGTAAATTGGTGTCCAATTCTGACCAAAAAAGTTGATAATCATTGGCCTATAACACTCGCCGTTAACAACGCTTCTTCAATGATGCCACCAGCCTAAATCTACACCAAACACTGACTTTATCAGGAAAAATTGGACGCTTTTGAGAAATTTTAATAGTAGTAATTATTGTACAATAGGTCAATTCGACCTCCGGGTACTGTACTTGTCTTAATTGACAAGTACACGTCCTCTAACCTAATAGTAGTAAAGATAAAAAAAATAATTAGGAGAGTTGCTTTGGCTAGCAACTTTTAACTTTTGGCTCAGGATGTGCAACCATCAATAAATCATGTCCACCTCTGCGAATGAATAATTTTAGTATTATGTTATGTTTAGTATTAGTTATGTTTTAGTGTGTGCTTTCTAGCCCTTCTTTGCGTATGAGTAATTATAGCATTGACGTGTATTTATACGCATTTAGTTATTCTTTCCTTTTGCTTTAGTACACTCTGTTCTTTCACTGACTTTATTAAATTCAATTTGTTATCGCAAGTTGTTACAGCTTCATTGCGATATACTGCATCGACTGAAACATCGTTGATAGTGTCCATCTGCAGTCAAAGAGAAAGTCTACATACACACTGTATATAGACTTTTTTCCAAGATGTTGAAAAAGATGTTCTAGCGTTGTTAAAGGCATTTGCAATGTAAGAGTGTTTGAAGAAAAATAGAATTTGAAAAAATTAAGCGTAGAAATTATTGCGAAAAAATGTGGTTTATGTGGTTCTTCGATGATGATTTATCGGTGTAATAGTAATTTTAAATTGTATAAAGGAAGCACTTCAAAATATTGTTACGCAAATGGAAACGGTTTATCATCGTTTAATATTAAAATGATAAACAAAAGTTATACAAACAAATACAACGAACTTGCTTGCATATACCAACAACATCAGTATGAAAGAAAAGGAGACAGACAGTATGAAATCAAGCTACAACAAACAATGTAAGCAAAATACACAAACAACAATGAAGTCGCGATAGAGCTCTCGAGAAAGCGAACAAACGAATAATCGACTTCAAGAACCTTCATCAGACTGATTACGTGAACATATAAAAAGGCAAGAAAAACCAGGCAAGGTAGTAAGAATTCAATCAGTCTTGTGTGAAGACGCGTTGCGTATGAAGAAAACAGTCGTGGTTTGAAGATCTCTGCTGTAAAGATTTGCGCTGTAAGCAAAAAAGAATAGCGAACAAGCAATTATTGTTGTATACGTCAAATTTTCAGCCGTGGCACACAAAAGTAGTGCGAACAATAAAGAATATAATTGAAACTAAACACCAATTTATTTTTATTTTGTTTACAATCAACGAACTCATATTCTAAACGTTTTTAAAAAGGTAAAAATTTAACAATATTTTAATTTGATGTAATCAGATAATTGGAGTTTCAGAATTCTCTATTACCTATCTTATAATAAAGTTTAGAACTGAAGCGAATATTACTAAGATTTAGAAATGAGCGATATTTTCAAAACTGTGATTTAATCACGGTGATTGATAATTCACTGGTAACTACAGTGATTGAAATTGCCAAATAACAGTTACTAATAATGTCGTTCTTTCAAAATTGTTACATACTCAAATTTATTTCATATAATTTTGAGCGTGGCAGAATTACTATTAGATGATGCTGATTATTTACTTTTGTCTTTCATACATGAACTTTCTGTGAAACTTAATTGTCAAACTTCATATAAAAAAAATTACATTAAAAATAATAACATTGATGACACCACTTTGATTTTGTTTAGTAGTCTTTTTGTAGTATATATCCTGTTGTCTCTTTCTTACGACTTAATAAAATACGTTATTGTCAATATTGTTTTCTTTTTGGAATACTGTGATCACAATCACTGTTTTAAAGAACAGTGATTAACAAATCACGTTCACTGAGAACAACGTTCTTCAAAAATCACTGGATCGCTCATCTCTACTTAGATTGCTACGTCTTTACTCTAAAATCACTCTACACGTTAGCAGTATAGAAATGGATTAATGGGCTAGAATTTTAGGATTTTTTTTTATTTTGTTTATTTTATACGTGAGTAGCGGTACATACAGTTTGAAGTCCATTCCGAACGATAGATTTGTTGAGAAACTTTTCATAGCAATTTTATTTACACATAGAGTTGCTGCCAGAAATCTGCTAAGAGGAAGTCACCGAAGAAATATTTTTCCTTGTTTCATTTTGTTGGCGGTGTCTGACATAGGGTTTAAAGCTAAAATACTACCCTAATAGACTACAACGACTTCAAAGAACATTACATGGATTCTTTTTAAGCGCCTTCCTATCTTCAAATTTACATAAAGCAATGTGTGTGTGGGATTATAAAATTTTTATTCATTTGTATGGAATAGAAAATCAATCAAATGTTCACCAAAGTTTGGAACTTCCTTTTGCAAGACAGTATACAAAAAAAATGTTTTTAATTGTGATCGAAAACTGTGCCTATCAATTTAAACAGTAAACCAGTGTAGCTATCCTATCATATGATTACGTATGTATACCCATTTTTATTCACTCATCCTTGCTTGTTTTCATTAGGTTGTGCAATGTTGTTCGGCATAAAAAGCCATTTCGTTAATATTTAATTACATGGTGATACCGATAAATTGTCGAACATTAAGGTATGCATACATATGCATGTGGTTTGTGTTAAGTGAAATTTAACTCTTTAAAAAATAATTATCTCTGCATACCTTTACGCTATAATTGGAAAGATTTTACGGAAAAATCCACAATGAGTAATTAATTATGGTACACTGGTTTAAAATAACTGAAGTATTTTGAATCAACGCGAGTAACAAGATTTCAAAATGATTTATAGATAAAGTTTGAATCTATATACATACATACATACATGCATAATTAGTCATTACAGCAATTTAGTTAGGTTTACGACCTAGCTTCTCATACCACTTACGTTATGTGTGTTAATTTTATATAGGCATGGCGAGGCCAACAGTTTAAACACGACTCTGTCAAAGTCTTAAGGGACTTTAAAAAAATACCACAAGAAAAACCTAACGGGATTGAATCGCACGATCTCGGTAACTATTCGGTATTTATACGTAATTCATAAAAATTATAATAAGCCGGTATTATGTGCTATAAAATATCCTCAAACGCTAACAGATCCATAAAACCTTTGTATTTTTGGCTGAAAACATAAAGCTAAACCTTTTCTTAGATTGTACGCCGAACAAATAATCGTATATTTCTCAAAATGGGATTCATAAAACGATTAAAATTTCTTTCTATTCAGTTAACATCATTCTTGCACCAATCAAACTTTTTTTGTACGGAGCGTACTCCAGTAAAAGCGACAATTTTTTCTGTAGCTTCTGACGCCATGTCGAAGGGTTGCACATGGGGAAACTGAATTTGAAAAGATGATGACATGAGCATTCGAAATATAGTAGGCGACTGCCAGCGAATCAATTACGCTTACATAGATATATGTATATATAGTAAAAAAAGAATAGTTTTGACAAAATAAGTCAAGATTCTAGTCTCCAATACATTTGCAACTCTTAAATAACCCAAGAGCAACAGTTTCAAATATTTAATATTTTGTTGAAGTCGCCGCAGTCTAGTAGATAGTGTGTTGGCTTATTAGACGTAAGGCCAAGGTTCAAACCTTAGGTCAGACATCAAAACGAAAATATGAAAAAAATATTTCTTCGGTGACTTTCTCTCAGCAGATTCCTGGCAAAAATACTGAGAGCAAATAAAATTGCCATGAAAAGTTTCTCAAAAAATCTGTCGTTCGGAGTCGATTGTAAACTGTAGATCCCGACACTCATGTATAAAATTAACACACACAACATTAGTGGTGTGAGAAACTAGGTCCATAATCTCCACTGAAGAATTGTAATGGCCAATTATGTATGTATGTATGTAATATTTTGTGGCATTCGAGCATCTTTCAGGCATTGAGGAAATAAGATTTTCGACGTAATCGTTTGGAATTGCATTTAACTGATTTTCCAATTCGGCGAAAAGTTCTTCTACATTTCGGAATATTTTAATTCCGATATTACGTTTTGCTATCATCCATATGTTGTGCGGGTTTTTTTTTTTTGCGGGAAGGAGGGAAAATGCTTTATGCTTTATTCATGATGGTCGTCACCCGCCTTGTCTCCTCACCGGGGAATCATTCCACCTCGGAACCACGGTTGTATTACTTCGAGGTGGATCCCTTTTCTGGCATATGTTCCAGTTCCATCGTCGTCGGCCTGCGGCCAGGCTCCGCTCCATTCTCAGTCTGCTGCGTCTAGGTCAAATTTCTTCCGCCACAGGACGTGCTCTACAAAGTGTTTTACTGCGTTCAAGCTCTCTCTACTGTTTATCATTTTCAGCACGACGTTTGTAGGGCTAATGACGCCGATTTTAGATTCGAGTCGCTGACGGCTTTCGGCCCATCGACAACAGCTGAAGAAACTGTGTTCGGAATCATCTAACGTTTCTTTCTCTTCATAGATACAGAATGGCGAGCGGCATTTCTCCATGCGATGCTGGTACTCTCTGAAATATTCGTCACCGGTCAGCATCTGGGTTATATAGTAGTCTACTTCGCCGTTTTTTCTGTTTTTCCACACTTGCAACTGGAGAATCAGTTTATATGTCCACCTTCCATGCTGTTCATTTTCCAAGCGAAATTGGCATTTTAGGAAGACTTCGTGCTTTATCGCTTCTATGCTCTGTAGTTGAGTCGTAGTTTGCCTGGCGTTGAAGATCATCCGGCGCTCATGTGCTTGTAGGTCTATGGGAACCATTCCGGCTATAACTAGGACAGCTTGTGTCGATACCGTGCGATACGAGGATGTCACTCGCAGAGCAGATATTCTCTGCGCAGATAGTAGTTTTCTAGCCCTGATCCGGGTTTCCAAAGTAGTAGCCCAGATTTCAGACCCCTAGAGGAGTATGTTATTTCTGGCCTCCATGAGTAGCTGCCTCTTACTTGGGTGGGGTCCACCAATGTTTGCCATTAGTATACTTAGTTGAGTTGTTATTCTAGCTGCACTCGCTGTTGCATACTCTATCTGCTCTGAGTAGGACAGTTTCGAGTCAAGTTTAACCCCAAGGTATTTAATCGATTTCTTCTTGGGAATAACCAAGTCCCCTATGTTGATTTCGATCTCGATCGGAATGTGTCGAATGATTAGTAGAAGCAGCTCGGTTTTATGCATGGCCAGCTGTAGACCGTGAGATTCTAACCAGTGCCTAGTCCGCATCATGACTTGTCGTAATCTGCGTTGGACTTCGTCTGTGTTTCTGCCCCTAATGACTGCTGCGATGTCGTCTGCGTATCCGACTAGGAAAGTATCCTCCGGCATCTCTATTCTTAGGATTTCATCGTATGTCACGTTCCAGAGATCTGGTCCCAATATGGACCCCTACGCCGCTCCGGAAGTGACCTGCCTTCTTCTTGACCCTTGGTTTGTGTGGTATATCAGCACTCAATTCCTTAGGTAATCCTTAATAACTCTCATTAAATACGCTGGAACATTGAAATTTGTCTCCAAGGCCTCTATCACATCTGTCCACCTCAGACTGTTGAAGGCGTTTTTTATGTCTAAGGTCGCCAGGAGTATAACCGGTTTCGGGAAATGGTTTTTAATGGGGTTGAGATCAGGAGATTGCAATGGCCATGACATAATGACCATGACACAGCCGTGTGCTTAGGATTATTTTCGTTCAGGAATATCTACGAAAGCAACATTTCACCTTCAGCATACGGAAGCATAACTGAGCTTAGTAGGTCTCTGTAGATTGTGGCTGTCATTGTATCAGTAATGTCATCCCATGTTCCGAGAAATATCCCCACACTATGCTATTTCCCACTCCATCAACAACTGTGCCGGTTGTATTGCTCGGATTAAATTTTTCACCGATTACTTGAACAGAGCGCTATAAATTTGATCAGTACTTTTTATAAATATTTTCCTTTTTTGTTTGGAAAAAGAAATTTTAATGTTAAATTTATTAAGTATACCCTCTGGTTGAGAGGAAATTACAAGAGCAGTTTTTTGACTTTATGCTCATTCAAGTGTGCGATGTCTTTATAGAGATTCCTTCTGTCCTCTTTTAATGCTTCATAAAATACTGTTTTTCAATGTTCGTCTATTTTTTATTTGTATTGTATTTCCATTTACAAAGATATTTTCACTTCAAGCCATTGATACCCTTCAGACGAGTTGTCCTTTTACAAAAATTGTTTTTTTTAACAATTTGTAAAATAAATATTTCATTTGAAGGTACATGTATTCATTTTGTGTTCACATTCTTGAGCATCTTAAAATTAATGATATTTTTAACTTGTTTCTTTTCAAATGTGTCGGTTTCTTTTAAAATAGAGTTTAAATTTATTATCACATTAGAAATTAACTGTGACTGCATGTAAAGGGTCCGCCAAATAACTTTTTTTTTAAATGCTTTAAAAACTACTGAATATTTTCTCAAATTTCGTTTTTTATTTGAAAGTACAATCCTTTCGGTTAATAATAGAAAATAATTTCATTCAAATGGCGGCCTCGGCTGGCCATGCAGTAGTCTACACGATCGGTCCAATTTTTAAGCACATATTCGATTGTGTGCAGTTGTATTTCACCAATGGCTTCACGAATATTGTCCTTTAAAGCGTCAATTGTCTCTGGCTTGTCGGCGTAACACTTATCTTTGACGGCACCCCACAAATAGTAGTCCAACGGTGTCAAATCGCAGCTCCGACGTGGCCAAACGTATACACAACCATATTCGTTCAGCGGAAGGATAAAACTAATTATCTGTCAAATCAGACATGAGCTAAGTGTTACCATTCACGAAATAAGCACTAGTTGAAAAAAAACGTTAGATGACGGACCCGATACAATATTTTTAATGTATCCTTTATATATACTGTTACGAGAATGGAAACGGTATACCAACGTTTAACATTAAAACGATAAACAAAAGCTATACAAACAAATACAATGAACTTGCTTGCATATACCAACAACATCAGTATGAAAGAAAAGGAGACACACAAGTAAGAAAGAAAGCAACAACAAAGAACGTAAGCAAAATACACAAACAGTAATGAAGTCGAGATAGAGTACTCGAAAAGGCGAAGACTTCAAGAACCTTCATCAGGCTGATCCTATAAAAAGACAAAGCAGGCAACGAGTAGTAAGAATTCAGTCAGTCTTGTGTGAAGACGCATTGGGTGGGAAGAAAACAGTCGTGGTTTGAAGATCTCCGCTGAAAAGATCTGCTTAGTAAGCAAAGAATAGTACCGAACAAGCAATTATTGTTGTATTCGTCAAATTGTCAATCGTGGCACACAAAAGTAGTAAGATCAATAAAGAATTTAATTGAAACTAAACACCAATTTATTTTTACTTTGTTTGCAATCAACGGACTCATATTTTAAACGTTTTTAAAAAGGTAAAAATGTAACAATATTTTTTCACAAAAAAACCTGAATAGTATTTGCAGTTTTATTGTCTAAATTGCGGAATATTTATTCTCTGCTTTTAACCAAATTTGTTTTACAAATTTTTATTTTTTGATTTTAGTTTCGTTATTTGTTCGTTAAATAAATAATGAAGAATATAATACTGCACCAATATTTACTATTCTATGGGGAATGGTATACAGTAGTTTTGAAAACTTAAAATGAAATATAAAAGTTTACCTTGTTTGTATAAAAAATATAAAAAAATAATAAAAAAATATTGCAATTGATGTTTTTCAATTCTATGGTATTTTTATTTCATACACAATAATAAATACACATTTACCTATTTGTGTTATAAAAGAAGTGCAATATGACATTAACTTTTAAACCGTTTAACGACCACAGAGCCACATATGTCCCAAAGGGCAAATTTAAACAATTTTAAATAATTTAAAGCGGGGTGGATGTTAAATTATTTTTATTTATTTCTAAAGATACGTATTTATGTTTCCTATATATAGTTCGCTTAACTTTTGTAATTAAACGCATTTCTGTATCATTTAGTAATGATTAGCCTGGTTTTAAATGGAGCCCGAGAGCATACATTCTAACCGTTTCTTTGTATTTCAAGTAAAACGTTTGATTGTTTGGTACAAGAAATGTTAGAAAAATGAATTCGATAATCTTACAAAAATGTTGGAGAATTCTCTATGGGAATTCTCTATTTTGTCATAATTTAGAGATTACTGGTCTTCAGAAGTAGATATGAGTTGTACCTTGCATTTCAAACTTTATGCCAAGGCCTTGGTTAGAAGATGCTCTCAAAACCAGCAAACAATAATCTGCCAATAAGCCCATGATAAAATTTAAGGGACACAATGTAATGAGTACTGGTTACTTATCTGAATTCGATATGTATACATCAGAGATCAGCAATGAGTATTCTACATGCATACTTAACAATACGCATGATGTTGTTGATTTCGACTCTCCTTTACTCAACATTTACACGAATCGCGAAATAAGTATGATTCGCGTACGAACACTACAATACTCACTAGAAGGTTGTGTGTTTGCTTTGCTTGCTGTCTTTGTCTTTTTACTTCTTCTTTTCTTGTAAATGCAACAACAACTAAGACTGCAAATTTTGATGAATGATTCAAGTCACTGGAATTATTTGTAAGTATTATAAGTATTTTTGTCTTTGTCTTTTTATTTCTTTTTTTTTTTTTTTTGTAAATGCAACAACAACTAAAAATGTAAATTTTGATGAATGATTCGAATTACTCGAATCATTTTTAAGTATTATAAGTATTTTTCTAAATTTATGAATCTCAATGAGTAGGCGTATGAATCAAACATATTTCGAATGGTGTGAGTTTGATGTCATACTCATTGCAACCTTTACTTATAAATCAATGTTGTAGTGAGTACGAATGAATCAGAGTAGTTGAATTTCACTCATATTCGAAATTTCATAAGTACTTATGAGTAGCGAAAAACGATTCATTGCTGATTCGGGTGCAACAAAAATTTGAAAGTTTCATTACTTTATTGTAGCAAACACTTAATTTTTTTTTTTTAAGTAGATATGCGCACCCCAAATACAAGACACAATTACTTTTCGCTTAATTTTAATAAATGAAAAAATTTATTAAATTTTATATAAATTGTATCCCTTAACGAACATAGGGATACATACGCCCCAAGAAAAAACCTTCAGGCCACTATTGATTTTAGTAAATTGGTTTAAAAATATGTCTTGTGGACATCTAATGAGTCGTCCTAAATAGACAACGTGATAACTTTGCCTCTCATAACCTTATGGTCGTGAAAGGGTTAAAATGAGAACTTAAAACAAGAAAATAAAATTAGTACAGTGCACTACAGTGGTAAACATTTTCACCAAAAATAAATCACAGTGTTCCAAAACTTGACCACATAACCCACAACTAATATAGTTTTATTGCTATTAACCCTGGTTCACCAATGTTAGTTGATTCGTCACGATGCAATTATTGCGCAGTAAGTAAGAATTATACAAAGGCTTGAATTTAGATATTATGAAGTTAGATATTATGAGTGAAAGACTACGGCAACCTAAAAGTCTTCGTGTGCCGAATATACCACCACCTAGGCAATCTACAGCAACAGACACTGCGTAATGGACAAAGCGAAACAGGCTTCAGGTAGTACCTAAGTTTCCTGGAGAAGGCACTAACCTCAAATGAAATTAGAAAGTAGGCTGAAGAACATAGTCCCAAAGAGGATACAAAATTATCAGTTAAAGTCAAAATATCGAACTTAAAGGGAAGAAACATTTGGACAGTTCTGTCAAAAACGCAGTAAGATTCGTGTAAAGACCAGCGAGCATTTCAAAAGCGGTCAGAATAGCAGTAATGACGAGGGATCGCCATCAGCAGTCTATTTGACACCAAAGGAGCAAACTGCTTGGGAGGAGGCAATAATTTGCAAAATAAAAAAAAGGATGAACTCTTGCATTGGAATTCGCGGTCACATTTCGGTTGATCAAGCCAACTAGACACATTAAACCAAAACGATAAAATGAAACAAATGGGGGGAGATAAGATTACTTGAAACACTCCTGTAGAAATCTTTTTACTTACTTACTTACTTACTTTATTGGCGATTGCAATCGTTTAATAAAGATTACAACCGAGCTTCTCACACTATTCATGTTGTACGAACGACAGATTTGAGAAATTTTCGTGACATTTTTATGTATTTTTCTCCCAGAGTTTTTGTTAGACTACTGCTTAGAGGAAGTCATCGAAAGAAATATTTTCTTCATATTTACCACTGTGCAATTTTCAAAGTTTAGCCTTATCTCTCACACATCAATTTTCGTATAAAAAATTTCAGTTTTTTTAAAGTTAATTCCTGTTACAGGCGTGTGGATTTTTATTGCCCTGATCGATGTATCTATTCTTTTATTTATTTATTTATTGGTTTGTTTGCATTGGTGTTTTGATTTAAGGTTTTGCATAAATGGTTAGAACAGGTGAGAAATAAATTGTATTTTTTTTTTTGTTGGTTTTCATTACCTATTTGAATTTTTCGGAGAAGTCGCAAATATTGCCTTTTTTAGCAACAATTTCAATTGTTGCCTTTAAAACTATAATGTTGTGCTTGTCAAATTTGTAAAATTAAGACTATCAATAGGCACTTGTAAAAAACAATAAAGCTACGCTACTTTCCAAAACTGTATTAATTGTTCTGTTTGTATCAAGGCGAATTCATGGTAATATCAGCCCAGGTGAGTACTTTTTAAGTATGTACATTAGATTGAACAAAAAATTATCTATAAAAGGAAATTTATTGTCCTTAAGACTAAATAAAAGCTTAAAAACTATATTCGTTTTATAAATATTTCTCTATTGGTTACGTATAAAGAAACTAATTGTCGAAACTAAGAAATTCCAACATTTTTAGGCAAAAAAAATTGGTGATTCTTTGACTATGGCGATCGGATTTTCTAGAAAATTCTGTGGAATAATATATTTGTTAGTTTTTTATAATAAGTGTACACATTTTTTTTTGCTCACTGTATATACATTTCAAACCAGAGGACTGCATGAGTTGATTCACTTTCGATGTCCATTCACATGTAATTTGCTTTTGTTATGTTGTTTAACATCAATTTTTTTTAATGATATTGCTTGCACTGTTGACTCTCTAACAACTGAATGTAATATACTCACTTTTGTTTTTTTAAGTACTGTTAGCATAAATATATAAAAAAAGTTTACTGTTTTTTGATTGTTTTGTATAGAAATCAAATAACTCACAAAAGTATATGAAATTTTGAATTGAAAACCAATTTGAAAATTTTTAAAAAATTCAATACAATGAGTTCCGAAGTGTGAAGAAATATTGAAAATGGAGATTACCGTATAAAAAAGAACACAAATAGTAGAAGCAAAATATGGGATGTTTTTCGCCAAATAGAAAAAGCCAATGATAACGTTTTTGAAGGAATTGTCATTTGTGATAACTGCAATAACATATTAAAATATAACGGTAAGCAATCCTCTAATTTAATCGGTCACAAATGCTATGCCACGCGGAATTCCAATATCACTTGTTGAATAATGTTTTGGATTCGAGTTTAAACAACACACAAGCGTTACAGCCATGTTTTGAAGCTTGCAAGAAGCTCGTCTAATACTTCAAGAAATCATCTTTGCAGCACTTGTTATCAACATCACAGGCAAAATTATTTCTTTACTCGATGGAACTCACGTTGCAGTTACTTAAGAATGAATATTGATACGAACTTTAACGTGTTGAAATGATGGCAAAACCACACTTCGGAATACCCCCGTTTACACAAACTTGCCCAAAAAATTTTGAGTATTCCTGCAAGCAGTGCGCCTTCCGAATGCGTATTTTCCGCCGCAGGTACATAATCACTGAAAAGCGTAATCGCATTGGTCCACAATCTGTAAATAATTTACTTTTTCTGAACTCAGTTTATAAGTATGAGTAACGCACTTATTTATTATTTATTTTACAAAATGTACATAATATGTACATATGTACTAAATAATTATTTAGTCTACTTTACTTGGTGAAACTCAGAATATTTTTTACGTTTTTTATACATAGGTATAACCTATGTAACTTCTTGTTTCCGAAATATAAATAATAAAATAAAAATTCAAATATATTTTGTATTAATTAATAATATTTATATTATAGTACTAAAATTATAGAACTCATCGGTTCACTTGAAATGTTACATAAAACAACATGTGTTAGAAGAGTTTTTTAAAAAGTATTCAAAACACTCATTCTGATTCGTTGCTTTTGTGAATCATATAAATAAACAGAAGTAGCAAGCAGTGACAGGCAATTCTTGACAACAGTCTCGTTTATATGAATCATGTATTAGAATATTTAATTTTTTTACTGTCATGTGCTAGCTCAGTATTCATTTTAAAAAATACAAAATTATGCCATTTGATTCACAATCATGCAGATCTCTGTTTCAAACCAGCCCGTATTTAAAATTTTTTTAAAATTTGTTTTTTAGAAATTTTTTTTATAAAAAAAAACTAAAAAGATATAATGACACAGAATAACAACTTTATATCATTATATGGACTCGCCTTTGACATTTCTGGCATACGGCGAATTTCATTTGACTATCTAGCTCCCCCAAAAAAAAGCAAAAAATACGTGTTATTTTTGTTCAAAAACACTGCGAATTGAGTTGTTGTAATTTTGCTATCACCTTATTGAGTTCGCCCTGGTTTATATTTTATATCTATGACTTATTTTCAGGGCGAAAAATTTTAAGAGACATATTTCTTTCTACAGATTTCTCCCTTAGCTTTTATGTTCCACTTTGATTTCTTCAGCCACTGTTACGAATTATTATAACTGAATTGAAGAATTAAACTTTCAACATTATTTATGGCTACAATATAATAATCTGCGTTTCTGTACGTGTGTTCAAAATGAAATAACATCCACAGAATTGATATTTTTATCAAAAGGCGAACAAAAAAAAACTCATTTCAAAATAACATACATACTTACATACATAATTGGTCATTACAATCCTTCAGTCAGGATTACGACCTAGTTTCTCACACCACTTCTGTGCGTTAATTTTATACATGAGTGGTGGGACCTACAGCTTAAAGTCGACTCCGATTGACAGATTTTTGAGAAACTTTTCATGGCAATTTTTATTTACTCTCAGAGTTTTTGCCAGAAATCTGCTGAGCGGAATTCGCCGAAGAAATACTTTTTGTATTTTGTTTTGATGTCTGGCCTGGAGCAAAAACCCTGTCTTTACGTCTAATAAGCCAACACACTACCTACTAGACCTCGGCGACTTCAAAATAACATTCAACATAAAAACAAATTATTTGGGCAATTCACACAAGCCGTTGTATCGTTGTATTCATTTTATTGTTTGACGAATATACAACAGTGTATGCTTGTTGTTGATAATTTTCATATAAAAATCCGATACATTTATACACATTTTTTTCATATCTTTTTAAAAGTTGTATTGGTTTCGCGCTATCAGTTTATGTAAATGCCAGTAATCAAGCAGAAGAATAAAAATAAAATAAAAAATTATTTCTATGTAAAATGAGTCAACAATTAACATTTCAAAATTGTGTTGTTCGCACAAAAAATTAATTAATTTACTTTTTTTAATATTTTTCGGTTTGTTTGCTTGAAAATCAAATTTTGAATATTGGTATTCTTCTTCTAATCGCTTTTGGAATACGAAATACACAATACAGTATCGCACTGAACGTTCACAAACAAAACTTGTATTCAATACAACACACACGATACAAAATTGTATGAATTGTCCAATTGTTATATTTTGTGCGAAAATACCGAAACTACTAAATTTATGCTGAAAACTTTTAACAACTGACCATATACACAAGGATACAAATACAAGTTAAATGTGTTTTTTCTAAAAATCTCTTCAGTTTTAAAGGTAATTTATAAATTAATATATTTTTTATATTTAGTAAAGAGAAACAAAAAATTAAAGTAAAAAAATTTCAGAGTTTGTTTATTTCTATTAAATATTTTTTATAGCTAATTCAAGTTCATAAAGGAAATATGTATATGGTACAAAACAAGAAAAAATTCAAAACTTAAAGCTAATTAAATATATTCAAAATAGATTTTTTAATTACTGCATTTAACCGAAGTGACATAGAGTTTATTATTTTATTTTACTCCCATTTTTTTATTAAAGTTTCTTTCAGCTATTTTAAGGAGTTATAAGACATTCCAATTTTGTAAATATATTTCGGCACTTAAAATTCCCCATAGGTTTTCAACAGGATTTATTTCGGAAATAACTGGTGGCCAGTCCAAAACAGTTATGTATGTATGTATATCATTTTCTTAAAAAAAAATGCTTGGGTCCTTTTGGCTACATGTATAGGGGCGTTGTGTTGCTGAAAAATAAAATTATTTCCATAATTTTCTTCAGCAAATTCAACGACAACATTGTCCAGTAATTCCACATAGTTGTCTGCATTCATTTTATGAGAAACAAAGCCGATTGGAGAATGTGCTTTATATCCAAAAGCAACCCAAGTCATTAAAAATCCTACTTGAAAATTACGTGCTATTCTTGTCGGCACATCAGCTTCTTTTTCCCTCCAATAATATTTAAATCCATCAGGTCCATCAAGGTTGAATTTTTTTTTCATCACTGAATATAATACTACACCACTCCTCTTCCCAAAATTTGTATTTCTCAGCAAAAGCCAATCTGGCTGCCTTGTATCTAGAGGTAAGTCGTGGTTTGGGTATCAGTTTTTAGTTTTTCACATCTAGATCTTAACTTAAAATTTGATTATTCCATCTCTTGATTACGTTTAGTCCCAGCTCCGACTTTATTTGGGTAAAACCAAAATTATTTGTGATGACTAAGCGCTTTATTGATCGTTTATCACGGGTAATCAGTATTTTTTTTCTACAAGATCTTTTTTTAGTGCCGTATGATTTTGGATCCGCCAAATAATTTAGTACGGTCGTCTTAGATCTCTTAACTCGGTTTGCCATAGATCTTATTGAGTGCCCATTTTCCTTCAACAATTCAATCTGCGTACGTTCTACTAACGAAAGTTGTGTTTCACGGGGCATTTCTACCTAAAATTCAATGATTTTCGCACACAGAAAAGTTATTTATCTGTTTATAGTAATATTCTTTTATACTTACGCCAAATAATATTTTTTGCAAATAAATTTTGTTTCAGTTGTAATTTATTAGATAAAGCTGTTAAAAACTTTACTTGCACCATAAATTTTATTTCATATGAAAACAACGATATCAAAACAGAAAATAAAAAATAACGATAAATTCATGATGTCGATATCAGAGAAGTTATTATTGTTGGGAAGAGAATTGATGCAGCGTTGTTATAAATAGCATTAAAAATTAAAGTTTCTACTACTACTTAATCAAAACATGTAAAATAAATTTGTACCATATATTTTCTTCCTTGCTTGTAGTATTCGTAATTGGTATGTCAGTGGGAATCATTTTGATTTTAAAATTGTTGTCTCAACTCACTTACTTCAAATTGTCATTACAATCCTTGCATCAGGATTGCGACCTAGCTTCTCACAGCACCCTTGTTATGTACGTTGATTATATCCATAAATGATGGAATCTACAGTTTACTACTCTAAATTACAGATTTTTTTAAAACTTTTAATGGCAATTTTATTTATTCTTTGTTTTGTAAAAGATGTATCTCGTTTAATAAACCAGCACACTAACTGATAGACTGCGGCGACTTCAATTAAAGAAATATTTAAGAAATATTTACAAAATGGAATTAATTATGTAACTCACTATATTTACATTCATGAATTTGCAAAATTTTTCCTTTTAGCTATTTAAACTTAAGATCTTTGACAGAATACACTCTTTCTTTGAGAATATTTGTGAAAATAAATTTTCAAATGGTTATTAATATTCAATATCAAGAAATTTAATATTTTTATGCTTCACACACACAATTTTGCATTACAGCCTAAGGTAATCTGCATTAGCAAAACATAGAAAACATAAGCAGTTCATTAATTGTCTATCAATGGTGCCATTAAACGTTTTGTGCGTTATATTTCATATATCGCGTATTTAAAATGTGTCTTTCATGCATGTTATTGTATTGACAGCATTAATTATTAATTTGATAATTAAAAATTAATTGCAAATTATCTCACTGTGAGCACTAATTCTTTCATTAATGCGAATAAAAATAGAAATTAGCTTAAAAGCAAATTAACGGAATCTTTGCTTGTTGTCGCGCAGCCTTTAAAATAATCGTTTCCAAATACATACACACAAGTATTCTATTTTTGAGAGATTGCTACGTTGCGTTTATTGTGTTTATAACATTACTAGCAGTGCCCTGCGCGAGTTGCTGCGCCACCGACTAAAATAAATTTGAAGGAAAGACATTACACAAATGCCCAATTAATTTTGAATCATTTTATTGATTTTGTTTCTCGTTGTCCTGATGATTCAGATGAACGGGCCTGAGTAGTACGCATTCGATCAGTTTCTAATCTCACTTCTCGTCGTTCAAGTGGTTCAAGAGAACGCGTCTAAACGGCATATACTCGAAGATTTTCCAGTCTCAGTGCTCGTCTGATGCTGAGGCTCGTAATGCTCTTTTCTTCCGTGCTTGAGGTGTAGGTCGTCCAATTGCTTGTCATTCATTTTGAATAATTTTCAGTGACGCCATCCATCGGAAATTAATCGCACCAAATCTCCGTCGACTGATGCGCAAAAACTTTGTTAAAGAACGCACAGTTTACGATTTGATTCATTTTGAGTAATTTTCGGTGGCACCTCCTGTCGGGAATTGGTCATACCAACTTAGAAACCTTCGCCGGCTCATGCGCAATAGCTTTGGTAAAGATCATAACATGATCAAATGCACAGTTTTCGATTCTATAAGGTACATACAAACAAACATTTATTTATATATATATATAGACTATGGGAGGTGACACGCCCACTATAGCCAATCCGCCTATTTTGTTCATAGTCAAAGTCAAAGTCGTCCATACAAAATTTGAGGACTTTAGCTGTTGCAGTTTATGAGATATGCGACATTAAATACTTATTGAGTATGTGAGCGTGGCACCTCGCCTACTTGAAATTTAAAAAAAAAGTAACCTATAACTCCTTCCAGACATACAGGAAGATACTGTGAAAATTTCAAGAAAATCTGTTCAGCCGTTTAGCCGTCTATAGACTTCAAACAACCCCACAAACAAATAAACACACAGTCATTTTTATATATAAGATACATCCTTACTGGGTTATTAGACTTATTCATCATGTTGGTATGCAACCATAAGAGTGTTACCAAGAAGGAGGACTTATATTTGAACTTTTTTAAAGCCTATTAAAGAATATTTCTTCCTTTCTTTCGGAAGTTTTATTTTTAAGTTCTATATTAAAATAGTTCTTTTCTCTTCTTTTAGTTCCTTTTAAACACAGAATATTTCTCTATTTCCACTCATTATAGAGTCTCTCACTCTTTCTACCAAGAAAGAAATAAAAACAAATATTCCGGTAGGCAAAGTATTAGACAGGAGGACATTATAATAAATGACCTAAAAACAGGAGAAAGCTAAAAAAATTGAAGTAAATTTGTTTTTGTACTAAAAGTTAATCGCATTACAATCATTTTTCAAATATTTGAAAAGGCTTCCTTTTTCAGTTTTTTTTTCGTAAAGAAATATAGAAGGGAGTAGTGGCAATGTATGATAAAATTTTAGTAAAAATATTTAAACAATTCAAAGTTTCTTTGGTAACCTAAAGTTTCATTTATTTTCCCTCCTCGTTCAAATGTGTCTGATTTTTATTCAAAACTCGGGTTTTTATATGATTTGTTGTTATTTGTACGAGACTTTTTCGCCCGGTAAATAAGTCATTATTTACTGAAAGTGGTTTTTTCCAATTGTACCCAGAGCCAATAATTGTCATAAGAGCGTCTAAAACGTCTGACCCGTTTAAAAGCTCTAAGCAGCATACTGTATTAAAAACGGTTTGAATTTAGCCAATTTTATTTTTTGTTGTGAAGCACGTCTGTTCTGGTTAGAAATGGAATATTGTTTCATTCATATGGCTGCCGCGGCTGGCCTCACAGTACCTCATTGGATCGGAGCAATTTTAATGCTCTGTTACGAGTCCATGGGGTCGTATCTCGGCACTGACATCACGAATGTAGGGTTTCAAATGCTCAATTGTCTCTGGTTTGGCGGCATAACACTTTTCTTTAATAGAGCCCCACAGGAAATAGTCCAACGGTGTCAAATTGCAGCTTTTTGGCGGCCAATTGAAATCACCATTTCGGCTAATTAAGCAACCATTAAACGTTTGACGCAATAAATCGATTGTAGCATGAGATGTGTGGCAAGTCACGCCATTCTGGTGAAACCAAATGTCGTTCACATCAATACCATGATGAGCGGGTAAAAAAATCGGTTATCATAATGCGATAGGTGTCTCCATTGACCGTAATGACTGCGCCGTTTTCATTTTCAAAGAAATATGGGCCACTGATGCCTCCGCTCCACAAGCCGCTCCAAACAGTCATTCGTAATGGGTGCATTGGCTTCTGTAAGACCGCGAGAGGATTTTCTGAGCCCCAATACGGAAATTTTGTTTATTTAGGTCTGTACCCAACAAGATGAAAATGTGGTTCATCCAAAAAGTTAATTTTTATTCGCAAAATCGATATCTTCCTTCAGTTTCTCGTTCGTCCACCTGAAGCGAAAATAAAACGAATGGTCATGCGACTTCAACTCTTGAACCACTTGAGCTTTTTAAGGTGTCATACAGATACTTTTTCTCAAAATTTGACGCAAACTGCTGCTTGAAATATTCAATTCTTGAGAACGATGACGAGTTGATGTTGATGGATTCTCCCATGCACACTCTCAGCCACAACTTTGATATTTTCGGGTGTATGCACTGTACGAGCACGATCACGTCTTGGCACATCAACAATGAAAGCAGTTTCATGAACTTTAGCAATAAACTTGCGTATACTGAACACTCTTGGCCTTTCCCTGCGACTAATTTTTTACGAGATTTTCGTGCAAATTACGATCTTTGTTGCTAAAGCGTAGATCGATTCATTACGTTCAATGGAGGTAATACACTGAATTTTGTGACTGAATAGAATGACATAAGTATTGTCAGGTTCGAAATTACAGACGGTTCAAATTTAAATAAAGCCCACCCGATATTAAAAATATCATCTAGAGTTATGAAAGGACGGCTTCATGAAGGTTCCTTACGTGAATGCGGGACCTACAGTATAAAGTCGAGTCCGCACAACAGATTTTCGAGAAACTTTACATGGCAATTTTATTTACTCTCAGAGTTTTTGCCAGAAATCTGCTGAGAGGAAGTCGCCGAAGAAATACTTTTTGTATTTTTATTTTGATGTTTGGCCTGGGGTTCGAACCCTGGTTTACGTCTAATAAGCCAACGCACTACCTACTAACTACAGCGACTCCAATATTTTGTCTTTACAAAATTGTTAGTTATCTGTTTAACAACTGTATTGGGAACTGTTTAAAGTTTAGAATTTAGAACTGGAAAATAAATTCTGTTCGTTTTTTTAATTTGCTATCACTACGACTGCTTTGAAATATATTTTTACGTTTTTACCTTTTCAAAAACGTTTAAAATATGGGTTCGTTGATTGCAAACAAAATAAAAACAAATATGTGTTTAGTTTCAATTAACAAATTAGTTTTAAATTAACAATAATTTGCTTTTCCGCTATTCTCCTTTGCTTACAACGCAGATCTTTTCAACGGTGACCTTCACACCACAACTGTTCTCTTCACACGCAACGTTTCTTCACACATGACTGACTGAATTCTTACTACTCGTTGCCTACTTTATTTTGCCTTTTTATATGCCCACGTAATCAATCTGATGAATGTTCTTGAAGCCAAACGTTCGTGTGTTCGCTTTCTCGAGAGCTCTATCGCAACTTCATTGCTGTTTGTGTATTTTGTTCACGTTGCTTTTTGTTGCGTTCTCGCTTAATTGTCTATCCCCTTTTCTTTCATACTGATGTTGTTGGTTTCCTTATAACAAGTTCGTTGTATTTGTTAGTGTAGCTTTTGTTAATCATGTTAATGTTAAACGATGTTTCCATTTTCGTAACAATATGACCACCACTGTTTGTATAGAAATGTATTGCATGTATTTCTAGGTGTGAGTTTACCCCTAATTTTCATAAAAACATAAACAAAACTTTACAAAAATGCTTTCAATAGGTCAAAAAAGAAAGTTTTTGTTTTCGAAATTAGTTTTTACTTCACCTAGTTTATAAACATACTTTTCGAGGAACTATTTTGGGTAAATTGAGAAAAATTTGATAAAATATTATCAACATTCTGCTCTTTGTAAAATACTTCATTGATAAATGAAACATGAATTTAAATAAAAATGCGAAATTGAAGTCTTGAAAATTATGAAGAAATTAAATTTAACATGAAAATTAAAATATTATTCAGAAGACATTTGGTATTTAAAATATACATATATAGATTATGAAATGCTAAGTAAACAGAAACAATATTTTTTTACCCACTTACAAATAGCCTTCAGACGTACTGTCTGTCTGCCCGTATTAATATGATGATTAAGATATCAATGTTTAAAATAATTATTTTTAAGAACAGCTGAAAAAAGAAAGTTTAATGAAATATAATGCTAACTAAAAATGACTGTGACATTATTTATTTATTTATTTATTGAAGCGTAAATACAGTACAACAAGATATTATTTTATTTAACAGTATTGCTAAGGATATAGGCATAAAAATTTTGAATAATTACAAAATTAATAATCTTAAAAATAATTCAACATAATAATTATTATTTAAAAAAAAATTACGATTATACTAAAAAAAATAGTTTTACGAAAATGGAAACGGTGTTTTGCTTTCACATCGTTTAAATTGTAAGCAAAAGCTACTAAAACAAAAACAATGAACTTGTTTACATGATAAACAAGTAAACAAAAATATACCAACAAAAAAACCAGTATAAAAAGGGGATAAACAACTAAACAAGAAGGCAACAACAACACTGCAAGGACAAACGTAAACAAAATACACAAACAACAATAACGTAAACAACATGTTTACATTTATAGCGATTTCGAGAAGACGAAGTCATTCTCCTTCAAGAGCATCCATCACAATGTTTACCCAGCAATCAGCGTTGCCGTTTTGGTCCAATTGGACCAAAATTGGTAGTTTCTATTTAAAATTGCTACCATTGGTAGTTTGGTTGGTTTGTTCAAATTTCATTTATTTTTTATATTATACAATTAATATCTGTAGGATTTAAAGTTGGGAGTATTATTTATTTTTAGGTCTAAAAACGAAAATAACATTTTTAAGTAAGAAAATAGTTGGAAACCCTGTTTTAACGTACCTTAATGTTTAACATATTTGTGTTTACATAAAGAACAACGTAATGTGAATAGTGTCAACGTAAAAAACTATTTGTTACTTGTAGTTTTTAAGCAAAAAGCCATAAAAAAGTTATGGACAGGTAATTTTAATGTTTTTTTAGTTTATTTAATGGCTAAAACGTGTAGTATTTTTAGATATATCTCAAAAACTCAAAGACTGGAAACAACTAATTCTAATGAAGATAACTAAATATTAAATGAAAATATTTAGATCAGGAAGATATAGTGGAAATTAAATCAAATATTCTACAATTTTATATAGAATATTTAAACCAAATTAAAATTAGATTTGACTTTGGAAAAGAAGATGTAAAATGACTACACATAATAACACCCAGAAATGTTCTTTCCAAAGAAAAAATAAATATATTGCCCGTGATACTGAAATTTAAGAATTTAGTGGATGGTGATCCAGATAAAAACGTAATGCAATGGAACTTACTTCGACTAAGTGTTATATCTAAGGATGTAGCATAAATTAATTTTGAGACAATGTAAGCACATTTAAAAATGGTTTAAATGAATTTTATTATGGTGATTTATGTAATTTTTATTTTTAATTTGCTTTCTCTTCTACGTAGTTCTGCAGGTGCAGAACGAAAATTTTCACAATTAAGTTTAATAAAAATGAAACTAAGAAATAAGTTAGATAAAAGCACAATAAACAACATAATGATATGTAAAGAAGTTACATGCAAGTCTGAACCGTATTGGTCTGCAAAAAAATTTCAATGATACCTGAATATTATAAATATAATTTTTGTTATATATATATATAGTCTAGTAGATAGTGTGTTGGCTTATTAGACGTAAAGCCAGGGTTCGAGCCCCAGGCCAGACATCAAAACAAAATATAAAAAGTATTTCTTCGGCGACTTTCTCTCAGCAGATTTCTGGCAAAAACTCTAAAAGTAACATAAAAATTGCCATGAAAAGTTTCTCAAAAATCTGTCATTCGGAGTCGACTTTAAACTGTAGGTCCCACCACTCATGTATCAAATTAACACACACAACATAAGTGGTATGAGAAACTAGGCCCTAATCCTGACTGAAGGGTTGTAATGACAAATTATGTATGTATGTATATAATATACTATATTTAGTATATTAAACTTTCTTAAACAAATCATTTATGTTAATTTTATAATGAATTTGTTATGTTTTTACCTTTAATTTTATACACTATGTTTTTGTTGTTTTTTTTGTTTTATTTCATACTGAATAATCTATAATTATTTGAATTCAAATTTTGGTAGGATTGGAATAATTTTGGTAGGTTTTGGAAAGAATATTGGTGAGGAAAAATTTTTCTTTGTGGCAACGCTGCCAGCAATATAAAAGACAAGTCAAAATTGGCAACGGGAATTCAGTCAGTCTTGTGTGAAGACACGTTGCGTGTGAAGAGAAAAATTGTGGTTTGAAGATGTCTGTTATAAAGATCTATTGGACAATTGTTTTTGTGTACGCGGAAGAGTGTAGAGAAGAATAACAATTAAAGCAAATTTTTGTTGTTTAAATCAAGTCTTGAAAGGCGGCACACGGAATTGTGCGAACAGTAAAGAATTGATTTAAAACTAAATATAAATTTATTTTTATATTATTTGCAAGCTACGAACTCATATTTTTAACGTTTTTAAAAGGGTAAAAACGTAACAATATTTTAAATAACTTGCGTTAATTATACCAAATCGTTGAAAGTAAAGTTAAAAAGTTTCCTTCGTCATGGCTTTTATATTTTTTTTTTGAATTTTCATTTGCACTTTCCGCAGAAGAAAAAAATTCAATGAAACTACATAGTGTTTTAAGAAGTACTTAACTAGGTATACTAAGTACATCAATGCAATAAAAAGTAGTACCAAGAACTTAACTAATAATAACCAAGGAGTTAAAGTTATTTTCACAAATACTTAAAAAAAGTTTATTTTTCAAACTAAGTTTCAGTGTTTTTGTGGTTTTTGAAAAGATTATTTCAATATAATTTATGAAAATAGTTCCTTAATTATTACTGAAGTGAAATTGGAATGAAAATAATATTAAAAATCTTTTAGAAAAAAACAAATTACGAAAATTATCACCAGCTCGCACTGGACCGAAAATCTTTCGTAGAATTTTTCACTCGAACACGTTTAATGATGTTGCGTAAGTGCGTTATAGCCATGCTTCTGCACCTAAAGATACACGGGGGGATAAGCTTCCCGTAGAGTATTTGTTTTGTCGTACGACAGAGGGCTATGCTACTCAATTACCTATTAACCGTTTGACTGCTACGCAGCACAAAAGCGCTGCGTTCATTTGTTACGAAAAATGAACGTAGTCTGACATCACACGTACTTTATAACACGAGTGCATTCTAAAATAATTGTTTACCGTTTTTATATATTATTTTTAAAAATAACCATGTCACATGACAGCAGTAGTGATGATAGCATTATTATAACTCATCAAACAAAAAGACTGAGGATTGAAAGTGAGTCTTCTATCTCATCTTTATCTTGAGAAACAGAAGAAACACCGAGGAATATTCCTCGGACAAAAGTGTTTTCGAAAACAACAAATCATTTTTTCGAGACTCCTGGACCTAGGTGCACCTCAGCCCGGTGCTGCACCCATAACATATTTTAATTTATTTTTTACCACATCACAGCTTGAAACCATCGTAAGGGAAACAAATCGATATGCTACCCAGTTTTTTGCCTCGCACATTGTTTCGAAAAATTCTCGATTAAAAAGGTGGACGCCGACAACAATGTATGAAATAAAAGCCTTTATTGCAGTCTTACTCGAAATAGGAATTACGAGAAGGCCATCAATTGATAGTAATTGGACAAAAGGTTCCCGACATATACCATGGTTTAGGGCATTGTTTTCAAGGAATAGGTTTCAACTAACTTTGAAGTTTTTTCACTTGACTGACAATACGTTATTATACGAACCGGGCCATCCGAATTATGACCCATGTGGCAAGTTTGATATGCTTGCCAAACATGCAAGCGGCATTGTATACCAAATTAACAATTATCTAGCGACGAGTCGGTAGTTGGTACTCACTGTCATTCTGCCATAAAACAATTCATCCCAAACAAAAAACACAATAAATGGGGTTTCAAATTTTGGATGTTGTGCGACTCGATTTCTAAATATTGTTTGGGTTTTTCTTTTGTTACAAAGGAACTAAAAATACAGATGACGAAGATTTAGTACAAAAATATGGTCTTGGATTTACGGTTGCGCTAAAATTGCATTCAATTGGAAATTATCTGCACAAAGGCTATCATTTTTACACAAGCTTACGCTTGGCCAAAGCCCTTTTGAAACAAAATACATATCTAACTGGAACAATTAGACGTAACAGAAAATAGATTCCACCAGAAGCTAAGAAATCAATCGTAGGAGAAGCGAAATACATGTGCTCTTTCAGGGACAAAAAGTCCAAACCAAACCCAGTCATATTGATTTCATCCAACTCGGATGCTAATAGTGTGACGATCAAGAAAAAGAAAGGGAATTTTGAATGCGAAAAGACGAAACCAAGCATGATTCATGACTACAACAAATACATGGGAAGTGTGGACGAGTGCGACGAAATGTTATACGCCTAAAATATTGGAAAAAAGTAGTATTCAACATATTTGGAAGAATGGTGCTGAACTCTTATATTTTGTATGTTTCCAATACTACCGGAAAAAAATGAACCGGCTCAAATTTACGTTGAAAATTATTGATAATATCGAAAAGGAGTGGATGAATCATAAAAATAGCGTGTCAACACAACCATCTTCATCAACCAAAAAATTTGCGCTTGAAATATTACCGGGACGTAACTTAAGTAGTATGTTTATGTACCTTCTAGGTCACTTATTCCATACAAATTTAGGAGCATGCATAGCTGTAAAAGAGTAAGAACATTGCAGAGTTGTGAAATGAATTGTGTGCGATCGGTCTTTAGGTTTGTAACATGTATTATGAAAATTTAATGCTTTTTAATGTGTATGTGTGTGTGTGTGTGTTAAAATTTGGGAGAATGCATATCTGGAAAAGAATTAAATCATTTTTATTTTCAATTTTTCCCTACAAATTTGGGATCATACCTGCTTTTTGTTGGTCCTTTAATTTGTATTGCTTTTCAAACGAATGGTTGGACGGACAGAATGAGTGTGTGCACGTTTCGTCATCTACATCCCAGAGTACAAGTAGACTGTAATGTGAAAATGTACGTATGTACGAATATTTGGACGGACAGAATGAGTGTGTGCGTAACATGTAATGTGTATGATCGTTTTTTTTTAATAGTAAATTCTTGACACGCACTGCTCATGATCACAGGTAGAAGAAATAGAAATATAAACTAATAAGAAAGGGTAGGTTGGTTGTGCGGTTGTTTTTAATTTGATGAGAAAGAAATGTATAGTTGTACCTGTGGGTTTTTTTCACGCATAAGTATAAGTAATATCTGTTTTCACATAATTGAATTTACTGATTGATCTACAACACCCCAGAGTATAAATAGACTTGTTTTTAAGGATTTAGAAGTTTTTAGTTTTACTGTTTTAAATAAATGAAATTATAGAATAAAGGGATTAATTAAAACAAATTAGTTTTTTATTTTTTTAAAATTTTATTACATATTTCTTTTTTCAGATTTTTACAGATTCGAATTTAAAAATACGTTTATACAGATTAAATAACTGAAGTGTTAACAAATATTGTGTATAGAAAGTTTGTCATCTGCAAATGTCAAAAGATTCTGAGTAAAATTTTTCACAGTTAGATCTATGTATAATATTATTAACACATATAAATGGATTACTTATTTTACTAATGTTGCATATTCTTAGTTCATTTATAAGTTTCATAAATAAATCTATATGTTTTATTAATAGTTCTTCCAATTCAGCTGATGTTACCATTTTTGTTCCCCTTCTTTAAAAATTTAATAGTAGGTTGTGTTATTGCGGGACGATGTACTCTGAATTATTTCATTTTAATTTATATTTATTGAATAAAAATTTTAAACACAAGTGCCCACAATTAAATGTATTAAATTTTTGTTTTCGTTCATAATTATATTCAATAGGAAATTTTAAGTAGTTGACAATCTCAAGTGGTGGCTGTAAGTTTCCAAAGCTATCAAAGTATTCCTTATAGTTGTGGTTTTTATAATATGCTACCCAATGTGTTCCCATACCATTTGAATCATCTAAATTAACAATGCCGCATTCTTGTTTGAATGGTTTTTCAGGTAAAGAATCACGCATGAAAACACCCCTAAAATGTTTGAGATGTCTTCCATATTTATTCAAATCCAAATCTGTTAATGGGCGATTGGGAAGGTTATCTAATAGTTTTTTGGAGCTGGACTATAGTAGAGACCATATCCAGTTTTATATGGTTTGAGGTACAACCCTTTACCCATTGCAATTGATTCCATATATCTATTATGACGGTTAGCTTCAGCCAATTGTTCTTTTCCATTTTTGATAGCATTTACTGCTTTAACAATAGCGGATCCTCCACTTGCCAAACCACCAAGCGCTGACAATGCTGTTAGTACGGGAATAAGTGGAAGAAATCCTCCAATTTTCGGTACAGGTATAACTCTCGGTATTATAATGTCTGCTCGCTTTTTCCCTTTAAAATTTGAATGAATAGCCTTTTTTGCTATTTTAACAGCATCATTTATATCAAGGGGTTTCTGTTCTTTCAATTGTTTTAAAGTTTTTCTCACAGTAGCTATGAATAATTTCTTATTACACTTATTCATTTTTCCTTTTCTTTTCTTATGTCTCTGCTCCTTCAAACCTAATCCAAATTTCACTTTAGCTTTCATAGCGTTTGTCACAAACCACGCGTTAGCACGTTCTTTAATATCACTATCTTTAGATTTAACTCGTTGCCAGGCTTTTTCAGCTAATATTTGATCTGCTTGATGTCTTGTGTCTATATCTTTTGATTGTGAATATGCAATATCGTGCTCTCTACAAGCTGCGTCTAATAAATTTATACCCTTATCTCCTCTTGCTAAACGTTTTTCAAGTTTTGTACCAGGTCCACAAAACTGATAACCAGGTAGATGTAATTCAACAGGTACTTTATTTATTAAGTTGTTTACAAATCCTCTTCTCATCTTACACTGGCTGAGGTTTTGTTTTGACCCTAGATTATAACAAATTTTTTTTTCGTTACTTTTATATCTCTTCGCAAAAATAGCTGAAATCAAGACGATCTCCTATATATACAGCAATTTATATGATTTCAGTATGTTAATTTTTTGATATTGATTTTGATCTGCTTTGTATCTGATCACGATCTACTTTACATCTGATCACGATCTGCTTTGTATCTGCTCACGATCTACTTTATATCTGATAACGATCTACTTTTTTTGGTTTTTGGTTTTGTCTATTTTATTTTAATTTTTTTTTTATTATTATTTTTTTTTGACATTGCCATGTTTTAGGTAAACATGTTCTACCTCAATGTTTAAATTGTTTATTTGATCAGCTAGATCATCATATATTTGTGTTATATATTTTTCGATTACAATATTTTTGTTTTTATGGTTATATTTATTAAAACTTTCTCCAAATTTATTAATATAAGACATCTCTTTCACTCTTCTAATAAATTATGTTAGATTCTTTAAGTTCTTCGATAATAGAGATTATTTCGTTTTGATGATTGTTGTGGCCAGCACCTTCCGATGAGAGAAGTAAACGTAGTCTGTCAACTAATTCATTAGGATCATCCCAATGTATGTAATTTGATTTCAGATTATTTTGTAATTTTAGCATTAAACCACTGCCTTTTGTTAAAATGTTTGTTGTTGTTTCGAATAAATGTTTAATTATTCGTATATATTTGAAGGCTCGTGTGCCTTTCACTTGTTCATTAGGTTCATAGCGACGTTTATGTGCATTGGTATTAATTAAAATCTCTTTATATTTTTTCAAATCATTTTTAGAATAATGGAGAGGTTTTTTATGAAATACTAGTTCAAATAATCCAGGCGTCATTTTCAATTTCATATTCCCTATCTGCATAGTATTATCTCTATTAAATATTAATTTTTCCTTGCCATATCTCCAACTACCGTCTACATCTTGATTAAAACCATAAATTTTATCCAATTGCTTATTATTAATAAGTGTTTGTATATTTTCAAATAATGGAGAGCTTTTCGTCAGCTTTAAACATTGTTTTCTTTCCAAGTTTTTGATACATGTACTTGATACAGGTCTATTATGGTCATAGTTTTTTTCACCATCATTATCATCAGTTGAAATATTTTCATACTGAAAATCGTTATTATCACCGTTTACATCATCGTAATCATCGTCATCATCAATAGTGTTGTCTATATCCTTATGCTTATCCTCAAGTTTTCCGGTGATTTCATTATCAGCATTTACGTCATAATAATAATCGTCATCATCATCAATAGTGTTGTCTGTATCCTTATGCTTATCTTCGAGTTTTCCAATGATTTCATTATCACCATTTACGTCATAATAATCTTCCTCATCATCTATAGTGTTGTCTACATCCTTATGCTTATGTTCAAATTTTGGGATGTTTTCATTATCATCATTTACATCATCATAATCATCGTCATCATTAATAGTGTTGTCTATATCCTTATATTTATCTTTAAGTTTTCCAATGATTTTTTTAAGTGGTTTTGTTATTGGTTGAAAGGTATCTTCTAATAAATTAACTCTATCTATTTCATTCAGTTTAATATTTTTTAACTTTTTCTTTAGAACAGCCCTTGTCTTTACAAGATCTTCCAACACTTTATTATGGTAATTTTTAGACATTATAATAATTTGGTTATGATCTGCTCGCTATCTGATTATGATCTGCTTTGTATCTGATTACGATCTGCTTTATATCTGATCACGAACTGCTTGCTATCTGCTCACGATCTGATTTATACCTGATCACGATCTGCTTGATGGCTTGTGTCTATATCCATTGATTTTGAGTACGCTATATCGTGCTTTCTACAATCTGCATCCAATAAATTATTCCTTTATTTCCTTTATTCTTGCTATTCGTTTTAAAGTTTTGTATCAGGTCCACAAAACTGATAACCAGGTGGATGTAATTCAACATATAATTTGTTTATTAAGTTGTCTACAAATCTTCTTCCAATCTTACACTGATTAGGTGTTTTTCTTTTGACTGTAGTTTATAACCATTTTTTCATTACTTTCATACCTCTTCGCATGAAACACTACATCAGCTATACTAGCAAGCTATACCAGCTATACCTGCTATACCAGCTATACCAGCTATATCAGCTATACCAGCTATACTAGCAATCTGTACTAACTATACTAGCAAGCTGTACAATCTGTACTAACTATACTAGCAAGCTATACAATCTGTACTAGCTATACTAGCAAGCTATACAATCTGTACTAGCTATACTAGCAAGCTGTACTAACTATACTAGCAAGCTATACTAGCAAGCTGTACTAGCTATACTAGCAAGCTGTACCAGCTATAGCAGCTACATCAGCTATATCAGCTATAGCAGCTATAGCAGGTATAGCTGGTATAGCTGATATAGCTTATATAGCTGGTACAGCTGGTACAGCTGGTATAGCTGGTATAGCTGGTATAGCTGGTATAGTTGGTATAGCTGGTATAGCTGGTATAGCTGGTATAGTTGGTATAGCTGGTATAGCTGGTATAGTTGGTATAGCAGGTATAGCTGGTATAGTTGGTATAGCTGGTATAGCTGGTATAGCTGGTATAGTTGGTATAGCTGGTATAGCTGGTCTAGTTGGTATAGCAGGTATAGCTGGTATAGCTGGTACAGCTGGTATAGTTGGTATAGCTGGTATAGTTGGTATAGTTGGTATAGCTGGTATAGCTGGTATAGTTGGTATAGCAGGTATAGCTGGTATAGCTGGTATAGCTGGTATAGCTGGTATAGCTGGTATAGCTGGTATAGCTGGTATAGCTGGTATAGCTGGTATAGCTGGTATAGCTGGTATAGCTGGTATAGCTGGTATAGCTGGTATAGCTGGTATAGCTGGTATAGCTGGTATAGCTGATATAGCTGATGTAGCTGCTATAGCTGATATAGCTGATGTAGCTGCTATAGCTGGTACAGCTTGCTAGTATAGCTAGTACAGCTTGCTAGTATAGCTTGCTAGTATAGTTAGTACAGCTTGCTAGTATAGCTAGTACAGATTGTATAGCTACTACAGCTTGCTAGTATAGCTAGTACAGATTGTATAGCTTGCTAGTATAGCTAGTACAGATTTTATAGCTTGCTAGTATAGTTAGTACAGCTTGCTAGTATAGCTGGTATAGCTGATATAGCTGGTATAGCTGGTATAGCAGGTATAGCTGGTATAGCTTGCTAGTATAGTTGATGTAGTGTTTCATGCGAAGAGGTATGAAAGTAATGAAAAAATGGTTATAAACTACAGTCAAAAGAAAAACACCTAATCAGTGTAAGATTGGAAGAAGATTTGTAGACAACTTAATAAACAAATTATATGTTGAATTACATCCACCTGGTTATCAGTTTTGTGGACCTGATACAAAACTTCAAAACGAATAGCAAGAATAAAGGAAATAAAGGAATAATTTATTGGATGCAGATTGTAGAAAGCACGATATAGCGTACTCAAAATCAATGGATATAGACACAAGCCATCAAGCAGATCGTGATCAGGTATAAATCAGATCGTGAGCAGATAGCAAGCAGTTCGTGATCAGATATAAAGCAGATCGTAATCAGATACAAAGCAGATCATAATCAGATAGCGAGCAGATCATAACCAGATCAAATTCAATAAAAAAATTATTATAATGTCTAAAAATTACCATAATAAAGTGTTGGAAGATCTTGTAAAGACAAGGGCTGTTCTAAAGAAAAAGTTAAAAAATGTTAAACTGAATCAAATAGATAGAGTTAATTTATTAGAAGATACCTTTCAACCAATAACAAAACCACTTAAAAAAATCATTGGAAAACTTAAAGATAAATATAAGGATATAGACAACACTATTAATGATGACGATGATTATGATGATGTAAATGATGATAATGAAAACATCCCAAAACTTGAACATAAGCATAAGGATGTAGACAACACTATAGATGATGAGGAAGATTATTATGACGTAAATGGTGATAATGAAATCATTGGAAAACTCGAAGATAAGCATAAGGATACAGACAACACTATTGATGATGATGACGATTATTATGACGTAAATGCTGATAATGAAATCATCGGAAAACTTGAAGATAAGCATGAGAATATAGACAACACTATTGATGATGACGACGATTACAATGATGTAAACGGTGATAATAACGATTTTCAGTATGAAAATATTTCAACTGATGATAATGATGGTGAAAAAAACTATGACCATAATAGACCTGTATCAAGTACATGTATCAAAAACTTGGAAAGAAAACAATGTTTAAAGCTGACGAAAAGCTCTCCATTATTTGAAAATATACAAACACTTATTAATAATAAGCAATTGGATAAAATTTATGGTTTTAATCAAGATGTAGACGGTAGTTGGAGATATGGCAAGGAAAAATTAATATTTAATAGAGATAATACTATGCAGATAGGGAATATGAAATTGAAAATGACGCCTGGATTATTTGAACTAGTATTTCATAAAAAACCTCTCCATTATTCTAAAAATGATTTGAAAAAATATAAAGAGATTTTAATTCATACCAATGCACATAAACGTCGCTATGAACCTAATGAACAAGTGAAAGGAACACGAGCCTTCAAATATATACGAATAATTAAACATTTATTCGAAACAACAACAAACATTTTAACAAAAGGAAGTGGATTAATGCTAAAATTACAAAATAATCTGAAATCAAATTACATACATTGGGATGATCCTAATGAACTAGTTGACAGACTACGTTTACTTCTTTCATCGGAAGGTTCTGGTCACAACAATCATCAAAACGAAATAATCTCTATTATCGAAGAACTTAAAGAAGCTAACATAATTTATTAGAAGAGTGAAAGAAATGTCTTATATTAATAAATTTGGAGAAGGTTTCAATAAATATAATCATAAACACAAATATATATATATATATATATATATATGTATATAACACAAATACATGATGATCTAGCTGATCAAATAAACAATTTAAACATTGAGGTAGAACATGTTTACCTAAAACATGGCAATGTCAAAAAAAAATAATAATAAAAAAAAAATTAAAATAAAATAGACAAAACCAAAAACCAAAAAAAGTAGATCGTTATCAGATATAAAGTAGATCGTGAGCAGATACAAAGCAGATCGTGATCAGATGTAAAGTAGATCGTGATCAGATACAAAGCAGATCAAAATCAATATCAAAAAATTAACATACTGAAATCATATAAATTGCTGTATATATAGGAGATCGTCTTGATTTCAGCTATATTTGCGAAGAGGTATAAAAGTAACGAAAAAAAATTTATTATAATCTACAGTCAAAACAAAACCTCAGCCAGTGTAAGATGAGAAGAGGATTTGTAAACAACTTAATAAATAAAGTACCTGTTGAATTAAATCTACCTGGTTATCAGTTTTGTGGACCTGGTACAAAACTTGAAAAACGTTTAGCAAGAGGAGATAAGGGTATAAATTTATTAGACGCAGCTTGTAGAGAGCACGATATTGCATATTCACAATCAAAAGATATAGACTCAAGACATCAAGCAGATCAAATATTAGCTGAAAAAGCCTGGCAACGAGTTAAATCTAAAGATAGTGATATTAAAGAACGTGCTAACGCGTGGTTTGTGACAAACGCTATGAAAGCTAAAGTGAAATTTGGATTAGGTTTGAAGGAGCAGAGACATAAGAAAAGAAAAAATTCAAAAAGAATGAGAAAAGGAAAAATGAATAAGTGTAATAAGAAATTATTCACAGCTACTGTGAGAAAAACTTTAAAACGATTGAAAGAACAGAAACCCCTTGATATAAATGATGCTGTTAAAATAGCTCAAAAGGCTATTCATTCAAATTTTAAAGGGAAAAAGCGAGCAGACATTATAATACCGAGAGTTATACCTGTACCGAAAATTGGAGGATTTCTTCCACTTATTCCCATACTAACAGCATTGTCAGCGCTTGGTGGTTTGGCAAGTGGAGGATCCGCTATTGTCAAAGCAGTAAATGCTATCAAAAATGGAAAAGAACAATTGGTTGAAGCTAACCGTCATAATAGATATATGGAATCAATTGCAATGGGTAAAGTGTTGTACCTCAAACTATATAAAACTGGATATGGTCTCTACTATAGTCCAGCTCCAAAAAACTATTAGATAACCTTCCCAATCGCCCATTAACAGATTTGGATTTGAATAAATATGGAAGACATCTCAAACATTTTAGGGGTGTTTTCATGCGTGATTCTTTACCTAAAAAACCATTCAAACAAGAATGTGGCATTGTTAACTTAGATTATTCAAATGGTATGGGAACACATTGGGTAGCATATTATAAAAACCACAACTATAAAGAATACTTTGATAGCTTTGGAAACTTACAACCACCACTTGAGATTGTCAACTACTTAAAATTTCCTATTGAATATAATTATGAACGAAAACAAAAATTTAATACATTTAATTGTGGGCACTTGTGTTTAAAATTTTTATTCAATAAATATAAATTAAAATGAAATAATTCAGAGTACATCGTCCCGCACTAACACAACCTACTATTAAATTTTTAAAGAAGGGGAACAAAAATGGTAACATCAGCTGTATTGGAAGAACTATTAATAAAACATATAGATTTATTTATGAAACTTATAAATGAACTAAGAATATGTAACATTAGTAAAATAAGTAATCCATTTTTATTTATTAATATGTCATACTTTTGTATTATTGTGAAAATACTTATTCACAATCTTTCAACATTTGTCGATGTCAAACTTTCTATACACAATATTTGTTAACACTTAAGTTATTTAATCTGTATAAACGTATTTTTAAATTCGAATCTGTAAAAATCTGAAAAAAGAAATATGTAATAAAATTTTAAAAAAATAAAAAACTAATTTGTTTTAATTAATCCCTTTATGCTATAATTTCATTTATTTAAAACAGTAAAACTAAAAAATTCTAAATCCTTAAAAACAAGTCTATTTATACTCTGGGGTGTTGTAGATCAATCAGTAAATTCAATTATGTGAAAACAGATATTACTTATACTTATGCGTGAAAAAAAAACCCACAGGTACAACTATACATTTCTTTCTCATCAAATTAAAAACAACCGCACAACCAACCTACCCTTTCTTATTAGTTTTTATTTCTATTTCTTCTACCTGTCATCATGAGCAGTGCGTGTCAAGAATTTACTATAAAAAAAAAACGATCATACACATTACATGTTACGCACACACTCATTCTGTCTGTCCAAATATTCGTACATACGTACATTTTCACATTACAGTCTACTTGTACTCTGGGATGTAGATGACGAAACGTGCACACACTCATTCTGTCCGTCCAACCATTCGTTTGCAAACAAATACAAATAAAATGAACAAGAATAAGCAGGTATGATCCCAAATTTGTAGGGAAAAATTGAAAATTAAAATGATTTAATTCTTTCCAGATTTGCATTCTCCCAAATTTTAACACACACATAGACATTAAAAAGCATTACCTTTTCATAATACATGTTACAAACCTAAAGACCGATCGCACACAATTCATTTAACAATTCTGCAATGTTTTTACTCTTTTACAGCTATGCATGCTCCTAAATTTGTATGGAATAAGTGACCTAGAAGGTACATAAACATACTACTAACTTACGCCAATGTACGGTGTGTAGTAACAGAAGGAGCGGAATCAAGCGATCCCGCCTTATTTGCACTTGTTGCAAAAAAGGCCTTCACGCTATTTGTGCGGCAAAACATAGTTATAATACATACATTTTTCAGGTAATAGTCAGTGATCTTCCTCTAATCAAAATGATCCTTTACATGCTGATCATAAGAGAAGATCAAAAAACTTAAAGTTATCTTTTTATAAATTTTAATTTTCAAAGAAAATACAATTTGTTTATTTTTTTTATTCATATTCACAATTAATATTGTTTCTTTATAATACGAAAAGAATTATTAAAATTGATTTACATTTATTTGACAACTTCAAATCAAATTATGTCCCGCAGTTTTCGAACGTTCTCACCATAATCGCTTAGCATTCAAACGGTTAAGAGCATAGTTGGACTTGTCGGCAAAAGTGATCCCACTCTTGATCACCAGACTGACATGAAAATTGTAAAACGCCTAATGCCCGACTTGTCAAAAAGAGATACTATATTTTACCCTTATTTACTGCCAGACCCATCTCAACAGACTAACATTCAATAGAGATAAGCGCAGCAGTAACCTCTTACTTAGTACTTGGCTCTATGATGTCAATGCTGTCAGTATACGCAAGCAGCTACTCAATTTTTGTGCAGTGAAATCAAATTTTTTCGATCATCATAAATCAGTCAGGATTACGCTTTTAGCTTCTCACGCTACTTATGCTGTATGTGGCCCGAAATACGTCTAATAAGCCAACACACTACCTACTAGACTACGGCAACTTATGTTGAGGCAAATATTTCTATTAAATTTTGCAACCAACAGCAATAGCATTGACAATACAAAAAAATTGTATAATTGTGTGTATATTTTTAGTTTTTCCTTTTTTTTAAATTTCAATAAGCATAATTAACAAAAATAGCTTCTTGATTATGTTTCTTGTGATAATTTTTAATATGCAGAGTAAAAACAATATGAGCGTAAAAAGAGTAAAATCAAACGAACATAAAATTATTCAGTATAAAAATAATTTTAAACAAAAAATTTTAATAAAATTTAAAAGTTTTTGTAAGCAAATGTTTTTTTCCATAGCAGATGTAACGACAATGCACTTGGAGCATAACTGCCAGATTTGACGATTTATCGTCATTTTGACGATTTTGAGGTCCAAAAATATTATATTGACGATTTGACGATTTATGCCCTTATTTTGGCAATTATTAAAAATTAAAAATTTAGATCATATTCTTTACTTTAGTACATTAAAAGCCGCTTTAAGCTTTGCATTTACTTTGCAATTATTACTAATCAAATTTTCCATCAATACATTCAGCAGGTATTTGAATCTTTCTTTATTCACACTGTAATATTCTTGGAATCTGTAAAGGACACATGATTTAACATCAAACATAAATATTTTAGTATGTATAATTCTTACTTTATCTCAGGGAGTGATAGTGGACTCGATTCATGTCGAATAGATCTTCGCTGAAACCTTTCCATGGATAATTTCCCTTCTTCTAGCACCAAAAAATGAAGATATACGCTGCTTATTTTTTTAATATTTGTATTTTTCTTCGAAAAATTGTTGAGAGGTAATTCACAATAAAAAATTGTACTCCCAAAATATTCGTAATACCGATTTTTTGTTATGGGAATAACTTATTCCTATAATATTCACAATAGGGGTGATTAAGTTGATCTTAATATTATGATATTATCAATGATTTAATATAATAATTTCACTGATTTAAAGTATGACTTAACAGGGAGTAACTATAACACGTATTTAAATTTGTTCTGGTCCTAGTGAGTGTAATACTGTCACATATCAAGTTCTTCTGGCAGCACATTATTTCTATGCAAGTGGTGCCACACGTATGAAAACAAACATCAAATCGGTCTATTTTAAAAATAGCAACAAAATATATTGTAATGAAAAGCAAATACTTCGCAAAAACATTCTTATCAAATTACTGCCATATGTATGCAATTCTGGAACATTCAAAAACAGTTCACGTATTCATTGAAAAATGTATTTATGACCGTGAATATGTCCAATAAATTTCGAAAAACTTACAGTTTGGTTTGTATTTTGGGCTGGCGGCAACATCGGTTCATATTTCTATGAGAAAGCGGTGAGCACTATAAGCCAATGATTACAGAATTCTTTTGGCATGAATTAGATGATCTGGCCACCAGCGGCATATGGTTTCAATAGAACGACGCCACAGAGGACCAAATGCCCAATCCAGCGTGAAATTGGTCGAGAAATTTTATATTTTAAAAATAAAATTATAGTCGCTTTTACACTTGTGATGTTCCCAGTGAACTTAACGGTAATTTTTATTTTTTGTTTACTACCAAATTAACAACGCTGTATGCTTTCAAACATAAGCAATAATTTGAAATAAAAACTTGTCCAAATTCCGACGAGATGTGTTGATAGTTTCAAGTCTTTTTTCTTATAATTGTGAAAACGTAATTAATAAATAAACTTAATATTTTATAACTTAGAGTATGCTTAAATAACGGTGTATATATAGTTATAATTAGAAACGACTTAGCAACATGTATGTTTGTTAATTTGTTTTACAGTTTACACTGTGTACCTGGCATCAAAGGCTTTGTTTGGAGGACGTCTTACATACGTTTTTACATCAGATTAGGACAAATTAAAGTTAGATTCGTCACTCCAGAGAACTCTGTTCCAGAAACATCGTTTCTAATTATAAGGCCACCACTGTATATCGCATGTTTGTCATTTTTAATAATGCAAGAAAGATAGTTGATAGCAAGATAGTTGAAAACCAAATTTCCGCAATTCAGCCAACAAAAATAAAATTAGGAAATGAAGATGTACATCATCATTTTCTGTTGACAATGATTGATGGAAAGATTTTCAGTACAATTTCAGACCCGTCATCTGTAGTATGTGGTATATGTGGAGCATTACCAAGTAAAATGAACAAGTTAGAAGAAATTGGAAATCTTCCATGCAATGAAAATCTATATTAGTTCGGAATTTCTGTTTTGCATGCCTGGATAAGGAGTTCGGAGTGCATTTTACACATTTCATACAAGATTGGAATTAAAAAGTGGAGACCTTCTATTCCGGAAGAAAGGGAAATATGTAGTTGAAACCCAAAAAAAGGTTGTAAAAGAAAAAATTAAATCAGAAATGCATTTATTGGTCGATGCCCCAAAACCGGGAGTGGGATCAACGAATGCCGGAAATACGGCAGACGATTCTTTAGTCAATCGTCCTTAGCGTCAAATTTAACTGGAGTAAGCGAGGTTTTAATAAAGAGTCTGCAAATCATTTTAAGTACAATATCCAGTGGATATACGATAAATATTGAAGCTTTTCGCCGATACTTATCAGAAACAGCCAAAATATATGTAGATTGTCATGATATCAGAAGAGGCCCTAGAGTCCAGAAATAAAGACACTAGAAATGTACACGAATTTCATACCCGAAAGATTTCCCGGGAAAAAGCTATGCAAAATTTGTTTCAATCTTTAATAGTATCATCGGATCCCATTATATCATCACTATCAAAAAAACCGTTTATATATCGAAAATCGGAGTCTATTTGTGCTGACGTAGCATATTTGCAACGGAACCCATCATAGCAGAAACCGGAAACGATATTGCGGAAGACTATTCAAGTGATGAAAACAGTGAATAAATATGTATAGCCCATCAGCTCGATTTATTTAACTCTTTGGACGAAGGAATGAAAAGTATTTTATTTTTATTATGTTTTTATATGTATTTTTTCTAAATAAATCATATTTTAAACTAAATGAAATATTAATTTTTTTTTATTTAAATAAATGTACTTTGTCAAAGAGGTAAAATAATAAGTTAAAAAATATGAACTTTGAACCTCGATAAAATCTTAACCGTAATGAATTTTTAAATTTTGGAGAACTTTAAATTTTGTATTTATACAAAGAATGTGTGTACCAAATTTCATCAATATCGGAATGGCTTATGATCAAACCCCGATTTTTTGTTCAAAATTGTTTGCTTTATCCCTATTTCATTTTAATTAGTTTCACGCCTCTTTAAATGTCAACCACATTTCACAGCTCACATCATTTTCTAGTCAAATTCCAAATTTCAGATTTCGAAGTGCTTTCAAAGTCGAGTTAAACTCTCTTTCGCGCTAGATTGGCCATTTGGTCCACTGTGCGACGCTATGTGTCACACAGCTCATGCGACGTTGGATGTCATGCACAAACGATTTGAAGGCGTGTTAATCTAACGTGGGGTGACCTTAGCTAGCTTGAGGAGTTTTCTTGAATTGCAGTTGTATGCGAATAAACCGCAAACTACAGCTGTTTTCAAACCTAACATAACCCTTGGCCTGATATCGTTGAAAATTAGACGTTTTGAATGCGATCCACCCAGACAAAAGTCTGTCATGGACTTTTTAACATCGTTTAATTTATTCCACACATAATTGGTATTTCATATGAATAAAAAATATCAGTGATATCCAACATACACTTTCCTTTATTTAAACTAAAAAGAAAGCGTTAAAAAAAGAGACTTTATAGCTTTGTGAATGAATATTCATTAGATTGGGAGATGGATAGTCACCGGCAGCATATTCACTTCTGACATGAGACCTTTAGACCCGCTGGGCCATTTAAAAGTTTATATTTAAAAATCCAATAAAACAAAAACGGTTTGGAATTTTGTCAAATTAATTTTTTTTTTGTTGTGAAGATGTTCAAGATACAGACTATGAAGACACAGGTTATGATGTATTATCTATTAGAATATAGCCTAGAATTACATAGAATCGAAAAATTAAACATTTTCAAAAATCCATCAGAATTGTCACATCATGTAGCTTAATTCCAAATTAATCCCAAATTTATGGTGTATACTTTCTTTTTAATTGTATTTCAAATATATTATTCATACGCATCATTATACATGTACTCGAATTAGTAGTTACTCTAAAAAGTATGCAATAAAAAAGCTTCGATTTTGTCATATATGAAACTAATGGAATTAAATATCACTCATACGTCACATATGTTCTCTGCATTATGAATTTTACATATTAAAGATGAGCATAATGTGAGTAAATATAATAGGTTGGCGATCTAAAAGTTTAAATTTAAAAATGTAATAAAACAAAAATAGTTTGAAATTTAGATAAATTTATTGTTTAGATGTAAACTACAACTGCTCCCGTTGGAAATGGATTTTTATTTCATTTATATGGTAGTGTGCGATCCACTGGCCAATCGACCACATACGGATGTTCTGGCCGAAAAAGACGAGCGTTATGTAGGAATATATGATTTTCAGGAAAAAGTCCCCTTATTTCGTTCAAGTAAAACCATTTTATAGTAGCGACAGAACAGTGAAACACAAACCACATTGCAACGATGCTCCAATGATTCAATGGAGTTGGATACACTACCGTCATTAACGAGATACTATGGTAAGATAAGACGATAAGAACTTATGAAGGAACTGAGAAATATGTCGGCATTACGCTGAATTTTTATGCCCAGAACATCAACAGCTTCTGGCTCCTTAATATTTACACCGCCCATATATATAGACGATGGAGTCTTATTGCTACACTTATGTGTCAATAAACTCCGCTGGGATAGATTGTTTAAACCCTAAACAATTTTTTCCTGAAAATGATACAAAATGTCTCCATTTCCATACATTGACTTCATATGTTTTGCTACAATAGAAATAATTTTGGTTTTTATATAATTTTAATTTATTTATTTATTTTTTCTTACGATTTTTTTACGATTTTAATAAACATCTTTCACGATTTTGACGATTTTTTCTCAAATATTTGACGATATGGTGCCTCATTTATCTGGCAGCTATGACTTGGAGTCGTGGTACATAATACATACGCATACGCAATTAGTCATTACAACCCTTTAGTCAGGATTACGACCTAGTTTCTCACACCACTTATGTTGTGTGTGTTAATTTTATACATGAGTGGCGGGACCTACAGTTTAAAGTCGGCTCCGAACGACAGATTTTTTGAGAAACTTTTCATGGCAATTTTATTTACTCTCAGAGTTTTTTCCAGAAATCTGCTGAGAGGAAGACGCCGAAAAAATGCTTTTTGTATTTTATTTTGATGTCTGGCCTGGGGCTCGAACCCTGTCTTTTCGTCTAATAAGCCAAAACACTACCTACTAGACCACGGCGACTTCAATCAACAAACTTATATTTTTAAACGTTTTTAAAAGGGTAAAAACGTAACAATATTTTAAAATTGAATTATGTTTTTATTTAATTTTTTTTCGATTTAAAAAAATATTATGTACATGAACTAGAAACAGTAAAATTCTAAATTAAAATTTAGTAAATAATACTAATTGGAAAAAAATAAAAAAGAACTGAGGGCTAAAATGAAAAAGATAAATAAATACTATTAATTGGAAATAAAATAAAATGTTTTTATTGTTGTTAAAAATCAAATTATGATGATTGAAAGTAACAAAGCATAAAAATCTGTAATTAATAAAATAAATAAATTGAATTGAAAAAAATACACACAACAAATATACAGAACAACTAATAAATTACATTTCATATTCCCATTACGTATTATTGACGTGCAATAAATTTGTTTTTAACTACAAATTACTTTAGAATTTTTAATTTACGACCAACACTCAAGGGATGGCAACAACTTATCCTATGGAGATGGTACTTTTCACTAGAAGGTATAATTAGCCACTTTGTATTTGGCGAGCAGTGAACTCAACCATAAGTCGCTCTTCTTAGAGCTCATTGTAGATGGAAAGCTGTCCTGGAATTCGAATATACTCAACAAACTGAAAAAGGCTTCCATTATACTCAATGATTGTAAAATAGTGGTGGACAGGCCTCAATCTGATACGGCGGTTATAAAGATTTGCCCGAATAATTATTAATGAAGACTTATTATAAGAATAGAGTGCACCACCACCACAAGAACAAAAAATGAAAATGAAAGAAGAATAACATCACAGGGAGGCCAGGCAGCGCCTTTACCTAGTGTTAAAAGAGGTAGGAATCATCGATTAGCAACGCTGCCCCTCAATACACGAAATACTTGGAGTGCGTTGTTTCTAGGCCACGATAGATGGCAGCCTAATCACCTATTTAGTTGGAAAGAAACGGAAACAAGGCAGAAATGCTTTGTGGAAGCCATAAGTTCCCAAGAGGAGTAACGGAAAAAAGAGCATAGTTTTAAGAGTTATTACAAAGTACTACCTTATGAGCAATAACGCAAGATGAATTGCTCTTGGACACATGGCAAACGACTTCTGTAGGAGCTGTAGAGACAAGGACGAATAGAAAATTATTTGTCGTTTATTGGTATATCACAGACGGAAAAGTACTTTTGTGTATACGCAAAGTATGGTCTTTGGGAATCTAAACAGGAATGTAATGAAACTCTGGTTTAAAAGTTAGGGAAAATGAACTATTGCCGTGTTACAATGGTTCATAGCCACCTCTATCTTTATATATACATAGGACTCAATCGGCAAAGCTTCTCTCTTTTGCGCACAAACGTATTAATAAATAATAATTTTGAAGGCGTGTTACATTTTTTATTACAATTTAAAAAACTAAAGTACCAACTAGTGCTAAGCATAGTTTACTAAAAGAAATTATGATATTGTTACGAAAATGGAAACGGTGTACCATCGTTTGATATTAAAACTGATCAACCAAAGCTACACCAACAAATACAACGAATTTGCTTGCATACACCAACAAAATCAGTAGGAACGAAAGCAACAACAAACAACGTAAGAAAACTATACAAACAACAATGGCGTAGCGATAGAGCTCTCGAGAAAGCGAACACAGGAACATTTCATCATAATACAACCAGTAACGAAACGGAATTTGACAGCACATAGGCTAAACCTGAAAGGGACAGCAAATATTATCGAAAAGTATTTCTGTCCCTCTCTGATTGTAACTCTGTTTTGTTTATTTATGTTTTTTTAGTTTTCGGGGTGGGTTTTTATATTATCGATAGTTAATAAAAAATGAAATTTTTCTTTCTAAAACTATTAATAAATAATAAAAAAAAACTAATAACAATAATAACTTTTAACTTTTTCTTTCAAAAAATTAAAAAATATTGGCAACTTTCAGCAAGAAAAATTTTTTATGAGCAGTACGTCTTATTTTTATTTTGTAATATTCAGTAAAACATTATAACATTTTTTCTCCCTCTAAATTGGCCCATACTTTTATGTTATGAATGTTTCATCTATCAAAAGTTTCGTATCTGGATGCCTGTGCATTTCATTTCAAGAACATTCATCAGACTGAATACGTGGGCATATGAAAAGGCAAAACAAAGCGGGCAACGAGTAGTAAGAATTCAGTCAGTCTTGTGTGAAGTACACAGTCGTGGTTTGAAGATCGCTGTTAAAAAGATCTGCGTTGTAAGCAAAGAGAATAGCGAATAAACAAATTGTTGTTGTATCGTCAAGTCGTATACGGTGGCAGACAAAAGTAGTGCGAACAATAAAGAATTTAATTGAAACTAAACACCAATTTATTTTTATTATTTTATTTTTTGCAATCAACGAACTCATATTCTAAACGTTTTTAAAAAGGTAAAAACGTAACAATATGTTTTCGCCACTGGCTGTCAAAAAGTTTCGCACCACAATGTTTGCGTTCGAAACGAGTACAACAACAATTTCGTTGTAATACTAAACAACAAGAAGAAAAATGCCATACAATGCTTGAATAACAGACATGCAAAGTGTATACTTTTTATCATGTTTTCTGTTCTATTATTTTGGATTTGCCTTTGTTTATCACAATGTGGTTGTGTTGGCACATCCTAACTGAAATGTCACACACAGACATGATCGGATGTTTCATTACATGCAATTACATGCCGCTGAAAGGGATGTCGTGCAATAAATTTGAAAGTTAAAATTTATATAAATGTATAGCAGAGCATGTTTGAATATGGAATGAGTTCATGATTTTATTTTTCTGAGGTTATCTTGACTGAAAGTAATTCCATGAACAATAATATACTTACTTGGGAAAACATTATCCTTTTTCTACTTGTAATCATTTATTGAATAGAGAATGAGAAGAAAAGGGGTTATTCATGAACTGAAAAGAATAAAAGAGATAACAATGAATTTTCCTTCAATTAGAAGCTGAGTTAGAATCCCATTTCTGAACACCGTAGTACCATATCGATTCTAAAATATTGGATTATACTGTAGAAGTCTGAAGTCGCAATAGTCTAGTATGTTGGTTTATTAGATATGAGCCTACGGTTCAAACACCAGGTTAAATACCGCCAACAAAATGAAAACATGAAAGAATATTTCTTTCGGCGACTTCCTCTCAACAGATTTCTGGCAAAAATTCTGAGAGTGATATAAAATTGCCCAGAAAAGTTTCTCAAAAATCTGTCATTCGGAGTCGACATTGAACTGCAGGTTTTGACTCATTTCTAAAACTGACACACACAACATAATTGGTGGTAATCCGGAAGAAAAAGTTTTCAATTCAAACTAAAAGTGGAATTTTTGCCAATCATCCAATAAAATGAGCGCTGATCAAGATCTATACCACTATCGCTGGCGCATTCATATTCAACACAACTCCTATATTCACCAACCACTTTTGTTCCGTGGTATAACATCGAGAAAGGATTGCATTTAATTCTGCCTCTGCAAATGTCGAAGTTCCAGCATAACTTTAGTAATAACTGACAATACTTGTTCCATAGAATTACAGAATTAAAGATCTTACCTACACTTAGACTTGGCCTAGAATCTATTTCCCAGGACCATTTAAATATCGAGCAACTGAATAGAACATGTTCCGCATATTCATCAGTTGGGGTGCAGGCATCTTCAGATACAACTATGACAAGACAACAACTGAGTCACTTGGAACTTGAGCACGCAATATTTATTCTCCATTCAAGCGGTTATATTTAGGATTACGTGAAACCTCCACCAACCTTGTCTCCCATTGTGACTGTTATTTGCACATGGAAATCCTCCGTTTGTTTCATTTACATTGCCGAAGTTAGTATAAGGTGCTAAGGACGGCGGTTTAATGAGTATTGTCATCTCACGTGGACGCAATGTGAACAAGCCACCGAGATCATACAATTTGAACCGTTAGACTTTTTCTTGTGTGGGTTTCTTAAATTTCAGGTTTATACGAATAAGCCAACATAATCCATATCATCGATCAAATTTAGTCTGATTTATGCGCCAGAGTAATATACGAGTAAACTAGGACATTTTGAATACTCTCCACTCAGAAAAGTCGTGACGGGCATTTAAACGACATTATATTTCGCACATAATGGATTCAATAGGTCCTTTAAACGAAGAAAAATTTGCGATGATATTGCACACACCCTTCGTTTTATTTTAATTAAAGGTAGGGAGCGATTAAGATCTTTTAATGTTATCCACCAGTACATGGTGACTAATTTAAAATCTAACAGACAATGGCATTCCTTTGCAAATAGGAGCCATTCAACAATTTAAACGTGTGTTTAGTAAATGTAAACACTCCCATCTACAATTTATTCGTACAAAAACTATTTCGGGCTCACATACATACGAACACATATACGAGTATAATTGCATATCGTTCATTCAGCTAGTCATGTTATTACTTGTGTCTGCCGCTTTGCTGTTAGTTGACTGTTTTGTTGGTGGGTGATACGTATTACGCTCGTTAATTATTCATCGCATTTTTGTTTAGTATATGAGTCTACGATGATAATTATATTGTTGCTGGTGTCTGCAAACGACATGTTATGAGAATTTTGTTTTATTCTAATATTGTAGTGTTAGTGTTTGAGTTAATTGTCATATCTTAAGTGTCATGTTAATAAAAAAAAAATTTTGTCGTTGTCATTGTGTCCGTGCTATTACATAATGACAATGGCAAAATTTGGCTGGAAGCAATTCATTTATACATGTAAACTATAATGAAAAATTAAACAAAGACTATTTCGAATAATTGTCTATGTGCATACCATTATTTTCTTTTACTTATTAGGAGAACTAACTTTCAATAAGGGAAATTTAACTTAAAGTAAAATTTAAAGGCCAACTATAATGGGCTTACATATAGTGAACAGCAAAAGTCTTAATATGGCAATATATTTTGACAACATTTATATTTATTTTCAAGTTCCGTGCACATTACTGTTACATTAGTTATATTACATTCCGGTAGCATAATTAGGGCTTCAGACTGAATACGTGCACATATAAAAAGGCAAGACAATGCAGGCAACGTGTCAGTAAGAATTCAGTCATTCTTGTGTCAAGACGCGTTGCGTGTGAAGTAAACAGTCGTGTTTTGAAGATCTCCGCTATACAGATCTAACGTACAAGTGGTATTGCTTACGCAAAGGGTGTGAGCAGAGAAGAATAACGAAATAAAGAAGTTATTGTTGTTGTATCGTCAAATCGTATACGGTGGCACACAAAAGTAGTGCGAACAATAAAGAGTTTAATTGAAACTAAACACATATTTGTTTTTATTTTTGTTTGAATCAACGAACTCATATTCTAAACGTTTTTAAAAAGGTACAAACGTAACAATATGTTCGAGATGAGTATAGCAATATAAAAAAATAAATTATTAAAAGTCGAATGTACGTAGTTCGTGTAATTTTAAGATTCAACTTATTTTTTGAACACAGCTGGTGTATTATACCCGTGGCACATATATTTTCAACCTTTTGCACATCTCCTCTAGTTTATTTATTATTTATTTAATTTATTGTCTTAACATTTTTGACAACATTGAAAAGAAACTCTATTTCCTTGTCTTTAACATTCAACGGAAAAATTTTCACAAATTTAATATTAAATTCATACAAATAATTTTGCTGATACGGCTGCGTGTAAGAAGAACGATGCAAAAAAATTAATCATTAAACTGGAACAAAAGGAAAGATGACTGCCATAATACATATATTGAAATTGAAAATAATACATTTTGTGATGGCGACGTAAGATACAAAAGCGATGGTAACAAAGTTGATGCTGACATGGGGTTAAGCTAATTTTGTGCTCAAACTGCTGATTAATTCAGCATTCCTTTGTTGTCATTCTTCTTGTAGAGTTGCTGTCACAGTCTTACGATGATTACGCATATACGGTTTTAAAAAAAAACTCAAAAATTTTAAATTTTTTTTCAAATGTTAGTATTTTTCATTAGTATTTTTTAATGGTTTGTTTTATCTTTCATATAATCTGTATTTCACGGTGCTGACAACTTAAAACATTGTAATGATTGAAAGCACGTCTGTCTATTTTAAACTTCTCTTTATTTCTCATTTCTTCTTTTCAACAAATCTTACCATCTAGCTTATAATATTTACAGTGTTGCCTATGTTGTATAATAAGTAGTATATTAGAGTAGTGTAATAAGTAGTATAATTATAGCTTAATAAGTAGTATAATTATAGCTTAATAAGTAGTATAATTAGAATAATGTAATATAGTAATATAATTAATAGTATAATTATTAAAGTAAAATTTTAAGTATTATAAATAGTGGGGATGGCACTACACCTCCCTTTTTATTTGAAAAAAAAAAAAAAAGAAAAGTCTCAAATCAAACAGTTGATCAGGCTGTTTGTTTCCAGATTCCTCTTTTTTTTTTGTTTTTTTTTTATTTATTTATATACATCTGTAACTTTCAAGATTTTGTTTCATTTGATATTTTTTTTATATTTTTTTGTTATTGTTTTTTTTTTTTTTTTTTTTTTTTTTTTTTTTTAAGTAAATAATTACAAAAATTTCAAATTTTAAAATCTCAAAGGAATATTGTTATTGAATTTGCCTCGATTTGTGGTTCAGTTCATGAATAAAAATATGAATTCTGCCTTAAATGTTCGTAACATTACCTACTCTTAATCTGTCTTTGTGAAGTATTTTCTCTTTTCCTGTTTTTCCGTCATAAATGGTCACATTTACACCATTTATGTTCTTTACTGTATATGGACCATCTTAATGTTATTAAATTTCTCATATGGTTCTCTCTTTACGTAAACCCTGTCATAAATCTTTATATCAAGTGTTTTTGCCTTTCTGTCATACCAATTCTTGTTTATATTCTTATGTTTCTCTATTAGTTCCTTAGCCATTATATGAGACCTTTGAAGCCTATATTTAATTTCTTTGCTATAATTTTCTATATTGTAAAGAGGATCAATTTTTCCAAAATTTATATCATTTGGCATTCATATTTTCCTGCCAAATACAAATTCAAATGGTGTATATTTATTATCGAAAACTGTGTTGGAAGTCGTATTGTGGAAAAAGGTGAAATATCGCAAATACGTATCCCAGCTCGACATATTGTCCTTCAAGTAAGCTCTTATGTACTCGTTGAAAACTCTGTGATTCCTCTCAACTGTCCCAACTGTCTGGTGATGATAAGCTGTCGAAAAATGTATATCAATATTCAAAAGTTTGCACATCTCAATAAACACTTCATTTTTAAATTCCGTCCTAAATGATCGAAGACATTTTCCCATAAATTAATATAAAATTTTCAAAAATCGCTCTCGCAACTGTTTTTGCACTTTTGTCAGGGATAGCTATTGTCACCAAGTATTTTGAGAAGTCACAAATCAATGTTAACGCATACTTATTTCCATATTCCGAAGTCTGCAAGGGTCCAATTGTATCCAGTACTATTATATCAAACGGTTTCATCGGGGTTGGTGTCAAAGTGAGCTCTTCCTTTGTTCCGGGCCTAACCTTATTCACATTACATTGTTCACAATTTCCGATAAACCTCGCGATGTCCTTCGTCATTCCTTTCCAATAGTACTTCGTTTTCAGTTTTGCGTATAGTCTCTTACGTCCGCAGTGACCACCTACGATAGGGTCATTGTGATAGATTTCCAAAAGTTTATTCCTTTTATCTTTGTCAACAACTGTCTCAATTGGGTCTACTAACATAATCTCCAGTGTTTTCAAAATCTTGTTCCCATGGGTCTTCAATTCGTTCATGCTATAGCTACTAAAAAATGAATCATCCTTGGACCATTCTGTCATATAAATGTTATTATTGTTGGCTTCTCTCTGGAGCCTCAAAAGCATCTCATCGTAATTCAATGCTCCGTTAACAACATTTACATCTATATGAAATTTAATTTTGTATTTGTTATAAATCTTCAATTTTATGCTAGTAATTTTCCCATCTTTATAAAATATCTGAGACCTTATCTTGGAGACTTTCTTGCTAAATTCATGTGAAAATTTATCGTAAACATGCACCTTTATTGTGCCATCACATGCAGAAGGTTTTGTTCCCATCGTAGTATGTCTAGATTTCGATCTAGTTGTCATTGCCAAAATATTACCGTTCTTTATTTCATCAATTGATATACGCGACAGCGCATCTGCACCTACATTATCCTTGCCTTTAATATATTGAATGGAAAAGTTGTATTCAGAAAGTTTAAGTCTTATTTTTGTTAATTTGGATGACGGATCCTTCATGTTAAATAAATATACCAAAGGTCGGTGATCAGTTCTAACGACAAATTCAGTTCCATAGACATAAGGGCGAAATTGGTTAATTGCAAAATATATAGCAAGAAGTTCTTGTTCAATTACTGGTTTTCTTTGTTCAGCTAAACTAAACGCTTTTGAAGCAAAATATACTGGTAAATCATGTCCATGGAAATTCTGACTTAAAATAGCGCCGCATCCTGTTTTAGATGCATCGACCGTGATCATAAATTGCTTACTAAAATCTGGATATTGTAAAATCTTTGGTGATATAAGTTCGGATTTAAGCTTTTCGAAGGATTTCTGGCATTTTTCATCCCATAAGAAATTAACTTTTTTTCGTGTAATATAATTCAAGGGAGCTACAATAGTTGCAAAATTAGGAATAAACCTGCTATAACAGTTCGCAAAAGCCACAAAGCGTTTAACAGAATCTTTATCCCTAGGAACCGGATATTTTTCTATAGCCGTTAGTTTCGAGTCATCAGGCAACAAGCCCTTTGCAGTACACTTATGACCGAGAAATGTCACTTCCGGACGGAAAAAATTACACTTATTGGGGTTAATTTTCAAATTATGCTTCCTTAATATACTAAAAACATTACAGAGATTCTCTAAATGGTGTTGTTTACTACAGCCTACTACAATTATATCATCGATGTAAAGAAAAGCTTTATTAGGTTCCAATCCTGAAAATGCAATTGCCATCATGCGTGAAAAAGAGTTTGGTGTCACGTTTAACCCAAACGGTAACACCTTCCATCGGAATGTTCCCTGGTCAGTAGTAAAGGAAGTTATATCCCTCGAATCCTCATGAAGGGGTATTTGGTGGAAACCAGACAATAAATCAATAGTAGAAAAATGTTTAGCCCTTCCAAGATTGTCGAGTATATCGTCAATCCTTGGGAGAGGATATTTATCCGCAATTAGTTTCCTATTGATGGCCCTAAAATCCACACACATGCGATAAGATTTCTTATTATCTGAACTTTTCTTCGGTACTATGATTAACGGACTGTTATACTCCGAAGTGCTTGGTTCTATCAGGTCGTTATTAAGTAATTTCTGGACTTGCAGTTTTATCTCGTTTCTAGACGTATATATATCTATCTTTAAATTATTATCTATGCAAGAAACTTTTATAACCGAAATATCAGCCTGCGAATCAACTAAAAACGTCTTCACATTATTCGATACAGAACAGTGTAATTTTATGAAATCAGAGTAGTTTAGATTAAGGCTATATATTCTTCTGGGTGTAATCTTGACGTCATAATCTAGTGTTTCTCCTCCCTCAACATGTCCTGCTGAGGGACTTCCGCGTTTAAAGTCCTTACCGAGACTTCTTGACGCCGAAAATTATTCCCCATATTCTGACTACCGTAATAACGCCTATTGCGATTTCCATTATGACCGGCATTGTTATTACCTCGACCCCTGTTAGTGTCATTTCGTGACCTATAGTTGTCATTATAGCGCGATCTACTTCTATAAGAATTATGGTTATCGCTCCGTGAGTCGTAAAAATCATTATTCCGCCGACTATAATTTTGCCTACTACCACTGTGCCGCATAGCCAGAACTTGACACTGCTTTTGGGTGGTAGACTCCTCAACAATAAGTTTAGCCACTACATCCTTAGGTTCGCTAAAAACACTCGAAGCCAAAATTGCCCTTACCATGTCCGATTTCGCATTGTTTCTGCATACGTTCACTGTTGACTCTATAGCCATCTCATGTGCCTTACCTTTAGAAACACCTTCTATTACTAACGATCGCTGCAAAGCATCAGCTAAGTCCTCAACAGTTCTCGAAAAAGCTTCATAATTATTGTCCTTGATACACAGACCTGCTATACGTCCAGCAACGACCTTGGAACTGTCCGGCTTTATCCTAGTTTTTAAAGCATCCTTAACTTCATCTATAGAAGTAATGTTCTCTGGGAGTACTTCTCTGGCCTTGCCGTCCAATTTTGATTTCACAAAAGATATTAAACAAGTAGTAAGATTCGGTGCTGTAATTTCCTCAATTAAATTTACTTTGTCCAAAAAAGACCTCAGATTCACGGGATTCCCATCGTAGTTTTCACGAACGATACTAGAGCACATCGTAATAAATTTCGTCTTTTCTTCGATCGAAGCCATTATCGCAATATTTTCGTCCTCAATATTTACACTATTTAAACCAATGTCACGTTTCCGCTCTGTATCCGTTCCACAATCGGAGCTACTCATTCCAGTTTCAACCTCGGACTCAGAGTCTGTCAAAATATCTCTTCTTATTTCCTCAAACAAATATACACCAAATGGAATTTTTATTCTACAATTCAATTTACTAAAACATTTGAATAATATCTCCCTACAATGTAGTATCCTGCCACTTATCTCCTGTTTCAATGAAGTTGTTATCTGACCAAAATAGGGTTCTGTGTATGCTAAAATATTATTATATGTTGTGATCAGAGAATCTATGTACTCCTCAATTTTACTTTGTTTGGTTGATATTGGTCTATTTTGTAATATTCGTTTTTTAACCTTGTAAAAATTTAATAATAGTTCTTTAAAAATAGTAATCTGAAATTCATTTTCGACATTTAAAAAAATTATGTTCATAATATAGACCCAATTTCAACCAAACAAAATATAATCAAAAACGAAATTCCTTTGAAATGATTAAAATGTGAAGTAAGCTATGTAAAGTAATGTAATGTAAAGGAATGTAATGATTGAAATATTATACATATTTTTTTTATTTAATAAATTTGCAAATGCTACATATTGTATATATTCTATACAAACTATTTAAAATATATACACTATATACTACATATACTACATAAACAACGAATTTATATATAACTTATATAAATTAATTATATAAATTATATATACATAAATTACATATATATACATATATATATGATATATAAATATATTATATATATAAATATATTATATATAAATTATATAACCTATATAAATTATATACTATATAAAAATATTTTAAATTTTTTTTTTGTTCTTCTGTTTTTTTTTACATTTTAAATTTTTTTTTTGTTTTTTGTTAAAATTAAAAAAAAAATATTTTTTTATTTTTCCATTTTTATTTATAATTTTTTTTTTTTTTTTAAGTAACAATAAGGCTTAACTACTTATTATTTAACCATTTCTTCGCCTATTCAGATACGCTCGATGCCTCTTCTCTCGCAGTTTGGGACCCAGTGTGAAGCTTTTGTTGTTTTTGTTGCAAATTATGTTGTAGTTGATGTTGTTGTTTTGTTCTTGTTGATTATTTCTTTTTATATTTTGTTGTTTGCTTTTTGGTTACTTTGCTGTTGTTGTTGTGTTGTGCAGTTTAGCGCTGAGAAATCACTTGAGTTAATCGACCACAAAAATATTTGTATTTGTTGTTTATTTTTTCTAACTGTAGTTTTTTCCACATTTCAATTTTCGTAAAAAGAAATTTTTTTTTAATTTTGGTGTCAACTGTACTTTTTCTTTTGTTTTTTTTTTTTTTAACTGTAGTTTTTTTTTCACATTTCGTAAAAAGATTTTTTTTTAATTTTGGTTTCAACTGTACTTTTTTCTTTTGTTGTTTTTTTTTTTTTAACTGTAGTTTTTTCACATTTCGTAAAAAGATTTTTTTTTTAATTTTGGTTTCAACTGTACTTTTTATTTTGTTGTTTTTTTTTTAACTGTAGTTGTTTTCACATTTCGTAAAAAGATTTTTTTTTTAATTTTGGTTTCAACTGTACTTTTTTCTTTTGTTGTTTTTTTTTAACTGTAGTTTTTTCACATTTCGTAAAAAAAATTTTTTTTTAATTTTGGTTTCAACTGTACTTTTTTTTGTGTTGTTTTTTTTTAACTGTAGTTTTTTTCACATTTCGTAAAAACAATTTTTTTTTTAATTTTGTTGTCAACTGTATTTTTTCTTTTGTTGATTTTTTTGTGTAACTGTAGTTTTAACGTTTTAATCTTGTTTGTGTTTTTAAAAGAGTTTGTGTTTTTAATTTGAGCGCTTGTAACAATTAACAAATTTTTGGGTATCAAGTTTAGCTTTACAGGGAGGTCTTTAACACACTTTTCTAGAATAATTTTTTTTTTATGAGTACTTTAATACAGTTTTTTTTAAGGTGTTTGATTTTTTTTCGTGTAACTGTATTTTTCTTAGAATTTTTTTCGAACTGTACTTTTCCTTTTTTTTTTGTTATTGTATTTTTATTATGCTTTTTTTGTAAACTGTATTTTTAAATACACACTAAATGCAATTTCCACAATGTTTTTTAATTTATATATTTTCACAAGTGTTGATTCGGTTTTTTTTTATTATTTTTAAACTATTATTTTGAGTAGTAAGTGGTATATTGTTTGTTTGTTTTTGTTTTCAATATTTTACAAATATATCTTAAATGCTAAAAAAAAACATGTTTATTTTGTGGTATTTTTTTTATTATATAGAATTCCTTTGTTTCTTTCGTGTTGGTTATTTTATTTTTTTTGTTATTTTCACTAAATGCTTGAAGTGAATAGACGTGTTTTTGTCTGAGCTCCTGAAAAGTGTGATCGATGCCCATATTTTCTTAAAACTTTGCCATTATTCTAAATCAAGGAAAGAAAATTTTGTGAACTGCCAGAATCTATGTGTTTTTGTAATTTAAATATCCTCTAAACAAACTATCATAAAATTAAAATCTATGTTTAAATTTCTTACAACAAATAATAACAAAGGAAATAATTCTACAGCGTACAATAACAACTTGTAATTTATCAAAATAAATCAACGCATAGCAACAGAATACAATTCTTAGTGAAATATTTAAAATTTACAAAAACTAATTCCTCATCCAACGGACTATCCTGTTCTTATTTTTTGGTGACTCATCCACAAAATTGTAAATAACAAATTTTAAAGATCGCATAGCAACAGAATAAAACTCAGTGAAATATTTGAAAATTTACAATAACTAATATCTTATCCAACGGACAATCTTTTTCTTATTTTTTGGTGACTCATCCACAAAATTGAAAATATCAGCAATCGAGCAACAACAAACAGGCAACTTACACAGTATCTTTAATATAGTGTCAGTGTTTTTTCTTTATAACAACTACATAGTAACATAATCCTTTACAAAACAAAACAAAAACAAAAGTAAACAAATTTCGAATAACCAGCTGATTGTTTTTACCCTGATTACTGGTTTAATAAGTGCTGCCAAATTTATTACAAATATCCACAGTTAAATTTAAAAATTCTGATTTCACTTACTATTTTTAATGTATAACCTAAGGAAGGACAAGAAAATAAATAAAAGCAACGTACGCAAATCTAAATCTAAGACACTAACCAACAAAAACCTTACAAACATGCCTATTATCGAAAACTCGGAATTTATACCATCAACCTCGGATGGATTGCAAAATACACCAGTCAATAAACGTATAGCGGACATTCAGCAAAGTTCTTTACGACCATCTTTAATTGACTCGCCTTTTAAACTACTAAACTGTATGGACAAAAGGTTTGACAAATTCGCAGAACAGATCCTGAACACTATTGACCAGAAATTTAGAGAATTTAAAGAAGACCTCGTAAAGGATCTCCGCGAAAAATACAATATCCTCGATAACAAACTGCATGAGATAAGTGAGAGGGTAGCAATTCTTGAAAACAGATCGGCGGAAATTGAGAGTATGCGAGTGGAAATAAATAATCTAAAAACAAAATTGCGGCAACAAGAGAACTATCCTGTTTCTACTGAACTCAGGATAAATGAAATTCCGTTCTCTGAAGAAGAAAATCTACCGGAGATTTTTAAAAAAATTTGTAACACCATAGACACACCTGTACCTAATTTAAAATCTATATACCGCTTGAGGAACCATAATAATAAACACAACGAGACCTCGAAAGATGCCGTTATAATAGTCAAACTTTGGTCTGCGTACGATAAAAATTTCTTTTTAAAATCGTTGGCTAACTTCCGAAAACAGCACAAGGGTTTTACTTTCCGGCTAAGGAACATTGGTTACAACTCTGATGTAAAATTCTTCGTAAACGAGAACCTGACTCAAAACAACTTTAACATCCTTCGTGCTGCAATTCGTCTAAAAAAGAAAAAACTTTTGTCTTCTGCATTTACTATGAGGGGTTGCGTATATATCAGGAAACAAGGTAACGAAGACACAATTCTAATTGAAGACATAAATATCCTGAACCAGTTATTTCCTGGGCTTGATAGTTAACTACTCAACTAGTTTTCTGATAATGATAAACCTGATGATGTACAACGTTAATTTAATGTTCTATTTTAATTTAATTTTTATTTCCTTCCTTATCTGTATGTATAACTCCTTTTTTATTATGCGCTTAGTTATCTTAATTATAGCAATTTACTTAGCTTTTGATTGCATTGCCACAACTTACGTACAATCTGATGAACTCTAACAGTCCGTATTCCAGAGACTGTGTGTTCAACATGATTAGAGTTTTAGCCAAACAAAGAACTGGTCTCAACATTGTTCATATTAATGCACAGAGTCTGAACAATAAAATTGATGAATTTAGGCGTTTATTTGTGGCAGCAGGAATCGATATTATTTGCGTTTCCGAAACTTGGTTTCCTCTGGAAGTTCAGGATTCGGTGTACAATCTACAGGGCTTTAGGCTTTTCCGGTCAGACAGGAAGATCTTAGTTAACAATATGGCAACCAGGGCAAAAGGTGGCGGAGTTGCAATTTATGTTCGAAACGGTATTCCGTGCAAGGTAAAATTATTAACAGAAATTGGCAGTCAAATAGAATATTTATTTCTTGATATTTCATCCACCAATAAGAAGAAGGTTTTATTAGGTAGTATCTATAGACCGAATTCTAATATAAACTTTGATCCCTTTATTTCTATTCTTGAGGAAATTTCTATTCAATATGATGACATTATTATTATTGGTGACTTTAATAATAATCTCTTACTTGATAATGCGCTATCTGATTCAATGTTGTCTCTCCATCTTAATCCTGTGAATGTGTCCTTGCCAACTCACTTCCATTCTTCTTCCAGTAGTCTAATCGATCTAGTATTTGTTAATGATATGACTAAGGTACTGTTATATGATCAAATTTCAGCCTCTTGCTTTTCCAATCATGATCTTCTCTTCTTAACTTATAATCTGTCTACGAGTCATGAGGACAGGTATACTACATACCGTGATTTTAAAAGTATCGATTTTACAGTTTTGAACAGAAGTGTTGAAGATATCTGTTGGGATCAAATCTACTCACTGGGTAATGTAAACGACCAGGTGGCACTAATTCAGGAAAATGTGCGTCTGCTATATGACAGCTGTGTTCCTATCAAAACAAAACTTGTTAAAGCCAAACACCAACCGTGGTTTAATGCTGAAATTAAAGCATTAATTGATAAGCGCGACATTGCCTATCGGCGATGGAAGAGGTTCAGAACGGATGATCTGAAAGCCGTTCATAAAGCCGCTCGTAGTGAGGTTACCAAACACATTAAAATTGCAAAAACATTGTTTTACGGCAGGAAGTTCGCTTCCGCATTAGATAATAGAGCTAAATGGAAGGTAATCCGCGATATTGGTATTGGACATAAATGCCATAATACTTCTCCTGATGTCGATGTAAACGGTCTGAATGACAAATTTGTTAATATTAATGTTCCTACACCTGACAGTAACCTATATGATGACCTTTGTTTTGTTCCGCTAGAAAACCCCTTTAGTTTTCGTTGTGTTAGTCAGCTCGAGGTTTTGGAATGCTTATCTTCTGTGAAATCGAATGCGATTGGTTCCGATGACTTAGATCCTCTGTTTTTAAAAGCTTTGTCACCTAGACTTTTACCGTATTTTACTCATGTATTCAATTCAGTCTTAACTATGTCCTCTTTCCCTGATGAATGGAAACGGTCAAAAATCATCCCAATTCCTAAATCTAACAATGAATTCAGGCCAATTGCCATTCTTCCGTTCCTGTCCAAAGTTATGGAAAACCTCATAGCTAGACAAATGAACGATTATCTCACGAGTAATAATTTTTTATCTGATAAACAGTCGGGATTTATGAAAGCTAGGAGCTGCACTACTGCTTTAGTCAAAGTAGTTGATGACCTTAGGTTGAAGCTGGATGAAAATTACATAGCGTTTTTGATTCTTTTGGATCACACTAAGGCTTTTGATACAGTTGATCACAGAATATTATTGAGAAAGCTACAGACCCTCTTTCATTTTTCTAATTCAGCTTGCAGCCTTATACGTTCCTATCTCATTAACAGATCTCAACGAGTTTACCTAAACGGCAACATCTCGAATTCGGTACACGTTGGAAGAGGTATTCCTCAGGGATCAATTTTAGGGCCCCTTTTGTTCTGTATATACATTAACGACCTACCTGATGTTTTGGATAATTGTAGCGTACATATGTACGCTGATGACGTTCAGCTCTATAGGAGCGCTTGTATTGATAATATCCGACTATGTGTAGATATGATTAACGATGATTTACGGAAAATTGACAACTGGGCTAGTGCTAATGGACTTTGTATTAATCCCTCTAAATCGAAATGTTTATTGCTCTCCAGGTCTAAGAAAGCGTTTGATGTGCCGGAAATTATTATCAGGGGGAATAAAATTGATTTTGTTGAATCGGCATCTAATCTGGGTGTTATCTTTAATGGTCGGCTAACGTGGTCTAGCCACATTAATGTCATCGTTGGTAAAGTTTATGGTATGCTTAGGAACTTATGGGCTGTTATAGATTCGACTCCTTTTGCTATACGCCTGCAACTGGCAAAAACGTTTTTGATTCCTGTTCTTTTATATGGATCGGAAATTTTCGCAAACTGTGATGCGGATGATAGGCGGAAACTCAACTTGGCTTATAATAACATAGCCAGATATGTATTTATTAAGGGACGTCGGGACCATATATCACAATTTTCTTACCAGATATGTGGTATTCATTTTGATAATCTATTGAATATTAAGTGCCTAATTCTCCTCCATAAGATTATTACTTTGGAACAGCCAGTATACTTATTTAGCAGGATTAGATTTGCTAGATCCAACCGCGGTAGGAAAATTATCCAATTAAGGCATAGGACTCTTTTGTCGAAACGACAGTTCTTTATACACACCATCAGTCTTTGGAATGCACTACCTAATTATATTCAGAACATAGGCAATGCAACTAAGTTCAAAAAGGAGTTATACAATCTGTTTAAGTAGTTTGTAATATATTTTGATTGTTTTATACATTTTTACTCTTCATTTTTATTAGTGATTAATTATTTTCATTTTTCTAATTTATTATTTAAGTTTCATTGTATCTCATTATATGAATATATTTCCTTGTTTGTATTTTTCTTTATATTTGTATCTTTCCTAATTTAGTTTTTTACAAATACTCATTTTCTTATCCTAATTTTTTTGTATCGATTGCTATTTCCTGAGGTTAAAACATGTTCTTATTCTTATTCATTTTTATTTATACTGTACTTCAAACAATTCATTACTCATACAATGAGCAATTTGTTATTACTTTTTCCTATTTGATGTCCTCCCATAGCACTTTCATTTATAAGATTATTATCTTGTTGTGCTATGATTAATAAATAAAATAAAAAAATAAAAATAAAATAAAAATAAAATTTTTCTTTTAAATAATAAAATTTAATTTTTAAGATTTAATTTGATTTTCATTCACTTGGTATTTTGTTTTGTTTGTTTTTATTACTTTAAAAAAAAAGTTCTTCTTCGTTTGTTTGAGTTCAAATAATATTTTGCATACAACATTGATTTATTGTGTTTGTCTTTTTTTTAAATGTATGTAACGCGATTTCCAAATGGCAGGATCGCCATGTAATGATTGAAAGCACGTCTGTCTATTTTAAACTTCTCTTTATTTCTCATTTCTTCTTTTCAACAAATCTTACCATCTAGCTTATAATATTTACAGTGTTGCCTATGTTGTATAATAAGTAGTATATTAGAGTAGTGTAATAAGTAGTATAATTATAGCTTAATAAGTAGTATAATTATAGCTTAATAAGTAGTATAATTAGAATAATGTAATATAGTAATATAATTAATAGTATAATTATTAAAGTAAAATTTTAAGTATTATAAATAGTGGGGATGGCACTACAACATATACCATATACCAGACATACCAGTGTCATGCCTTTCATAAGGCATAAAGATTTGATAGCACTGAACAGCACCATAAAAACATTCGTAAAAACATACAGTGGACAGCAAAAGTCTTAGTACGGCAATATATTTTAACAAAAAAAAGTCTCCACAGGCTTAATACTCTTGCACAAAGTCCCTATATAACTTCAAGAGAGTATTTAGGAGATTATTTGAAAGAAGGGTTACGTAACCGCTAAACCTCAAACAAGAGTCAATCGAACAACTTGCTCATGGTGCTACCAGAAAACACTAAACAAAATTTGTACATTCAATTCCAAATGGATTAAATGGAGTGTTTGAACTTAAAGGATATTCTACTAAATATAACGGATAACATTTTCATATATTAGGCCTTTGAGATTTAAATTTCTACTTGGGGGTACCTATGGAGTCATCTGAAACTTTTCCTTATTTTTTTCTCTTTTTTATGAAAAATATTGAAAAATTTTTTGTTTTATAATAAAACAGAAATAAATTAATGAAATAAATATAAAAACTTTAATTTTTTATACAAACTGTTGGTTAAAATTCATGAAATTGTCAAAATATATTGGAGTACTAAGACTTTTACTGTCCACTGTATATCAGTTTATGCATCACTACAAGTGTTGAGTCAATATTTGCCTGTTTCAAAGTGCATGGTTACAATGTGAATGCTACGTGAACATGTTCTTGTTTACCAACTTTTTTTCCATTGACTAAACCACTTATGTAGCTGGAAAGTTGATTATTTATACTTGGTTTACGTAACGTAAACCCATAGTAGACATTGTATTAAACAGGATTCGGCGGAACAAGTCAAGATCGTCAGAAGGCGTGTGTGGCATCCAGCATTTGTGTGAAACGGTTCGGAACTCCTTTTCTTCTTCTTTCCGTAAGGCAGGCAGTATGTCTTCTGATGGTATCGAAAGCTTTCTTCTATTAATTATTAATATCACAGCCCCTGAAGAATGGGAGTAAACATTACAATTAAACTATTACTTCATGTAAGTAGAAATTTCCTCTTACATATATAAATATGCTTTTCTCTAACATCCTATAGGATTTTTTTCTCCAATTATTTTCCATAATCATTTTCTCCTATTGAGTATCCAGTGTTAGAGGAACCATTGATACAGTTTGCCGTTGATTTGGCAAAGTTGAAATTTAAACAAAGTCTTTGTGAAATTTGAAAGTTTCCAATAATATTATCGTGAATGATTGTTGGTAATTTATTAGTGATTAATTATTTTCATTTTTCTAATTTATTATTTAAGTTTCATTGTATCTCATTATATGAATATATTTCCTTGTTTGTATTTTTCTTTATATTTGTATCTTTCCTAATTTAGTTTTTTACAAATACTCATTTTCTTATCCTAATTTTTTTGTATCGATTGCTATTTCCTGAGGTTAAAACATGTTCTTATTCTTATTCATTTTTATTTATACTGTACTTCAAACAATTCATTACTCATACAATGAGCAATTTGTTATTACTTTTTCCTATTTGATGTCCTCCCATAGCACTTTCATTTATAAGATTATTATCTTGTTGTGCTATGATTAATAAATAAAATAAAAAAATAAAAATAAAATAAAAATAAAATTTTTCTTTTAAATAATAAAATTTAATTTTTAAGATTTAATTTGATTTTCATTCACTTGGTATTTTGTTTTGTTTGTTTTTATTACTTTAAAAAAAAAGTTCTTCTTCGTTTGTTTGAGTTCAAATAATATTTTGCATACAACATTGATTTATTGTGTTTGTCTTTTTTTTAAATGTATGTAACGCGATTTCCAAATGGCAGGATCGCCATGTAATGATTGAAAGCAAGTCTGTCTATTTTAAACTTCTCTTTATTTCTCATTTCTTCTTTTCAACAAATCTTACCATCTATCTTATAATATTTACAGTGTTGCCTATGTTGTATAATAAGTAGTATATTAGAGTAGTGTAATAAGTAGTATAATTATAGCTTAATAAGTAGTATAATTATAGCTTAATAAGTAGTATAATTAGAATAATGTAATATAGTAATATAATTAATAGTATAATTATTAAAGTAAAATTTTAAGTATTATAAATAGTGGGGATGGCACTACAACATATACCATATACCAGACATACCAGTGTCATGCCTTTCATAAGGCATAAAGATTTGATAGCACTGAACAGCACCATAAAAACATTCGTAAAAACATACAGTGGACAGCAAAAGTCTTAGTACGGCAATATATTTTAACAAAAAAAAGTCTCCACAGGCTTAATACTCTTGCACAAAGTCCCTATATAACTTCAAGAGAGTATTTAGGAGATTATTTGAAAGAAGGGTTACGTAACCGCTAAACCTCAAACAAGAGTCAATCGAACAACTTGCTCATGGTGCTACCAGAAAACACTAAACAAAATTTGTACATTCAATTCCAAATGGATTAAATGGAGTGTTTGAACTTAAAGGATATTCTACTAAATATAACGGATAACATTTTCATATATTAGGCCTTTGAGATTTAAATTTCTACTTGGGGGTACCTATGGAGTCATCTGAAACTTTTCCTTATTTTTTTCTCTTTTTTATGAAAAATATTGAAAAATTTTTTGTTTTATAATAAAACAGAAATAAATTAATGAAATAAATATAAAAACTTTAATTTTTTATACAAACTGTTGGTTAAAATTCATGAAATTGTCAAAATATATTGGAGTACTAAGACTTTTACTGTCCACTGTATATCAGTTTATGCATCACTGCAAGTGTTGAGTCAATATTTGCCTGTTTCAAAGTGCATGGTTACAATGTGAATGCTACGTGAACATGTTCTTGTTTACCAACTTTTTTTCCATTGACTAAACCACTTATGTAGCTGGAAAGTTGATTATTTATACTTGGTTTACGTAACGTAAACCCATAGTAGACATTGTATTAAACAGGATTCGGCGGAACAAGTCAAGATCGTCAGAAGGCGTGTGTGGCATCCAGCATTTGTGTGAAACGGTTCGGAACTCCTTTTCTTCTTCTTTCCGTAAGGCAGGCAGTATGTCTTCTGATGGTATCGAAAGCTTTCTTCTATTAATTATTAATATCACAGCCCCTGAAGAATGGGAGTAAACATTACAATTAAACTATTACTTCATGTAAGTAGAAATTTCCTCTTACATATATAAATATGCTTTTCTCTAACATCCTGTAGGATTTTTTTCTCCAATTATTTTCCATAATCATTTTCTCCTATTGAGTATCCAGTGTTAGAGGAACCATTGATACAGTTTGCCGTTGATTTGGCAAAGTTGAAATTTAAACAAAGTCTTTGTGAAATTTGAAAGTTTCCAATAATATTATCGTGAATGATTGTTGGTAATTGACACTATGGGAGATTTAGATATATAATCATTCCTATCAGAAATAATTTAAAATTTTTTAATTGTGGAAGAAATAGTAAAAATAGAACAAAATTTCAATATCTTTTTCATTTCTATTTATTAAAATAATCAAAGTGTGCGTTTCTATTTAACCATTGTTTTTGAAGCAAAAAAAATATTTTCTCGTGCGCTCCAAGACTTGAGGATAGAGATTTGATGACAAAGTACGTAAAAACAGATTATAAGTGACACAAAAAAAAATTTTTGTTTAAAATCGACTCCGAACGACAGATTCTTGAGAAATTTGCATGTCAATTGCGCTGAAGAAATGTTTTTCATATTTCGTTATGTTGGAGATGTATGGCCTGGGGTTTGGGCCGTGATCTCACGTTTAATAAGCCAACACACTACCTACTAGACTACGACGACTTCAAAAAAGCACATACTCCATTCAAATCCTCTGGCTCGTACCATCTTGAACTAACGCATTTGTATAAAAAAATGGGGCACAGCAGCTCTCATTTCCATTCTTGAAACACAATATATTGTTATGAAAATGGAAACGGTGTAATATCGTTTAACATTAAAATGAGCAAAAGTTTCTCAAACAAATACAACGAATTTGTTACAAGTAAACCAACAACATCAGTATTAAAGAAAAGGGCATACACAAATAAAAAAGAAAGCAACAACAAACAACGTAAGCAAAATACACAGACAACAATGAAGTAGCGATAGAGTTTTCGAGAATGCGAAGACAAGAACATTCTATTTCAAGAACATTCATCAGACTGATTACGTGAGCATATAAAAAGGCAAGACAAAGCAGGCAACGAGTAGTAGGAAAAGTTTTGTGTGAAGACGGTTTGAAGATCGTCCTTGTAAAGATCTACCGAACATTTGTTAGTGTCTATGCGAGGAGAAGTGTAAAGAAGAATAACGAATAAAGCAAATTATTGTTGTATTCATCGTGCGAACAATAAAGAGTTTAATTGAAACTAAACACAGATTTGTATTTATTTTGTTTGCAATCAACGAACTCATATTTTAAACGTTTTTAAAAAGGTAAAAACATAACAATATCCCCTAGTAACGTGAAAAGATGAATTTAGTACTGAAGCTGACTGGGCCTAAACGAATTTCTTTAGAATAATTAATCGTTTTAAATTGGAAAATTTGATAATAAATAACAAACCAAAAATGTTTATGCTGAGCTACCTGCTATTTGTGTCTTTTATTGTATGGTCCTTGAAAGCATTTTAAGGTTTTCCATTCCCAGCATTTTTTAATATGCATCCCTTAATATCAAACACAATTGTTGCAATTTGTTTGTGATACATTATCAGTAACAACAGATATTATTTCAACCTGCCTTACTTATTTTCTTGTTTATTGTGTTTTATGTACATAATCGATTTGAAAATGCACTCTTAAGGAAATTTAATATTTTTATATCCTTCAAACAATGATGTAATAAAACTTATTTCCGGTGTTAAGGTCATGTTATTGCAAATGACTTGCAGACAATTGGACTTAAAATCGAAAAATAATTCCTAAAACAAAATTTCTGTCCATTTATAAACAAGTTGTATGGAAAAGATTTCTATACGTTTTTTTACTTTTTTTTTGTTATTCAATTTTCAATAAAAAGAAATAAAAAATGTATGTATGTTATATTTGTTGAAATTCAAGAATAAACCCTATTAACCCTATTCTTCCTCACGCGAGGCTGTGAGGGTTATATTGATGTTCAAATTGATGAACAAAGGAAATGTCTAACACATCACAATCAAAAACGAAACAAAGAAAACAAAGTTAAGAGCATCAACTGCTACTAGATTTTGGACAATATTAAAAAGTATTTTATATAAAAAAGGTTTTAAAACATTTTTCAGAAGAAACCCATAATTTCTGTTAACGAGCTTCAAAACGCTCATGTCAGTAAATAAGAATTTTAATCACGCGTGCCACGCAGGTCAACCCACAATGGATATTCTGCACAAGAAAGTAAAGCATAGGGTTATTTTATATGCAAGGGACATAAATTGGAATTGTGTTGAGTTTTCTTCTCTTTCTCTTTCTTTTCGTAGGTGTGTAAGAAGAATTGAAAAACAACAGCGGTTCCTAAAGCCAACAGCCTGGCTTAGGCGCCTGTGTCATGAAAAGTACAACACTATAGATGCGTTGCAGTCAGTAAAGTTAATTAGTTAGGTAGCCTGCTTTATCTATTTGTGTAATGATTCACTTTAATAATTTTGAAAATTTGTACAGATTGCTTCATTAAAACAATTTCATTCATTAATTATTTTTTTGTTTTTCGAAGCCGGCATTTTGGTTTTCTGTTTTTTCTTTTCCATTTTCCAACTTTAAAAACAGTTAAAACTTAAAAATACACCATCATAACGATGATAATAATGACATCAACACTATCTCATTTAAAACGAATATAAATAATAAAGTCACGAACAACAATGTTGTTACGAAAATAGAAACGGTGTACCATCGTTTAACATTAAAACGATAAACAAAAGCTACACAAACAAACACAACGAACTTGCTTGCATATACCAACAACATCAGTATGAAAGAAAAGGAGGCATACAAGTAAGAAAAAAAGCAACAACAAGCAACGTGAACAAAATACATAAACAACAATGAAGTAGTGATAGAGCTCTCGAGAAGGCGAACACACGAACATTCCATTTCGAAGTCGCCGTAGTCTAGTAGGTAGTGTGTTGGCTTATTAGACTAAAAGCCAGGTTTCAAACCTCAGGCCAGACATCAAAACCAAATACAAAAAGTGTTTCTTCGGCGACTTCCTCTCAGCAGATTTCTGGCCAAAGAGAGTAAATAAAATTGCCATGAAAAAGTTTCTCAAAAATCTGTCGTTCGGAGTCGACTTTAAACTGTAGGTCCCACCACTCGTGTATAAAATTAACACACACAACATAAGTGGTGCGAGAAACTAGGATGTTGTACAATGGGTCAGTTCGATCTCCGGGTACTGTACTTGTCTTAATTGACAAGTACACGTCCTCTAACCTAACATAACCTAACTTTGATCGTAATCCTGACTGAAGGGTTGTAATGACCAATTATGTATGTATGTGAATAAAAAGGCAAGACAAAGCAAGCAACGAGTAGTAAGAATTCAGTCAGTCTTGTGTGAAGACGCATGAGTGTGAAAAAAACAGCCCTGGTTTAAAGATCGCCGTTGAAAAGATCTGCGTTATAAGCAAAGAAGAATAGCGAATAAACAAATTGTTGTTGTATCGTCAATTTGTTAACGGTGGAACACAGAAGTAGTGCGAACAATAAAGAGTTTAATTGAAACTAAACACAAATTTATTTTTATTTTGTTTACAATCAACGAACTCATATGCTAAACGTTTTTAAAAAAGTAAAAACGTAACAATATGATGAAACATATTGTCATTTTCTAAACACACAACAGACAGCTGAATTTTATTTTAAAGTGAGATTTCAGCAGATTGCTGGCAAAAGCTTCAACTATAAATAAAATTGCCCTGAAATGTTTCTCAAAAATCTGTCGTTCTGAGTCGACTTTAAACTATAGGTCCCACCACTCTTGTATAAAATTAACACACTCAACCTGAGTGGCTTGAGAAGCTAAATCGTAATTCCGACTAAAGTGGTTGTAACGACCAATTAAGTATGGGTTTGACAGATGTGGATTCCACAAACTGGCTGTCAAATTTCGTAAGTCTCTGTTGTTGAAAAACCCTATGTATAGAAAATTATTTTTCAAGAAAGAAAAACGAACGAAAATTAAAGTCACCCAAATCCGACTATTGTTTAGCAGAACTTACTCAGAACTGTACGAACTCTTGGTATACTTTTTTCGGAATTTTAAGTTGCTGTTTCAAAGCCATAATTTTATTTCCTTAATTAGCGGTCTCTGAATGTAAGAAATATCTTTAAATTTAAATTTAAAATAAAAAAAATTTTTTTTTTATTCTTTTTACAACTAAATTGAAAGCGTAATAATTAAAAGAAGAATTGTTCTTGAAGGACATCGTTATTGTTTTATTTCGAATTAATTTTTAAATATGTAAAGCGAAATGATATTTTACCAAATAAAAAAGAAATAAGAAAATAAACAAAAAATAAATAAAAGCCAACAACAACAACGGAAGAGGTATAGGTAGAGGTAGAGGTATATATTGTATAAGAGAATATTTTCAACAGTTTATGGTATAAGAGTAAAGTTTTCCTTACATACATACATACGTGCGTTCTATCTTACGTACATGTAGCTTGATGGCGAGCTTTCAAGTTCAAGTATTACGAAAAAAAGGCGACAATGTGTCTACGAACGGTTGTAATTCGTATGAATAAGTCGATGCGTTTACTGTTAGTATAAGAGCTTAACGTAATTCGTACACAGGAAAAGGTAAGCTATTACATAATATACCTGCACTATATCAGTTTGGTTTAAAATTTTAAAGAGTGCGGACGTGTAAAAATAAATCCTGAACTACGGATATAAAATAATTTCGTAACAATTTCTTAACTGTAAATGTGAATTTTTGTTTCAAGTGAGGAAACTAATAAAAGTAAAAAAAAAATCAAAAATTTTAATATCAATTGAAATAAATTTTAATAAAAATTAAATTGTTTCTGTAAGCTTTATAATTTTACAATATCTAATTGTTTGTTCAAATACGAGACTGGTTTTAAAAACAAATTAAAAATACTTTCTGAATATACAGTCACTCGAACAACTGTCACAGTGTTTCGCTAGTGTTAACAAATATAAGTACAACATTAAAACTATCACGACAACTATTTTGGAATCTTTGGAATTTTCATTTAAAAGTATATTTCAACATATTTGTTGTGATATGTACAGCGATATGCAAATAAGCAAACATGAGTAACTAGCCATTGGGACTATTTTCTTAAATTCAGGCACTTGTGAAACCTGCACCCAAATAATAGATTAATAAAGAAATTATGAAAGATTTCGAAAGTTCATTTTTATTTTATTTTTTATTGCTTTATTTTTTAATTAATTTGTAATGCTTTATTAATTAAAATATGGTCCAACCGTTGGCGGAGGAAGCAGAAATTTTTTCTCTCTCAGTTTATTTAATTGAATTGAAAGTGAACTAACAATTATTATATCAAATCTTTAAAAATTTCATAGAATCTTAAGTCAATTTGACATTATTTGATGGAATGAGGTCCAAAGTGTCTCTTCTCCTTAGTCGGATATAGTCGGCAACATTCAAAATAGCACGAACTAGTGGATTCGGGTGATCCCTTAGCTTCTCTAGATACTTTTCAGCATTTTTCGCCATTTCCTCTCTAACCGTGGGTACGTTTAGGTCTTTGTGTATGTTCGAATTTTTTATGTACCAATGTGGGCGTTCGGTAGCAGTCGCAGAATTTTATTTTGGCGCCTTTGTATTCTATTAAGGGTTTTTACTCTTCTACAAAGAAAATTACTGACCAACCCTGTTATAATGTAATTTTACCACTTATTAAGGAAATGAATGAGGAAATGATTGTAAATATGAAAAATGAGTTGCCAGAACGCTAATTTTTCGACTTAATATTTTGAGCGATTTTTTTATAACCAAAAAAATTTTTAACACTGTTCTAACAGTGATTGCAATTTTTTTTATATTACTGACCATGTAGTCCTTAAGGTTACTCCACAAAACAATGAAATAATTAACTTCAAAATTGGATAACGATACCAGGCGACGTTTTTTAAATTTCATCTGGTAGCTCTCTAAATAAACAAAAGTCATTTGCTTTACAGGGTATTATTAACACTCTCGATTTATACAGGGCATAAAATGCAATGCTCTCCACCCTTGGCAATTGAGAATTATTTAGAATAAAACATACTACCCTTTTAGAGGGCGAAACATTTTTAAGAAATAAACACAAAATTTCATTTTTTTAAATAAAATGCACATTTTTTTGTAGAAAAGAAAACACCATTAATGTTTGAAGATGAGGCAGTACCCCATAGCTGTAATCCGTAGCACCAGATTAGTTTTAATATTGCTTTATATAGAAGAAGCTTGCAGTCCAAGCTAAGGACCGAGTTTCTATTAATTGGCCAACTTAACTGTATCACCTTTAATTTAATCTGTGCTAACTTAGCACGTGTGCGATTCTTCCATGTTAGTCGCCGGTCAAGATGTAAGCCCAAACATTTAACCCTCCTACTCTGAGGTATTATTTGGTTATTTATTTCAAAAGGTGGGCATAATTCCCTACGTAATGTGAATGTTACGTGAGTGCATTTTTGTACGTTGACCTTTATTCTCCATTGCTTTAATCAAGCTTCCAGCGGCACCATATGGTCTTGCAGAAATAAAAATTATTTAATCGTTTTCTAATATGACAATAAATCTAACCGAGAAACAAAAAAAAAAAAATAATTAAAAAGTTCCTGATCGGCCTCCACAATAATCCGATCATAATTCCATCGAACACCTTTTGGGAATTCCCAAGAGAGTGCTGCCTGTACTCTTAGAAATTAAAAACAGTTGTGGACCCTGGTGCAAAGAATTCGAAATGCCAATAACTCAAAAACTATGGAAATTAAATGGAAAGTAAGCTTCGACTCGTAGAATTTGTAAGGTAGGTGCATAAATGTATAATTGTCCCTTACAAATCTTCAGTCAGGATTACGAACCAGCTTCTCGCGCAATTTATTTGTTAATTTTATATATGAGTGGAGGGAAAAACAATTTTAAGTCAACTCAGAACGACAGATTTTTGAGAAACTTCTCATTTGAGCAATCTGACAATAGATATCGTTTTCTATTAACCCATTAGAGGTAAAACCGGCTTTAAGTTTTTGATTTCAGATTTATTTATTAATAAAAACAAGCATAAGAAAAACACAAAATGAAGGAAAAATTATAAATTTTTTTTGGAAACAAGTTTTAGGGTTGTACTCAAATGAGTACACCGACTTTTTAAGTATGAAATTTTTCGAAACATTCTTCTTCGACACAAAGTGTTTTACAGCATTTCTTGCACTGCCAAAGTACTCGGGCATGGCAAACTACGCACAACAACTCCATCTTGAGGTAAACCTTCAACACTTGACCCAGACTGCCGTTACTTGTTTTGTCCGTAAATAATTACGCGCAATGTTTCGGTGAAACAAAAGTTGATCCATGGGACTCTCGCTGCTCATTACATGTAGCCTCCAAGAGTTAAAAATTGTCATATCAAGCATGTATGTAAATAATATCCACCACCACTTGTTACTATGAACAGCAATCCTATATATATATATACATATATATATATATATGTAGGAATATCCTCTTGACGAATGAAACAATTTGTTGATGCAAAATTTGGTTAAATTCCGATATTTATTTTTTTAAAATTATTAATTATGATTATAAGTCTTTTAGAATTAATTTAAGGATAATTGCAACTCGAGCTCACTCACAAAATTGTTTTCTTCCGACGGAACTATTTAAATGTCTTGTCTCTACTCAACTCTACCACTGACTGACTGCTTGTTTTCAGCGCTCTCCCTTTTGTCAAATATATTTAGTCTGTATCTTTTAGCATGTCCGTTATTACATAATGAAGGGTATGTGCGACTGAGGTTGGCACCCTACATATATATATATATATATCGCCAACCCCACCAATACTTTTATTGTAGTTTTTATCAAATAACTTTTCAAATTTTTGCACAGGGTTAAGATTCTTTAGTCTTTAGAGAAGCTGGGCTTGTGGTGGATGACATTTGTGCCAGATAGGTTTTCTTTGGGTTGCGAAAGTTAGCCGAGTACGCTTTGGTTCATGGTTCATCATCGCTGTCGTCAATGACATCGTTGTCGACATTTTTGCGCTTTACAAAAATATCAATTGTTCCAGGAATATCTTGCGGTAGGGCTGACGATGTCGTATCATCCTCAACACCTTCCTCTTCGTCAGTTAGATCACTCGGATTAGGTGGTATGATTTCCATATCAATTTCTTCATCTTCGCTATCAGCTAAAATGCTATCAACGGCCTCTTGGAGCCCTTTGAAACTCTGCTGGTCCTTAAAACGTATACCACTCATATTTTTAATCTAACAAAAAATAAAATATTCTTACTAATGGATGCTGTCATTGTATTCAAACGAGTACAGCCAACTTTATACTTTTCTATTTTATTTATTTTTTTATTTTTAAGTATTCTTTGAAGCCTGTATGTTTCGTTGTTATTATTTTTATAAAAATAATGCAAGATTACTAAACAAATTTTAGTATTGTTTCAAATATTTTCAAAATAGTATACTAAATCACACACTTTATTCGCGTCACAATACAGACTGATAGTTCTGCATAAGCAACAAGTTCTTTTTCAGCAGCTCTTAATGTTGTTGTTGCAAAACTAAATAACAGTACAACGATTGTTTTTTCTCTAGTTTTGCTTGGATACGCGTAAAAATACAACTGTACTCAATTGAGTACGGTGACTTCTAATGTTACCACTACCTAAACACTAAGACAGTTTGAGTGACTGAATGTTTGTGTAAGTACTACAGTTACTACCCTTCATGAGGTATGTCCATCATTTACAACATAAAACAGGCTCTATTTATCTGCTAAGGTCTTATATAAGTCTATTTCTCACAGTTCATTAGTGGAGTTAGGGCCTTAATAAACAAATTATAATTAAGTTTCTTAATCTAGAAATTTGATTTGACACCAGGAACATCTTCTTTTTTCGCTTTATTTCGACTTGCCGACTCCACGTGTTTTCTTATCTCCCTAACCTACGACTTCCTTGGGGATTCCAGTATAGCACTGTTCTCGTAATGTCATCTTGGGGTTTGCACAACATATGCCCGATCCATCTCCCATTACGGCGCTGGTTTTCTATATGGACTAGTGCTTCCTTAGCGAAAACCTACAGTTTATATAACCATAATTTTACGTGAGAACCGATTAAGAGAAGCCTGTAGTGTTTGTAACACACAAGCTGTTATATACCACGTTTTACATTCATATGAAACAACTGACTTAACATTAATAATAATTGTTTATTACAATCCTTCAGTCGGTATTACGACTTAGCTTCTCACAAAACTTATTTTGTGTATTTTAATTTTATACATGAGTGGCGGGACCTACAGTTTAAAGTCGACTCAGAACGACAGATTTTTTGAGAAACTTTTCATGGCAATTTTATTTGCTCTCAGAATTTTTTGCCAGATATCTGCTGAGAAGAAGTCACCGAATTAATATTTTTTCATAATTCATGTTGTTCGAGATGTGGCCTTGCGGTCTAATAAGCCAACACACTACCTACTAGACTACGGCGACTTCTAACGACTTAACATTAGCGTCGAATATTTTTAACTTTGTCTGTCTGGACAGAGGTCAGCAATGAGTATTCAAAAAGAATAATAGATTCGAATCATACTCATAAATTCTGATGCTTATATGCATTCATACTTATTTTAATATCATACTCATACTACTCATAATCAAAGTTTGAAGTACTCATCGTACTCATACTTAACAATACGCATAATGTTGTTGATTTCTACTCTACTTTACTCAACATTTACACGAATCACAAAGTAAGTATGATTCGCTTACGAACACTACAATACTCACTAGAAGGGTGGGTGTTTGCTGTGCTTGATGTCTTTGTCTTTTTCCTTCTTCTTTTTTTGTAAATACAACAACAACTAAGACTGTAAATTTTGATAAATGATTCGAATCACTGGAATCATTTATGAGTATTATAAGTATTTTTCTAAATTTATGAATCTGAATGAGTAGACGTATGAATCGAAGATATTTCGAATGTTATGAGTTTGATGTCAACGTTGTATTCATACTCATTGCAACCTGTACTTATAAATCAATGCTGTAGTGAGTACGCATTAATCAGAGTAGTTAAATTTCAATACTGTTGACTCACTCATACTCAAAATTTCATGAGTACTTCTGAGTAGCGAAAAAACGGTTCATTGCTGATCTCTGCTAAATGCTTATCCAGCATACCAAATGAAGCATGTCACTTATATATGTAAAGATTAAATATATTATATTTGTCGATATAAATTTATTTATAGATTTAAATTTGAAATTGAAAAATTATATTTAAAAGAATTTTTATTTTTAATTTTTTATTTAAACACAAAATTGATCTGTTTGGCTCGGCTGCCAAATATATAATAATTTAATCGTCTTTTTTTATATTGAAAACTATTCTTTTTTCCCAAATCGATCAAGTATTTGAGTTTTATCATGTTTATGTTTTTCAGTCCGCTTACTATATTTATTTTAGTTCAGTTTTTCTTTAACCCTACGGGATCGCCTTAATCCTTTCGAGTGCGATCCCACATACATATATTCTGTTTCTGCCAAGATAACAAAATTCATCGACATCTTCAAATGATGTGCCGGCAAATGATGGCAGAGCTTGTTTTAATTATTTTGAATTTATTTTAATGAAATATTTGATTAATTCTCACAGAAAGGAACCAATAGCCTCTGAATCTGAAATTTTGGATGACCAAATGATTTCAGCTTTTCTTCCCTGTAATATCGTTTGCAATAAATTTATAACCTTCTGGGTTGTATTCTGCGTTGCCAGTAATTTTCTGGCAAAATATTTGCTTTGCTCTCTTAAAAAAAAAATACATGTAGCAAACAATTTTGGAGCCTTATATGTTTATCAAGTGTAGGTCTCATCATCCTCAGTAAGTTTAATAGCATATTGTTATGCATGTATGTATGTAGGTATGCGTGCTTGTGCAGTTTAATAAATATTTAAATAACATTTAAAAAGGTGCTGATTGTAATGTATAGGCGTATGAGTAATATTAAATACTAATGTTGCTCATGCCAGTCATTCCAACAGTAAAGGTTGTGCCGGGATATTAGACATTCTAAAAGCGATTTATGTTGGGGGTGTGGTTTGAATGTTAATTGGCAGCAATTTAAAGTTAACCAAGCTAATTTTGAAATTTAATTATTTTCTCATGAAATAATATTAAAATATGAATTTAACATCTATGTAGAATGGGCATTTATTATGTTGTCACAATGAAAATGGTTCATTTAAGTTTTTATACGTTTAAAGAATCATAAGAAAAATAAAAACCTTTTCACATTTAGTTGGATAGATACAGGTTCAGCAAGCTGTTTTGCATATTTGAGTCTTAATTAATTTCTTATCTACAAGGGAAAAATTGGAGTTGGCTCATTACTGTCCCAAAACAGCAATGAGCTTTATTTATATTGTTTCCAAAAGGATTCTTACAAACGTTCTTGTTGCCATTAAAATTATTCTTCATTTGGTTTGCAATCATATCTCACAATTTTAGGATACTTAGTATGATTTTTCAAACTCTGTTTGATATTTTCTACTGTTATTTATTTATTTATTTATTTATTTATTATAATTAACATAACACAACAAGATTTTAATCTTATAAGTTATAGTGCTATGCTTAGGATCAATAAGATATAAAACATAAAAAAATAATAAAAATTATGAAATATAAGAAATTAAGTAAAACTAACAAATTAATATAAAAAACAAATTAATTAAAATATTAAAATTAAGAAGAAATATAATTTAATTTATTTAATTATTTTAGGAAAACTAACAATACTACAGAAATAAAAAGAAAATAAAAAAGTTAAAAAATATAAAGAATTCTAATAATATAAAAAAGAAATATATACAAAAATCGGTATAAGAAAGTAAGGATAAATATTTAACCGATATAATAAACATGCGAAGAACGAAACAAACTTTTCATTAAGAGAACAGTTTAAATATCTCCTTTTTGAACGCGTTTGCATTGCCTAACTTTTGAATGTAATTTGGTAGGGAATTCTAAAGACTAGTGGTGTGTATAAAAAACTGTCGCTGTGACAGAAGATTCCTGTAACGTTGTTGAATAATCTTCATGCCCCGGCATGACCTAGCAAACTACTAAATATTCCGGCAGTCCCGGAATAGAATGAGGCATTTAATTTTCAGAAGATTATCAAATTTCATACTAAATATCTGATACGCTAAATGAGAAATATGATCCCGTCGACCTTTAAGAAATACGTATCTTGCTATATTGTTGTATGCCAAGTTTAGTTTCCGGTTGTCATTACTATCGCAGTCTGCAAAAATTTCGCGCCCATACAATAGCACAGGAATCAAATAAGTTTTAGCAAGTTGCATACGAATTGCAAAAGGAGTTGAATCAATGACCGCCCATAAATTCCGTAGCATGCTGTATATTCTGCCAACAACGACACTTATATGGCCAGACCACGATAATCTGTCATTAAATACAATACCCAGATTTGTAGCAGACTTGACATAGTCAATTTTACTTCCCCTGATACTCAATCCAGGTATGGCAAACGGAACATTGGTCTTCGAAAGCATTAAACATTTGGACTTTGAGGAATTAATACACAGTCCATTTGCCGAAGCCCAACGGTCAATCCTATCCAAATCACGGTTAACAGAATGTAAACCAGAATCAATATTCTCCTTACGAGTACTGGCATAAATCTGCACATCATCAGCATACATATGAACGCGGCAGTCAACCAAAACATCCGGTAGATCATTAATATACATACAGAACAACAGTGGCCCCAGTATTGATCCCTGGGGAACACCTCTACAAATATTAAGCGAATCAGAAATATTCCCATTTAAATGAACCCTCTGACATCTGTCCAACAAATAAGAAAAAATTAGACTATCGGCAGAATTAGAAAAGTTAAACAGCTTCCTGACCTTATTCAATAAAATTTTATGATTGACTGTATCGAAAGCCTTTGTGTGATCGAGAAGAACTAAAAACGCTACATTATTTACATCTAGCTCCAACCTGAGATCCTCAACTACATTTAATAGAGCGGTAGTACAACTCCTACCTTTCATGAAACCTGACTGACTGATTGTTATTGTTATTCGTGCTTTACTAACAATTTTTACAATTTCCCTTTGTCTTTACCTATTTTTATGGTGTTCAAGGCTTAGCTTTCTAATTTGAAATTAAAAACGTAAAGTAAACGAAGAAAGCTGTAAAAGTCGACAACAAAATATACACATCCTGCGGTACACAGACTTGCGCAAATAAAATCATAGGAATTTACAAGATCAGGAACAAAATAAAAATAAACAACAAGAAGGAATCGTGAAATTTTCAGATAAAAATGAAGGAGAATTTATATATACATACATACACATATATATACATAATTCGTCATTACAACCCTTTGATCAGGATTACGACCTAGTTTCTCACACCACTTATGTTGTGTGTGTTAATTTTATACATAAGTGGCGTAACATACAGTTTAAAGTCGACTACGAACGACAGGTTTTTGAGAAAGTCTTTGGCAGAAATCTGCTGAGAGAAAGTCGCCGAAGAGACATTTTTTCGTATTTCGTTTTGCTGTACTTGACTTTAAAAGGGATTAAAAATAACTTACTTACTTTAGTGGTCATTACATCCCATTGGTCATAATTACATCCTGGCTTCCACACACTCCTATATTGTGGATGTTAATTTTTATCCATGAGTGGCGATACATAAAGTTTTAAAGTTCAACTCTAAAATCCGGATTAAAAATAAGCAAAACAAGAAAAGACAACAACAACATATACACATCGTGCGGTACACAGAATTATACAAATAAATTCATAGGAATTTAAGGGATTAGGAACAAAACAAAGATCGAAAACAAAAAGCAACAATTCCTTAGGAAGATCGAAAAATATCCAGACATAAAATAAAGGAGTTTTTTGTTTGTTTGAGTTTGGTTTAAGACATAAAAACAATAACGCGTTAAAGCATTACCTCGCTAGCCTAACCAAACCTATTTAATAATCTAGTGATTGCTCCTTGCTATTACCGATTACTTTAATTGCTCTATCTAGGCAATATCACTCAGAATCTTTTTTCTATTTTATTTATTAGAACCCAATAGGCAAGAAACCAACCAAAAATATTTTAGAATGACCCAACATTTTTTTTTTTAAATGTGTCCTACAACTCGCACACTGTAATTGCCCATTCCATGATGCATCATTCTACCTACACAAAATATGATTTCATAAACCAGTAACAGATTTCATCTTACTACACCTTCTGCACATACGCTAAAAGTTTATTTAAAATGCCAATACCAACGCAAATGCTAAAAAAAATACTTTCGCGTAATATCATAGAACAGAATAGAGACTAAAACAATGAGAGTGAATGTGTAGTACATCATATAACTCATAGGACATTGCTGTCAATGAGTTACAGATACATATTGTTACGAAAACTCAAACGGTGTACCATCGTTTAACATTAAAACGATAAACAAAAGCTATACAAACAAATACAAGGAACTTGTTTGCATATACCAACAACATCAGTATGAAAGAAAAGGATACAGACAAGTAAGAAAGAAAGCAACACAAACAACCTAAGTAAAATTCAAAAACAACAATGAAGTAGCGATTGAATTCTCAAAAAGGCGAAGGCGCGAACATTCTACTCCAGAACCTTCATTAGACTGTTTACGTGTGCATATAAAAAGGTAAGACAACGCAGACAACGAGTAGTAGTAAGAATTCAGTCAGTCTTGCGTGAAGACGCGTTGCGTGTGCAGAAAACAGTCGTGGTTTAAAGGTCGTCGCTGCAAAGGTCTACCGAACATTTGTTAGTGTGTACGCGAACAGAAGTGTAAAGAAGAATAACGAATAAAGGAAATTATTGTTGTATTCGTCAAGTTGTAAACGCTGGCACACAAAAGTAATGCGAACAATAAAGAGTTTAATTGAAACTAAACACCAATTTATTTTTATTTTGTTTGCGATCAACGAACTCATATTTTAAACGTTTTTAAAAAAGTAAAAACGCGACAATATGTATATGTATGTTTGCTATTTGTTTATATTTCCTATTTTCTGAAAAGAAAGTGTGTGTTTGGGTATCGTATATCATATGACAGACATGAATTGTTATTTAGCGTAACAAGTGATTGGGTGTGTAACAGTAAACAAAAAGTCTACAGTGCTTACAGGCAACTTGAAATCTTATTACCAGTCATGATTTCTTTTACTTACATGTTTTCTTTTATTTCGTATTTTATTTTCTTTCATACAAAATTTGTATTTATTTCTTTGATTTTTTTCGCAACAATTACTTCCTTTTTTATTTGTTGATTGTGCTTTTTATAGAATTTTCTGCAATGCGCTATGTTTAGCTATGATTTGTGGGATTTCAGTTTTTCCTTTTGGCCTTAAAACATTCGCTTTCAAAAATTACATTCTGTCGTTGGTTTTTTCTTCACGTTTGCAAACAGAACAACATCAGCAACTTTTATTTGCTCTTTTTAGCTTCTTTTCTATTATTAAAATAAAACGTTATTTGATTACATAAGTAGGAATGATGAAATTGATTTTGTTTTTCATTTTGGTTTGCGTGTCTGGTGGGAACACGTGCTCCTAATACCGTTGCTACCGACAACAAATGCAGAATTTGTACTATGCATTGATCGAAGAACGACTAGAATGGGCCACAATACATGGCAAATTAGTTTTGCAACATCACAATTCATCTGTACACAAAGCAAAATCAGTTCAGGGCACAATCAAAGCGTTAGGCTGGGAAGTTCTACCACACCCACCGTTTTCAACACAGATGGCTACTTCCTATTACTATTTGTTTTCATCGATGGGACACGCATTGGGTGACTAATTGGTTTGCTTTAAAAGATGAACAGTTCTATTGGCGTGGAAACCACAATCTGCCTGGAAGATGGAAGAAATGTGAAGCCCGCAATGGCCAATACTTTGCATAAAATGTTGTTTACATACATACATAATTGGTCATTACAAGCCTTTAGTCAGGATTACGACCCAGTTTCTCACACCATTTATGTTGTGTGCGGTAATTTTTATACATGAGTGGTGGGACCTACAGTTTAAAGTCGACGCCGAACGACAGATTTTTTGAGAAACTTTTCATGGCCATTTTTATTTACTTTCAGAGTTTTTGCCAGAAATCTGCTGAGAGAAAGTCGCCGAAGAAATATTTTTTGCATTTTGTCTTGATGTCTGGCCTGGGGCTCGAACCCTGGCTTTACGTCTAATAAGCCAACACACTACCTACTAGACTACGGCGACTTCTCACATTATGCTCATATTTAATATGTAAAATTTGTTAATGACAGGTACATATATGACGTATGAGTGATATTTAATTCCATTAGTTTCATACAAGACAAAATCGAAGATATTTTATTGCATACCTTTCAGGGTAACAATTCCAGTATGTACATGTAATATGATGCGTATGAGTAATATATTTCAAATTCAATTAAAAAGAAAGTATACCCCATTAATTTGGATTAAGCTATGATATCAGTATTGTCGATGGATTTTTAAAAAATTTTAATTTTTCGAGATATCCTAACCTAAAAGTAAATACAAAAACCACAATTCTTGGCTATATTCTAGTAGGTACTACATCATGGCGTGTATCTTCATGATCTGTATCTTCCACATCTTTACAACAAAAAAATAAATTTTGCAAAACTTCAAAACCATTTTTAATTTTATTGCATTTTTAAATGTAAACTTTTAAATTTTCCATCCTATATTTCTTCAGTGACTTGATCTCAGCCGCCTTCTGATAGTAAAATAAAATTGCCCTGAAAAGTTTCTCAAATTTTAATAAATAAATTTTGAATCTGATTACAGCGTTGTAATGACCATTGAGGTAAGTAAGTGTGTGAAATATTATTGAAATGTTTTATATGTTTAAAAGAGCTATTGATGCCATTATGTCACGACCTAGCTTCTCGCATCACTAATATTGTGTGTGCTATACATAATTTTATACATAATTCCGAAAGACAGATACTGTTGAGAAACTTTTCATGGCAATTTTTATTTACTCTCAGAGTTTTTGCCAGAAGTCTGCTGAGAGGAATTCGCCGAATAAATACTTTTTGTATTTTATTGTGATGCGTGGGACTCAAACCTTGCTTTATGTCTAATAAGCCAACACACTACCTACTAGACTACGGCGACTTCATGTTGTTGTTTACTTTTTTCAATATCACGCTCACTGTATGGATTAAATTTCTTTGTCAATTCAGTTAATTGTAGCTGGTTTTTGAGTGATAGCAGAAATCGATATGACATGGTCTTAAAACCAATTTCTCCGTGAGTATTGTTGAGTGTATTGACGAAGAGCTTTTGTTCACTGAATTTCTCTTCTTCTCTAGAAAACACGCCTGACGGATAATCTTTCTGTGATGTTCGCTGTTAAAACCTCTAATGTTATAAATTCACAAATTAAGTAGAAAATGTTGTTATGTTCGCCGGGAATTGCCATTAAAAAATTTAACACTACTCTACGATATCATTTACAGTGGCCAGTCTTAGTCTTAGTGCTCCAATATATTTGTACAAAAAAAATAGTCCCCACAGGCTTAATACTCATGCACAAAGTCGCGATATGATATGACTTCAAGAGAGTAGTTAGGAGATCATTTGAAAGAACGGTTACGTAAACGTTAAACCTCACGCAAAAGTCAACCGAAAAACTTGATCATGATGCCACCAGAAAACACTAAACAAAACTTGTACATTCAATTCCAAATGGATTAATCGATGGAGTGCTTGACCTTAAGGGATATTCTACCAAATACAAGAGATAACATTTTCATATATTTGGCCTTTGAATTTCAAATTCACTCAGGGTTCTTCTTGGGGGTACATATGGAGTCATCTGAAACTTTTCCTTATTTTCACTTGTTTTATAAAAAACATTAAAAAATTGTTTGTTTTATAATTAAACGGAAATAAATTAATAAAATAAATATATAATCTATAAATTTTTATACAAACTGTTAGAATTAAATGAAATTGTAATACTAAGACTTTTGCTGTCATTGCAATGTTCAATTTGTATTAGAAAACATATAAATTCTCTTTTTTGCGGCTAATTAAAAAACATAAAACATTTCAATAGTTTTACTGATTTAGCTGGATTTCTGGATTTTACAAAAAATATGTATGTTCTGCTGAGTTTGAAGTCGCCGTAGTCTAGTAGATAGTGTGTTGGCTTATTAGGCGTAAGGTCACGAATGAAAAAATATTTCTTCGGCGACTTCTTTGCAGCAGATTTCTGGCAAAAACTCTGAGAGTAAATAAAATTGCCATGAAGAGTTTTTCAAGAACATATCGTTCGGATTCGACTTTAAACTGTAGGTCCCACCACTCATGTGTAAAAATTATCGCACACAACATAAGAGCTGTGAGTAGCTAGATGGTTATCTATATTGCAGGGTTTTAATAACCCTTCAGTGGGTTACTCCTAAGATCTATAAAGTGGCATTGTCGTAATTGAACATATAGCTGCCAGATAAATGAAGCATCAAATCGTCAAATATTTGAGAAAAAATCTTCAAAATCGTCAAAGACGTTTATTTAAATTGTAAAAAATCTCCAGAAAAAATAAATAAATAAATTAAAAGTATTTAACACGTCGACTGCCGACTACGAAATAACTCGTAGATTGCGTTCCCTTCTAGGGCGCCAAACTACGAGTTATCTCGTACTCGCTAATGTGAAAAAACAAATTGTCGTTTTTTGGCAAGTTTTCTGAAAATTGCCGCGGCAGTCAACGTGTTAAAAACCAAAATTATTTCTACCTCATTTTCATTTCTGATTTTTTTTTTCCAAAAAATGGAGAAATTTTATATAGATTTTAGGGAAAAAATTTTTAAGGTTTAATCAATCTATCCCATCGGTGTTTATTGACACATAAGCGCAGCAATAATATTGCATCATCTATATCTATGGGCGGTGTAGATATTAGGGAGTCAGAAGCTTGAACCGACACAGTTTTCAGTTCCTTGGCTTCTTAAGACGGCGTAAGGAATACTTCACTTTATATATCCGACCGAGAATATCTCTCATGTGTGGATTGGTTTTAAGACATTGTGACCACGTGCAGGAGAGGGTGAAGTTGTTCGTTAATGACGGTAGGTTATCGAACTCTATTGATTCATTGGAGCATCTTTGCAATGTGGCTTGTATTTCACTGTTCTATCGTTACTAAAATGGATTTTGCTCGAGCGAAATAAGGACTTGGCCCAAAAATCAAATATTTCTATGTAAAACTCGTCTCTCTCGGCCAGCACATCCGTATGTGGTCGATTGGCCAGTGGATCACACACTGCATTACAGACAAAATCCATTTTTTAGTCGGACTATTCGTATGTGAAACTCAATTCCTGCAGAGATCTATTCTGTTGCTTATCTTATAGATACATCTGTTACTTATTCAAACTTAGTGTCCATAAACACTGCTTTCGAAAAAAATAACAGCACTTGCCTTTGTTCTTCCGATGGTAATACTAGAATCGAATTCTTAAAATTGTCTGCAACGGCAAATCATAAATTATGAGTAACTACAATATTATTTATGAGTTGTAATTTTTTGACTTTTAAGGGATTAAGAAGGCATAAAACACAGAAAAATCATCACAGGTATTCGAAAAGAACTTAAAAATATAATAATTTACTCCTTGTTTTTACTAACATAAATTTCCAATAGTAATAATTGCAAATTAAATACAAAGCTTAAATATGATGTAAAATTTTAATTTCCAAAAATCGTCAAAATAAGAGCATAAATCGTCATATCTGGCAGCTATGATTGAACATTCTCCAAAGCTGGCCTCTTGCTTTATTCAGTTTTTAAATATCGCTAAACAATTCAGTGCTTATTCCTTTCTTTGTAACAATATGTATGGGTCCTAGAAATAAGTTCTAACAAAAACCTTTATTTGTTCGTTTAACTGTAAACGAAACTTTGAAATTTTGTTTGAAATTTTGCAACGAATTTTAATTTTTCTCAATTATCATAGTATTTAAGGCATTCATTCCTTACGTATAATAGACACAGTCTTCAAATTAATGAAAAGAAGAAGAAAAATCGATAACTAATCACAATCTCTGTTTTCTAAAGCTTTTATTATTATACTTAACACTCAAGGAAAGCAAAATAAAGAGTTTTAAAAGATACTATAATTATAACAGTTTCCACAAAAAAAAAAGAAACGATGTGAAATAATTAAAGAATATTAAAAATGCTCTTGGCCATTTTTTGTTATTAACGTGTAAAGGGCAGAGAAATTGTTTTTAACGACAATGAAATCCGAATTTTATTTAAAATAACTTTTACAATGACAATCTCATTTAGGTGCAGATTACAAAATGTTGTCCATTTAATACGTATTCATTTGAAAAACCAATTTTCAATATTGTTTGGTTTTTATGTGAACATCATAAATTTTTTCACGGAAGAAAAAATTTGCCAATTGACAACGAGCAAAATGTATATCCACACTGATTATCCAATATAATTCGCCAAACTATAACGGGAGGCCTATACAGACAACAATTAATTCCATTTAGGGGAGTATTGGCCAAAAAATGCTCTAAATATGCAACCAAATAGGAGACAATAAGTTCCCATCATAACAATACTTGCTCACATATTGTGATGTCCGCCACAAACTATTGCAAAAATAATGTATGAGAAGTTTGACGTCATGCGCCGTATTATACGCAAACCCTAACCCTTTCGATTACCATTCTTTTCGACAGAGGCAAAACTTTATTCAACAGCTTACTACAGCTTTCAGCATAAATCCCTCAAAAAAATAAGAAAAGTCTCTTATTTACTTACGCATATGGTGCATATTGCTATGACAATGGAAACGGTGTACCATCGTTTAACATTAAAACGATAAACAAGTGCTACACAAACAAATACAACGAACTTGCTTGCATATACCAACAATATCAGTATGAAAGAAAAGGAGACAGACAAGTAAGAAAGAAAGAAACAACAAACAACGTAAGCAAAATACACAAACAACAATGAAGTAGCGATAGATAGTTCTCGAAAAGGCTCAGACATGAACATTCTACTTCAAGAACCTTCAACAGACTGTTTACGTGGGCATATAAAAAGGCAAGACAAAGCAGGCAATGAGTAGTAAGAATTCAGTCAGTCTTGTGTGAAGATGCTTTGCGTGTGAAGAGAACAGTCGTGATTTGAACATCCCGTTGAAAAGATCTGCGTTGTAAGCAATGAATAGTAGCGAACACCAGCAAGGGTAAGTATACTACTTTGGAAGTCATCATTGGATGTTAACTCTTATATACATATTTATAAAAACTATCGGCCCTTTTCAAGGCCCCATAATGTTTCGCAAAAGATAATAAAAAATTTTGTAACAATAAACATAAATTAGTATTTTTAAAAGAAAGATGTACTCATAATGTATTAGTTTCGTAGCCATTTACACACGCATAATTGGTCATTACAACTCTTCAGTCAGGATTACTAACTAGCTTCTTACCAGAGATGAGCAATGAATCGCTTTTTCGCTACTCATAAGTACTCATGAAATTTTGAGTATGAGTGAGTCGACAGTATTAAAATCCAACTACTCTGATTCATTCATACTCAGTTCAACATTGATTTATAAGTACAAGTTGCAATGAGTATGAGTACAACGTTGACATCAAACTCATAACATTCGAAATACTCGTATGTTTGATTCCTACGCCTACTCATTCAGATTCATGAGTTTAGAAAAATACTTATAATACTTATAAATGATTCGAGTGATTCGAATCATTAGTCAAAATTTACAGTCTTAGTTGTTGTTGCATTTACAAGGAAAGAAGAAAGACACATAAATAAAAAAAGCCAAAGACAGCAAGGAGAGCAAACACACAATCTTCATGTGAGTATTGAAGTGTTCATTAGCGAATCATACTTATTTTGTGAATCGTGTATACGATGAGTCATGGAGAGTCGAAATCAATAACATCAAGCGTATTGTTAAGTATGAGTACCATGAGTGTTTCAAACTTTGAATATGAGTAGTATGAGTATGACATTAAAATAAGTATGAATGCGTATAAGTAACAGAAATTATAAGTATGATTCGAATCTACTCATCGTTTTAAATACTCATTGCTGACCTCTGCTTCTCACACCACTTAGGTTTTGTGCGTTAATTTTATACATTTTACAATTTACCGTCGACTCCGAACGACAGATTTTTGATAAATTTTTCATGGCTATTTGATTTACTCTCAGCGAAGAAATATTTTTGTCATATTTTCGTTTTGATGTCTGATCAGGGGTTTGAACCCTGGCCTTAGGTCTAATAAGCCGACACACTACCTACTAGACTACTCGTAGCCACTTAAATAGCATTTATTTTAAGGTTTCAATGTCATTAATAAATACAGTGGAAATATTTTCAATGAATGGAGTTAATAGTTTAGATTTTTAAAATAGGTTCAAACAAGTGTGGGGAATCAATAATTTTGTGTGAAAATATCAAAAATATCATTTTTCCAAATAAAACAAGTTTGGAGGGTTCGTAAAATATAAAAATAAAATATTTTTAGTTCTATTCAACAAAACTCGCAACCTACACTGCCTGGATGTATTTTAACTGTCGCACCGTGTAATTGGTCATTACAACCCTTCGATCAGGATTGCCACAACTTATGTTGTGGGTCTTAATTTTATACATGAATGGCAGGATCTATACTTTAAAGTCGACTCCCAACGACAGATTTTTGAGTAACTTTTCATGCCAATTTTATTTATTCTCAGAGTTATTGCCAGCAATCTCTTGAGCGGCAGTCGCCGAAGAAATATTTTATCATACATATTTCGTTTTGATGGGGTTTAAACTGTGGCCGTGCGTCTAATAAGTCAACACACTTCCTACTAGACTACGGCGACTCCACTTCCGAATAAACTTGTGTTAAATTGTCTCCCAATAACTTAACAACAGTTTCCATAGTCTAGATCTTCACTAGCATGCACAACATAGTTTTGCAAATACTCACTAGTCCTTGTATCTTGTTCAGCTCCACGTGACCTCTTTTAAAATTCCTTCTGCCTGTCCAAACAATGGCATCATTGGTAATAACACGGTGCGACAGTTAAAATACACCCAGCTAATGACATAGTGTAGGATGTGAGTCTTGTTGAGTAGAACTCAAAAATACTTTTTTATTTGTGTCGGACACTCCAAACTAGTTTTATTTGACAAAAACGGTTTTTTGATCTTTACATAACAATTATTAATTACACAAATATGTTTTAACCTATTATAAAAATCCAAAGTTTTTTAGAAAGGGGAGAGATTAGCCTTTCAAACGGTATACATAAACGTTTTGTTCAAACTTATATAATATGAGTTTTGATGGGGTAAACTTGGAAAATATTATTTTTTCTTATTTTTTCAAGTTTGGCTATTCTTAATTGCAAAATTTAATTTAAAAATATGAAATAAGTGGAGACATTCTTAAAGTGCATTCTATTGTGAAGAGATTGACACTTCGTTTGATAAAATCAGACAAAAATTACCGTAGTTATTATTTAAATATAATAACAGTCGTGTTATATTTTTATATATGTTATCTTATCAAATGAATTTTCAGTTCAAAAATTTTCAAAAACTTTGATGGATATTGATTGTTTACCGAAAAATGTGTAAATTTATCCTTATCAAACCTCATAGCATGTTAAGTTGAATAATATATAAATGTATGTATATCGTATATACCATTCTAATTAGGTTTAAATTTTGGACATCGGTGCAGAAATGTTTGTGTACTCAATAGATTTGTGCGTAAAGTCCAAAAAAAACGGCTTTTGTCAAATAAATCAAGTTTGGAGGGTTCAAGGAATATAAAAAAAAAATATTTTCGATTTCTACTCCACAAAACTCAGAACTTACACTATGTCATTAGCTGGGTGTATTTAATTTTTTTTTTTATTTTGTCGCATAGTGTAATTGGTCTGACCATTAGCGTATATATTCATGTTTGGTTTTCCCTCTCTATATGGGTCATCCATGTCAATATATTATCCAATATTATCCCCAGATTTTTTTCATTTTCTGTGAAGTCCAATATACCTCCATTTGTGAAGTTTCCTCCTTCTTACACATAATACTACAACGGTTTTGTTCTGGATTTGCCATCAATTCCACTTACCTCTACCACCGCCTTACATGTTTAACACCCTTTTGAATGATTTGAAAAAAGAAATTTTTCTTGTCATCAGTTCGTATTCGACTGCATATTCTTGCACGTCTAAGATAATTTTATCGAGAATTCGTCCAAAAGTCACCGTAGTCTAGTAGGTAGTGTGTTGGCTTATTAGACGTAAAGCCAGTGTTCGAGCCCCAGGCCAGACATCAAAACAAAAATATAAAAAAGTATTTCTTCGGCGACTTCCTCTCAGCAGATTTCTGGCAAAAACTCTGAGAGTAAATAAAATTGCCATGAAAAGTCGTTCGGAGTCGACTTTAAACTGTAGGTCCCACCACTCATGTATAAAATTAACACACACAACATAAGTGGTTTGAGAATCTGAAGGGTTGTAATGACCAATTATGTATGTATGTTATGTATTCGTCCAAAACCAAACTTCACATTAGTGGTGAAAAAACTTCATCAAACTCAGTAACTGAGGCCAAATACTTGTTGTAGTGTACCATAGTATCTGATGAGTATCGAACCCATGGCCAACACTGTCGTAAATTCGGACACTATTTTTTAGAATCCGCATCCCATAAACCCTTTCCACGCAGTTCAGATATAAATAAGAGAGCCTTTTCTACAGTTCTATAACCGAAATATGCTCCTATTTTTTAAGTAATAGATTCCACATTATGTGGATATACGATTGACAACGTTTTTCACAAGTTAAATTGTATTAAAGTTATATTATAAATCTTTTGTTGGGTCTTTAACAACATAAAAAACGAATTCCGTTAAATTAAAACTAATTTTCCTGTACTTGTTACCCGACATACGTACACTACATACACTAGCTTTACACTGCACATGTTGCTACGCCACCAACTAAAATAAATTTACACAAATTTCCAATTATTTTGAATCATTTTATTGATCTTGTTTCCCGTTGTCCTGATGATTCAGATGAACGGGCCTGAGCAATACGTATTCGATTAGTTTATAATCTCACTTCTCGTTGTTCAAGTGGTTCAAGCGAACGGGTCTCAGCGGCATATGTTCGATGATTTTCCAGTCTCAATGCTCGTCTGATTCTGAGGCTCGTAATGCTCCTTTCTTCTGTGCTTAAGGTGTAGTTCGACCAATTGAATAATTTTCAGTGACGCCATCCATCGGAAATTAATAGCACCAACCTCCGTCGACTCATGCGCAACAACTTTGTTAAAGAATGCACAGTTTACGATTTAATTGATTTTGAGTCATTTTCAGTGGTACCACCTGTCGGAAATTGCTCATGCCAACTTAGAAACCTTCGTCGTCTCATGCGTAACAACTTTGCTAAAGATCATATCATGATCAAATGCACAGTTTACGATTTAATTGATTTTAAGTAATTTTCAGTGCAGCCACCTGCCGGAAATTAGTCATACCAACTTAGAAACCTTCCCCGGCTCATGCGCAACAACTTTGCTAAAGATTCTATAAGGTACATAAAAAACAAACATTAATTTTTATATATATAGACTATGGGAGGTGACACGCCCACTATAGCCAATCCGCCCATTTTGTTCATATATACATCAAAGTCGTCCATTCAAAATTTGAGGACTCTAGCTGTTGCAGTTTATGAGATATGGGACATTAAATACTTATTGGGTATGTGGGCGTGGCCCCACTCATACTTTTTTATTTATTTTATTTGCCTATTGCAAAATAAAAAGTAGCCTATAACTCCTTCCAGGTATACAGAAAGATACTGTGAAAAATTCAAGAAAATCGGTTCAGCCGTTTAGCCGTCTATAGACTTCAAACAAACCCACAAACAAATAAACACACATTCATTTTTATATATAAGAAGATATGTACATATCGCAGCATGCATGAAAGGAATTTATAAGGTACGGTGGAGAACGGCATATGAATTGTTTGTTAATGTGTTCGCATGTGTTTGTGTCTGCATGTTTTGCCACGACTGCAAATTTTAATTGTTGACTTTGTAGAACATAGGCTTTTACAACAACAACAGGTCGTTTACACTGTTACGAATGGTAGAATTTCTTGTACCAGGAATGTTCGGTCACGTTCCTGTTGACATAATTACACGTATTCGTGGTATTTTAATATAAAGATTTTAACCAAAAGCTTATGATTTATTTCTGCTGGTTTTCGCTGTATGGCAAGGTAAAAAGGAAACATTAAACGGATTTTCTTAAAACGATAACGATTCACATGTATATGTATCTTGCAAGCATGGCTACTTGTAAAGCACATGGATTATAGGTTAGTACCTTTTGGTTTTGATTTCTCGAAATTCTCTTAATTCAATGAGAGTAAGATGTTGGTTTCAAATAATTGTGTTCGCAGTGTTATCTGTATACAGCAAACACAATCAATATTTATACATTGCCGCACATAATACTTAAAATTGATGCTATAAACACAATAAACAGTAAAAGCAGCAATCTCTCAAAAATAGATTACAGGGGTGTATATTGAAGTGATTATTTTAAAGACAGCGCGACAACAAGCAAAGATTTGCTTTGAGGCTAATTTATATTTTAAAATGCATCAATAATACAATTAGTGCTCAGAGTGAGTTAGGATTTGTGCTGGCCGCTGTCTAGTAGGTAGATGTTGGCCTAGTAGACGTAAGGTCATGGTTCAAACACCAGGTCAGCATCGAAACGAAATATGGAAAAATATCGACTTCCTCTCAGCAGATTTCTGGCAGAAACTCTGACAGTAAATAAAATTTCCATGAAAAGTTTCTCAAAAATCTTTCCTTCGGAGTCGACTTTAAACTATAGGTCCCGCCATTCATGTATAAAATTAACACACACAACATGAGTGGTGTGAGAAGCTAGGCCGTAATCTTGACTGAAGGGTTATAAAGGCCAATTAGGATTAATGCTGTCAATTTAATAACATGCATGAAATAGAGGATTTAAAAAAGCGAAATTATAATGCGAAATAATGTTTAAGTTTTTTATTTTGTTTTGCTTGTGCTTTGCTGCCGCTGTCCTTATTATAATTAATACACATGCAGCTTAACTTAGACTGCAATTGCTAAATTTTTGTGCTTGCTGCGTTGCGTTTATTGTAATTATATTTAGCAAAACAACGAAAGTTTAAAGCAGCCATAATACATTATTTCGTTACGAAGAGTAATAGGTCCAAAGCACACAATACGACAAATAAATCAACAACAGCAAAACAAGAACAATTTCATAACAGGAGAAACATGTCCTATTGGTCGATCGTTTACTGAAGCAGTGGACTCGAATCTATCCACCACATTACGGTAATAATATTACGGCGATCGTAAAATAATTATTTGTACATATTGTTACGGAAATGGAAACATCGTTTAACGTTAACATGATTGACAAAAGCTTTACTACAAATACACCGAACTGGTTACAAGTAAACCAACAACATCGGTAACAACAACAACAACACAACAAAGAATTTAAAAAAGCGTACGATATAGTACCAATCTTAAATTTATAAAATCATTAAACAACAAAATTAGCCAATTTGCTACAATGGTGTTGGCTGTAAAAAATCAACTGAAATTATAAGTTTATTACAAATTTATGTCATATTTCAGCAAAAATGTGAGTATAAATATTTAATTTAATTAAATTTAAAAAACCAAAAGAGAATATAATATATTGGTACGTAAATCGAAACGACCTAATATCGTTTAACAACAAAAACGATAAACAAAAGGAACACGATACAAATACACACTAACACTAAGAATACAATAAACGTGTTGATTATCTAAAGCTGCACACACACATATGTACAACGATCCTGGTTGCGCCTGGTACCAACAACAACATGTATGTGACAAAAAAGGATAGACAACATAAGCAAAGTATACAAACAACAATGTATTAGCAATAGAGCTCTCGAGAAGGCGATATCACGAACCTTCCACTTCCAGAATGTTCGTTAGACTGGTTGTGTCGGACTATAAAATGGCTGGACAAAGCTGGCAGCAGTCAGTTATAATTCAGTCAGCCTTGTGTGAAGACGCGTTGCGGTTTGAACGTACAAGTGGTATTGCTTGCAAAAAGGTTGTAAGCAGAGAACATCTAACGAACAGTTGTTAGTGTTAACGTGGACAGAAGTGTGAAATAGAATAGTGTATAAGCAAATTATTGTTGTATCGTTAAGTTGTATACAGTGGCACACAAAAGTAGTGTAAAGAATAAAGAGAGTTTAAGAAAAAATAAACACATACTTGGTTTGCAATTAACGAACTCATATTTAAACGTTTTTAAAAAGGTAAAAACGTAACAATATGTATATATATGTATGTACACATGTAAGTACACAGATGATTCCAGGTATAGAAATTTTAATTATAAAAAATTTTCTGTTTGTTTTTCTTTAATTTTTGTATGAAAGGATTTTAAAATCTTAATTAGAAATACAATACAAACTAATACCGGGCTTATGTTCATGTATTCATAAAACATATTTCTTAAGAGAAAAAGATATGCATACGTAAATACTAGCCGATGTTTAATTAAATTTGTGTTTTTTCTTTAAACTAAAATTGATTATATACTTCTAGGATATGTATTTTAATTAAAATCAGATTACTTCGTGGATCAAATTATTGAAAAAAATATTTTTTAATTCGAAATTAGGAAAATTTGATTACAATATTTTCAAAGAAGAATTTGAGAATGGATTAAATAGTTTAATTGTCAGAAAAAAAGATTTTAAAAAACTATTCTTTGCAATTTTATTGATTGGCTCCTAAAAAGGAACCTAGGGGCGTTGAATAATAGGAATGAGGGGCTCACTCAACAGTATCACTTCTGAAAAAAAGGAATTGTTGTCATATCTCAAACGAATGTCGTCGATATTTATTTTGAATTAGTTTTTTTAAATTTATCATTATTAAATTAATAGAATTTACGATAATCTTTCATTTTAAGTACCTCTTTTTTATTAATTAAAGAGGCTTAAACGATAATGAGATTATGCAAGTTGTTAGTAGTTTCTAGGGAGAATGCTATAATTATCAGAATAATAATAATGGTTTGCCGTATTGTTGTCACATTATGCCGATTTACAATGAGAATGGAAAAAATCTGTTGTGCATTTCAAATAATCCTTTTTGTGAAAAATGTGATTTTATAAGTTATTAACAATAAGTTTCAGTTACTTAAATAAATAATAAGGGTTGAATAATGCATATGCTCCAAATCACATTACATAACATAATTCGTCATTACAACACTTCAGTCACGATTAGGACCTAGCTTCTCATACCACTTATGTTGTGTGTGTCTATTTCATGCATGAGTGGCGGGACCTACAGTTTAAAGTCGACTCCAAACGACAGATATTTGAGAAACTTTTCATGGCAATTTTATTTGCTCTCAGAGTTTTTGCCAGAAATCAGCTGAGAGAAAGTCGCCGAAGAAATACTTTTTGCTTTTTCTTTTGATGTCTGGTCTGAGGCTCGAACCCTGGCTTTATGTCTAATAAGCCATCACACTACTTACTAGACTACGGTGACTTCAAGTAGTATATCCCATTGCTCAAATATCCGCCAGTGCTTTTTTCGGTGAAGCGCATTAGTAATGTCCGATTTTGTGTGATTTTGGATTGGGCACATACGAAATGTCCAATTTTCTATAATTGCATCTACTGAAACAACAGAAAGATAGTTATAATAGAATAGAATGAGGGATAAGGTACGACAATTTTTTTTTTGTATAGAATGATAAAAAAATCGCAGTTGAAAGAGGTTAATAACTTCAAAGTTCTTCACCTGATATCGCAAATGAAAAATTCCTAGTTGCAAGCAATTTTTTTCATATCATTCCAGAAGTTTAAAATTTAAAGCACAAATTAATGTTCTTCAAGCTTTAGTCCTCTGGGTGGCATTATGGGTACGCATGCGAGGCGCATTGGTCTTGGACACCTTGCTAACGACTTCTGCAGAAGCTGCAGAGATGAGGAAGATGAGGCTCTTTGCCAAAGGAGAAGGAAGTATTTGGGTGCTTACACATGGATGATCTGGAGGAACTGTCAATGATTGACATTAGCAGCCTGAATCGCTGCATCAGGAGCTCCGAATGGTTTCGAGACCCATATGGCCACCTCCGCCTGAATCATTCAATGGTAACTTTGATCACAAATCATAATGTGATATGCTAATGTTAGGTGGCCTGCAATAGGCGTTTAGATAATGAGGTATTTATTCTAGTACTGGCCGTTCGTGTTAGCTTTCGAGTTCGAATTTTTGACCCTAATGACGTTCTTTATACTTAGTCGAGCTTTGTGTAGGGTAGTAACAATACCAATAAATAACAATATTAGAGCTATAGGAATCTGCTGTAGGGAATTCTAGCAGGTAGTGTGTTGGCACGATTCAAACTCCAGGTTAGATATTTCCAGCATAACGAAATTAAAGAAAAAAATAATGCCAGTGCTTGTTTTCTTACACCACGTAGCCAATCAACACTTAAGTGAATTGTGACGTATAACACTGCCACTCTCTTACTTAAAAATACTAACACTTAAATGAATTCAAAAATACATATACACTTCTATTAACGGCACATAAACGTATAAAGACGACAACAAAAACAACAGGAATTGTGACAAAGCAGAAGACAACATGTAGTAATGTGGCGGAAAAGCCACAGTAACGGACCACTAATAACGAGCTAAACAGGCATGTAATACATTTTCAAAAATTTCAGTCACGCAATTCTCTTTCCACATTTCCTATTGAATTCTTATACTCTTACAGTTAAAAATATTTTAAGTGTCAGATTCACAGTCAGATACTTGTACTTATTTTTTTTCCTAATTTTTATGATTCGTATGTTTTATGATGGTTATAAAGGCACTTACGTACATCTATATTACGTGCATCTATATTACACACATCTATATATATATATATATATATATATATATATATATATATATATATACTCACAAGATTGAGAGAACGTTTTAACGTATAAGTAGCCTTATTTTCAGTTTGTCTCTGCATGAAGCAGTTGCTGGACATACTCGTAAGTGCAATGGATCTCTCTCTATGTAATGGATCGTTATTTTGTTGTATTTTTAAAATCTATTAAAATATTGTGTTGAAGTCGCCGTGATCTAGTAGGTAGTGTGTTGGCTTATTAGACCTGAGGCCTCGCACACTGTCGCGAGCGTGGCCAAAAATGGTTAAAGTCAATGTGGGATATTCATTATTTTTTTACCCTTATCTGATAGAAAACACTTCTATTAAAATTTTTTTTAAAAAATTTTGCGTAGTTTTTTAGTTATTGTAACTTTAAGTTAATTTTCCCATGCAATATGGAAAATTTGTGCGAAAATTTGACATATTTTTGTCATAGTTAAAATTCAAAAATTCTTTTGGTAACGGCTAAATTATTTGTAATAGAATTGTAAGCCGGGTATGTAATTGTAATTACAACGCTGTAATTGTTTACAAATATTAATCATATGTGAAATACCATTAGCCAAAATACAGGTCTTCGAAAAATTAAGATTTTCATACATTTATTAACTTCAGTAGTGAATTAAAAAAAACACACAATATCACTTTTGAAATGTTTTGATATTTTATTGCCACAAGTATGTACTTTAACACATATAAATTTCAGCTGCTTCTGACTGCTTTTGTGGGCGTTATAAATGTTTTTTAGTGTCAACTTCACTGAATGCATCATGTTGAACAATTTGTGGAAAGTCGTATTCAGAGATTTCTTACAGATATGTAGAAGGACAAACTAAAATTCATTCTTTTAAAAATTAGTAATAATTGGACAAAATATATATGCGGAAAAAGTAGGTTTGAACCTGGCTCGATAATGAGCTATTTAGTAAAGATATTTGTGATGTAAGTTTTTTATAGATCATCGATTTTTTATATTTAAACATAAATAAATTCAATTAGGTACCAAGTACAAGTAGCGGTAAGGGTCGACCATCTGTTTGCTATGAAGATGCATCAGAGCGAACAAAAAGAAGACGAATCGAAGAGCTTGTTGCGTGCACTTCTGCTGATGGTTTTACTAAAGCAGCAGGAAAAGTATATAAGTCCAAAATGATCAAGTATCAGTAGAAAGAGCTTTAGCCTTATACATTGATATGGATCTCTCAGTCAAACATTACAAAATGACGAGAAAGGTTGTAGATTCAATTCACGAGGATTGTTTTCCTTCCTATTATTTAATTGCAGAAGCTAAAAAAAATCATTCCTGATGGTATTCATATATCAGAAACTTCTGCAGAGATTCATTTGCAACGGACATAGTGCCTATAAACAAAAATTTGAAAACCGAGATGCTACTGATGAATTTTTATTTGTTACATCGTTTGTGCCAGCGATAATGATTAAATATTTATAATATGCCTATATGTAATATGTATTAAATTATGTTTATTCATCTAAATAATGTCTTTTCACATATATGTATAAATTTAAATATTTTAATATACAACAAACAAATTTTAAATTGTTTAATAAAATATTGTTTAATTAATATTTCAGCTATGGTAAAAATGTATCCTTAAAATTTTCTAAGGATATACGGAATGTGAGAAAATTAAATTTTAATGAGTTAGTAAAACATTTAAATCAAAATTTGCGATTCGAAAAAAGTACATATTCAATTTTTTATGTCTTTTTAATACTTTTTTGAAAAAGGACACGGGTATCCTTGCTTCAAATTGAACAAAATTTGGAGGAAGTGTTAAGAATGTTAAAACTAATAAGTGTACCAAATTTTATTAACATATCATCTTTTTCCTCCAAATTATAGCAATTTTTAATTTTAGGATACATGGGAAGGACACGAATCATTTGACTTTAAATGACCAAATTTTAGGCATGATTATGTTTTACCAATTAATATAGGTGTACCAAATTCCATTGTCTACTATTACTCCTTCTATTTTTGGCCACTCGTTATATGAAATCGCGACAGTATGCCTCGGTTCAAACCCCAAGTCAGGCATCTCCAACTGAACAAAATATGAAAAAATATTTCTTCGGCGACTTCCTCTCAGCAGATTTATGGCAATAAGAACTCTGAGAGTAGTAAATAAAACTGCCATGAAAAGTTTCTCAAAAATCTGTCGTTCGAAGTCGACTTTAAACTGTAGATCCCCTTCACTAATATATAAAATTTAAAGCACACAACATAAGTGGTGTGAGAAACTAGGTGGTAATCCTGACTAAAGGGTTGTAATGACCAATATTGTGTGCTTATTTAAGATTTTATTCATTGATATGTAAAAGTTACTATTTTTCACTTTGACAGTTTTATTAGGAAGAGACCTATACCAGAGATCAGCAATGCATCGTTTTTTCGCTACTCATAAGTACTCTGGAAATTTTGAGCATGAGTGAGTCAACAGTATTGAAATTTAACTGCTCTGATTCATTCGTATTCACTACAACATTGACTTATAAGTACAGGTTGCAATGAGTATGAATACAACGTTGACATCAAGCACATAACATTCGAAATTTGTTTGATTCATACCCCTACTCATTCAGATTCATAAATTTAGAAAAATACGTATAATACTCATAAATCATTCGAGTGATTCGAATCATTCATCAAAATTTACAGTCTTAGTTGTTGTTACATTTACGAAAAAGAAGAAAGGAAAAGACAGCAAGCAAAGCAAACACACAACCATCTAGTGAGTATTGTAGTGTTCGTAGGCGTATCATACTAATTTTGTGATTCGTGTATAAGTTGAGTCATGGGGAATCGAAGTCAACAACATCATGCGTATTGTTAAGTATGAGTACGATGAGTACTTCAAACTTTGAATATGAGTATGAGTATGATATTAAAATAAGTATGAATGCGTATAAGTATCAGAAATTATAAGTACGATTCGAATCTACTCATCTTTTTGAATACTGATTGCTGATCTCTGACCTATACACACGATCGGCCGAAACATACGCAGGAAACTGGAAAATAAGAGTCGACAGAACTAGAGGATGCTGGTTGTGAATGAACTTCTGATAAACTTGTCTAATAAGGACATTCATTTACATATGATACATCGTAAGTGCTAAAAAGACTTGATTCAAAGTGATCTTGAGATTGTAAGTCGTTGATGGAAGACAGTTGGCCTAAAGATAAACTCAGGTAAGTCTGCAATAGACCAATTATATTCGCAAATGGGATGATATTTGTAAAATATCTTGAAATAATACTGGATAGTAAATTGAATTTTAGATCTCTTATAGAGAACACTACTGGAAAGGGCAGACACGCCATAATGATATGCACAAGACTTGCAATAAATCCTAAGTTTGCAATCCCGGAATTATGCACAGGATATAAACAATGCTGGTCGAACAGATACTGACCTAAGAAGCAATTGTCCAGGCGGACAGAACAAATCACAAAACAGTTCAATTGTGAGTTGGCTTATTAGACGTGAGGGCACGCATCAAATCCTAGTTTAGACATCTCCAGCAAAACTAAATATTTTTTTTCATTTATTATTTTTTTTAATGAATCTTAATTAATTATGAACTAACAATAATTATTCAAATCTTAAAACTACAAAGAAAATCTTAAACTAAAAGAAAATCTTAAAGCTAAAAAGAAAAAATTATATATTTATTTAGCCATTGCCAAATAAAATAAAATAATCAAAAATAAAGTACTCATCTCCCTCATCTTCGGCCGAGCGCAAGAGTATCCTTCCTTTTTAATCGAATATGGCCAGACTACGGACTAACGGATTTATGTGGCCATCTAGGTTATCTAAGTACTTTTCAGCGCATCTAATTATTTCCATTCTAACCAGCGGGACTTCCAGATCTTTGTGAATATTCGAGTTTTTGATATACCAAGGGGCGGCAGTAATCATTCGTAAAATTTTATTTTGGCCCTTTGAATTTTCTCTATGTTTGAAGCTGAGGCAGTACCCCATAGCTGTACTCCATAACACCAAATGGGTTTGAAATTTTGCTAAATTTATTTTTTTGTTGTGAAAATGTGGAAGATACATATCATGAAGATACACGCCGTACCTACTAGAATATAGTCTAGAATTGTGGTTTTTGTATTTACTTTTAGGTTAGGATATCTCGAAAAATTAAAATTTTATAAATATCCATTGACAATACCGATATCATAGCTCAATCCAAATTAATGAGGTATACTTTCTTTTTAATTGAATTTGAATTTTGAATTTGTACTGGAATTGTTACCCTGAAAAGTATGCAATAAAATATCTTCGATTTTGTCTTGTATGAAACTAATGGAATTAAATATCACTCATACGTCAAATATGTACCTGTCATTAACGAATTTTACATATTAAATATGAGCATAATGTGGGAAGTCGCTCGAGTCTAGTAGGTAGTGTGTTGGCTTGCAAGACGTAAGGCCACGGTTCAAACCCCAGGTCAGACATCAAAACGAAATATGAAGAAATATTTCTTCGGCGACTTCCGTCAAAAACTCTGAAACTCAATCAATATTGTCATGAAAAGTTTCACAAACATTTGTCATTCGGATTCGACTTTAAATTATAATGTGAGAAGCTAGGTCGTATTCCGGATTGAATGGTTGTAATGTTCAAATGTGTAAGCAAGTATTATATTTTGTCATCTGCTTCCAGATGTAGTTAGTGAAATTCAATCGACTGTAATAACAACAATACAAAATCCCACATAAGGAAGGAAGAAATTACAAGAATTAGATATTGGCTTACAATAGACAGAAGCAAACAAAAAATTCACGGAATTTTACAATTTCTAAAGTGCATCTAAAGAACACAAGTCATGAATATAACCACAGTAACGGTATATCATCAGTATATTTATGTTAACGACTATAACGACTATGTTTAATCCTTGTCTATGTCTCCATCTTTAGGGGTTTTCAAAATTACGTTTGGTTTGAATGAGTCGCGTAGCACTGTATTAGCAGTGGAACGACTTGTGACAAAGACCCTACAGATAAAAGAAAATAACTGGAAACAGAAAGTAGATAATAAAAATAAATAAAAGTGACTTAGGAAAAGATATGAAAGAAAGAAATTTTGAAGAGCGAGAAAAGCAAAACGAAATAGTAAAGTAAGGTTGGACATACCATAAACATCAAGCCCCATAGTGACATATTGTCGCATAGATAAGTACCCTGCTAAAGATATCTTACTAGCCAATTAACCTCACTATATCCTACAGCTTACAGTTCCTCCGCAAATAGACTGCCAAGCCATTTCTACCTAAGTAGCTGCAGAAAAGTACGCAGATATAAAATATGACCCACTGTTTTTATTTCTGCCTTTTTACATATAGCCAATAGATATCAGAGATATCCCTCTTCTATATATCGATCCTGTGTCTAAAGCGTTTATGGGCTCTCTAATGTGGTTACTTCCAAAGCTGACCCTGAAGTGGCGATTTCATCCACAACTTTGTTGCCAACAACATCACAATGACGACATGCCTAATAAATAAGACGACATTATCTAATTGAGTAATCGAAAATATGATCGTTAAGTAGTCTTTTACATTGTTAGACCATCTCTCATACTAATCCAAAATAATTAATATCTTTGACTAATTCAGTAGCATTAACAATCCTTACAATCTCCGGCAGCAAAACACTACATTCCACTGAAGGGCTATACGATTTCCTTCTGTGAAGCCTTTAACAATATTGTTACGTTTTTACCTTTTTAAAAACGTTTAAAATATGAGTTCGTTGATTGCAAATAAAAAAAGTTTCAATTAAATTCTTTACTGTTTTCACTACTTTTGTGTGCCACCGCTTACAAATTGATGAATACAAAAATAATTGTTTGTTCGCTATTCTTCTTTGCTTACAACGCAGATCTTTTCAACGGAGATCTTCAAACCATGACTGATCTCTTCACACGCAATGCGTCTTCACCAGCGTTGCCACAAAGAAAAATTTTTCCGTACCAATATTCTTTCCAAAACCTACCAAAATTTTTCCAATCCTACTAAAATTTGAATCTATATAATTATAGATTATTCAGTATGAAATCAACGTTTTATTGCTCAAATTAACAAAAGAATTTCATACATATCACATTTAATGTGTTTAAAAAAACAAAACAATTCGTTTACAAAATATAAAAATAAAGAAACATAAACATAGTGTATAAAATTAAAGCTAAAAACATAACAACTTCATCTTTAACATTGTAATGTATTGAAAGAGATCGTTTGGAGTTTATTCAGTAACTAACTAACTTTATTTATATTTCAATAAAAAGGGACAAATAAATAATACCTAATTAATTAACATAAGGAAAGCTTAAAGCTAAGGGATTAGTTCTAAAAGCTTAATTATAAAAGAAGTAGAGAGTTCTCTGTAAGAAAGTTTCATACATAATTTTAATATACAATATGCATACATATGTATTTTATTTAATTCAATGAAAGTTTAGTTTTTAGTAAAATATACAAAATAATAGGAAATTACAATTAAGTATATCTTAGCACTCTTGAAGAGACGTTTTCATTCACTCTGTTTTGATTTGAATTTGACAAATTTTTATTATTATCATTGTTTACGTTTTTATTACAATGAATTAGAAGTTAATTCATCTATATTATTATCATGTGACTTTTCAACAGCTTGATTGGTGGAATTTCCATTTGAGCATGATGATATATCTGATGAATCATTTTGATTTTCGCGATTGGTTTCAATGTTTTGATTCTCATTCACTCCTGCCCTAATCTGATCAGTATGTCTTTTTATAATTCTACCTGTTGAAAGAATACATTGATATGAACGTGGACCTGTCTTATATTTTATGATGGCAGGGGCCCAAGACTTTGAATTAACGTTTGTATAATCTCGTATGAAAACATTTTGACCTTTCTCGAATGCAAGCGATCTCTTACCTTTATAATTCGAAATACTTTTATTTTGTTGTTCTAATATCTTGTCTCTAACAAGAGGTGGTTTAATTAGATCAAATCGAGTTCTAATTGATCTTCCAATAAAAAGTTTTGCTGGGCTTTAATCAGTTGAGCTGTGTTTTGTATTACGATAATCCATTAGAAGACGATTTAAAATAATGTCAATATTTTCATTTGATTCAGATGACAAGTTCGCATAAATAGATTTTTTAACGTCTTCACAAAATTTTCAGCTTGGCCAGTGGTGGCTGGATGCCCAGGAGCTGTTAGTACATGTTTTATTTTATTGTTTGAAGTAAAAATTTTAAATTCTTCAGAGACAAATTGTCTGCTGTTGCTGACAATAGTATGAGGAATACCAAAACGACAGAAAATTTCTCTGAGCTTTGAAATAACGAAATTGGAAGTGATTTCCTTGGTTTTAAATATTTCTACCCATTTGGAAAACGAGTCTATAACTACAAGAAAATGACAATTTTTAATGGGACCTGCGAAGTCTATATGTATTCTTTGCCATACAGAGTTTGTAGGACTCCATGGTATAAGAACACTTTTTTCTGGACTAGCCATGAGTTTTTGACATGGAATACATGACTTGATTAAATATGCAATATCTGAATCGAGTTTAGGCCACCAAACATAGGATCTGGCTAGTGCTTTGGTTTTAGCGATGCCTAAATGAGATTAATGTAAAATTTGGAGTACTGACCCCATAATAAACAATCATGGTCTACAGTTAACTCAGAATCTTTGGAAACAAAAGCTTTAAATTGTTCATCTCTGAGTTCTTTGAGTTTACCCAGTTTTAAAAATTCACATACCTTAGAAAGTATAGGATCACGCCGAGATATGTCCTTAAAATCAAGATTTAACACGTTTTGCTTTTGTATATAATTTACAAATGTAGCACTATCATTGGTATTATCAATGTTACTACCTATATGTTGAGGCATTCGCGATAAATTATCGGCTTCATTCAATTCGCCTTTGACATGTTCAATTTTGTAATTGAAACCTGAGAGTATAAAAGCCCATCTTTGGATACGCGCTGCAGCTATTACTGGTAAGCCTTTATTTTCTCCAAATAGGGTAATTAATGGTTTGTGGTCTGTTTTTAATGTAAAAACATTTCCAATTAAATATTGTTTTAATTTCGTAACACAAAAAACTATAGCTAAGGCTTCTTTTTCATGCGTACTGTATTTTTGTTCAGCTTTCGATAAAGCTCTTGAAACAAATGCTACAGGTTTTAAATCATTATCAAATTTGTGTGACAGAACGCCAGCTATGGCAGAATATGAAGCATCAATCGTGAGGAAAATTGGTAATTTTGGATTGAAATGAATTAAAACTTTGTCGGAAGTAATTTCCTTTTTTATGGTTTGGTACGCTTCTTCGCAATCTTTAGACCATACGAATTGTAAATTTTTTTGTAATAATTTATATAAAGAAGTCATAATCTTTGCAAAATTGTTGACAAACTTTGCATAATAATTTACCATCCCTAAAAATGCTCTCAGCTCAGAAACATTATTAGGGGTGGGGGCATTAGTAACGGCAACTATTCTTTCTTTATTTTTTTTAGACCATATCTATCGATGGTAAAACCTAAGTAATTAATTTCCTCTTTGAAAAATTCGCATTTGGACAAATTTAGTTTTAGTCCTGCCAGCATTAACTTATTTAATACTGATTTTAAATTTCGAATATGTTCTGCCATACTTTTACCTGACACTGTAATATAATCTTGATATACAACTACGAATGGTATACCTTGTAAAAGATGTTCCATTGTCTTTTGAAATATGGCAGCTGCAGGCTTGATACCAAAAGGTAAACGTTTCATTTTTAATGTGCCAATATGTGTTGACCAAGTACATAAAAGCTGTGATTTTTCATCAAGAACTAATTGGTTATAAGCACTAGATAAATCTAGTTTTGAAAACAACTGACCACCTTGGAGTGTAGCAAAAATTTCATCAATTAATGGTAGAGGGTATTTAAAATCTGTTAAGTATTTATTAATAGTAAGCTTATAGTCACCACAAATGCGGATATCACCATTTGGTTTTAAAATTGGTAACCCAGTCTGAATGATCAACTGGTTCTAAAATGTCATTTGCTATTAAATCCCTTAAATTCTTTTCTATTTTATCTTTCCATGCTAAAGGAACAGAACGTGGTTTACAGAAAATGGACTTTGCATTTGTGTCCATGGACAAAGAAATCTTTCCAAATGTGTACGCTCCAAGACCACTACTGAAAACATCATGAAATTCATTTCTAATTTCCTCAGTTATAATAGAAGATTGGTCGGAATCAATAGAATTTACTTGAACAAGTTCAAAATTAAAATTTCTTAAAAAATTTCTTCCAAATAAGGGACTGTTGTTATTGTTTGTTACAACAAGTTTAACATTTTTTTTAATACCATTCACTTCAATATTTTCAATGTATTCTCCCAATACTTCTATTTTGTTTCCATTATAATCACCTTTACAAGGTGCAAGACTTACTTTTTTATTTAATTTTTTTACAAAAGTTTTTGATACCAAACTGCATGGAGCACCAGAGTCACATACCACGTCAATGGGAATTCCATCTATTTTAATTGAAACTTTGTAAAGCTCAGTTGAATTGCCACAACTTTTATCATTATTGATACTGTAAATAGAAAAATCACTAGAAGTATTTTTAGTAAAATCTTCACTATCTACATCTGATTCAGATACATAATTTACAGTTTTTTCTTTAAATCTACAAACCGAAGCTAGATGACCAATTTTACCACAAAAATTACATTTACTTTGTTTAAATCTGCATTCATTTGAATTATGGTTTCGCCAGCCACAATGAGTTTGTCTTATTTTTATTATTCGGTTGTTTCTTCTGATATCGACCTTCATATTTATTTGGTTTGACGGTTTTGTTTTGATTATTGTAGTTTTTATTTCGCTATTTACCTCCTTTGACGTTAAAAACTTGCATATTGTGACTATCATCTTCTTTAGCAAATAACTTCATCTCCATAATTAGAGCTTTTCTTAGTGCTTCATCAATTGTTATTTTCTCGTCTTCTTCACACAGTCGCTCAAATATTTTGTTGTTTATCCCCATGATAAAACGATCTAAAACAAAAGCATTTAAATTGTCCCCAAATTTACAAGAGAGTGCTAATTTTTTTTTCTAGCATGCCATTCTGCTACCGTTTCATTTTCGCTTTGTATTGCTGTATGAAAGCTTTTTCTCTCTCGAAAAACAAGCACTGGTGGAGTGTAATGTGATTTTAATAAATTACAAAGCTCTTTAAAGGTTTTTAAAACTGGTGCATCCGGACTACATAAATTATGCAAAGTCTCATATGCAATTGGTCCTATTGATTTTAAAAGAGTAGCCTTCTTTGCATTCTCTTCAGTGCAGTTGATTTCAGCAAAATGAATCTCCAGTTTCTCTTTCCATAATAACCAAGATTCATTCCGCGGGGAAAATTGAGGGATATTATTTGGATGATAGATCATAACGGTTCCATTTTGTACATTGTCTGGTATGATTGATCTTTATCTTTTATATTTCAATTTATTAAAAAGAAATTATGTCTGTTGTAGAAAAAATTATATTCTTTCTTTTTCTTTTAAACGTTTTTGTTGTAGCCTTTTTTTAATATATTGGCCTTCTTTTAAGGTTTTTATTTTTGGTCATTACAACCCTTCAGTCAGGATTACGACCTAGTTTTTCACACCACTTATGTTGTGTATGTTAATTTTATACATGAGTGGTGGGACCTAAAGTTTAAAATCAACTCCGAATGACAGATTTTTGAGAAACTTTTCATGACAACTTTTTTTGCCAGAAATCTGCTGAGAGAAAGTATATACTTTTATATTTCGTTTTGATGTCTGGCCTGGAGCTCGAACCCTGGCTTTACGTCTAATAAGCCAACACACTATCTACTAGACTATATATATATATATATATATATATAACAAAAATTATATTTATAATATTCAGGTATCATTGAGATTTTTTTGCAGACCACACATAATGTGGTTCAGACTTGCATGTAACTTCTTTAAATATCATTCTGTTGTTTATTGCGCTTGTATCTAATTTATTTCTTAGCTTCGTTTTTATTAAACTTAATTGTGAAAATTTTCGTTCTACAGCTGCAGAACTACGTGGAAGAGAAAGCAAATTTAAAATAAAAATTACATAAATCATCATAATAAAATTCATTTAAACCATTTTTAAATTTGCTTACATTATTCCAAAATTCATTTATGCTATATCCTTAGATATAACACTAAGTCGAAGTAAGTTCCATAGCATTACGATTTTATCTGGATCACAATCCACTAAATTCTTAAATTTCAGTATCAAGGGCAATATATTTATTTTTTGTTTGGAAAGAACATTTCTGGGTGTTATTATTTGTAGTAATTTTACATCTTCTCTTCCAAAGTCAAATCTTATTTTAATTTGTTTTAAATATTCTATATAAAATTGTAGAATATTTGATTTAATTTCCACTATATCTTCCTGATCTAAATTATTTTCAGTTAATATATAGTTATCTTCATTAGAATTAGTTGTTTCCAGTCTTGGAGTTTTTGAGATATATCTAAAAATACTACACGTTTTAACCATTAAATAAACTAAAAAAACATTAAAATTACCTGTGCATAACATTTTTGTGACTTTTTGCTTAAAAACTACAGGTAACAAATAGCTTTTTTACGCTGACACTATTCACATTTCGTTGTGCCTTATGTAAACACAGATATTTTAAATATTAAAGTACGTTAAAATATGGTTTCCAACTATTTTCTTACTTAAACATTTTACTGTCGTTTTTAGACCTAAAAATAAATAATACTCCCAACTTTAAATGTAACAGATATTAATTGTATTTTCCTACCAAAAAATAAATGTAATTTTAACAAACCAACCAAACTACCAATCGTAGCATTTTTAAATAAAAACTACCAATTTTGGTCCAATTGGACCAAAACGGCAACACTGGTCTACACACGAGCCTGACTGAATTCTTACCACTCGTTGCCTGCTTTGTCTTGCCTTTTTATATGCCCACGTAATCAGTCTGATGAAGGCTCTTGAAGTAGAACGTTCGGGATTTCGCCTCCTTGAGAACTCTTTCGCGACTTCATTATTATTTGTGTATTTTGTTCACGTTGCTTTTTGTTGCGTTCTCGCTTACTTGTCTGTCCCCTTTTCATTCATACCGATGTTGTTGGTTTATTTGTAACAAGTTCGATGTATTTGTTTTGTGCTGCTTTTGCTCATTTTAATGTTAAATGATGCTACACCGTTTCCATTTTCGTAACAATATTTTGGTGACAATGGCAAGCTAACTTCACATGGCAAGGCAAACTTCATTGAAGCTATTTCACGCAAGTTCTTTAAATTGAGTTCTTTATTTTTCTTCCTCCATACTAAAGCATGTCAAATGACTTTTGGCATGATGTGTTTTTGCTTTCTACATTATTATTATTATTATTTGAAATATATTCCTTCTGAAAATGAACTCCTGCACTTATACTAACTAATCACCTCAAACTGCATAGAAACACTGTATACGTGGGCTTATTTTATTTCATTATATGAGAGTATATAAGAATGTTTGTTCATATTTAACAGACTTCAAATAATGAGTATACTATATATGTATACAATAACATTGGTCTAGGTTAAGGACTTAACTTTGAGTTGTGTCAGTGAAGCTTTTGAACAAGGCTAACAAATACTTTCTCCAAACGAGTATACGTGCTAATGTAGAGATTTTGGTTGCCTGAAACATATAGTTCAAGTTATTAGGAACAAAAACCTTGAAAAAGAGAAATGAAAACACGAACATTTCCTACAATATGAGGAATGATTAACTTGCACGATACCTTTCGCAACTCAATTAGTTGCAGTAATTATTGTAGAAGACCTTCAACAGCCTGTGTATATTAGGTGTTGCAAAAAGTTATTCATTCAATGTATAAAGTTTTGGACATTATTTAATTAAAATAATAATTAAAATAATAGCATGTCGTCGTAGTCTAGTAACGTTATAAACAATATTTCTCACCAGCTTAATTCGGCAGCAGTTTTTCGGCGCAAACTCAGAGTAAATAAGATTGCCATGAAAAATTTCTCAAAAATCTGTTTCTTCGGACTTAACTTTTAACTCTAGGTTACGCCTCTCATGAATTACACAACACAAGTGGTGTGAGAAGCTAGGTTGCAATCTTGACTAAGTCGTTATAATGATACTTCTTAAGGTTTTAGAAACTTATTGCCACTTTGAATAAAATCTCAATAGAAAATCGCTTTCCCATGATTGAAAAATGTGTCTAAGTAACTTGAATCGATTTTTTAGCTATCATCCGTTATTAATTATCATATTTTTATTATTATACCTAATAGTCTAGCACACTACCCACTAGACTACCAGTGCACCCATCCATCATTTATTATCAATTTATTCCAAAGTATTTGAGAACATGCTCATTCGGTATTATTAGCACCTTTTTTCACGGCACTAAGAGCAAGTAAATCAAGATTTGAGAAGACAAATATTATCTAAGCTAACATTGCGGTGGAGCGAAATGACGCCCGTATCAACAAGCCTTTTACAATTTTCAATTTAACAGCAAATACTTTAGCCTTAACAACATCAAGCACACATATAGACATTCAAGATCTTTGATTTTAAAATTTCTGAATAATTGATTGTTATAGCATCAGGACAGGCAAGCGTTCTGAGCAGGATATGCAGATGATCTGCTCTTGGTGGCTAAATATAGTTGTTAAGTTACTCTTTGCGACATCATTCAAGGAGACCTTAAGTTTGTATGTCAATAATGCACATCACTGTGCGTTAGGATACATTTGTGGCTCAATAGAACACAATAGTTTCAATTACGAGATGGAAAAAACTTCCTAAATAGAAATGAAATACATACCTGGGTGAGCTAATGCTAATGCTGGAGGCAAAACATTGAAAAATTCATTAGATTGTAAACTGATATGATAGGCTTATTTGTATAGCATAATGGGTAACAGGTAACACTATAGGTCATCGTCAGTGTAGACAGGAGTAATTTGAAAACAGAGAGTTGACCAGGAGATACAGAGAGTAACGTATGTTGGTATATAAGGAGCAATGAAAACTTGTCTTACAGCTTTGTTGGAAGTTCTTATGAATTTAAATTTCATTTACAGCTTTAAAGACGATGGTGAGAATAACGAGAGACAAGTCTAAGATAAAATTCAATCTGTAAAAAGTATATAGATCGCTGCTCCAAGTAATGCCTACAAGAGATTACCATGTTTGTTTAGCCAATACTTTCGACAATTCGGAAGAGAATCATCTGGATTATTCTTCTTCAGAAAACTTAACCAACTAACCAGTAAATTAAAGGAAAAATTAAGAAAATACAAAAATAGGAAACATGTTCACATAACCCTCATCAATACAAAAAATGTGTTTTTATATAACAAATTGGCAAAGGTAGAGAAGTTTAAATTAAAAATTACTACTCAAAACATTGCCGTACTACAATCTAACTCACAGATTGTGTTCTTTTCTTTACTGACTCAGAGATCAATTTTTAAATAAAAAACAATAAATAAAGAAAAAAACAAACATAAATAGATAAATTCATATATTTTTAAATATAATATTAAAAAAAGGGAAGTGTATAATAACGTAGTGAGATCAGTAAAATTTTAGGGATTTTAATTATTTTCCTTTCAAAAAATAAAATTTTATTATTATTAAAGCATTCAAACGTTCATCAGATGTTCTATTTCTTATTTTTGTTGTACGTTGCCTGCTACAGAAAATACTCGTTCACTCTCTGTTGATGTGGGTCTCACAGATAGCAGTGCATCATACAAATGTTTCAATTTCGTCATACAATTTCCTGTTATTTCAAATATACCAAATTCTTTCTTTAGCACATTATCAGACTTCTTTTTTTCTTTGGATTTAATGTTGAATTTGTTATAGCCTTTTCAAGGTGTTCTTTAAATGTGTATGTTGAGGTTTCATACTCTGATAGTAGTGTTTCGTCGTCACTATTTTTTCCATTTCAAAAAGCCTTTTGTACATTTCATCAGCAGTTAATAATAGGGTCGTTTTATTTGAATAAGAAAAATTATTCGATTTATAATCATCTGGGTTTTTTAAAAATTTTAGTAAAGAATATAATTTAATTTCTCTTCTTTCATTTATACGACACTTTAGTGATGCCAACAAATTTGTTGATAATATTTTGTTTTTACTTTCCAATTATTTATAAAGCGTTTCAAGGATGATTTCTGCAATCAGTAAATTGCAATCTCTTCGCCCAAGGGCCTCTACAGTTATTTTAACTGGGTATAAAACTTCGTATAAGTCATTCAAAATCGATATGTATTTATCTCTCCACATGTTAATTAAATTGAAAAAATATCAAACACTTCTTTATATAATTTTTGGCCTTTAAGAAATTCTCAATCATAAATATAATTGAATTCCAACTCGTTCTTACATCGCAGCCCAAATGAATTTCTTTTCCTATTTCTGATTTAGCATATTGTTGTAACGAGGCTGTTTTAAGTGGGCTCATTTTAAAAACTTTTATAATTTTTCTTACATTTTTTAGAGCTGCAGAATATTTAGGCACAATAATATAAGAAGGAACTTCAACTTTTTCGTCATAGTCCGAATTATCAATTATATTTTATATTTCAATAGCGCCACAACGGCCTGAAATGTATACTAAACCCAAGTTAAACATTTCGTTATTGGTACCATATAAACACACATTTAGATACCGTCTTTGTTTAATACTAGACTACTCATCAAAAACAACAGAAAATCGACCATATTTAATCTATAATTTGCTTATTAATTCTTTCCATAAAATTTAAAATTCCCGAAATTTCCCGAAGAAAATTTCCCGTGATTTACTAAAAAATATTTCCCGGGAATTCCAGGGATTTTTTTCCGCTTAGAAACCCTTGTATGATATATAACGTTGACATCAAACTCATAACATTCGAAATACTCGTATGTTTGATTTATACGCCTACTCATTCAGATTCATAAATTTAAAAAAATACTTATTATACTCATAAATGATTCGAGTGATTCGAATTCATCAAAATTTACAGTTTTAGTTGTTGTTGCATTTACAAAAAAAGAAGAAAGAAAAAGACAAAGACAGCAAGCAAAGCAAACACACAACCTTCTAGTGAGTATTGTAGTGTTTGTATGCGAATCATACTTATTTTGTGATTCTTGTAAATGTTGAATAAAGGAGAGTAGAAATCAACAACATCAAGCGTATTGTTAAGTATGAGTACAATGAGTACTTCAAACTTTGAATATGAGTAGTATGAGTATAATATTAAAATCAGTATGAATGCGTATAAGTATCAGAAATTATGAGTATGATTCGAATCAACACATCTTTTAGAATACTCATTGCTGATCTCTGTTACTGACATAACAATTCCATTAGAAATTTCATGAATTTTAGTCAAAGTGTGTATAAAAAATTAAAGTTTTTATATTTATTTTATTAATTTATTTCTGTTTTATTACAAAACAAACAATTTTTTATTGTTTTTCATAAAAAAGCGAAAAATAAGGAAAAGTTTCAGATGACTACATAGGTACCCCCAAGGAGAACTCTGAGTAAATTTAAAATTGAAAGGCCTAATATATGAAAACGTTATCCGCTTGTATTTAGTAGAATATCCCTTAAGGTCAAGCACTCCATTTAACCCATTTGGAATTGAATGTACAAGTTTTGTTTAGTGTTTTCTGGTGGCACCATGACCAAGTTTTTCGGTAGACTTTTGTTTAAGGTTTAGCAATTACGTAACCGTTCATTCAAATGATCTCCTAAATACTCTCTTGAAGTCATTTCGGGACTTTGTGCAAGAGTATTATGCCTGTGGAGATTTTTTTGTCAAAATATATTGCCGTACTAAGACTTTTGCTGTCCACTGTATGTTTTTATGTAGGTTTTTACGGTTCAGGTTTTTACGGCTGTTCAGTGCTATCAAATCTATATGCCTTATGAGAGACATGACACTAGTATGTCTGGTATATATTTTAAGTTGTCAACACCGTGAAATACAGCTTATATGAAAGATAAAACAAACCATTAAAAAATACTAATGAAAAATACTAACATGTGAAAAAAAATCAAAATGTTTGAATTTTTTAAAAACCGTATATGCGTAATCATCGTAAGACTGTAACAACAACTCTACAAATAGAATGACAACAAAAGAATACTGAATTAATCAGCAGTTTGAGCACAAAATTAGCTTAACCCCATAGTAGCGTCAACTTTGTCACCATCGCTTTTATATCTTACGTCGCCATCACAAAATGTGTTATTTTCAATTTCAATATATGTATGTATGGCAGTCATCTTTCCTTTTGTTCCAGTCTAATGATTAATTTCTTTGCATCTTTTTTCTTCCAAGCAGTCATATCAGCAAAATAATTTGTCTGAATTTAATATTAAATTTTTGAAAATTTTTCCGTTGAATCTTAAAGAAAAAGAAACAAAGTTTCTTTTCAATGTTTTAAAAAATTTTACTTACTTACTTAATTGGCCATAACAACCCGATTAACGGATTTCGGCCTGCCGCAACACATCGTTCCAGGCGCCTCTGCTTCTTGCGCGCCTACGCCAGTTGGTCACACCAATCGATGACAGGGCTTCCTCGATTTGGACCTTCCAACGGATACAAGGTCGTTCTCTTCGCCAAATTCCGCAGATCTCCGCGTCAAATACCCGTCTCGCAGGAGCATCCTCCTCCATTCGAACGACATAGACGAGCCAGCGCAGCCGCTGGATATTAGTACGCTGTACAACGTCCATGTCGTTGAGGAGCTCATACAGCTCACTATTGTATCGGATGCGGAAATCATCGCCAACTCGTACTGGACCGAAGATCTTACGCAGTACTTTTCTCTCGAACACTCTCAAGGCTGCTGCATCAGAACTTAATAGGGTCCATGCCTCTGCGCCATAAAGAAGCACGGGTAGGATGAGTGTCTTGTAGAGTGTTAGTTTTGTCGTACGAGAGAGGTCTCTGCTACTCAATTGCCTATTGAGACCATAGTAGCACCTGTTGGCAAGAGTGATCCTGCGCTTGATCTCCAGACTGACATCATTTCTGGTGGTAACGGCGGAGCCAAGATAGACGAATTCCTTGACCGTATCAAAAGTATAGTTATCGGCCGTAATCTGAGAATCAATACGCCTCGCGTCTCTACTCGTCGATAACATATACTTTGTTTTGCCCTCATTTACTGCCAAACCCATCTTAGTAGACTCGCGTTCAATAGCACTAAAGGCAGCAGTAACATCTCGCTTCGTACGCCCTATGATGTCAATGTCGTGAGCGTACGCAAGCAACTGGACACTTTTTTGAAAAATAGTGCCACTGCGATGCACTCCTGCCTTTCGCAGAACACTCTCCATGACGAAGTTGAAGAGGTCGCATGATAAGGGGTCGCCTTGTCTGAAACCTCGCACGGTATCAAAAGGCTCGGAGAGGTCCATTCCTACCTTGACGGAGCTGCAGGAATTGCTCAACGTCATTCTGCATAGCCTTATCAGCTTCGCAGGTATACCGAGCTCAGACATTGCGGCAAAAACACGATCCCTTATGGGGCTATCAAAGGCAGGCTTATAGTCGACAAAAAGATGGTGTGTGTCGACTTGTTTCTCGTGGGTCTTTTCCAGGATTTGGCGTAGTGTGAAGATCTGGTCGATGGTGGACTTGCCAGGTCTGAAGCCGCACTGATAAGGTCCAATCAGTGTTTTGACGAGTGGCTTCAGTCGTTCACACAATACGCCTGTAAGAACCTTATATGCGATAGGGAGAAGGCTTATACCCCTATAGTTGGCGCATAAAGTAGGGTCTCCCTTTTTCAGGACAGGACAGAGGACACTGAGGTTCCAATCGTTTTGCATACTTTCCTCTAGCCATATTTTGTAAATAAGCTGGTGCATGCGCCCTACCAACTCATTACATCCGGTCTTAAACAATTCAGTGGGGAGGCCATCAGGACCTGCCGCTTTATTGTCTTTAAGGCGCGTAATCGCGACTTTGACCTCTTCATGGCTAGGCGGCGGAAACTCCACGCCGTCGTCATCGATCGGGTTCGGAACATCATCTCTAAAGGCGGTATTGGTGTCGACATCGCCTTGTAGTAGAGTAGAGAAGTGTTTCCTCCATAACCTCAGAACTCCCTGCGGATCTATTACTAAGTTTCCATTTTCGTCCTTGCAGGAAGACGCTCCAGGTTTATAACCCTCGGTTAGACGGTTAACCTTTTGATAGAATTTTCGAGCGTCATTCCTACATCTATACATCTCGACTTCCTCACGCTCACGCCTTTCCTGCTCCCTTTTCTTGCGTCTGAAAAGGCGTCTCTCATCCCTACTCTTCTCTCTATAGTCGTCGACAATGGCTCGCGTAGCGGCAGACTGCAACGTTTTCTTGTATGCGGCGTTTTTCGCTGCAGTTGCCTCGCGACACTCCTCATCGTACCATTGATTTCGTTGGGGTGGGCGTTCGAAACCAAGGACTGTTTCCGTAGTAGTGCGCAAGGAGTGGGAGATGTTGGCCCACAGTCCGCCAATGTCGTTGAGATTAGATGGGGAACGACGGAGCTTATGCGAGAGTTGAGCGGAGAACGCCTCAGCTGTCCTTTGTGATCGCAGCTTCTTAACGTCCAGCTTTCGCAATGCACTAGAGTGCGCAGACCTCGAAGCGCTACTGCGCAATCGAAACTTGGCTGCGACAAGGTAGTGGTCCGAGTCGATGTTTGGACCTCTGAATGTGCGCACATCTAGTACACTGGATACGTGCCTTCCGTCTATCACAATATGATCGATCTGGTTGGATGTTGATCGATCAGGGGACATCCATGTGGCCTTGTGAATTTCGAGATGTTGAAACTTAGTGCTACATACTACCATGTTACGCGCCGCGGCGAAATCGATCAGCCTCATACCATTGGAGGTAGTGTTTGCGTGGAGGCTGAACTGTCCGACAGTGTGGCCAAAGATACCTTCCCGCCCGACCTTCGCATTAAAATTTCCGAGGACAATTTTGGCGTCATGGGCCGGGCACTTATCGTATACGTCCTCGAGTTTAGCATAGAAGGTATCCTTAACCACATCGTCCTTTTCTTCCGTCGGGGCGTGAGCACATATTAGGCTGATGTTGTAGAATTTTGCCTTGATGCTGATTGTGGCTATTCTTTCGTTCACAGGTGTGAACCCAGAGACAAGGTGACGTAGTCTCTTATTAACCACAAATCCGCATCCAAATTCGTGCTTGTCTTCATGGCAGCTGTAGTATACATCGCAAGATGCAAGCCTTTTGCATCCTTGTCCTGTCCATCGCATTTCCTGTATGGCAGTGATGTCAGTCCTACATTTAATGAGGGCATCCGCCAGCTGGGCGGAAGCTCCTACCCTGTAAAGGGTGCGGACGTTCCACGTGCCAATACGTAAATCATAGACCTTTATACGTTTGCCGTGGTCGTCAACTTTTGAGTGGATCTTTTCAATGGATATTGCTTTAGTTTTCATTGGATATTTGGTTTTACGTGGTGGGTTCCACAACCCAAAATTTAATGTCCAAGGGGTTTGGACTTCGCTGCACGCATTAGTTAACATCTAGCGGGTGCTAGAATGCCATCCATGCCATATTTCTTCGGCGACTTCCTCTCAGCAGATTTCTTGCAACTCTGAGAGTAAATAAAATTGCCATGAAAGTTTCTCAAAAATCTGTCGTTTGGAGTCGATTTTAAACTGTAGGTCCCGCCACTCATGTATACAAATTAACGCACACAACATAAGTTGTGTGAGAAACTGGGTCGTAATCTTGGCTAAAGCGTTGTAATGACCAGTTATGTATGTATGTATGTATGTATGTATGCATGTATGTATGTATGTAGATATATATTGTGGAAGAGATATAGAGTAAATAGGTACCACAAAAATATATGCTAAAATTTCTTCTACAAAATTTTTAACATCGATTTTAGCAATTCTGGAATGCCACTTCTTATTTCCCTCAACGAATTGGTGATAACAATCCATATTAACATTTCTATCCATGACTTAACATCCGGTTTAATTGAATTGGGTAAATTGTGAGATTTTAATAATTTTTAACGAATTTTTCACGTCGTTCCCATGCAATCATGCCTCCAAAGCGACAAGCAATTGGACGAGCTACACCTCAAGCACGGTAGAAAAGAGCATTACGAGCCTCAGAATCAGACGAGCAACGAGCACTGAGATTGGAAAATTTTCGAGTATATGGCGCTGAGACCCTTTCGCATGAATCACTTGAACAACGAGAAGTGAGGTTAGAAACTGATCGAATGCCTACTACCAAAGAATATGGATATAAAGAATACACATCATGTAGAAGTAGAATATCTTATTTTTTTTCTTTCTTCTCTCACCAAAATATTTTTAAAAATCATTTCTTGATGAGAGCATAGCTGCCAGATTTGACGATTTATCGTCATTTTGACGATTTTGAGCTCCAAAAATATCATATTGACGATTTGACGATTTATGCCCTTATTTTGACAATTTTTAGAAATTAAAAATTTACATCATATTCCTAACTTTAGTACATTAAAAGCCACTTTAAGCTTTGTATTTACTTTGCAATTGTTACTATTGGAAATTTGTGTATTACTAACAGGTGTGAAGTATTATATTTTCAAGTTACTTTCGAATACCTGAGATGATTTTTCTGTATTTTAACCAAAAAATTAAAACTCGTATTTTGGAATAAACTCGTATTTTATCACTTGTTGTTGCAGACAATTTTAAAATTCGAGTATAGCTTCTAATATTACCATCGGAAGAACAAAGGCAAGCGCCGTTATTTTTTTTTCGTACATTCAGGGGATGGATGGCATTGTGTTTGGAACTATTAAAATATGTTATGGGAAGAAGGAAAGTGAGAACAGTTTTTATGGACACTATGCTTGTATATTTTTGTACCATAAGTAACAGGAAAGACCTCTGCAGGAATTGAGTTCCACATACGAATAGTCCGACTAAGAAACGTACTTTTTCTGTAATGCAGAGTGCGATCTAGACGAGCGTTATTTAGAAATATATGATTTTCGGGAACAAGTCCCCTTATTTCGTTCGATCAAAATCCTTTTGTAGTAATGATAGAACAGTGAAACACAATCCACATTGCAACGATGCACCAATGATTGAATGGAGTTGGATACACTACCGTCATTAACGAGCTACTACGGTCTCTCCTGTACACAGTCGAGAAACCTCAAAATAGACGTTGAAGCACCGACCTCATAAATAGTATAAATAAATAGTGTAAATAGTAAAAGTAAGTAAATAGTAGTAGTGTGTTGGCTTATTAGACGAAAAGCCAGGGTTCGAGCCCCAGGCCAGGCATCAAAATAAAATACAAAAAGTATTTCTTCGGCGACTTCCTCTCAGCAGATTTCTGGCAAAAACTCTGAAAGTAAATAAAATTGCTTTTCAAAAGTCTGTCTTTCGGAGTCGATTTTAAACTGTAGGTCCCGCCACTCATGTATAAAATTAACACACACAACATAAGTGGTGTGAGAAACTAGGTCCACAATCCTGGCTGAAGGTTTGTAATGATCAATTATGTTATGTATATATGTAAATAGTAAGATCAGATGATATGATCTTAAGAAGGAACTGAAAGAACTAAAAAATGTGTCGGTTGAAGCCAACATTACACTGAATTTTCATGCTCAGAATGTTAAGAGCTTCTGGCTTCTTAATATTTACACCACCCATAGATTAAGATGATGCAATATTATTGCTGCGCTTATGTGTCAATAAACAATGCTGGGATAGATTGTTTAAACCTCAAAACAATTTTTGCCTGAAAATGATATAATATTTCTACATTTTTGAAAAAAAAATTAATAAATGAAGATGAGGGATGCTAGGTTTAATTTCCAATAAATTTTTTGTTAAATGTTTTATTTTTGAACTCAGATATGTACATACATACATTGACTTTATATGTTTTACTGCAATAGAAATAATTTTAGTTTTTAAAAACTTTATTTTTTTTTTAAATTTATTTATTTTTTCTGACGATTTTTTGACGATTTCAATAAACGTTTTTGACGATTTTGACGATTTTTTCTCAAATATTTGACGATTTGGTGCCTCATCTATTTGGCAGCTATGGATGAGAGGGAGGAAGACAGAAGGAAAATGAACACAAACAAAGAGCGTAACAATGTGTTGCTCTCATCGTACGTATGTACATGTGTATGTATTCTTGTGTTTTTTGATTTAGTTGTCGATCAGACTGCGACAAGAATACATGTGCTGCGGATGCTTTATCATTTTATTTCAGAATAACACTCGAAGAATATTTTGTGTTAAAAATGTTCTATGTCATTAGCTGGGCGTATTTTATTTTGTCCCATAGTATATTTTTTTAAATGCTTTGGAATGCTCGTTTTTTTTTTCTTTTAATAAAAAATGGTTTTTTATTCTTTTTATTTTTATTTATCTAAAAAACATGGCCTAATTTTTAAGCCAAAGATGGATAGCTTTATTTTCTTTTAATACTAAAATCGATGTTTTATTTTATTTTTGTTTATCTAAAATTATTAAGCCAAAGATAGACAGCTTTACATATGTATGTTGATGAAATGAAAATAAAAATAGAGTATATTACTAACACTTTTATATGGCTGTAAATAAATAAATTCTCTCAACTTATTTTCTCTCTCTCACTCACTAATCCACAACCATGGGCATGTGTTAACCTAGAGGAAAATTGTTAGTAATAATGTCAAGTCTACTTATTAACCCAATGATATGTATACTTATGTGATCAGAAAATATAGAAAAATTTTACTGCACTAAGACACTAAGACACCGTATTTAACTTGGCAAGTATTCTTTTAAAAATCGAAATCATTTCTCATTGATATTAGTGAATACTACTGTGATATTTCTTTGGGTGTATCATTGAAGTCTGAAAAAAGCGACAAGAACCTTCTTTTTTAAAAACTGACAAGATTTTTACGCTCTTTTTAACGAACATTCTTGATGTTCGTGTCCTATGTGTGTAAAAAGCCGAAGATGTTCTTCCCCTGAGGGACATTGGTGCCGACGTCTGTTTTTAACACCTGAAAATAAATAAAAAGTGGTCAAACAACAAAAACGCACGATGGGAACAACGCATTGTTACGCTCTTGGTGTCTGTATCATTCCCTTCTATCTTTCCCCCGCGTCATGAAATATTTTTGAAAAATATTCCAAAATATGTTAAAATGCACATTCTTTATACTTTATTTTCTTTGGTACTACTCAGGCCCGTTCATCTGAATCATCTGGACAAAGGGAAAAAAGGCTGCAAAATATAGTAATAGTGATTACAGTCTTCACCCAAATGTCGTCATTGAAAAAATGGATAAAATTTGTATGTATTGAACAAAATCAATAAAATGATTCAAAATTAATTGGCACAGCAATGCACGCAGGCTACAACTAATATACGAATAAACCAGAAACAATTTCTAAGCTTAAATGCGATGAGATTTAATGAAATTTTCACAATTCGGAAGATGAAAAAGGTTATATATTTCTGGGGAATTCAGAGCGAAAATAGTTATATGTTTTCACTAATAAGTATGATCACGGACTTAATGAACAATTTTTCCATGTTGTAGTTCAGTTGCATGGATAACCAAAAATATTTTTTTTTCATATTTATTTTAGAATTCTCTTGCTGTTTTTAATAAGAAATTCATAGAGTGCGCCTATCTACATTTCGTACTCAATTATTAGAAACTTATTAAAGCAATATAAAGTCACGCTTAAATTAAAAAACGCTGGCAATGAAAGTTAAAGTGTCCCATTAAAGACTCATAATGTACAGTCAAGTGTAGTTGCTATGTACTCTTGATGGGTGTTTTTAGCTTTTATGATTTTTATTCGGTTTTATATGTGAAGTGTTAAATAAATGTCATACTCTAGACACTTTCATCTAAAGAGGTTCTTCAGTTGTTCACAGCTGCTGCTTTTGTCATTTTTTAATTATTTTTCGTTATACAATTGCCATCGCAATAATAGCAGCACTTTAGTTACTTACTTACTCAATTTTATATGATTGCGACTAACAGTGAGCGCCATAAGCGAGTCAACACATTTGTTCTTAAGTAAATATAAAACAGTTTTTTTCTTAAGTATAAAAAAAGTTCCTTTATCATGAATTGTTGTTTTTGTTTTAACATTTTATAAGTAATAAATAAACGTTTTTATTTTTGGAAATTTATTCGACTATTCTCATTTACTTTTCTCGCTATTCTAAAAAATGAATTATTTCAGTGTTGTTTACTCACTTTTGGTGCTCAGTGTAGCTTCTTACACCACTTTTGTTGTGTGTGTTAATTTTATCCATTAGTTGTGGGGTCTACAGTTTAAAATCTATTCCGAACGACAGAATTTTTGGGAAATTTTCAGAGTTTTTGCCGAATAACTGCAGAGAGCAGGTAGGTAGGTGGAAGTGCCAAATCAATGGGGAAATGTTATTAAAAACTAAGTTTACCCAGGAAATACTGGTTGATCGAAGGATAGCCCTCCAATGCATTTTGATGCTTTGCCACAATTCATTAGTATTTCTTGGATTTTGCATTCCATTCTCTTTTCAACTACAGTCTACTATTTCTCAGTTATACTATGTTCAGATATGCACTTTTATTGAGTCAATATTCGGTTTATTGAGTACAATATTTTAAATGTTCAGGCATAATAATATACGCAGTTCGGCTGCTTATTCAATATTCATTTGACAGCTGGTTATTTCAACAACTTTGTTTTTATTTTTTGTTGTTGTTGTTTTTTGTTTTGTTTTCGTTTTTTTTTTGTTTGTCGTTGTTGACATTTGAGTTGACAAATATCAACAAAAAGTGTTCGGTTAATTGTAATATGCTCACTGAACACACTTATAACAGTGCTGCATTTTAAGTTCTAATCAATATTATAACAATTTGATTATTTATTGCGCAATAATTAATTGAAACTTTATATGAAACATTGAGGTGCATATCTAAACACCGTATTAGATTGAAATCAGGAGATTGAGCGGGCCACTTTACAACATTTACGTTTTGTTGCTCTAAGCAGCTTTTCGCAAGTCGTGAGTGTGTTTAAGGTTATTATCTTGTTCTCACCATAATGTTGCCACCATCATACTTAAATGTTTTGATGGTATATCTGGAATAAAGATTTTGGTTAAATGTTGGTTAGCTGGACGCCATACTTACCGTTTTCAATTTGATCCCCATCGGTAAAATTTTCATTTGATAAAATATTTTTCTAAAAATTCGCGTTTATTGCGATTTAGGCAATAAAGGTGCATATCTGAACACCGTATTAGACATTTTATTACTATTGAATCTTCAGTGGCTGTGATTTTAAGGGGCTTGGGAGCTTTAAAGTACATTATTTACCATTCCAAATGTATTACGTTATAAATTTCTCTTTTAGAGCAACCAATTGACTAGGAAACTTTATTTATCTTCCTTCTTCAGAACAACCCGGCTCTTTTCCCACACCTTGTGATTAATTTTTGTAAATAAATATGTATATTTTCTGATATCATTCAAAAAACACACTTACCGTAGCCTAGTAGGTATTGTGTTGGCTTATTAAAGCACACTCTCGGAGGCGTTTTTTCTAAGCAACGACAGATAGCAGCACCATTGTTGTAGGACCTGCTACAGAAGACCAATCATCTGCTTAGCTGGAACAAATATAGATTAACGAAACCGAAACAAGGCAGAATAACAACCTTTGTGGAAGTCATATGCTCCCAAGAGGGGTAATGTAAAAAAGAAGAACAACATGAATTGTGATGGTTTATTAGACGTGAGGCCACAGTTCAAACCTCAGACATCTCGAAATATGAACAAATATTTCTTTGGCGACTGCCTCTCAGTAGATTTCTGGCTAAACTCGAAAATAAATAAAATTGCCATGAAAAATTCCTTAAAAAGAAAAAAATTCATCGTTCTGAGTTTAAAGTCGATCCACTCATGTTTAAAATTAACACATACAACATAAGTGATATGAGAGGTTAGGTCGTAGTCCTGACTAAACGGTTGTAATGTCCAATTATGTATGTATGTGAGTACCAATAAACTTAAAAAAGGAAACTAAATCATTTATACGGTGCTACAGTCAAAATACACCCAGCTAATGACATAGTGTAGGTCGTGAGTTTTGTTGAGTAGAACTCAAAACTATTTTTTTATATTTCTCGAACCTTCCAAACTTGTTTTATTTGACAAAAAAAACGGTATTTTTGATCTTTTCACACAAAATTATTGATTACCCAAATATTTTTTAACCTATTTTCAAAATCCAAAATTTTTTTGAAAAGCGAACAGATGAGTCTTTAAAACGGTATAAATAAATCTATGGTTTAAACATGCATGTTATGAGTTTTGATCGGATAAACTTTAAGAATATAATTTTTTCTCATTTTTCAAGTTTAGCTATTCTGCAAATGCGATAAACAATCCAGATCCCTTAAAACTTTTGAGAATTTTTGAATTGAAAGTTCATTCGATAAAATAAAGTATATAAAAAATATAACACGACTATTATACTATTTAAATAACAACTATGATTTGATCAAACGAAGTGTCAATCTCTTCACAAGATAATGCACTTTCAGAATATTATCACTTAGTTCACATTTTTTAATTAAAGTTTGCTACTATGAACGGACAAACTTGAAAAAAATATGAAAATATATTAAAAATTTTAGAAAACTTGTTAACATTTTATTTCGAATTTTTAACATAAAAGAAAGTCCCAAAATGTTCTTTTCAAAAATTAATATAAAAAAAGAATTAATTCATTTATTCATCTATATATTTTTATTATTCACCTATTTTTTTTTTTTTTTTTGATTCTGTAACATATTTAAAAGAAAATTTTATACAGATCATTTAAGACTCATTTACTGCGACTTTAAAAACCGTTACAGCAAATCCTTTCATGATTCTATTTTAGTATATTTTTTCCGCGACACGATCTGGCTCGCAATATAAGCCGGAAGATTTTTATCGATTACTGATACTGTAGATTGACTGACGTGTACAAAACGCTCAATGCCCTTTCAATGGCAAGGAAATTCTGAAATAAATTCGTTAATAATATTAATATTTTTTGCATGCTATATTTTTATATGATGTACTTGGCAAAAGAAAAAATTTGATACCCATATTGTTCTATTTAAAACGAAGGGTTACCACCCAATTGCATTTTTGTCAATACGCGAACTAACGCGAATTTCAAAAAAAGATGAAAATATGGTAATTTGGCATTTTTATTACAAACAACCCTGAACAAAAAATCCAAAAACCGTTCTTTTTTACAGAATATATTTAAAAAAAGGACATGTATGATCGTCATTGTACAAATTGTATATACAGTTGGACGCGCATTAAAAACCTTTCTTATGATACCCATATTGTGTATGTTAGTAAGGAAACGGATTCTGAAATTGACAAAACATGCATAAAGAGACCCTTTTTCAAAATGGTCCAGCTCACGAGAGGTCAAAGTTGGAGCCGAAATATTTTAAATGTCATCTTAAAAAAAGTCCAAGGTTCATTTCTAGGAGGGTACATCGAGCACTTTTTTTGGTGAGTCGCTCTAATGTTCTATGTATTAGAGACGTTTCCTTTTCAGCACGATTAATTAATTTTAATTTTTTTAATCAGTAAATGAATACGATTTTAAAAGTCATCCATGTTCGAAATTTAAATTGTTTTCTTTATTTTCATGCACACATCAGAATTAATCTACAGTTTCTTTGCTGCTACAATCATAATTTGACCTGATATACATAATTTCCTATCGTGCTATTGTTTTGACAGCAACTATAACATTTTTATCAGCATTTTTCATGGTTGTTTTTATAGTTGCAATCTCCTTTATAATGTTGTTTTATATGGTTGTTTATCCATTATAAACATGGCATGTCATAATGTATGGACATGACATCAACAATAAACATAAAGGATGGCTGCTACATAAGTGGTCTATTCAACTGGTTTTTTCCTTATTATTTATATAATAAAAAAAATTCAAATAAAATTAATGAAAAATGGGGTAATTTAATAATTAAATAATAATAATAATTAATTAATAATTAAATAATAAATAAATATTTTGTAAGTGTAAATAAATAAAATTAAAGACACGCTATGTTATTTTATGTAAATTTTGTTTTTTGGTTTTTTTGGAATATATAGGGTCTCCTAAAAGGGACTTGCGAAATTTGACAATTAAAAATGGTGATCTTGTTAAAACAACATCCGGCAAATTATATACATATCTTACATGTATACATACATATATACATAAATACATAACGTACGTAGTATATATATGCATATATATATACATACATATATACATACAAATATACATACTGTTACGTTTTTGCCTTTTAAAAACGTTTAAAATATGAGCTCATAGATTGCAATAAAAATAAAAATAAATTTGTGTTCAGTTTTAAATAAATTCTTTATTGTTCGAACAATTCTGTGTGCCACTGTTCAAAACTTGATGTAAACAACAACAATTGCTTTGTTTCTTATTCTGCTCTACAATCGTTTGCGTAAACAATAACAATTGTTCCACCGATCTTTATAACGGAGTTCTTCAAACAACAATTATTTTCTTCATACACAACGCGTCTTCACACAAGAGTGAATCTTTACTGACTTCGTTGCCTGCTTTGTCTTGCCTTTTATATCGCAAGGTGGCCGACGAAAATCCTCTACCGAATCCTCCACGTGGGTGTCGGCTGGTAATGGTGGTTGCCCGATGGGGTGTCCGCCAGCTAAGGGGGGAGTCCATACTCATTTGATCCTAGGATCGGATGAATTCTGGCTCTCACCATAGATAGATGGGCTGGACTAAGGTGTTACACGACCCGTGCCGAGATTCAGCCTGGCTGGGGGCCCATCAAAAATAGCCCAGTCGCTAACGGAGTATCCTGGATACCAGGCGACCTCCAGGATTAACCAGCCTTACCTGGGCACAGCGGATCCCTGCTCAGGTGGACCATCCCCTTATCCGCAACTCGTGGGACCAAAAATGAAGGAAAATAATAATACAGAAAATGGTAATAAAAAGTCCTCTCTGGAGGACGAGAACGGAACTCGTAAAAATCCGCGTACGGATGTTAAACCGACGCCCGTCTCAACAAAAGAGGTGAAGGAAGTGGTTAATGCAATGACAGGCCAAAAACCTGAAACCTCAAAAAATGCGAGATTATTACTAGCCAAAAGCGTTGGCCTTTCCAAAACTGAGGTTGCTGCAAAAGCCGGATCCACATCCAGCAAAAGCGGCCTTGGAAGTGTAAAGGTTGACGCGGCACCAAAGTACTTAAAAGAATCTAAACAAAAATACAGGGAGCGATTAAGTGCTAAGCGGGTCCTCGAACGGATTTCAAAGATCCCAGAGGGCAGTAGAACGCCGCGTGATACGCAATCGCAATTATAGGCTGGTCCATGCCAAATGCGTACGTAGGCCCAGATCCTGTATACTTATTAAGAACAACTTAATGGCATATTTGCTTCCAAATTTCAGCAATGAAGACCTAACCACAATAACGGCGGAGATCAATGGTAAACAACACTGGATCTCCTCCAGTTACATGCCACATGACCCAAGCAGTCACCCACCACCAGATCCAGTGAAGAGACTGGTTATTGAAGCTAAGTGCGCAAACGTTGGCCTGCTGATCGGCTGTGATGCCAACTCTCATCACACTATATGGGGCAGCACGGACGTCAATGAACGGGGTGAGTCACTTTTTGATTTTATTATCTCTAATAACTTAATGGTTTGTAACACGGGTAATAGGCCCACTTTTGTAACAAAGAATAGAAGAGAGGTTTTGGACATAACCTTTACCTCCGGCAATATTTATGATAGCGTCAGAGATTGGAGGGTCTCGGAGGAACACTCCTTTTCTGATCACAGGTTTATTGAATTTTCCCTTGGTATGGGGAACAGTACTGTAAGGGCGACTAGGAATCCCAGGAACACGAATTGGGATCTTTATGATCGCCTTGTCAGTCTGGGCTTGGACCCACTCACACGCTGTAGAATAGACAGTATTTCTGAACTTGAGGCTACAGTAGCTAAATTCACAAAGGTCATAGCAGGGGCTTTTCACAAAGCATGTTAGGAAAGGGTCAACAGGGGTGAAAGAAAACCACCCTGGTGGGACCGGGATCTAGACATGCTCACAAAGGAGTCACGGCGACTTTTCAATGTGGCGAGAAAGTCTGGTAATGCGGATCAGTGGAGGGACTATAAAGTGTCTCTTGGAAATTACAAGAGAGTTCTAAGACGGGCTAAGAGGGACTCGTGGAGAAATTTCTGTGGCAACATGGAAACTATCAACGAAACTTCTAGGCTAAGGAGAATTCTCTCGACAACATCCTTTATACCCAGTGTGCTGCAAAGGGAGGATGGCTCATGGACCAACTCTGAGAAGGAAACTTTGGATCTTCTTGTGGACACCCACTTTCCACCAGGACAGGGTTCGGATATGCGAACAACTGTTTCGGGGAGTGAATCACAGTGGGACTACTGTTCGGTCATGTCTGCGGACGCGATAAAATGGGCGATTGACGGATTCAAACCGTTTAAATCTCCGGGACCGGACGGAATATATCCGGCCCTCTTGCAACGTCTTAAAATGGAACACATCGGAATGCTTGAGGCGATGTTTGTGGCCAGTATTCGGATGGGCCATGTACCGTCGGAATGGTGTAAAGTGGGGGTAGTCTTCATACCGAAGGCTGGAAGAAACTCTCATACTACACCCAAAGACTTCAGACCCATAAGTCTATCCTCCTTCTTATTGAAGACCATGGAGAGACTCGTGGATGTGAATCTGCGTCAGACCTTGGATGGAAATCTCCTTTCCAGGGGACAACACGCATACAATAAGGGAAAGTCTGTTGAGACTGCCCTGCATAGCCTGGTGTGCAGAATAGAGAAATCGCTGGCACAGAAGGAATACACTCTGGCTGCTTTCCTGGACAACGAAGGAGCCTTCAATAATGTGGAACTTCGCGCTATATCAGGGGCGCTGGTAAGGCTAGGTGTACAGACCATTATGGTGAACTGGATATCTAAGCTACTTTGTGGGAGAACAATCTACCCCGCACTTGGGGGCTCAAAAACGAGGGGAACTCCACAAGGTGGAGTACTTTCTCCTCTTTTGTGGAATCTGGTGATGAATGAGCTACTAGTGATACTGGAACAAAATGGATGTGAGGCAATTGCCTATGCGGATGACATTGTTCTTGTGATCTCCGGAAGATTTGTCGACACTATCAGAGATAGGATGCAACTGGCTCTGAGGAGTGTCTGCGGGTGGGCATCTGATCGTGGATTGGGTGTTAACCCGGTGAAAACGGAAGTAGTACTCTTCACGAGAAGGTACAAGCCACCGACTTTTCATCCACTGAAACTGAACGGGACGGAACTGAAACTCAAACAGGAGGCACACTTTCTAGGACTCATTCTGGATAGGAAGTTGTCTTGGAAATCGAACATCATTAACAGAATCAAAAAGGCTTCCATTGCCCTGTATGCTTGTAACAGAGTGTTGGGGAAAAAATGGGGCCTAGGACCTAGGATGACTCACTGGATCTACACAGCGGTGGTCAGACCTATCTTGACCTACGGATGCTTAGTTTGGTGGGAATCCCTTGAAAAGAAGACTAATTCGAAACTAATACAGCGACTGCAGAGATCTGCCTGTATTATCATCAGTGGTGCCTTGCGCACTACACCTACGTCGGCACTGGAGATAATTTTGGGCCTCTTTCCGCTTGACCTTTTCTGTAGGGGAGTGGCTGCTAAAATAAGTAAACGTCTCTGGGCGACTGGACAGTGGCATGACTCGGATATCGGCCACGCAAGGATCCTGAGGGAAGTTGGAGCTGTCGGGAGCAGTGACTACATGACACCGCGGTACAACTTCACGAGGAGATTCTGGACAGCCTGGAGGGGTGGTGTGACCCACTTATTAAGAGACTCCGTACAAATCTATACCGACGGTTCTAAGCTGAACGGAGAACGGAGTTGGAAGTGGAATTTATTCGGAATCGGCTGGTATAGCTCAGTCTATAAGACTGCCAAACCACTGCAGTGTCTTTCAGGCGGAGGTGGTGGCCATACGGGCTGCGGCGAGTATTATTGGGGACGGAAGGGTCTCCAAGCGGAACGTCACCATACTTTCTGATAGCCAGGCGGCTATCAAGGCTCTGAGTTCTAATGTGATGAACTCCAAGACGGTGTACGGCTGTCGCAGATATCTCGACGAGATAGCGGAACGTTATGATGTCCATATCGTATGGGTACCGGGGCACAGTGGTATTCCGGGTAACTGCAGAGCTGATGAACTTGCCAGGCTGGGCACGACCATCGAACTCTCCGATGAGTTCTCGAATCTGGGCATGCCTATGAGGACCTGCAAGCTCATAATTGATAATGCGATTGTCGATTCCGTCAACGACAGGTGGGCGGCCTCGGACACGGGTAGAACGGCTCGTAAAATCTGGCCAAGGCTGGATGAGGGGCGCACTTAAACTCCAAAGAGGCGCGCTCAGTGTAGTTGTCGGTGTCATTACGGGGCATTGCATTATGGGTACGCATGCGAGGCGCATTGGTCTTGGATACCTTGCTAACGACTTCTGCAGAAGCTGCAGAGATGAGGAGGAAGAGGGGACTGTCCCTCATTTGCTGGGTACATGCCCGGCTCTTTGCCAAAGGAGAAGGAAGTACTTGGGTATTTACTACATGGACGATCTGGAGGAACTGTCAAGGATTGACATTGGCAGCCTGAATCGCTTCATCAGAAGCTCCGAGTGGTTTCGAGACTAGGGGATAACGGATAACTGTGGTAGCACAATGGGCCCAATGCGCCCTAAGTGAGTCCATCCAGAAATTTTTTTTTATTGGATGGGCAGCCACCTATACCTACCTACCTACCTATATCGCAAGGTAAACAATCTGATGGATGCTCTTGAAGGAGAATAACGTAGTGTTCTTGAAATCCCTGTAAATGTAAACATAGTTGTTTCATAGCTATTTGTGTATTTTGTTTCCAATTATTCTGGTAATGTTCGTAGTTGCTTTTTGTTTACTTGTTTATCCCATTTTTTTATACTGATGTTGTTGCTATATTATTGTTTATTCGCTGATCATGTAAAAAGTCCATTGTTTTTGTAGCTTTTGTTTACCATTTTAATGTTAAACGATGTAATACCATTTCCATTTTCGTAACAATACATATATACATAATTGGTCACGACTATCTAATTTCACACACCACTTATGTTGTGTATGTTAATTTTATATATGAACTTACTTACTTATTATGAACTTACAGAACTTACAGTTTGAAGCCGACTCCGCACTACAGATTCTTGAGAAACCTCTCATGGCAATTTTATACGATCAGAGTTTTTACCAGAAGACTGATAAGAGGAAGTCACCGAAGAAATATTTATTCATATTTCGTTTTGTTGGAGATGTCTGACCTAAGGTTTGAACCGTGGCCACATGTCCGTTTTGCCACACCTCCAAATAATGAAATTGTTTTATCGAAAAAGGTGTCCTGGTGGGACACAAATTTTCATCGAAAAATTATTATTGGCGATGGAGGCCATTTCTGGATGACTGTGAAGGCGATTCGGGCGATACAAGCGGTCCTCAAAGATAACATAACTTGTGCCATCGGGTTAATTCAGCTGATTTATTCGCCAGAATCGTGAGAAATGGAAAATATCCTATGCGCTTCACCCAAATAAACCATGGTTGGTATTTGAATAATATTATATTATAACAACTATAAAGCTTAATCCAAATTAATGGGGTATACTTTCTTTTTAATTGAATTTGAAATATATTACTCATCCGCATCATATTACATGTACTGGAATTGTTACAATGAAAAGTATGCAATAAAATAACTTCGATTTTGTCTTGTATGAAACTAATGGAATTAAATATCACTCATACGTCATATATGTCCCTGTCATTAACGAATTTTACATATTAAATATGAGCATAATGTGAGAAGTCGCCGTAGTCTAGTAGGTAGTGTGTTGGCTTATTAGACGTAAAGCCAGGGTTCGAGCCCCAGACCAGACATCAAAACAAAATACAAAAAGTATTTCTTCGACGACTTTCTCTCAGCCGATTTCTTGCAAAAACTCTGAGGGCCATTATTACAACTTGCCGTTAAACTTGGATTTAGTTAAATGTACCTTTAGCGAAAGGAAACCGTAAAGTTGCCTTTAACTTATTTTCGTTAACACAACTTACAGATCAAATTTTTAAAAAATATGGCAGTGCCGGAGTAATGTCGATAAAACTACTCAATTATACAAGTTTTTTAACGCAGTGGCAACCGCGGGCTTCGGTTTTTTTTTGTATATGCTCGTTTTGTTTAAATTTTAAGTTGCCATAATGAAAATAATATATAATATGGCAACTTCAAACATAAAGTGACCTTTAAATGTTAAAGGTAGGATGATCCTCCCTTTAGCTTAACGATCACTTCTATCTTATTGGGTACTCATAATAACGGAAAACAATTTATCTGCCCGTTAAAATCCTCCCTTTAGTTAACGGCAAGCTGTAATAATGGCCCTGAGAGTAAATAAAATTGCCATGAAATGTTTCTCAAAAATCTGTCGTTCGGAGTCGACTTTAAACTGTAGGTCCCGCCACTCATGTATAAAATTAACACACACAACATAAGTGGTGTGAGAAACTAGGTCGTAATCCTGACTGAAGGGTTGTAATGACCAATTATGTATGTATGTATGTATTACAACTACGTGACCCTATTTCTTATCGAAAAATAATTTTCAGCAATGAGGCCCTTCATTGGTCCATATTACTTTGAGAATGACATAGGCCTGGCCGTTACTATCAATGACGATGATTATTAATGTCTTTTAGTCTGAAATGGACACCAACGACTTGATATTTCAACAGGAAGGCGCTATTTGTCGCACAGCCCATGCCTTATTGGATACTGGGCAGGATTGACTTGAGATCATACTCATCACACATGGAAGTGATTTGAACTCGCCACTGAGATAGTGCTGATTGACCGCATCAGACTTTTTCTTTTGGAGTTTTATTAAGTCGGAGGTATATTCGAATAAATCACAAAACACAGTGGCCTTCAAAGCAAACATAACCCAAATTCTCATTCAAATTATGCCTAATTTCTGTGCTGGGAGGAAGTCGCCGAAGAAATACTTTTTGTATTTTGTTTTAATGTCTGGCCTGGGGCTCAAACCCTGGCTTTACGTCTAATAAGCCAACACACTACTTACTAGAGCACGGGGACTTCACACATTCTTTATTTTATTTAAGTTGAAAGATAGTAAACTTTCTATAATATACTTTCCAGGCCCTATATATGAAATCTTCTAGAAGAATTAGATACATACATACATAATTGGTCATTACAACCCCAAAGTCATCGACGACCTAGCTTTCACACCACTTATGTTTTGCGTATTAATTTTATATATAAGTGGTGGGAGTTTAAAGTTGACTCCGAACGACAGATTTTTGAGAAATTTTTCATGTAATTTTATTTACTACTCTCAGAGTTTTTGCCAGAAATCTGCTGAGAGGATGTCGCCTAGGAAATATTTTATTATATCTGGTTTTGTTGCAGATGTCTGCCCTCAGATATGAATCGTGGCCCCACGCCTAAAAGGCTAATAAAAATGCATACTATACTACGTTGATTCCAAATTAAATTGAATACATTTCGACTGTATTTAAATCCTCTAATGTATGAAGTTAAAGAAGAAGCGCTAGATACTTTCCGGAAAGAAATTGCGAGAAAGAAAACTTCAAATGTTTGAAATGAAAACATAAGAAAAAAGAACGACGTTGTATAGAAAGACAACGGCTTCGCAACATGTGAACATACAACATACAGTTGGCCATACGAAAATACAGGAACCGAACATAACATTTTTTCACCAAACAAACAGGGAACCGTAGTCGTTGAAATTAAAATGGCGTATAAGTGGAAATCATTGGGATGCGTACGGATTTCCCTTCAAAAATGTGACTCCGTGTGTATAGTTCAATCATTTTTTTTTTAATTTTGTATAGCATTGGTGGATTTATATAATGAAGCACATGCGATATCAAATCCAAATTAGGAAAAAACCAAAAATTTAAATTTGCATACACGTGACAGTTCGTTAATTGAAGCATACAATTGAATTCATTGGCATCCTTATATTTCCTGCCAATATAGCTTTTTCACTGTATCAAGCATGATTTTTGTACTAGGGAAGACTTTTTCAATTAGTTCGTCCTTTTATTGTCTGCAAAAATGCAAAAATATCTTGGCCAATTAAAAGAATTTACAGATCGATCGTTTTTGTCATTATTCGCGTACGTAAGTGAGTCTCCATTTTGCAGCGCCTCATGGAGTTGATTGCTTTAGCCATGCTGCTATTTCACTAGTTGGTGTTGATATTGACATATCAAGTAGCGTATGTCCGTAGTCTCCTAAGCATCTCTAAAGAAAATTTTAATTCAACAGACATTTTTTATTGTTGGATCTAAAGCTTCAACTGATTTTCTGTGTGCCATTGTGCATTTAACCTACAGTATAGCATATTGTAACGTTTTTACCTTCTTAAAAACGTTTAAAATATGAATTCCTTGATTGCAAACAAAATAAAAATAAATTCTTTATGGTTCCCACTAATTTGCTGTGCCATCGTTTACAACTTGACGAATACAACATTAATTGCTTGTTCGCTATTCTTCTTTGCTTACAACGCAGATCTTTTCAACGGCGATCTTCAAGCCACGACTCTTCTCTTCAAACGAAATCGTGGCTTCACACAAGACTCACTGAATTTTTACTACTCGTTGCCTGTTTTGTCTTTTTATATGACCACGTAATCAGTCTGAGGAAGGTTCTTGAAGTCGAACGTTCGGGGTTTCGCCTTCTCGAGAACTCTATCGCGACATCATTATTGTGTGTGTATTTTGTTCACACTGCTTGTTGTTGCGTTCTCGCTTACTTGTCTATCCCCTTTTCTTTCATACTGATGTTGTTGATTTACTTATAACAAGTTCGTTGTATTTGTTTGTGTAGCTTTTGGTCATTTTAATATTAAACGATGTATGCCGTTGCCATTTTCGTAACAATACAATATACCACTTACAGTTTCTGCCACCTACAGCTCCTGTCACATACTTAACTGATACTATTTGCTCGCTGACGTTGTGGAATTAATTCCTAACAAAATTTATTCAATATAAAATTCTCTTATCCTTTATACACTCTTAACAAACGTTGCAAAATCCTTAAACTTTTTTGCATTCAAGGTTAAAAGCGTAAGAATTTGTTTGGTTTCACACCTTTACGTCTAATGTTAGCAAAACATATAGTCATACACGTACCATACCATATACAAACTTCCATGCAAATTCGCATGCAACGCTACAACTGATAACAAATTGCACATACATACGCAGACTTAACTACCAATCCAATCTTCTTAGCACATCGGTAGAACTGAATGAATGGTTTAACAGTGGAGCAAAATTGAAAAAATTAAAACAATTTAAAATTAGAAAATCTAAGTCAATAATGTTGATTCCTTGAAAATGTAGTTTAAACTACCTTTGTATGCGATATGTTGCCAAAATTGTTGAGTAAACTATCTTGCGGGTTTGCTTAGGTCAGGTTAGGTACGGTGGAGGACCCCCTTAAACGAAGAAGTCCCACTTAGGTCAGCTTTTAGGTCCATTGTGATACCACAAGCTATTTTGCCCGGGAATCAGACATCATTCAAAAGAATCCATCCTGAGTCCAAAATATATCTTGATATTGCTGCAAGCTTTATATGAGAGAGATCGGTCAAAGGTGTTGGAAAATAAAAGACTAAAAATCTCCGTCTCGTCCTAGAATGAGCAGGGCACTGGCATATGAGGCGAAGGACAGTCTCCTCCTTCTCCTCAGACCCACAGCTTCTCCAGAAGTCATTCATCAGAGTGCCAAGTCTTTCGGCATGCCTACCAAAAGGATAGTGGCCCGTAAGAATCCCCATTGTGCGGGAAATGGCCATACGGATTAAGGACAGAAGTTCTCCTGTCCGTACGTGTCCAGCAGTGTCTAACAATATTGCGCGTACTCTACTGCCGCCAACAAGATTGAGCCAACTCGTAACACGAGCGGACAATATCCAAATTAACTGAAGCAATCGGTATACCTAAACCCTGTAACATATCGGAGATTGCAAGCTCCGTACCGGCCTTGACCAACTCGTCAGCTATGCAATTTCCAACTATAACCCTACGTCACGGAACTCCTATAAGAGTAACCTTATAATAAAAGAAGACATAATAAATAAGTTCGCCGCTGCTGCAATGTGCATGCAGGTATGTTCAACGCTGACGGCGCCAGAATCTGTGGAGAGAGGGCAGATATTTAGATAAAGATATACTCAATGACGGGGAAAGATAATGCCGGGAAAAACTCTTTTCAGATAAAAAACCTTTAAGGACCGCTGCGACTTTGCCATAACTATATTAAATATAGTATTTTATAGTAAAGACGCCCACAGAAACTATTATTTTTAAAATAACGCAGATTGAACACAAATTCTAATCTTGTTTGTTATTTCAGGATTTTTTTTCAGTTTTCTTCACCACTGTACTTACCCTTGCTAAACCTTAAAATTGTTTTAGAATGTGAAACCAATGTTTGAAGTAAATTTTAAATGCAAATCATGCAAGGTATTAAGTGTTATCCACTTTTACACTCCTTTGGCAAAATTGTGATCATAATACAGTATAAATTGGATTAAAATTTAAGAGATTTTTTAACTTAAAAAAAACATTTACAAAAATTAATTAAAATTGAAAAAGATAAATCATTCTAAAGTCTGTACATTTTGTGACAATAATTAAAGACCTTTCTAATGGGTCTAATATGGAGGTCTTTGTAAAGTTAGACTGAACATAAGGTCCTTACAACTACATGACATGATGAAAGACAATCTCTTAAACTTTGCAATAATCTGTTAAACATTGCAATAATGATGCATTATTTCAAAATCAATGACACTTGAATTGTACCGAATGGTTGGTACTAAAAAATTCATTCATACTTATTTTAATATCATACTCATACTACTCACATTCAAAGTTTGAAGTATTCATCGTACTCATACTTAACTAGACACACGATGTTGTTGATTTCGACTCTCCATGACTCAACATTTACAAGAATCACAAAGTAAGTATGATTCGTGTACGAATACTACAATACTCACTAGAAGGTTGTGTGTTTGCTTTGCTTGAAGTCTTTGTCTTTTTACTTCTTCTTTTTTTGTAAATGCAAAAACAACTAAGATTGTAAATTTTGATGAATGATTCGAATCACTCGAATCATTTATGAATATTATAAGTATTTTTCTAAAGTTATGAATCTGAATGAGCAGGCGTATGAATCAAATATATTTCGAATGGTATGAGTTGTACTCATACTCATTGCAACCTGTACTTATAAATCAATGTTGTAGTGAGTATGAATGAATCAGAGTAGTTGAATTTCAATACTGTTGCCTCACTTATACTCAAAATTTCATGAGTACTTATGAGTAGCGAAAAAACGGTTCTCTGAAGGTAACACCAAGATACATACTTCAATGGCGTGTGCAAATGAAAGTTCTGTAATCCAACAAAACGAAATATGAAAAAATATTCATTCGGCAATTACCTCCCAGCTGTTTTCTGCCCAAAAAACCTGAAAGTAAATAAAGTTGTGATTAAAAATTTTCAAAATCTGTCGGCGTCGATACTAAACTGTCGGTCCCGCTACTCATGGATAAATTTGAGAAGTAAGAGTGTAATCCTAATTATTATGTCATGCTGTATTGGCATCAGAAATCTGCTTTTAGCTGCCCACACAAAAAGAAATTTTTCGAAGTCGGGCAGTAACAGTTTTGGTTGTTGCCTTGGCTTTTTATGTTTTGCCGTCAATATAATCGTCTTCGTATTAACAACTGTTCGACAGATCTTTACAACGAAGATCTTCAAACCACAACGGTAATTTTTCTAAGATTTGATCAAACGAAGGGCCAACCTCTTCACAAGATAATGCACTTTCAGAATATTATCACTTATTTCATATTTTTTAATTAAAGTTTGCTACTATAAACGTACAAAATTGCTAAAATATGGAAAAAATGCGCATTTGTCAAGTTTATCTCATCAAACGTCATAGCATATAAGGTCAAATAATATATATGTATATCGTTTTAAAGACTCAGACCTTTCCTTTCTAACAAGGTTTAAATTTTGTACATCGGTTCAGAAATGTTTGTGTAATCAATAATTTAGTATGTAAAGCCGAAAAAACAGTTTTTTGTCAAATAAAAAAGTTTGGAGAGTTCAAGGAATATAAAAAAAAATTTTTGAGTTCTACTCAACAAAACTCACTACTTACACTATGTCATTAGCTGGGTGTATTTCATTTTTTTATTTTGTCACATAGTGTAATTTTTAAACAGTAATTAAATTTTTTTCTCTTTTTTTTTTGTTGCCTTCCCCTTTCTTTTAATCTATAATCTTTAAGAATATGTATTCAATTTAAGAATTTACAGATACCGCTGCTGTACACATTTTTTTTTCTCTATCCCAAATTAAAATTCACACTCTTTTGAAAAGTTATTTTTTATTATCTCTTTTATTAACCAATTCGCTGACTAACAGTAGAAATTTAAAATAATTATAGTATATAAAAAAAAATCCGTTAGGAATTTGAATGTGCCTTAAAACGATAGCATTAATATAAGGAGTATAATTTCGAACATGTCACGGCATATTTTAGTTACTGTAACAAGGGTTAATTGTAAACCTTAAGCATTTATATTCGTTTGAATATTTTATATTCAAATAATGTCGAATTTTTTTTTATTAAAATAATATGTCAATCCCTTATCAAGTTAACTAAAAGACAAACATTTTTTTTTGTTTTTAACGACCCTAAATAGTTGAATAAATATTGCATATCAATTTCAAATAATTATAGGTACACTTTAACACATATAAAAGTAGGGTTATAATGTTGTATAGGGTATCTAATTAACCGCTTCAAATTTTTAAACTTAAATAAATAAACGTGTTTGAGATATGTTCGAAATTTCTTATCAAAGGTCTATGGACACTATTGGTTTCCCTCGATGGAGCACAACCGACAGGTCAAATTTTCAATGACTATGGCGCATACACACATACATAATTGGTCATTACAACCCTTTAGTCAGGATTACGACCTAGTTTTTCACACCACTTATGTTGTGTGTGTTAATTTTATACATGAGTGGCGGGACCTACAGTTTAAATTCGATTCCGAACGACAGATTTTTTAGAAAATTTTCATGGCAATTTTTTATTTACCCTCAGAGTTATTGCCAGAAATCTGCTCAGAGGAACTCGCCGAAGAAATATTTTTTCATATTTCATTTAGTTGGAGATGCTTGAGCTGGGGTTTGAACCGAGGCCTCACGTCTAATAAGCCAACACACTACCTACTAGCCCACGGCGAATTCTGCGTATGACGCATAAATCAGGATTAATTTGACCGCTGGTTTTGAGGACCGCACTGGTCTGCGACTTATTCGCATACACGTGCAACTTAAAAAAATTGTACAAGTAAAACTCTGACTGGGTCAAATTACATGAATTCAGTGGCTAGTTCACATTAGCTCCACCTGACGTTATCATGTCCTAAAATCAATCGTGCGGAATAATCCGTGTCACTTGACGTTGGTAACTAGATAATCCAATTCATTCCGAAAGTAGTTATAATCACCGACGTATAGAGCTCGATGTTGACAGTGGTGGCCTATCCAATGTGGTCCTCGAAGAAATATGGACCAATGACTTTCTCGGAATCAATCTCTCTTGAATGCAGTGTGGATTGGTCCCAAATTCTACAACTTTGTTCATTCACCCATAATTCCAGAAAAGGCCACATTATTGAAGATGATTTTTCGATAAAAATTTGCCAACTACTACTTAACCTTAAAACGTTAAGACATCAATGTATGCCCCAATGCGATTGGTGAATACGTGAAACTGAAAAACCAATAGATTGCAGACGGCAATCTATGGTATACTCGATGAAAGCTTCAAGAGCACGCCAAGCTCCTGAAGTCGAACAGCGCAAATCATTAAATTAATGATTCGATTGAAAAAGATACGGTAAATGACCTGAAGTGAAATTTTACCGTACAGAAAGAGAGAAAAAGGCGGATAACTCTAAAGACTGTAAACGGAAAAGGCTAAAATGTAAACTTGGACCACAGTTACCATTTAATTTTATCGAAATCCATGTTTTTTTTTACAAGGAAATACCATTGATTTGAAAAGAAAAGTTTTCAATAAATTTAAGGGCCGTCGCAAGGTTCTTTTCGGTTTGATTCCAGGAACTTTTGAAATAGATGAAGTATCTCTATGTTCAATTTTCTTGCAAAAGCTAAGAACCACAACGAAATTACCAGAAGTCGAGAGTAAGACACTCTCAACTTCTAGTCATTTTAAAGGTTTTTATATTTGAACTGGAAAGAGCCTTTAAGTTTCCAGATTATTTTCTGCTTAAACTAGGCCGCGGCTACCATAGTCTTGAAAGTATGAAAAATATTCAACGTGACTGATTTTACAACTTTTAAGACTGGTCAACAACAGAAAATAATTTAGAAATCCTCCCTTAAATTTCATATAATTTGACAGCCAATTGAGAGCCTTTTTTTCGCATATAGAAGGAGTCTGTATGTGTAAAAAAGTCGTAAGGCTTGATGAATTTTAAACAAACTTATCTTTTCGAAATCAACTGTCAGCCACATCAGCTATGACTTCAAAACATTTCCTTGTTAAAAGAATAAAAAATTTGAAAAAAAATTCTTGAAATAGTGTTTCTGTAACCAGTTTTGTATTTTCCCTTTAGAATTCGTAACAGTTCTTCTTCTTTAACGGAAAGAGTTTAATGCCTGTACGAGGTCTCCCATGCAAGGGAGGCCTTTTAAGAAGCAAAGCAACTTCCTGACCACGCGGTACAGGTAGCTTGCCGAACACGCAAAATTCGTTTGCCATGGAACACCAAAGACGAAAAGCTGAAACGCAATTTAAAGAAGTAAAAAATTCGCAGAAACATAATACAGAAGCAATAAGAAGCTCAACAAGCTAGTGATGAGAATGTTCATCAAAACGTTCATCAAACACATGTAGCAGCCGTAGTTTATAATTTTGTTACTTACTTAAGCGAAGATTGAATTGAAAATTGAAGCAAGAAAGAATAAAACGTAGATGGAAGTTCATACTTACATAAGTGGCTCTAATGCAAACGAGCGCGTACACTCGAACTTAAATGCTGGTCCAGACTCTTCAAGTCGATAATCTATATGTCTGCGTATATAACAAGCTTTGAAGCTGTGTAATATATTTGAATATAATTATTGAAGTCAATTTGTTCAACAATAACAAATTTGAGCTGTATCCGGTGATCAAACAATGAAAAACTCTAAAGAAGTTCGTCAACGAGACTCGGACTTATATCGCCATATATTTTTCCGAGTTTCTAAACTATAACAAGCAAAAAATCCAAAAAAAAAAATTAATTGAAATCAATAAAGCAAAAAAAAACAAAACCCATTCAGCGAACTATGTCTTTATCTATGGTAGTCATGGTGATTTAGTCAAACAGACTGAATAAATGACAACTATGTACTTCAAACGCTCTTCCTCCGGGGGTTTGCCGTTAGATATTACTTCGCGGAGGTTTGATAAACTTTAAAGGTTTCTCACATCAAATTTAGTCTTTGTATATCCAACATTCAGAGTTCCATTTTAATTTCAGCTATACACTGACTGTGCTGGTTCCATATAATGCTTGAAGTCGATATTATCATTAAAAGCTGGTCTGACCTGGAATTTCCCTAGGCCATCTAAATCTCGGGCAACATAGTAAAATATACTCCGTATTTTCATCCTCATCCACATTGCTTGGGCATATATGGGATCTACCATATTCAAATCAGGTATTTTCTGATGCAATCATGACCAGTCAAGAGCTTTTGGGTATCCCTTCTTCAACCAAGGTGTTATTTTTATTTATTTTATTTTATTTTTATTTATTTATTATAATTAACATAACACAACAAGATTTTAATCTTACAAGTTATAGTGCTATGCTTAGGAACAATGAGATATGAAACATTAAAAAATAAAATTAATTAAATATAAGAAATTAAATAAAAATAGCAAATTAATATAAATATTAAATTTAAGTAAAAATATAATTTGAATCAATTTAGAAAACTAACAATACTTCAGAAATATATAAAAAAAGTTAAAAGACAGAGAATCATAAAAATATAAAAAAGAAATATTTTCAAAAAATCAGTAAAAAAAAGTAAGAATAAATATTTAACAGATATAATAACCAAGCTAATATTGTAAAAAAAAATTTTCATTAAGAGAACAATTGAAATAAAACCTTTTTGAACGCATTTGCATTGCCTAACTTTTGGATGGAATTTGGTAGAGAATTCCAAAAACTGTCGCTGTGACAGAAGATTCCTGTACCGTTGTTGAATAATCTTCATGCCCCGGAATGATCTAGCAAACCTAATCCGGCTTAATAAATATTCCGGCTGTCCCGTGTTAATAATTTTATGGAGTAGGACATTAAATTTAAGAAGATTATCAAATTTCACCCCAAATATCCGATACGCTAAATGAGAAATATGATCCCGGCGAGCTTTAAGAAAGACATATCTTGCTATATTGTTGTATGCCAAGTTGAGTTTCCGGTTGTCATTACTATCGCAGTTTGCGAAAATTTCGCACTCATACAATAGCACAGGAATTAAATAAGTTTTTGCAAGTTGCATACGAATTGCAAAAAGAGTTGAATCAATGACGGCAACAACACTTATACGACTTATATGGCTAGACCACGATAATCTGTCATTAAATACAATACCCAGATTGGTTGCAGACTTGACAAAGTCAATTCTATTTCCTTGATGCTCAATCCAGGTATGACAAATGAAACATTGGTTCTCGAAAGTATAATACATTTGGACTTTGAGAGGTTGATGTATAGTCCATTTGCCGAAGCCCAACTGTCAATTCTATCCAAATCACGGTTAATAGGGTGTAAACAAGAATTAATATTCTCCTTACGAGTACTGGTATAAAGCTGCACATGTTTGACATGTGTATATATATATATATATATATATAGTGTATATTTATCTCACAAGAAAGCTTTGTTATTAGGTTGAATATTTTTGTTGTTTGTTTACAGTTTTTAATTTTCGTTTATTTGAAATATTCTTTTTGTAAGAATAACTCCTTGTTGGATGTAAGACTTGTTAGTGTATTTTAACTGTTCAACTTTAGGTAGATTTTTTGTGTCATTTAAAATTTAAGAATTTTAAATTGTTGTTGCACACTGTAAAGTGCTTTGATTGTTTATATTTTTGAGATTGTTATTTGTTATTTTTGATTTTTTATTTATTTATAATTATTTTTTTTATTATGTTTGCTTGTTAGATTTTAATTTAACATTAATTAGGAAAACCAAAGTAAACAAAACAAGTAATAAATCTATTAAAAAATGGCATAAATTCACAAATTAGCGAAGCACAATTTTGAACACGTCTGTTCAGCACAAGTATATTTGCTGATAAGGTGAGGTGTTAATTTCTCTTTAAATTGTCTTGCTATTTTAATTGCTGTTTGCGAATGGAAGTCTGCCGTTGCACCGCTTTTTTAACCGCAGTTTGTCCTGGGTCCTCGAGACGGCGAAAGTAGATACTCCTTGCTCCACCTCCTCGTTTATCAACGTAATGACCCTCGATATTATTCTCCTCTTTAAAGAATTTGGTTCTGCATTAAAAGAAGTTAAAGCAGGTGTCCTTAAGAGATGGCAAACACAAACTCAACGACAACATAATGTTATCTCTCTAACAGTAACAGTACTCTACTGACAGCCTGAAAAAGAACTGTCACAGTTTGTGTGTGTTTTTCTCCAAAAGGAAGCTGCGCATGAAATTTAAAGTGAATCTACCAATTGCGGAAATTACCTGTGACACCAATAGGTGACACTACGTATAACCCTTTGTCTCCACTTCCTTGGTCTTAGCAGCTTATTGTTCATGCTTTATTTAAAATTGTTCCATTTAAAATGTCAATACTTTCCATACCACCCATTCCGTGAAGTAGAAACAATTTCTCTGAAAAAAAGCCATTTGGCTTTTTAGTTGACAGTTCATGTTAGCTTTGTTGAACTTATTGCCATCAACACCAGCTTAAAGGATTTAAAGTAAACATTCGTAGCATACTTTTAAAGGTAAAACAAAAAAATCAGAAAACAAAAATTTTAAGGGCCATTATTACAACTTGCCGTTAACTTAAAGCAGGATTTTAACGGGCAGATAAATTGGTTTTCATTATTATGACTACACAATAAGATAAAAGTAAGCGTTAAGCTAAAGGAAAGATCATTTAACTTTTAAAGTTCACTTTATCTTTGAACTTGCCATATTACATATATTATTTTCAATATGGCAACTTCAAATATAAACATGAAAAATAAACGTTAATATATTAATAGTTTTTCAAATCAGAAAGGATATTGGAGTTGAAATAATGGCCCTAAAATTGATTACTGCCAATTAAGGCCAGTAAAGCCGGATACATTACAACTATTCAGTCAGGATTACAACCTAGCTTCTGACACCGCCCATGTTGTGGGTGCTGAATTTCATTCGTGAGTGGTGGGACTAAGTTTTTATCGTCGACAGATTTGAGAAACTTTTCATAATGATTTTTTTTTACTCTCAGAGATTTTGCCAGAGGCTGAGAGGAAGACACCTTAGGAAATATTGTTTATATTTCGTTTTGTTCGAAATGTCTTCACTGGAAATTCTGCGAAATGGCAGACTGTCGGGAAACCGAAAATCCACTTCCATCGAGTTGTTACTAACCTAACCTGCTAAAATTGTTAATACAGATCGCTACCGGCAACAAATGATTAATTTGAACCTCGCGTTGATGAAAATGACCAGAATGAACCACAAGACACGGCGAGTTAATATTGCAACATAATATTGCTTAGGATACAATCAAAGCATTAGGCTGGAAACTGCTAGCCCAACCGTCAACTACAATTGCTTTTATTGATACATAGATACATAATTGGCCATTACAAGCCTTCAGCCAGGATTACGACCTAGCTTCTCATACCACTCATGTTGTGTGTGTTAATTGTATATATGAGTAGCAGGACCTACAGTTTAAAGTCGACTCCGAACAACAGATTTTTAGAAACTGTACATGGCAGTTTTATTTACTCTCAGAGTTTTTGCCAGAAATCTGCTGAGAGGAAGTCGCCGAAGAAATACTTTTTTGTATTTTGTTTTGATGTCTGGCCTGGGGCTCGAACCCTGGCTTTACGTATAATAAGCCAGCATACTACCTACTAGACTACGGCGACTTTTATTGATAGGACACACGATTTCTGAACAGCACTTTGATTCCAACGCTGTATTGGAAAATTGAGTGACTGATAGTTTTATTGACATGGTGCTACTGAACCGGGCAGCACGCCGCGAATTGTGCACATTGCATCATAGCAAGTTGATGTTGGAATTTTTTCATTTAAATGATTAAAGATTTTGCTGGTATATTAAATACAAATTTAAATTGGGGTAATTCTTAGTAATTTATTTGACTGTGATATATCTTAAAACAGGGATCTGCACATAAGCGCACATTAAAAGCTTTACATTAATATTTATATTCCCGCCTTTTGTCATTTGCACTGCAAACAACGCACCTTCTACTTCGGTTTTTCCTTACCGATTTATAAACCGAAGGAAAATGTCTTTCGGTTAACCTTAGTGGATGATTATTGCCAGCTAGACGTTGAATATTTATATTATGGTGATATTTCTGCAATATTTCTCGAATTAAGCATAATTGAAATGTTACCATGGATATTGATTCGTTTCTATTATGTTTGTAAAGACAATAAGCATTCCATACACAAATGTCTAACATATTGTTACGTTTTTACCGTTTACCGTTTATCCGGGGGCTGCCAGCTCTCTGTTCCTGTACACAACATCGTTTAACCGTTTAATTATTTTATACGGTCCTTCCCAGCTACTTTGCGACTTGGAGAATAATCCTTTCTTCCGCGTTGGGTTGTAGAATAGTACCAGTAGTCCTTCATGGAAACCCTCCGTGTTTGCTGCACGATCATACCTGGTTTTCATTAGATTACTGACCATCGCTTTATTCTCCAAAGGTGCGCCCGAGTTATACTGTTGCAGCTGACCTTGACTTATTTTTACTGGATCTTTAGATGCAATACAGTTTGCTGTTTGGGTACAGTTTGCTATCCAATACGCCACTGCTTGCTGACATCCAACCCAATAAAAACGTCGTTTTAGCCTTTCCAGCATCTTTGTCACTCCCAGATGTCCTCCGCTAGCTCCATTATGGGACTCCTTTAACAAATCTTTTGTCTTGGAGGAAGGCACTACTAATAGGTTGGAAAAGGTCTTGCCATCAGCGCTTTCCCAACGCCGATATAAGCATCCGTTTATCAACCGTAAACTGTCCCATAGTGCCCAATATGCTTTTGTAAGAGGACCTTCTCCGGATATCTCATTGCTGGTAGGTCGTTTATCCTCTTCCTTAGCTGCCATTATCTTCGCCAGTATTGGGTCAGTCTTTTGTGTTTCGGACCAGTCTTCATCGGCTTCGATCTGCATTCGCCGGACATCAACGATGAATTATTTCTTCTCAGCCTTTACATAACTGTTACGCTCCAAATTACGAGATCGGCTTGAGAGAGCATCAGCCTTGTCATGTTTTATGAATCTTCCTTTTGTTACAGGCGATAGTTCGGAATCAGCTTTGATCTTCTTGCATCCTCTTCTAACTTTTATAACTTCAGTCTTTTCTGCAGCCGTGTAAGTGTTCGGAGACTTTTCGATTTGCATATTAGCCTCTGTTTTCGGTACTTTCGTCACAGGATGATCCTCACTATTCTCAGGCTTTTCGCGCCTTCTCTTGGAACTACTCGTTTCAACGTAGTGTTCATCAGAAGCCGTAGGCATAGCAATAGCACGTCGTCTTGTTGGTGAGACCAGTCTTGATCTTTTCCGTGGCGCTTTACAGTTTCTTTGGAAATGGCCACCCTTTCCACAGTTGAAGCATTTAGGTTTACCCTTTTGTCCGTTTTCTCTCAAAACTTGCTTCAACATCTCTTTAAATTTGTCCAAAAGACATTTCTCCTCCTCCACGAGTTCCATTTTTCGCACTTTACTGGCTTGTGGTCTAGAAATCGTGCGAGCGGTCTCCTGGGCTAGTGCGAAGGCCACGGTCTCTGCAAAGGTTATCTTCTGTGTAGAGCATACCGCAAGTTTGATATCAAGGTCGCTTATGCCATTAACAAACGCCTCGGTCTTAAAGTTGTCTATCAATGGATGGTTTTCTCCTGGGTATGTGAGCTGCACTAATATCTCAACCTCCATTGCAAAGGCTTGTAATGACTCATTTGGCTCTTGCGCCCGGCATCTCAACTCCATGCAGTATAGTTCCCGTTTGTGTTCATCGCCAAATTTACGCTGCAACGTCACCATTAAGTCATTGTAGTTGTTTCTGCTACTGGCTGGCATGGTTTCTAGAATCTCAGCTGCGACACCTTTTAACGCCAGAATTAGTTCTACAGCCTTCTCTCCATCGTCCCATCCGTTTCTGCTGGCTACCGTCTCAAATTGGAACTTGAATACGGATAGGGGTGAGCTGCCATCAAAGCAAGGTGCTTTTATTCTGACGGTACTTTCGGATACGTCTCGCACTGGTTCCGGTCGCTGACTCTGGAGGTTGTTGATATTCTCTTCCATAATCACCAGTTTTCCGTCGACGTTCTTTCTCAAATCGTTCACTTTCGTGTCGACGGTCCTTTCTAAATGTGACATCCTTTCCTCCACACCAGTAATCCTTTTGCTGACCGACTCGTGTATTTCCTGCAGCTTCCTTGATGTCGCCTCGAGCTCCTTTTCAATTTTTGACAAAACCGCTGCTTGCATTCTTTCCATTCTTTGTTCACTATCTCGTCGCAACTCAGCCAGAAGTTTCTGATTTTCGGCTCTAGAAGCTTCTTGCACTTCAGCTAGAAGTTTTTGATTTTCGGTTCTAAAAGCTTCGAATAGCTTCTGGTTTGCTACTTGCATTTTCTCCATATTTTGTTCATTATCTTTTCGGGAAGATTCTTGTTTATCAGCTAATACTTGCATTTTTTCCATCATAGCGGCTAGCAACGAATTTATGTCAACACTGCCAGGGGTGGCAGGGACCTGTCACTCTCGCACACTTGTCCATCCCTCATGCTTGTTGTTGTTGTTGGTTTACTTGGAAAGTGTTCGTGTGTATTGTGTTGGTGGAGCTGGTAGCTTTTGTTTATCGTTTTTATTGTTAAACGATATTAGGTCGTTTCGATTTATGTAACAATATGAAAGAAATATTTGCGATACCATTTTAGAGATTTGCGTGTTAATTCCATGGTACATATAACCATGTCAGTCTTATCAACTACACCCATTATAATCCAATACGCATTTAGGTTTTTGAATAATTTTGTTATCTTCTTGTTTGATTACTATCTCAAATTCAGTGGTATGCATGGTTAAAAGCATATAGACTTCTTTTTTATCCATCCATTTTATGACATTCAAATTTTTGGATTTTGGAGAGGTTGTCTCTCCTCTTTTTAATTTTTCATCAATTTTTGGCATTCCTTTCCAACTTTTTCTTACACGTCCCGCATGCATTTGCGCTATTATTATGTAGGAAATTAAATAAAGATGGACTGGAATACCAATTATCTACAATTATCTATAGGATATGACATTTTCCTAGATAAGGCTTCATAAGTGTTATAATAATTGCTCTCGATTTTCCTTATTCCATATTTTTGCTATCTATCATGGCAGAAGATCCAGCATAAACAATTAGATCTTGCAGATATAATATCTAACAGTCACAAAGAATAAAGGATTTTATTCCACTATAAGAGGAGTTATATATAGTGTTATAGTGTTACAATATAATGAACGGCAAATGAATGCCGGAAAATTTCGGTGTTGGTACACACGGAAAACGAAATTTAATGCCGTCTAAATCCGGCGCTGGTAACGAAAGGGTTAACAAAACCATGCAAAATATAGTATTTAAAATCCATGAAAACACCCGTTCCGTTAAACTGATGAAAATCCCACTCAGGATGTCATTTGCAAAGTGCTAGCATTATTTTTGTTTTGTCTCTTTTTCATTTCATTTCAGAGTTTTTAATTTGTTTTGTCATGCTAGTATTAAGAAACTAAAAGAATACAGGAAAAAAAGTTAAATAAAATCAACAAAATTTGCCATAATAAACATTTAAATCGTATTTTTTGGGGGTTCTCTTTTTTTTTAACGTCCCCGGCCTCACACTAACCCACCCTCATCCGACTGCGGAGGTCCCCATTACGTAGGGACACGTACACACTACAGTCCGGACTGTGGCGGGTAAGGTAAAAGTAATGGCAACTAGAACATAAATCAGCTACAGAACTTAATCACAAGCTGAATAAAGTAACAATAAACAGGAACTACCTATGATAAGAACGAAAATACATTTTTATATAATAATTTACAAATCAAGAAATGTAGCCACAGTTTCCAAAGGGCAAGAATCAATCACATAAGTGGACGAAATTACGCCCCCGCGAAGGAAAACCATGCATTTATATTTTTTCAAGGTAAGATCCATTAAATTAATTCTGCACCAAGTTACAAAAACATATCAATATTCCGCTGAAGAACAGCCTGACCATGATCATCATCAAAAGTATAAAATAAGTTAACGTCGTCAGCATACATCAGAATATTACAATCAGAAATAGCACAAGGAAGATCATTAAGAAACAATAAAAACAGTAAATGACCCAAATGGCTATCCTGCGGAACACCAGAAGTAACATATACAGTCTTAGACAATACATGCCTAAACAATACTCTCTGAGTCCTAAGGGAGAGGTAGGAGTCTAGCCAACGATGAATAATATCAGAAATACCGATTATTGAAAGTTTAAGAAACAAAATTCTATGATCAACCCTATCAAAAGCTTTACTGAAATCAGTATAAATTACATCAGTCCGAGCTCTGGCTCTGGCTTAAATCGCAATATATTCGAATAAGCCACTAACCACAGCTGTTCTCAAACACACTATAACCTATGTCATCAGTCAAATTCAGCCTGATTTATATGTCAAAATCATGAAAATTTTAATATTTCAAATGCACTCTACACAGCGAAGTCGCCGCGGACATTTGAATGATATTATCTTACATCATATCTGCTTTGTCTTACCTTCTTATATGTCCACGTAATCAGGCTGATGAAGGCTCTTGAAGTAGAACGTTCGGGGTCTAGCCTTCTTTGAAACTCTATCGCGACTTCATTGTTGTTTGTGTATTTTTTTGACACTGCTTGTTGTTGTGTTCTCGATTACTTGTAAATCCCATTTTTTCATACTGATGTTGTTGGTTTACTTGTAAAAAGTTCTTTGTATTTGTTTGTGTAGCTTTTGCTCATTTTAATGTTAAACGATGTACACCGTTTCCGTTTTCATAACAATATTATACTGGCTGAACATACAGTTTAAAGTCGATTCCTTCATGCCAATAATTTTCGATGAAACAAAGTATTTCTTCGTTTGAAAGGCCTATTGCTGCCATTATTCATGGAAGATACATACATACACACATAATTGGTCATTACAGCCTTTCAATCAGGATTAGTGCCTAGCTCCTTGCACCATTTATGTTGCGTGTGTTAAATTTATACATGAGTGGTGGGACCTACAGTTTAAAATCGACTCTGAACGACAGATTTTTGTAAAAGTTTACATGGCAATTTCATTTATTCTCAGAGTTTTTGCCAGAAATATGCTGAGAGGAATTCACCAAAGAAATATTCTTTTTTTATTTCGTTTTGTTGGAGATGTCTGACTAGACTACGGCGATTTCCACCCGTACATTATATTTTATGGTAACACATACAGACATATTTTAGGTAAAACATACAAAAAAAATTAGAACCTCTTTGCTACGAGTGCCCTATTTATAGTCATATAGTTTATAGTCAAGAAAATGTTGCGTAAAATTAAACCCATAACACAATTCTCCGTAAAATGTTACGAGAAATTTAAATATATTTCTTCTTCATTTGCAAACAATGCTGCTGCACTTAAGTTAACAATGTCGATTCAATGCCGTAATAATTTCCACAATTAAAAATATACAATTCAAGTAAAAATTTGGTATACGTTGACAAATTGTTATGAAGCAAACTGAAACTATAAAACAAAAGCATGAATATACAGTGGTGCCAAACAATTCAAACACTTCAATATCTGCAAATTTTACTTCATACTTTAAGATCCATTATTACAACTTAACGTTAAAGTTGGATTTAGTTAAAGATAACTTCAGCTAAAGTGAACTTTAAAGACACCTAAATTTACTTACAAAGTGGTTTATTTGCTACCGCATTGTGTAACTACTTTCTTTCCGAAATAGTATCTCTACACAAGTTATCTTTCTAGTGAAAAAGTCCTACTCAAAAATATCATGAAATCATATCGAAAACTGAACAAAAAACATATGCCATAAACACAATAAAGGCAACGCAGCAATCTCTCAAAATTAGAATGCATGGGTGGGTGTATTTGAAAGTGATTACTTTAAAGGCTGCTTTGCTTTTACGTCTATTGTGTTTATAGCAATACTAAATTATGTTTTAATTATATATTCGCCACTGTATATTCAGCTTTTATGCTTAAATTACAGATTATATTTAAGAATGTACAATACATGCGACATTGTAATGAGAATGATAAAAAAAAACATAAATTTAAATTTTATACGAAAACTTTTTTTTCGTAACATTTTGATTTGTTGTATTGCATTGTGAATACACCACTCAGATTTTATATATTAAATGGAACCGCATTAAGACCATATTTTATAAAATATTTTAAAACCACTTAAGCACATTATGATATAATACGCTTACTCTACCAAGAGAAAAGCAACAAATAATTTCTTTGAATTCTAAAATAAAATAAAAAGTGCGACTATATTTTAATGTCATGGCTTAAGAACCCACTGACAACTATAGTGTAAAATTTATTTAAAAAGAAATGGAATGGCAATAATAGAACTACTTTAGCAAAAAGGAAAAGTGAATTCATTTTCAAGTTATTTTTGTAGTTGTTATAATTGCTGTATATGAACATTAGGGTGACGCACAAAATTAAAAGATATTGTTACGAAAATGGAAATGGTGTTACATTGTTTAACATTAAAATAATAAACAAAAGCTACAAAAGCTACAAAATAAAAAAAGCAATAATGATCAACAAATAAACAAAAATATAGCAACAACATCAGTATAAAAAAAGGGATAAACAAGTAAATAAAAAGCAACAACAAACACTACCAGAATAAATGGAAACAAAATACACAAATAGCTATGAAACAACGATGTTTACATTTATAGATAATCGAGAAGCCATAAACATTCGACTTAAAGATCATTCATCAGAATGTTTACGTCGCCATATAAAAACAAAGACAAAGCAGGCAGAAAAAATTCAGTCAGTCTTGTGTGAAGACACGTGGCGCATGAAGAGAATAATTGTGGTTTGAAGGTCTCCGTTATAAAGATCGATCGAACAATTATTATTGTTTACGCAAAGGAGCCTAAAGCAGAATAAGAAACAAAGCAATTGTTGTTGTTTACATCAAGTTGTAAACAGTGGCACACAGAATCGTGCGAACAATAAAGAATTTATTTAAAACTGAACACAAATTTATTTTTATTTTTATTGCAATCTACGAACTCATATTTTAAACGTTTTTAAAAGGGTAAAAACATAGCAATACATTTTTTTTAATTACACCCCCCGGAAAAAAATTATTCTTTCAAAGTTTTGAGAAATTTTGGAATTAAAACGTGTCGCAAGCCCGATCAAATTTAAGATAAATGATTAAATTTAAATTTCTTTCCTTATAAATTCAAAAATATTTATTATATAAAAACATTTTGTAAACGGAAGATGTTTCCTTTAAAGTTTCTAAATTTTCTGTTGGCAACTATTTTCTAATTTTGAGCATTGAGAAACCAAATTGGAAAAAATTAGATTCCGTTGAAATACATGTTATTGGACTATATGTTTTAAATGTTTAAATTTTAATAAAAAAAAAATTTATTTAGATAATATATATTTCACATGTAGAAAATTACGGCAAATTAAAGCTATAAACAGCAGCAATTATAGAGTTCTAATAAATTCACAATTTAGTCAACTGTATTACCTCTAGGTAATACCTTTTAGGTAACCGGAATACACTTGTCAATGATTTCAAAATTGTATAGTAACATGAAATCGTAATAAAATGCCTTATTTGCAGAAATAGATGGAAACCAATCTTCTATATATATCGATATTTTAAAGGTACATACATAATACATAATTTGTTATTACAACCCTTCAGTCACCACGACCCCATACACTCGAAAAAGTACACGAAAATCTATCCGATCGAATGTGCGGCCAGACGCGGCAGCCATATGGTAAATCAACATTCCCTGATGAATGGAAAAAATCAAAAATTACACCAATACCTAAACAAAACAACGAATTTCGGCCAATATCTATTCTTTTCTTCTTATCTAAAGTTATTGAAAATATTATGAGTGATCAGATCAATGAATATGTAAGGAACCATAATATTTTATGTGCTGTTCAATCGGGATTTATTAAAGGAAGGAGTTGTATGTCAGCCTTGACAGATGTAGTGGAGAATCTAATAGCTTATTGTAACTTCCTAATATTTTTTAGGAATTAGTTCAATTTAGAATTTGAATTTTAGGGCACTTTTATTTTATATTTATTTATTCGCGAGACCAAAATCTTTGAGAGTTAAAATAACTTCATCGAATGACTTTTTTATTACAACTAACTTTATTTATTTGATATTTTCTTAATTCTAACATTTCTATACTGGATTTCTACAGTTAAGGATATTCAGCAACTCCGTTGCCTGCTTAACCTTGTATCCTATGTAGTTATTCAACTTAAAATTAACTTAATATTAAGGTAGTTCATTATATAGAATTCATTTTAGGTATTATTATTATATTATTATATTATTATATTATTTTAGGTATTATCATTAAAAAATATATATAAAAATATTATAACAAGTAAAAATGACCCAACCCAATATAATTTCCATTTTAGTTTTACTTGATCACAGTAAAGCTTTCGATACAGTTGATCACTCCATATTATTGAAAAAGCTGGAAAAACTTTTCTGCTTCTCAGAAACAGCTTGTAGATTGTTATGTTCCTATCTCACAGGTCGATCTCAGATTGTATTTTATAACGGAACATATTCTGAAATAGAGGTGTCCCACAGGGCTCAGTGCTTGGACCCCTATTGTTCTGCTTATATATCAATGATTTACTTTAGAACATTGTAAAATAGAAACATTGTAAAATATATATGTATGCGGATGACGTCTAAATCTACAACAGCGGTTCTTTGAATGGAATTAACGCATGTGTCAACAATATAAACTCTGATTTGCAGAAAATAGATATCTGGGCCAAAAACAATGGACTTTGCATCAATCCCACAAAATCAAAGTGTATTTTAATAGATAGAAGCAATAAAAATAGTAATGTAATTGAATTTGTGAGCTGTTCAAAAAACTTAGGAGTAATTTTTTTTTTTGACCTAGCCCAATCACATTGCTTCTGCGGTATGTTGAGAAATCTTTGGGCTGTAAAATGTTCAACACCTTTTAAGATACGAATGCTGCTTGCTAAAACTTATTTGATAGCAGTCCTTTTATATGGATGCGAAATTTATGCGAATTTTGATGCAAATGCTTTGCGGAAATTGAAAGTCGCTTATAATAATATTGCAAGCTATATCTTCAATCGAGGAATACGTGTTACCATATCTGTGTTCTCATACCGAATTTGCAATATGTGTTTTGAAAATCTTTTGAAGTTTAAGAGTTTGATATTTTTACATAAAATAATTTGTACTGCTCAACCGACTTACCTGTATGGAACAATAAGTTTCGGCAGATCGGCTAGGGGACTGGTATTGATTCAACGAAAATATAAAACTGCCTTCTCTGAGAGTCAGTTCTTTATTTACTGCACTCGACTTTGGAACCAATTACCGAAAACAATTCAAATATGTAATTAGCAACGCAAACAGATTTAAAATTGAACTATTGAAATATTTTCGTTAATGACTAGTTAAAGTATTGTATAAAATCAAATTAATGCATTAAATTATTTGTAATCTGTTTTATTATTTTTTAATATTTTTTTAATTTAACTTGTATTTATATTTAATTATTACATACATACATACATACATAATTGGCCATTACAACCCTTCAGTCAGGATTACGGCCTAGCTTCTCACATTAATTATTACATTATGCTTAAATTTATTGGTTGTACGTAATCATTAGCACTTTAATTTATAAGATTTCTATCTTGTGCTAAATTTGAAAATAAAATAAAATAAATAAATAAATAAAATAAATATGAATGAAATAATATTGCATTTCTAACGGGAACAGTTGTAGTTCACAGCAAAACAACAAATTTATCAAAATTTCAAACCTTTTTTGCATTTTTAAATTTATGTTAATAAAAAATCACATTATGCTCTTATTTAATATGTAAAATTCGTTAATGCAGAGAACATATGTGACGTATGAGTGATATTGAATTCCATTAGTTTCATACAAGACAAAATCGAAGATATTTTATTGCATACTTTTCAGGGTAACAATTCCAGTACATGTAATATGATGCGTATGAGTAATATATTTCAAATTCAATTAAAAAGAAAGTATACCCCTTTAATTTGGATTAAGCTATGATAACAGTATTGTCGATGAATTTTTAAAATATTTTAAATTTTCGAGACATTCTAACCTAAAGGTAAATACAAAAACCACAATTCTAGGCTATATTCTAGTAGGTACTACATCATGGTGTGTATCTTCATGATCTGTATCTACCACATCTTCACAACAAAAAAATAAATTTGGCAAAATTACAAACCCTTTTTAATTTTATTGCATTTTTAAATGTAAACTTTTAAATTTCCCCATCCTATATTTCTTCGGTGACTTCATCTCAGCAGTCTTCTGATAGTAAAATAAAATAAAGTTTCTCAAATCTGTCGTTCGGAGTTGACATTAAGGCACACCACATGAGTTTTCTGAGAAGTTAAATTTTGAATCAGATTACAGCGTTGTAATGACCATGGAATTAAGTAATTGTGTGAAATATTATTGGAATATTTTATATGTTTAAAAGAGCTATTGATGCCATTATGTCACGACCTAGTTTCTCGCATCACTGATATTTTGTGTGATAATTTTATACATAATTCCGAAAGACAGATACTGTTGAGAAACTTTTCATGACAATGTTTATTTACTCTTCGAGATTCTGCCAAAAATCTTCTGTCATATTTCGTTTAGTTGGAGATGTCTGAGCTGGGTTTCATCTTCTTACAAACTACCTACCGACTTCTAAAGATACATACAATTTAAATTCTTCCAGGAATTATAGTAGCTTTATGCTATAGATGGCATTTGTCATCCATATACACCTGATGAACAGCACTAGGTGTATACAACATTACTGCTTTAAAATTGTGTTTCTTATGTCACTGTCCAAAAAACACTATAATTAGTTATAATAATACTCTGTAATCATCTCTTAAAAGTTTTGTTTCAAGCATAGATTGAGCAATACTTATAACATGACTGATTGATTCATTAACACAGCATTTTGTGTTTTTTTTCATTTGTTCCAAAACGAAATTTGTTAAAAAAGTCCCATACAGCTAAGGGTCACACTAATGAATATACATCCAAGGACAAAAATATGTGTACCTATATTTTAAAAGGTGTACTTATTCCCATTTCATAAATTATAATGAAAGATATAAAGTTGAAAATTCACTTGGACGACCAAATACAGAATGTTAAGAAAATGTTTTTACGCAGCAAAAATCTTTTGATTGTGATTTTTATTTGTTTAAATTGTTTTTTTTAACAAAATCATTTTTAATGGTTTTCATTTTGTACACATTTAAACAAAGGTCCAAATGTTATATCCAATATTTAGTAGGATATCCCTTAAGGTCATGCACTCCATTTGACCTATTTGGCATTGAAAATATCCGTTTTTCTTTTTGTTTTTGCTGATATCTGCCACCCTTCGCTCATGAGCAAGTTATTCAGTCGACTTTTATCAGAGATTTAGTGTTTACACAAATGTTTTTCTTTGTGATACAGTATTAGGCAGTATGATTGGATTCATGGAAATATTAATCATTACGAATTCATAATTTTTCCGCACTTTAGTTCAATTTGTTCTTTAAATTGTTTAATTACAGTCCCTTATTCACTGTTTCTTCAATAAATTCCAAACTATACACAGCAGTATACTACCACGACCATGCTTAACTACATATATCGCACAAGTTCTTTGGTTTAAGCACGTGAAGTGAGTATAGAAGAAAAGTAATTGGAAGCTCCATTCTAAGAATTGGTTAACCATGATGGTGGTAGTGTCAAGCTGTGAATATCATCAAATTTTTTATTCATTTAAAACATCTACTAATGTCATTATTTGCGGAATATTACATACATACAGACATACACAATTGGTAATTACAACCCTTTAGCTCGGATTACGACCTAGTTTCTCACGCCACTTATGTTGTGTGTGATAATTTTATACATGAGTGGTGGGAGCTAGACTACAGCGACTTCAATAATATATCGTTCAAATGTCCACCATTGCTTTTTAGAAAGATTCCAAACGAAATGTCCAATATTTCTTTACTCTATCGCATTAGTAATGTTGAATTCGAACGATGGCTTGGGTTATGTTGGCTTTGAGGACGACTATGGTTTGAGGCTTAATTGCATACAACTGCGGCTTAAAGAAATCTCACAACAAAAAATTATAACGGGATCAAATCGCACGATCTAGTTAGCTAGTTCACATCATCTTCAAAGGAAATGGTCCTCCACTAGGGAAGAATATCCAACGTGGCATAAACTACGCGGCACGTAGCTCAGTCCTATGGAAATCATATTTTATTGGTATTCAGATCATGCAATTCAGGCCAATTTGTAATCATACAAACATACACATTTGAACCCTTCAGTCAGAATTATGGTTTCTCACACCAGTTATGTTGTGTGTGTTAATTTGATACATGAGTGGCGGGTCCAAACGACTGATTTTTGGAAACTTTCCATGGCATTTTATTTGCTCTCAGAGTTTTTGCCAGAAATCTGCTTCGAGGAAGTCGCCAAATAAATATTTTCATATTTTCGTTTTGATGTCTGGCCTGGGGTTTGAACCGTGGTCTCACGTCTAATATGCCAGCACACTACCTATTAGACTACGGCGACAACCAATAAAGCTCGCCTTCGATAGTGATGACCTGGCCAACTTTGTTCTCAAAGGAGTATGGGTCGTTGACGTCGCCAGCACAAAATCCCCACCGAACATTAACTTTTTTTGATGCATTGACACTATTTGATCTCATATGGATTGGTACCGTCCAATTAGTATTTGTCGTCGACAATTTTGTTTGTTTACATGCCCATTCATCTAGAAACTGTCCTCATCATTGAAGATGATTTTTGTAGAAAAAGTCAGAGTCAGTTGCCAAGTGCTCATCCTGGGTGATTTTCTAAAACAAACAAATTTAACCGAGGTACCATAGTGTGTATGATTCAAAATTAACTGTAGATCGAGCCTTAAGAAAACGTCATAATTCTAGCTTATGTATCACTTTTGATACATACTTGTAGTACATAGTATCGTCACGATTATTTATAGATTTTGGTGAAAAAATGTAAATATTTTTTTATTTTAATTCATTTTAATAAAAAATTTATATTATTACATTTTATTATCACTTTTATGAAATTTACGCTAAAATCTTTGGCATGGTGTACATTGCAGCATGATTTATTACTTAAAAATCAAACACTTCATGTCAGCTTGGTTTTATTTTTTTCTTAATGGTAATAATTTGACATCTAGCACCCTTGTTTTGTGACGATTTAGAAGTTTACAATTGTTTAGATGGGGCAGCCTATTGTCACTCGCGTTAGTAACGCTCTCAATTGAGGGCTGGCAGAAACCTGATGGTTCAAACCATTGTTATATTTTGGTAGACAAATTTCTTGTCAACGTCATGTGAGGTAAAAACGTTTCCCGATGCAATATAACATTGATTATATCAATAACAAAGCTCTCTCTTTGACTCCTCTCTTGTTTCCCTGATACAGGTTTCCCCAAATACGGCTGTAAGCAGCATATACTTCAATCTAGAACTGTTTCGGTGCATCACAAAATTTATAACGACCACAAAATTCAATAAGTTCCTCAATTACTGCGACAAAATTATTTTGATTATTAAAAGCTGAAAGACTTTCAGCACATTTTTCGAAGAGGCGTAATAGGTGTAAATTTGTCATCATTTCCGAGTAGCACATTATCAAAGCGAATGATTCTGTTATCTCATACGTACATATATGTGACCGAAATACTATCATCTGTAATATCTATGAAATGAAACATAGGACGAAACACTTTTTCTAATGTTTGTCTGTCACGTGAGATAAATATGTGAAGAGCAGTGAGAAAGACTCTACAACATTTCAAGAAACAGTTGCTAGCAATCTGCTCGTAAATTGAGAATATTTTCTTTTCCTAAACTACTAAAGGCATATGGTTCTCTTTTCCAAGTAGTACCATCTTTGGCAATAAGCATCCTATTGTCATGTGTGTTGCTGCCAATACCTTCGTTCTTCTTCTTCATAGTCTTCAGCAGCATGAATATTACATACATTCATATATAATCGTTCGTTACAACCTTTGGTTGTAATTCGGAAATGTCTGACATGAGGTTCGAACCTTGGTCTGACGTCGAATAAGCTAACACGCTACATAGTAGACTACGACTACTTCAATCAATATGAAGAACAGAAAAATCAACTTTTTCACTTTCATCCAACACTTAACTTTCAATTCCTTCTCAAATACCATAAATATAAAATAAAACATCACAAAATCTTTGAAAACTTAAAAAAACTACATACACAACACCAAAGAATCACTAGGAAAGTATGAAATGTTTGAATTTTCTTTTTTCGTTGGTAAAATAATGGCGATAACAATACTAACGAATTAAAAAATGTCGGGAATCTCACTTTTTCTGAATTAAAGTTATATGGTCTCAAAAATTTAAATGTATCATTTTTGATACACAACTCGGTCTACAGTTAATACAAATTTCAAAACAAACTATAATACCTTCTACCCGTTAACATTTTCAAAAACCATTTTCTTAATTGTTTTAGTTTTCATTGCCAATTTAAATCTGTCGATTGAATTTTGGTTATATTGAACAATTTAATTAAATTATATTAAATAAAACATCGTAGTAAACATAGAATTTATTTTATTTATATGCACAAAAATCAAAGTATAGTCTGATATTTAAATATTTAAAAATATAAAATATCAAAAATATTTTTCCCACAACTTTCATGTAAATTTATTTTCCACTGACTATTGTGGCCTTTTTTAGGGCAAAACACACTTAAAAATTTGGTTTGCAATTACATTGAATACGAAAATGTATTTTGCGTTTTGGAGCAAAGCCAACTTGCCATTAGAGTGTGATAGAAACAATATTTGTGAATGTGCGGAAAGAAACCGCACATTTATTTACTCATTTGACACATATGAAGGTCATTAATTAACGTTGTAAAGTAATGAAATCATTGAAGATATGAAAACAGTTATAAATATTCATTTTCTTATAAACGATTTGCACAATACTATATGAAAACAAACATAAAATATCGATAATGACCACAACGATGAACGATAACGACAACTGAGACAGTGTTAAACTGTGTCGATATTTTTTATCAGTATGGTTTGGCAAGTCATCATGAATCGTTTAATGCCAGAACAATGCTTTCAAGTTCTGAATATTTGTTTTAAAAAGATAAATTAATCTGGAGCACTTAGTCCATTTTACGGTCAACATAATCGGTCTAGTAAATATGAAATTCTCTTTTCCATTCAAAACCACAAACTACAAAATATTTAGGAAGTCTTAACTCTACTCCAAATTCGAACTTTTAATTGTGGTGCTTAGCTAGAAATATTAAAAAGCCTGTTTTCTTTAAGCCTGGCTTACGAAGCTCCAACGGCGGTTGAGCCATAAATGTTATTGAGGAAGTAAATCTGTATGTGGGTTACTTAAAGCCGTCTTCAGGCCAAACTTAAGCGATAATGCATTTAGTCCGCTTCTTGTAATTGCTATGTTCCCTAAGGTTCGACTTTAGAGATATTCAGAGAACTATTTCCCAACACAATCCAAAACAGCTCCTGTAATTGTTAATCTGAAATGCCCCTTGCAGCCATAATGATTATTCTCAATTTTACAATTCAATTATTATCCTCATGAATGGAAGTAAAATGATACCTAAGCATAACAAGAATCAAATAAAAGCAGATCCTTACAGGCCTATAAGTTTATTAACAAAGCTATGTGAAAAGCTGCTGATATCTAAACTCACGCCAATATTATGCCATAAACACAATAAACGCAGCAAACACAGCAATTTTCCAACAACAATATACTTCCATATATTCTACTTTTGAGAGATTGTTGTTGCATTGCGTTTATGTTTATTGCATTAAATGCAAGCAGATGTATTTCAGGTCATTAATTTGAATTTAGAAAGGAAATGATGCCATGCATTAAATAAATTAGTGCAACTCATTAGAAAAGATTTTGAAGCGAAAATTACTACTGCTTCCTTTTTCAGATAATCTCACGAAGGACTCATTCATTAGTTTGCACTCCAATATCCCCAGGCTGTAGAACAAACTATATTATGTGTCAGAAATTTGTCGTCAATGAGAAAGTCCTCCTAAGTAGATAACTGCCACAGGGTAGTATTGGAGAAACCGATTAATATTTAATTTTTACCCGGGATATGTCATTGAGTAGTCATGCAGTAGTCGATCATCACAGCGACACCGTGATATATCAAAAATTCGAACATAAATGAGAATATTAATCTGCTTGATATTAAAATGTTTTGGACACCTACCTATCGCGGTAAAGGAGGATATCATATTCACCCTAAAAAACGTATTTACTTTTTACAAAATAATTTAATTTTAATATTGTGAAGGTGAAGCTTAAAAACTGTACTTGCCATCAAATAGCCAAATATTAAAAACTTTTCTGTCATAGAAAAAGACGAACGTAAAACCTCAGACATTTTGGTGTGCTCACTGCTAAGATTTTAATATAATCGAAATGAACTTTTTCTCGGTAGAATAACAAAATAAAAAATTAAATATACCCAGCGAATGACATAGTGTAAGTTGTGAGTTTTGTTGAGAAGAACTTAAAAATATGTTTTTATGTTTCTTAAACCCTCCAAACTTGTTTTATTTGATAAAATCGGACGCAAATTACCGTAGCTATTATTTAAATAGTATAACAGTCGTTTTTAAGTTCTACTCAACAAAACTCACAATCTACACTGTGTCATTAGCTGGGTTTGTTATGGGAGTTTAACTTTTCTTATCATTTTGAATCATTTCCATCCTTTATTAACAAAAAATAATTTTTAAAGAAATTGAAAAGTATACCTTATATAATCACTGCTAAAAAAACTAAAAAAAACTATTTTACTGTCAACGATAAAGTAAAAATGCTCAGTGTAAATCTAATTTTATAGTATAATGAAAAAGTGATGCAAAAATCTTTAAAAATTTATTTTTCGGAAAAAAAATTTTAGTACGTAGCGTATTGGCTTACTAGACGTGACGCCAACAGACATCTCCAACAAAACAAAAATTGAAAAAATATTTCTTGGATGACTTTCTTTCTGCAGATTTCTATCAAAAACGCAAAGGGTAAATAAAATTTCCATGAAAAGTTTCTCAAAACTCTGTGGTTCGGAAACGATTTTAAACTGTAGATTCCGCCACTCATGTATAAAATAACACACGCAATTTTTGATGAAATTTTATGCTCTTTTTCAAAATATATTATGTCCCTGAAAAGGGCCGATATTTTTAATGTATTAAATACTGCACCTGCCTTTAGTGCTATTGAACGCGAGTCTACTAAGATGGGTCTGGTAGTAAATGAGGGCACAACAAAGTATATGTTATCGACAAGTAGAGACGTGCAGCGTATTCTCAGATTACCGCCGATAACTATTTATTTATCCTGGCTTCGCCGTTACCACCAAAAATGATGTCAGTCTGGAGATCAAGCGCAGGATCACTCTTGCCAACAGGTGCTACTATGGTCTCAATAGGCAATTGAGTAGCAGAGACCTCTCGTATGACAAAACTAACACTCTACAAGACATTCATCCTACCCGTGCTTCTTTATGGTGCAGAGGCATGGACCCTATTAAGCACTGATGTAGCAGCCTTGAGAGTATTCGAGAGAAAAGTCCTATATAAGATCTTCGGTCAAGTGCGAGTTGGCGATGATTTCCGCATCCGATTTAACAGTGAGCTGTATGAGCTCCTCAACGACATAGACGTTGTGCGGCATATTAATATCCAGCGTCTGCGCTGGCTCAGCCATGTCGTTCGAATGGAGGAGGATGCTCCGGCGAGACGGGTGTTTGATGCGGGGATCTGCGGAAGTCGGCCAAAAAGACGGTGTTGTGGCAGGCCGAAATCCGCTAATCTTGTTGTTAATGGCCAATTAAGTAAGTAAGTAAATACTACAACATGACGTTGTATAACTTCGTGTAATAGTACTCAGTATTTTCACAAATAACCACCAAGGACTGCTTTAATAAAAAACACTCTAAGGGCCATTATTACAACTTGCCGTTTAACTTGGGTTTAGTTAAAGGTACCTTTAGCTAAAGGGAACTGAAAAGTTACCTTTAACTTATTTTCGTTATTACAACTTACAGATACAATTTTTCAAAAATATGGCAGTGCCGGAGCAATGTCGATAAAACTGCTCAATTAAACAAGTTTTTTTTTAAGCAGTGCCAACGGTGTGCTAAGATTTTTTTGTTTTATATGCTCATTTTGTTTAAATTTGAAGTTGCCATATTGAAAATAATATATCATATGGCAAGTTCAAACATAAACTTAACTTTAAAAGTTACTGGCAGGATGATCCTCCCTTTAGCATAACGATCACTTCTATCTTATTGGGTACTCATAATAATGAGAAACAATTTATCTGCCCGTTAAAATCCTCCCTTTAGTTAACGGCAAGTTGTTATAATGGCCCTAAAGGATATTAAAGTTACTATTATTTTAATTACTAATTAAACAAAATGTATTAAAAATTAAATTAAAAATTACGTTTTACTCCACTAAAAACTATTCGAAAACACATAATGCTCCGTCAAGAATTTAAAGCAGTTTAATAATAGACAAAACAATAATGAATCTAATGAGGGGATTTCCATTAAACTTAAAAAATTTGATAGAACTTCTGGAAGGTTTACCAGGTACACAGGTATGAAAGAAACGTTTTTTTTTTTTTTTGGCAAAAACAGCTAATTTTAAATGGGAAAGTAAAAAACATTTTATGAAAAGTATCTTGTGAAAAGGGCAGGTGGCGGCAATTTATATTAAAGGTTTCACCTGGTTTTAGGAGCTCATGGTACACCACTCCTTTCTGGTCCACCACTAAACACACAGCATTGTTTTATTGAAGAATCCATCTGATTTTGCCGATCAAGCCATTTTTTTCCCGTCAAGATCTCTAAAAATAAATCCATTTTACATCGCCATTAAAAACCGATATAACACTGATTTTCTATCGCGTTTTTGGAGTAAAATTTCACATGTAGTTTTTCGATTTATCGTCCCTCTACTATTCAATTCATGTAGTACCCATTTTCCAGAGTTTTTCATCTTTGCCATAATTTTGAAACAGCGAGAAATTGTTTGTAGTGCTCCGTTAAACAGTTCTGCCTAAAATGTCGTCTTCATCCAGTACATACATACTTATGCAGTCAGGATTAAGAACTAGTTTCTCATGTTATTTTTATGCATGAGTGGCGGGACCTACAGTTTAAAGTCGATTCCTAAAGACAGATTTTTTTGAGAAAATGGCAAATTTCATGACATTTTTTATTTACTCTCAGAGTTTTGCCAGAAATATGCTGAGAGGAAGTCGCCGAAGAAGTATTTTTTCATATTTCATTTTGTTGCAGATGTCTGATCAGGGGTTTGAACCAAAGGCTCGTGTCCAATAAGCCAACACACTACCTCTTAGACTACGGCGACTTCACAATCCAATATTGTTTGTTCAGCTAATATTGTTTGGAATTCTGCGAATTTAGATTCTTTGTTTTTAAAAGTTTTGACACCTAGACCTTTGCCAATACCCACTTATTCAATGCAGTGCAAATTAAATCTACTTTTCCTTATGAATGGAAACTAGCTAAAATCCTTCCCATTCCCAAAACGAACAATGAGTTCAGGCCAATTGCTATTCTTCCTTTTTTGTCAAAAGTAATGGAAAATATTACTGCTAGACAAATCAATAATTATCTGGAAAGTCACAATTGCTTGACTGTTAATCAGTCGGGTTTCATGAAAGGTAGAAGTTGTACTACCGCTCTATTAAATGCAGTTGAGGAACTTAGGTTGGAGCTAGATGAAAATAGTGTAGCGGTTTTAGTTCTTCTTGGTCACACCAAGGCTTTCGATACAGTCGATCACAAAGTTTTATTGAAACTGTATAATTTTTCTAACTCTGCCGGTAGTCTAATTTATTCTTATCCGTTGAACAGATGTCAAAAGGTTCATTACAATATTTCGGATCCGCTTAATATTAGTATACATGTTCCCCAGGGATCAATACTGGGGCCTCTGTTGTTCTGCGTGTATGTAAATGATCTCCCAGATGTTTTGGTTGACTGTAATGTTCATATGTATACTGATGGTGTGCAGTAAGGAGATTATTGATTTTGGTTTACACTCTATTAACCGTGATTTGGAGAAAATTTTAAAAATTTGATAAAATATGATGTTGTTTGTGCACTGATTTGGTGTATACCGAATATGTTTGCTAGATGTCGACGTCTAAACAAAATGTAAAAATTAAGGCTCGTTCACAATATATATCCACTATGGAGAAGTCGCCGTAGTCTAGTAGGTAGTGTGTTGGCTTATTAGACGCAAAAGCCTGGGTTCGAGCCCCAGGCCAGGCATCAAAGACAAAATACAAAAAGTATTTTTTCGGCGACTTCCTCTCAGTAGATTTCTGGCTATTACTCTGAGAGTAAATAAAAATTGCCATGAAAATTTTCTCAATAAATAAAAATCTGTCGTTCGGAGTCGACTTTAAACTGTAGGTCCCACCACTCATGCATAAAATTAACACACACAACATAAGTGGTGTGAGAAACTAGGACGTTGTACAATGGGTCAATTCGACCTCCGGGTACTGTACTTGTCTTAATTGACAAGTACACGTCCTCTAACCTAACCTAACCTAACCTATGGAGAAATTTGTATCTTGACGCTCACTTTATACCGGTACACTTAGTTTTTTATGCATTAGAACTTAAACAATATTTTCTATAATTTAAACAAATTTTGAACTAATTTAACAATCAAGTATAATTTTTATAAAAAAGTGTATGTATTGATGAGAATCAGTGCTAAAAAATAATATTTTACACTACAAAGTTCTAGTTTACTGTTAAGGTATTTTGATAACTCCGCCTATATCTACACTAAACATCTTTAGATGTAGTACTTTACTAATAAAGTTTGAAAATAATTTAATTAATTCAATTTTCTTCTCATACTCAGTTTACAGATTTTCAAATCTATATCTACAGTTAAAGTGAATTTCATGTAAGGAAGAAGTCGTATGTAGATATTGCAACTTATTGACTTTTTATTTAAATTGCTGAATAAAGAAAAAATTCTTGAAAACATGTATACATATATATATACTCTTTTCTACACGAACAAAATGTAAAAATAAACGCCATGGAATTTATTATACAGACATCAATTTGGAAGGATAGCACTTGTCGAAATGAAGAAATTGATAAACCACTTACTTGTTCAAACATTCTTATCACTAGCTGACATACAGTCTTTAATTTAAGTTTAATTTAATTTACTTTCAAATAAAAAAAGAAATTTGGGAAAATATTCAGTAGTTTTTTCTAAACCATTTTCAAAAAAAAAGTTATTTGGCGGACCCTTTAGTATGGTTACGCAGTTTTACAATAGCTTCCAAAACGTCTCAATGTCAAATTTTGCCGGATGTTCTTTGAACAGTGCCTCAACAAACAATGACTGAAGCTAGGTAATGACCCATGTTGACATGAGAAATCAGTTGAGATGTGTTCTTAGATAGGCCTGCACAGTAAAAATTATTTCATCGGTAAACAAAATTTTTGCGCGCAAATCAATGAATTGCCGATACACATACATACATACATAATTGGTTATTACAACCCTTCAGTCAGGATTACGACCTAGTTTCCCACACTACTTACATATGTTATGTGTATTAGTTTTATACATGATTGGCGGGACCTACAGTTTAAAGTCGACTCCGAACGACAGATTTTTGAGAAACTTTTCATGGCAATTTTATTTACTCTCAGAGTTTTTGCCAGAAATCTGCTGAGAGGCAGTCACCGAAGAAATATTTTTTCATATTTCGTTTTGATGTCCGACCTGGGGTTTGAACCGAGGCTTTACGTCTAATAAGCCAACACAATACCTACTAGACTACTGCCGACACAACTTTTGGAAAACCAAGCCTCAAGTCTTTTCAATAATTTGACTCATGGCCATAATTTTTTGTTTGCGTAGTCGATTTCGCTGAATTCTTGATTTTACACCTTTGAAGGCTTGAGGAGTTTGAAATATGCGTGAATGACCTGACGGCTAGCAGTCTTACACTTCTCCAATCTCTTCAAGCAGTTTAATGTGGTAATTGGTCATTACAACCCTTAATCATGATTACAACATAGCTACTCGCACTACTCATGTTGTGTGTCTTAATTTTATACATGAGTGGCAGAACCAACAATTTTCATATTTACTCTCAGAGTTTTTCCCAGAAGTCTACTGTTCTCATTGCAGACCTAGACTTGTTATCTGAACCATTCATTGCGAAAAGTGGAATAATTTACAGAATGATTACATATCATATTTCATAATCTAAGTTTTGACTCCTTTGACACATTCGTATGAATGTATTCAATGCTGTAACAATATTTATGTATGTCCCTACTACTTGGCTGCTAGACTTGACGATTAATCGTCATTTTGACAATTTTGTAGTCCAAAACTGCTATGTTAACGATTTGACGATTTATGCCCTTATTTTGACGATTTTTAGAAATAAAAAACTAACATAATTTTCTTTACTTTAGTACTTTAAGCTTTGTATTTGCTTTGTAAAGTATTATATTTTTAAAATTATTAAGGAATACCTGTGATGATACTAGATAAAATGCTAAATAACCTAAGTAAATAAAAGCTCCAATTAGTAAAAGAAACTTAAAAATAAATGATCAGATATTTAAAGAAAAATGGTAATTTCTGCAAATATCTACAAATACCTTAACATTACCCAGCAAATAATAGCAATGCCAAGAATTCTGAGCATAATTTACCATTCGCCATTGTAGACGATTTGTAAAGATTCGAATATAACTTCTAATATTACCCTATGAGGACCAAAGGCAAGTGCCATTATTATCTTTTTCGTACAACCAAAGCTCAGGGGATGGCCTCTGCTTATGCAGTGCATTGTGTTGGAACTAGAAAAATATGTTATGGGAAGGAGGAAAGAGGGAGTAGCGTTTGTGGACACTAGATTTGAAACCTTTTATACCATGATGACAGGATAGCTCTCCGTAGGAAGGGAATTCACATACAAATAGTCTGACTAAAAAACAAATTTTGTCTGCAATGCAGTGTGCGATCCATTGGCCAATCGAACACATACGTATGTGCTAGCCGAGAAAGACGAGTGTTACGTAGGGATACATAATTCTCGGGAACAAGTTCTATTATTTCGCTCGAGCAAAATCTGTTTTAATAGCGATAAAACAATAAAACACAAGCCACATTGCATAGATGCTCTAACGAATCAATGAAGTTGAATACCCTACCGTCATTAACGAGAACCTTCGCCCTCTCCTGTACCTGGTCAAGAAGTCTCAAAATAGACGTTGAGGCACCAGCCCATATATGAGAGTTGAACTCCAATCTCGGTCGGATATACGTAGTGTGAATAGCAAGAAGCTCAGAAGATGTGAAATACTTCTTGCACCGTCTTAAGAAGCCAACGCACTGAAAAATGTGGCAGTTTTAGCGAATATCATACTGAATTTTAATGCTCATACCGTCAAGATCTTCTGACGCCCTAATATTTACGCTTATGTGTAAATAAACAACACTGGGATAGATTGTTTAAACCTTAAACAATTTTTTCCTAAAAGTTATATAAAACTTCACGATTTTTGGAAAAAAATATCAGAAATGAAAATAAGAGAGCTTTTAATTACCGGCCTTGATTAAGTTTATCAAGAAATATGAGTGTTATCACATTCTTCACCTAATTAATGTATTTTTATGTTTTATTTTTGAACTAAAATACATGCTTTATTACTACAATAAAAATAATTTTTTTTAAAAACCTTTCAATTTATTTACTTATTTTTTCTGACGATTTTTTTTCAATGACGATTTTTTTTTCTAATATTTAACGATTTAATGCTATATTTATCTGGCAGCTATGCTCTACTAAGAACATACATACATATGTACTTCTCGATGTAATTTAGCTATCAACGGAGACAACATTTGTAAGAAACGTTAGTATTTACCAAGTTCCAGTTGGTACTTGCAATTCATGCAAACCTTGTTATTTTCTTAATGGTAGTTGAAGTGGCCAATTTTTGTATTTACTATACTCTTTGTAGCTTTCAGGAAAGGTAACCCATACTATTACAAACTCTAGCCATTGAGGAAAATCAATTCGGAAATTTACTTTTTACGATACACATGCTTACATAGCAAACAAAAGGGTCACGTATAAAAATTGTTTTCTGTTTGAGATCACCAAACTGAATCTTTAAGTATAAGTGCTGCGTTTTTAACGATATTAAATTCAAAACATTTTTAATTTTTAGATAATTTTATTATACAGTTACTAATATAACTTCATTTACGCCGACTTTTTATGCCCAGTGTAGGTAGGTAGATAGAAGTCGCTGTCCCCTCGAAGGAGTCATGAGTAAGAGCATAATAAAAAGGAAAATAATTCTTTGCATAATCAAATAACATTTAATCTTAGGATATAAAAACTGAATCGTGAAAAAGCAAAAGAAAATGCTTCTGTTTTGCTTGCGAAGGCCAAAAAGTTAAGAAATGTGAAAGAACAGACACAGCTTCTAAAAGTGAATGTCCTAACATCAAAGGCGAATTACTTAAATCAACAAATCATAGCTGAATCTAACACAGACAAGTCGTCATCAATTCAAAGTAACTATTTTTGTGAGTATTTTCATGCACAAAATGCTTTTAGAAAATTATAAAAAAATACAAACAACAGCAACTAGAATGTAATTACAAAAAGACAAATAAAGTAAATACAAATACAAACTGAAATAACATACAAGGAGAGAGAAAAACAAGTAAATGAATGAAATCACGTCTGTTAAATGTAGTTACAGGTTGATTGTAACTTTTGTAGCTGTTTTATTTAGCGTTACACACACAATCACTTGTTACGCCAGATAACAATGCGCTTATAAAAGTCAACACAAACGTTTTCATTATTTCAACACACAGTATATGTAACAATGTGCGCGTGATTATACATAAACTGTACATAAACAGTATCGATCAAAAGCAATTGAATAAAAATTTCTTCCACATTATTTCTTTACAAAAAAAATTCCTACAAATTTTTGAACAGGGGACTTTCAATCTTTCACAAAATCAGTTTGGACATGTGACTTGTTATATTTCTTACAACCCTGGCTTGCAGAACCATTCCATTGTGAACACATTTGATTAATTATGTTCAATAAAAAATCACGAAGTGTACAAAATGTATTTTTATTTGAATGCCTTATTACGTAAAAGGATTCAACAATCCTAACGCGACGTTCAAAAAGAATAAATTCACAAAATTCTTAAGCAAATTGGTCGTTAAAATGTATATGCAGATAGAGTGTATGTATGAAAAATTAAAAATAATATTAATACTTCTCCACACACACATGTTTCATTTCATTAAATAAGTAACTTCAGCTGTATTTACTTAATATTCTAAGAAAATAATTTTATAACACAATTAACACGATTAACTGTTAATTACTGCAAATTAACAGATTTCAAAGTCTAATATGCAAACACAATCTCAGCTGTCGTTATAACAGTGGTATTAGCAACATTACAATTTAATGTCACTCATACGCCCAGTTACATTTAGTGCAATTGTGTATGTTACGTACATAAATAAATATTTATTTACCATAACGGCAAAACCACACATGTATAACGACATGTGTTTTCTTCCACTTTTAGCCTTGAATTGAAAAATTTTGTAAAATAGGAAGAAGAACAGAATGATTGCGAATAAAAATATGTATGTATACGGTATAAGAACTTATGAGATTGTTTCCATTTGTATAAAACTTCTAAACGTTCTTAGAAGCTATCGCAATTATTTTTTGTTTAGTTTTATATTTTCCTTATGACAATCATTAGAAATGAACGTATATTAACATAAATACGTTTTTATCTTTTAAAAACATTTAAAATAAGGGCTCGTAGATTGCAAATAAAATAAAAATAAATTTGAGTTTAGTTTTGATTAAATTCTTTATAGTTCGTACAATTCTGTGTGCCACTAATCATAACTTGATGAAACAACAACAATTGCTTTGTTTGTTGTTCCTTTGCATAAACAATAAAAATTCTAAGTCAATTGTTCGACGGATCTTTGTAACGGAGATATTCAAACCAGAATTACTCTCTTCAAACACACCGCGCCTTCACACAAGACTGAATGAACTTTTGCCAACTCAATTGACTGCTTTTCCTTGACTTTTATATGGCAACGTAAACAGTCTGATGAATGTTCTTGAAGTCGAATGTTCGTGGCTTCGCCTTCTCGAGATCTCTATAAATGTAAACATTGTAGTTTCATTATTGTTGTTTGTGCATTTTGTTTACATTTATTCTTGTAGTGTTTGTTGTTGCATTTTTGTTTGCTTGCTTATCATTTTTTATGCCGGTGTTTTGTTGGTATATTTTTGTTTACTTGTTTTTGTAGCTTTTGCTTATAATTTTAATGTTAAACGATGTAAAAGCAAAACACCAGTATCTAGATTTTTCCATTTTCGTAACAATGTATACAATTTTTAGAAGGATATGTATACATATATCGTATATAGATCAATATTTACATTAGCTGATTACAATAAAATAATAGTTTATTTAGCACAATTATTTAAAAATGAAATATCGTTACTATTTACTTATAAGAAATTATTACTTACTTAATTAGTTAATTGGTCATTACAACCCTTTAGCTAGCTTCTCACACTTCCCATGTTGAGTGAGTTAGTTTTATCCATGAGCGGCGAGACCTACAGTTATTTATTTTTTATTTTTTCTTTACTTGAACAATGGTCGTATAATCATAGTAGAGAACTTGAATAATGTTCACAACTTATAAATTAAAAAAATTAAAATCATTATTACAATAAAAATAATATCGGGTGGGCCATCTATCGGTTTAAACTAAAAACATCGGTTATTTCGAATCTTTTATTATGTCATTCTATTCTGTCACAAATCTCAGTATATTATCTCCACTGAACGTAATGAATCAATTTGCACTTCAGCAAAGTTGGGATTTATTGATCCAACGAGAAACTGCACGAAGATGTCGATTTTTCCAAAATAAAAAATTATTTTTTCGGATAAAGCTCATTTTCATTCGTTAATAAGCAAAATTGCCGTATTTGGGGCTCAGAAAACCCACACGCGGTCTTATAGAAGCAAATGCACCTATTACGTATGACTATTTGGTACGACTGGTGGAGCGGAGGCATCATTGGCACATGTTTCTTTGTAAATGAGAACGGCACAACCATTACGATTAACGAAGACACCTATCGCACCATGATAACCAAATTTTATGTACCCGCTCTTAATGATATTGATGTGAACGATTTTTGGTTCCAACAGGATGGTGCAACTTGCCACACATCTCATGCCACAATCGATATTGAGTCAGACGTTTGTTGGCCGCCAAGAAGCTGCGATTTAACATCGTTGCACAATTTTCTGTGGGACGCCGTTAAAAAGTGTTATGCCGACAAACCAGAGACAATTGAGTATTTGAAGGTTAACATTTGTAATGCCATTGCCGAGATAAGACTCCATATACTCGAAAACTTACTTAATTAATTGGCCATTAACAACCCGATTTAGTACTGCCTTAGCGCATCCATCCAGGCGCGCCTACGCCAATTGGTCACACCAATCGATGACAGGGGTTCCTCGATGTGGTCCTTCCAACGCAAACAATGTCGTCCTCTTTGCCGACTTCCGCACATCCTCGCAACAAATATCCGTCTCACCGGAGTATCCTCCTTCATTCGAACGATATGGCCGAGCCAGCGCAGACGCTGGATGTCAATAAGCTGCACAACGTCTATGTCGTTGAGGAGCTCATACAGCTCACTGTTAGATCGGATAGGAAAATCATTGCTAACTCGCACTGGACCGAAAATCTTACATAGGACTTTTCTCTCGAATACTCTCAAGGCTGCTGCATCAGTACTTAATAGAGTCCATGCCTCTGCGCCATAAAGAGGCTCGGTGAGGATGAGCGTCTTGTAGAGTATTAGTTTTGTCGTACGAGAGAGATGTCCGCTACTCAATTGCCTATTGAGACCATAGTAGCACTGTTGGCACGTCACACAGTCAGAATCTTTATCTTGTTATCAACTGCGGCAGCCATATGAATAAAATCGGAAAAATTGTACTTCACAATAATAAAAAAAATAAATTTCAAACCGTTTGTGTTTTATTGCATTTTTAAATTTAAACTTCTAAATCGCGCACCCTATAATAATAGTAAATAACCAGATAACAATAATAAAAGTGATTATACTTAAACAATTAATTAAATAACAATCTTTTTAATTATATTGAGATGAAGGATAATATTGGAAAAGAGGCCCTTAAAACTATAAAGTACTGCTTAGGTGTTTTGTTTCCGTAGGTAATGAATTCCAAAGACGAAAAAGAGAGACATAAAAAATTGCCATTCATATACTAAGGTTCGGTGTCTGAACTGGATGATATATCAGTCTAACTGCAACATTCGTAGCATAAAGACGTTTAAAATATCAGCTGACTATTTGTAATTTATTTTTGCATAAAAAATTATAATTAAAAAATAAAAAAGAAATGAGCGCAAATCAAAGCAGTAGTAATATATTTCATTATCTGTGTGACATAGATGGAGACGACGACGATACTAGTTTGGATGCTGGTCATGGCATCCAAGAGAAGCAAAGAGTACCTCCAATTACTGTGGATAATTGTCACAAGTTCACTGACATAATGCATCTATTGGGTATAAACTGTAAGTACAAACGTTTATCTATTGGAACTAAGGTTTTGCCAAACTCTATAGTGGAATATGAAGAAGCTATTAGGAAATTAAAACTAAGCGAGATAAAATTCTTTACACATCCCGTCAAAGACACTCAGAAGTTCAAGTTAGTCTTATTTGGCCTACCTAAACTTGATATTAAAACAATTCATGAAGAATTTAAATCAGTTTTTAATATGGATCCTGTTACTATTAAAGAAATTCCGACAGTTCGGTCTAATGTGGATGATGCTTTATACTGTGTGGAATTTGACAGAAGTCAAGTTTCAAAAAGCGAGGTTCGAAAAATTAGGTACTTCTACAATGTAGTCGTTCATTGGCGCAACCCTTTGAGGCGAGCTAAAGGACCCACTCAATGTACAAAATGTACAATGTATGGGCATGGATCTTCAAACTGCCATCGCTTAGCTGCTTGTTTGGGCTGTGGAGGTCCACACGATTACGCTGTCTGTCAATTAAACAAAATTCCTGACTCAGGTCCCGTAGTATACAAGTGTTACAATTGTTTAAAGAGAAACTTAAAAAATTTCAATTACCGTGCGGATGATCCAAAATGTCCGTCCAGAAAAGAATATTTGCATATTCGACATAAAGTAACACAAAAACAACCCCCGAGCAGAGTTCCAAAAAAGTTCTCGAATGTCTTTATCACGTCTGATGACGACAGTTCTATTCTTCCAACGACTTTTGGTTCAAAAGGAAACGATCGTAAAATTTCATATGCAGAAATGGCAAAGTCCAACGATAAGTGCAATGAAGATGATATTTCTAATGAAAAAATTATAGAAATTTATTTTGAAGCACTTGATGCTCTTCAAAAGTGAAAAACAAATATGATAAAATGTGTGTTTTAGGTATGATGTTAAAACATGTCATATAAATCAATAAATAAACAGATATTGAACGTTATGGATTGGAACGCTAGTGGCATAACTAACAAAGCTACCGTTTCCCAGGTTAAAGAATTTCTCTACGAAAAACAAATAGATATATTATTTATTAATGAAACATTTTTAAATAAAAATCACAAAATAATTGTTTGATTATTTAATATACAGAGAAGATCGAACAACACATGGTGGAGGTGTTTTAATAGCCATTAAAAAATCTATTCCACATCAGCGTATATCTAAATTCTCAGCATCTACAATAGAAAACATTTCCATTATTATATCCATAAACAATAGACCGGTTAGATTAACTTCTGCTTATTGTCCAAAGTACAATACAAATTTTGTAAATGATATTAACAAATTAACTGCTGGAGCAGAGGAGTATTTTATATTTGGAGACCTCAACGCACGGCACACTAGTTGGAATTGCACACAAAACAACACTGCAGGTACAGCTTTATTTAATCACCAACTTAACTCTAATTATTATATTTATCCTACAAGTTCTTTTACTCGCTTCAGTCAAAACTTAATTCCGACTCAACCATCTGTCGTAGACATTATTTTGACCAATTCCTCACTGCATATATCTTCGCTTGTTTCACACCCGGGAACTCTCAATTCTGATCACGTACTCATCTCATGCAGGATTCATGGTTCTATGAATGAACTTATTGAACAAATTCCTCTGTACAACCTTGCCAATTGGAAGTCTAGCAAATGGGTTAATGATAAAATAAAAGAAAATAATATTCATCGTGCACTTGTGACAAGTTTAAACAAAATAACTTACATAGTACAAGAAGCTGCAAAACTCATACCCCTCGGAGAAAAATAGATCTGGCAAAAAAAGCTTTCTCCAGCTACTTTATTTTTAATTGGCCAGAGAAACAAAATTCGGAGCAAAATACAAAGATGTAATATCCCTACAGAAAGAAATGTAAACATATGTATTCCAAAACAAATGAATAATTTGATAGATATACACGTGTTAAAAGATAGAAATAAAAGCTGGTCTAAGTTTATTAAAAAGTTGCCACCGGGTAGCAACAAATTTTGGAGACTTACAAAAGCAATGAGAGGAGAAAAAGTTAAAACTGAGTTTCTAATTGTAGATGGCGTTGAAGTGTACAACAAAATTGAGAAAGCAAACATACTTGCAAATATTTATGAAAATGCGCACAAAACAACAATTGACATGATCTCTAAAGTAGAATCTGAAGTGAGAGCTAAATTCCCAAATACCGAACATTATAAATTTTACTACAAAGGAAGTTCAATCTGTTCCTGTTTACAAAGAAACTTAAAAATTGGAAAGCTCCTGATATTGATGGTATAACCCCAATTATATTAAGAAATATGCCTGAAATATTTTTTACCTCAGTTACAAACATTTTCAACTGGTGTCTAAAAAACGGTTACTTTCCTAATAGTTTCAAAAGGGCTAAGGTAATTCCACTTCTTAAGCCAGGAAAAGATCCAAATTCACCTAAAAGTTATAGGCCAATTAGTATGCTGAATTGCCTTGACAAAATTTTTGAGAAAATTATACTACAACGAGTGTTAAATTTTACGGAGGAAAATAATTTAATAAAAAATGAACAGTTTGGATTTAGAAAAGAACATTCAACAGTTCATCAAGTCAAACGAATAGGTAATTTTATACAGGAAAATAAACCTATCAGGCGAAGTACGGGAATTGTGTTGATTGATATTGAGAAAGCTTTTGACGCAATATGGCACAACGGCCTCATATATAAACTTAACCTTCTAGGTTTTCCTACGTACCTGCAAAAAATTATTAAGGGTTTCCTGACTAATAGGACGTTTATTGTAACCATTGATGGATGTAACTCCACAGAAAGAAATATTCCAGCTGGGGTTCCACAGGGCTCTGTGCTTTCACCTATTTTGTATTCGCTCTTTACTTTCGATTTTAAAGTTTTAAAAGATCAACATACAGCCATATACGCTGATGATACCGCTATTATGGCAAGTGGGAAAGTCTCTAATGCTACAATTAAAAATATGAGAAGAGCTCTTCAGCATGCCAATAAATATTTCTCCAAATGGAAGATAAAAATTAATGACACAAAAACTCAAGCTATCATCTTTCCATTTAATAAATCCTATAAAAGAATCCCAACCGTTCCACTACACATACAGGGTGCTGAAATTTCTTTACGAGCCGAAGTAAAATATCTGGGTATAACCTTAGATAAAAAACTAACATTCAAAAGCCATGTCTTGAAAGCGTGCGAAAAGGCTATTAAATGTGGATGTGCACTTTTCCCTCTTTTAAATCGCAGATCTACTCTCAATACTAAAAATAAGTTACTGTTATATAAAATGTGCATACGACCAATTATGATTTTTGGTTCTCAAGTCTGGTACAATAAAGTGGCAAAAACTTACCGAAAAAAGCTGCAAATAATACAAAACAAGAACCTTAAAATTATATACAACTTACCAAAGCGTTTCTCAACAATTCGATTGCATAAATACTACAAACAAGATACCATTAACGAAGTTATCAGTAAATTGACAAAAAGCTTTGAGAATCGAAACAGATCTTCTAAATACGATTTAATTAGGAATTTGTGAGTGTGTATATTTTCCAAACCTTCGACAATGAAGGTGAGAGAAGATTACAACACTAAAATGTCTATAAAATTTAATATGTTTTGCACAATCTTTTTCCCCATAAATGTAAAATATATTTAATGGAAAAGCATTATTTATAGTAGAAAATAAGATTTCAATTGCTGCAATACTTTTTGTAAAAACTCAAACTATGTTAATAATAAAAATATAATTTTTAAAATTGTTGTTTTGATAGTTAAATAAATAAATAAAAAAAAATGCAAAATTTAATTAAAAAATATGAAACAAGTGGTGACATTCTGAAAGTGCATTATATTGTGAAGAGATTGACACTTCTTTTGATAAAATTGGTCTAAAATTACAGTAGTTATTATTTAAACAGTATAACAACTTAGTCATATTTTTTATGTATGCTGTCCCATCAAATAAACTTTAAGTTAAAAATTTTCAAAATTTTTATTCGTTCTTAAGTCTTTATGGAAAAATGTGTCCTTTTTCCGGTGGACCAACCACCAGAAGTTGAGTAATGTTTGCGCAAAGCGAAATAGTAATATTTGCAAAAAGCGGAAATATTAGACTACTTTTAGTAGCCGTTCAAACGTGCAAAGAGCAAATGCTCAGGTAAACAATCAAGATATATCAAAAGTTTTGAAAATTTTTGAAATGAAAGTTCATTTGGAACCATGTACATACATTCATATATATAAAAACTATAACACGACTGTTATATTATATTTGATCAAACGAATTGTCAATATCTTCACAAGATAATGCACTTTCAAACTGTTAGCACTTATTTCATACTTTTTAATTAAATTTTGCAATTAAAAATAGCTAAACATGAAAAAATAAGAAAAAATCATATTTTCCAAGTTTACCCTATCAAAATTCATAACATGTAAGTTTCAAGCATATCCTTATGTAGGATTGGGACAGTTAAGGACAAGACGGACAACAACGGTTAATAGACAGAAACAGAGAGACGGACGAACACTCATGAGAGAATGAGCTTGAATATATTGTGAACAACAGACGGACAGGGAGAAGCATTGAATTTTAGTTTTGTGGAACAGAGTGATAGTGACGTTCGAGCAGTGAAGTTAATATTTTTAGTTTTTGACACACATTAGTTTCATGTATATTTTTAGTTTTTTTTACCGCCTTTAAATAAAATGAATTTAATTTAATTTAATTTAATATGCAGTGTTTTATTTAATAATAATAATAATAAAAGGAATCAACAAATTCCTACAAAATTGGGGGCTCGACCGGAATGGCCCAGGCGGAGAAGTGAATATGTGAACTTGATTGAAAGGTGATGAAATTATGGAAAAAACTGTGTGAAAAACTAATAACTGACAAAAAGAAAAACAAAAGAAACAAAAGAAAAGACGTAGTCATACTATTTTTTTTATTGAAGTGATGTGCTGTATGTATATGAGAATACGAAACAACAACAACATGAATAAGTACCGTATGTGAGGAAAAATTCTGTCGCATGAAAAAACGAAGCTTCTAGAAACCAAGAGCCGTTATAATTGAAGTGAGTGCGTGTGAAAGAGAAAAGAAAATTGTGAACTATACCACGTATCTATATTCGAAAAAAAAAACTGTGAAGTTGGCAACAAGAATGGTCATGCAAATGTTATGTTAAGAAAGAAAGACGTTACAAAGAGATTAAATGAAAAAAAAACTCTACGAAAAACTCATGAACATAGTAACAAAGAAAAACATGCATTGATGTTGTTGTGTAAATGTGTGTACAGAAGTGTATTAGGCAAAATAGAACAAAGTAATGAAACTCAACGTTTTTACAAGAACAACATAGTGTGCATATGAAAACAACCCTTATTTTGAAATCAACGAGTGGTTATGAGTGAAAGATGATCGGAGAGTAAAGAAGCTGTTTTTTGCATGGTGAGAGAGTTAAAGCGTAGTAGATGACGAAACAGGTTGCTGTAATTGCTTGAGCAGTAAATGATCGTTGAGCAGTCGGAGCCGTGAAGATTTTTGTTATTGCTGTTGATGTCAACCAAGGCGTGTATTAGTAATAATGAAGATAAGTGTGTATGTATGCATTTAGATAATTTGAGTAGGACTATTGTGACTATAAGGAGAGGTTAATATTGTGAGGCTGAGTAGATTATATGTTAATGGACGTTGAAGTTTTGAATTTTGAGCGCTTTGGACGTTTGCATTCTTTAGGCGTATGGACAATTTTTCTTTTTTTTTAGTTTCAGACGACAATAGATGATTTTAGATGTTTGAGTGCTTGAGATGAATGCATTAAATTGTGATGTGTAGATGGTAGTATTGTATACAAATTTTGTGACGTAAGAAGAAGATAAAAGCCTCTCATATTTAATTTGGAAATTGCATACATAGTGTAAAGATAATTGGTGTTATTTTATGAAGATAATTTGAGTATTTTGATTAATTGAATTAGATGTGAATTTTAATTGAATGTTTAAATTCTTTAAGGAAAATTAATATGATTTGGAATATTTTGATTAATTTTAATTAGTTTGAATACAGAGTTTATTGTTGATTGCTGAATATCAATTTTTTGAGAATATTTTATAATTTGTGTAGAATTTGATAATTAATTTTAATGCTTAATTTATTCAACGATAATTGATAAGATTTATAACATTTTAATTAATTTTGACGTGATTGTGAAATTGTTCCATCAAATTTTATACTTGAACAATATTTTGAATAGCACTGTATTAATATTAATATTTTATTTGTAATTATTCAATTTTTATAATAATATTTAATTTAAATTTATAAGCCGCTGACGAACAAAATGAACCGAGACGAAATTTTGGGTTTAAGTTTAGAGGGCTTGAGAGCCAAGTTGGACGAATTAGGAATTTCTAAGACGGGTAATAAAAGTGTTTTGCAGGATAGACTTTTGAATCATTTTAATATCGAAGTTGTGGATGATAATTCTGATCATGGTGAAGCTTCTTCTATGGTTGCCGGCAATGTTGCGACATTACCCCATAGTATTTTTACTTTAAGGGACGTTCACGATTCGGTTTCAGCTTTTTCAGGCGATGGTTTGCCCCAAATTGAACAATGGTTAGAGGAATTCGAAGACTGTTCATATGCTGTAAAATGGAACGACCTTCAAAAGTACATATACGCGAAACAATTGTTGACGGGTGCTGCGAAGACTTTTGCTAGAAGCGAATCTGGTATTAAGGATTGGAGTTCCCTGAAGCAAGCTTTGAAGAGAGAATTCGGAAGAAAGCTGTCATCGTTAGAAATTCATCGAACATTGAGTAATTGGAAGAAGAAGTCAGGTGAAACATTACGCGAATATCTTTATAGTCTGCGAGAGATTGGAAATCCTATTAGATTAGACGAACAAAGCCTGATTGAATATTTCATAGATGGGATAAGCGACTATAGGTCAAACAAGGCTATTTTGTATCAGTCAAGGAACTTAGACGAACTTAAGGAGAATATCGAAATATATGAGAAGATACGAGTGTCGGAATCAAGCTCAAAGGGCGCGCGACCGAAAAGTTTTGTGAAGAAGATGCCTGAAACCAAGGATGATAGACGCTGTTATAAGTGCGGCGACAAGGGACATCTATCGAACGCGTGCACAAATCCGCAGGTGAAATGTTTCAAGTGTCATGGCTTTGGACATAAGTCTTTTGAGTGCGGACAAGAGGCCAAGAAGGAGAAGAACGGTGATAAGAAAGGAAGTGGAGGCGGAGGAAATGGCAAGAGCACCAGTAATGTTCATACGATGTCTGATGATGTTATCATCCCATCAAGGAGAATATTCAAGGACATCTCGATTCTAGATAAGACGATCTCTGCTTTCATTGATACTGGTAGCGACATTTGCGCTATTTGTTGCGGTACTTTATTTCTTTTAGGTGATATCGATCTCGGGCCCGATAGGAAAACTTTGGTTGGAATAGGTGGAAAAAAGATTACAACGATGGGTAATTTTACGATTAAGATCCGTGCGGACGAGGTTGAAATGGATGTAACATTCCACGTTTGTAGGGAAGGTGATCTGTTGTATCCTGTTGTTTTGGGTAATGATGTTTTTACTAATGTTGATTTGGTCATTGACTCGGATGGAGCGAAATTCCGATACAGGGACAATTCTAGTGAAGCGGATGATATGAAGGATGCTGGTTTGATAGCTGAATTACAGGGCGAGTATGCAGACATCATTCATTCCGTATCGTCGGATTTTACGTGTGACGATTCCTTAGACGTGCAACACCTAAAGAGGAATTTTCGAACGGAATGGCAAAACATGATCGAGATGTATAAACCAACCAAACCTGAAGCTTACCCTGTGAAGATGAAAATAATTTTAAGTGACGAGATTCCTGTTACCCTAAGACCGAGAAGAATGCCCTACACCGATCAATTAGTGGTGGACCAACAGGTAAACGAGTGGCTAAAAGAGGGTATAATCCAACCGAGTTGCTCGGAATATGCTGCACCTGTGGTATTAGCTGCGAAAAAAGACGGAACCAAACGACTTTGTTGCGACTACCGTAAATTAAACGAGAAGATATTACGCGATAACTTTCCAATGGCTTTAATAGACGATGTTATTCAGAGACTACAGAGTGCAAAGGTGTTCACTACGCTCGATCTTAGAAACGGATTTTTCCGTGTGCCGATGGAAGAAGATTCACGGAAATATACTGCGTTTGTGACGCACAACGGCGTTTATGAATTTTTATTCGTCCCTTTTGCCATATCGAATTCTCCGGCTGTGTTTTGTAGATACATTTCCTCAGTTTTTAGGGAACTTATTAATGACGGCACGATGGTGATTTATATGGACGATCTGGTAATACCCTCGAACAGTGAAGAAGAGGGAATCGAGAAGTTAAGGAGAGTATTAAAAGTCGCGGAAACAAACGGACTGGATATAAAATGGAAGAAGTGTCAGTTCTTAAGAAAGAGGATCAATTTCTTAGGTTATATTATAGAAAACTCGACAATAAAACCTTCCGATGAGAAGACAAAGGCCGTGACAAATTTTCCCCTGCCGAAGAATCAGAAAGCTATTCAGAGATTCCTGGGACTTACATCGTATTTTAGGCGTTTTATTCCCAACTACGCAATAATAGCGAAGCCGTTGTCGGATCTTTTACGAAAAGGTGCGAAGTTTAAGATGGAGGAAAATCAGATAATAGCATTCGAGCAGCTACGAAATTCGTTGGTGACCGCTCCTGTCCTTAGGTTGTTTGACCCGAAAGCCGTTACGGAAATACACACTGACGCGAGTATGCATGGGTATGGGGGTGTTCTACTGCAAATGGATAAAGATGATCAACAACTCCATCCAGTTGAATACATGAGCCGTAAGACGACTGCGGCTGAGCAGAAGTATCACTCCTACGAGTTAGAGGTTTTGGCCGTAATAGAGGCATTGAAAAAGTGGAGGATATACGTGTTAGGGTTAAAAATTAAGGTGGTAACGGACTGTAATGCGTTTGCGTTAACTATGAGAAAGCAGGATGTTCCCCCAAGAGTTTCACGATGGGCTCTATTTTTACAGGAGTTTGACTATCAAATTGAACATAGGACCGGTTCCAAAATGAAGCATGTGGATGCTTTAAGTCGTGTGTCATGCCTTATGATGGAAGATTCTTTGAGGCATCGTATAAGAGAAGCACAACTCAAAGACGATTGGATAAGGGCAGAACGCACAATTTTAGAGTATGGTACGTACGAGGATTATTATTTGAAGTCTGATATAATGTACAAGGATCCTGACAAGGAGTTGATCGTAGTACCGGAACTTATGGAGCAGGAGATAATACAAATTGCGCATCGTCAAGGCCATTTTGCATCTCGTAAAACGCAGGATTTAGTCGAGAAATCATTTTACATACCTAATTTGAACGTGAAGGTGGATAGAGCAGTGAAAAGTTGTATGGAGTGTATTGTTTCAGAGGCGAAAAGGGGCCATAAAGAAGGATTTCTGAATCCAATAGATAAAGCTGATAGGCCTTTGGTAACGTATCATTTGGATCACGTAGGTCCAATGGAGGCCACGCAGAAACAATATAATTACATTTTGGTCGTTGTGGATGCTTTTTCGAAGTTCGTTTGGCTGTACCCAACCAAAACCACGGGAACTAATGAGGTTGTGGATCGTTTAAGGAAGCAGTCAGCAGTGTTCGGTAACCCAGCAAGGATAATAACGGACAGAGGCACAGCATTTACCTCGAACCAGTTTAAGGAGTACTGTGAATCGGAAAGTTTACAACATCTGCTGATCGCTACAGGAGTGCCACGAGGTAACGGTCAAGTCGAAAGGATTCACCGTGTGATAATACCGATGCTAACGAAGCTCTGTATAGAAAAGCCTGGTAATTGGTACAAACATGTTGACCAAGTGCAAGGGATAATAAATAGTACACCGCCAAGAAGTACTGGAGTTGCTCCGTTCAAATTATTAACTGGTTTGGATATGAGAATTAGTGAATTTCCCGATTTAAGAAACTTATTGGATGAGCTGTCCATACGAGAATATGATGAAGAACGTGATCAGTTAAGAGAGCAAGCTAGAACGAATATATCGCGCATCCAACAGGAAAATAAGAGGACTTTTGACAGAAAAAGGGTTCCTGAAACAGCGTATGAGGTCAACGAATTAGTCGCCATTAAGCGGACACAATTTGGTTCGGGAATGAAGTTGAGACCGAAGTTTCTTGGTCCTTATAGGGTGGTGAAGAAGCTTGGTCATGGTCGGTATGAGGTTGAGAAGGTGGGAGATTCAGAGGGAAGTAGAAAGTGTACGACTGTGTCGGAGTACATGAAAAGATGGGGACAACATTCGGGACGAATGTGAGGTCAGGAATGGCCGGATGTAGGATTGGGACAGTTAAGGACAAGACGGACAACAACGGTTAATAGACAGAAACAGAGAGACGGACGAACACTCATGAGAGAATGAGCTTGAATATATTGTGAACAACAGACGGACAGGGAGAAGCATTGAATTTTAGTTTTGTGGAACAGAGTGATAGTGACGTTCGAGCAGTGAAGTTAATATTTTTAGTTTTTGACACACATTAGTTTCATGTATATTTTTATTTTTTTTTACCGCCTTTAAATAAAATGAATTTAATTTAATTTAATTTAATATGCAGTGTTTTATTTAATAATAATAATAATAAAAGGAATCAACAAATTCCTACACTTATGTATACAATTTTAAAGGCTCATCTCTCCTCTTTTCAATAAACTTTGGATTTTGAAAATAAAAATTGAAAAATACCATTTTTGTCAAATAAAACAAGTTTGGAGGGTTCGGGAAATATAAAAATTATATTTTTGAGTTCTGCTCAAAAAACGTACAACCTTTACAATGTCATTAGCTGGGTGTATTTTAACTGTCTCACCATGTTGTTAGACTACGACGACTTCTAATAGGTTAAGTAAATTAAAGGTTAGGTGGCCAAAATAACATACGTATACTTAAGTGAATTTTTCTTCATTCTCATAATTATTTGAAAATCGTAATATGTGGGATAAAAAAAATGTACATAAAATTTTACATCTCTTCGGTGTATTTTATTTGTTATGAAACGTTATTTTTCTAAATATTCCCACTATGACAATCGAATAAATAAATCGAAAAAAATTGTTTGCAAAATTTTTCCGGAGAAAGGTTTACACAAGGAATTGAATGCAAAAAGAAAAATAGGGAGAACTAAATTCTGTCAAGTGCTTAACATATTTGCCAAGGGGCTTTATTACAGTCAATATGTCATTCATTGCCAGCAGAGCATTCTCCAACTGTACGAAATAAAAAGGAAATATCACACAAGCATTACAACTACCACATACTACTACTGCTTCTTTCACTATCATATAATAAGATTATTTACTACCTTTCTAACTCTTTTCATTCATTTTTTATCTGTGATATTTGTTAGATACATACGTTTCTCCTTTTTCACTTCGTGTTACTATTTATTTTCGGATTTACCAGGATTATATAGCAAAACATACAAAATTATTTCGTATATATATTGACCTCCTTCATTGTTTGCGATTTTTTTGTTAGTTTCTCTTTGGTTACTGGGTCTGTGTGGTATTGGTATTGGTATGGTATTTTATGTATTAAGGTATGTCTCAGGACACATTCCGAAAGTATTAAAGTGTCTTTAATTCCCATAAATTTTTGCTTCACTATGGTTTGGTTACTAAGTTGTGTTGGTTTTTCCATTCGAAGTACACAAGCTTGTAGATTTTCTTTAGAATTAAAGAGACAGATTAAGGGTATGTGGGAGTGTTTATTAAAGATAAATAATATCCTGTGTTTGCTTCAATATTTCACAATCCTTTTGGTAAAAATTTTGATAATATTCGGCCAACTGTCTTCTTAAGCTCTAATTATTTCTCATTGACTCATATATGTGCTTATGTGCATATGAGCTTATAAGTTTGGAAAACTTAAGTACCGTAAGTATACTTAAGCATATTGGATGTGTATACCATGCGTAAAACTTTGTTTTAGCCTCTTTGAAATTTTTTTTTAATTATGAGGATTGGGTAGTTTCCCTTAAAAGGAACAGTGTAGTAATAGATAGGTTTGAGAAATGTATTATACAATAAGAGTTTACAGCCCTAACGCTTACAAGAGCCTCTATCACATAGCTAACATATTTGGAATAAGTTTCATCTTTGGACCTTTCCTATAGCTTTTAATCGCTCTCATAGCTTTAGCACGCACGTTGCGTAAACGTTTGGCTAATTCCAATATTACTCTATGGAGTAAGTATGCTACGTTTTGGCTGCATCAGCCCTTTACGTATAACTGTTAAACCGCCAAACGATTGACGAAAAAGCCAGTGTTGCAGTGGACCACAGCGCTAAAAGCGTTCCAAGGAAAATGTTGCGGTTGCATAGTGGTTTGATCGTAACAACAATAGTGGTGATGGTAGAACATAACAACTGCTGATCGTATTTCAATGAAGTGGGATCTACTTACACACCATACAACGTGATTGTTTGTTGCTGCTTACTACAAAAGAGTTTCGCGTGTAAACAAATATACTTAACAAGAGGAACGATAAAGTGTGTTATACAAACAGACAGACTATAGTAGACTGCGTGATGAGGCAGGAATTACGCGGCAATATTGTTGACCTTAAAGTTGAATGATATTGTTACGAAAATGAAAAATCTAGATACTGGTGTTTTGCTTTTACATCGCTTAACATTAAAATTATAAACAAAAACTACAATGCAGTAAACAAACCTGGTTACAAATTATCGTACTGCTAAATATAACAACAAACACCAGCATAAAAAATGTTAAACAAGTAAACAAAAATACACAAACAACACTTCAAGAATAAATGTAAACAAAATGCACAAGCAACACTACATAATAAATGTAAGCAACGATGTTTACTTTATCGATATTTCGAGAAGGCGAAGTCATGAACATTCGCCTTCAAGAACATTCATCAGACTGTTTATTTTGCCATATAAAAGGCAAGGTAAAGCAGGCGACTGAGTGAGTGAACTTTAGTCAGGCTTGTATGAAGACGCGGTGTGTTTGAAGAGTGTAACCGTGATTTGAAGATCTTCGTTACAAAGATCTGTCAAATAATTGTCTAGTAATTGTTATTGTTTATGCAAAGGATATAATCGTGACAACTACTGAGTTGCAAATAAATACCGTAAGGACAACATGCGTTCTTCCACTGTTACCCACGTCTGATTTAAGCTTGTGCTATAAATGGTAGATTAATTAAAGAATCTAGTACGCCCACGAACGTTAAGCTCATGTCTATGACATAGACATATGTTTAGCAATTCGTTGTTAGAATAGAAGTGAATTGCGCATATAATCGGATAATAATTATACCTTGTCACTCCAGTCCAACCAAGCCGTTGTTTGCTTGCTTTGCTCTGATCTACTATTAAATCAGAGGACTAAATTGGTGGCAGTAGGACTCCATGCAGTCAAATCATGGCTTCATCTACGCAATTGACATGCTGCTATCCTGCAAAGGCATAGACACATTCTAAATAAAATATTTGGTTTTAAAAGTCAAACTAGGAACTTCTGGTCTGAAGAGCCGATGATTTCAAATGAGATTCTTGAGGTCTAACCTTGATATATTAAAGATGAGTGACATGGTGGGCTGTGGTATGATATTAAATTTTCCTGTAGACTATCTGACCACTTCAGCGTTTTGAGAAAGAGATCATGGCTATTTGGAACCGACGCAATGTGTTCTTGGTGGCGAGATTTTCCCTAAAGATCTCTTGATTTACTTGTACAACCAAGGCATAAAGACACTGTAGTTTCCTTCCTCTCAATAGAAAGATTTATTTTGCACTTGGTTTGGTTTCCTTTTGTGAATGTTTGATCAGTGGTAAAATTAAATTGACCTAAATGCTGCCCTAAGTCGGATCATCCCCCTTACTTAACTTAACCAATTTTATTTATATGTTTGACTTCGTTCTACTGTAGACGTAGTTTGGACAGTTCGGTAGTGATTTGGCGTTTCCAGGTGTGTGATGACCGTCCGATGCGCCTGCTTCTCTGGGGATTCCAGTCTATGGCTTTCGTTGTGATGTCATCTAATGGCTTGCGAAGAGTGTGTCCCAGCCATCCTCTCTTGCGTCTTCTTATTTCTTTCTCAATTGGTTGCTGGTTTGTATCTGACCAGAGTTGGGCTTTGGATAATATGGAGGGCCAGTAAACACGCAAAATTCTACGCAGCAATTTGTTAACAAATACCTGGCCACTGCGAATCGCGCGGTGCCACGTTCCACGTTTCGCAACCGTACAGTAATGCGGATTTAACGTTGGAGTTGAAAATTTTAATTTTGGTTCGTCTCGATATGTTAGACAATTTCCAAAGAGGGTTAAGTTGGACAAAAGCGTTGCGTGCCTTATTAATGCGGCTGGCAACATCTGCTGATGAACCACCGGATTTATCAATTATACTGCCTAGATAGCAGAAGGACTCCACTTTATCAATTTCCTTGCCGTATATTATGAATTCTCGCGCTGCTTTAGCATTTATCTTGAGTGTTTTGATTTTGTGGATATTCATCTTCAGTCCAGCTATCTTTGCGGTTTCTCTAACAACATTTAGTTTTGACTAAATGTCGGAGAAAGAATGACCTAGTAAGCATACATACATATATCATCCGCATAGTCCAGGTCTTCCAATCTGTCTGTGCAAACCCCATGTAATCCCTCTCCTATGACTTGTTGGCTTTTGCAACACTACATCGAGGACACAGTTAAAGACGAGTGGTGACAGCACACAGCCTTGTCGGACTCCGGTTTTTATTGTGATGTTCCAATTGTTTCTCATGTAATACGCGGCATGTTGCATTGTTGTACATTGTCTTTATTAAGTTTATTATTTTAGTAGTAACCTGGTCGACGCAAAATTTGTTGGAGCGGAAGCCAGCTTGTTCCCTTCTGAGAAGAGGTATAACCAATTTTATACCTCTTGTAAAATTTGTATACCATACATAGTTGGTTATTACAATCCTTCAGTCAGGATTAGGACATTGTTTTTCAAGCCACTTATGTTGTGTAAGTTAATTTAATAGAAGAGTGGCGTGACATATAGTTTAAAGCCAATTCCGAATGACAGATTTTTTGAGAAACTTTTAATAGCAATTTTATTTACTCTCAGAGTTTTTGCTTGAATTCTGCTGAGAGGAAGTCGCCGAAGAAATATTTTTTCATATTTCGTTTTGATGCCTGACCTGGGATACGAACCCGTACTTTAGGTCAACACACTACCTATTAGACCACGGCGACTTCAATAATGTATCTAATAGCTATGTGCAACACAAGCCTAGAGAAGTCAGATGTCGACAGTAGCATTCAAGTTTTTGAATTAATCTTTTTAAATTTACACCCCTTTAAAACGCAAAAGGTATTCCACTGTGGCCTACTGGCCGGTGCGTCAAAGCACCATTCAAATCTATTGATTCTTCACAGCACATCACGTGTAGAGTTGTTTTATCGATATTTGAATGTGTCCTAAGCAAATACGAATATTTACACTATATTTGAAAAATTTTGTAAATAGGGGCACTTTTTATTGTTATTTCTTGTAAAGTAAAGAAAAAAATTGAAAACTTTTTTATATATCCTAGTACAAGTATACAGAAAGAAACAAACTTACATGATAACGGTTATGTTGAAGAGGTTGTTACCTTTCTCTGTAACATTTGCTAAACTTGTAGGAATTTGTAGATTGTGTTGTTCGGTTCTGCCTTTTTGCTGTATTTTGTTGCGGTCACACTTTGTCATTGTAGACCAATTTTTCTGCTCGTTTTTTGGGTTACACATTTTAAAAACATGATTTCGGATTTTTTGTTCACAAGTAATGTTCCTTATACACCTTAAATCATTTGGTGTACGTTGTTCCTTTTTGTAAACCTTTTATTAAACAAAGAAACTTCATTGTAACGTGTTATACCGCATTACATAATTTGTCTATATGAACGCATGTAGTCTAGTAAGAAAGGAAAAAACGCATAGATTTGACTTCTAAAGGGGTAGGGTATACAACAATGGAAATATTATTATTATTAATGGCATTGGATTTTTAACTAGACATAGTGACTTTCATTACAAAAGTTAACACACCGCATGACGTAAATCACTAATATGCGGTACTCTCTACTCTTTGGCTCTTTTTATATAAAAAATGTTTCTAGTTTCATATCTTATAAGCTTACTTAGCATAGGGATACATTAAATTTAATACGATATAAATAATTCCATATATTAAGGCTTATTTTAGGAAAAATTCAAAGATTACATTAACCATATAATCCTCCTGCACTATAGAGTTTTTTTAAGGAAATCAAATAATCCTCACAGAAATTTAAATCGATTTGAAATATATTGATGTGTGTTAGTGGATGTTGGTTTTTTAATGTATAAAAAAACACCGTAATAATGCGGCTAATATAACTGAAGAATATTGTTACGAAAATGGAAATGGTGTTACATCTTTTAACATTACATGATAAACAAGTAAACAAATATGTACCAACAATATCAGTATAAGTTAGGTTAGGTTAGAGGACGTGTACTTGTCAATTAAGACAAGTATAGTACCCGGAGGTCGAATTGACCCATTGTACAACGTCCCAGTTTCTCACACCGCTTATGTTGTGTGTGTTAATTTTATACATGAGTGGTGGGACCTACAGTTTAAAGTCGACTCCGAACGACAGATTTTTGAGAAACTTTTTCATGGCAATTTTATTTACTCTCAGAGTTTTTGCCAGAAATGTGCTGAGAGGAAGTCGCCGAAGAAATACTTTTTGTACTTTGTCTTAATGTCTGGCCTGGGGCTCGAACCCTGGCTTTACGTCTAATAAGCCAACACACTACCCACTAGACTATGGCGATGATCATGTGCACAATTAAGTGCTAACGATCACACACTTACCGCATTGGAAAAACATATTAGTTTGAAACAGACCATTTTTTGCAGTGCCCAGATTGATTGAAACCATACAATTTATCTGAGTCCAATAATAAACTCCTTAATTAAGATTAAGGTTCATCTGTCCAGTATTAGACAAAAAAATTAGAGACCAAATAAAATAATCGCTCACAGGTTTAATGGAGACATCGTTGGAGAGAGAATGAGCACTTGAGAGGTAACAGATCGGTTGAGGATCAGCTTGATATACCAATGTATGTACGTCTCCAGCTCAACGCTTATTTAGTCTAACTATTGTTAGTTAATATCGAACGGAGCACTAATACCATTAAAACTTTCAGTGTGACTTTAAGCTTGGTTCTAAGGCAAAGTGAAGCCTTGATGGTGATTATTGAGACCGTTTTATAACGCACACCGTAAAATATGGTACCGCAGCCAGCTCCAATAAGCTTTGATTTCAAAGAAGATGCTTTTTTCTACTATCCTTTCCTATATCATACATACATACATTACATCGTTATAACCCTTTAGTCAGGATTACGATGTTGTGTGTGTTAACTTTATACATGAGTGGCGGGACCTGCAGTTTAAAGTTGACGCCGAACTCTCAGAGTTTTTGTCAGAAACCTGCTGAGAGGAAGTCACCGAAGAAATATTCGCAAATTTTAGAAATAAAGTCGAAGCAATAACGATTACTAAGTTTTAAATAATCTTTTTATATAATATTGTTTCTAAGGAATTGAGTTTAAATTAACTTGTCTTAATGCTCTCTCTACATTAGCTGAAGAATGTGATAATATTAATATTTTTTAATAAATTTAGTCATGGCTGGAAATTAAAAGCTACCATCCTTCATTCAATCATTCAATCGAGAAGTTTTCAGGAAAAAATTATTTAAGGTTTCAACAAACTATACCAGTGTCGTATATTTTCACATATGCCCAGCAATAATATTGCATCATCTATACCTAAGGGTAGTGTAAATATTAGAAAGTTAGTAACTCTTGACGTTCTGAACATGAAAATTCAGTGTGATGTTCTCTGGAACCGACATGTTTTTCAGTGTCTTAGCTTCTTAAGACGGTGCAAGAAATACTTCACTTCATCTGATATTCTTACTATTTGCACCACTTATATCTGAAAGAGAATGGAATACAACTCTCATGTATAGGCCGGTGTCTCAACATCTATTTTGAGACTTCTCGACCGCGTACAGGAGATGCCGAAGTTTCTCGTTAAGGGCTATAGGGCAGTGGTGCTCAAACACATACTATCATAATTTTGGTTGTGTTGGTAAAGCAGATGAGAACAAAATTCAACTTAATTTTTGAGAACCGTTTATTTATTTATTTATTTTATTTATTAATCATAGCACAACAAGATAATACTCTTATAAATGAAAGTGCTATGGGAGGACATCAAATAGGAAAAAGTAATAACAAATCGCTCATTATATGAGTAATGAATTGTTTGAAGTACAGTATAAATAAAAATGAATAAGAATAAGAACATGATTTAACCTCAGGAAATAGAAATCGATACAAAAAAATTAGGATAAGGAAATGAGTATATGTAAAAAACTAAATTAGGAAAGATACAAATATAAAGAAAAATACAAACAAGGAAATATATTCATATAATGAGATACAATGAAACTTAAATAATAAATTAGAAAAATGAAAATAATTAATCACTAATAAAAATGAAGAGTAGAAATATATAAACAATTAAAATATTTTACAAACTACTTAAACAGATTGTATAATTCCTTTTTGAACTTAGTTGTATTGCCTATGTTCTGAATATAATTAGGTAGTGCATTCCAAAGACTGATGGTGTGTATAAAGAACTGTCGTTTCGACAAAAGAGTCCTATGCCTTAATTGGATAATTTTCCTACCGCGGTTGGATCTAGCAAATCTAATCCTGCTAAATAAGTATACTGGCTGTTCCAAAGTAATAATCTTATGGAGGAGAATTAGGCACTTAATATTCAATAGATTATCAAAATGAATACCACATATCTGGTAAGAAAATTGTGATATATGGTCCCGACGTCCCTTAATAAATACATATCTGGATATGTTATTATAAGCCAAGTTGAGTTTCCGCCTATCATCCGCATCACAGTTTGCGAAAATTTCCGATCCATATAAAAGAACAGGAATCAAAAACGTTTTTGCCAGTTGCAGGATTATAGCAAAAGGAGTCGAATCTATAACAGCCCATAAGTTCCTAAGCATACCATAAACTTTACCAACGATGACATTAATGTGGCTAGACCACGTTAGCCGACCATTAAAGATAACACCCAGATTAGATGCCGATTCAACAAAATCAATTTTATTCCCCCTGATAATAATTTCCGGCACATCAAACGCTCTCTTAGACCTGGAGAGCAATAAACATTTCGATTTAGAGGGATTAATACAAAGTCCATTAGCACTTGCACGTACACTGGGAAAATAAAAAAAATTGGTTTATTGCGTTGTGTGTATGCTACTACATAAAGAACTTATGTATATATGTATGTATGTATGTATGTATGTATGTATGTATGTATGTATTGAGGAATATATTGATGTATGTGTATGTATGTATTGATGAATATATTGATGTATGTATGTATGTATGCATGTATTGATGAATATATTGATGTATGTATTTATGTATGTATGGATTGCTAATGATGCAATAATTTTAAAGTCCTATCATTCCCTTTAATGTTGTCAAAAAATCCATGGCTAGCGTCGTAATGTCTTTTTATAAAAAAAAAAATTACGACATAAAATGCGATAACACACAATACATTGTGCAGTACCATCCATTTTCTCTATAAAAAAAATTATATTCCCAATTTTCATCAAACATTTTGCTGCGTGTATTTGCAAAAACAAATAATCTTCGCTTCTTCAAGTACTAAACATCAACTGAATTGAATGTGTCATCTGAGATCAACACAAAACAACAAACAAAGCAAAAAACACACGATCATTATAAGAAACCACACAAGTAGGCTTATAGTGTAGGTGTATCAACGCAGCGTCAGCAGATTTTCCTTGGCCTATCACATGTGATAGAAAATTCGACGTCGAGCGTCACTGCTATAGGGTATCAAACTTCATTGATTCATTAAAGCATCGTTGCAATGTGGCTTGTGTTTCACCATTCCATCGTTACTTTAATGAATTTTGCTCGAGCAAAATAAGGGCACCTCTTCCCCTTGTATTCCTACGTAACACCATTCTTTCTCGGAAAGCACCTCCGTTTGTGGTGTAGAACTCCCTTCCTGCAGAGGTGTTTCCTGTTACTTATGGTATAAAGGGTTCCAAATCTAGTATCCACAAACACTACTCCCTCTTTCCTCCCTCCTATAACATATTTTCCTAGTTCCCATTAGTATTGGTCTTCAACGGCAAATGGTAAGTTATGCTCAACTACGAAAAGTGCCAAACTTATTTCAAAATTCTTGTTATTACTTTTATTTACTGGGTAATGTTAGGGTGAATTTACAATAGTAACAACTGCAAAGTAAATCCAAAGTTTAAAGTGGCTTTTAATGTACTAAAGTAAAGAATATGAAGTAGATTTTTCATTTCCAAAAATCGTCAAAATAAGGGCATAAATCGTGAAATCGTCAATTTTTGAAGCATAAAATCGTCAAAATGACGATAAATCGTCAAATCTGGCAGCTATGATTGTGCATGAAAATTTGTGAGTATGAATAAATCAACAAAAATATGATTTTTGCAGTTTTCTTTTTGAAATGATCTCATAAAAATTTTATTCGGCAGCTCATAATGGATCAAACATTTCTAATCGCAACAAATACAGAACATATGCAATAGGTATACTGGTTGGAGCTTCACATATCATTTCTTACACCTGAGGTTAGAGTAGTGAATCCATTTTACGACAGTGATAATGTGATAAAAAAATTATTTCTTTTTAAAGAAATCAAACAAAAGACTCTCGACTTAATATCAAGTGACAGCCAATTTCCTTGTTTTAGAATGAATTCTGCAGTTTAACACGTTAATCGCCATGTCAGTCATATGTGTCTGACGCTAAGAAGTTCTACATGAGCCATGTCAGACAAACATATATGTCTGACATTTTATTTATAAAGAAAAAGTCACAGTAACAAGGTGTTATCTGGTAAATGCTACACGTACCACTGATTCCTACACAATGCGTTCAACGCTGTGTTCAAAACAACAGGATGCGTCAGACATATAAGGCTGATACGGCTTGTTGAAAAAAAGTTTTAATATAGGGCCATATCAGTCATACATATATGCGTGACATAAAAAATAGTGCTTTTAGGGGATTTTGGCAAAAAAAATTTTTTGTGATACAGTAGTTTCCTTGATACATTTTTAACTAAATTATCTAATGGCCCATGTGAAAATTTTTCTTATATTATTGTGACGTTAATCGTTAAAAAAGCTGCTGGATTATTTCTCGGTTTCTCTGTTGGCACATTGTTCAAAGTTTGTCAAACCAATGTGGAGATGTTATTAAAAATAAAGGTTATCCCACGAAATATTGATAGTAAAAAAATAGTAATAAATGTGTAGCCAAAATTAAAGATTTAAGAATTAAAGAAAATCTAAAATCTTTAAAAATTCAAAATTTCATGTCTTTCTGCTCTTCAACATAATCCCATTGATTTTCAAAGGCGCTATATTTTATTTACGTTAAGTTTGATGTCATTTCTCCCAAAATAAATTTTCTTTTGAGATTTAAGGAAGTCAGTTTAAACGTTATTTTTATAGGGGTTTTTGCGATAAATTTGGTTTTATTGCCGACATAAATATTTTCTTTGTTTTACACCCTTTCACGTGCTTATCGTTTCTCTTTTATAGAAAAACAACAGCACACTTAATGTTCTGGCCAGTAAAGTACTTGACAATAAAATCTAAAAGCCATTGAAACTGTCTGTTAAAGATAGACAAACAATAATAATCAGACGATACACAGTTATAGCTATACATAGCCACAACAGGAACAGCCATAAAACATTGAGACAGACAGACATTTCAGGAAAAACTATGTACTTCGTATCTGATGTTGAGTAGTCATAACTGCCATACAAATTCAAATTCATTTATTGATTTAATTTCAACGAAAACAACACAATTTCTTTGTGGCCATAATAAGACATACAAACAAAAAAGTGAACGAATTTATTGGACACATAAAATTACTACAGAATTATACCATAAATATGAAGACAAAACATATTTACACTTTTTCTATGTCATTTCAACATCTTCTCATTCATAAATAATTACTTCTGCGTTCATCTATTTTTGTACTTAAAAAAAAATATTTTTCAATAACAAATTTTATAGGATCTATCATTAAGCGATTGCTATCTTTAAATTTAAATGAAATAAATTACGCCTGAGAAATTTTTATTCCCTTAAAAGACCTATTGAGGTCATTATGTATGGTACTATGTTCAGATATGCACTTTTATTGAGACAATATTCGGTTTATTGAGTACAATATTTTAAGTGTTCAGACATTATAATATACGTAGTTCAGCTGCTTATTCAATATTCATTTGACATATATATATATATATATATATTGGTTTTGTTTATCGTTGTTAACATTCGAGTTGTCAAATATCAACAGAAAGTTATTTCGGTTAATTGTAATATTCTCACTGAACATACTTATGACAGTGCTGCATATTAATTTTTACTCAATATTATAACAATTTGCGTATTTATTGCGCAATAATTACTTGAAACTTTATATGAAATATTGAGCTCAATAATGGCGTTTACTGCGATTTACGCAATAAAGCTGCATATCTAAATACCGTATAACATCATTCAAATGACGACAACGGCTTCTCCGTATAGAGGATTAAATGTGTGTTTAGTTTGGTTTGATTATTTCTTAAGTGAAATGTTAAAATGTTAGCAGTTCTCAGTTACAATCTTTAACAATAATATGTAGCATTTATGGCAACTGACTGTTTGATAACCATATTTTAGCAACCGTAATTGATCCATCAGCTGCAATAATTTGATTGGTATTGGTTTTAATTTTTGAAGTCAATTGATAAACGATTGTTTCATTACAATTTCAAAGGATTTTTGCATATTCTCGCATACACACACATATTAGTATACAATAGCAATACAAAGCCAAACGGGACTACAATTGTGGGCTTTGCAGATGATATTGCTATAGTCTCGGTGGCTAAGACGGTAAAGGGAATAGAGGAGAAGACGAACATAGCGATTCGAAAAGTTGTAGCATGGCTTGATAAGGCAGCTTTGACACTTGCTGCACACAAAAACGGAGACCGTCTTGATAAGTGGCCAGAAGATAGTGGAGAAGATGGAAGTGACCGTTGGAGGCACTAAGATCGAATCGACGAGGGCTACAAAAACTTTTTGGGAGTGATTATCGACAACAGGTTGAACTTCAAGAGCACGTGAAATTCATCGGCGAAAATGCATCCGTAACCCAGGGAGCACCAACAAGGATGATGCCAAATATTGGAGGACCAAATAAATTTAACAGGAAAATAATATCAAGGGTTGTAACGTTGATAATGTTATATGCATGCCCAATATGTTCGGAGGCACTCTCCATTCGTACGACAAGGTACGACAACTGTCCTCGGTGTATCGTCTAAGCGCGATTAGACAGATAAGTGGCTTCAGGACAGTGTCTGGTGAAGCGGTACTGGTATTGGAAAAGACAATTCCGGTAGACATATTGGCGAATGAGATGAGGCGGATATACTTTCGCCGTCCCGAGTGTCTAGGACAAAAAGCAGTTATAAATGTGGAGGAACGAAGGACTTCCATGCACAAATGTCAGTCAAGATGGGAGAACAGTTTAAAGGGAATATGGACATTTCACCTTGTCCCTGATATAACCCCTTGGATGGAAAACGGACATTGCGAGCTGAATTATTACGTGACCCAGTTTCTAACTGGTCGTGGATGCTTCAGGAAGTACTTGCACAGACTCGGACATGATACTTCCCCTATATGCCCAAACCGTGTGGATGAGGAGGAAGATGCGGAGTGTATTCTTAAATGCTGCCCCAGATTTAGATGGCCAGGGGAAACGAGTTTAGGACCAAACCGGCTTATGAAAGAGGTATTGAATTCTATGGAGCCTATACAGCCAGGGAATGGCCGAACTTATGCTGGAACTACGTAGGTTGGAGGAACGAAGGCGAAATTTGATTTAGTGTGATAGAGCTTTAAAGCTAACTAGACCTCCGCAAAGTAATATCCTACGGCAGTCCCGCGGGGGGAGAGTGGTTGAAGAATATAGGGAGGGGGTTTAGTACGTTGGCACCAGTGGTGGTGAATTGTACACTCTTTTGTTGGAACAAAAATGTATTTCGAAGATTCCTACCTCCGGGCCAAGACAAAAAAAAATTTTATTTGGTTGGGAAGAGAAAATAAAAATCTTTATGATTTGAATTTCATCCTTGAATTCCAGAATATTGGTCGAATTGATCACATGTAAAGTATTGGAAGAAGTCGCGGTAGTCTAGTTGTTAGTGTGTCAGCTTATTAGACGTGGGGCCATGGTTCAAACACGATGTCAGACAGCTCCAACATAACGAAATATGAAAAATATTTATTCAAACACTTTCCTCTCAGCAGATTTCTGGCAAAAACTCTGTAAGTAAATAATAATTGCCATGAAAAGTTTCTCAAAAGTCTGTCGTTCGGAGTGGACTTTAAACTGTAGGTCCCGCCACTCATGTATAAAATTAACACACACAACATAAGTGGTGTGAGAAGCTAGGTCGTCATCTTGACTGTATGTTTGTAATACCCAATTATGTATGTATGTATGTAAATTGTTTACAGACTAATTGTTTCATTCACGAGTCTGTAGACTACTTACCCTCTGCCGTATTACCCAGGGAGAATTCACTATGAATACTGAGGATTTCTGAGGGAATTTCGGTACATTCGATGGTAATCCTTACATGGGTTCCAAGACATAACGCTATTTTAGGAAATTACACTGATTCACTCTGTGACATACTCCCTTCTTACGGGCCCCTGTCCTTTTGCCAGGCATGCCGAAACACATGGCATTCCGGTAAATCACTTCTGCAGTAGTTATGAGTCTGAGGAGAAGGAAGAGACCGTCTTTCACCGCAGGTGCTCTGCTTTTGTCATAAAGAGTTCCAACTTTTTGACACCTTTAAAAGAATTCTCTAGTTTTTAGTAGAAGATTGCTGAGAGGAAGAAATATTTTATTTTTCCGTTTTGTTCAAGATGTCTGAGCTGGAATTCAAACCACGGCCTTACGTCTAATAATCGAACACATTACCTACTAAACTACTATCAAAAATCATAATTTCCTGGTACAAAATTCGCTACTTTAAACACGATTAAAAAAATATGATGTTTGGTCACTGATTTGATGTATACTGAATATGTTTGACAGATGTAAGCACCAACTTTAAAATAGAAAAATTTAGGGCTCGTTCACAATGTTTCCTATGGGGACGTTTGTATATTGTTGCTCACTTCATACCTGCACATCCGTAAGTATTTCAACGCATTAATTAACCATTTTATAACTGATGTAAAAAATTCTTAGAAGAGTATACGTAAGAGTTATATTGAAAATCTTTCAAACTACAACAAATTATTCCATTTCATTAAGATGACGGATGGAAAATGCCTTCAAAGTCATTAGTTTAATGCTTTTATTGGTTTTCTAATTTTTCTATCTTTTGCTTGCAAAATTGAACTTGAAATCATTAACATTCTCATTTTAATCGTTGATATTTTCCTCCCCTACTTTCTTCATCTGTGTGTCATATTTTATGAAATACTTCCAGTTTCTATTAATCGAATTAAAATTAACATTTATTTTTATACCCAAACAAAATATAAAGAAAGAAGGGAACCCAATTTTAATTTTGGTTCAACAAGAATAAAATCGAAACTTGATTTGGGTCAATCGTCTTTATATAAGAGTGCTGCTAACAGCCAACGTGATACCCTCATTGCCACACTACCAACAATAACTACATCATACACAAACAACAACATCCGGAGTAGCAAATAACCCCAGTGGCCATATTTTTAGTATGTATTAAAAACCAACCAAGAATATAAAGAAGAAAGAAAACAGGAACCGAAAACGTGCAGTACGGTACAGTATTGAATCGAGTGGCAGCAGAATCATAAACAGTTACAGCATCAATACAACCTCAGGGTATGAGCCAACAAAGCAAACCAATCAACCCCACTGAATTATAAAACCAAAAAATACAAACACAACATATACGAGTATTTCCAATTTTTGTCCTTATTAAAGGACAATAGCATAAAAATAAACAGGATACTGGTGTACACGGCTTGAATTTCTTCTTATTACGACAAAATTATTTTCAAACAATAAAAAATGTGTGTTTTGCATAAAATGTTAATAAACTTGGCCGGTTATTTGATAAAATAAAAAATATGAATAAACCCAGCTAATGACCTAGTATAGGTTGTGACTTTTATTGAGTAGAACTCAAAAATATTTTTTTAATATTTCTTGAACCCTCCAAACTTGTTTTATTTGGCAAAAACTGTTTTTTTTTTTTTTATTTTACGCACAAATTTATTGATTACACAAACATTTCTGAACCAATGTCACAAACTTAAACTTTCTTGGTAAGAGCAGAGATGGAGCTTTAAAACGATATACATATAATAATATATATATTCGACTTAATATTCTATGAGGTTTGATGAGATAAACTTGGCAAATGCAAATTTTTTTTCATATTTTTTCAAGTTTGTCCATTCATAGTAGCAAACTTTAATTAAAAAATATGAAATAACTGATGACATTCTGGAAGTGCATTATCTTGTGAAGAGATTGACACTTCGTTTGATCAAATCGTACAAAAATTATGTAATTATTATTTAAAGAGTCTAACAGTTGAGTTATATTCTTCAAATAAACTTTTGGGTAAAAAATTTTGAGAATTTTTGATGGATCTTGATTGTTTGTTGGAAAATGTATCAATTTCACGTTACAGCGGCCACCAGGAGTTGGACAATGTTTGCCCAAAGCGAAATAATTATATTTGCAATAAACGCAAACATTAGCCGACTTCTGGTAGTCGCCCAAATGAGAAATTGACGCATTTTGCGGTAAACAGTCAAGATTCATCAAAAATTTTTAAAACTTCAACTGAAAGTTTATTTGATAAGGTGACATATATAAAAAATATGACACTACTGTTATACTATTTATATAATAACCACGGTAATTTTGTCCGATTTTAAAAAACGGAGTGTCAATCTCTTCACAATAGAATGGTCTTTCAGAATTTTACCATTTATTTTATATTTTTTAGTTAGATTTGGCTATAAAGAACGGCTGAACTTGAAAAAATATGAAAAAACCATTTTTTCCAAGTTTACTTGATCAAAACTTATAACATGTAAGTGTGAACCATATGTTTATGTATGCCATTTTAAAAGCCCATCGCTCCCCCTTTCAGAAAACTTTGGATTTTGAAAATAGTTTAAAAAATATTTGGTTAATCAATAATTTAAAAATAAAATACCGTTTTTGTCAAATAAAAGCATATTTTTGATAACCTACGCTATTTAGGTATGTGGGTATAGTTTGTCTGTCCCACCGTGTTTTTAGATTGTGTTCTGTTTTTAAATCGTAGACATTATAATTCGATGTGGAAATCTTTGTGGTCGTCGTACTCTAGTGAGTAGGGCTCAATTGCCTCTTACATCTGAAATAGAAAAAAAAATCAAAAAAATGTCTTTTTGCGAACCGCTTTCTGCGATCTGTGGTAAAAGTTTTAAGTGTAGCCTAATCAATAATATTAACACACACCACATGGCCATAATTAGTCTACAGAATTGTAATGAAAGTCTAGTAGGCCACGGTTCAAACCCCAGGTCAGATATCAAAACGAAATATGAAAAAACATTTCTTCGGTGACTTCATCTCAGTAGATTTCTAGCAAAAACTCTGAAAGCAAATAAAATTGCTATGAAGAGTTTCTCAAAAAATTTGTCATTCGGAGTCGACTTTAAACTATACGTCCCACCACTAATGTATAAAATTTAACACACACAACATAAGTGGTGTGGGAAGCAAGGTCGAGATCCTGTCTGAAGGTTTATAATGACCAATTATGTATGAATGTAATAAAAACTTTTACACAAATGAACAAATCAATTTTTAAGTCAAGAATTCTCTTCAAAATTTCCTGTTACATTTGGACTCTCGGGGTAAATTCAGCTATTGTAATTAAGTATTGGGTGTCCCGATGGCGTAGTTGGTAGAGTGCTAAACTTCAAGTGCATAGGCTGTGGGTTCGATCTCCTTCAGAAATTCTGAGTGTTTGTGATTGTCTGATTGTTTATAAGGCATTACATGTTATTAACCACAATTGAAAAAAGGAAGTGAGAATTATTACATAAAAATAAAAGTGTGGTGGGAATCCTTTAGTAGAGCTACAAACTTAAATATAGTAGGGCGGCTGCAACGATCTGCCTGCGTAATAATTAGTGGTGCCTTGCGCAGTACTCCTACGGTGGCAGTGTAGATAATTTTGGGCTTCCCACCGCTTGATCTATATTTTAGGGGCATGGCGGCTGGGATTCGCAGGCGTCTCTGGTATCTTGGAGAAATTTGGGGCTGTCGGGGACATTGACTATATGATACCGCGATATCACTTCTCAATGAAATTTGTGACGACCATCCCGGATAAAGAAATCTGTGCACCTCGTCAAGGACTCCGTCCAAATCTTCACTGAGGGATCCAAGCTGGGAGGAACCGTTGATGGCTGAATTTACTCGGAGTCAATTGGTATAGCCGAATCTATAATGCTATATACAGGCTGTGGTTAACATTATTTGAGATGCGAATGTCCCCAATGGAAACATCACCATACTCTCCGAAAGCCAGGCGGCCATCAGGGCTCTGGGCTCCAATGTGATGAACTCCTAAACAAGGTGGCGGAGAATTATAATGTACACATCATTTGGGTTCCGGGCAACTGCAGAGCCGATGAACTGGCCAGACAAGGCACGACCATTGAACATTCCGACGAATTCTTGAATATTGGGGTGCCTTTGTGAACCTGCAAGCTCATAATTGACAACAAGATCATGGACTTTGTCAACTGCAGGTGGGCAACTTCGGCTAAGGGCTAAATAGCGTGCATAATCTGGCCGAGACCGGATGGAGGGCGCAGTGCAAAGCTGCTTAAACTCGAAAGAAGCCTGCTCAGTATAGTCATTGGTGTCTTGACGGGGCATTGTATTATGGGTATAGACGCAAAGCGCATTGGTCTGGGACACATAGCAAATGATTTCTGTAGAAGCAGCAGGGATGAGGTGGAGGAAGAGACCGTTCTTCATCTACTGGGAACATGCCCGTCACTATGTCAAAGGAGAAAGAGACATTTTGGTGCCTACTACTACTACTCAACGGTCTAGGTGATGTGTCTAACATTGACGTCGGCAGTTTGAGTCCCTCCCTTGGAAGTTATAAGTTGTTCCAGGATTAGTTGATAATTAACATGAATTGTGGTATCACAATGGGCCCCATGGGGCTAAGTGCGTCCATCCGATTCCTTGAGGGGACGGCCATATATACCTACATACTTACGTACTTAAAAGTATTAAAAAAAAAACGGAGACAGCAACAGAACAAAAACAGAGACAGCTCGAAATCTACAAGTATTCATCAATAAATGCCTCGTAATCATATGCAGGATATTCTGGTCTAATAACATCAGCAAATGCCATTAAACTTAAAAAATAGAGTTGAATCGGCCGTACTACAGATAATATCCGAAATTTTTAAACTAATCCGTTTTCGTTGAAAATCTTTATAGTTTCCTTGATGTTAAGACGGCCTGTTGCAATGGTTAAAAAATTTCTGAAATTAAACTGAATTGAGGCTCTGCACAGGCCCACAAAGGTATGCATCCGATTTACAAATTTCACAAATTTCTGAACCAAAGCAAAATACCGTCTTAAAATCGAAGAAAGATGTCAGACAATTATAAATATTTTCAACGAAAACGGAGTAGTTAAAAAAATGTCTGAAATTTTTTATCCGGATGTATACTTTTGTGGCTGAGTGTACAAACTTACATTGGGAGAGAGGAGAATAACAGCAAGTTTTATTGTTTTATTTTATTATTATAAGTGCACGAGGGGTGATGGAAAAAAGCTTATCTTTCAGGCATCTAAATTAATCCAAATCCATTTTCAGCTAGTCGGTCGCTCTAGTGCCGAAATTAAATTGGGTGTCCCGATGGTCTATTTAATAGTGTGCTAAACGTCAAGTGCCGAGACCGTGGGTTCGATTCCCTTCAGAAACTCTGGGTATTTGTGATTGTGTGATTGTTAACTTTAATAATTAAATTTTTACGAAAACGAAAACATTTCGATACTGGTGTTTTGCTTTTACATCGCTTAACATTAAAATTATAAACAAAACAATGCAGTGAACAAACCTGTTTACAAATTAACGTACAGCTTAATATAACAACAAACACCAGCATAAAAAATGGTAAACATGTAAACAAAAACACAACAAACGCTACAAGAATAAAAGTCAACAACGATGTTTACATTTATAGAGATCTCGAGAACACGAACATTCGGCTGCAAGAACATTCATCAGACTATTTACTTTACCATATAATAGGCATGGTAAAGCAGGCGACTGAGTTAGTGCAGTTCAGTCAGTCTTGTGTGCAGACGCGATGCGTTTGAAGAGCGTAATCGTGATTTGAAGATCTCCGTTACAAAGATCTGTCGAATAAGGCAGTATCTAGACAGTATCTAGATATTTCCATTTTCGTAACAATATAAAAAACCAAAAGAATACGGTATCATACTTATGTTTAGGTCCACCAATGTATATCTAAACAGGAATTCAAAATATTTAAAAAAGGCAAAACGTAGACAAAAAAACAAAATATCGGAATTAAAGATTTATTCGCGTTGACAGCGCTTTTTTCTTCAGCGTTAAAACAAAATAGCTAAAGGCTCAGCCAAAAATAGAAATGAACCGGCAATTGTGCTCTTGTTTTTGATGCGGGTTGCAAATGACTGCAATACTTTATTTTTTCGTAGTCTTTTGTTTCATCATGTCATTGTTGCTGCTACCATTGCCATTGTATGTATGTATGTCGTCGTTATTATTGCTTAGAAAGGTCTATAGCCATCATTATCATCACCACTCTCCTCATCGCTATAGTGCAGTTGGCTTACTTATGGCATTTCTACCGACGTTATTGCACTGCGATGGTTTATTTTTCACACATTTTCGCATATAGTCCGCTGTTTGGCTGTTTTTGAACTTTTCATAATAGACAAAAGGCCACAACACGCCACAATAATGAAAATCTATAGCAACTAAAAGGAAATCGAGAGAATGGACAAAATGACAAAAAAAAAAAAGAATAAAAAGTCTCCCTCATTGTTGCTGCAATGAAACGTCATGTCAAAAATTTTCAAATAGGTCTACTGTTGGAGAATTTTTTTCTCTTATTTTGTTCATGAAATTTATGTATTCAATATTGAATTGGTAAAATTAATTCACAGTAATTAATTCAATCTTTAAAGTAGAAAATAAAAAAATATGATTATTTAATCCCGATCAGTATTCGGTTATAAATTTGGGTTTCATATAGGATGCTTTATGTAGGCGTAGGTATATATTCGAAGAGAGAGAGAGAGCTGCACTATCACTCTTTTATAGTCTGATGTGGGCAATCAAGTTCAAGATTTTATAAGCCAGGGGAAAGTGAGCTTTTTCAAGTATTTACCTGGAAACCGTTTCAACCGTTGACGGAGTATATAATCATATGTGAAGTAATACAAATATTACAGTATCCCCAGTTTCCCGACTCCTATAATTGACTTTGGAAACTTATTTGTGCCACTTGCTCTATAACAAAAATTACAAAAACGTTTGTAACGTCAAAGACTTGATTGTTAAAACGCGATGATGGAAAGAATATCATTTCCGAGTGGAAAAATTAAATTCACAAATCTTACAGAATTTTCTGGTTGTTAAGAAATATAAGACATGTTTCCACATAAGAAACCTTTTCTCTAAGCAAGGATATAAAACTGCATTCATATTATGCCACAAAATTTGTCATTAAGTTAGATAACTTCTGGTAAATGGTTAAAGTTTCTGACATGAGCATGTCTAATATTTTTTGATCAAATGACAGACGATTTGTGTGACGTAGCGAGAACACTGCATTCCACTTAAAGAACTTAAAAGTAATCGTTAAACATGGAGGTGGCTTATTGGTGGTTCGGGGGCAATGTCCACTGTGAGTGTCTCAAATATTTTGTTTGAGAAAATTATTATTATTCCTTATTCTTTCACAACAATGATTTGAATCATTATGAAATTTCGCTGATCCTAATATTCTGAAAGAATGATTCCAAAGACTGACATAAAATTAATATATCATCACCCAGACCACAGATTTTGGAATAACAGAATAACAAATAAACAAATGCCTAAAGATACCAATGTTGTTCATGGAGTTGGCTTTGCTATAAAAACTTGTTTAAAATTTTTAGCTGTCAAAGAACGTCAAAACCGTTACTAAATTTCGAATTAATCGATTTAAATAGTCGTTGCTGTACGGATACTTTTTTGAGTTAGTAGTAAACTTGGAAAATATTATTTTTTTCTTATTTTTTCAAGTTTGGCCATTCTTAATTGCAAAATTTAATTAAAAAATATGACATAAGTGGAGACATTCTTATAGTGCATTCTCTTGTCAAGAGTTTGACACTTCATTTGATAAAATTGGACAAAAATTACCGTATTTATGATTTAAAGAATACAACAGCTTAGTCATATTTTTTATATATGCTGTCTCATCAAATGAAATTTCATTTAAAAAATTTTCAAAATTTTTGATGGATATTTTCCTGTGTTTTGGAAGGACTCGTATATTATACTGGCAATTGTCTGATGTTACAAATTATAGGGGCATTGCAAAACTGAGTGCTATTCCAAAAATGTTCGAGAAACTGATTGCCGATTTTTTGGTTCATCATACTTCATCGTTATTATCACCTCATCAACATGGTTTCCGAAATGGTTGTTCAACAACGACTAATGTGCTTCAGTTAACATCCATGATAAATGCGGCCTTTTCTCAACAGAAGCAAACTGATTTAATTTTTACGGATTTTAGTAAGGTGTTCGATAAAGCGAATTACAAACTCCTGTTAACTAAATTGGTTTTAATGGGTGTAAATCATAGGAGTTTGAGATGGCTAGAGTCGTATTTGACTGGTATAAAGCAGACCGTATGGGTGAACAATAGCTTATCTAAGTATATTTATGTGTTAACTGGTGTTATTCAGGGTAGCCATCTTGGTTCACTTCTTTTTTCGCTGTTTATAAACGATCTTCCCAACATGATTAATTTTGCCAATATCTTGATGTATGCTGACGATGTAAAAGTTTTTCTCTTATTCTCTAATTTCATCGAGCAAAGTGATCTCAACAATTTATATTTGTGGTGCGAGTACAACATGATGGAGCTCAAGGAATAATTTCATCGCGGTTAATTACTTGCTTGGAGGTCATCAACTTGAGATAGTTTTACAGATCTTGGGATCCTATGAGACACAAAATTAAACCTTAATAATCATATCACTTTGACCGTAAATAAGGCAAGAAGCACTTTTGGCTTCATAAAACGTTAAGCAAAAGAATTTTCTGATCCATTTATTACGAAACAGTTATACGTATCGCTTGTCAGACCAATTTTGGAGTATGGATCCATCGTATGGGATCCTTACTATAATGTTTACAGCGAAAATATGAATCTGTTCAGAAACAATTTCTATTCTTCTGTTTACGTGGCCTTGGATGGAATTATTTGGATATGCCTTCATATACTATCAGACTTACAGAATAAAACCGCCTACCCTTAAGAGTCGTCGAACAATGTTAAATATATCCTTTATGATTAACCTGATCAATGGTTGTTTGTTATGGTATGCTGTGTTATTTGCTGTGAATTTCTGTTAAGATCTGTTACATTCAATATTCCTTGTCGTAACTTCCGCTGCTATAATCTTATTTATATTCAATTCTGCAAAACTAATTATGCTGTTGCTGATCAGTTAACTAGAATTGCCGTCAATTCAATTATTTGTCAGACTTGGTTGATTTTTCTTTAAATTCTTGCGTTATAAAACTTTTCATATTTTTATTGTAACAATTACTTGTATTGTTGAAGAAACTGTTTGTAATTCTATTTAATTTTATTCGTACCTATTTGTTATTAGTCAGTAAGGAATTTGTCCATTGACTTAAATAAATAAATAAAATAAAATAAAATAAAATTGCAGACCTTGATTGTTTACCTGAGAATTTGCTCGTTGCACGTTTGAACGACTACCAAAAGTAGTCTAATATTTCCCATCTTCGCAAATATTATTATTTCGCTTTGCGCAATCATTAGCAAACTTCCGGTGGTTGGTCTTACGGAAAAAGGACACTTTTTTCAATAAACACTTAAAATCAATCAAAAATTTTTAAAATTTTTAACATAAAGTTCATTTGATAAGACAACGTATACAAAAAAAAATATGACTCAGCTGTTATACTCTTTAAATCATAACTACTGTAAGTTTTGACCGCTTTTATAAAACAAAGTGTCAATCTCTTCAAAAGAGAATGCGCTTTAAGAATATTTCCATTTGTTTTATAGTTTTTAATTAAATTTTCCAATTAGGAATGGCCAAAGAAAAAAATAATAATTTCCAAGCTTACCCCATCAAAACTCCTAACATATAAATTTGAACAAAATGTTTGTGTATATCAAAAAAACCGCTTTTGTGAAATAAAACAAGTTTGGAGGGTTCTAGAAATATAAAAAAATTATTTTTGAGTTCTACTCAACTAATTGAACAACTTAGACTAGGTAGTTACCCGGGTGTATTTGAGCTAGTATATTCTGTTTCATCAATTGTAATTAAATTTAAATAGTTTTCTTTCTTTTACAACTTCATATTTTTTCATTACTAGCTTTATTTCCTTTGAAATTTGCTTGTTATTGTATTATTACTCACATAGTTAATGTCACTTCATTTTTACACTGTACTTAACAGATGTATTGTCAATTTTATATTTCAGATTGTTTCCCAAAGTTTAATTTCTCCATAGCATTTTCATTCATAAGTTTTATATGTATCTTATTGTTCTATGGAAATTATATTATTAAAAATATACCAAAAAATTTTCTTCAACGATCTTTAAGCAAATAATTAGTTGATCTGATAAAAATTATTAAAATTTTTTATATTCGTCTGGGATTTCTATTACAATTTATAGCACAGTACACATTTCGCTGGTCACTGTAAAACTTGTTTTTTTTTTACATTATTTTTATTATGTTTTACAACAGTCAACAATATTTTGACAGGATGTGAAAAGGTTAAAGAAAATGCCACAAAAAAATAACTATAAAATGTCTAATGACCTTGTATTTTCAGACTAAATAATTGTTTCCTTTCGTATTATTTTATTACTACCATTTATTATTGTTTTTTTTTTTTTTGTTTTATTCACTATTAACTCATCGTTCATGTTCAGTCTTTAAGGCTACATGGAACACAATGTACTCTGTTAGGGATGATAGGTTTCTGTTCATTAAATTTTCTTCTATATTGAAAAACCATTGTTCTTATTAAACAGAAGTTAAAGCCATACCTATTTAAACTATCATTCCAACGAAGGGTTTTCACATTTGTGCATACATATACGGAAAGACCCTTCAAGTTTATGAATAATTTGACACGGGAAATTGCTTGACCCCACTTAATTTGTTTTCTTATTGTTGTAATTGCTACTGCCGCAGTAGTCTAGTAGGTAGTATGTCGTCTTAAACTAAACGAAATATGGAAATTATTATTTCTTTCGTCGACTTCAGAAATCTTATGGCAAAAACTCTAAGAGTAGATAAGGTTTAAGTTTAGGTTTAGATCGGAGTGGTAGCTCTGCTATCAAAAAACCAACTTGTGCACGCATAGCTGCCCGTTGTGATGCCACAGGTGAACACAGTCTCTGGACTGACCAAGTTCTACCAAAACCAGGAAAGAATTTGGTTAGCGCATGGGCTGCACGTTAAAAGCACGACTACCCTACGCTGAAAAACCAGCCAGAAAGTTTGATAAACGAAGCTATACCCTTGACATCAATAAATGATAGCTCTGTCAAGCTGACAAGGGTTGGAGAGCCAAATAATCTATATCTCCAACTCGCAAGAGATGGGCATTGACAAAGAAAGTGGATAACAGTCTCCTCTTCCTCAACGGATCTGCACCCATGGCAGAAGTCGGTAAATGGGAGCCGCATCGTTTCCGCGTGTCTACCCATAACACAATGACCTGGTAAGCATGACCACTGTGATTGAGATGATGCCACGACCAAGTCCAAGTAACTGGTTGGTACGCATTTTATCTAGGGCCAGGTGAGTCTGGCGGTGGAGCAGGACGGGTTGGCGTCTCGAAGGATTTTGCATGCTATGGCCAACTTGACTTTACTCATTTCATTCTCATAATCATTATTCACATATGGATAAAATTAACACACACAGCATGAAGAAGAAAGTGTCCGATACACTCGTATTCTATACACTGTACGAGTTGAAATGATATATTTTAACTCGTCACAAAAAAACACATTATTCCCAAACTCATTTGTCATGCAGAAAAATAAGCAAAGTCCAAAGAACTTCCGTGAAATTGATGGGCATGACCTCTGTAGTAAAATGATGTATTTCGGAGTTAATTTATAGAACGAAAGTAAAAATCTTACGGAGGTCCTTTAGCGCTTCCATAAAGAGTAAAATACTAAAACAAAGTCAACTGAATTTATCTCTGGTCTAATGAATAGTGATGGATTTTGAAAAGTATTAAAAGCGAGAGAGTCGTATTTTCTTGCAACATCGTAGGCTCGCACTACATATTAAATTTAATGATACTACTCGTTCCCTTCTATAAAAAAAAATTAAAATGTTGTATGACCTGTGTTATCGTCTAAGTCCTCGTTCATGTTGTAGTGAGCCAGACAACTCAAATTTAACAATTATGTCAACAATCCAAAGTAGTAACAAATCCTGCTAAGTGTGGCTTTGGCTTAGACAATAACACCGTGCGACAGTCAAAATACACCCAGCTATGACATAACGTAGGTTGTGAGTTTTGTTGAGTAGAGCCCAAAATTATTTTTTTATATTTCTCGAACCCTCCAAACTTGTTTTATTTGACAAAAACTGTATTTTTAATCTTTGCACACAAAATTATTGATTACCCACATATTTTTTAACCTATTTTCAAAATCCAAAGCTTTTTGAAAAGGGGACAGATGAGCCTTTAAAATGGTGTACATAAACGTATGATTCAACTTACATGGTATGACTTTTGATCGGGTAAACTTGCAAAAAATTATGTTTCTTATTTTTTCACGTTTAGCCATTCTTAATTGCAAAATTTGATTAAAATGTATGAAATAATTGGCACTGCTTTGAAAGTGCATTATCTTCTGAAGAGATTGACACTTCGTTTGATCAAATCGGACAAAAATTACCTTAGTTATTATTTAAATAGTATAACAGTCGTGTCATATTTTTTATATATGTCATCTTATCAAATGAACTATCAGTTCAAAAATTTTCAAGTTTTGATGGATCTTGATTGTTTATCGCAAAATGTGTCAATTTTACGTTTGCACGACTACCAGAAGTCGACTAATATTTGTGCTTTTTGCAAATATTATTATTTCTCTTTGCGCAAACATTGGCCAAATTTTGGTGGCCGCTCAAACGTGAAAATGACACATTTTGCGATTAACAATCAAGATCCATCAAAACTTTTGAAAATGTTTGAATTCAAAGTTCATTAAAAAAAAATATATGAAAAATATAACTCGACTGTTAGACTCTTTAAATAATAACTACGGCATTTTTTGTCCGATTTGATCAAACTAGGTGTCAATCTCTTCATAAGATAATGCAATTTCAGAATATCATCACTTATTTTATATTTTTGAATTAAAGTTTGCAATTATGAACGGACAAACTTGAAAAATATGAAAAAATCGCATTTTTCACGTTTACCTCATCAAACCATATAGCAGATTAAGTTAAATAATATATAGAAGTATGTACTATACATATATGGTTTTAAAGTCCCATCCCTCTCCTTTCTAATAAGTCTTAAATTTTGGTCATTGATTCAGAAATGCTTGTGTAATCAATAAAAGTCAAAAAAATAGTTTTTGTCAAACAAAACAAGTTTGGAGGGTAAAAAAGATATTTTTGAGGTCTAGTCAACAAAACTCACAACTTGCACTATGTCATTAGCTGGGTATATTTCATTTTTTCTATTTTGTCGCATAGTGTAATTCGACCGAAATCTAATGTGGTACATAAGGTATTCAAAATCCGTCAAAGAGAAAAATTTTTCGAATTTTAATGTGACCTGTACTGTGGTTATATGTATAAATACAATCAGTACTAATGCAGTGTTTAATCATTATTACCAGAATTACATTGTAGTTAGTAAAATATAATAACAATCATGCTACACCAATAAAATAATGTGAAAACAATAGCAACAATAACAATCAGTTGACAAATTGTAAGCAGTGCTTGTAACAGGCAAACATATGAACGATACTGCCTAACTACAGTCTATCACGCAATCGTTAAAAGTGTCAAAAATTGACAAAAAAATTACCTGAAGTTTTTATTTATGCGTGCATGAACTACATATTTAAATACGTACAGTGAGCACTAAATCATAATGTTAGTTATTTATGTATGATTCATATTGGGAAAGTGAAACAATAAACTTTCATTGCCCCGAATTTTTTAACAACAAAATAAACAAATTCGGTTTGATGGCACTACCTACTAGACCACGGCGACTTTATGTTGCAATCAGTGAGCGAAAACTGTGTTACCCAGGTAGATGTGTTTAAAATGCAAACTTCCTTGTCGTTTACATAAATCAGGCAATTGTTATTACTGGGCTTAAAGCAAGGACTTACATTGGTATTCTCAAAACCGTTACATTCAGCTAAACCAATAATAGTTTTAAGGCCTTTACCTATTTCCAAATCCGGAACTTTTAAGCCACCTTCAATCTTCTAACACATTCTATTCGTCTTTCGATCAAGACATGGCTCAAATTGATTATTTGTTGTCGGTAGCGATATATTATAATGATGTCGTCAGGTTTTCGGAACTCGTGGTATACCACATCTTCCTGGTTCTACCAGACACACAGCATTGTCTTTCTTCCGAATCAATCTGATTTTGCAGTCAAGGTTGTTGGTTGCTCAGTATTAACCCACATTTTTTTTTTGCTTTTAGGATTCTGAAAATAAGTTCATTTTGTATTCCCAGTAACAATTCGAGGCAGCACTGATTTTCTATCGCTTCTTTTAAGTAAGATTTCCCAAATGGATTTTCTGTTTTCATCTATCTGTCATTCAATTCATCTCGTAATCATTTTCTAAACTTTTGAATTTTGCCCATAGATTTTAAACAGTCTGAAGTTGCTGTTGTTTCGGAGTCAAAGTCGGTATCCAATATTTTTTGCATTTGGGCGTCTTCAAACTTTTTTGGTTTTCTTCATTTCTCACATTTAAAACGTCATTTTTGATCCGTCAAAACCATGTTCTGCTTATAATAGACTCGTATTGCTTATAATAGAACATGATCACCATACGCCTAGACAAGCATTCGGTGTGATTCCCCAGCACTTTTCTTCAAATAAAAACAAAATTTTAATGCTTTACGCAAATCATAATTTTTTAGTTAACCATCTTTAACACGATGAAAAAATATGATGATGTTTGTTCACTGATTTAATGTATACTACATACGTTTGACAGATGTTATAGCCAACTTAAAAAATAAATCTTATTCACAATAAATGTTCGCTATGGAGACATTTGCATCTTGACGACAGTCAATGCGTGCTCTTTAGGTCGATGATTACCAACTTCTTTTGGTCTGAATTGGATGATCTGGATCAGAGATCAGCAATGAGTATTCAAAAAGATGAGAAGAATCGAATCATACTAATAGATTCTGATGGCTTGGTTACCCAAGCGTGAGAAACGTAAAATCGTAACGTACGTAGCCTTAAAAACGTTTGTGTAGTTATAGAAACGTTTAAAACGGGACATATGTCAACGAAGAATGTATATAAAAACGAAACAGAACACAAAGCAACACACAAACAAACACAACACAATGCATAGATATTGGTATACAGACTCATCATCAGTGTTGCCGTTTTTTGTTCAATGTGTAGATTATTCCGGATTTGGTTATTGTTTGTCTTATAAAAATAGCTTTTGTTTTGTTTGTTAAAATTAATTAATTATGAGACTATAATTTTGTTTTCTTATTTTCTGTTTCTCTTTTTCTCAATTATAATTTAAATTTGAAAAAAAAATAAAATAAAAAAACTGCAAATTTAATTTTGATCATATGTATGTATGATGTTGTTGATCTCGACTCTCCATGACTCAACACGAACAGAATTACAAACTAAGTATGAGTTATTCGAATCATTTATAAGTATTATAAGTGCTTTTCTAAGGTTATGAATCTGAATGAGTAGGCATATGAATCAAACATAGTATGAGTTCGATGTCAATGTTGTACTCATACTCATTGTACTCATACTTATAAATCAACGTTGTATTGAGTACGAATGAATTAGAGTAGTTAAATTTCAATATTGTTGACTCACTTACATTCAAAATTTCATGAATGCTTATGAGTAGCGAAAAAACGATTCATTGCTGACCTCTGATCTGTATACCAACGACATATAGTGTCAACAGGATGACGTTGTACTATTAACGGGTTGTAATAACGAGTTAAATAGTATATATATTGGATGATTTACGACAACGCTATATCAAAACAGTTTTTTTTTTTGTTTTATGTACGTTATATGCGATTGTCAGTAGCCACTTAGAAATGCTCCATAAAGTTCCTGAACATTATGTGAATTGATATCGCTCCAAGTTCAACAGTTTAGTTTGTTCTTGAAACATTCATTCAGGACTCATCGCTAAAGTTGTTTTTTTGATGAAATTTATGCTCAATCTCCAACTGCTTCAGAGTCTATTCAGGAAGATCCGTTTTTGTCTATGGTTGTCCTTTTGTGATTTAGTAAAACTAAGTGAGTAAACCACAACTAATTTGACAGATAAAGATTCTATAAGATGGCCATTATCAATTGTTAAAATTTTGTCGTTTTTGAGAGACCCAATATAGGCGCTTTGCAAGTGTTTTACTTAGTTACTTGCTTGGTCATTACAGCCCTTTAGTCAGGTTTTCCACTTAGCTTCTTCACATCATTCATGTTGTATGGTTCAATATAATCCATGTATGGAGGATACACAGTTTAATGTCTTATTCAAACGATGGATTTAAGAAAGTTTTCATTGCAATTTTATTTATTCTCAGAGATTTTGACAGCAAACTGCAGAGGGGAAGACACAGAGAGAAGTATTTTTCATACTTCGTTTTTTCTGAGAAGCCTGAGCAAGTGCTTGAACCACGGGGTTTCGTCCAATAAGCAAACACACTAGCACATCCATTAGACTACGGCGACTAAGTAATCCACTAAGGGCCATTATTTCAACTTACCGTTAACTAAAGGGAAATTTAACGGGCAGATATATTTTTTTCTTTTTTTCATTATTATAAGTGGACAATAAGGTAGAAGTGAGCGTTAAAGGAAGATCATCTTATCCGTAACTTTTAAAGTTAAGTTTATGCTTGAACTCGCCATATTATACATTTTTTTTCAATATGGCAACATCAAATATAAACAAAATTAGCAGATACAACAAAAAAAAGAAGCCCGTTGTTGCCACTGCGTTTAAAAAAAACTTGTTTAATTGAGCAGTGTTATTGCCATTACTCCGGCACCGCCATATTTTTGAAAGAGTTAACTTTATTTTATCATTAATTTGTAATGACGGAAAGAAGTTAAAGGTTACTTTAAAGTTGACTTTAGTTAAAGTTATCTTTAACTAAGCCGAACTTTAACGGGTAGTTGCAATAATGGCCCTAAATATAGAAAATGCCATTTCTAGACTTTATGCTCATAAACATTTTATGTAAATATGAACAATTATTTAAGAGTGTATGAACACAAACTCACATTCAAGAGAGTGAAGAGGGTATCAATTCTCATAATGCCATAATGAAGATATTATTAATCATATGCTAATGAAATTCAAATTAAACAATAACACTCACACCATTTCTAATTCATACACACATACATCTCCACATATTTACATTATTAAAGTAGAAGTGAAACTAAAAATGTTTTAATTATGTTTGCAACAAAAACAACACTAGATAATGACTTATTTTGTAAGAAAATTCAAAAAAATAAGGACTCAAGGGTAAAAGAGATTAACCGTCTGTGTACAGAACAAGCCCCATTCCAATATCAAGAAAAAATATATAAAATCGAACAGATAATATATTATATTTATGGTTTAATTACAGTGGGCAGCAAAAATCTGAGAATTTTAAGCAATAATATGTACAAATAATTGATGGTTTTTTATTGTGTTTTTCGGAAAGTAATTTCGTAGCCCATACACTGAGCTTCAAGTATAATCACAGGCCTTGTTTAATTTAATAAATTAAACCTCAATCCGATCTCACACGTTGTTATTCGCAGGTTCGCATCAACTAATGCCTTTTTTGCGTCTTTATCAGCTTCAACCGGTTTTCCCGAACGTGGTGCATCTTCAATATTAAAAATGCCTGATCGAAATTTAGTGAACCAATTCTGGCACTGGCGTACTGTCAACAGACCTTCTCCATACACATCGGTCAATTTCTTTCTGGCTTGACCAACATTTTTACCCTTTCTGTAGTAAAACAGTAAGATATGGTAAGATATCGCTCTTCATATTTAAAAGGGCACCAACCAAAAACTACTGCGTAGAATTAATTGGAATTTTTCACACAAAAGCCTTGCTATATGAATGTTTGTGCAGGCACCCATATATTTATACGTATATAATTAATACGTCTACAATGAATAAAAAGTTTTTCATAAAACAAATTTGTTATTTACATCAAATTTTATTTCATATATTTTTCTTACGGTTTTGCTGGTTTAGTTTTGCTAGCAGACAACACAGCCTTAAACAGCTGTTATTTGCCTCTGTTTGACCTTACGAAAAATATGCAAGAACAAATAAATATTTGCCCAAAAATTATGAAAATATTTGACACTGGGTGGTCACAATTAAAACATTTTTGTTTGAAGGAAAATAATTTTATTTGCCCAAAATTTAAGATTTTTCTATTTGCCCCTCAAAATTATTATTGTCGTCACATTAGGCCAAGAAATATTTTACGTTTTGGGCCAAATATTTTTTAGATGTGACCATACCTTAAGATACGGGATTTGAACCGCAGCCTCCCGTCTAATAAGCCAGCACACTACCTACTAAACTTCGGAGACTTTAACTTAACTGGCTACCTTTAAACATGTTGACGAAACAAATGATTCCAATGGGACTGAGCACTGGAAAATAATTGAAGTGATACCAAAATCTTGAATATATGCTCCAGATAGATAGTTGAGGATAGTAAAAAACGCCTTAGTTCCTAGCTGTAAGAGCACCTGTTATTAGTACGCTTAAACCAGGTTTGAAGTCACCGTAGTCTAAAATGTAGTGTGTTGGCTTATTAGACGTAAAGCCCGGGTTCGTATCCCAGGTCAGACATCAAAACAAATTATAAAAAAAAATATTTCTTCGGCGACTTCCGCCAGCAGATTTGTGGCAAAAACTCTGAGAGTAAATAAACCTGCCATGAAAAAGTTTCTCAAAAATCTGTCGTTCGGAGTCGACGTTAAACTGTACGTCCCGCCACTCACGTATAAAATTAACGCACACAACATGAGTGGTGTGAGAAGCTAGGCCGTAATCCTGACGGAAGGGTTGTAATGGCCAATTATGTATGTATGTATATAAACCAGGTTTGATGATGTCTCTTCTCTAAAGCTAATCAACAAACCTCGACACCATAGAATAGAGCTGGCCTCAGTTTAGGCCGGTAGCAATCTTACTACAGTAAAGAGAAATAAAATATACCATCTAAGTCGAACGTAATCTTTAACAATGTGGTGACGAAGCTAATTCAAATATACGAAGGTTGTTACCATATTTTGCCAAAAGCTTAAAACTTTGGCCGAGGTCTTCTGTTTTAGTTTGTGTTGAATATTCATTTCGCATGTTCAATGTTTCCTTCAAATTCTTCTTTTGAAATTTTACAACTAAATTGCCTGTTTTTCTACAACGTCGTCAATTTAATCTTCTTGTAGATATTAACAAGGACTCTATGTATTCTATGTAGACAGTCGCTCTCACATACATCTTATAGTCATGTTTCAGACATATAAACTTATTAAAGCCTTGAGAACATAAAGTACAACAACAATGTCATAAAATAAAATCAATTGTATGCAACAGCAGCATAGTTTGAAGACAATAGTATTCATATCAAATAGTCGAAACGCATACATAGTTAACTAAAGTGTATTGGATGTGTTTCCTAGGTTGGGTTGCTTTTAACTGTCATCACTTTCATTCGTTGTTATATTTTAAGTGTTAAATAAATGTCAAACTCTGGAAACTTTTAACTTAAGAGGTAGTTCACTTCACTTCACTTTCTTCGTTGTTGTTGTTCTATCAGTTTTTTTAATTATATTTTGACTCACAGTTCTTAATAAAAACGTCACTTTAGCTATTAAGTGCATGCATGTATGTGCTGCTAATTGTAAATTTTTATAACAGCAAAGAATTTTTTGGTAAAATTTTTTGCATTAAAATTTTCAGCACAAAAATATGTAGGTAGGTAGAAAATCACAGGGAAAGGAGAAGGGAAAGACACCAATAATAGGGTCTCATAATGAAAGAGTAACAACCCTACTTCCTACAGAAAGATTTGTAAGACTTTCTCAACTTCGTTCAATCCACACCTCTGAGACGAATTATGTCTGGTATAGTATCCTTCCTAAAATATGTTAATCTAAAGCTTACAAATGCTATGCAATGACTAAAAGTTGTTCCATCGTTTCGTTTTCCTCTCGGCATGCCATATATTCATTATTATATACCACGCCTCTCCGATTCGGATGTAATGACACTCACCAGTGCACTTTAGTCGTCTTTATTTAGTCTTAAGCTTTAGCCTGGTTTTTATGCCATCAGTATCATTCCGATATATCTTTGAAATTTTTTCTGATCTCTCCCTATTCTGCTATAGTCCATATGACGTTTCAGCCCTCTATCGTAGTCTAGTTTTCGATGCATTAAAACGCTATACGCTTCCTCATTTCCTATAACTAAAAGAGCCATGACTGGATGAATTTGAAATCATCTTCTTACGGATAAGAGAGAAATACTTGATCTTGTATTTCCGGTTCCTATTGTCTTAAATTTCGTTTGGCTATCAATGTCTACTTACTGATTTATTTAATTAGTTCTGACAACAGTTCAGTCAGGATTGCGACCTAGCCTCTCTCACATCATGTATGTTGTGTATGTTAAATTTGTACAAGAGCGGGACCTACAGTTTAATATCGACTCTAAACGACAGATTTTTAGAAAAATTTTCATGGAAATTTTATTAACCCTCAGACTTTTTGCCAGAAATCTACCGAGAGAAAGTCGCCAAAGAAATATTTTTTATATTTCGATTTGTACGATCGGACCATTCGGTTCGAACCGTGGCGTCATGTCTGGCCAGCCAACACACAACCTACTACATACTAAACCAAATCGCCATTAGACAATCGTAGATAACGACGTGTGTTCACTGAATGGGCTTTGAAACACTTGGCAACTAAACCTAATATTCATCGGAAAATCATCTTCAGTGATGACATGGATAATGGTACGTAAACAAAAAAAAATTGTCGAATTTGAAACGATACCAATCCACACGAAATCTAAGAGCGTCCAATGCATATCGAAAACGTCACTATTTAGTTTGAATTTTAGGCTGGCGGCGACATCATTACATATTTCTTTGGGATCAACTATATGTCGATGATTACCAATTTTTTTTGCCTGAATTGGATGAGCTGCACATCAACGATATTCCGTTTTAGTAGGACGGAGTTAGGTACCACACAGCGCGGTGAGTTCATATGAATTGACCACCGAGATAGAGCGTGTCTTAAATCGCAATGTGTATGAGAATAAGCCACAAACCACAGCTGTTGTCAAAGCCTACATAACCCATGTGATTGATTAAATTCATCGGATTAAACTAAATCGGATCTATATACCAGAGTAAAGGAAAATTGGACATTTCGAATGCGTGCACCCAGAAAAATCGTGGCACATATTTGAAACGATGCTGTATTCCACACATAATGTCACCAATAGGACTTTCAAATGAATACCAGTGATGTTTCACACACAGCACTTATGGAAAAACGCGGTAATAAGCAATATTATGGCCTGTATCTGGACCAATGTCCGCCACCATTTCTCTGCTCCATTTTTCATAACTCTGGTGCATAAATCAGATTGAATTTAATCATTGTGAAGTTTGTCATATTCATCAATCTAGTCAAAGTAATTTTATTGAAATTTTTTTTTTGAATTGTGTTAATGTCTAGATGTAGAACAATCTAGCATTGTTATTATGGTCAACCTATCATCAGCTTATATCTTCATTAATTTTGCTAATCTAGTCTGTTAACTATAAATTCAATACGTTTAGTGAGTCCCATATAATATTTTTTATTTTGTAAACTCTCATAAAACCAGAGAAGATAAATAGCCGACCCACGACTGAACAGGTGGTGTGCTTGTTTTCATCAAGGCTGTATAAAAACGTTGTGTGGTCTGTACGTGTTGTCTGTAATACGTTGTCGTCTGCTCGCAGCAGGATGGCAAACAATTCTTAAAAACAATAAATTCTGCAAATAAATGCAATGGGGTTGTTAAACCTGTTTTAAACTTACCAAAATGAGCCCAGACGTGTGGAGACATATTTTTGGTTGTTTATGAAAATTTATGTTAAATTTCAACCATAAACACTGATGGATGGAAATTTTTAATTCATGAGAAAAGTTATTGAGCATCGTATATCGCAAGACTTTCTTGAAATTTATTTTTATTCAAATTTGTTTAAATTTTAAATCAATAAATAAAAAATTATTTGGTGTCATCTTGAAATTATTGCTGCGTTTCAAAATTCGTTTATTAACTTCTTTTTGAGCATACGACTGTCATAGGGCTTACTTCCATTTTCTTATTTTTTCTTGGTTTTGTTGAAATTTCAGTTGCGGTGTATCCCGATATAAGGCGTGGACTGTTCCTTTAATATTCAAAATGATAATTGATTCGAAAGTTAAGTCGCCGTATTCAACATGCTATATCGGTATGAAGTAAGCATCTAGATAATTCTCCATAGTAAACATTTATATCATACGAGCCTTCATTTTTATATTTTTTTGTGTTGGTGATAACACTTGTCAAACATAATGTTACGTTTTTACCTTTTAAAAACGTTAAAAATATGAGCTCTTAGATTGCAAGTAAAATAAAAATAAGTTCGTGTTTAGTTTTAATTAAAATTCTTTATTATTCGCACAATTCTGCCACTGTTCACAACTTGATGTAACAACAACAATTGCTTTTTTGTTATTCCTCTGTTTGCACCCTTTGCATAAACAATAACAATTACTAGACGATTGTTCGACTGATATTTGTAACGGAGATCTTCAGACCAGGAATACTCTTTTCAAACATACTGCGTCTTCACACAAGACTGACTGAACATTTCTAACTCAGTTGCCTGCTTTACCATACCATATGGCAACGTACACAGTCTGATGAATGTTCTTGAAGGCGAATTTTAGTGGCTTCGCCTTCTAGAGATCTCTATAAATGTAAACATCGTTGTTTCTTTATTGTTGTTTGAGTATTTTGTCTACATTTATTCTTGTAGTGTTTGTTGTTGTATTTTTGTTTACTTGTTTACCATTCTTTATGCTGGTGTAAATTGGTATATTTTTGTTTATTTTTTATCATCTTTTTAAGCTGGTGTTTGTTGTTACATTACTCAGTGCGATAATTTGTAAACAAGTCCATTGTTTTTGTTTATAATTTTAGTGTTTACCGATGTAAAAGCAAAGCATCAGTATCTAGATTTTTTCAATTTGGTTAAAATATTTGGTATACATCGAAGCAGTGGACAAACAACATCATATTCTTTCATCGTATTATACATACATAAATACATATATATAAATAACAACCCAGTCATGATTACGACCTAGCTTCTCACACCACTTATGTTGTGTGCGTTAATTTTATACATGAGTGCCGGAAACTACAAGTAAAGTCGACTCCGAACGACAGATTTTTGAGAAACGTTTCATGACAATTTTCTTTAGTCTCAGAGTTTGTGCTGAGAGGAAGTTGCCGAAGAAATATTTTTTTCATATTTCGTTTTCTTGGAAATGTCTGACCAGGGATTTGAACCATGGTGTCACATCTAATAAGCGACTAGAATGCGGTGACTTCATCGTGTCATATGTTGCGAATTTTGTACCAGAAATTGATGATATCCGAAAAGTATCAATTTTTTGTTTTCATTCGAAGTAAAGTGCTGGAAAGTCGCATCGAATTCTTGCCGATTCATATTCTATCCCAAGCAACATGTAGAAGATGGTTTTGGCGCTTCATAGATGGAGATTTTGATGTGAAAAATGAATAACGTGGAAGACCACAAAAAAATTTGCAGACGCCAAATAGCACAAAAATATTAGATGAAGATGCGACTTTGGGTCAGAAAAAATTTGCAGAAATGTTCAACGTTGCATAAGAAAAACTTCAGATCGTTTATGGGCCATCGGAAAGACACAATGAAAGACAGATGGAAAACTGAAAACCCTCTTCTAAAATTTTGTTTCAAAGACAAGATAGAAAAACAGTGTTGAATCGAATTGTTACTGGCGATGAAAAATGGATTTCTTTTCAGAATCCTAAACGGAAAAAAATTATGGGTTAATCCAGGACAACCATTAACTTCGGATGTAAAGCCCGATCGCTTTGGCAGGCAGATTATGTTTGTCTGTTGGGTGTAACGTAAAACGAGCTTTTAAAATCTAACAAAACTCTTAAAACAGCCACAAATGATCAATTTGAATCATACAAAACGAGCAGAATGAGCTACAAGAAACGAGGTAATTTTGCAACGTTATACAAAGCATAACTGGTTCAGGATACAATCAAAGCAATAGACTGGGTGCCGCAACGTCGTATTTACCAGACTTCGCTCTTACCGACTACTATTTGTTTTCATCGATGGGACACGTATTGGCTGAGCAGCAATTCGTGGAAGTCGAAAGTTGGGTGACTAATTGGTTTGCTTCAAAAGACGAACCGTTTGATTGGCGTGGCGCAGCAACAATTGAAAATGTATTGAATAAAATGTTTTTAACTTTCCCTTTCAAAATTAGTGTTTTACTTTCACATAATAATGCTCATTTAACTCATAAATCGTGGAATCGTGAAGCCTTATGGCCAAAGCTCAATCCTATAGGAATGAAACTAATCCTAAGCGTGAGTAGACGAGGGATAACATGGAGAATAGCACTGCTTAGACTGATTGGCAATAAACTAGATTGACTGGCTATGGAGTTATAAGTATTTAGAAAGATAGTTTATCTTTGGACGTCATAAGTGAGAAATCCTCAATAACATGGAAAACTATCATAACCAACCCAATACCTCCAGCAAATGATAATAGCACGAGGAAGACAAATAAGATTACAACTCTTCAGTTAAGATTAAGACTTAGCCTTATGTTGTGTGTGTTAATTTTATAAATTAATGGTGAGACATACAGTTTAAAATCGATTCCGAGCGACAGTTCTTTTGAGAAAGTTCTTCATGACAATTATATTTACTCTCAGAGTTCTTGCCAGGGAATTTGCCAAGACATTTTTTTATATTTCGGTTTGATCGAAAAGTCTGACCTGGGATTTGAACCGTGGGATTATGTCTAATAAGCCAACACATAGGCTTGTCATATCCCATAGCATATTATCTGGCAACACTGGCGAAAATATGCTGTTTTTCTATAAGTGCTCTGTCAACTTTTTTTATTTTTATTTTTTTAATTAAATAAGAGAATAGAAAGTAAAATAAAAGAAATAAGTTTTGCTTTAATTAAAAAGTTGCGGGGAATCAAATATATTGAAGAATGCCTGGAAAAACTCGCAGAAGCATCCATAAAAATCCAAAAATAATTTGTGGTCAGTGCAAATAAAAGAAAAAAATGAGAATAGCATAGAGTGTGATAAATGTGATAAAATCTTTCACGTCCTATGTACAAAGTTAAAGAAACGGCAATACGAACGCTTACTAAATAGTAATGAAGAAGAATTTATCTCTCACTTATGTACTAACGATGAGAATGGTGAAATAAAAACAGAACTGAATTTGATAAAAACACAACTAAAAAAGTCATCATCATCTGTCTGAAATGCAAAATACAATGGAATTTATGTCAAGCAAGTTTGATGAAATTTTAAAAAATGTTTATGAAAATAATAAAAAAAAATACAACTCGTGGAAAAGGAAGGTCTTAAGCTCAAAAATGAAATTAAAATCCTAAAAGATTCTGTAAAAATGTTGAACGATCAACGAGTAAAAAATGATTGTCTTATTAGTGGTGTGAATGTTGACTATGAAGTTAGCGCTGTCCAAGCTGTTGTCTCTTTATCTAAAGATGTGGGTGTTAAACTGGAAGAGAAAAGCATTGAGGAGGTTTACTTCTTAAAAAGAAATAATTTAACCAGCTCAAAGAAAACGCTTGTTGTTAAATTCAATTCAAAAACGTCAAAGGATCAGTTGATGGCTGCCAAGTCAAAATTTAAAGAAAATGAAAGAACAAACACGATATTTATAAATGACTTCTTGAGTAAAGAGTCACTTGAACTTTTTAACTACGCTAAGACCGTGAAATCAGTTGGATACCATTCAGTATTCACCATTAGAGGGCAAATATATGCGAAAAAGACTGCTTCTGAAAGATCTACAATTATTAAAAACAATGAAGATGTGGACAAAATTCTAATGAGAGCGGCAACACACAATGTAAGCAAGTCCAGAAATAGTTATCAGCAAACTGTTGAAGGTGAATCTGATGACGGCACGCAGTCCCAATTTGTGTCATCCGCGTAAATATAATAATATTTATTCTATTTATTTTATTTTGGTTTTTATATAGAATTTATATACTTTCTTCTTTTTCGTATGATCTCTGAAAGCAAATATTTTTTAAATATAGAATCATTTAATTCATACTTGAAAAATTTGAACACACATTTTTTTAACATAATGTTTGTAAACATAAAAAGCATTTCTTCTATCGATAAATTCTTAAAATTTAAGACAGTAATAGCACTTTTAGAAACTCTGCCGGACGTTATAGCTGTTCAAGAAACATGGTTTAAGGGTACTATTCAACAAATCTACAATATTCCTGGTTACAAAGCAATACATTGTTGCAGACATGATCGCTACGGTGGAACCTCACTTTATATAAAAGCTACATTTAACTTCGTAGTTGACTTCTGTGAAAGCAAGCAATTTGTCGAAGCTATTCAAATATCCATGCAAAACGTTAAAATAAATGGTAAACATTTAAAAATTTGTACATTTTATCGATCTCAAAAATGCGATACTAATACATTCTATAGTTTTATCGACAACATTTTGGGTACTAATACTCGTATGCCTACTGTTATAGTTGGAGACTCCAACATAGATTTTTTAAATGAAGATTTATCTGCTGATATTTCAAATTCATTATTACATTATGACTTTAAGAACTGTTACCCTATGGTTACTCGCCCAACAAGTGGTAAATCGATTGACCACATTTATAGTAATATTCCTAGTAGTCTACTTATTGACTCCATTGAATGTGACATAACAGATCATAACTTGATATTTTGCAAAATGAAAAAAGTATAGAAAGATCAGAACACTCAGAAATGAAATATAAAAAATGTGTTTATAATTTGCTATATGAAAAGCTTCAAAACCAATTATCTTTGTTTAATAACACTGGGAACTCGTCTAATGATATGTCACAACTAATTAATACAATCTCAAATAGTGTGCAGGGATCAACTGTGGAAAAAGTTAAAAAAATTAAACTGAAATATCAAATAACACCCTGGATAAACGAAAACCTACATTCTCTGATGGCTCTGAAAGATAAACTTCTTTAAAGGAGGAGGAAAAATTATAAAAACTCAGACATCAAAAACAAATTAAAACGTCTGAGCCGTATTATCAAAATTGCTTGCAAACCCTGTAGGAATGATTATTATCAAATCAGCCTTAACAAATTGCATCACGACCCTAAAAAGTGTTGGAATTTCTTGAATGAAACCCTTGGTAGAAATACCAAACAAAAACTGCAACTAAAGAATGATAATGATGATTTTATTATGGATGATAAGCATAAATGTGATGTACTAAATAAATATTTTCTTGAAATTCCTGAGGTCTTGAATAGGGGTATACGTGTTACTCCGGAAGACAGTTTTAACCACTTGCTGACCTTATGCCAGTGTGATAATCAATTCACAAAGCACACGACCAATGAAGAACTATTAAATATCATCTCAAATTTGCAGATGAATAAAAGTCCAGGTTACGACGGTATAACCCGCAATGTTCTTTTCAAATGTAGATTTCATTTCTGGTAAACATTTTCAATAACACTATTAACTCAGGAACTTATCCAACGGCCCTGAAAATTTCAAGAATAACGCCAATACCAAAAGAAGCTATTGCAAGTACTGTCGACAAGTTCAGGCCAATAGCATTACCGCCTACGATTGATAAAGTGTTTGAGAAGGTTCTACATAGACAGTTATCAGAGTTTCTAGAACAAAACAATCTTCTATATAACCTACAATTTGGATTCAAAAAGGGTTGTGGAACACAAGAAGCAGTCGTATACGTCGTTAATTATATTTGTGAAAACCTTGATAATGGTTACGGTGGTGTAGGAGCTATTTTCTACGATTTCTCGAAAGCATTTGACCTTGTTGACCATGAAATCTTACTTAAGAAACTTCCATATTATGGACTACAAAATAGTGCAGTAAAACTGTTAGAAAGCTACTTGCACAACAGGACTCAGTATATTGAAATAAATGGCGTAAGAAGTGATGTGGGCAATGTTAAATATGGTGTGCCACAAGGAATTGTGTTGGGTCCTTTGTTGTTTTTAATATTTCTTAATGATATATCCAACTTAAAACTTTATGGCAAACTTGTAATGTATGCTGATGATTTATGTCTTTTCTATTCATACAAACATGACCTAATTCTGAAATCGCAAATAGAACTTGATGCGAAGATTTTACTTGAATACGTTAGGATTAATAAATTGTCGTTAAACAAAGTTCTGCGAGTACACCGGTCTTCAATGCTTTAGTTGGTGATGTAGAAATCCACGAATGTGATTCGCTAAAATACCTAGGAATACATTTTCAAAGCAACCTGTCATGGAATAAACATGTTCAAACATTAAAAGGTAAAATAGCCCCGGCCATTGGTATTTTACTCAAATTTAAATATTTATTTGATGGAAAAACAAAGCTTCAAATTTACCATGCTTTAATTCATAGTCATCTAAACTACTTGCCCATAGTATATGCATCCAAGAGGACAGAAGACTTTAAAGCTCTTTAAAGTGCACAGAACAAGGCATTAAAAATTGTTTTTAATGTACCAAGATTACACCCAACGCTATATAGAGAAATATGTAAAACAATTTTACCAATTAATGGCCTATACAAAATGCAACTATTGGTATACATGTTTAAAGCTGTACATAATATTGGTTTTCACCCATAAAATTTACAACAAATCAAACTAACTATAACACTCGGAATAGTTCTAACCTGCATGTGAAAAGATGTAGGCTAGAAACAACGAAACAGCGAGTTGAGTATATTGGTTGCTCTGAATTCAATCGTCTTCCGTTATATTTGAAGAATTTGCATAAAGTTTCCGTGTTTAAAACTGCCTTAAAACGTTATTTACTTAATGAAATTGAAATGCTTCTAATGTAACCAAATAATTTTAAAAACTTTTTAATATTTAATCTTTATTTTTTGTTATTTCTTATATTATTAATAAGGTATAATATAACTGTTGCCAGTTTACCCCAAAAAATGCCCAGGAGGCGCTGGGGTACGTTTTGTTATTGTTATCATTAATTTTGAATAATAAATAAATAAATAAAAAAAAAATAAAAAAATGCAAACTGAAACTTTTCTTCAATAAATATGGATTAAAAGAAAAGAAAGGTGATTTTGAAGTAACATTAAAAGGGCTAGAAAAACCATTACCTAGGAAAAAAGCAAGCGCCTATGAGGGCGGCTTCCTAGACATAATAATTGGAGAAGTATTGAAGGCTGTTAATTTATAATTTGAAAATATTGATGAGAAATTCAAGTCCTCGTGTTTGTATTCCAGTGCTTTATCTCTCGCAATTTTCTATACAAATGAGCTGTAGTATATTTACTAAAAAGATTTTCAATGTCACGCTTTTCACTTTCTGATTCAGCTTCAATTATAAACACCGAATTTTTATTATAGGGAAACATTTCACCCATGCACATATACATAGAAATATATTACCTCTTCTATAAAACTCATTTAAGGATGACAAAAATATTTTAACCTTCCGTCCTTTAAATGGTCAAGATAAACTACGTACTAAAACAAAACTAAAAACGAAATTATTGTATATTCAAGAGAATAACTTGTACGAATTCTTCAATCACACTCTGCGTCTAAGCAATATTCTGCTTTCGATAACAATGTTCTCTTTTATATTTTCAAAGTTTTCTGCGAATAACTCTTATACGCATATTCGAAAATATAAGATGGCATTATACAATCACACACTGTTTTTCTCTTGTTAATTGCTAGACAGTATGACGGCAATTTCGAATAAAATAGTTTGCTCTCTTATATGTTTTGGCCAAAAAACAGACTGTGGCTCTCTTATATCCTTAAGTTGGTAACGTTTTATATTGACACAGCACAGGTAGTGAATATTTAAACTCATATTTTGATGAGACAGTGTTAGTAGAAGACTTGTATGGTTCAATGGTTGAATGACTTTGTGTGTGCGGATTTTAATTTCCGTCGGTCTTTTATTTCAATATATGTATGTAAATACATACAATGCAACACGTAACGTGTTTTGCTATAAACATGGAATCGGAATAACTAAATTCATGGATTACACTATGCGACAAAATAAAAAACATTAAATACACCGAGCTAATGACAGAGTGTAAGTTGTGAGGTTTGTTGAGTAGAACTCAAAAATATTTTTTTTATGTTTCTTGAACCCTCCAAACTGGTTTTATTTGACAAAAACAGTTTTTTTATTTATTGATTACACAAACATTTCGGAACCGATATCCAAAACTTAAACCTTATTTGAAAGGAAAAGAATGGACCTTTAAAATGATATACATACGTATATTATCTGACTTAATATTCTATTAGGTTTGATGAGGTAAACTTGACAAATGTGAATTTTTTTCATATTTTTTTTAGTTTGTCCGTTCATAGTGGCAAACTTTAATTAAAAAATACGAAATAAGTGATGACATTCTGATCAAATCGGACAAAAATTATCGAAGTTATTATTTAAAGAGCCTAACAGTCGAGTTATACGTTTCATATATATATTTTTACAAATGAACTTTTAGTTCAAAAATTTTCAGAATTTTAGATGGATCTTGATTGTTTGTTGGAAAATGTGTCAATTTGACGTTAGACCGGCCACCAGAAGTTGGGCAATGTTTGCGCAAAGCGAAATAATTACATTTGCAAAAAACACAAACATTAACCGATTTCTGGTAGTCGTGCAAACATGAAATTGACACATTTTGCGGTAAACAATCAAGATCCATCAAAACTTTTGAAAATTTTTGAACCGAAAGTTCATTTGATAAGGTGACATATATAAAAAATATAACACGAATGTAATACTATTTAAATAATAACTACGGTAATTTTTGTCCGATTTGTCAATTGGCCAATTAACTACCGCCCTTATTATTATCGAAAATAGGTGAATTCTACATCCACTATGGGCCATCTTATTGAAGCTATCTATATCTATCAAATTAGTTGATATTAATTCAATCGATTTTGCCTATTTTATGATCGCCATAATTATCCTCCCGAGAAGACTATTCGCAATGTCCACTGGTTCAGTAAACGATCGAACAACATCGATCGAATAACGGCGCTACGTACCACATAGCTCATGCCACATTGACTGTTTTGCACAAGAGATTTGAGCACATGTTCATCTTATTGTAAGGTTATGTTAATTGAACATCGAGGTCATGCAATTTGACACCGATGAGAATGTCTTAAGCTGCAGGTATAAGCGAATAAGCCACAAACCCCAGCGGTAATTAAATCCAACATAAACCTCGCCTTTGATTAAATTCAGTTTGATTTGTGAAGCAGAGTCATGAAAAGTTGAACATTTCAGATGAGCTAAAATTTATTGAGTCGAATATTACTTCTAGTTAAAACAATACCAAAGCCTGATTAAGGTCAGGATCAAACTATAGAGGACTCTCCTACAGACCAATAAGTCTATTACAAATGCAATTAAAAGCTGCTGATATCTAAACACATACCGATAATAAATGCAAGCAGATATATTGCTTACCATCAATTTCTATTTAGAAAAAAAGAAAAACAATACCGTTTCATAAGCCGGTTTATTTAGCCGCTGAACCGCATAGTAGTATGTTATCACTCATTTTGTTTTTAATTTATACTTCAAAAATGTCATGCATGATTCCTATGTAAACAAAATTACTTGCTTACACCTTTTTACCCATGTGAGATCACACCAATCTATTTCTTCGTTTATCTTGCGACTCCCGATATTTTTGGTTGAATTTTGTTTTTTAAGCATTAGGAGTTGTACTCTATTATCATCATTGTGAAAATATCGTGCATATGCCTGTTAAAATTGATGATCCGCCTCCATATCGGCTTTCATAAATTAAGTTCCGGTGACGCTTATTCCTGGTGATCATTTTTAACAATACCCATCAATATGATTCTGAAGCATTTAATGATAAATATTGTTACGAAAATGAAAAAATCTAAATACTGGTGTTTTTGCTTTTACATTGCCTAACATTAAAATTTTAAACAAAAGCTAGAAAAACAACACAATGCAGTAAACGAACCTGTTTACAAATTATTGTACGGCTTAATAACAGCAAACACCAGCATAAAAAATGAGAAACAAATAAACAAAAATATAACAAACAACAACACAAAAATAAATGTAAACAACGATGTTTACATATGTAGAGATTTCGAGAAGGCGAAATCATGAACATTCACCTTCAAGAAGGTTTGCATTTCGTCAACGAACAAGTGCGAATTGGGATCTATTCCGATAAGCTGGCACTCAAGTGGTCATACAGATTAACTAACCAGGTCAGCGTATTTAAGCTTCACGTGTGATTGAAACCAGGAATTGAAACCTCATTCCAACTTGATCATATGTGTGCACACAAGCAAAAATCAAAGCGCTGGAATCCGAAGGCTTTAGGAGTTGAATAGACTGTCTACATCGTATACGTCGACACAACATCCCCGTCTAATTAGTTCCGTTCAACGTAGCATAGAGGGAAATAAAAAGCCGGACTAACTAGCAGGGAAGGAATAGGAGATGTCTAAGGAAAAGACGATAGAGGGACAGGCCTTTTTACTATGCCGTATAAAAGGCAAGGCAAAGTTGGCGAGTGAGTTAGTGAAGTTCAGCCAGTCTTGTTTGAAGACACTGTGGGTTTGAAGAGAGTAATCGTGATCTGAAGATCTTTTTACAAAGATGAGTCGAACAATTGTCTATTAATTGTTATTGTTTAGGCAAAGGATGTAAACAGAAGAATAAAAAAGAAAAGCAATTGTTGTTTACATCATGTTGTGAACAGTGGCACACAGAATTGTGCGAATAATAAAGAACTTCAATTAAAACGAAACACAAATTTTTTTATTTTATTTGCAATCTACGAGCTCATATTTTAAACATTTTTAAAAGGTAAAAACATAACCATACCTTCGCGATTATTTCCAAATTAGCTATGGTTTGAAATTTCTTGGTATCTCGCAAGATCAACAACAGCTTCCCAGATTTTCTTGTTTTCATTTTGCTGAGAGACTTTATATAGTCCCCTTTTCTCTGAACTCTTTGGATAATTATTTCACTCGGTACTATTGTGAACAGTTAAGTTGTTAAAGTCATTTTTGTTTTACTTCATCGTTGTTTTGAACATCGGAATTACAAATACGTACTCATGTTTTAAATTCTACAGAAAAATACTGATAAACAAACTTATGGAAGAATAAACACTGTAATTATGAAATTAATGGCATTCATTTTTCATTCTATGAAATTCAAATCATAAAAAAATAATTTTTATTTGTTTATCTTTCTTGAGTGTATTTACAATCTTGATAAACTTGTAATTAAAATTCTTAAAATGTAAATTTTATTTATACAGTCTCAGATTGTTGGACTAAAATTAATTAAAATCATTTTATTTGAAAACTCTTTTTCTATTTATGGTGTAAGTATTTAATATAGTATTGTATGAGTATATATTTTTAATAGGCCTTAAATTTGTCAGCAAGAGTATTCTCTTGTCCTTTAGAGTTTGTATGTAATTCTTTTAAATTCTTTGAAGGGGTAAAACAGTTAAAATTATTTATTTTTGAAGAATTTTTAATGACCATGTGAATTACCCCCTAGTGCCCAATACCGCCTGTAGACGGCTTAAATTCAATGCTCATTTATTCGCTTTCCAAATTCTGTTTTGCTTTCTTTTTATATTTTGATTAATTCAGGGAAGTCCAAAAATAAGTTTTATTAAAGGGTCCGCCAAATAACTTTTTTTTTGAAAATGCTTTAAAAAAAGAACTACTGGATATTTTCTCAAATTACTTTTTTTTATTTGAAAGTACGATCCTCCCGGTTAATAATGGAAAATAATTTCATTCAAATGGCTGCCTCGGATGGCCATGCAGTAGCCTACACGATCGGTCCAATTTTTAAGCACATTATCGATTGTGTGCAGCTGTATTTCCCCAATGGCTTCACGAATATTGTCCTTTAAAGCGTCAATTGTCTCTAGCTTGTCGGCGTAACACTTATCTTTGACGGCACCCCACAAATAATAGTCCAACGGTGTCAAATCGCAGCTTCGAGGTGGCCAAACGACATCAGCTCTGCGGCTGGTAATGCGATCTTCAAAAACAGGGCGCAAAACATCGAGTGCAGCTACGGCTGTGTGGCACGTAGCGCCGTCCTGTTGAAACCAAATGTTGCCAATATTCTCCTCTTCAATTTTTTTCAACAAAAATTCGTTGAGCATGGCCCGATAACGAACGCCATTGACTGTAACGGCCACTCCTTGCTCATTTTCGAAGAAAAATGGCCCAATTATGCCTCTGGACCAAAAACCGCACCGCACGTTTTGGGTGCGTCGGCTTTTCAATGTATGCGTGCGGGTTTTCTGTGCCCCAAATGCGACAATTTTGCTTGTTTACATACCCGCCAGGATCAAAATGAGCTTCATCTGAAAAGATGATTTTTTTTGCCAAAATCGGCATCTTCTGTAAGTCGATCGCAGGCCCACTTAGCGAAGCGAAAGCGCATTGGATGGTCAATTGGCTTCAACTTCTGTATGGCGTCATACCAAGGTCTTTATGCAAAATTCGTCTCAAAGATACCTGCGAAATGTTCAATTGTTGAGAACGACGGTGAATTGATGTTGATGGCGCTTAACGCTATTCTCGGGTGTACGTACTGTTTTTGGCTTTTCATGCTTTGGTTTATCGATGAGGATGCCAGTTTCTTTCACTTTTTTCACAAGATAACGAACATAAGGAGCTAACGGTGCTTCTCTTCTTCCAAAATCCGTACGCAATTTTCGCACACATTCTGCAACATTACCATGATTTTCTAAGTAAGTGTGCATTTCAAAAAATCAAATAAAATGTATTTCGGAGGCTCTGGGGTTAGGGCTATCGGCTCGTTTGTACGTACGTAGTCGTTCAGTAGTTACTCCCACTTTTCAAACAACTTAGCAATTTACTTTTTGCTTTGCTCGAGATCATCTGAAGGAGCTGGCACGCTGGTTAATATAAAGGTTATAATTTGATCTAATATAATAACAGGATCGTTATCAGGATATTTTATCTTTTTGCTCGCGCACTTTTTATGTCTTGATAATGTAAAGTTTGGTCAAATAGCAGGACAGGATCGCCATGTAATATGTTTGTTCTGTGTTATATTATTTGTCCTATAGTACTCTTATTTTATTTAATAACCTTAGGGCCATTATTACAACTTGCCGTTAACTAAAGGCAGGATTTTAATTGTTTTTCGTTATTATGAGTACCCAATTAATTACAAGTGATCGTTAAGCTAAATGGAGGATCATCCTACCTTTAAAATTTAAAGGTCACTTTATGTTTGAACTTGCCATATTATATATTATTTTCATTATGGCAACTTCAAATTTAAACAAAATGAGCATATACAACAAAAAAACAAAGCCCGCGGTTGCCACTGCGATAAAAAAAACTTGCATAATTGAGCAGTTTTATCGACATTACTCCGGCACTGCCATATTTTTGAAAAATTTTATCTGTAAGTTGTAATAACGAAAATAAGTTAAAGATAACTTTACAGTTCCCTAATGGCCCTTAGAGTAGCAGGCGGCTCTATCTCATGGCAAAGTTAATTACCGAAATTTTTTGAGAATAAAAGCAGGTGAGTTCTGAATTGATTCTGATTTTTATTTGAAATATCTGCGGCTTATATACTATTTTTATTCTATGTTTCTTATAATAATCTTAAACTATTTCCCCTACTTATTTTTTTACATTCTATTACTAATGATGATCATAGGTGTCATCAAAATGGAAAAAAAAAAATGTTTTTTTATGGGAGAAATTGGTTTAGTGAGTACGAGATAACTAGTAGTTGGCTTCCTAGAAGGGAGAGCAGTATACGAGTTATCTCGGAGTCGGCAGTCAACGTGTTAATCAACACAAGCCACTTGAAATTGCATACTCTGCATATTACGGTTTTATTTTTGTTAAGTCACATTACATTTGTTTATTTTCATTGTATTTCTATATGTGGGTGAAGACATTACCAAAATATTAAACGTGGTCAAAGTTAAAAAAAAAATTATTAGTGTGTTGCTGATAGTGTTAAGAAAGCACAAAGAAAAAGGAAAAAAATACTTTTGTAAGCTTTTTATTAATCTTGCAAGGCAACGACCATCGTTGCCCGTCTGCAGGCGGTCTTAAGACAATTCAACAAAAAACAGAAATATATTTTTGGACGAATTTGGAAGTCGATGATTTTAAAAGGTAAAAATTGTGGTAAATAGATATGGAATGTCGACAAAAGCAAAAGATGTCATGGATTTCTGATGAAGAAATTGGGAAAATTTTGAATTTGATGAATTTCAAGAGCGATACTGACGTAGAAGAAGATAAGGAAGACGACTTGGATGATGATGCTTGTAAGACCAAGGGCCATTCCAACGTTGGATTTGGCGAGCCGATAAATAGAGCGTGTAATACATCATTTTAATAATTACTCAGGTCTTATCCAAAAACAGTATTTTAATTAGTCATAAAAGTTTCAGTAATGGTAGTTCGCATACCTTCCCTTATACTTAATCTTTCAAGGTCTTACAACTGTATTTTCTACAGAATCCAATGTATATTTTTTCTTTTCTATTTTTACATTCTCCCACTTCTATACTTCTATACTCAACTTAACGAAAAAAAACCAGTATTACACAGTAAAGAGAACATATCTGTGATATATAGTATCACGTGATAGATTATATACAACAACAAAAATTAACATCACGTTATTTATTTAAGGCAAAACTGAGGTTTGATCGAAAGCTACATATTTGCATAAGGTCTTTTTAACTTGATCGGTGAAACCTTCAACATCTTGAAGGGGTATTAAAGTAAAGTGCTATACTTATAGTGAAGAAAGTGATTTTTAGTATAAAAAGAGAAGAAAGTTAGTAAATTATTAAGTTTTTGTAATATATCAAATAGCAGTTATTTGCTACAGAAATATAAAACATTTTAGTGAGACTGTTTAGATCAATTTATTTCTTGGGAAATAGGTAAATTAATTTGGAGGTATTGTTTTTCAATGTCATATTAATAAAATATTGCGTTTTCCATATAGTTAATTTTATATACCACCAGAGTACCTCGAGTGAATCACCAATTTGCCAATTTGGAGCAGACATATCGTCAATTCACTCGAGGGAAATTTGGCATTTTTTGGAAAGAAAAATCTTCAAATAAATATATATGAAAACACCACAGATTAAGTTCGAATTGAACAAAGTACTGAGAATCTTTGAAAGGCCAGCCGCAACAACTTATGTATATCCAATCATAAACGTCTAGAACTGTTAACCTAAAAAATAAAATGTTTCGTTTTGCCAGAAACTACATAAAAACCTAAAAATAACCATACTTTTGCCATAACATTATCAATAATATTCAATAATAATAATGATTTAGAATTAATCACAAATTAAATATTCTAACCTTTAAAACTCTAATGTTTAAATTTTAAATACAATGAATTCATTTATCTAAATACCTATTATTAAATCATTTAAAAAAAAAATTCAATAATATGCACTTATTGTACCTATAAAATACAATTAAATTATAATTCAATCTATCATGTTAAAATTTTCTATTTAGTACTAATTTTTCTTATATAACCTATTTTTATATCTAACCATTTATTTCTTAAGAAAAATGAATTATTATAAATTACTTAAATACCTTAATATTTAAAATCTATAAAAATCATAATGATTGTGAAGCGACTCCATCAAATGAAGCTGAAGGCCTTCCGCTTCGTTGGAATCGAAACCCTACTGTAAGTTAAAAATCATTATTATTTTTGTTTAATACACATGCATATATTATTTAAGTATTTGTTTCATAAATATACCAGTGACGGCATTTTTAAAAGCTTAACATTACATGCGAAGAAATAATTAAGAAAAAAAAGTACCAAATGAAGTACTATTACTTTTGTACCATCACTGATATATTTATTACGTATATTCTCATATAATTACAAAAGAGCAATTGAAGATGATACTCACATTGAATTCTTAACTGCTATACTTGCTTTTGTTTTTCTTTTCTTCAATTTCTCTTTTGTAATCAGTCTTTTGTAATAATGAATTTAGTCATCACTGATCATTTGTAATGATAACATGTAGTGATATTAATGTCATGATAATTAGTTTTTTTTTTTTGTTTATAATTTCTATTTATCCATTAGATATTTTAAGACTATGATAATTATAATTTTTTTTGTTATAATTTTTTCAATGTAACCACATGTTCCGAATATGATTGAAATGTAAATTTTTTTGTTATGTAGAACTTCATAGGCTTAGGTAAGGTTTAGTCCTTTTAGGGGTTTTCGTAACATATTTTCCCTAAGTCGAAAACCATGGTAGGGTGGGTTCAGGGACGTAGCACAACAACAACGCTACTTTAAAAATATGCAAGGACGAGTCGTGTGTATTGTTATTATTTATTTTTTTTTTTGTTGACCAAAATGAGGCACTTGAATCGCACGTAATTTTTTTATTTTTGTGGTTTCGTTGTACGAAATTGGACGCGCGGAACAAGATCCCCTCCCACATCTCCCGAACTAGCTAGCTATCAAGTACGTGCGTAACGTTCCACAGTTAGTCCAATGGAAAATCAGTTTCCTGTTTGGGAAACTGAAGAAAAGCAAAGCTTTCTATTTATGAAGTATGTACAGTAAAGCAGAGTAACCATTTATCACAAATAAAAATGGCGCCCAAAGTGGGACCCGAAAATACCAACATGGGGCACCCGAAACCAACGGGGGGCCAACAGGAAATTGAAGTTCTGTTTTTTTTTATCGTTACAAGAAAGCCCAGAAACTTTTACCACAAGCGGTGAATATGTCAGAATCAATGATGTTATCAGAGATTTTCGCCACTCCAAACAGAAGTTCCCCATCATTGGGCAAAATTATTATCCCTTTCTACTTCGATTGATTCAATTACTCCTCGATCAAAGAAACACAAATGCGAAGTGCCTGCAGAGTAAAATCATTCAGCCTGAAGATAAAATTAAATGTAAAACAAGAGAGTTTATTGGATCTGTTTCGGATATAGATCCCAAATCCTACAATTTCAAGCAATCTTAACTGAAAGATCTGAGTGATAGATAACTCTGCGATTGCATTTCCTGAGCCCGAACGAGGAGAAGATCTCACAAAGCCTGTACGCCTTTCAAATGCTTCGAATACTTTTTGGGTGACACTATTATTGAGCACATTGTTGAACAATCCAAATTACATATATGCCACTCAAAAATATATAAGAACTTTACGACCAGTTCTGAAAAAAGTTTGTTAACGTCGATTGCCTTAATATAATCCATGAATACAAGGGTGGTGTCGATTCCATGGATGGTCTAATTGGTCGATATAAAATTCCATTGAAGAGCAAATTGACTGTTCCTACATTTGCTTGAAATAGCCATAGTAAACGCCTACATTTTGGTTAACAGAATCAACAAGCCTAATGCTAATGATATACCATTAGATACCAGCTGCCAAACTTCCAAGCAGAGATTGTATCCGTACTTTACATGCAGAGTCTTATGTTGCCAAAAGCTCCAGGGCGCCCACGTCAAGATCAGAAAACTCTATATACAAAAAATTCTTTCTACCACCTACAGACGTCCGTTACGATGCAGTTGGACATTTTCCGCAGTTTTTTATTACGCGCTTGTAAAAAAATTATAAATTTGCTGGTTGCAATTCCGAAACTCAAATTGTATGTCAAAAGTGTAATGGACAAGGACTACTTCTACGATTTTCACTATACATAACTTAAACAAACTGTTTTTCCCTTTTTTTAACGTTTTTGTATTAAAGAAATGAAATTTGAAATTTATCTTTATTTTTTATACATAAACTGTTTTATAAACTGTTTATAAACTGTTTTATAAACTTTGCTAAAGATCATAACATGATCAAATGTATAATTTACGATTCTATAAGGTACATACATACAAACATTCATTTTTATATATATATAGACTATGGGAGGTGACATGCCCACTATAGCCAATCCGCCCATTTTGTTCATATATACGTCAAAGTCGTCCATACGAAATTTGAGGACTCTAGCTGTTGCAGTTTATGAGATATGCAGCATTAAATACTTATTGGGTATGTGGGCGTGGCACCTCACCTACTTGAAATTTTAAAACAAAAAGTAGCCTATAGTTCCTTCAAGACATACAGGATGGTACTGTTAAAATTTCATGAAAATCGGTCCAGCCGTTTAGCCGTCTATAGACTTCAAACAAACAAACCCACATTCATTTTTATATATGCATATAGATCAGTGATGCTCAAACACATACTATCATAGTTTTAATTTTAATTTTTGAGAATAGTACACTGGGAAAATAAAAAAAAAATAAAAAAAATTGGTTTATTGTGTTGCGTGTATGTTATTACATAATGAACTTATGTATGTATGTATTGATGAATATATCGATGTATGTGTGTATATATGTATGTATTGAGAAATATATTGATGTATGTATGTATGTATTGATGAATATATTGATGTAAGTATGTATGTATTGATGAATATATTGATGTATGTATGTATTGATGAATATATTGATGTGTGTATGTATGTATGTATGTATTGATGAATATATTGTTGTATGTATGTATGTATATATGTATTGGTGAATATATTGATGTATGTATGTATGTATGTATGTATTGATTGTAAATTATTGTAATTTGGTACGTCCGTTTCGTCAACCATGAATTTTAAAAAACTTCTGCTTTTAATTGCAATAATTTTAAAGTCCTGTCATTCCCTTTAATTTTGTCGAAAAATCCATGGCTAGCCTCGTAATGTCTTTTTATAAAAAATAAAGAATTATGACGTAAAGAGCGATAACACACAATACATTGTGCATTACCATCCATATTCTCTATAAAAAAGAAATCATATTCCCAATTTTCATCAAACATTTTGCTGCGTGTATTTGCAAAAAACAAAAACTCATTCAAAAAAGTTGCGTAGCGACCACTTGCTTCATCAAGTGGTAAACATCAACTGAATTGCTTTTGTTCTCTGAGTTCAACACCAAACAACAAACACACAATCATTATAAGAAACCACACAAGTAAGCTTATAGTGTACGTGTATCAACGCAGCGTCAGCAGAATTTTCTTTGCCTATCACATGTGATAGGAAATTTAGATTTTGAGCATCACTGATATAGATAGATAAAAGACGTATTTCAATTACTGTCGTGTATAAAATATTACATAGAGCTGACGGGTGACGTATACGTAATATTTTGTTAGACAATAACACTCTTACTTTTTTTATTTATTTTATTTTATTTTATTTTATTTTATTTTATTTGCCTAGTTCAATATAAAAAGTAGCCTATAACTCCTTCCAGACATACAGGAAGATACTGTGAAAATTTCAAGAAAATCGGTTCAGCCGTTTAGCCGTCTATAGACTTCAAACAAACCCACAAACAAATAAACACACATTCATTTTTATATATAAGATTGTAATCGAAATCTGACCGACCTCACACACACTTCGTCATTACAACCCTTCAGTCACGATTACGGCCTAGCTTCTCACATCACTTTTATTGTGCGCGTTAATTTTATACAGTTATAGTTTGAAGTAGACTCTGACTGATTTATTTGATGTACTTTTCATGGCAATTTTGATTTCTCAGACTTTTTGTCAGAAATCTGCTGAAAAGAAGTAACCGAATAAATAATTTTCATTTTTCTGTTTATTGGAGACGTCCGAACCGTGGCTTCACGTCTAATAAGCCACTACCTACTAGTTATTTTAAATCAACCAAACTTGATGCAATCACTGTGTAAGATACACAAAGCCAGATTTTTACTGCGCCTTCTATTATGTTTCACATAGAAATTTTTGTAGTGAGCATGTCATAAAGTTCTGCTGTTTTCAAGAATAGAAGTTCCAATAAAGTTTTTCCTTGTAATCACCATCAAGGTTTTACTCTAAATTTGCTTTTATAAGGTCAGTTTGCATAGAAAATTGTTTTAATATGTTTCTTTAAAAGGATACATTGTAAATTCTAAAGTTTATTTGCAAACCTTTTCATTTTAACATATTAGTGTTGTTATTTTTGTTTTTGTTTCAAAAAAAGAGAGAATAACATAAAAAGAATATCTTCTTTAGGACAAGTCTATTGAACTAATATAATAAAAAATTTTAATAAAAAAATTTACTAAAAATGTCCATTAGGGTTGAGTTTCTTTTCAGATTTGCTACACAGTATGAAGTCCCATCGCCATTACTATGAAATAACCTGATGTAGCCTACACAAGAACGTAATTGGATTATAAAATTAATAAAATGAAAAGTTTATATCATAATAATTTTTCAAATTTATTATTCATAAATTTTACTTCTAGGCAAATAAGAACTTACGGACTCATTTTCCTTTATGAAAATACTTTGTTGTCAAAAGAAAGGCTACAAAATACAATACAATTCTCTCTCTTTCTCTCTCTCTCTCTCTCTCTCTCTCTCTCTTTATGTAATAGTATTTTACAACTTTTTTGGTTGACTTAAAAATTTAATTTGTATCCCTGAATGACCAAAGTTTATTACTTTAGTTGATTGAGAATAGTTGTCCGAAAATTAAATAGGGACACATAAACACATTTTTGTAAGTTGAAAGTCCTTAGATTGAGAAGCAAGAAGATTTTAAACTAATAATTCGTAAAAACCAAATTACAGTAACGTAACGTTGACAATATGCTTTAAATAACGAGGCTACCAACATGGATTTCCGTCCATTGACAGTTGACAACGACCATCTTTTTGAAACTACATCTGTCATAGCCGCTTAATTGTCATTTATTCAGGGCCATTATTATAAATTGCCGTTAAAGTTGGGTTTAGTTAAAGATAACTTTAGCTAAAGTGAACTTTAAAGCCACATTTAACTTTTTTCGTTATTTCAACTTAATGATAAAATAAAGCTAACTTTTTCAAAAATTTGCCAATGCCGGAGCAATGTTGATAAAACTGCTAGCTTTTTTTAAACGCGGTGACAACGAAGGACCTCGTATTTTGTTTTATTTGCTTAGTTTGTTTGTATTTGAGGTTCCACATTGAAAATAATATATATTATGGCAAGTTCAGACTTAAACTGAACTTTAAGAGTTAAAGGTAGAACGATCTTCCCTTAACCGTAACGCTCACTTCTACTTTATTGTCCACTTATAATAATGAAAAACAATTTATCTGCCCATTAAAATCCTCCCTTTAGTTAACGGTATATTGTTTATGGTATTTAAACTGTAATAGCCAATAGAGCGTAATCTAGCAGAAAATCGAAAATATAATTGGTCAATTCACACAAGTCGTTGTATCGTTGTATTCATTGTATTGTTGGAAGAACATACAACAGTGTATGATTGTTGTTGATATTTCTCATATAAAAATCCGATACACTTATACACATTTTTTCCATATGTTTTTTAAAGTTGTATTGGTTTCACGAGATACACAACACAGCATAGCATTGAGCGTTCACAAACAAACAAATGTATTCAATACAACATACACGATACAAAGTCGTGTGAGTTGCCCGAATGAAAATCAAATTCGGTGCCCCTTGAATAATTCAAAAATACTTTCGCAATGCTTTTACCAAAATATGTTACATGTAGTAGTTGATACTAAAGGTTGCCCTGGTAGTCTAGTGGGTAGTGTGTAGACTATTAGCGTGACCGCCGTAGATTAGATTCCAACCAGAGACTCCGGTCTGGTACACTACACCAAGCATATGGTTAAAGTTACTCAGCTCGTATATATAACTTGTAATTATATTTTAATTGATAAATAAATTATAAATAATAATTACAAGATTAAATTAGAAATCAAATTATTGAGAAATTTGAATCACCATATGAGAAGAACCACCAATCGTTATTAAATAAGCGATTGTTTGTGAAAATCAAACCTTAATTTTTAATGGTTTAGTCAAAATCGTTTTGTTCAAAGTATTGGCCATAACCGGCTACACATTTTTTTTACTTCTGTCATGCAATTTGTGGAATCCACGCCAAGCAAACAAATCGTCTTTAAAAGCAAATCAATTGTTCACTTAATTTTTTAATGTTTCCCAAAGAATTCGAAGTTTAGCTCAGCCCATCATGTGTGTCCCATCAATGAACACAAATAATAGTCGGAAGTATTCACGTTTAGTAAATACGGCGGGTGCGGTGGCATTGCCCAAACTAGTGCTTTGATTGTATTCTGAACAGTTTCTGCTTTGTGTAGAGCTGCATTGCCATGCTGCAAAATCGCATTCAATTCATGTGGAATCCATTTTCAAGAATTTTGGATCATTCCAATAGCTTTTAAAAGGCAAGAAGTTGTTTGTTATGCAACATTTCACATTTCTGTAAGTTTTTTTCATTGTATCATCTTCATCCAATATTTTTATTGTAATTCTGTGTCTTTAAATGAATGACTAGTCCTTCAAATCGCTCAACGTAACTCCGTCCTGTTTAAACTGTGTTTGTTCAATGTACTTTGCAGCAATTCTACCATATTGTTCACTTATAACTTTGAAAAACAATTTATCTGCCATTTGAAATCCTCCATTTAGTTAACGGCAAGTTGCAGTCTAATTTGCCAAATAACCGTCGATAGAAATAACATTCAGCAACACGTTCTGTTCATGCGTAGTAGCGAGTGATTCCTCTACCTTACGATCACCATACCGAAAGGACTATTCCCATTTGGTGGATTGATCGAGTCCTCCGTAAATTCAACTACTCCACGAACTGAAGATAACCAATAATAGATAACGCTGAATGGGCTCTTTAGCAGCTGGCTACTCGATCTGAGAAAACAGATACAACAGTTAGTAACTAGGGGATACCCACATGGTGGTGCCGTTTCACCAGTAGTGTGGAGCTTTAGAGTGGATTAACTCCCAACAAAACTGAGGTGAGTATTAACCGGCAAAGATATGCAGATGATGTAGTTATGATAAAACTCGTTGTAATCTATTAGGTAGTGTGTTGGCTTCTTAGACGTGAGGATACGGCGCAAACTCCAAGTTAAACGATCCATCAAAACGAAATATGAGACTTCGGTGACTTTCTCTCAGAAGATTTCTGACAAAAACTCTCAGAATAAATAAATATTGCCATGAAGAGTTTCTCAAAAATTTGTCTTTCGGAGTCGACTTTAAACTATGGGTACCGCTATTTTTGTATAAAATTAACACAATAACATATTTGGTGCGAAAAACTAGGTCGTAATCCTGACTGAATGATTGCAATGATCAGTTAAGTAAGTACGTATAGGCTCTTCTCAAACCAAGTGGTTTGACAGGAATCAAAACTTTTATTAAGATATTACAATAAGAGGAGATCTGAGTCATACGGCAGACTATATAAGAATAACCTGAAGTTGGTAACTGATCTTGTGACAGGTTATGTTATGAGTGCCCCAGTAGACTAGTTGGTAGTGTGCAGATTCGATTCCTGTCAGAGACCCTGGGTGTCTGCGATTGTCTGATTGTTTGTATGACATAACATATATGAAAAACTACAATAGAAAAAATAATGTAAGAATTATTAAAAAGTCTTGAGAAAAAAGTGTCGAAGGTATATACACTGGTCATAAAAAATGTCGCATTATGTCCCTCATTCCTTTCTCTTGTTACTATCTTTCTTGCATTCAAACACAATGCACGGCATAAGAGCAGTCATCTCCTGAGAATAGTTATAACAAAAAAAGGTCTTGTAACAGGTCTCTGTAGGCTCAGAATACACTTTTTCAGCCCAACATATTGTTTCGAAAATGGTAAAATCTAGATACTGGTGTTTTGCTTTTACACCATTTAACATCAAAATTATAAACAAAAGCTACAAAAACAACATAATGAACTTGTTTACAAATTATCTCACTGCGTTATATAACAACAAACACCAGCATAAGAAAATGGTGAACAAGTAAACAAAAATATACCAACAAACACCAGCATAAAAATGGTAAACCAGTAAAAAATACAACAACAAACACTACAAGAATAAATGCAAACAAAATACACAAACAACAATAATGAAACAACAATAATGAAACATGTTTACATTTATAGAGATCTTGAGCCACGAACATTCGCCTTCAAGAACATTCATCAGACTGTTTACGTTGCGATATAAAAGGCAAGGTAAAGCAGGCAACTGAGTTAGTAAAATTCAGTCAGTCTTGTGTGAAGACACCGTGCGTTTGAAGAGAGTAATCGTTGTTTAAAGATCTCCGTTACCAAGATCTGTCGAACAACTGTCTAGTAATTGTTATTGTTTATGTAAAGGGTGTAAACAGATGAGTAATAAACAAAGCAATTGTTGTTGTTACATCAAGTTGTGAACAGTGGCACACAGAATTGTGCGAATAATTAAAAATTTTAATTAAAACTAAACACAGATTTCTTTTTATTTTATTTTAAATTTTTTCGAACTCATATTTTAAACGTTTTTAAACGGTAGAAAGGTCACAATATAAATTCTGTTAGGATGAGAATGGACAATCGGAACACGTTTTTGAAACCGGTGTGGTATTAAAGTCACACTTGGATGCATACCATACCAGGTATTGGGCAGGGAATTGTCTTCGTTGACACAGAACGGCATCCTGAACTGTGTTAGAGCAATAGATTTGAAGGACACTTAAAAGGGATACCCTATAGAGTATGAACGGTATACAATATACATGTCATATGGCCGCAGTACTATGGCACTCCTTCTCGACAATAATAATAATATATATCAGAGTAGAAACATTTAGAATTAAAGAGAAATAAAAATGGTGAATAAATATTTCTAAAATTAAAACTTAAGCAAAAATTTTATGTTAATTTTAGCTTTTATGTACAATCCAAGTATATTTAACAAATTTGATAATCAAACATTATCTTATGGTAATTATGCCCACATCTAAATTTATGAAATAAAACTGGAAACTCCAAACCACCATAATGAAGCAGTTTTATTATATCAAAATTTTCTATCTCCAGGGAATAGTCTAAACTAGTCATAGATAGCTTGGTTTAACTTCAAACCATTTAAGATACAAACAAGCAATAAAATTTTTATTACACTACACAATTCCATTCATCTTTAAAAGACATTAAAAGCATCAAATTTCCATTAATTCGTTAGAATTTATAGATTATGTGTAAACATAAATACATACATTTGTTTAAAACAATATGTATAGTTTGTTTGATATCCATGGTATTTAAGACATTTTAATAGCCATTTGATTAGGAGTCTTTATGATAACCCACTTAAATATGTAGTAAAATTAATGCTCTATTCTAGTAGTTTTGCACATAAAATTGCAATATAAGATGAGTATTTCATTAATATTACTGAAAACAGAGTTACATAATACATGTCTAAAAATTTAATTTTATTTAACAAATAAATACGTTCATTATTAGGCACTTTAGTTAGAATTACGGCCAAAATTTTACTATACCCATGTTATGTGCATAAATTTTAGCCAAACAATAAAAGTTTATTTGTTCCAAAGAAATTAGGTTATTACAACCATTTAGTAGGGATTATATCCTAGCTTCTCAATCTACTCATGTACATACTATAATTGGCCATTACAACACTTCTGTCAGGATTACGGCCTAGCTTTTCGCATACATAAGTGGCAGGACCTACAGTTTAAAGTCGACTCCGAACGACAGATTTTTGCGAAACTTTTCATGGCTCTTTTATTTACTCTCAGAGTTTTTGCCAGAAATCTGCTGATGTCTGATGTCTGACCTGGGGTTTGTACAATGTCCTCACACCTAATAAGCCAACACTCTACCTACAAGACTCCGGCGACTTCCATATATTCAGTCTGTTTTGCCAAATTACCATGACAGTTGGTAACGTTGTTGGGCTGTGATGATGATGTGCTTAATATGAGCGGATGCTAGATATTAAAACTCAATTTGTATCTCTCGCATAAGTAGTAGCATGATATGTTCATAGTAAGCGATTAGTTCTTAATGAAAACGCAGAAGAAAAGGAGACTAATACATATTGGTGTAGAATATTAAAGTTGCGACGTTACGTTTTTGCGAAATTTCTGACGTACAAATTGTGTTAATCGTTGAGGTCTAGCACACTGCCTTAGGGTACTTTCTTAAATTACTTAGTTGGTTATTATAGCCCTTTACTAAGGATCACGGGCTCACACCACCACTGTAGTGAATGTTAATTTTACCCATGAATGACGGGACCTACAGTTCAAGGTAACTCCGAATGACAGATTTTTAGGAAACATTTCATGTCTGAGCCAAGGATTGAACAATTGTCTCTCGTCTAAAAAGTCAACACACTACCTAATTACTACGGCGACTACAAATTTGTGTTTCCATTACACTTATTTATTTAACAACTTGGATGATCAATACATGAATTGTTCGAAATAAATGTACACTCAAAGGAGAATTCACAATAGTGGACAGTATGTGTACCTATGGTATGTTATTGTCATTTAAACGAAACTTCTGGATGTGTACGCAAAATTTTATTTATTCAGTTTTTTATTTTTTTTGCAAGTAAATGATGCTGAATTTTTTATTCTTCTGGAATATACTTTGCCTCTTCTGTTTTGCCATGGCAAAAGACATTCGAAAGATAAAATTTAAAAAATGCAAAATAATATCATTGGATTGTCTGGCACTTTATTATACAAAACGATTTTAAATAATTCACACGTAATATTATTTTGTTGGGTAGCTTTTCTCAAAATCTCTTTGAATTTTGGTGTCCGTTACTTTCGTTTTAAAAGAGAAAATTCCATAACATTGTATTGTTCAATATTTATGAGTTATGCATTCAAGGTAAAATGTTTATTTTAATATAACTTTATTCGAATTTCAATTCTAACATAATTAGTTAATTATTTACTGTGTTGCTTTGATGACTTATAGCACATCAAGATGGTAGGAGTTTCAAATTTTACATTTAAATACAACAAAGAGTGTGCAAGTAGTTGCAGATATTTTTTATTCATTTGAAAGACCTTTTTGAAGCCGTTAAATGTGTAAAATAAATCGTCAATATGTTCACCATGACTTCTGTGGGTGGCGCGCATTCCAGCAATGCGTAGATGTTAATTTGAACCACCCCGACCTCTGGATGAAATAGTCCAATTCCCTTAGTGTCCTAAACTGCAGGACACTCTCATAAACGGTTTGGTTTTTGGCTTGTTTACGACTTCAGAAAACCACACAAGAAAAAGTCTTACTTTGTCAAATCACACGATTTCGGTGGACAGTTCACCTCCACGTGAGATACCCTTGTATTCTAATCGGACGTGCAGAAGAGCCAATGTGGCATGAGTTGTATGACAAAGAGAGCCGTCTTGGATCTCATGTGGATTGCTATCGCCCTAATTTCACGTGCTCGTAAGTAGGAAGATGACTTTTCGACAAAAAATCAGAACTTAGTCAGCGATCATATATCGTTAACTATTAGCTGTACCTTTCAGAAGTGAGCATGAAGTTACAAATATCTCCATAGGGAGAATTTATTGTGCACGAGCCTTAATTGTTTCTGTTTTTTTTTTCAGTGAACAAACAACATTATTTTTTTTTTCGTCTTGTTAAAGACGGTGAAATTTGTAGCAGAAAATGATGAAAGAATTATTTTATTTTGTTGTCGCATCGAATCGCAACGAATGGTTGTCGAGGCATAAGTAGATCACTCTCTATCAGGAGTAATATGTTCAAAACAGTTTGAAGACACCGAATTGCAAACAATATTGGATTAAGATATCACGTTGAGCCAGAAACATATGTATAACAGTAATGTTAAATGTTGCACAACAGATAATTTCTAACCGTTTAAAGGCTATGCGAAAGAACCAAAAGTCTGGAAAATGTGTGCCGCATGTATGACTGACAGATTGGAAATTTGTGAAATTTTGCATTAAACCACGATAGAGAAACAGTGTTACATCGACTTGTAATTGGCGATGAAAAATAAATTTATTTTCAGAATGCTTAACGGAAAAATTTATATATTATATTCACCAGAGTACGCTCCTTCGGACTATTTGTTTCCATCGAGGAAATCAAAATTTGAATGTCTAATTGATTTGGATTCAAAATATGAACAGTTTTATTGGAGAAATCCACAAATTGACTGAAATTTTAAAAAAATGTATAGCCAGCTAAGCCTATTATATAAATATGTTCACACAAAAAAACGCTATTTCATACCGTTACACCTGGTATGTTCGCCCATGATGATTTGGCAAAACATACATACAAACATAATTGGCCATTACAATCCTTCAGTCAGGATTACGGCCTAGCTTCCCAACACCACTCATGTTGTGTGTGTTAATTTTATATATGAGTGGCGGGACCCACAGTTTAAAATCGACTTCGAATGACAGTTTTTAAAAAAATTTTTCATGGCAGGTTTATTTACTATCAGAGTTTTTGCCAAAAATCTGCTGAGAGGAGAAGTCGCCGAAGAAATATTTTTTCATATTTCGTTTTGATATCTGACCGGGGATTTGATCGGTGGCTTCGCGTCTAGTAAGCCAACCACTACCTACTAGACTACGACGACTTTTTGGCAAACACGCTGGATAAATAAAAACTAATTTGGCAGATTAAGCTTCAACAAGATGACTGTTATCAACTGTCTAGAGCAACCTTTTGGAAGACCCTATACAATATTAATACGCTTACATTTTTCTATTGGCTTTATTAAAATCAATATATGGAAGTTTTATTTATTTATTTATTTATTTATTTATTTATTACAATTCAATTACAAATTATATTTTAATTATATACGAGCGGAGTAACTTGACCATATGCTCGGTGTAGTGTCACAGACCAGAGTCTCTTGTGGGAATCGAACCCACGACCCTCACGCTAATAGTCTAGCACACCACCCAGTAGACTACCAGGGCACCCTATGTAAGTTTTTTTACATTAAATTAAATGCTTTTCTACGCTACATTTATTATTACATTTATTACACTATATCGCTTTCATCTGCAATACCATGGAATTTAATTGCTTCATCATCAATATTATCTGACACACAGCAAGCCATTTACCATCTTTGCAATATTTGGTTCATGTGATTGTTTTAAACATTTCGTTTTTAATAACAAATTTAAAACATAAATTTTTTATGCATCTACTACCATTACCCTTAAGCAAACGTTTGCCGAAAATTAATGATGTTGTGACAGTAATTGTATTCATGTAGCTGTGCCTATGCTGTTGCCTATGTGTCCAATATTTCAAACCGAACACGTAGTTTCAAAGTTTGTTCTTAAATTTAAACATGTGGCTGCAAATTATGTCTACCACATACAAGTTTAATTGCGTAATATATAATTTATTGTTGTTTTTTTATTGTTTCCAAATAAAAAAGAAAAAAAGTATACATGAAAAGTTTTTAGACATTCACAAAATTCATAATTTCTATAAAAAAATCCATTATTGTTTAACTTTTCATAAATTAGTTCAAATAATCAAAACGTGCGCTTATTCAAGATTACATGAGTAGAATGGCTAGAATTCATAGGATTTCTATGTAGGTATTATTATTATTAACAGGCCTATGGCAGCACCGTAATCTACGAGAAATTCAAAGATAATATTACTTTGGAATAGATATTTGGCGACGTAAGGACTCTAGCAGTATACCTTCTCTATTAGAGCTGAGAATCTGATCTCAACTGTGCCAGTCCAAAAAACCAGTCTTTGTCAAATAAAACAAGTTTGGAGGGTTCAAGAAATATAAAAAAAAAATATTTTTGAGTTCTACCCACCAAAGCTCACAACTTACACTATGTTAGCTGGGTGTATTTCATTTCTTTTATTTTGTCGCGTAGTGTTATGTATGCATTAGGGATGCCAAACGGGATTGATTTTTAAAAATCCCGGGATTCGGGATTTTGAAATCCCGATCCCGAAATCCCGGGATTTTTCGGGACAATTCGGGATCGACAAATCCCGAAATTTCCCGAAATATCCCGGGATTTCGGGATTTCCTCTTAATAAAAAAAGCTAAAAACAACTGTTTTATTAAAATTTCATTAATTTTTGATCTTTATCACAATACACATGTTATAAAATAGAAAAACACAACCAAAAATTAACAAAAATAAAAATAATTCATCTGTGTCCCCATACATACATATAGATATGTATAAACACATTAGTGAAGAAACAAATACCTACCATTTTAAGAACATTATTTAGTGTCCAAAATATATATGTATATTAATTATATTCATTGTTTTAAGTAATTTTTTAAAAAGATCAAAGGCGCTAATATTTCATCGAAGAGCCTTAATTTTGATGCAAACGAAAACATCCTTTCGCTGAAAAACATTTTCAGCTTCTGGGCAAAATGGTTTCAAGATAGCTATATGCAGAGTAACACCTCGTGCTTCAATCACATCTATTTCTTTAGAAAGTTGATTGTCTAAACCGTCAGCTGTATAAACAGATTTTATTGGGCTTCGAGGGCAATGTTTAACTTTTTAACAAAGGAAGTTGGGTTGTTATTCAGTTCGATGTCGAGAATATTCACTTCATTGTTGCATGATACACTTGAAAAACTACATGAGTGTTATTTAATGTAATATTAAATAAAAAAACAATGCCGTAGACTTAATTGTTTCTTACTTTATAAAGTGTATATGTATGAATTTGCAATCCCGAAAATTCCCGGGATAAGTTTACAAAAATCCCGGGATTCGGGATTTGGGAATCCCGAAAATCCCGGGATTTTTTAATTCGGGATTTCCCGATTGGCATCCCTAGTATGCATATATTCCCAAAGGTCCTTAACAATGCCACCAAAACGAAATATATTCTGCAAGAAAACTTGATTATTCTCATTGTGTTTCTGTGTATCTTGATATTGTCGAGATAATAAAATTTTTTATGTACATTTATAACATGCATGTAATTCTTGCATGTCTATAATAAATATTTTATTTGTTTCATACACTAGAATTGTAGCAATATTGTGTATATGTGTATTAAATTTCACATTTTATCACAATACATATGAAATTATATTCTTTCACAATACTTCATCATTATAAGCTCTTAGTTTGTGTATGGAATTCTTTACATAATAAACTCTTTATTGTACACATTCCGCATAGCATTTTATTTATTTTATATTAAAGTATCGATTGAAACATTTTAAACAAAAAATGCTTTTAAATCATAACTTATAGAAAAAAATGCAACCGGCAAAGAAAGTTGTTGAATTCAATAGCTCCACACCTGAATAACAGTAGATCGAGCTTAAAAAAATTCATAATTCTAGCTTATGTATTACTTTTGATACACACTTGTAGTACATAGTATTGTCGCGATTATTGATAGATTTGTTACAAGATTTAAATATTTTTATTTATCGAAATTCATTTTAATAAAACTATTTTATATTCTAACATTTTATTATTATTTTTATGAAATTTACGCCAAAATTTTGATGTACATTGCAATATGGTTTGTTACGTAAAAATCAAACACTTCATTCCAGCATGGTTTTATTGTTTTCTAAATGGTATTAATTTGACATCTAGAACCTTTGCTTTGAGGCGATTTATATGTTTGCAATTGTTTAGATATAGCAGCTTATTGTCATTCGCATCGGTAGCGCTCTCAATTGAGGGCTGGTTGAAACCTGTTGGTACAAATCATTGCTATATTTCCTTAGGCAAATTTGGTGTCAATTTCATGAGAGGTAAAAAAGTTTACCGTTGCAATAGAACATCGATTATGTCAATAACAATGCTCTCTCTTTGATTCCTCTCTGATTTCCAGGATACAGGTTTCCCCAAATACCAAATACTTGAATCTACAGCGACAAAATTATTGGAATTATCAAAAGTTCGAAAGTGTTTCAGCTCATTTCTCGAAAAGGCGTTATAGGTGTAAATTTATCGTCATTTCCGAGTAGGACATTATTAAACCGAATGGTTTGTAGCATGATTTTACAGTTGTCAATACCAACACTAAATTTCATGCGCATAAACAAAAGAATATCCAATTACATATGAGCAGCGACCACTTGACTCAATGTTGCTCACCGTCGCTGCTGCATATAATGCCAGTGATCATGTGTGGCTCTGTTCACACTTTACCGTGGGAATTTTAATGGACAGCGGGCGCGTGTCATATGACATCCACTTGTCCCACAATTAAGACACACACAAACCCTTTAAATATAGTTAAGTATTTAATGTACACACAAACATGTGTTATAGTATTAAGCTGATTTAAAAATTGTATTAGAAGTAAGGGGTTGATTTGGAATTGTCAAATCAGCCAAAATTTTAGTATAAAGGGAGGGACATTTTCCCTCAAAAAATTTAATTAATAAAATCTAGCCAAACTGTACGCTTCCGTTATCTCATACGTACATAGTTGACTGAAATATTATCCTTCTGTAATGTCTATGAAGTAAAGCATAGGACTAAACACTTTTTTTCTAATTTAGGTCTGTGTCATGCATATATAATCGGTCACTACAACATTTCGTTATAAATTGGAAATGTCTGACATCTAATAAGTTAACACGCTACATACTAGACTACGACTACTTCAAACAATATCAAGAACAGATAATTCAACCTCCTTATTTTTATCCTACACTTAACTTTCAATTCCTTCCCAAATATCATAAATAATATATTATTTACGATAAAAATTCACGATATCTTTGAAAACTTAAAAAAATTATATACACAACACCAAAGAATCCTTAGGAAAGTCGTACGTATCAAAAATGATACATAAGTCAGAATTATTAAGTATTTGAACTTTTTAAGTCCTTTTTAAAACTTCCTTTTTTTATTTGTTTAAAATAATGGCGATAACAATACTAACTTATTAAAAAGACATCAGGCATCTAAATTTTTCTGAATTAAAGTTATATATTTTCAAAAACTTAAATGTATTTTTTACAAAGCTCGATCTACGGTTAATTATAGTTTTAAGAAAGAGATAATTTAAACTTTCATTATAATTCTAAAAAATCTTATTATTTTATAAAAAGATAAACAATATAATATAAATTAATAAATATAAACAACTTTTATTTTTATTCCTCACAAACACATTAAAGCACTCAATCAAGGCGAAGCGTATAGTTCTAGTGCAGCTGTACAGAATACAATCAATAATACTTAAGTTATTAAATCTTGTTAATTAAACGCTTTTAATTAATTTTAGTACAGTTGAATGCCTATATTCAAAATGAAGATTCAATAAATATTTGCACATCAGTAATCTCTTAATATGAAATAAGAAGTGAAATTAATTTGTTTGCGTTGTAAGAAATGAGAGCAAAAAAATGTTATTAATCATCTGACGCAATAAACACTTGTAAAGTTCCATTATGTTTATAATGTCAAGTGCGAGCTATAGAGAATCCATCACGTGTTGTACTACGACTTTTTCAACTGCTTACAATAAAAAAAGTCTTAAGAAAATAAACAAATCTAACCTACTGCTAGCTGTCAAAGTGCTCAACGATAGTCAAAAATTAAAAGTAAGTAAGTAACTGTCACATGAACAAAACAACATAAGAAGACATGTATTTCAATTCTGCTGTTAGTTAGAAAAGTCAAAGTTTAACGTATGATGAGGGTTCCACGCGACTCGACCTGTTACTTACTTTGTCATTGCAAAACTTTAGCAAGACTACGGGAAAATTCTCACAGCACTCACGTTGCATGTGTTAATTTTACCCATGGTAATTTCATGGTAATTTTATTTACTTTTAGGGCCATTATTACAACTTCTCGTCAAAGTTGGGTTTAGTTAAAGGTAACTTTAGCTAAAGTGAACTTTAAAGTCACCTTTAACTTTTTTTTCGTTATTACAACCTATAGATAATATAAAGTTAAATTTTTTCAAAAATATGGCAGTGCCGGAGCAATGTCGATAACATTGCTCAATTAAAAAGTTTTTTTAAACGCAGTGGCAACGATAGGCTTCTTTTTATTATTTTACTTACTTATTTTAAAATTAATAATAATATTGCAAGCTCAGACATAATCTTAACTCTAAAAGTTACCAGTAGGATGATCCTCCCTTTAGCTTAACGCTCACTTGTACCTTGTCGTCCACTTATAATAATGAAAACGAATTTATCTGGCCGTTAAAATTCTCACTTTAGTTAACGGCAAGTTGTAATAATGGCCCTTAGAGATTTTTCCAGAAGAAATATTTTTTCATATTTCGTTTTGTTGGAGATGTTTGACCTAGGATTTGAAAAGCGTCATCAGTTTTAATAAGCCAATACACTACCTACTAGATAACATAGTCCGCCACGGCGTAGTTTTATACTCTTCAATCTACCATAACAGGATTAATCTTGTTTCAAATATAAGGCATAAAATGACAGATGTTCCCCTGACGCCGATGATATCACTTGTAGCATTTCAATATTTACTCCTTGTATGCAACATAGTCCCGTTCGTAAGAAACTTTCTTTCTTTCAAACAATAAAAATAATTTGTTTTATGGCAATGAATTATTTATTATTGTTTACTTAATTAATAATATATTCTAATCACTTTAAATGAATAAATGTTCCTAACTTTCAACTTCTCTCATAAATGTTTTATTAAGTGAATAACTTAAGATTAAAAGGAGCTTTGGTTAATTAATTGTTTGTATTAAATTTTGTGCCTCATAAACCACGGTTTAATTCTAATGTATATTTACTGAGTAACGAACTAATAAACTTTTCAAGTGTAGGTTTACCATAGTTTATGGTCATTTAGTACGTGCTAAGAATATTACATATAACAGTGAGAGTAGTAATTAGTAATACAGCAGCATCAATATTCTAAATATTTATTGTTACGTTTTTGCCTTTTAAACGTTTGAAATATGAGCTCGTAGATTGCAATTAAAAATAAAAATAAATTTATGTTCAGTTTTAATTAATTTCCTTATTGTTTGCACAATTCTGTGTTCTGTTCACAACTTGATGTAAAAAATTGCTTTATTTTCTCTTTCTCTTTGCACTCTTTTGCGTTAACAATAACAATTACTAGTCAATGTGTTTGATAGATCTTTATAACTGAGATCTTCAAACCAAGATTACTTTCTATAAACACCGCGTTTTCACACAATTCTGACTGCATTTTTACAGATCTGTGACTGATTTGTCTTGCTTGAATGCTCTTGAAGGAGAACAACTTTGCCTTTTCGAAATGTCTCGTAAGAATATTGTTTACGTTATTGTTGTTTGTGTATTTCGTTTACGTTTGTTCTTGCAGTGTTGTTGTTGCCTTTTTGTTTACTTATGTATCCCCTTTTTTATACTGGTTTTTTTGTTTGTATATTTTTGTTTACTTGTTTATCATGTAAATAAATTCATTGTTTTTTGTTTTTGTAGCTTTTGTTTAGAATTTAAACGATGTGAAAGCAAAACATCATTTCCATTTTCGTAGCAATATTCACATATTATTTTCTATTACAATTAGAATTATGAAATTATTTTCGCAATGACCACTTGCTCCGACCATAATGGACACTGTCGAATACATAAGAGGCATATGTGGTGCAACAAAACAACTTTAAATCCTAAAGTACTTTAATATCAAATACAGTGTGATCTATGTTTAGAGGAAACTTTAGTAAATTAAGTGAGAAACAGGATGAAGGAATACATCAAGAGGTGGTAGTAGGTAGTTATAAGACATAAGGCGATTGCTCAAACCCCAGGTCAGATATCTCCAACTAAACGAAATATGAAAAAATATTTCTTGGGCGACTTCCTCTCAGCAGATTTCTGGCAAAAACTCTGAGAGTAAATAAAATTGCCATGAAAATTTCTCAAAAATCTGTCTTTCGGAGCCGACTTTAAACTGTTGGTCCCGCCACTCATGTATAAAATTAACACACGCAACATAAGTGGTGTGAGAGGTTAGGAAGTAATGCTGACTGAAGGGATGCATGGCAAATTTTTGCCATTAGAAAACTAAAAACATAAATATTAGTTGACTTCTGCTAAGGGCTTAATAGTGAAGTTGGCGAATTTTTCTGGTAAACATTGTAGAACCAACAAACATTTCGAATAATTTTCAAATGAAAGTTCATTTCTTGAATTAAAACATATCGACGCCTCCATTCTATAACGTTATAAGTGTACTTAGAACGTTTTTAATGTTCTTGCATTTTTAAATTCTAACTTAATCTTAATCTAACTTAAATACTGCCAAATTTTGTTAAAATGCGCCGATCCGTTCCGAAGCTATAGGGAAAAATCTATTTAAAATACACATGTAGTCATATGTCGCGTGAAAACTTTGAGAGCTCATCACTCAAAACACACTTTTTCGACTTAGAATGTTATAGAAAGGAAGCGTCGATATAGAAAATGTGACATGACTGTTATTCTCTCTGATAACTACTACTAATTTTAGTTCTATTTTATCAAACGAATAGTCAGTCTTTTCACAAGAGAATATACCTTAAGTATATCAGCACTTATTTGATATTTTTTTAATAAATTAAGAGTGGTCAAACTAGAAAAAATAGGGAAAAAAGCACATTTACCTAATTTACCCGATCAAAACTCATAACATATTTAAGTTTGTATAATATGAGCATGCATACAGTTTTAAAAGATCATATCTCCACTTTCCAAAAAACTTTGATTAATGAAAATCGGTACAAAAATGTTATCAATAAATTTGTGTGAAAAGAAAAAAGTTTTCTTCAAATAAAACAAGGTTTCAGAGTTCAAGGAAAATAAAAATATATATTTTATTACTATTGAAATAGATTTACAACTTACGCCTTACTTATTTGCAGTATATGTCGCACCACGTAATTACTAGCAAATGTGGAACGAATAACTTTGACTTACTTTTAAGTTCTTTTATTTGATCAAATCCGATACACAACAAATCAATCAATATGATATTTAGTTTGCTAAATGGTCTTCATTCTTGTCTTTCTGGTCTTTATTCGTTTCTCTATTTAAATAATTTTTTTTTTATAAAATCTTTATTTTTTTAAGAAACAATACAGTTTAGCCCTGGACCGTAACTCTTCATTTTTTGTACATTAAGGTTACTCTTCGTTGCATCGACTAACACTTTAACCCTAATTGGTTACTGTTTGTCGAATCGACGAAGCTCATTTACTCTTTATCATAGAATTCCGTTATGTTTGACCAAATTTCACTATTTTTATCAACAATGTTGGTTAATAACGAAAGCTTGCAGTCAGTACACGAAAAAAATTTTTTGGAATTATTAAAATTTTGAATATTATTTATACATGAAGATTATGGAATTGAAATTATTTTATGAGTTTTGAGTACATCCGGAAATGCCATACAATTACGATTTTTTTTATTCTAAAACGTACACATTCTTTTTAAAACGTACATAATATATCAGCAACATAAAAATGAATTAAAAATAAATTTTTCTTTATCAAAAGAACTTGTTCAATAAAATAATATACTTACATAGCTTCATAATGAATCTTAAGAACAAACTTTATACAAGGAAATTGGAACTCTTAATGTTAAAAAGCTACAAACAGGGGTTGTTAATAATATTATATGCTCTTCTGATTTCTAGAGATGCAAATGTGTCCAGACAGTGTATGATTATGACGAATTAGTTGGCTGTTTAAATACTTATCAAAATTATAATTATTATTATTACAATTTATTATGATTATTTATTTCGATATTCGGTGTATAATGCGGAAAAGCCTTATGTTTGTAGTACGTATAGGTAGTAAAAGGAAGTCACCATAACATTAGACAGTTTCAATCATATTGTTACGTTTCTACCTTTTAAAAACGTTTAAAATATGAGCTCTTAGATTGCAAATAAAATAAAAATAAATTTGTGTTTAGTTTTAATTAAAATTCTTTATTGTTCGCCCAATTCTGTGTGCCGCTGTTCAAAACTCGATGTAACAATAAAGCTGCATTCACCCATTGTTTCGGAACAAAATGCTTGTTCCGGAACAAATTCAGTTTTTTGAGAGTTTGTTCCGAAAGGATTCACCCACTTCGAACAATTGTTCTGTAAAAACAAGGCTACCATATGAAATAATTTTGTAAACGATGCGTGTTAGTTTTACAATTAGGCAGCACACTAGCAGATGATTGCAATTCGTTTGTTTTCTTGGCTTGAGTTGATCATATTTTTTATTGCGTTACAAAGAAATTGTAAATTAAAACAAATCTGAAATTGTTGAACTGAAAAAAATGGATAATAAAGGGTATTATACATACATAAATAGATACATACATATGTACATATAATATGATGTGGCAGCTCAGTTCAACTTTACTTAAAAAATTAAAGTAGCTGGCAGCACAGTTCGATTGCTTCGGAACAAAAATTAAAATTAAACCAATTCGAGCTGAAAATGTTACGAAGCAAGCTTACTCTCTTTCGTTCTCTCTCTCAAAAAGAGAAACGTCAAACTACACATAAAATGGGTGAATCCAGCTTAACAATTGCTTAGTTTATTATTCCTCTGTTTACACCCTTTACATAAACAATAACAATTACTAGACATATATTCGACAGATATTTGTAACGGAGCTCTTCAAACCGCGATTACTCTCTTCAAACGCACCGCGTCTTCACACAAGACTGACTGACCTTTTTTAATTCAGTTGAGCATTTTATATGGCAACATAAACAGTCTGATGAATGTTCTTGAAGGCGAATGTTCGTGGCTTCGAATTCTCGAGATCTCTTTAAATGTAAACATCGTTGTTTAATTATTGTTGTTTGTGTATTTAGTTTACATTTATTCTCGTAGTGTTTGTTGTTGTATTTTTGTTTACTTCTTTACCATTTTTTATGCTGGTGTTTGTAGCTGTACTCAGTGCAATAATTTGTTAACAAGTTCATTGTTTTTGTAGCTTTTGTTCATAATTTTAATGTTAAACGATGTAAAACCAAAACACCCGTGTCTAGATTTTTCCATTTTCATAACAAATATTATCATCCAAGTTTTGTTTTTCATCCTCTAAACGAATCTATCTCGACAATGATGAAACTGCGTACGTTCACCAAGCCTTATGGATCTTCCATCAATTACGTAGCCTTTGATATCTTTTGAAGCACACTTGATGCAATTTTAATGACGCAATGAAAATTAAAAATTTATAATGTGGCTTCAAACTGTTAGTTATTAAATGATAAGCATTTAATGACTGCAATAAAACCACATAATGACGCAAATAACTTTATTTATAAACAACTGTTTATAAACAGTTATAATTATTACCAAAAATTGTATTCGATATCTTGCGAAGGTATTAAATTAAAACAATTAATCGCTAAAGTTTTCCAACCACCAACGCATAAAATAACTAGAAAACCATATGGGCCAGTAGTTATTCAACGAATGTAATTAATTTCAAATAATTATGCCATTTCATTAAGTTTTCAATTGTATCATTAAATTGACAAATTGTCGGGCAAGTGAAACTTAATCCTTAAGAATTTGAAATTTCTGTCTGTTTACCTTTATTACTTTATTACATGAAGTTTATACTTAAACACACATAATAAACAATAATTGTGGCTCTTAAATTTATTTTAAGTTAATTGCACGGTGCTACAGTGAAAGTATACTCAAACAGTGAACTCAGTGAACAAACAACACCCTATTTTATCAACTTATTAGTAGCAGAAAAAAATTTTGATTTGCGGAAAGCGTTAATTTTAATTTGTTTCGATGGTTCAGAACTCAGAAGACCACCAAAAAAGTTTGAAAACTCCGAATTTCAAACGATATTGAATGAAGATGAAACTTTGAGTCAAAAACAAATGTTAAATGTTCCACAACAAATAACTTCTGCCCATTAAAAACTATGGGTAAGATCAGAAAACATAAGAAAAAGCAAATCAAAACTGGTACACTCAATACCAAATAGGGTAAATGGAATGTTTGACACCTTTAGGGATATTCTATTAAATATTGGGTATAAATACTTATACAAATCCGCCATGAGGAGGAATATCGTCTTATCTGTAGCGTGAAGTTTTGAACGTAGTCGCCGTACTCTAGTAGGTAGTGTGTTGGAATATTAGACGTAAAGTCAGAGTTCAAACCAGAGGTCAGACATCAAAACAAAAAACAAAAAGTATATCTTCGACGACTTCCTCTCAGCAGATTTCTGGCAAAAACTCTGACAGCAAATAAAATTGCCATGACAAGTTTCTCATACATCTGTGTTCGGAGTGGATTTTAAACTGTAGGTTCCGCCACTCATGTATAAAAATTAACACACACAACATAAGTGGTGTGAGAAACTAGGTCCATAATCCTGACTGAAGGATTGTAATGACCAATTATGTATGTATGTATGTATTATTGCTTAAAAATCATGAAATTGCTAAAATTGCACTTTTGCTATCCACTGTATATTAAAGAAATAAAAAAAATAGTGTAACAAAATTGACGTGCCGCAAAATATATACAATTTAAAATTATCTAAAGAGCAGTTAATTCACTTCAATATTTTGTAGAATTTTTTAGTGTCAATAACACCCTCCATTGTCTTAAATCGTCCGCATTTGGCGGCGTATTTTCTGAAACGTATTTTTAGGGTCTCCCCACAGGTGATCAATAGGATTAAAGTCAGGAGACTGAGCGGGAAACAAAATAACTTCAACCTTATTGAACCAAAATCAATCCTTGGCAATTAGTGTGCTTCGATTCATTGTCTTGTTGAAATACCCATCTAAATACCATATTCCATTCCGACCTAGTTTCTCATACAACCCATGTTGTGTCTGTGTTAATTTCACACATGAATGGCGGGACCTACAGTTTAAGGTCGATTCCAAACGATAGATTTTTGAGAAAATTTTTCATGGCAATCTGCTGTGAGAAAGTCGCCGAAGAAATATTTTTTCACCTTTCTTCTGTTCGAGATGTCAGAACGAGGGGTTGAACAACGGCCTCACGTCTAATGAGCTAACATACTGCCTACTAGACTATGATAAATTAATTTAAATAATGCGATGAATCCTATTACAATTAACATAAGCAACATTTTTTTAAAAGTTCTGGTTTTTAGCATTAAAAGGATCGTTAACATTTACAACTACTTGAACTTCACTAAAGTATAGCTTATGGTTTCGCTCGGAAATATATACAATTTTCTCCTACGTAGCTTAATTCACAAATATGAGACACCTTTTTGTCTTGGATGGTTCTAAAGCTCCACTGTAGAATATATATATTGTCCTCGACCAAATTAATAATTTTTGTGGTGAAAAAAAAAACAAAAAAAAAAACAATATTTAATGTGAACTCAGGGGGAATAGACAATTTTTATTTTTCCCATGGAAATCTGTTTCATATGTTTTTTATTGTTGTTAATACACACACCTTCAGGTTAGTAATATCTGCTAAAGTCAACTATACATTCACTTTGTCTGCTACCATTTTAAACGCCCATATACCTGCAGCACCATTTCTGCCGAAAACATATTTCAAAAAATTTCCTTACCTATTCGGATGAGTTGCCATACACCTTAGCGACACATACTATATATGTACATACATAAATTAAATATAAAATTCTTTGTTCTTTTCCTCATTCTCAACAAACATTGAGAAAAACTTTTCATATAACATGTGGAAAAAGCGTTAGGTTCTTATGGTTTCACACTTTTCCGTTTCGTATGAAGACATTACAGATAAGATTCCATTGAAATTCGCACTTAACGAAGGAAATGACAACTACACACATAAACTTTACTACCTTCCTAAAAAAGTTTCTAAGCATATTCGTATAGCATATATGTATGTTCAAACGTATTACAGTAGTGTAGAAATGGTTAACTTTCCTATTAAATTTTCGTAGGTGTTCATATCCTTCACCACCCATTTTATAGTATCGAGCTTTTGATGTTGATAGCGGCTGCCTAGTTAAATCTACATCTGCCAATTTAGTTGTAATTTTTTCAGTCTGTTTTGTCAAATCAGGCTGCCTTCCAAAATGTATCAATACAAAGTTTGTATGCAGTTCTACTACTGTATATAAACTATGTAGATATGCCAAGTAACCAAACATTGCATCAACTATAAATCCGATTCCTGATTGCTTTTTGACTGCGTTAAAAATACACATTGACGACGTTTTGAAATAGAATACATTGTATATATTTTGTACAGCGGCATTATGAAGCACGATACCTTGTTCAAACACAAAGTAACTAACATTTTGGAAGGCAGCCTCACAATGGACGGATATATTATTTATTTATTTAGTCAGGCGTAAATACAGTACAAAAAACATTATCTTATTTAATGGTCCTGCTAAGGATATACGCATAGCAAAGTTTGAGAAATTACAAAAATAATATCCTTAAAAATAATTTAGCATAATAAATATTATTAAAAACAAAAATTTATATTTACCCAATGCAATAAAATAAAAAAATGAAATATACACAGCTAATGAGATGGTGTAAGTTGTGAGTTTTGTTGAGTAGAACTCAAAAATATTTTTTTTTATATTTTTTGAACCGTCCAAACTTGTTTTATTTGATAGAAACTGTTTTTTTTTTTTTTTCTTTAAGCACAAATTTATTGATTACATAAACATTTTTGAACCAATGTCCGAAATTTAAGCCTTATTAGAAAGCAGAGGAGGATGGGCCTTTAAATCGGTATACATATGTAAATTATTTGATCTAATATCCTATAATGTTTGATAAGGTAAACTTGACAATTGCGAATTTGTTTCATATTTTTTCAAGTTTGTCCGTTCATAGTAGCAAACTTTAATTAAAAAATATGAAGTAAGTGATCACATTCTGAAAGTGCATTATCTTGTGAAAAGATTGACACTTCTGATCAATAATAATATAAATAATTAATATTAATACTAATATTTGCAAAAAACCCAATATTCTGGTGGTCGTGCAAACTTGAAATTTACATATTCTGCTATAAACAATCAAGATTCGTCAAAAATTCTGAAAATTTTTTAACTAAAAGTTCATTTGAAAAAATATAACACGACTGTTATACTATTTAAATAATAACTACTGTAATTTTTGTCCGATTTGATCAAACGATGTGTCAATGTCTTCACAGTTAATGCACTTTCAGAATGTCATCACTTTTTTTAATAAAATTTTGCAATTAAGGATAGAAAAATTCATATTTTTCAAGTTTACCCGATTAAAACTCATAACACGTACGGTTGTACCGAATGTTTATGTATACCATTTTAAAGGCTCATCTGTTCCATTTTCAAAAACTTTGGATTTTTAAAATAGGTTAAAAAGTATTTGGGTAATCAATAATTTTGTGTAAAAAGATCAAAAATACTTTTTTTTGTCACATAAAACAAGTTTGTAGAATTCGAGAAATATAAAAAAAAAATATTTTTGAGTTCTACAACCTACACTACACTACACTACCATTAGCTGTTTGTATTTCGACTGTCGCACCGTATTATTATTAAAAATATGAATAATTACTTACTTTATGAAAAATACTTACTTTATTTATTGCAGTCTTGAAATGCTTATCATTGCTTAATAACTATATGTTGTTCGGGAGTTCATTCCAGAGACGAATTACATTGGTGTAAAAATATATCTCAGATATTTGTTTACGGTATCAAATGCTATTAATTTTCAAGCCTCTATTAGATCTTGAGAAAACTAATCTCTTGAACAATGGGGTTTCCTAATATACATAGATGATTATATGTAGGTATACCAGAGTACGGCTTTTTAACAAATTTTCAAAAGATGTATTACAGATTTTATAAGAGAATTTAGATATTCTATTGTATCTTGTACGACTATAAACATATCTAGCGATATTGTTATAAGTGATTTTAAGTTTGTCACAACTGAGTCACAGCTAGAAAATAGTTTACATCCGTACAGTGAAGTGGGGATGAGATATGTTTTTGCGAGCAGCATACCAATATTAAATGGAGTAAAATACTGCGTTAGCCGTTAGACTTCGCAACATGACAACCCTTTTACTACAAATAGCATTTGCATGGTTCGACCAGTTAAGGCTATTGTTAAAGATAACTCCTAGATTCTTAACATTACGTACTGTATTGTTAATCTGTATTGTTGTAAGCTGTGCTGTAGAGTTTACTTTGGCTATTGTCAAAGCTTTCGATTTCCTCGGATTGAGGCAAAGACCATTAATCGACGTCCATTGAAACATTATGCAGATCACATTTTATTTTTTTTTTATACAATTCATAATATCAGACGGCAAGCAACTATTGCATAGCTGTGTCAACATCGGCGTACATTTGTATATTGCAGAATTTCAACTCAGATGACCATTAGAATAAATTGAGTATATGTGGTACACCTCGAAATATTAAACAAATTTTCGATTTATTACCATCATGGTACACAAATTGACTTCCATTCCGTGAATACGACATAACAGCAGTATTCGAAAAATGGCGCATGTGTTTCAACTTTTGGCAGAGAATAGTAAGATTAAAGGTGTCAAATGCCTTAGAATGATTGAATAAAACCAAAACTGACGCCATATTGTTATCCGCCCTTAATCGCAACTCTTTTTAATTCAACTTATCAAAGAGCGCAGAAATACAGCTGTGATTAGGTCTGAAACCAGACTGCCTCTCAGAAAGCGCGCCATTGCCATCTACTCATAAATTAATTTCTAGAAAATTTTCGATAAGTGTGACAATATTGCGGCTGGACGGTAAGTTTTATCTTGTTTAGGCACAGTTATTATATTGGTATATTTCCACATTGCAGGAAAAGTAGATGATGTGAGTATTCAGTAAATGAATAATAAATATGGGAAAATTAATTTTACAAATTTTGATTAATTTCACTACTTCCGATGAAGTTAGACTTAACGCCTAGAATGCTCTCAACAACATCATCTTGGATAACGTTACTAAATTCAAAATTTAGTTGAATCAAGTATTAGTAGCAGAGAAGGCATCAGATGCGTTGTAATACTCGAAGTCAGCATCAATTCGCGGTATATTTGAAAATTCTAAGCTGATCTGATTTACATCAACCATTTCATTGTATATATATAATATAATAATACCAATAATTATATATAAATATTATAATAATAATATAATAATACCCTTATTCACTATTCCCAATAATTGAATATCCCCCCACTTTCTCCTGGAGCTGATATTCGATCGAAATTTATCAGCAAAGAAACTTGATTTTGTTTAAAAATTTCGTAAAATTCAGTCGTCCAATATTTTCCATCTATGATAGGCGTAATTCCTTTGATTGAGATTTTAATTTCATTTGTAAACCATTATTGGTACATATTTCTCAAATAGATATTCTATATTTCCCTATAAAAAATTAATCTGCTCATCCACTGTAGGCATTAAAAAGCTTGATTCCATGGTATAGTTACGAATTCAGCTTCCAGTGAAGCAAAAATAATGTTTTTAAAATCTCCATATTTAATAGCTTGATCCTTTGCTATTGTCCGAAAATCATATGATAGGAAAAAAGACCGTGTTTAGAAAAAGCAGAGACAGACAGTTGGTCAAATAAAAGAATTCGATTGGGATTATCAACAATACATACATAGCTTCTCGCACCACTTATGTTGTGCGCGCTACTTTCATACATAAGGGGTGGAACCTACAGTTTAAAGTCAACTCCGAACGACAGATTTTATTTAATCTTAGAGTTTTGACAAAAATCTTCTGAGGGATAGTCACCGAAGTGTTTTTCATGTTTCGTTTTGTTGGACATGTCTGACTTAGGGTTTGAACCGTGGTCCTTCATCTCACTAGACCTCACTTCTCTCTAGACTACGGCTACTAGTTAACGGCTACTTGGTTAATAAAAATTTTAAATTTAAATTAAAACAAATATCACTTAAAGACATAAACTACTGCGGTCAAACAAATGTCTTTGAACTTGTTATTCATTTTATATTTTAAATCGTCTTAATAGTTTTTTTTTTCTTTTTTTGAGTTTATTCTTCCACTTTTACAATTGTTTCTTAAGTAACGAGAACTTTTCAATGTTTTATTTACAACTTTTCATTTTACTTCTAAAGTCCACCCTGCTACAGTTTCTTATTATCCTGGCAATTCCAATAAAGACCTTGTGAAATAAACTAAATTTTATTTTAAATCCTTAAAATACACAATGTAAGTTAATTGATTGATGCCGGTTTGTTTAAAGAATTGAAATAAAATGTGAGAAAGATGGCTTGTTACTGCAATTACACGAAAACAGTTGCAATTACAATGAAATTATGGTTTTAAATAAGTTTACTTTAGAAACTTTTATTAAATCTTGTTAATGGTTTAATTTTACTTCTTCGACAAATAATCTTTTTTTATGTTTGAGTAACAAAATTGTGAATACATTTGTAAATTAATGAGAAGAAGTAAATGGAAAATGTTGTACTCGTATACATGTACTTAAGTTGTTGCAAACTGTGATTTTATTTTATAAATCAATCAAACGATTCTTGTTTTTTTTTGTTTTCTTGATTGTTGCTGAAAATCTTCTCTTATTCCTAGTCTCCATAAGTCTTTTTATATCCTGAGTCATAATTAAATTCAAACGAGTCATAATTAAATTCAAAATAAATAAATAAAACAAAGAGAAGAAAATAAGTAAATAATTAAATAAAAATGAAAATACACAAAATAAACTTTAAAGAAATTAATTTTTTTAATGAAAAACAAGGACATCTTCCACAAGTAATTGAATTCAAACAACCGTCCCAATAGCTCATTACATAAAAACACTAAATATTACATACAAATATACATACATAATTGGTCATTACAACCCTTCAGTCAGGATTACGACCTAGTTTCTTACACCACTTATGTTGTGTGTGTTAATTTTATACATGAGTGGCGGAACCTGTAATTTAAAGTCGATTCCGAACGACAGATTTTTGAGAAACTTTTCATGGCAATTTTTATTTACTCTCAGAGTTTTCGCCAGAAATCTGCTTCATATTACAACAAAAATATTACAACAAAACAAACTAACAAAACAAAAAACAAAATATTACAACAAAACAAACTAACAAAACAAAAAACAAAATATTACAACAAAAATATTAAATTGTAGTCGTAGGTAAAATTAAAATGACGTCGCCGTAGTCTAGTAGGTAGTGTGTTGGGTTATTAGACGTCATCTCAAAAACAAAAAGCAAAAACTCTGATAGTAAATAAAGTTGCCATGAAAAGTTTCTCAAAAGAATTGTCGTTCGGAATGGACTTTAAACTGTAGGTCCACTCGCGTATAAAATTAACACACACAACATGAGTGGTGTGAGAACCGAGGTCGTAATCCTGACTGTAGGGTTGTAATCATTGCTGCCAGATTTGATGGTTTATCGTCATTTTGACGATTTTGTGCTCCAAAAGGATCATGATGACGATTTGACGATTAAGGTCCTTATTTTGACGATTTTTAAAAATTAAAAATATACTTCACTTTATTTATTTTAGTACTTTAAACTTGAATTGAGACACTTAAAATTTTGATGCTTTAAAAAAATTTTTCTTGAAAATAATATAAAACTATTCTGTTTAAAAAAAGTGAGGAATGAAAATGCGAGATGCTATATCTTGGCGAAATTTATTCTTAAGATATTAGTATTACCACATTCTTCAACTAATGTAGAGAGAGAATTTTTACATACATTACATAATTGGCCATTACAACCCTTCAGTCAGGATTACGGCCTAGTTTCTCACACCACTACCTACTAGACTACGGCGACATCAAGATTTAATTAATTAAATTAAATAAATTATTTTAAATATTAATTTAAATAAAACAAAACTTAGAAATTGCTTTGAAAATTATCTTAAGAAACAATATTTGTTATATTTATAATATATATTATCTTTAGAAAAAGCTTTGACAATAGGCAAGGTAAACTCTACAGTACAGCTTACACCATTACAGATTAAAAATACTACTATTGAAACAGTACATAACGTTATGAATCTAGGAGTAATTTTTAGCAACAGCCTTCATTGGTCGAGCCATGTAAATGATACTTGTGGTAAAACGGTTGCCATGTTGCGAAGTCTTTGGCTAGTGCAATATTTTACTCCATTTAATATTCGTATGCTGCTCGCAAAAACATAACTCATCCTCACTTTACGGATGGAAACTATTTTCTAGCTGTGACCCAGTAAGTAGGAACAAGCTCAGAATCACTTATAACAATATTGCTTGATATGTTTATGGTCGTACAAGATAAAGTCGAATATCATATAAAATCTAATAATAATACATCTTTTGAAAATTTATTAAAATTTATTAAATTAACTACTCGCCCATAAAATCATTCAGATTAGGAAACACCATTATTGTTCCCAAGATCCAATAGAGATCAAGATCAAAATTAATAGCGTTAGATACAATAGGCAAGTATCTGAGAGACACTTTTACACCAATTCAATTCATCTCTGGAATGAACTCCCTCCCGAACAACACACAATTAATATGCAGTGCTAAGAATTTCAAGACTGCAATAATTACATATTTTAATGAACAATAATATACAAATGTATTTAATTAATCATAAATTTTATTTTAATTGTAAATTTTTGTTTTAATAATACTTGTTAATTTATTTTATTTTTATATATATATATATATATATATATATACATATATATATATTATATTATATTTTTTTTATTTCTCAAACTTTGTTATGCCCATATCCTTAGCAGTACTGTTAAATAAGATGATATCTTGCTGTACTGTATTTACGCCTGAATAAATAAATAAATCGTGAAAAGTCATAAGAATTTAGGACTAAGCAATTGTAACGGCTTCTACTTTAGGGTTGTACCTGAATTAATTAAAATGTTTAAATCTAATATATATATATATGTAGCAGTATTTGTTAAACATAAAAATATTTTGTATTTAAACACTTATATTTAAAGCATTAAAAGGACTTGTAAAATGTTTCCTTTATAGCTGATCTTTTAATTAATTATTAAAACTAAAATATATAATAGCTTTTTAGGTTTTATTTTACAGAAAAAACGTATAATTTTAAAGAAAAACGTTTTATATATTCATCTACATTTACTGACGATTTTTTTACGATTTCAATGAACCACTTTGACGATTTTGACGATTTTTGTTTTAATATTTGACGATTTGATGCTTTAAACATCTGGCAGCTATGGTTGTAATGGCCAATCATGTATTTATATATGTATGTAACTAAACACTGTGATTATTGCTTGAATGTAATCGAACACATCCTTCCCATCAGTAACAATCTAATGTGCATCTACAATTCCTATCTATATTTTCAGATTTCCATTGGTGGATATATATTAAAATCATGGTAGTCTAGTCAGTAATGTATTGGCTTATTAGACGCGAGGCCACTGTTCAAACTCTAGGTCAGACATCTCCACCAAAACGAAATAAAAAAGGAATATTTCGTCGCTGACTTCCTCTCAGAAGATTTCTGGCAAACATCCTGACAGTAAATAAAATTGCCATGTAAAGTTTCTCAAAAATCTGTTGATTGAAGTCGACTTCAAACTATAGGCCCCGTCACTCATGTACAAAATTATCACACATAACACAAGCATTTCATGTGATAAAGTGACAAAATCTTCTTCAAATTCCAGGAATGTTAAATAAAATGCTGAAAGCTATTCTATCGACGGTTGCACTGTTATTCTAAGGCAGTGATGATCAAAATCCAAAATCCAACAAAAATACATACATACATACATACATCAATATATTCATCAATACATACGCACATACGTCAATATATTCATTAATACATACATACATACATCAATATATTCATCAATACATACACGCATACATCAATATATTCATCAATACATACATATATACATTCATACATCAATATATTCATCAATACATACACACATACATCAATATATTCATCAATACATACATATATATATATATATACATACATAAGTTCATTATGTAATAACATACACGCAACACAATAAACCAATATTTTTTTTATTTTCCCAGTGTACGATTCTCAAAAATTAAGTTGAATTTTGTTCTCCGCTGCTTTACCAACACAACCAAAACTATGGTAGTATGTGTTTGAGCACCACTGTTCTAAGGCTATGGATGTGCTTGGTTTCATCATAAAAATTACTTTGCGGTTCGCTTTCTCGCTTTTCGTATTCTAAAAACAAACGTATTGTTACATTTTTACGTTTCAAAATCGTTTAAAATATGAGCTCGTCGATTGCAAATAAAATAAAAATAAATTTGTGTTTAGTTTTAATTAAATTCTCTATTGTTCGTATAATTCTGTGTCACTGTTCACAGCTTGACGTAAACAACAACAAGTGCATTGTTTGTTAATCCTCTTTACACTCTTTTGTATAAACAATAACAACTATTAGTCAATTGTTCGTTAGGTCTTTGTAACCGCGATCTTCAAACCACGATTAATCTCTTCAAACACACCGCGTCTTCACACATGACTGACTGGACTTTTACTGGACTGACTCAGTTGCCTGCTTTGTCTTGCCTTTTATATGGCAACGTAAACAGCTTGATGAATGTTCTTGAAGGCGATTGTTCATGGCTTCGCCTTCTCGAGATCTCTATAAATGTAAACATCGTTCATTATCGTTGTTTGTGTACTTTGTTAACATTTATTCTTGTAGTGTTTGTTGGTATATTTTTGTTTACTTGTTTATCTTTTTTTTTGTTTATCATTTTTAATTGGCAAACAAGTTCATTGTTTTTGATTTTAATGGTAAACCCTGTAAACAGTGTAATCTATTTCACGAACGAGTTAAATTACAACACTTGTTATTTCTTTGACACTTGTAACAACAGTGAACTTTATTTCTTAATTAGCTTAAAACGAAAATTATTGATGAGTCAAATAAAAGGAAAAAAAAATGCATACGTAATTTAGTTTTAATTTTAAAGTGTAAAGAAAAAAAAAAGAATATTACAATGTTTGTGGACAGGAAGTAAGTAAGTATGAATTTATACAAATTTATAACATGTTTAATTTTGCTGATTTACCTATTTGAAATTCTACTTAAATTATTATTTAAAGTGTGTCAGTCACATTAAAATAAAATAATAGTTTTGTTGTTGTTTTGATTATAAAGAAAAAGAATACAATAAAATGAATAAAAGAAATGTTTGTATTTTGCTGATTTAGCTTTTTAAACTTCAACTTAAATTATTATTAAAAGTGTGTCAAAAAAGAATAAAAAAAAATAAAATAAAGTTTTGTTGTTGTTTTAATTATAAATAAAATATTACAATAAAAAGAACAAAACAAATATTAGGCTAATTGCTGTTGCTTTAATTGTTGCTGTCTAGATGGTTCTCCTGGGTTTTGGTGGGGGTTGCTGTGATAACTCCTCCCCCCTTAGAGTAGAGCGATGGCCACAGCGAATTTGGTGGGGACAGAGCGATATCAGTAGGCTTAGGATAATACCGAATTCTGGGATTTTTCCATAACAGGACCAGGCTAGTAATAGTTAAGGTGATGAAGATTAATGTTGTTACCATTATTACGCTTCCTCTTTGGGTTGTATCTTTTCTTAGTTTTAGAATATCATTTTTGTTATTGAAGCTGTAATCTTTAACTCTCTCTAAACTTAAAGTTTCTGATATTGATGTAATCTGCACTTTCTTGAGATTTGGTGGTGCGACAAAAACTGTGTCCCAATGGGCTGTAGGATTGTCTTTATATGTTGTCCCTGCTACAGTGACGGAACAATTTGCATAGTGGAGAAGAGAGGTTCCTTTAATTGTAAAATTTTGTCTGCAATCAGAAGTTATTTGTAAATCTTTTACATTAATAAACATTATATAATTATCTTCCGGTTGGAAAATATTTGTTGTGAATCCCACATCATTCACAGGACATATTGGTGTTTTGCCATTCAATATTCTGCCGATACAAGTGGAATTAACAGTGTTTTCGAAGTCGTTTGACCTTTTGCAATAATAAAAGCTCTCAATCTTTGGGCAAATCTCTGTTAAGTACTGGAGGTTGTGTTTATTGTAACTTAAATAGGGTTTTGTTTTGATTATTTTTGTATTATTTATAGGAAGAGGAATGAGGTGGAAAAGTGAGTTAATATCTTTAGACAAATTCGGCAATTTTATATTAAAAATTAAGTTGCTATTATTATAGTATGCCTGGAGTTCCAGAAGTTCGTAAAGGTGTTCGTCTGAAACTAAGTTAACGTTCTGAGATGTAAAATGATGTCTTATTTCGTCCAATTCCTCTGGATGAAGAATAAGCTTTGATATTATGCCTAGCTTTGCAAGCATTACAGCCTCTATTATATCAGAAATATGATTAAATAGTAAATCTATACTATAATCCAACTGATTCATATATTGGATTTCTAATAACGCATTATTTTCCTTAAGAATATGATTAGTTGTTTCTGCTGACAGTTTTTTCAAAAATTTGGAAATGTTTTCCTGATTATTATTCAAATGTTCTGTCAAATTTTTAAATCTCTGTATCATTTGTATGTTCAAAGCTTTCTGATTTTCCTCTGTTATTGCTGAATTTGATGCTGTGTTCTGAAGTTCCTGTATTTGTCTATTTATGGTCACAGCGTCATTTGCGTCCATGTTTCCAGTTATATATTTTATTACAGAGCCTAAACCGTTGAATAGTCCTCGTCTTGTACGTTTATATGGATTTAGTGTCTGTAGTTTGTTTTCAAGTCCCTTAAGTTTCAATTTACAAACTTTAGCTGCATCTTTTAGAAGGCTATTTTTCTCAAATTTGTTTGTTTTTGAGGTTTGTGAATTGTAATTGTCCAAATCTATTATATGGATGAAGTTAAAATAACTCTCAATCGTTCTTGCCTGTCCGATCTCCAGGGCGACCATATTCTGATCATTGTCAAAATTCTGTATTTCCAAAATCTGTCCATAAGCTAAGGCTGTGCTGAAAGTACAAAATGTTAAAATAAGGGTCGATTATTTTCGCGGTCTGAGCTTCATTTTTGACTTGTGTAATTTCTTGTCCCTAGTAGTGTGTAAAGTAATACCATTGTCTTTTAATACCTTATGTTTCGAGAATCGTGCGGTTAATTTGTTTCTCCTACATTCTTTTCTATATATTTGCTCATCTATATCTCTATTTTCTGGGGTTTTCCTCATCTTATTAAGGCAACTAATATTTTTAATTTTAGCTTTCATAACTTTTTCTTTAACAAAAGGATATAGCTTCTCTTTAAATTCATTTAACTTAGACAAAAATTCATGTTCGTTATCGTATTTTATATCTCTTGAGAAGTCATATGGTCTTCCAAAGAAAAGTTCATATGGCGTAAATTTTGTAGAGGAATGAATTGTATTATTGTAAGTCATGAACGTCTCGTCTAATATCTCTTCGTGGTCTACCTCCATTTTCTTGGATTTTCTAGTTGTCATAATAATTCTATAAATTTCAGTTAGGGTTGAGTTGAGACGTTCCACTGGAGAGTTGCTGCTAGATTGTTGAAATGATGTGAAATGGAGTATTATTTCATATTGTTTACAAAAATCTTTAAAAATATTTGAAGTGAACTCAGTACCTTGATCACAAACAATTTTCTTAGGTATTCCCAAAAGGTTCATGAATGATTTCAAAGCTTTGAGTACACAAACGCTAGTTCTCGATGGTAAGGTATACCCCGTCGCATATTTGGAAAATTTATCAATGATGGTCAAAATACATTTACCACTTATAGTATATATGTCAATATGTAGGATCTGAAGAGGTTCGTCTGGAGTTTCTGTTATTTGAAATTTTAATTTTGGTGGGTGTCTGTCATATTTCAACGCATTACAAATTTCACAGTTGTTCAATGTTTTATTTATAATAGATTGCATGAGGGGAAAGTAATATTGTCTTTTAAGATATTCATATGTTTCGGTTATTCCTCTGTGGTTTCTGTTCTCATGACAATTCCGTATGAGCTCTACTTGTTTATCGCTATCAGTTACGTCCATTAAAATTTTAGTGCAACGGACGACACGAAACTGTTTTCCGTTTGAAAAGTATTTTGAATACACTAATTGAATAGTTTTAAAAGTTGATTCGTCGGAGAAAATGGCAGTTAGTTTACCTGAGGGAATGAATTTCTTGAAAATCTGGATTATTGTGTCTTGAGAAAATTCTTTCTCCTTTATAGTTCGACGTTGTTTATTTCTAAAAATTGTTTCAACAGTCATATTGGGCCCCTCGTCTGATTTTTCTAATAAAAGTTGTAAGTTGAATTCATTCAACGGTTTTTCGGAAATTGGTATCCCATCATTCAAGTTCTCATCGCATGAATGTATTGTGGACAGTTTACTCGAATCATACAAGTTTACATCAGCGACATTACTATTGTCTAGTTTAATCCTGCTCAAAGCATCCGCATTACTATTTAGTTTTCCTTTTTTATAAATGATTTCGTAATCATACTCTTCCAACTTTAGGCGCCATCTAACTAATTTTGAATTGGGTTCCTTAAGACTCATTAGCCATGTAAGTGGTCTGTGGTCAGTAATTATTTTAAATTTGCGACCGAAGAGATAAGGGCGGAAATATTTGGTTGCCCACACTATGGCTAGAAGTTCTTTTTCAATAGTGGAATTATTAATTTCACTTTCAGAAAGAGTCCTACTTGCATAGCAAATGGGTTTGTCACTACCTATGTGACCTTGAGAAAGGACTGCTCCAAGTGCAATGTTACTTGCGTCTGTAGTGAGCAGAAATGGCTTTGTAAAGTCAGGGTATTGCAATATTGGGTCGTTCATTAGAATGTTCTTGCATGTTTCAAAAGCTTTAACATATCTCTCGTCTAGTGTTATTCTTCTGCCCTTTTTCACACATTCTGTCATTGGTTTTGTAAGTTTTGCTAAGTTTGGGATGAACTTCCTATAATAACTAAGTAGGCCTATGAATGATTTTATTTCACGGTTAGTGCGTGGTATTGGGAATTTTTGAATAGCCTCTATTTTTGTTGGGTTTGGTTTTATGCCCTCTGTCGTGACTACATGCCCCAAAAAAGCAATTTCTTTTCGCATAAATTCTGACTTGTCCAGTTGAACTTTAAAATTCGAAGATCTTAGTTTCAGAAAAACTCTTTCCAAATTTTCAATATGTTCTTGGAGAGATGTGGAAAATATAATTATATCATCCAAGTATACCAAGCAAATTTTTCCAACCAAATCATTCAGGACATTGTCCATAACTCTTTGGAAAGTCGAGGGTGCATTTTTCAAGCCGAAAGGCATCCTCACGTATTTATAATGACCACCCTCTACGGTAAAGGCTGTCTTAGGTATATCTCGGGGATCCATTTCAATTTGGTGGAAGCCACTTGCCAAATCCAAAGTCGAAAAGTAAAGACATTTACCCAGTTTATCCAGGATTTCTGATATGTTTGGAAGTGGATACCTATCGGAGATGGTTTCTCGTTTAGCTTCCTATAATCAATAACTAAACTCCATTTTGTCTTGCACGATGCATCCTTCTTCTTTGGAACAATCCATACTGGAGAGCTCCATGGAGAAAAGCTCGGTCTAATAATTCCTTGTTCTAACATATCCGATATCTGTTTTCGCACTTCCTCCCTGTGAACGAAAGGATACCTATAAGACTTAGTGTGAATAGGAATGTCGTCTGTTGTTTTAATTTTATGTTTTATTTCATTTGTGAATGTTAGGTCTTTGCCCTCTCTATAAAAAATGTCATCATATTTAACACATAATTTCAAAAGTTTCTGTCTTTCCTCACTATTTAGGTGTTCCGTTCGGAGTAATTCAGATAAATTTTTAATCTGCTCATCACCTGATTTGTGATCTGTATTGAGGTTATTGAGTTCGACGAAGTTTTCCGAATCATATGGGTCCGTTTTGAGGGGTTGCTCTAAGAAAATTATTTGATCACTCTCAGTGGGATTAACTATCTCTATTGTACTGAACCAGTCCTTTGCAAAGTAAATGCCAGGAGAAATAAATAAACCATTGTCCATAGTTACTGTATTTACAATAATATCTCCATCTTTAGAATCAACCGGTAGTTTTATGAGTTGTTTCGAGTTTGCCGCTATTATGAATTTATCGGATGAGAAATTTGGTTTCGTTTTAAGAGGTATTGCCACATCATTCGTGGTTATTATTTTGTTCTCCAAATCAATTTTCGCTCCTATTTTTGTCAGGGAATCTAAACCCAACAACCCGTCAAAATAACCATGGAATTTGAAAACCAAGAAGGTAAAAGTTCCTGATTTTTTTATCTCCTTGAAAATAGGTAGTGTCACTTGCTTGTCAATTATATATTTATGTAAGATGGTAGATATAGTTATTGGATTACATTTTTCAATGTCTAAAGGGTTTATAAACTCAGGATTTATGAATGAAGAAGAAGCTCCGGTGTCTATTAAAAATTTCAGTTGTCTGCCAAATGGGGAGTTTATGTTTATATAAGGTAAAATACTACCATGTTTATTGCAATCTACATATCCTGTCTGTTGCCTGAGGCTAATTGCCGAAAATCCTGGTTGTCGTCAATATTGTAGTTTTCATATTGGTCCAGATTTAATTTGTCAGCCTGGCTAATACATGGGGTAGGGTTCCTATTTTGAGGACTCCTAAACTCATTAATATTATTCATTTCGTTTCTGCTTGATATCTTACTGAATTGAGTGCTCGGGCTAGTTTTAAATTTGCCAGTACTCCTTTCTAATTTTGAAAATCCACTACTAGTATCCATTGGTTCTGGGGGTGGTAGTGATTGCCTCAAATTTGTTTGTCGCGATAAATTATCGAAATGCTGGTTGGGTTTATAATTTGAAAAATTTTCGCGATTCATTTGGGAATTTTGGGAGAAAAAATTACGATTATAATTGCTCAAATTTGGCTCAAAATTATTATTATTAACATGGTAAAGTCTTGCCGAAAAATTAGAATTTCCTCGGGGTTGATAATAGTTTCCTTGTTTTGGAACGTTATTCGAATAATTTTGCGAATATTTATGATATGGAGTATATTGATAATTTGGTCTCCACTGAGGATATTTTGGTTTGTTTGAATTATACCTGATATAATGAATATTCTGTTCCCTAATACAATAATCAAGGGCTACCGGCAATGATTCTGGTCTCATTGCTCTAATGGTAGAACCCATAGGTTCCCGTAGCCCTGACAGAAATGAATTCAGACACATCTCTGAGAATAGATTCCTTTTCACGTTAATTACATTAACGTCAGATTCATGAATCGATAAATTGTTGGATAAAGCTGCCTGAATTTCCATAACTTCACTATAGAACTTCTCAATTGGTTTGCCGTACTGTTTTAGGGAATGAAGGTCTCTTATAAGGGAGGTTTCTGTTCGTTTGTCCGAGTAATGTGAAATTAAGTTTCCTTTGATTTCATCCCAATTAAGGGATGTACCGTACATGTTCAGGACTTCATTGGCCTGACCGTCTATTTTGTTTCTTATGGCTCTCAAGAGAATCTGTCCGAAGGGAGTGTTATCCGCTCCCCTAATGTGAAGAAGTATCTCCTCCACATTGCTTATAAATTCGTGAAGCAATCTTGGATTACCATCAAATTTTGGTAAATCTTTGATTGCATCTGGAATCCTAAGAGAATTAAAAATGTCGTTAGAGTTAACTGTCCTTTGATTCAATGCTGTGCTTGGAATTTCTGTATCTGAAGGCATCTTGTAATCTAATCTAATATCCTCCGGTATACGAGGAAGGCTCCTTGATCTAAAAATTTTAGGGTATGGGATAAAACGAGATTTACTACTCATCAAATTTAATTTTCTATTTAATTATAATATTTTCTTCTTTTTTTTTGTAGAGATAATTTCGTTTTTTTTTTTTTTTTTTTCGATGTTGTAATTCAATTTGTATTCTCAATTTTGTTATGTAACATATATATTGATTATGTTAAAAACTTGTTCTATTTGCATTAAATAATTTGCTCTGAATTGGATAAAAAAATTCAAGCTACGTACAGATAATGCCGATAAATTTCACACAAAATTTATTTTAATTCAAATTATTATTTTCTTTATTTAAACTTTTCCACTTCTTTCTTCTTATTTTACTTAATTATTTCTCATAATATTTTCTTTCTCTTTTCTTTTTATTTTTATATTAATTTTCTTTTTAATAAAAAAAAATTTTTTGATTTATACGATATTCCCTCGTATAAATCTTTTTAAATTTCTTTTTATAAATTCTTTCTTTTTATTTGATTTGTTTCTTTTTAATTTCTAATAAAATTTGTTTTGTTACTCTTATGAAAAAAAAAATTTCTTGAATTATACGATATTCCCTCGTATAGATATTTTTTCAAATTTCTTTTTATAACTTTTTCTTTTTACTTGATTTGTTTCTTTTTTTTTTTTTTTTTATTATTATTTTTAACAAAATCGAAATATGTAAAAAAAAATTTCTTTTAATTGAATTTCCTTGTAATTCTTTTTTTCTTTTAATTATAATCTTTAAATTTTCTTTATTAAATTCTTATTTTTTTTTTCTTCTTTTTTTTTTATATATATATTTTTTTTTTAATCTTTCTTTAAATTCTATTTGTTATTATCTTCTCTTGTTTTTATTTTACGTATGAATATATGCTTTCAACACAGTACTTACAGAGCCCCTATGAGATATATTGCTTTCATTGGGAATGCGATTTCCAGCTTATTCCACTCGGGTATTGTGATCCACTAATGTCCTTGTAAAGCCTTGTACCGATGTCAATTCGATACCTGTTTTTCCTTCCGATATTCCCTCGAAATTTCAAACAAACGGCCCCTTATACGGTGCAAGGATGATATATTTTCTTGTTGATTATATTTTATTTAAAATTAATAACTTTCTTTTAATTTAGTTTCAACACAATTATCCCGAAGCTGGCTTTACCGACTGCGCCAGTTAAATTACAACACTTGTTATTTCTTTGACACTTGTAACAACAGTGAACTTTATTTCTTAATTAGCTTAAAACGAAAATTATTGATGAGTCAAATAAAAGGAAAAAAAAATGCATACGTAATTTAGTTTTAATTTTAAAGTGTAAAGAAAAAAAAAGAATATTACAATGTTTGTGGACAGGAAGTAAGTAAGTATGAATTTATACAAATTTATAACATGTTTAATTTTGCTGATTTACCTATTTGAAATTCTACTTAAATTATTATTTAAAGTGTGTCAGTCACATTAAAATAAAATAATAGTTTTGTTGTTGTTTTGATTATAAAGAAAAAAGAATACAATAAATGAATAAAAGAAATGTTTGTATTTTGCTGATTTAGCTTTTTAAACTTCAACTTAAATTATTATTAAAAGTGTGTCAAAAAAGAATAAAAAAAAATAAAATAAAGTTTTGTTGTTGTTTTAATTATAAATAAAATATTACAATAAAAAGAACAAAACAAATATTAGGCTAATTGTTGTTGCTTTAATTGTTGCTGTCTAGATGGTTCTCCTGGGTTTTGGTGGGGGTTGCTGTGATAACATAACTAACGTTCGGAAAATTTCTACTTGAGTTGTGTTTTGAAGCATAAAGTTTCTAAGGCTATCGATAAATAAAAATTTTCATACTTGTGTTCAAATAAAAAATTAATTGTTTGTAGTTACTGTTGAAATATTTTATTTTTACTTTTTTTTCTTGTAACATTTAAAACATTTTGGTAAACATTAAATAAAGATTTATGATTTCCATGCAACATATGCTAATAAAACGTGTAATAAGTAAAGTGAAGTAAATAATATATGTGGAGGATTGAATGGAATATTGAAGAATCATCAGATTTTCTTTATTGCCTTAAATACGCAACAACTATATTCTTTGTATTTAAAATGGCCATTATTATTTTTGTTAGATGCGTGCCATAAAAGTCGTTTAGAGGGAAAGTTTCGCAATTAAATTTTCATGTAAAACCAAAATTGGTGTTTATATTTTTGGGTGGAAACTTACTCATATTGTTGTTGATTGCTCAGTTTATGTAGTTTTTGTTAACAGAGTGTTCGTTGTTATTGAATATTAAAAATTGTAAGTAAAGAAATCCCTCGATAGTCGCCGTAGTCTAGTAAGTACTGCGTCGGTTCGAACCCCAGGTCAGACATCTGGAATGAAACGAAAGCAGTTTTTGGCAATTGCCATGAATAGCTTGTCCAAAATCTGTCGTTAGCAGACGACTTTAAACTGTAGGTCCCTCTGCTTATGGAAAAAATTAGCACACACAATATAAGTAATGTGTGAAGATTGGTCGTAATTCTGACTGGAGGATTGCAATGACCATTTATCATGAATCGTTTAACTTCTCAGCAACACTTCAAAATTAATTTAGAAAAAAAGAAAATATTCTTTTCGCGAAGTTCTACGTTCTACGTTTATTTAACTTTCAACATACTTGGCCTAATAAGCAAGCAATTCGTGCAGTTATTAATTAGTTTCGCACTAATCTATAATGGCGGATGGCACACTCGGATATATGGATGGCATACTCAGATATATGAAACGTTGGTCTAAGGAATTTATTGATCCTTTTTTAATAAAATTGTTATTTGTATCTGGAGTAGGGATCTATTATATGGGACCCTTGTTATGCAGTTCATATAAACAGCATTGAGTCAGTGCAAAAACAATTTTTAATTTCCTGCCAACGAGGTCTGGGTTGCAACTCCTGTGAATTACCGCCGTATCGGAGTAGAGTAGCTTTGATTAAACTGCCAGCTCCTAAAAGTCGTCGTCCTATGATGAGTACACTTTTTATTCTGGGTTTAATACGAGAGATGTTGATTCAGAGTTCCTGTTCAGTCAATTGAAATTCAAAGAATGTTACCAAGTAATTGACTCCTTGGAGAGTAAAGATGTGTTAAAAAAAAACCCTAATCATATTTTTAAATTGTTAAGTAATGTCTTATTTTTGTTCATTTGTGGGCAACTTCGTGTCAAGTGACCCAATTTTTAAAATCGTCTTCCGATTTGGGTGTAGGTAGTACGTTTTATGCCAAATATTGAAAATTCTTATTCTTGATTTAAAAAATGATTTTTTTGATAGATATCCCACTCGCATCCCATTAAGCGATTATAAAGGCCTTAAAAGAAATTGTATAAGCTTTCTTTTGAGAAAAAAAGGCCCATTTTGAAAAAAATTAAAAAAAAAAATTAATTTAAAAAAAAAAATATAAAAAATTTTTTTTAAAAAATTAAAAAAAATAATTTTTGGAAATATTGAAGAAACAGCTATCTAATATCCTTTGGAAAATATTTGCTAGGACCAATAGGTGAAAAGTTACACACATTTAAAAAACCCTGTATGACCAAAATGTCCAACTTTGACCCCCTCTAACTCCGGCAGTTCTGGACTGATAGAGCTGAAAATTTGTGTCTGGCCTACTATCCAATAGTACTAACCTTGGTGCAAATTTCATCCAATCGGAAGACATCGATTTTAAAAATTGGGTCACTTGACACGAAATTTTCCAAATACATATGCGGCAATATACATATGGGGAATTAATAAAGGTAAAAACGTAACAATATTATGATATTGCTCCTTCACAGAAAAGATACTTCTATCTTCAGATTCTTTTTAGGGGTATATTTCCAAGGCTGCTGCATACAGTTTGGATTAAGTGGGCAATTCAGTAACAAAGTTTCATATTTTATTATCAAAAGGCTATTCAGCTCTTCATTATTTTTGTCCTTAAATTGAGTAACTTCCACTGGGACATAAGACGGGATGCATATGATTTAATTATGCTACTATATCGGCGAATGGATACATATTTATTTAACACAGTATTTAGTAAGTACGACAGTGCTTCTAGTTTTTATCAGGTCAGCTTATTTTGCAAGGGAGAGGGGGTTTTATTTCGTTTTTGCACAAATATGTAGAAAATATTGATAGCGTTGGAAATGTTCTAGCTTTCTGACTTCTGGTATCATTTGACATTATTTCATAGCTTTTAATTCTGCTATCGCAATTGAGATACTCAACCTAAAGCTATGTTCACTTTTAGCAACTCAAATCAAATTTTAAGTTTGGATAATACACAAAAAAGGATATAAAAAGCAATTTTTTCTGAGCATAACATAAATAATTGGCCTTTAGGGTTTTAAATAGAAAACACAGACGAAAACTATTTGAAAACCTATTTGAAATCAAAGAATTTCAAAAACATTCATTTGGGTTCTAAAATAATTAATTTCCTTTCATTAAAGGAATTCATATATGACAGCTTTGAATAAAGAATTTTACACAGATTGAACATTCCCTTAACAATAGTATATGCAGTGGTGGTCATATAATTAAACCATTCGTAATGATTTTAATTTAAGATTTAATAATTTTGTTTGCTCATTACAACCCTTCAGTCAGGATTACGACCTAGTTTCTCACACCACTTATGTTGTGTGTGTTAATTTTATACATGAGTGGCGGGACCTACAGTTTAAAGTCGACTTCGAACGACAGATTTTTCGAGAAACTTTTCATGGCAATTTTATTTACTCTCAGAATTTTTGTGCCAGAAATCTGCTGAGAGGAAGCCGCCGAAGAAATACTTTTTGTATTTTGTTTGCCTAAACTTTAAACAGTTTACAGTATAATTATTAAGTAGACAAATTACAATTTTGTAAAGAAAAAATATTTAAAAAAATGTTTAATTGGGCCGAACTCATAACTAAAAGCAATATTTTTTAGTTTTTTGTTTTTACCACCAATATTTCTAGATCAATTTGGCAGACTCTGTAATAAAGGCTGACAGAGACATCGGGGAAAATCTCTTCAACACATTTCGCCACAATTCAGTAGAATTTTTGGGTTTTTTATCAACCATCCTCTTGTCTACAATTTCTCAATTGGATTGAGATCAGGAGATTGAGCCACTTTTAAACAGTTACATTATGTTGCTTAGGGTTATTATCGTGCCTGAGCATTCCACATTAATGGTAAATTTTCCTCTTCGTATCGTGCCTTTGTGTTTTGTGTAATGTTTTTGTGACCATGTAGGTCCATTCTTGAACTGACCCATAAAATTGTTACAATGCGATGCCAGCAAAAAGCATACATACCATAATGTTGCCGCTGTCCTATTTAGGTCCATTATTACAACTTGCCCTGAAAGTTGGGTTTAGTTAAAGGTAACTTTAGCTAAAATGAACTCACCTTTAACTTCTTTTCGTTATTCCAACCTACATATCAAATAAAATTAACTTTTTCAAAAATATGGCAGTGCCAGAGCAATGTCGATAACACTGTTCAATTAAACAATTTTATTTTTTATCGCCGTGGCAACGACGGGCTTCTCTTTTTTTGATGTATTTGCTCAGTTTGTTTATATTTGAAGTTGCCATATTGAAAATAATATATAATATGGCAAGTTCAAATATAAACTTAACTTTAAAAGTTAATGGTAGGATGATCCTCCCCTTAGCTTAACGCTCACTTCTACCTTATTGTCCACTTATAATAATGAAACACAATTTATTTAAACCCTCCCTTTAGTTAACGGCAAGTTTTAATAATAGCCCTTAGTCTTGTAGGTAGTGTGTTGGATTATTAGAAGTGACACAACGGTTCAAATCCTAGAGCATACTTCTCCAACAAAATAAAATAAAAAAAAATAATATTTCGGCGAATTATTCTCAGCAGATTTCTGGCAAAAACTCTGAGAGTAAAATAAAATTTGCCATGAAAATGTTTCTTAAAAATCTGTCGTTCGAAATTGTTTTTAAACTGTAGATCCCGCCACTGTTGGATAAAATTAACACACACAACCTTGTTCCTAGCTGAAGGGTTATAATAACCAATCTATGGTATATCTGGAATTAAGATATTGGTTAACTGTTGGTTAACAGGACGCCATACTTACCATACAAATTTTGGATTCGTTGCCTGCATAGATATGTTTTTAAATTTTGTTTGTGTTTGTAAAACATGTGGATCCATTCTTGAAATTAATCTCAAAAGAAGCACCACACACAATAATGTTTCCTCCACCATACTTAACCCTTTCATGCCCGAATTTTTTGGGCCAGAGCTAAAAATTTTTTAAGGACATGTGTTTGCTAGTCATGGCCTAAATATGAAGTGATATTAAATTCAGAGTCCTACGTATTCTGGTTTTAACCAAACTTGTTTGCAAAAAAAAATCTTTTAAAAAAATTAAAAATTACGGAATTTATGATCAAAAATGTACAATGTTGCCTATAGGCAACATCGGGCATGAAAGGGTTAATTGTTTTGATGGTATATCTGCAATGGATTAAAAGCTTTACTAAGCTTTCATCTAGTAGTTCTAGTTGATATATAAATAACATATGATGATGATGGTAATTTAACTTTTAGCTGCTTAGAGCCTCTGGATAGGTCTGTTTTAGACGCTCTTATGATTATTGCGACATCCCAAACTGCGGTTTTACGAAGTTTGGTGTTCAAAATGTATTGAAATATTTCATTAAATTATAAATTTTTCCTCTAGGACAACCAAATAACTGAGACACATCATTTATTTTCTTTCCGGTTCCTCAGAGGTTGAGTATTACCTTCCGTTCTTCATCGGAACTAGTGGGTCGTTTTTCCCACAGCTTATGATTAATTTTTGGGCACATTTTTTTTGATGTTATTTAAAACATAATAATTACCAATTAAGTCGTCATAGTCTAGTAGGTAGTGTGTTGGCTTATTAAACATGGGGAGGGGGGGATGTTCAAACTTCGGGTTAATCATTTCCAACAAAAGGAAATATGAAAAAATATTTATTCGGCGACTGAGAGGAACTCAGCAGATTTCAGGCAAAAGCTCTATAAGTAAAAAAATTTTGCCAAGAGAAGTTTCTCAGAAATCTCGCGTTCGGAGTTGACTTTAAACTTTAGGTGCCACAACTCATGTATAAAATTGACATAAGTGGTGTAAGAAGCTAGGTTATAACACTGACTGAAATAAAATATTAAAAATTCATTATTAAGGTAGCAAAACTGAAAATAATTCAAACATATGTACTCTTTAACTACAGCACTTTTAATAAAAAATGACTTATTTTGTAAGAAAATTTAATAGAATAAAAAAATAATGAAAGAGTCAAGTGTAAAACCACTTTTCCACTGAAAATCATAATCATATTTATATTTCAATTATATGTCCACCACTGGACATAACTTTAGTTGAAGAAATAAATTTATTTCCATTTCACTGTATCTCTCATATACTCGACTACTCAATTTATTATTTCAATGCAACAGATTATTTATAAAATCTTTACTTCAACGCATAGGGTATAGCAACTTAAATATAAAACTCTGAACCTTTTTCACATACAGTTTTGACATTTGTTTGCAAAACTTTATTTCAGTTTCACTGGTATTTATCAAATAGTTTAGTTTAGAGGTAAAAGCATGAACTTTTGTTTTAATATGAAATGGCTTTAGGTGCGAATTTTGACTTTTGTTTACCCCTTAAAGTCAATTTCTAATCCTTCTATACATTTATGTCTTCATATGACTTCAAAGCCATTTATTTTTCGGCTATAAAAGCATTTAGATTACATATATGTATAGGAATAGATGAATGGATAAAAACAGAAAGGGATAAAAGAAATAAAGATGTATGTGATATGAGTTAAATAACAAATGAACTTTGAAATCTTTTCACGCACATTATCATAGTCGTTTCACAGGCAATCGCAAGTAAATAAATGAATGAACACTCACACATTAGTACAATACATGTATCACATTCATACATACGCATTGATAAGCAACAAGTGTGAGGATAATGGATATTTCACTATATTACTTTACAAGTTAATTTAATGAATATATAAACTAGAGTCTACAGTGGTGGACATATAATTTAAACATTTGTTCGAGTGGTGGACATATAATTTAAACATTTGTTCGATTTTGTAAATGATTTCTTGATATTTCAAAGGGGACTTTTGCACTTGTTTCCAGCTTTATAATTCTATTCCTTTCAATTTTCTAACAAAATAAATTTTTGTTAATATTACGGTGCGACAGTCAAAATAAACCCAGCTAATGGCATAGTATGGGTTGTGAGTTTTGTTGAGTAGAACTCAAAAATATTTTATTGGTATTTCTCGAAGCCTCCAAACTTGTTTCATTTGACAAAAGCGGTATTCTTGATCTTTTCACACAACATTATTGATTACCCAAATAACCCAAAGTTTTTTGAAAAGAGGACAGATGAGCCTTTAAAATGGTATATGTACACAAACATATGGTTCAAACTTACATGTTATGAGTTTTGATCGGGTAAACTTGGAAGATATGATTTTTTTGTATTTTTTCAGTTTAGCTATTCTTAATTGCAAAACTTAATTAAAAAATATGAAATAAGTGATGACATTCTGAAATAGCATTATCTTGTGAAGAGATTGATATTTTCTTTGATCAAAGCGGTATAAAAAAGCATAAACAAGTAAACAAAAATGCAAGAACAAACATTACAAAAATAAATGTAAACAAAATATACAAACAACAATGAAGAAATGAAGTTTACATTTATAAAGATTCCGAGAAGGCGAGGCCACGAACATTCGATTTAAAGAACATTCATCAGACTGTTTACGTTGCCATATAAAAGGCAAGGCAAAGCAGGCAACGAGTCAGTAAAAGTTCAGTCAGTCTTGTGTGAAGACGCGGTGTGATTGAAGAAAGTAATCATGGTTTGAAAATCTCCGTAATAAGGATCTGTCGAACAAATTGACTAATAATTGTTATTGTTTATGCAAAAGAGTGCAAAGAGGAATAATAGCCAAAGCAATTGTTGTTGTGAACAGTGGCACACAGAATTGTGTGAATAATAAACAGTTTTAATTAAAACTAAACACAAATTAATTTTTATTTTATTTGCAATTTACGAGCTCATATTTTAAACGTTTTTAAAAAGGTAAAAACGTAACAATATATGTCGATTTTATAATAACACGAAACGATATTTAAGGTTTATCACAAAACCAAAAGAAAACCGAGGAAAAGTTTCTGGTACCTCCATATTTTCGCACCGCAAAAGTGTAGGTACCTCCAAGAAGAACTCAGAATAAATTTTAAACTCTAGGACTCGATATATTGAAATGTTATGCCCAATATTTAGTAGGATACTGCTTAAGGTCAAGCACTCCATTTAACCCATTTAGCACTGTATGTACCAGTTTTCTTTTAAAGTTTTCTGTTGATATTTGCCTCCATTCACTCACGAGCAAATTTTTCATTTGACTTTTCTTTCAGGTTAAATGACTACGTAGCCGTTCTTCCAAATAATCTCCTAAATACTCTCTTGAAGTCATATCGGGACTGTGCAAGAGTATTAAGCATGTATAGACTTTGGTAGGTAAATAACAACTTCACGATAGCAGCAGTATGGTTGGGTTCAATGACTTGTTAGAAGTAATAATCAGTACGTGTTCTTAATTCTTCCGCACTTTAGGCGAATTTATTCTTTAGAATATTTAAATACTGTGTCTTATTCATTATTTCCTCAATAAATAGCAAATTGCCTACAGCTGGTGACGACAAACTTCGTAACGGTATTGTACTACCGAGGCCATGCTGAACGTTTTCTTGAGGACATGAACGAGTATTTTCAATCCATCGAAGATCCTAAGTCAATGCGGTTTTATTTATGTCTACATAGAATTGTTTTAGTCCCTTGAACGCCTTTCTCTTTTTATAAATATAGGGCATGTGCTTTTAGGAAGCGACAATTTTACACTACAAAAAAACAAAACTTATTGTGATCCTGTGTTTAAAACTTCAAATTTAGAATTCAGATAATCTAACTTTTTGGCAATAATTTTGCTTTTGTGTACTCACTTTTCTACTGGTAGTTACAGCTACTTTAGCGAATATATAAGTGTATTGCAAAGTTAGTAATGCATAAACAAAATGCTAGAAAATATGTTTTTAATATTCAGGTGGGTTTATGCCTTTCCTGAAAGGATAAACCAAAAACCACTTCAACCGTATTAATACATTTCATATATAAATATATACAGTGGCGGAAGAAATAATTAGAACACAGCAATTTAAACAAAATTATCTACACTTGTAAGATCTCGACGAGAACCAATTGGTTTTGTGCACTTCTTTAATAGCTTTTATATCATAACTGGCCATTACAGCCCTTCAGTCAGGATTACTGCCTAGCTTCTCACACCACTTATGTTGCGTATGTTAATTTTATACATGAGTGGCGGGCCCTACAGTTTAAAGTCGACTCCGAACGACAGATTTTTGAGAAACTTTTCATGGCAATTTTCTTTACTCTTAGAGTTTTTGCCAGAAATCTGCTGAGAGGAAATCGCCGAATAAATATTATTTCCTATTTCGTTTCGATGTCTGAGTTGAAGTTTGAACCCTGGCATCACGTCTAATAAGCCAACACACTACCTACTAGACTACGGCGACTTCTATTAATTTAACTTTATTAATTATTAATTTTTAATGGTTGCACATACATTGGTGTATCTCGTGTTTAAAGAGAATCAAAAGCCCCAAAACTAGCATAGCTTCGAAACTTATACTATGTTCAGGCATGAATTTTAATTGATTTCAATATTCAATATTCGTTTAATTAATAAAATTATTTTAAGTGTTCAGGCATACGCAAATCAGCTTATTCAATAATCATTTGACAGCTTGAAAACAACTAAATGTTTTTTATTTTTTTTATAACAATTCATAAACTTAACACTAAACCTACCGTGACGGGAAAAATTGCTCATTTAAGATTTTTTATAAAAATTTCTTGAATATAGCATTATAACATCGCTATTTGCCTTTACGACTTCTATTGAAAAATACATCGAATATATTTTTGAAGATTTACTCCTATCTTGTATTTTTCTTTTACTGAGGAATGCATGTAATCTGCCCTAACCACTGCGGGAAGTATTTGCACAGGTTCTATATCTTGATTTGCATATCTTGTGATATAAAACCACTGTTATGGACATTTTCTGCATTGCCTGGTATGATTCGGTATATTGAGGTCTATTGTTTGTTTTCTGGCAGATGGATATTATTCACTCTACTCCAAGCGTGTATTACAATAAAAATTTCTAGTGGTATTTTGTTAATAAAAATTATTATTTCAATATTTTGTTATGGTCCTTAAATTTCGAAACATTCAAAATATTTTAAATCAGAAATTTTAAATAATACGAGTATACAGTAGAAAGAGAATGGAATAGGAATAGAAATACAAGAAGTATCAGTAGACTTAGCTATACTTAGTTATAGGCAGATAGATAATATTTAAATAAAATTTTTCACGAATATAAGCACTTTGAAAAATACTTCCAGGACAGTGCTTATAAGAGGGGAACTCTTATTAATAAATACCGCACTTGATAGCAAATAGCCCTGTGTCATGCCAGCTGATAGGTTGTATTTGTATCATTGCTTTTAATGGCCTTGTATTCGATGGAATGTCGGCTGGTCGGAAAGGGCTTTGATCATATCCTACAGCTCGGTGTGGTGAAAGAATTTCTAATTTGCCGGGCGAAGAAATTGCTGAACGAGATGGATCCGCAGCAGACTTTAGAGACATAATCAAGAATCCTATTGTAGGATTAACGAGGCAAAGAATCAGGCAGAGAAAAGCCAAAGTTTGGGGATTTTTGTTTTTTTATCAGGAGTTAATTATTTTAGTTGGTTGTATCGTCTGGATGGGACAGAGGGCGTCAAGGAGAATGAAACTTTTCATGGCAATTAAATTTTAGAGTTTCTCAGAGTTTTCGCCAGAAATCCGCTGAGAGGAAGTCGTCGAAGAAATATTTTTCATTTTTCGTTTTGTTGGTGACGTTTGACCTGGGGTTTGAACAATGGCCTCACATCTAATAAGGCAACACAACTACACTACGGCGACAAACATTGATCCAGAATACCATTAGGTTAGGTTAGGTTAGAGGACGTGTACTTGTCAATTAAGACAAGTACAGTACCCGGAGGCCGATTTGACCCATTGTACAACGTCCTAGTTTCTCACACCACTTATGTTGTGTGTGTTAATTTTATACATGAGTGGTGGGACCTACAGTTTAAAGTCGACTCCGAACGACAGATTTTTATTTATTGAGAAAATTTTCATCGCAATTTTTATTTACTCTCAGAGTTTTTGCCAGAAATCTATTGAGAGGAAGTCGCCGAAAAAATACTTTTTGTATTTTGTCTTTGATGCCTGGCCTGGGGCTCGAACCCAGGCTTTTGCGTCTAATAAGCCAACACACTACCTACTAGACTACGGCGACAGAATACCATTAATTTTGTAAGAATTGGGATGTGTGTTGGATCACTGAAATTTCGAAGAAATATTTTTAATTTTTCGTAATGTTTGACCTGGGGTTTAAACCATGGCCTCATATCTAATAACGTCAACACAACTAGACTACGGCGACAAACATTAATGCAGAACATCATTAATTTTGTAAGAATTCGGAAGTGAGTTGCATCACTGAAAGCTCGAAGAAATATTTTTCATTTTCCGTAATGTTTGACCTGGGGTTTGAAACATGGTAACACATCTGATCTGTCAACACAAATAGACTACTACGGCGACAAACATTTCATCATTGGATCACTGAAAGCTCGATACATATACATAATTTTTTGATGTGTTATTTAGGAATTCAATTTTTGTTTTATCCAACACTGTATGCAATAAATATAAAAGTTTGCGACTGCCCTAAAGTAAGTTTAAAAATTAAAAAACAAGACTTAGGAACGTGTTAGCGAAAAACCCTGCCTGTGTAAAAACGCTGGCAAGGGATAATAGATTTGAATGAAAAATTAATACGTTACCGTAGTTTGTAATTAAAAGTTGCCAAATAGAAAGTATTGAAATGAAGTAGTTTACGAAATCCAGGAAGCCAGCTTAAAAAAGTTTTGTTTTTTTAGTAGAAATTGTAATTAAAATTTTAATGGTTTTTGTGTTGCATTAGGAAATAATTTATTTATGAGTAATTTGATGTAAAAATGTTTTTCAATATTTTACTTTCTATTCTCTATTCCATTTAAATTTATGCCTTAAAAGTATGAATACATTAGAATAAATGAAAAATACAATAATAAAGTAATTTGGAAAATAAAAAGTCATGAAGCAATTTGAATATGAAAGACAGGATGTTTAAATAAAACATATTTAGGGTTATTATCACAACTTTCCGTTAAAGTTGGGTTTAGTTAAAGGTAGCTTTAGCTAAAGTGAACTTTAAAGTCATCTTTTCCTTATTACAACCTAATAATCCAATAAGGTTAACTTTTTCAAAAAAATGACAGTACCGGAGCAGTGTCGATAACACTGCTCAAATTAAACAAGTTTTATTTAAACGCAGTGGCAACAAAGGGCCTCTTTTTTGTTGTATTTGCTCATTTTGTTTATATTTGAAGTTGCCGTATTGAAAATAATTTATAATATGGCAAGTGCCAAAATAAACTTAATTTTAAAAGTTACCATTAGGATGATCTTCCCTTTAGCTTAACGCTCACTTCTACCTTGTTGTCCACTTATAATAACGAAAAACAATTTATCTGCCCGTTAAAATCCTTCCTTTATTGAACGGTAAGTTTTAATAACGGCCCTTAAGCTGGATTCACCCATCGTTTCGGAACAAAATTTTTTTTCCGAAAAATTTTTTTTATATGTAGTTTGACGGTTATCTTTTTGAAAGAGAGAGCGAAAGAGAGTAAGCTTACTTCGAAACAATTTCAGCTCGAATTGGTTTAATTTTAATTTTTGTTCCGAAAAAATCGAACTGTGCTGCCAATTACTTTAATTTTTTAAGTAAAGTTGAACTGAGATGCCACATTTTTGTATAATAATATAATATTTTAAGAATTTCGTCTAATGTATGGTGATCTTTACGATGGAAATTTATAAATGATTCCGTATCATTTAACCGCATCTCTGGGACCAAAGCGTGGAAGTACCCCATTTTTTTCTTTCTTTCAGCGGCTTCCTAACTGCAGTTCTCCTCATTTTTAGTTTTTTTTTTTCATATAGCTTTCTTCAACTCAATGGCTATTAAAGGAAGCACTTTACGTTTTTTTCACTAAGATTTATTTTAATTTACAATTTCTTTGTAACACAATAAAAAATATGATCACACTCAAGCCAAGAAAACAAACGAATTGTAATTATCTGCTACTGTGCTGCCTGATTGTAAAACTAACACGCATCGTTTACAAAAATATTTCATATGGTAACCTCGTTTTTACAGAACAAATTTTCGAAGTGGATGAATCGTTTTGGAACAAACTCTCAAAAAAACTGAACTTGTTTCGGAACAAAATGCTTTTGGCGAATCCAGATTTAAAGTTGGAAACAACCACACGGCGTTATAAACGGTGTGTTGAACGAGTCTGTAGATATAACATAATTGGTTTTGCTACCCTTCAGTCAGAATAACGACCTAGCTTCTCACACCACTTATTTTGTGTGTGTTAATTTTATAAAATATTGGCGGGACCTAAATTAAAGTCAACACCGAAAGAGAAATATTTTTGAGAAACTTTGATGAGGAAACATTATGTTGTGCGTTGCTTCTTCTCAGCATGGTATGGGATCGATTTTGAGAATGGATCCACATGTTTACAAATACAAGCAAGTTTAAAAAACATACCTATTCAGGCGATGAAACCAAAATTTGTATGGTAAGTATGGCGTTCTGTTTACCAACAATTAAACAATATCTTAATTCAAGCTAGGTTTACGATACCTAGTTTCTCACACCTCTTATGTTGAGTGTGTTAATTTTATCCATCGGTGGTGATCTACAGTTTAAAGACGATTTCGAACGAATATTGAAATATTGAAAATTCGAACAGTTTGTGAGTGGTTTTTTCCAGGAGGAAATAATGACAGGAAAACGGTATCGTACAAAGCTCTAAATACTTCGAACAGTCTTCAAATTTATTGAGGTTGCCGTAGTCTAGTAGGTAGTGTGTTGTCTTATTAGACCTAAAGTCACGGTTCAAATCCCACGTCAAACATCAAACCGCAAATATAAAAAAATATTTCTTCGTTGACTTCCTCTCAGCAGATTTCTGGCAAAAACTCTGAGAGTAAAAAAGTGACATGAAAAGTTTCTGAAAAATCTGTCGTTCGGGCTCGATTTTAAACTGCTAGTCCCGCCACTGATGGATAATGTTACGTTTTTTGCCTTTTAAAAACGTTTAAAATATGAGCACGTAGATTGCAAATAAAATAAAAATAGATTTGTGTTTAGTTTTCTTTATTATTCGCACAATTCTGTGTGCCACTGTTCGCAACTTTATGTATACAACAATTGATTTTTTTGTTATTCCTCTGTTTACACCATTTGCATAAACAATAACAATTACTAGACAATTGTTCGACTGATCATTGTAACGGAGATCTTCAAACCACGATTCCACAATGCGTCTTCACACAAGACTGACTGAACTTTTACTAACTCTTTTATATGACAAATTAAACAGTCTGATAAATGTTCATGAAGGCCAATGTTCGTGGCTTCGCTTTCTCGTTGCGTCATTATTGTTGTTTGTGTATTTTTGTTTACATTTATTCTTCTAGTGTTTGTTGTTGTATTTTTGTTTACTTGTTTACCATGTTTTATGCTGGTGTTTGTTGGTATACTTTTGTTTACTTGTTTACCATTTTTTTATGCTGGTGTTTGTTGTTATATTACGCAGTAAGATAATTTGTAAAGTTAATTGTTCTGTTTTTGTAGCTTTTGTTTATTATTTTAATGTTAATCGATGTTAATATAATATTAACACACACAACATAAGTGGTGTGAGAAACTAGGCCGTAATCCTGAGTGAAGGATTGTTATAACTTTTGTCCATGACTGTATGTATTTATATTTTATGAAGCTGTAATTTTTTTTTATTTTTTAATTTACTTTATGATTAACCATGTTGCACAACTCGACTGAAACTTTGGGAAACTAAACCATTTTAATTTAAAAATTTCTTCACCAAAATTTTTTTTGTCAAAAAAATAGATACCAAGGAAAAGCAAGAAAACACAAAAACAAGAATATTGAAAGAAAAATGAAATTTTAGAAAAAGTGGCTCTTCTGAATAACAAAAGAATTCTGATCAACACTTGAATTTAGCAATAATAAAAACAAAAACTTCTGTGTGTATGTGTTTGTTTTAGTAAAAATATGTTTACAATGTAGATGTACATACACATACTTATTGGTACTTGTATTTAATTAAAAATGATTCAGAGTCTCCTTATCCACTTTTAAAATGTTTTGTCTGGTCCTCTTTTTTCTCAATTTTTTCTTATATTATTTGCTCATAAAAGAAAAAAGTCATTGCATGCGTAGGAGTTTATGATTTCAAATACCAAAAAAAGAGCTGATGCCAGGTCTTTGATGTGGTCTTTGATAAATGGCTGAATGTATACAAATGATTGTAGTGCGGGCTTTATCGGTAGAAATATGCTACTTCAGTCTTCATGGTGTATTTTCGGTACAAATAGACCTTCTTCTGAAACCAGTTGTCTTACGGAGCACAATATTTTCTTAGAGACTGATTACTTAATTGGTCCTTGCAGCACTTAATTCGCAAAACAACCTCATTTCTCTCATCACTTACTTTGTGGTTTTTAATTTTATACACTACCTACTGTTGAAAATCAACTCCAAACGGCCAGCTGTTTAGAAACTTTTCATGGCAATTGCATTTATTTTCAGTGTTTTTGCCACAAATCTGCTAAGAGGAAGTCGCTTAAGAAGTATTTTTTCTCACAGTCTTTGCTAGAAGATTGCAGCGAGGAAACCTTACTTACTTAATTGACCATTAACAACCCGATTAACGGATTTCGACCTACCGCAACACATCCTTCCAGGCACCCCTGCTTCTTGCGCGCCTACGCCTGTTGGTCACACCAATCGATGCCAAGTGTTTTTCCTTAATATTTTTTAATGACTAGATTAAGTTTATCAAATTATAATTTAATCTTCAAATGGGACGCTTGAAATAATGATCGCGACGACCAAAACGTATACTAACTAAAAAGACCGAATAATTATGATTATCAACTGATTTTATTTTCAAGAATATTTCCTTAATCCTAATATGTGTTTACTTAATTCTATCAGTCTACTTCAATTCAGCAACTCCGTTGCTTATTCTAATTACTTATTCCTATGTGTTTATTGACCTTACATCTAATTAATATTAAGGCGGTATTAATTTTTAGTAAATTCATTATTATTATTATTTCATTAATTCAATTAATTACAAAGTATATACAAAGTATAAATAAAACATACATATACATATATATAACAAATAAATGAAGCAATTATGGCGCAACACCAGGGCTCTCTCGATTTGGTTCTTCCAACGCTTAAAAGATCATCCTCTTTGCCGGCTTCCGCAGATCGCCGCATCATTCGAACGATATGGTCGAGCCAGCCCAGCGTCTGGATATTAATAAGCTGCACAACGTCTATGTCGTTGAGGAGCTCATACAGCTCACTGTTGGATCGGATGTGGAAATCATCGCTAACTCGCACTGGACCGAAGATCTTACGTAGGACTTTTCTCTCTAATACTCTCAAGGCTGCTGCATCAGTGCCAAATAGCGTCCATGCCTTTGCGCCATAAAAAGGGTCATCTACTTAGTGTTAGTCTCAAAAAAAAAGGTACTCGGCACAGCTCCAGTGCTCCATGTAGCTTTGAATATTTGACTTTTGTAGGATTATGGTTGTGCCCTTTCGCTCACTTTTGGCAGGCAATTTTATAATCTTTTGCAGGGTTTTAGTACCTACATTATGATTAACCAGGACTCTCATCTCCTTTTTGGAAAGGAGCTTTGTATCGGGCCACATCCGGACGACTATTTTCAAGAGTTCCGTTCTGGGCCTAGCTAGAGAATTGCTCTCTTTTCATCTTTTTTATACTTACATATTTATTTACCTCATTGGGCATTACAACATTTTAGTTAGGATTACCATCTATGTTGAGCGTTATAATTTTATCCGTGAGAGGCGAGACGTGAGAAATTTTCCCTGACAATCTACTGTGAGAGTTCTTACCACAAGACTGCTTATAAAAAGACGCCGAATTAATATTTTTCCATATTTCGTTTTGTTTAAGATGTCTGAGCTGGGGTTTGAACAACGGACTTGCGTCTAAGGCAGCACGCTATGTACATACTATCTTGACGTGTAGGTTAACATAAACATGCCTGTGCATGGCACTAAAATATATATATAAGCACATACATACATAGCTAGTTCGAGAAGTATGAATTAAGACTTCTCAAGGCCGTGGTACAAACATCGAAATAAACGAAATATAAAAAATATTTATCCTTCAGGCGGCTGCCCTGGTAGTCTAGTGGGTACAGTGCTAGTCTATTAGCGTGAGGTTCGTGGGTTCGATTCCTCCCACTACACCGTGGCACTACACCGAGAATATGGGTAAGTTACTCCGCTCGTATATAATTAGAATATAATTTGTAATTGCATCCCCCAGGAAATTTCCATTTTTAAAAGTTAAAATTGTAACAACAGATATTTTTCGCTGTTTTTTACACGTTGAAAAACCATGAAAAACATTATGTTTTAGGTTGCAAATAATTTTAACTACCATTGTAACACCTATTGTACTGTCACATATTTTCAAATATCCTACCTCCCCCACAAATATTTCGTCAATGTAGTAGAACTTGTGTCCTTATATGACAGCGAATTGAAACTCAACGATAAAATTATGGTGGCAATAACTTTCTACGTTTTTTATAACTCTCTTTAAAATAATAACAAACACAAAAACTCATGGTTCTGTCTGAGAACAGTGAAATAAAAAATGCTTTTGATATTTCGATATTAGTATAGAATATGTATGCCATTCTGAGTAAGAATTGACTAAGTTGCCTTAAGATAATGCACTTTCAGAATGTCATCACTTATTTCATATTTTTTAATTAAAGTCTGCCACTATGAACGGATAAACTTGAAAAAATGAGAAAAAAATCATATTTTCCAAGTTTACTCAATCAAAACTCATAACATGTAAGTTTGAACCATATGTTTATGTACATATAACATTCTAAAGGCTCATCTTTCCCCTTTTCAAAAATTTTGGAATTTGAAAATAGTTTAAAAACTATTTAGGTAATCAATAATTTTGTGTGAAAAGATCAAAAATACCGTTTTTGTCACATAAAACAAGTTTGGAGGGTTCGAGAAATATAAAAAAAAATATTTTTGAGTTCTACTCAACAAACCTCGCAACCTGCACTGTATCCTTAGCTGGGTGTATTTTCACTGTCGCACCGTGTTATTACAAGCACAAATAGAGATTTTAAAACAATTTTATTTTATTCAAATCCTGTAGGCAATTTTTGAAATATTGTACAAATTTTCTTCGCCTGCTTAGTGTACGAAGACTTATTTTAGCCAATGTATATATTTTTATATATGTATCTATTTCCAGTGAATAAAAGAAAGCTATAATAATAAGAAATTAAGAAGATTGCGTATTGTCCCAAAGGGCAATAGTCAATATGCAGTGGAAGCCCAAATGTAATAAATTTTAGATTAGAAAACATAATGAGTTCCATAATGAAATTATGGGGATCCTATTTGCTATGGCACGCATTTCCTTTTTTATTATGGACACTTTATTGTCCTTATATAAATAGATGTCGCAAAAGATGGCGAGTTTAAGGCACAGAATCTGTTGATTAAAAAAATTTTTAAAGAAGAATATAAAAAATTGCCAACAAAAAATTAAATTCACGCACATCTTAATATCTACTCCAATTATGGGAATGGACAAATTAAAAATAAATCCATTAAGTGTTGTTAGTGTACAGCCTACTCTTTTATAATTTCGTCTAATTACTTTCCCTAGCAAATTCATACAATTGATGTTTATTTGCCATGTTAAGCAATCAAATTAATGTCCAAGATTCTACAAATAATGTTTATACGTCTACGTTTATACCACGTATTAAGAAGACTGAAAACATGATTACAATTTAATTAAATTAAACAAAATTCAACTTTAATTAGTAAAACAATTCATTAATGCTACAGGTACGTACAGTGTTGCTTAAAATATTTTGGAAAAAATTTGAGTTGAAATTAATCTACTACTCAAAAATAAAAAACCACTTAGTCAATTCAAATAATGTCTGAATTGAGGTCAAATTCCCAGTATAAAAAAATTAAGTTTTATAATACTGTTACGAAAGTAAAAAAAATCTGAATACTGGTATTTTGCTTTTACAGCGTTTGACATTAAAATTATAAACAAAATAATGAACTTGTTTACAAATTATCGCACTGCTTAATGTAACAATAAACACCAGCATAAAAAATGGTAAACAAGTAAACAAAAATATACCAACAAACACCAGGATAAAAAAATGATAAACAAGTAAATAAAAATATACCAATAACACTACAATAATAAACTAAACAACGATATTTACTTTTATAGAGATTGCGAGAAGGTGAAGCAGTGAACGTTCGCCTTCAAGAACATTCATCCGACTGTTTACTTTGTCATATAACAGGCCAGGCACAGTAGGCGAGTTAGTTAGCAAAAGTTCAGTCGGTCTTGGGCGAAGACGCGGTGTTTGAAGATCTCCGTTATAAAGGTCAGTCGGACAATTGTCTAGTAATTGTTATTGTTTATGCAAAGGGTGTAAACAGAGGAAAACAAACAAAGCAATTGTTGTTGTACTCGTATATAAATATAAAGTTGTGAACAGCGGCACACAGAATTGTGCGAATAATAAAGAATTTAATTAAAACTAAACACAAACTTATTTTTATTTTATTTGCAATCTATGAGCTCATATTTGAAACGTTTTTAAAAGCTAAAAACGTAAAAATACATGAATAGAAAACATCTTCATAAATTCTTTAATATTTTATATATATTTGAGATGATATTTTTATTTTATACAGTTGTTCTTTTTTTTGGTAACATCAACACTTACAATGCGTCAAACTGGTGCTTAAGCAAGGCATTTAAAAAAGCAATATAAATACATACTATTGGAATGTAGAAATCTGAAGTAAAATTGCTGTCATTTCTGTTATTGCAATCAAACAGGCGCAACCTTTAAATAAAGGCATAAATTGAATACGTCTGTGAATACGAATATCACTGGTAATGTACGAGTATGCTTGCGTGCAATCTAAACAAAATACGTGTCGAATAAACAAAGTTTGCCTGGCAATACAATTTTATTATTAGAAAACCAAATAAACAGGAAATAATCAATAAAAAAAATAATAACAAGTGAATAAATTATGTTCGAAATAAACATAACATAGCGTTTTCAGCATAACAAATTTTTCAAAACGTGCTTCCCAAATTCATGGAGATTTCTGGTAATTACAATTGATTATATGTGTACATTGTTTTGTTTCAAACAAAATTCCAAAAAATATTTTTTTCTTACCTCTTAAAATTTAATTCAAAGAGTTGGAAGAGAGAAAGAAGTGTTTTTAGATATAAGATTTAAAACAATGAAATCGTCGTAGTATTGCAGGTAGTGTTTTGGCTAATTAGACGACAATCCGTGATTTAACTCAATGCCTCCACCATAAATATTTACAAAAATAAATATTTACGTAAATATGCCTGAATCATTTTGGAACAAAATTATTTGTACAGACGAGTCAAAATATGAACTACAAAGTTGCAAAAGTTGGAAAAGAGTGTGGTGTGAACCATCACAAAGGCTTAAATCGAAAAACCTTATCCATACTGTAAAACATGATGGAGGCAGCCTAATGGTGTGGGGATGTTTTTCCTTTTCAGGAGTTGGTAGACTCGTTAAAATTGATTCCAAAATGACTGGAGAGCACAATGTAAATATTTTGGAAGAAAATCTTTACAGCAAAGATGCGGAGTAAATGGGTTTGGGGGAGTTAATCTTTCAACAAGACAACGACACCAAGCACACGAGTAAGGTCGCTAAAAAAAATTTTTAAGAAAATAATGTTGAAAAAATCTACTCAAATCCCAGATTTAAACACCATAGAGCATCTTTGGGCTATCTTAAATGACAAAATCCCGATGGAGTCCAGAACAAATATTCAAACAATTTCTACAAGTACTTTGAAGAACCTTGCGCTAAGTATGCCGAAAAGATTAAGAGAAGTCATAAATAACAAAGGAGGAGCAACTTCGTACTAAATTTTGAAGTTATTTAATTATTTATAATATTTTCTAGTGTAGTGTTACTTTATTTTGTCACTTGAAATTCCTTATGTGCCATATGGTTTCTATTATAAATAGAAAATATAAAGAAAGAATTCAATGTTAAGTTCCCTATTAGATAAAATATTAACTGAATTAAAAATTAAACTATAATTTATAAACATTTAAAAGCAATAAACATATGCTTTAATCAAAAAACAAAAAATATTTCGAACCGCTCTTTATTTTGTCCGACAGTGTATATTAATTTCTTTTTTATCTTAATTTTTTGCATCGATTGCTATATTTTCTAAGATTATAACATATTCTAATTCATTTCTATTTCTATATTATTGCTTACATTTTATTAAATTTCTTTTCAATGTTTTTTTATAATTTTTTTCTTTGCTGAACTCCTATAGCATATTCATTTATAAGATTAATATCTTGTTGTGCTATGATCAATATTAAATAAATAAATAATAATAATAGTAATAATAAAATATCTGTTGTTTAAAAACTAGGAATAAATCTTTGTCGCCTAGTGTAATTAAAAATAAAATTTTACTGGTTTCATTGAGGATCATTCAGTGTCACGTTGTATTTTGTAAATAATGTATCATTATTAAAATGTGTCGTTTATTTTAATTTAAATTTTTATTGTTTTAATAAATGCGTTATCAATATTAATAATTTTTAATTTGTATGTGTATAATAAATTATATAAATATTGTGCCGCTTAAAATATGCAATACATATGTATGTATGTATGTTAATTATTGGGACATAAATTAATTTTCAGTAAAATAAAATGTGAAATAAATATTCATTATTTACCAGTATTGTGCAGCCATAACTGGTATTGAATGAAATTAAAAATAAAGAACTGTGAGAATTTTTTCAAAATTGGATACTGATTTAATCAGCTCCAGGTCTTTTCTTTAAGTTGAGTTGAACAATAGTTTTCAGTTTTTTTTTTTGTACTTTAAAGTGGGGCGGTGGATTCGGTGCATGCATGTTGCATGTTGTTATGATGACTTCTCAATCGTACGTAAACATTTTAAGTATTAACGCGCCGCTCAGTATTGTTGCCGGAGTTAAACGAGGCGTTGCGAGACGCATTTGTCTTCGACACCTCACGAATGATTTTTATAGAAGCTGTAGAAATTAGGAGGAGGGTGAGACTGGCAATATGCCTAAGGTGAAAGACCATCTATATGAATTATCGTGCATTGATATTGACAGTCTAATTTGTCATCGGAAGCACTGAATGGTTTCTGAAGTAGGAGAAAAATGGAAAAGTATGGCATAACACAATGGGTCCCATGTGGCCTACGCGCCGCTGCAGAAAAATTCAGAATGCGGACAACGGTTATTGTTTTTTAACGTAGCATATCGTTAAACTTTCAAAAGTTCATTTGAATACCTCTGCGAAGATGTTAACAGCTACAGTTTTTACTTAGTCCTTTACATACCTCCCAAAGGAACTTTACTTTGTTTCAGTTCCATTAATTTATTCAGTTAAGCAGGTAATTAATCTACTCCAGCAAATGCGAACGATGCGGTGAAGAGGATTTTTCCTCATTAAATCCTACTTGGGACTGTCGCTGACTGATTTTCCTAAGAAGTTCGTTTTTTATTTTCTATAGGGTAGACCATATATCGGTTTAAATTTGTACCATCTGTTATTTCGAATCTTTCATTCTGTTCAGCATATTATCTCCACTGAACGTTCGTTATAAATTGATTTACGCTTGAGCAACGTTGGGATTTATTGGGCCAACGAGAAACTGCACGATAATGTCGATTTTGTCAAAAAAATCACATTTTCGGATGAAACTTATTTTCATTTTGGTGGACACGTTAATAAGCAGAATTGCCGTATTTGGGGCTCAGAAGACGTGGTCTTACAGAAGCCAATGTACAAGTAACTGTTTGGTTAGGCATGTGAAACGGAGGGTTCATCGGCTCATATTTCTTTGAAAATGAGGACGGAGCAACCATTACGGTTAATTGAGACACCTATCGCACAATGATAACCAATTTTTTGTATCTGCTCTTGATGGTGTTGATGTGAACGATATTTGGTTTCAACAAGATAGTGCAACTTGTCACACATCTTATGGCACAATCGAATTATTCCAGCAAACGTTTGATGGCGGTTTAATTAGTCGAAATGGTGATGTCAATTGGTCGCAAAGATGGTGCGATTTAAAACCGATGGACTATTTTCTGTAGGGCGCCGTTAAAGAAAAGTGTTATGCTGACAGAATAGAGACAATTGAGCAGAGACAATTGAGCCATTGGCGAGATACGACTCCATACACTAGAAAAAGTGCACGAAAATTGGTTCGATCGAATGAGGTACTGTGAGGCTAGCCGTGGCAGCCATATGAGTGAGATAATATTTGGTTTTTAACCGGAAAAATTGTACTTCAGAACAAAAAAAAATTTGTTAATTTAACATTTCAATTTCCCACAGCATACCTACATACATTTTCACTGCATACGGTTTACCACGTTCTTAATTATTTCATAAAAAAAGTAATAAAAATATTTTAGTGTGTTTACGTACTCACAGAAAAGATTGTCTTCTTGGACTATATGCGGAGTGAGTATACCATAACCATTAAGACATTGAAAATTACTTTGTTTCTGTCGTCTATTTTGCACATTTTTATTTTTTGCAGTTGTTGCAGATGAATCGTTGTATTATTTATGACTCCTTCAAAAGATGACATTTAAGCAACTCAACCGTAATATTTTTCATTCCTTCTTTCCTGTTTTTGGTTTGATTTCAAGATTTTTATACTAAAAAAGAAAGAATATAAAATAGAACTGTTGAAAGCATTCAGAAATATTTATGGTTAGCAGATCCAATTTTTCATTTTTGGTGGCTGATAAGAAAAAAAATTTTTATTTCGTTTTGTTTTTTACACCTCAAAGTTGTAAAAATATTTTTGTGATAAAAATTAACATGAAAATATGGAAGGAGGGGGTCAGGTTAGGTCATTAAGGAATTTTATATTTCTTAGGAAGTAAAAATTGTACATTTTATTTCATTCTCAGTAGATGGATTTTTTTGAAACAGTCAGACAACTTTCTTTTTGAATTCCCACTGATACTTGTGAATTTTATTTATTTATTTTTAATTTTTTTTTTTTGGGTGTTGGTTTTTACAAAATTAGTGCAAAAAATTTTTCTCATAAAAATAAAGTAGGGGAATATGAATAAAAGACAATATAAACGAAAGAGGAAAACAAAAAATAAAATAACAAAAAATAAAAGAAACCTGAAAAACAGATTGCAACGCATTTGTGTAATTAATTAGAAAAATTAACCGGAAACAGATGAATGAAAATGAGATAGAAAGTGGGACTGAGAAAATAAACCAACATACATACAATAAAATTGGCCATTACAACCCTTCAGTCAGGATTACGGCCTAGCTTCTCAACACCACTCATGTTGTGTGTGTTAATTTTTATCCACGAGGGGCAGGACCTACAGTTTAAATTCGACTCCGAACGATAGATTTTTGAGAAACTTTTCAAGTCATTTTTTTTATTCTCAGAGTTTTTGCCAGAAATCTGCTGAGAGGAAGTCGCCGAAGAAATATTTTTTCATATTTCGTTTTGATGTCTGACCGGGGATATAGGAACTCACATTGCAAAACAAGTACACATATTGTTAGAATAATAAGTACACCCAATATATATTTTTTAAAGGCTCGTAGACGAAAATTTATTTTAATTAAAAGAAAAAAACAAATACTAATTTCTTTTATTATAACATTAGAAATAAAATAAATACTAATACAATAACAAAAACAAAAATTATTTTCAGTCTTTTTCAAATAGTAAGAAATTAATCAAAAAACATTAAAAAAATAATAAGTTCATTTAATTAAAATAAGCAAAAAACTAAAGAAATCAAGTTTTTTCTCCTAATTTGGCTGAGTTTGGTTAAAAGCCGATATATCCACCTTTATTTTCAATTATTTTGTTGGCTCTTATTGGCCTGCTGGCAATAAGCCTCCTGCAGGTTTCTACCGGTAATTCATAGCAAATTTTTTGAACAAAATTCCATAACTGATCCTTATTTTTAAAAACCTCCTTTCCAATTCTTTGTTCCACCTCTAACCAAAGATATTCGATTGTATTTAAGACCGGAGATTGACTTGGGCATTCAAGAAGGCAACATTATTATTTTGGAACCAATCCTATAACAACTTAAAAGTATGCTTCGGATCGTTATCCTGCTGGAATGTCCATCTAAGAAGCATACTTGCCTCGGAATAGGTCAACATCGTATTTTCCAAGATATCTTTGGAGTGGAATCTGGTCATAGCGTCGGTAATTCGATGTATTGGACCGACACCATACCATGAGAAACAAACCCAGACCATAATATTGCCGCCCCCGTGCTTGACCGTCTTCTTTGTAAAGCGAACATCGAACCCTTAGGGCATGAAACATTCCGCGCACAGTCGTTTCCAAATAAATTAATTTTTGTTTCATCGCTCCACAAAATGTTTCGCCATTTTTTTCCACTGTCTGCTCCGGACCAAATGGAACTACTTCTTGCAAACGCCAATCTACCCTTTACATTTCTCTTGTGTAAGCAACGGAACTCTTCTGGCTATCCGTCCTGGTAAATGAGCTTCTTGAAGTCTACGAGGAACTGTTCGCGACGAAATTAAATTTCAAATTTCAGCTGAAGTCGCTCATGAAAACCTAAAGGACGTTTTCTTCGCAGTGTTACAATATGGCTATCTGTTGTTTTTGAAGTTTTTTGTCCTCCGCTAGTTTTGACGACCTTTTTAAGCTTTAAAGCATTTTGTACAAAAAATATCGACCGATTCATAGTTTCTGCTATAGAACGAAGACTTTGGCCACTTTCTCTTAGCCTTTAAACAATTTTCTGTTCTCCGGAGAACAACGACTGTTGCCATGTTTACTTTCCGTTAATGTAACTAAAATTAAATATAAAGCAAAAATAAGCAGGTGTACTTATTTTTTCGACCGTATGTGTATATACTCAATATAACCTATTCCAGATACTCGAATTAATTTCAGGAATCTTATGAATTTTTAGTAAAAGTTTGTATAAAAAATTAAAGTTTTCATATTTACTTCGATTTTATAACAAAACAAAAAAATTACACTATGCAACAGTGAAAACACCCCCTAGTAACTTCATAGTCTAAGGGCCATTATTACAACTTGCCGTAAACTAAAGGAATGATTCTAACGGGCAGATAAATTGTTTTTCATTATTGTAAGTGGACAATAAGGTAGAAGTGAACGTTAAGCTGAAGATAGGATCATGCTACCTTTAACTTTTAAAGTTATTTTTTCAGTGTGACAACTTCAAATATAAACAAAATGAGCATATACAAAAAAAAAAAAAGCGAAGCCCTTCGTTGCCACTGCGTTACAAAAAAAACTTGTTTAATTGAGCAGTGTTATCGAGATTGCTCCGGCACTGTCATAATTTTGAAAAAGTAAACTTTATTTAATTATTGGGTTGTAATAACGAAAAAAAAATGTGACTTTAAAGTTCACTTTAGCTAAAGTTACCTTTAAGTAAACCCAACTTTAACGGGAAGTTGTAATATTGGCCCTAAGTTGTTCAGGTAGTTGAGTACAGCTCAAAAATACTTTTTCTTGAACCCTACAAATTTGTTTTATTTGATAATAACTATCTTTTTTTGAACATTTTATACAAAATATTGATTACTCACATATTTGTGAACAGATTTTCAAAAATTAATGTGTTTTGTTTTGCTTAAAGCGGTGTACATAAACATATGGTTAAAATTTTTATGTTTTGAGTTTTGTTCGGGTAAACCTGAAAAATATGATTTTTTTTCTTTCAAGTTGAACCATTATTGCAATTGCAAAAATTTAATTAAAAACTATAAAATAAGTGGTGATATTCTTAAAGTCCATTCTCTTGTGAACAGATTGACACTTACCTTGATACAGAAGAATAATAATTGCCGTAGTTATTATTTAACACTAGATATACCAAGAAATTTTTATACCCATTTATACCAACACCTGTCAAAATGACTGGTGTTCAAAAATAACGTTTTGAGTGTCTAAATTGTGTATGTGCTATAATGTTTTATAGAATTAATAAACAGTATTGGTTGGACAGTCAGCTTCACTTCCTATCTCTTGACCTGATGACTGATAATCAAAAAGTGAGTTCTTCAGCCAAACGAAACAAAAAATCCTTTCTTGATATATTCTTTTCGGTTGTGTTTTTATACAAAATCCAGGAATTTATTCCGACAAAATCTAAAATATCAAAAAATACTTGCAGCGGCCATCTCCTAGATCCCGACTTCACACTATATATCATTAGCCATATCGTGCCATTTGATCTATGACGTCGACACCAAATTTGGTTTTATTATAAAAAGACACAGTTTCAATTAGTTTCTTGCTGTCGGTATCAATTTTGGCGCCTTTGTGTATAGTACTCAATAAAACAACCTTTTTGTTGGGCTTACTCTTATAAACTGTAAGTGTACATTCATTTGTTGCTTATAGTAATGTTGAAAAACGAGCCATACTATCCCTCTTTTCCTTGCAAATTTTTGGAAGGTTACGTTTGTTTGAGCGTACGATACCAACCAACGTAGTGTTTTTGGCTAATAATTTAGAAGCTAAAGAAACACTGGTAAAAAAGTTGTCGGTTATTACAGTCCTACCTTTCATGGTATAAGGCTCCAGTAGTCTCATTACTACAAATTCACTAAGAGGTGTTTCCAAATTTCATGTTTCATCTTTTCCTAGATAATGAAAGCCATTTACAACATATTTCATTTCAACGTCAGAAGCCAGCCAGAATTTTATTAAAAGCTTGTCTTATTTGTTTGGCATATATTGTGTAAACCTACATCTGGCTTTCGTTGGAAACAATTGTTCATCTAATGTAATATTTGCTCCTGGTTTGAAACAGTTTTGGCCGTTGACAATAAATTTGTTCCAAACAGTTGACACTAACGCAAATTTATCAGTTTGCAAGCATTGACTCCTTTCATTTCTTTTATCGAAACGAATGAAACGTAAAATTTCTGTAAAGTCATGCCTACTCATAGTTTTAGAAAAAATTCAGGACCCCATTTTTTGTTCCCTAAATACGACAGCTGCAACCCTTTGAATACTGTATGCACCACTGTATGTACCTCGTGTAAACAGTATTCCAATGAAAGCTTTCAATTTATCCTGCGAAAGTGTCCATTTCTACTCTAAAACTCTAGAGGCTTCTAATTAGGTGCAAGTTTTGATATGATCTAATATGTATATGGTGGTCAATCAATAGTAAAAAGGAACTGCTTGGCTTCTCTTCCATAATATTTCTTCTAGCATATGCTGTAGGCCTAGATAAATCTTTGAATTTGCAATGAGTTGGTAACCTTCCAGCAACACCTCCTTCTTTTATTTTTTTCCACATAGTTCCACTTGCAGAAACCTCAAGTTGTGTATCTTCCCCGCTTTCATTATCGTCTTCAGAACTAGAAAGAAACCGCATACACATTCGTTTTTATATATTATGCAAAGAAACACTGTCTTCTGCCATAGAAAAACATACCAGTCAAAATGACTGCTACCGGTATAAGTACCAAAAACAAAAATTATTTTTTTTATTGTGGACACAAGATCAAAATAAGTTATCAAATTAACTGTATTTAGTTGTCGTTATAAAAGTCATATAATAGTTTCGGAAAAAAATATTCACACAAAGTCAAGATTTAAAGCTAATAAGGCAAAACCAGTCATTTTGACTGGCGTGGTAAATCTAGTGTTAAAGAGTACAACAGTATTGTCATATATTTCATATAAGATTATTCATCAAATTAACTTTCAGTTAAAAATTTTAAAAGGTTTTCATGGGTCTTGAATGTTTATCGGAAAATATGCTCTTTTCACTATTTGCGAAAAACACAGAGAGAATTTGCATGCTCATTTAATTTTAACGCTACAAAAAAATGTCTTTCGTTGTAGCACGACCCTACTGCCGTTTATGCCAACACAATGTTCTGTATAAGCTAATGATCATTAACAGCACAACATGTATAAACAAATGAATATCAAATAACATAAGCGAGTGTGTCATTAACATAATTCTCTCGCTGCTTTTGACGCGTGCTCAAGTCGTCAATACATTATGTGCATGTTGTTGTTGTTGTGTATTCTCCGCTGGCTAGCGTGGGAATTATGCTTTGTTTGCATTACTGGTGTTGGGCTGAAGGCTTGGATCGTGTTGCATACACACAAACACATGTATTATAAATTGATAGAATATAGGTCACTAGAACATTTAAGCAAACATATGTAATAAGTATAGAACTATAAGAATTAAGGGAGTTGATTCGAAATTGTCGGATCAGCTAAAAAACTGTATAAAAGAGGAAAAAATTCCCATATCGAGATCAATTGGATTGAATACAATAAAGAGAACAGAGCTCTTCAATTGAGCTCTTTTAAAAACCTAAAAACTTTTAAAAATCTTTACCATCAATCCTACATGGCGATCCTGCCATAATCTTGGAGTGCTGTAAATTAAAAAGCACACAAGATTTGAGGCAAAGAAAAAAGGAGTGCAATACATATTGCACCAAAATATTTTTGGAAGTGCATAAAATATCTTTGCACCCATAAATGAACAGAAATTTGTCCTGGCGGATCAGCCAAAACGGTCCGCCAGTAGCGAAGAAGGAAGAAACTGTCTGGCCGAGAGACAGTGAAATACTCCCATGGCCGAAGGACCTAGGCCAATCACCTAAGAGGACTATAGAAGGAAGACATTATGGCAATAACATTAATTATGCCAACAATATGAATTACCATCACCTGCCGCCGCCAACTCATTCCAACATGTCTTCGGCATCGCAACAGCAAATGCCAACGCCAACAAGTCCTCATGCAACACCACATCAAAAAAAAAAAAAATAAACAGAGGTTGACAAAAAAAAAAAAAAAATCAAAAATAGTTTAGCTTACAAAAAGTGGGGCGTTCAGCCGCCTCACAGGCCGGAAAGCGTTAACCGCTCTTGGCAAGAATTTTTTCTTTAAATAAAAATATTTTAATTATATGTTATAAAAAAAAATTAAGAATTAATTATGTACGAATTTTTTTTTAAATAAATTAGTTGTAATTGTCTTATGGTTTTATTAGAAAACTAAAAATTTTATTGTTATTATTAAAAAAAAAATACAGATAAAAAATCTTTAAAATTAAAAATTAGAAAAAATAAAAATGATAACCGCAATTCAAAAAAATTACAATAAAACAATTTTGTTAGTAAAATGTAAGATATTTTAAGAATTATGGACCTTTATAGTAGGAAAATAGATATAGGAGAAAAAGAAATAATAGCTATGCTTATAGCTTATGCAAAATATTATGAAAAGAAAGAATAATAAAACATTAAAAATATATAGAACTTTAACAGACCAGAATTTTAGATAGATATAAAATTGATCAAGCCAGAGCATTACTAAAGTATAGGTTAAACCGTGTGGTCGCAGTAAAAACTTGTTTAATCGCAACAAAATGGTTTATACTGTCAGGAACAAGTCCGATTTCATTCAGCTATTGGAAAATGCTGGTGATAAGTTGGTTGTGGTCAATTTCTGTACCACCTGGTGTGGCCCTTGCAAAGTGATGGCCCCCAGGTTGGAGGAAATCTCCAGGGACTATGCTGACAGAGTTGTCTTTATCAGGGTTGATATTGATGACTGCGAGGATGTTGCCATAGAATACAACATCTCCAGCATGTTCACTTTCATGTTCATGAAGAACAAACAAAGAATTGAAGAATTTGATGGAGCCAATACCAACGTCACCCAGCCAAACTTTTTTATATAAATCTAGCCACTATACTTTGAAGTAAAAATTGTTTTCAATTTGTAATTAGCCATGTTGAAAAAAAAAGAAAAAAAATAGAACAAAGCAGTCACTAAATTCGTAAATAGTGACAAGACGCTGTATTAGTCTTTGGACAGAAACAATTAACGATTTTAGAGAAATAAATAACAAAAACAACAATGTATGACAAAGAAGGCACTGGAAAGGATAACTATGTCGCGGATGCTTTATCGCGAATTACAATTGATGACTTTAAAAACATAAATAAAAAGGTATCGTGCGTATTAAGAGTCTCGACAAGATCGATGACTAAACAAAAAACCAGTAGTGAAATAAATAATCAGCATAAAAAAGATAAAATAGAGAAGCCCAAAATTTATATACCAATTAAGAATAGTGACGTCAGAAAGTTTTATAAATTAAAGATTTTTCCTAACAAATGCTACATAAAGAAAGGAAAATCAATATTAGCTAGCATAAAAATAAATGATACGTTTACTTCAGAGAGATTTGACTTAGGACAATTTTTCTCTAGGCTTGAAAAAGTGAGAAGATTTTCAAATTTATCTCAATAAATGATTTTAAAGATACGGGCAATAAAGTATTGAAGTATTGAACAAAGTAACTGTAATTGAAAAGAAAAATGCCAAGGCAATTCTTGATATTATGCTGAAATATCATGATGATCCCATTGAAGGAGGTCATTGTGGGATATAGAGAACCGCTGAAAAGATAAAAAGATATTACTACTGGAAAAACATGACAAAAGACATAGCTAAATACGTTAAAGCATGTCACAAATGTCAATTAGCAAAAACAAATAAACACATTAAATGTCCGATGATTATCACAGAGACACCCAGTAAACCATTTGATACGGTCTATGTGGACACAATTGGACCATTTCCCAAATCACTTCATGGAAATGAATACGCAGTCACGCTAGTATGTGACCTAACCAAATATTTAGTAACGATACCAATACCAGATAAATCGGCAAAAATTGTCGCAAAAGCGATATTTGAGAACTTTGTACTTACCTATGGTCCGATGAAGACGTTCATTTCGGACATGGGTACAGAATACAAGAATTCTATACTGACTGAACTTTGCAACTTATTCAAGATTGAAAAACTAACGTCAACAGCACATCATCACCAGACTTTAGGTACGATAGAAAGAAGTCATAGAACTTTTAATGAATACGTACGCTCATATATATCAGTAGATAAAGACGACTGGGATGAATGGCTTAAGTATTTTACATATTGTTTTAATACAACACCATCAACTGTGCACAATTACTGTCCTTTTGAGTTGATTTTCAGTAAAATACCAAATAGTTTTCAAGATTTTGGTGAAATAGATAGAGTTGCACCACTATACAATGTGGATAACTATGCCAAAGAGGCAAAATTTAGGTTAGAAATAGCACTTAAGAGAGCAAAACAATTATTAGATGTAAATAAAATTAAGCAGAAAATCAATTACGATAAGGATATATTAGACTACAATTTTAAAATAGGTGACTTAGTATTACTCAAAAATGACAATGGACACAAACTAGAACAATCTTATAAAGGTCCGTATAAAATTAAGAAATTAGATTTAAAAAATAATGTAACCATAGTAGATAAGATAACTAATAAGGAACAAATAGTACATAGGAATAGACTTAAGCTATATAACAAATAGTTTTAACTATACCACTAAACTGGCCAGAAAAGTGAAATAATAATCTTTAAAATAATTTTTTTTTAGTAGCAACTAAGTAAACTTATCACTAAGCATTTATTAAAAACAAAATAAATATTAAAATTAATTAAGAAATTAAAAGATAGTACATAATAAATTTACTTTAAGAATTATTGTAAAAGAATGTCCATAGAACTCTCAGTTATATGAACATTCTTCCGAAAAAGAGAGGTGTAGCACGACCCTACTGCCGTTTATGCCAACACAATGTTCTGTATAAGCTAATGATCATTAACAGCACAACATGTATAAACAAATGAATATCAAATAACATAAGCGAGTGTGTCATTAACATAATTCTGGACATTGACTCTCGCTGCTTTTGACGCGTGCTCAAGTCGTCAATACATTATGTGCATGTTGTTGTTGTTGTGTATTCTCCGCTGGCTAGCGTGGGAATTATGCTTTGTTTGCATTACTGGTGTTGGGCTGAAGTCTTGGATCGTGTTGCATACACACAAACACATGTATTATTAATTGATAGAATATAGGTCACTAGAACATTTAAGCAAACATATGTAATAAGTATAGAACTATATAGAATTAAGGGAGTTGATTCGAAATTGTCGGATCAGCTAAAAAACTGTATAAAAGAGGAAATAATTCCCATATCGAGAACAATTGGATTGAATACAATAAAGAGAACAGAGCTCTTCAATTGAGCTCTTTTAAAAACCTAAAAACTTTTAAAAATCTTTACCATCAATCCTACATCGTATTATGACTAATTTAATAACAGTGTAGGTTATAATATAATGTTACGAAAATGGAAATGGTGTTTTGGTTTTACATCGTTTAACATTAAAATTACAAACAAAAGCTACAAAAACAAAAACAATGAACTTGTATACATGACAAAGAAGTAAACAAAAATGAAACAACCACACTGTAAGAATAAATGATAACAAAAATACACAAACAACAATAATGCAACAAAGATGTTTGCATTTGTAGAGATCACGAGAAGGTGAAGCAACGAACATTCGACTTCAAGATCATTTATCAGACTGTTAAGTTGCCACATAAAAGGCAAGGCGAAGCAGGCAACGGAGTCAGTAAAAATTCAGTCAGTCTTGTGTGACGACGCACGGCGTTCGAAGATTTTCGTTACAAAGATCTGTCGAACAATTGTTATTGCTTACTCAAAAGACTGTAAAGAAGAATAACAAACAAAGCAATTGTGTTTGCTTACAACAAGTTGTGAACAGTGGCACACAGAATTGTGGTAACAATAAAGAATTTAATTAAAACTAAACATAAATTTATTTTTATTTTATTTGCAATCTACGAACTCATATTTTAAACGTTTTCATAAGGTAAATGTACATTTTAAAGAACATTTTTCTTTTTCTATTAAAAAAAAGGAAATGAAGAGACGTGTTGAATAGCTCTCTTGTAACCAGTCAACCATAAAGTTTAATATGCTTTTTCTTGCACCCACAATGGAGAAAAATAAAACACCACATTGAGTTGAGTAGAGTAGAGTAGACTTAAAACATATTATAAATGAATGTAAAGTAAAGCTTAATGCATTTGTGACATTTAGAACAATTTATTATTTATTAAAAAAAATGCTTTAAGTACGTCCATACTAGGGTTGTCAATCGGAAAATCCCGAAACACAAAATCCCGGGATTTTCGGGATTCCCAAATCCCGAATCCCGGGATTTTTTTAAAACTTGTCCCGGGAATTTTCAGGATTGTAAATCCATACATATACACTTTATAAAGTAAGAAAAAAATTGAGTCTACGGCATTGTTTTTTATTTAATATTACATTAAATAACACTCATTTAGTTTTTCAAGTGTATCATGCAACAATTAAGTGAATATTCTATATCACTCGACATCGAACTGAATAATAACCCAACTTCCATTGTTAAAAAGTTAAACGTTGCCCTCGAAGTCCAATAAATCTGTTAATACAGCTGATGGTTTAGACAATCAACTTTCTAAGGAAATAGATTTGATTGAATCACGAGGTGTTAGAGGTGAATAGTTACATATATTCTGCATATAGATACTGTTCTTAAAAGGGTAGGTATTTGTTTCTTCACCAATGTGTTTATAAATATATGTATGTATGTAGACACAGATGAATTATTTTTATTTTTGTTACTTTTTGTTCGGTTTTTTTATTTTATAACATGTATATTGTGATAAAGATCAAAAATTAATGATATTTTTAATAAAACAATTGTTTTTAGTTTTTTTATTAAGACAAAATCCCGAAATCCCGGGATATTTCGGGAATTTTGGATTCCGAATTGTCCCGAAAAATCCCGGGATTTCGGGATCGGGATTTCGATAGGTAAAATAATTTCGATAGCGAGAAATTTTCTGATGATGTTACTCGATACGAAATGAATCGATTTGTTGCTTAGGTGTTGTGAAACGAGTTAATTATTTCGTTTTACAGCACTGACTAAAATGCAAAAATTGTAAACAAAAAACATGTTTTCCTACAAAAATAAAAGAAATTTAATTAATCCAAGGAAGAAAAGTTATATTAAAATTGTAATATTTCGTATAATGGATAATATATTTTGGTTTTATTTTATTTATTGTTAGCTGGTGCTGAAGTTTCTTCTGCAGTATCATCTTCAAATTCTATAAAAGAAGAAGTGGTAGGTTCCATTTTGTCTTCTTTATAATCCGATAAACAGCAGGGAGATACTTCGGGAATACCATTTTTTGCTGAAGTTGTTGGGGTAACATTTTCTTTGTCGCAATTCTCTTATGGGCTGCCTTCTGATATTTTTGAAGACTCAAAAGTTTGGACATTTTTTAGGCCCTCAACAGAATTTTAACTAAACAAGAGTTTGTTAAACTACCTTGCGCCATATTTTTGCATCTTTGATTGATGGGCCGGAAGCATTGAGCTTAGCTGTGAGCTGTTCCCAGAGATGATTAACTCTTGCCTTTCCCCGAGAAGTATTTGGTATAATGCTCTTTGCCAATTCTGAATGCTTAACCATGAAATTTCCATGAATTTCCTTATGGATGTAATACATTTTTGAAAGTTTTGAACTACAAATACTGGAATTAATTTTTTATTCATAAATTATTATAAATTTGTCACTTACATTTTATTATATTGTTCTTTATAGCAGAAAAACGTTAATTGGAAAGCTTTAGTGCTTACGAGTAAAAACTCGCAAGGTGGCATTAGAATGATCACACGCTATCGAATGCCATCATTAGAAATTTCGATACACTTTACTCGATAACGAATAAGAGAATCCCAAAACTAAAAAAATTCGCACGTTCGAGTAAAAATTCGTTCGTATACGACTGCCAGAATTATCCCCCTGGTTAAAATGTTTAAACTAAAGAACATAGCTTAGGTCAGGTTAGTGGAAAGGTTGCAGTTTACAGGCAAATTATCGAGGCAGTCCATTGTGTCAGGTAAGCTCCCTTTTCATGATATGTGAGTGGTTAATTTTAACCTCTCCGAACTTCGGATGAAACTGGTCAGTTTCCTTGTAGCACGTTCGCCGCCATGCCCAAATCTTCAAACGTTCTGTCACACAAAAAGATGTTGGTGATGATCTTCGCAGCTTCTGCAGTAATCCTGGTGTGGCAAACCGAACTTGTCAGCAAAACTGCCAATAGTGCATTGTCCCGTTAGAGTTCCTGTTGCAGTGCGTACCGTTCTCTTGTCTAACTTAAGTAGTCCCCTGGTTTTTCTGCAAACCACTACTGGATATATCAATTTGTAATTCGGCAATGACGTATGGCTTGTAGAATTCCATGTTGCTTTTTTAAGAGTAACATAAGAGATTCAAATGGAAGAAATACCAGAAAAATTTTTTGTGGAATCTAATAAGAACTTTCGGCGACTGCCTGACAGCAGTTTTTTTGGTAAAAACTCTTGAGAATAAATAAAATTGCCATAAAAAAATTTCTTAAAAATCTGTCGTTCGGAGTCGACTTTAAACTGTAGGTCTCGCCACTCACGTTTAAAATTAAAACGCACAACATAAGTGGTATGAGAAGGTATACATATGTGCAAATATTTTTTTTTAGAAAATTGACAAACTTAATGCGTATTATAACGTGCAGCTTATTAAACAATAAGTGGGCAACCTGGCATTTACATATTCATAATCTATCAATTTGTATTGTATTTCTTATTCCAAAGAAAGGACTGTAATTGTTCACAATGTTCGCAATGTTCACAAAGCAATTCATTTGTATGTATATATGATATGTGTATTACCTTTGTCTCTGGAGTTAAATTGTTGGACAATTTATGTTAAAGCCTTCCGAAGAATTTGCATAATTTCTTTCACAATAATTTGGATTTTACACTACGTGTCCTTTTATTCACTCCTCCTTTTGCTCTTTTCACAAAAATTTTTTTTAAATCCAACATGGATACAAAGACAAGTTAACATTCCTTTTAAAGAAATTCTAACGTAATATAAATTTGTAACGTGTCTTTCAACAAAGGCTTCCGAACTTTGATAGTTAAAGTTACATCTGCATAATTCGTTGTCATTTATTCAGTCAGTTTCGTCAACTCACTATGGCCGGATATAGAATTCAACGAAATGTATGTTTAACGCTTTCATTGAAAAATCTTCAGCTATGAGGAAGAATGTTTATGCGTGCAATGTAAATTTTCTAATTTTGACGACACTAATACATATGCGTTACAATATCAAAAACTTCTATTAAAATGGATAGACTTTTAATAAAGCCACTGTTTGATGGGAATTTCTTAGAAAACGAGCACTATAAATCCATATTTACCAACTTTTTTTTGGCAGAATTGGATGACCTGGACATAGACTATACGTGAGCGCTACGTGTCTCACACCTCAAGATATATTGAATATTCTGGTCATAAAGAAAATTGTCTCACACTAACCTTTCTTTCCTATTTCCTATGAACTATTTTTCTTATATTCCAATACAATGCACTGCTTGAATAGGGATCATCTCCTGACTGTTGGTCTTAAAAGAAACAAAAGAAAAAATAAACCTTTAAGCACAGCATTCTTTACGCCAACGTAACCCATGTCATCGGCCAAATTCAGTCTGATTTATAAGCCATAGTCAAAGAAAATGGAATGTTTGTGGTTAGATTCTCCCAAGGAACTAGTGATGGATATTTGGGCGATGTTATGTTAAGCACACAATGGCGTAAATAGGTCCTTCAAATGAATACAAAATTTCGATGACAACTTTGTTTTATTTAAATTTAAATCTAGAGAGCGCTTTCTAAAGTATAAATAAAATGTGTAGAACGTAGAATATAGCATTTGATTTTAAATGCATCGAAGTATACGGGGTGGTCTTATATTAGGCGATCTGGTGATATAGATTTGGTTGAGTGTTTTCGTAAATATATTGTTACGAAAGTAGAAATGTTGTTTTGCTTTCACATCGTTTAAATTGTAAACAAAAGCTACAAGAAAATGAACAATAAACTTTTTTACATGATAAACAAGTAAACAAAAATATACCAACAAAAAACTAGTATAAAAAAGAGGGATAAACAAGTAAACAAAAATGCAACAACAACACTTCAAGAACAAACGAAGTCATTCGCCTTCAACAGCATTCATTAGACATTTACTCTGCGATATAAAAGGCAAGACAAAGCAGCCAACGGAGTTAGTAAAAATTCTTCTGTGAAGCCGCAGTGTTTGAAGAAAGTATGAAGTCGCCGTAGTCTAGTAGGTAGTGTGTTGCCTTATTAGACGTAAAGCCAGGCTTCAAACTCCAGGCCAGACATCAAACAAAATCCAAAAAGTATTTCTTCGGCGGCTTCCTCTCAGCAGATTTGTGGTAAAAATTCTGAGAGTAAATAAAATAGCCATGAAAAGTTTCTCAAAAATCTGTCGTTCGGAGTCGACTTTAAACTGTAGGTCCCGCCGTATAAAATTAACACACATCATAACTGGTCGTAATCCTGACTGAAGGGTTGTAACGTCAAATTATGTGTGTTATGTATGTATGTAAACGTGGTTTGAATTTCTCCGTTATAAAGATCTATCGAACAAATTGACTAGTAGTTTCATGTTGTGAATAGTGGCACAAAGATTTGTGCGAATAATAAATTTTTTTAATTAAAACTGAACACAAATTGATTTTTATTTCCAATCTCACATTTCAAACATTTTTAAAAGGCAAAAACGTATCAACATTAAATATTGAGCCACACTGATATGGAAAACACATTTACACTGCTATAATTAGCTTACGGCTTGCAATTATCTAATCAAACCCATGAGACTGATATATTCTGCTTATCAATATAAGGCTCCATTCTTAAATCGCCGTTACTAGTAAATTTGTTGTATTTCATCCGCAATATTGTTCCTCCTTGGTGAATCTGGTTTCCTCATTTCTTGACGCTTAACGCTTTGTTTTGATTTTTCAATTGCATTTTGATTTAAAAGATTTTCGATTTCGAGGTAATGTCTTTTGATTTTTTCTCTTTTTGAGTCAATCTTGGTTTACGTGTTGAAATCAATCAAACTGTTGATTGGTATTCAAGAGACATAAAAATATTTGAAGGCGATATTTAAATAATGACAAGAAAAATTGCAATTAGTTTGACTCTTATATTCTTTACCTTCTGCCAAGAAAGTCGAACTAACTCTTTTAATGTATGTATGTATGTACATATGTACATATGTATATGAAAATGATTTTTAGAAATTTATTGTTTAAAAAACTCTTTGGATTTTTAAAAGCAAGAGTGTTATGAATTATTATGTTATGAAAATATTTTTTCTTTTGTCTCCTTCTTCCTCGTATTAAATAGTAGTCACGTACTGCGGTGGTTAAAGCGTGACTTGCACAATACAGCAGAATTTTGGAATTAAAAAAACAAATAAATTCTCAGAAAACAAATGAAGAGCTCCATACGTTAGGATACGAAGAGAATAAGAAGAAGTATCGTCAGATTGCGGCTTCCTTCATATTAAGTTCTAAATAAAGTCGTTACTGGATTTGCAAAGCGATTAAAAGCGTAAATGAGACCTCGTCATTAACAGTTTCTGTGACTGAACTCTAAAATTATAAGTGATAAAGAAAATTAAATGTGAATACAAATTTCATTACGTATGATGACTTTTCGATTTACAATGAGTTTTTTTTTAGCAAAAGAGATCATTAAAATTCGAATCTAAATAATTGTAAAAAGGAAAACCAAATCAAAATTAATTTTTGTTTCTTTAACTGAATTTGACTGATAGCATGTGTTATATTGGCTTTGAGAAACTCTGTACCTTGTACCTTATACAAAAACTCCTTAAGAAAGAGTTTACCTTTAAATCATTAGTGACGAATATCTAATGCGGCATTAGTTGTAAAACACATAGCGCCGTCCAGTTGAAACCAAATGTCATTGGTATCCAAATTATACAAATTAGGCCAAAATAAATTAGTAATCATCGCCCTATAGTGATGCTCTGGCCAACATTGTTTTGAAAGAAATATGGACCACACTAAGCAGTGATTATTGCAGGATATATTAGACGCTCTTGGAGCTCTGGTGGATTAATATCATCCCGAACTCTACAAGGGCTTCATCTCTGAAGATGATTTTTTTAGATGTTTTAGAGCCCATTTAGCGAACACAAGTTGCTGTCTATGGTTGTCCATAGTGATCTAGCCTTACAGACTGAATACATAATGACAACTAATTTAAAAAATTAAGTTTCAACACTATGGTCATTATCAACTGTCAAAGTTCGGAAGTCTATATTGGAAACCCAATATAAAGCTGTTCAAGTACTTCCCAAAATACTTTTTTACCTCAGTTTTACTTTTAAAAAAATTTAACATCGAATATTAACAAAAATAATACCTTTAAGGATAATGACTCCAAATAAGAAATAGTTCGAAGATAACAATAATAACACTGTTTTCCTCGGCACTGAAATTTACGCCATCTTGATTTTTGATTCAATACATTTACAATACTGTTACATTTAACTTCAGTTCCAAGGTGGTTGAATTTTGTCACGACCAAGTTATGGTTTGCGATATACCCAGTTGTTGTAAGAGATGCAAAATCAGCTTGCTCGGAATCTCTTTCGGTCAGTGCCGATGTTTTCTGTAGATCTTGCACTTCATTGTTTACTGAACCAGTGGAATCGAATTTATAAACCACATTGCGAATACTTCTCTCGGTAAGACGATTATGGCGATCGTTAAACGGATGAAGCATGCGGTAAGTTTGCAGAACAGAACACCCAAAACAATTTTTGAATGCAGGTTATGTTAGGTTTGGTGGTGAACCCTATCAAAGGAAGAGGTCCCATTTAGGCCAGCATTTATGCCCTTTATGATACCAGAATTCATTTTCTCCGGGGTCTATCATTTCCTAGAGAAAACCATCCCGAGCCCAAAATAATTCTTGCTATTGCAGCAAACTTTATATTATCGGGCTCGGCCTACAATGTCAAAAAATGAGAGATCAGAAATCTCTTTATGACAAGAGCTTGGCACTGACAAATGAGATGAAAAACAGTTTCTTTCTCCTCCTTATACCCACAGCTCCTGCAGAAATCATTAGTCGAAATTCTAATTCTTTCGTCATGCCTACCAAAAGAATTGCCATTATACGATGGATGGCCATGCAATTAAAGGATAGAAGTGAGTCAGTCCTTTCCTCGTCCATATGTTTCCAGCAGAGTCTGACACATACCTTCATGCTGTCAACGAGGTTGACATAATGGGAATACCTATGCCTTGTAACATGTCGGAGATTGCCAGCTCCGTAGCTGCGTTGCCAGCAATTACTCACGATATCTCTGTGTCTCAAAAGCTATATATGAGTTACCTTTGAATGATCCAAAATTTCTCTGAGAAATACTCTCCATTGCAAGTACAGATGTTGAAGCTGCGTTTGTTAGGGACTTGATTGGAGTGTAACTATCTGAGTAATTTAGGGGAAATCTCAGCACTCAGCAAGCATTGCACAGCCTTCAAAATCACAATGATCTCTGCTGGGAACAGACTGAAGTGGTTAGGTAGCCTAGAACAAACTGAATAAATGACGATTAATTTAATAGATATAGCTTCAACTATATGACCGTTATCAACAGTCAATTTTCGGACGTCCCTGTTGGAAAAACCGATATAAAGAGAGTTTATAATTTTTTGCTAATTCTTTCAAATTATTTTTGATCTGTGGAACCTAAAAAAACAGATAAATACACTAGTAACACAACAGACCTAAGAAGTACAATTTTCCCAAACTTGCTACAATAAATCATTTTAAATTTTCTATGTTGCAAACTTTCATTAATTGTATGTAAAACAATGCTTGTATGTAAACCAAAGTTTCTCATGCAAGGGGGCCAACGATCATCACTCTCCTTGAAACAGGTATTTTTAAAGTTTTGATGTACCGTGTTTATTATCCATCAAAACTTTGAATGTACATTTTAGTAGTTGATGGTGTTGAGTTGCATGCAAAATATTAATCACAAAAACAAAGGATAAGAACAATAACAAAAGCGATTTACAACATTTATCACAAATCACAAGTTAAAATAATTCATAAGAGTTACACAAATGCATATGGTATGCACAATGCGAATATATGTACGTCACGTTGTCACGCCCTCATACAACAAGATGTTAAAGAGGCGACTTGTTGGGATGAAAATATGTATTCTGATGAACTTTTCTCTGACGTTCTCATACTCCTACGTTTTCATAGTACTATACTGAATAAAAGTAATCGCATGAAAAATGAAAACTTAAAATTTTTTCTTTAGCATTATTGGAAAGAAAAAAATTATTTTACATATTGTTTATTATTTACACTTAAATAATATGTGTAAAAAATACGCATAAAAAATTGTTTACAGTATTTAAAACATAAGTATGATATTTCATTTGTTCAGTTTTTTATATGACTTCTTGATATTTGAACGGGACTTTTTCACTGGAAACAAAAGCAAGCAAGTTCGTTGTATTTGTTGGTGTAGCTTTTGTTTATCGTTTTAACGTTAAACGATGATACACCGTTTCTATTTTCGTAACAATATTTTTATGACTACCATTTTAAACGCTCATCTGTCCCCTTTTCAAAAAACTTTGACTTTTTTTGGTCAAAAAATATTTGGATAATCAATAATTTTGTGTGAAAGGATCAATAATACCGCTTTCCTCAAATAAAACAAGTTTGGAAGGTGCGAGAAATATAACAACCTACACTATGCCATTAGCCGGGTGTACTTTGGCTGTCGCACCATGTTACGAGTACATATGTATCTATCTCAATATAACTATCTGCCTCACTCACATTTTATTAGTATGACTAACCTGAAAAATCGTCAGAATCGTTATTATCTGTTGCTCTTCGTTTAGGTTTTTAACACCTGATTCCATTTTAAATTGTATCAATTAACGTTCGTTTTTATTTTTTTAGCATGGCAGTATAGAGTGGGATTGTGCATTAAATGTTTTTAAGAAGCAGAAACACAATGACGCCAACAAATTGTTGTGCTTTTTAATAGAGAGTTTATAACAGATCTATAACAGCAACAATAGTACTTTTAGCAGCAGCAATTCACATTCCTTTGAATAGTTTTGTTTGTTGTTATTGTATTAGGTATTCCAAAGGCAATAACAATAAAACAAAACTATTATGTCTTTACTCATACTGCTACTGCTAAATAAGCATCTGTTAAATTCTCAGTTTGATAGTTTGTTGCAGACATCCTCCTTCAACCACACTTTGCACACTTGGTTTTTTCTTCGTTTTTCTTGGTTTTTATCTTGTATGAATGGTTCCTACTCATCCAATACATTATGTTGGAGCTAGGAAAACAGGTTGAGTGAAAGAGGAAAGATAAAAGTAGTATTTATAGATGTTTCATTTGAATACATTTAAGTCGTAAACTTTTGCAAGAAGAGCACTTCACAAATGGATAGAGCAACTGAAAAACTAAATTTTTGTATAATGTATTCTTTGTTGAAGTCGCCGTAGGTAGTGTGTTGCCTTATTATATGTAAAGCCTCGGTTCAAACCCCAAGTCAGACATCAAAACGAAAATATAAAAAATATTTCTTGGGCGACTTCCTCTCAGCAGATTTCTGGCAAAAACTTTCAGAGCAAATAAAATTGCCATGAAAAGATTCTCAAATATTGTTTGTCGTTCTGAGGCGACTTTAAATGAAGGTCGCGCCACTCACGGGTAAAATTAACACACACAACATAGGTGGTGTGAGATATTAGGTCGTAATCCTGACTGAAGGGTTGTAATGGCCAACTATATATGTATTATTTGTTATGCTTGATCTGATTTTCGGGCTTAACTTTCATTATTTCATTAGAGTACAATGCGTTATGGTAACAGTAACAGTAAGAGTGTTTCAATGAATAAATAAAGTAGTTTATCCAACCGTCATTGAGCATTAAGCAGCACCTTCATCGTTTACTGCACGCCTTCGAGAACCCTAAAGATACCGGCCGAAATGTTGGAAAGAGTATGCCAAAATTGGACTAAGCGGATGGACCATTTGAGGCGCAGTCGCAGTCAACATTTGCATGAAATAATCTTCAAACATTAAATTATATGGACCGTACTATCGATTCAAATAAAGATTTCATGCATTTTTCTGAATTTTATGTGTTTTTTTTTGAAAAATTTTCCTATAGCTCTTAAAAAATCACCCATTATTTGCAAAAAACACAAATATTAGTCTAGTTTTGATAGTTGTGCAAACGTGAAATTAACACATTTTACAATAAACAATCAAGATCCATCAAAACTTTTGAAAATTTTTGAACTGAAAGGTCATTTGATAAGATGACATATATAAAAATATAGCACGACTGTTATACTTTTTAAATGATAACTACGGTAAATTTTGTTCGACTTGTTCAAACGAAGTGTCAATCTCTTCACAAGATAATACACTTTCGAAATGTTATCACTTATTTCATATGTTTTAATTAAATTTTGAATTTAAGAATAGCTAAACTTGAAAAAATTAGAAAAAAATAATATTTTCCAAGTTTACCCCATCAAAACTCGTAACATATAAGTTTGAACAGAACGCTTATGTATACCGTTTTAAAGGCTGATCTCTCCCCTTTCCAAACCCCTTTAGACTTTTAAAATAGGTTCAAACATGTTTCGGTAATAAATAATTTTGTGTGAAGAGATCGAAAAACCCGTTTCTGTCAAATAAAACAAGTTTGGACGGTTCGAGAAAAATAAAAAAAGAAGTTTTGAGTTCTGAATAACTTAGACTATGTAGTTACTCGGATGTAGTTTCACTGTCGCACCGTGTAATTGTCCTTACAATCCTTTAATCGGTATTAAGAATTAGCTTCTCACACCATTTATGCAAATTTAATAAATTTTTAAAACACTTTTCGTGGCAATTTTCTTTGCTCTCCGAGATTTTGCCCGAAACCTGGTGATAGGAATTTGCCGAAGAAACATTTTTTATACTTTGTTTTGTTGGAGACCTGGGATTTAAACTGTGTTCTCACGTCCAACACACTGCCTACTATACTTAAGGAACATAGGCATTTAAAGTTTTCTTTCGACACTTGAAAGGTATGCTGATTTCATTAAATAACACATTCATGATACTTTTCATGCTAATTACACAGTTACAATCAACAACATTGGGCTTTGCGAACATTAAAATAGATTCCATTCATACCATTAAATTTTATCCGTGTGCAAACAAGTTTTTCGTGTTGAGTCTTTTCACTTCAATCTCCAAAACGCAATCTCCAAAATATTGCCTTCATCTGCAAAAAAAGTATATTAAACAGCCAAGATGGCTCATATAAATAAGAAATAAGATTAGAGATCGAAAAAGAATTTGAGGTACCTCTTAATTTAGCCTAAACTCATGTGATGAGACTCGTCGATAACAAGCCGAGAAGTGTGATCTTTGAGAAAGCTCGTTTAAAATCGAGGAAAGAGTTCACACTCTCGGTCAAAAGCTTTTGAAATGTATGGAGCATCCACCAAATGGTAGATGGATTATTCATGCCACTAATCAGACTGCTTAATACTATATTTTTGAAGTAAAAATGCTATTGGGCGGTAGTTTTCCGGGTTACCATACATAATTGGTCATTACAACCCTTTAGTCAGGATTACGACCTAGTTTCTCACACCACTTATGTTGTGTGTGTTAATTTCTATACACGAAATCGATTCCGAACGACAGATTTTTGAGAAACTTTTTATGAGAATTTTACTTACTCTGCTGAGAGGAAGTCGCCGAAGAAAAATTTTTCATATTTCGTTTAGTTGGAGATGCCTGACCTGGGATTTGAACCGAGGCCTCACGTCTAATAAGCCAACACACTACCTACTAAACCACGGCGACCGGGTTAATAGCCTCACCTTTTTTATCTTCGCTTTACAATCGCCAGCAAGTTGTACAAATACCGGCTCGATATGAAACACTGAAAAGTTTAACTCCATTAGTTAAGCAAGTATGTATAGAGCAATACTTGAGGGTTAAAAGAGTTGTTTATGTTGAGATCCGTAAGAATCCTTTTAACTGGACTAGTTCGTAAGAATATTGCAAACATTGTTACTGATACTCTTTCGAGCTCAAGCAATGTTTGAATGCATTACAGCAGGCTAGAATTATTAACCAATATTTCAGTTAAAATGAGCATTGTCAACCGAGTTTGTGAACGAAGGCTCATTCATTTTAAGACAAGAAATCTGAAAAGCATTGTTCCACATTCTTTTAATGAATGTTTAATGAAAATTCTCCTTTGGAGAAATTTGGTTAGTTTTGAGAATACGATTGAAGCGAAAGCAAATCAGAGTCCAATTCATACAATTTTGCTATGGCACAGTGAATTAACTTGAAAAAAAGTCCTTTTCCTTTAGACGGTTCGCTTAAAATACTGTATATCAGAAACTAATCGCACTACGGCTATAAAATTTGCGAATTTTGCAGTCCAACTTTGAAAAAAGCTAAGAATTATTAATTATTAATTTAAAATAAATTCCTTTCATATATTTTAGTCGGTCATGCTGTCGTTTGTAATTGTTTTTTATCTTTTTTATTGTGGAGAGAATGGAATGAGAATAAATTTGAATGCAGTCAAGCTGAATGAAGAATCATCATCAAATTGTTAAAAGCAATAAACATGCTTAGTTATTTCCAATATTTTCGTACTATAATATAGTCTTCTGTTATCTGTTTTTCTTTTTCATTCTATTCGCTTATATAGCATAATATTGCGGCAGAACCTTTTTTAAAGTTTGTTTTAGTCTTAAGTCTGGAACTATAGAATAGTATGTAACAAAAAAAAAAAAAAAAAAAATCCGTATTTCGTTCTCAGAAAACTCACAAGTGGTCTTACAGAAGCAAATGCACCCATTACGAGTGACTGTTTGGTACGGCATATTTCTTTGGAAATGGGGACTGCGGAACCATTCACACCATGAGAACCGAATTTTTATACCCGTTCTTCATGTTATCGATGTGAACGATATTTGGTTTCAACAGGGTGGTGCAACTTGCCACACATCTTATGCCACAATCGATTTATTGCGTCAAATTTTTGTGGTCGTTTAATTAGACGAAATAATGTTGCCAAGAATCTGCGGTTTGACACCGTTGGACTTCTTTTTGTGGGACGCCGTTAAAGAAAAGTGTTATACCGGCAAACCGGAGACAGTTAAGCATTTGAAGGCCTACATTCGTGATTGCCGAGATACGACCCCATACTCTCGAAATAGAGCACGAAAATTGGAGCGATCGAATGAGGTACTGTGAAGCCAGCCGCGGCAGCCATATGAATGAAGTGATATTTCATTTCTAATCGGCAAAATTTCAAACCGTGTTTGTTTTATTACATTTTTAAATTTAAACTTTTAAATGGCCCACGCTTTACAATTGTATAATTTATTTTCAATAAATTAAAAAAATATTTTTGTTTTTGTTTTCGTTTCTCAATAAGAATTAAGAAGAAAAAATATAGTTAATCGTCATTGTGAGCAACAAGCCCAACATTCTGTTTCTTGCCCTCATAAAATTAAAATATTCGGAGGAAAGTGAAAAGCAGAACAAATAAAAAAATCAAAATCAATTGGAAATATTTAACTTTTCAAGCAACGTTAGAAAACCAAATTTTAAAATTTTTTTGTGATGTCAAGATGGAAAAAAAAAATAAAATTAAATCGGTTCCTATACAAAAGCTGTGTTGGTACCAGAAATAAAAGAATTTCCATCAGCGCGTATGAGTAATTTCAGTATTTAAATAAAAACAACAAAAAATTAAAATAAAAAGGGAATTTAATATAACGCTTCCGAATTTTAAATTCAAATAAAACGAATGTTATGATATACCAGCCTCATTTTTTATTTGTTTAAAAGACCTATTGATATCATTATTTGTGAAATGTAACATCGCTTAAATATAAGTGACGGCTTCTACGGCTACATCGGATCGGAAATGTCCAATTTTCCATAAAACTGGCACATAAGTCAAGCTGAATTTGAGCGATTGCATGGGTTATGATACATTTGCCAAACTGCTGAGGGTTCTAGCTTTTTAGAATACATCTGTGTATTAAGAAAGTCAAGCAAGAGAAAGTCTGACGGGGTCAAATCGCACAATCTCATTGGCCAGTTCACATCACCTTCACGTGAGGTATACTTTACTCAAATCGCTTGCGTAGTATATCAAACGTAACATGAGCTGCGTTGAAACTACATACGAGTATATGTACAAGCCTTTGGTATCAACACATGAAGTAAGTAATAAATATAATATATTCACAGTGCTTGCCACTGAGAGTGATTAACTGATAGTTCCCAAAGAAATATGGACTGAACACGTCGATCACTCAAAATCCACCACAACTTTGTGCATTTTTATCGTTCCATATTGTCCAGTTTTATTTGTTCACGTACCCATTCATCTAGAAATGGGCCGCAACACTGAAGATGATTTTCAGATGAAAATAACGAACATTTGACCTTTCGTCTATGATTATTCACTACAGTCATGTATTACTGCATTTACTTAATTCTCTCACATTAAGTAAAATTTATACTGTGATAACGTGTGCTACACAACACACACTATGTACAGAGGTCGTGAGGACTATCAACTATAGACGCAATTAAGAAATTGACAACGATAGCAGGCAATGCAATTAAAGGAACCAGATGGATGCGTGGTTCTAAGGAATATTGTGCCGTCATAACACTTTAGAAATGCTTTTATAATGCGTGCTGGTCACACATTATACAGGCTTTGTGGACTATACAGACGCCGGCGCATCTTATGCGTATCATTAGCAGCTATCTCTCTGAGAGAATACTACTCTATGGCACAGATGAAGGAGTTAATAGGTATAAAATAACTGGTGGACATCCACAGGGCGCTGTGCTAGGTCCACTGCTATGGAATATACTCTACGATGGAGTGTTGCGTCTCCCACTACGAAGGGGTGTGCAGATAATTGGTTATGCTGACGATATAACAGTTACAATTGTGGCGAAAGAATTGCATCAGATTGAGGCTACGTATATGACGACGTTGGCTAGAATAAAGAGCTGGCTTATGTCAGCGAGCCTTCAACTGGCTGGACAGAAAACTGAGGCTACTAGCGCTTAGATATTAAGGAGTAAAGATTGACGTAAGATTAAATTTTAGAACAAATATTGAGAGGGCTTATGAGAAGGCTGCTCGAGTGAATGCAGCATTATCCCGCATTACGGCTAATATAGGAGGGCCAAATCAGAGCGGAAGACTGTTATTGGCAAAGGTTACTCAGTCGATAATGATGTATGCAGCACCTGTGTGGGGATCGGCGTTGGGTATTAGAACCTACGCTAGGGCTGCAAAATCTTTATTTCGTCTAAGCGTCCTTATGGTTGCTAGTGGTTTCCGCACAGTTTCATATGAGGCTATTGGTGTCATATCTGGTATAACTCCCAATGATATTATGGCTATGGAACTGAAAAGGATATACGATAGAGTTAGTATTGTTGGTAGGAAATTAACGACTGAGGAACGAAGGAAGGAAAGACAAAAGAGTTTAGACGAATGGCAGATTCAATGGGATACTGCGACGAAAGGGCAATGAAAACATAGACTTATCAGAAATATACAAAGTTGGGTTGAAAGGAGACACGGTCATGTTGACTCTTACATGACACACTTTTTGACAAAGCATGGCTGTTTCAGGGAATATCTATGTAAATATGGCCACGACAATGAGGTATCTTGCTCCTTCGGCAATAATGGAATTGAAAATACTGAGCATATTTTCTTTTATTGCGATAGATTTAGATTGGGACACGAGTTGTTGGAGACAATGATAAATGAAATAGTGACACCAGACAATATAGTTCCGCATATGCTGCGGTCTACTGAGGTTTGACAATATGCTGTCTGCAAATGTGATGCAGGAATTGAGAAGGATAGAGAGAATTCGTAGGATTGAAAGGGATGGAAATCAATAGTAGTAGTCAATAGGTTAGAACTCGTCCTGTGATGAAATACTTAACGGTAGTACCATAGGACAAATAGGTTCGAATCGTAGATGTGTTTTTTTAGTGGGTTAAAGTCTCACACTACTGTTGCAATGGCAACAGTGTCTTTCGATGATTTTTTTTTACATCGGAGAAACAAAAAATGTGCGTGTACAAAAATGTACATGCATTCATTAAAAAACACATGTATTCTTTTCTCATTTCCTTTGTCTTTGATTTGGCAAAACAAGATGGCAACAGTCAAAATTTGGCAGTCTCTGTTGGAAAACCCAATCATTTTTGCTGTTTTACTTATATTTTGTGATTAACTTGAAGATAAAAATGAAAATGAATTCTGCAAAACTTAATTCAATTTATTATTAGACATATACATGTTCATAGCATCATTTGGAGTTAAACCATTAAATCTATACTGGTCTCAAACATGGAATATTAAAATAAGCTTCAAAAAACTGAAAGTTTTTAGTTTCTCTTCATCTAAATAATAAGTTTTCCTAACATTTGTACAATTTAATATTATCATATAACTCTATGCTTCAAACTTTGTAGCTCTTTTTAAGCCATGGAGGATGAAAATATTTAAGGAAAGTTCCAAAAAGTCAAACCAAACACTATTAAGAATATCTTTAACGGTCCAAGTTTGTAGTTACTATATATTGAATTTGTATTCTATACATTACAAGCAAACTTAGTAAAGTAGAAATTGTATTTGATTTTGTCTCACCATTAAGCGTATATGTATGGTATGGTGTACTCTTATTTCTCTTAAATATTCAATTTGATTCAGTTAACTTTCAACTTTCGTAAATGAATAGAATGAATGATAGTCAATTAGGACGCATAACCATAAAACAAGTCTTTTAGGCCGGATGGTATTCTAGATATCCAGCAGCAGTATTTTTTTACACATGCTCGTCCATTAGCCAACCTTTTCAGTGCCTCATATCCTGCCAATATTTTTACATTTGCTGGAAAATTTCACAAGGAACACACTATACGCCTTGTTATAGATGGAGCCCACAGACGAGGTCAGGTTAAACTTAGAGGTAAAGCAAGGTTCCGTTCTATATCGAACTCTATTTCTTATTTACTACTACTTCATTTAACTTCCAATTCTATTTACTGTTTTGCAGATGAAAGCAATTTTTGCAACGCGTATTCTTTTGATGATAGGCGGGCCCCTTTGAAGATTGTGGCGAAAAAGCTTAATATGAGTGAAACTCTCACGTTCGACCTACAGTCAGTCCGCGAAATGTTCTGTTCTACCTTCAACATAAATACATACATACGTACATAATTGGTCATTACAACCCTTCAGTTAGGATTACGACCTAGTTTCTCACACCACTTATGTTGCGTGTGTTAATTTTATACACGAGTAGCGGGACCTACAGTTTAAAGTCGACTCCGAACGACAGATTTTTTGAGAAACTTTTTAATGGCAATTTTATTTACTCCCTGAGTTTTTGCCAGAAATCTGCTGAGAGGAAGTCGCCGAAGAAATACTTTTTGTATTTTATTTTGATGTCTGGCCTGGGACTCGAACCCTGGCTTTTCGTCTAATAAGCCAACACACTACCTACTAGACCAGGGCGACATCTAACAAGATACTCCGTTATTATGTTCATGTAACGAATGTCGTTCACAGACTTTACAATATCAGCCTCATTTCCAGAACTTTAAAGCAAAACCGCACTGCCTTACCAATATAGGTACATATGATTCTTTTGACTCTTACTTAATTGGTCATTACCACCCTTTAGTCGGGATTACCACCTCACTACTCACGGGAACCATGTTGTGTGTGTTAATTTTTACCCATGACAGGCGAGACCAACAGCTTAAAGTCGCAGAAAAGTGTTCGCCGTCACTAGTTTCGCCAACATGTCTGGTGATAGCCAGTTGAAAATATTAAACGATCCATTGATGATGTGAGGTGCCCTTAGGACACCTGTTATCGTTATCGACTTGGTAAACACTTTTGTTTTAAAATTGTTTTATAAACGTCTAAGTAAAGTAAATCTAAAAAATTAATCATTTTTTAAAAACGAAACCTCATCTCAGCCAAAAAGACTGACAGTATAATTTATAATTGAGTGCGATATTTTTAAGGAAAATTATAAATTTTTTTAATTTAAAGGAGTTAACGAGGCAGTTAAAGATGACATAACAATTTTAGAGCCTTTATAGGAAAGTAATCCCTGATGCATTTTAATTTATTTGGCTCATGTTGTACTTCGTAATTTATTTCTTGTGTTGCTACATGTGTTTCATGTATATGCATGCATGCTGTGTATACATAAAGGAACAAGTATTTGGAGTACCATTTAGAATCATTTTTCATTTTGTTACAATCTCAATGGCGTTTTGTTAGAAGTTTAACAAAAGCTAACGCTTCATTCCTCTAGAGGTTTCAGGACTGCAGTAATACTTTTCATTACATTCTGCGTTCTTTTATTGCAACTAACTCCATTATGGTAACAAAACTAAGCTAAATAAAGGGTCAAGTAAAACGTTGTCCTGGATAAGGTAGCACGAAATGATGTCATAGTGTAATTAAGGCTACTATTTTATTACTACGAAAATATTGTGGTCAATTTTTATCATCAAGCCATCGATTAAAACAAATATTGGAGAATATACTTGAAAAAGCTTCTATTCCACTGGCTTGTAACATGCAAAACTGACATGACCACATTAGCCAAAAAAGAATTATCTTCACATTATAGTTTACATATGTATATGGGTAGGTTTTTTAACTGCATACGAATATTGTTATCGATAACTACGGCTTGACAGCTCAAAATGAGTATGTATTTAAATTTGAAGTCGCCATAGTCCAGTAGGTAATATGTTTACTTATTAGACGAGAAGCCATGGTCCTAACCCTAGGTCCTACATCTCCAACAAAACGAAATGTGTACAAAATTTTAAAAACAATTTGAAAGTAAATAAAATTGCCATGAAAAGTTTCATGAAATCGACTTTAAACTGTAGATCCCACCACTTTTTTGAAAACGCGAAATTTCGTTTATGAAAGTTATGTGATAAAATCTTAATTGTAAAGAAAAAACCACAACGTTTAGAAACTTAGAATGATGGTTTAAGAAAAAAATATTGTCCATATCGAATTGTTTAATTACATTTGCTTAATCATAATTTCATGACATTTATTTATTGAATATTGCTACGTTTATATCTTTTAAAATAACAGCTCGTAGATTGCAAATGAAATAAAAATAAATTTGTGTTCAGTTGTAATTAAATTCTTTATTATTCTGACAATTCTGTGTGTCACTGTTCACAACTTGATGTAAACAACATCTTTTTTTTGCTTTGTTAGTTATTCCTCTTTGCACTCTTTTGCACAAACAATAACAATTACTAGACAATTGTTCGACTGATCTTTGTAACGGAGATCTTCAAACCACGATTAATCCCTTCAAACACACCGTGTCTTGACACAAGACTGACTGGACTTTTACCAACTCTGTTGTCTGCTTTGCCTTGACTTTTATATGACAAAGTAAACAGTCTGATGAATGTTCTTGAAGGCGAATGTTCGTGGCTTCGCCTTCTCGAGATCTGTATGAATATAAACATCGTTGTTTCATTATCGTTGTTTCACTGTCGTTGTTTGTGTATTTTGTTTACATTTATTCTTGTAGTGTTCGTTGTTAATATATTTTTGTTTATTTGTTTATCATTTTTTTCTGTTGGTGTTTTGTTGGTATAAGCACCAGTATCTAGATTTTATTTAATTTTCGTAACAATATGATTTCCGGCACATGGCCGCACTGGCACCAAATTGAAGGCTTCATTAAATAGTATAAATTTTTTTGCTACATTTTTCAATAAATCTGTCCATATAGCGTTAATGGTAGTGTAGGTTTTCCAACACAACCCAATAAAAAGAAATTGAAAGGCACTGAATTGTAAGAATAAGGTTGTCACTGAATCATACCACTTATGAGTACTGAGGATACCGGCAGCATGTAAACATTATCGAACAATAAATTTTAATGAATGTAGTGGTGCTTTGTCACTTCCATAATTAAATGTAATAACCATTGCTAATCTTTATACAAATTCAAATTAAATTCAATTGAATTCAAAAAATTCAACGCTTACGCTGGTCGTTTAGCTTGGATTCTTTATTTTATACATACCTGTTAAGTAATGATTAGTATTCGTAATGATTAGTAATTTGATTACTTTTTTTTGAATGGTGAAATAATGATTACAATTACGATTATTTTTGGTTAAAATAGTTAATAATTGATTACGATTACAAAATAATCAAAAAATAATCAGGATTACTGTCGATTAGTATAATAATCAAAAAGAATCAAAAGTAATCCAAAAGTAATCAATTTATTTTCAATAATTACTTTGAACTCTTTTTGAATATTTGAAAATAATCAAAAAGAATTATTGAAAACAATTTGATTCTTTTTTAAACTTCTTTTGATTCTTTTTGATTATTAGACTAATCGTCAGTAATCCTGATTATTTTTTGATTCTTTGGTAATCGTAATCAATTAGTAATTCGAAAAAATTGTTCATTGAATTATATAATCATTACGATTCTTTTTAAAAAATAATGTAATTGATTACTAATCGTAATCGAAATTTAACAGGTATGATTTTATAGGATAAAGCTCCTGCTACAACAGACTAATCACCTGCTTAGCTGGAACAACAAAATATAAACGAAACAGAAACAATTCAGAGTAACAAACCACCGAAACTTATGGCAATAACAGTAGCCAACAGGATAAGATGTAAAATGAAAAAAGGCTTGTTCCTTAAGCTAGATTTTCCCGTTACTCGAATGACAAAGGCCAGAAAGTTAAGTACGGCAATGAATCTACATTTGGCGTCTTCCTTAAGACTTCTCGCTACATTAGCAATTTCGCATTTCCTCACTACAAAAATTTCTTTGTCTTGTTGATGGTTTTAATCCATTAATGCGCAGAGTCCCTTATAAGGGACTCTCAAAATTTCTGCTAAACCATTTCCAAAAATTTTAATTTCTATATAACAAGTATTATATGTTGTTGCTAACATTCCAACGAAGCAGATTTATTACATTGTGTTTAAAAATGCGATCTGAGGAAACGTGGTATATCAATTTGTGAAAAAAACGAAAATTGCGAGAAAAACTAGAATATTTTAGATATGATGTGAATTATTATTAGTTTTTGTGTTTTATTATTTGTAAATAAGTATAATGACTCAATTGATGTAAAAAAAAAAAATTAGATAAAATGTAATACCACGCGTGTAATGTGACTTCCAATGTAACGTTCACTAAAAGGGACACTGCGTTCGTAGTGCAATTGTTAAACGATAATTGAGTAAAATTTTTTTTTCATATATAGACCAACAATTTCCGAAATAGTTTTTGAACTGGAGACCTTAATGACAATGAGCTCAATGGCGTTCCAATTTGAACAATTCCACCTGTAGATGGAGGCGATACTGATCAAGATAGCGATAAAAATGATAATGAGCATGAAGAAAATCGTATGTGCTGTTTTTGTAGGACTAGCTGTTTCAAACAAATGTCTGCTCTTATGGAAAAAACAAACAACAAACGTTTGTCTGAAGCCGCTTGTCTTACAGAAACAGCACATTAATCATTTCGACTTAAAATTATTATCTACAGAATGTGAAGTAGTACAGGATGGTGATATATGGGATGACAGTGACTGGGCATTAAATTTAACTGACGGTTTTATGATCCAGTTTGATATATATGCGGGAAAAATTACAAAGTCCACTATCAAGGTGTAGTTGATGATTAAGTGTTTGATCAACTTTTAAAACCTAATGTTCCACGTAATAAAGGATTCAACAATTTATAGAACAGAACTCGTTATATGATTTTCAGGTATTCATAGATACTTGTTTTATATCCGTTAAATTACTGTGGCACCTATCATCGATCGAAATATGTAGTTCAGGAACAATACGTGAAGGGCGAACAGAAAAATGGCCTCTTCGCTCAATCCCGGAAAAAAGAGGAAAGGGCACCTGCAGATCATTAATATAGAAATAATGAAAATATATTGCTCACACGATGGAAGGATTATAATGCTGTCACAAATGCAACAAATGTTGATGTCAATTAAACGGTGCCAATGATTAGTCGATAGAAGAGGTGCTGTAAAAATTTTCCAACCAAAAGTGGTTTTTCGATATAATATGGCATGGGAGACGTTGATAAGATGGATCTATTAGTTGTAGTCTACCGCTCGCGAATCAGACATAAGAAATGGTGGTGGCCAATATTATCATAACTCTTTGACGCCTCTAATGCTAATGCATGGCTGCTGCTAAAAAGTATCATTCCAATGATCGTCACATTTTTCGTCGAAGTCTTGCTAATTGTTACCTTGAAACGTATGGGTACCCCATGTACAAGAGGTTTGCGCATAAACAAATTGATGACATATATACGATATAGTGGTAGAAACAACCTTATGGAATATTCTAAAATTGAAAAATTGAAATTGATGTGGATAATGCGGAAATAAAACAATCTTTATTTGCAACAAATATGAAAAAGGAAGAATTCTTTAAAAGTTATCATACGCCTAGTGTACCTAGTGCGCAGTGTCCCTTATAAGGGACATTTTTGTGAATAAAATATTTTTTAGACTAATTAATCACATCATTTTGATTAATAATTGATGAAAATTATAGAAAGAAAGTGGCCAGGGAACTTTATCCATTAATGGGTTAACCAAAAAAAAAATTAAATCAATGCGAAAACGCTCACTTACTGCTCTGCCTGCTCACTAGATCGATTATTTTGTCAGAAATGAACGAAACGTTCTGCGTGTTCACTTACCAAATTTTACCAATTATATTATTGGTCATTATAACCCTGCAGTCAGTATTATGACCTACCTCATTATACCACTTATGTTGTATGCGTTTCAGCAGAGGAGATAAAACAAGAGACTTATGCCTATCGGCACACACCTAAGCCTAAGTGGTCACATATCGTACAAGAGTATTAATCTATATCTTGACTTTTTTGGTACTTATGAAACGATCTCAATATTTACGGTGCCTTGAAACAACGGTTTCCTCTGTTTTCCCATTTCTAGCTAATTCCACTATTGCTAATACATAACAAATTTGTATTAATTGTAGAAATAATGTTTTATTCATATTATAACTTTAATTTTACTCCACCCGGTAATTTATTATTTTCTTACAAACCATTTATCAATGACTTCACTTCAGTTGCACAGAACGCACAAAAAGAATGCAAGACACAAAACTAAGAAGCATTTTTATTTTCAAAAGAAAAATTATACTTTTCTTTGGCGTCTTTCAAAAACAAAATTAAAAATTGTATAAAACTTTGAAACGTTATTACACAATAAATATAAATAAAGACTGGAATATTTTTCAAATGTTTAATGCCAAGACTTTAAAAATTATTGCAAAAAAATCTTTGGGAAGAAATAAGAGTATATTAAAATCGAAAATTACACTATGCAACAAAATAAAAAATATTAAATAATACAGTGAATTTTGTTAAGAAGAACTCAAAAATATTTTTTTATATTTCTCGCAACCTCCAAATTTGTTTTATTTGACAAAAACTTTTTTTTCGACTTTAGGGACAAATTTATTGATTACACAAACATTTCTGAACCGATGTCTAAGCTTTAAACTTTCTTAGAAAATGGACTGATGGAACTTTAAAACGGTTTACATATATATATTATTCGACTTACTATTCTATGGGGTTTAGATAAACTTGGCAAATGCGAATTATTCTTATATTTTTCAAGTTTGTCTATTCATAGTAGCAAACTATAATTAAAAACTATAAAATAAGTGGTGACATTCTTAAAGTGCATTCTCTTGTGAAGAGTTTGGTACTTCGTTTGATAAAATCGAACAAAAATTATATTACTTATTATATAAAGAGTGTAACAATTTTTATAAGTATATTTTTCGTATACTATATATTCTTTTTCAAATGAACTTTCATTTCAAAAACTTGCAGAATTTTTGATTAATCTTTATTGTTTATTGGAGTATGTGTTAATTTCAAGTTTGAGCGACCACCAGGAATTGGTCAATGTTTGCGCAAAGCGAATTAATAATAATTGCAAAACAAACAGATATTAGCCGACTTCTGGTAGCCGCCCAAACGTAAAATTCACACATTTTCGGTAAACAATCAAGATCCATCAAAAATTTTGAAAATCTTTCATTTGATAAGATTACATACATAAAAATACAACACGACTGTTATGCTATTTAAATAATAACTACGATAATTTTTGTCCGATTTTATTAAACGAAGTATCAATCTCTTCATAGGATAATGCGCTTTAGAATGTCACCACTTATTTCATATTTTTTAATTAATTTTGCAATTAAGAATTGCTAAACTTAAAAATATGAGAAAAATATCATATTTTCCAAGTTTAGCCTATCAAAACTCATAATATGTAAGTTTGAACCATATGTTTATGTATACAGCTTTAAAGGCATATCTCTCCTTGTTGCCGAAAATATATTTGGCAACAGAATTCTAATTTTTTTATATACATATATATTTTTATACATATTAGTAAACATAATTCCTTTTGATATTACTAATTAGATGACTTCAGCTGTACATATTAAAATATTTTAGTACGTTATCTAAAGAATGTAGAAAAACCAGTTTTATTTTTTGTCTATTATCTTAATTAATTTTTCCCGTATTAATTATTTATAATATCTCTCATTAGTACTACTTTAGTGAGAGATGATCCCGTTACTTAATTTAGTACAATTGCTTACAAGTAATATTACTTGAATTTAGTAAATCACTTGTGCTTTGACTTTGTATAAGAACAGTTTACTTGTCTTGAAATATAAAATAAATCTATTCTTAAAATACTTTACACAAAGTTCTTTGCATAAAGTCATTTTCATTTCATTTACATTACTTCAACACTCCACTTTTAAAAAACTTTGGATTTTGAAAGTAGGTTGACAAATATTTAAGTAATCAATAATTTTGTGTAAAAAGATCAAAAAAACGTTTTTGTCAAATAAAACAAGTTTTGAGGGTTTCGAGAAATATAAAAAAAAAATATTTTTGAGTTCTACTCAACAAAACTCACAACCTACACTATGGCATTATTTTATTTTATTATTTTATTTATTATTATTATTATTATTATTATTATTATTATTATTATTATTATTATTATTATTATTATTATTATTATTATTATTATTATTTTTATTTTATTTTATTTTATTTTTTAATATAAAAATAAAATTATATTCCTGGTAAAACTGATTGAAAAACTACTACTCCACAGTTAAATTGGTGACTTAGTTAATACTTAAAATTTATCTGAATTGATTAATTTTGCCCCGTATACCATGACATAAAAATTTTACCTTTTACTTTGCAGTAAAGGGAGGTCCAACTATAGAGCACAATTTTAGTTGTGGGTCGAATGTTTTACGCACCTTAAATTGATATTTCTTTGTTTCAGAGTTTGACAAATTCAAACATGAAGAGGTATACAATTGAGCATCGCGTTGAAACTGTTGAAGTCTTTTACGAAAATGGGCGTTCAAATAAAAATGCATTTCGTGAACTATGTTATTCTTTTGATCACCATAATCGTAGTGATCGGTTCTTATTTCGTTGAGAACGACGTTATCCAGCCCATCAGTGTCGATCACGAGCACTGTAGGTCCATCAACTTCCTTTGACCTAAATTAGATGATCTGTACACCAACGACGTATGGTTTCAACAAAACGTCCCTGCGTTTTTTGTATTTTGTTTTGATGGAGATGTCTGACCTGGACTTTATCCGTGGCCTCACTTCTAATAAGCCAACACACTACCCGCTAGACTGCGGTGGCTCTGCAATGAAATACGATCTATAGCATGAAGATTTGCATCATTAGATATTCAATTATTTTTATGGACACTTACATGCCCATACATACTTACAATGTTATTTACACTTAAACAGAAAGAAAAATATTTTCAATGCAAATGATGCGAAGAAATCAACTAATATTTCTTTAAAATTGAAAAATTTTCTAATAACAAAAAATTTGGCTTTTTTGTATCATTTTGTTTATATTTTTATTAATGAAAAACGCTAATAACCAATCAAGCGTATATGTTCCAGTAAACAACATTCGAACAATTGAACACTTGTAAAGTGAAGGTAAACCGACATGAATTTTTTACTCATTTTTTTCATCATAAGGTCGTCGCCTTCTTTCGACTGGAACGGGTAAAATAGTTTTGCTGAAACAATTTTAATGGAAAAAAAGAAATTGAAGCAGCCTACTCCAAACCAGCATTCTGGCTTAATATTTAATTAAATACATCTCACAGTGAGCGGTTAAAAATGTGTTGGTTTTGAATTATTTAAAATTTTTTAAGCTTAAACAATGGTAATACAAGCGGAGTAGGGTATTACTTATAGAGCTTTAGTTATCATTACGCATATCTGAAGTAGTCTAGTAGGTAGTGTGTTGGCCTCTGCTCAAACCCCAGGTCAGACACCTCCAACAAAACGAAATATAAAGTAAAGTATTTCTTTGGCGACTTCCTCTTAGCAAATTTTTGTCACAAACTATTGGAATAAATAAAATAGCCATAAAAAGTTTCCCAAAAATCTGTCATTTGATCTCGACTTTAAACTGTAGGTTTCGCCACTCATAAACACACACAACATAGGAAGTGTGAGACGCTATTTCGTAATATTGTCTGAAGGATTGCAATGACCGATTATGTATGTATGTATGTATGTATGTATATGTGTTTTCACTTTAGTTTGAAAATTGTGATCGCACAAACACTTATTTATTGGTGCTACTGGCCCAGCGCCCTAATAATCCCACTAACATTCGCATGAGGAAGTTAATCAAACTTAAATTTAATATACATATATACATATACATATATATATTGTTACGAAAATGAAAAATCTAGATTCTGGTGTTTTGCTTTTACAACGCTTAACACTAAAATTATAAACAAAAGCTACAAAAACAAAACAATGCAGTAAACAAACCTGGTTACAAATTATCGTACTGCTTAATGTAACAACAAACACCGGCATAAAAAAATGGTAAACAAGTACACAAATATCCATAAACTACACCGGAAGAATAAATGTAAACAAAATACATAAACAACAACAATGAATGTAAACAACGATTTACATTTATAGGGATTTCGAGAAGGCGAAGTCACGAACATTCGCCTTCAAGAACATTCAGCAGATTGTTTATCGTGCCATATCAAACGCAAGGCAAAGCAGGCGTGTTAGTTAGCGAAGTTCAGTAAGTCTTGTGTGAAGACGTGGTGGGTTTGAATGGAGTAATCGTGGTTTGAATATCTCCGTTGCGAAGATCTGTAGAATAATTGTCTAGCGTCTAACTACGATATAAAGCATTGAACAAATTAAAAATTTTACAGTACAACCTCATGGCGTACGGTGATGAGCGTTAAAGAAAACAACGATATTTTTTAAATACAATGTATATCGCTTTGTTACAAAATACATCGATGTTTTCTTTGCAGCGGATGATTTTTATAATAAATATTTATAACGGAGTTTATATATTAAGCTTGAATCGATTACAATTTTAAAACAAGTATTTTTAGACTCCACGATGACTCGTTACCATCCTTAGGTTATATTAGAATAGTCTGATGCAAACATTAATACGTTTGGTGTGATAAGAGAGTCCTCCCTCCTCTTACTCCACAGAAAGTTTTTGCTAGACCTTAAATTTCAACGACTCATTTTTAATGACACTAAAGTTGACCTCAATATCATTATGGCTGCTATCACTTATTTGACAGATAACTGAGTGTGTAGCTTCCTTTTCATTCTTCGATAGCACAATTTACAAGGTGTAGGACTCTAGTGCTAATATCATCGGTACAAATTTACTCCTTTCGGGTATAGGATATACGAAGATAATATAAAACTTTTAACCGCAGTGTCAAGTCGATCAAACGGGGTTTATGGCTGTACTATATGAAACAATAATGCGGACTTAACTACGATCCTTCTGTTTAAAGCACATTTTTGAATTTATTGACCAAGCAGAGGATCAAACGATCGGATCGGCTATAGCTTAAGAAGCCTATAAGACGAAATTAGACTAAAACCCACAACAGAAAAAATAAATGAAAAACGAATGCAAATCTTTAAATATAATAATATAATGTATAATAATTACAATTTCATTATTTTAATAATACTCCAAATTTTCCAGAAATACGCCGTAGTATAAGTAAGTAGTATATTGACTTATTAGACGAGTGCCCGTAGTTTAATCCCCTGACTCAGACATCTCAAACAGAACGAGAAAATATTTCTTCAGCAATTTTCTCTGAGCAGTCTACTGTCAAAACCTCTGTGAGTAAAACTAAATTGCTATGAAAAGTTTCTCAATTAATCTGTCATTCGGAGTCAACATTAAACTGGAGGTCCCGCCACTCCAGTGTAAAATTAACACCTACAACACAAGTGGTGTGAGAAGCAGAAATCAGCAATGAATCGTTTATTCGCTACTCATAAGCACTCATGAAATTTTTAATATGAGCGAGTCAACAATATTGAAATTTACTACTACTATTATGATTCATTGAAGCCGCCGTAGTCTAGTGGGTAGTGTGTTGACTTATTAGACGTAAAGCCAGGGTTCGAGCCCCAGGCCAGACATAAAAACAAAATACAAAAAGTATTTCTGCATCGACTTAAAAGTAAATAAAAATTGCCATGAAAAGTTTCTCAAAAATCTGTCGTTCGGAGTCGACTTTAAACTGTAGGTCACGCCACTCATGTATAAAATTAACACACACAACATAAGTGGTGTGAGAAACTAGGTCGTAATCCTGACTGAAGGGTTGTAATGACCAATTATGGATGTATTCTGATTCATTCGTACTTATTGCAATTGATTTATCAGTATGAGTACAATGAGTATGAGTACTGCTTTGACATAAAACTCATACCATTCGAAATATTTTTGATTCATTCAGATTCATAACTTTAGAAAAATACTTATAATACTTATAAATGATTCCAGTGACTCGAATATGAATAGTATGAGTAGTATGAGTGTAATATTAAAATAAGTATGAATGCGCATAAGTGTCAGATATTATGAGTATGATCCGATTCCTATACTCATTGCTGATCTCTGGTGAGAAACTTGGGCGTAATCCTAACTGAAGGGGTGTAATAACCAATTATTTATGTATGTATGTATTTTGATGCTTTTTTCCTTTTATTCATGTTTAATTAATTTAATTAATTTAATTTTTAGGATTTCATCTTTTATGAAACTCTTTTGCTAAACTGAGTTAATTTTATAGTTTTGAAAAAAACCATCTTAAATTGCATTATTTTATTTATTTTTTCCCTCCTTAATTATTTAAATATTTTATCCGTTGTTAAACAAAAGTTTAACTTGTAACGGTTTTGGCCATTTTCAGTTCTTGTCAACATCAGCGCAAAATTGACATTATAAACACAAATTCTGTGACAATAATAATCAGCTGCCGTTAACATTCGCAAATAAAGTTGATGGAATATTTATTTTATTTAAAAAAGGGAAAATTTGGTTTTGAAATTTCGAAATGGTTTTGATAATTACAGTGGACAGCAAAAGTCAGTCAATACCAAAGCCAATGCGTGAAAAAAATTTTATGAATTTTAAGCCATAATTTGTAAAAATAATTTATGTTTTTTATATTTGTTGCATTAATTTATTTAAATTTTATTATAAAGCAAAACAATTTTAAAGGTTTTTCACAAACCATAAAAATATAATTGAATTTTTCTGGTGACTCCATATTTTTGCACCACCCAAATACATTAAATGTTATACCCAGTGTTTAGTAGAATATCCCTTAAGGTCGAACACTCCATTTAACCCACTTGGCATTGAATTCACCAGTTTTGTTTAAGGTTTACTGTTGAGATTTGCCGCCATGCGCTCATGATCAAATTTTTCAGGTTTGACAACTACGTAACCGTTCCTCCAATTAATATCATAAATACTCTCTTATTGTTATATCGACACATTGTCCAAGAGTAATAAACTTGAAGGGCACGTTTTCATCTTTTCGTCTATGTGTTTATATATTTTAGTTTTTTAAAAATTACACTATGCGACAAAATAAAAAAAAATTAAATACAGCCAGCTAACGACATAGTGTAAGTTGTGAGTTTTGTTGGATGAACTCAGACAAAAACTGTTTTTTTGACTTTACGCACAATTTTGTTGATTACACAAACATTTCTGAACCAATTTTAAAAAATTTAAACCTTATTAGAAAGGAGAAGGATGGACCTATAAAACGATATACATATATATTATTTGACTTAATATGCTATGCGTTTTGATGAGGTAAACTTGACAAATGCGAATTATTTTCATATTTCTCAAGTTTGTCCATTCATAGTAGCAAAATTTAATTAAAAAACGTAAAATAAGTGATAACATTCTGAAAGTGCATTATCTTGTGAAGAGATTGACAGTTCGTTTGATCAAATCGGACAAAAATTAGTTAGTTAGAAAAAAATAGTTATTATTTAAAGAGTCTAACAGTCGAGTTACACTTTTCATATTTTATCAAATGAAACTTTTAGTTCAAGAATTTTCAGAATTTTTGTTGAATCTTGTGTCAATTTCACGTCTGAGCGACCACCAGATGTTGCGCAATGTTTGCGCAAAGAGAAATTATAATATTTGCAAAAAATACAAATATAAGCTGACTTCTGGTAGGTGCAAACGCGAAATTGAAACATTTTGCGATAAACAGTCAAGATGGATCATTACTTTTGAAAAGTTTTGAACTGAAAGTTCATTTGATAAGATGATATATAAAAAAAATATTTATAATGATTGTTATACAATTTAACCGTAGATCGAGCCTTAAAAAAATTCATAATTCTAACTATGTATCACTTTTGATACATATTTGTATTTCATAGAATTTTCGCAACTACTGATAGATTTTGTTACAAAATTTAATTGTTTTTATTTATTTTAGTTTATTTTAATAAAACTATTTTACATTATTACATTTTATTATCACTTTTATAAAATTTACGCCAAAATTTTTGACATGATGTACATTGTAGTATGGTTTTTCACGTAGAAATCAAACACTTCATGTCAGCTTGGTTTTATTTTTTTCTATATGGTAAAAATTTGACATGTAGTACCCTTGCTTTGTGGCGATTTATAAGTTTCCAAATGTTTAGATGGGGCAGCTTATAGTCACTCCCATCAGTAACGCTCCCAATCTAGGGCTAGCTGCAACCCGATGGCACAAACCGTTAGAAATACTAGTTGTCGACGCCATGTAAGGTAAACAAGTTGCAATAAAACATCGATTATGTCAATAACAATGTTCTCTCTTTCATTCCTCTCTGGTGTCCCGGATACAAGTTTCCCCAACTACGGATATAAGTAGTTGCTACACACGTAGCATATACTTGAATCTAAAACTGCCAATTCGATTTCGGTGGACCACGAAATTTATAACGGTCATAAAATTCAATTAGTTACTAATCTATAGCGACAAAATTATTGGGATTATTAAAAGCTGAAAGACTTTTAGCTCAGTTTTCGAAAAGGCGTAATAGGTGTAAATTTACCATCATTTTCGAGTAGTACATTATCAAAGTGAATTATTCTGTTATCTCATACGTACATATTTGACCGAAATGCTATCATCTGTAATATCAATGAAATAAAACATAGGACGATACACTTTTTTCTAATGTTTGTCTGTCACGGAAAATAAATATGAGAAGAGCAATAAGAAAGACTCTACAACATTTCATGTGATAGCTGCTAGCAATCTGCGTGAAAATTGGTAATATATTTTCTTCTCAAACTGCTAATACGGTTCTCTATTCCAAGTAGTACCATATTTTTCGATTAACGTCATATTGTCATGTTTGCTGCTGTCAATACTTGCGTCAGTTCATAAGAGGAGCTTCTGATTTCTTCTTCTTCAGAATCTTCATTAGAAGGAATATTACATACATATATACAAAATCGATCATTACAACCTTTCGTTGTAAATTGGAAATATGCATCTGAATTGAGAATTGAACCTTGGTCTGACGTATAATAAGCTAACACGCTTCATACGAAACTACTATTACTTCTATCAATAACATGAGCATATCAAGAACATAAAATTCAATCTTTTCACTTTCATCCAACACTTAACTTTCAATTCCTTCTCAAATACCATAAGTAATGTATTATTTACGATAATACTTCACAAAATCTTTGAAAATTTCATACGCAACACCAAAGAATCCCTAGGAATGTCGTATGTATCAAAAATGATACATAAGATAGAATTATGAAGTTTTTGAATTTTTTAAGTCCTGTTTGAAATTTTCTTTTTTCTTTGGTTGAAAATAACGACAATCACAATACTAACGAATTCAAAAAATCTAGCTGTTTCTGAATAAAAGTTATAGTGTCTCAAAAATTGAAATGTATCATTTTTAATACAAAACTCGATCTACGGTTAAATAATAACTTCTGTAATTTTTGTCCGATTTGACCAAACGAAGTGTCAACCTCTTCTCAAGGTAATGCGCTTTAAGAACGTCATCGCTTATTTTATTTTTTTTAATTAAATTTTGCATTAAACAATAGCTAAAATTGAAAAAATTAGAAAAAAATAATATTTTCCAAGTTTACCCCATCAAAACTCGTAACATATAAGTTTGAACAGAATGCTTATGTGTACCGTTTTAAAGGCTAATATCTCCCCTTTCTAAAAAACTTTAGATTTTTAAAATAGGTTCAAACACGTTTCGGTAATCAATTAAGACCTAGCTTCTCACACCACTTATGCATATTTAATAAATTTTTAAAACATTTTTCGTGGCAATTTTATTTACTATCAGAGTTTTTTCCAGAAAACTGGTGATAGGAATTCGCCGAAGAAACATTTTTTATACTTTGTTTGTTTGATTTGAACTGTGTTCTCACGTCTAACACACTGCCTACTATACTTAGGGAACATTGGCATTTAAAGTTTTCTTTCGACACTTTCGAAAGGTATGCTGATATCATTAAATAACACATTCATGATACTTTTCATGCTACTTACACAGTTACAGTCAACAACATTGGGCTTTGCGAATATTAAAATAGATTCCATTTATACCATTAAATGTTATCCGTGTGCAAACAGTTTTTCGTGTTGAGTCTTTTCACTTCAATCTCCAAAACGCAACCTCCAAAATATTGCCTTCATCTGCAAAAAAAATATTTTAAACAGCCAAGATGGCTCATATAAATAAGAAATAAGATTAGAGATCGAAGAAGGATTTGAGGTACCTCTTAATTTAATTTAATTTAATTAACTCATGTGATGAGACTCGTCGATAACAAGCCGAGAAGTGTGATCTTTGAGAAAGCTCGTTTAAAATCGAGGAAAGAGTTCACACTCTCAGGTAAAAGCGTTTGAAATGTATGGAGCATCCACCAAATGCTAGATGGACTATTCATGCCACTAATCAGACTGCTTAATTCTATATATTTGTAGTAAAAATGCTATTGGGCGGTAGTTTTCCGGGTTACCATACATAATAGGTCATTACAACCCTTTAGTCATTATTACGACCTAGTTTCCCACACCACTTATGTGGTGTGTGTTAATTTGTATACACGAGTGGCGGGACCTACAGTTTAAAATCGACACTGAACGACAGATTTTTGGGAAACTTTTCATGACAATTTTATTTACTCTCAGAGTTTTTGCCAGAAATATGGTGAGAGGAATTCGCTGAACAAATTTTTTTTCATATTTCGTTTAGTAGGAGATGCCTAACCTAGGGTTTCAAACGAGGCCTCACGTCTAATAAGCCAACAAACTACCTACTAGACCACGGCGACCGCGTTAATATCCTCAACTTTTTTGGCTTCGCTTTACAATCGCCAGCAAGATGTATAAATACCGGTTCGATATGAAAAGGGTAACTAATGGAGAAGCAAGTATGCATAGAGCACTACTTCAGGGTCAAAAGACTTGTTTATGTTGAGATCCGTAAAAATTCTTTTAAATGGACTAGTGCGTAAGAATGGGTTTGTGAATGAAGGCTTATTCATTTTATGATAAGAAATCTAAAGAGCATTGTCGTTTTAATGAATGTTCTTTATATTCCTTTGGAGAAATTTGGCGTAGTTTTGAGAATACGATTAATGCGAAAGCAATTCAGACACCAATTCATACAACTTTGCTATTGCACAGTGATTTAACTTGATAAAACAGTCCTTTTCCTTTCGACGTTTCGCATAAAATACTGTATTTCAGAAACTAATCGCACTACGGCTATAAAATTTGAGAATTTTGCAGTAAAACTTTGAAAAAAGCTAAGACAAACACATGTATTTTTTACTAAAAAAAAATTCAAAATAAATTCCTTTTATATATTTGAATCCGTCATGCTGTCGTTTGTAATTGTTTTTTATCTTTTTATTGTGGAGAGAATGAAATGCGAATAAATTTGAATGCAGTAAAGCTGAATGAAGAATCATCATCAAATTGTTAAAAGCAATAAACATCCTTAGTTACTTCCAATATTTTCATATTGTATTCTAGTCTTCTGTTATCTGTTTTTCTTTTTCATTCCATTCGCTTATATGGCATAATAGTGCAGCAGAACGTTTTGTAAAGTTTTTTTAGTAAAGTCTAGAACTGTAGAAATAGTATGTAACAAAAAAATCCGTATTTGGTGCTCAGAAAACTCACATGTGGTCTTACAGAAGCGAATGCACACATTACAAGTGAGTGTTCGGTGCGGCTTGTGGGGCGGAGGCATCATTGGCCCATATTTCTTTAAAAATGGGACTGGCGCAACCATTACAGTCAATGGAGACACCTATACCACCATGGTAACCAATTTTTTTTATACGCTCTTCATCAGGTTATCGATGTGAACGATGTTTATTTTCAAAAGGATGGTACAACTTGTCACACATCTCATGCCACAATCGATTTATGGTGTCAAACGTTTGATGGCCGTTTAATTAGCTGAAATGGTGATGTCAATTGGCCGCCAAACAGCTGCGATTTGGCACAGATAAACTATTTTCTGTGGGACGTCGCTGAAGAAAAGTGTTATACCGCCAAACCAAAGACAATTGAGCATTTGAGGGCCTACATTCATGTTGCCATTGTGGAGATACGAAAATTGGTGCGATTGAATGAGGTACTGTGAGGCCAGCTGCGGCAACCATATGAATAAAATGATATTTCATTTCTAATCGTAGTAATTGTACTTCACAATAAAAAAAGCAAATTTGGCAAAATTTCGAACCGTGTTTGTTTTATTACATTTATAAAATTTAATCTTTTAAATGGTCTACCCTTTACAAATGCATAATTTATTTTTCATAAATGGACTTCAACAAATTTTTTTTGTTTTTGTTTTCGGTTTTCAATAAGAATTAAAAAAAATATAGTTAATCGTCATTGTAAGCATCCATCCCAACTTTCTGTTACTTGCCTTCATAAAAATTAAAACTAAAAAACAAAAATTAAACTACTCGGAAGAAAGAGAAAAGCAGAACGAATAAAAAAATAAATCAATTAATAATCAATAAATCAATTGAATCAAGCAACGTCAGAAAACCAAATTTTAAATTTTCTTATGATGTCAAGATGTACAAAAGCTGTGTTTCCACCAGAAATAAAAGAATTTCCATCAGCGCGTATGAGTAATTTAATTTAATAAAAAAACGGCCTTTAACGTATAAAATAAATAAAATTAAATTAAATAAACGTATCGCTACGATAATATCAGAAAAATTTTCAAATGGACAATGATAACTTTATTAGTTAATTTAATTAAAAATGTATCAAGGGAACTTAATGTATCACAGAAAAAAATTGTTTTTGCCAAAATTCCCGGAAAAACATTATTTTTTATGTCACACATATATGACTGACGTGGCCATTTATTAAAAATTTTTTTTCTCGACAAGCCGTGTCAGTCGTATATGTCTGACGCATCCTGGTGTTTTAAACAGTGGTACGTTTACGGTTTACCGAATAAGACCTTGTTACTGTGACTATTTCTTTATAAATAAAATGTCAGACATATACAGGGTGGCTGATATATAATGCAACAAAGTAAAGCGCTATATTTTTTTAATTTTTTTTTTTAATTTTATTGTTCAAAAGCAAAAAATGTTGGAAATAACATCAAATTTTAGAATTAGTTTAGATTTGTTCGAATTGGTCACCTTTGGTGCGAATTATGGCCTTCAAACGGACGACAAAGCCATCACAGGCTGCACGAAAGTGGTTCTGCGGTATTTTGACCCATTCCCGGCGAGCGCCGTCTTGAGATAATCGACACTTTGGTATTTTTTAGTTAGAACCTTACTCTCCTAAATGCCCCAGGCGCAAAAGTCCAACGGATTGAGATCTGGAGATTTTGGTGGCCATTGTGCGGTAGAAATGAAGCGAGGAACCTCCTTTTTAAGCAATTCTTGGTTGACGCGTGCTGAGTGCGGTGGTGCTGAGTCCTGTTGGAATGTCCATGGTCTGCGGCCGAAATGTTTGTCTGCCCAGGGCTTCAATACTGTCTTTAAGACATTTTCCCGATAATATTCGGCATTTATTTTACCCCACGGTGGATGAATACGAGCGGGGAGCGACCATCGGCCGTTACGTCGGCCCACACCATTATCATCGGCGGCGCTTGAGTTCTGGTGGCCAATCGCAGGTGTAAATTTTCAGCTGACCTCTTTGGAAAGTAAACCCGATCATTTTGTTTGTTCAGAAACTGCTCAATTTTGAATCGCTTCTCATCGGAGAAAACCAAATTCGGTAACTGGCCACTTTCGTGCAAGCAAACTACATAACTCCTTGGCTCTTTCCAGTCTCACTTTTTTTTGTCCATCGGTGAGCTCTTGCACTTTTTGGAACTTCAATAGCTTTAGTCCAAGCTCATTTTTCAATATGTGTTGCATCCGTTCTCGTGATATGGTCAGCTCACGAACAATTTTTCTACCACTGCGGCGGGGATTTCTATCGAATCTACCCTTCACTTAGCCACCTGTGGTTTTCCAACCAAATATAAAGCAATCACACTATCACGTTTGAATTCCATCACGAATAACTTTTTTTCTGAATGCTTTTGTAAGCTTGTAAATACTAAATGAACTGTCACTGGAATAAATCTATCAGCTGTCAGACGAGCGGTTTACAAATGATTACAACCTGAAGTTACTTGCAATACATATCAACCACCCTGTATGTCTGACATGGCTCATGTAGAACTTCTTAGCGTCAGACACATATGACTGACATGGCGATTAACGTGTTAATAAAGTGCGTCCGAATTTTAAACCTTTGCAATCGACTGTCCCCTCTGAAGGGACATGATAGTTTGTTAGCGATTACAGACAATGACAATATTTCACCGCAATTTTTTAAGAAACACTTATTCGCCAGTAGTTTTCTGTTACGATAATAAAGAAATCCGATCACCGAGAGAAGATCTCAGTTCGTACTGAAGCGTCGAATAAAAAAGATCTCTGGAGTAATAAGACACTGTTGTGTTTTCGTAATTTACCGTTAGTTATTTTCAAAATATTTTTTACCCGTAACGTAAAAAAACCATAATTTTAATAAATCAAAATTTTTGTCAAAAAAGATAGTGGCATATAGAAAAAATAATATATATATAATAATAACACTTCTTGCGTAGAAAGATGAAAGAACTGTCACAATGTTAAGTAATTATAACAACTTCTTTGTATTTTTTTGTAAATATGTGTTCTTCAATGTCCACAAATTCATATAAAACAAATTTCATTATAATTCCTTACATACATACATAATTGGTCATTACAACCCTTCAGTCAGGATTACGACCTAGTTTCTCACACCTCTTATGTTGTGTGTGTTAATTTTATACATGAGTGGCGGGATCTACAGTTTAATAATTTAATTTTTGAGAAACTTTTCATGGCAATTTTATTTACTCTCAGAGTTTTTGCCAGAAATCTGCTGAGAGGTAGACGCCGAAAAACTACTTTTTGTATTTTATTTTGATGTCTGGCCTGGGGCTCGAACCCTGGCTTTTCGTCTAATAAGCCAACACACTACCTACTAGACCACGGCGACTACAATTCCTTACTTGGTTCTAAAATTATACTGTATAATACCACGTTTCCAGGATGTACGTCTTCGTTAAAAAGTGACGTCGAGTTGCTGGTAGGTAACGTCCGAAACGGTGCCGAATGCAAAGGTTTAAATTTAAATAAAACGAAGTTTTATGAGATATTAGCGTCATTTTTCATTTGTTTATTGATGTCATTATGTATGAAATGTAACATCGCTTAAATACCAGTCACGGCTTCATGTCCAATTTTCCATAAATCTGGCACACTGAATTTGAGCGATTGCATGGGTTATGATGTCTTTGCCAAACTGCTGCGGTTTATAGTTTTTTTTTTTTTTTTTTTTTTTTTTTTTTTTTTTTTTTTAGGTGAAAAAAAATCATCGAAAGACACTGTTGCCACTGCAACAGTAGTGTGAGACTTTAACCCACTAAAAAACCACCTCTACGATTCGAACCTGTTTGTCCTATGGTACTACCGTTAAGTCTTTCATCACAGGACGAGTTCTAGCCTATTGACTACTACTATTGATCTCTATCTCCTTCTATCCTACGAATTCTCTCTATCCTTCTCAATTCCTGCATCACATTTGCAGACAGCATTTTGACATATTGCCAAACCTCAACAGACCGCAGCATATGCGGAACTATATTGTCTGGTGTCACTATTTCATTTATCATCGCCTCTAACACCTCGCGTTCCAATCTGAATCTATCGCAATAAAAGAAAATATGCTCAGCATTCTCAATTCCATTATTGCAGAAGGACCAAGATACCTCATGGTCATGGCCATATTTACAGAGATATTCCCTGAAGCAGCCATGCCCTGTCAATAACTGTGTCATGTAAAAGTCAACATGACCGTGTCTCCTTTCAACCCAACTTCGTACACTTTTGATAAGTCTATGTGTCTATGTGTATTTCGTCGCAGTATCCCACTGAATCTGCCATTCGTCTAAACTCTTTTGTCTTTCCTCCTTTCGTTCTTCCGTAGTTAATTTTCTACCAACAATACGAACTCTATCGTATATCCTTTTCAGTTCCATAGCCATAATATCAGGGGGAGTTATACCAGATATGACACTAATAGCCTCATATGAAACTGTGCGGAAACCACTAGCAACCCTAAGGGCGCTTAGACGAAACAAAGACCTTGCAGCTCTAGCGTAGGTTCTAATACCCAACGCCGGTCCCCACACAGGTGCTGCGGTTTATAGCTTATTAGAATACATTTGTGAATCAAGAAAGTCACACAAAAGAAAGTCTGACGGGGTCAAATCGCACAATCTCATTGGCCAGTTCACATCACCTGCACGTGAGATGTACTTTACTCAAATCGCTTGCGCAGTATATCCAACGTAACATGAGCTGCGTTGAAACTACATATACATGCTGTTGGTATCCACATTATTGAACGCAGGCCGAATGAAGTAAGTAATCATATGTTCACAGTGCTTGCCTTTTAGAGTGATTACCTGGTCGTTCCCAAACGAATATGGACTGAACACGTCGATCACTCAAAATCCACCAAAACTTTGTGCATTTTTATCGTTCCTTATTCTCCAGGCTTCAACACTGAAGATGATTTTCAGATGAAAATAACGAACATTTGCCAACTGATGCAGAGACCTGTTAGCGAAAACATGTCGTTGTATATGGTAATTTACTACAGTCCTGTATTACTGCATTTACTCCATTCACTCACAGTAATTTCAATTTATACTGTGATAACGTGTGCTACACAACACACACTATGTACACGTATTGAGTAACACAGAGACAAACTTATTCAACAATTGGCCAATTCACTCGACTTTGTATCGTGTATGTTGTATTGAATACACTTGGGTGTTTGTGAACGCTCAATGCTATGCTGTATTGTGTATGTCGTATTCCTCTTCACAATTTTTGGCATTCAAACAATTTGATAGCACGAAACCAACACAACTTATTAAAAACATATAAAAAAAATGTGTATAAATGTGTTGGATTTTTACATGAAAATTATAAACAACAAGCATACACTGTTTTATAGTCGTCTAACAGTGCAATGAATACAACGATACAACGGCTTGTGTGAATTGACCAAGTGTTTCGTTCTTTTAAACATGAATGCTCTTATATTCATTCATAAATTCACAAAAAAACATATGTATTCTTTTCTCAAGATCTCTCATATTCAAGATGGCCATTATCAACAATCGGGTTGGAAACCCCGATCCTGTTTGCTGTTTTACTTATAGTTTGTGATTAACTTGAAGATAAAAATGAATAAGAATTTTGCAAAACTTAATTCAACTTATTATTAGACTCTTTGTAGACTGTCAATGTGTATATTATGTGCATTATGTACATACATATGTTCATAGATCATTTGGAGCTAAACCATTAAATCTATACTGGTCTCAAACATGGAATGTTCAAATTAACACACACAACGTAAGTGGTGTGAGAAACTAGGTCGTAATCCTGACTGGAGGGTTGTAATGACCAATTATGTATGTATTCTTTTTATGGTAGGCGAAGATTGTAGCGAAAAAGCTTAATATGAGTGAAACTCTCACGTCCGACCTACATTCAATCTGCGAATGGGGTTGATTATAATTCACGAAAGGTTCTGTTGTACCTTCAACTCTATTTCTTATTTTCATTAATCTTTTAACTTCTTTTTTTAACTTCCAATCCTATCTACTCTTTGGCAAATGGCAGTAATAGTTGTCACAGTCATGGTCTCAAGTCCGATTTATAGTCAATCACCAAATGGGGTCGTGCGAATATGGTTGATTTTAACGTGCGAAGAAAGCAATGCAGTTTATTACCACACTAGCACGGCAATAATAATTCCTCACCTGTAGTTATGGTTGTTATAAATATTAATGAGTCAGAAGCACTTGATATTCTGGGTATGAAAATTCAGCGTGATGTTCGCTGGAATCAGCATTTCTTTAAGTGTCGAAAGAAGCATTCATGTGTCTCGGTTTTTTAAGACGATGGCAGAAACACTTCATCTCATTTTCTTCCTATTTAATTAATTATTATTAAAAATGGAATACAACTCTCATGTAGGATTCTCGTAAAGCGAAGGTGCTCAATAATGGCTGTAGAATTTTCAACTGCATTCATTAACTGTCCTGTGTCTTATAAAATAATTCTAATCTAATGTCCACAAACTCTACTCCTCTATCCTCCTTTCCACAACTTATTTTTCTAATTCGAACACAATGCACTACATGAATAGGGGCTTTCCCCTGAGTGTTTATCTAAAAAAAAATTTAAAAATGAATTAATTTAAGATGAAGCTAGTTGATAAGAATAAGCAAAGAGAGTCTCAATAGGAAAGATCTTTTTCATTTTAAAATAAATTTCGATAGTTTTTGAGATAGTTATGATTTCTTATTGTACTGTGAAGAAGATGTGGAACACAATATCGGCCAAATGTGCGCTACAAGTCTGATGGCAGGCTATTACTCTTTTCACAAAATTTTCAATAAGTTTTTCCCAGAGACCTTGGATTTGTGATAAGGAAATGTTTCTTGTTTCTTTGCTTAAACCTGAGATTTTAGAAAACCTTAAAGGCCAGAATCGTATGGTGTTAAATCAGACGATCTTGGTGGCTAGTTGACATTAGTATTACTTGCGACAATTTATTTATGGAAATCGTTATAAAATAAATCTATTGCAGCAGATCCAGTGTGGCAGGTAACATTTCATACCGTCCAAATTCATATCATCCATCTAAGGCCACAAGAACTCCGTTATTATGTTCATATAACGAATGTCGTTCACATACATTACAATATCGGCCTCATTTCCAAAACTTTAAAGCAAAATCGCACAGCCTTTTGACTCTTACTTAACACGTTGACTGCCGAGATAACTCGTAGATTACGTTCCCTTCTAGGGATTGATTAAGATTGCCATTTTTGTGTAGCTAAGAATAATATCGTATTATATCAGTGCTAGTATCGATAAATGGCTTCTGGGAAAAGAACAAGAAGTCAATGCTGGCTTGCGTGGCCAGTTTTCTGAAATTTGCCGTCAACGTGTTAATTGGGCATTACCACCCTTTAGTCGGGATTTCAACCTCACTACTCACGGCAACCATGTTGTTTGTGTTAATTTTGATCCATGATATGCGGTACCTACAGCTTCAAGTCGCAGTAGAGTGTTCGGAGTCACTTATTTCGCAAACATGTCTGGTGATAGCCAGTTGAGAATATTAAACAATCCATTGGATGATGTGAGGTGCCCTTAGGACACCTGTTATCGTGATCAAATTGGTAAATACTTTTGTTTTAAAATTGTTTTATAAACGTCTAAGTAAAGTAAATCTGAAGTCTTCTAAGAAATAAAATTAATCATTTTTTATAAACGAAACCTCATCTCCGTCAAAAAGACTGACAGTATAATTTATACTTGAGTGCGATATTTTGAAGCAAAATTTAAAAATTTTTTTAAAGAATTTAATGCGACAGTTAAAGTTGACATAACAATTTTAGAACCTTTAGAGAAACGGAATCCCTGATGCATTTTAATTTCTTTGGCACATATTGTACTTCGTAATATATTTCTTGTGTTACTACAAGAATAATGACTTTCATGTATATGTTGCTGTGTGTACATCAAGGAACAAGTATTTGGAGTACCATTTAGAATCATTTTTCATTTTGTTACAACCTCAATGGTGTTTTGTTAGAAGTTTAACAAAAGCTAACGCTTCATTCCTCTAGAGGTTTCAGGACTGCAGTAACACTTTTCATTACATTGTCCGTTTTTTTTATTGCAACTAACTCCATAATGGGAACAAAACTAAGCTAAATAAAGGGTCAAGTAAAGTATTTTCTTGGACAAGGTAGCGCGAAATGATGTCATAGTGTGATTAATGCTACCATTTTATTACTACGAAAATATTCTGGTAAATTTTTATCATCAAGTCATCAGATATTGGAGAATATACTTGAAAAAGCTTCTATTCCACTGGTTTGTAACTTACAGAAACGACCTGACCCCATTCTCCAAAAAAGAATTATCCTCATATTATCGTTTACATACAAAAGTCTTAGTACGGCAATATATTTTAGCAATTTCATGAATTTTAGCCAAAAATTTTTTTAAAAATTTATAGTTTATATATTTATTTTATTAATTTATTTCTGTTTTATTATAAAACAAACAATTTTTTAATGTTTTTCATAAAACAAGAGATAAATAAGGAAAAGTTTCAGAATACTCCATAGGTGGGAGAATCCTGAGTGCGTCTCAAATTCAAAGGCCTAATATATGAAAATGTTATCCCTTGTATTTAGTAGAATATCCCTTAACGTCGGGCACTCTATTTAAGCTATTTGGAATTGAATGTACAAGTTTTGTTTAGTGTTTTCTGGTGGCACCATGAGCAAGTTTTTAGGTTGTCTTTTGTTCGAGGTTTAGCGATTACGTAACCGTTCTTTCAAATGATGTCCTAAATAATCTCTTGAAGTCATATCGGGACTTCGTGCAAGAATATTAAGACTGTGGGGACTCTTTTGTTAAAACATATTGCCGTGGATAGGACCACTGTTCACAACTTGATGTAAACAACAACAATTACTTTGTTAGTTATTCCTCTTTGCACTCTTTTGCACAAACAATAACAATTACTAGATAATTGTTCGACTGGTCTTTGTAACGGATATCTTCAATCCACGATTACTCCCCTCAAACACATGGTGCCTGCTTTGTCTTGCCTTTTAAATGGCAACGTAAGCAGTATGATGAATATTCTTGATGGCGAATGTTAGTGGTTTCGTCTTCTCGAGATTTCTATAAATGTAAACAACGTTGTTTCATTGTCGTTATTTGTATACAGAGAATCACAGTGAAAATGGCCCGCCATGAAATTAATCAGTATTTGGTTAATATTTATTAAAAAGAAAGAAAATAAAATAAATATTTTTGTTTAAAATAAAGTTTATTTAGTATTCAATATAAGAACTAAAAAATTCTTTTAATTACATTATTAATTCATTGATTTTTTAAATCCAAAAAAAAAATTTCTTCAAGTTACACAAAAAGTTGGTAGAATTCATTCCTAATCGTTTAAAGTCGGTAATAAGTCAAAAAGGCTTTCCTACAAAATATTAAAAATAAAAAAAGTTATTTCTTTAATAATAATATACTGGGCCATTTTCATTGTGAGATAAATTTGAACTGTTTTTGTTTCTGATGTGAAAATAGCGATAATAGCGTATATGCTGTTTCTGTAGAACTAGCTGTTTCAAACGAAAGTCTGCTCTTATGGAAAAAACAAACAACAAACGTTCGTCTGAAACCGGTTGTCTTACAGCACATTAATCATTTTGGCTTAAAATTATTATCTACAGCATTAGAAGTAATACAGGATGGTGATAAATGGGATCACAGTGACTGGGCATTAAATTTAACTGAAGGGTTTATGATCCAGTTTGATATACGAGTATGTGTGGGAAAAATCGCATAGTCCACTGTCAAAGGATTTGGTGTAGCTGATGATGAAGTGCTTGATCACCTTTTAAAACCAATGATCTATGTAATAAAGGATTCAATAATTTATAAAACAGAACTCGTTATATGTATTTCAGGTATTCATAGATACTTGTTTTATATTAAATTAAATTACTGCGACACCTATCATCGCGAAATATGTAGTTCAGGAACAGTATAATGGAAATATATTGCTCATACCATGGAAGGATAATACTGTTGTCACAAATGCAACAAATGTTGATGTCAATTAAATGGTGCCAACGATTCGTCTATAGTATAGGTGCTGTAAAAATTTTCCAATTAAAAGTGGTTTTTCGATATAATATGGCATGGGAGACGTTGATAAGATGGATCTATTAGTTATAGTCTACCGCTCGCGAATCAGACATAAGAAATGGTGGTGGCCAATATTATCATAACTCTTTGACGCCTCTAATGCTAATGCATGGCTGCTATCATCCCAATCATCCGAAATGTGCGTCTCTTCACATTTTTCGTCGAAATCTGGCTAATTCTTACTTTGAAACGTATGGGTACCCCATGTACAAAAGGTTTGCGCATAAACAAATTGATGATATATACACCCAAACCTTTTTTTACACGGTAGATACGTTCCAGTGGATACCGTGTAAAAAAAATAACGCGTAAAAAAAGACAAATATTATGTATGTATGTAAGTGTATAAACAAACTGGAGATATATACATATACCTATAAAATTTAATAACTTTATAAAAACGTACAGATTTAGTTCGATAGTATACACAGAGTTTTTATTTTATTAAACGATTGTATCCGTATAAAATAGAGCGACCAAAAAAAAAAATGGTAAATTTGTTAAAAAAAAACCGTGTTATTTCAAATTCGCGTAAAAAAAACCGTGTAAAAACAGGTTTGGGTGTACACGATATGATGGTAGAAACAACCTTATTGAATATTCTAAAATTTAAAAATTGATGAAGATATTGAGGAAATAAAACAAATTTTATTTGCAGCAAATATTAAAAAGGCTTTCATCATACGCCTAGTGTCCCTTATAAGGGACATTTTTTGAATAAAATATTTTTTAGACGAATTAATCACAAGAGTTTTATTAATAATAGATGAAAATTATAGAAGGAAAGTGGTCAGGGAACTTCATCCACTAATGGGTTAACCAAAAAAATTAAATCGATGCGAAAACGCTCACCTACTGCTTTGCATGCTCACTAGATCGATTATTTTGTCAGAAATGAACGAAACGTTCTGCGTGTTCACTTACCAAATTTTTCAATTATATTATTGGTCATTATAACCCTGCAGTCAGTATTATAACCTAGAACATTATACCACTTATGTTGTGTGCGTTTCAGCAGAGGAGACAAAACAAGAGTCTCATGCCTATCGGCACACACCTAAGACTATGTGGTCACATTTCATACAATAGTATCAGTCTAGATCTTGACTTTTTTGGTACTTATGAGACAATCTCAAGATTTACGTTGCCTTGAAACAACTGATCAACACTTGAAGAAATACACTGCAATAAAAACTTTTGAGAAACTAGGTGGTAATCCTGACTGAAGGGTTGTAATGACGTTTCTAGCTAATTTCACTATTACTAATACATAACAAATTTGTATTAATTGTAAAAATAAAGGTTTATTTACATTATAAATTCACTTTTACTCCACCAGGTAATTTATTATTTTCCTATAAACAGAACGCACAAAAAAAGAATACAAGACACAAAACTAAGAAGCATTTTTTTCAAAAGCAAAATTACAAATTTTATAAAACTTTAAAGCGTTATTACACAATAAATATACCATAAATAATGAACTGTACTATTTTTCAAATGTTTAATGCCAGGACTTTAAAAATTATTGCAACAAAATCTTTGAAAAGAAATGAAAGAGTATTAAAATCGAGAATTATTAATTATGAACCTATTAAAACTGATTGAAAAACTACTACTCCACAGTTAAATTGATGACTCAGTTAATACTTAAAAAATATCTGAATTGATTAATTTTGCCCAATATACCTTTAAAAACTACCTTTTACATTGCAGTAAAGGGAGGATCGGGTTTTTTACGCAACTTAGGGCAATTATTACAACTTGCTTTAATGTTGGGTTTAGTTAAATGTAACTTTAGCTAAAGTGAACTTTAAAGTCACCTTTAACTTCTTTTCGTTATTACAACCTACAAATAAAATAAAGTTAACTTTTTCAAAAATATGGCAGTGCAGGAGCAATGCCGATAACACTGCTTAATTAAAAAAGTTTTTTAAACGCAGTGGAAACGACGCGCTTCTTTTTTTTGTTGCATTTGCTAAATTTTGTTTATACTTGAAGTTGCCATATTGAAAATAATATATAATATGGCAAGTTTAAACATAAACTTAACTTTGAAAGTTAAAAGTAGGATGATCCTCCCTTTAGCTTTACGCTCACTTCTACCATATTGTCCACTTATAACTTTGAAAAACAATTTATCTGCCCGTTAAAATCCTCCCTTTAGTTAACGGCAAGTTATAATAATTGCCCTTAATTTGATATTTCTTTGTTTCAATGTTTGACAAATGCAAACACACTAGAGCATCGCTTTAAAACTGTTGAAGGCTTTTACGAAAATGGGCATTGAAATCAAAATGCATTTCGCGCACTTTGTAGTTTTTTTGATCAGCATAATCGAACATAATCGATAAATAAGCGTCATCGGTTCTTATTACGTTGAGAACGACATTGATCAGGCCATCACTGTCAACCACCAGCACTGTAGGTCCATCAAGTTCCTTTGACTTAAATTGGATGATCTGTACACCAACGACGTATGGTTTCAACAAGACGGCTTTGCGTGCCAAGCTTGTGCCCTGCACAAGATGATGTGGACTGACTACATGAAAACTAAACATAAATTTATTAACCCTGTTAGGCTTTTTCTTGTTTCATGTGTATGCGAATAAGCTACAAACAACAACGGTCTTCAAAGCCAACATGACCCAGGTCATAGGACAAATTTAGCCTGATTTAAAAGCCAGAGTAATGGAAAATTCGAACAATTTGAATTGACATACATACATAATTGGTCATTGCAACCCTTCAGTCAGGATTACGGCCTAGGTTAAAGTCGACTCCGAACGACATATTTTTGTCTATCAAAATGAGGAAGTCACCAAAGAAATATTGTTTCTTATTTTACTTCGATAGAGATATCTGACCTAGACTTTATACCGTGGTCTCACTTCTAATAAGCCAACACGTTACCCGCTAGACTACGGTGAATATGCAATGAAATACGATCTATAAAAAGAAGATATGCATTATCAGATAATCAATTATTTTTGTAAATACTTACATGCCCATACATACTAACAATGTTATTTACACTTAACCAGTGAGAAAAATATTTTCAATGCAAATGAGGCGAAAAACTCAACTAATATTGCTTTATTATTGAAAAATTTTCCAAAAATAAAAAAGGTGGCTTTTTGTATCATTTTTTTATATATTTATTAATGAAAAACGCAAATAACCAATCAAGCGTATACGTTCCAGATAAGACGGTATAAAAAAATATACGCTGTTCAATGCTTTCATTCGCTAAAGGTAAACAACATTCCAACAATTGAACACTTGTAAAGTGAAGGTAAACCGACATGAATTTTTTATTCATATTTTTTTTCACCATAAGATCATTGTCTTTCGACTGGAACAGTTAAAATAGTTTTGCCGAAACAACTTTAATGAAAAAAAAAAGAAATTGCCATCTCACAGTGAGCGGTTAAAAAGTGTTCGTTTTGAATTATTTTTAATTTTTATAAGCTCAAACAACGGTAAACACAGGAGTAGGGTATTACTTATAGAGCTTTAATTATCATTACGCATATCTGCAGTAGTCTAGTAGGTAGTGTGTTGACCTCTGCTCAAACACCAGTTCAGACACCTCCAACAAAACGAAATATGAAAAAATATTTCTTCAGCGACTTCCTCTCAGCTGATTTTTGGCACAAACTATTGGAACAAATAAAATTGCCTAGAAAAGTGTCTCAAAAATCTGTCATTTGGAATCGACTGTAAACTGTAGGTTTCGTCACTCACAAACACACACAACATAAGAGGTATGAGATGCTAGGTCGCTTGTCTGAAGGATTGTAATGACCAATTATGTATGTATGTATGTATGTATGTATGTATGTATGTATGTATGTATGTATATATGTATGTATGTATGTATGTATATCTGTCTTCACTTTAGTTTGGTAATTGTGATCGCACAAACACTTACTTATTGGTGCTACAGGCCCAGCTCCGTAATAATCCCATTAAAATCCGCATGAGAAAGTTAATCAAACTTAAAATTAATATATATATATATATATATATATATATATATATATAACAAATATATATATATATATTAGAATTAAAATACATAAAAAATATATAACAAATATATATATATTTTAATTTTATCTTATATAAAAATAAATGTGTGTTTATTTGTTTATGGGTTTGTTTGAAGTCTATAGACGGCTATTCGGCTGAACCGATTTTTTTGAAATTTTTACAGTATCATCCTGTATATCTGGAAGGAGTTATAGACTTCTTTTTATGTTGAAATAGGCAAATAAAATAAAATAAAATAAATAAAAAAGTATGAGCGTTATTGTCTAACAAAATATTACGTATACGTCACCCGTCAGCTCTATGTAATATTTTATACACGACAGTAATTGAAATACGTCTATATATGTATATATATATAAACGAATGTGTGTTTATTTATTTGTGGGTGTGTTTGTTTGAAGTCTATAGACATCTAAACGGCTGGGCCGATTTTCTTGAAATTTTAACAGTACCTTCCTGTATGTCTGGAAGGAACTATAGGCTACTTTTTATTTTAAATTTGAATTTGTTTGTATGTACCTTATAGAATCGTAAACTATACATTTGATCATGTTATGATCTTTAGCAAAGTTGTTGCGCATCAGCCGGGGAAGGTTTCTAAGTTGGTATGACTAATTTTTGGTAGGTGGCGCCACTTTTGAAGTATGTAAACTGTAGGTCCCGCCTATCATGTATAAAATTAACACACACAACACATGTGGTGTGAGAAGCAGAGATCAGCAATGAATCGATTTTTCGCTACTCATAAGCACTCATGAAATTTTGTATATAAGTAAGTCAACAATATTAAAATTTACTACTACTATTCGGATTTATTCGTACTTATTACAACGTTGGTTTATAAGTATGAGTACAATGAGTATGAGTACAACGTTGACATCAAACTCATACCATTCGAAACATCTTTGATTCATACGCCTACTCATTCACATTCATAAATTTAGAAAAATACTTGAAATACTCATAAATTATTCGAGTGATTCGAATCTTTCATCAAAATTTACAGTCTTAGTTGTTGTTGCATTTACAAAAAAAGAAGAAAGACACATAAACAAGCAGCGCAAACACACAACCTTCTTGTGAATATTGTAGTCTTCGTACGCGAATCATACTTATTTTGTGATTCGAGCCTACAATGAGTAATGGAGAGCCGAAATCAATAACATCATGCGTATTGTTAAGTATGAGTACCATGAGTATTTCAAAGTTTGAATATAAGTAGAGGTACTATGATATTAAAAGAACTATAAATGCGTATAAGTATCAGAAATAATGAGTATGATGGCCGTAATCTTGACTGAAGGGTTTAAATAACCAATTATGTATGTATGTATTTTGATGATTTTTCCTTGTATTCATGTTTATAATTTTTAGAATTTCATTTTCTATGAAACTCTTTTGCAAAACTGAGTTAAAGTTTTGAAAAACCGTCTTAAATTGCATTGTTTTATTTATTTTATTTATTTAAAACGTTTATATATATTTAAATATTTATTAATTTTAATTAATATTTTTTTAATTAATATGTATTTAAACATTTTATCCGTTGTTAAACAAAAGTTTAACTTGTCAACGCTTTTGGGCACTCTCAATTCTTGTCAACATCAGCGCAAAATTGACTTTATAAACACAAATTCTGTGCCAATAATAATCGATTGCCGTTAACATTCGCAAATAAAGTTGAAGGAATAATTTAACTTATTTAAAAAGGGAATAAAAATGGTTTTGAAAATTCGAAATATTTTTTCGAATTAATTACAGTGGACATCAAAAGTCTGTCTACATGAAAAATTTTATGAATTTTAAGCCATAATTTGTAAAAATAATTTATATTTTTTATATTTGTTGTATTAATTTATTTGAATTTTATTACAAAACAGACAATTTTTTAAGGTTTTTACAAACCATAAACATGACAAACCATGACTTCATATTTTTTATACATTCAAATGCATACCTGTAATGTAAGTAATGATTAGTAATCGTAATGATTAGTAATTTGATTACTTTTTTGGAATGATGAAATAATGATTACAATTACGATTATTTTTGGTTAAAATAGTTAATAATTGATTACGATTACAAAATAATCAAAAATCAAAATAATCAGGATTACTGGCGATTAGTCTAATAATTAAAAAGAATCAAAAGTAATCCAAAAGTAATCAAATATTTTTCAAAAATTACTTTCAATACTTTTTGAATATTTGAAAACAATCAAAAAGAATTTTTGAAAACAATTTGATTACTTTTGGATTACTTTTGTATATTTGAAAACAATCAAAAAGAATTATTTAAAACAATTTGATTATTTTTTAGACTACTTTTGATTCTTTTTGATTATTAGACTAATCGCCAGTAATCCTGATTATTTTTTGATTCTTGGGTAATCGTAATCAATTAGTATTTCGGAAAAATTTTACATAGAATTATATAATCATTACGATTCTTTTTAAAAAGTAATGTAATTGATTACTAATCGTAATCGAAATTTAACAGGTATGTTCAAATGTTATACCCAGTGTTTAGTAGGACATCCCTTAAAGTCAAACACATCATTTAATCCGTTTGGAATTGAATGTACCAGTTTTGTTTAAAGTTTTCTGTTGATATTTGCTGCCAACTACAACATCATTTTCCAAATGATGTCCTAAATATTCTCTTATTGTTATATCGCCACATTGTTTTATTTGACAAAAACTGTTTTTTGGACTTTACGCACAAATTTATTGATTACCCAAATATATATATTTTTCAAATGAACTTACAGTCAAATAACATTCAAAATTGCTGATGGATCTTGATTGTTTATCGCAAAATATGTCAATTGCACGTTTGTGCGACCACCAGAAGTTGGCCAGTGTTTGCGCAAAGAAAAATAATAATATTTGCAAAAAACACATTTATTAACCGACTTCTGGTAGACGTGCAAACGTGAAATTGACACATTTTGCGTTAAACAATCAAGATCCATCAAAACTTTTGAAAATTTTTGAACTAAAAGTTAATTTGAAAAAATATGTACAGAAAAATATAACTCGACTGTTATACTATTTAAATAATAACTACTTACTACGTCATCAAGCGAAGTGTTAATCTCTTCACAAGATAATGCACTTTCAGAATGTCATCACTTATTTTATATTTTTCAATCAAATTTTGCAATTAAGAATGGCTAAACTTGAAAAAATAAGAAATAATTTAATTTTTTCCAAATTTACCCGATCAAAACTCATAACATTCAAAAAACTTTGGACTTTGAAAATAAGTTAAAAAATATTTAGGTAATCAATAATTTTGTGTATAAAGGTCAAAAATACCGTTTTTGTTAAATAAAACAAGTTTGGAGGCTTCGAGAAATACAACAAAAAAATATTTTTGAGTTCTACTCAACAAAACTCACAAACGACTCTTTGTCATTAGCTGAGTGTATTTTGACTGTAGCACCGTGTTATTGGTTTTCGGGACTTAGAATAAATATTGAGTCTTGTCCATGGCTGTTCGTGTTTTTTTTGTTTGCTTTTCAATTTAAAATTAGAATTGAATATTTAATTATAAGTACTGAGAAATTTTGTTTACTACTTTTAAATGCATTCCATTTTTGTGTTGCTTCATTTCAAGAAATAAGAGATGGCGAATAAAAAAATTTAATGAGGAAAACTGCAGTAAATGTCAAAAATGTTGGGCATTCATTCTGGTTTCTGTGATGATTAATGTTAATTAGAAAAAAAAAAAAACAAATTGAATGCAAATGTGTGGAACAGACTACATTGGTAATATGAAATAACAACAACAATTCTTTAGAAGATTTAATTTCCATACACATAGTAGTCGTATGAAATAGGAAACTCTGTATTAACAGCAACACAATTTAATATGAATGTTTTTACAAAAAATACATGTGCAGTATACATATCTCAAAAGTGGAGTTCAGTTGTTGTTGTTTACATGGAAACCAAATCAATTTACATTCTGTTTCAGAAACTATGTAACAATGTTATAACTCTCGGTATGCATTCATAACCATTCGTTTCATTTCAATTAAAAATACAAATTTATGTTCCTTAACTTTTGCAATACTACAGGTGTTTGTTTCAATTGCAAGTGTAAAATTGCTATAGGATATGTATGTGAATGTGTGAGAATTTTCATTTTGTTTCACGTAACTTCCAACTCTACGTGTATTCATATTTTATATGTATGATGCGTATTTATTCCTGAACTTAGGTGTAGTTTGTCAGATTCATGAATACTCTCATGCAATAGCATTAGCTACGTTTGCTTCAACATTTCCTTTTTTACAACAAACGCTTACATAATGACATCTAGTCTTGACGTGCACTGTGCTATCTCTAATACAATTGGCTGTGTGTAATAAAAAGTTCCTTCTCTTAACGCCGTAGTCTACTAGGTAGTGTGTTGGCTTATTAGATGTGAGGCCACTGATTAAACCCCAGATCAGACGTCTACAGCAGATTTCTGGCAAAAACTCTGAGCATAAATAAAGTTGCCATTAAAAGAATTCTCAAAAATCTGTCGTGTGAAGTCAACTTTAAATTGTAGGTCACACTAGCCACGTATCAAATTAACGCATACAATATAAGTAGTGTGAGAAGTTAGTTCGTAATCCTGACAGAAGACTTATAATGACCAATTATATAGGTATGTATCCTTTCCATTTATCTTCATGGTGTAAGAACATTTATAGATATGCTCTGTTATTTAATTCCTTTGCTACCGTTTCTTCTCCCTAAACGAAGGAGGTAATCCATAATGGTAAATAAGATTGGCTGGTGGTTACTGCAAGTATATTGTTGGCTAAACCACCATGACAAAGGGTCATTATTACAACTTGAAATTAAAGATGGATTTAGTTAAAGGTAACTTTAAAGTTACCTAGTTAAAGGAAACTTTAGCTAAAGTGAACTTTAAAGTTACCTAGTTAAAGGAAGCTTTAGCTAAAGTGAACTTTAAAGTTACCTTTAACTTCTTTTCGTTATTAAAACCTACATATAAAACAAACTTAATTTTTTCAAAAATATGGCGGTGCCGGAGCAAAGTCGATAACAGCCGAATGAAACAAATTTTTTTAAACGCAGTGGCAACGATGGGCATCTTTTTTTTGTTGTATTTTCTCACTTTGTTTATATTTGAAGTTGCCGTAGTGAAAATAATATAATATGGCAAGTTCAAACATAAACTAAAACTTTAAAAGTTACCGGCAGGATGATCCTCCATTTAGCTTTACGCTCACTTCTAGCTTACTGTCCACTTCTAATAATGAAAAACAATTTATCTGCCCGTTAAAATCCTCCTTCCCTCCGACAAGTTGTAATTAATCGTTCCGTTTCCTGCACAAAAAGCGTCCCACCTTTATTTGTTGGCAAAAGTCCATTGCCAGAAAGCGTTTCCAGTTAGCAATGTTCAGATGTGCTTGAGCTCTTTGATCCTATAACTGGGTGTTCACTTGTAAGCATTCTGGATAAATTTTCAATCGCAAGATCGAAAACATGTCAGCCTGAACACTGGATAAAGATTTCATGTGGGCCTTGTGCTATTCCAGGGGTCAGTTTTTGAACCTTATATAACTATGGGAAAAAGCCCAATGAAATTTCAGTATGAACTGATATAAATCAATAAAGATTTGTTAGTGGTGTGAACTTAACCGGATTTTGGGATAGAAACTCCACCTCTTGAAAGCATTAAAGGGCATAAATCAGTTCAGATCAATGTGAACACTTTCTCAGATTAGCATGTTGGAAGCGCGTCCGACGACTCGTGCAGGTGAATCCACTAGTAGAGCATAGATCGTATAAATAACGGCAAGTGTACAATAGTAGGATATTAGATTTGGTATTGTAACATTGCCGTCCTGGCTACCACGGATTGCCGACTCTATGATTTCCATATTGGGGATACGGAGGACATTATTGGCCGAATAACACCCTATAAATAAGATCTTTTTTTTGTTTAGAGTGGATCTGTTTCAGAAAGTCTAAAGACCTCTGAAGGCTTTTAATGCTTGTTGGCAGGATGAAATTATTATTATTGATTTTCAGAATATATATTAGCTTCTGCAGCGATGTTGCCGTAGTTTAGTTGGTAGTATGTTGGCTTATTAGACGTAAGGTCACGGTTCAAACCCCAGGTCAGACATCAAAACGAAAATATAAAAAAATATTTCTTCGGTCCCAAAAACTCTGAGTGTAAATAAATTTCAATGAAAAGTTTCTCAAAAAATATGTCGTTCGGAATCGACTTTAAACTGGTCCCGCCGCTTATGTATAAAGTTAACACACATAACATAAGTGGTGTGGGAAACTGGGTCCATAATCCTGACTGAAGGGTTGTAACACAAATTATGTACGTAGGTCCTTCAGCGTATTTCGAAATTCTAGAATAAATTAATTTCTCATACAGTTTACCTTGATCGCTGAAGACATTAATTTGGAAACCGCAGATTACATTTTATGTTACTGTATCACATTGACTAGCCAAGGTTACATGTTTTCAAACGATATCTGGTGGAAATCAAAACTGTTCACCTTTTGATTAGGAAAAGCAGAGGAGTCAAAACATTATTATTACATTACATTACTATGACTTGACTATTTAATAAACAATTGAGTAGAGATAGTAGATTATGATAACTGGTATTATCTGCGGTAGAAATTGATCTGTCTGTTAATTGTGTAGATGTAAACATATTGTTACGAAAATGGAAATGGTGTTACATCGTTTAACATTAAAATGATAAACAAAAGCTACAAAAACAATAACTATGGACTTGTTTATATTATCAACAAATAAACAAAAATACAGCAACAACATCAGTGTATAAAAAGGGGATAAATAAAGTAAACAAACAAGCAACAACAACACTGCAAGGACAAACGTAAACAAAATACACAAACAGCAATAACATAAACAACATGTTTACATTTATAGAGATTTCGCGAAGGCAATGCCATCCTCCCTCAAGAGAATTCATCAGACTGTTTACGTTGCCATATAAAAGGCAAGACAAGCAGGCAAATGAGTTAGTAAAATTTCAGTCAGTCTTGTGTGAAGACACGATGCTTGTCGAGAGAATAATCGTGGTTTGAAGATCTCCGTTGTAAAGATCTAACAAAAAATTCTTAGTGTTTACGCAGAAGAGTATGAAGAAGAATAACAAACAAAGCAAATTGTTGTTGTTTACATCAAGTTGTGAACAGTGGCACACGAAATTGTGCGAACAATACAGAATTTAATTAAAACTGAACATAAATTTATTTTTATTTTATTTGCAATCAAACTCATATTTTAAACGTTTTTAAAAGGGTAAAAATGTAACAATATGGTTCACTAGCTTGTAAATGTGTAAATATAATGGAATGATACATTACATTTATTACTTGTTGATTATATTTTTAGAAATCTTATGAATATTTCCTAATGAGAAAAATTTAACTGTTAAAGTTAAATTAAATTTCAGCTATGTTTTCACGAACTTTATATACAACTGTTACGTACATTTAAAGAAAACAGTCAATGATATGTTTTATATGTATATTTTTGTATGTATTAAGGTTTTACTTATAAATTGAAGTAAGCAATAAAGTAAAGAATGTTGCTATTAATTTATAAATTTTTCTTCATTTCCTCAAAATTGTTTTTCGAAAACTATGTTTGCACACTAAGTTAAATGAAATAGAAAAGAAAGTTCGAAAACAAAAACTTTTTTTGACCTAATAAAAGCATTTTTGTGGATCTTTTCTTTTCTAAAGAAACACGTGCGTTCATAAACATACAAACATATTCGTATCTTTGGATTCAGGCAAACACATTTGAATAACATGAAAATAAATGAATCTTAAAGTTATTAAAGAAACTTTGAATTGTTTAAATATTTTCCAACATACTTCCAACTTCTCATACACATACAATGTTTCTCATTTAATTTCCTTGCCAAGTAAACAACTCACCAAGTTATAAACGATTATATTGGAATAACGAAGTCCATGTAAATATTTGAACAATGATTCTGATGTGATTAAATTTTACTACAAAAACAAACAAATCTATATTTACTGCTTTCTCTAGTATTTTTAGTTTATTAAAGGGATTCTCCTCATTCAAACCTGAAATTGATCTGAAAGTTGTATATAAAAAGTTGTACTATATGTATAGCTATAACTGTATATTTTTTAATTAAATTGTTCAATTAAGAATGATCAAACTTGAAAAAATGAGGTAAAAAAGTACATTTTCCACGTTTACTCGATTAAATTTCATGACATATAATTTTAAACGATTAACTCTTTCCATTCTATGAAACTTTGAATTTTAAAAATCGGTTTTACGGAAGGCGTTTATTTCAGGAGAATTTATTTTATTTTGTGTTATTTTTATTTTGTGTTATTATTACGTTTACATACCAAACTTTTGAAAATTATACATTTAAATTTTTGAGACTATACATAATTAATTCAGAAAAAGTTAGGTGCCTGATATTTTTTAATTCGTTAGTAGTGTTATCGTCATTATTTTAAAGCAAATAAAAAAAAGAAACAGGACTTAAAAAATTCAAAAACATCATAATTCTGGCTTATGTATCATTTTTGATACATACGATTTTCCTAGGGAGTTGTTGTTGTTGTGTATTTAATTTTTTTAAGTTTTTATTTATGATATTTGAGAAGGAAGTAAAAGATAAGTGTTAGATGAAAGTGAAAAGGTTGAATTTTCTGTTCTTGATATGTTTTCGATATGATTGAAGTAGTCGTAGTCTAATATGTAGCGTATTAGCTTATTAGACGTCAGACCAAAGTTCAAACCTCAGGTCAGACATTACCAATATAAAACAAAAGGTTGTAATGACCGATTATGTATGTAAGTATGTATGTAATATTCCTGCGGCTGAAGACTCTTCAGAAGAAGAAAACAGAAGCTCATCTTATGTACTGATGAGAGTATCGGCAGCAACAAACATGACAATAGGATGTTTATAGCCAAAGAAGGCACTACTTGGAATAGAGAGCCGTATATCTTTAGTAGTTTGGAAAGAGAACATATTACCTGAAATGTTGTAAAGTCTCTCATATTGCATTTCTCATATTTATCTCACGTGACAGACAAACATTAGAAAAAAGTTTTTCGTCCTATATTTTATTTCATAGATATTACAGAAGAATAATATTTCGGTTAACTATGTACGTATGAAATGACAGAATCATTCGCTTTGATAATGTAATACTCGGAGATGATGATCAATTTACACCTATTACGCCTTTTCAAAAAATGATCTGAAAGTCTTTCAACTTTTAATAATCTTAATAATTTTGTCGCTTCAGATCAGTAACTAATTGAATTTTATGGTGGTTTTAAATTTCGTGGTACACCGAAATCGAATTAGCAGTTTTAGATTCAAGTACATGCTACGTGCGTATCAACTACTTACAGCCTTATTTGGGGAAACCTGTATCTGGAAACCAGAGAAGAATCAAAGAGAAAGCATTGTTATTGACATAATCGATGTTATTTTGCAACGGGAAACTTTTTACCGCTCAGGACGTTGACAACAAATTTTTCTAACGATGTATAACAATGGTTTGTACCATCAGGTTTCAGTCAGCCCTCTATTGAGAGCGTTACTGATGTGAGTGATAATAAGCTGCCCCATCTAAACGTCTGGAAACTTATAAATCGCCACAAAGCAAGGGTACAAGATATTAAAATGTTACCATTTAGAAAGAAGTAAAACCAAGCTGACATGAAGTGTTTGATTTTTACTCAAAAACCATAGTCATAAACCATGTCAAAAATTTTGGCGTAAATTTCATAAAAGTGATAATAAAATGTAAGAATATAAAGTACTTTCACTAAAATGAATTAAAGTAAATAAAAATATTTAAATTTTTTAACAAAATCTATCAATAATTGCGAAAATTGTATGTACCACAAGTAGAAATCGAAAGCTCGAATTATGAAGTTTTTTAAGGCTCGATCTAACATGCATAATAAATTTTTAACTTATTATGTCCTTATATGGATGGTAAATATTTACGTCTTTCATGTGTAACGTTAGTGGTAATAAAACTACTCACTATTCTTCATGAAGAAGCGAAGTTGAGATCCTCTAGCACATGTTATGTATCAACTTGAGACATTTGTTCTGAATAATATGGTACTCCTTTAAATGCATTTTTGCAGTCCATTACTCTATTGGGGACATTGGCCATTTTTGAAATGGAAGTTTTTGTTCAATGCTACTCCAAGATAAATTACTACATGTAATGTTATCATTATCGTCAAATTGTAGTTGCTGTATTGATGCGCTTTTGTTAATGTATTGAACAAAAAAAAAATATGGCCTGTGTTTAATTATACTTCAATTTCATTTTCCGCTTCTAATGATATTTATTACACCATTTTTGTTTCAACTCCGTCGTCTTTAGAATGTAGGAATGGACTTAAATTTTTAGTGACACCATATCATACTGTTAAGAAAATGAAAAATCTAGATATTGCTGTTTTGTTTTTACATCACTTAACATTAAAATTATAAACAAAAGCTACGAAAACAAAACAATGCCATAAAGAAACCTGTTTACAAATTACCGTACTGCTTGATATAACAACAAACACCAGCATAAAAAATGGTAAACAAGTAAACACAAATTCACAAACAACACTACAAGAATAAATGTAAACAAAACACACAACAATAATAATGAATGTAAACAACGATGTTTACATTTATAGAGATTTCGAGAAGACGAAGTCACGAACATTCGCCTTCAAGAACACTGATCAGACTATTTACCCTTTCATATAAAAGAGAAGGCAAAGAAGGCGAGTGTGTTAGTAAAGTTCAGTCAGTCTTGCGTGAAGATGCGGTGCGTTTGAAGACAGTAATCGTGGTTTGAAGATCTCCGTTACAAAAATCTGTCGAGTAATTGTCTAATAATTATTATTGTTTATGCAATGGGTTAAACAGAGGAAAAACAAAGAAAATCAATAGTTATTGTTTACATCAAGTTGAAAATTAATTATTTTTACAGTTTTTGCCAGAAATCTGCTGAGAGTAAGTCGTTTTGTTCGGGATGTCTAACCTGGGGCTTGAACCTAAGTCTCACATCCAATAAGTCAACACATTACTTACGAGACCACGGGACTTCTTATACAGTTCACCTAAATCGCTTAAGAGGCTGATTGGATTGTAGATGATATGGTCAATAAGTAATTAAAATTTGAGTGACCTATCGGGCATTCTTCTAAATACTAATATAAGTGTGCCCATATTCGATTTCTGCCATCGATGCAGATTTTAATTTCTCTGCTAAATTTTCTAACGGTGTATATGGTACACGTATCAAAATAAAGAAATATTAGACTTTTTCCTGTCTGTTCTCTCAAAATATTAAAACCAAATAAAACATTATTATCAACAATTTCTTGTTTATGGTGCAAAGTAACGATACCTTCTAGCTTTGTTTTGGGAGATGGAACATAGACAGCCAATAGTTGCTGTTGTTAAAATAAGGTAATTTATAGGTATTACTTGAGTGAATTTTTGACACAAAAAAGCTTTTTAGTTAAAACACATTATGAAGCTATACAATTTTATTGAGCACGTTTTTTCGCTAAATAAAACTTATTTTTTACGATTAAATTTATTTTGTTATTTTTTGGATTAATGGTTAATAAATAGACATACAATACATATGGTCAAAATAATAAGTACACCCAATATATATATTTTTTTAAAGGCTCGTAGACGAAAATATCTTTCAAATTAAAAGAAAAATAAATACTAATTTCTTTTGTTATAACATTAGAAATAAAATAAATACTAAAACAATAAAAAAAGACGAAAATTAAATTTAGCTTTTTTCAAAAAGTATGTAATTAATAAAAAAAAAAAAAACATAGGACAAAATAATAAGTACATTTAATTAAAATAAGCAAAAAAGTAAAAAATCATTTTTTTTTTGCTAAATTGGCAGAGTTTCGTTAAAAGCCCATATAACCACATTTATTTCCAATTATTTTGTTGGCTCTTATTGGCATGTCGGCAAAAAGCTTCCAGCAGGTTTCTACTGGTAATTCATTCAAATTTTTTGAAAAAAATTTCATAACTGATCCTTGTTTTTAAAAACCTCCTTTCCGATTCTTTGTTTCAACTCTGCCCAAAGATTTTCGATTGCATTTAAATCCGAAGATTGACTTGGCCAGTCAAGAAGGGCAACATTTTTATGTTACCTTTATCAACTTAGAATAATGCTTCGGATCGTTATCGTGCTGGAATGCCCATTTAAGAGGCATACTTGACTCAGCATAGGTTATCGTCATATTTTTCAAGATATCTTTGTAGTGCAATCTGGTCATAATGTCGGTAATTCGATGTATTGGACCGACACCATACCAAGAGAAACAGACCATACTATTGCCGCCCCCGTGCCTGCCCGTCTTCTTTGTAAAGCGAACACGGAATTCCTTACCCTTATGGCGTCGAACATTCCGGGCACAGTCGTTTCCAAATAAATCAATTTTAGTTTCATCATTTTTCATTCATACTAATTGGAATAACTACTTGCAAACGCCAATCTAGCCTTTAAATTTTTTTGTCTAAGCAAAGTAACTCTTCTGCCTATCCGTCCTGGTAAATGTGCTTCTTGCAGTCTATGACGAACCGCTCGCGATGAAATCACATTTCCAATTTCTGCTGATATCGCTCTTCGACACAAATGGGTCCTTCTACAATACGGATATCTGCTTTAAAGCATTTTGTACAAAAAATAGTGCCCGATTCATAGTTTCTGCTATAGAACGAAGACTTTGGCCACTTTTTCTTAGTCTTGAAACAATTTTTCTCTCCTCCGGAGAACAATAACTTTTTCGACCCGAGGCTGATTTTTTTGTTATGAATAAAGATGAAATACAGTAAAATAACTAGCCTTTCCAAAAAGAAATCTAGAGCAGACTGTGAAAATATTAAAGAATTGAGCAATGTATTTATTATTTGGACCAAGTACTGAAACCACACCTGAACAAAAGTGCATTACAATGAAAAAAACGGAGAAGCCCAAGTGTTGTTTTCACTTTTAATGGCATTAGCATATTAAACTTATTTAAACAAAAAAGAATTGCCATGTTTACTTTCCGTTAAAGTAACTAAAACTGAATATAAAGCAAAAATAAGCAGGTGTACTTATTTTTTCGACCATATGTGTATCTTAAATAAGTGTGTTCTATACATGCATCATATAGTTTAAAACATTATACATTTCTATACGAGTTTATAATACAAGTCTCTATACCTAGAAAGTTTGAATCATTTGATTTTTTGCCTCCACAACAAACATTTCATTAAGGCGGCCAATTTTTTTGAAGTGACGAAAGAAGCAATTAACTCTCTCGGTTCTTAAGACAGTGCAAGAATTACTTCACTTCTGATTTCCTTACTATTTACACCACTTATATCCGACCGAGAATAGAGAACAACTCTGATGGAAGGGCCGGGCCGGTGCCTCAAAATCTATATGAGGAGGAGCAGATCATTAATGACGGTAGGGTATCCAACTCTATTGAGTTATTGGATCATCGTCGCAATATGGCTTGTGTTTCACTGTTCTATCACTACTATCACGCATTTTGCTCTAGAGAGATAAAGAGACTTGTTCTCGAAAATCATGTTTTCTTACGTCACACTCGTCATTCTTGCAAGGCAGATGCGTTTGTGGTCACTGGATCGCACACTGCATATCAAATAGAATTCGCTATTTAGCCGGACAATCAGTTTGTGGAACTTCCTACCTGAAGAGGTCTTCCCTGCCACTTGTAATATTTAAATATTTACATCTAATGTCCCATAAACTATTTTTGCAACACTATGCACTGCATGAGTAAAGGCCGCCATCTCTTGAGTGTTGGTCTTTAAAAAAATTATGATTTGTACACCTTTAATGGGGGTGTGCTAATTACGTTCAAAATTATCATTTATTGTTAAATTCTTTTGTTGAAGTTCCCTTTACTTTCTACACATTGGTCGTCAAGTGGGTAGTTTGCTAGACTGTTAGTGAGACAGACAGATTGTGGAGAAACTCTTTCATGGCAATTTTATTTACACTCAGATTTTTGCCAGAAATCTGCTGAGTGGCAGTCCCCATAGATATATTTTTCATGTTTCGTTTTGTTGGAGAAGTCTAACTTGAGGTTTGAATCATGGCTGCACGGCTAATAAACCAACCCAACCACTACCTACTAAAGTTCTCAATATAATTTCTCCACTATTTTTTAAGCATTACATTTCCAAAGGCTTACATTTCATGTTAGCATTAAAATTGTAGACAATGGAAAAATATTTGAATATTTTTTCAACAAAAGATGCATACGAGTAAGGTCAATTAAGTTCGACCTGCATTCGCTGGAAATAATGATGATATTGTTACGAAAATGAAAAATCTTGATACTGGTGTTTTGCTTTTACATCGATTAACATTCAAATTATAAACAAGAGCTACAAAAAAAACAATGCATTAAACAAACCTGTTTACATATTATCGTACTGCTTAATATAACAAACACCAGCATCAAAAAATGGTAAACAACTAAACAAAAATACACAAACAACTATACAAGAATAAATGTAATCAAAATACACAACACCACAATAATAAATGTAAGCAACGATGTTTACATTTATAAAGATTTCGAGAAGGCGAAGTCATGAACATTCGCCTTCAAGAACATCCATCAGACTGTTTACTCTGCCATATAAAAGGCAAGGCAAAGCTGGCGACGGACTGATTGAAGTTCAGTCAGTGTTGTGTGAAGACGCGGTGTGTCTGAAGAGAGTAATCGTGGTTTGACGATCTCCGTTATAAAGATCAGTCGAATAATTTTCTAGTAATTATTATTGTATATGCAAAGGCTATAAACATAAGAATAACAAAAACAAAAAGCAATTGTTGTTGTTTACATAAAGTTGTGAACAGTCGCACACAGAATTGTGCGATTAATAAAGAATTTTAATTGAAACTAAACATAAATTTATTTTTATTTTACGAGCTGATATTTTAAACGTTTTTAAAAGGTAAAAACATAACAATATTATCTTACAAAAAAATTTATTTTTAGGACCTCAACAATTTTTATTTTATTGGAAGTGAAAATCAGGCTAAGAATTTGATTCAAATAGTTACGGACTTATTGCCTCACCTTTATTAAATAGTAAATATTAAGGTTCTGGTTTAGACTTGATTATTTATTCAATGAACGGGTAACAGAACTAAAAAAAAAATTTAAATAAACCTAAAAAAAATTTAAAACAAATATTGGTTAGAAGCAGAAAACAAATATTTCGCAATTTACAAATAGTGCAACTGGGGGTCTGTGAATTTAATTTTTTTTTTTTTTATTTTTTAAAAATATTTCAAATACTAAAATAAAAACGGAAATACAGCTACGAATATGAAAACAAAAGGATGCAGACTCATCGATTTATCTAGTTTCTTTTCTGCATTGTTCGTTATTTATTGTGAATTTATTTCCATCTTTTTCTGTTTATTTTATTACAACAACACATTTGCTTTCATTTAAGGGTTTGATTTAGATAGAATATCTATGATATTCAAAATATTAGAAAAATTATTTCAAACGATTCATTCGTAAAAATTGAATTAAAATTTTTTATTTTTTGTCCTAGTTTTAGTTTTTATTTTACTCACTTAATTGGTCATTACCACTCTAGGTAGGATAACGGCCTAGCTTCTTACACCACTTATATTGTGTCAGTTAAATTTATACATGAGTGATGGAACCTACAGTTTAAAGTCTACTGCAAAACGACAGATATTTGAGAAACTTTTTAATGGCAATTTTATTTACTCTGAGGGTTTTTTCCAGAAAATTTCTGAGACAGAAAGTCGCTAAAGAAATATTTCCTCATATTAAGCAGGACCTCGGTAGTTATTTGTACATATTATTACGTTTTTACCTTTTTAAAAACGTTAAAAATATGAGTTCGTAGATTGCAAATGAAATAAATAGAAATTTGCGTTGATTTTTAAATCAATTCTTTATTGTTCGCACAATTCCGTGTGCCATCTTTCACGACTTGATTTAAACAACAACAATTTGCTTTAATTGTTATTCTTCTTTCCACTCTTCCACGTACATAATAACAATTGTTCAATAGATCTTTATAACAGAGATCTTCAAATCACAATTATTCTCTTCACACGCAACGTGTCTTCACGCAAGACTAACTGAATTCTTTCTGATTCCGTTGTCTGCTTTGTCTTGCATTTTATATCGCTGGGTACACAGTCTGATAAATGCTATGGAAGTAGAATGACTTTTGCCTTCGCGGAATCTCTATAAATGTAAACATGTTTTCGTTATTGTTGTTTGTGTATTCTGTTTACGTTTGTCCTTGCAGTGTTGTTGCTGCCTATTTGTTTACATATTTATCCCTCTTTTTTAAAACTGATGTTGTTGGTATATTTTTGTTCATTCATTGATCATGTAAACAAGTCCATTGTTTTATTTTTGGAGATTTTGTTTATGATTTTAATAGCACCATTTCCATTTTCGTAACAATATTATTGATTAAAATCCTTGAAATTGCTCAAATATATTTGTACCTATACTTTTGCTGTTCACTGTATATACTTTTATACTTTTGTACATCCTCTCTAATTTCTAAAATATTGAAAAGAAACTTTGTTTCTTTTTATTTTTATATATTCAGTTATTTAACATCATGAATTTAATATTAAATTCATACAAATTATTTTTCTCATAAGACTGAGTGGATAACTAGAAATACAAATGGAGAAAAAACCCCCGAAAATAAATTGATCATTAGACAGGAACAAAAAGGAAGATGACTGTCATATATTTAAACTGAAAATGACACATTTGTGATGGAGACATAAGAAACAAAAGCGATGGTGACAGAGTTGACGCTGACATGGGGTGAAGCTAATTTTTCTTTCATATCTCGTTGAGCTCAAACTGCTGATATAGAATAATATCTTCGTCATTCCTTTGTTAGTCACAGTCATACGGTGCTTACGCAAATACTTACATGTTTAAAAAGATTCAAACATTGTTAATATTTTTTTTAAAATGCTTGTATTTTTCATTAATTTTTTTTAATGCTTTTTCTTATCTTTGAGAGAAAATATATTTCACGGTGTTGACAATTTAAAACCATTGCAAAACAGTTTCATGTCTCACATAAGGGATAAGTATTTCATGGCAATCAACAGCACCGTTAAAACCAGCAGTAGCAAACCCTACAGCAGCAAGTGTAATAGAAAATAATGTGAAATACTATAGTAAAGTGCCATCTGCTTTGTTGTCTCTTAATATTGTTGTAATAAGAAATAAGGTTTGGACTAAACAAATTGAATATTTCGAATAATTAAAAAATATTCGTAATAAAAAGAAGAATGCCTTTTACATTTTCTGAGTTGGCCGCCTTGTCAGAGAAGAACGCAATCTATGAGTTTTGTCGTAGTTCGACAGTCAACGTAATTTTGAATTTAACCGTAGATCGAGACTTAAAGAAACTTCATAATTCTTGCTTATGTATCACTTTTGAAACATACTTGTAGTACATAGAATTGTCACGATTATTGATAGATTCTGTTAAAAAGTTTAAATATTTTTATGTATTTTAATTCATTTTAATGAAACTATTTTATATTCGTACATTTTATTATCACTTTAATGAAATTTAATTTCACGTCAGTTTGGTTTTATTTTTTCTAAATTGTAATAATTTGACATCTGGCACCCTTGCTTTGTGGCGATTTATATGTTTCGAATTGTTTAAATGGGCAGCTTGTAGTCACAAAAAACATGGAAACAAAAACAAAATAAAAACAATGTTGTTGAAACAACCAGCTGTTTTGTATGTTTTATTATTCCTGAACACTTAAAATATTATTTTATTATTATATTAAAATTAAACGAATATTGACTCAATGAAAGTGCACATCTGAACATAGTATTACAGTGTTAAAATATTCTCTTAAATTTTCATATTAAAACGTTCTCTATCTTATGAGTTTACATATTTATATGTAAGTACATACATATGTATGTATATTTGAGTGCCTTAATAACCATCATAAAACATACCAATCATAAAAATAGCGAAAAAAAATTAAATGCATCTGTCTGTAAATCTGACACTTGAAATGTTTTAACCTGCAGAGCATAAGAATACTATAGTATATGAAAAGTAGAAAGAGAATTTCGTGACTTAAATTTTTCAAAATGTATTATTACATGCCTGTTTAGCTTGTTACTGTGGCGTTTCCGTCACATTACTTCATATTGTCTTCGGCTTTGTCACAATTCCTGTTATTTTTGTTGTCGTTTTTTTTGTACATTTATGTGCCGTTAATAGAAATGTATATGTATTGTTGAATTAATTTTAGTGTTAGCATTTTGAATTCAGAGACTGGTATACGTTACGCTTCACTTAAGTGTTGACTGGCTTTGTGGTGTAAGAAAACAAGCAATGATGGTAATACCTCTAATAACACAGCCCTACATGGGTTTCCGAATGCATTTTGTGCGCTGAACACGAATCTGGTTTCAAAAATTTTCCATCACGTCAGGTTTTCGAGAAAAAGGGGGTTGAAACCCCTAAAAATAGCGTTTTGGCCATTTTTGAAACATTGTAGAGCTAAACGCTGACGTGCTAGAACCATCGCTATTGTCATGAAAATGAGCCCAAAGCTAAATTGTTTGCATGCACGCTTAAAGTAGGGGGTGGGTTTATGTCTAGGGGTGCAAAAGAAAAAGAAACACAATACGGAGGTCCTTAAAAATTAATCAGATTTACTTGAAAATTGTTACTGAGGGGTTTTTGGGGTCGCTGATTACAGATCTTCATTCAGATTTAAAAAATTCAAAATGGCGGATCCAATATGGCGGTCAAGTAAATCTGATTAATTTTTATAAACCACGAATTTTTGAAACCAGATTCGTGTTCAGCGCACAAAATGCCTTCGGAAACACCTGGCGCAATCTTATTTGCACAAAAATAGTCCAAATTTGCAGGGCTGTGTAACTAACGCACAGTGACCTATTCACACATATACATATACACTCAAGCAGCGGGACGAATTTTTAAATTTTATCTGATACAAGAAAGATTTACGTTAATTTAATATGCGTAATAATTTTGTAAGTCGATAAAACGATTTCCTTTCCACATAAATTAAATATTTACTAAAAATAAATTAATTTTCTTATATTTGTAACCATATCTGGCAGATAAATAAAGCATCAAATCTTCAAATATTAGAAAAAAATTTTAAAATCGTCAAAGGCGTTCATGGAATTCGCAAAAAAATCGTCACAATAAATAAATACATAATTTAAAAGTTAAAAACAAATTGTAGTGAAACATATAAAGTTAAGTCAATCTATAGAAACATTTAACAAAAAAATTTAACAAGTCCTTTTAACGCTTTATGATAAAAATATATAGGTACATAGTTATATATACGTATATATATGTATATATATATATATATATATATATTTATGCACATATTAGAATTAAACATTTTAATCAAATCAAATACAATATTAAAGTCGAAGCAGTTACAACTGCTATGTTTTAAATAATATTTCTATATAATATTGCTTCTAAGGAATTGAATTAAAATTAACTCTCTCCACATTAGCTGATGAATGTGATGATGTTAATATTTTTTTAATAAATTTAGTCAAGGCTAGAAAAAAGCTACCATTTCTTATTTTCATTTCTAATTTTTTTTTTCTAAAAATCGAGAAGTTTTATATTATTTTCAGGAAAACATTGTTTAAGGTTTATATATTGACACATAACCGCAGCAATAATATTGCATTATCTAAATATATGGGTGGCATAAATATTAAGGAGTCAGAAGCTCTTGACGTTCTGAGCATGGAAATTCAATCTGATGTTCAGTGATTTAGCTTCTTAATATGGTGCAAGAAATACTTCACTTCATCTGATACTTCTTACTATTTACACCACTTATATCCGAAAGAGAATGGACTCTTATTATAGACCGGTGCCTCAACATCTATTTTGAGACTTCTCGACCGCGTACAGGAGAGGGCTAAGTTTCTCATTAATGACGTTAGGGTATCGAACTCTATTCATTCATTGGAGCAATATGCAATATGGCTTGTGTTTCACTATTCTATCGCTATTACAACGAATTGTTCTCAAGCGAAATAAGGTACTTGTTCTCGAGAACAACACTCGCCTTTCTCGGCGAACACTTCAGTATGTGGTCGATTGGCCGGTGAATCGCAGACTGCATTATAGAAAAAACTCGTTCTTTAGTCGAACTATTCGTATGTGGAACTCAATTCCTGTAGAGGTCTTTCCTGTTACTTATGGTATAAAAATATACAAGCTTAATAATAATAAATAAACACTGTTCTCTCTTTCATTCTTCCCATAACATATTTTCATAGTTCCAAAGACAATGCCATCGATCCCCTGAGGGTTGGTCTTACGAAAAAAAGAAAAATAACGGCGCTTGCCTTTGCTTTCCCGATAGTAATATTAGAAATTACACTCGAATTTTTAAAATTGTCTACAACGACAAGTGATAAATTATTCTCAACTACAAGGTTATTAGGAGTTGTAATTTTTTGGCTTTTAAGGGGAAAAAAAAAGGAAAAATCATCACAGGTATTCGAAAGTAGCTTAAAAATAGAATACTTTACTCCTTGTAATTACTAACATAAATTTCCAATAATAACAATTGCAAAGTAAATACAAAGCTTAAAGTGGCTTTTAATGTACTAAAGTAAGGAATATGATGTAAATTTTTAATTTTTAAAAATCGTCAAAATAAGGGCATAAATCGTCAAATCGTCAATATGATATTTTTGGAGCTCAAAATCGATAAATCGTCAAATCTGGCAGCTATGGTTGTAAACATTTTAAAATAATCGTCTGCATATCCTCTTTAATTTATATTTCAAATATAAATTCATAATAGAAAAATATTGCACATATTTAAGAAAATATTTTTAAATGCGTGCTTCAAATTCTTCGTCCTATTGTACTTTTGAAAGCAATTTCTCGTCTTGTTAATAATTTAAAAAAAACATATTTTAATGGAAAATTTGTAAAATCATGAAAATTTTCGAAGCAATTATGATAATGATTATCATCATCAATCACATCATTATCATCGTACTCTTTTAATATAGGAAGAGTTTTGTTTTAACGTTGAACATACTTTCTTTATGTGCCTCCTTTTTGATGTGGTTATTTTACTCAAGAATTTTAAAACATGTATTTAAATGGTATGAAGCAAGTTATCACAAGTTTTCGTTACCCTTTAAAGCTAATGTATCAGAACAAAGAAAACTGATTGTATTTGTCTCATCAAGCCGGGTTTTTCCAATATACTTGAAATGTAAGCAATACTCATGTAACACTCATACATCATAACACCATTAAGTTGTGCGACATTTATAGTTTTTATACGATATTTGTGACCGTTTAAATCAAATCACTGACTTACTCGCTCACAAATTTACTTGGAGTATCAGCATTACCCATACACCATTAGCAATTTCCTACTTGTGTTGCTTAGAAGTGTTAACCCTGTAACAACCACAGGGACACATATATTTCAAACAGAAAATTTCATAAATCTGAATAACTCAGAACGTGTTTCACACAATACTGACTGAATTATTAATGACTTCTGTCTGCTTTGTCTTGCCTTTTTATATGTCCACAAAATCAGTGTGATGAACGTTCTTGAAAAAGAAGGTTCTTGTTTTCGCCTTCTCGAGCGTTCATCACTTTCTTCACTGCTTCAATGTTTTCATCGGTTGTTGACGTGCTTGGGCGACCACGACGAGCATCGTCATTGACATCTTCTCGGCCTTCCTTAAACCTGTTATACCACAACTGAACTTGTGTTCTGCTCATTGTAGACTCGCCAAACGCCACAGTCAACATTTCAAATGTCCTTGCACATTTAATTTCACACAAAACTTCCTTTGATCCATTTTTTCGAATAGTAAAAAAATCTAAGAGCCCACCAAAACACGACTAACCTTTTTATATGTATGTCAAAAACAAACTGATAATCCAAAATGGTTGATATTGTCAACATATATAACATACATGTATACCAACATAATCGAAAAAAAATCCCAAAATTTAACATACGTAACTCACGAAATTTGAAAATAACAGTTATTTTGTGATCACACCTCGTATGTCCCAAGAAAAAATGAACTATCCACTATTTGCTTTTTAAATATGTCTTTTGGACATCTAATGAGTTATACAAAATAGACAAAACAAATTAATTTACCTCTCATAACCTTATGGTCATGAAAGGGTTAACAGAACGCGACAGTAATAATGCTGTACTTCCAATGGATTATTAGCAGAAATCCCAGTAATAACAAGAAATATTAGATTTCTAACATTAAAGTCGTGCAATAAAACAATATTAAGTCTTATTTTTATTTTTATTTTACTTCGCTTCAATTTATTATTTTAATTCCCTTCTTACCAATTTATTTGCTAAGAACGGAATGTTACGCTGAAAAAACTGTTGGGAATTGATAAAAGTCTTGTACCCTATGATTACACTATGCGACAAAAAAAAATTATAACTACGGTGATTTATATCCAATTTGATCAAAAAAGTGTCAATCTCTTCACAAGATAATGCACTTTCAGGATGTCGTCACTTATGTCATATTTTTTAATTAAAGTTTGCTACTAGGAACGAACAAACTTAAAAAAACATGAAAAAAATTCTCTTTGATCAAGTTTACCTCATCAAACCTCATAATATATTAAGTCAAATATTACATATATGTATATCGTTTTAAAAGCCCATAACTTTCCTTTCTAAAAGGTTTAAATCTTGGACTTCGGTTCAAAACTGTTTGTGTAATCAATAAATTTGTGCGTAAAGTCCAAAAAAACAGTTTTTGTCAAATAAAACAAGTTTGGAGGGTTTAAGAAATATAAAAAAGAATTTTTGAGTTCTACTCAACAAAACTCACTATGTCATTAGCTGGGAGTACTTCATTTTTTTAATTTGTCACATAGTGTTATTATTAAAGAAAATTTATTACTTTCTAGCATTCTTCTCAAACCCAAAGTTGTAAGTATTTCTCTTACTTATTCGTTTCCAATTTATTGTGTCTTTATGTTTATTTCATAACACGAGTTATTATGAATGAAAGTCAAAGTGTCACTTAAGAAGTAAAAAAGTTAGAGGACAGAATAGGCGTTTTTTAATGTTTATTTTAAAGAAAGTGATTTTAGTCTTTTGAACATCAAATAGAATTATGGAAATGTCGAAAAATATGTTTTAAAAAAATTGTTGCAAAAATTAGAAGGTAGTGTTTCCTTGATTAAATCAATATCTAAATTTATAATAAAACAACAGACAACAAAAAACTCCACGCAGCAATCTCTCAGAAATAGAATACATGGGTATATATGGAAGTGATTATCTTAAACGTTCTGCTGCTCTGATTTCAATTTGTATTCGCAGCAATAAGAGAATTAGTGCTAACAGCGAGAGGATTTGTGCTGGCAATGAGCGGGTTAGGGCTGTCAATACATAGCACCATTGATAAAGAATTAATGAGAACCGTTTATTTTTTATTTGTTATGCTTATGCTTATCTGCTGCAGTCTTTATTATAACTAGAACGCAGGCTGCAATTGCGTTTATTGTGTTTATAGCATATGTCGTTGTAGTCTAGTAGGTAGTGCGTTGGCTTATTAAACGTGAGGCCATGCTTCAAATTCAGGTCAGACATCTCCAAAAAATATTTTTACTTACTTTTAAAGTATCTTTAACCCTGGATGGTTGTTCTTCATTTTTGTACATTAAGGTTACTCTTCGTTGAATCAAAGGAGCTCATTTACTCTTCATTATAGAATTCTTTTATGTTTGACAAAATTTCGTTTTTTTAACAACAATGTTGGCTGATAACGATAGCTTGTAGTGAGTAAATGTACCCTGGCCATCCATTTTTTTAATCCAGGATGGTCATTTTTGTACAGTAAGGTTACTCTTAGTTGAATCGATGAATAAATTTTTTTTTTTTCGTCTACTGACTGCAAGCTTTCATTATCACCTAACGTTGTTGAAAAAAAGAGCGAAATTTGATCATACATAAAGATTAAATTGGCTTCGTAGATTGGACGAACAGTAACTGTCCAGGGTTAAAATTTTTTTTTTTTTATTAAAGATAATTTCATGTAAATGATGCTCGCAACTATGCCGATGCAATGTTGTGGATGTCATATCTCTGCATAGATAAGGCTTCACGCAACGACACAAAAATAGGATAGTAGTGTTGTATCACATGATATTGAAACGTGTTGCCTGCAAACTCTCTTTAAGGCTTCAATGTGAGCTTATAAACTGCGTCTGTATGATGTTCATGTCATTTTCGCCAAATTCATTTGTTAAAGTACTTTTTGAGCTAAAAAACAGTCTCATTGATATGCTATGGGAAACACCCAAAACTCTGGAAAATCGGTGCCACATGTATTAAATGTTACTGGCCATGAAAAATTTGACTTTTTTTCAGAATCCTAAGCGTATGAAATCATGCATTAATGTTGGACAACCATTAACTTCGGCTGTAAAACCATATCGATTTGTCAGGAAGATAATGCTGTGCGTCTGGCGGGAGCAGAAAGGTATGTTATACCGCAAGGTATTAATACCTGGTAAAACCGTTAATACAGAGCACTATCTACAATAAATGATCAATTTGAACCATGCATTGATCGAAAGTTGAAGTCGCCGAAGTCTAGTAGGTAGTGTGTTGGCTTATTAGACGTAAGGTCACGGTTCAAACCCCAGGTCATACATCAAATCGAAAATAAGAAAAAATATTTCTTCGGCGTCTTTCTCTCAGCAGATTTCTGGCAAAAACTCTAAAAGCAAATAAAATTGACGAGTTTCTCAAAAATCTGTCGTTCGGAGACGACTTCAAACAGTAGGGCCCGCCACTCATGCATAAAATTAACGCACACAACATAAGTGGTGTAATCCTGACTGAAGGGCTGTAATGACCAATTATGTACGGTATGCATTGATCGAAAAACGACCAGAGTGGGCCACAAGACAACGCAACGTTATTTTGAAACATGACATTGCACAATGGTTCAGGACACATTGTAAGCAGCTAGGAGCTTCTACACCACCCGCCGTATTCAGCAGACTTGGCTCCTTCCAAATACTATTTGTTTGCAAATTGCCTGAAATCGCAAATAAAATTATCATCATCTAATATCTTTAGTAAGCTTTCAGTATACTTAGCACTCGTTTAAAAAATTGTAAAAAACGCAGAGCACAAAAGATAATTGTTGTGAAAACATTAAATCAAATAAGTAAGAAAACATAACGAAATAAAATTAGACAATAAAGAAGAAGATAAATAATGGTGGGTAAATTTAAGTTCAAATTTGTTGTAACTGGTGGTGTTGTTGTTGTTTTATTATACAGGCAATCACTTGTTACGCCGAATAACAATCCGCAACGGACATACATACATATATAAAAGTTAACACACACATGCAAACTATACATATTCACACACCAGTAAGGACTTACATATGCAACAATGTGCCTTTGGTTATCGTACTCATATCGTACATTTGCTGAGCTTTGACTTCCATTCCAACGTGTTATGCTGGTAAATTAATTTTTATAACATTAATATTGTTGCTGTCAATTTATGCACAAATTTACGTTAAGTGTATGTATTAATAAGTGGTAGTAGTCGTTGCATTAAATTGCAAGATTAATTTAATAGGAGTGGGCCCAGTCTGGTTAAATATGAAACGTTTTGTTCAATAACTTGCCCTTTTGCATTCCATTCCATTATGTGCTCTCTCATAGAGAACGATGTAGTTATTGTGAATCGAGTTTTGAAAGCTGCTATTGAAACAAAAGGTTCAACGAATGCAAGATAACCTTAACTAAACTCCAATGGCTTTATAAAAATTCAATTCGTTGTTCCGAAAGTATACAATTCCTCTTCCATTACTAAACCCACATTCATTAAAAGATTTGTACGGCGCACATTGGAGTTTTTTAATGCCTAAATTGGGAACTAATTGGAAAATGAAATTATGAGTACCCAATATTTTTTAAATGAGATAAAAATACACAAAATTCTGCATCAATATCTTAAAAAAATTTGCCTCTACCAAATACCGTTACATTAGTACGTCTTTATGAAGTTTGAGTTTTTTGATGTTTTTTAACCTTTCGCGAAAAAACTAAATTTTCAGTGTTTTCAAAATTAGTTTTCGGCAAGTGTTTAAGCAAAAATATAAAAGAAAAATATGGAGCCTTCAACAACAGGTGATTGAGATTATATTTGCTTCGCTGTTTTTTAAGTTTATTTAGTTTCGTCATTCAATTCGACCTCCGGGTACTGTACTTGTCTTTATTGACAAGTACACGTCCTCTAACATAGTTTCGTTATTTTTTAAAATTTTTTTTTTGAAGGTCTATAAATTTGAAAATTTTGTAGCATATATGGGGAAATAGTTGTGAGTTAAGCAGAGTATAGCAAAAAAAATTTGTTTCCTAAACCTAAGGCACCTTGTGTAATAATAGAAAAAAATTTTTGCACTTACTTGTACCTGATAAAAAAAAATTAAATATAATAAGACTTGCCATGACGAATTCCTAAATGATATTTTTGGACTATCACTGTATCAAATAAAATCACTTTGTAATGACTTTGGAAAAATACTGGATCTTGTATTTGTTAATGATGTTAATCACTGTAGAGTTTTATGTTCTGAACCTGTAACTTTGCCTGACGATCGATATCATCCGACTTTAAAAACTAATTTTTTCTTTCCAACTAATTTCAAAGCTAAGCCTTCTAAAGTTAGTAAAGTCTACTGTTTTAATCAAACCAATTACAATTTATTTAATGACATGATGAGAAATACTTGTTGGAATTAAACCTTATCTATTCCTGTTAACAATGATTCTGATATTGACTTGATGATTTCTAACTTTTATAAGAAAGTGCATTCAATAATTGAAATTTGTGTTCCCTTAAAAGCTTCGTATGCTCTGCTTGGTCCACCATGGAATTCTAAACAACTGTCGCGGCTGAAAAATCGAAAGAACAAGTATTACAAGAAATACCAAAGTTCTGGCTCCAATATTGATTATGGAAGATATTCTATTAGCCAGTCTGAATATAACATTCTAAATCACTTATTATATAAAACATAAATGGATAAAATGAAAAATAATTTTATTAAGAATTCTAGATCTTTCAATACGTTTGTAAATTCCAAGAGAAAATCTACTAGTTTTCCATCCTTTATGAAATTTGATGATAAAGAATACTGTATTCCTGAATTTTTTGCCAGTACTTCTTGTAATGCTGCTTACAATGATACATACATATATGTACCCTTACTCGCTGACATCAGCTCAAGTAATATCTAATCCAACATTTAGTGACTGTGATATTTTGATGAACCTGAAAAGTTTAAAGATAAATTTTCGTCCTGGTCCCGATGGGGTACCAAGTTGCATTTTAAATCGATGTGCAGAGTCATTCATCACACCATTAGTCATATTGTTTAATATCCCGATTAATTATGGATATTTTCCTGTGTTTTGGAAGGACTCGTATATTATACCACTTTTTAAATCTGGCCGATTTTTTGGTTCATCATACTTCATCGTTATTATCACCTCGTCAACTTGGTTTCCGAAAGGGCTGTACAACAACAACTAACGAGCTTCAGTTAACATCCATGATAAATGCGGCCTTTTCTTAACAGAAGCAAACTGATGTAATTCTTACGGATTTTAACAAAGCGTTCGATAAAGTGAATCATAAACTTCTGTTAACTAAATTGGATTTAATGGGTGTAAATCATAGGAGTTTAAGATGGCTAGAGTCGTATTTGACTGGTAGAAAGCAGACTGTATGTGTGAACAATAGCTTATCTAAGTATATTTATGTGATATCTGGTGTTCCTCAAGGCAGCCGTCTTGGTCCACTTCTATTTTTTTCGCTGTTTATATTTGTGCACCCATATTTACTTTATTCTACTTATTACCTATTTTTAATGAAAAGCAACACAATGCAGTGGATGTTTGCATTTATTTTGAAATTAAATCGAAATTAATCGCACCAACCTCCGTCGACTCATACGCAACAGCTTTGTTAAAGAATGCACAGTTTACGATTTAATTCATTTTGAGTAATTTTCAGTGGCACCACCTGTCGGAGATTGGTCATACCAACTTAGAAATCTTCCCCGGCTCCTGTGCAACAGCTTTACTAAAGATCATAACATGATCAAATGCATAGATTACGATTCTATAAGGTACATACAAACAAACATTCATTTGTGTATATGTAGACTATTGGAGGTAACACTCCCACTATAGCCAATTCGCCCATTTTGTTCATATATACGTCAAAGTCGTCCATGCAAAATTTGAGGACTCTAGATGATGCAGTTTATGAGATATGCGTCATTAAATACTTATTGGGTATGTGGGCATGGCACCTCACCATCTTGAAATTTTAAAATAAAATGTGCCTATAGTTCCTTCTAGACATACAGGAAGATACTGGTAATATTTCAAGAAAATCGGTCCAGCCGTTTAGTCGTTTATAAATTTCAAACATACAAACAAACACAAATTCATTTTTATACATATAGATTTAAATATTATTTTAGTTTATAACAGCGTTTAGTAACAATGAAGAAGCGTCTAAATTTTAATAAAACCAAGTTTATTTTTACAATATCGGTTTTGGGTCATTGCTTTTTAATTAATTGCGTTAATCAAGATTGCACTGTATAAGAATAAATCATAGAGTGCTGTCAATAAATTATTTGTTAATAAAATTAACTATGTACGTTTATGTTTAAATGTAGTTTTTCATTGCTTCTTTGGATCCTGTCATATCAAATATGAGAAAATAAAAAGAAAAAACCCCTCATAATTTGCTTATAGAGGCAAAGCGTTTACTGATATTTGGTTCAAATCTAGATGATGATGGTGATCGATGTCAGGGATAGTGATAGTGATTCTTATAACAATCAGACAATCAATCAATGTGATAACATAATAGGTAGCAAATAAATATTGCTGTTAAAATATTTATAATTGTTTTATTTTAGCAAATAAAGTATCATTTATACATCTATTAAATATGATAACGTATATTATAAAAATAACTTATATTATCAAAAAAAAAATTCTTGTAACATTTCGTCACCCAAAATGCAAAAGGGCGTAACAACACTTTTGTCGAACAATTGTTATTGCTTACCCAAAAGAGTGTAAATAAGAACAGTGCCACACAGAATTGTACGAGCAATAAAGAATTTGAATTAAAACTAATCACAGATTTATTTTTCTTTTATTTGCAATCTACGAGTTCATATTTCAAACCTATTTAAAAGGCAAACACGTTATAATATCTATGTAATCTTCAAGCAAGTGGGAAATACTGGAAAAGGTTAGTAATGGACAAGCGAGAAAATGTTCTCACTTTATAACTGTCAGTGTGTATTAGAAAAAATTAGTATTTATGCGGACAATTAACGAATTCCCTAGAAATTCCACTTATTGAAAATATCCGAACAGAGAAGATGCAATAATATCTCTTATTAGATTCATCAACAATTTTGCAGAAAGTTTATTCAACTTCTCACTTTGCCAAAATATTTTAATAATGGCTAATGTAATCTAAGTCGTTAATTACAACGAAGTATGTCAATTGTATTGTCTACTAAATACCAAAATTTACCAAAAAATGGGGTAAAGAAAAGACGAAATAGTGCTTAGAAACTATAACATAATGGAAGCAATTAAATGTATACAATAGCGATATCAGCATCAGCTAATTATACAAATATAACATGAGTAGAGTATATTCCCTTAAGCGTAGGCTTATATTCAACAAAAGGAACCTTTTATAGAGATAAAAGCACTGAGCGCCAAGTAATCGTAGACAGAATTACAAGTGGAAAGTATACATTTTTATACTCACACCTTAATCTAGAAATAAAAGAGCTTAAATATGTAACTTTATATTGCGCACACATTCACTGAGCAGTATAATTTGCTTTAAGTAGTTGAAGGTACAATAAAGGACATAAAGAAACTACAAGGAAATGTCTATAGTGTGCCTATTTGTGTCAGTTTTTTTATAGGATAATACTAATGGTGTTTTCTTTTCTACATTAAAAAAATTGCTGACCAATGTAATTTTTTATTTGAGAAGAACATAACACAAATATTAAAAAGGTGTTTACCACTTATTAAGAAAATGAATGAGGAAATGCCAATTTGTTCAAAAGCAGTTCAATGTAAGTAATAGTATTTAAAATAAATTAAAAAAGTGTTGTGTACGTACTAAATGTTTTTAAATTTGGGTACACTTGTGTCACAAAATTCCTGGACGATATTTTCAACAAATCCTTTTACACGCGGCTGTTGACTACGTTGAAATAAATTTAGTAATTCTTCTTCATCAGGTGACGAAGATGAATCTAATAACTGATTTATTTCAATTTTCGCATATAAAATAGATGCAGCAATATCCATATTTACATTTTTTTTTTCAAAAAAAGTTTTGGATTTGAAAATATGTTGTATTTTTTGATTTCTTTCCAATAAAATATGTAAATATAAAAACATGTTGCCAGATCGGTAATTTTTCGAATTAATTTTTTGAGCGCCTTTTTTATAACCAAAAAAATTGTTCAACACTGTTCTAACGCTGAATGCAATTTTTTTATATTATCTTTATAATCTTTATAATATAGCTTTAATAATGCAATGTTTCCTTAAGGTTACTCCACAAAACAATGAAAAAATTAACTTCAAAATTGGATAATGATACCAAGCGACTTTTTAAATTTCATCTGGTAGCCCTATAAATAAACAAAAGTCATCTGCTTTACAGGATATTATCAGCACTGTCGATTTATACAGGGCACAAAATGATATGCTCTCCACCATTGGCAAGTGCGAATTATTTAGAATAAAACACTCTACCCTTTTAGAGGGCGAAGCATTTTTAACAGAATATACAAACTTTTTTCAATTAAATTTTTAAAATAAGAATGGCCAAACTTGAAAAAATAAGAAAAAAGTAACATTTTCTAAGATTACCCCATCAAAACTCATAACATATAAGTTTGAACAAAATATTCCCGTTTTAAAGTTATCTCCTCTCCCCTTTTTAAAAAAGCGTTGAATTTTTAAAGTGACTTCAAACCAATTTGGGTAATAAATAACTTTGTGTGAAGAGATCAAGAAACCGTTTTTGTTAAATAAAACAAGTTTGGAGGGTTTTAGAAAAATAAAAAAAGTATTTTTGAGTTCTACTCAACCTAGTGAATAACTTAGATTATGTAGTTTCTCGGGTGTATTTTCACTGTCGCAGCGACGACTGGCGTTCGACTATTTATTATCCGATTTCCTCTCGACTTTGCTTTTATGTCGTAGTTGCTGTTCATGAAATAATAGCAACTATTTTCAAAAAGAATGGAAATCAAATAGTCATGGAAAACATAAATAATGTAAATTGAGACTTATGCGGAAAAATATAAACAAAACCAATTTCAAGTTTTCATTTGATCATGAATAAAAAGGAGGCAAAATAAAAAATTGAACAGCATCAATAACAAGTGTACTGAATAAATTTGGATACACAGATATTTGTTCATAACTTTTGTCATATTTCTCATGGAAATGGTCAAAATAAAACAAAACGAAATTGAAAAAGTCATAATAACATAACAAATGATATAATTTTGCAGTTGAAGCAGAACTGCAAAAGCTATAGTAATATGTACGCGGTTAAACGCTTTGCTAAAAATTGTTTAAAAAATTGACTTTTTGGATTGATTTGATCTTCAATATATGTAACGTTTACATTGTTTTAAAACTGCTGGTATGCAGATAAATATTGTTACGAAAATGAAAAATTTAGATACTGAATCGTTTAACATTAAAATTATAAACAAAACCTATAAAAACAAAACAATGCAGTAACAAACCTGTTTACAAATTATCGTACTGCTTAATATAACAACAAACCCCAGCATAAAAATATGGTACACAAGTTAACCAAAATATACCAGCAACACTACAATAATAAACATAAACAACAATGTTTACATATATAGAAATCTAGAGAAGGCGAAGCCACTAACATTCGCCTTCAAGAACATTCATCAGACTGTTTACTTTGCCATATAAACCACCACTGCCACTGAGTTAGTGAAGTTCAGTCAGTCTTGTGTGAAGACGCGGTGCGTTTGAAGAGAGTAATCGTGGTTTGAAGATCTCCGTTACAAAGATCTGTATAATAATTATCCAGTAATTGTTATTGTTTATGCAAAGGGTATAAATAGAGGAATAACAAAGCAAAGTAATTTTTAAATCAAGTTGTCGCACAGAATTGTGCGAATAATAAATAATTTTAATTAAAACTAAACACAAATTTATTTTTATTTTATTTGCAATCTACGAGCTCATATTTTAAACGTTTTTAAAAGGGAAAAAACGTAACAATATTTTTATATTGTATTTACAGGTTGTAGTCGCCGCTTCAGTAAGACCATCGTTACTATTATACATGCGATCCATAATGCTAACACCATCCTGTTTTACCGTCTTTAAATTATATTTTGGATTGAATTCTTACGTCTTACCATGTAAGAAGACCTATCCATCAAGAATTCAATCCAAAATATAATTTAAAGACGGTAAAACAGGGTAGTGGTAGCATCATGGTATGGGTGTCATTCTCTTATTATGGTGTGGGTCCTCTATATCGTATCCAGAATGTAATGAAATCGGCTGATTGCACCGAAATTTTGAAAAATACAATGCTGCCGTATGCCTAAGAAAATATGCCATTCAAATGGGTCTTCCAGCAGGACAATGACCCAAAGCATACGGCAAAGTACACAAAGAAGTGGTTCCAGGACAACAAAATTAATGTTTTTGGAATGGCCAGCACAGTCCCCTGATTTGAACCCAATAGAAAATTTGCGGAACGAAGTTAAAAGGGCAATCAGGGGAAAGTGTCCAACAAATTGCAACGAGCTTTGGAATATTATACAGGATGCTTGGAACTCAATACCCCTGCATGTTTGTCAAAATATGGTCGACTCAATGCCTAGAAGCTGTGCTGCTGTTCTGGATAACAAAGAATCCGCAACAAAGTTATAATGTGGCACTAAGCCTTCACGCAACAATTATTTAGTTTTACTTAGGTTAGTTATAGCTTTACGATTTCATGAAGTGTCCTTATTTTTTTCACACTTTAAACTACATGCATTCATACAAAATCACAAAAAAAATCAAAATATATTATAGGTATGGGAAGAATTTTGTTTTTAATCTTTTTTGTTTGTAAGTTTGGGTGGGTACTGTCCTTATTATTTTTCACATCACTGTATTCTATTAATAATTATTAATAGTTACTTAACAGGTATGCTTTATATTTAATTGAAATTGAAATATATTATTCATACGCCTCAGACTACATGTACTGGAGTAATTACTCTGAAAAGTATGCAATAAAAATTCCATTGATTTTGGCGTGTATGAAACTAATGGAATTAAATATCACTCACACGTCACATGCTTGTAATTATGAATTTTACATATTGTTACGTTTTTACCTTTTTAAAAACGTTTAGGATATGAGTTCGTTGATTGCAAACAAAGTAAAAACAGATTTGTGTTCAGTTTCAATTAAACTCTTTATTTTTCACACTACTTTTGTGTGCCACCGTATACAACTTGTCGTATTTAACAATAATCTGCTTGTTTAGTTCGTTATCTTATCTGCTTACAACCTTTTTGTAAGCAATACCACTTGCACGTTAGATCTGTATAGCGGAGATCTTCAAACCGCAACTCGTCTTCACACAAGCCTGACTGAATTATTACTCACTGGTTGCCTGCTTTGTCTTGCCTTTTTATATGCTCGCGTATTCAGTCTGATGAAGGTGCTGGAAATAGAATTTTCTCGTCTTCGCCCTCTTGACAGTTCTATCACGACTACATTGTTGTTTGTGTATTTTGCTTACGTTGTTTGTTGTTGCTTTCTTTCATGCTGTTGCTTTACTTGGAAAAAATTCGTTGTATTGTGTGTGTGTGTGTGTAGCTTGGAAAAAATTCGTTGTATTTTGTGTGTGTGTGTGTGTAGCTTTCGTTACGTTGTTTGTTGTTGCGTTCGCTTAAGTTTCGTTATTTCTCCCCTTCTCTTTCTTACTCATGGTCTTTGTTTTTCTAGCTTTTGCTTATTGTTTTAATGTTAAATGATATTACACCATTTCCATTTTCGTAATAATATTAAACATGAGGATAATGTGAGTGAATAATAATAAATTGTTATTTTAAGAAAAATCGATCAGTTCCATTTAGAAATATATAACTTGGTACTTTTATTTTACGCTAATTTTGTAGTCGCTTTTGAATATAGCGGCCATAGTAGGTAGCGTGTTGTCTTCTGATGCGTGACCTCGTGGTTCATATCGTACATAATAAAATATAAAAAAAACATTTCTTTCGGCAATTTTCTCCTATCAGACGTCTGACAGAATTAAAATTACATACATACATTACAGAATTACATTAGAATTACATACATACATAATTGGTCATTACAACTCTTCAGTCAGGATTACGACCTAGTTTCTCACACCACTTACTGATAATTTTAATAATTTTTATACATGAGTGGTGGGACCTACAGTTTAAAGTCGACCCCGAACGACAGATTTTTGAGAAACTTTTCATTGCAATTTTATTTACTCTCAGAGTTTTTGCCAGAAATCTGCTGAGAGAAAGTCGCCGAAGAAATACTTTTTATATTTTGTTTTCATGTATGGCCTAGAATTATTTTTCGTAAAGATACTTACGTATACACATAATACCTCATAATACGATTTTCATGTTGAAGTAGTTTCTGCTGAATAATAAATTACAAAACGGAATACCCACAAACTTCTCATATACGTAATGACAAAAACTTAATATATTGCTGAGAAAAGAAAAAATTTTAGTTTAAGTTCAGTTTTTCTACTCTAAGCATAGAAAGGAAAAAGTATTTGAAAAATGCTGATGTTTTGCTTTCAAGGATCACGAAAATAGTAATAAAAAACCAAAAATGTAAAAGAAACTTCATTGGTAGACACAACAGAGCAACCCGTCTATTCGTTCTCATCGATATACCATACCGATGAACATATGTACACATATGTTATAGACATGTAATGCACAACATCTTGTCAGTCTCTTAGACATGCCTTTACATCAAAAAAAAAAAGAAAAATATTATGATTTTATATTAAGAGAAAAGGCTGAAGTGGTATGAGAAAGTTTGCACAATTTTTTTGAACATGAACACATCGCCTTCAAAAACTTATGCCGAAATGTAATACTTACTTGTATCACATATACATACACATATGCAGATACACCTTATTATAAAATAATAAAGTAACGTCAGCTATGTAAATCCCTTCGAAAATGCATTCAATGCTTTTTTATTTTCGTTCCGTCTGACCACATCGTTACAACGAAAAATTTGGCAAGTACATGCATTTATTTAAATATTAAAAGGGAAATTCCAGTAAATCCATACAAAATTGTTGATCATAATAATAGATACACTTGACTTATTTATAATTTTTTTAATGGTAAAATAAAATTTTGTGTGATTTTTCTTTGTGTTTATGTTAAACAGTAAAAATTTATTTTTTTTGGTAAAAAATTGTTCAAAAATCCTAAAATATTTAAAAAAAAGGGGTTTAAATTATCATTGTACTGAGGAAGAGAAAAAGGTTGTTCAAACCATGAGAATTGGCAAAAAATTACCCTTCCAAATCCCCAAAGGCTATTTCCTCCGAGATCTATAATGAAATAAGTACAGTAACAGTGAGTCGTCATATTATGCACGGAAAAGATGTCTGAAAAAGTGACGAAATATAATCTGAAACGAAGAAACAAAAATAAATTCCTTTGGAAACGACGACGAATTCGTTTAAAAATAAATTTATTTTTATTTCATCGCTACATTTATATTGAATGATCCGAAATTTCTGTGAATTAATGGACAAGGACTGACGTTGACAACTTCGCAGTCAGAGTAGATCAAAGTATTTGCACTGCTCTCAAAATGGCCAAGACCTTACGTAACTTAATTGGTCATTACCACCCTTCAGTCAAGATTACAGCAGTATGTTGACAGCGATGGTGAGAAAATGCAATGAAAAATATTGACCGTGGTGACTAGTTGCTACTCGGATGGCTTTAAAAAGGAGTTTGGATGGGAACCTGAAACCAAACTTTGCATCAGTTAAACGGACCATAATACTGTGTTTTAGGCGATCAGGCATATTAAGATCTGGACAATTATCTGGATATCATTTGGTAAACTTGACGTGTAAGGCTTTAAATACCTTCATAGATGGTCAAATGGCAATTAGGGAAATAACATCGAGGAATACCGAATCTATGAACGTCCTGGAGTGTAAAGAGGCGATTAATAACACAGTTCGACAATGAAAATACACCCGAGTACTACATAGTCTAAGTTATTCGCTATGAACAAAAAAATACGTTTATTATTTTTCTCGAACCCTCCAAACATGTTTTATTTCACAAAAACGGTTTTTTTGATCTCTTCACACAAAATTATTGATTACCCAAATATATTGGAACCTGTTTTAAAAATCCAAAATTTTTTAGAACGGGGATATTAACCTTTCAAACGGTATAAACATTTTGTTCTAACTTATATGTTATGGGTTTTGATGGGGTAAACTTGGAAAATATTATTTTTTTCTTATTTATTCCAGTTTCGCCATTCTTAATTGCAGAATTTAATTAAAAAATATTAAATAAGTGGTGACATTGTGAAAGTGCATTATCTTGTGAAGAGATTGACACTTTGTTTGATCAACTTGGACAAAAACTACCGTGGTTATTATTTCAAGACTATAACAGTCATGTTATATTTTTTACATATGTAATCTTATCAAATGAATTTTCAGTTCCAAAATTTTCAAAAGTTTTTGTGGATCTTGATTGTTTATCACAAAATGTGTCAATTCCACGTTTTCACGACTACCAGAAGTCGGCTAATATTTGGTGGTCGTTCAAATATGAAATTGAAACAATCAAAGTCCATCAAAAATTCTGAAAATTTTTGATCTAAAAGTTCATTTGAAAAAATATATACATGTTTGAAAAATATAACTCGACTGTTAGACTCTTTAAATTTAACGATGCTAATTTTTTACCTTTTAATTAAAGTTTACTTCATCAAAACTTGTATAATATTAAGTCGGATAATATACGTATGTATATGGTTTTAAAGGTCCATCTCTCTCCTTCCTAATAAGATTTAATATTGGACATCAGTTTAGAAATGTTTATGTAATCAATAAATTTGTGCATAAAGTCCAAAGAAACAGTTTTTGTCAAATAAAACAAGTTTGGAGGGTTCAAGAAATATAAAAAATAAATTTTTGAGTTCTACTCAACAAAACCCACAACTTACACTATGCCTTTAGCTGGGTGTATGTCATATTTTTTATTTTGTCGCATAGTGTAATTAGTCTGAGCAGAGAACGGTGCGCACTATATGGTTTCCTAGTCATCATGGAGTGATTGAAAATAAGGAAGCAAATGTTCTGGCCAGAGTATAAGATACCATATGCTTGGATAAACTAATGCCCTACAGTTCATTAGAAACAAAACTAGTTTTTTCAGCGCTCACTGATTTAAAGTGTGTTCGGGTTAACTTGTGTATACAAATCTGTGATATCATGTCGAAAGTTATAAACAATCCTTTTCAGTACTTTAACTATCAGACTTAATAGCATTATAAAATTAATTGAGTAAATAATTAAATAATATAAATAAGAATTTTTAATTCAATATAGTTACATGTAGTTTAAACTAAAATATTAATTTTAAAACGTTTCTTTCTTTTCTTATTTCTTATCGGTTAAATGTAACCGAAATGTTTACTCTGCATAAACATAATTTTACAACCATAAGTAAACAATCTGTACACGCCGCAATTTATTCTTTTTTTTTTTTTCTTTATTTAAATATTATTTACATACATACATACATAATTGGCCATTACAACCCTTCAGTCAGGATTACGGCCTAGCTTCTCACACCACTCATGTTATGTGCGTTAATTTTATACGTGAGTGGCGGGACCTACAGTTTAACGTCGACTCCGAACGACAGAATTTTGAGAAACTTTTTCATGGCAGTTTATTTTACTCTCAGAGTTTTTGCCAGAAATCTGCTGAGAGGAAGTCGCCGAAGAAATATTTTTTTTTTAAATTTCATTTTTGATGTCTGACCTGGGATACGAACCCGGGCTTTACGAATAGTAAGCCAACACACTACCTACTACACCACGGCGACTTAAATATTATTTAATGTCGGCTAAAAATTGCTTACCAAACTTCAAATTTTAATTTCAACTGGAGTGCAGTAAAAACTTTTAACTGCAAGGGTGCGCATAAAAGTAAATATTACAACTACCTACGACAGAAATCTCTTAATATGTCGAAAACTTTTCTGCAGAAACTTTAATTATTTTTGTTTTTTTTTTTTTTCTATTATTAATTAATCTTGAAACTTCTTTTCTGCATTAAAATTGTGCTTGTATGGGAAAAATAAACAAATGCGGAACATAAAACCACAGTACTTCATAAACATTGCTAGCAAAACCAAAGTACTTTTTTTTTTTTTTTTTTTTTTTTGTCAAAATAACTTAAAGTGGGAATTTTTGTTAAGACTGCTGTCGTCGAAGAAAAAATCTTTTAAGTAAGCGACTGCTTACAACTGTTCACTGTTTGTATCTTTTTATTTCTTTAAGAGCCATTAATACAACTTGTTGTTAAAGCTGGATTTAGCTAAAGGTAAATTTTGCTAAAATGAACTTTAAAGTCACGTTTAACTCTTCTTTTCGTTATTACATACAATCTTCGGATAAAATAAAGTTAACTTTTTTTTGCCCTTTATAATCCTGCCTTTAGTTAACTGCAAGTTGTAATAATAGCCCTAAGAATTATAGTTGAGTAGAGGAGTCCTAGAGCACCTCACTTTCTCGTCATTTCTTTCTTTTGTTTTTCATATAATATCCAAATAGTGTAGGGGTAAAAGAGGTTTGGATTCCTTTACAAGGGAAGTTCGGAACTTTACTAATGCATTCGCTGGCCTCAATTATAAAACGATTATAAAGGGTCCGCCAAATAACTGTATGGCCAGCCGAGACAGCCATTTGAATGAAATTATTTTCCATTATTAACCGGAAGTATTGTACTTTCAAATAAAATAATAAATTTTAGAAAATATTCAGTAGATTTTTTTTAAAACATTTAAAAGAAAAAGTTATTTGGCGGACCCTCTATATGGTTTTCCAAAACGGATTTCAGAATTTTGACAAATGATAATGGCAAATTAATTGTCATTCGTTCAGCCTGTTTTTCCAAATCACCATGGATCAATATAGCATTCAACAGGGTGTCCAAATAATAAAATTGGTTTATTAGTATGGGTTTTCTGTTCTGGCAACTTAGCACCGGTTTTAGCAATGTTGTATATAAACTGGAATACACTGGTTCAGTAAACAAGCGACCAAATCCTGTACGGTGACGGAAAAACTGTTGCCACTGTCAGTGTGCAGTAGAATCCGCGGCAGTCTATTTCGAGTCACTCACAAGAATTCGGTCCTTTGCAGATCACAATTTGGCGAAATTTTAGTTGTGACATGAGCCTGTACTCGTAGAAAAAGTAACTTTTGTAGAAAATAAAATTATCGAATTTGGGTTGGCGTCGTCATGTGTCCATATTTCATTGTGGAAGACGTTGGGCAGGCCATCAGGCTCAATGTAAAGTACTATAGATTTCAACTTTTGTTCAGGTTTTAGAATCGCCAATTTAAAAAAGTCTTCAAGTATCTGCAAATACATTAAAATAAAACGTTTTTAATTCAACGCAAAATATAGAAATCGATAAAAATAGAATCTGACTGCAAAATCAGTCGTTTGTAGAAGCATCATGTATCATATAGTTAGATGTCATTTCTACTGTAATAAATACATTAACTTTTCTTGTTTCCAATAAATTTTGTTATGCTGTTTATTTAAACACAATTGGTAAACGGCGGTCCTCCAAATGGAGTAAAAATTCTTCTCCTCATTTTCATTCGATACTCTTGATATAATGTTGTGTAGTTTTTGTTTTGTAGATATGTGCAATTACAAATCTTCGTCTGACTTTTCCTTCTGGGGTTTCATTACTTCACGAGTATGTGTGAGTAAGCCAAGATGTATTTACACATAATGGCATCAATAGAGCTCTGAAAAAAATATAAAATTTTCGATGATATCTCACACTTATTTTGGTTTATTTAAATTTGAATATGGAAAACGCTTAAAAAAGACCTTATACATTCATCAACGGTGCTCCTTTTACTTGTATCTAAGTCTTCTCTGATAGCCAATCAGCTATTAGATCCCTCTCGAGCGTTACGATCAACCAAACTCATTAGGAAGTATCGCCGTTTTCTCGACATTCTCTCTGGGCTCATCAGTGCCTCACTTGTCCCGAGGCACAGAGCCATTCCAGCCAACTGTAAGGCCGATGAGCTAGACAGTGCAGGTAAACTCCTTCCGGAACGCTTCCCAATCGAATTGAGCATGCCACTTAACACGTTTACATTGGCCATAAAGCAAAAATCCTTCCGGAACTACAATCAATACTGGATCTTGCTCCAATGCCCGACTCACCGCATGATGGACAGGAGGCAAACGGTTGTCCACTTTCTTTATTAATGCTCATTTCTTGCGAGGTGCAGATTTGGTTATTTGGCTCACCCAGCTTAACGGAGCATTGATATAGCAAGGATAAAGCTTCATTTATTCGGTCCTGATGGGGTTCCTGCACTATTTTAAAACACCATTCTCAATTATTTATTACTCAATTAAACTACTTATTCAACAAATTGCTTAAACAGGACTATTTTCCCTCCTTTTGAAAACAATCATTTATAAGTCCACTGTTTAAATCAGGATCTAAAGCTGATGTTTCAAATTATAGAGGAATTGCTAAACTCAATGGCATACACTATCATTTCAAGCATCGTCTATTTTATCTGCATCCCAGCATGGATTCTGCAAGTCTCGATCAACAATCACAAATCTTCTTGAATTTACAACTTTGGTAAATGATGGATTTATTGTAGGCAAACAAACTGACGTAATTTATATCGATTCAGTAAAGCATTTGATAAAGTAAATCATAACCTACTCGTTCATAAGCTTAATCAACTTGGTTTTAGTTCATCTTTATTGAATTGGATTAATTTGTATTTAGTAAACAGAAAACAGTGCGTTAAATTCAAGAATACGCAATCTAACTTTATTGATGTACGGTTAGGCGTACCACAGGGTAGTCATCTTGGGCCGCTCCTATTTACTCCTTTTATAAATGATTTCTCTTCTGTTATTTAAAATTCAAACACATTAATGTATGCTGACGATGTTAAAATATTTTTATCATTTAATAACATTGAAGATCAAGTACTTTTACAAGAGGATATTAACTACTTAACCTCTTTGTGTAGTATTAATTTAATGGAGCTGAATATTAAAAAATGTAAATATATGTGCTTCACTAGATCATCTCCAACTAATGGATTTTATACAATGAATGGTGCTGCTCTTGAATAGTTAATTCCTTTAACGATTTAATGATAATTTTTGATTGTAAATTGGACTTTAGAAATCATATTACATCAACTGTTAGCAAAGCTACATGTATCCTGGGATTTATCAAACGATGGGCTAAAGCGTTTTCTGAACCTTATGTTACCAAACAATTGTTTACCACACTGGTTTGCCCAATTCGTGAATATGGATCTGAAATATGGAACCCTCAATACGTTGTACACTCTGACAAAATCGAATCAGTTCAAGTACAGTTCTTATTATTTTGTCTTCGTGGTTTAGGGAATGGGTGGGATCCTAATAAAAGGTTACCACCTTATGAAAAACGCCTAGCACTCATTAAATTACCATCTTTAAAAATCCGTCGTAAAATGCTAAATGCTGTCTTTCTTCTAAAGAAAGTGTTATCAACTCTAAATTTCTTTTGTACAACTTTCCATAGGAATACCTGTTCGTCCAACAAAAATATAATAAATATAAATAAATATAAATATAAAATATTACACAACTAACTATGCGAACTTCGATCCATTTCGTAGAATCTGCTATGATTTTAATAATCTTTACCTTCATATAGATTTTGACAAAAATTTGGAATCCATTAAAAATTATATAATTTTACAATTAAACTTACTTAATTAATAAATTCAATGTTATTTTATTTTTCAAATGATTTTTTTGTATTGAAATCATAATAATAATAATTTTGTATTGAACTATAAAATGTAATTAGTCTGTAAGGATTTTCCGTAGGCTTAAAATAAATAAATAAAATATACAAAAAATATACAAAATATTAAACTTTCATACTGGCTTCCAGCATAGGAAAGGCCAACTTCTTCGACGAGTTTGGTGGAGTTCGTTCAGTAGAAGGACTGAGCTTACCTGTTTCATCACAGCCGGTCTATATGTGTGCTCAAGTGGACTTTGGTATCAAAGCTACCACTACAACCTTCCTGCCTAGACCTATTGGAATAAATCTTTTGAAAACACAAACTGAGACACATATCTATTAATTTTAAAATAAATTATTTGACTACTACTAAGTTACTTTGTTTTTGTTTTCTTTATTTTACTTTACTTTTCTTAATTATGACGCTGAAGTTTCTCTTCTTTTATAATTGAAAAAAGTACCAGAAAATTTAACTTCAGAGCAAATTTAAATACTGTTTGTGTTTGCAGAATATTTGCCCAACAAACTTCTTCTCATAAATTTAAAGATATAAAGATATACATACATATGAATGTATGTATTTATGTATACCCGTACATGTTTATCGGAAAATATGGTATGATTGTTGAAGTCATTTCAAAATCGATTGACCCAAATCAATTTCATTTTGTTCTCCTTCAACATGGGTTCATTGGGTTATAAAAATATTTTTTTAATTTTTATACGATTAATAAAAGCTTCAATTATTTCACAGAATAATAAGTTTTAGAAAAGCGAAATAGAGATGAAGAATGCAATAACTTTCTGGTTTTGATCTCTATTCTATTGTTTAAATTTTATGCCTGAAAACTCACAAGGACGTATAATGAAACCCAATGAAACAAATTAATGCCTTGGGTACATGTTCCCTCTGTCACCTTAATGAAATAGAATAATTTATTTGTTTTTATTAGCTCTTCTTATCGCAATTCTATTTTTTTAATTTATATTTTCCTTTACGCTGAAGAATTTTTCTAACTTTTTATAAATTATTTACTCAGTCCATTCCATTTTTAATTTCTCTGTAAAAAGGTATTTAAATAGGAGTTGAGATTGAAAACTTTCATTATTTTTTAAATAAAAAATATTCTAATCTTTTTCACACTTTCTCACTCAACTAGATTAGGATTAAAATGTATATGAATTTAATTTTTTGTTAATTTTATTGGTATTTTTTTTATATAAAATGAGCGACATCTGTTATTTATGTTGGTACTTTCACTTGTGGGTTGAGTTTGTTTTTAATGTTCACCTGAAGATACCAGATATACCGGATTGCAATAAGGGCTTTTTTTGTGAAAATAAAATAGCAATTTTTAATGGGAATGTAAAAGAAACATTTTATTCAAAATATGGGCCATTGCTTCCTACACATTTCCCCCATCTTTCAAGCAATTTGTGGATTCCACGCCTATAAGACCGTTCATCTTTTAAAGCAAACCAATTACTTATTTACTTATTTAATTAGCCATTAACAACCCGTTTAACGGATTTCGGCCTGTATTAACACATCCTTCCAAGTGTCTTTTCTTCTAGCGCACCTTTGCCAGTTGGTCACACCAATCGCCATCAAAGTCGTCCTCTTCATCGACCCGCCTCGCCGGAGCATTCTCCTCCATTCGAACGACATAGCCGAGCCAGCGGTGCCGCTGGATTTAATACGCTGTACAATGTCCATGTCTTTGAGAAGCTCATACAGCTCATTGTTGGCTCGAATGCTAAATTAACGCCAACTTGAACTTTACCGAAGATCATACGTAGGCCAAAAACTACAAGGCTACGATATTAGTGTTTAATAGTGCCATGCTTTTGCGCCATAAAGAAGCATGGCTTGTAGGCTATTAGTTTTGTTGTACGAGAGGGATCTCTGCTACCCAATTTGCCTATTATTAGTAGTAGTAGCACGTGTTGGCAAGTGAGACATCATTTTTGGTGGTTGCGGCAGAGCCAAGATAAACAAATTCCCTGATTATTGGGATCCAATACGCTCTACTTGTCGACAACATATACTTAGTTTTGCCCTCATTTACTGCCAGACCTAGCATAATAGGTCCGTTAAATAACACTAAACGTAGCAGTGACATCTCGCTTGGTACGCCCAATGATATCAATGTCGTCAGCATACGCAAGCAACTGCACGCTTTTTTAAAAATAGTGTCATTGCGATGCACTCCCGCCTTCCGCAGAGCACTCTCCATGATGAAGTTGAAGACGCCTCATAATAAGGCTTTGGTTTCCATTGCATAATTTTTTACGTCGTGGGCTTCAAGCCCTATGCACAAACCAAATTTGATGTCCAGGGGATTGGACTTCGCTGAATGCATTAGTTAACATCTAGGGGGTGCTAGTATGACATCCAGGAGGGGCCATGTGGAAGCTGCGTGTCAACTTGAATAAAGACAAGGATCGTTCTGGAGGTCGCCATGTTGACCACAGTCAGAAACTTTACCATCCTTGCATGCATCCCATCTCCGACTTTCTCCAGCTCATATCCTAAGGTTTTGGTTGTATCCTAAACCATTGTGCATTGTCGTATTGCAAAATAACCTTGCCGTGTCTTGTGACCCGTTCTGATTGCTTTTCTATCAATACTTGGTTAAGTTTTTCCCTCTAAGATTCTGGAAATAAATACATTTTTATCGTCAGTAATAATTGCATGCGACACTGTTTTTTACCGTGTCTTTGAAGCAAAATTTTGTGGTTTTTTGATTTTCCATCTGCCTGTCATTTAATTCCAGACAATTTGATCTTTCCCATAACTTTTAAACGATCAGAAATTGTTTATTGTGCAGCACTTTCTACCATTTGTTTCTGATTCAAAGTGTTACCTTCATCCGTACTGTTACGGAAATGGAAATGGTGCTATCGTTCTACATTAAAATGATAAACAAAAGCTACAAAAACAGAAACAATCAACTTGTTTACATGATCAATGAATAAACAAAAATATAGCAACAATATCAGTGTAAAAAAGGGATAAACAAGTAAACAAACAGGCAACAACAACACTACAAGGACGAATGTAAAAAATACACAAACAACAATAACGTAAACAACATGTTTATATTTATAGAGATTTCGCGAAGGCAAAGCCATTCTCCTTCAAGAGAATTCATCAGACTGTATACCCTGCGAAGGCAGAACAAAGCAGGCAACATGATCAGTACGAATTCAGTCAGTCTTGTGTGAAGAAGCGTTGTGTGTGAAGAGAATAATAGTGGTTTGAAGATCTCCGGTGTAAAGATATAACGAACAATTGTTAGTGTGCATGCGGAAGAGTGTAAAGAAGAATTACAAATCAAGCAATTGTTGTTGTGAATAGAATTGAATTAAAACTAAACACAAATATATTTTTATTTTATTTGCAATGTACGAATTCATATTTTAAACGTTTTTAAAAGGGTAAAAACGTAACAATATTGTTTGCAATTCGTTGTCTTTATACTTTTTTGATGGTCCTTCATTTCATACATTAAAATCGATATCTCTGAAGTTTCCAGATTATCTTCTGCATGTAGCTTCTGTAGTCGCCGTAATCTAGTAGGTAGTGCGTTTGCTTCTTAGACGTATGGCCACGTTTCAAAGCCCTGGACAGACATCAAACCGAAAATATAAAAAAATATTTCTTGGCAGCTTCCTCTCAGCAGATTTCTAACAAGAACTCTGAGAGCAAAGAAAATTGCCATGAAAAGTTTCTCAAAAATCTGTCGTTTATCGTGTATGCGTGTAAGTCTGAGAAGGTTAAGTATAGAAAGTGATATTCGGAAGTGTATTCAGCTACTCTTACATTGACCACACCACAACATAAGTGGTGTGAGAAACTAGGTCGTAATCCTGACCTGTAATACTGAATTGTAATGACCAATTATGTAAATTATGTATGTTCCCATTTATTTACCAGGTTTTGTTAATTACAATCGGTAAACATGTGACAAAAAACGTAATCCTACAACACTAACTATTTGGTGAATGGATGTGCTCAATATAAGCCCACCACTGTATATAGCTCTTAATTAATAGATTAATTTAATATACATGTACAATAAGCTAACATACAAATTTAATTAAAATATATAACCAAATTGTCACACACAACGGCAATTACATTTTCTTAATATTAGAATTTCAATTCATTAATGTGTACAGAGGACTATCCTTTTAAGGGTATTTTAAATTACAATATTTTCTATCACACAACTCCATTGCAGTTCAATGGAAATGCATTTACAAATGGAGAATGAAGATGTCATCTTTTATCAGATTGTGTTATGTTATAATCAAGAAATAATTAATTTTGTGCTAATGAAAGACAAATTAAATAAAGTTGGTTGTACTATACACTCAGCCAATCACAAGAACGTATACCTAAATTACAACATATGGTAGTCATGTATTGTAAAGCACATACAGTGGACAGTAAAAGTCTTAGTTCCCCAATATCAGTAAGCAATGTTATAAATTTTAAGTTATAATTTGTATAAATAATTCATGGTCTTTATATTTATTTTATGCATTGTTGTGGTTTAAGGGTGGAACCAGAAGTTGTAGGTGGTACTAGTGGTTGATTTTGTTCCGAATTGTGCCAATTACCCTACCACTATTTCAGCTATTAGTGGACCGAGAAAGCGGTGCAGATTCGTTATGTTTTTCGCAATGCTTAATATTATTTTCAATGTCGATATGTACCTGCGGTTTAAGGGTGAAACTGAAAGTGGTAGGTGGTACTGGTGGTTGTTTTCCGTGGTTATCTTGTTTTGTGGATCGAAGACTTTTGCTGTCGACTGTATGTACTTACGGTCTTATGTATATAAATTATAATGTTTTGTAATATGTCCACATAATGCCATTGTAACCATACATGCACTCGAGTAAAAATAATGGTTAAACTCTTATGTAAGATGTTAATAGGATGGCCGAAAAGATAACTGTTCATCAGGGCTTCTCATATAATATCTGTTAAAGCCTGAAGCTATAGTATTCGACCATGTAAAAAAGCCTAATTAAACACTAACAATTTATTTATTTATAAATTTAGGACCAGATCACTTTAATTATTAAAAAGATAAAATTGGAAATGGGTTGCTAACCCTAACAGAAACCAAACTTATTAAACGATAAACATGGTTTAGTCGCCGTGGTCTAGTAGGTAGTGTGTTGGCTTATTAGACGTGAGGTTCAGATCACATAATTTGGGCCAAAAAAAGTTGGTAATCGTCGGCCTGTAGTGCTCACCGTTGACAGTGATGACCAACATCGGTGGCAAAAACATATGGACCAATGATCATTCCAGCAGAAACTGTACATTAAACGTTAGCTTTTTCAGATTGCGGTGGATTGGTATCGTCCCGAATTTGAATATTTTGTTTGTTCTCGTATCCATTCATTCTAAAGTGGGCTCCTATGCTGAAGATAATTTTCAATGAAAGTTATTATCAGTTGCCAACTTCTCAAAGTTCAGGAGTTAATGTTGGATGACCATATACAATATATTTAACAGAAAGATAAAGCGCATAGAGGTAAACGAAATACAAAGTTATTACTCTTATAGAAGGCATTAGTAAAGTAAGAGAAGTATTATTTCAGAAGAGGTAGGTCTGTGTAGTGTATTATTTCAGAAGAGGTAGGTGGGTATTATGAATTGGAAAAAGACGATAACATATCCATAAATTTTGGAGATATTAAAGGCAATCATAAAAATCGAAATGTAATTGAAAGTGATTACGGAGGAAGGGATAAAACTGACAAAATAACTTACTTCAAAGTAGTTTGTAAGCGCTGCACAACTAGTTTTCCTACAAATGATGATATTACCTTCGATCGAAGGTGATATACATTATTCTTTTAACCGCAGATCGATCATTAAAAATACTTCATAATTCTTATGTTATAACGTTTCCTTTATCAAATTTATAACGTTTCCTTTATTTGCCAGAATACTTACTGCAACTGCAACAATAGAAAAGAAAAGTAGAGAGAGAGTCACAAAAATTCCAAGTATTTGCGGCCACCATCGCGACCAACATATACTTAGGATTTGTCAACCAATTGCATCTACGAAATAAGCAACGGCAACCATCGCTGCCACGAAGCTTATAATGCACTTGTAATTGGTTGTGCGACCACTCTCACTAACCTGCAACAGTAGAAAAGACTGATTTTACCCTTTTCAATATGGGTTTTTTCCACGAAATTTATAACGACCATAAAATTCAATTAGTTACTCATCTATAGCAAAAAATTTTTGGGCTTATTAAAATCTGAAAGACTTTCAACCAATTTTTCTAAAAGGCTTAATAAATGTAAATTTCTCATCTTTTCCAAGTAGCACATTATCAAAGCGAATGAATATGTTATCGCATACTTACCTAGTTGACCGAAATATTATCCTTCTGTAATCGCAATGAAATAAAACATAGGACGAAATACTTTTTTCTAATGTTTGTCTGTCACGTGAGATGAGAAGAGCAGTAAGAAAGGCGCTACAACATTTCAAGAAACAGCAGCTAGCAATCTGCGTGAAATTTGGTAATATTTTCTGTTCCCAAACTACTACAGGCATACGGTACTCTGTTCCAAGTAGTACCATCTTTGGCGATAAACACCCTATCATATTTGTTGCTGCCAATACGTTCGTCAGTTCATAAGACGAGCTTCTGTTTTCTTCTTTTTAGAATATTTAGCAGCAGAAATATTACATACATACATACGTAATCTATCAGTACGATCTTTCGTTGTAAATTTGAAAAAAACTGACCTAAAGTTTGAACCTTGCTCTGACATCTCATAAGCTAACACGCTACTAATACTAGACTACGACTACTGAAATCAATATCAAGAACAGAAAATTCTTAAAAGTAGTATGTATCAAAAATGATTCATAATTATGAAGTTCTTGAATTTTTTTAGTCCTGTTTAAAATTTTCTTTTTTTATTTGGTTTAAAGTAATGGAATTAAAAAATATCAGGCGTAGAACTTTTTCTGAATTAAAGTTATGTATAAATTTTGATACAAAGCTCGATCTACGGTTAAAAATAATACCGAAATGGCACTAAAACTGACAGTTTTTGGAGCAGATAAAAATTTTTTTGTATAAAAATTAAAAAAATAAATTAAATTGTATTGTTACGAAAATGAAAAAATCTAGATACTGGTATTTTGCTTTTACATCGTTTAACATTAAAATTGTAAACAAAAGCTACAAAAACATTGAACTTGCTTACAAATTATTGCACTGCGTAATATAACAACAAACACCAGCAAAAAAAATTGATAAACAAGTAAACAAAAATATGCCACCAACACCAGCATTAAGAAATTGATAAACAAGTAAAGAAAAATATACCAACAAACACTGCAAGAATAAATGTAAACAAAATACACAAACAACAATAATGAAACAAAGATGTTTACATTTTTAAAGATCTCGAGAAGGCGAGCCCACGAACATTCGCCTTCAAAAACATTCATCAGACTGTTTACGTTGCCATATACATAAAAGGCAAGACAAAGGAGGCAACTAAGTTAGTATAAGTTCAGTCAGTCTTGTGCGAAGACAATGTGTGTTTGAAGAGAATAATCGTGGCTTGAAGATCTCCGTTATAAAGACCTGTTGAACAATTGTCTAGTAATTGTTATTGTTTATGCAAAGGATGTAAATAAAGGAATAGTAAACATAGCAATTATTGTTATTACATCAAGTTGTAAGCAGTGGATAAGCAGTGGATGCGAAAAATAAAGGACCAATTTAATTTTTTTTGCAATCTATGAGCTCATATTTTAAAAGTTTTTGAAAGGTAAAAACGTAGCAGTATAAAGTCTCCAGTATTTGTTCATTTTAATTTAAAAATAACATATCCGCACGGGAACTCGAACTCCCCCTTTTTTAGAAAAATGGTTATTCGACTTGTAGACGTTGGGTTGTGTAATCTATTATTTGTATCACATTTCTTAAGAAAATAAATAATAATGGAAAGCGATTATATCTGTTTTGTCAATCGCATTTCTTGTGAAGGAAAATGATATTCTATGGTACTGTCTTAATTCGTTTTCTAAATTTTATTTCATTCAATCAAATGATGTTTCATTATTATTTGCTTTAAGCAGACATCTTATTGTTACAATACGAAGTTTAAAGCGCATTAGTAAGAAATATTGAAAGATTAAAGTAAATAAATGTTTATTTGGTCCTTTATCAAAACATTATCTACTATCGTAGGAAAGCCTGTAAGCATTTGTTTCCTTTTATGTGCAGGCTTAGGGCAAATAAAATTGTTTCATAAAAATGTCCATTTGAAAAATGACACTTTTAAATTAGAAATACTTTCGTCTGCTTCATCCTATTCCAATGTATTCCATTCAATTTGTGTGTTTCGGCCAGTCTATTATGAATTTGAAAGAATGTTTTAAACAAATGAATTGACACTGAGAAATTATTTTTTGTATTTGACTTGAAATCAAAGGATGGGTTTAGTTTAAAGTTAAATCGTATAAAAACATGATTTTGAATGATACCATATTACTCATGTTATTGTACAATATTGTTACGTTTTTTTTTTCTTTTAAAAACGTTTCAAATATGAGCTCGTAGATTGCAAATAAAATAAAAATAAATTTGTGTTTAGTTTTAATTAAAATTCTTTATTAATCGATTTAAATAAAGTACAGTACGCACTTGGCAATTGCGTGCTTAGTTTCGTGAATAAACCCGTATGACTGACTTTGTCGGATGCTTGTGAAACGTCCAAGAATACAGCGGTACAAAAATTTTTTTTCTCTAAAGCTCTTTCTATTACATCAGTAATGCGATGAACTTGGTCAATTGTTGAATGCGCATTTCTAAAACCAAATTGATGTTTAGGAACTAAGTTTCTTTGTTCAATTATCTGTTTAATTATATTTTATCATATAATTTCGGTAAGATGGGCAGAAGCGAAATAGGTCTATATGATTTAACTGCAGTTGGAGGTTTTCCAGGTTTTGGTATCATTAATACTTCGGCGACTTTCCAAAACGATGGTACATGAAGCAGTCTAAATGAAGCATTGAAAATTTGTGTTAGTTTTCGAATTATGTTATTTGGAACTTCAGTTGTTATTAAGTCGAATCCATGACATTTCTTTACTTTTGTTACTTCGGGTATTGTGTAATCATCTCGACCATCATCATCCAGACTACTGACTTCCAGCGTAATAGATGGTGGATCAGTATCAAGAGAGAACACACCAGCAAAATAGTTAGAAAACAACTCTGCCTTTTGGCTACTTGTTCTGGCCCAATTTCCATCTGCCATGTGAATGGGAGGAATTTGTGCTGTGGGTCTATTTAAGTTCTTTGTTGATTTTCACAATGAGTAGTCTGATGTTTTTTCATTACTCAACCTTTGTAAATAGTTATTGAAACGTGAGTTCTTATACTTTTTGATGTCTAAGCTAAGTTCGTGTGTCATTCTATTAAGCATTGGATTGTCAGCTGGAAATCTAGATCGTTGCCATATCTTTCTCAACCTTCTTTTATTTTTTAGCATCTCCCTTATATAAGCAGGGTATGAAGCAACATGTTGTTTATCAGGAGGGTTCGGAGTGCTTTCCCTCGCAGTACTTTGAATTAGGTTTGTAGCAAACTCAACGTCTTTCTTAATTTCGTCAGTTGTTTCTGGTTCATTAGAGGGAATATTTGAATTTTGCAGCACAGTCTGAAAATATTGCCAATCCCGTAAATTTATTCGCCAAAAAAGGTGATTTTGTCCTATAGATAGCCTTTTCATAAACAGTCATACATATAAGTTTATCGGCGAATGGTCAGATTAAATCCATTTTCCAACTGGATACACGACTTTGATATCTTATTTATTAGAAAGAAATCTATAAGATCAGGTGTTTTACTACTGTCTGTTGGCCAATACGTTGGGTTACCCGTTGACACAACTTCACATCCGGTTTCCAAAATTGCCTTCTATAGTTCCTTTCCCTTAGGAGTGTTCAAACGGGATGAAAGGTGAAAATATTTTCTTTAAACATAAGCAAAAAATAACCACCGACTTTTGTCATCACTGAAAAAGGTCACGAATATTGCTTCAACAGCCTAACATTATATTTGGAAAACCCAGTGATTTGGGCACTATTTTAAGAAAAATTTTACAATAAGCGTTGTGAATTAAGTATTTCGGTGGTTAAGCACGTTAGGGTGAAACTAGTAGAATGCTTATAATATGACTTTTAGTGGTCTGCAATCGAAGTAAAGAAAGAGCTGTGCGATAGGCGATAGGGAAGAAAAAAATTGAACTGTAGAGTTTCTCAAAATTTCTATCGTTTGGAGTCGTCTTTAAACTGGTGGTTTCACTGGTCAGAGATAAAATTAACACACACGACACTGGCGGTATGAAAGCCAGGTTGTTATCCTGACAAAAGGGTTGCTGGTTCAATTCCCATTGGAGACCATGGGTGTTTGTTTGATTGTTGACATTATTTTATAACCTCAAAGAAATTCTCGAGAAGGGAAAATTGACAACATTTTTCACGGGTCGTTTAAAACATATCCAAGTTTTAAAAATAAAAGTTCCTGTCTCCTATGACTACTATCTTTCTATTATTATAACAAAATGAACTGCATGATTATGAGCCATCTCCTGAGTGCTGATCTTAACAGTAGATCGAGCCTTAAAAAAGCTTCATAATTCCAGCTTATGTATCAATTTTGATACATAAAGGGTCCGCCAAATAACTTTTTTTTGAAAATGCTATAAAAAAAATGTTGAATATTTTCTCAAATTCCTTTTTTTAATTGAAATTACAATTCTTCCGGTTAATTATAATTGAAAATAATTTCACTCAAACGGCTGACTTGGCTGGCCATGCAGTAGCCTATACCAGAAGATGCCGATTTTGGTAAAAAATCATCTTTTCAGAGAAGCTCATTTTGATCTTGACGGGTATGTAAACAAGCACAGTATTGGCATTTGGGGCACAGAAAACCCGCACGCATACATTGAAAAGCCGACGCTCCCAAAACGAGTCACTGTTTGGTGCGGATGTTGGTCCAGAGGCATAATTGGGCCATTTTTCTTCGAAAGTGAGCAAGGAGTGGCCGTAACATTCAATGGCGATCGTTATCGGGCCATGTTGAAGGAATTTTTGTTCACAAAAATTTAAGAGGAGGATATTGGCAACATTTGGTTTCAACAGGACGGCACTACGTGCCACACAGCCGAAGCTACACTCGATGTTTTGCGCCCTGTTGGACTATTATTTGTGGGGTGCCGTCAAAGATAAGTGTTACGCCGACAAGCCAGTGACAATTGACGCTTTAAACGACAATATTCGTGAAGCCATTGGTGAAATACAGCTGCACACAATCGATAATGCGCTTAAAAATTTAACCGATCGTGTAGGCTACTGCATGGCCAGGCGAGGTAGCCATTTGAATGAAATTATTTTCCATTATTAACCGGATTGTACTTTCAAATAAAAAAAGAAATTTGAGCAAATATTTAGTAGCTTTTTTTAAAGCATTTTCAAAAAAAAAGTTATTTTTCACTATTATTGATAGATTTTGTTACAAGATTTAAATGTTTTTATTTATTTTAATTCATTTCAATGAAACTATTTTATATTCTTACATTTTATTATCACTTTTGTAAAATTTACGCTAAAATTTTTCGACATGGTTTTTTTACATAAAAATCAAACACTTCACGTCAGCTTGGTTTTATTTTTTTAAATTGTAATAATTTGACATCTAGCACTCTTGCTATGTGGCGATTTATAAGTTTCCAATTGTTTTGATGGGCGTCATTTTGTCACTCACATCAGTAAGGCTCATAATTGATAGCTGGCTGAAACCTGATGCTGCAACCCATTGTTATACTTCCTAATAAAAATTTGTTGTCAACGTCATGTCAGATAAAAAAGTTTCTCGTTGCAATAAAGCATTGTTTATGTCAATAGAAATATTCTTTGAGTCCTGTTTGGTTTCCCGGATACAGGTTTCCCCAAATACGGCTGTAAGTAGTTGCTATGCATGTAGCATGTACTTGAATCTAAAATTGCCAACTCGATTTCGGTAGACCACGAAATTTATAACGACCATAAAATTCAATTAGTTACTGATCTGAAGCGACAAAATTATTGGGATTATTAAAAGCTGAAAGACTTTCAGCTCATTTTTCGAAAAGGCGTAATAGGTGTAAATTTTTTATCACTTCCGATAAACACATTTCAAAGCGAATGATTCTGTTATCTCATACGTACATAGTTGACCGAAACATTATCATCTGTAATATCTATGAAATAAAACATAGGACGAAACACTTTCTCCTAATGTTTGTTTGTGACATGAGATAAATATGAGAGTAGTAATAAAGACTGTACAACATTTCAAGAAGCAACTGATTTCAATCTGTGCGAAAATTTTAATATTTTCTCTTTCCAAACTATTAAAGGCATACGGTTCTCTGTTTCAAATTTTTGGCGATAAACATCCTTTCGTCAATTCATACGACGAGGTTCTGTTTTCTTCTTCTTCAGAGTCTTCAGCAGCAGAAATATTACATAGATACATACCTAATCGGTCATTACAACCTTTCGTTGTAAATCGGAAATGTCTAACCTGAGATTTGAACCTTGGTCGGACATCTAATAAGCTAACATGATATACTCGTATACTAGACTACGACTACTTCAATCAATATCAAGAACAGAAAATTCAACCTGTTCACTTTGATACAACACTTAACTTTCAATTCCTTATCAAATATCATAAATAATGTATTATTTACGATAAAACTTAACAAAATCTTTAAAAATTTAAAAAAATGATATACACAACACCAGAGAATCCCTAGGAAAGTTTTATGTATCAAAAATTATACATAAAAGACAGAATTATGAAGTTTTTGAATGTTTTTAACCGCTGTTTGAAATTTTCTTTTTTTATTTGGTTTAAATAATGGCGATAACCATACTAACGAATTGAAAAAATATCAGGCATCTATGTTTTTCTGAATTAAAGTCATATGGTCTCAAAAATTGAAACGTATCATTTTCGATGCTAACGGTTAAAAAGAATAAGAATAAGACAACATTATTATTTTCAAATAACTTCCAGCAAATGATATACTTTTTAAAATATATAAAAATATAAAAAATAACTATTTGTGTATGAATACTGTTATAAGATAGTAAACATTAGTTAGACTTAATTAAATCTAATCTGTACTTTAACTGATTAATTGACGTGGTTGAAATGTCAAATTTAGGCTAACAAATACTAAAACAAATCCTGCTAGAAGAGAATCATTGCCAAGAAGAGAATAATGGCCATCATATTTGTACACATTTTGCTGAAATATATTCCATTTTTTCTTTTTTATATTAATTTGGAGTGTCATTTATATTGGTGGCCCAAAGTAATGTTAAGTATTACCATAAAGAGAAAGCAAGAAGAAGAAAAACATATTGTACGTTTTTACCTTTCAAAAACGTTTGAAGTATGAGCTCGTAGATTGCAATACAAATAAAAAAAATTTGTGTTTAGTTTTAATTAATTTCTTTAATGTTTGTACAAAACCGTGCGCCACTGTTCACAACTTAATGTAAACAACAACAATTTGCTTTGTTTGCTATTCTTATTTACGCTCTTCTGCGTAAACACAAACAATTGTTCAACGGAGATCTTCAAACCACGCTTATTCTCCTTACATGCATCTTGTCTTCACACAAGACTTGCTAAATTTTTTCTGACCCCGTTGCCTGCTTTGCCTTGACTTTTATATGGCGACGTAAACAGTCTGATGAATGATCTTGAGGTAGAATGTCCATGGCTTCGACTTCTTGAGATCTCCATAAATGTAAACATCGTTGTTTCATTGTTGTTTGTGTATTTTATTTACATTTATTCTGTTAATGTTTGTTGTTGCTTTTTGTTTACTTGTTTATCGCCCTTTTTATACTGATGTTGTTGCTATACTTTTGTTTATTTGTTGACCTTGTAAACAAGTCCATTGTTTTTGTTTTGTAGCTCTTGTTTATCATTTTAATGTTAAACACATTTCCATTTTCGTAACAATATATTTAAGGTGGTAGATTATCGTTTACTTCATTATTATGTCTTCGATTCTCTGCGATTTTAAGAAAGCAATGCGATAATAATGAAGTCGCCAGAGCCTAGTAGGTAGTGTGCTAGCTTCTTAGACGTGAGGCCATGGTTAAAATCTCAGGTCAGACATCTCGATTAAAAGGAAAAATACACACCCTCCCAGCAGATTTCTGACACAAATTCTGAGAGTTGGCTTTAAACTGTCGAGTTTAAACAGTAGGTCTCGCCACTTGTGTAAAATTAAACACACAACATCAGTGGTGTCAGAAGCTAGGTCGTAATCCTGACTAGAAAGGATGTAATGACCAATTAAGTATATATACATATGATGCGGTAGTAATACGCAGTAACACATGAAACCACACCTTTCGGAAGTCTGACAATCGATAACATCCCTCTTGTTGAAGCTACATCGATCAATTTAGTTGTAATTAATTCAGTCTGTTTTAATAAAGCACCATGGACAGATACATCAGTCCACAACACGCGTGAATAACAATGGGCGTTCTATTGGGTATTGTACCGTTCGTTTCGCACATTTCATGATCACCATAATCGTCCTACATACATAATTGGAACTTGGTGAGACCCATTTCTGGATGAAGAAGTATACGAATAAACAAAATTATTGAAATTGCGACGCTACCAACACGCATGAGATCCAAGAAAAGGCCCCAGTCTAGTGTGGATTTTATGCGTGCGACGTCATCGATCCATGTGTACTACAGATCGATGATTATTACTTTCTTTTGACCTGAAGTAGATGATACCAACGACATATGGTTTTAATAGAACGCCGCTACATGCCATTTATCTCATGGGATTATTACATACTCTACACAATTAATTTGATAAGATGGTCATCTTAGGTGGAGATGATGCGAACTGTCAACTGAGATCATGCGATTTGACCCCGTTATACTTTTTCTTGTGTGGTTTTCTTATGCCGCAGGTGAATAGTACTGGAATAAGCCACAAGCAACAAAGCAGAACGGTCCTCAAAGCTAACATAATATATGCCATCGGTCTAAATCGGATTGATTTTTTATTTTATTTTTATTTATTTATTTATTTATTATAATTAACATAACACAACAAGATTTTAATCTTATAAGTTATAGTGCTATGCTTAGGATCAATAAGATATGAAACATTGAAAAATAACATTAATTAAATATTAATTTAGTAAAAATAACAAATTAATATAAATATTAAATTTATGTAAAAATATAATTTGAATCAATTTAGAAAACTAACAATACTACATAAATAAAATAAAAAAAATTAAAAGATAGAGAATCGTAAAAAATATAAAAAATAAATATTTTCAAAAAATCGGTACAAAAAAGTAAGAATAAATATTTAACCGATATAATAAACAAGTTAATAAAGTAAAAAACTTTTCATTAAGAGAATAATTTAAATAATTCCTTGTTGAACGCATTTGTATTGCCTAACTTTTTAATGTAATTTGGTAGGGAATTCCAAAGACTTGTGGTGTGTATAAAGAACTGTCGCTGTGACAGAAGAGTCCTGTACTGTTTTGAATAATCTTCATGCCCTGGAATGATCTAGCAAACTTAATCCGGCCTAATAAATATTCCGGCTGCCCCGTGTTAATAATTTTATGGCATAGGATGAGGCATTTAATTTTCAGAAGATTATCAAATTTCACACTAAATATCTGGTACGCTAAATGAGAAATGTGAAATGTTGTATGCCAAGTTGAGTTTCCGGTTGTCATTACTATCGCAGTTTGTGAAAAATTCGCACCCATAGAATAGCACAGGAATTAAATAAGTTTTAGCAAGATGCATACAAATTGCAAAAGGAGTTGAATCAATGACCGCCCATAAATTTCAAAGCATGCCTTATATTGTTCCAACAACGACACTTATATGGCTAGACCACTATAATCTGTCATCAAATACAATACCCGGATTGGTTACAGACTTGACAAAGTCAATTTTATGTTCCTTGATGCTCCATCCAGGTATGACAAACGAAACATTGGTTTTCGAAATCATAATTTGCCGAGGGCCAACTGTTAATTCTATCCAAATCACGGTTAATAGATTGTAAGCAAGAATCAATATTCTCCTTATGAGTACTGGTATAAAGCTGCACATCATCAGCATATGTACATATGAACACGGAAGTCAACCAAAACATCCGGTAGATCATTATGTATTTACATACAGAACAACAGAGGCCCCAGTATTGATCCCTGGGGAAAACCTCTACTAATATTAAGCGGATGTGAAATATTTCCATTTAAATGAACCTTCTGACATCTGTTCAACAAATAAGAAAAATTAGACTACCGGCAGAATTCGAAAAAACAGTTTCCGGAGCTAAGCTTAAAAGACAGGGTCATGAAAAATTTAAAAAATCGAATGACCACCACACATAGCAGCCAAGGCGCGCAGTTGAATGATGTTATATTCCATATACATATAATGACATAAATAGGCCTTTAAAATAGGTATAAAAGTTTCTATGATATCTGAAGTACACTTCGTTTTATTAAAGTTTAATAATCCAAGGTATCAGCTTAACTTAAAGATTTTCTAGGCGTATATCTGCAAGTGCTACTGTACTTAAATATGTAAATACACGTATAACGCCTCATCATGTTTAAAAGTGCAGAAAGTTAAGAATTTCCAAAGAAGAAGCAACAATAATGCTGCCATTGGCATTTCTTGCATTATATTGCCAAATTAAACTTAAGTAGTATTAAGTATTTATCGGTATTGTTGTTGCTTTTGTTCTTTAACACATACAATTTTATTTAATCGTATATTAACACATACAACAATACGTAGAGAAAACCATTAAACTACTGGTGTTATTTGATATTTTTGTTTTATTTTTTTTTGCCTTCTCATCTCAATAACCTGTTAGGTTTCGTAAGTTAGAAGGTGATCAGAACTTCAATATTTGATTTTTATTTTATTACTGGAATCGGTTAAGTCTATTTGATGAACAATGTGTTATTCATATATTTAAATTTAATTTTGTTATAGTCTGTTATATCTGGTGTTGCTTTAGCTGCATGATAACTATCGAAATCGACAACTGCGGTTCTTAAGCAAACAATACTACACTGGTTCAGTATGCCTTAGTAAGTCGTCATGAATTATTAAATTTACTCAGACAAAATAAAAAAAAAATTAAATACAACCAGCTAATGACATAGTGTAAGTTGTGAGTTTTGTTGAGTAAAACTCAAAAATATTGTTTTATTTTCTTGAATCCTTCAAACTCGTTTTATTTGACTAAAACAGTTTTTTATCTTTACGCACAAATTTATTGATTACACAAACATTTCTTAACCGATGTCCAAAATTTAAACCTTATTAGAAAAGAGAGGAATGGGTCTTTAAAACGATATACATATATATATTGACTTAAAATGCTATGGGGTTTGATGAGGTAAACTTGACAAACGCAAAGTTTTTTCATATTTTTTAAGTTTATCCATTCATAGTAGCAAATTCTAATTAAAAAATATGAAATCAGTGATGACATTCTGAAGTGCATTTTCTTGTGAAGAGATTGACACTTCGTTTGATCAAATCAAACAAAAATTACTGTAATTATTATAATAAATAAGAAAAAAAACTTATTTTTCAAGTTTACCAGATCAAAACTCATAATATGCAAGTTTGAATCATTTATTTATGTACAACGTGTTAAAGGCCCATCTCTTTCCTTTTCAGAAAACTTCAGAAAATTTTTAAAATTAGGGTAAAAAATATTTGGGTAATCAATAATTTTGTGTGAAAATATTAAAAATTCGGTTTTTGTCAAACAACCAATCTTCTGGTGGGTTCGAGTAAAATAAAAAACTAGCTGTACCCTGAGCGTGTTATGGCCCCACCAACTAAAATAAATTTGAAGGAAAGACTTTACACAAATATCCAATTAATTTTGAATCATTTTATTAATTTTGTTTCCCGTTGTCCTGATGATTCAAATGAACGGGCCTGAGTAGTACGCATTCGAACAGTTTCTAATCTCACTTCTCGTTGTTCAAGCGAACGGGTGTCAGCGGTATATAGAAGATTTTCCAGTCTCAATGCTAGCCTGATTCTTAGGCTCGTAATGCTCTTTTCTTCCGTGCTTGAGGTGTAGGTCGACCAATTGCTTGTCATTCATTTTGAATAATTTTCAGTTACGCCATCCATCGGAAATTAATAGCACAAACCTCCGTCGACTCATGCGCAACAACTTTGTTAAAGAATTCACACTTTACGATTTAATTCATTTTGAATAACTTTCAGAGGCACCACCTGTCGGACATTGTCCATACCAACTTAGAAACTCTCGCCGGCTCATGCGCAACAACTTTGCTAAAGATCATAACATGATCAAGCACACAGTTTACGATTTAATTGATTTTAAGTAATTTTCAGTGGCGCCACATGCCGGAAATTAGTCATACCAACTTAGAAACCTTCCCCGGCTCATGCGCAATAACTTTCCAAAGATCATAACATGATCAAATACATAGTTCACGATTCTATAAGGTACATACAAACAAACATTCATTTTTATATATGAATATATGGGTATGTGGGCTCCTCGCCTACTTTAAATTTTAAAATAAAAAGTCGCCTATAGTTCCAGAAATACAGAAAGGTACTGTTAAAATTTCAAGGAAATTGTTCCAGCCGTTTAGCCGTCTATAGACTTGAAACAAACCCAGAAACAAATAAACACACATTCATTTTTATATACAAGATTCATATGGGAGGTGCCACGCGCCCTATTGTTAGTCAGTCCATTTTTGTCTAAAATATTCATATTGATATTAAAGTGGCTTCGACAAAACTGTAGGAGTCTAACTGTTTTTTAATATTTTTATATGGGAGGTGACATGCCCATTTTGTTCATATATACGTCAAAGTCGTCCATACAAAATTTGAGGACTCTAGCTTTTGCAGTTTATGAGATATGCGACAATAAATACTTATTGGGTATGCCTTTTAAAATTTCAAGAAAATCGGTCCAGCCGTTTAGCCGTCTATAGACTTCAAACAAACAAACACACAAACAAAAAAAGCACACATTCATTTTTATATATAAGAAGAATATTGCATCTTCGATTCGAATTTTTGAAGAAGACGCTGATATGTCAACTCGCCGTTGGTCTTTATCCTATTTACTAAGTTGCCAATAATATACAGCTCGTACAAGAATTGAAGCCAAACGGTCATCATTTGCAACAAAATTATTCAGATTGGACTCATTTGAAACTGACCGAATATAAGCATTTTCAACGAAAATGTGTTTTTTGTGTGTGTTTGCCAAATGTACACATACAGACAGCCATGTACACATACGGACGATAAAGACACTGTTTGGTAGGGTTTTCTTTAATACCATCGGTGAATATTTCTTTAAGAACAGCTTTGGCTTTGGCATTACTTACATCAACGAGCGCTATAGGTCGATGATTATCAAATTCTTTTGTTTTGAGTTAGATGATCTGGAAACCAAAACATGTAGTTTTAAAAGGACGCTAGTAGATATGTGCCACATAGCTCAAGCCTCATGCCATATTCTGCTTAAGTTGCTGGTGTATGAGGAAAAGCTGCAAACTACAATGGTCTTAAAGACCGACAAACGCCATGCTATTAGTCAAATTCATCCTAATACATACAAATGGCAGAGTCATGGAAAATTAAATATTTTGGATGCGTTCCAATCAGAGAAGTTGTGGCGGACAATTGAGCGATTTCACGCTTCAATATGTCTTTCAAGGGAATGAAATATGTCGATTATACCTCTCACACGTAGTCACTGTAGTCTAGTTGGTAGTGTGTTGGCTTATTAGACGTGAGGCTACGGTTCAAACCCCAGGTATAAAATCACCAACAAAAACAAAATATGAAAAAATATTTCATCGACGATTGGTGTTCAGCAGATTTCTGACAAAAATTATAAAGTAAATAAAAGTGCCATGAAAAGTTTCTCTAAAAAATCTGTCTTTCGGAGTCGACTTTAAACTGTAGGTCTGGTCACTTAGGAATAAAATCAACACACACAACTTAAATGGTGTGAGAAGCTAGGACCTAATCTTGACTGAATGATCAATTAAATAAGTAAGATATCTGACACATATCAAAATCGCTTTAATTAATGCTGATGTTAGTTAATGTTCACATATGCACTTTTATTCAGTCAATATTCGGTTTATTGAGTACAATATATTAATTGTTCAGATATAATAATATACGCAGTTCAGCTGCTTATTCAATATTCACTTGACAGCTGGTAAGCAAAACAGTTTTTTGTTTCAACAACATTGTTTATTGTTTTGTTTTGTTTTATTTGTTTGTCGTTGTTGACATTTGAGTTGTCAAATACCAACAGAAAGTGATCGGTTAATTGTAATATGTTCACTAAGCACACTTATGACTGTGCTGCATTTTAAGTTTTATTCAATATTATAACAATTTTCTTCAATGCCGAAGCTACACTCGATGTTTTGCGCCCTGTTGGACTATTATTTGTGGGGTGCCGTCAAAGATAAGTGTTACGCCGACAAGCCAGTGACAATTGACGCTTTAAAGGACAATATTCGTGAAGCCATTGGTGAAATACAGCTGCACACAATCGATAATGCGCTTAAAAATTTAATCGATCGTGTAGGCTACTGCATGGCCAGGCGAGGTAGCCAATTGAATGAAATTATTTTCCATTATTAACCGGATTGTACTTTCAAATAAAAAAAGAAATTTGAGCAAATATTTAGTAGCTTTTTTTAAAGCATTTTCAAAAAAAAAAGTTATTTTTCACTATTATTGATAGATTTTGTTACAAGATTTAAATGTTTTTATTTATTTTAATTCATTTCAATGAAACTATTTTATATTCTTACATTTTATTATCACTTTTGTAAAATTTACGCTAAAATTTTTCGACATGGTTTTTTTACATAAAAATCAAACACTTCACGTCAGCTTGGTTTTATTTTTTTAAATTGTAATAATTTGACATCTAGCACTCTTGCTATGTGGCGATTTATAAGTTTCCAATTGTTTTGATGGGCGTCATTTTGTCACTCACATCAGTAAGGCTCGTAATTGATAGCTGGCTGAAACCTGATGCTGCAACCCATTGTTATACTTCCTAATAAAAATTTGTTGTCAACGTCATGTCAGATAAAAAAGTTTCTCGTTGCAATAAAGCATTGTTTATGTCAATAGAAATATTCTTTGAGTCCTGTTTGGTTTCCCGGATACAGGTTTCCCCAAATACGGCTGTAAGTAGTTGCTATGCATGTAGCATGTACTTGAATCTAAAATTGCCAACTCGATTTCGGTAGACCACGAAATTTATAACGACCATAAAATTCAATTAGTTACTGATCTGAAGCGACAAAATTATTGGGATTATTAAAAGCTGAAAGACTTTCAGCTCATTTTTCGAAAAGGCGTAATAGGTGTAAATTTTTTATCACTTCCGATAAACACATTTCAAAGCGAATGATTCTGTTATCTCATACGTACATAGTTGACCGAAACATTATCATCTGTAATATCTATGAAATAAAACATAGGACGAAACACTTTCTCCTAATGTTTGTTTGTGACATGAGATAAATATGAGAGTAGTAATAAAGACTGTACAACATTTCAAGAAGCAACTGATTTCAATCAGTGCGAAAATTTTAATATTTTCTCTTCCCAAACTATTAAAGGCATACGGTTCTCTGTTTCAAATTTTTGGCGATAAACATCCTTTCGTCAATTCATACGACGAGGTTCTGTTTTCTTCTTCTTCAGAGTCTTTAGCAGCAGAAATATTACATAGATACATACCTAATCGGTCATTACAACCTTTCGTTGTAAATCGGAAATGTCTAACCTGAGATTTGAACCTTGGTCGGACATCTAATAAGCTAACATGATATACTCGTATACTAGACTACGACTACTTCAATCAATATCAAGAACAGAAAATTCAACCTGTTCACTTTGATACAACACTTAACTTTCAATTCCTTATCAAATATCATAAATAATGTATTATTTACGATAAAACTTAACAAAATCTTTAAAAATTTAAAAAAATGATATACACAACACCAGAGAATCCCTAGGAAAGTTTTATGTATCAAAAATTATACATAAAAGACAGAATTATGAAGTTTTTGAATGTTTTTAACCGCTGTTTGAAATTTTCTTTTTTTATTTGGTTTAAATAATGGCGATAACCATACTAACGAATTGAAAAAATATCAGGCATCTATGTTTTTCTGAATTAAAGTCATATGGTCTCAAAAATTGAAACGTATCATTTTCGATGCTAACGGTTAAAAAGAATAAGAATAAGACAACATTATTATTTTCAAATAACTTCCAGCAAATGATATACTTTTTAAAATATATAAAAATATAAAAAATAACTATTTGTGTATGAATACTGTTATAAGATAGTAAACATTAGTTAGACTTAATTAAATCTAATCTGTACTTTAACTGATTAATTGACGTGGTTGAAATGTCAAATTTAGGCTAACAAATACTAAAACAAATCCTGCTAGAAGAGAATCATTGCCAAGAAGAGAATAATGGCCATCATATTTGTACACATTTTGCTGAAATATATTCCATTTTTTCTTTTTTATATTAATTTGGAGTGTCATTTATATTGGTGGCCCAAAGTAATGTTAAGTATTACCATAAAGAGAAAGCAAGAAGAAGAAAAACATATTGTACGTTTTTACCTTTCAAAAACGTTTGAAGTATGAGCTCGTAGATTGCAATACAAATAAAAAAAATTTGTGTTTAGTTTTAATTAATTTCTTTAATGTTTGTACAAAACCGTGCGCCACTGTTCACAACTTAATGTAAACAACAACAATTTGCTTTGTTTGCTATTCTTATTTACGCTCTTCTGCGTAAACACAAACAATTGTTCAACGGAGATCTTCAAACCACGCTTATTCTCCTTACATGCATCTTGTCTTCACACAAGACTTGCTAAATTTTTTCTGACCCCGTTGCCTGCTTTGCCTTGACTTTTATATGGCGACGTAAACAGTCTGATGAATGATCTTGAGGTAGAATGTCCATGGCTTCGACTTCTTGAGATCTCCATAAATGTAAACATCGTTGTTTCATTGTTGTTTGTGTATTTTATTTACATTTATTCTGTTAATGTTTGTTGTTACTTTTTGTTTACTTGTTTATCGCCCTTTTTATACTGATGTTGTTGCTATACTTTTGTTTATTTGTTGACCTTGTAAACAAGTCCATTGTTTTTGTTTTGTAGCTCTTGTTTATCATTTTAATGTTAAACACATTTCCATTTTCGTAACAATATATTTAAGGTGGTAGATTATCGATTACTTCATTATTATGTCTTCGATTCTCTGCGATTTTAAGAAAGCAATGCGATAATAATGAAGTCGCCAGAGCCTAGTAGGTAGTGTGCTAGCTTCTTAGACGTGAGGCCATGGTTAAAATCTCAGGTCAGACATCTCGATTAAAAGGAAATATACACACCCTCCCAGCAGATTTCTGACACAAATTCTGAGAGTTGGCTTTAAACTGTCGAGTTTAAACTGTAGGTCTCGCCACTTGTGTAAAATTAAACACACAACATCAGTGGTGTCAGAAGCTAGGTCGTAATCCTGACTAGAAAGGATGTAATGACCAATTAAGTATATATACATATGATGCGGTAGTAATACGCAGTAACACATGAAACCACACCTTTCGGAAGTCTGACAATCGATAACATCCCTCTTGTTGAAGCTACATCGATCAATTTAGTTGTAATTAATTCAGTCTGTTTTAATAAAGCACCATGGACAGATACATCAGTCCACAACACGCGTGAATAACAATGGGCGTTCTATTGGGTATTGTACCGTTCGTTTCGCACATTTCATGATCACCATAATCGTCCTACATACATAATTGGAACTTGGTGAGACCCATTTCTGGATGAAGAAGTATACGAATAAACAAAATTATTGAAATTACGACGCTACCAACACGCATGAGATCCAAGAAAAGGCCCCAGTCTAGTGTGGATTTTATGCGTGCGACGTCATCGATCCATGTGTACTACAGATCGATGATTATTACTTTCTTTTGACCTGAAGTAGATGATACCAACGACATATGGTTTTAATAGAACGCCGCTACATGCCATTTATCTCATGGGATTATTACATACTCTACACAATTAATTTGATAAGATGGTCATCTTAGGTGGAGATGATGCGAACTGTCAACTGAGATCATGCGATTTGACCCCGTTATACTTTTTCTTGTGTGGTTTTCTTATGCCGCAGGTGAATAGTACTGGAATAAGCCACAAGCAACAAAGCAGAACGGTCCTCAAAGCTAACATAATATATGCCATCGGTCTAAATCGGATTGATTTTTTATTTTATTTTTATTTATTTATTTATTTATTATAATTAACATAACACAACAAGATTTTAATCTTATAAGTTATAGTGCTATGCTTAGGATCAATAAGATATGAAACATTGAAAAATAACATTAATTAAATATTAATTTAGTAAAAATAACAAATTAATATAAATATTAAATTTATGTAAAAATATAATTTGAATCAATTTAGAAAACTAACAATACTACATAAATAAAATAAAAAAAATTAAAAGATAGAGAATCGTAAAAAATATAAAAAATAAATATTTTCAAAAAATCGGTACAAAAAAGTAAGAATAAATATTTAACCGATATAATAAACAAGTTAATAAAGTAAAAAACTTTTCATTAAGAGAATAATTTAAATAATTCCTTGTTGAACGCATTTGTATTGCCTAACTTTTTAATGTAATTTGGTAGGGAATTCCAAAGACTTGTGGTGTGTATAAAGAACTGTCGCTGTGACAGAAGAGTCCTGTACTGTTTTGAATAATCTTCATGCCCTGGAATGATCTAGCAAACTTAATCCGGCCTAATAAATATTCCGGCTGCCCCGTGTTAATAATTTTATGGCATAGGATGAGGCATTTAATTTTCAGAAGATTATCAAATTTCACACTAAATATCTGGTACGCTAAATGAGAAATGTGAAATGTTGTATGCCAAGTTGAGTTTCCGGTTGTCATTACTATCGCAGTTTGTGAAAAATTCGCACCCATAGAATAGCACAGGAATTAAATAAGTTTTAGCAAGATGCATACAAATTGCAAAAGGAGTTGAATCAATGACCGCCCATAAATTTCAAAGCATGCCTTATATTGTTCCAACAACGACACTTATATGGCTAGACCACTATAATCTGTCATCAAATACAATACCCGGATTGGTTACAGACTTGACAAAGTCAATTTTATGTTCCTTGATGCTCCATCCAGGTATGACAAACGAAACATTGGTTTTCGAAATCATAATTTGCCGAGGGCCAACTGTTAATTCTATCCAAATCACGGTTAATAGATTGTAAGCAAGAATCAATATTCTCCTTATGAGTACTGGTATAAAGCTGCACATCATCAGCATATGTACATATGAACACGGAAGTCAACCAAAACATCCGGTAGATCATTATGTATTTACATACAGAACAACAGAGGCCCCAGTATTGATCCCTGGGGAAAACCTCTACTAATATTAAGCGGATGTGAAATATTTCCATTTAAATGAACCTTCTGACATCTGTTCAACAAATAAGAAAAATTAGACTACCGGCAGAATTCGAAAAAACAGTTTCCGGAGCTAAGCTTAAAAGACAGGGTCATGAAAAATTTAAAAAATCGAATGACCACCACACAAAGCAGCCAAGGCGCGCAGTTGAATGATGTTATATTCCATATACATATAATGACATAAATAGGCCTTTAAAATAGGTATAAAAGTTTCTATGATATCTGAAGTACACTTCGTTTTATTAAAGTTTAATAATCCAAGGTATCAGCTTAACTTAAAGATTTTCTAGGCGTATATCTGCAAGTGCTACTGTACTTAAATATGTAAATACACGTATAACGCCTCATCATGTTTAAAAGTGCAGAAAGTTAAGAATTTCCAAAGAAGAAGCAACAATAATGCTGCCATTGGCATTTCTTGCATTATATTGCCAAATTAAACTTAAGTAGTATTAAGTATTTATCGGTATTGTTGTTGCTTTTGTTCTTTAACACATACAATTTTATTTAATCGTATATTAACACATACAACAATACGTAGAGAAAACCATTAAACTACTGGTGTTATTTGATATTTTTGTTTTATTTTTTTTTTGCCTTCTTATCTCAATAACCTGTTAGGTTTCGTAAGTTAGAAGGTGATCAGAACTTCAATATTTGATTTTTATTTTATTACTGGAATCGGTTAAGTCTATTTGATGAACAATGTGTTATTCATATATTTAAATTTAATTTTGTTATAGTCTGTTATATCTGGTGTTGCTTTAGCTGCATGATAACTATCGAAATCGACAACTGCGGTTCTTAAGCAAACAATACTACACTGGTTCAGTATGCCTTAGTAAGTCGTCATGAATTATTAAATTTACTCAGACAAAATAAAAAAAAAATTAAATACAACCAGCTAATGACATAGTGTAAGTTGTGAGTTTTGTTGAGTAAAACTCAAAAATATTGTTTTATTTTCTTGAATCCTTCAAACTCGTTTTATTTGACTAAAACAGTTTTTATCTTTACGCACAAATTTATTGATTACACAAACATTTCTTAACCGATGTCCAAAATTTAAACCTTATTAGAAAAGAGAGGAATGGGTCTTTAAAACGATATACATATATATATTGACTTAAAATGCTATGGGGTTTGATGAGGTAAACTTGACAAACGCAAAGTTTTTTCATATTTTTTAAGTTTATCCATTCATAGTAGCAAATTCTAATTAAAAAATATGAAATCAGTGATGACATTCTGAAGTGCATTTTCTTGTGAAGAGATTGACACTTCGTTTGATCAAATCAAACAAAAATTACTGTAATTATTATAATAAATAAGAAAAAAAACTTATTTTTCAAGTTTACCAGATCAAAACTCATAATATGCAAGTTTGAATCATTTATTTATGTACAACGTGTTAAAGGCCCATCTCTTTCCTTTTCAGAAAACTTCAGAAAATTTTTAAAATTAGGGTAAAAAATATTTGGGTAATCAATAATTTTGTGTGAAAATATTAAAAATTCGGTTTTTGTCAAACAACCAATCTTCTGGTGGGTTCGAGTAAAATAAAAAACTAGCTGTACCCTGAGCGTGTTATGGCCCCACCAACTAAAATAAATTTGAAGGAAAGACTTTACACAAATATCCAATTAATTTTGAATCATTTTATTAATTTTGTTTCCCGTTGTCCTGATGATTCAAATGAACGGGCCTGAGTAGTACGCATTCGAACAGTTTCTAATCTCACTTCTCGTTGTTCAAGCGAACGGGTGTCAGCGGTATATAGAAGATTTTCCAGTCTCAATGCTAGCCTGATTCTTAGGCTCGTAATGCTCTTTTCTTCCGTGCTTGAGGTGTAGGTCGACCAATTGCTTGTCATTCATTTTGAATAATTTTCAGTTACGCCATCCATCGAAAATTAATAGCACAAACCTCCGTCGACTCATGCGCAACAACTTTGTTAAAGAATTCACACTTTACGATTTAATTCATTTTGAATAACTTTCAGAGGCACCACCTGTCGGACATTGTCCATACCAACTTAGAAACCCTCGCCGGCTCATGCGCAACAACTTTGCTAAAGATCATAACATGATCAAGCACACAGTTTACGATTTAATTGATTTTAAGTAATTTTCAGTGGCGCCACATGCCGGAAATTAGTCATACCAACTTAGAAACCTTCCCCGGCTCATGCGCAATAACTTTCCAAAGATCATAACATGATCAAATACATAGTTCACGATTCTATAAGGTACATACAAACAAACATTCATTTTTATATATGAATATATGGGTATGTGGGCTCCTCGCCTACTTTAAATTTTAAAATAAAAAGTCGCCTATAGTTCCAGAAATACAGAAAGGTACTGTTAAAATTTCAAGGAAATTGTTCCAGCCGTTTAGCCGTCTATAGACTTGAAACAAACCCAGAAACAAATAAACACACATTCATTTTTATATACAAGATTCATATGGGAGGTGCCACGCGCCCTATTGTTAGTCAGTCCATTTTTGTCTAAAATATTCATATTGATATTAAAGTGGCTTCGACAAAACTGTAGGAGTCTAACTGTTTTTTAATATTTTTATATGGGAGGTGACATGCCCATTTTGTTCATATATACGTCAAAGTCGTCCATACAAAATTTGAGGACTCTAGCTTTTGCAGTTTATGAGATATGCGACAATAAATACTTATTGGGTATGCCTTTTAAAATTTCAAGAAAATCGGTCCAGCCGTTTAGCCGTCTATAGACTTCAAACAAACAAACACACAAACAAAAAAACACACATTCATTTTTATATATAAGAAGAATATTGCATCTTCGATTCGAATTTTTGAAGAAGACGCTGATATGTCAACTCGCCGTTGGTCTTTATCCTATTTACTAAGTTGCCAATAATATACAGCTCGTACAAGAATTGAAGCCAAACGGTCATCATTTGCAACAAAATTATTCAGATTGGACTCATTTGAAACTGACCGAATATAAGCATTTTCAACGAAAATGTGTTTTTTGTGTGTGTTTGCCAAATGTACACATACAGACAGCCATGTACACATACGGACGATAAAGACACTGTTTGGTAGGGTTTTCTTTGATACCATCGGTTAATATTTCTTTAAGAACAGCTTTGGCTTTGGCATTACTTACATCAACGAGCGCTATAGGTCGATGATTATCAAATTCTTTTGTTTTGAGTTAGATGATCTGGAAACCAAAACATGTAGTTTTAAAAGGACGCTAGTAGATATGTGCCACATAGCTCAAGCCTCATGCCATATTCTGCTTAAGTTGCTGGTGTATGAGGAAAAGCTGCAAACTACAATGGTCTTAAAGACCGACAAACGCCATGCTATTAGTCAAATTCATCCTAATACATACAAATGGCAGAGTCATGGAAAATTAAATATTTTGGATGCGTTCCAATCAGAGAAGTTGTGGCGGACAATTGAATTGGAATGAAATATGAATGATATGAAATGAATTGAATTGAAGGGAATGAAATATGTCGATTATACCTCTCACACGTAGTCACTGTAGTCTAGTTGGTAGTGTGTTGGCTTATTAGACGTGAGGCTACGGTTCAAACCCCAGGTATAAAATCACCAACAAAAACAAAATATGAAAAAATATTTCATCGACGATTGGTGTTCAGCAGATTTCTGACAAAAATTATAAAGTAAATAAAAGTGCCATGAAAAGTTTCTCTAAAAAATCTGTCTTTCGGAGTCGACTTTAAACTGTAGGTCTGGTCACTTAGGAATAAAATCAACACACACAACTTAAATGGTGTGAGAAGCTAGGACCTAATCTTGACTGAATGATCAATTAAATAAGTAAGATATCTGACACATATCAAAATCGCTTTAATTAATGCTGATGTTAGTTAATGTTCACATATGCACTTTTATTCAGTCAATATTCGGTTTATTGAGTACAATATATTAATTGTTCAGATATAATAATATACGCAGTTCAGCTGCTTATTCAATATTCACTTGACAGCTGGTAAGCAAAACAGTTTTTTGTTTCAACAACATTGTTTGTTGTTTTGTTTTGTTTTATTTGTTTGTCGTTGTTGACATTTGAGTTGTCAAATACCAACAGAAAGTGATCGGTTAATTGTAATATGCTCACTAAGCACACTTATGACTGTGCTGCATTTTAAGTTTTATTCAATATTATAACAATTTTCTTCAATGCTTGTTTTTACCAAAATTTTTAAAAACAAACCAAAAAAAAACCTCTTTGTCAACCACTCACTATTTAATGAATGAATTTAATTAAATATTACTCCAGTATGCTGCTGCGAAATAATTTTTGTTTGTTCATGAAAATTATTTGTTGTAAACAACTTAACCCATTCCAGTCGAATGAAGGCGACGACCTTATGGTTAAAAAAGAAGAAAAAAAAACTCGTTGGCTTGCCTTCAACTTACGAACATGCAATTGTGTTCGAATGTTGTTTACCTTTATCGAATGAAAATATTGAACATACAATTTTTTTCTTCCGTGGTATCAGAAACGTATACGCTTCATTGGTTATTTGCGATGAAAAAAACTGTTATTTATTAAAAAAGTTTTCAACAATAAAAATTGTTGATTTTTTTTTGCCTCATTTACATGTATTGAAAATATTTTTCTCTCTGTTTAAGTGTAAATAACGTTGTAAGTACGTATGGGAATGCAAATGTCCTTTAAAAAAATTGATAATTTGTTTATGCCCACATTCATAAAAAGATTTAAATTTATTTAAGTTTTAAGAACATCATTTTAATAATTAATGATTGTAAAATTCAGAAATTTTTAAATACTAGGAAATATATTTGATTCTCTGGAAATACTAACATAGTCTTTGATTAAGAGCTTCCTACCTAAATTTAAATAAAACAAAATGTGTGTGATGTATCATTGAAATTTTGTATATGTTTGAAAGACATATTGAGGCCGTTATGTGTGGAATATTATACCGTTTAAATGCCCGCCGCAGCTTCTCTGGGTAGAGCGCGCATGAAGTGTTCTAATTTCATTGACTCTAATATAGAAATCAGGCTGAATTTAATCGATGACATGGGATATGTTGCCTTTTAAGACTGCAGTGGTTTGTAGCTTAAGTAAACCCTGCAAGAAAAACTCTAACGGGCTTAAATTCCATAATCGCCGTGACTAGTGCACAGCACCACACGTGCCCATGCCCTTAAATTGTTTGTGCAGAATATTAAATCAGGCATGAATTATGGCGTAATGTTGAAATCATTGGTGGTATTCAAATCAATAAATTCATGCCAAAAGAAGTTAATAACCATCAACCTATAGCACTCATCACTCATTCGTTGTGCTCATAGAAATATATGCCATTAACGCCCACACCACATTATTTCGGGATACGTTGGACGCTCTTGAACCTCATGCAGATTGGTTTCATCCCAAATTGAACAGTTTTATTGGTTCACTTACCCACTCATTGTGGTAAACGATTCTATTTAAAGTTAGAATTTGTTTTTTTTTTTAATAAAATTTGTAACATCCACCCCACCATTTCATGTATTTATTTTCGGTCAGATATAACATCCACATAAGATAAACATGTTGCGTGGATGTTAGCTGTCATGTAAACTATTCAAGCTTAGCTACATATGACAATAAACATCTTACTAAACATATATGGCAACTACGTTCTCCTCCATGTATATAGGTCACGAGGCTCATCAACGATGTTGCCAACGTCTACTTTGGAGGCATGGATGTTTCTATTGACGAAAAAATTAATTAATTCAATGAAATAATTTTGTTTGGATTTTAAATGTTGCTTAAAACCGAAACAAGAAAAAAAGAGAAAAAGCAGTTGATTTTGAATGTTTATGATTGATATCCAAATGTGCTATTATGAAAATGTTATACATATTTTTTTATTAATATTCGGCCGGTCAATTGGTGATGTTCTCACTGACTGATCGAATATTTAGCATGTAACCCTAATTAACGGTAAATTTCCGAACGCTTTCGTTCTACCCAATTAGAATCTACTCAGAAAGTTACATATGCTTCGATCATATTTGGGAGCGTTCTTACATGGCATCTTTAAGCGATAACTGGTTGCAAGCAAACAGTGAAATTGAAAAGAAAAAAGAAAAGAACTATAAAGATTTCCACAGAAAAGTGAAATACAGTAATTATAACGGAGCATTTGTGTAATAAATAAAGCCAGCAAATTTTTTTGTGGTGCAGGCTGCCAATCCTATTGTTTATTTTAATAAAAGTTTCAAATAACAAATTATTCTTTTCCTTGGGGTAAGTTTACAATAAGTTTTTTTATATAGTTTATTTTTGTGAGTTTTCAATTAAAGGGAAAATTAATTTTGCTAGGTTGCGGAGAAAAATTTTAAGCAAAAATAACCTAACCCTACGGGAGGTTATATATCACGTGCCTTTGCCTTTTATGGGCACGTGGGCGTCGGGATTATTCCCGAGAAAAGAAAAAGAAAGGAAACAAGAATACATTTGTGCGTCTTGTATCCTAACGGTACAATAACCTTAGGGGAATTCAACGGTAACGGTCTGTATCAATTGACCTTTGCAACGTGGTAGACGCTATAATATGCTATTGCACAACTCCAGAAACTTCTCCTACTGGAAACATCCGTGAAATGAATTGAAAAAGTGATCAACCATGCTTACCCAACATCAAATATAATCAACTTCAACTATACCCCATTGCAACTATACCTAACCTCATTTTTACCCAACATCATATATAATCCACTTAAACTATACCCCATTGCAACTATACCTAACGTCATCTTTAACCAACATCATATATAATCAACTTCAACTATACCCCATTGCAACTATACCTAACGTCATCTTTAACCAACATCATATATAATCAACTTCAACTATACCCGATTGCAACTATATCTAACCTCATATTTACCTAACATCTAAACCTACTTCGTTCATATAATGGTATTTTTTAATTATGAGAAGTGTCCCCAGAAATACCTACATTTATTATATGCAAGAACAATAACATAATACACTCCCCTCAATTAGAAGAGGCCTCATCGTCATCGCTGCTACAAAAGGGGTAAGTCGAATTTTACTATTTTAATTTTTTTCGCAGTGTAAATATGTCTTGCATATATGTATGTAGACGTCTAGAGTATTTTTTTTTCTTTTTCTCTTTATAACATATTCTGTAGATATACAGTCAACACTCCTATAACGCGGTGAATGAGTACCGGGTTGTATGGAAACCGCGCTATAAGAAACCCGGATTTAACCATACAAACCAGGGTAAATCGTAGCGCGTTGTATGGAATCCGTCTACCGCATTGTATGGAAACCGCGCTATAAGAAACTTAGAATTAGTACAAATCCCATCATTCGTTCCGCGTTATATGGAGACCAAGACAATATAAATTATAAATTATTTTTATTGAGTTAAAGAGTTCATATAAAGATTGGTAAAAAAATTAAACAAAATTAAACTAAAATACTGTTTTCCAACAAAAATAAGAAAGACTTTTGTAAAATTATATAATTTTTGAACATTCATCCTCACTGTCAGATATGAGTTGCAAAAATTTTTTTGGAAAGACTTGGTCACCAACAAAACGTATGTACTGTGAAAGAGCTCTGAGATGACTGAAACCGATGTCGTAGACAGCTATGAGATAAGCTGTCATGTTTATATAAACATGTTGCTTATATATCTTGGCTGTGCTATTGCGTTAGTTACTAGAGTTATTTATAGGATGTGCGGAAGAAACTTATGTTGAACGGAAACCGTCCTGTAAGAGGACCGCTTTATAGGAGGGCTGCCGCAATTTCAGCACCATAAGAGGGTTGACTGTACATAAGTCCCCTAAACGTAAAAAGTTCTTAATGAACAAATTCCACAAATAAATCGTCGTTTGTGGATTGCAATTATTTTGGTAGTAATTTAAAAGAAAAAAAAGAAAAGAAGAGAAAAATGGAAACAACGATTGTGCATTAAGAAGTTTTTACGTTTATATAAATAATAATACTTTAAAAATTATGAATTATGAACGAAAATTAATATTTCCTTTATATTTCAAGTGAACTAAATTTAATTTGTAGTTTTTTTCCTTTTTCAACTTTTATTGATATTTCAAGTTTCATTTATGAATACCTATGCATATAATTATAATTTTCAGTAAAATGAAGTTAGGTTAGAATAAATTCTATTTTTAGTTGTATCTAATATATTTTTATTATCCTCGTTTTGATGTTCAATTATCCTGTAGTATGATCAAACAGCAAAAGGTTTTTTTTTTGAAACCAAGTGCGCAAGAGCGCACTGTTTGGCTATTGCCAAGTGCGCTAGAAACGCACAGTTTGGCTATTAATTGAATTTTAGAGGGAAAATGTCCCTTCTTTTATACTAAAATTCTGGCTGATTTGACAATTCCATATCAACCCCCTACTTCTAATACAATTTTGAATCAGCTTAATAATATAACACATGTTTGTGTGTACATTCAATGCTAAACTATATTTTATGAGTTTGTGTGTGTATTAATCATGGGACAAGTGGATGTCATATGACACGCGCCCGTTGTCCATAATAATTCCCACGGTAAAGTGTGAAGAGAGCCACGCACGAGCACTAACAATGCAATACAACAACAACACACTCTGTGCATATTATATGCATACCAATACTGCCGGCGGTCACTCAACAAAGTGTCATATAATCGTTGAATGTGCGCATTACTATTATGGCGTTATACGCAGCAGCGACGGTCAGCAACATTGAGTCAAGTGTCTTCATCGGGCCATAGGTAAGTACAAAATTTTTAAATATCGCTTTTACGATCGTCTTTGCCGATTTATTTAGTATTGGTATTGTTACCAAGTATTTATTTAAGTCGCATATTAATGTGATTTCGTACTCATTTTCATGTATTGATCTTGGAAATGGTCCAATTGTGTCATCGGGCCTTTAACGTGTTTGGTAGTTTTCGCTATTTGGCATTTGTGACATGCTTTTACATATTTAGCTATGTCCTTTGTCATATTTTTCCAGTAGTAGTATTTTTTATTTTCTCTGCGGTTCTATATATGTATGCTGCAATGACCTCCTTCGATAGGGCCTTCATGATATTCAGCATGATTTCCAGAATTTCCTTAGAATTCTTTATATCAAGTATCTTTATTTCATTTAAAAGCGCTATTTTAATTCTATTTAGTACCTTATTGCCCATATTTCTAAATTCATACTTTGAGACAAATTCGAAAATTTTCTCACTAGGTGCTACTTGTAGTTTATTGACATTTAATTTACTGTCCGCTTTCTCGAGCCTAGAGAAAAAATGTCCTAAGTCAAATTTCTCTTTAGTAAATATATCATTTATATTTATGCTAGCTAATATTGATTTTCCCTTCTTTATGTAGCATTTATTGGGATAAATCTTTAATTTATAATATTTTCTGACGTCACTATTCTTAATTGGTACATATATTTTGGGCTCATCTAATACATCTGTTTTATTTGCTGTATGCTGATTATTTATCCTACTACTGTCTTTTTGTTTAGTCACTGATCTTGACGTGACTCTTAATATGCACGATACCTTTCTATTCATTTCCTTAAAATCACCTATAGTAATTCGCGATATTGTAATAATTACATCATATTCTTTACTTTAGTACATTTAAAGTCACTTTAAGCTTTGTATTAGCTTTGCAATTGCAACTATTGCAAATTTATGTTAGTAATAACAAGGAGTGAAGTATTAAAATTTTAAATTATTTACGAACACCTAAATAAAAGCGCCAATTAGAAAAGAAATGATCAGATATTTAAAGAAAAGTGGTAAGTTGAGGCAATATCAGCAAATACCAACATTACCCAACAAATAATAGGAAATAAGATTGACACTTTTCGTAGCATAATTTACCATTTTCCGTTGCAAACCATTATTAAATATAGCTTCTAATATTACCCTAGGTGGACCAAAGGCAAGTGCCATAATTTGTTTTTCGTACGACCAATAGTCAGGCGATGGCCCCTACTCATGCAGTACATTGTATTGGAACTAGAAAATATGTTATGGGAAGGAGGAAAGAGAGAGTGGTAGACACTATATTTGAAACTTTTTTTCCAGTAAGTGACAGAAAAGACCTCTGCAGGAAGGGAGTTCCACATACGAATAGTTCGACTAAAGAACGAATTTTGTCCGTAATGTACTGTGCAATCCACCGGCCAAGAGACCACAAACGAAGAAAACGAGAAAGACGAGTGTTATATAAGAATACATGATTCTCGGCAACAAGTCCCCTTATTTCGCTCGAGCAAAATCAGTTGCAGTAGCCATTGAACAGTGGAACACAAGCCACATAGTAACGATGCTCTAATGAATCAAAGAAGTTTGATAGCCTACCATAATTAACGCGAACCTTCGCCCTTTCCTGTACGCGATCGAAAAATCTGAAAATGTACGTTGCGGCACTGGCCGTACAAGAGAGTTGTATTCCATTCTCGGACTGATATAAGCGGTGTAAATAGGAAGAAGCTCAGAATATTGAGTCGGTTCTGGCGAACATAACACTGAATTTTCATCCCTAGGATGTCTGACTCCCATCCATTGATATAGATGATGCAATATTTTTATAAACCTTAAACAATTTTTTCCTGAAAATGATATAAAACTTCCCGATTTTTAGAAAAAAAAATATCAGAAATGAAAATGAGAGATGATAGCTTTTAATTTCCATACTTGACTAAACTTATTAAGAAATATTAATATTATCACATCTTCAGCTAGAGTATTAAGACAAGTTAAATTAAATTAAACTAAATTCCTTAAAACTGAATTCCTTAGAAGCAATATAGATAAAAAGGATTGTTTAAAAGTTGGCAATTGTAACTGCTTCGACTTTAATATTGTATCTGATTTGATTATATATATATATATATATATATATGTATATATATATATATGTAACAATGTACTATGTTTTTAACATATATTATATAAAATACTCGTTTATTAAGTTTATTTTTAACTTAAAGGGTTAAAAGGAGTTCTTAAATTTTTTGTTAAATGTTTTTTATGTTTTATTTTTGAACTAAGATATATGCATTAACTTAATTTTATGTTCTACTGCAATGAAACCATTATGTTTTATTTCTCATAAAATGAATGTAGAAAACTATGTGAAAGAATCTTTAATAAAAATGGGACGAAATTCCCCAAGATGAGTTACAAAAATTAATAAACTCTATGCCACTTCGGTTAAATGAAGTAATTAAAAATCGAGGAGGACACACGCATTATTAAAATTTATGTCTTATTTGAATATATTTAATTAGCTTTAAGTTTTGAATTGTTTTTTATTTTGTACCATATAAATATATCCTTTAAGAATTTGAATTACTATAAGAAATATTTAATAAAAATAAACAAGCTCGGAAAATTTTTTACTTTAATTTTTTGTTTCTCTTTACTAAATATAAAAAATATATAAACTTATGAATTAGCTTTAAAACCAAAGAGGTTTTTAGAAAAAACACATGTACCATATATTTTCTTCCTTAGCTGTATTTGACGATTTGGTGCTTCATTTATCTAGCAGCTATGCTCATGTCTAATAAGTCAACACACTACCTACTATACTACGATGACTACGTTGAATACCTCTTTATTAAATTACGAATTTATGCCTTTAAAAATTTTTGATGCTAATAACATATGGTTTTTGCACTACAACTCAGTTTTCGTTTTCAGACAATTTTATTGTACGATTGTATCATTTCTTGAAATTTATTGCAATTTAAAAAAAATATCTGATACGCACACCGTATACATATGTTCGATATTTACATAATGATTGTTTCCTTAATAAATAAGTAAATAAATTATGTTCTGTTATTTGGTTATTAATGTCTCTCTAATTTATGGTTAGTCAAAACAAATAAAAGTCTATCATGTGGATTCAATTCGTATCAGACTACCTCATATAAAATCTGCACCTTTTGCACGTCTCAATTTGTGTTTGTCTTACGAATGTTGTGCGTAAAATACTGTTTTTAAAACTTTGTAAAAAAAAACGTGTGTATCCACACATTACACAATTCATATATATCCTTTGTTTTTAGAATACAAATTTGTGTTTGTTTATTGTTTCTCATCGAGAAATATACGTATTTACCCAAAACGCTTCCCAATATTTTCTCTATTTATTATTGAATTCTTTAAAATAAACGAGAAAATTCTGTTAAAAATACAAATCAAAAAATCAAAGGAATATATTGTTGGCCTCATTTATCCTTAAACATCACCGAAACGGTTCACAATGAAATACCTTTTTAATCCATTTGTGATGTGCCTCAGTAAATGTAAATTACGAAAATACCCTTACAAATGATGGATTGACGGATTGAATTACTGGACAGGCAATCACATGTTGCATGCATAGGTTTATTATATTTAATTCAGGTCTGTCAGATTCTTATTTCTTGTAAGAACCTTTTTTTGATTTGTATTCCTCTCAGCAGACCAACAGTTATTTCAAAGATTCGATAATGATGTTAGAAAAATGAGCTGTAAATTAGATTAATGCGGATATTAAATTAGGATTCAAATGTTCGTATGAAGGAATATGTTTAAGGACTTTCGGCAGCCGTTATTATTTTTTATGTAAACATTTATAGTTAAATATCTAAAATGCTTAATTCTTATCATATTGTTACGAAAATAGTAAAATCTAAATACTGGTGTTTTTCTTCTACGTCGTTTAACATTAAAATTATAAACAATAGCTACAAAAACAAATAACTTGTTTACTAATTATCGCACTGCGTAATATAACAAAAAACACCAGCATAAAAAAGAAATGATACACAAGTTAAAAAAATATACCAACAAACACTACAAGAATAAATCCAAGCAAAACACTGCAACAACAATAATGAAACAACGATGTTTACATTTATAGAGATCTCGAGAAGACTAAGCCACGAATATTCGTCTTCAAGAACATTCATCAGACTGTTTACGTTGCCATATAAATGGCAGGATAAAGCAAGAAACTGAGTGAGTCAGTGCAGTTCAGTCAGTCTTGTGGTTTGTAGATCTCCGTTACAAAGATATGTCGAACAAATGACTAGTAAACTAGTAACTAAACTAGTAAAACTATTTTATGCAAAAGATTGCAAAGCAATTGTTGTCGTTTACATCAAGTTGCGAACAGTGGCACACAGATTTGTGCGAACAATCAAGAATTTAAGTAAAACTAAACACAAATTTATTTTTATTTTATTTGCAATCTACTCATATTTTAAAAGGTAAAAACGTAACAATATTATTATTTTTATTATTTTTTGCATTCATTCAGTAGTACTAAATAATTACTTACTTATCTACTGGTCGTTTGATCGGTTGCTGAAGCCATTTCCCTACTAAAAGACACACCGCATTTCAGATTTGAAAGTCAAGCCTGTCAATACGCCTTTTTTGCCTGTGACCACATCACTACTACACGCCAGCCACTTTTCATCACTTGTAATCATTTGCTCCAGGAATTATTTGATTTCGTTCAGCTTTTGTTTTAAACTGCAATTGGGCATGTGAAACCCAAGCATCGAGCTTTTTTTAGTTTTAAATGGGGTACAAAACATTCTTTAGCAACATACTTTAAATGGTACATGGTTTCTTCAAGCTTTTTAGTCACCATTTTTAATAAACAAAATTGTTTGATCGAAAACGATCAAAACACTTCGCTGCTCTTGCAGCAACGGCTTGATAAACCTTACAAATTTACTCAGCAGACTGCAATGTATTCTTAATTTTTCTTCAATAAAGGAACTCAATATGCCAATAATGTTAAGAATTTTTCCACATTTTTTATAGACGACCACTTTTCACAAAATAAGGGGTTCTTCTAATGTCTTCTAACAAAGTTTAAACATAGCTTATAACCAAGTTCAAGTAATCTAGATTTCCAATTAATATTCTTGAGATTACAATACTATGAGATTAAACCTAAAAATATGATTTAAATTACTTAAATCCACTTTACTTACTGACTGCTTTAGTGACAGCGTATGAGTGATATTTGTTTATATTTTTCATGAAAATCAGCTTATACGTTTCGTCGACGAAATGCAAAATCTGCCGAAAGTATAGTAATCGTTCACTGAGTGTGTAGGAGAATCCGAAGCAGTCGATTTCGTTCACAAGAACACAGCCTTCAACAGACTATACCATACGTTATACAAACACACATACATATTTGGGTATTACAACCCTAGTTTCTCACACCACCTATGATGTGTTTGTTAAGTTTATACACGAGTTGCATGGCCTACAGTCTATTGCGAATGACAGATTTTTTTGCCAGAAATCCGTTCAGAGGAAGTCGCCGAAGAAAAATTTTCTCATAACAAATCAATACACTACCTACTAGACTACGGTGGCTGTACTACTAAATACTTGACAAAGATGGGAATAAATTTGTCGAAATTGACTCATATAGAGAATTACGTCGGGTTTAACTTTCCAGATGCAAACATATCATTATATGATGCTGACAATGCTCTATTATGAGCTATTACGAAAGGGAAAAAATTCCACTTCCAACAGTTCCATTCAATTTGAAGGCATTTGTGTAAATTTGCACGCAGTCGCTTACGATATATGCCGCATTGTCCGGAATGGATTTCCTGAATCTTATTGTGACAACCCCAACTACTTTCAGAATGCTTGCGTGATTGTCCATGCCGTCGCCAGAGATGCGTACCGCCATGCCCTTACAATTAAGATCAAGCGGAATAGAATTATCAATTTTAATAGTAGTAATGGTGATTTGTTAAAGTCCGAAGGATCGTTGTCCCTTCAAGCTCACTTCGGTTATTTTCTAATCAGCCTAATAAGCAAAAACAAGAGCGTTTGGCTTGTCCGGCTGTATTCAAGAATAACGATGAATTGATATTTCACGTTTTCTTCTAGACTTTGCCCTATGGCAGTAATATTCTATTCTCTATAAACGTTTCTTTCTATTATTGATGGTTGCAATCAAGAATATTAAAATTAGTTTTCAATTATGTACACCGAAAATTAACCAAATATTCCCCGAATGTCACGATGAGGTTAATTATTTTCAAAATCAATTCCAATATTTTTGGAGCTTTATTTTAACGTTAGATTTGTAAAACCTAGCTGAAGGAAAATGTCAACGTCTTCTGGCATAAACAGCTGTCACACCGTAGTTATTAGTTTAGTTTTGTCCACACTACGGAGTTGATTGCAATAAAAGAACGTACGTTAAACCCTTAGACGTATGAAGCTTACGCTTTTCTGAAACTTATAACAAAACGTCATTGATATTTTAACAAAATGAAAAATTATTCTAAATGTTGACTCCAAATACTTGTTCCTTGATGTACACACCGTGCAACACAAACGTGAAAGATATTGTTCTTGAAGGACAAAAAATAAGTTTCGAAGAACAAACAGGTCAAAGAATCTAATGTAGATTAGGGATTCCATTACTATATTATTTCCATTTCAAAATTATTATGCCAGAAAGAAGTTACGTGTAATATCGCTGGACTCTGCTGGGCACGTATGGATAAAAACATGATTGACGCACTTCTGTCTTCAATTCGTATGATCATGAAGTCACTCGAAAAACCCTGCACAGGAGACAGATTTTCACCTCTTGTATCAGCGCCCAGCCCTTGTCACAATGAATCTGTTGTTTTTGACCTATCACTTTTTGATAACTTTAACAGAGCCATCTAATATAAGGATCACTGCAATAGCAACATTTATTTTGGACTGAGGTTGGTTTCCTCTAGGAAACGCTTGATTTCCTAGCAGAATTGATTGTGGTATTACAATGTGCCTAACTGCTAACATTTTCCTTTAAGGGGATTCATCACCTTATCTAATCTAAGGTTGGTCTCTTGAAAATAGTGGAACTTTAAATTTCATGAATTTCGACAAAAATGCAACTGATTTCGGAAATATTGAAAAGTATTTCTTCGGCGACTCTCACTCAGCAGATTTCTGGCAAAAACTCAGAGAGTAAATAAAATTGCCATACTTTTCCTGCAATGTGGAAGTGTACCAAGATAATACCTCTGCCTAAACTGGATAAAATTTACCGCCCAATCGCAATACATACTTATTGAAAATTTTCGAGAAATTAATTTATAAGCAGATGATCCAATACTTTTATGGCAATGTCGTGCCAGTCTGGTTTCAGACCTAATCACAATTGCATTTCTGCGCCCATTGATGTTTCAGAAGAGTTGCGATTAAGGGCAGATAATAATATGACATAATTTTTTAAAATTAATTTCGATCATTCTAAGGCATTTGACACCATTAATCATACCATTCTCTGCCAAAAGTTAAAATACATTTTTCGAATACTACTGTTATGCTAATCTTGTAGTATTTACAGGATAGAAGTCAATTTGTATATCATTATGGTAACAAATTAAACAATTTTTTTATATCTAGAGATGTACCACAGGGCTCGGTTGTTGGTCCACTTTTATATTCAATTTATTATAATGATCTGCCATCTAATTTGAAATTCTGCAATGTAAAAATGTACGCAGATGATGTGCAACTATACATTAGTTGCTTGCCGTCTGATGTTACAAATTGTATAGGGAAAATAAATTGTTATCTGCATTATATGTTTTAATGCCTCAATCCGAGGAAATCGAAAGCCTTGACAATAGGCAAGGTAAAGTGTACAGCATGGCTTACACCATTACAGATTAATAATACTACTATTGCGACAGTACATAACGTTAAAAATTTAGGAGTATTCTTCAACAATAGCCTTAACTGGTCCAAACATGTAAATGCGGGCTTCTTGGGGACGATTGCTGTAGACTGTCTAATGGTGAAGGTATGGCCTGGCCATTATGTAGTCACCTAGCAGCAACTCGTTTCCTTGCCGTCCGCATCTTGAGTTTAAATCAAATGTCCACAAACACTATTCCCTCTTTCCACCTTCCTATTACCAAAAAAAAAAAATGCTGTTTGTGTTAAAACGGTTGCTATGTTGCGTTTAATATTCGTATAATGCTCGCAAAAACATATCATTTTCTAGTTGTGCCTCAGTAAGTAGAAACAAACTCAAAATCACTTAGAACAATATTGCTTATGTTTATGGTCGTACAAGGTATAGCAGAATATCTGAGTTCTCATATAAAATCTATAATACATCTATTGAAAATTAAAAGCATCTATATTCGGAAACCCCATTATTTCTTCAATAGATTAGTTTTTTCAAGATCCAATAGAGGCTTGAAAATTAACAGCGTCAAATACCGTAAACAAATATCTGAGAGACACTTTTTTACAAATGCAATTCGTCTCTGGAATGAACTCCCAAACAGCAAACAGATAGTATGCAATGCTAAGCATTTCAAGACGGCAATAATTACATATTTGGATGAACAATACTGTACAGATGTAAATAATTAATCATATTTTTTAATATAATTGTAAATTTGTTTTAATTATATTTGTTTTTTAATTTATTTTTAAGGTTATTATTTTTTTTCTAAATTTCTCAAATTTTGTTAAGCCTATATCCTTAGCAGTACTATTAAATAAGATGATATCGTGTTGTACTGTATTTACGCCCGAATAAATAATTAAATAAAAATAAATAAAGTCTCTCAAAAATTTGTCGTTCGGAGTCGACTTTAAACTGCAGGTAAAATTAACACACACGATATAAGCGGTGTGAAAAGCTAAGACGTAATTCTGACTGAAGGGTATGTACAAATATAAACTGATAAGTAAATATGAAAATTTCTTATTCTAGGACATAATTTTTAGTAGGATTCACATTTAATTTTATATGCAGGTTAGTAACAAAATTAGCGTAAATAAGCAAAAAAAAAAAATATAAGTTTAATATAGCTGAAAAATTTATATACTCAGGTTTTACAACAGGAATTTTGACAGTTAAAAACGGTCATCTTGTTGAATTAGTTGCCATTTATTTAGTTTGTTTTACTAAATAGCAATGAACGGATATAGCATTCAGCAACACTTGCAAATAAAAAAATTACTTTATGAAAATGGGTGTTCTGTTAGTACAGTGCGATATTTAAAATTTTTTTTCTTTGAAAAATTTGAATCTGTTGCCAACTGCTACAGAGCCCATACAGCGTACAGAGGTTATTGTCTATGGTCGTTCACCTTTAGTTACTGGGTCAGTTGGATTTTCAGTTCACCAAATTGTTTCCTGCATACTCTCACGAACAGCGGCGATATTTTCAGCAGATCTTGCGTAATTTAGTCGTATGGGTGTTGGTCAAACGTTTACTGAACTAGTGGCCTTGAATACATCCACCACCCTACTAATAGTCCAATCGGTAGGACGAAGTATGTTTATTGCTTTTTCTACAATTTGTTGGTGATTCATCATTCAGTACGACTGCATTTAATTCATTTTCCATGCTTTGTATTAAGAAAACATCAAAAAAACAATGACGACCGGCATGGTGACGGGCTAAACTATGCTTTGAATTTTGATACTGAAGAATACAATAACTTTTGTAGAAGTTGGGCTGCAGGGTCTGTAGGCTAATACAGATGGCGCTAATATGCTTGCCTTGTACAATTCTTAGTTAATCCTAACATCTGAAGTCCACGTATACAAATGGGTCGTTAACTTCTGGGATAGAGTGACAATGCTATGTGTAGCAAATCAATGACTACGATAGTACAATTGTATGAATTTGGCTCTGAATTACTTTCGCATCGTATATTCTCCAGATATTGAAAAATTTTCTCCAAACTTCATTAACTCACTTTTCATGGCAACTTTATTTATTCTCAGATTTTTTGCTCAAAGGAAGTTTCCGAAGGAATATATTTTCATATTTCGTTTCGCCAATGTACTAATTACCGTAGCGACTTCAAGAATACTATTTAGATCCTTGTTCTTATAATGGATGACCCTTCATTCACTGGGCACGTTGACATAGCTCATTTTAGATGAAAATATTTACAAATAAAATGCAATCAACCGCTAAATGAGTTCGAATAGATGCCTAATCTGTTCTCACGCTGTTAAGAGTGTTCTTACTCATCTCGCCATAAACAAGTTTTCTGCCCAGTAGCATTGATCTAAGCACTTATTTATCCTCATATCAGGAAAGTATTTTCCACATTCCTAGTAGAATTCTAGTCTAACGTGAATTCAAAAAAATGTGATGCTACTAACTATCGCTTAATAACAATTTTATCCGTACTTTCTATACTTATCTTCAGCTAGAAAATATTTACAATTAAACAAACTGATTAATACCAGGCAATACGGTTTCTATACGCTCTCCTTGACTTTACTCACCAAAATGTGAAACCAAATCATCCAATAATTTTGTTGTCGCTCTATGCATTTGCAAAGATTATAAAAGAGTCACGGTGCAATTTTATCGACACTTTTTGGAATAAGCTTTCCTTGATTTTAACCGATATTTCTGAAGGAGTACGCTAATGGGTTGTAATAGAAGGGATCTCATCAGATGCATTTAGGCTAAATTCTGAGGAACCACAAAGCCTTGTTCATTCTCCAAATATCTTCTTATAACTTCCAATCCTATATGCTAGCTTGCACATGTACACAATATTTGTTATTACAACCCTTCAGTCAGGATTACTACATAGCTTCTCCGAACGCCAGATTTTTTGAGAAAAATTTTTTTTTATGGCAATTTTTTTTTACTCTCAGAGGTTTTGAAAGAAATTTGCTGAATTCGTCGAAGAAATATTTTTTTTATATTTCGTTTCGGTGGAGATGTCTAACCTGGGGGTTGGAACAGAGGCCTCATGTTTAGTAAACCAACACACTACCTACTGGACTTTTTAGCATGTCTTGTAATAAAATAAAGATACTTGTGCCCGAAAATCAAATATTTGTACGCAGTATTCGTCTTCCTCGTAGACCATATACGTTTGTAGCCGATTTGCAAGTGGAACGCACAGAAACTGTTCATGTGGCAGTCACAGTATCGGTATGTGGAACAATTTCCTTGCGTTTCAAATTCAACGTCTTAAAATTTTACTCCATTCTTTTATCTCAATTAACTCACTAACTAGTTCCAACGTAATGTACTGCATGAATAGGGGCAATTTCCTACAAGAAAATAACCGACCGTACAAAGTATACCTTCGACTTAAGAAGGATGCTTGCAATATACTTTTTTAAAACCATGTACGTGAATCTAGCTGTATAAATAGGGATTTAAGCGAATGTGATATTTTAATACACGCTAACTCAGCAGTAGCAGTATGAGTATAGAAAAAAAAGTTTTGTTTTATTGTTATTGCCTGTACTAGAGGTAGAATACCTCTTAATATAACAACAAGAAATAAAGCACAACTATGCAAAATAAGGTGAGACATTATTAGTACTATTCCTGCTGTTGTCGGCCTGATATAAACCCTCAGATAAAATGCACAAACAATTTGTTGGCGACATTCCGTTTGCCCTTCTTACAAACATTCGCTGCACTATCACTCTCTATATGGTGGTGTTAAAAAAAATAATAAAACTAAAAAATAAAAATAGTTGAAGCAATTTAAAATGGGATCAGGTGTTAAAAACATAAACGAACGGCAATGTCCAGTTAACAAATGATTTTTCATGTTATTCATACTTATAAAATGTGAGTGGCGGATATGTATGTGTTGGGTGTATTAATAAGTTTCAATGTCTACAAAAAATGTTCTAAAAATGGAAATGTAAAACTGAAGTGAGCTCTTGTTATAATGGTATGCGAAATAATGTTTTTAATGGACATTATTTGTGAAACTTGTAATTAGTAACAGTACACCCATACATTCAGAATTGGTCATTACAACTCTTCAGTCAGGATTACGACATAGCTTATGTTGTGTGCGTTAATTTTATAGGTGAATGGTGAGACCTACAGTTTAAAGTCGACTTTGAACGATAGATTATTGAGAAAATGTTCATGACAATTTTATTTTACTCTCACAGGTTTATGACAGTAATGCCTAAATTATAACATAATTTTTTTTATTTGTTCGCAAGACCAATGATGATGCCATTATGTGTGGAATATAATGCTACGAAAATGGAAACGGTGTTTTGCTTTCACATCGTCTAAATTGTAAACAAAAGCTACAAAAACCAAAAGCAATGAATTTGTGTACATGATAAACAAGTAAACAAAAATATACCAACAAACACCGGTATAAAAAAAGGATAAACAAGTAAACAAAAATGCAACAAAAAACACTGCAAGCTTAAATGTAAACAAAAATACGCAAACTATAATGAAACAACGAAGTTTACATTTATAGAAATCTGGAAAAGGTGAAGCCGCGAACATTCTACTTCAAGAGCATTCATCAGACTGTTTATGTTGGCATATAACAGGGAAGACAAAGCAGGCAACGGAGTCAGTAAAAATTCAGTCAGTCTTGTGTGAAGACGCGCTTTGTTTGAAGAGAATAATCTGTAATAAATCTGTCAAACAATTGCTATTGTTTATGCAAAAGAGTGTAAGGAAGAATAACAAATAAAGCAATCGTGGTTGTTTACATCAAGTTGTGAACAGTGGCACACAGAATTGTGCGAACAATAAAGAATTTAATTAAAACTAAACACAAATTTATATTTATTTAAACGTTTTTTTTTTGGCAGTTTCGCTGACAAGCTCGGTCTGCCCCACCAGCATTACTGCAGAAGCTGCCGGGATGTGGAAGAAACGGAATCGGTACAACGTGCCCTGTACTTCAGGAAAGACGTCATCGGTCTTTGGGCGATATAATGTTTGAAGATCTAGGCAGGGTAGCGCACGTGCCACTAAGAGAACTAACCGGTTTCATCCGAAGTTTGGTGTCGTTCAAACCTACCACTAACAGATCATGACAAGGGGGTTTACCTTACAATGAGTAACACAATGAGTAACACAATGTCCATGTGGTTCGACGAGTGCATCTGTGTGCCTGTGTCACTATACGGAAATGGAATCTAAGAAAAACTCGTAATATATTGTTGTCATAGCAGTTTATTCATTCCTTTTCTATATGTTCAGTTGATAAAATTGAAGCCAATTTGATTCGTAATCCCTATGATTACAGATAGCAGCACGGTATGAAAGCATAGCTTTAAGATAATATTGGATTCTAAAGAAAGTCACCTCCACCGACCTACCTACCTAATAGAGTTTATTGCTTCAACCTCATTAATTATTGATAACACAGCTCAGAACGCCAGCTCCGACATCTCCAGCAAAACGAAATATGAAAAAATATTTGTTCGTCAAAAGCCTCTCCCTCCCAAATTTCTGTCAAAGTCGTGAAAGCAAAAAAATTGTTAAGTTTCCCAAAAATCTGTCGTTCGGAGTTGACTTTTAACTGTAGGTCCTGCTACTCATGTATAAAATTAACACACACAACATAAGTAGTGTGAGAAGCTCGGTAACACGCTTGACTGAAAGGTTTTAATGACCACTTATGTATGTAGATGTGTAATAGAGCTCAGAATCAAATGTTTGATGCCCTTTAATAAACAATTCCCTTTCTATGCCTTCAGACACACCACATTACTTTCTAGATGTCAATCCATCTTGTTTCGTGTATGATCGCATTACTATCGCACTCCAGGAATTGTTCGATTTCATTTATCTTTTGCTTTAAATCGCAATTGGGAATGTATCAGTCAAACATCGCAATGTTTTGAGTTTAAAATGGTGTTCCTAACATTCTTTAGAAACATATATTCATACTAAATGTCGGTCTATCTCAATCGCACATAATTTCTTTAAGCTTTTTAATTGTCATTTTTTAAATAAAAATTATTTGGTCCAAAACGATAAAATCGCTTCGCTATTCTGACAGCAACGGCTCCCTAAACTTTACAAATTTGTACAACAGACTGCATTATTAATTTTTCTTTTTTGATGTCTTCTAATAAAGTGGAACCATTGCTTTCAAGCAATTATTTGTAAATTATTCTGTCAAATTAATATTCCTAAGATCACAATATTTTCAAAACAAACCTAAAAGTATGCTTCAAATTTTTGAATTCAACTTTACTTATTCACTATGTTAGCCAGTGCGTATGAGTGATATTTTGCTTATGTTTTTCATAAAAACTAACTCATACCTCCGGACGGCGAGATGTAACATCTGCCGAAAACATAGTAGTCGATGCCTGAGTGTGCAGGAGAATCCTAGCCAGTTGATTCCAGCACCTTTTACAGACCAAAATTTGACAAATTTACCACCGCGACGTAAGCAAGCATCCTTACAAATATCATCTGACCCAGGAACTGAAGGACACGGCCGATTTCTGGATGAAAGGGTACGTGCACAAACAAAATTGTTAAATCTGGGGCGATAATAATCCACATGAGGATCAACTGCATTCAGGGCATCCCAAAAAAGTCTCTGTTTTGAATGAATTTTAGGGTGGCGACGTCATTCGTCCATTCTGCGTTGAGAACGACGTTGGCCAGGCCATCAATATCAACGGCGAGCACTAGAGATCTGCGACTACCAACTGCTTATGACCTGAATTGCAGGAGATTATGTTACCTGGCCTCCGATATCCATCCTACTCCCTTAGAATTTGCAAATAAACGACAAAGCACAACGGTCCTTAAGGCTAATATAATCCATGCCATCGATCAAATTCAGCCTGATTAATGTGCCAGAGTCATGAAAAGACATTTCAAACGCGCTTTACCCAGAGAAACTTTGGCGGATAATTGAACGATTTTATATTCCACACATAATGGCATCAATAGGTATTTCAAATGAATAAAAAATTTCTAGGAGTGAGATACATAGATAGTTTGTTTTATTTAAATCCAAAGCTAGGAAGCGCTTAAGAACGATCCCTGACAAAAAACGTGTTATAGAACCATCATACGTAATGAAATTTCAATTCATAACAACTTTCTTTCATTCTTACATTTTTATAGTTCATCCAGAGAAAAATAATTAATTAGTTACGTTCACAAAGCCTGGTAGCGAATTTATTTGGAATATAAGATGAAGTCAGCCGTAATGAAATCTAACGATACCATTTCATATCAAATATTATGTTTTGGTTGTTTGGAAGTCACGTGACAGCCACTCAAGTACGAAAAAAGAAAACAAAAAAGAATATTTTTTTGCTTGTTTTTAAAATACCCCAGCAAAAAATTGCACAGATATCCTTCCAAGAATTAAATGCTAACAATTACTTGTGCTCTAAATGAAAGACAAACATTTGCACATACTTTTGTATATGTAAGTTAAATGAGGTAGTTCAACTTTCTTTGAATAAGTTAAAGAATATATTTTATTTGTGGCAATCCTATAAATGCAAACCCAATTGTATATTTTACCTGGCATTAAGTAGACAAATACCGTCCTCAAATATTTTTTCATCAATTGAATACCAATCAATGGTTTGATTGCTAGATCAATCAAAAGCAAAGCAAAGAAAGCGAAATGTCTTTTCTGACCCAAAAGAGGAAAACAAAAGGTCATGAATGAAATCGAAAAGTTCATAAGTCGAGATGCAGTTCAAAAATTTTATGAAAAAATAAGTGGCCGTTTAAATTTTGGAGGCATAAAATTGCTGCAATCTATTTCTTGAATTCTTTTTTTTGTTTTTTTTTTAATTGGTTTTATTGATCATCACCGTAACATTACAACCCTTCAGTCAAGATTACGACCTAGCTTCTCACACCACTTATGTTGTGTGTATTAATTATATAGGTGAGTGGTGGGACCTACAGTTTAAAGTCGACTCCGAACGACAGATTTTTTGAAAAACTTTTCATGGCAATTTTTATTTACCCTCAGAGTTTTTGTCAAAAATCTGCTGAGACGAAGTCGCCGAAGAAATACTTTTTGTATTTTGTTTTGATGTCTGGCCTGGGGTTTAAACCCTGGCTTTATATCTAATAAGCCAACACACTACCTACTAGACCACATACGAAAACATGGAAAAACATACGGAAAAAATGGGAACTAATTTGATGGATGCGAGAAGCTAAGTTGTAACCCTGACTAGAGGGCTGTATATTAAATAAGTTATTTGACAGATGTATGTAGGAGATGGCGTTTATTGATTGTCAAATTTTGAATGTTATCTTGGAAGACTCAGTATATTGAGAAAACTTTGCATATTGGGCTATTCATTCCTAAGCCAGAGAACTATTTTTTAAGAGAAGATCCTTTAAAAGAAACATTTCATCATCCCTCCAGAAATAATATAAGAAGTTTTTTGCGATCCATTAACGCATATATAAATATATATATAAATGCATATATAAATACAAACATGTATGTATTTTTATATGTAAAAAAGTGCTTATACAAAAATATACAAAATTTAGTTTAGGGTAAAGCATTTATATTTTATACATACATATTCCTTAAAGCTTTTACGGCAGTAATATTTGAGAAAATGTTTATTCCATAAAATATAGGAATTCATATCACTTTTCTTTTGCAATGAAAATATAACCATAATATATCGTATAATATACGGAATTGTTTGGAAATTGTTCGGTTTATTCACGGCAAAGAGGAGAATGAGATGTTTGGAAAAGGACGTCTCTGTCCTTCATTTGAAAACAACAAGAAGTGATAGTTTCCACGATTTTCGTTAACTGTTTACTATAATATTTATGTACACGTTTCTTTAACTGTGTCATTGGAATAAAAATCAAATGTAAGCTCAAGTAGCCATTACTGCTTTTGACCATCGAGGTGTCTCAAATAATTAGGTGACTCAAGAATATCGAATCATCACAGAACCTGCAAATTGTAATAACCTCAATATGACGACGGTGACCTAATTAGCCGCAAACCTTAAAAGTATTTTCTTAAAAAAGCAACTCAAACAAAACTACGAAGAATGTACTCGCCTGTAGTAAACATAACAAAAACAATTGATTTCTAATACAATTTAAGATGCAATTAAGGATATTAACGAAAAATGATCCTGTTGTTTCAACTCTTGTGAATCTAGATTGAATAAATGCTTCGAAAAAAAATCAAGAATTGGTGAGTAAATATAAGTGGAAGTAATACATATAACAATATAGGTGTCTAGTGGGTAGTGCATTAATCACCGAGTGTCGGGATTGTACGTTCAATTCCCTATAGATACTCTGATCTGTTAAACATTCTTAAATTTACAGAACCATTTAAACCAGTAATGTAAGAAATTCCCACAAAAAATGTCTAAAGAAGACAAATCTCATGATCTTGATGTCTAGTTCAATTACCTTAATATGAGATGGCCAATGCCATTAATTGGTTAATGATGATTATCTTTGTCCCTAATGCCCCAATTTCAGTTCTTAGATATGTTGAATCTTGTATATATGCTAATGACACGACGCAAAATTCGCAAAGTTGTTATCTTCAAAAAGCAGAGTTCTTAATGGCGAGTTAGAATTAATTGCCTCAGTTTCTCCCGCTAACACTCACGAGGATTGGCGATGTTTTCGGGATATCTTACGTTTCGTTTATATGTTGATCAAAACAGCGGATTGGAATTTATTCACCACATGGCAAATAGTCGTCTCGGTATCACGTTTGACAAGACAATTTTATTACGCGTTCGTGTTGTTGTGTTGTTGAATACTATATCCTTTCACGGCGATTTGGCAAAACAGACTGAATAAATGGCAACTAATTCGACAGATGTCGCTTCAAAAAAATTACAGTTAATAACTGCCAAAGGCTCTGTTAGAAGATCCAGTATGTATTCTCAAAGTTGGATAAACAGATTACAGCTAACCTCATAATGAAGTCCCCGTCGTGTACTAGCTAGTGTGTTGGCTTATTAGACGAGAGGTCGTGGTTCAACCCCCCCTCAAGCACTTCCTGCAAAACAAAATATGAAACAAAAATATTTCTTTCTGCGACTTCCGCAGTCTTCTCACAAAAGTATCTAAAATATTCGTCGGTCGAATTTACATTAAACTGTAGGTCCCACCACTAGTGGATAAAATTAACATGAATAGTAGTAAGTAAGCCTAATTTTTGTTTCATTTCATTCTGACGAGTATACTCGACATAAACTATTAAAGATTTAATTATACATCTAACTTATTGCATTGCATAGTAATAGTTGTGTTTTAGCTACACATGGATACTTAAGGCTCCATTGTTATTATGATTTATAAGAATTTCATAAAGAATTTAATACATTTTAATACTTTCGGAATGTGTTTTATTATGAAACATTCTTTTGTATGCTTTCAATACAATATTATTTCTTTTTGCCGTAGATATTTTTTCAGTTTATTTCTTGCTTTTCAATATGTTGGTATTTTGTATTAGGAATACAAAATCTCTTTGCAAATACGTCAGACACCCAAAAGATTTTTCACCTCTTCCTCACTGCTTTGCGTTAATATTTGTTAAGGTTTTACAGGACAAATTATATTCTCATAAAAGTATTAAAGATATTGTTAACCCTAATCTTTCTGACATACAAATGTAGCAAATCTTACTGACAGGAGCCTCTACGGCTCAATCAGCGGGTGGACCATCTATCGGTTTAAATTTTAACCACCGGTTATTTAGAATCTTACAATAATTATGTCATGCTATTCTGTTAGCAAATTCAGTATATTATCTCCACTGAACGCAATGAATTTACGCTTGAGCAACGTTGAGATTTATTGGAAATTTATTTCCAAAACAAAGGCAATTGGAACAACAGTGCCCGGTATATGCGAGTTTATTGCTAAAGTTCGTGAAACTGGTTTCATTGTTGATGCGTCAAGAGGTGAGCGTGCTCGTACAGTGCCTACACTCAAAAATATCGAAGCTGTGGTTGAGAGGCATCAATATCAACTCGTCATAGTTCTGAAGAATTGAAAATATCCCGTAGCGGTTTACATCCAATTTTGCGAAAAGATCTCGGTATAACGCTTTACAAACTCAATAGGCTTAAGACTTGAAGCCTCATGACCATCCGCTGCGATTTCGATTTGCGCATCCGCCAGATGCGCCAACGAGAAACTGCACCATGATATAGATTTTGACAAAAAAAAAATCATTTTTCGGATGAAACTCATTTTCATCTTGGTGGGTACGTTAATAAGCAAAACTTCCGTATTTGGAACTCGGAAACCCACACGTGGTCATACAGGAAGAAGCCATTGCACCCATTACGGTGCGGCTAGTATAGCGGAGACATCTTTCGCTCATATTTCTTTAAAAATGAGGACGGCTCAACCATTATGATCAATGGAGACATCTATTGCGCCATTTTTTATACCCGCTCTTCGTGTTATTGATGTGGTACACATCTAAACTTGGCACAATCGATTAAACTTTTGATGGCCGTTTAATTAGCTGAAATGGTGATGTCAATTGGCTGCCAAAAAGTTTCGATTTGACACCGTAGGACTATTTTCGGTGGGGAAAAGTATTATGCCGGCAAACCAGAGACAATTAACATTTGATGCCATTGTCGAAATACAAACCTATACCATGAAAAAAGTGCACAAAAATTGGTCCGATTGATTAAGGTACTGTGCGGCCATCCAAGGCAGGATATGAATGAAATAATATTCCATTTCTAACCGAAACAATTGTACTTCACAACAAATGAATAAATTTAGCAAAATTTCAAACCGTTTTTGCCTTTTTAAATTTTAACTTTTTTAAATGGTCCAACCTCTACAAGTTAGATTAGCAAATTTTAAAATCTGATAGTTTACAAAACGAAAAAAATAATAAAATTGTTTATAACAATTGTATGCAATTAAATGTTAGTAACGTTATCTATGCATGAAAACATTGCAACTGAATCCCTTGCAAAAGTAAATTGAAAATGACCTTAAACTCTTGCTAAATTCGAAAATAATTTTTTGTTACTTGTCTACCCACTATTTATTTTATTTTCATTGTCAATTTAAACTATTGATTTTATTTTGGAAATTAAATTTCAACGATTTGTTTTCATCCATGTTCAGAAAAACACACTTAAAAACCAATCACAAATTTTGATTTTCTAATTAAATTTAGAGTGAAAACAAAATTATTTTGTTTTGAAACAAGGTCAATAGGTTTATGGCATGAAATATTTGAAATGTTCACATCTACAGAGAAAGAAATAAACATACATAGAGGTCATAAGTGGTGGTTGCAAATGAATTAATTTCAACAGACTTTTCCATATGGTTTACTCCACAGAGATCAAAGTATCAATATGAGACATTGAATGCCTTAAAATTTGACTGCGGAGTAAATTATTCAGAACCCATGAAGAAATTTGTTGGTTGTTTGCAAGCTAAAGTTTTCGTCATCGAAACATGTTCTCAATAAACTTGAACAGGAAGTACAGAGGACGAGTCGTAGCACTACTACGTTATAGCTAGGCCGCCATCAGAACATTCAGTTCTTATGAGGTTGTCACGAGCTTGGAATAAGACTCTAAATCCGTAACATAAGTCAAATATGAATTTGCTCTATTGTGCTGACAGATCAGATCGCGAGGTAGGTAGGTAGGTTGGAGTGATAGCTTTAATACCAAAAGCTCACGAAAGGAAATATAAAAAGAAGCGATAACTCTTCCCAAATCACACGGATTTGGGACAAATTAAAATTGCTTGGATACTTTTAGAAGTGATTTGATTTATGCATCAGACTATCGAGAAGTAGCCTGATGATGTTAAATGGAATTTTAACGGTCGACGTAAACACAGGGTAAACAGAGGCAACACGGAATTTGACACATTGCCAATAAATATTACCAAAAAGTATTTCTTTCCCTCTCAGATTGTTCGGCTGTTTTGCTTATTTAAGTTTTTTATATATTGTCCAATTTTATCAAACGAAGTGTCAATCTCTTCACAATATAATGCACTTTCAGAATATCGCCACTTATTTGAGATTTTTTGATTAAATTTTGCAATTAAGAATGGCGAAAATTGAAAAAATATAAAAAATAAAATGAATATTTTCCCCTTTTGAATTTTTAAAATAGGTTCAAACATATTTAGACTATGTAGTTGCTCGGGTGTATTTCCATTGTTGCACCGTGTAATTAAATATTTAGGAATTTTTCAAATTTTCATTGACGAAATTAAAAAATATTCCAAACTTTTTTAACATAAAATAAATGTTTTTTTACTTTTGCTACTTTATCAACAATTTTCACTCTCCATATCTGTTGCTTCTAACACTTTTTTTTTGCAAAACATATGTAACATTTTTTCTCCTTCTAAATAGACTGTGTATGTTGCTGTTTTCAGCGTTTTTCAAACGTCATAATTGACAACTCTGGTTACTCGGTGGACGTAAACTCCAAGATCACTCCTTTTAATATGTAGACTCCGCGATAAGGTAACAAGTCTATATATTTACAACATGTGCGGCATCAATGCAGCTGAGAAGGAAACACATGGGACTTAATTAAATTGAGTAATAAGCAAGGCTTATTCGAACAGCGTCCTGAAGTTTGCCAAGGCAACAGTTTTGTGGAGTGGTTGAATGTGTAGGAAATATACAATGTAAGTTGAAGAATGCACAATAAATCGTTTGGCTGCGGTTCTCCGCTATTTCTATGCAATAATAAGTACATCTTGCTTTTGGATTTAAATTTTGTTACAAAAATTCAATTGATGCACCGGCATCTTGAATGAATATATTTTTGTAATATCCATTACTGTCCATTACTGGCATTATCAACACAAAGGCGAGTTAAATAATGTTCATTTGATTTCAACTCTTGTACAAGCTATAATTTATAAATCCTACTACTATTATTACTAAATTGGTCATTACAACTCTTCAGCCAAGACTACGATCTAGCTCCTCCCACTTCTTATGTTGTGTATGTTAATTTTATAGATGAGTGGCGAGATCTACAGTTTAAAGTCTACTAAGAACGACAGATTTTTGAGAAACTTTGGATATAAATTATATTTACTCTCAATGTTTTTGCCAGAAATCTGTCGAGAGGAAATCGCCAAAGATTTTTTTTCATTTTTGTTTTGTTGAAGATGTCTAAACTGGGATTTGAACCGTGGCCTTACGACTATTAATTAAATTTACAATTTATATTAATCCCTTGGCAGGTCTGAAATAAGTGCACAACCGATTGATTCTGTCGACCGAAATGTTCCATAACTGCACGAGCAGATTTATTTATTTATTATTTTCAAAGGAAGATTTCACAATTTCTAAGCGCTGTTCTGTCGTAAACGAACGACAAAAACAAAAACTCCTTAAATTCAAATATCAACAACCACATGCGTAGGTTTCAACCGAAAACATAAAATTTATTTCTGGTATAAAATATAATTTAATTGCAAAACTTTTACTCTATACGATTTTATACCATGCATCTAACAAAATAATAATGGGCTTTTAAAATACGAAGAATATAGTTGTTGGCATTTAGGGCAATAAAGAAACTGTCATGATTCTTCAACAGCCCATTGTAGTATACACAGCTATTATTCGCTTTTTTATATCGCGTTTTATTTACATGTGTTTCATTGATATAATAAATCTTTATTTAATGTTAACTGAAATGTTTTAAACATAAAATAATAAAGCAATAAAAAATTACAGCAGTAAAAACAACAAATTAATTTTACATTTTATCACAAGTATGAAAATTATTGTTTTTCGAGACCTTAAGAAACTTTATGCTACAAAACTCTAAGACTTCAAAGTAATTAATTTAAAACTACTTTTTTAACAAAAAGCAGATAAAATTTAAGGCCATCTTAATAATTGTAAGATTAACCCACTTGTGCGCAAAGTACCTTATAAGCAGGCGTCATCATCATCTTCGGCTTTTTACACACAAAGAACACGAACATCAACAATGTTCGTTAAAAGAGCGTAAACATGCAACTGAATTGCTTGTCAGCTTTTAAAGAAGAAGGTTCATGTCGCTTTTTTTCAAACATCAATTCACTAATATCAATGAGAAATGATTTCGATTTTTGGAAGAATACTTGTCAAGTTAAATACGGTATCTTTAGGGATTTAGTGCAGTATAATTTTTCTATATTTTCTGCTCACATATACATATTATTGGGTTAATAAGTAGACTTGAAAATATAACTAACAATTTTCTTCTGGGTTAACACATGCCTCTCACAATAATACTCACATTTTTATCATGTTTTCTTTGTGCCGACGTATGCTTATAAGGAGTTTTCGAATTTTCTACTTTAACATTTCCAAAAATATAAATATTTGTTTAGGGTGCCCTGGTAGTCTAGTGGGTAGTGTGCTAGACTATTAGCGTGAGGGTCGTGGGTTCGATTCCCACCAGAGACTCTGGTCTGTGACACTACACCGAGTATAGGGTCAAAGTTACTCAGCTCGTATATAATTAGAATATAATTTGTAATTGTATTGTAATTAATAAATAAATAAATAAATAAATATTTGTTATTTTTAGTGCGTTATTTATATATTGATTCAATTGATGTAAAAAAATTATGAAAAATGAATTACCACGGGCATATTGTGACTTTTAATGGTACGTCCCCTAAAAGGGACACTGCGCTCTTAGTGCAATTGTGATACGATAATTGGGTAAACATTTTTTTCATACATAGACTAACAGTTTCTGAAATATTGTATGGGCTGGAAGCCATTGACGATAATGAGCTCAATGACGTTGTAAGTTATACAATTCCGGCACTAGATGGATTCTAATCCTGATGCCACATACTTATAACATATAATTCTGAATCAGCAACCTTAAATTAACTTACAGTAAAATTTAAATTTTCAGTATTTTATCTCAATTATTTCCATTTAAAGTCTGAAAGGGTTAAAAAAGATAAAAATTTGTTAAAGTATGTAAAACTCTTGACAGCTTCCATTTTGTGGCTTGTCCTTTAGAGTAGTAACGAAAAACCGAAAGTATTGTTATCGTGAAGAATTTATTTGAAAATCGTATAATAAAGGACATTCAAGTTTAATGTTGTAATAAGTAGCAACACGTTTTTTGTTTTTTTCTTTTTGCCTAGAAACAAAATTGTTAGGGTATTTTTATATTCACCACTGTTAGTGTCTTCTTGATATGATTGATCTTCGATAATTTGTTGCTGTATGAATGTATGTGTTGTATACGATACATTTTCTTGTTGCTATTTAGCAAATATTATGAATCATTTAGTTGGGCGGGTTTATTGCTTAACAGAAAATTTCAGGTATTTTGAGCTAAAACAACTACTATAAAACTTCTATAGTTATCTCTAAGTCACGCGTTTAATAAAATTCATAGTTTTAAGAGAACTCTAACTTTGTATCGATTTTCTTCTACATTTCTGACTTCTTATTGCAATTGCTAGGGTGTTAATAGTTTATTCCTTTTTGCTTTCCTTTTTGTGGCAAACAACTAGAATTAAATAATTTAAATATTATATGTATCTCATCAGAAAAGTTTCCCTTATACTACCTTTTTATATCATTCTTAAACGTAATTTATATGCTAACCATTTAAAATATAAATTCCGGAAGAAGAAAAACTGATGCTGTATACGAGAACTTACGTTGTTGTTGTTGTTATACAAACATATATCAGCTACAATAAATACAGAGTCGTAAAAACGATGGGGCATAGATGTGTACATATGTTCATATGTATGTAGTTACCAATAATTTTATTTATTGTTACAGCTGTTATTGCTATTGTTGCCGTACAAATTCGTAGGAATGTTCAATAGAAACAATAAAGCCACTAATGAGTAAACCAAATAAACTAGCAAAATAGGTTCTGAAATAACAAAACTTACGTAATTTACTACTATTGTCAATAAAAATTCCTGCTCATTATAAAGTAACGCATATAGGAAAATTCTAACAATAACAATAACTTGCTCAAGGAAGAAGATGGATAGACAATGAATTCACTTTTATTTCACATACACAGACCGGAATCAGGGTTTAATATATCGTTGAAATATAAAACTGGTTAACTGGACGCCATATATACAATCCGTTTTCCTCCACACCATAAAATATTTGTTTATTTGACAAAACCAAATCTGGACTTTAACTTTTTTTTGGATACGAATGATTTTTGCTGTCCAATGCATCCACGTAAAGGAGCTTCATTAAAAAGTCGTCTAATAGTTCTAGAGTAATACCATAAGATGACCATAATTAAACTTTCATCTGCTTAAAACATTTACATGGATCTGCTTTAAATCATCTTATGACTATTATCTTTTCCCGGTGTTTAGGAGCTCTGTTTCATTACATTATAAATTTTTTGCTGGACCAACCAAGTAACTTTAAAATTTTATTTCCCGTCTTCTCAGAACTTTCCAGTTTTTTCGGAATAATTTGGCTCTTTTCCTATACCATATGATTAATTTTTCTAAACATTTTTCCTAATACAATTCAAACCACAATTTTCACCAACTTCTTTAACTGAGAAATGGAGGCAAATATTTCGATTTGTTACAAATAATATGTATATAGGATTCAGATCCTTCCAAATTTGCAACGAACTAGTCTGTAATTTTTTCCCCTCAATTCAGAAATCATGAGGGCATTAGCCGGGTATGAGTATTCAACGCTTAGAGCGATAGAGATTTATTTGTGGCCAGGCACTTTTCTTTTTCCTCCTTCCTACCCTCCATCCGCCTATCAAAAGGAAATATGAAATATTTTTTTAACGACTTCCTCTCGGCTGATTACCGGTAAAAACTTTGAAGGTAAATAAAAAATTTGCCATGAAAAGTTTCTCAAAAATCTGTAGTTCGGAATTGATTTTAAACTGTAGGTTCTGCCACTTTGGATTGTAATCCTAACTGAAGACTTGTAGTGACCAATTAAGTAGGTAAGTGGGTAAAAATCAACCGATATTCAGAAATTCGGTTATAAAATAAATTCAAAAAATCAGTCGTTCATTTATACATTACATATATACATAATTGGTCATTACAACCTTTCAGTCAGGATTACGGCCTAGCTTCTCACACCACAAGCGGAATGCATATATCGAAATAGTTTCAATACATTTTGAAGCAATAATCAAGACTACATAAGTTTCAGAGCTACTAAGCAGGAAATTATTATATTCAGAGTGCTTATATCCAGGGAATATATATATATATATAGTGTATTAAAAACAACATCACAAAATACCCCGTTTATTAATAATGCTAACAACATTGGCAACATCCGGCCTTAAAGGAATAAAGCGAACCAAAAACTCTCTAAAATTACTTTTCGTTACTTTTTGATTTATCAAAAATGGAGTATATAAGATGATGCTGATGCGTATAAAATTTGAATAGCGGATGTGTGATTTGCATGAAATGCAAATAAAAATTGTTTGATTACCGATTTCGAGTTTTAAAAAATAAAGTTCTGTAAGAAAATAGAAAAAAAGAAAAAAATGAGAAATCAGTAGATAGTAGTTAATATGATGTATTTCTTATACTTCTTTGGAAGGAATTTTAATTATTTTAATTATCACCCTACATGTGTACGGAATACTTTATATTTTTGAATATACACCTTGAATAACTCTGTGCATCTTATTTCGAAGTACAAAGGTAAAGTTGATTCCTGAATTGTGATTCCAAATACGTTTCACTGATTTTCAGATTGACCCTTTTATAGATTTCTAATTCCTAAATAAAATAATTCATTTCATTTCCAAATGATTTGAAAGGTTTGGAATTTTCTTTGCCAAATAAACATATCTAATGTCAAGTCGCCGTAGTCTAATAGGTAGTGTGTTGGCTTCTTAGACGAAAATCTAAGATTCAAACTCCAGGTCAGACATCAGAACGAAATATGAAAAAAAATATTTCTTCGTCGACTTCCTCTCAGCAGATTTCTGGCAAAAACTCTGAGAGTAAATAAAATTGCCATGAAAAGTTTCTCAAAAATCTGTCGTTCGGAATCGACTTTAAACTGCAGGTCCCGCCATTCATGTATAACATTAACACACACAACATAAGTGGTGTTAGAAACTAGGTCGTAATCCTCACTGAAGGGTTGTAATGACCAATTATGTATTTATGTAAGCATTTAGACAAACGCATGTAGTAGCGGAACAATACCAATGAAATGTGTCCGATAAAAAACTTTTTGATTTCTATTAAAGACCACAATATTCAAGACAAACTAACAAAAATGTGGATTAAAAATAAATTAGTAATAATTTGAATTCAAACAATTTAAAATGAAAATTTTTGGGGAAATAAGGGGCTATTTCAAAGTGCTTAAGTAATTTAAAATTTACATACAATTTTTATATACTTTTTTATTTTTGAGCCTTTTTTTTTAATTTACATAAATTTTGTTTAATTATGCTAACTAAAGTTTCACAAGATTCAGTAAAAGTTTGTTGATACCACATAAAATGCCTCCTTTCCTTATTAATTCATATGAAGCATTTTCTTATTTGGGTGTCATGTTGTTAATTTTGGTTCTTTAATGAATGGGTTACAGTGGCAATTCTCCACAAATTCCTTTCAAACATGCCTCAAATTAATACTAAATATTTACCCTTTGTTCTGTTCACTCTGTTTTAATTTTCATTGCATTCCGAGAGTAGAAATATGAAAAAAAAACTTATTGACGGCAGACGAGCAGAAATTTTATGAATTTGTAGTACAAAAAAAGTAAAGAAAAAATAAAAACAACAGAAATGGATAAAGGGAGAAAGAACATAAAAATTTTGAGTGCCCAAGTAATTTATTGCCGGTATGAAGACTTCATGTTCGATGTTGAAAAGAAAATTTATTTGAAACAAATTTAAGAAAAATATTTCCTTTTAATTAATGCATGAAGTCAGAAGGCCAAAAGGTTTAACTAAGTCATTAAATTTAAAAATATGTTATAAAATAAAATACTTTTTAAATTTCTTTATAAATTTACTAGTTAGCTTTGACCCAAAAATCATAAAATTTACCAGTTGAACAGAATTATTTCTAAGTTGTACAAAAAAAAAAAAAAAACATTTGCAACATGTGTTTATATCAGTTACACAAGCATTTATAGTGGCGAGGAAAAGTGGGTACAAAATATTTAACCCATTCACACGACTTTGTTTAGTATTTGTTGTATTGAGTACGCTTGTTTGTTTGTGAACGCTCATTGCTATGATGTATTGTGTACGTCGTATTCTTCTTCATACTTTTTAGGTATTCAAACAATTCGAAAAATGTGTATAAGTGTATCGGATTTTACATGAAAACAACAAGCATACACTGTTGTATAGTCGTCCAACAATACAATGAATACTTGAAGGCTTGTGTGAATTGATCGATTTAATATGTAGGAAATTGTAAATAAAATAACTTATCACACTATCGACTATCTAACATAAATCAACGACGCAATTTGTTAAAAAAAAAACTTTATAATCATATTTGTTCATTTATCCAGTTTTTCACGTCTCGTTTCTCTATTTTTAAAAAACCCTTACTTAAGATTCTTTGGATTACACGGTGCGACCGTCAAAATACACCCAACTAATGACAAGTAAGTTGTGATTTTTGTTGAGTAGAATTTCAAAATATTTTTTATATTTCTCGAAACCTCCAAACTTGTTTTATTTGACAAAAACGGTATTTTTGATCTTTTCACACAAAATTGCTGATTACCCAAATATTTTTTAAACCACTTTCAAAATCCAAAGTTTTTGGAAAAGGGGACAGATGACATTTTAAAATGGTATACATAAACATATGGCTCAAACTTACATGTTAAGAGTTTTGATCGGCTAAACTTCGAAAAAAATATTTATTTTTTTATTTTTTGAAGTTTAGGCATTCCTGATTATTGAATTTAATTAAAAAATATGAAATAAGTGGTGACATTCTGAAAGTGCATTATGCATGAAGAGACAAAAATTACCGTAGTTATTATTTAAATAGTATAACAGCCGTGTTATATTTTTTATATATGTCATCTTATCAAAGGACCTTTCAGTTCAAAAATTTTCAAAAGTTTTGATTTGATTTTCACGTTTGCACGACTACCAGAAGTCGGCTAATATTTGTGTTTTTTGCAAATATTATTATTTCTCTTTGCGCAAACATTGGCCAACTTTTTTCGCTATAAAAATTCAAGATCACATCAAAAAAAATTATTGAATTAAAAGTTCTTTTAAAAAAAATTTATATAAAAAATATATCTCTACTGTTAGACTCTTTAAATAATAACTACAGTAATTTTTGTCCGATTTGATCAAACGAAGTGTCAATCTCTTCACAAGACAATGCACTTTCAGAATGTCATCACTTATTTCATATTTTTTAATTAAATTTTGCCACTATGAACGGACAAACTTGAAAAAATATTAAAAAAAATTCGCATTTGTCAAGTTTACCTCATCAAACCACATAGCAATAATAATATACATATATATGCATGTCGTTTTAAAAGACCATCCCTCTCTTTCCTATAATCAATGTAATCAATAAATTTGTGCGTAAAGTCAAAAAAAAAAACAGTTTTTGTCAAACAAAACAGGTTTGGAGGGTTCAAGAAATATAAAAAAAATATTTTAGAGTTCTACACAACAAAACTCACAACCTACACTATGTGATTAGTTGGGTGTATTTAATTTTTTTATTTTGTCGAGGGAAACATTTTCATATTTTTTGTGAAATATTACATGCAATTTGTGGAAGAAAAAAATTTAATGAAGAAAATTTCAATTAAAGTTCAAAACAACGTATGTAGTTTAAGAAAGAAAAATCAAGAAAAATGTGCTGGATAAGTTGGCTTTTGTCATCGGACAGTACTTTCAACCATAAAAGAGAAATGCAAAGCCATCCAAGTATACTGGAGGTCGCCCAAGATCTCTAAATGATGGTAACACATGTCTACTGGAGAAGAATTGTCAAAGTTACATTGGCTTGTTTATTAATTTTTAAAAATAAAATACAACTATATTTTTCATATTATGTATCTACTCTTGCGCGCCAGTGTATGTTAAATATAAAATCGATTGTAATTCATTATAATGTTTGTTTGGTTTTGCCCTGTATTATATAACGCCATTTAATTCTAGGTGGCCCGTACCGCAGATCAAATCTCGTCCTCATGATGTCAGCTTTTGGTGTAATTTTATGATATTCCACATATACATAGATGGAGGAAAAATACTGTATAAATGCTAAAAACATATCGATGTCAAAAATATAAATTTTAAGCAAATTTTTTTTCCCAAGTTTAAAAAAAAAATCTTTGTTATGCAATTGAAATAAGTAAGTAACCAAAGGAAAGTCGCCTTAGTTTATTAGGTAGTATTTTGGCTTATTAGAAGTCAAGCCGTGATTCAAACCCCAAGTCCTACAACTCGAACAAAATGAAATAAGAAAAAATATTTCTTCGGCGACTTCCTCTCAGAAAATTTCTGCCATAAACTATGAGAATAAAAAATGAAAAGTGCCTCCAAAATTTGTCCATCGGAATCGACTTTAAACTCTACGGCGTTATGGGCGTTGTTGACCGCATTATTCAGTCTATGTGAGAGTAGCTGATATTAATTTGTTGTACAGTATCCTTCAATAGGGTCTTTCGAACTTTGACAGTTGACGTGAACAATAAAATAAGCAAATAAACGATAAGCGATGAGACCCAAGGGCGTCCAATGCGTCCCGAAAAAATAACTGTTTGGTGTGGATTTTGGGCTCGCGGCATGTAAACGCATATTTCAAATGCATAAACGCACGTGCGCGAGGCAATCACTGTCAATGGCCAGGGCCACATGTTATCAACGTCTTTTGGCCTGAATTAGATGATATCGACACAAATGGTATGTGGTTTGACAACGAATGTCCTTGTCACATAGCTTATGCCGCATTGGATAGCGATTTGAGGTCACGGTCATATTACGTGGAAGTGATGTTAACTGGCCACCGAAATCGTGCTATTTGACCCCGAGAATTCCGCTCGCCCATAGTCTATTCATTTTACATTATTCTATTATTACCCAGAAAGTGGGAGTTATACTTTTAACTCATGTTTAAAATTCCCAATAGTCCCGACAGCTGTGCTATGAAGCTCCTTTATATCTGTGTGAGAGTAGCATTGTGTACGATCGATATGTTCCTCATATTGGTGAATTGTGTATACACGCCGTGTATAAAAGGATCCTAATCATGTTTCTTTAGATCGCTTTGTGTATATATGTATGTGTAAATTAACTGACACATAGAGACGCTTGCACTGCCGATAATTGTGGGAACTTATACGGTATTCAGATATGCACCTTTATTGCGTAAATCGCAATAAACGCCATTATTGATAAACGCCAATATAGCATATATAGTTTCAATTAATTATTACGCAATAAATCATGTATGTATGTTCAGTGCACATATTATCCGAACACTTTCTGTTGACATTTGACAACTCAAAAGTCAACAACGACAAAAAAACTATATTATTGAAACAACCAGCTGATTCGTTTACCAGCTGTCAAATGAATATTGAATAAGCAGCTGAGACAAAAAACCGAATTATTTGCATGAAATTAATGAACTCAACAAAAACACCACACCACAGCAATACTTAACGAAACAAAAATGTGCTGAACAGTTGCAAGAAGGAAAGAACACAAACATTCAGTTAAACAGAAAGGAATTTCATATCCAAAACTGGGAGAAAATGGACAGCAGAAAACTAATTAGTTAATGAAAGTAATTTCATTGTACAACTGAAATTCCACTGGTTTTTACTTTTTGTGTTAATTTTTTACCAACTGCGTCCATTTCCATACCGAGAAGCAGAAGTAGAATTAAAATGAAACTAATTGAACATTTTATATTTAAAATGGCATCAGTATCTGTGCAATCTCTCAGTCAAGTAAGTATTTTAACCAAATCGCATAAATTTCGGGTGCCCAAGCATCAGGGAAATTTTTCAGTGGTCTTATCTTCTTCCTCACCATTACAGCTTCTGCAGAAGTTGTTACGCGGTATTCTCAGTCTCTGGGCCCATTATAACTGCTATGAAGTTTGTAACGCAAATTTTCTCACGCCACCTACGTTGTATGTGTTAAATTTTTATACATGAGTTGCAGGACCTACAGTTTAAAGTCGACTCCAAATCACAGATTTTTGAGAAACTTTTCATAACAATTTTTTTTACTCTCAGAGTGTTTGCCAGAAATCTCCTGGGAGAAAGTCGCCGAAGAAATATTTTATCATATTTCGTTTTGTTGGAATTGTTTGACCTGGGGTTTAAACCGTGGCCGCACATGCAGTAATTTAACACACTGCCTATAGACTACGGCGACTTCCTACAAATGAGGTGTACACACTCACTGAGTGTACAGACTCTCTTGGTGTACACATTCTATAGGAGCACACAACTTTTCACGCGGAAAGCCTGCAGCTCCCATCAAACAACTTTTGCCGAGTTTGTGGGTCGGTTAAAGAGGAAGAAACTGTTACAATTTCATTGTCAATGCCCATCTATTGCTAGGAGTAGATTTAGCGTACTTGTCTTTCAATCTTTGACGTCTTAACGGAGTTAATATTAAGTAATTAATATAAAGGACAGAGCTTTGTTTATTAAACTTTTAGGCTGGGTTCCAGAATAGCGGAGTCGTGTTTTAGTGTGCAGCCTTTGCATTGAGCATCTTCTTCGATTAGTTTAGTAAAATTCGGTTAGTACAGGGACTGTGCTTACCTATGATATCACAACGGACCGCTATGTGTGCACAAGTGAGCTTTGGTATCAAAGATACCACTTCAACCAACCTACCTACGTCTCTGTAGGAGTTGCAATGATAATTTTACTAGGGTCATCACTCATGACCAATATAGAACACAATAGATCTTTTATATTAAAATGTGTGACATTGAACAACCAACTGCGTAATATGCTAATAATAAATAAAGTCTCAAACCTCTGCAGGTCGCATTATTATTTCATATCACTGTAAGCGTATTACTTACTTTACATGGGAGTTGAAATTATTTTCGCAAATATTTAACAATTTCCTTCCCACTTTCGTACTCTTTATAGTTTCTAGAAGAAAGTTGGCTAACTTACTCTGTTTTCGTTTTATAAACGAGAAAAGATGAGCAGTTTTGCACATAATAAAGAAAACGCAATATAACGTAATAAATACGAAGTCGTTAAATCTAGTAGGTAGTGTGTTGGCTTATTAGACGTGGTAAAACTCAAGTCAGACAAATATAAAAAAATATTTCTTTGGTGATTTCCTCTCAGAAGATTTCTGTAAAAAACTCTGAAAGTACATAAAAGTTGCCATAAAAAGTTTCTAAAAAATCGGAGTCGACACTAAACTGTAGGTCCCGCCACTCGTGTATAAAATTGGCACACACAACATAAGTGGAGTGAGAAGATAGTCGTAATAACAAATTTTGTATGTACGTGTATGGAATATAAATTCAAACGTTGTAGTTTGATTCCTTACGTTATAAAAGTGGGTAAAATAAAAACAAAGTCTCGTACATTCTGTACAAAACGTGTAACTATTGTGAATAGAAAAGTAAAGTCCAAATTGTAAGTAAAAAAGTTTTAACCACCAAAAAAAAGTGCTATTGCAAATCGGTCTGAAACACATTTCGGTGAATATTATTTAAATACTTAGCTTTACTGATGTTTGGATTAATCGGCATTTAGCTAAATAAATAATCATTTTCTGAGAGATTATTTCTCACAAAGTTAATTTGAGTTTTTTCTTTCAAGTATTGCTTCACAAATACCTGGCAATTGCTTAGATTAACTGATAAAATTGTAGGTAAACGATATTTGATTGACTTAAAGGATGATTACAGTTGCCGTGGTCTGGTAGGTTTTTTTTCCACTGAGGAAGAGTAAATTTACCGCACCATAGGGGAAGTCTTCACTATGCCCCGTGTGTGGGGCCTTCACCCACCAAATCTTCCACTTCTCTTATGAACTCTTTGTGTCCACTCCGGAACTACTGTAGTATTACTTCGAAGTGAGTCCTTCTGTCAATTTGGCCCCTTTATATCCATATATCACTTCTGGATTGTGCAACGAGATCTGAAAAGGTGTTTAAACATCAATTCTAATCCTCTCATCCAAGTCAAGTTTCTTAGATTTTAGCAAGGCTTCAGTGTAACTGGCTATGCTATTCCAATTTTCTTCGCTGTTCAGAAGTATAATCGTAGAAGTTTACGACAGTACAGACGCCAACTTTGGCCTCAAAATTCGTTCTTTCTGAACTCCATCTCTCACAATGAAATAAAGTGTGTTCCGCGTCATCAATCGACGCATCATCATAGATGCAATTAGATCGTGTCATCTTCCCCATTTTAAACAGATATTTACAAAAATAACGGCGGTTGTGTTAAATAATAATTAACCCATTAAAAATTTCCTCGCAATCCAGCGTTTAATATCTGGAAAAAGTTTTGCCGTCCGTTTACCACTAGTTTCAGTGTTCCATTTCTCTTGCTGCAGTGTTATATGGTTTGCTTTCTGGCATTTTCGACATTTACTGTCTCTTCGTGCACGTTTTTAGTCTCCCACACCCTCTTCCGCTCGCTTGCCTGTAAAACTATAGGTATTACACCACTGATTACCACTACTGCTGACTTAGATACAGTCCGATGCCACTCTAAGTGCAGCGGTTCGTTATACCAATGATAAAATTTCCATTCTACAGTCGGCCTTTAATGTTTCTGCCCACGTCTCACTGCCGTAAAGCAGAATAGAGTCCGTAATTGCTATCATCAATCTGCGTCTGCTCTATACAGGACCACCAATATTGGCCATAAGCTTGCTAAGTAAGGAGGTGACTTTAGGGGCTTTAGTTGCAGCATGTTGGATCTGAGCCCAGAACATCAGTTTAGGGTCCAATCGAATGCCAAGATAATTGACTACTTTTGGGCCGTCAAAATGGGTGGTCTGGTAGGTAATGTGTTGGTTTGCGAAACAGAGGCCGTTGCTCAACATCTGACTCAAACATCTCAAACAAAACGTTATATGAAAAAAAATGTTTGCAGACTTTTTAACAGCAGCCTTCTGGCGAAAAATCTCAAAGTAAATAAAAATGCATAAAAAAATGTCTCAAATCAGTTGTTCCACATTAAACTGTAAATGCCCCACCTGTCATGAATAAAATCAACACACACAACATGAGTGATGTGAGGAAGATAGGTTGTAATCCTGACTAGAGAGTTGTAATGACCAATTAAGTAAGTGAGGAACTATGTAATGTCGCATGATCGAAGTTTATCGTATTTTAATTTTTAAATATAAAACGAAACGAAATAATATTACAACACAATAAATTCTTTAAACACTAAATTTTACTGAATAATACATTATAATGAATGATGCTGCGATAAATAGCGCAAAACTATTATAAACTAGCACGTACACAGAAACAAATAGTTGAACTGTGTCAACAATAATAAACATGAATACAAATAACATGAAAATTGTCTTCTCATTTTATTTTGTGCTCTAAATTGAATGAAAACACAATAAAATAAAACAAAGATGTCTCATCCTTTTGTTTTCTTAAGTCTCTTAAGAAAACAATTTCCGTTTGAAACAGTTTTAATCATAAGCGTTGCGAGAACAAATGTCGAAATGTGCGAATGAGTCCGACTAAGTCTTATTGCTTCTCTTTTTGTAAAGATAAGTTGTTTTGCCTTCAGGAAAAATTCGTAGAATATCAGTTGAACCTCTTGTTATTCTTATTGTGTATTCCTATAGTGTCTGACGTATTCGGAACAATTAAAATACTAATTTTGTTGTTGTCTTCCTGTCTGTCGATTTGTTTTGGGTTCGTTAGTCAGCATGTTTATTTAGTATAAGTGTAGTAAAATGAAATGTTTTAACAATAATTCAAAATATTGTATTATTGTATATATATATTGCCACTATATAAGCGCGAATGGATTACACAGCAGAGTTTAGAAATGTTTGGAAATGTTTAATACAGTATTATTTGAGAGCGAGTTAGAAATTCTCCACATTATAGTTTTTCTTTAAACGTAATTCAGGCTTCAAAAACAAAAAGCGCACCCGCTAATGAAAATCATCGAGTTTCACAGCTTTTCTTCCGGTTATTCAGAACTTAATGTTGCACAAACGGGTATAAAAAAAATTACTTATTTCGTCATTACAACTATTTAGTCAGAATTATAAACTAGCCTCGCACATAATCCATTTTGTGATTGTTAATTTTATTCATGACTGTCGGTACCTACAATTTAACGTTGATTCCCAAGACAGATTTGAGAAACTTGTTATAATAATTTTATTTACAAATAATTTTATATGTAAATACTCTGATTATTTGTCAGAAGACTGGTGAGGAGTCGCTGAAAGAAACATTCTTTCACACTTCCTTTGTTCGTGATATCTAAGCTGGGGTTTGAGCAACGAGCTCTCGATTAATAAGCCAACGTACTACCTATTAAGGTACGGCAACTACAGGTGAACATAAGAGAGAAGACCTACCAATGCATTCATTGTTCTGTAACTGAGTTAAGTGGTTGTCGAGTTAGAAAATGACGAACATATGGCATCAAAATTAACAAGCTTTAATACTTCTCTAAGTAATGCATCTAGAAACACATGACTTCTTAGAGAGGATAACATTTACACTGAACATAAATGAGGAGCGCTGCTTCCCGCAATATCCAATTCAACAAAATTTTTCTTAAGCTGGCAAACTGAATCGACGTAGTTTGGTCCACTCCAGACTAACGGGGAACAATTAATTCTTTTGAAATGAGAATTGTTCTAAGAGCGACTTGAATGTGCAATCAGACACGTGGCCGTAATTTTCCATCATGACAACGATCGGCTACACATTGCAGTGTTGGGAAAAAATTATTTTAAAAACAGGGGATGTTTTGCCTCATTTTCTGCTTCTGACTATAATTTGTTTCGATCGATAAAGAACACTTTCAACAGAATACGCTTCACTTCAGAACAGGACTCATTCTAGGTCTCAAAAGACCAGTACTCAATAATTTGCCAAAAAGATAGGAAAATATTGTTACGAAAATGGAAAAATCTAGATACTGGTGTATTGCTTTTACATCGTTTAACATTAAAATTATAAACAAAAGCTACAAAAACAAAAAAATTAACTTGTTTACAAATTACTGCGTCATATAGCAACAAACACCATATAGCGCATACAAAATCCGCGCACAAATTTATGAACGACGGGCTTGGATAATGAAAAATGTTTTTTGTTTACTTAAATATGTTTGTGTTTGCTCTTCCTAACTAAAATGTGACATGCAGACATACTCTAATGTTGGCTCCATTACACAGAATTCTGTGCCTTTGAAAGGGTAAAGCCATAGGATGTATTTTATAAAAATATGGAACTGAAGAAATTTAAACATATATGCAGCCCTGAATAGTGCAGCAATATAAATATAGACATTAAATCATGACCTAATCTTAACTATGACACATTACTTTACCAGTCTGAAACCCCTACTTACAACCATTTAATAATTAACTCCCAAATTATTACCGATATTCGTCATACCTTCGGTTGATTAACAATTTCAGATTCGGTTTTTATTGGTTCTACCCAAAGGTGCACATCTCTATCATATTTAAAGCACCTCTTCGGTAGATTTCATTGAAGCGGATAGTGCTTTCGACAATAACCGGAAGTTGTTGTTAGGGTTTTCTACCTTCATAGCTGGGAACTCCTTCGCCCTTGCTGAGAAATATTGTTGCAGATGGTCTGACGGAATAATTGCTGTGGCGACTCAGAGATTAGCAATGAGTATTCAAAAAGATGAGTAGAATCGAATCATACTCATAATTTCTTACCATACTTATTTTAATATCATGGAACCTATACTCATATTCAAAGTTTGAAGTACTCATCATATTCTTACTTAACAACACGTATGATGTTGCTGATTTCGACTCTCTATAACTCAACATTTACAAGAATCACAAAATAAGTATGATTCGCGTACGAACACTAAAATACTCACTAAAAGGTTGTGTGTTTGCTCTGCTTGCTGCTCTGTCTTTTTTGCTTAAGTGTCTTTTTTCTTTTTTTGTAAGAGCAACAACAACTAAGACTGTAAATTTTGATGAATGATTCGAGTTACTCTAATAATTTAAAAGTATTATAAGTATTTGTCTAAAGTTATGAATCTAAATCAGTAGGCTTATGAAACAAACATGAATGGATCAGAGTAGTTAAATTTCAATATTGTTGACGCCCTTATATGTAAAATTTCATGAGTGCTTATGAGTAGCGAAAACACGATTCATTGCAGATCTCTGATGCGAATGATTTCATCATTATGGTATCGGACTTTGATCGTCATATTATGCCTTTCAGATGTAACATAAGGTCCTTAAGTTCACAATAGAGTACCAAATAAATCGTTTCGGTTTAGAAATCGGGAGGTTCTCGGTGAGAAATTTCATTGTTCATTCAATGACCAGAGCCGGAACAAAGCTTCCAATCCTCCAATATGTTACATGGCAGACGTATTCCGATTGTCTTAGTTAAACTGGGTCTTGTCCACTCGTTTTGTAGGGAGGCTAAATCTCATTATTAGCAGGAAGGTACATGAAATAATGCTAGACTCTGTTGGACACGTATGGATAAGGAGAGGACTGACTCTCTTCTATCGTTAATTGCCTGGTCATATAGTAGTCAATAGCGATTCACACTATTTTTGGAAGACTTTCCATTAAATGACTTCTACAGGAGCTGTGGACGTAAGGAGGAGAAGAAATTATATTTCATTTCATGTGTCAGTACACTGGTCCTACCAAAAAAATGGGAAGGATTTTGTCTTTTTATTTTCTGTTGTCATTGACTAAGTTCTTTAATATGAAAATTGCTGCAAAAGCAAGATTTATTCTATGTAATGTTTTTTCCTGTTTGGGATATTATTTGTAGCATGATAATCATAAGTTGATGTCTATGGTTGCCCGTAATCCAAAACAGTTTAAACAAATGACAACTAATTTTACATGTAAACCGTTTGAAGGATCCTACTTATAAACATGGTAATATCTTTGATATGACTACACCCGGTAAATTCTTTTATGATAATGGTATACACACACGCACAATGTCGCTGCCGGATCCAATTCACATTATAAAGTCAGATGTGGAATCATTTGAAAACAGTTGAATCTACATACTACACTGGATGAAATAGTTGATATAAAGAGCACATCGAAGAGAGATATGCGCTTATTTACTGACATTGAAAATGGGTTATTAAATTCCTAGAGACTGTCGGGTGTCTCTGAAGCAGAAAAAGAGACATTAGGCGTTTACCTTTATATGGGTCCTTGAACATAGGAACATTAAAGGTAACATAAAGACGACGTACTAGCTAGTACAATGAAAATTCAGTTGCATTCATACTCAATATTGAGTGGCCATAGTTTAGTAGGCAGTTTGCTTTTTAGACGACAGTCTGTGGTTCAAAATTCCATCTCGCACATTTCGAACAAAAGAAATATAAAAAAACATTACTTCGATGAATTCCTCACAGCAGCTTTCTCGCAAAAACTTTTAGAGTAAATAAAATTGTCATGAAAAATTTTCCAAATCTGTCAGTAAGAGTCAACGTTATAATTGTATTAAAGAATAAGTACTACCGATGTAACAATGAGGCCTTTTAAAACCCAAGTAATCTATACTCTTCTAGCTGGCTGATAATTTAATCTAACCTTACCCTATCATTAATTATCTTTTGTAATTTTATTGGAGATTTTATTTAAAGATACAACAAAAAATGGTGATTATAAGGTAATGACGAACACATACCAATTTATAAGTAGTATATATGTACGCCTACAATTATATTAATACATACATATGTATACAGCGGATTATCCTTCTGTCATGAAACTTGGTAGTCATGAATCTTCAGATAATAAGGTTATAAGTGATTTGTTTGCGGAATTTTTTGCTTCTACCTACTCATCATCTACATTTAACGCCAATAATCAAACTTATATTCCCGAAGTAAAGGCCTTTGATATATCTTTTATTGATCAACGTACTGTTTCCACGTATATACAACAATTAAAATCTTCGCATGTTGCCGGTCCTGATGGGGTTCCTAACAGTATTTTAAAACACCGTTTTCAATTATTGAGAACTCCATTAACCTACTTATCCAATAATTCGCTTAAATTGGGCTATTTTCCCTCCTATTTTTTCCTTTTTGATGTTTCAAATTATGTATTCTGTAAGTCTCTATTAACAATCACAAATCTACTTGAATTTACAACTTTGGTAAATGATGGATTTAGTGTAGGCAAACAAACTGACGTCATTTACATCGATTTCAGTAAAGCATTTGATAAAGAAAATCATAACTTACTCGTTCATAAGCTCAATCAACTTTCATCTTTATTGAATAGGATTAATTCGTATTTAGTAAATAGAAAACAGTGCGTTAAATTCAGGAATACGCAATCTAACTTTATTGATGTACTGTCAGGCGTACCACAGGGTAGTCATCTTGGGCCGCTCCTATTTACTCTTTTTATAAATGATCTCCCTTCTGTTATTAAAAATTCAAACACGTTAATATACGCAGACCATGTTAAAAAATTTTTATCATTTAATAACATTGAAGACCAAGTACTTTTACAAGAGGATATTAACTACTTAACCTCTTGGTGCAGTACTAATTTAATGTAGCTGAATGTTAAAAAATGTAAATATATATGATTCACTAGATCATCTCCAACCAATTGATTTTATACAATGAATGGTGCTGCTCTTAAACTAATTGATTCCTTTACCGATTTAGGGATAGTTTTCGATTGTAAATTGGACTTCAGAAATCATATTACATCAACTGTTAGCAAAGCTACATGTACCCTGGAATTTATCAAACGATGGGCTAAAGAGCTTTCTGACCCTTATGTTACCAAACAATTGTTTACCACACTGGTTCGCCCAATACTTGAATATGGATCTGTAATATGGGACCTTCAATACGCTGTACACTCTGACAAAATTGAATCAGTTCAAAAACACTTTTTATTATTTTGTCTTCGTGGTTTAGGAAATGGATGGGATCCTAATGAAAGGTTACCATCTTATGAAAAACGCCTGGCACTCATTAAATTACCAACTTTAAAAAGCCGTCGTAAAATGCTAAATGCTGTCTTTCTCCTGAAGCTGATTAATGGTGTTATCAACTCTCAATTTCTTCTAGAAAAACTTTCCATAAAAGTACCTGTTCGTCCAACAAGATACCATAATTTCTTAAATATAAAATATTACACAGTTAACTACGCAAACTTCGATCCATTTCATAGAATCTGTAATGATTTTAATAATCTGTACATTCATATAGATTTTAATAAAAGTTTGGAATTTATTAAAAAGGATATAATTTTACAATTAAACACATTTAATTAATAATTTCAATGTTGTCCCTTTTTTAACTTATTTTTTGTATTGGAATCATAATAATAATAATTCTGTGTTGAAATATAAAATGTAATAGTCTGTAAGGATTTTCCATAGACTTGAAATAAATAAATAAAAATAAAATAAAAAATAAAAACCTTTCTCTGGTTTTTAATAACTTCATGTTATCCTTTCCACTAGTAAAGTCATTACTCCGCCACTCTTGTGTTAGTGGCTCGTTTGTTCACGGTGAGGTTTAATACATTCGTTAATTATTCATTGGACTTTTATTTGGTAAATACTAAACGTGTGCACAAAACATTTTGCTAGTTTACCCTTCATCAAATGCAATAGTGAATTGTTCACTTTTTTGTTGATCTTGATTATACGAGTACACTGAAATGTGTATTTCTCTTTTATTCAAAGTATACAACAGCACTTATTTATCTGTGAAGTAACGGAGATATGCTTTGTGTTGTAAGAGCATATTTCACTACTGAAACTAAATTTTCAGTATTGTCAAATGTATTTCAGTAGTGTCAACGTTGAAAAATATGCGTACATAAGTGTTTCTATACATTCTTTGCTTCTGCCATGAACTCTTCCAACAACAATCGCTCTTCAAATTGCTATGTTAAAATTCGTTGATGTTCGTGTCCTATGTGTGTAAAAAGCCGAAGATGTTCGGCCCCCCGTCGGTGCCGACGTCTGCTATTGAATAAATACTCTTTCTTTATTATGAAAAAAAGAAGAAAAAAAAACATTTTTTTTTTCCCATTTACTGCAAAAAGAAATGCACGTTGTGACAGTATGTACAATATTTTTGCTGTACTCTTTACACTACTCTCTTTTGTATTGCTGTACAATAGTTTATGAGTGCCGTTTTTTTTTGTTCGCTATCTTTGATTCACTCTTATTTACATTTGCAGCTACAGTAAATATTTAGCTCATGAAAAAAATACAATACTGTACAATTTTCAATGTCTTGTGCACAAGTTCAGTAAACACGAATACAACGACAATACTATTATTCCTGGTGTTGACTATATTAGAATATAAAAAAATTCAGGCTGCCAGCGACATGTTATAAAAGTAGATGAGTTTTTAAATAATGAGTTTGTACGTATGCATGTAAATTTCCAGTTCTTTGTTTAAATATTGTTGAGTTCTTGTTGGTTGTCTCATTAAAGTGTCATGATAAAACAAAAGCTAAAAGAAGAAACACGATAACAAAATTTAGCTGGAAGCAATATAAAGAGCTGAACTATGATGACAAACTAAAGTCGTTTTCGTATAATTGTCTATGCTTGCTATATTATTTACTTTTTTCAGTTTCTGCTTTATATGAAAATACATGTTTAATTAAAGGATGTAAAACCAAAGTCGCCGTAGTCTAGTAGGTAGTGTGTTGGCTTATTAGACGTAAAGCCAGTGTACGAGCCCCATGCCAGTCATCAAAAACAAAATACAAAAGGTATTTCTTCGGCGACTTTCTCTCAGCAGATTTCTGGCAAAAACTCTGAGAGTAAATAAAATTGCCATGAAAGGTTTCTCAAAAATATGTCGTTCGGAGTCGACTTTAAACTGTAGGTCCCGCCACTGATGTATAAAAATTTAACACACACAACATAAGTGGTGTGAGAAACTAGGTCGTGATCCTGACTGAAGAGTTGTAATGACCAATATGACCAAAAACCAAAGTAAATTTTTCATCGCAAAAACTGTAATGTCAGCTTTGCTGAAAGAAATACGGAGATGAGAGAAACTTTTCATGGCAATTTTATTTACTCTCAGAAATCTGTCGAAAGAAAGTCGGCGAAAATTTTTTTTTGAAATTTAGTTTTGTTGGAAACGGCCGGCCAGGGGTTTTAAGCATTGTGCAGTGACTTCAGAGGAGAGGTATAATTGGAGTAAATAGTTAGAAGATCAGATAGACTGAAGTATTTCTTACACCGTCCAATTTAATCCTTGGTTCTGGTGGCACAGAACATCGAGAGCTTTTTGACTCCTGACTTTTGTAAATATTATTACACCACCCATAGTTATAGATGAATATTTTAAAAACAATAGATGATGGTTATCACATTTTTAATGCACGGAGGCATAAACATTCAATTCATATAAAAAAGTACATCGATGCTTTTACAGACGCTGGCTGCATAAATACAATTTAACAAAAGCTCAACAACATTGTCCAATAAAATATTAAAATTCATAAATCTTCTTTTTTTTACCACTGTTTTGTCATAAACAATGTAAGAATCCATAAACAAATTTAAAATTGTAGTGAGCATACGCATGTATACATAGGGAATTACAAACTGTTCAGGACTTTCATATCAGTTATGGTGTGTTGCAAATTTTAATATTTAATGAAAAAAAGGAAAGAAATATTTTTAACAAATTTTATTTAAGATTTTGGGACAATTTTTTTATGGTATATCGAAGCTATGAAAAGTTGATAATTTCGTATGTGTTCCATCCAGAGAAACCGTTGGAGATATTTAAACGATGTTATATGCCACTCATAAAGGTAGAAAGCTCTTATTGAAGGAACCCTTTATGTCCGTCTATGACACCACACACTTCAAAAGTGAAATTCAAACAGTGAAATATTTTAACGAACAAAACTGCTGTTGCTATAATATGAACTACATTTTTTTGAAGTTTGACAGTTAATAAGATGCTAAAATAGGTTCACCTTGATTGTTCCATGGTTAAAAGAATACAAGTTAATCTGGACATTAAATTAAACAACAAGAAAAAGCTAAACTGTTTTAGAGCTTTATAAAGAATGCATAAAAGATTCGAATTTTTGTTCTTTTGTGATAGCTAAAAATGCAAATCAGAATATGTGGGCAACATTTAGAGCCACAATTATAGCTTGCCGTTAACTAAAGGTAGGATTTTAACGGCCAAATAAATTGTTTTTCATTATTATGAGCAGCCAATAAGATAGAAGTGAGCGTTAAGCTAAATGGAGGATCATCCTACCTTTAACTTTTGAAGTTCACTTTATATTTGAATTTGCCGTATATATATAGTTAAGTTACCTTTAACTAAACCCAACTTTAACGAGAAGTTGTAATAATCGCCCATAGTGTCTAAAAAGAAAACGCAATAAATAACTTGTTGCAGTTGCTACACTTCTCATGTTCTATCAATGCACTGCTCACTTTTGCATTTTTTTGTGCATTTCATATTAAGCTTTAGGTATCCAAGTGTAAATCCGGAGCATAGGACAATGGAGAAAGCCTCTCACGTCATCCACAGCAACTGGTCAGGAAACAGAAAATATTTGAAGCGTTCTGCAATACACAGACGATTATAGAAAGAGGGGTGAAATAATTTGATTTCGACATCCCTGTAGAGGCAAAGACGTTTAGATTACTTATTAAATCTATTGACTTTCCAATTGATACCCTTATAAAAGTAACAGTGGATTGGTGGCTAATTGGTTTACTTCGAAAGACGAACTGTTTAATTGGCGTGGAATCCACAAATTGCCTGGAAGATGGAAAAAATGTGTAGCAATGGTCTTGAATAAAATGGTTTTTACTTTCCCATAAAAAATTCGTGCTTTACTTTCACTAAAAAACGCTCATTTCATACCAGTACACCGAGAATATAAAGAAAATATTATAATTGTCTCCATGACTGTTTAGAAGTTTTATACAAATACCAACAAGCATATAAATCTTTACAAAAAATACAAACACATTACTTCTTCCGGTCTTTATGTTCTGCTTTCTCATCTGACAAAATTTATTATCAAAAGCTACAAACAAAATAAATACTGTCGTTGTACCAATGTAAGGTTGTGCAGCCAAATTAATATTTACGTAACATACACAAAAGCGCTAAACATAACTGGGCGTATGAGACTTATTAAATCCTAATGTTGCTAATAACCCCCCTTTAATGACAGCTGTGATTGTGTTTGCACGTTAGACCTTCTGGAAATAGATAATGTTGCGGGCGTGGTCTTAAAGTTAATTCACATAAATTAATAGCGTTAATTGTCTTACAAAATTATTTTCGCAATATTTACGTAATTAACGCACATTTAAAACATTTTTCATATTCTTATGCTACAAATTTTGATGAAAATTTTTTTTGAGAATTGAATTGAGAATTATTTTTATAAACTCCGGGTGCTTTCTTTTGTGAGTGTGTAAAGAAATTGATGATAAATCGCTTGGATTTTTCAGAATTTTCAGAATTGTTAAGCTATGTACTTACTTATGTACTTAGTTGGTCTTTACAACCGTTAATCATTATCACAACTCATCTCGTCACATGGTGGTGAGTCTTAATTTTTTCCATAAGTGATAGGACCTACAGTTAAATGTCGACTCCGGACGACAGATTTGAGAAATTTTTTATTACGATTTTATTTTATTCTCAGAGCTTTTGGCGAAATATTACTAAAAGGAAGTGGCCGAGAGAATAATTTTTTGATTTCGTTTTGTTCATGATGATCGTGATTTTAAGTTGGAAAGGCCTAGTCACTTCATATGTGGAATATAACATCGTTTAAATGTGCGACTTCTCTATTTGCGGCTTATTCGCATTTGCAGTCTCAAATTAAGGAAACACCACAAGGAAAAGTCGAAATTGCAGGGTATCAGTCATCAGTTCTTATCACCTACACATGATCTAGTCATGTCCTTAAATTCTTCGTGGAGAAAACCCATCTGGCAACAGATGTAGGCATGTAGCGGCATGCTGTTGAAACCACAGATTGCATGTATCCAGAACATCCAATATAGCCCAAAAGAAGATAGCAATCGGCGATGTCAATACGGTCAATACTGGACCCGAGAACTTTTCCATGGACTATGGACAGATAATTTGAAATATAAACTCAACGAAAGGGAAAATAAAGAGAGGCAAAGATTCTTCTTGAACTTGCCGTAGTCGAGTAGGTAGTGTGTTGGCATATTGGTCGAGAGGCCTTGGTTCAAACCCCAGTTCAGATATTTCGAACAAAACGAAATAAAAAAATACTTCTTCGATGACTTCCTGTCAGCAATGTTCTGGTTAAATAAACTCTGAAAAGTTTTTAGAAAATCCCTTTTGACCCCTACCGTATATTTATATTAGATAACCAAGGGCAGATTGTTGCATATGCGTGTCCTTGAAGATATTAGTGTGTCTTTTATTCATATATCTTCCTTATAAAACGAGTGCGCGTGTGTTGACTTTTATATAAGTATTTTGACCTGACGCAACAAGTGATTGAGTATGTAACGGGAAATATAACAGCTACAGACTTACAAGCAATCTGAAATTATATTTAACACTTACGATTTCCATTCTTTACTTGTTTCCTTTTATTCTTTCTCCTCGTATTATGTTTCATTCTGTATTTATTGTATGTATTTTATTTGCTTTTAACAATTACATTACATTTGCTGTTGTTTGTGCCTTTTGTATTTTACTGATATAAAAACCCACAATACATACTTTATATTGATAATGGCTAACACATGTATTTCTGTGGTATGTTCTGCTATGATTTGTTGATTTCAGTTTCTCCCCTTCGGCCATAGATTATACACTTTCAAAAGCTGTGTCCAGTTTTTTTTTTTTTTTTTTTTTTTTTTTTTTTTTTTTTTGTTTTGCTTTATGTTGTCTTCTTGGCAATTTAAACATCAGCACTATTTTCATTTTGTTTTTTAGCTAATTTTTCCCAGGTTTTTAACAATTCAGCTTTTCTATCCCTAAGATTAAATGTTATTTCATTATGTAGGCAATCTAATTGGTTTTATTTGCTTACTAGACTTGTGTTAACATACATATATACATAAATAAACTATGAAAAAAAAAAAATAAAAGCTAAAAACATTTTAGAAAAATATTTGCTTAGCATGTGACAAAAGTTATCAAAATATTGTTCATTGAAACAATTGGCCAATTCACTCGAATTCCAAATGTCAAAAAACAATAAGTAGAAGAAGACCAGTATTCATAATTTGGTTAGCAAGCAACAAAATGAAAAATATTACCAAAAAAATTGCATTAATTATTTGTACGAAAAATATAATTTTGATATATCAATTGTAGACTCAACTTCTTGATTGATTATTCTTCTTCTTGATTACTGTCATTTACATAAACTGGTAATACGAAACCAATACAACTTCAAAATACATATGAATAAAAAGTGTATGAGTGTATCGGTTTTTTATATGAAAATTATCAACAATAAGCATACACTGTTGTATATTCGTCCAACAGTACAATGAATACCACGATACAAGGACTTGCGTGAATTGCGCAAATAATAATTTTTGTAAATTACATGCTTAATGTTAATATATTTAAATGATAAATTTTAGCTGCTAAATATTCCAGAATTTTAATTATTAATATATATTTTATAGGTAGTCTAAATTTACTTACTCATCAAACCTTTTAAGCGTCACATTATTGTCCTTATTATTTTTCACATCGTTATGTGTTTTAGTAAAATTAATAAGAGAATAAGCAAATAACACAATTCCAAATAGCTTGAGGGTGGTGTGTTCGATTCCCTTCAGAGATTCTGGTCTGTTACACTACTCCGAGCAAAGGTCTATGTTCGTAATAATTATTAAATAATTAGTAATTGTATTCTAAACTTCTTATATATAAAAATGAATTATGTTGAAATAGGCAAATAAAAAAAAAATAAAATAAAATAAATAAAAAAGTATGAGTGTTATTGTCTAACAAAATCTTACGTATACGTTACCCGTCAGCTCTATGTAATATTTTATACACGACAGTAATTGAAATCCATATGTACGTCTATATACGTATATAAAAATGTGTGTTTATTTGTTTGTGGGTTTGTTTGTAGGCTTGTTTGTGGGTTTGTTTGTTTGAAGTCTATAGACGGCTAAACGGCTGGACCGATTTCCTTCAAATTTTCACAGTATCTTCCTGTATGTCTCGAAGCAACTATAGGCTATTTTTTATTTTAAAATTTCAAGTAGGCGAGGTGCCACGCCCACATACCCAATAAGTATTTAAAGTCGCATATCTCATAAGCTGGAGTCCTTAAATTTTGTATGGACGACTTTGACGTATATATGAACAAAATGGTCGGATTGGCTACAGTGGGCGTGGCACCTCCCATATAAAAAATATCAAATTAATATATCTAAGAATATATAACAGTTACACTCCTAAAATTTTGTCGACGCCATTTTAATATCAATATGAATATTTTAGACAAAAATGGACTGGCTAACAATAGATCGCGTGGCACCTTCCATATGAATCTTATATATAAAAATGAATGTGTGTTTATTTGTTTGTTGGTTTGTTTGAAGTCTATAGACGGCTAAACGGCTGAACCGATTTTCTTGAAATTTTCACAGTACCTTCCTGTATGTCTGGAAGGAACTATAGACTAATTTTTATTTTAAAATTTCAAATCAGGCGAGGTGCCACGTCCACATACCCATATAAAAATGAATGTTTGTTTGTATGTACCTTATAGAATAGTAAACTATGCATTTGGTCACGTTGAACAAAGTTGTTGCGCATGAGCCGGGGAAGGTTTCTAAGTTGGCATGACTAATTTCCGGCAGGTGGCGCCACTGAAAATTACTTAAAATCAATTAAATCGTAAACTGTGCATTCTTTAACAAGGTGTTGCGCATGAGTCGACGGAGGTTGCTGCAATTAAAATCAGATGGATGGCATCACTGAAAATTATTTAAAATGAATAACAAGCAATTGGTCGATCTACACCTCAAGCACGAAAGAAAAGAGTATTACGAGCCTCAGAATCAGACCCGTTCGCTTGAACCACTTGAACAACGAGAAGAGAGATTGCGAACTGATCGAATGCGTACTACTCAGGCCCGTTCATCTGAATCTTCAGGACAACGGGAAACAAAAGCAATAAAATGATTCAAAATTAATTGGACATTTGTGCAATGTTTTTCTTTAAAATTTATTTTAGTTGGTAGCGTAGCCACACGCGCATTAATAAATAAATGAATTAAATTAGTCGTCGTAGCCTAGTAGGTAGTGGCTTATTAGCCAAACACTCTAAGAATAAATAAAATTTTCATGAACAATTTTCTCAAAAATCTGTCGTTCGGACTCGAATTTAAACCGTAGACACCGTCACTCATGTATAAAATTAACACACACAGCATAAGTGGTGTGAAAAGCTAGGTCGTAATCCTGACTGAAGGGTTGTAATGGCCGATTATGTATGTATGAATATAAATAAATTAATAAATCCATATTCTAGAGTTTAAAATAAATTAGTGTTTGCCAGTACGATTCAGACAAGGCACAGGCAAAAAAAGTTACAATTTCATAAACGCGAATCAAATTTAATACGAAATTACTCAGTGGTATCAAATAAATCATGCTATTTCTTGCAGTTTTTCATCCATGGTTACAGGGTTTCAATCCATAGTTATGTGTTGTTAAAGAGTAGTTTCTCACTGATTTTTTAGTCTTTCATAAGGTTTTCTATTAATTCTTCTAGATTCTTTATTATTTTACTGGTTTAATAGTTTAGAGCGAAGCGTCCTCTAAAAAAAAACAAAAAAAAAAACTATACATTAAAAAAAAGCTGTAAGAATAAGTAATTTATGTTAAAGCGCTTCTCAAATCTGATGACTTTAAATTTAGACCACGCCACCCATGGATAAAATTAATACACACAATATGTGTGGCGTGAAAAGCAACGTGTTTAACAGACAATAACTTATCAAAACATATCTGTACATAAAATATCTGAACATTATTTAATATGTTGTTAACTTGTTGTGAAGGCATCATATATGTATTCATTTTTACTCGCTCCGATTTACATTAGTATGGAGGAAAAAGAAATGAAGAGCTCGATCCAAAGAAACGATGCTGTGGGCGCTAGGTGTGCGCAGTTTGTAATTTATTGTGGAAATAGTAAATAAGGAAGAGTATTTCTACATTCTAAAGAACAAATTCAGCAAACATGGGGAAGAATTAAGTATTCGTAATGGTTTTTTACTTCCAACAAGTCAATGAACCCAATCATACTGCTCTTATGCCTACCAAAGTTCCCACAGACTGGATACTCTTGCATAAATAGCCAATTTTACTCCAAGAGTGTATTGAGGAGATCATTTGGAAAAACGGTTTCGTAAACAAACAACAAAACTAAACAAAACTGGTACCATCAAATGGAATAAATGGAGTGATTGACTTTAAGGGATATCCTACTAAATATTAGGCACACCAGTTTGATATATTGGGCCTTTAAATTTTAAAATTTACCCTTCTTTAGGGTACCTACACGTTTGTGCGCACACATATGGAGTCACAAGACAGTTTCCCTTATTTTTAGTATTGTTTGTGAAAAACCTTAAAAATTTTTTGGTCTTATTATAAAGTAGAAAAAAATTGATGAAATTAATATAATAAACACTAATTACACATTGCGACAGTGAAAATACACCCGAGTAACTACATAGTCTAAATTATTCGTTAGGTTGAGTAGAACTGAAAAATACTTTTTTTTATTTTTCTCGAAACCTCCAACTTGTTTTATTTGACAAAAACGGTTTGTTTGATCTTTTCACACAAAATTATTGATTACCCAAATATGTTTGATCCTCTTTTAAAAACCTAAAATTTTTAAGAAATGGGAGAGATTAGTCTTTAAAAGGGTATACATAAACGTTTTGTTCAAACTTATATGCTATGAGTTTTAATAGGGTAAACTTGGAAAATTTTATTTTTTTCTTATTTTTTCAAGTTTCTCAGTTCATAGTATATATATGTATATCGTTTTAAAGGCCCATCTCTCTCTTTTCTAATAAGATTTTAACTTTGGACATCGACTTGAAAACGTTTGTCTAATCAATAAATTTTTGCGTAAAGTCCAAGTTTTTGTCAAATAAAAGAAGTTTGGAGGGTTCGAGAAAAATAAAAAAGTATTATTGAGTTCTACTCAACTAACTGAACAACTTAGACTAGGTATATTTAATATTTTGGATTTTGTCGCATAGTGTTAATTTTACTTAAAATTCATAAAATTGCTAACACCTACAGAGGTACCTAGACTTTTGCTGTCGACCGTATATATACTGCCTAGATAACTGTTGCATCAGATGTGTTACCTTCACTCAAGTCTACAGTACTAATCCTTCGTTCTTATTCGGAGACTTAATCGCCTTCTTATATTTCAAAACAGCCCCTGAGCCCATATCACTGGATGCTATTGTCCTAATTGTTATTCGACTCTCAGTTAAAAATATTTGAATCTAATATATCAAGTTTACCAAATTACCACTTGTCTAGGTTATACATTCTCCAATTCGGTACGCGAAGGCGTAGTTTGATTTCTGTTTTTTGTCCCATTATGTCTCCACGTATAGAGCCAATAAGTCACCATAGGAATCTGTACCATTGGTCCATTTGATCAAGAAAGTCGATCTGATTTAGCACGATAGCAATGTTAGGCATTTCGTATCTATCCAATGTCTCTATTGTACCTACTGATGTTATTTGTTAACTTGGTTGATCCATCCAGGCAGGCTATACGCTGGAGACGACGCCTCTTAACGAAACCGTATCTCTATCGTTTGGATAAATAGTATTCTTTCCAATGTTTAGAATGATGTACACGTCTGAGTTCTAGTTTTATACACAATGAAGAAAAGGTATCAGTTAATAAAATTAATTGAGTGGTGGTCTCGATGAACAACATATAAACGCAATGAGTTTGTTCGATCTTAAAATTTCAATATTCGATTCCATAGGAAATGATATATTTTAAGTATAAAACCGTGACAGTTAAAAAATACACTTCCTACGTGCGGGATCAAATCGCACGATCGCAGTGGCTATTTCACATCACCCCCATGTGTGGGATACGAAAGATTGTTCTCTCAAATCTATCCTACAGAGAATTCCGTACAGTATGAGTTGTGTAACAGTAGCGCCGTCCTTTTAAAATGCATGCCGTTGATGGCCAGATCATCTAATTCGGTCCAAAGAAATAAGCGTAGCCTCGACATTGAGACTGACGGCCTGACCAAAATTGTTTTGAAAGAATTATGGACCGATGACGCTACATCCTAACAAATACAAACCATACAATTACTTTTTCGGGATGCATTGGTCACTTTTGAATCTTATCATTTCATCCAAAAATGTGCCTGATCGATGAACAACTTTTTTCGATAGAATTTAGGTTCAGACAGAACAGTCATTTTTAAAAAATAATTTTATTATTAGTACGTATTGTTGTATGTTCATTAATGTTGAATACAAACTTCATTAATGTCAATTGTTTTACTCCAGGTTTTCGTGAAAACATTCTATAGTTCAAATATAAGAACTTCAGTAAAAATTATCTGTTCTACCAACATACATATGTGACAATATAGAAACATAAGTCTGTTAAACTTTAGTTTGTTTGTAAAACCTTGTTTCTAAATTGAAAGAAAACTTTTCCAGACATTTAATCTTTTGCAGACTATGTCTATAAAATAGTGAAATCAAAACATAGGAAGATTCAATTTGGTGACCACAAATTGAAAGCAATTTTTATACGTGAGACTTTTGTTTGCTATGCAAGCATGTGGGTAGTGAAAAGAAAATTTTCAAATTTAATTTTGTCAATGGCTAGAGATTCGTACAGTACATTACTTTTCCTTACCAATGAGCAAAAACGAAAACAGAAATCACAAAATTGACTACATCAACTGCCATAAGAAGACAACAAAGTTTGAATGACTACCTGACTTGCAAGTAGCAACTGACACTTGGTAAACACTATTCGCACTTAAAAATGTTGTCTCCGTATGCTGCTCTTACAATACTCTTACTCTTATTTCCTCTTACTTTCTTTCCGTCGTATTTTGAGTGATAGTGAATATGTTTATCATTCACTTGAGAGTGCAGCGAAGTACAACACGGATACATACATATGTATGTATGTATTTAGTAGGGACATACATTTTATTACAACATTGAACACACTCACTCTAATAGAAGATTTGAATATCCCAAGTTATAACCACATGGTTTATGAAACTTAATCAGTAAAACATCATTCTGTAAATTATTTCAGTTTTCCCTATCAAGCGCTCATATAATAAGAACAATACCGTTGTTATAGAGTGTTATTTAAGTGTGATATGAGAAAAGGTTATATGCTCGTCTGCCGGTGCATAAAACTGTTTGAGGAGACTAGAGATGTTTAAGACCGTTTTCAAATCAAAAAGATATCGAAGTTCGTTTTGTAAACAAAAAAAAAACAAACATTATGGCTTGAGACACTCCATGAGTCGAATCATTTTAAAAGACGTGGAATCTGCTTTTTACAAACGCTATAGGTTCTACTTGTTGCCGGCAAACGTTTATAATAAAAAACGCTGACTAGACATCTGCTTTGGCTGCTAGAACTGCACTGAAGCTTTAGTTCTCAGATATGTTTGGCAGGGTACGCTCTTCATACAGCATGACTACATACTACCAGAACACTCCCATATGGGAAGAACGGGTTGCTAAAGCTATCATCTGGGGCGGTGATATAAAGATCTTCACCGATGGCTCAAAAAAAGGAATGTGGAACTGGATTTATTCCGATAAGCTGGCACTGAGCGGGTCATATACATTACGTAATCAGGCGAGCTTATTTCAAGCGGTTATTTTTGCTATTGATTCCAGCCAGGGACCTATCTCCTTTGAACTTGATCATATATCGAATCAAAAGGCGTCAGGATTTACATACGTATACGTTAACATAACAAACGTCTTTATTGGGTCCCGGGCCACTCTGGTATAGAGGGAAACAAAAAGGCTGACGAAGTGACACAAAAGGATGAGAGATGTTTGTGGAGAAGACGCCTCTTCAAGAATACTTTTCCAAATTGAAAAATGCAGTATGGGATTCAACAACAATTTCAAAATTGCTGTAACTAGCAGTGCACAGCAGGAAAACCAAGAAGGTGCCAGAGTTTGACAAGAGAAGTGTAGGCACTCTAAGAGGAATTGTAAGGGGTCAAGCTCGGTCTGCCCCACCAGGATGTAGAAGAAACAGAATTGTTACAACAAATTAGTTTTTATGATGGTGCACTCGTTGCGAACACAAGTTCATAATTTTAGCTTTTTAGCGCATGCTTAGTTTGTTTGTGAGAGGCACAAATAAGATGGTGTTTTTAATATTTTGCGATTTTTTTTCTTGAAAACAATGGATCTAAGAATTTGCATAAGATTTTGTGTATAAAATGGACTTAGCCAGGCGTCACGTGATGGTAAGGGTTTACGTATGTAAATTCATAAAGGAAATATTACTGTCTTAGGACAGATTCTTTTAGGTTTGCACGATTAAACTGAATGCATCCCTGATCTAATGAAGTATAATGATTTTTAAAAGGTTTATATGATATTATCCCATCTCTTCTGCACAAAAACAAAATCCAAATCCTCCTTTGACGAAATGCAATGAGAACGATTTTTGAACATTAATGACGTTGTAACGTGACGATTGTACGCAGTTATGCCAATATTGTGTGTTAAGTGGCGGAACAATTTTTTATTTTCTTTCTTTTGTTTTCTTTTTTTTATTTCTTCGATTTAAAAAAGTGATGACGAAAAATTAATGTTGCTAGTGGGTGTACAATTAAAACCATTCAAATTTTCTGATATTCGCAAATAAATGCAACTACAATATTTCCATGCATTGATTGCTTTCTTCTATAAGGCTTTAAGATGAATCATTATTAATACACAACATACATACATAAATAATTAGTCATTACAACCCTAATGTCAAGATTACGACCTAGCCTCTCAAACCGCTTAAGTTGTGTGTGTTAATCTTATATATGAGTGGCGAGACCTACAGACAGATTGTTTAGAGACTTTTTATGGCAATTTTATTTACTCTCGGAGTTTTTTCCAGAAGTGAGGGTATATTGGTAGGTGAACAGGTGATGTAGAATGATTCAAGATTAAGTTGTAGGTTGAACAAATTTCTTTTCCTTAATTTTCTAAATACACTGCGGTTCATCAGGATAGAACCAACACATTTTAAAGAAAAAAGACTGTATAAATTGCAAATACAGATTGAATAAAAAAATTTTGTTTTGCAGAAAAATAGTTGATACTGTAAGTGATAATTTAAACACAAAAATTGTTATAAAAATGAATTATAACGGTACTTTTTCACTTTCTTTGTAGTCAAGTATAAAATTTTTCATTTACTTTTTGGTTCAACAGAATAGAACCACGTGCATTTTTAACTTAAATCAGTAAGCGGTTGTAATAAAGCTTTACAAAAACCAAATAAAATTAAAATCACAGTTTGTGACTCCAATTAGCTAAGTCAATATGGGAAGAAAGAGTTCTTTAAATTCGCCGGAAATGCTAAAAATTGAAGTTTACCATTCTGAAAATTATTCTTATCGCGAAATCGGTAGAAAAATCGGACGAAGTCATAATGTCGTAATGAATTACATAAAACTTGCTGAAACACATAATAAAAATTACAAAGGAGGTACTTACACAGCTCGAACACCACAGGACAAGCGAAAAAAATTTCGAATTGCCTAAAATTTAGCCCATTCTACCTTTAAAATTTAGCATTTAGCAGGAGTTAATGCAAGTAAACCAATAGTTCGTCGCGCTATTTTAAGCACTGAACATTTAAAACTCCGAAAACTAAAGAAAAAACCTCCATTAAATGCAATCCTTCAACAACAGCACCATCAGTTTGCCAAAGATCATATGGCATGGAATGTTCAAAGACAATTAAGCGATAACGATTAGCGAAAAGTAATTTTTTTCTGATAAAAAAATTTAATTTGGATGGCTATAACTTTTATTTTCACAATATGCGTACGGACGAAATATTTCTGAGCCGACATCGCAGCATAACGCCCACTATGTAATTGAACATCCCATGCCATGTGATCTTTGACAAACTGAGGGCGCTGTTGTTGGCGGATTGCATTTAATTGAGGTTTTTTCTTTAGTTATCGGAGTTGTAAATGTTCACTGCTTAAAATAGCGCGACAAACTGTTGATTTACTTGCTTTAACTCCTGCTAAATGCTTAATTTTAGAGGTAGAATGGGCTGAATTTGAGTCAATTCGAAGTAATTTTTGCTTATCCTGTGGTGTTAGAGCTGTCTAAGTACCTCCTTTGTAATTTTTATTATATGGTTCACTATGTTTTATGTAATTCATTACCACATTATGACTTCGTCCGTTTTTTCTACGGATTTCGCGATAAGAATAATTTTCAGAATGGTAAACATAAATTTTTACCATTTCCGACGAATTTAAAGAACTTTTTCTTCCTATATTGATTTAGCTAACTGCAGTCACAAACTGTGATTTTAATTTTATTTGGTTTTTGTAAAGCTTTATTACAACCGCTTACTGATTTAAGTTAAAAATGCACGTGGTTCTATTCTGTTGAACCAAAAAGTAAATGAAAAATTTTATACTTGACTACAAAGAAAGTAAAAAAGTACCGTTATAATTAATTTTTATACTATTTTTTGTGTTTTAATTATCACTTACAGTATCAACTATTTTTCTGCAAAACAAAATTTTTTTATTCTATCTGTATTTGCAATTTATACAGTCTTTTTTCTTTAAAATGTGTTGGTTCTAAAATATATATAATAATATATATAAAAAAAAAATATATAAATATAAAAAATATATAATAAAAAAACCATTTTCCAAAAAAAAAGTCATTATTTTAAGAAAAGTATTATATTTCCTCATCAAACCTCTCATCGTGTTAGTGGCATATGTACCTATACATTGTATGAGTAAAAAAGTTGAATGTAACTTTTGGTTAATTTTTTTATTTAATTTTTTTTTTTAATATTGTGGATTTAAACTTAAGACGTATGTCAGCCAGAGATAAGAATATATGAATAAGCGTTTCTGTAAATTTCTTCATTTTTGCTTAAGGTATTCACACTGATGCCTGTGCATATAATAAATTCCAAAAATATATGGCGTGTAAAATTTTTTTTATATTGCTTTATGTTAGTTAGTTTCCATATTTAAATTGAGGCGAGAACATTTTTGTAAAAACTTGAAATGAACAAATTTAATAAAAAAAAAAAATCAATAAACACATACGTCTTCTTACATGCAAATCATTTTAAACAACTATATTGTGTATATAAAATTCAGAGTATGAAAGAAAAGTTAAATTAATTGAATTATTTTGAAAATTTTATGAGTAATGTACGTACTGTAAATATATTTAGCACAGATACAGATTGAGCTATACGTTAACAGAACACTGTAACTGTTCCATTTGCTGTTCCATAATTTTTTTTCAGCACTATTTCTTGTTAACTGGCTTATTGAGTATACACAATTAAATTTAGGTGCACACTTTTCTTTATAAAACCTATCTGGTGTACATGCCTGCATGAAATTAGCGCTATTATTATTAATTTTTTTTTTTGTGAAAAGAAAAAACTAATTTTAACGGGCAAGTAAAAAAGGAAAATACATTCTTGCCATCTTTCAGGCAATTTGTGGATTCTACGTCAATAAAACTGTTCGTCTCTTGAAGCAAGCCAATTAGTCATCCATCTTTCGATGAACTCGAAATGCTGCTCAGTAAATGCTTGTCCAATCGATAAAATCAAATAGTAGTCGGCAAGAACCAAGTTGGGAGCATACTGCGTGTGGGGTAGTCGAGCGCAGCCTAAACCTTTGATTGTATTCTGGGCCGATCTGGTTTTGTTTGCAGGTATTGTAATGCTGCAAAATTACCTTAAGGTGTCGTGTAGTATATTTTGGTAATTTTCAATCAATGATTGTTTCAAATTGATCATTTGTTATCAGCAGCGATTTGCATGCATGGTTTTAACTGGTTTTATCAGCTCGTGTTACAACACCTTTCTAATATTGATATGACTCTATTTTAAAAATTTTAAAAATCACATGGAAGAACTGTCGCTAAACCTCAATCAGAAGTCAACTGAAAATATTGTTCTTGAGTGAATGGAAGAAAATATTAAGAAAAACCACAAAATAAAACTGATACATTCAATGCCAAATGGGTTAAAACGAGGTTTTGGTTTTAAGGGATATTACTTAATATAACGAATTATATTTTACTACATTGGGCCTTTGAATTTTAAATTTACTCTGAGTTCTTTTTGGGGAATCCTACACTTTTGTGTGTAAAAATATGGAGCCCCTAGAAACTTTTCCTAATTTTTCTTCTGGTTTGTGAAAAACATTAAAATTTTTTGTTTTTGTATAATAAAATAGAAATACATTAATAAAACAAATATATATAACATCAATTATTTGTACATGTTATTGCTTAATATTTATAAAATTTGCCCAAATATATTGGGGTACCTATGCTTTTACTGTCCACTATATGTATATAGTTTTCATAACTTGTGAAAAATATTTATTCTAAGATTCGATTTAAATTATTAAATTTATGTGAGCTCATCAATCTTCTAGATAAGTTTTTTTTGAACTTTTAGAAAAATGTTAACGATTTCATTATTTTTTTATAACTGTATACCTTTAATACATCGTTCGAAGTAAACTCCCAATTTTGTTGGTAAAATTGTGCGTTTACTTTTTCTATCATAGATTATAAAAAGTTTTTTCTCTCAGCAGATTTCTGGCAAAAACTCTGAGAGTAAATAAAATTGCCATGAAAAGTTTCTCAAAAATCTGTCGTTCGGAGTCGTCTTTAAACTGTATAAAATTGTAACTGTTTAAATATATAAAATTAACGCACACAACATAAGTGGTGTGAGAAACTAGGTCGTAATCCTGACTGAAGGGTTGTAATGACCAATTATGTAATGATAAAATAAAGTTAACTTTTTCAAAAATATGGCAATGCCGGAACAATGCCGATAACACTGCTCAATTAAGCAAGTTCTTTTTAAGCGCAGTGGCTATTGCGGGCTTTTTTTGTTGTATTTGCTGGTTTTGTTTATATTTGAAGTTGCCATACTATAAATAATATATAATGTGGCAAATTCAACATAAACTTAACTTTAAAATTTACAGGTAGAATGATCCTCCCTTTAGCTTACCGCTTACTTCTACCTTATTGTCCACTTATAATAATGAAAAACAATTTATCTGCCCGTTAAAATCCTCCCTTTAGTTAACGGCAAGCTTTAATAATGGCCCTAAGTGTTTTACCAAAAAGTGTTCTATTGGAGAAGATCGACATTTAGTACAAATATATAAGCCTAATCGATTCGGTAGTAATCGCCTGCTATATTTCTAATGCTCATGTGATCATCTTTCCAAATTAAATTACCCCAAGTCTCAAAATTGTCGCTCTTTCTAGAGAAGATTTATGTTAACTGCATAGAAAGACATTGTAATAAGCGGTCATTTGTTAGTCGTGCAATCCAAGAAAAGCATCAGCCGTTCTATTTACAAAGTAGTTATGGACCCGTTAGCATATGATAGATAACTCATAGTACCGAATTATTATTATTTTATGAAAGATGAATAAATGATAGGAGCAATATCGAATTGATTTCTTTCGAATTATATGCATATTAGGAAAGAGTTCTTAGGCTTGTTGGCCATTAGCAGAAATTTTCAATGGACTGACTTAAAGACAAAAATATATCTGTGTTAGTTTGGCCACGTACATATGCAGGCATAAACCGCAAAAATTTATGGGGTATTATTTCCCGTGACAGTTAAAAAATACAAACTCTGAGCCAAATATGAATTAATAAATGCTATAAAAGACATTTCCTATAAAATTTCTGTACATGAGTTCTCTAAATTAGTCAATAGAATCATAAAAAATTGCCAAAAGCAATCATCAGAAATTAGTCTGTTGCACCAAATCACAATGGACGACCATAGACAACAATATGTATTCGTTGTGTGAGCTGTGGATCAGTAGGCAATTGATTTAATTTTCATTGAAAACTCATTGTTACCGACTTCTGGATGAATGGTTACGTAATTAAGCAAAATTATCGAATTTGAGACAATACCAATTCAACTGAGATTCAAAAGAGTCCAATGCATCCCTAGAAAGCCACTGTTCGTTGCGGTGGTGGCGTCATTAATCATTCATATTTCTTTTAGAACCATGTAGCGTGGGAAACATGTGAGTGCGTGGTTGCTGACTACCAACTTCTTTTGGCCCACATTGAATGAACTACGTGTCTTCACTACATGCCACCCAGCTCATGACACATTGGATATTCTACACGCGACATTTGAGTGCACGGTCATCTACGTGGAGGCGATGTTAACTAGCTACCGAGATCGTGCGATTTGGCTACGTTAAGTTTTTTCTTGCGGAGTTTTCTTAAGTCATGTATAAAATTAAAGCCACAAACCACAGCGAGCTAATATATCCCGTGCAATTGGCAAAATCCACCTTGATTTATGTGCCAGAGTTATGGAATATTAAACACTTCGACTAGTTCATCAAACGAATTAAAAATGTCTGTAATAATTAATACTTACTGTTTTAATTGGCCATTAACAACCCGATTAACGAATTTTGGCCTGCCGCAACACATCCTTCCGGGCGCCTCTGCTTCATGCGAGCCTACGTCAGTTGGTCACACCAATCGATGACAGGGCTTTCTCGATTTGGTCCTTCCAACGCATACAAATACACGTCTCGACGGAGCATCCTTCTCCATTCGAACGACATGGCCGGGCCAGCGCAGCATCTGGATATTAATACGCTGCACAACGTCTATGTCGTTGAGGAGCTCTTACAGCTCACTGCTGGATTTGATGCGGAAATCATCACACTGGACCGAAGATCTTACGTAGGACTTTACTCTCGAATACTCTCAAGACTGCTGCATCAGTGCCCAATAGGGTCCATGCCTCTGCGTCATAAAGAACCACGAGTAGGATGAGCGCCTTGTAGAGTATTAGTTTAGTCGTACGAGAGAGCTCTCTGCTACTCAATTGCCTATTGAGACATTGGAGCACCTGATGGCAAGAGTTCTCCTGCCCTTGATCTCCAGACAGACATTATTTTTTAAGGAAAAGGCATATCCAAGGTAAATAAATTCCTTGACTATATCAAAAGTATAGTTAACGGCCGTAATCTGAGAATCAATACGCTGCACGTGTCTACTTGTAGATAACATATACTTTGATTTGCAATCATTTACTGCCAGACCCATCTTAGTAGACTCGCGTTCAATAGCAGTAAAGCCAGCAGTAACATCTCGCTTGGTGCGCCTATGATATCAATGCCGTCAGCGTACATAAGCAACTCGACACTTTTTTGAAAAATAGTGCCATTGCGATGCACTCCCGCCTTTCGCAGAACACTCTCCATGACGAAGTTGAAAAGGTCGCATGATAAGGCGACCCTTGTCTGAAACCTCGAACGGTACCAAAAGGTTCGGAGAGGCCTTTCCTACATTGACGGAGCTGTAGGAATTGCTCAACGACATTCTGCATAGCCTTATCAGCTTCTCATTATCAGCATAATATTTTGCAATATACAGTTACTCAATAAAGGCTGTGTTGACCTAATGTATTTTTAGAAAATATGTAAAAACCCACATTAAGTATAAAATTTAAATCAAAATTTCTTCATAGGTTTTTCATTAACACCATTTTCTAAAAATTACTTAAAAAATTAAATCAAAAAATTAATTAATTTTTAGACTAAAGTATCATAAATATCACAATAATAAAATATATGTACCAAAAATACTGCGTGCAGTGTTAAAATAATGCTGACTTCCAAAATGTATCAATACAAAGTTTGTATGCATTTCTACTACTGTATATTAACTATGTGGATATGCAAAGTTACCAACCAATGCATCAACTATGAATCCGATGCCTGATTGCTTTTTGACTGCGTTAAAAATACACATTGATGAAGTTTTGAAATAGAATACATTGTAAATATTTTGTACAGCGGCTTTATGAAACACGATACTTTGTTCAAACACAAAGCAACTAACATTTTGGAAGTCAGCCTAAATAAAGAAAACTTTGATGAATATGCTTAAATCTTAAATTTAATATTTTGTTGGATATCCACGTTGTTTTATGACGTCATTCAATCTGTTTGGCTTGGAATACACCAACTTTTCTTATCCCGCTCTTCCCGTACAACATTTCGCAAGGTCTCTTTACTTCTAATTGCATGCCGGCGAACTTTTTTCTCTAATTAATCTCACAGATGCTCAATAGGATTAAGATCTGGAGATTTGGGGTGTCTTGAGCTGTCTTGGAGCATTATACAGGAGCCAAAGTCGAACGACCACCGCAGTATGCTTTGGGTCGTTATCCTGTTGGAACCAAAACGTAGATGGTAGGTTGAGTTTTGCCGCACTTTGTGTTAAATTATTTCTTAATATGTTTAGGTATCCATATTTATCCATGATGCACTCAATAAATTGAATTTGACATACCCCCGAAGCCCCCATGCATCCTCATACCACAACTCCACCACCATCGTGTTTTACTGTGCCAACCAGATTTTGTTTATCAAGCGCAGTTCTTGCTTTCCATTTGACGATCTTTTATTCCAAATATGCACAACTATGCGGATCTATGCACATTTGGAATAAAAGGTCATCAAATAGTGTTGGTCAATTCAGCGAAGGATTAAAAAATGGGTGGCCAGGATACGTTTACTCTCTAAAAGCTTTCGTTATCAACCAACATTGTTGATAAAAAGAGCGAAATTTGGTCAAACATATAAGAATTATATTATAATTATATGTTTTATAAAGAGTAAATGAGCTTCGTCGATTCGACGAACAGTAACCAATTAGGGTTAAAGTGTTCGTCGATTCAACGAAGAGTAACCTTTATGTATAAAAATGAAGAGTAACCGTCCAGGGTTAAAAACGCCGTATCATTCGCAAAAGTAGACGTGTGAGTCACTACACTTGTAGGCATATCTGCGGTGAACAATAAGTATAGGAACGGTCCTAGAATACTTCCTTGAGGTATTTTGGAATATTTATCCCATATATAACTTTTTAGCCATTCATGCAAATGGTAAAAACTGCGTGATTTTAAATAGAAGTCCTTCGTGCCAGACCTTATTGAAGGCTTGAGATATATCAATAAATAGCGCAGAACAATACTGCTTTTTCTCAAAAGCACGTCTAATTAAATTGGTAATTCTGTGCACTTGGTGAAACGTGCTTTGTTTTCGCCTAAAGCCGAAATGATGTTCGATAACTATAACGTTGGCATCCATATGCGGTATTAAACTTTTCATGGAAATTTTATTTACTCGTAGACTTTTTGTCAGAAAACAGCTGAGAGGAAGTCAGCGAAGAAACATTTTTTTATATTTGGTTTTGTTGGAAGTGTCTGATCTGGGGTTTTAATCGGTACTTCACGCCTAATAGAACAACATACTACCTACTAGACTACGCCGAAAAATCAAAAAAATTTACCATATGTGCATTGTAAAAAATTTAAAATATTAACTAAGCCATAAACAGAAAAGATTAATTTTCTTCTCTTAAACGATAAGTAAAGCATAGTGACAGATATTAAGAAGAAACAATCGATGTTTTTCTCTTGTATTGCATCGCAACGAAGCATTAATGTTATGTTGATTTTTTACAAAATACATCGTGGTTTCCTGCATATCGATTGAGTATTTCTTTATTACGTAGAAGCAGCGAGGTACCGCAACTAGACGATTCCAATGTTTGTATTCACAAATCTTCCTCCCTCCTATGGAATCTTATTATGTATGAGCTGCTGTTGGAACAAGGTTGATGTAGACTCTTGTTTTTGTGTATGAGGTGGTTCTTACAATTTCGAGCAGGACTAGTAATGAGCTCTAATGAATGTAGGCAAATGGGCATATAGTCATCACTTGGGTGTTACTCACAAGAAAACGGAGGTGGTAGTCTTTACTAGGAAGAGTATAAACTGCAGCCCTTTCCTGCACTGAGAATGTATGAAATAGAACTGAAACGCAAGGATTAGAAGCATTTTTTGCAATCCATGGATAGAAAGCATCGTTAATCGATCGAAAAAGGCCTCCTTTGATCTCCACGATTGTAATAAAGTATTAGGGAAAAAATGGGACATTTGAACTACGATGACTCACTGGATCTATATAGTAGTGTTCAAGCTTTTCTTGGCCTACGAATATCTGGTATGATGGAATCCCCTCGATATGGCAACTAACTTGAATCTGTTACAGCGGTAGTAATGATTTGACTGCATAACTATCATTGGTGCCTACACTGCACCTTTGTAGGCACTGGAGATAATTTAGTGCTTTTTTCCGCTTGTATGAATGTGGGGGATAAGACTATCAGGCGAATCTGCGCTACTAAACAATGACATGGATCGGATACTGATCACGAAGGAATCCTGAAGTAATATAGGACTATTTGGAACATTAACTACATGACACTGCGATACGACTTCTCAATGAGTTTCAGGACGTCCATTCCGCAAAATATAGGTCTTTAAAAATCGCCAAAGCATTCAAATTGAAAAGAATCGTTGTTGGCGGAATTTTGTCGAAATCATAAGGCATATTTCATACATTCCTTTAGTCAGGCAGTTATCAGGGCACTGAGTTCCAACGTGATAAATTTCAGAAGGGTGTACAGCTGTCACAGATGATATAAAGTAGCAGAACGATATGATGTCTATATCATATGAGCGCCAGGACAAAGTGACATTTCGGGTAACAGCAGAGCGAATTAACTGGCCAGGCGTATCACGACCATCGAACTCTCTCACGAATTCTCGCCTTGGGCGATCTTTCTTTAGACCTGTAAGATTATATTTGACAATGCTGTCATCCATTCCATCAGCCGTACATTAGCGGCTTCGAACACGGGCAAAACGGCACAAAAAATCTGACATTTGCTTAAACGATCTAGAGGAATTTTTACGCATTGACACGTTGCTTCATCAGTAGATCCTAGTTCTTCAAGGTTGAACCATTGCACAAATTCGAGCTGAAGACAACTCTCAAGTGGTCAACAAATAAGCTACCCTTATAGTAAGTTTTTGTAAGATGGTTTAAATAAAGCCGGTTTTTATAAAATAAAAAGGTTTTTAGTAGAACGTCACTCCAAAATGAATAATTTGACACTGTCATTGAAAGCAGTCCTTCCAAATTTTATGGGATCTAGAATTTCTGTCAGCCATTTAGTGTACCCCTGATGTTGAGAGAATTTGTGGTGTTGCGACTCTCCTTTCGATGGGTGCTTAGAATACTCTATAATTATTGCAATTTTTCAATTCAGTAAAAGTCCATAACCACACATCTATTTTTTCACGCTTTTCAAATGTTAATTTAGTTACACGTAGCACTTTTTAATAAGAGACTTATTTCAAAACTAAATACAAGTATAAAATAGTCGAATTAATTTTAACTTACAGTTAGAAGTTGTGTACTCGGTTCAAAAGATTTGTTTTAATCAAAAATATTAAATATTATTTTAGCTGCGTATAAGTATTTCATATGGAAAAAAATGGAAAATGTTAATTCAAAATAACGGTAAAACGTTCGGATATTTATATGTCCTAACATACTGTTACGTTTTTACTTTTTAAAACCGTTGAAAATATGAGTGTGTAGATTGCAAATAAAATAAAAATAAATTTGTGTTTAGTTTTAATTAAATTCTTTATTGTTATTAAATGTATTATTGTTCTGTGTGCCACTGTTCACAACTTGATGTAAATAACAACAATTGCTTTGTTTGTTATTCCTCTTTGCTCGCTTTTGCATAAAAACTAACAATTACTAGTCAATTTGTTCAATAGATATTTATAACGGATATCTTTAAACCACGCGTATTGACACAAGACTGACAGATTTTTTACTCACTCGTTGCCTGCTTTGCCTTGCATTTTATTGAGCAGAGTAAACGGTATGATGAATGCTCTTGAGGGCAAATGACTTCGCCTTCTCGAAATCTCTATAAATGTAAACGTGATGTTTACTTTTCTTCTTATTTGTTGTTGTATTTCTGTTTACATTTGTCCTTGCAGTTTTTTGTTGTTGCATTTTTGTATACTTGTTTATCACTTTTTATAATACTGGTGTTTTGTTAGTATATTTTTGTTTACTGGTTTATCATGTAAACAAGTTCATTGTTTTTGTTTGTGTAGCTTATGTTTACAATATTAATATTAAACAATGTAAAAGCAAAACACCATTTACATTTTTCGTAACAATACATTAAATACATAGCAGTAAAACATTGTACTTATCTAGTATTGAATCTTTATATTTATGGTACTGACTCCATTTATATTGTGTCAAATTATTCTTTCCACATCTGTACTGCTGCGTCCGTTTTTAATTTAATATTTTAACAATATTTTCAAACTTGAAAAAAAAATTTTTCACAAAAAGCCTGAACTATTATTTGTAGTTCAATTGTTTAAATTGCGGAATATTTATTTTCTACTTCTGACCAAATTTGTTTTACTAATTTTTATTTTCGTTTTGAATTCACTTTCGTTATTCGTTCGTTAAATAAATAATGAAGAATAAAATACTGCACCAATATTTACTATACTATGTGGAATAATGGCTTACACTAGTTTCAAAAACTTGAAATGAAATAAAAATGTATCCAAAATAAAAAAAATATATATAATATAAAAATATATATATAATATAAAAATGTATCCAAAAATTAAAATGAAAACCATTCAAATTGAGATTTTTAATTGTATAGTATTTTTATTTCAAAAACAATAATAAATACACGTTTACGTATTTGCATTATAAAAAAGTGTAAAATGGCGTGAACTTTTCAATACTTTAACGACCACAAGAACACGTATGTCCCAAATGGAAAATTTCAAAAATTTAAATAATTAAATACCGTGTGGGTGTTATATATCGTTGGCTTAATATAAAAAAGGCCTAACTCGATTTTTGGTTACTTTACAGGAGAAGGAAAAAACTTAATAAAATTCGTAAAATTTTAGATACAACAAAAAATTTAATACAATTTTTAATAAGAAACAGCAACACATTTAACCTCTCATTTAAAAATTGTCATTTTTTGTGCATCTTCCAGAATAAACAAAAAAACTTATTTTGAAAAAAATTGAGTTAGGCCATTTTTTATATAAAGCCATCGATATAATTTTTGTTTATTTCTACAGACACGTATTTAAATTTCCTATATAGTAAACATTTAGATGGATGCTCTTGAGGGCAAATGATTTCGAAATCTCTATAAATGTAAACATGTTGTTTACATTTATTTTTATTTGTTGTTGTATTTCTGTTTACATTTGTTCGTGCAGTTTTTTGTTATTGCATTTTCATAAGCAAGTAATGACTTTTTTATACTGAGGTTTTGTTTGTATATTTTTGTTTAATTGTTTATCATGTAAACAAGTTCATTGTTTTTGTTTTTGTATTTTTTTTTTTAATATTTAATTTTAATGTTAAACTATTTAAAACATACATACATAATTGGTCATTACAACCCTTCAGTCAGGATTACGACCTAGTTTCTCACACCACTTATGTTGTGTGTGTTAATTTTATACATGAGTGGTGGGACCTACAGTTTAAAGCCGACTCCGAATGACAGATTTTTTGAGAAACTTTTCATGGCAATTTTATTTTACTCTCAAAGTTTTTGCCAGAAATCTGCTGCGAGGAAGTCGCCAAAAAAATACTATTTGTATTTTTTTGATGCCTGGCCTGGGGCTCGGACCATGGCTTTTGGTCTAATAAGCCAACACACTACCTACTAGACCACGGCGACTTCAACTATACAAAAGCAAAACACATTTTGCATTTTCAACAAATAAAAAATAAACAGGTTATTTATTCTTTACCAATGGTACCTTTCAACTTTTTTTTTTGTTATATTTCACACATCGCGTTTTTAAAACCTCTATTTCATGGATGTTATTGTCTTGACAGCATTAATCGTCGCATTCAGAGCACAATTCATTTCACTGTGAGTACTCTGTCTCATTGCTGCAAATAAAAATATAAATTAGAGTAAAAGCAAAACAGCAAAATCTTTGCTTGTTATCGCGCTTCCCTTATAATAAAAACTTCCATATGTATTCTATTTTTATAGATTGCTGCGTTCGTTGCGTTGCGTTTATTGTGTTTTCAGTATTATACGCTGGTATTGGATTTTTATAGTTATTCATTATGTTGATATGTAACTATGAGAATGTTACTAGAAACCAAGATTTATATTTGAACTTTTTTAAAGCCTATTAAAAAATAATTCTTTTATATCTTTCCGAAGATTTATTTTTAAGTTCTTTATTAAAATAGTTCTTTTCTCTTCTCTTAATTCCTTTCAAAGACAGAATATTTCTCTATTTCCACTTATTACAGAGTCTCCATGATACCAAAAAGGCAATGAAAACAAATGTCACTGTAGATGTAGTATTAGACAGGAGGACATTATAATAAATGGCCTCAAAAACGGAAAAAGTTACGATATTGGAAGGAAATTTGTTTTTGTAGTAAAAGTTAATTTTATCAGAATCATTTTTCAAATATTTGCAAGTATTTCCTTCGTCAGTTGTAATCTTTTGTGTTTGTAAAATTATTTTTGTTGTTTTCTACGTAAAGAAATATAGAAGGCAATAGTGGCAAAGTAAAATTTTTGTAAAAATATTTAAACAATTCAATGTTTCTTTGGTAACCTAAAGTTTCATTTATTTTCCCTCCCTGTTCAAATGTGTCCGATTTTTATTCATAGATACTATGTATATATGTATTGCGTATTGTAGGTATATGTCGGTGTGACTTTATAGCCTAACTTTCTTAAAAACAAGAACAAAACGTTACAAAATTGCTTTTAATAGGGCAAAACAGAGAGTTTTTGCTTTCGAACTTAGTTTTAACTTCACGTAGTTGATAAACATATTTGTCGAGGAACTATTTTGGGTAAATGGAGAAAAATTTGATGAATTCTTATCAACATTCTGTTCTTTGTTGTTTACTTCATTGATAAATAAAACATTAATTCAAAGAAAATTGTGAAATTTAAATTATCTTGAAAATTAAAATTTAACAACAATACGTACATACATACATACAAAATTGGTCATTACAACCCTTCAGTCAGGATTACTACTAGCTTCTCGCACCACTTATGTTATGTGCGTTAATTTTATACATTAAAGTCGACTCCGAACAACAGATTTTTGAGAAACTTTTCACGGCAAATTTATTTACTTTCAGAGTTTTTGCCAGAAATCTGCTGAGAGGCAGTCACCGAAGAAATATTTTTTAATATTTTCGTTTTGATGTCTGACCTGGGATTTGAACTCTTGCCTTAGGTATAATAAGCCGACACACTACCTACTAGACTACGGCGACTGCTTAACAACAATATAACAATAAAATTCATTTAATTTGAAAATTTTATTCAGATGAAATTTTGCATTTTTAAAAAAGCGGTTGCCGGACATTGAGCGAAGTATTTTTTATTTACCCACTCACAAGCGCTCATCAGACCTATTGTCCGCCCTTATTAATAGGACGACTCACGGATATTAAATTGATTGTCAGTTGCTAATTTAAAGATCTATAATTTTTAGATAACTCTTTTTAAAAGCAGATGTATATGATCAGAAAGTTTAATGCAATATATTTAAATGCAAATGTATGCGGTTCTCAAAAAATAATTTTATCTAGGTTAATTACTTGCTTGGAGGTCATCAACTGGAGATAGAGGACCCTTTTATTGATCTTGGGTTCCTATTAGACACAAAATTAAACTTCAGAAAACTTCCGCTGTTATAATCTTATTTATATGCAATTCTGCAGAACTAATTATGCTGTTGCTAATCCGTTAACTAGAATTTGCCGTCAATTTAATTATTTGTCAGACTTTGTTGATTTTTCTTTAAATTCTTGCGTTATAAAATGGAACATTATTATCAATTCATAACTTTTCATATTTTTATTGTAACAATTATTTGTGTTTTTGAAGAAATTGTTTGTAGTTCTACTTAATTTTATTCGTACCTATTTTTGTTATTAGTCTGTAAGGCATTTAAACTTAAATAAATAAATAAAAATAAATATTGCTAACTTAAAATGAATGTGACATCAGAACAAACTCGAAAAATTATAACTGAAATATGTGTTCTCTAGATGCGGGCAGTATGGAATTTATTGAGGAAATAATAAATAAGGGAGAGTATTAAAACATTCTGAAGAACGCATTTACCAGAAGTTCAGAAGAATTAGGAATTCGTAAAGATTATTACTTCCAACAAGTCTATGAGCTCAATCATAGGCTGCTAATGTGAAGATGTGATGTAATATTCTTAGGGCTATTATTACAACTTGCCGTTAACTAAATGGAGGATTTTAACGGGCAGATGAATTGTTTTTTATTATTATGAGTACCCAATATAAGTGAGCGTTAAGCTAAAGGGAGAATCATCCTACCAGTAACTTTTAAAGTTAAGTTTATGTTTGAACTTGCCATATTATATATTTTTTTCAATATCGCAACTTCAAATTTAAACAAAATGAGCATATATAATTAAAAAAAACGTAGCCCGTCGTTGCCACTGAGTTAAAAAAAAAATTTTTTTTAAGCAGTCTTATCGACATTGCTCCGGCACTGTCATATTTTCGAAAACAGTTAACTTCATTTTATCTTTTAGTTGTAATAACGAAAACAAATTAAAGGTAACTTTACTGTTCCCTTTAGCTAAAGGAACCTAAACCCAAGGTTAACGGCAAGTTGTAATAATGGCCCTTAATACTCTTGCACAAGGTCCAGATATGACTTCTATAAAGTATTTATGAGATAATTCGGAAGAACGGTGGCTAAATCGCAATTAAACCGACACTAATTTGTATGTCTCGCCACTCATCTATAAAATGAACACACACAACATAAGGGGTGTGAGAATCTACGTCATAATCCTGTCTGAAGCATTGGAATGAACAATTATGTATGATACGGCTAACTAAGGCCAATATGCATGGTATGCCGTGTGTCTACAATCCCTGACTGACGTTCCGCCTTCTACTCAAGTAAGATCTATACTGTCAATATATTCTTTAAGGCTACCCTCTATAAAATTGAGTTATGATTTTATGCCATAGAGACAGGAACGAAATGCTTCAAAGATCTGTGAATTTTTCTTCTATAGATTCCAATCTGAAGTTATTAGCACCACTGAAAACGATTTACTGGTTGACCTAGCCACTATTTTCAGAATGGAAATTAATGGGGTTAGATGAATTCGAAATGTTAAAGTACCCTGTTTTTAATCGCAAGCATTGCTCTGCATGAACAAAAGTTATAACCTGAAACTGCCGATTATGTGACTGACGTTCAAATTAGTGGCTTCGGAATATATCATACCGCAAACAAACAGATTTGACGGAAAAAATTCCACAACTCCAAGCCGAAATGAGTGACAATACACAATACGGATACTCACTTTAAGGAAAGAAGAGATCCGGCCGGAAGAGATCCACAATAATCGTATTTCGAGACATCGAGTAATTTTCTAAAAATGTACAATTCTAAACAGATATGTTTCTATATTTCTAAACTTTACTAAACTTAAATGTCAAAAAGAAAAACGGTTGCAATACTATACAATACAAAGGAATTGAATAAAAATGAATAAAAAAGAACAGATGACCAGAATCCAATAGAAGAATATTGAATGTTATGAACAATGGTTATTGCCTTTTACAAATTTATAACGAGTCATAATGACTACGTTTAATTTCGTATACTCCTCTTGGTTATAAGGGAAAAAGAAAAAGAGGTACAAGGGGAGCAATCATATGTGCACTACGCACATATTATTATGGGACTCTATATTGAAATTTGTTATTGAAATATACTCATGTATTATTTTAATAATATTACTATATTATTTATTTTGTATGAAGACAACTTAAAGAAAAGAATTAATTGTAAAACAACATACAATCTAGCTATTAAAAGTATACCTAACCTCTATTCCATTAAAAAAGTGTCCTTGTTCTGAATAATTGGAATATTTGATATCAGTGAATAAATACAAAATTATGAACGAAAACACATAATATTCTTAGGGCCGTTTTTTGAATGCAAGTTTAAACTCGAGATTAAGTTAATCTCCAGTTAAAGTTAATCTCCAGTTAACTCAGTTTTCATTTTTTGAATGGGAATTTAACTGGAGATTAACTTTGTAGAGCTGCCGTACTTATAAGCAAAAATGGCAACATTTTTTTCGTTTATATTGTTGTGTTTACTACTTTTTGCAAATTGTTTCACAACAATTTGCTTTTGTATATAACAAAAACAAACAAACAAAAGCTGAATACTATTGATCTTTATGTAAAAAAATTATTTTCTTAAAATCATAAATAAATTAAGACTGTCTATTGTCAATTTGTGTTTTATATAATTCATAGTCACTTAAATATTTGTCTTATTCGGCTTCCCCTCACTTAAAAGCTTTTTTTTTTTTAAAAATTTGTCAACTACTTTTCATAGTTAATCTCGAGTTTAAACCACCAACGTTGCTGGTTTAAACTCGAGATTAACTACTTAACCGTAAGGTTAAACTCAAGATTAAGTGAATTCAAAAACTGAAAACGGAGTTTAACTGGAGATTAACTTAATCTCGAGTTTAAACTTGCATTCAAAAAACGGCCCTTAGTCTTTAAATAATAGTTGGTATTTACCAGAGATCAGCAATCAGTATTCAAAAAGATGAGTAGATTCGAATCATGCTCATAATAAGTATGAATACTTATAAGAATACTTATACTTATACTACTCATATCCAAAGTTTGAAGTACTAAATCTACAGCGGAGTGGAAAAAGGTAGGAATATTTGCAAACTTTTATCGTTGTATAAAAAGCAATAACATGAAATGTGGATTGATCAGAAACGTAAAACCATTTTACAATCTCATTCTCTCACTGAGGACATAAAACTCTTTCAAATGTTGTTAATACTTCTGAAAGCGCCAAACCCACATCAATTTGCCTACCTACTCTCTTTTGGTAGCTGCCTTCCGCCAAAAATCTCAAAGTGCCTACGAGTTTCACTATAGGGGTATGTGCAAATATCTTACCGCTGAGGGGCACAATTTTCCATCAACACAATCGGCAGGTATTTGAATCTTTCTTTGTTCACCCTTTAATATTCCTAACATAACCCATGTCATCAATAAAACTTGGCCTGATATCATGGAAAATTAGACGTTTGGAATGCGATCCACCAAGACAAAAGTCTGTCATGGTCTTTTAAACGATGTTATTTTCCACACACAATTGCTATTTCAATTGAATAAAAAATATCAGTGATATCCAACACACACTTTCCTTTATTTAAACTAAATAGGAAGCGTTTACTAATCAGACTTTATAGCAGCATATTCACTTCTGACATGAGACCATTAGACCCGCTGGGCCATTTAAGTTTATATTTAAAAATGCAATAAAACAAAAACGGTTTGAAATTTTGCCAAATTAATTTTTTTGTTGTGAAGATTTTCAAGATACAGAATAAAGCCTAGTCATATCATGTAACTTAATTCCAAATTAATTCCCAATTTATGAGGTATACTTTCTTTTTAATTGTATTTCAAATATATTACTCATACGCATCATATAACATGTACTGGAATAGTTACTCTGAAAAGTATGCAATAAAAAACTTCGATTTTGTCATGTATGAAGCTAATGGAATTAAATATCACTCATGCGTCACATATGTTCTCTGCATTATGAATTTTACATATTAAATATGAGCATAATGTGAGTAAATATAATAGGTTGGCGATCTAAAAGTTTAAATTTAAAAATGTAATAAAACAAAAATAGGTTGAAATTTTGATAAATTTATTGTTTTGCTGTGAACTACAACTGCTCCGGTTGGAAATGGATTTTTATTTCATTTATATGGCTCCCGCGGTTGTCCTCACAATCATAGCTGCCAGATTTGACAATTTATTGTCATTTTGACGATTTTGAGCTCCAAATATAAAAATTCATATTCTTTACTGTAGTACATTAAAAGCCACTTTAAACTTTGTATTTGCTTTGCAACTGCTACTATTGTAAATTTATGTTAGTAAAAACGAGGAGTAAAGTGTTATATTTTTAAGTTACTTTCGAATACTTGCGATGATTTATCTGTATTTTATTCCTTTTTAACCTCTGAAAAGCTAAAAAATTACAACTCCTAAATAACGTCGTAGTTGAGAATAATCTATCACTTGCCGTTGCAGCCAATTTCAAAAACTCTAATAAAGCTTTTAATATTGCCACCGGAAGAACAAAGGCCAGTGCCGTTATTTACTTTTTTTTCGTACCACCAACACTTAGGGGATGTGCTGGCCGAGAAAGACAAGCGTTTTGTAGGAATATATGATTTTCGGGAAAAAGTCCCCTTATTTCGTTCAACCAAAATCCTTTTATAGTAGCGACAGAGCAGTGAAACACAAACCACATTTCATAGATGCTCCAATGAAACAATTTTTAATTAATATTAATTTATTTATTTATTTTTCTGACGTTTTTTACGGTTTTAATAAACGTCTTGACGATTTTGACGATTTTTTTCTCAAATATTTGACGATTTTATGCTTAATTCATCTGGCAGCTATGCCTATATTACCAATTCCATCATATAATTATAGCTCCAGATTGACATTTCTCAACTATCCCGAGTGGAATATCCGTAGATCGAGCTTTATATAAAGAATGATATATTTCAATTTTTGAGGCTATAAAGTTTAATTCAGAAGAAGTTAGATGTCTGAAATTTTTTAATTAGTTAGTATTCTTATCACCATTATTTTATATCAAATAAAAAAAGCAAATTTCAAACAGGACTTCAAAATTTTCATTTTTGCTAGGGAAAAAGTTTTTGTGAAGTTTTATCGTAAATAATACATTATTTATGGTATTTGAAAAGGAGTTGAAAGTTAAGTGTTGAATGAAAATGAAAAGCTTGAACTTTCTGCCCTTGATATGTTCTTGATATTGGTTGATGTAATCGTAGACTAGTATGTAGCATGTTAGCTTATTAGGTTCAAACCTCATATCAGACATTTACAATTTATTCCTGCTAATGAAGACTCTGAAGAAGAAGAAAACAGCAACTCGTCTTATGAACTGACGAAAGCATTGTCAGCAACAAACATGACAATAGAATGTTTATCACCAAAGATGGTACTACTTGCAACAGAGAACCATATGCCTTTCGCAGTTTGGGAAGAGAAAATCTTACCAATTTTCTCGCAGATTCCTAGAAGCTGTTTCCTGAGATGTTGTAGAGTCTTTCTTAACCCTGGACGGTTACTGTTCGTCGAATCGACGAAGCTCATTTACTCTTTATCATATAACTCTTTTATGTTTGACGAAATTTCGCTCTTTATGACAAAAACCATGCATCAAGGGTGATACATAACCTATAATTATGAAGTTTTTTAAATATTGATCTGTGGATATGAAAGTGTGAAGTTTTCGCAAATCGTCTTTGACTAGACTTGTATTGTCATTAAATTCCGGGTGTCTAACAGTTCTTTTTATAGGTTCAAAAACGCCGGACAATGATAGAAAAATTGTTATGTGGCCTCTCCTTTTGTCCGAAGGACAGATTTTTGAGAAAATTTTTAGGGCAATTTTATTTACTCTCTGAGTTTTTGCCAGAAATCTGCTGAGAGGAAGTCGCCGAAGAAATATTTTTCCATATTTTCATTTTGATGTCTGACCTGGTGTTTGAATCGGGGCCTTACGTCTAATAAGCCAACACACTACCTACTAGACTACGACGACTTTGATGTATATATTATTTAATAATTATACGAAACATGTTTTCTTTAGGTTGGAGTGGTAAAAATGATACCAAAACTAAATTAAGTATGCAGGCAGTAAGCGCAGTCCCAGTAGTGATACAATCCAATAAAAAAATTCAAAACTATCTCGACAAAAGACGTATTACACGATGCGACAGTGAAAATACACCCGAGTAACTACATAGTCTAAGTTATTCTCTAGGTTAAGTAGAACTCAAAAATACTTTTTTAAATTTCTCGAACCCTTCAAACTTGTTTTTTTCACACTAAATTCCTGAGTACCCAAATATGTTTGAATCTATTTTAAAAATCAAAAGTTATTTAGAAAGGGCAGAGATTAGTCTTTAAAACGGTGTACATAAACGTTTTGTTCAAACTTATGTGTGATTAGTTTTGATGGGGTAAACTTGGAAAATAATATTTTTTCTTATTTTTTCAAGTTTAGCTATTCTTAATTGCAAAGTTTAATTAAAAACTATAAAATAGGTGCTGACATTCTGAAAGTGCATTATCTTGTGAAGAGATTGACACTTCGCTTGATCAAATCGGACAAAATTTATAGTTATAACTTAAATAGTATAACAGTCGTATTATATTTTTTATATATGTCATCTTATCAAATGAACTTTCGGTTAAAAAATTTTCAAAAGTTTTGGATGAACTTGATTGTTTATCGAAAAATGTATCAATTTGTACGACTACCAGAAGTCGGCTAATATTATTATTTCGCTTTGAGCAAACATTGTTCAACTTCTGGTGGATGTTCAAATGAGAAATTGACACATTATGCGATAAAAAATCAAGATCCGTCAAATATTCTGAAAATTTTTGAACTTTTGAAAAAATAAATAAATGAATATATAACTGTTAGACTCTTTAAACAATAACTACAGTAATTTTTGTCCGATTGGATCAAATGAAGTCCCAATCTCTTCACAAGATAATGATTGTCAGAATGTTATCACTTATTTTTTAGTTTTTAGTTTGAAGTTTGCTACTCTGAACTGACAATTTTGAAAAAATATAAAAAATTGGCATTTGTCAAGTTTACCACATCAAACCCCATAGCATAATAATATTTAGATGGATATCGTTTTAAAGGCCAATCTCTCTGCCTAGTTTCTAATAAGGTCTAATTTGTGAAATTGGTTCAGAAATGTTTGTGTAATCAACAAATTTGTGCGTAAAGTTCACGAAAACAGTTTTTGTCAAATTAAACAACATTGCAGGGTTCAAGAAATATAAAAAAAAGTATTTTTGATTTCTACTCATCTAACTGAACAACTTAGACTAGGTAGTTGCTCGGGTGTATTTAATTTTTTGTATTTTGTCGAATAGTGTTATTATTCTAAAATAAAAAGTGCATCCTCACTGAGACACCGTTTAGTAAACGGAGTGCAGAATAAAAAATTTTTCTTCATAATAACGCTACAGAGATAAAGTGAAAAAGTTTTCATACAAGTTGTTACTTTTGTTTTGTACAATACTGTGTATACGTAGCATGTAAAATAGAAATTGTTCTGACAAGTTGTCCATTTTATATTCTTCTTTTTTATAATAGTGAAGGTACCATGTGGATTTGTGTAACTTTTTATGAATAATGTTAACTTGTGATTTGTAATAAATGTTGTAAATTGCTTTTGGTGTTCTTTCTCTTCTTTGGGTATATTGTGAGAATTTGCTATGCTTAGTATGTAACTGCAATAAGCTACTATAAAGCGTTTTTCAGAGTTTTGATGAATAATAAACACTATACGAGTACATTAAAACTTTAAAAATAGTTTTTAATATGTCATATGAATGAGAAACATGGAGGAAAGTTAGATTTTTCTCACATCATTTTACATACATACACACATACTATGTAGTTCATAGCTATTTTCGTTGAATGGTAGTTAATCAATGAAAAATTGCAATTGAATTTGATTCGCTGTATCCCAGAACAAACAAAAAAAATAAAACAGGAGACTTCACTTATTATCACTAACTCGATGGCGGGGTGGGTAGCGGAGTCTACTCTGGGAAATTGGACTTGGATATTTCACTCCGGCTGCCGCACTATCGCAGCGTGTTCCAGGCGGAACTAATGGACATCTTTTATAAAAGCCAAGCTGCCATAAGGTCTCAGTCGAACGTTGCGAATAATTCCAGGATCGTCAGGGAATGTCGCCGCTGCCTCAACTTTCTTTCTGGACACTTCAGTGTCACACTTGTCTGGGTCCCCGGACACTGTGACATTCCGGGAAATTGTAGAGCAGACGAGCTAGAAAGAGATGGCGCACTACTTTCGGAATCCTCTTCAATCGACTTAGGAATGCCACTTACTTCGTTCAAGCTGGCCATCGCGTGGAAATTTTTCCGAGACGCCAACCTCCACCGATAGGCTCTCTTGGGCCTCAATGGATAGAAGGCGCTCCAACCAGTTACTTGGACTTGGCCGTAATATCATCTCGATCACAGTGGCAATGCTTACAGGTCACTGTGTTATGGGTAGACACGCGGAAAGAATGCGGCTCCCATTTAACGACTTCTGTCGTGGGTGCAGATCCGCTGAGGAAGAGGAGACTGTTATCCACTTTCTTTGTCAATGCCCATCTCTTGCGAGGTTAGGTTATTTGGCTCTCTAACCCTTGTCAGCTTGACGGAGCTTTCGTCCATTGATGTCAAGGATACAGCCTCGTTTATCAAGCTTACTGGCTTTTTCTCCAGCGTTGGGTAGTCGTGCTGCTTGCGCTGACCAACTTCTCCCTCTTGGTTCTGAGGAGCTTGGTCAGTACAGAGACTGCGTTCACCTATGGCGTCACAACGGGCAGCTATGCGTGTTCAAGTGAGCTTTTGATATGAAAGCTACCATACTAGCCAAACCTAACCTAACTTATTATAAACTTAATTTTATATTGAGCTTTGGATTATTCATACGGATATACTTTATTTAGAACAAGCAAACCATAAAATAATAAATCAACTATTTTTATTAAATTAATACATATATATCAGGTGTACTGGTATGGAGTGTGCGTCAAGATACAAATGTCTCCATAGGGAACATTTGTTGTGAACAACCTTTAACTACTTTTTTTTTTTTTTTGTATGGCCGATGACTTCCGTCAAACATATACATACATAATTGGTCATTACAACTCCTCAGTCAGGATTATGGACCTAGTTCCTCACACCACTTCTGTTGTGTGTGTTAATTTTATATATGAGCGTCTAAAAATGACAGTTTTTTTAAAAAACTTTTCATGGCAATTTTATTAACTGTCAGAGTTTTTGCCAGAAGCAAATTTGCTGAGAGCAATTTGTCGAAAGAAGCAAGTCGTAATCCGGACTGCAAGGTAGTTATGACCAAATTATGTATGTATTTATTGGATGAAAATGAGATTTTGATTCAGATTCACAACAACAAATTTCTTATCGTTTAATAGCTGTGACTCCCATTTTCCGAAAAACTACTTGCAATGTAATTTTACAATATGGCAATGCGTCTGCACACAAAGCTAAGGTCGTCCAGAAAATAATTAAAGCACTAGGCTTGAAGCTGCTGAACCACCCGCAGTATTCACCAGATTAGGCAACTTTCTACTACTATTTGTTTTCATCGCTGGAATACTTATTGTCTGAGCAGCGCTTCAATTCCTACGAGGAAGTCGAAAATTACGTAAATAATTGGTTTGCTTCGAAAGGCGAACAGTTTTATTAGCATGGCAACAAGAATTTGCCTGGAAGATGGAAAAAATTTTTGTAGTTAGCCAATATTTTGAATAAAATGTGTTTTATATTAACAAGAAAACTATCATTTCACACCTGTACACTTGGTATGTATTTTTAATTTGCCAATCGAATCTGATAACTTAATACGTACGTTTAATTTTCTTCTTTTTTCGCTAAAGTATCGTAAAGAAAAGATATGTGTCTATGGATATGAGACGTGCCATTTATTTTCTATTATGTGTAATTGTCTTTAAATTTATTTTTAAATATGTTTTTTCTTATATAAATACAAATTTGCCATTACAACCATAGCTGCCAGATAAATGAAGATGTAATGAAAATAAAGTAAGTAAGTAAATAGTCAAATATATAAAAAAAATCGTTAAAATCGTCAAAGACGTTTATTGAAATCGTAAAAAATCTTCAGAAAAAATAAATAAATAAATTAAAAGTTTTTAAAAACCAAAATTATTTCTATTGAAGTAAAACATATGAAGTCATTGTATGTACATATCTGAGTTCAAAAATAAAACATTTAACAAAGAATTTATTGGAAATTAAAAGCTGGCGCCCCTCATTTTCATTTATTAATTTTTTTCCAAAAATGGAGAAATTTTATATCATTTTCAGGAAAAAATTGTTTAAGGTTCAAACAATCTATCACAGCATTGTTTATTGACACATAAGCGCAGCAATAATATAGCATCATCTACATATATGTTCATATGTATATGGGCGGTGTATATATTAGGGAGTCAGAAGCTTTTGATGTTCTGAGCATAAAAATTCAGTGTAATGTTGGCTGGAACCGACATATTTTTCAGTTCATTGGCTTCATAAGACTGCGCAACAAATCCTTCACTTTATATATCTGACCGAGAATATAATTCAACTCTCATGCATGGATCGGTGACAACGTCTATTTTGAGGCAACTTGACCGCGTACAGGAGAGGGTGAAGTTGCTCGATAATGACGATAAGGTATCGAGCTCTATTGATTCAGTGGAGCATCGTTGCAATGCGGCTTGTGTTTCACTGCTCTATCGCTACTACAACGGATTTTGCTCGAGCGAAATAAGGGGACTTGTTCCCAAGAATCATATATTCCTATGTAAAACTCGTCTTTCTCGGCCAGCACATCCGTATGTGGTCGATTGGCCAGTGGATCACACACTGTATTACAGACAAAATTCGTTTTTTAGTCGAACTATTCGTATGTGAAACTCTATTCCTGCAGAGGTCTTTTCTGTTACTTATTTTATAGATATACATATCTTTTACTTATTCAAACCTAATGTCCATAACCACTGTTCTCTCTTTCCTCCTTCATATAACATATTTTCATAGTTCCAAACACAATGCCATCATCCCCTGAGTGTTGGTCTTACGAAAAAATAACGGCATTTATATTCGAGCTTTTAAAATTGTCTGCAACGGTAAATGATAAATTATGGGCAACAACGAGTTTATTTAGGAATTGTAATATTTTAACTTTTAAGGAATTAAAAAGGCACAAAATATAGAAAAACACAGGTATTCTAAAAATAACTTAAAAATATAATACTTAACGCCTTGTTTTTACTAACATAAATTACCAATAGTAACAATTGCAAAGTAAATACAAAGCTTAAATTGGCTTTTAATGTACTAAAGTAAAAAATATGATGTAAAATTTTAATTTCAGAAGTCGTTAAATGGGAGCCGCATCCTTTCCGCCCATAACACTATGACCTGTAAGCATGGCCACGGCGATTGAGATGATGCTACGGCCAAGTCCGAGTAACTGGTTGGTGCGCCTTCTATCCATCAAGCGCCAGGTAAGTCAAGTGATGGAGCAGGACTCCTCATTGACGCAGGATAGGTTGGAGTCTCGAAAGAATTTCCGCGCAATGGCCAACTTAACCGAGTCAAGTGGCATACCCAAGTCGATAGAAGAGGATTCCGGAAGGAGTGCACCAGCCCTGTCGAGCTCGTCGGCCCTGCAGTTTCCCCAAATGTTACTGTGCCCGGAGATCCAGGCCAGTGAGGAACTGAAGCTCTCAGAAAGAAGGTCGAGAGAGGCTACATTCCCTAACGATCCTGGAGTTATTCACAACGTTCGACAGAGATCTTATGGCGGCCTGACTATCAGAGAAGACTGAGACGTTGACGACGATCCATTGCGCGGCCCGGTAAATAGCCATTACTTCCGCCTGAAACACCCTACAATAATCCGGCAGTCAGAGGGACATATTCAGATGAAGTTACCCAGAGTAGACTCCGCCAACCCCATTATCGAGTTTAGAGCCGTCGATGTATATATCCAGGAGTTCCGAGGGGACGATCGTGTCAGAGTCCTGGTCGTACCTACTTGGAATTAGATTCTATCTAAGCTGTACAGACAATTCTTTGAGCTTATTTCATTATTTTTTTTGTTTTATTTGAATTTTTGTTGTCGTAATTATTTATAGACGTTTTCTCTGCCTTGAAAAAAATCAAAAGAAAGTTCAATAAAATCGAGGGTAATACATTCACAAAATTATAAATTTAAGTATTTAAAGGTACTTATTTTTTAATTTTAAATGAAATTCGGTTACTTTTATCTTTTCTTTCCTATTATAAGTGCTGTTCATGAAATAATATCAATTATTTTAATAAAGAAAATAAATCAGTTTGCCATGTACATTATAAATAATGTAAATTAAGGCAAGTTGGAAATAACGAAATCAAATTCAATTTCAAGTATTCTATTTGTTACTCATAATGGTAAAGAAGTGAAATAAATAATTGAAAAGCATAAGACGTGCACTAAAAAATTTTTATGCAGATATTTATTCATAACTTTGGTCATATTTCTTATAAAAATGGTCGAAACAAAATAGAAAAAAAAAATTTAAAAAGCCACAATACTTATGTATGTACAAGAGATTTAGCATTGTAGGGAAACTATTGGCCAATTCACACAACTTTGTACCTTGTATGTCGTATTGAATACACTTTTTGTTTGTGAACGCTCAATTCTATGTCGTACTGTGTATTTCGTATTCCAAACGTCAAAGAGCGATAAGAAGAAGAACATCAGAATTCTTAACTTGTTTTTCAAGCAAAAAAAAGAAAAATTTTGTGGAAAAAAGTAAATTAATTAATTATCTGTGCGAACAATTATAATTTTGAAATGTTAATTGTTGACTCAAGTTACATAGAAAATATTTTGTATTTTTATTCTTCTTCTTGATTACTGGCATTTACATTAACTGACAGTACGAAACCAATATAACTTTTAAAAACATATGAAAAAATGTGTATAAGAGTATCGGATTTTGATATGAAAATTATCAACAACAATATGTCCAACAATACACTTAATACAACGATACAAGGGCTTGTGTGAATTGCCCATATAAAAACTTATGTAAAAGATACACCGCAAGAATTTGTAAACACTTTGCAATAACCATGAAAAAACTTGACAATTTGGATTGATTATAAGATGCGACAGTGAAAATACTTCCAAATAACTATAGGATGGGCCATATATCGGTTTAAATTTGAATCATCGGATATTTCGGATCTGGCAATACTTATGTCACAAAATTTTGTATATTATCTCTGTTGCCGCCACTGGCAAAATCGCCTAAAATTAGTAGCTTTGTTTAGTAAGTTTGCTAACCAAAAGTGTTTGCAATAAATTTAATGTAAAGTAATATTTTCGGAGTGGCGCCATTTTTGCTAATTTTTTGTCAGGTTTTCTAACCAAACCTATTCAATATATTTAAGTCGGCTTCACGTGGTGGTTGTCAGTCCGGAAAAAATTTCTTATTTTATTTTTGTAATATTGAAGTAGTGATTTCCATACTAAATAGTAAGTTTATATTTTTTCTCCTTGAATTGTAAATCATTTCTAATTAACATTGTTTGTTATAGGAATTTTAATATAGAAAACCTCTTTTTGAAATAAATCAAATTTTTATCCTGAAATTGGTTCTTCTTTATTTAAAATCCACGTGGGAATCGCTATCGAGGCAAATTCCTCTTTTAACATTTTAAAATTCTATTTAATGGTTAACAGTCTTCAGTGGATCTTAAAAATTTGCTTTGTGGTCAACATTCTTCTGTGGATTATCACCAATTTTTCTGTTCTGATCGCCTATAACCTTATAACGTCCTATTGCCAATTTCAAAGTAAGTACAAATGGATTTAATGAATCAACAACATTGTCCCATCTGCTTAAATCCCCCTGACAAAAATATGATAATTTGCATACAATGCCATAAAAATTATCATAAATTGTGTGTAAATGTCACACCGAACAATAATTTAGACCTAACCTATAAATGCAAAAAGTGCATTTCCTCATCGACATGTAATACTACACCTGCATCCGTGAAAAGTATGTCATCAAAAACATCTAAGAGCTCCAATAAATCTCAAAGCCGTTTGCTAGAAATTGAGTTGCAACGCCTAGAGGAAGAACGAGCAGTTTCAATGGAGTTTGTAAATAAAAAGTATAAATTAATTCATCAACACGAACAAGAACGTCAAAGTAATGCATCCTCCAACGGATCAATTTCCATCCGTAACTGGCTAAACGAACTTCCTAATCCTCCGGACTCACCAACGAATGAAGCGCCAATTCCTCAAAAGTCGGCTGAAAATAGAATCTCAAATAAAACAAACCAAAACAAGACAGGCCCCTCGCCCCATACAAATTTTACTTTTCCATCTACATTTAACAAAGTCGTAAATAAAAATACTAATACAGAAAATAAAAATTCTTATTGCTGCACACCAATAAATAGTGCTACATCCAATAAGCCGTCTTCCACCACCGCCATACGGTCAACGTTTACTGCCGAACCAATTTACACGTTTAGTCGCATCCCTACAAGCGGATTTTCACAGCAAGTGCAATCCCAATGCTTCACAGCAAATAAAGTCCCACCTCTCGCTTCCACCGCATTATCAAATAATAAATTTAATTCGCATCAAAATGCGCCACAGTATAATACAACTCAACAGTTTCCTCCTCTTCATTTGCCAAACACCTCGAATAATTTTTCAATAGGCCCAACACAAAATCTATTCAACGGTAGTAATTTTTCTTCGCCGTTGCATCAAAGTCAGCTCCAGGCTCGAAATTCATTACCAAAAGAACTGCCTCTCTTTAGCGGCCAACCAGAAGAATGGCCTTTATTTTCATCTATTTTTGAATGGTCAACCAAAATATGTGGACTAACCGATGCTGAAAATTTGATAAGGTTGCAAAAATCTCTGAGTGGAGACGCACTTCACAGTGTACAACACATTTTGATACATCCTTCAAACGTATCTTGGGTAATGTCAATACTAAAATTGATGTACGGGCAACCTGAAAAAATAGTTAATTCTATTAAAAATCGTATTAAAAACACTCCCTACGTTAATGAAAACAACCTACCTTCTTTTACTTCGTTTGCTGTTAATGTTAAAAGTTTAATTGCAACCATAGAAGCCACAAATTTACTTGATGAAATTAATAACTCTTCTCTTCTTCACGAATTATTGCAAAAATTACCACCATCATATCAATTGCAATGGGGCACACATAAATTACAGCTGATAAATCAAAATAAAAATCCCAACTTGTATGAATTTTCAAATTGGATATTCAACATAGGAATCTCTGCCAGCTGTATGACAGTTGAGAACGTATCAAAAAACAAAAGAGATAAAACAAATAACAAAACGGCATACATTAATACCCACAGTAATGATCGTAAGTGTTTTGTTTGCAAAAACAACAAATGTAAATCAATAGCAAAGTGTGAAAAGTTTATTTCTCTCTCTCGTGGTGAAAAATGGGATATCGTAAGGCAACATAAACTATGTAAAATTTGTTTGTTTAAACACAGTGGTGATTGTAAAAAGAGAGTAAAGTGTGGTGAGCAAGATTGCGAATATTATCATCATCCCTTATTGCACCGTTTTTCTACAATAGACAGCAACAAAGTTGTAAATAAAGAAAATGATTGTAAGCAAACGTCAAATAGTGAAGTTATTAATACACATAATGGTGAAACAAAACAAGTGCTGTTTAAAATAATACCCGTACAAGTTTTTGGCAAAAATAAAACAACAGAAACCTTTGCCTTCATAGATGAAGGTTCATCCATAAGTTTAATGGATGAATCATTAATGAAGGAACTAGAAGTGACTGGAACAGCTAACCCCCTCTATCTTAAATGGACTGGTGACATTGAACGATGCGAAAAAAATTCAAAACAACTAACAATTAAAATTTCTGGTGGAAATAAAAAACATATTAAAATTAATGTGAATACAGTGACGTCATTAAATTTGCCGTCACAATCTTTAAATTATAAAAAGGTTTCTGAGAGATTTCCTCACTTAAGAAATTTGCCAATTAAAAGCTATTTTAATGCCGTGCCAAAGATTTTAATTGGTTTAAATCATTTTGATTTGGGTATATCAAACAAAATACGCCAAGGGTCTCCCCACGAACCTGTTGCTGTCCACACAAGGATTGGATGGATGATTTATGGCGCTGTTGGCGAAAATTCAAAACCAAGTAAGAATTTTAATTTTTATATTTGTAATTGCAACGAAGATCAGCAACGCTTAGAAGATTTAGTGAAAAGTTTTTATTCTTTTGAGAGTATCGGGATATGTTGCAAAGATTTACTTGTAAGTGAAGATGAAGCTAGGGTTGTTAAGGGAGTATACACTAAAAAGAGAAGATGGGCATTACGAAAGTCCCTTGCTATGGAAATTTGATGTTTTAAACTTACCTGATAGTTACAATATGGCTTTGAAACGTTTGTTATGCCTTGAGCGTAAATTAAAACAAAATAAAGACCTTTTTGATATCTTTAAAAATACGATGGAGAAATATTTATCAAAAAAATATATACGTAAGTTAGAAAAAGATGAGCTCAGTATTAACCGTGGTAAGGTGTGGTATTTACCGATTTTTGCTGTTTTTAATAAAAATAAGCCGGGAAAAGCACGTGTTGTGTGGGATGCAGCGGCTAAAACGAACGGCGTTTCTTTAAATTCATTCCTTATGAAGGGACCTGATTTAATTAAATCGCTGGTAGCTATTTTATTTTCATTTCGGCAAAAAGCAATCGCTATATGTGGGGACATCGAGGAGATGTTCCACCAAATTTTTATACGGCCAGAAGACAGGGATGTCCAAAGATTTCTGTGCCGCGACTGTAACGAAGCCAAAGAACCAGATATTTACGTTATGGATGTAATGATTTTCGGAGCTACCTGTGCTCCTAGCATTTCCCAATATATAAAAAATTTAAATGCCAAAAAATTCGAAAAACAATTTCCTACGGCTTATAAAACAATTATAGAAAATCATTACGTGGATGACCTATTATATTCTGTTGATACGCCACAAGAAGCTGTAGATTTGATAAAAAATATAAAATATATTCATCAGCAAGGTGGATTTAATATTAGAAATTGGCTTTCTAATAGCACTTGCGTTTTAGATTCTTTTTCTGAAAGTACCAAAGAAGAAAAATGTTTGAATTTAACTGGGAATAATAATATAGAAAAGGTTCTAGGTGTCTTCTGGGAGTATCAGGACGATGTAATAACTTTTAAGATATCTTCTTGGCTCAAAGCTACTGATATATTTTCTACTGAAAAAATACCAACAAAACGTGAAATTCTTCGCTTAGTTATGTCAATTTACGATCCGTTAGGACTAATAGGCAACATAATCATGTACGTTAAGATTCTTCTTCAAGAGGTATGGCGAACTAAGGTAGACTGGGATGAAGAAATTCCTTTAAATCTAGCTGACAATTGGAGCCAGTGGGTAAAAGTTTTGCCCTCCATCGAAAATATAAAAATTCATCGTTGTTACCTACGTTCGCTGCCCTCTTACGAAGGGGTTGAAGTTCAACTACATACCTTTGTAGATGCCAGCAGGGATGGATACGCTGCAGTGTGCTATTTTCGTTTGGTGAAAAACAAAACAGTACTTTGTACATTAATCGGGTCCAAAACTAGAGTTGCTCCCATTAAAATTACATCTGTCCCTCGTCTTGAGTTCATGGCTGCCCTGATAGGAGCCCGATTTTCTAACTAGATTTGTGAAAATCATACAATAAAAATCTGCAAAAAATTCTTTTGGACAGATTCAAAAACGGTTATAAGTTGGATTAATTCCAACCACCGAAAATATACCCAATTTGTAGCGTTTCGCGTAACAGAAATCCTAGAGCTAACATCAGCAAACGACTGGCAGTGGATCCCAACTAAACAAAATGTAGCTTCTAGCAGATGGTTTATAGGTCCGGAGTTCCTTTACGAAGTCGAAAATAAGTGGCCAAGTCCAAAATTTCATGAAGAACATACTACTGAAGAGATGGTTCATCAAAATTTTATAATTTCTTCAACGGAATTCTTAGTGACACCTACTCGTTTTTCTAAATGGAATCGTATGTTACGAGCAACCGCTTATGTCTTTCGTTTTATTTTTAATTGTAAAACAAAAAATCATAAAAAAAACTGCTCTTACACAAGAAGAGTTGCGAACGGCGCAAAGTTATTTATTCCGTCAAGCACAAAATGAAACGTATTCTATGGAAATTTCATGTCTTAAATCTGGAAAGTTCATCGCAAAGAAAAGTGACATATATACTAAATCTCCATTGTTAGATGAAGATGGTGTTTTGAAAATAGATAGCAGAATTGATAATGCAAACATCCCCCTAGAACAGAAACGACCGGTAATTTTACCAAAAACATCCTACATAACAACGCTTATAATTTTATATTATCATCAGAAATATTACCATATTAACCATGAAACCGTTATCAATGAAATTCGTCAAAAATACTCCATCGCTAAACTTATAGTCACAGAAATGTCAGTGGTGTAAAGTTTACAAAGCCGTACCACAAGTTCCTCAAATGGCGAAACTACCTAGATCTCGAATCTCCGCATATACAGCCCCATTTAGTTACACAGGCGTTGATTTTTTTGGACCATTTATAGTGACAGTGAATCGCCACAGAGAAAAAAGATATGGTGTCCTTTTCACTTGTTTAACAATAAGAGCGGTACATATTGAAATTTCATATTCACTTACTACTAGTTCATGTATATTAGCTATTCGTAATTTTATGTCACGTAGAGGAATACCAATAGAATTTTATAGCGACAATGGAACCAACTTTATCGGAGCAGAACGAGAGCTACGTGACGCTTTAAAAGATGTGGATAGTAATATATTTGTTAAAACTTTTACAAGTGCCACAACAAAATGGAGCTTTAACCCACCATCCTCTCCCCACATGGGAGGTACCTGGGAACGACTAGTTCGTTCTGTAAAAACAGTGCTGTACAAAATAATGCCTTCAAGAGCACCACACGATGAATTACTGTTAAGCATGGTGATCGAAGTCGAGAATATTATAAATTCTAGGCTTCTTGCATATGTCCCTATTGATGATGAAACTGCTGAAGCAATCACTCCAAATCACTTTTTATTGGGAAGTTCCAGTGGACTACAGCCAATGTCTTCCTGTAGCGACAGCGGACAAGTGCTGAAACAAAATTGGCTAATATCACAGCAATATGCGAACATTTTTTGGCGAAAGTGGTTGGATGAATATTTGCCAACGTTAACATGTAGGTCTAAATGGTTCGAAAAACGTCAAAATTTGCGTCAGGGAGACTTAGTTCTAATTGTTGATTCCGCTTTTCCTCGCAATGTTTGGCCTCGAGGAAAAGTTATTGAAACGAGATTGGCAAAAGATGGACAGGTAAGAAGTGCTAAGGTGCTTACATTACATGGAATACTGGAAAGGCCTGTAGCCAAGCTTGCGATTTTAGACGTGGCCTCCCATGAAGAGCATGACGGCGAAGAACCTTCTTGTCATACTGCGGGGGGGAATGTTGCCGCCACTGGCAAAATCGCCTAAAATTAGTAGCTTTGTTTAGTAAGTTTGCTAACCAAAAGTGTTTGCAATAGATTTAATGTAAAGTAATATTTTCGGAGTGGCGCCAATTTTGCTAATTTTTTGTCAGGTTTTCTAACCAAACCTATTCAATATATTTAAGTCGGCTTCACGTGGTGGTTGTCAGTCCGGAAAAAATTTCTTATTTTATTTTTGTAATATTGAAGTAGTGATTTCCATACTAAATAGTAAGTTTATATTTTTTCTCCTTGAATTGTAAATCATTTCTAATTAACATTGTTTGTTATAGGAATTTTAATATAGAAAACCTCTTTTTGAAATAAATCAAATTTTTATCCTGAAATTGGTTCTTCTTTATTTAAAATCCACGTGGGAATCGCTATCGAGGCAAATTCCTCTTTTAACAATCTCCATTGAATGTAATGAATCGTTTGGGCAACGTTGGGATTTATTGAAAATTTATTTCCAAAACAAAGACAATTGGTCGAAAATTGCAAAAATTCCAAAAAAAAGAAACATAATCATTTCGAATGAAAATTATTTTCATTTTGGTGGGTACATTAATAAGCAACAGTGACGTTTTCAGGGTTCAGAAAACCCACACGTGGACTTACAGACTTACCAATGCAACCATTACGAGCGACTGTTTGGTGCGGCTTGTAGAGAGGAGATATCATTTGTTTATAATTTTTTTTCAAAAATGAGGACGGCGCAACCATTACGATCAATGGAGACACCTATCATGATAACCGATTTTTTTGTACCGATTTTTTTATACCCTCACATACATACATACATAATTGGTCATTACAACCCTTCAGTCTGGATTACGACCTAGTTTCTCACACCACTTGTGTTGTGTGTATTAATTTTATACAGTTTAAAGTCGACTCCGAACGACATATTTTTGAGGAACTTTTCATGACAATTTAATTTACTCTCAGAGTTTTTGCTAGAAATTTGCTGAGAGGAAGTCGCCGAAGAAATACTGTTTGTATTTTGTCTTGATGTCTGACCGGGGGTCGAACCATGGCTTTACGTCTAAGACGCTGCGATTTGATACTGTTGGACAATTTTCGATGGGGCACCGTTAAAGAAAAGTGTTATGCCGACAAGCCAGAGACAATAGAGCATTTGAAGGCCAACATTCGTGATGCAATTGCCGAGTTGCGACCCCATAAATTCGAAAAAGTGCACGAAAGTCGATCCAATCGAATGAGTTACTGTGAAGTAAGCCGTGGCTTATGAAGTAATATTCCATTTCTAACCGGAAAAATTATACTTGTTTTTTATTGCATTTTTAAATTTAAACTTTTAAATGGCCCACCCTTTTTTCCCCAAATATTTTTTTTCAAATGAACTCTCAGTTTAAAAAATTTTCATAATTTTTGATGGATCTTGATTGTTTATCGAAAAAATGCAAATTTTACGTTTGAGTGACTACTAGAATGTTTCGGCTAATGTTTGCACAAAAAAAAATAATAATATTTGTAAAAAACGGAAATATTGGCCGAGGTGCTACTAAAAATAAATATTTTAAAAATTGTAATTCCTTCTTTTAAAAACACTTATGTATTGCATTTTCATAATAACCAACTTTTTATGCTTTTTATATTGTGATGATATATGCTGAATAATAAATTCCAAAAATCAATCACACACACACTTCCCATATACATTTAAGACAAAAAAGAAAAATAACATATAAGAAAAAGTGCTGAAGTTTTGTTTTCCAAGAGCCAAAGGAAAGGAACAATAAAAAACCAAAAACGTTAACAAAAAACTTCATTGGTACAGAACACATCAAACCATCTGTTTATTCACTATCATCGATGCTTGCGTACAAGACGTACCATACATATCATATGTATGTTATAGGGATGTAATGCACAACATATTGTCAGTCCCTCAGGCATTTGTTTACATCAAAAAAAAGAAACATTTTTTGTTAAATTGAAAGAAAGCATTTAAAATAAAATTAAAGCACAATGCGAAGGTTTGCAAAAGTTTTTATTGAAGATCTTAAAATTATTAAACCGAAATTTAATATTTACTTGAATTTATGCTAAAATGAGGCAAATTAATGTGCTTTGCATTTGCGTTGATTTCTTACACTACTACTACTATTAGTACTTACTTAATTGGTCATTACTACCCTTTAGTTAGGATTACGACATACAGTAGCTCAAACGTATAATTGGACACCAGGTATGAGATTATTCAAATAAAGATTTTTTCACTTCAATGTAAATATTTAAAAAAAAAATGATACGGATTTATAAATAACACTATGGGACAAAATAAAAAAGTGAAATACAACCAGTTATGAGTTAGTTATGAGTTTTGTTGAATAGAACTCAAAAATATTTTTTTTTATATTTCTTGAACCCTCCAAACTTGTTTTAGGTACAAATTTATTGATTCAACAAACATTTCTGAACCTATGTCCAAAATTTAAACCTTATTAAAAAGTAGAGGGATGGGCCTTTAAAACAATATACATATATATTATTTGACTTAATACGCTATGCGGTTTGATGAGGTAAACCTGACAAATGCTAATTTCTTTCATATTTTTTCAAATTTGTCCGTGCAAACTTTAATTAAAAAATATAAAATAAGTGATGACATTCTGAAAGTGCATTATCTTATGAAGAGATTGACACTTCGTTTGATCAAAAAATCAAGATACATCAAAACTTTTGAAAATTTTTGAATATTTGATAAGATGATATATATAAAAATATGACGCGACTGTTATATTATTTAAATAATAACTATGGTAATTTTTGCCTGATTTGATCCAACGAAGTGTGAATCTCTTCACAAGATAATGCACTTTCAAAATGTCACAACTTATTTCATACTTTTTAATTCAATTTTGCAATTAAGAATACCTGAAAAAATGAGAAAAAAAATTATATTTTCCAAGTTTACCCGATCAAAACTCATAACATGTAAGTTATAACCATGTATAACTCATAACCATAAGTTTGTGTATACCATTTGAAAGGCTTATCTGTTACCTTTTCAAAAAACTTTGGATTTTGAAAATAGGTTTGCGTAATCAATAATTTTTTGTTAAAGATCAAAAAACTCGTTCTTGTCAAATAAAAGAAATTTAAAGGGTTCGAGAAATAAAAAAAAATAATATTTTTAAGTTCTACTCAACAAAACTCACAGCCTACACTATGTCATCAGCTGGGTGTATTTTGACTATAGCACCGTGTAATTAAAAAGCTTTTAAACAATGTATAATACTTAGCATTTTTATTTAAAATTTGTTTAGAACATATTAACGAATTCTTTGTCAAACGCATAATTGGACAGTCAAATAAAAGGCACTGTTTTAACACTTGGAACCAAAACCGTTTGCTTTTTTAATGTCTCCAAACGTAGAAGCATCGACTGCATGAGATGGGCATGAAATTCCGGGTTTATGTTGTTCCATTGGGGCCTAATACCTTGTTTCAACTTCTCCACTGTGCTGATACTAGATTTATAGCGCTTACGGGCAGCTTTTTCCCAAACATTGTCAATAATGTTGAGATCACGGGCCTGTGCCGGTGTTTGGAGTACTTTTGAACAATTGTGCAGAAGCTACAGTTTCGCAACGTGTTTCGGTTTGTTGTTCTGGTAGAAACAAAGTTGTCCAATATATTTAATTTATCGCCACTTTGCTTCATATTTTGTTTTAAAATGACTAAATATTGGAATGCGGCATCTCGACGCAACAAAAATGTCAATTTTTCATATAAATCAGGCCAGTGGCATCAATTGTGTTTTGTGTTATTATCATATGCTTGTGACTTAATGAAACCCCACAAGAACAAATCTGACTCCGTGAAATCTCTATGGCCACTTAATTTCACCACCACGTGAGATGAATGAGTCCCCAAATCGCTCGTCCTGAAATACAATGTGGTATGAATTGTGTTGCTTATAGTGTCGTCCTGTTGAAACCACATGTCGTTGATGTCCAGATAATCTAATTCAAACCAAAACAATACTTGCTAATGCTCGAATTATAGTGCTCGCCGTTGATATTGATGGCGAGGCCATTGATGCCGCCAGCTCAAAATCGATGCCAAACAGTGACTTTTCGGGATGCATTAGACGCCCTTGGATCGTATATGGATTGGTTTCATCACAAACTAAATAATTTTAAGTTCTAATCAAAGGAATAAGTATCGTGCCAAAAATGTACCCCATCGTAGAATATTTTACGATGAAATTTCTTGGCAGTTGCCAATTGCTCCACAGCCCATCCAGCGACCACACTCTATTGTCTATGATCGTTTGCCTTTTGTTCCTGAGTCTGCTGAATTTTGTACGGGTGCAGGTTCAGGTTACAAAGCAAAATTCGCCAAGTTGTGGTTTGTGAAAGACATAGATCTTGTGAGCGTCGCGAAATAGATTGCATCGGATTCTCCTATATAGTCTCAAAGACAGCAGTAAAGTTTTGCAGAGAAGGCATCTTTAACCACATCGTCCTTTTCTTACGTCGGGGCTTGAGCACAAATAAGGCTGATGTTTAAGAATTTTTCCCTGATGCGGATTGCGGCTAATCTTTCGTTTACAGGCGTGAATACAGAGACAAGATGGCGAAGTCTCTTATCAACCACAAATCCGCATCTGAATTCGCGCTTATCAACATGGTAGCTGTAATATACATAGCAAGCTGCCAGCATTCTGCATCCTTGTCCTATATGGCAGTGATGATAATATATAATGTGACAAGCAAAATATTCACTCAGTTATCACTCACGCTCATGAAAAAGAAAAAGAATTTTGTTTTGTTATCTTCCATTCGTGAACAAAAACAAACAAAAATAAAAGTTTGCTTTATTCATTCATGTATGATACTGTTAGTAAGGTTTTTTTATTTTCGTACAACATTGAGATAATAAGAAAAACTATTTTTCACGCATATGGGCATTTTTGAGAAATAACATTTTTGTAAAAATCTCACAAATGAAAGAGCATAAAATTTTATTTTGCACTAGCATTCGAAAATGAAATTTTTTTTATTTCTGTTGATAAAAAAATGTAAAATGTTGAGAGTGTTCACACATGCACATGTACATTTTTGAGAAATAAAATTTTTGCTGAAATCTCACAAATTAAAGAGCATAAAGTTTTATTTTGCAATGTTGAGAGTGTTCGGGTTTTTGAATGGAAGAATAGAACAAAAATATGAGACACACTGGTAAAACAAATATTTTGTGCATTTTTATGATGGGTTTTTTGTTTTGTTTTCCATGCAAACAGGCAGGCAAGTGTAATAGCCTGTGTTACAGAAACATCACATAAATTGTATAAAGAAATAAGTTACATGTGACCCATTGGATAGCGAAGTTGATAAAGTAAACCGTTATGACAAAAACATAGGCACAAGTTGTGCCTAACATCTAAAAAATCAAAATATTTTTCTACATACATACATTTTGAAAGCAAAAGATTGAGAAAACATCTTTTGTTTATGAAAAAAATTAAAATGAAAAATTTTCATGAACAATTTTCATTTTCATTCATTTTTGAAAATAAGAAACAAACTACAAAAAGTCCGAACACATATGATAAAAAAAACAACAACATTAATGAGTTGTACTTTAATGAGAGCGATGAGAAGGCCTCTCATATTTGTACATTTCACATTTCTTACTTCTCACAATTCATATTCGCGAATATGTACCAAAATAAAAAATAAATGTTTTCATTTATGAATGCTTAAAATGAAAACAATTCTTAGCTACTAATTTGTGAAAAGTGAGCATAAAACAAAAAATTTGAAAAGTACACTCGTGTGTATGTATTTATCATAAATGTTCACTGTCAAGTGTTCATACATAAATTTTTCTGAACCCTGATGACAAGTTCAAACCTAAACTTAACTTTAAAAGTTAGAGGTAGGATTATCCTCCCTTTAGCTTAACGCTCACTTCTACTTTATTGTCCTCTTATAATAATGAAAAACAATTTATCTGCCCGTTAAAATCCTCCCTTTAGTTAACGCCAAGTTGTAATAATGGCCCTTAGACTATCAATGAATCAGAGTATAAAGTTTGTGAGGCGAAAAAGCTTCATGAAGAATATATTTGCATTATATTCAGCACAGAGCTTTGGTTCTCTATTAATTAAAAATTTTCATTGAAAAGCAAAATTAAAACTATAGCTTAGCAGAAAATAGAAATAAAATATAATTTTTAAACTCCTTTTCATTAGATCTTCTTGAACCAATGTTATATAGTTTCTGTGGCGCCAAGAACTTGCTCTTGAATCTAAGCGAATCTATTTAACACAAAAGCCGTTAAAGAAGATGCTTGCATTTTTATTCAGTGTAGTGTTATTCCTAATGTGATGTTTTTGTAACACAGTCTATTTCACTTGCTTGCCTGTTTGCATGGAAAACACAAACAAAAACACTCAATTTTGTTTGTGTTTCCCATATAAACAGACAAGCAAGTGAAGTAGCCTGCGTTACAAAAACATCCCATAAGTCTGTCCAGAAATAAAAACTGTCGACGTAACAACAAAAACGATAAACAAAAGCCACACGATACAAATACACACTAACACTAAGAATACATTGAACGTGTTGATTATCTAAAGCTGCACACACACATATGTACGACGAACCTGGTTGCGCCTGGTACGAACAACAACATGTATGTGACAAAAAGGGATATACAACATAAGCAAATTACACAAACAACAATGTATTAGCAACAGAGGTCTAGAGAAGGCGAGATCACGAACCTTCCACTTCAAGAATGTTCGTTAGACTGGTTGTGTCGGACTATAAAAGGGCTGGACAAAGCAAGCAGCAGTCAGTTATAATTAAGTCAGCCTTGTGTGAATACGTGTTGCGGGTTGAACGTACAAGTGATATTGCTTGCAAAAAGGTTGTAAGCAGAGAAGATCTAACGTACAGTTGTTAGTGTTAATGCAGCCAGAAGTGTGAAATAGAATAGTGTACAAGCAAATTATTGTTGTATCGTTAAGTCGTATACGGTGGCACACAAACGTAGTGTGAATTATATAGAGAGTTTAAGAAAAACTAAACACATATTTGTTTTTACTTGGTTTGCAATGAACGAACTTATATTTAAACGTTTTTAAAAAGTTAAACACGTAACAATATACTTACCTTACTTAATTGGTCATTACAACCCTTTAGTCAGAGTTATTAGCCTAGTAGACTGTTGATTTTGAACTTAAAACTTATCATATTGTTACGAAAATGGAAAAATCAAGATACAGGTGTATTGTTTTTACATCGTTTAACATTAAAAATATAAACAAAACTACAAAAACAATTCACATTCAAGAACATTCATCAGACTGGCAAAGCAGGCAACAGAGTCAGTAAAAGTTCAGTCAGTCTTGTCTGAAGACGCGGTGTGTTTGAAGAGAGTAATCGTGGTTTGAAGATCTCCCTTACAAAAATCTATCGAACAATTGTTTTAAAATTTTTATTGTTTATCCAAAACAGTGCAAAGAGGAATGACAAACAAAGCAATTGTTGTTGTTTACATCAAGTTGTGAACCGCGGCACACAGAATTGTACGTGTAATAAGGAATTAATTAAAACTAAAAACAAATTTATTTTTATTTTATTTGCAATCTACGATCTTATATTGTAAACATTGTGAAAACGTAAACATGTAACAATATATAATATAATATAACATACCTATTCCATACACAACCTAGCCAGTGAAGGTGCACCTCATAGCTCGATCTTAGGAAACGGTTTATAGGTAGCAATTTTGAATTAGTTTAAAAGTAGTCTTTATATAACTTTGATTAGAATTATCAGAAAATCCATGAAAATGAAAGTTTCGAGGTAGACGTTGCGTAAACGAAGTTTGTGACTGTGATTGAAACAATTTCCATAAATTTTATATATTTTTAAAGGAGTATTTCTATTATTTCCATGTGTTGCATACTTTTCAACTAACATAATTTTCTAATTGATTTTTATTGTCCTTCAGTCAAAATGTTTCTTTTAATTAAATTTTATTGTTTTATAGTCTTACAAAATTATCAGGAATAAAAAACATCCACGAACAGATTACAATAAGTTCGAACAGACAAAAAGTTGTTTTTTAAATACTCGTACATAAAGTTTTAATATGAAGTATGAAAAAAAATTTTTTTAATTTTTTATTTGAAAAAAAAAAAAAATTGATGCCATTGTATGCTTTGGAGTCAGTTTTCTAAGTCAAGTCTGCTCATATGCGACAATCATTGAATTCATTTTAATTTCACCGAAGCCTACAAAATAATTTTATGAAAGGCTGAGGCTCTAAAATATCAAAGGAACATGTTGGAATATTACAACCCTTCAGTCAGGATTAATACCTGCTTTCTCACACCTTTTAAGTTGTGTATTTTAGTTTTATAAATGATTGCGGCGGCCTACAGTTTATAGTCTACTCCGCACGGCAGATATTTTGAGAAATTTTTCGTGGGAAGTCGCCGAAGAAATATTTTTTCATATTTCTTTCGAACTGTCTGACCTGGTACTCGAACAGTGGCCTCACATCTAATAAGTCAACACACTACCTACTACTCTACGGCGACTGTGAAAATTTAAAGACAAGAAGACCTTAAAAAAGACATATTCATTTGTACTATATGTATGTATCTATGCGCGCTTACGTCTATTGGAAACGATAGTACGATTTTTGAGCTCATTTGAAAATCGATTGACACAAATCAATTTCAATTTCGTTCTTGTTCACCATGAGTTCATTTGATTATAAAAATAAATTTTAATTTTAATTCGACTAAAAAAAATTATTTTACAAAATTTGAAGTCAAGAAAGAGAAGAACGAATAAATTTTGATCTTAGATTTCATTGTTTAAGATATATGCTTGGAAACTCATAAGAAAATAGAATAACGCTCAACTCTAAATTGAAGAAAAAGCAAATTAATGTCTTCGGGTATATGTTCCGTCTGTTAATAATTTTTAATTTTGTTTTATTTTTTTGGTTTTCTTATCACAATAAAATTTTTTTAATTTATATTCCAAACATTTTATTCGTTTTCCTTTGTGCTTCTCTAAGGGTTTTGGAATCTGTTAAAAATTATTTAGCTTAGCTTTTTCATTTATCCTTCCTTCGTAAATGGATATTTAAAAAGGAGGTAGAAATGGCAGCTTTCATTACTCTTTATTTTATTAATTTTATTCTAATCTTTTTCACACTTTCTCAATCGCACAGATAGTGGTTAAAATTTATTTTAATATAGTTTTTGTTAATTTTATATTCTCTAATGTAAAATAAGCAATATCTGTTTATTATGTTTTTCTAGATTGAGTTTCTTTTTCAATTGAGGTTTACAGATTAGTAAAATGAGTTCATTTTTATGAGAGAATATGAAAAAATAATTAAATTCCACCATACACCACCATATTCCACTATGAGACCGCCGTAGTCTAGTAGGTAGTGTGTTGGCTTATTAGACGTAATGCCAGGGTTCGAGCCCCACGCCAGACATCAAAACAAAATACAAAAAGTATTTCTTCGGCGACTTTCTCTCAGTAGATTTCTGGCAAAAACTCTGAGAGTAAATAAAATTGCCATGAAAAGTTTCTCAAAATTCTGTCGTTCGGAGTCGACTTTAAACTGTAGGTGCCAACACTCATGTATAAAGTTTAACACACACAACATAAGTGGTGTGAGAAACTAGGTCGTAATCCTGACTGTAGGGTTGTAATGACCAATTATGTATGTATGTATACACCACCGCACTAATGGGAAAGTAAAGCGTACAAAAAATACGTCCTTTTTTACATAGCCAATCCTTTTCAAATGTCAACCTCATCCACCTTGAAGCGCCTGGTATCCCCTGTCACGCTAACGAGGCTCTGACGACCGACCAATGACGGTATAACCTTAATACTTGCACTTCTAAATCCCGGCAATTTGCATGCTTGTTGGGAATGTTGGCAACTCCAACACCAGGATCGGACGCTATAGCCTAACAAGCTGTACGTCTTAAATAACTATTATTACCGAACCGAAACCAGTGAGCCTATGCTTCCTAGAGGAGTAAAAGGAAAATATACATACACCATCGCAACCTGGTCTTTCATCTAAAAATATATGAAAAGAGAAAACATCAACTATGTTAAGATTCGCTCCGGGACATTTGGATCTTCTGTGATCCAAAGCACGATCTTATGTGATCGAAAAGTTGTAAAAATATTGTTAGAAAGAGAACACAACCCTTTTTTCTTCAATGTGTAATAAATCGCACGGTATTTATATTTTTCTGGAGAACGTTTTCCACTGTTGGGGATAGATGGATCTATTACTTCTTAAGGACTGCTTTCAGAGGTTTTCTTTTGGCTTTTAGACCACTGCGGTTCGCATACAATAGCGACTAAAGAAAAAACCACAGGTCAGCATTAGGTCGCTAAAAGTTTCTCTGGGTACTCAACGCCTTTAATATTATTACGTTTTTACTTTTTTAAAAACGTTTAGAATATGAGTTGACTGCAAACTAAATAATAATAAATTGGTGTTTACTTTCAATTAAATTATTTATTGTTCGCACTACTTTTGTGCGCCACTATTTACAACTTGACATATGTAACAATAATTTGTTAGCTATTCTTCTTTACACTTCTGTTTGCCTACACACTAACAAATGTTCGGTAGACCCTTACAATGATTATCGTCAATGTACACGCAACGCTTCTTCACACAAGACTGACTGAATTCTTACTACTCGTTGCCTGCTTTGTCTTGCCTTTTTATGTGCGCACGTAATCAGTCTGATGAAGGTTCTTGAAGTAGAATGTTCGTGTCTTCGCCTTCTAGCCTTTGTTGTTGCTTTCTTTCTTACTTGTCTGTTTACTTTTCTCTCATACTGATTTTGTTGGTATATGCAAGCAAGTTCGTTGTATTTGTATGTGTAGCTTTTGTTTATCGTTTTAATTAAAATATATAATATATAAATTATATAAATTAAAACCTGTTGGCCAAGTCTTCAAGACATCATCGATGATGCGTACTGGACAGTGTTAAATCATAAATGATTTGTTGGCGACAGCCGGAGCAAATCACTGACGACTTTTTCGAACAAAGGGCACTTTTATCGTGTCCGACTATATGAGCGACATTACAATGCATATTGTCGTTGACGATCAGATAAGTAACAATGTGGTTCAACTTGTCATCGACGAATATATAAACGAAATTTTTTCAACCTTGTCATTGACGACAGTATAGCGACAGTATCCTTCCGTAGTATCGTCGGTGAGAGTATAGCTGAAATAACCATAACACGATCATCGACGACAAATTGGGCGACAAAATACACACCTTCTCACTAAATGATTTCTTTTTGTAAAAATTTGAATATATTAAGGGTTTTATATATTTTTTTATTGATTTCAATATAAATACATATTATAAGCACATACATATGTATAGAAAAATTAATATAATTTATATATAAATAATAAATAATAGGAAAATTTATACATATAATAAAATAAAATTAATTTGAACATTTCATCAGGTTTTGTTTTTAAAGAATTTTTATCAAAATATCATATTTATAAAAAAATAAAAATAAATTCAAGTAAATGTGGTTTTATGGCAATGTAGAATCATTTTCTTTATTATTTTCATTTTTCTTTCTAGAATTTGATCTATTTATGGTATTTTTGAACGAATCAAACAACAAAGGCAGATCTTTTATAAATTTATCATGGATGTAGCTCTCTGATTTAGTTGATTCTGTAATAAAATTATTGTTATTAATAAATACTATTAGAACTTACTCAAATCAATTACCATAAATTGCGTTAAATATGTTGCACTATTTTTATAGGGATTTTTTACCCTTGACGCCATTGCAATTATAATTGCTTATTATGCATTTACTTAAAATGCGGTCAAGTAGTATGTATTTTTATATAAATATATTTTACACTTGCCTCTAGAATAATTATTAGAAACTTAATATTATTTATTTTCACCACAAAACACTTTAAACACACTTTGAAACAACCTTTTACTGGCACTTTAAAAACGCGAATGAATGATTTTTAGTCTCTTCTTATATTTGACGTTAAAGTACAGTTATTTATTTTTTTCATAGAAAAAACTAAAAAAAAATATGTTGACAACAACATCTAATTCTAAGTGAGGATAGAAACACGACAAAGTTTTACAATTGTTGTCTATGTTGTCCTCAACAAATCTTCTCTGAATCAAAAATTTAATGACACTGTCGCTCATTTCGTCGTCAATATAATTTGAAACAAGACAACACACGTGAAGTTGTTGATAAGTTTGTCTTTAAAGAAGTTTAAATAAAGACAAGCTCAAGACATTGTCGCTCATCTTGTCGTAAATGTAACCTGAAACAAAACAATTTGCATGCAATTGTCGCTCATCCTGTCCTCAATAATATCTTATTCAAGACAAATTCAAGAATTTGTCATTATGCTGTCTACTATTAAGTTCAAAACGCGACAAATTACACGACTTTGTTATTAAAGTTGTCCTAAATTGAATTTTATACAGGACAAATTTGAAAAATTCCTGCAGACATCATTGATGCAAACGTCGTCAATAACGACCTGGCCAACTGGGAAAGCAGTGGTGCTCAAACACATACTATCATAGTTTTGGTTGTGTTGGTAAAGCAGCGGAGAACAAAATTCAACTTAATTTTTGAGAATCGTACACTGGGAAAATAAAAAATAAATAAAAAAATTGGTTTATTGTGTTGCGTGTATGTTATTACATAATGAACTTATGTATGTATGTATATATGTATTGATGAATATATTGATGTATGTATGTATATACTGATGAATATATTGATGTATGTATGCATGTATGTATTGATGAATATATTGATGTATGTATGTACATATGTATGTATGCATTGATGAATATTTTGATGTATGTGTGTCTGTATGTATTGATGAATATATTGATGTATGTATGTATTGATGAATATATTGATGTATGTGTGTATGTATGTATGTGTTGATGAATATATTGATGTATGTATGTATGTATGTATGGCTAGCCTCGTAATGTCTTTTTATAAAAAAAAAGAATTACGACATAAAGTGCGATAACACACAATACATTGTGCATTACCATCTATATTTTCTATAAAAAAGAAATCATATTCCCAATTTTCATCAAACATTTTGCTGCGTGTATTTGCAAAAAACAAAAAATCATTCAAAAAAGTTGCGTAGCGAGGTCTTGCCTCATCAAGTGCTAAACATCAACTGAATTGATTTTGTTCTCTGATTTCAACACAAAACAACAAACAAAGCAACAAACACACGATCATTATAAGAAACCACACAAGTAAGCTTATAGTGTAGGTGTGTCAACGCAGCGTCGGCAGAATTTTCTTTGCCTATCACATGTGATAGGAAATTTGGATTTTGAGCATCACTCTTTTAAAGTTAAACGATGGTACACCGTTTCTATTTTCGTAACAGTATTTAACTTGCCAAATCAACCAACTCTGTATCTGAGCCTTTGAACATTAGATTGTTCAAAATGGCATTCACAATATCTATTTGTTAAATGATTTACATAATTTCGAATTCGGTGCGGAAACAATTGTACTTAGAAATGTTGCCTGACAAATGTAAAGTTGATGGAAGGACGTTCATAATAGGATCGATAATAAATCCGTTATAAATATGAGGACAATAATTGTGAAGGAATACTGCGATACTATAATCCATTGTACAACTTTAAAATTTTATTTGGGTATCGCCGTAGTCTAGCAGGCAGTGTGATGGCTTATTAGATGTAAGGCCACGAAATATGAAAAATATTTCTTCGGCAATTTCCTCTCAGCAGATTTCTGGCGTAAACTCTAAGAGTGAATAAAAAATTGGAATGAAAAGTTTCTCAAAAAGCTGTCGTTCGGTGCCGACTTTGAAGTGTAGATCCCGCCACTTATGTATAAAATTAACACACATAACATGAGTTATGTGAGAAACTAGGTTGTAATCCTGACTGAAGGCTTGTAATGACCAATTATGTATGTATGTATGTATCACTGTATGTATGTATTGCCAGCACCTGATATGCTTCCAGGTATTTGCTTCTGAGATCTAAGGTTTGGTTGCCTCATGCATTTGATTTGAAAAGAGATTTTACCTCTCTGTATGCTTCCTTTTCGCAAGCATGTTTCCACGCCACCAGCAGCTTGAGCTTGATATATTTTGGTCTGAGACCTGAGAAAAATAAGCGAAACTTTCTGGTGACTTTATATTTTTGCATCACAAAAGTGAACGTACACCCAAGAAGAACAGAAAGTAAATTTAAAATTCAAAGACGGAATATATTATGTTTTTTAGATATATAACTGAATTCGAAATATCATTAATTTATGTGTCCGCTCTCGCTATTCCTGCACTGAAAAATGGCTTGCGGGGAAAAAACGTAAGTGACACTTGCGACACTAGATCGACTAGAAGTGAGTAGAATAAGGTTCATTTGGATACACATTGAAATTATCAATCACGTGATCTATTTACATCGAGTTGGTCAGCTCTGGATATTTTAGAAACAAAAAATTAAATCTATACCTGCCTGATGGATATTTCAATCTCGACTGGTAAGAGTGTCATGTAGCAATGAAATGAATTTTGGTGATCCATTTGTAAGATCTTAAAATTTCTCAAATTTCTTTATATTTAGTAGGATATCTTTTAAGGTGAGGAATACTATTTAACCTATTTGGCACAAGTTTCGCTTAGCATTTTCTCTTGATATTGAAATAATGAGCAAGTTTTTCAGTTGACTTTTGTTTGTAGTTTAGATACGGTTAGAACGGTTACGTAACCGTTCTTCAAAATGATGTTCTAAATACTCTGTGGGAGCATAGCTGCCAGATTTGACGATTTATAGTCATTTTGACGATTTTGAGCTTCAAGAATATCATAATAACGATTTGACGATTTATGTCCTTATTTTGACGATTATTAAAATTTTACATCATATTCTTTACTTTAGTACATTCAAAGCCACTTTAAGCTTTGTATTTACTTTGCAATTGTTACTATTGCAAATTTATGTTAGTAATAACGAGGAGTAAAGTATTATATTTTTAAGTTACTTTCGAACACCTCTGATAATTTTTATGTATCATATGCTTTTTTCAGTCCTTAAAAGTCAAAAATTTACAACTCCTAAATAAACTCGTAGTTGAGAATAATTTATCACTTGTCATTGCAGACTATTTTAAATTTTCGATTATAGCTTCTAATATTACCATCGGAAGAACAAAGGCAAGCACCGTTATTTTTTATTTCGTACGAACAACACTTATGGGATGGATGGCATTGTGTTTGGAACTATGGAAATATGTTATGGGATGAAGGAAAGAGAGAACAGTGTTTATGGACACTGGGCTTGTATATTTTCATACCATAAGTAACAGGAAAGATCTCTGCAGGAATTGAGTTCCACATACGAATATTCCGACTAAAAAATGAATTTTGTCTGTAATGCAGTGTGCGATCCACAGGCCAATCGACCACATACGGATGTGCTCGAAAGGCGAGCGTTACGTAGGAATATATGATTTTTGGGAACAAGTTCCCTTATTTTGTTCGAACAAAATCCTTTTGTAGTAGCGATAGAACAGTAAAACACAAACAACATTGCAACGATGCTCCAATGATTTAATGAAGTTGGATACACTACCGTCTTTAACGAGCTACTACGGCCTCTCCTGTACACGGTCGAGAAACCTCAAAATAGACGTTGAGGCACCGACCCGTACATAAGAATTGTATTTCATTCTCGGTCGGTTATAAATGGTGTAAATAGTAAGATCAGATGATAAGATCTTAAGAAGGAACTAAAGGAACTGAAAAATGTGTCGGTTCTAGCCAACATTACACTGAATTTTCATGCTCAGAATGAGCTTTTGACTCTTTAATATTTACACCACCCATAGCTAAGATTAAGATGATGCAATATTATTGCATGTGTCGGTAAGCAACACCTTAAACAATTTTTTCCTTAAAATGATATAAAATTTCTTCATTTATGGAAAAAAAAAAATTAATAAATGAAGATGAGAGACGCTAGCTTTTCAATTCTAACAAATTTTTTTTAAATGTTTTATTTTTGAACTCAGATATGTACATACTTACATTGACTTTATATGTTTTACTACAATAGAAATAATTTTGGTTTTTAAAAACTTTTAATTGAATTATTTATTTTTTCTGGCGATTTTTTGCCGATTTCAATAAACGTCTTTGACAATTCTGACGATTTTTTTCTCAAACATTTGACGATTTGGTGCCTCATTCATATGGCAGTTATGTGTGGGAGACATATCGGGACGACTGTGAAGGCAATGGTAGGCTAATTACATCTTCCCATTAGCAGCAGTATGATTGAGTTCATTGACTTGTTGGGTGCAATAACCGTGAAGAATTCTTAATTCTTTCGAACTTTTCTTGAATTTCTTCTTTACTTACTTATTGGCCCTAACAACCCAATTAACGGATTTCGGCCTGCCGCAACACATCCTTCCAGGCGCCTCTGCTTATTGCGCGCCTACGCCAGTTGGTCACACCAATCGATGACATTGCTTCCTCGATTTGGTCCTTCCCCGCATCAAATACCCGTCTCACTTCCTCCTCCATTCTCCTCCATTCGAACGACATGGGCGAGCCAGCACAGCCGCTGGATATTAATACGCTGTACAACGTCCATGTCTTTCAGGAGCTCATACAGCTCACTGTTGTATCGGATGCGGAAATCATTTCAAGTCGTACTAGACCGAAGATCTTACGAAGTACTTTTCTCTCGAACACTCTCAAGGCTGCTGCATCAGTACTTAGTAGGGTCCATGCCTCTGCGCCATAAAGAAGCACGGGTAGGATGAGTGTCTTGTAGAGTGTTAGTTTTGTCGTACGAGAGAGGTCTCTGCTACTCAATTGAATATTGAGAACATAGTAGCACCTGTTGGCATAGTAGCAACTGGCCACAGCTGGATCCGTCGTGAATGGACACAATATTAATTTTGACTCGCATAATTAATACTAATAAATATGAAAAACGTTAACTTTATTGTGAAATGTAACAATAGTTTCCTAAATCACATACTTTAGTTTAAATTTATATGAAATAAAAATATTATTCTTTTATTAAATTGTATAAGTTACTACACAAATTTAATTAAATTAATTAATTTATTACACACAACGAAAATTATTCTTAATAACAGAATTTTAATTCATTAAATTGTACAGAGGACCAAGCTTTCATGGGTATTTAAATTAAAATATTTGATAGCATACAGCTCCATTGCAGTTCAATGGAAATGCATTTTCAAAGTAGCCAGGAGAACTATGATGATCATCTTTTATCAGTTTGTGTTATGTTATAATCAAGAAATAATTAATTTTATGCTAATGAAAGACAAATTAAACAAAGTCGGTTATGCTATACACTGAGACACTCACACTATCTTTTACGTAAATTACCATGTAGTCATATATTTTAAAGTTAATATGAACGTATGTACGTATATAGGCCTACGCATATAATTTAGAATATGTACACATATACACATTGTAACCACACGTGCTGGGCTTGTGCTGTCATCCTAAATAAGAATCCAATAGTGCGTATGAGCAATTTCTGTATTTAAATAGTCTTCATACGCAACATACTGCTATCATTATAACCCTTCAGCCGGCATTACGACCTAGCTTCTCACACCACTTATGTTGTGCATATGGACATTAGTGAAATACTTCATTATTTTCAAAAATTGCAAAATTATCAATAAAACTAATTTATAGTAAAATACGTCCGCTCTGTATTTGGGTAATAGGCTGGAGAATGAAAATCGTAGCCACAAAAATAGATAATCCTCTACCTTATGAACGCATTCATATTTGATTACAATTTCGTATAAAATTTATACAAATTAATACCGCAGTTATTTGACCGAATTGAATTGTTTGCATTGTTTTCATTACAAAAAATAAAAATAAAAAATAATTTTGATTTAAAGAATTTTATTTACATACATATGTTATATCTAAAGCATAAATAAATAAAATAAATTAAATTTGTGAAATAAAAATAAAAATATTTTAAATAACAAAATTAAATTTCAATTTTAATTACACTGTGCGACAAATTAATTAATTAATTTAATACACTCAGCTAATGACATAGTGCAGGTTGTGAGTTTTGTTGAGTAGAACTCAAAAATATTTTTTTTATATTTCTTGAACCCTCCAAATATCTTTTATTTGACAAAAACTGTTTTTTAATCTTTTCAAATCAAATTACTGATTACCCAAATAATCCTTTCAACACAAACAAAAAAAAGTTTTAAAGATTGCTCGAAACAATTCAAGCACTTCTGCAATAACAAAACTGTATGTATTAGAAATTATTTAGATGTTATATCTGCTGTTATATCCTGCTATGGATTAACGTTTCAAAAAGTATTCTAGTCATGTAAAGTTTGTAAAAGTGTAATCGCCAAATATTTCATGAATCGAATTCGCTGTAGTCCTATAAGCAGTGTATTAGCTTATTGGATATGAGATCGGCGTTCAAACAAAAAATAATATTATTACGTTTTTACCCTTTTAAAAACGTTTAAAATATGAGTTCGTTGATTGCAAACATAATAAAAAGAAATATGTGTTCAGTTTCCATTAAACTCTTTATTGTTCGCACTACTTTTGTTTGCCACTTTGCAAATTTGCTTTATTCGTTATTCTTCTTTACACTTCTGTTCGCGTACACACTAACAAATGTTCGGTAGATCTTTACAATGACGATCTTTAAACCACGACTGTTTTCTTTACACTTAACGCGTCTTCACACAAGATTGACTGAATTCTTACTCCTCGTTACATGCTTTGTCTTGCCTTTTTATGTGCGCACGTAATCAGTCTGATGAAGGTTTTTGAAGTCGAACGTTCTGAATGTCGCCTTCTCGAGAATTCCATTGCTGCTTCATTGTTGTTTGTGTATTTTGTTCACATTGCTTGTAGTTGTCGCTTACTTGGCTATCCCTTTTTCTTTCATACTAATGTTGTTGGTTTACTTGTAACAAGTTCGTTGTATTTGTTTGTGTATCTTTTGCTCATTTTAATGTTAAACGATGTTACACGGTTTCCTTTTTGTAACAATATGAAAAAAAATATTTCTTCGGCGACTTCCTCTGAGTAGTCTTCTGGCAAAAACTCTGAGAGTAAATAAAATTGTAATGAAAAGATTCTTAAAAATCTGTCATTGACAGTCAACATTAGACTGCAGATACCGCAACTCAGTGATACAACAAAACATAAGAGATATGATAAGCTAGGTTGTAATTTTGACTAAAAAATTGTAATGAGCAACTAAGTAATAAAGTCAGTAAAATGCTGCTGAGGTGCAGAAAATTCGACTTAATCGTCGCCAGGATATCGCTGAGAGTATTCCACCAATAGTTCATGGCTAATGATTTTGTACGTAAAAATTTCTCCTTAACAAAGACATTCTGAATGTTATTACGTTATTAAAATATCCACAATTATTGCAATAAAATATAGAATCTTTAATTTAAATTGGTTTCTATCTCTCAAATCAAGACATTATATTGCTACGTCAACATTAATGTTGTTACGTTTTAACTTTTTAAAAACGTTTAAAATATGAGTTCGTTGATTAATTTTTAAAATTTTTAATTAAATTCTTTATTGTTCGCACTATTTTGTGTGCCACTGCTACAACTTGATGACACAACAACAATTGGCTTATGTCGTTATTCTTCTTTACACTGCTGTTTTCGTAAGCACTAATAACTGTTCGGCAGATCTTCACAACGACGAGCTTCAAAGCACGATTGTTCTCGTCACACGTAACGCGTTTTCACACAAGATTGACTGAGTTCTTACTCCTCGTTGCCTGCTTTGTCTTGGCTTTTTATATGCCCACGTAATCAGTCTGATGAAGTCGAAGGTTCGGATTTTCGCCTTCTCGAGAACTCTATTGTGACTTCATTGTTGTTTGTGTATTTTGTTCACATTGCTTGTTGTTGCGTTCTCGCTTGCTTGTCTATCCTCTTTTCTTTCATGCTGATGTTGTTGGTTTACTTGTAACAAGTGCGTTGTATTTGTGTGTGTAGCTTTTGCTCATTTTAATGTTAAATGCTGTACACCATTTCTATTTTCGTAACAATATTTTTAATAATTTAATATTCAACAAAATAAAATACTCATTCCTTCCCGCTCTCTCTACATTTCATAACCCAGGGATTAAAACTAGATTCTGTTTAATTAATTGTTTGCGGTAAACTTTGTCTCTTCGTAAGAGGGCTTTATTTTAGGGTTTATTTGTTATAAAGTCGTAAACTTTTCAGGTGATATTCATATCAGATGTAGTTTATGGTCATTTCGCACGTGTTAAGAATATGAAATACGAGGACAAAAGTAAATACTACACTCGCAAAAATATAAAAATCCATACATACTCCTATAGTATAGCAAATATAAGTTATAATTAAAAAAGAAGAGAAGAATGCAAGCTCTAGGTTTTATGATTTTTGTTCGAGAATAAAATAAAATTTATTCTAACTTGTGTTAAATCTACTTTTGGGCTATCAGACTAGAAGCCTAGAATTAATTTATTGACATTGTTAAAATGTCAAATTTAATTAGAAAAAAAACGAATCCTGTAAAAGAGATTTCTAAAATAGAGTGAATTTTATCATTAAATGTAATGGTCGACATATTTGTAGGCATATTGCTTAAACTTATTTTACTTTTTCATTTCTTTTTCATCAATTTTGGATGTATCTTTATACCAGTGGCACAAAATTATTTACTTACTCGATTACTTAACACATTGCGTGCAACGCCGTACGTTTCTGTACGACAGTGATTGTTTTTACTTGGAGCCTGTAGTTCATTTATATACGGCGCAGACTGATATTTAATGTTTTAAATAAAGAATCCTTTACTGAACATTTTTGCAAAAGGTTTTATAAAGTGAAAAATATATGAAATATGGGCGCCATTCCATATTTCTTTAAGAACGACGTTAACCATACCCGCACTGTCAGCGGCGTGCTCTATATATCAATGATTTCCAACTACTTTGGTCCCTCAAGTGCAGGTTATTTGAACTGGCAAACGCGATCATGTGTTTTGATCATACCTGTTAAATTTCGATTACGATTAGTAATCAATTACATTACTTTTTAAAAAGAATCGTAATAATAATATAATTCTATGAACAATTTTTTCCAATTACTAATTGATTACGATTACCAAAGAATCAAAAAATAATCAGGATTACTGACGATTAGTCTAATAATCAAAAAGAATCAAAAGAAGTTTAAAAAAGAATCAAATTATTTTAAATAATTCTTTTTGATTATTTTCAAATATTCAAAAGTAATCCAAAAGTAATCAAATTTTTTTCAATAATTCTTTTTCATTATTTTCAAATATTCAAAAAGAATTCAAAGTAATTATTGAAAATAAATTGATTACTTTTGGATTAATTTTGATTCCTTTTGATTATTAGACTAATCGCCAGTAATCCTGATTATTTTTTGATTATTTTGTAATCGAAATCAATTATTAACTATTTTAACCAAAAATAATCGTAATTGTAATCATTATTTCACCATTCAAAAAAAGTAATCAAATTACTAATCATTACGATTACTAATCATTACTTAACAGGTATGGTCTTGATTTATTATACTTTTCTTTGTGGGATTTTCTGGTATATGCGAATAAGTCAGAAATCACAGCAGTATTCGTAGCCAACATAACCCAATTAATCTCCTCCAAACCTATTACCATGTGTAACGACATGTTTCCGCTTGGGTGCTGGGGTAGTTCAGCGGCGTCCAGTGGTTACATAAAAAAACACTTCTTTGTAAATTATATGCTATTTATTATCAATAAGTAACATAATTTACGAACTAAACTACACGAAGGGAAGAATTAATTATTTAATAAGCGGGCCAAACAACGGTTCGTCAAGTCATAGTGCCGAAGGCGTCAAGGGGTGGTTGAGTCAGAACAACAGTCAAACGGCATGCGCCCTGGATGACTGTGGTTTCTACTGGTCCTTGCTATTACCCCGGCACGGTCAGTCAAGTCAACCAAAGGAGGATGTCAGAGCAACAATCAAACGGCCTACGCACAGGATGATTGTGGCTCCAAGATCTCCCTTTGCTCGTTCAGTCAGTCAAATTATCTGGAGGAGGATGTCAGAACGACAATCAAACGGCCTACGCACAGAATGATTGTGGTTCTGAGGTCTCCGGTGCCCGTCCAGTTACAGTCAAGTCAACCAAAGGAGGATGTCAGAGCAACAATCAAACGGCCTACGCACAGGATGATTGTGGCTCCAAGATCTCCCTTTGTTCGTCCAGTCAGTCAAATTACAAGGAGGAGGATATCAGAACGACAATCAAACGGCCTACGCACAGGATGATTGTGGTTCTGAGGTCTCCGGTGTCCGTCCAGTTACAGTTGCCGATGTTTTGCTGGTTGTAAATCTCTCACTAGTGGGGACAACCACACCACTTGTGATTTGATATTTTTTTAGCATTTAGCGATTGAATTCAGCAGAGAGGTCTTGTAAGTCAAATGTAAGTCGTACGACAACCGTTATAAGAATAATAACATTTCTAAAAATAGATCATAAGAGCTTAACAAAAATTAATTTAATTGTTTTAGGCACAGTTTGGCCTCTTATAAACTTAAACTAAAATATTTACAATAATTTTACGGCCTCTCCTGTACACGGTCGGGAAACCGCAAAATAGACGTTTGAGGCATAGACCCATACATGAGAGTTTTATTTCATTCTCGGTTGGTTATAAATGGTGTCAATAGTAAGATTAGATGATAAGAAGGAACTGAAAGAACTGAAAAATATGTCGTTTCCAGCCAACATTACACTGAATTTTCATGCTCAGAATTTCAAGAGCTTCTGACTCCTAAATATTTATTCCACTCATAGATTAGGATGATGCAATATTATTACTGCGCTTATGTCTTAATAAACAACACTATCACTGGGATAGATTGTTTAATCCTTAAAAATTTTTTCCTGAAAATGATATAAAATTTCTTAATTTTTGCTTAGCTTTTAATATCTAACAAATTTTTGTTAAATGTTTTATTTTTGAACTCATACTGTACTTTATATGTTTTACTACGATAGAAATAATTTTAATTTTTAAAAACTGATAATTTTTTTTTTTCGGACGATTTTTTTACGATTTTTGACATTTTTTCTCAAATATTTGATGATTTGGTGCCTCATATATCTGGCAGCTATGCCTATATGTCACTTTCATACCTTCACACGTAATTTATTAAATATTATTATAAAAATTTTTTATTGAATTTAATTTCCCGCAATAAAATTATGAGAGGCAAAGTTATTATTTTGTCTATTTTGAATAATTCATTAGAAATTCAAAAGATATACTTTAAAAACAAATTAATAAAACCTATAGTGGGACATATTATGTAGGAATTGTTATAATTTTTTTTTCGAAGACAAAAGCAATTGCTTTTAGTATTTTAGGAACTCATATGTGTACCTTAATAAAATGAAATATTTGCTACAAAAAAGTAATTATAGTCAGTTCACTGTATAAATATCGAATTCAGATAACCAGAACTCATTACACGATGTGCTCATCGACAGATTGTTGTTTGCTGTTTATGAGAGCATGGGAACATTTTCATTGTTGTTTAACATCTGATGTGCAGGGTATCCCATATCGATTTATGAAGACTAGTAATCTCTAAATTACGGCACAATATTATAACCCATGGAGAATTCTCGACCATTTTTATTACAATATCGAATTTAGTTTTCTATGACCAACTGGCGTAGGGGCGCAAGAAGCAGAGGCGCCGAAATCCGTTAATCGGGTTGTTAATGGCCAATTAAATAAGTAAGTAAATTATGTTTTGAATGTCTTCTTCATACAATTTTAGTGTGAGTCTGCAACATTTTTTCATCATCTTTTTTAAAATATAGTTTGTCTTAGTTTTTTACTTTCTATCGTTCGTTTTATTTCTCTTGTCGTTTTCAACTTTGAGTTTTAAATGGCAACTTATTTTCAGTTGAAAGTTCGATCTTTTTAAGTTGTCCATGATATCGTCAAACTTTTTAGTGACCATTTCTTAAATACAAAATTATTTGATAGAAAACGATCAAAGCACTTTGCTGCTCTTCCAGCAACTGCTTCATAAACTTTTCAGAACTGTTCAACACCCTGCTATGTCTTCTTAATTTTTCTTCTAACAAAGTGGAAACATTGCTTTCAAGCAAGGTTAAGCAAATAATATTTCCAATTAATATTCTTGAGATCACTTTATTTTGAGAATAAACCTAAAAATATGCCTTAAATTTTTAAATTTAATTTTACTTATTCACTGCGTCATTCACTGTGTATGGGTGATTTTTGTTTATGTTTTCCATGCAAAATAACTTATACGTCTGGCAAACGAAATGCAAGATCTGCCGAAAATATAGCAGCTGTCCTTCAGCAACAGAATCCAAGGCAGCTGATTTTGTGCTGCTCACAAGAGCACGACCTTTTGCAGACAACAATTTTACGAATTGTTCGTCGTGACTTAAGCAAGCAAATAAAAGGAAATATGAAAAAATATTACTTCGCCGACTTCCTCACAGCAGAATTTCTGAAAGAAAATAAAAGAGCCATGAAAAGTTTCTGGCAAAAATCTGTCGTTCGTAGTCGGCTTTAAACTGCAGGTCCCGCCACTCATATATACAATTAACACGCACAACATGACTGGTGTAAAACGCTAAGTCGTAACCCTTCGGGGTTTTAATGACCAAGGTATATATATCTTCCTTGTATTATATAATACTACAGTAAATATTATTTTATTTTATTTTCTTACAACTTTCATCGGGGTAAACAACAACAATTGCTTTCTTTCTTATTCTGCTTTACAGTCGTTTGCGTAAACGATAACAATTATTCGACCGATCTTTATAACGGATATCTTCAAACCACGATTATTCTCTTCACACGCAAGGTGTCTTCACATAAGACTGACTGAATTCTTTCTTATCATGTTGCCTGCTTTGTCTTGCCTTTTATATCGCAGGGTTAAAATTCTGATGAATGCCCTTGAAGGAGAATGACTTTCTCTTCGAGAAATCGCTATAAATGTAAGCATGTTGTTTACGTTACTGTTGTTTCTGTATTTTGTTTACGTTTGTCTTTGCAGTGTTGATGTTGTGCGTTTACTCGTTTATCCCATTTTTTATACTGATGTTGTAGCTATATTTTTGTTTATTCGTTGAGCATGTAAACAAGTCCATTGTTTTTGCGTTTGTAGCTTTTGTTTATCATTTTAATGCTAAACGATGTAACACCATTTCCATTTGCGTAACAATATCCATATTGTTACATAAACAATAAAATTATAAAAATAATTGATTTAAAAAATTAAACATTTACATGTACCAAGTTGCACTTACCCCAACTTATTCGTTAGGAAAACAAATGTTTAAACATCCGAAAATAGAAATTTAGAATTTTAAATTTTGAAGGAAATGTAATATGATACAATATTAAAACCATTTTGTGCTTTCGACATAAAGACAAATGTACATGTATGTTGTCAGAATATCTTACTAGTTGGAGGTATCCTGGTATTAGCATGTTTTTGCTAGTGGTAGCAGATTCCATTATTACCTTGAATACTTTTTTATCTCAACAATAGTATAAAATTTTTATTTCTATTATGTGAAATTTAAAAATAGTGGAAATAGACAATTGATGGAAATATAACAATATATTTAATTGGACAAACCACTTGCACGATATTATATAGCACAGTATAAGAAATTATAAAAAAAATCATATTGAGATAAGTAAATAGAAAGGTCAAAGGAATATTATCAGCTTTCATATTTATGTTTATCTTAAATCGGAAATATACAGTTATTTATTAACCTCTTGCGACCTTGGGTAAGTACATATACCGCTTATGTTATGCATAGTTTTACTGGATACTTATCACTTGTGGTCAGTAGTGGCAGTTTACTTGTCTTCTTAAATATTTATAAACGACGTTGTTTTCTATTTTTCATTTGGGTACTTGAATTTCATGCTTATTTTCAGTATCCTATAGAGTTATAAATTTGTTTTTTTCTCAAAAAACATTCTCCAGTTGGAAACACAAGTTTTATAATAAAATATTAACTGCTTAATTCTTTCAAAAAAAAAATTTCACATTTTGGAATAGAATATTATGAGGAAATGATATTTGATGTAAAAATCAGTATCAAGAAAGTTTTAGTGATTTTTCTTAACGCACATTTTTTTGTATGTAAACGATTTTTCAATATACTTAGGTCTCGTGTTATGCGACAGAAGCGTTCCAGAAAAAATCGCTTAAATTGAATTCGCATAAAACAATATTCTAGCTTCATAAAAAAATAATGATTCGTTCTAAAATACTGAAAAACTGCATAAATTCAAGAAATTGACGGTTCATACATATGCATATACATATATGTATGTATTGCCTATAAATAGACAAACACAAACTAAAACCCACCATAATGATTATATCAGTGGACTGCAGTGGTGCAAACTTGGTTTAATTTAAAAATGATGGAAAAGTTTAAAAAGTATCATAACATTTTAAAATCTATTAAAAATTTAAAAAAAATTTTATAAAAACGCATAAATTCGAATTCGACTTAAAAATTCGCATAAAACGAGACCCGAGTATACATTACAACGTCTGAACTATTCTGTATGCTTGTTTGTCCATAAATTGATCATCTACTTAAACTAAGTACGCCCAAAACAATTCCGAATATTATACCAAACAGCGCTCACCCTCTAAGTCAGGGTTGACCAAAAATTTTTTGGTTGTGTATTAGTGAGTAAGAGAGATAAAATAAGTTGAGAGAATTTATGTATTTACAGTCATAGAAAAGTGTTAATAATATACGCTATTTTGATTTTCATTTCATCAACATACATACATATGTAAAAATATCTATCTTTGGCTTAATAATTAGGGAATGTTTTTTAAATACCCCTGTACTTATGTTTATAATACTGTGAATTGTGAAGTATAAACGAAAAGAGATCATTACCAGATCAACCCCCCAACTCGTAAGGTACGTTTGAATGTACTGAAAATAAATATACTTTAATTTAATCGATTTTATTTTTATTATTCTCGAAAGATATTTTATTTTATTTTCCCCGCTCATCCCAACATTTTGATCATAAGGTATCAACTTTATGCGTATTCTAATTTGAATTGGATAATTGTCCATCGAGATCCGCTACTGTCCGTTTTTTCTAGAATTTCGCTACCCGTCTACAGTCCTATTGATATATAAATACATACATACATAATTGCCATTACAACCCTTCAGTCGTTGTATGTGTTAATTTTATACAGGAGTGGCGGGACCTGCTGTTTAAAGTCGACTCCGAACGACAGATTTTTGACATACGTTTCATGGCAATTTGATTTACTCCTAGAGTTTTTGCCAGAAATCTGCTGAGAGGAAATCGCCGAAGAAATACTTTTCATATTTCGTTTTGATGTCTGACCTGGGGTTTGACACGGTGTAAATTACGTTTAATAAGCCAACACACTACCTACTAGACGACGGCGAAGACCACGATCACCTATTGATCACCGTTTAAATTGACAACGGAAGCATATGTTGTTGAAAAGCTTACTGGTCAATTGCTCACATGCTCGTCAGCGAAGTAAGCTGCTTTTGATGCACCCGATCTCCCGTTAACAGATTTTAAATATGCCCAAATGGATTTGCTATTGGGTGGAGATGTATACTCCCAGATAATGCTCTCTGGAGTTCGAAAAGACCTCAAAAACCCATTGACCGCCCAACGAACCGTTTTCGATTGGATTGTAACTGGCAAAACACGTCAATCAAGTTCATTATTCTTTAAGTGCGAATCCCCTACGGGCTTGAGTCGTGGTCCATCTCGTAAAGGTGCGTTTGCTCAAATTTTTTTTTTATTCAATTGCTGCAGAGACCCGGGATTAAAACCTAATACGAGGTACCATGAGTCTATTTTATTCTCCTCCTAACCAAGTTTATTATTTACCACATCATGTCGTTAGGGATGTCTTCGCTGTCTCGACCTTCTTTCTGGGCGCATTAGTATCTCACTGCTACTAACATTATACGAAATTGTTTTCCAGCAAAAAAGGATTTGACATAATTTTTATGTTCACAGGTGCCGTATACGATGGTATACGATACCAGAAGAAAATTCTCAGACAGGTCATCGGTTGCAAATCGCCGCTTTCTGCAATTTGCATTGCGTTTTAAACATTTTCTGACTTAAGTGAATGGATTATTTGTTATTTGGTGTTCGAATTAGTGTTCCGTTTACCAGAACAAACTTTGTATAACAGTTGGTAAAATAATATCCGAGTGCCTGTCCTGTTCCATGGGTAACTAAACTGAGCTGCCTTGCAAATGTCATTGTCAACGGTATTAGTTGTGAGCTCAAAGTGAGCTTTATTAAGGACGTAGAATTTTTAGGACATAACAGCGAGCTACAATGAATAAACTTGAACTAATTTAAGCGTTATAGCTGCGACTGTTATAACGGCCAAATCTTGAAGGTCCCGCTTGGAAGACCATGTAGAGCAAATATCCTTTTGCGAATATAGTAAGTAGTGAAATAGTGAAAAGAAAAATTCAAAAACTTTATAAACGAACCGCATCTACCCAAGTAAACTCAAATTACAGTACATTTGCTGGTAAAAAAAACTTTTGTTGAAGAGACTTTGGGCAGAATCAAACTAATTAGTTAATAATGTAATTTACACCGTTCTAAAGCTGGTATTCCCTGTTTAATTTTTTTTGTTTTTTTTAATCGCGGTCATTTGCTTGCTTTTATTTCTTTGGTAATTGTTTGTTGTTCGAATGGTTGTTGTTCAACAATACTAAGATGCTTCAAGTGTTCTCTTTGCATTCGTTTGTTTGAAAGCATTTGTAGAATTAAATTTTACTCGCTTATGGACTGTTATTTTTGTTCACTCACCAAATGAGACTGTTACGATAATTAAAAGCATAATTGTAAATTAATTAAAATAATAATGGTAACAGTAAATTTCCGTTAAGATTTTGGCATCAAGCATTTATTGGTTAAAATTAAAGCCTTTAGTAGTGCAGTCAGTGTTAATGAGAAGTTTGAAATTTAATACTTGACACTGTTTTGTTTACTGTAACAAGGGTAAACGGTTATTTACAATTTCAATATCAAATTAATACGTCAATTCCTTGTTAAATAAACGAAAAGAATAAACAATTTTTATTTCACTTACTAGCCCCACCAAAACATCCCCAGGACCGGATGGTATTATTCCGGGTGACATCCAACATGGGGAAGAGATAATTCTTCCCTGGTTGCTTGCCATCTATAATACAAGTCTCAGGCTCCTTTATATCCATTGGAGCTGGAGAATATCTAGGGTTATTTTCATCCCCAAGGCTGGGGAACCATCCCACGTTAAGGCAAATGACCATAGACCAATCAGCCTTTGTTCCTTTCTTTTGAAGACACTGGAAAGAGCCCTTAATGTTCGTATTAGGGCCTCGATTGATTCATCACTTCTATCCTCTTCCCAACATGCCTACACGAGAGGTAAATCAGTGGAGATTGCACTACACTATCTTATCTCTCGGGTGGAAAAATCTCTGCACATTAAAGAAAACACTCTGGTAATTTTCATGGACATTGAAGGTGCATTCAATAACGTCAACCGCCGGTTCGCTATGGTTAACGCTTTTAGTTCTCTCAACCTGGGACAGAATGTGTTCAGGTTTATAGAGCTTCTCCTTAAGTCGAGAATAGAAACCTCCACAATGGGGGCCACACATTGTTAGAGAATTGTCTGCAGAGGTACACCGCAAGGCGGTGTTCTATCTCCACTTCTCTGGAATCTTGCAGTCAACTCACTTTTGAGAAGGCTCGGATCCTTTAACTTGGCGCTGTCGATTGTACTAGACTGGGGTGGGGATTTTGGATTGTCTCCCTCCCAGACCGATACGATCGTTTTCACTAGGATATAAGATTCCGTCCTTCAACCTTCCAAGCATTCGCGGGACCATACTCACATTGCGTCCCGTAAGGCTTCATATGCTGCTTACTGCTGCAGTAGAGTGGTTTGATACAGATGGGGTTTTTGTCCGAAGATCATGTCCTGGATCTGTTCTACAGTCATCGAACCCAACCTTCTATATAGGCTGGTACACTCCTTCCGGAATCCTCTTCAATCGACTTGGGTATGTCAAGTCAAGTCAAGTTGGCCATTGCGCGGAAATTCCTTCGTGACCAAAGCAAAGTATATGTAATTCTCTTTCTAATCGTTTTTTTGCCCGAATTTAATTTGACATGACTTAATTTTTTAAATTTAAAAATTTAAATTGTTTTGATTTGATACGACTTCCAATATTTAATGAATTTAGTTTCGCCTCCAAGGGATATAACCATTCCCTCATATCACTCCTGCAGAATGTCCATGAGCTGAGTGATATGTAGTGCACGCTTGGTGAAACCACCACGTCTGATACAGATTGATATCGTCCCAAATTCGAAAATTTTGTTTGTTCACATAGCCATACTTACAGTAATGGTCCTCATCATAGAAGATGATTTATCGGTGAATATAAGGTACAGTTGGTAATTGCTTCAGAGAACATTCAGCGTACTCACCTCGCTGTCAATGGCTGTTCATTATGATTTTGGAAATAGAGTGAATACATGACAAGTAATTTTACAGATAAGATTCAGCAACTTGACCGTTATCGGGAGTCAAGGTTCGAAAATATTTGTTGAAAAACCCGACATCATTCTTTGACTATCGAATGATTAAAAGCAAAAACGGTTGCGCAAATAATACAATATAGTCATACATAACACTATGCGACAAAATAAAAGAAATTAAATACATCCAACTAATGACATACTGTAATTTGTGAGTTTTGTTGAGTACAACTCAAAAATATTTCTTGAACCCTCCAAACTTGTTTTATTTGACAAAAACTGTTTTTTGGACAAATTTAATGATTACACAAACATTTCTGAACCGATGTCCAAAATTTATTAAAAAGTAGAGGAATGGGCCTTTAAAACGGTATATATACATATATTATTTGACTTAATATGCCTTGGGGTTTGATGAGGTAAACCTGACAAATGCTAATTATTTTTATATTTTATTCAAATTTGTCCGTGCAAACTTTAATTAAAAAATATGAAATAAGTGATGACATTCTGAAAGTGCATTATCTTGTGAAGATATTGGCACTTCGTTTGATAAAATCGGACATAAATTACGGTAGTTATGATTTAAAGAGTCTAACAGTGAAAATATTGAAAAGATCAAAAATACCATTTATGTCATTATTTATTTATTTTTTCTTTTTATTTATGTATTTATTTGTTCAAAACAATAAAACAAGAATAAATCTTATATTACAGTATTGCTTAGCAAATGTTATTAAGATTAATATTGTTTAATTTATTTTAACTAATTTAAGAAATTTAATAAAAACAAATTAATTTAAAAGAAAATAAAATGAAAAATTAAGTAGGGTAAGGGAAAAGTTATGTATAAAGGGTCCGCCAAATAACTTTCTTTTTGATAATGCTTTAAAAAAAAACTACTGAATATTTTCTCAAATTTCTTTTTTATTTGAAAGTACAATCCTTCCGGTTAATAATGGAAAATAATTTCATTCAAATGGCTGCTTCGGCTGGCCATGCAGTAGCCTACACGATCGGATCTATTGTGTGCAGCTGTATTTCACTAATGGCTTCACGAATATTGTCCTTTAAAGCGTCAATTGCACCCCACAAATAATAGTCCAACGGTGTCAAATCGCAGCTCCGATTTAATTATTAAAATCGGAAAAAAATTAATTTTTTTTCACTAATTTTAACGTAATTAAAAATTTTGGTTTCACACATAACGTGATGTTTTAAATTTATAAAAATTACAGTTCTCTTAAAGGCATGACAGCAAAAAATAATTACGTCGCAGCTTATTACTCATTCGATCAGAAAAGACAAAGAAAAACAAAATAAAATCAAATTTATTTTCTCTTAACTTATGGTGTACTTGTCATAAAAAATAAAATTAAAATTTTTTTTTTATTTCAAATAGCTTTTGTTTATTAGTCTCTTGAAATGACATAAAATGCAAATTAAAATAAGTTCCTGGTAACAACAACAAAATAAAGAAAAAAGAGGTTAAACAAAAAATGCGCGGAAACGTATGCATCGAATTTTAAAAGAAAACTCATCTTGTGAGTATATTTGTCCATAAATAGTGGGATCTACACTTTAATTTCGACTCCGAGCGACAGATTTGAGAAACTTTTCATGGAAATCATTTTATTCCCAGAGCTCTTGCCTGTTTTTGCGATATGTTTAAGCCGGGGTTTGGAGTATGGGCTGTCGTAAGCCAATACACTACCTACCAGACTACGGCCAGTTCAAATTCTTTGATTATATTCTTCAATTCATATTTTATTACCTCGTTTACATACATAATTGGTCATTACAACCCTTCAGTCAGGATTACGACCTAGTTTCTCACACCACTGTTGTTATGTGTGTTAATTTTATACATGAGTGGCGGGACCTACAGTTTAATGTCGATTCCTATCGACAGATTTTTGAGAAACTTTCCATGGCAATTTTTTATTTACTCTCAGAGTTTTTACCAGAAATCTGCTGAGAGGAAGTCGCCGAAGTAATATTTTTTTCTGATGTCTGATCTGAGGTTTGAACCGAGGCTTCATGTCTAATAAGCCAACACACTACCTACTGGACTAAGGCGACAACACCTCGTTTAGCTGACATTTTTAAGTTACTTCAAGGTTCCTAATTTTTTCTTTCAATGATACTTTATGGGATTTAGGTCGGTCAGTTAAGAAGGCGTTCGCAGTTGTTTGGAGGTGTTATATGTTATGTAAGTTTGTAAGTATGTTTATGTATACGAAGGCTCATCTGTCCCCTTTTCAAAAAACTTTAGGTTTTGAAAATAGGTTAAAAACTATTTGGGTAATCAATAATTTTGTGTGAAAAGATCAAAAATACTGTTTTTGTCAAATAAAAGAAATATAAAAAAAATATTTTTGAGTTCTGCTCAACAAAACTCAAAACTTACAGTATGTCATTAGCTGGGTGTATTTAATTTTTTTTACTCTGTCACATAGTGTAATTAAATATAATTTCTAATTGTATTGTAATTAATAAATAAATAAAAATAATTTAATATTATAACACATATTAGATGCTAGACAGAGAATTGTCCTTGTTGGCACACATCAGTAACTTTAAGATTGTCAGGGTGAATGGTTCACAGTAGCCTTTATAGGGATAACCTATATACAATGATGGCATTTTACTATATCGTTTGTTAGCAAGGTTATGACACCTCTACGCGACAATAACTACAATAATAGACTAAGTTAAATGAGTAAAACCAAAATTGCACCGAACCTTGTCCTCTTGTTGCATTTAAACACTGTACCCCAAAGTGTACCGAGTTGGGCAACTTCATTGCTTAATTTTTCTCAAATATGTTCACTCAAATAAAAGTCGACTTTAATATTAAAAATTTCCAGCATTCTTCCACCAAATCGTTACAAGAACTTTTATTTTAAAATCTGTCATGAAGAAGATATGCTTCGTTTAAACAGAAACTATCAATTTGAAATCCGTTTTCTTCTACATATTTGGGCATTTTCTTTCAAAGATGTTTTGTTCTAAAAAATGCATAACCAAGAAAATGCTTGAAACTCAGAAATCACAGAAAGAAATGTTTTATTTCCTTTGATGCAGAATAGCGAAAAGAAAATGTCCTGAAAACCAAAACATGAATGCAGTCAAACGTGTCAAAGAAAGTTTTATTTCATCATGTCTTCTTTGTTTCAGCTGCGTAAAAAAATGAAACGAATTACATGTTTGCTTTGAAATGCGGCAAATTTATGTCGTCTTTTCATGTACAGAGTTTCTCAAATACCAGTTAGCTTTCCAAGTATGTTGTATTTTAAATTTGTCTTATAAATTAGAAACATACTCGATTAAGACTCGAGTTAGACGCTAGAAGAGCTTGCACAATTCTTAAGCGTGACTCAAGTAGCCATTGCAAACTGCTTAAGAGCAGCAACATTTATTCAGCAGTTAGGAAAATGCGTGCCCAAAGAACTGAAACTGAGATACATTCAAAAACGATTTTGATTGTCTGAAATGCTATTTGATCGTAACGAGAAAATCTATTGTCAAACAGAATATCCAAACCATGGCAGTCTATCACTGAGGATAAGTACAGACAACAATTAATTTGTTTGAATATGCAACCAGACTCGAGGCTGTAATTTTTCATCATAACAGTACTACAACCAGCGAATAGCACAGACTGTTTCTCTGAAAATATAATTTTATATGAAAAGGGTTGTATCCCTTAGACTACACACTTCAACGAAATTCAGAAATTATGAACTGATAGGATAAACAGGATAATAAATTGTGATCAGAAATGGAAAACTGAAAAAAATAATTAAACTGAAATGGACATGTTCCCCAGGTTTTAAATAAATGCTCGATAATCTACATATTTGGAAAGACTAAAAGCCGTTTACAATATTTATTGTGGAATACTTCTTTTTAAACACCTTAGAATCCAACCTTATCTCATTTGTTTCAAATGGTTCTATAATTCCTGTCTCTCTAAGTCCTGTACAATTGAAATAGTGATGGCCATATTCGAGGATTATAATTTTCTTTTTCTTTAATTTTGGACGTTGTGATCAACTGAAGTCACCGTAGTCTAGTAGACAGTGTCATGGATTATTAGACGGCGCTGCAACGAAATATGAAAACATATTTCTGTCTACGACTTCCCCTCAGCAATCTGAGAGTAAAAAATTGCTATGAAAAGTTTTTCAAATCTGTCGTTCGGAGTCGACATTAAACTAGAGGTCCCAACACTTATGAATATTAAAATCCTTAACATGATAAACTACGTTGTAATCCTGACTAAAGGATCGTAATGACCACTTAAGTATGTAAGTAAGTAAAAGCCGTTATTTGTTCACACCTGCTGTCTAATACTGTGGCGAAGTAGAATAAAGAAATCATTGAACAAATTGAATATTTGCCAGAAACAGAATTCCATGATAAATTTGTCACAGAAATAATCGAATCAAACCTAACCCGGTTTGAGTTGAATTGAATATTATCAACAGGAACAGAATCATTCATAAATTTTGACACTAAAAATCAATTGATATTCATATTTAATTTCCATTAAAAAGTGGCATTTAAAAAATAAGCTCGAATTTAAAATACCCTGTAATATCTCGAATATTTGTTTGTGATTTAATATATATGGGGTATGCGACAATGATTTTATATTTTTCTTGTTGCCTTACTAACCCAAATAGTACATTCACATTGTATATTCACTTTTACAACATTTCCTTTTTCGATGCAGATTCCGTTGAGCATATATACATATGTACGTGGGAAGTGCTTTCAGTTACTCAAAAAAACAAAAAAAATGATGTACAAGTATTGACGTCTATAAACACAACATTTAAAGTTAATAAAAATAAAAATTCATGAACTATTAATTGCCGTCCTAGTTTTTGGTATTAAATGCAACATTTATTGCAATTGAAGCTTAAAACAAGAAATTAAATTAAGCAACAAAAAATTACTACGCGTAGAAAGCCCAAAAAATTAGAATTGAATTACATTTTTTAATATGCGATACTTACTTATCTGGCCATTAACAACCCGATTAACGGATTTCGATTTACCTTAACATTTCCTTCCAGTCGCTTCTGCTACTTGCGCGCCTTCGCCAGTTGATCACACCAATAGATGACAGGGCTTCCACGATTGGGTCCTTCCAACGCAAACAAGGTCGGCCTCTTCGCTGACTTCCGCAAATCCCCACATCAAATACCCTTCTCGGCGGAGCATCCTGTGTCATTCGAACGACATGGCCAAGCTAGCGCAGCCACTGTATGTTGATACGCTGTACAACGTCCATGCCGTTGAGCAGCTCATAAAGCTCACTGTCGCATTGGGTGCGGAAATCATCGCCAACAAGCACTGGACCGATATCAGAATCCTTTTGATTTAATACTTATGATATAAAGAGAAAATTATGCTTGAATATGGACCACAACTAATTTTTTATTTTGTCGAACATGCTTAATATACATACGTAATATGTATGCATGTTTGCTGAAGAAAATGGCAAATAAAGTCCATGTAAATATGTTCGTATGCTCATATGCATATTTGGTTTTGCACGAATGTTTACCAGCATTGTAGTTTTCATTATAACCCAATAAAGGATTTCGGAAAAACAGCAACTTCGTGGTTGCTAATGGGAAAATTTTATGAATTGGCTTGCAAACAAGTATACATCAGGAAATTTTGTTCATTTTTTTTTTTTTGCTGTTTTCCAAGAATAGAAAGTACGAATAATAAAAGGGACTTTGAAAAAAGGTAAAGATGAATTGGCATATCGTACAAAGTAATGCAGCAGATATGCGGTCTTCCCAAAGAGCGCCATATTATTTTAGCAGAGTGCTCGGACTAATATAACTAATAGAATAGTTATTGTACTTTCTGTCCAAGTTAAAATGAGCAATTCTATCGATGGAATAGAGTTCCGCATACAATTTGTTGGTGAGTATCCTCTTGTGATTGAAACATTCTATTATGAGACCAATAACTCTATTCATTATATCAATATCTCTTCCCGATTATCCTTTCAACACAGAATATATTTTTTTTGAAAGTGTATATGGCCACAAGCTTACTCACTGTTTTGTTACTAAGTTTCGTTGCAAAGCATTTCCCAAAATCGTAGAGTCTAATGGTTAAGGAAGGAACTGTTCTTCACTCGATATATGTTATTATATAGGATTCCCTTGCAAACCTTCTTCATATCATTATGGCTTGTCTGGTCTTTTTTGAAATGATTTTAAGAGAAGCCTTCCATATCAACTCTAAATATATGTATGTGTTTGTTTGTAACTTTGTAATCAAACAAACTTTATATTGCGGGCCACTGGTGGTTGGCTTTAGAAAAAAGGAATCATTAAACCCGGTTTAAGCGGTTTATAAGAATGGAATGGACTGGGCCGTGTTTTTTTTTATTTGTTTACTTAACTCTCTACTAAATTATATTTTTTGCAGGTATGAACTTTGGTATTGGGTGAAGTTCCTACAAACAGTGCCCACATTCAAATATCTCATACGCCTAGAACAATCGATATTTGATTCACTGCGCATACGTGTAATATCCGCAGTAAAAGACAGCATGTGTATAGCCTGTAAAGCACGATCAGTGTTACAACTACTTATGGACTTATAATCATAAGAACTAGCATTGTGATAACCCACTGGACCATACTAGTCATCCCAACCATCATTGTAATTAGTACCCTTAACTGCTTTCCAATCGACTGATGTTAAAAGCGAACTGTTCCAGAACTGATATGAGTGGAGATGTTTCATCATTACATAAAGTGCACCAAATGCTAGTGCCACTCAAGTTACTGGTAGTGAGCTGAGATTGCTCTCCCTTGATGGCTGTTAGTAATGTAGGTATCCAATCGACTATATGTATAGCTTGATCAGCCACTCTCTATTTTATTTAACATAGGAGACCATAATAAACCAACTCCCCTTACAACACCCTCCCTAAAAGTATTCTTGACATCACGTAGATAATTAATAATTATTAATTATAATATAGCCTTATAATCATAAGAACTAACATTGCGATCACCCGTTAGACCGTACCAGTCATCCCAAGAATCATTTAATTAGTACCCTTAACTGCTTTCCAATCGCCTGATGTTAAAGCCGAACAGCTGACCTTAGGTCTTAGGACATAATTCAAGGTATTGTTTACTATCTTTAACATCCATCAAACATGTAGGGGAAACACGTGGCTGTGAACACGGCAATCAGACAGAGCGTCATAAGAGCATAGAAATACAGAAGATATGGTCATGTCAAAAACTTGAATATAATTGGTCCAAATATCCCTATCTACAACGATACTAGTTTTCGAGCTAGATACTGGATAGATCTTTTTATGAAAACAGATTCAACCTACGTTTGAATTAGAACATTTGAAACAGAACAGCGAAATCTTGTACATATCAGGCTATAATAATGGCTATTAAAATTGCTGCCATGTCAATTCGGTATCAGAGTATATCGTATTGCGATACACGTATATTTACCGACAGTAAAGCGGATATTAAGTACTTGAAGAATGTGTACGCCACATCGAAGATTGTCCAATAATGTCGGGTGTCTCTGAAGGAGAAATAGTAACATTCGACGGTTATCCTCGTTTAAGTTGCTGTACACGGGAACATCGAATGTAATAACTAGGTCGACGCACTTGATTAAGCTGGCACTACGGTAAATTCAATTGAATTCCTAATTGAGACTGGCGTTCCTCTGCAGAAAGTCAAACAAATGGCCACACTTCAGTCTTTGTCAAAGGTAGTATATTGAACCCTAGACCAGTATTTGCATAGAACCTCCGGGAGTTCAAGCCAGTAGGTTGGGAATAATCATTTTTGAATTTTGTGATAAAATATGTCTAGCTAAAGGCGATTTGAGAATAATTCACGGCTTCATAAGTCTTTTATGAAGTCACCGTAGTCTAGTTGGTAGTGTGTTGGCTTATTGTTCAAACCACAAGTCAGACATCTCGAACTCAACGAAATATGAAAAAATGCTTTTTTGATGACTTCCTCTCAACAGATTTCTGCCAAAAATTCTAAGAGAAAATAAAATTGCCATAAAAACTACGTTGTAATCCTGACTAAAGGATTGTAATGACCTGTTACCTTATCTATGTATGTTATAAGTATTGTGATCAATATTTTTGTTCTATTTTGAGATGAAATAAATTATACTTTCCAGAGGCATTCAAATTTGTTAACAACTTTTGTTTAATTTATTCTGTATAATAAAATGCTATTAATTCCGACAATTTGATTATGCATTTCGCAAAACAATAATAAATTTTAATTACAGTAAACGATACGATTTAAGAACAGTATTTTATTTACTCAATAGAACGTGTTCTCGAATGGACCAAAGCGGTGACAGGTAAATAATGATTAAAAATGTGCTTGACAACAATGGTTTATTTATTTTTGTTGTGAGGCAACAATGGAATTAAAAGCTATATTTCAATTATTATGATATGAAAAGGCAGTTTAAACAATAGCGGCACTGTTTAAGAGCCTACCGAGGCAAGGAACTTATTACGTTTGTTTTTGTATTAAGAATGTTTTAGAATTGAAAGTAATTTAAGGTCGCTACCGATAATAAATGGTCCAATTGAATTGATCGAAAAACGGCAAGTATGGACCAAAAGGCACGGCAAAATGGGAAAAATATGTAGCCATCAATGCCCAGTACTACGAAATAGGTGTTTTTACTTTCCCATTAAACGTTAATGTTATATTTTCACAAAAAATGCACATTTTAGAACGATACTTTCAAAATTTGAGATTTCTTGTTATTAAAAATTAATATATTGTTACGCAAATGGAAATGGTGTTTTGCTTTTAAATCGTTTAACATTCAAATTATAAACAAAAGCTACAAAAACAAAAACAATGAACTTGTTTACACGATAAACAAGTAAACAAAAATATACCAACAAACATCAGTATAAAAGAAAGGGGATACACAAGTAAACAAAAATTCAACAACAAACACTGCAAGTAAAAATGTAAACAAAAATACACAAACAACAATAATGAAACAAGGATGTTTGCTTTTTTAGACTTCTCGAAAAGGCGGGGCCGCGAACATACGCCTTCAAAAAGATTTATCAGGCTGTTTACATACATACATACATAATTGGTCATTACAACCCTTCAGTCAGGATTACGACCTAGTTTCTCACACCACTTATGTTGTGTGTGTTAATTTTATACATGAGAGGCGGGACCTACAGTTTAAAGTCGACTCCGAACGACAGATTTTTGAGAAACTTTTCATGACAATTTTATTTACTATCAGAGTTTTTGCCAGAGGAAGTCACGGAAGAAATACTTTTTGTATTTTGTTTTGACGTATGGCCTGGGGTTTGAACCCTGCCTTTTCGTCTATACCCCAAAACACACTATCTACTAGACTACGGCGGCTTTAGACTGTTTACGTTGGCTTATAAAAGGCAAGACAAATCAGGCAACGGGGTTAGTAGAAGCTCTGTCAGTCTTGTATGAAGACGCAGAGCGTTTTTGAAGAGAGTTGTCGACATTTTTTTAAAAATTGTTACTGTTTATGCAAAACAGTGCAAAGAGGAATAACAAACAAAGCAATTGTTGTTGTTTACATCAAGTTATAAACAGTCTCACACAGAATTGTGCGAATAATAAAGAATTTTAATTAAAACTAAACACAAATTTATTTTTAATTTATATGCAATCTACGAGTTCATATTTTAAACGTTTTTAAAAAGGTAAAAACGTAACAATTATTACCATAGTTGTGTTGAATTTTTTAGTTCAAGGATTTTTTAATGAATTTGTTTCATTTTGTGGAATTAGTTAAATTAAGCATTTCAACATTTTGTATTTTTACATATAATTCTTGTCATTTGCATAAACAATACTCTACTGAATATAATAAAAAAAAAGTTACAGTTTTTTAGCTTTATTATCGGTTTGAAGCTACAAAATAACGATAATCAGATAATTTTAATTTGTCCACAAAAGATAAAATTTATTTTTTGTTTACATGTTTTCATTTAAATATTAAGTTTTTCGAAAATTACGTAACCGTTATTATGTTAAATTATTTGAAAAACTTATAAAAAGGAATATAATTTTAAACAATATAAGCGTTTTTATTATGCATTTAATCAGATTTTATTTATTATAGTGCTTATAATTGACATAATGACTAATGCATAAAAAAATAATTAAAAAAAACCTATGGTTATGTGTGTATTGAATTAATAAATCTTTTTTTAATTAATTGTACACTCAAAGTAGTTAAATGGACACATTGTGATACCACAGTCTTCCGTTATCGCTTAGTCTTGAAACACAGTTGGAGCTTTTTATTACATAACATACATACATACATAAGTGGTCATTACACCTCTTCAGTCAGGATTGCGACCTAGCTTCACCACTTATATGGTGTGCTATTTTATCCATTAGCGGTGGGACCTACAGTTTAAATTGGAAACTTTTTGACGGAAATTTCATTTACTTTCAAACCTTTTGCTAGAAATCTGGTGGAGGCAGTCGTCGAAGAACTATTTTTTCATATTTCTTTTTGTTGGAGATTTCTGACCCCAGGTTTGAACATTTGCCTAAAGGCTGATAAGCAAACACTCTACCTACTAGACTACGTCGGCTTCAGACTGTTAATGTTAATTCGTGAAAGTTTCTCCATGTCATCTATGTAGGAGGCATAGTGCAGGCATATATCCAGTAGGTAAAGAACAGTATGTTCTTCTTCCTTAGCAAGGTGTCCAAAACCAATGCACCTCCCCTCATAATCCATTGGCCCGTAAAGCAGACTTGACGTACGTTCTTCATTCATAGTCTATTGTTGACTAAATCGATAATGCATTGTCAATTATAAATTTACAGGGGTTCCCAAATATCGAGAATATTAAATTACACAACTTGATGTGTTATACTATGTTCAGATATGCATTTTATTGAGTCAATATTCGGTTTATTACGTACAATATTTTAAGTGTTCAGTCATAATAATATACACAGTTCAGCTACTTATTCAATATTCATTTGACAGCTGGTAAACAAAACAGCTGGTTGTTTCAACAACATGGTTTTTATTTTGTTTTGTTGTTTTTTTTTTTGTTTGTTGTTGTTGAGTTGTCAAATATCATACTTATGATATTGCTGCATTTTAAGTTTTACTCAATATTATAACAATTTGCGTATATATTGCGCAATAATTAATTGAAACTTTGTATGAAATATTGAGCTAAATAATGGCGTTAATTGCGATTTACGTAATTAAGGTGCATATCTGTAAACCGTATAAAGAATTTAGAACTTCTAAATTTAAACAAGTATAAATAAAACAAGTTCATCTGATAATTCAACAGAGAATTTATCGGAGAGTTCAATGGTTGTGCTACTACTGGTCATTTCATCTGCTCTGCTATTACATGTAATGTCACTGGCTCCTAGTAGCCATATTAAATGTACATCATATTGTACTTTTATTTCATTTTGAAATATCAGCTGCTGACCTGGCTATCTGAATATATGGTAATATTGTGTTTGGAGATATTTTCGATATCTTCGCCAGAAAGACGCTACAGTGGTTCGGCAGATTTACAGACAGTTGTCCAGTGGCATGTAATGTAGATGTAGATGCGCAGCGTCATGTAGTGTTAACTATCGACACACCGAATTTCGTTCAGGATTATCGCATAACTAGTATTCAATTCATCACCTCGTAATTAAAAAAAATAATCATTCATAATCATCATAATCATTCATAATTTCTACATTTTTCTTGGGTGCTTAATGCAAACGATTTTAAAATCACATGCTGCACGACTCCGGTGTATATATCAGGCTGAATTTGACCGATGGCATGCCTTATGTTGGCTTTAAAGACCGCTGTGGTTTGTGGCATACACCTGCGATTTAGGAAAACCGCACAAGAAAGGTCTAACGGAGTTCTCGCAAATCACCTCCACATGAAATGAGGAATATCCAAAGTGGCACGAATTGTATGGCACGTAGTGACATTTTATTGATGTCCAGATCATCAACTCAATCTAGAAGTAGTTGGTAGTCATCGACCTATAGTACTCGCCATTCGCAGTGAGAGCCTTACAAAGGGCGTTCTGAAAGAAATATAGACCGATAACACCGCCAGCCTAAAATCCACAGCAAACAGTGACTTTTTCGGGATTTATTTGTACTGATATCGTCAGAAGTTTTTTTTCGTATTCGTCCATCCTCAAATGGGCCCCTTCAGCCAACACAAGTCCGTGCCTACGGCCGTCAATGAGGATTTGGCAAAAGAAATGTAGCTCCAACAAGATGACCAGTGTTAACTGTCAAAGTCAATGTTGGATTTATTCAATAATTAAAATAAATCAGCTCCTTTATAAGAACAGCTTCAGCTTTCGTGTTTTTACGGGCATTAATATACTCACCATATGATTTGGTGAAGTTCTGTAATTAAAATAATGGTCGTATCTGAAGGGTAATCTTCTGAAGAAGCTTTTAAAGGCGTTTAACTTCAAGTTCTGAAACATATACAAATGAAAATATAAATATGTTTTAATGTAGGTATTTCCCGGTTAATGTAAATATAGATGTATTCAAACTAGACATATTCAAACTATTTTTTATCTCATTTAGGGCCATTATTACAACTTGCCTTTAACTAAAGGGAGGATTTTAACGGGCAGATAAATTGTTTTTCATTATTATAAGTGGACAATAAGGTAAAAGTGAGCGTTAAGCTAAAGAGCAGATCATGCTACTGGTAACTTTTAAAGTTAATGTTTAAACTTGCCATATTATATATTATTTTCAATATGGCAACTTCAAATATAAACAAAATGAGCAAATACAACAAAAAAGAAGTCAGTCGTTGCCACTGCATTTAAAAAAACTTGTTTAAATTGACAAAAGTTGTCAACATTGCTCCGGCACTGCCACATTTTTGGAAAAATTTTCTTTATTTTATCATTAGGTTGTCATAACGAAAAGAAGTTAAAGGTGACATTAAACTTTACTTTAGCTAAAGTTACCTTTAACTAATCCCTACCTTTAACGGCAAGTATTACAACTGGCCTAAGGCATAATAACGAAAAAAAAGTTAAAGATGACTTTAAAGTTCACTTTTGATAAAGTTACCTTTAACTAAACCCAACTTTAATGGCAAGTTGTAATAATGGCCCGTAAACGGTTACATTCAATTAAGTAACTAAATTTCAACTAAAAATTAAAAGAAAAACACACCTCTTATTTTAGGTATATTTCACATAATACAAGATGTCTTTTATCACCAAAAAAATGCTGCTAAAATAAAAGCCATTAAATTCCCTCAAAAATGCTTTGAGTTTTTGTTGGCGCTTAAACAATTCCACTGCACTTAGATTAACAATGAAACAACATTTTGTTATCACAACGTCCCAACAATTTACACAAAAAAATTAAAACAAAACCCAAAATAACTTAAAAACTAAAATGCCACCCTCTAACAGAATTGTTGAAAAGCCAACAGAAGCAAAGATCAAAAACACAAAGCTTTGAAAAAGTTTTAAAAAAAATGCACATCAAATTTTTACAATTTGTCCTGATTTTTTGCAATAAGTTTGTGAAAGAATATTGTTACACTTTTACATGTTAAAAAATGTTGAAATGTAAGCTCGCAGATTGCAAATAAAATAAACAATTTTATTAAATTCTTCATTATTTGCACAATTATGTGTGCCACAACTTGATGTAAACAACAACAATTGCTTGTTCGCTATTCCTCTATACACTATTTTGCGTAAACAATAACAATTGTTCGATAGATCTTCAAACCATGATTATTCTCTTCAAACCCACACCGTCTTCACACAAAACTGACTGAATTTTTACTAACCCCGTTGTCTACTTTGTCTTGCCTTTTATATGCCAACATAAACAGTTTGAAGTCGAATGATCGTGTCTTCGCCTTCTCGAAGTCTCTATAAATGTAGACATTGTTGTTTCATTATTGTGGTTTTGTATTTTTGTTTACATTTATTCTTGCAGTGTTTGTTGTTGCATTTTTGTTTGCTTGTGTATCCCCTTTTTTATACTGGTTTTTGTAGGTATATTTTTGTTTACTTGTTTATTATGTAAACAAGTTCATTGTTTTTGTTTTTAATGTTTTGTTTGTTTAATATTAAGGTTTTCCAATCCTATTTAATTGGTCATTACTAACCTTCATTCAGGAGTTTTACCTAGATTCGCACACCACTTTTCTCCATAACTGGCGAAACCTATAATTTATAGTCGACTTAGAGCGTGAGATATTTGAGAAACTTTTAATAAAAATTCTTATTTACTCTCAGAGTTTTTGCCAGAAAACTGCAGAGATGAAGTCGTCGTAAGAAATTTTTTTTTTGTTTTTCGTTGTGTTCGAGTTGTAAGGGCTGGATTTTGAATCACTGACTCTCCTCTAATGTCTAATGAGCCAATATAGTACCTGTACCAATGTCATCCCGAAAAAATTTGGAACGAATTTTAGTCTGGCGACATCATTGGTCCATATACCTTGACAGTGACGTTAGACAGGTCATCAGTGCGAGCATTATAGATCTACGACTACCAACTGCTTATGACCAGAATTGTATGGAGATCATGCGAACTGGCCACTGAGATGCTACCATTTAGCTGTCTTAGACTTTCTAAGAAGCAGATGTAACGACAAACTACAGCGGGTCTTAACGCCAACATAACCCATGCCATCGGCCAAAACTGACTGAAAATGCTTAAAATTAAAATGCACGAAAACTCTCTCTGCATGAAAACGTTGGTCTGGGTATACAGTGAAGTATAATTCTTCCAAACTAACCTTACTTAACCAATTTTTTTAAAGCATTTTAAAGAAGCAATTTATAATATATCAACAACATTTTAACTTTCACAAATTGTTGAACTTTTGTCGTCTCGACTTTCTTGTCATAAATTATGTTGAATAGAATAGAATATCAATTACACTTTCCTACTTACGTAATCAGATAATGTTTAATCGTACGGGCAGAGAAAAAAAATTGCTGACATTTTGTTTGCAAAAGAGAAAAAAATAAAAGAAAACCAAAAACAAAATACAACTTTTGAAAGCGATTGTTTTAAGGCCAAAAGCGAAAAATTGAAATCCACAAATCATAGCAAAACAGACCGCAGAAACATATGTTTTCGATATCATTGATACAAAGTATCTGTTAGGAAAAAAAAAACAGAAAAGGCACAATCAACAAAAACTAAAAATTTAATTGCTGTAAAAAAAAGAAAAAAAAAACAAACTCCGAATGAAATAATATACAAAAGAGAGAAAACATGGAAGTGAATGAAATCACGGTTGTTAAATCTAATTTCAAATTGACTGTAAGCAGTGGTGTTGTTCTAATTTTTATTTACCGGAACGGGTTCCGGTCTCCGGTTCACGTTTCGGAAAAACAAGCTGGTTCGTTCCGGTTTTTGTTCCGCTTCGGGTTCGTTTTTAACCCTTGGTTATAAAAATACATATAAAAATTCGTCAAAAATTAGAAAAAAAAATCAGCAATTCTTTTTAATTTTTTTTTTCAAAACGTCAGCCAATTCTCGTTATCAGAAATCATCTTTAGTTCCGGAACGCGTACCTGTACAAAAAGGAAGTACCGAAACGACGTTCCGGAGCGTTCCCGCTCGACAACACCACTGACTGTAAGTACTGTAGACGTCAAATTTACCATTAGAGATCTGCCCTCCGAGTAATTTCTGCCTACCGCACAGTATCAATTAAATTAATCAGTATTATTGCGGGGATGATGCCGCTTCGAATATTAGTGGGTGTAGAGAGGATAAAACATTTAACAAGTAGGAGAACGGGGCTAGTGCACCCTGATCGGGTGAATGATGATATTATGAATAGGGGCAGCACGAGTGGATTTCTTCTACAAAGGGAAGATGGACTTACCAAATATAGAAGAATGGACTAGAAGGAAACACGGCCAGGTGAATTTTTACCTTACACAGTTCTTAAGGGCCACGGATGCTATAGGGCATACCTCTACAAGTATGTACATGACGTGGATGAAGAGAGTCCATCATGTCCAAATGCACGCGAAACAGCGGAGCATATATTCTTTACTTGCCCGCGCTACGAATACCGACGAAATTTCCTGAAGAAGACGATCGGATCCCAGGTGACTCCCGATAATGTGGTTAATCTGATGCTAACATCATGCGAAAACTGGATTGCTGTATGTTTCTTAGCGGAGTGAGACGAACTAGGTTGGGTATAGTACGTATACGCTTAGCAAGCCGAGAGTAAGTCCTGCGGCGAATTGTGCACATTGCACAGCCCGGACTACCAATGTCTTTCGAAGATTCCTAGCCTTTAGCTCGCCTAGCTATAAAAAACGTTCTATTTACATATGTCTGTAGGGACCCATAGACAACTATGTCCTTTGAGTTATGTATGTTATGTAATACATTCACTCTTAAATGTTTTGGTCTATTACAAATTGTTATTACGGAAAATGAATTTTTATAAAATTGACGTTGTTGTTGTCATTTCAAATAAACTTTTATGGCATGAGAGTAATGTGTAGTAAAATTAATATGGAATCTGTTGTTGGTGTATGAAATTAAAGGTTATATTTCGCATCGTTATCATGATCCATTCAGGTAAACTATAGCATTCTGTTTAAAAATCGAGAGGAATATTTGACATATTGACAATTGATTTCAATATAACTGCGAATTATTTAACACATACATACATACCTACATAATTGGTCATTACAACCCTTCCAACAGGTTTACAAACTACCTTCTCACAGCACTTATGTTGAGTGTGTCAATTTTATGCATGAGTGGCGGAACCTACTCCGACCAACAGATTTTTTGGAAACTTTTCATGGTAAGTAGCCGATGAAATATTTAATCATATTTCGTCTTGTTCCTGATGTCTGACATGGGATTTGAACCGTGATCTCACGTCTAATAAGCCAACACACCACCCACTTTACTACGGCGAATTGAAACTCATTTTACGAGCTTCTATCCAGAGGAATATTCAGAGGATAAGTTCAAGCCAACTAGTTCAGAAAATTATCGACGAATAGCTGTAAGCCGTAAACACCGTAAACACACTATCCATGGCAGTGTGCAGGAGAATTCGAAGTAGTCGATTTCGGTTCGTTCATAAGAACTGGAAACAGAGCATAACTTGACGAATTTATGTCGTGACTGTAGCCTGCATCCTTACAAAATTCAACTGAAACAGAAGCTGAAGGTAAACGAGCAGTGGACACAATTTGGTTAAATGGGTACGTGAACAAATATAATTGTAGAATTTGGGAAAATACCAATAAATGTGAGACCTCAGAGCATCTAATAAAACACAAGAAAAGTCAGTGTTGGTTATTAATTTTCTGCATAATTCTTTGAAAACGATTTTAGCCAGACCAACGGCTAGCACCATGGCCTCGTTTTAAGCGCTTCCCACCTTTAAATTTAAAAAAACAGACTGTACGATTATACTCGTATAAGTGAGATATCATTGACATTTTTATTCGTTTGAAATACGTAATGAAGCCATTATGTGTAGAATATAAAATCGTTCAAATTTTCACCATGGCTTCTCTGGACGAATCGCGTTCGAAATGTCTTTCCATCAATCCTTTGGTGCATAAATCAGGCTGAATTTGGCCGATGGCATAGGTTATGCTGGCCTTGAGATAAGCTGTAGTTCGTCGTCACATCTGCGACTTAAAAAAGTCTAAGAGAGTTAAATGGCAGCATTTCGGTGGCCAGTTCACAAGACCTCCATACAATTCAGGGCATAAGCAGTTGGTAATCGTAGAACTATAATGCTCGCCGTTGACATTGATGGCCTGTCCAAAGTGACTCTCAAGGTATATGGACCGATGAAGTTGACAGACTAAAATTCATGGCAAACAAAGATTTTTTCGGGATGACATTGGATGCAGTTGAGCCTCATGTGGATTGTTATAGTCCGAAATTTGCAAATTTTGCTTGTTCAAGTACCTATCAGACAACTATGTTTTCAGCGGACCTTGCATTCCGTCTACGAGTCGTATAAGTTATTTGCATGAACAAAATATCACTCATACGCAACGACTGACGCGGTGAATAAGTAAGATTAAATTAAAAAATTTAAAGCATATTTTTAGGTTTATTTTCAAAATACTGTGATCTCAGGAATATTAATCGGAAATATTAATTGCTTAATCTTGCTTGAAAGCAATGTTTTCTCTTTGTTAGAAGAACAATTAAGAATGCATAGCAGGGTGTTGAACAAACTTGTAATGTCTGTGGAGCCGTAACTGTAAAAGCAGCAAGTGCCTTGATTGTTTTCGATCAAATAATTTTTTATTTTAGAAATGGTTAGTGACCAAAAGCTTGTCGTAATCGTGAACGATTTAAACATGCAGACCTTCAAGCCGAAAATATGTTGCCATTAAAAATTCAAAGCAGTTGATGTTTAGTTGACGCATGCCAAATTGCGATTTGAAGTAAAAGCTGAATGAAATCAAACAATTCCTGGAGCAAAAGTTTACAAACATACGTACATAATAGGCCATTCATTCAGACAGGATTACTACTTACCTACTTATGTTGTTTGGACCAACAGTTTAAATTCGTCTCGGAATGATACTTTTTTTTGAGCAACTTTTCATGGCAATTATATTTTCTCTCAGAGCTAAAGTCGCCGAAAATGTGAATTTAAGTATTTCATTAAGTATATCATTTGGAGATGGCGCTCTAAATTTCGTTTATTAATTAACCACATTGGAAATAAAAAAATAAAAAATCTATTTTAAAACCTTTAAGGCCATTATTAGATTATTATTAGTTAGAGGTTGAGTGATCCTCCCTTTAGTTTAACGCGCACCTCTAGCTTATTGTCCACCTATAATAATGAAAAATAATTTATCTGCCCCTTAAAATCTTCCCTTTAGTTAACGGCAAGTTGTAATAATTGCCCTTAATCTTAAATTGTTACCTCTTTCGAAATTAAGGCATAGGATAGAAACTACATACATACATACATATATACATAATTGGCCCTTCAATCCCTTCAGTCGAGATTACACACTACCTACTAAACTACGGCGACGACTAAATGAAGTAAATCACAAACATAACAAAAATCAAATCAACAATGCAAACAAACCTGTAGAATACAGCACAATGTTACTAAATAATTTAAAGTAAATAAGTTGGAAACTGTTTATTCACAACCCTTTACATTTACCTGCGTATGTGTGTAAACAAAAACAGAAATACATATGTATATAGTGAATTGAAAAAAGAAATATGACCAAAAACTCTGCTTTCTCACCTCGTCCTCTCCATAACTTTTTACTGAATTATTTTGAAATTCATCACATTGAGAAGCTTATCCAAATATTTTACCACCTTTGGGTTGTTGATATCGTTTTACTTTACTTTTTCCCTTACTCATTTCTTTTTAATGCCCCATATCATTAAAGGCCTAAAAATAGTCAAGTAAGAGTGGGTATGAATTGACAGTGCCAATGTTAAGTAGTGTAAATGTAATCGCTATTTCTATTAAAGTGTGTTCAATTCCAACAAATTACTTAGCAAATATAGTGCCCAATAAATAAACAAAGCAAACGGACTGAGCAAATATTTCATAGAAATATTTGTTGTTTACTATTATTATGCATTATACATATAGACCACAGCAGGCTACAATCTATCAAAAAATACACCACAAACGTGCGTATTGTTACGAAAATGGATATGGTATTTTTATTTTACAACGTTTAACATTAAAATTATAAACAAAAGCTTCAAAACCAAAAACAATGAACTCGTTTACATGATAAACAAGTAAACAAAAATATATCAACAAAAACCAGTATAAAAAAGGGGATAAGCAAGAAAACAAAAATGCAACAAAAATAAATGTAAACAAAAATACACAAACAACAATAATTAAACAACGATGTTTACAATTATAGAGATCTCGTGAAGGCGAAGCCACGAACATTCGACTTCAAGATCATTCATTAGACTGTTATGTTGCAATATAGCAAAGCAAAGCAGGCAATGGAGTGAGTAAAAATTTAGTCAGTCTTGTGTGCAGACGAGCGATTTTTGAAGAGAATAATCGTGATTTGAAGATCTTCGTTATAAAGATCTGTCGAACAATTGTTATTGTTTTCGCAAATGAGTGTAAAGAAGAATAACAAACAAAGCAAATTGTTGTTGCTTACATCAAGTAGTGAACAGTGGCACACAGAATTGTGCGAACAATAAAGAATTTTAATTAAAACTAAACACAAAAATATTTTTATTTTATTTACAATCTACGAATTCATATTTTACACGCTTTTACCTTTTAAAAAACATTTGAAATATGAGCTCGTAAATTGCATTAAAAATAATAATAAATTTTTGTTCAGTTGTAATTAAAGTTCTTTATTATTCGCACAATTCTGTGTGCCACCGTTTACAACTTGCTGTAGACAACAAAAATTTGCTTTCTTTGTTGGATGGGATGCATGCAAACAAGGTAAAGTTTCTGATTGCGGTCAACGTGGCGACCACCAGGACGATCCTTGTCTTGCTGTATTCAAGTTGGCATGCAGCCTCCTCGTGGCCCCTCCTGGATGGCATTCTAGCACCCGCTAGATGTTAACTAATGTGTGCAGCGAATGTCCAATCCCCTGGACGTTAAATTTGGGTCGTGCGTAGGGCTTGGAACCCACCACGTAAAAACAATTATCCAATGAAGACCAAGACAGAATCCTATAAAAAGATCCCCTCTAAAGTTGACGACCACGGGAAACGAATAAAGGACTATGATTTACGTATTGGCACATGGAACGTCCGCACCCTTTACAGGGTAGGCGCTTCCGCCCAGCTGGCGGATGCCCTCATTAAATGTAGGACTGACATCACTGCCATTCAGGAAATGCGATGGACAGGACAAGGATGCAAAAGGCTTGCATCTTGCGATGTATACTACAGCTGCCATGAAAACAAGCACGAATTTGGATGCGGATTTGTGGTTAATAAGAGACTTCGTCACCTTGTCTCTGGGTTCACACCTGTGAACGAAAGGATAGCCACAATCCGCATCAAGGCAAAATTTTACAACATCAGCCTAATATGTGCTCACGCCCCGACGGAAGAAAAGGACGATGTGGTTAAGGATGCCTTCTATGCTAAACTCGAGGACGTATACGATAAGTGCCCGGCCCATGACGCCAAAATCGTCCTCGGGGATTTTAATGCAAAGGTCGGGCGGGAAGGTATCTTTGGCCCCACTGTCGGACAGTTCAGCCTCCACGCAAACACTACCTCCAATGGTATGAGGCTGATCGATTTCGCCGCGGCGCGTAACATGGTAGTATGTAGCACTAAGTTTCAACATCTCGACATTCACAAGGTCACATGGATGTCCCCTGATCGGTCAACATCTAACCAGATCGATCATATTGTGATAGACGGAAGGCACGTATCCAGTGTACTAGATGTGCGCACATTCAGAGGTCCAAACATCGACTCGGACCACTACCTTGTCGCAGCCAAGTTTCGATTGCGCATTAGCGCTTCGAGGTCTGCGCACTCTAGTGCATTGCATAAGCTGGACGTTAAGAAGCTGCGACCACAAAGGACAGCTGAGGCGTTCTCCGCTCAACTCTCGCATAAGCTCCGTCGTTCCCCATCTAATCTCAACGACATTGGCGGACTGTGGGCCAACATCTCCCACTCCTTGCGCACTACTACGGAAACAGTCCTTGGTTTCGAACGCCCACCCCAACGAAATCAATGGTACGATGAGGAGTGTCGCGAGGCAACTGCAGCGAAAAACGCCGCATACAAGAAAACGTTGCAGTCTGCCGCTACGCGAGCCATTGTCGAGAACTATAGAGAGAAGAGAAGGGATGAGAGACGCCTTTTCAGACGCAAGAAGAGGGAGCAGGAAAGGCGTGAGCGTGAGGAAGTCGAGATGTATAGATGTAGGAATGACGCTCGAAAATTCTATCAAAAGGTTAAGCGTCTAACCGAGGGTTATAAACCCGGAGCGTCTTCCTGCAAGGACGAAAATGGTTCCGCAGGGAGTACTGAGGTTATGGAGGAAACACTTCTCTACTCTGCTACAAGGCGATGACGACACCAATACCGCCTTTAGAGATGATGTTCCGAACCCGATTGATGATGACGGCGTGGAGTTTCCGCCGCCTAGCCATGAAGAGGTCAAAGTCGCGATTACGCGCCTTAAAAACAATAAAGCGGCAGGTCCTGATGGCCTCCCCGCTGAATTGTTTAAGACCGGATGTAATGAGTTGGTAGGGCGCATGCACCAGCTTATTTACAAAATATGGCTAGAGGAAAGTATGCCCAACGATTGGAACCTCAGTGTCCTCTGTCCTGTCCTGAAAAAGGGAGACCCTACTATATGCGCCAACTATAGGGGTATAAGCCTTCTCCCTATCGCATATAAGGTTCTTACAGGCGCATTGTGTGAACGACTGAAGCCACTCGTCAAAACACTGATTGGACCTTATCAGTGCGGCTTCAGACCTGGCAAGTCCACCATCGACCACAAACAAGTCGACACACACCATCTTTTTGTCGACTATAAGGCTGCCTTTGATAGCCCCATAAGGGATCGTGTTTTTGCCGCAATGTCTGAGCTCGGTATTCCTGCGAAGCTGATAAGGCTTTGCAGAATGACGTTGAGCAATTCCTGTAGCTCCGTCAAGGTAGGAATGGACCTCTCCGAGCCTTTTGATACCGTGCGAGGTTTCAGACAAGGCGACCCCTTATCATGCGACCTCTTCAACTTCGTCATGGAGAGTGTTCTGCGAAAGGCAGGAGTGCATCGCAGTGGCACTATTTTTCAAAAAAGTGTCCAGTTGCTTGCGTACGCTGACGACATTGACATCATAGGGCGTACGAAGCGAGATGTTACTGCTGCCTTTAGTGCTATTGAACGCGAGTCTACCAAGATGGGTTTGGCAGTAAATGAGGGCAAAACAAAGTATATGTTATCGACGAGTCGAGACGCGCGGCGTATTGATTCTCAGATTACGGCCGATAACTATACTTTTGATACGGTCAAGGAATTCATCTATCTTGGCTCCGCCGTTACCACCAGAAATGATGTCAGTCTGGAGATCAAGCGCAGGATCACTCTTGCCAACAGGTGCTACTATGGTCTCAATAGGCAATTGAGTAGCAGAGACCTCTCTCGTACGACAAAACTAACACTCTACAAGACACTCATCCTACCCGTGCTTCTTTATGGCGCAGAGGCATGGACCCTATTAAGTACAGATGCAGCGGCCTTGAGAGTGTTCGAGAGAAAAGTACAGCGCAAGATCTTCGGTCCAGTGCGAGTTGGCGATGATTTCCGTATCCGATACAACAGTGAGCTGTATGAGCTCCTCAACGACATGGACGTTGTAGAGCGTATTAATATCCAGCGGCTGCGCTGGCTCGGCCATGTGGTTCGAATGGAGGAGGATGCGCCGGCAAGACGGGTATTTGATGCGGGAATCTGCGGAAGTCGGCGAAGAGGACGACCTTGCATCCGTTGGAAGGACCAAATCGAGGAAGCCCTGTCATCGATTGGTGTGACCAACTGGCGTAGGCGCGCACGAAGCAGAGGCGCCTGGAAGGATGTGTTGCGGCAGGCCGAAATTCGATAAACGGGTTGTTATGGCCAATTAAGTAAAGTAAGTGTTATTCTTCTTTGCACTCTTCTGCGTAAACATTAACAGTTGTTCGTTAGATCTTTACAACGGAGATCTTCAAACCACGATTTTTCTCTTCACACCCAACGCGTATTCGCACAATACTGACGGAATTTTTGCTGATTCCGTTGCCTGCTTTGTCCTGCCTTTTATATCGCGGGTAGACTGTATGATGAATGCTCTTGAAGGAGAATGATTTCTCCTCCGCGAAATCTCTATAAATGTAAACATGTTGTTTACGTTATTGTTGTTTGTGTATTTTGTTTACGTTTTTAATTTTAATATTAAACGATATAACACCATTTCCACTTTCGTAGAGAATATTTTATGTTTTTACAATGTCTGCCATTATACCATTCATAGGAAAACAACTACTTACTCTGCTATAATACTTAATGGCTTGTACAGAAATCTTGTCCAATAATAAAATAAAATCAAAGCTGTTTGCTGTAGAAAAGCGATAAAAATTGAAGAAAATAATTACAGTTATAAAAGCAGTAGTAAGAAACAGAACTCCGGTACAATATATTTCTTATATTATTATATAGAGGAAGCAACTTTTTTGCCCTAACACGAACCTATGAGGCTCACTTCGATGATCCAATATTCATGACTTTAATTTTACATATGTTTTGAAAAATTAAATAAAAAAATTCAGAATTTTTAAATATTTCCATCTGTTAGAGGCCGAAGTATAAAAATGTAAAGTTAACTACTAACACGAGCCTCAGAGGTCCACATAAAGTAGATCATATTTTTCAAAAGATTTGACTAAATAAATTAGTGTTCACATATTTAAAAGCATCTTCGATTTATAAGAATTTTTATATCTTATATACAAAGTAAACTATCACATGTAAAAGATGGATTCTCGATTCTGCGTACTTTAACGTTGGGAAATCCATTTTTATTCAAATTAAAAATTTTACGAGACTCATCTACATGTAAATATTTCGTTTGACAGATAAAACAAAACGGTTTTAAATGGATTGTTCAAATGTTTCACTCATACCTATTTGTATAAATGGATGAGCGGTATTAAGATGCGAAGGGGAATTGTAGCATATTATGGCATACTATATTAATTTTTAATAGTTTAATTAATATTTATTTATTTAATACAAATTAAATATACATGCATATACAAACACATTTTTATGGTGAAATAATTTTTTTTTTTGAAAATCTAATTTAAAAAAAACAAATGAACGTAATTAGAATTGAAATTTGATTTTGTTATTTAAAATATTTATTTTTAATTCAAACATTTAATTTATTTTATATATTTATATTTCAGATACAACATACATATGTATATAAAATTAATATATTATAATTATAATTAATAACAAAAGAACAGAAGGCAAGGAAAAATTATTCAAAAAACAAAATTATATTGTATCAGATATGCATTGCAATGAGGAAGAAAGAAAGGGAATGAGAATGAGAAAAAAATTATATATTAATACATCGAGAATGAATCACCATTTTATTAAAAATTAAATACGAAAAAAACTATTGTTTTTTAGGTTTCAATATCAAAAAAAAATTATGCCACATACATATGGTTATGTCTTTACTTTTAAATTTAAATTTTAAATTTGTGTTCAGTTGTAATTAATTTCTTTATTGTTCGCACAATTCTGTGTTCAGATATGTACTTTTATTGAGTCAATATTCGGTTTATTGAGTACAATATTTTAAGTATTCAGACATAATAATATACGCAGTTCATCTGCTTATTCAATATTCATTTGACAGCTGGTTAACAAAACAGCTGGTTGTTTCAACAACATTTTTTTATTTTGTTGTTCTTTTTTGTTTGTCGTTCTTGACATTTGAGTTGCCAAATATCAACAGAAAGTGTTTGGATAATTGTAATATGTGCACTGAACATACTTATGACAGCAATGCATTTTAAGTTTTACTCAATATTATAACAATATGCGTATTTATTGCACAATAATTAATTGAAAGTAATTGAAATTAATTAATTAATTAATTAATATATAATAATAATTAATTAATAATTAATTAATTTGCATATCTGAAGACCGTATTATACTCGTTTGAGTAAACAATAACGATCTTTATAGCGGAGATCTTTAAACCTCAATTGTTCCCTTCACAAGCAACGCGTCTACACACAAGAATTACTGAAATTTTACTGCCCCCGTTGCTTGCTTTGTCTTGCTTTTAACATCGCAGGGTAAACAGTCTGATGGATGCTCTCGATGGAGAATGACTTCTCGTTCTCGAAATCTCTGTAAATGTAAACACAGTTGTTTCATTATTGTTTGTGTATTTTGTTTACATTTATTCTGGTAATGTTTGCTGTTGCTTCTTGTTTGCTTGTTTATCCTCTTTTTTATACTGATGTTGTTGATATACATACATACATACGTAATTGGTCATTACAACTCTTCAGTCAGGATTTCGACCTAGTTTCTCACACCACTGATGTTGTGTGTGTTAATTTTATACACGACTGGCGGGACCTACAGTTTAAAGTCGACTCTGAACGACAGATTTTTGAGAAACTTTTCATTGCAATTTTATTTACTCTCAGAGTTTTTGCAAGAAATCTGCTGAGAGGAAGAAATACAGATACAAACACACTTTTACGGTGACAGAATTTTTTTCTTTTTTTTTTTGAAAAATTAATTTTTACAAATTTTATGAAGATAATTAGAATTGAAATTTAATTTTGTTGTTTAAAATATTTTTTTTTATTTCAAACAATTAATTTGTTTTATTTATTTATATTTTAGATATAACATATGTATGTAAATAAATTTCTTTAAATCAACATTTATTTTGTTATTATTTTTGTAATTCTAATGAATTCAATACAATCACATAACTGCGTTATAAATTTGCATAAATTTTATGCGAAATTATAATCAAATATGAATACGTTTGTAAGGTAGAGGACAATCTGTTAGTTTGGGGTTGTGGCTTCGATTTTCATTCTCTAGCCTATTACCCAAATAAAGAGCGTATGTATTTTATTATAAATTAGTTTTATTCATAATCTTGCATTTTTTGAAAATAATGAAGTACTTCCCTAAAAAACATAAATGGTGTGAGAAGATAGGTCGCAATGCTGGCTGAAGGGTTGTAATGATAGCAGTATGTGGCGTATAAGTACTATTTAAATACATAAATTCCTCATACGCACTGGTGGATTCTTATTCAGTTTCTTGCTCATGGATATTAGGAGATGACAAATGTCAGAATTATGTCACATACATATCGTTACGTTTTTACCTTTTAAAAACGTTTGAAATATGAGCTCGTATATTGCAAAAAAATAAATTTGTTTTCAGTTTTAATTAATTTCTTTATTGTTCGCACAATACTGTGTGCCACTGTTCACAACTTGATGTAAACAACAACAATTGCTTTGTTTCTTATTCTGCTTTACATTCGTTTGCGTAAACAATAACGATTGTTGGACAGATCTTTAAACCACAATTATTCTCTTCACAAGCGACGCATCTTCACACAAGACTGACGGAATTTTTACTGCCTTTTATATCGCAGGGTAAAGAGTCTGATGGATGCTGTTGAAGGAGAATGACTTCGCATTCTTGAAATCTCTGTAAATGTAAACATAGTTGTTTCATTGTTGTTTGTATATTTTGTGTACACTTATTCTGGTAATGTTTGTTGTTGATAGTTTACATGTTTATCCCCTTTTTTATACTGATGTTGTTGCTAAATTTTTGGTTATTCGTTGATGTAACCTGTGTGAACCAGTCCATTATTTTTGTAGGGTTTTGTTTATCAGTTTAATGTTAAACTATGTAAGACCATTCCCATTTTCGTTACAATAAAACAACACGAAAATACAGGAACTTCTAAATTTATAACTGAAACTATATATATTATATTAATTACTAGATAATCAAAAACCTACTTTGTTTATACATACAGTGGCGATCATAAGCGGTTACATAATATTTAAAAAAATTTTAAATCCAATAATTAAGGCACTGTAAATAATATAACTTCTCACACTGTAAAACAACGAATCAAAATACTATTCGCAAATAATTAAAAAAAATAATTGTAATCAAATTTTTTTATTTATCCAGTTTTGCAAGTTATGCTTTTCTGCTTTTAAAGAGCCTTTACTTAAAGTTTTTGGATTCTTTTTTTTCGTTTTTTTTTTTGGGTTCAAGGTGAGAAAAAGATTTTCAAATTTATGTAAAAAGTTTTCTTGCAATTTGTGAAAAGAAAATTAAAATGTAGAAACTTTCAATTGAAGTTGAAAACAACATAGTCACTCCAACTGAAAAAGGTTATCCTTCATGAAAAATAGCTGGAAATTTTGGTGTTTGTCATCGGATTGTACTTTCAACAAGTAAAGAGAAATGCAAAGCATTTAAAAGTAGTCGCCGTAGTCTAGAAGGAAGTATGTTGGCTTATTAGACCTGAGGCCTCGATTCAAGACATCCAGCTCAGACATCTCCAACAAAACGAAATATGAAAAAATTTTCTTCGGCAACTTCCTCTCAGCAGAATTTTGACAAAAACTGTGAGAGAAAATAAAATTGCCATGAAAAACTTTCTCAAAAATCTGTAGTTCGAAGTCGACCTTAGGTCTAGCTACTCATGTATAAAATTAACACACACAACATAAGTGGAAAAGTTATGTCGTAATCCTGACTGTAGGGTTGTAATGACCGGTTACGTATGTACGTAAGGCAATCAGAATATTCCGGAGTTCGCCCAAGATCTCTAAATGATGATGGCATATGGCTACTGGAGCGTTTGTTACTAAAATATGAAGTTAGAACTAAGAAATCAACAGTAGATGGTATAAACAAGATAATGAGTGAATGGAATGCACTACGAGTATTGGGAAGAATCGGTCTAGTTTCAGCAGTGAATAGAAATGAGAAGCGAGCAACACTGGATAAATGCTGTAAATAACATCAAAGCTGTCTTTGTCCCGTATAAATTAAAAAAGATTATTTTACTCTCTACACTCCTGAAACAAAAAAGTTAAAAAGTCAGAATAATTTGATGTAAAACAAACATTTTAATTTAACAATTGAATTACGAAATTATTTGCAGAGCATTTTCAGTAAAATATTTGCTTTAAAATACTATGGCACTAAATTAAATTTGTTGTGGACAACACGAGCATAAAGTCTTTAATTGACAAACAATAAAAAAAAAAGAGAGAGAGTGCTTATTGCTTTACGAAAGGAGAGAGCATGCTTATTCCTTTATTTTCACCCTAAGTATGCCATGATTTGTACTTTTTTTCTTACCAATATTTTCTTTGAATTTTAAATTCCCTTCATTTAATATATTGTCATGAACACTCACACTGCTCATACTAAACCATTGATGATTGGTAATATGATAATGTTGTGATAATATCAACAGAAATCACAAATGTCAACAAAAGAAAAATGTGTTTTTAAATATCGTTTAATATGAGCAATAAAAATTTTTTTTGTATTGTAATAGACAATAAACATAGCGCCGAGTTAAGATGAGTCAAAAAATATCTTAACACTTTGAGAACCACCAACCAGCGATTGTGCAATATGCTTTACAAAATCTCAAAAGAAAATATGTTAATTAAGTACAAAAGCATTGCTAGTATTACGATGTCGCACTTTTCTTTCTTATCTTAATGACATCAGACTCATGTCAGATGGTAAACAAAAGCATTTTTGAAATTGTAGATTTCACGAATAGTGGCCGATTTCCACCAAACTTATCGTAGAAGTTATTCAAGGCATAGGCTGCATATAGGTGGGTAGATTGAATGAGATGATACCCAACAAGTTTCCCATGCATATCGGTTTACATCTTGTTGGAAATAATGCTCTCAGTATTATTTACAGTGTAAAGCATATGTAATTTAAAGTAATATAATAATATGGCAACTTTTGTTGTAAAGTGTCAATTAATTCAATTTTTCTTTTTATCCCTTTTTCGCAAGCTTTTTGTCATTTTAATTTCCTTTTAAATTCTCCCCTTCTGATTTCATCGTTTGCTTAAGCAACAGGTTTATATTATATCTTGAATAAAATCAGTAATCCTATTTTGAATATTATTATAATAGACTGAGTTTTATTCACAAAACATCTAATCCATCCAATAATTGTTCTGAACGTTCACTATTTAGGCTATCAAAAATTCTTTCTATAGGATATAAGCAAATTACACAAACTTCCTTTTCTTCTCCCAATCCATTCCTCTGGCATATTGTCTTTCTCAAATTGTTGGTATCTTGAGTTTACAAAAGCTGGCCTAAGCCATAGAAAAAATTATCAAACAAGAAACAAATGATTGGAAATCAAGAAAGAAAAATAACGAAATTATACAGGTTTTTGATGGATAAGGAATGAAAATCGTTCCAAAATCGAAAAAAAGTTGTGATGGTAACTTTAATTTCGTTCGCGTTTTAAGTTTCGTTTCAAATCTAGTTCATGGAAATTTTATTTACTCCCAAATTTTTTGGCAGAAATCTGCTGAGAGAATGTCGCCGAAGAAATATTTTGTCATATTTCGTTTAATTGGAGATGCCTGACCTGGGGTTAGAACCGAGGCCTCAAGTCTAATAAGCCGACACACTACCAACTAGACCAGGCGACTGCACTTTCTCTTTATAAATAAGAATTCTTAATAAATGTGTTTTAAGTTTAAAGTGCAATTCAACAAAAGTTTTCTTTAAACCAAAATTATTTTTATTTTTATAAATACGGCTGTTTTTGTTAAAATTTTTTTTTTAATTTTTGTTTTAGCACTACATTCTGTTCTTTTTGAATTTTCTGTTTTTTTCGATCTCTTAATAATTTATCCTTTTAAACATACAATAGTTTTAATATATTATCAAGTATTTATTACAGCCCATTTTTCTAGTCTAGTGCTATAGGAATATATGTACATGTGGCAGTAATTATTACATTATATAACAGAGTCATCTATCTTAGTTCAAGTATGTCATGTGCCATCATGTCATTTAAAAATGTTGTAACCGTTGACTGTCATTATAACATTGAAGTTCGGTTTTTAAAAACCATTTTCTATTTAAAGCATATGAATATTTTAGTTGCATTCATACTGTATGTTGTTTGTAAAAGTAATGTGTTCCTGCAAAATTTATTTTTATTTTGCAAAAGTCAGTGTTAAGTGGTAAACAATGCAAAATATACTTTGTCATTTCCTTTACAGTCTGACTGCCATCAAATGCACACAATGTTAATTGAGAAAGAGAAGAGGGGAAAAAATAACAAAAATAAAATAAGTATTTCAGTACTGTGTGACAAGTATTAAATTTTACTCAAAAGCAGCAGTTAGGATTTCATTGAGGAAATGATGAATAAGAGAGAGTATTTAAACATTCTAAAGAACATATTTGCACAGAGTTTGGAAGAATTGAGAACTCGTAATGCTTATTACTTTCAAAAAGTCAATGAACTCAAACATACTGCTGCTAATGTGAAGATGTGGTTTGACTATCAAAATCCTCATAGGCTTAATAGTCTGACTCGAAAAGAGTATTTAGGAGACCATTTGGCACAATGGCTAGGTAGGTATGAAAAAATTTTCTTGAGTGAATGGCGGCAAATATCAGCGGAAAATCTTAAACAAAACTGGTACATTTAATGTAATTTAATTTAATTAAATGTTGGGAATAATAGTTTAACATATTGGGCTTTTGAATTCTTAATCCATTCTGAGTTCTTCTTGATGGTATCTACATTTTTGCGCAGCAACGTCACGAAAAAGTTTCCCTAATTTTTTTTTGGTTTGTGCAATTTTTTGTTTCATTATAAGATATAAATAATTAAATAAAATAAATATAAAAAGATGAATTATATTTACATATTATTGCTTAAAATTCATGAAATTACAAAAATATATTGTCCCTAGACTTTTGTCCACTGTATATGGAAACAAATATTGTGTTTAAAATGTTTAGTAGTAAATGTTAGCTTTCATATCTCATTTATTTGTACAAAACTTTTTCGGATTATACCATACATACATTTGTATATAATTACATATCATTCATTTAGCTAGTCAAGTAGGTGTCTGCACCCTGTTTTGTTTTGTTGGTGGTGAAAGTTATTGCACTTGTTAATTATTCATTCCATTTACTTAGTTAGTAAAAGAGAATACGATGATAATAATGTTGTTAATGGTGTTGACTCCATACGACAGTAGTAAAATTCAGTCTGCAAGCTCAATGCAATAAGGGTAAAGCTTTGTTTTATTCTAATATTGCAATGTTCTAGTTGCTTGTTATCTTTTAAATGGCAAAACATAAAATTTAGCCGGCAGAAATTCATTTATACAAGCAGATTATGGTGGAAAGTATAGTCTTATTATCTACGTTCATACCATCATTTCCTTTTAAATTTTTCTTTTTAGAAAAACAAAGCTTTAGTTAGATGATATGAAAGGCAAACTATAATAATAATAATAATAACTAATATAACGCAATTGTTAAGTCAATATTTGTTTATTCCGAAAGCGATAGACTGTAGCGATTTTTGTCCGTTTTGTCAAAGGAAGTTTCAATCTCTACGATAGCAATTGCACTCCAAGTTTATAAGCACTTATTTATAATTCTTTAACAACGTCCAAACATGATATTCCAAGTATACCCGATCTATTTCTTCGAACAATATGCATATGTACAGTGCAAGCTTGATTATCGCAACTTAAAATAATCTACCGAGAAGTTGTCACAGTCGACGACTGTTTCTTCTATTGTTTATTAATTACACTTATTACATACATACATACATAATTGGTCATTACAACCTTCAGTCAGGATTGTATGAGAAACTTTTTATGGTAATATTATTTACTCTCAAATTTTTTGCTAGAAATCTGCTGAGAGGTACATTTAATACTATAACCAAACAAAAATGTAACTGTAAAATATCGGATTTCAAATTTCAACATAGGCGTAATACGCAAGTTTCTTGGGAGAAAACATATGTATGAAGTAAAACGTTATTAAAACATCATTGACGAGTAAGAGTTTTTTCTGAAATTTCTTGTTTAGACAAAAAATACCCAAACGAAGAAAGCAATGTAAATGAATAAAATAATATGTTGCATATACTAAGACACGTTTTTAAAAGAACTTGCATTAATAATGATTGTGACGTAAAAAATTTACCTGTTACGAATATCGCAATAATTGGAGATTGTGATAATCGAGATTGTACTGCATATCGTTTTAAATATGTATTCTAACCTTTCTATTATGAAAATTCTGTCCACGAATTTCTGAACAATCAATAAATTTGTGTTTAAAGTCAAAAGTTAAAACAGTAATTCAAATTGGTGTCAACAGAATACATATGTATGTATGTAGTTACAGTAGTTACTGTATTAGAAACCGTAGCGTAAAATTCCAATTTTCAAAATATGTCGCTCGACAAATATAAATTTTAAACAGAGATACCATGATTTTCGATATATTCGACATTAAATACAATTATCTCCCGATTTGCACTGAGGATATGTTCCTTATAAAACCACGTAAAGCGAAATCGTAGATTTCGCTATATAAAACCGTGTAAATCGAAAACAAACTAAAATAGGCACAACTCAGTCGTTTATTTCAACGTAAAATAAAAGTAAATATAATGTAAATATGTTATTAATTTTACATACAGAAACCAGAAATATAAATATTTAAAAAATTTTACCAAAAATTTAATTGTGTACTGTTATCACTGTCATATATATATATATGTTCCTCTTACTCCTCTAGAGAGCATAGGGTCGCATTTCACTGTCATAGGATATGTATAATCTTTTCTTCCTGATTGGTATGATGTCACTTTCATCACTCGATAATACTTTATGCGATTCTGTTTCGGTGTTAGATGGATTAGGAACGATTTTATATTGGGGAGACTTCGTAATGAAATCCATGTAAAAGCGAAATCGTGTCAAAAAGTACCGCGTAAATCGGGGGATAGGTGTATGTGAAATAAGTAGTTGGATATGCATTTATTAAACAACTTAACATGCATTTTGTTAAAAAAAATCCACATAATATACTTGCACTATTCTGTAAGTTTTTTTGGCAACATTACGAGGAAGCTTCACATGTTTTCTTGCTACTTTATTCTTTCTCAGGCCTAATTATTAAAAAAATAAAAATCAAATTATATGTTATGCAAAAAATACAGATAAAAGTTAGTTGAATTCTTACTTCTGAATTGTGTTCGTAATTCAAATTTAACTACATATTGGTCTATTTTTAGTTAAGCATTTTGTACTGTACAATACTGACTGATGGATAAATAATCAATCAATATTATCATTCAACAAAATCATACATCCACAGACAATTAATCATCATTTACAATTAATCATAATGATTGATTTGAACTTATGATTGAAGCGAAGACATAAACAGCGATTACAGACACTGACGCCGATGGATAAAAAGAAATATTAACGAAGATAACAAAAATAAATATTTGGGCAGTGGTCTCTTAATAAACTTTAAAAATTTATTAAGACTGAATTCATTATTTATTTGAATAATTTTATTTCGACTTTGGTTGGTTTGTTTTCTACCTGTCATTGCAATAAACAATTACCAGTAATTGCTTGTGACATAATTGATAGAAATTCTTAAATATGTATATGGAATAAAGAATCATTATTAAATGCTATAATGACCAGGCTTATGAATGTGCTAATATGGAAATGATGTCTTAGACCATTTGAAAATAATTAAACTTATATAGTGGATACGAAAAGATAGATGACTTCGACGAACGTTCGTCTTCAAGAACATTCATCAGACTGTTTACTTTGCCATATAAAAGGCGAGACAAAGCATACGAATGAGTTAGTGAAATTCAGTCAGTCTTGTATGAAGACGCGTTGTGTTTGAAAAGAGTAATCATGCTTTGAAGATGTTCGTTACAAAGATCAGTCGAATAATTGTCTAGTAATTGTTATTATTTATGCAAAGGGTGTAAACAGAGGAATAACAAACAAACCAATTGTTGTTGTTTACATAAAGTTGTGAACAGTGGCACACAGAATTGTGCGATTAATAAACTCAAATTTATTTTTATTTCATTTGCAATCCAAGAGCTCATATTTTAAACGCTTTTAAAATGTAAAATCGTATGAGCTATGAATTATTTTTTCTTTCATTTGAGCAGAGTCTCCTCAACCAACTCCTAAACAAAGAAAAGTTTAAACAATTATTGCTCTGCCGTTTCTACAATCTTTTTTACTTCTTGCAACCATTAATTGTATGTTCAGTCTTAAGTAGCTTTACAAAAAGATTAAATTGAATTAACTGAAATCATAAATTTTTTATAAGTTTTAGGAAGTAATTAAAATGAAAAGATTTTAATTGTTTTAAAGAAGAATTTATTTAAATAAGTGTTTACATAGGTACATATTCCTACAATAAACTTTTACCAACACAAATTCAGTTTTTATAAAAGTTTTGTTTTCCTGCCTGCGATTAGAAACTAATCCACAGAAACCAAGTCATCAGCAAAGAACTTAAAAATTAAAAATCGTATGCCAGTAACGTAACTTAAACTTTGTTTAGCAGAAATAAATTTGTAATGCTGCTCTTTACTGTAAAAGAATGAAAAATGAATTAAATTTTTCGCAGGAAATTGTTCAGAATTAAATCTATTTTAATGAATTTGTGTACATAGGATTGTATCATTGCATATCAAAATAAATATGCAAATGAGTATTTCTAACAACAATTTCGTAATTTGATTTTACTTTTGTAATGTAGTTATTTTATAACAATACATACATAAGTACATACATAATTGGTCATTACAACTCTTTAGTCAGAATTACGACCTAGTTGCACACACCATTTATGTTAATTTTTATATATGAGTGGCGGGACCTACAGTTTAAAGTCAACTCCGAACGACAAATTTTTGGAGAAATTTCTCATGGCAATTTTATTTACTCTCAGAGTTTTTGTCAGAAATCTGCCGAAGAAATATTTTTCATATCTCGTTTTGATGTCTGACCTGGGGTTTGAACCGTGGCCTTACGTTTAATAAGCCAACACACTACCAACTAGACTACGGCTTCATACATCGTTGTATACATACAGTGTATAATTCCTCGTTATATAAAAGTATAATAGTGTCAAATTTCACGATCTGGGTGACCAGTTCACAACACATATATATTTCACTCAAATCGATCTTGCAGATTATCCAATGTTTCATGAGCTGTGCGTCCAGAGTATTTAATTCGCTACCAGTCTAAAATCTACATCCAAACGATTACACTATGCGATAAAATACAAAAAATTTAATACACCTGAATAACTACCTAGTCTTAGTTGTTCAGTTAGTGGAGTAGATCTCAATAATACTTTTTTATTTTTCTCGAACCATCTAAACTTGTTTTATTTGACAAAAACAGTTTTTTGGCCTCTACGCACAGATTTATTGATTTCCCAACCACTTCTGAATCCATGTCCAAAATGTCCAAAAAGAGATAGTTTGATAAGGAAAACTTGGCAAATACGAAATTTTTTAATATTTTTTCAAGTTTGTCCGTTCATAGTAGCAAACTTTAATTAAAAAATATGAAATAAGTGATAACATTCTGAAAGTGCATTATCTTGTGAAGAGATTGACACTTCGTTTGATCAAATCGGACGAAAATTACCGTAGTTATTATTTAAAGAATCTAACAGTCGAGTTATATTCTTCATATATATATTTTTCCAAATGAACTTTTAGTTCAAAAATTTTCAGAATTTTTAACGAATCTTGATTTTTTATAGCAAAATGTGTCAATTTCACGTTTGAGCGGATGTATTATCACTGTCGTGTTTTATTTTATGTTTACAGCATTAACACTAACTATTAAGGAACTTACAACCAGTAGAGGTTGTTATTGTGCTCTTCTCATATCATACTCATTAATATTTGAATATCGTCCACCAAAAATTTTTAGATGAAATTCTACCAATTGTTTGAAGCACTTGTTAAGCAATATAGCCTTCAAAAAGTTTATGAGAACTAATCTTTTGGAAAATTCGCATTTTTGCAGCTAACCACCTTGAAATTAAATCAAGTTTTTAAAATCCACCGAAGGTATTTCAACTAAAAAACAGTTTTGTGGGCCTTTTTTGCTAATCTCTTTTGCTGTTAATATTTAAAACAAAACTTTGACTTGCACTCTCGGTTAACTTTACCTAATTCAGTTGACGATAATTCCACTTTTCTAACTGTATATGGTATATTCAACTTCTTTATTTTAACTTACTTTCTTACAGAAAGGAGACAACATAAGAGCATTTACAAAAAATGTAATTTCTTGAGTATGTGTAAAGTTTCGCCAAGCATATTAAGTACCGAGTGTAGTGCTCTTTCTACTTGCCTACCACTTTTGGTTCATAAAACATTAGCAAAACATCTTGAGGAACTTTTCTTGCACGTCTTCTGGAAAACCAAATATTTTCTAAAGAAGAAAGTACCAAACAAATAAATATTTGAGTTAATAACTTAACCTACTTGTTAAAGTACCAGATGTACTGGTACTAAGTGAGAGTCAGCACACAAATATGTATCTCCATAGCAAATATTTATTGTGAACGAACCTTATATTTTTTTTTTTTTTTTTTTTGTTGGCGATGATGTACTCAGTATACCACATATCAAATAAATGAACAAACAACATCAAATTTTTTCATCGTGTTGAATAAAGACGTCGAATGTTATACAAGAAAATTATGATGAGAACAAAAGTGATGCAATCGTATCATATGCTTGTAAAGGAATATAGCAACTGTGCTTATCAGAAGCAACATGCAGAAGATAGTTTTGACGGTTCAGAGATAACGATTTTGATGTGAGAAATGAAGAGCGTGTAAGAAAACCAAAAACATTTGAAGACGCCGTAGTGTATTTGTATACAATACTGGATGAAGATGATACTTTTAATCAGAAACAAATGGCAGAAATTGTAAATGATGCCCAAAAACCATAAGAAAGATCCAAAAATGGAAAATGGTTGCCACCGGAATTGAAAAACCACTTGTGAAATTATGCTTCAAAGAAATATAGAAATCTAGTTACATCGAATTGTTAATGGCGATGAAAAATGGCTTTATTTTCAGAATGCTAAACGTAAGAAATCCGAGACAACCATCAACTTCATTTGCAAAACCAGATAGATTCGGCATGTAGACAATCCAGAAGACGCTAAAACCTGATGAAATATATATCGCAACCGACAACAAACTACACGGTGCGACAGTCAAAATACACCCAACTAATAACATAGTGTAGGTTGCGAGTTTTGTTGACTCAAATAAAATTTTTCATATTTCTCGAACCCTCCAAACTTGTTATGTTTGACAAAAACGGCATTTTTGATCTTTTCACACAGAATTGTTATTATCTAAATATTTCTTAACCTATTTTTAAAATTAAAAGTTTTTTGAAAAGGGTAAAGATGAGCCTTTAAAATGGTATACATACACATACGGTTCAAACTTACATATTATAACCTTTGATCGGGTAAACTTGGAAGATATTTTATTTCTAATTTTAGTTTAGCTATACTTAATTGCAAAATTTAATTAAAAAATCTAAAATAAGTGACGACATTCTGAAAGTTCTATATCTTGGGGAAAGATTGGTACTTCGTTTGATCAAATCGGGCAAAAATTACCGTAGTTATCATTTAAAGTATAACAGTCGTGTTATATTTTTTAAATATGTCATCTTATCAACTGACCTTTCTTCTGGTGTAGGCTACTACTGAGGCAGCCATTTGAATGAAATTATTTTCCATTATTAACCGGAAGGCTTGTACTTTCAAATAAAAAAAGAAAATTGAGAAAATATTCAGTAGTTTTTTTAAAGCATTTTCAAAAAAAAAAGTTATTTGGCGGACCCTTTATCATACATCATATTAAGTTGAACACGTATAAGTAGTAGAAAAACCACAACAAGCCCAAATATCAGCGTATTATGGTTAAAGAAGCACATGTCTATCATATCACCATTCGATGCAAAAAGGTACTTTTTCAGTTATAGTTCAGTGCCATTTCAAAATTTCAATTTTGCAACACCGGTTGACGGCGTCATTGGTCCATACTTTGTTTAGAACGACTTCGGCCAGGATATCAACGCTGAGCACTATAAATTGACGATTAGCCACATCTTTTCTCCTGAATTGGATAACATAGACACCGATATGGACCGATCGTGTAGGCTACTGCTTGGCCAGCCGAGGCAGCCATTTGTATAAAATTATTTTCCATTATTAAACGGAAGGATTGTACTTTCAAATAAAAAAAGAAATTTGAGAAAATATTCAGTATTTTTTTTTAAAGCATTTTCAAAAAAAAAAGTTATTTGGCGGACCCTTTATTCGACACACTTACATTGTTAGATGAATAATTTAAAAACCATGTTCTTTTTTCTGTCAGCTATTAAATTTGTTTTCATTTTATTCATGAAAATAAAGGACACAAAAAGTAATACAGAATATAAGCAAATTTAATATTCGTTTCTTGTAATCCATTTTTCGATCAAAGCATAGTTCAAATTGATAGCACTATGCAACCAAATAAAAAGAATGAAATACAGCCAACTAATGACATAGTGTAAGTTGCGAGTTTTGTTGAGTAGAACTCAAAAATATATTTTTTATATTTCTTAAACCCTCCAAACGTGTTTTATTTGACAAAAACTGTGTTTTTGGACTTTACTCACAAATTTATTGATTACACAAACATTTCTGAACAGATGTCCCAAATGTAAACCTTATTAAAAAGGAGAGGGATGGACCTTTAAAACGATATACGAATACATATATGTATTATTTGACTTAATATTCTATGAGGTTTGATGAGGTAAACTTGACAAATGCAAAATTTTTTCATGTCTTTTCAAATTTGTCCGTTCATGCTAGCAAACTTTAATTCTAAAATATGAAATAAGTGATGAAAAGTTCTGAAAGTCTATTATCTTGTGAAGAGATTGACACAACGCTTGATCAAATCGGACAAAAATTACCGTAGTTATTATTCAAATGAATTCCCCGTGGTCTAGTACGTAGTGTGTTGGCTTATTAGACGAAAACCCAGGGTTCTAGCCTCATGCCATGCATCAAAATAAAATACAAAATGTATTTCTTCGGCGACTTCCTCTCAGCAGATTTCTGGCTAAAACTCTGAGAGTAAATAAAATTGCCGTAAAAAGTTTCTCAAAAATCTGTCGTTCGGAGTCGACTTTAAACTGTAGGTCCCGCCACTCATGTATAAAATTAACACACACAACATAAGTGGTGTGAGAAACTAGGTCGTAATCCTGACTGAAAGGTTGTAATGACCAATTATGTTATATTAACTAGAGGGTACAAAAAAACGGTTATCATGGTGCGATAGGTGTATCCATTGACCATCATGTTTATGCCGTCCTCATTTTCAAAGATATATGAGCCAATGATGCATCAGCTTTACAAGCTATGTCAATCAGTTTTCTCGTAATGAGTGCATTGGCTTCTGTAGGACCACGTACGGGATTTCTGAGCCCCAAATACGGCAATTTTTTTTATTAACGTACCCACTAAGATGAAAATGAGCTTCATCCGAAAGGATTATTGTTTTGGCAAAATCGACATCATCGTGCAGTTTCTCATTGGCCCAATAAATCCCAACGTGTTGCTCAATCGTAAATCGATTCATTACATTCAATGGAGATAATATACTGAATTTTGTGACAGAATAGAATGACATAAGTATTGCCAGATTCGAAATAACCGATGGTTCAAATTTAAACCGATAGATAGCCCACCCGATAATATTTACATCGTTACCTACAAAATAATGTACTATATACGTGTACGCAAATATTGAAGAAGTACAGTGACAGTATAAGTTCGTTTAAAAATTGAGCGGGATGTTGTTTAGATGTTGCTTAATTACTTCTAGAAACGAAGTACCGATATATAGACATATGACTTCGAGGAGGATGAGGCGAAGGAAGGCTCTAACATTTGCTTAATGGCTAGCAACGATAGCAGCTGCCACAAGAAAATCTCAAAAAGAGTCTAAAAAAGTTTAAAGCTCGAATAGAAAAGTTAATTGCCAAGATAATATCGGATGATACAGTTCTCATAGTACGGCCAACAGAGGTAACACAGGAAAAGAATAATAAAAGTCAAGAAGTGAAGCAGTGGAAAGAACCATGGAAACCAATTGGAATCTGAAAAGACAATCGAAGAGATGGTAAAAAAGGAATTTGAAGACGTTAAAAAGGCAGATGAGGGCTTCTCCAAGAAAAGTAAAGGCGTTGTAATAGAAGTTTATATCACAAAAATTAAGCTGAAACGTCGTAGTATACCTTTACTGATTTTCAATTTTCAGTTTGGAACAATAGCTGGAAGAGACAAAAAAAGATTGGAATAAGCATATCTGTCAGCGAAGACAATTCAACATCAAGAAAATCAACCTATATTATCATCGACAAGAAATTAAGACTGTTTGGTGATTACGAATTTGGTGTCAACCGAAACATCACCTCCTTAGTCGTCAAAATTTTACTGAATTAAAGTAAAAAAATATAGAAGGAAGATGGGGGAGGATACGCATTGTTACAGACCTATGTGAATAACAAGGGAATAAATTATACTTCAAAAATAAGCCTCCAGCTTCACTTATATGCAATCTTACACAATCTAAACCATAACAGGATTTATAGGGGTGATCTGATTAATTGTTTGCGGTGAACTTTGTATCTTTATATGAGTGTGTTTATTTTTTTTTTTTTTTTTTTTTTTTTTTTTAACAAAACTCCTTTATTCAATTTACTTATTTAGAGTTAGATAACATTTTTTGAGATTTTACATTAGTATTACAACAATTGTATCATTTGTTTTAGGTATATTATTCTTAGTTAAATATGTAAGTATATCACAGATTAGGGATGAAAAGTGAGGATTTAAAAAACCCTATGAATGATTAATTAATCCATATATGAATGTATTAAATGTTCATTTTACAAAATTTATTAGATAATAAAAAACAGCACACAAACGAACTTTTAAACTAAAAGTTGAAGGTGTTGTCCTTAAGATAAATTTCTAATTATATCATAATTTGACTGCTGACATCGAGTGACGAATGCCAATGTCTGGTTTCTCATTACATCACTGATCTTCTTATGACCATAGTTAACATGTAATCTATTTGTGGAGTATCTAAACTTTAAATTATGTATAATCTTAAGGTTTTTATTTTGTATAATCTGTAGTTTTCTAATATGCGTCTTAGCTGTCTTAGGGGACCAAGCTTGCCAACCGTAAGTCATAATTGGCCTTATACATATTTTATAAAGTAACAGTTTGTTCTGTAGGTTCAAAATGGATTTCCTGTTTAATAGAGGGAACAAAGCTCTACCACACTTTATGGCTTTTTCAACTACGTGATCAACGTGGTTTTTAAAAGTCAACTTTTTGTCCAAGTGTACTCCCAAGTATTTGATTGAGTCCCGAATTTCAATTGTAGTATCATTTACTGTGAGAGGAAGACTGGGAATTCTCTTTGGGGATTTATTAAATAGAAAAATTATTGCCTGAGTCTTTTCCTGATTAATCTTGATTTTCCATTTTAGGAAATACTTTTCAGCGCATGATAATGACTCTTTTAGTTTTTTAATGATCGCATTAGAGAGCTTTCCGCTGCAAACGAAAGCACTGCCGTCAGCATAAAATGCAGCTTCGTTATTTCTTTTGATAACAATATCTGAAGTGTAAATAGCATATAACGTTGGAGAAAGTACCGAGCCTTGTGGTAAACCTGCTGGAATTTTTCTTTTGGTGAAGAGCAACTTTTATCAATACATACTACAAATGATCTATCTGATAGAAAATGTTTAATGATTTTCTGAATGTACAATGGAAATCTAAAATTTTTGAGCTTGAATATTAATCCGTCGTGCCAAACGGTATCAAACGCCTTTTCGATATCCAGGAATACCACGCCAGTGCTTTTTCTGTTGGATTTGTTAATTTCTATAAAATTCATAACTCTTTTTATTTGATGAACAGTCGAATGTTCTTTCCTGAATCCAAATTGTTCCTTGTTTATAATGTTATTTATCTCAGAATGGGATAGTAAGCGATGAAGTATTACCTTTTCGAACAGTTTATCCAAGACACTAAGAATGCGAATAGGCCTATAGCTATTCGGTAATTTAGGATTCTTTCCCTTTTTGGGAACTGGGATTATTTTAGCTTTTTTAAATATTTTTGGGAAATAGCCATTTAACAGACAAAAATTGAACACCTTTGCAAGGACTTCAAAAATAATTCGAGGCATATTTTTCAGAACTACAGTTTGCAACATATCTAAACCCGGAGATTTATTATTCCTAAATTTGTTCGTGATATTAATTAGTTCGTTGCTATCAGTCAAAAATACTTCTTCTGGTCTTATAGTATGAATATTAATAATATTAATGTAGTTCTGAACTTTGTTATCCATTGTGGATGTATTATTTAAAGTTAATTTATGACATTGTTCAAATACGTTTGCGATTGCATTTACTTTGGAATCAGTATTACTAATTTCTCTATTGTCAACAGTCAGATTTGGTATTGTGGACCTTTTATTCCTAAGTGATTTTGTTATCATCCAAAATTTCTTGTTTCCCGGAGGTTATTTCGATAAGAAAGTGCCCCATTGGACATTTCTATCTTTAGTAAGATGATGATCAATCAGCAACCTCAATTGTCTTATAATCGCTATAAATGACTGCCTTGCAAGATTATTACTACATCTCTGCAATTTACGTTGATATTTTCTACGCTCTTTAATCAGCCTTAATGTTAGAACAGATAAGCGTCTTTGCCACCCTTTGTGTTCTCCCATTGGAATCTGATCTGTAGCATCTCTAATAATAACCATTATTTGGTTCAAGTATAATTCCATGTTATCAAAAGTTACTTGAACAGCAAGGAGATTATGAGACATAATCTCTCTTTTAACCCATCTTCCAATCTGAGTCCAATTCGCTTTGTGATATAGCGGGATTTTAGAATGTGAACATTGCACATTCCCATATATATTACATATAATGGGAACATGATCCGATTGTAATACATTTGGATAAGTTTCTAAATTCGAGAACGGCAAATTAGAGTTTGAGAGAAGGACATCAATGGTAGATGGCAAAGAAGGAGTGGAGGATTGGCTATAACGTGTAAAATTAAATGGATAATAGACATAGTAGTTGGATTGATTTTGGTGGTTAATTAGTACATTTCCGGCAATATTATTGGAATAACAGTTCCAACTTAAATGTTGAGCATTTAAATCTCCACATATGAAAAAATCGTTTGGTTTATTAGTTAAGATGTCAAGGTCATATCTAAATTGGTCAGAATATTTTGGAGCATATACAGATGATATTGTTATTGATCTACCATTTAAATCCAAAGATATTAACAGATTTTCAATTAAAGTCGTATCATCTGGATCTAAGATCTTATGTCTTATACAATCTCGTACAGCAATCAATATACCTCCGCCATGTGATATTCGGTCCCTTCTATAAACTTTAAATCCATTTATATAAAATTTATGATTATTTTTGAGAAAAGTTTCATTTAACAAAATTATATCTACATCATTCTTTTGAACAAAAATCTCTAATTCAGCTATGGCTAAATTTGTCGTTATGCCTTGGGCGTTCCAGTGCATAACACGAATCTTACTTAAGTTAGTGATATTATATGGCATGTCTTAACATATTTCCTAACACTCTTAATTTATCATATTTATTCTTACAATTTTGGAGAGCATTGATTGCTTCAAAATAAATATCTAATAATTTATCGTTTGATATATCATCACTATTTTCTTCTTGGCTGTTATACTTTGACATGTTCGAGTATAACACTTTTTGATGACCAGCTGACTGACCATATGGTGTAGAAGTTGAAGTTAATTGGGGAAAATTTTCTTGTTGTAAATTAAAATCAATTGGAACATTTCTTCGTTTTGCTGGTTTGCGAGCTGAAATTGAAGTAATCCTTTTGCGAACATCAAGGTAATCTTGTCTGCAAGGGCATCTAATATCATCCGCTTTGTGGTTAACATTTTTATAGTTTTTGCTTACACAATTAAAACATTTATGTATTACAGGTCCCTCGTTAGGACATTTACTAAGGGTACATACCGAGAGATCATGACTACCAGCACAAGCCGGACAAACAGGAGATCGGAAGCAGTTACTAGCGCCGTGGCCAAACATAGAACATTTGCCGCATTGAGTGGGCCCTTTATTGCCTTTATATGGGTTTCTCCATTTAACAGCGATGTTATAGAAGAATCTAATTTTTTGAATTTCCTTTTTTGACACTTGATCTCTATTAAATTCAATCATATATACTGCATCATCATAGCTAGAGAACTTTGTTTTTATTTCTTTTATGCTTAATAATTCAATATTGTGGGCAAATTTTAACTCATCAGTAATAGTTTTTAAATCAAGTTGGGGGAGGCCAAATAACACAAGTTTAAATTTTTTATGATCCTTAAGTTGGTGAGTGTAGAACTTAACTCCTGAGATTTTCAGTAATTTCAAGGCATCTTCATAAAGAGAAAGTGAGCTTGATATAACTTTAGTTCCGATTGACATTCTTTGAAACTTATACTGAGGCCCCATAAGTTTATGGACAGTTGAAAAACTAGTGGAAACATCCACCACTATTGGAGGAATCTTTTCATAAGGAGTTTTAATCTCCTCTTCGCAATCGCTAATACCATCCGTATCGTCGTCGAGGTATTGAAACCGGTTAGCCATAGCCGCACGACTTATTGAGGGTCGATCCGAAGGTTTTTGTATCTTAAACTTGGGATTATTACCAAAGATCTTTTTTCTTTTCATTACAACAAGATAACGTCAATATAATAGTTAAAAAAGCAATTGGTAACTTTAATTGAAAAAGATTTAATTTTTATTTGCGAGCGCTATAAATTCACGTGTAATATCAGCTGATATCAGACATAAACTGAGTGTGTTTATTTTAGGGTTCATTTGCAATAAAATCGTAAACTTTTCAGGTGGAATTATAGTTTATGATAATTTCGTACGTGTTAAGAATAAAACATACAAAATCCCAAATATTAATTACCCTCACAAAAATATTACGAAACTTTATAAATAAGCATGTGCAATACGAAATACTCGTTATAATTATAAAACAAAAGAACAACGTAACTTATTGTTTAGGAAAAGAAGATTTATTTTTGCTAGTGGTTAAATTTTGTTTTTTAATTATTAGTTTTCAGTGTTCGAATTGACTTCAACGGAATTAACAATAAATTACCGCACACTTTCGACAAGACCCCCCTTTTTACTATTTTCGACGAAATCGTTTAAATGTTTGTGGAAGAATTCAACGCACAAATGTATGTTTTACTGTGCTCAAAAGTCCACTTAATTACATGGCAAAAATTTTTGTATTATGTTGAAGCAACAATAATTGCCAAATTAACTTAAGAGCTTTTGTTAATTACAATACAATTACAAATATTATTATAATTATATACGAGCGGAGTGACTTGACCATATGCATAGTATCACAGACCAGAGTTTCTAGTGGGAGTCGAATCCACGACCCTCGCGCTAATAGTCTAGCACACTACCCACTAGACTACCAGGGCACCCTAATACGCATAATATTTTATTTAAAGTTGTATTTGCACATACAACACATATATAAATATAATCCATTGGTATCATTTAGAGTATCCGTTTTCTCTTTGTCGCCTTTATCACTTTTTAACGGTATTGAGAAGTACGTGTTAGTTTAATTTTTTATTATTTCGAAAGCAGTTGGGCATATAGAGAAAGCTAAAGCGTGCTAAAGTTACATAATTTAACAGCATTATAGGTGTAGTTTGATATACGGCGTCTTTGGAGGAGGCATAATTTGTATTTCGGATTCCTATTATCGCAACGTAAGACTTCAGGATGACTAACAGAAAACTTGGCATCAAATCCATATGGAATTTTAAAAACTTGTGTCAGTACAAGTGAAAATTGTATTAAATTCCTCAGTATCCAGTTCGCAGACATCATTATTATTTGTCTCACATATTTCTACTTCACGAATATATTTCCGTATCTGCCTAGAATTAATAATCGTGTTTAACCGGTACAAATAATACTTCGTCACTGAATTTTTGATAGAACTATTAACATTTTTATTATGTATTATAAATATGAAGTCCAAAACTCTTTCATATAGAATATACCACACCCCTTCTGTAAATGAATTGTCGAAATTGAAAAACTCTCTTTCGAATCAAAATGACGTTAGAAAAAACTCGTTCATCATGGTTATCAAATTTCAAATTACATGGCTTCACCCCCTTCCAATACAATCCTCACTACTAGGAAATGAAAAAAGGATAATATCACAGTTGGGTCAAGTACGGGCGCCACTTAATGAGAATAGGGGCAGAAATCAACAATGAGTAAGATTCCCACAACACCAAATAGGCGAAAAGCTTTGTTTCTAGGCAGCTCCATTATGCGAGGACTTGCTACAGCAAACCAATCACCTGCTTAGCTGAACAACAAAAATTGATTTAAGAAACGAAAACAAAGTAGAAAAGCTTTGTGGAAGCTATATGCTCCCAAGAGGGTTACTAGAAACAACAATAGGAAAACACAACCATGGCTTATTTTTTTTTTTGTTAGAAAACAATGTTTAATTCAATGGAATATGATTCGTCATAAACACTAGAATATTATTATGCAAAAATAACGCCTGCTCATCCACAGGAGTCATATAAAATATATTATTCATGTCAAAGCAAAAAAAAATACTGTAAGTGTACTTACGTTAAGATTTCTTAAGTCACGAAAATGAGCCGTATGCTGTTACAGTTGCATACTGAAGTTGTACATTAGAAATATTAAATCGTGTTTGAAGAAACAGGATGAAGGCACTTAAAACTTACTTTGTATTTGCGAAGAAAAATATGTGGAACTTGTTGATGTAAAGCATATAGGATTAACAGGCCTAGAGTGCTTTGTTGCCAGTGAGATATAATTCTGCAATTATATTAGAATTTAAATCACCTGTAATAATTATATCTTCGGAAAGAGCTGCAAGTGTATTCAATATAAAAGAAAAAGAAAGGAATTCGCTTGCGTGATCTACACTACTCACCAACATTCTGTAACCATTAGAATTGATCTTAACGAAAATAAACTCAGTAGTGTGTTTATGTATGTTCTCCACCACTTACTAAATACAAATTTAGGAGCATGCATAGCTGTAAAAGAGTAAGAACATGTAATGTGTATGATCGTTTTTTTTTTAATAGTAAATTCTTGACACGCACTGCTCATGATCACAGGTAGAAGAAATAGAAATATAAACTAATAAGAAAGGGTAGGTTGGTTGTGCGGTTGTTTTTAAATTGATGAGAAAGAAATGTATAGTTGTGCCTGTGGGTTTTTTTTTCACGCATAAGTATAAGTAATATCTGTTTTCACATAATTGAATTTACTGATTGATCTACAACACCCCAGAGTATAAATAGACTTGTTTTTAAGGATTTAGAATTTTTTTAGTTTTACTGTTTTAAATAAATGAAATTAAATTAAAACAAATTAGTTTTTATTTTTTCAAAACTTTATTAGATATTTTTTTTTTCAGATTTTTACAGATTCGAACTTAAAAATACGTTTATACAGATTAAATAACTTAACAACAAACTTAACTTGTTAACAAATATTGTGTATAGAATGTTTGACATCGACAAATGTTGAAAGATTGTGAATAAGTATTTTCACAATAATACAAACGTATGACATATTAATACATAAAAATGGATTACTTATTTTACTAATGTTACATATTCTTAGTTCATTTATAAGTTTCATAAATAAATCTATAATAATAAACAAACATTTTAACAAAAGGCAGTGGTTTAATGCTAAAATTACAAAATAATCTGAAATCAAATTACATACATTGGGATGATCCTAATGAACTAGTTGACAGACTACGTTTACTTCTTTCATCGGAATGTTCTGGTCACAACAATCATAAAAACGAAATAATCTCTATTATAGAAGAACTTAAAGAAGCTAACATAATTTATTAGAAGAGTGAAAGAAATGTCTTATATTAATAAATTTGGAGAAGGTTTCAATAAATATAATCATATATATATATATAACACAAATACATGATGATCTAGCTGATAAAATAAACAATTTAAACATTGAGGTAGAACATGTTTACCTAAAACATGGTAATGTCAAAAAAAAAATAATAAAAAAAAAAAAATTTAAATAAAATAGACAAAACCAAAAACCAAAAAAGTAGATCGTTATCAGATATAAAGAAGATCGTGAGCAGATACAAAGCAGATCGTGATCAGATGTAAAGTAGATCGTGATCAGATACAAAGCAGATCAAAATCAATATCAAAAAATTAACATACTGAAATCATAAAAATTCAAAAAGAATGAGAAAAGGAAAAATGAATAAGTGTAATAAGAAATTATTCACAGCTACTGTGAGAAAAACTTTAAAACAATTGAAAGAACAGAAACCCCTTGATATAAATGATGCTGTTAAAATAGCTCAAAAGGCTATTCATTCAAATTTTAAAGCGAAAAAGCGAGCAGATATTATAATACCGAGAGTTATACCTGTACCGAAAATTGGAGGATTTCTTCCACTTATTCCCGTACTAACAGCATTGTCAGCGCTTGGTGGTTTGGCAAGTGGAGGATCCGCTATTGTCAAAGCAGTAAATGCTATCAAAAATGGAAAAGAACAATTGGCTGAAGCTAACCGTCATAATAGATATATGGAATCAATTGCAATGGGTAAAGGGTTGTACCTCAAACCATATAAAACTGGATATGGTCTCTACTATAATCCAGCTCCAAAAAACTATTAGATAACCTACCCAATCGCCCATTAACAGATTTGGATTTGAATAAATATGGAAGACATCTCAAACACTTTAGGGTTGTTTTCATGCGTGATTCTTTACCTAAAAAACCATTCAAACAAGAATGTGGCATTGTTAACTTAGATGATTCAAATGGTATGGGTACACATTGGGTAGCATATTATAAAAACCACAACTATAAAGAATACTTTGATTGCTTTGGAAACTTACAACCACCACTTGAGATTGTCAACTACTTAAAATTTCGTATTGAATATAATTATGAACGAAAACAAAAATTTAATACATTTAATTGTGGGCACTTGTGTTTAAAATTTTTATTCAATAAATATAAATTAAAATGAAATAATTCAGAGTACATCGTCCCGCACTAACACAACCTACTATTAAATTTTTAAAGAAGGGGAACAAAAATGGTAACATCAGCTGTATTGGAAGAACTATTAATAAAACATATAGATTTATTTATGAAACTTATAAATGAACTAAGAATATGTAAAATTAGTAAAATAAGTAATCCATTTTTATGTATTAATATGTCATACGTTTGTATTATTGTGAAAATACTTATTCACAATCTTTCAACATTTGTCGATGTCAAATATTCTATACACAATATTTGTTAACACTTAAGTTATTTAATCTGTATAAACGTATTTTTAAGTTCGAATCTGTAAAAATCTGAAAAAAAGAAATATCTAATAAAATTTTCAAAAAATAAAAACTAATTTGTTTTAATTAATCTCATTATTGTATAATTTCATTTATTTAAAACAGTAAATCTAAAAAAATTCTAAATCCTTAAAAACAAGTCTATTTATACTCTGGGGTGTTGTAGATCAATCAGTAAATTCAATTATGTGAAAACAGATATTACTTATACTTATGCGTGAAAAAAAACCCACAGGCACAACTATACATTTAATTTAAAAACAACCGCACAACCAACCTACCCTTTCTTATTAGTTTATACTTCTATTTCTTCTACCTGTGATCATGAGCAGTGCGTGTCAAGAATTTACTATTAAAAAAAAAAACGATCATACACATTACATGTTACACACACACTCATTCTGTCCGTCCAATCATTCGTACATACGTACATACATTTCCACATTACAGTCTACTTATACTCTGGGATGTAGATGAGGAAAAGTGCACACACTCATTCTGTCATCCAACCATTCATTTGAAAAGCAATACAAATGAAAGGACCAACAAAAAGCAGGTATGATCTCAAATTTGTAGGGAAAAATTGAAAATAAAAATGATTTAATTCTTTTCCAGATATGCATTCTCCCAAATTTTAACACACACATAGACATTAAAAAGCATTACCTTTTCATAATACATGTTACAAACCTAAAGACCGATCGCACACAATTCATTTCACAATTCTGCAATGTTCTTACTCTTTTACAGCTATGCATGCTCCTAAATTTGTATGGACTAAGTGGTCGAGAACATACATAAACACACTACTAAACTCCATCAAATGTACAACACTCGATACATTCGCAAAATTTCTGGTACATACCTGACATGCAATGTTATTCCTTACAAATATATCTACACTGCCGGCATTACATTTTCTATCTTATCGAAAAACTTTATAACAATGTAAACCAATAAGATTATTGAGCGTATGCGATGAGAGTTAAATTTAAAACACATCCACTATCAATACCGAAATTCTGAAACATGTATCCAGATTTATCAATTTTCTTTTCCAGACTCTGAGCATTAACGTGTGCTATCGACAAAGTATTCCTCTGCTCAGCTGTGATTCTAACCATACTCATATTCTAAAGATATGGATCGACTAACCATTGAGCTATGTTATCTTACCCTAATAGTAACGCAAGTAATGGCACAGAAGTATTTAAATTAATGAAAAAGAAACAAAATGAGAAACTTGCATAAAAAATAATTTTAATAGTATGATTTAACTTAGAATCACTTCTTTTATCAAGCAAGTAATCCTTCCAGACATTAAATGAAAATATATTACAATCTAGCTTCACACACCACCCATGTTGAGTGTGTTATTTGTATTCATGAGTGGCGGGACCTACAGCTTAAAGCCGACTTCGAACGAAAGATTTTTTTGAGAAACTTTGCATGGCAATTTTATTTACTTTCAGAGTTTTTGCCAGAAATGTGCTGAGAGGAAGTCGCCGAAAAAATATTTTATCACACTTCGTTTGGTTAGAGATGTCTGATCTGGTGGTTTGATCGAATAAGAAAACAAGGTAGTGTAAAATTCGGCGACTTCAATGGAAATAGTTTATCTAAGTCATCTCATCCGGCTGCTAAGTGATGTCCAATATATTGGACGAAGTTACTCAGAGGTCAATTATGTAATAATTTAAATTACTAGTGTGATATAGAGTTGTCAATGCAGTCAAATCCTGACAAAATCTAAACTATGGACAGGCTGCTGTTCTATGAAGGCATAGACAGACCAGAGTCGATTATATGATTCCTTAGAATTTCCTGAATAGAACGTTCGATTTTAGAATTGCGAGTATCGATTTTTAGTCTGCGGAATCGGAATACTGATGATTCAAATATAAGTGACAGGGTGCGATGTCGTATCTTAATTAAGGCTGCCTTTCTGCCTGATCAATGCATGTTTTAAGCAGAGGTCCTGGAAATTTTGAAAGCAGCGCAGTGCCTGCTGAGTTGCGGGAATTTGCGCCGAAAATTCCTTTGATTTACTCATATAACCCTATTGCGATTAAGTCCCTAATGAACGTAGTTTCAACGTCCATCTTTGTCCATGAACGCCGAGGATTTTTTAGAGATATTTCGAATCATTCAAAGACAATACTTATATGCGTTCTATGACACAGGGATATCGTTGGAAATTACATTGCTGATAAGATAGTCAGGGCCGGTTTGGAGTTCGCAATTAACGTCATATTACAAGTCATAGGTATTTCCATTATTTCGGTTAATTTTTATATTATTCAATCGTTTTACAGGGGGAGGGAGGAATGCATGCAAACAAGGTAAAGTTTCTGATTGTGGTCAACTTGGCGACCACCAGGACGATCCTTGTCTTGCTGTATTCAAGTTGACACTCAGCCTCCTCGTGGCCCCTCCTGGATGACATTCTAGCACCCGCTAGCTATTAACTAATGCGTGCAGCGAAGTTCAATCCCCTGGACGTTAAATTTGGGTTGTGCGTAGGGCTTGGAACCCACCACGTAAAAACAAATATCCAAAGAAAACCAAAGCAAAATCCAATGAAAAGATCCCCTCAAAAGTTGACGACCACGGCAGGCGTATAAAGGGCTATGATTTACATATTTGCACATGGAACTTCCGCACCCTTTACAGGGTAGGCGCTTCCGCCCAGCTGGCGGATGCCTTCATTAAATGTAGGACTGACATCACTGCCATACAGGAAATGCGATGGACAGGACAAGGATGCAAAAGGCTTGCATCTTGCGATGTATACTACAGCTGCCATGAAGACAAGCACGAATTTGGATGCGGATTTGTGGTTAGTAAGAGACTTCGTCACCTTGTCTCTCGGTTCACACCTGTGAACGAAAGAATAGCCACAATCCGTATCATAGCAAAATTCTTCCCGACGGAAGAAAAGAACGATGTGGTTAAGGATACCTTCTATGCTAAACTCGAGGACGTATACGATAAGTGCCTGGCTCATGACGCCAAAATTGTCCTCGGGGATTTTAATGCGAAGGTCGAGCGGGAAGGTATCTTTGGCCCCACTGTCGGACAGTTCAGCCTCCACGCGAACACTACCTCCAATGGTATGAGGCTGATCGATTTCACCGCGGCGCGCAACATGGTAGTATGTAGCACCAGGTTTCAGCATATCGACATCCATAAGGCCACTTGGATGTCCCCCGATCTATCAACATCCAACCAGATTGATCACATTGTGATTGACGGAAGGCACGTCTGCAGTGTACTAGATGTGCGTACATTCAGAGGTCCAAACATAGACTCGGACCACTACCTTGTCGCAGCCAAGTTCCGATTGCGCATTAGCGCCTAGAGGTCTGCGCGCTCTAGTACATTGCGAAAGCTGGACGTCAAGAAGCTGCGATCACAAAGGACAACTGAGGCATTCTCCGCTCAACTCTCGGATGAGCTCCGTCGCTCCCCATCCAATCTCAGCGACATTGGTGGACTGTGGGCCAACATTTCCCACTCTTTGCGCACTACCAATGAAATCAATGGTACGACGAGGAGTGTCGCGAGGATGCTGCTGCGAAAAACGCCGCATACTAGAAAAGGCTGCAGGTAGCCGCAACGCGAGCCATTGTCAAGAACTATAGAGAGAGGAGAAGGGATGAGAGACGCCTTTTCAGACGCGGGAGCAGGAAAGGCGTGAGCGCGAGGAAGTCGAGATGTATAGATGCAGGAATGATGCTCAAAAATTTCATCAAAAGGTTAAGCGTCTAACCGAAGGTGCAAACCTCAGTGTCCTCTGTCCTGTTCTAAAAAAGGGAGAACCTACTATATGCGCCAACTACAGGGGTATAAGCCTTCTCCCTATCGCATATAAGGTTCTTACAGGCGTATTGTGTGAACGACTGAAGACACTCGTCAAAACACTGATTGGATCTTATCAGTGCGGCTTCAGACGTGACAAGTCCACCATCGACCAGATCTTCACACTACGCCAAATCCTGGAAAAGACCCACGAAAAATAAGTCGACACACACCATCTTTTTGTCGACTATAAGGCAGCCTTCGATAGCCCTATAAGATATCGTATTTTTGCCGCAATGTCTGAGCTCGGTATACCTGCGAAGCTGATAAGGCTGTGCAGAATGACGTTGATCAATTCCTGCAGCTCCATTAAGGTAGGAAAGGACCTCTCCGAACCGTTTGGCACCGTGGAGAGTGTTCTGCGAAAGGCGGGAGTGCATCGCAATGGCACTATTTTTCAAAAAAGTGTCCAGTTGCTTGCGTACGCTGACGACATTGACATCATAGGGCGTACCAAACGAGATGTTACTGCTGCCTTTAGTGCTATTGAACGGGAGTCTACTAAGATAGGTTTGGCAGTACATGAGGGCAAAATAAGGTATACGTTATAGACAAGTAGAGATGCGCGGCGTATTGATTCTCAGATTACGGCCGATGACTATACTTTTGATACGGCCAAGGAATTCATCTATCTTGGCTCCGCCGTTACCACCAGAAATGATGTCAGTCGGGAGATCAAGCGCAGGATAACTCTTGCCAACAGGTGCTACTATGGTCTCAATAGGCAACTGAGTAGCAGAGACCTCTCTCGTCCACCAAAACTAACACTTTACAAGACACTCATCTTACCCGTGCTTCTTTATGGCGCAGAGGCATGGACCCTATTAAGTACAGAGGCAGCGGCCTTGAGAGTGTTCGAGAGAAAAGTACTACGCAAGATCTTCGGTCCAGTGCGAGTTGGCGATGATTTCGGTATCCGATACTACAGTGAGCTCTGAGTCATGTCGTTCGAATGGAGGAGGATGCTCCGGCGAGACGGGTATTTGATGCGGGAATCTGCGGAAGTCGCCGAAGAGGACGACCTTGCATCCGTTGGAAGGACCAAATCGAGGAAGCACTGTCATCGATTGGTGTGACCAACTGGCGTAGGCGCGCACGAAGCAGAGGCGCCTAGAAGGATGTATTGCGGCAGGCCGAAATCCGTTAAACGGGTTGTTATGGCCAATTAAATAAGTAAGTAAGTAATCGTTTTACAGAGAGGCTTAACCTCGTTGGCAGCAAGAAGGTACGTGTAATATTGCAAGACTCTGCTGGACACGTATGGACTAGATGAGGACTGACTCACTTATGTCCTTAAATCATACGACCATCCAACGCACAATAGCGATTCTTACGAATAACTGTCCTTTTGGTAGCCATGCTGAAAGACCGGGCATTTCAAGTAATGCCATCTGCAGGAGAAAGGAACTATATTTCGCCTCATATGTCAGTACCCTGCTCTTGTCATGAAGAGAAGATTTCTGACCTCTCATTTTCTGCCATCGTTTACCGAGCTCTCCAATATACAGCTTTCTGCAATAGCAAGATTTATTTTGCACTTGGGATGGCTTTTTTCAAGCAAATAGTTAATCCCTGGGTAGAATTAATTGTGGTATTACAATCTGCCCAAAATGGTGGCCTAAGTGGGACCATTTCCTTAGATTGGGTCTGCCACATAACCTAATCTTAAAACCAATTACTTTCGCGGATTACTCAGTGATAAGCGTTATACATTTGCTAAAAATAAAGTCGTCCATTTGACATTAAACTGCATCTCTTCCGAAATCTTCTTCTTTCGAAAATGGCTTAGTTTAACAAAATGTGATGATAAAGATAGAGGTTAAAATGATACAATTATATTGTTACGAAAATTTAAAGGTGTTACATCATTTAACATTGAAATGATAAACAAAAGCTACAAAAACGAAAACAATGGTCAACGTATAAATAACAATATAGCAACAACATCAGTATAAAAAAGGGAATAAACTAGTAAACAAAAAGCAACAACAAACATTACCAGAATAAACGTAAACAAAATACACAAGCAACAATGAAAAAACGACGTTTATATTTACAGAGATTTCGAGAACGCGAAGCACAAAATACACAGAATGGAAACAAGAGTTTGACAAATAACCTTCCATAGAGAAAGGGACAGCAAATATTACCAAAAAGTATTTCTCTCCCTTTCTGATTGTCTGTCTGTTTTATTTATTTATGTTTTTTTTAGTTTTCGGGGTGCGTTTTTTATATTGGCGAGAGTTAATAAAAAAATGTAATTTTTGTGTAAAACTATTAATAAATAATAAAACCAACTAATAACAATAACAATTTTTAACTTTTTCTTCCAAAAAATAAAAAATATTGGCAACTTTCAGCAAGAAAAATTTTTTATGAGCAGTACGTCTTATTTTGATCTTGTAATATTTAGCTTCTTAATTACCTATTGCACAAGAAACTATATTCATTGGGACTGAAAATCACACACATTCGATTAATATTTAAATGTTTAAGAATCTTTCAACTTTTCATTGAAGAAATTAAAAAATATTCCAAATTATCCCGTTTTTAACACAAAATAAATGTTTGTTTACATTTAGTTTTTCTACTTTAACCGCCAGTTTTCACTCTGTATATCTGTTGCTTCTAACACATTTGATTCGCAAAACATTATAATATTTTTTTCTCCCTCTACGAGGAAGGTTAAGGTGCTGCTTTGAGCGTTTTTTAAACGTCAAAGGTTTCAATTCTGTGTATTTTGTGACTCGCAGTCATCTTCCTTCAAGAGCATCCATCAGACTGTTTACCCTACAATATAAAAGTCAATACAAAGCAGGCAAGGGTGTCAGTAAAAATCTTGTGTGAAGACGAGTTGCATGTGAAGAGAATAATTGTGCTATAAGGATCGCTCGAACAATTGTTATTGTGTACACAAACGAGTGTAAAGCAGAATAAAAAACAAAGCAATTGTTGTTGTTTACATCAAGTTGTGAACAGTGGCACGCAGAATTGTGCGAACAATAAAGAATTTAATTAAAACTAAACACAAATTTATTTTTATTTTTATTTGCAATCTACGAGCTCACTTTTTAAACGTTTTTAGAAGATAAAAAATGTAATAATGTATTACATTGAACACTGTTTTAATAACGGTATTAACCACAAAACTCCCTCTATAAAGTCAGCGCTACATTACTTCGAAGAAAAAAATTAAAACGTTCAAGCAATTGGGAAAATATATGAAAGCGCTAATCTTATATCATATTGTTTGTAACTTTACTAACTATAAAGTTATATAATATAGAATAACCATAATGAATTAATTTTGTGCTGTTCAGAAGTAATTTTTTCTGAAGATATTTGGAAATAGGAATTTTAATGTTAAATTTATTAAGTATACTCTCTGTGTGGGAGTAATGACTTTTTAAACAAATCTTTTTTTCTTTCTGTCCTTTTTTATGCTTCATAAAATACAACTTGATTATATGTTTGTATGTAGACTTCCATTTCAATGTCCGTTTATTCTCCATTTGTATTGCATTTCCATTTGCAAAGATTTTATTCAAGCTAGTCATTGATAACCTTTAGACTTGTTGTCCAACAAAAGAGACAATTTTGTTTTGATTTTTCTTTAACAATTTGTAAAATAAACCATTCTATCGAAGGTATTAATTGCAAAGTTATTCTTGAAAATATTCAATTAATTTCTGAATACATATCCTTGAGCATTTAAAAATTAATGATTCTTAAAATTAAATCTGAAAGAAGCAGAAACTAATTTTCTACTCTGTCCTATTTTGCATTCCTTTTAAAGAAAGAAGAAAATTTAAATTTTTTATGAAATTAAAATATTTTAATTGTCTTTGTATGTTAAATATTTTTATTAAATTGTCGTCTGTGCTAGGTTCGTAAAAGTATTCCAAAATAACTATCAAATGGTCCAGCAGGGACTTTGACAATTGATAACTGTCAAATGAATAGTCATTTATTCAGCATGCATATAATAAAATTGTTTTACTAAAAAGGAGGCTCCCTACGGACAATATACTGTGCGCTTCCCACATTTAACGATCTCCATAATCCTTCCACCGAAAGGATTATTCTCAATGTGGTGGAGTCCACTGGTTCAGTAAACTGTCGAGGATAGGCATGATCTGACTCGATGGCCTAGTTGTCGAGGCCGTGGGTTCGATACCCAACAGATAATCTGGATGTCCATAATTTTCGAATTACAAGGTGTGACAGTCAAAATACACTCAGCTAATAACATAGTGGAGGTTGTGAGTTTTATTGAGTAGAACTCAAAAATATTTTTTTTTTTATTTCTCGAACCCGACTGACAGAATATTCTATTTACTCTTAGAGTTTTTGCCGGATGTCTGCTATGAGAAAGTAGCCGAAAAAAATATTTTTTCATATTTCGTTTTGTCCGAAATGTAAGATTTTGGGTATGTAAGGATTGAGTCCTACTCTTACATGTGGCAGTAGCAGCTGTTATCGTTCCTATGTATATATTACAAGTATATAAATTGATTGAAAGTATTATTGAAATATAACACCTTCCAGCCACATAGTTTTCTTGTTCTTAATTTTACAGATACAATCCATTTTGCATCTTTTTAGTGAACTCACTGATTGGCTAGCAGTTCTGCTTGTAAAACAGCAGCTCTCTATATCAAGGATATAAAAAAGTTGAAATAAATTATTTTACTTCACCAGGACGTTGAAGCTATTTTTGCTAATATTTAAAAAGTTTTTTTACTTCTTCTTCTTTTACTTCTTTTTCTTACACTTGTAGGTTTCGACAAAGTGCTTAAACAGACTAAAAGATAGTAGTGTCGCGTCTTTATTTTACGTTTTTCCTTCTTAAACTAAATAAGAAGAAATTATGCGTAAACAGTTCACACTCGTGCATGTTATGCTTTGCGAAGGCTTCCTGACTAGAAGTAAAATTTTTCAAAAATTTTCGTGCCATAAAAACTTAAGAATTTCGGCAGTTTTTTAATTCGATACCTTCATTTTGCATCGGCAAATGCCTAGTGAACGGAAACATTAAACTAAGAAAAGAAAAAAAAGCACATAACTTTTAAACTTTTTGTGCATAGAGAAAAATTTAAGGAAAAAATATTTTCACAACGAAAAGAAAAAGTAATGAAATGGGATTAAAGGTTTTGAGCTAAAAACTATATCATTTTGGGGTCTTACATGAGTGTTTTTTATTTGTATTAGAGTTTATTAGACGTGAGGCCATGAACGAAACGAAACATGAAAACTTATTTTTTTCGATGATTTCCTTTCAGCAGATTTCTAGAAAAGTCTCTGAGAGTAAACAAAAAACAGCCATGAAAAAGTGTTTCAAAAATCATTCGTTCGCATTGGACTTTAAACTGTACGTCCAACCACTTATGTTTAAAATTAACACACACAACATAAGTCAGAAACTAGTTCATAACCCATAAACCCCTTCGTAATTCTTCCACTTTCATACTCCATTGCCCATATACAGTGGACAGCCAAAGTCTTAGTACGGCAATATATTTTGACAAAAAAAATCACCACAGGCTTAATACTCTTGCACATAGTCCCGACATGACTTCAAGAGAGTATTTAGGAGATCATTTGAAAGAACGTTTACGTAATCGCTAAACCACAAACAAAAGTCAACCGAAAAACTTGCTCATGGTGCCATCAGAAAACACTAAACAAAACTTGTACATTCAATTCCAAATGGGTTGAATGGAGTGCTTGACCATAAGGGATATTCTACTACATACAAGAGATAAAATTTTCACATATTAGGCCTTTGAATTTTAACTTTATTCAGGGTTCTCCTTGAGGAATCTGAAACTTTTCCTTAATTTTCTCTTGTTTTACGAAAAACATTAAAAAAGAATTAAATTAATAAAATAAATATATAAACTAAAAATTTTTATACAAACTGTTGGCTAAAATTAATGAAATTGCTAAAATATATTGTCGTACTAATACTTTTGCTATCCACTGTATATCATCAGATATTTTGCCGTCCGTTATTAAGTATTCTGTTAGATGACCCATCAAAAGATTCAGATTTTTCCCCTAATAGTACTTAAACTTAGCCAGCAAAGGGTTAAATAACAATTCTATTCTAAAGAAATTTATAATTTCATAAAAAAATCTGAGGGTCCTTAGTTGCGCACCTAATAGTAACATAACTTTCTATATCTCCTATTAAACTTTAAAAATAATTTTAAATCTCTTGTTAAACTTTAAAAAGGAACATATTTTTCTCCGCTTTTTTACTTAAGAAAATAGAAAATGTAATTAAACAGTTGTGATAAATCTCACGGTTTTCGTTTAATTTTTTAGTACACAAAAGCAAAAATAAATATCACGATGATAAAGATGTATACACAAAATACAATGAAATGCCAAAAAGAAAACAATTTGTTCATTAAAACTTGTCCTTAAAGCTAGAATCTACAATTTAAAAGTATTTTAACAACAACAAAATACAAAAGATGTTAAACAGCAAACAGTTTCTCGGGCACATTGGTGCCTAGAAGCAATATCAGTCTTTACTGCGCCTTTATTTATAACATCCAGTTGTTCTCATTTGTATTTCATGTTTTTCTAATTTTGTTCTTTTTTTATATTAAATTAAATTTGAATCTTGTCATGAATTAATTAAATTCATTTCTGTTCTTGTTACTGGATTTTAATGTCTTTATAGTGTGTAGTTAAAGGCCCAGTTGGCAATTCACAGTAATCTTCATCCAAAAATAATCTTCAACCATGAGACCTATTTCTAGACAAATGAGTACGTGAAAAAACGAAATTATCGAATTTCGGCGCGTTACAAATCTACATGAGATGTAATGCATCCCAAATATTTGCTGTTTGGTGTGGATTTGCATTGGCTTCTTCATTGGTGTCTATTTCTTTGAGAATGCCGTTGACCAGCCTGACAGGCTTCAGTGTAAACGACGAGCACTATAGGTCAATTATGACCAACTCCTTGTGGCCTGAATTCGATAATCTGGACACCAATAATATGTGATTTGAATAGGACGGTTCTACGTGCCATACTGGATATTAAGCGATTGGGATCATGGTCATCTCATGTTCAGGTGATGTGAATTGGCTACTGAGATCTTACTTTTTAACCGTAGATCGAGCTTTGTATCAAAAATGATACATTTAAATTTTTGAGATGATATAACTTTAATTCAGAAAAAGTTAGATGCCTGATATATTTTTAATTCGTTAGTATTGTAAATGTCATTCTTTGAAAATATATAAAAAAAAAATATATATAAAAATTTCAAATAGGACTTAAAAAATTCAAAATCTTCATAATTCTTATGTACCATATTCGATACATACGTCTTCAATACGGATTCTTTGGTGCTTGGTATTTAATTTTTTTGAGTTTTCAAAGTTTTTGTGCAGTTTTATCGTAAATAATACATTATTTATGGTATTTGAGAACGAATTGAAAGTTAAAGTGTTTGATGAAAGTGAAAAGGATTATAAATAGTGTTTCGTCCTATGTTTTATTTCATATATATAACAGATGAAAATATTTCGATCACCTACGCACGTGTGAGATAACAGAATAATTCGTTTTGATAATGTGACACTCAGAAATGATTATAAATTTACACTTATTAGGCCTTTTCGAAAAATGAACTAAAAGTCTTTCAGCTTTTAATAATCCCAATGATTTTGCCGCTGTAGATTAGTACCTAGTTGGATTTTATGGTCGTTATAAATTTCGTGGTCCTCCGAAATCGAATCGGCAGTTTTAGATTCAAGTACATGCTACGTGCGTAGCAACTACTTATGCCGTATTTGGGGAAACCTGTATCCTGGAAACCAGAGAGGAATCAAAAAGAACGCATTGTTATTGACATAATCGATGTTCAATTGCAACGATCTAACGAAATATAGAATTGGCTTATACCACCAGGTTTCAGCCAGCCCTCAATTGAGAGCGTCACTGATGCGAGTGACAATAAGCTGCTCCATCTAAGCAATTGGAAACTTATAAATCGCCACAAAGCAAGGGTGCTAGAAAAAATAAAACCAAGCTGACATGAAGTGTTTGATTTCTAAATAAAATTGATAATGAAATGTTAGAATATAAAATATTTTTATTAAAATGAATTAAAATAAATAAAAATATTTAAATTTTTTAACAAAATCTATTAATAATCGTGACAATTCTATGTACTACAAGTATGTATCAAAGGTGATGCATAAGCTAGAATTATGAAGTTTTTTAGAGCTCGATCTACGGTTAAACCTGTTAGAATTTTTCTTGTGGGTGACGCTGGTGCGTCACCAACAGCAGCGGTGCTCAAAGCCAATATAATCCATGTCGTCGGGCAACTTCAGAACAATTTATGAGTCAGGCTAATGGAAAATTGGATATTTCGGATGCATATGTATGTACATACATACATAGTTCGGCATTGCAACTCTTCAGTCCAGATTTCGATATAGTTTCTCACACCACTTATGTTGTATGTGTTAATTGTATACATGAGGGACGGGACTCCAAACGACAGATTTTTGAGAAACTTTTCAGGGCAAATTTATTTTACTCTCTGAGTTATTGACAGAAATTCGCAGGAGAAATATTTTTTCGTATTTTGTTATGGTGGAAATATCTGGCTTATTGTTTGAACCGTGGATCACGTCTAATAAGCCAACTCACTACCTAATACACTAGAGCGTCTACAATTAAGTATAGGAGGCGAAGTGTCATAGATTTTAAAAAAAAATTGATAAAATTATACTTTTTTCCAACAACAATGAAGCATGTTAGTATCGGATAAAAGTGGTAATGTATCCAATATTTCTCCCGAAATGCTCTCATTTTTATATACCATATGCTAATTTTATTTATTTATTTTATACGTACAAACACATTGTAGTTGCACGCAAGCACTAGTAGTTTTTGTTTTTAATCTTTGTAGATATACATGTCGATATGTACATGTCATTGAATAGGTATATCACCTCACTCGATATTCTGCGTATCCAAAATAGAATAGATTCCATGAAACGTTTCCCATTATTAAGTAAGTTTTTGAATACAAGAAATTTCCGGTAATACTTTGCTTTCGACTGCTTCCTCAATTATAGCTGCCACACTATAAAAACTCTCTTTAACCACACGTACATTCATTCTTATACTGAAGCACAAACAGCACATTTCCTGTCTCGGTTGTCATGTGGACAACTGTTTGTTATTGTTGTCATTGTACGTGCGTCTTGAAATTTAAATGAAAAATGGTATTCGAAACGTACAAAAGATTTAAGTTTATGCAGGTGTTTTCACAGCATTTTGATGGTAAACTTAAAATTAATTAAATTAACATCCCGTTTGGTGATTGTGTTAGCAACTATTTGCAAACATTTTGTATTTGTTAAATAAACGAAGAAGTTTCATTAAATTTCGTATAAATAAAGGAAATTGGGAAAAGCCAAAATCAATAGAATATTTAGAAACTTTAAGAGTTAAGACCGACCTTATCAGTGCGGCTTCAGACCATTGAACAGATATTCACTTATCGTCAAATTCTGGAGAAGATGCATTAAAAATAAGTCGAAATAAACTATGTTTTTATCGACTATAAGGCAGCCTTCGATAGTCCTATAAGGAATGATGTTTTTGCTGCAATATTTGAGCTCGGTTTTCCTACGAATCTGATAAGGCGATGCAGAATGACGTTGAGCAACTCCTGCAATACTGTCAAGCTGAGAATAAACCGCTCCGAACTTTTTGAGGTTTCGTGTGTGGTTTCAGACAAGATGATTCCTTATCCCTCTTCAACTTCGTCATGGAGAGTGTTCTGCTCAAGGCGAAAAAAAATCGCAATTTCGCTTTTTTCTTCAAAAGTGTGCAGTTGCTCTGCGTGCGCTGACAACATTGACATCATCGGGCATCATTGAGCGGGAATCTGTAAATATTGGTTTGGCACTAAATGAGACTAAAACGAATTAAAAGTTGTCGAAAAATTACGGTCGATAATAATACTTTCGATGTTGTCCGTGATTTTGCTTATCTTGCTCTGGATTCCCCATATTCCTCTCGTTAATACAAATCATCTTCAATACAAAAACAAGCAAACGCAATTTCAAAAAAATTGATAAAATTAATAACAATGTTTAGTTAACTGACTTGGAGTCCATGTCGGAATTGCTGTATCACCCTAAATATTCGAGATATCCTAATATAAGAGTAAAAAAACACAGTTTTTGGCTTTATTCCGGTGGATATTTCAAAAGGAATTATTATTTTTTTTTCTCAAATCTCGTTAGAGAGTCTAAAAGTGCTTATGTTACCATTGTTTTTTGTCTTGAGGATATCGTTAATGTTACCATTATGGTATTAGGTTTTGAATCGCAAACACTCTCTCTCTGTCTCGCCCTGGGATCTAACAATCTCTAAAGACACAATCCTCGCAAATCGGAATTGATGCTTTTTAGCAAGCGATATTTGGTACATATTTCTAACTTACCGATCCTAAATGGATTTCAACTTTCCTTATACAAGAAAGTTAAATATCTGGGGATCATTCTTTATCCCAAGCTCTCATGAAGGAATAACATTATTGACAGGGTTAGGAGGTTAGCACTCTACACCTACAAAAGGACCGTAGGCAAAATCTGGGGTCTCAGACCAACCATCATATTCTGGCTATCACGGACCGTGGTGGAGCCAACATTGCGTGTCTGGGATACGTGTCTGGTAGACAGTGTGTAAACACCAGCTGTTCTAATCACCAATGTGCTCTGTTTTACTCCATCCAGGTCATAATTTACTATTTGATTATAGGCAGAGGGTTGAGTTGAAGGCAGTAAGACTGAATGCAGTAAAATCTTGGTTCATTAAAGACTATGGATATATTACTATTCTGAGCAGACACATCAGGGTTGATTATACGATTCCTTATAACTTTCTAAATAGAAAATCTAATTTTTTAATTCCAACTAGGGACTTTTGGTCTGAAGATCCGGTGGTTCCCAATGGGACGCTTGACATTTAAACTGATGAATCAAAGATGGCTTTTAGGTTGCGCAGCAGTGCTTTCCAAAATTATAGCAATTTTGAAAGCGGTTCAATGCTTGTTGAGTGGCGGGATTTTTCCTGGAAAATCTGTTGATTTACTTGGACAGTTAGGCTGCGATTAAGTCCCTAACGAATACAGTTTCAATGTCGGCCCTTGTACATGAATGCAGAGGATTTCTCGGGGAAATTTCGAATCATTGGACAAGAAGATTATGGATCATATCTGACCTTAAATCGCATGGCCATCCAAAGCACTGTTTGATAGGCATGCCGCAAGACTTGGCATTCCGAAAAATAACTTTTGCTGTATATCTGAGGGTGAGGAAGAGACTAAGTGACCACTTTCTTTAAGGAGAGTTCGCCACTCTACCTAACGTAATCCTGAAGCATACAACACCAAGAAAGAAACATTATTTTGCAAGTCTCTGTCAATGTTTATTCGTGAAAATGATTCTTCCCAAGGATCAACAATTAAACAAGGTTTTGTTGTGTCGTTTAAGAGATAAAATATATACTGAAAATAGGACCAAAAATCTAAAAATTGTTTGCCAATCTTTATGTTGAAAGAACTTTGGGTTTGGACATCCATAATACAGGAAGAATATTGCAAAATAGCTGACAATTTAAGAGGGCATTGAATGTTGATTCCAAAAGTAGAAAATATTTTTAACTATTTTCTGCACTTTAAATACTATGCCACAAATCCCAGAACTGTGACTTCATTTTATCTCATATAAATGTACAAATTTGAATGTATATTCATATATATGTAGGTAAAGTTAGTTTGTAATATCTGTTGTCGTGTTTATTGTTGTGGATTTTATTTTCCAAGTATAAAAAAATCGCCATAAATTCACTGCATAAGTTTCAGCCAAATTTGAAAACCGTAATTTAAGTTTTTTACTAACAGCTAAAGAAAGTTAAAATCAAACAATAGAAAAAAGTAAGGCAATACATTTTTAAATAATAAAACTTAAAGGATTTTAAATTGTCGCATAAAATAGAACAATAATAACAAGAAACATAAAAATATAAGAAATAATATTTGATATTTAAACAACAATTTTTAATTTCCTTTGTAAATTTATAATCTTCGTAAATAAAATTTGTGTTCAATACCCTCATAATTAAATAAGTCTATTAAAAAATACTTTGGCTTTGTGTTCATTTCTAATTCTTGAAATTTGAGACATTTTTAAACAATAAATTCCAAGAAATTTAATTACTTAAAAGTTTAAAATATTTTTAAGGACCACAGGCATTTTTTGAATTCTAATACGAACAGTTTAATTACTCTTTGCACTGAAGTAGTATGTAAATAGAAATATACACCAAGCAATTGGAAAATATATTATATTGACTTGAATCAACAAAATTTTTTTCAAGACTTGAGGAAATCTAACAAATTTTGAACAAATACTGCAAAAGTAAATAAATCCAAATATAACCTCAAACTCAAATACCATACTCTCCCCAGTGCAAAAGTCCGATTCAAATATTAAGACATCATATAAAAACCAAACAAATGAGATATCATACCATCACTATGTATACATATTCAATAAAATACTTTGTATATAGAGATCGCAATTGAATTGGAGATAATTACACATGTACTATGTGTTAAAGATGTTCATAGTTTTCTCTTAAGCACAATTAACCAATTTTAATTTTTCATTCAGTAAGAAAATAGGATTTTAAAAGCTATTCAAGTTCAAGATTATAATTGTTTTTCTTTATTTTCATTCGCACATCAAAATTAATGTACAATTGACCTGATATAATTTCCTATCGTGCTATTGTTTTGACAGCAACTATGACAGTTTTATCAGCATTTTTCATGTTTGTTTTTATAGTTGCAATCTCCTTTATAAGGTTGCGATTTGATAGGGTTAGACTTTTTCCCTTGAGGTTTTATTAAGTCGAAAGTATATACGAATGAGTTACAAACCACAGTTATCCTCAAAGTCAACATAACCCAAGCCATACCCAATATAGGAAACGCATAGAAAAAGGCAATATGTATGTATGTGTTAGAAATTAAATATGCTAAAAGAAGAAAGAAATCTTATACCTTCTACCTACATAATTGGTCATTACAACCCTTCAGTCCGGATTACAATCTAGCCTCTCACACTACATATGTTGTGTGTGTTAATTTTATATTTGAGTGGCGGGACCTACAGTTTGAAGTCGATACCGAACTATAGATTCTTGAGCAACTTTTGTATGCCAGTTTTATTTACTCTCAGAGTTTTTATCAGAAATCTTCTGAGAGGCTGTCGTCATATTTCGTTTTCACCTGAGATTTGAATCTTGGCCTCACGTCTAATAAGCTAATACACTGCATACTAGACTACGGCGAATCCAAATTGAATTAAATACGATTCGACTACATTTAAACAAACATTTGTCTACAGTCTCCTAAGCATGTCTATAGAAAATTTTAATTCAACTGACAGTTTTTGTTGTTAGATTTAAAGCTGCAGTTGATTTCCTTTATGTCATTGCCTATTCATCCTACAGCATAACACCCATTTGCTTTAAAACATAAGACAACCCATTTGCAGCTCCTGCCACCTAAGTCTCCTGCCACAAATATAATTGTTATTATTTTTTTTTCACTTGACAAAATTAATTCAATTACATTCTTTTATACATTCTCAATAAACGTTACAGAAAACTTAATTTCGTTTGATTGCATTCACGGTTAAAATTGTAAGAATTCGTTCGGTTTCACATCGTTACGTCTAATGTAAGCAAAACATATAGTCATACACATACAATATACAAACTTCCATGCACATTCACATTCAAAGCTGCAACTGATAACAAATTTCACACACATAAGCAGATTCAACTACCAATTCAATCTTCTTAGCACATCGCTGGAGATGAATGAATGGCATAACAGTGGAGTGAAGTTAACAGAATTTATTGTTAAATACTCGTAAGATACAGGAAAGTAATATAAATTAAAAACTACTGTCAATATTGCAAATTTTGTTTACAAACGCAAATACTTGCGAAGGAAGTATTTCGAGACGTTCTCAGAAAACAATAAGATTTAACTGAGTAGGTACGTAAACAAAATTGGAAATTAGAAAATCGAAGTCAATAATGTTGGTTTCTTGAAATCAGACTAGTCCAGGTTAAACTCGGAGGTATCGCAAGGCTTGGTTGTTTCTCTAACTCTTCCTTATTTTCATTAACGATCGTCTTTCTTTGACTTCTAATCCTTTCTAATCTTTTGCAGAAGATTGAGGTGAAAAGACGTAATATGAATGACTCACTCACATCCAACGCGCGGTCAATCTCCGAATGTGGTTTGGATGAATAGGGTCGATCAATGATGATGAATAGTCGGTCAATGCGCTAAAGACCCAGTGTTCCTTATTGAAACATAAGAAATTCAAGAAATACTTCACTCTATCTGATCTCCTTACTATTTACATCACTTTTATCCGACCGAGAATGGAATACATCTCTCATGTATTGGCCGGCACCTGGAAGTGTATTTTGAGCCTTATCGACCGCATACAGGAGAAGGCGAATGTACTCATTAATGACGGTAGGATATCCAATTTAATTGATTCATCGTCGCAATGTGGCTTGTGCCTTACTGTTCTATCGATACTACAAATGATTTTGCTAGAGTGTAATAAGAGGACCTGTTCGCGAAAATCGTATATTCTTATCCCGTCCTTCTCGCAGGGCACATCCGTTTGCGGTCGATTAGCACACTGTATTACAGACAAAATTTGGCGGACTATTCATATGTGGAACACCTTTCCTGCAGAGGTCTTTTCTGTAACTTACGATATAAAGAGACTTAAATCTAGTGTCCACAAACACTACTCCCTCTCTTTCTCCCTCTTTCTATCTTATAAACCAAAGGTTTTTATTGCCTTTTGTTTTAGAAGAGTATTTGCTTCTCATTATTTTCAGCTTTCTAAATATTTGCTTCCACTACACAGAAAGTTTCTCACCCCGTCAGTGGTATGGAAGTTTCCATTCTCCCCAGCTCATCTGCCTGCATATTGCAGCTGAGGGTAACTTAATTTTTCTTAGATAGCATATTCAGCTTTACTAGACAATACATACATACATACATAATTGGCCATTACAACCCTTCAGTCAGGATTACGGCTTAGCTTCTCACACCACTCATGTTGTGTGCGTTAATTTTATACGTGAGCCACTCACGTTTATACCTACAGTTTAACGTCGACTCCGAACGACAGAATTTTTGAGAAACTTTTTCATGGCAGTTTATTTTACTCTCAGAGTTTTTGCCAGAAATCTGCTGAGAGGAAGTCGCCGAAGAAATATTTTTTTTCATATTTCATTTTTGATGTCTGACCTGGGATACGAACCCGGGCTTTACGAATAGTAAGCCAACACACTACCTACTACACCACGGCGACGACTAGACAATACTATCTTCAAATTGAATTCATAGGAGCCTAGTGCTCGAATGGCGACTTGAGTGCCTAATAGTATTGGTATATACCGTTCTTTCTATATTCTATCCAAGTTAATTTTCTATGTCTCCAAAATCTGTCTCCAAATCTGTCTCCATTCTGTCTCCAAATCTATTCTTGAGCCATTAATAACACATACATAATTGGTCATTACAACACTTCAGTCATGATTACGACCTACCTTCTCATAGTACTTATGTTGTGTGTGTTAATTTTATGTATAAGTGGTTGGACCTACAGTTTAAAGTAAACTCCGAATTACAAATTTTTTTGAGAAACTTTACATGGCAATATGTAGTTACCCTCAGAGGTTTTGCCAGAAATCACCGCCTTTAACAATTCGTTTTGATAGAGATCTCTGACTGTGAGCTAATAAGCCAACACGCTACCTCCTAGACTATGATGACTTATGGACTTATGGACCCGGACTGAAACATAACTGAGCAATATTACGACGTACAAAATATTACCGATTTCTCTGCCATTACCTTTATACCATAATACAGGTGTCAACACTGTACGAAAAACTATTCTTTTAAAAATGAAGATTAGTAACAAAGTTCATTATTAACTTTCATAGCAAACCCTTATCTTGTTTGTTATTTTAAGAATTTTTTATTCACTTTTCTGACAATTTTCTTCACCACAATTTTCTCTCCCCAAAGCTTAAAATTGTTTTGGAATGCGAAACCAATGTTAAAAGAAAATGCAAATCATTCAAGAGGGATTAAATGTTATTCACGTTTCCAACCTTTTAGCAAAATTGAGACCAAAATACAGCATAAGTTAGATTAAATTTTAAGAGCATTTCGTATATACACTCAGCCACAAAAGTATACATACGGATAACAAATTTCAGAAATTTTTTAACCAATCCGTTTTCGTTGAAAATATTTATAATTGTCTGACATCTTTCTTCGATTTTAAGACTGTCTTTTGCATTGGTTCAGAAATTTGTGAAATTTGTAAATCGGATGCATACCAGTTCAATTTCAGAAATTTTTTAACCAATGCAAAAGAACGTCTCAAAATCAAGGAAACTATGAAGATTTTCAACGAAAACGGATTAGTTAAAAAATTTCTGACATTTTTTAACCGTATGTATAATTTAGTAACTGTGTGTACGTTGCGATTCCTTTAACTTAAAAAAATATAAATATTAAATTAATTAAAATTCAAAGAGATAATTCATTCTAAAGTCATTTTCAGACAATAATTAAAGACCCGTCAGAAAAATGAGATGGAAACCTTTGTAAAGCTAGACTGAACGTTAGGTCATAACGAAATAAATGTAATTAGTGTTATGCTTATCGTACGTAAAAATTAATTCCAATTTTTTTTGCCGACTTCCACTTGTTTTTAATCTTCAGACTTTAAGAATATTGAATTTAAGAATTTAGAGATGCTGCTGCTGTTTCTTCCTTTTTTAATAATTCTCTTAATAATTATCCAATTCGCTTAAAAGTGAAATTTAAATTAATTATAATATATAAAAAAGTGCCATTAGGACTATGAATATGCCTTTAAACGATAGCATTAATATAAGGAGTGAATATTCGAGCTTGTCACTGCATATTTTGTTTCCTTGAACAAGGGTTAATTGTAATCCTTAAAACTTTTATTTTTGTTTTAATATTTTATATTCAAATAATGTTGAATTTTTTTTAAATAACATGTCAATCCCTTATCACGCGCACTAAAAGTTTCAAGTAATTGCCTATCAGTTTCAAATAATTATAGGTAATAAAAATAAAAATAGGGTTATTTTGTTGAATAGGGTCTTTTATTAAGCCTTTCCAATTTTTAAATTTAAATAAACAAAGTGTGAATGAGGTATTGAAGTTGCCGTAGTCTAGTAGGTAGTGTGTTGGCTTATTAGACATGAGACCATGATGAAAACCTAAGGTCAGTTATCTCGAAAAAAACGAAATAAAAAAAAAATATTTCATCGGCAACTTCCTCTCAGGAGTCTTCTGGCAAAAATTCTGAGCTGAAATATAATTGACATGAATAGTTTCTCAAAAATCTCAAAAATTTGGAGTCGACTTTAAATTGTAAATCCAGGCATTTGTAAGTAAAATTAACACACATAACTTAAGAGGTTCAAAAAACTAGGTCATAATCTGACTAAAGGGATGAAGTGACTAATAAAGTTAAGAATTATTAGCAATTAAAACGACTAAAGACAACAATCAATCACAAACGGGGAGCTGATAACCGAATTTGATACCAAATAGTTTTGACATTGTAAAAATTGCTTCAACATAATCTTCTAAAAATCGATTTACTAAGTGTAACGGTATGAAGTAAGCGTCAAGATACAAATGTCCAATAGGGAAGGTTTATGGGGAACGTCTATAAAACATATTCAGTTTACATCAAATCAGTGAACAAACAATGGCAAATTGTTTCATCGTATTAAGTTTGGCGAATTTTGTACCAGGAAATCATAACTTCTGAAGGACAATACCTTTTTGTTTTCATTTAAAGTACCATCGAATGCTTGTGGAGGCATATGGTGATCATGCAGAAGATGGTTTCAACGGTTGATTTTAGAAATGTGGCCTTCCTAGCCACCAAAAAAGTTTGAAAACACTGAACTGTAAGCAATATTGGATGAAAATGACACTTTGGGTCAGAAACAAATGACAGAAAATTAAATGTTGCACAACAAATTATTTGTAACCCTAACTATGGTAAAAATCCAAAATTCTAGAAAATGGGTATCACATGAATTGAATGACAGACTGATGGAAAACTGGAAAACCACTTGTGAATTTTTGCTTCAAAGACACGATTTTAAATTGGGGTTGCATTGAATTGTTACCGGCGATGAAAAAAAGATTTATTTTCATAGTCCTAAATGGAAAATATTATGGTTAATCCAGGAAAACCATCAACTTCGTCTGCAAGAACAGAAATAAGGATTCGGCAGAAAGACAATGCTGTGTGTCTGGGGATACAATAAAGGTGTGGTATCTCCTAAAATCGCTTTAGTACGGACCGCGCAAATGATCTGCAAGACCAACCACCGTATTCACCAAACTTGATTTTTAATGATGTGATACTCGCTTTCTAAGTAGCATTTCGATTCCAACGAGAAATTGGAAAAATAATGACTTACAGTTTTATTGGCATGGAATCTACAAAGTGCAAGAAAGATAATAAAAATATGCAATGGCCAATACTTCAAATAAAATGTTTTTTACTTTCTCATTAAAAATTAATGTTTTATTTTCACAAAAAAAGAACGCTTATTTCACACCGGTACTTAGGCAATTGTTTTTATTTAGGAATGACAAAAGGCGATGCACATTAATGGCAAAAGACAAACAATGATTTTATTTTTACTGCAGCATAAATTGGATTGTGCTTGATATGCCTATTTTTTTTACTCTGTTTACTGAATTTGGGCTGAATGTGACACTACTATTGCAATGAATTGATAAAATTACCCTATATTTTATCTAAAGTTTGTTACAAATAGAATTCAAAATCTATATTATATCAGAATTAACAAAACCAAGAAAAAAAAATAGAATTTAAAATTCATGAAATCACCCGTTGCGTAGGATGTCATTTGCAAAGTGCTAACTTTATTTTGTTTTGTCTCTTTTTGACTTCACTTCAGCGTTTTTAATTTGTTTTGTCATACTGGTATTAAATGTTTTAAAAATTTAAAGAAATCCGAATAACATAAATAAATTAAAACTAAATGTGCGAAAAAAATTTGTAATCAAATTTTTTTTTGATTTATTGTGTTAAATTAAGTATATGAATAAGCCACGAGCCAAAGCGGTTCTCAAATGCACCTTCACCTATACTATCAGTCAAATTCTGTCTGATTTATATGCCAGGGTCATGGAAATTTTGGTATTTCGGATGCGCTCCACCCAGAAAAGTTGTGACAGACATTTGAACGATTTTATGCTCCACACATAATGGCATCAATAAGTCTTTCAAACTAAAAAGAAAATTTCGATGATATCTCACAAACACTTGCTTTTATTTAAAATTACTGACAGGAAGTAATCTGCCAAACTGTAGGTCCAGCCAGTATAATATTAACGCATACAACATAAGTGGTGTGAAAAGCTAGGTTGTAATCCTGCCTGAAGAGTTATAGTGACCAATTAAGTAAGTATGACACGAAGAGACTTAAAAGTCCCCATGGAGCGATTTTTTTGCGAAATAAAAGAAAGTATTTAAAAAATTTTTAAAAGGAAACTTTTGCTTATCAAAAATTAAAATTAGCGATAATTTTCTTATTCTGCAGTATTTTTTAACGTCTAAGTATCCTAGAAAGAATAAATATTTTCTCAAAAGAACCAATGCAATTGTTAATCATACTTGAGATTTAAACTTGTATTACAATGAAAAATAGTTTCATAAATGACTGAAGGAATGAGTCAGTTAAAGGTGACAGAATACTACCCGCTTATTGAATGAATCCCTAATGCATTTTCTTCTCCTTTGGTTCATCTATTCCCTACACTGTTACCTTTTATCTAAACAATAACAACGTATAAAACGAATATGTTGGTGTTGTATCGTTTAAAATCATTTTTCATTTTGTTACAAACACAATGTCGTTTTGCTAAAAATTGTAAAAAAAACCTTAAGCATCATGTCTCTAGAGGATGTACAACTGTAACAGCGCAGCACCTTTCATTTTTGCTGCTTTTTATACAATAAAAATAAGGAACACAGTAGAGCTCAATGAAGTTGTAATTTTTGGAAAAATTGAATCAAAAGAGATTCGCTAAATGTTAAAATTCCTCAGTGATAATGACGATTTCAAACGAGCTGATGAACTTCCAATTTTCATCCGTGTGGTTATTGGGTGTTATGATATATTATATACAGACCATCTTTCCACGTCTGTAGATAAAAAGGCTATAGAAAATATTAGGAAATTCGTAATGCTTTAATTCTACTCTTTTGGTTCATATGCTTCAATGAGTTTAGTTTTTTCAGATACTTACTAGTCATTATAACCCTTTAGTCAGGATTAGCATGACTGTGAGTAGCGAGATCTACGGTTAAAATCGTTTCAGAACGACGGATTTTTGAGAAACTTTTCATAGCAATTTTATTTAATCTTACAATTTTTGCCACTGAGTCACCGAAGTGTTTTTCATGTTTCGTTTTGTTAGAGATGTCTGACTTAGCGTTTGTACTTTAGCCATACATCTCACTAGACCCCACTTGACACTAGACTACGGCTACTAGTTTAATTGATTAATAAAAATTTTAAATTGAAATTAAAACAAATATCGCTTAAAGAAAACAACTACTGTGGTCAAACGAATGCCTTTGAATTTATTGTTCATTTTATATTTCAAGTCGTCTTAATAGTTTATTTATTTTTTTTTTTAATTTATTCTTCCACTTTTACGATTCTTTCTTAAGTAACGAGAACTTTTCAATGTTTTATTTATAACTTTTCTTTTTACTTCTAAAGTCCACCCTGCTACAGTATTTTATTATCTTGGCAATTCCAATAAAAATCGTGTAAAATAAACTGAGTTTTAGTTTAAATCCTTAAGGTACGCAATGAAAGTTAATGATTGATGCCGGTTTATTTAAAGAATTGAAGTAAAATGTGGGAAAGTTGGCTTGTTACAGCAATTACATGAAAACAGTTGCAATTACAATGAAATTATGGTTTTAAATAAGTGTACTTTATAAACTTTTAGTAAATCTTGTTAATGGTTTAATATTATTCGACAATACTTCTTCGGCAAATAAGTTTTTTTAGGTTTGAGTAACAAAATCTTCTCTTATTCTTAGTGTCCATGTGTATTTTTATATAATTAAATTTATATATATACTTATATATAAATTTATATATATATTTATTTTATATATATATATATATATATATAATTAAATTTAAACGACATTAAAAGAAAATAAAAAATAAAATAAAGAGAAGAAAATAAGTAAATAAGTAAATAAAAATAAAAGTACACAAAATAAATCTTAGAGAAATTAAATTTTTTTATGATAAACAAGGATATCTTCCACAAGTAATTGAATTCAAACAACCGTCCCAATGGCTCATTACATGATAACACTATATATTACAACAAAAATATTAGTTGTAGTCGTGGATAAAATTAAAATGAAATCGCCGTACTCTAGTAGGTAGTGTGTTGGGTTATTAGACGTAATCTTAGCAGATTTCTGGCAAATACTCTGAGAGTAAATAAAATTGCCACGAAAAGTTCCGCAAGAGAATTGTCGTTCGGAGTCGACTTTAAACTGTAGGTCCCGCCATGTATAGAATTAACACACACAACATGAGTGGTGTGAGAAGCTAGTCCGCAATCCTGACTGAAGGGTTGTAATGGCCAATTATGTATGTATACGAGATGTGATCAAAAAATAACCATTATTTCCAAATTTCGTGATTTCTGAATGTTCGATTTTCGCATTTTTTTTTCTGTTATGTTGGTACACATGTCTGTTATAAATGTTGACAGTATCAGCCATTTCGTATATGTATGTAACTAAACACAGTGATTATTGCTTGAATGTAATCGAACACATTCTTCCCAACAGCGACAATCTAATGTGCATCTACATTTCCTACCTAGATGCCATTGAAAAGGTGGATATATTATTAAAATCACAGCAGTCTAGGCAGTAACGTATTGGCTTATTAGTCGTGAGGCCACTGTTCAAACTCCAAGTCAGACATCTCCAACAAAGCGAAATAAAAAAAAAGAATATTTCGTCGGTGACTTCCTCCCAGCAGATTTCTGGCAAACATCCTGACAGTAAATAAAATTGCCATGAAAAGTTTCTCAAAAATCTGTAGATTGAAGTCGACTTCAAACTATAGGCCCCGTCACTCATGTACAAAATTGACACGCACAACATAACCATTTCATGTGATAAAGTGACAAAATCTTTTTCAAATTCCAGGAATGTTAAATAAAATGTTGAAAGCTGTTATTCTAAGGCTATTGTAAGGCTGAGAAATTCTATAGCACGTGGAACCGCTATCTGTTCTTTCTTGATTTCATCATATATGAAAAGCAATGCAAATACTTACAAAAAATTACTTTACGGTTCGCTCTCTCGCTTTTCGTATTCGTATTTTAAAAACGTTTAAAATATAAGCTCGTAGATTGCAAATAAAATAGAAATAAATTTGTGTTAAGTTTTAATTAAATTTCTTTATTGTTCGCACAATTCTGTGTGCCACTGTTCACAACTTGATGTAAACAACAACAATTGCTTTGTTTGTTATTCTTTTTGCACTCTTTTGCATAAATAATAACAACTATTAGTCATTTGTTCGACAGATCTTTGTAACGCAGATCTTCAAACCACACTTACTCTTTTCAAACACACCGCGTCTTCATACAAGACTGAAGTGCTGGTTACTCATGCGTAAGAAACGTAAAATCGTAACGTACGCAGCCTTAAAAACGTTTGTGTAGTTATAGAAACGTTAAAAACGGGACATATGCCAACGAAGAATGTAAAGAAAAACGAAACAAAACACAAAGCAACACACAAACGAACACAACACAATGTAAAGAAATTGGTATACAGAAATTTGCACTCATCGTGAGTGTTGCCGTTTTTGGTTATTTTTTGCTCAATGTGTAGATTTGGTTATTATTTTTCTTATAAAAATAGCTTTTGTTTTGTTTGTTAAAATTAATTAATTAGTAAGATTATAATTTTATCTTGTTAATTTTTGTTTCTTTTTTTCTCAATTATAATTTAAATTAAAAAAAAATAAAATAAAAAAATGCGAATTTAATTTTAGTCATATTTTTCCTTATTTGGTGATTTTTTCACAAATGTTGGTTACAATATTTTTTTTTCGTGGCAACACTGCTCATCACCTCTCATGTTCAAATGTCACGTAAAAACGTGGGAGAATTCTGTTTTATACAGATCGTTCCGTTTTGCTAACGAAACGGTAATCGTTTACATTGTTCTCCATATACTAAAAAATAAGGTTTTTTTAACGTTTTAACGTCTACGGTACGTTAAGTTACGTGTGGGTACCTACAGCATAAGTTGCCTGCTTTGCGTTGCCTTTTATATGGCAACATAAACAGTCTGATAAATGTTCTTGAAGGTGAATATTTTGTGTCTTCGCCTTCTCGAGATCTCTATAAATGTAAACATTGTTGTTTCATTTTCGTTGTTTGTGTATTCTGTTTATATTTATTCTTGTAGTGTTTGTTGGTATATTTTTGTTACTTGTTTATCATTTTTAATTTGTAAACAATTTCATTGTTTTTGATTTTAATGTTAAACCATGTAAAAGCAAAACACCAGTATCTAAATTTTTTTATTTTCGTAACAGTATTTTTCCATTCCATTCATGAACGTTTGACTAATTCTACTTCAGTTATGTTTTGTAGCATAAAATAAAAATCTTCAGACTTATGTTCAAATAAGAAATTAATTGTTAGTAGTTACTGCTGAAATATTTTATTTCTACTTTTTATTTACTTTTTTTTTGCAACATTTAAAACATTTTGTTATACATTAAATAAAGATTTATGATTTCCATGCAACAAATGCTGGTAAAACGTGGAATAAGTTAATTGAAGTAAATAATATCTGTGGAGGCTTGAATGGAATATTAAAGAATGATAAGAGATTCTTCATTGCCTTAAATACGCAACAACTATATTCTTTGTATTTTAAATGGCCATTATTATTTTTGTTAGATACATGGCATAAAAAAATTTAGAGGAAAAGTTTCGCAATTAAATTTTCATGTAAAACAAGAATTGGTTTTTATGTTTTTGGATGGAAACGTACTCATATTGTTGTTGATTGCTCAGTTTACATAGTTTTTGTTAACAGTGTGTTCGTTGTTATTGAAAATTAAAAAATATAAGTAATCCCTCGATAGTCGCCGTAATCTAGTAGGTAGTGCGTCGGTTCAAACTCCAGGTCAGACATCTGGAATGAAGCGAAAGCAGATTTTTGGCAATTCCCATGAAAAGTTTGTGAAAAGTCTGAGACGACTTTAAACTGTATGTCCCGCTGCTTATGGAAAAGATTAGCACACACAACATAAGTAATGTTGGTCGTAATTCTGACTGGAGGGTTGTAATGACCATTTATCATGATCGTTTAACTTCACAACAACGCTTCAATATTAATTTTGAAAAAAAAAAATCGTTCATTTTACTTTCATTTCAATTATTATTACTATCAGTTATTAATCAGATGCGCATTAATTTTGGTCTTAAAGTTCTTGCTTATAAAATACTGAACAAAGATGAGAATTTTAATCAAATACTTGTGTTTAGCGATGAAGCTCATATCTGACTCTATGATTCCGTCATTCAGCGAAACTATCGTATCTGAAGCGAAAGCATTACATTACAACGTTATATATCAATGATATTTAATCCCATTCATTCGATTTAACGCTGCTTGTCTATTTTTTAAGGGGCACAGAACATAAGCGGTGTGAGAAGTTAAGTCGTAATTTTGCCTGAGCGGTTGTAATAACCAATTATGTATGTATGCACTATTCTTGGGGCCAGTTCTCACTATTGGAATTGTATCTATTCTCGTTCCACTATCTTGATGTTTGAAGTATGTTCTTAACGATAGACAAGAACATCACTGCTACACTATCGGTTTGATAGAGTAGGAGAACATTTGCAAAAGGTTGTAAGCAAATAACAAAGAGTTTGAGAGGAGCATATTACGAAGTTAGTGTTAGCTAAGTTTGCTTGGTGTACTATAGCAACAACAGACGGCAGGTCTAAACATGCAGAAAACGAGAAGACGAATTAAAAGTCGCATATTGCATATTATGAGCTCTTCTATGAGCTTCTTAATTATAACTTCCTCATTTAGTTTAAATGAAATGAAGTGGGATGACAAGAAACTAGCAATTGTAATAGGGTGTTCAGATACGCACCTTTATTACGTAAATCGCAATAAATGCCATTATTGAGCTCAATATTTCATATAAAGTTTCAAATAATTATTGCGCAATAAATTGTTATAATATTGAGTATAACTTAAAATGCAGTGAGCATATTACAATTAACTGAACACTTTTTGTTTATATTTGAAAACTCAAATGTCAACAACGATAAATAAAAGATGGCGACCACAATAAAAACAATGTTGCTGAAACAACCCGCTATTTTGTTTACCAGCTTTAAAATGAATATTGAATAAGCAATTGAACTGCGTGTATTATTATGCCAGAACACTTAAAATATTGTACTCAATTAACTGAATATTGACTCAATAAAAGTGCATATCTGAGCATAATATAAGGCTATAAACACAATAAACACAACGCAGCACACACAGTAATCTCTTAAAAATAGAATACATTGCTTTTAGGTTAAATTCTATTTTTATTCACAGCAATGAGAGAATTAGTGCTCAGAGCGAAAGGATTTCCAACGGCAAAGCGAGGATTAACACTGTCAATACAATAGGATGCATTAAATAGATGAAATACAACGCGAAATAATATTTTAGTAGCAGCTTTGACTTAATCAACTGTTTATTTTTTATTTGTTGCAATAGCAAATAAACGCAGTATAAGTTTATTATAATTTGCACGCATGCAGCTCACCTCAGGCTGCAATTCCAAAATGCTGCATTGCGTTTATTGGTTTTATAGCATAATACTGATTATAACCGCCTACAATAATTGGTTGTAGTTCCGACTCCAAACAGTGTTGTATATTGTTACGAAAATCGCTTAACATTCAACTGAGCAAAAGCTACACAAACAAATACAACGAACTTGTTACAATTAAACCAACAACATCGGTATGAAAGAAAAGAGGATAGACAAGTAAGCGAGAACGCAACAACAAGCAATGTGAACAAAATACACAAACAACAATGAAGTCGCGACAGAACTCCCGAGAAGGCAAACACACGAACATTCTATTTCAAGAACATTCATCAGACTGATTATGTGGGCATATAAAAAGGCAAGATAGACCAGGCAAAGAGTAGTAAGAATTCAGTCAGTCTTGTGTGAAGACACGGTGTGTGTAAAGAAAACAGTCGTGGTTTGAAGATCACAGTTGAAAATATATGCGTTGTAAGCAAAAATAATAGCGAACAAGCAATTATTGTTGTATTCGTCAAGTTGTAAATAGTGGCACACGAAAGTGGTAAGAACAATAAAGAATTTAATTTAAACTAAACACCAATTTATTTTTATTTTGTTTGTAATCAACGAATTCACATTCTAAATGTTTTTAAAAAGGTAAAAACGTAACACTATTATTATATTGCTCCTTCACAGAAAAGATAGTTCTACCTCTTTTTGGGGTTTATTTCAAAGGTTGCCGCATACTGTTGGGATTAAGAAGGCAATTCAGTAAGCAAGTATCATATTTTATTATCAAAAGGCTATGCAACTGTTCTTCCACTAGGACATAAGACGGGATACATGCGGTTAATTTATTCTACTATATGAGCGAATGGGTACATATTTATTTAACAATGCAGTTAGTAAGTACCACAGCGCTTCTAGTTTTTATCAGTCCGGCTTATCTTGTACAGGTCAAGATGCTGCTACAAATACGCAGCAAATCTTGGCAGCGTTGGATATTTTCTAGCTTCTGAGAGATTATTTGATGGCTTTTAATTCTGTTGTCGCAACTGAGATACTCCACCTAAAGCTGTTCAATTGCTAATGATTGCTTACTTTGTTCACTTTCAGCAACTCAAAGAAAATTTTAACTTTGTATAGTACACAAAAAACAATTTAAAAATCAATTTTTTCTAAGCATAACATAAATATTTTATCATCTTTAATTGGCCTTTAGGGTTTTAAATAGAAAACACAGACGAAAACTATTTGAAAACCTATTTGAAATCAAAGAATGTCAAAAACATTCATTTGAGTTATAAAATAATTAATTTCCTTTCATTAAAGGAATTCATATATGATTGCTTTGAATAAAGAATTTTACACAGATTGGACATACCCTAAACAATCACATTTACTACATAAGGATTTAATAGTAGATACAGTGGTGGCCATATAATTAAACCATTCACAATGATTTTAATTTAATAATTTATTTGCTTTTATTTTCAATATTAAAAAACGAAAATTAAATTTATTTTTCAGTTCTTAAATTTAAACATTTACCTATAATTTAAGTAATGTAATTAATTTAAATAAAAAATTGTCTAACAATAAGCTAGTTGCTGTCAGAGAAAGAAGTAGGAATAGCCGTTCAACACATTTCGATTTTCGCCTACCATCCATCCTCTTCTCAACTTTAGTTCACAGAGTTTCAATTGGATTAAGGTCATGAAATTGAGCTGGCCACGTTAAAACATTAACGTTTTATTCCTTGAAGCAGTGTCTCACAAGTATGCTTAAATTTAAATTTCTCTCCGCTTATGGTTGCATTGTGCTTTGTCTAAAGTTTTTGTAAATATGTCCATTCCTGAACGTCTCATAATATTCCTACAGACATATAGACTTGTTTTGATGGCCGCCGAAGTCTAGTAGGAAGTGTGTTGGCTTAATAGACGTGAGGCCACGGTTCAAACCCCAGGTCAATCATGTCCAACAATCGGCGACTTCGTCTTAGCAGATTTCTGCCACAATCTCTGAGAGTAAAAACAAATTGCCATAAAAACTTTCTTAAAAACCTGTAATTCGGAGCCGAATTTAAACTGTAGATACCGGCACTCATGTATAAAATGAACATTCACAACATGAGTGGTGTGAAAAACTAGGTCTCGTAATCCTGGGTGAAGGATTATATATATTGTATGATAGTATATTTAGAACTAACTATTGGTTAGCTGGATGCCATACCTATCCTACAAATTTTGGATTCGTCGCCCGATTAAAATTTTTTTTCAAGAACTCGTTTGTTTCTTTATTATTTGTTTGTTACAATCTAATCTGGATTAATTTTTTGTTTTTTTTTTTTTTAACATTAAAGGTGTTCCTGTGCCATGCATCTGGGTTAGGAAGCTACAGTAAGTCTTCGGCTAATAGTTCTAGTTGATATATTAATATAATTAATAATATTATGAAGAAACATTTCTTTGGCGACTTTCCCTTAGATTTCTGGCAAAATCTAAAAGAGTAAATAAAATTGCCATGAACATTTTCTCCAAAATCTGTCGTTCGGAGTAGATTTTAAACTGTAGGTCCCGCCACTCATGTATAAAATTAACACACTCAACATAAGTGACGTGAGGAACTAGGTCTCGCAGTCCTGACTGAAGAGTTGTAAGGACCGTTTATGTATGTATGATGTTATATCTGCAACTATTATATGTTTGTCAACAAGAAATTTTGGATTCGTAGTCCGATTAAATATTTTTTGTTATTACATGTTTTGTTTGTCACAATCTAAACTGATTTTTTTTAACTAAAGGGCCAAAAAAGGTTCATTAATTTTTAATCTAGTAGTTCTGATTTATATATTAACCAGCTGTACCCTGCTCGCGTTGCTGCGCCACCAACTAAAATAAATTTGAAGGAAAGACATTACACAAATGTCCAATTAATTTTGAATCATTTTATTGATTTTGTTTCCCGTTGTCCTGATGATGCAAATGAACGGGCCTGAGTAGTTCGCATTCGATCAATTTCTAATCTCACTTCTCGTTGTTCAAGTGGTCCAAGCGAATGGGTCTAAGCGGCAAATACTCGCAGATTTTCCAGTCTCAATGCTCGTCTGATTTTGAGGCTCGTAATAATTATTTCTTCCGCGTTGGAGGTGTAGGTCAACCAATTGCTTGTCATTCATTTTGAATAATTTTCAGTGACGTCATCCATCGGAAATTAATTGCACCAACTTCCATCGACTCATACGCAACAACTTTGCTAAAGAATGCACAGTTTACGATTTAATTCATTTTGAGTAATTTTCAGTGGCGCTGCCTGTCGGAAATTGGTCATAAAACTTAGAAACCTTCGTCGGCTCATGCGCAACAACTTTGCTAAAGATCATAACATGATCAAAGGCATAGTTTACGATTCTATAAGGTATATACAAACAAACATTCATTTTTATATATAGACTATGGGATGTGACACGCCCACTATAGCCAGTCCGCCCATTTTGTTCATACATACATATTTACGTCAAAGTCGTCCATACAAAATTTGAAGAATCTATTAGTTGCAGTTTATGAGATATGCGACATTAAATACTTATTGGCTATGTGGGCGTGGCACCTCGCCTACTTGAAATTTTAAAATAAAAAGTAGCCTATAGTTCCTTCCAGACATACAGGAAGGTACTGTTAAAATTTCAAGAAAATCTGTCCAGCCGTTTAGCCGTCTATAGACTTCAAGCAAACAAACAAACCCACAAACAAATAAACACACATTCATTTTTATATAAGAAGAAGAAGATAAAATATTACATAGAGCTGACGGGTGAAGTATACGTAATATTTTGTTAGACAAAACACTCATACTTTTTTTATTTATTTTATTTTATTTTATTTGCCTATTTCAACATAAAAAGCAGATTATAGTTCCTTTCAGACATACAGGAAGGTACTGTTAAAATTTCAAGAAAATCGGTCCAGACGTTTAGCCGTCTATAGGATTCAAACAAACAAACAAACCCACAAACAAATAAACACACATTCATTTTTATGTATACGATTTTTATTTTATTTTTTTAAGATACCATATTTTAATGCTGCTTAAAGCTTACATAGATCAGCTTTAGACGCTCTTACGATTATTACAACTTTTCAGGCTGTGGCTTGACACATTTTGGGACTCTGGATACATTATTTGGGGCTAAAAATGCATTAAAATGTAACATTACATTATAAATATTTCCTCTGGAGTAGGCAAGTAAATGGGGAACTTCATTTATATAGTTCATGGCTCTTCTGAGATTGAGAATTACTTTCCTTCCTTCAGCGGAACAATTGGGCCGTTTCGCATACCTTATGATTAACTTTGGAACATATTCATCTAATACCACCTGATCAAATATCAAGATATCATAAAAAACAGAACAAATGAGGTATCATATCTATGTTTCAATTATATGTTCACCACTGTATTTACAATAACTTTAGTTGAAGACTTTCTAAAATAATATCTATTATATCTCTCATATTTCCCACTTCTTAATTTATTATTGCAATGCAACAGATTATTTATAAAATCTTTACTTCAGGGCATAGGGTATAGGAACTTAAATATAAAACTCTGAACTTTTTTCACATACAGTTTTGACATTTGTTTGCAAAATTTTATTTCAGTTTCACTGGCATTTATCAAATAGTTTTGTTTAGAGATAAAAGCATGAACTTTTGTTCTAATACGAAATGGCATTAGGTGCGAATTTTGTTTACCCTTTAAGGTCAATTTCTAATCCTTCCATACATTTATGTTTTCATATGACTTCAAAGCCATTTATTTTTCGCATTTAGATTTTATGTGAGATGTGCATAGGAATAGACGAATGGATGAAAACAGAAAAGGATAAAAGAAATAAAGATGTCTGTATGTGATATGAATTAAATAACAAATTAACTTTGAATTCTTTACACACACATAATCATAGTCGTTTCACAGGCAATCACAAGTAAATAAATGAATGAACACTGCCACATTAGTACAACACATGTTTCGCATTCATACATACGTATTGATAAGCAAAAAGTGTGAGGATAATGGTTATTTCATTATATTACGGACTTTACATGTTAATTTAACGAATACATACATAAACTAGAGTATACAGTGGTGGACATATGATTTAAACATAAGTCTGATAATTCTTGTTTGGTTCTCCAAACTTCTTTTATTTAAGAAAAACGGTATTTTTGTTCTTTTCACACAAATTTATTGTTTAACCAAACATCTTTTAAGCTATTTTCAAAATCCAAAGTTTTTTGAAAACGCGACAGATGAGCCTTTAAAATGGTATACATAAACGTATGATTCAAACTTACATGTTATGAATTTTGATCGGGTAAACTTGGAAAATATGATTTATTTCCCATTTTTTCCAGTTTAGCTATTCTTAACTGCAAATTTTAATTAAAAGGTATAAAATAAAAGATGACATTCTAAAAGTCCCTTCTCTTGTAAAGAGATTGACACTTCGTTTGAACAAATCGGACAAAAATTACCGTAGTTATTATCTAAATAGTATAACAGTCGTGTTATATTTTTTATATACTCGAATGTCATCTTATCAAATGAACTTTCAGTTCAAAAATTATTGAAAGTTTTGACGGATCTTGATTGTTCGTCGCATAATGTGTCAATTTCACGTTTGCACGACTGCCAGAAATCAGCTAATATTTGTGTTTTTTCAAATATTATTATTTCTCTTTGCGCAAACATTGGCCAACTTCTGGTGGTCACTCAAACGTGAAATTGACACATTTTCCGATCAACAATCAAGATCCATCAAAAATTCTGAATTTGAACTAAAAGTTCATTTGAAAAATTTTTCATATGAAAAATACAACTCGACTGTTAGATTCTTTAAATAATAATTACGGTAATTTTTGTCCGATTTGATTAAACGAAGAGTCAATCTCTTCACATGATAATGGTCTTTCAGAATATCATCACTTATTTCATATTTTTTAATTAAAGTTTGCCACTATGAACGGACAAACTTGAAAACATATGAAAAATCGCACTTGTCAAGTTTACCTCATCAAAACTCATGGAATAATAGGTCAAGTAATATATATATACATATGTCTACCGTTTTAATGGCCCTCTCCTTTCTAACGAGGTTTAAATTTTGGACATCGGTTCTGAAACGTTTGTGTAATCAATAAAGAAAACAAAGCAGTTTTTGTCAAATAAAACGAGTTTGGAGGGTTCAAAAAATATAAAAAATATATTTAAGTTCTACTCAAAAAACTCATAACTTACATTATGTACTTAATTTTTTTATTTTGTCGAATAGTGTAATTGGTTACTACAACCCTTCTGTCAGTATAACGACCACTTGTATTGTGTGGTAATTTAACTCAGGAGCGGCGGGACCTACAGGTCGGCTTATAACGACAGATATTTGAAAAACTTTTCAATGCAATTTTATTTACTCTCAGAGATTCTTCCAGAAATCTGCTGAGACGGAGTCGCCGATAAAATATTCTTTTCTGTTTCTTTGTGTTGAAGAAGTTTGATCTGAGGCTTCTAATAAGCCAAACACTACCTACTAGATTACGACGACAATTATTATGTTTTGAGGAAAGAAAGGAAAGTAATACTCAACCTCAAAGGAGGCGGGAAAACAGTCTATAAAATGTCCCAGTTACTTGGTTGCTCTAGAGGAAAAATTTATAATTAATGAAACGTTTTAATACATTTGAAAGATCAAATAATGCACTCAGAGCCCCAAATTCTGTAAAACCATAGCCAGGGAAGTTGCAATAATTATAAGAGGGTCTAAAAGCTAAAGAGGTAGCTAAAGGCTAGTTAGTAACCAAAAACAAAACAAAAAAATTAATAAAGTATAGATTGTGCCAAAAATATTATTTATCGGCTGGAGAGTCTAAATTTCGTCGATAAGGATCAAATAAAAAAGGATAGGCATGACGTTCTACTTATCCACAGCTAAAGAACATCATAATTTCGGATTAACCATCAAAACAATTAAGTACGATGGCTGGAATATTATGTTGTGGTGAGCTTCTTCTCGGCATATTATTGAAACAATTTCGGGAGTCAGTTAAAGAATAGACCAACATGTGTACAAAAACATCACACGGAGAAAAATCTAACACTAATGTGGAACGTTCATGAACGTCAATAACCCTAAGCACACTCTAACACTTGTGAAAAGCTTCTTAGAGGGATATAACATACAGTGGACCGCAAAGGTCTAGATATCGAACATGTTTTAGCAATTTCGGAAGTTTTAAACAATAATTTGTATAAATATTTTTTATATTTGTTTTTTTTTTTTGCCAAAAATTTATGAAGCAATATTGTTACGAAAATGGAAATGGTGTTTTGGTTTTATATCATTCAACCTTAAAATTATAAACAAAAGCAACAAAAACAATGAACTTGTTTACACGATAAACAAGTAAACAAAAATATAGCAACAAATACCAGTATAAAAAAGTATAAACAAGAAAACAAAAATGCAACAACAACAGTACATGAATAAATGTAAACAAAATACAAAAACAACAATAAAACAATGATGTTTACATTTATAAAGATATCAAGAAGGCGAGGCCACGAACACATCAAACTGTTTATGTTGCCATATAAAAGGTAAGGCAAAGCAGGCAACGAGTCAGTAAAAGTTCAGTGAGTCTTGTGTGAAGACGCGGTGTTATTGAAGCAAGTAATCGTGATTTGAAAATCTCCGTAATAAAGATCTGTCGAACAAATTGACTAATAATATTTATTGTTTACGCAAAAGAGTGCAAAGAGGAATAACAAACAAAGCAATTGCTTTTGTTTACATCAAGTTGTGAACAGTGGCACACAGAATTGTGCGAACAATAAAGAATTTAATTAAAACTAAACATAAAAATATTTTTATTTTATTTGCAATCTACGAGCTCATATTTTAAACGTTTTTAAAAGATAAAAACGTAACAATATATATTAATTTTATAATAAAACAAAACGATATTTAAGGTTTTTCACAACCCAAAAGAAAATTGAAGAAAAGTTTCTGGTGCCGCCATATTTTTTGAACAGAAAAAGTGTAGGTACCTCCAAGAAGAGTAAACTTTAAACTCAAAGACCCAATATATTGAAATTTTATGCCCATTATTTAGTAGGATACCGCTTAAGGTCAACCATTCCATTTAACCCAATTTAGCATTGGACGTACCAGTTTTTTAGCGTTTTCTGTTGATATTTGCCGCCATTCAATGAGCAAGTTTTTCATTTGACTTTTGCTTCAGGTTAAATGACTACGTAGCCGTTCTTGCAAATTATCTCCAAAATCCTCTCTTGAAGTCATATCGAGACTGTGCAAGAATATTAAGCATGTGGGGATAAATAACATCTTCACGTTAGCAGCAGTATTGTTGGGTTCATTGACATGTTAGAAGAAATAATCACTATTATTTCGCACTTTAGGCGAATTTATTCTTTATTCAATACATTTGTATGTCTACATAGATTTGTTTTAATCACTTGAACGCCTCTCTCTTTTTATAAATATATGGCATGTGCTTTTAAGAAACGCCAATTTTACACTCCAAAAAAAACTTATTGTGATTCTGTATTTAAAACTTCAAATTTATAATTCAGATAATCTCATTCATCATTTTTCTACTGGTAGTTATGACAACTTTTGTGAATATATATGTAAGTATATTGCAAAGGCAGTAATGCATAAATGAAATCCTAGAAAATACGTTTTTAATATTCAGATGGGTTTATGACTTTCCTGAAAAGATAACCGAAAAACCACTTTAACCGTATTAATACATTTCGTATATAAATATATACAGTGGCGGAAGAAATAATTAGAACACAGCAATTTACACAAAAGTATCTATTCTTGTAAGATCTCGACAAGAACCAATTGATTTTGTGCACTTTTTAATACCTTTTACATCTTTGTTACTTCATTAATTACATAACATACATACTTACATAACTGGCCATTACAACCCTTCAGTCAGGATTACGGCCTAGCTTCTCACACCACTCATGTTGTGTGTGTTAATTTTATACATGAGTGGCGGGACCTACAGTTTAAAGTCGATTCCGAACGATAGATTTTTGAAAATTTTTCATTGTAGATTCATTTATTCTCAGGGTTTTTGCCAGAAGTCTGCTGAGAGGAAGTCACCGAATAAATATTTTTTCCTATTTCGTTTTGATGTCTGACTTGAGGTTTGAACCCTGGCCTCACTTCTTATAAGCAAACACACTACCTACTAGAATACGGCGGCATAGTTAAAGCCAGGTAGATGGTAGATGTAATCTGTAATTAGTATTTAAATATATTTTTCACGGATATAACCACTTTCAATAATACTTCCAGGACAGTGCTTATAAGCGGGGAACTCTTATATATAAATACCGCACCTGATAGCTAATAGCCCTGTGTTATTCCAGCTGATAGACTTGCATTTGTCTTATTGCTGTCTATGGCTTTGTTGGAATGTCGGCTGGTCGGAAAGGGCTTTGATCATCTCCTACAGCTCGGTGTGGTGAACGAATTTCGAATTGGCTGTGCGTAGAAGTTAACACGACTACAAATTAGTTAGAATTTATTTTAATATATTTTTTAAGTGAATACCGATATTTAACATTATTTTATATTTTTGTATTTGTTTAGTCTTCACTTTACTTACCGTTTCATATTACACCTTTTTTCTGTTACCTAAAAACTGCAAACAGGTCGCAGACATGGTATCAGCATTTTTGGGTAACAGAGAAATATTATAATTTTGTTTTTTAAATAAAATAAGATTCAGCATTTTTAACTAAAGCAAAATATTGTAATTATAATTTTTTAAATAAAGAAAATTTATTCTTAACAGAGTCATAAAACAGTAAACAAGTGTTTTATTAATTGGCGCCCAACGTGGGGCAAAGAAAATTTTTTAAAGTTAATTTTTTCAAATCCTTGTAAAGAGTAAATTGTAAAGGAGTAAATAAATAAGTGATAATTTTGTAAATTAGAATCTTTAGAAAACAGTGAATCCTGTGTAAATGGTGATTTAAAAACTTTTTGTTACTAAAATTTTTTGTGAAAATTTAATTGTGCGAAACAAATTCCTTTCTGGAAATTAATAATTAAATAATAAAAAAAACTTTATTTAAAAACTGTAAAACCAAAGCAACCAAACTAACTTCAAAAAACTGCTAAGAACAAAAATAAAAAGCAACGAATAAAATAATTTCAAAAAATAAAATAACAGAACAAATTTAGTAAAAAAAAAGCAAAAAGCAAACAAAAAACTTAATATTTCTGTTTAAACGAAGTAATTCCAAAAACAACAAAAATTAAAATGAGCAACAACTCAACATCAGCTACAATAAGATCAACGACAACCCTTTCACAGCATCGAGTTCAGCAACAGCCCTTCAAAGCACCAACGTCAACAGCAACAACAACCCCTTCACCGTCAACATACCTTATCAACTAATTATGAAGAAGGTGTAAGTTTAGAAAATAATTAAGTTAAAAGAGTAATTAATGCTTCTGCCAAAAATTTTATATTAAAAAATTGTTCATTCATTTAAATTAATACAAAAAATTTATTAAACATAAACCAATTAAAAAATTCTTTTTGAAAACCATTTTATAATCTTAAAACTTAGGGATAAAAATTAAAAGGCATAGTTTTTTCTTGGGAATTTCATATAAAAAATTTTAAGATAAAAATATTGAACTATTTATTTTTAAATTCTGTGTAAAAATAATTATAATCCGATCCCTTTAAAACGATTTTTGCATTAATAAAGAGGAAAATATTTAAATTGAAGTACTTTTGTAATTGTTGACAACGTTTATGTGAATCTTTGCAAGAGTGATTTAGTATATTCTAATTAAACTTTAATTTTGGTGTGAACCTATAATAATTCGAACGAATTAGATAAAATACTTGTGAACCTAGAGAAATTAGAAGTGGAAAGAAGGGAAAATAAGACAGGATTCGATAGGGAAAATTGGTGGAATATGGCGATAAATGCTGATCAGTTGAGAGTGCTGGTGGAGACTGCCATCGGTGCCGCCTTAAGATCACAAAAACAAACATTTGATAAGCAGATTGAGGAGCTTAATAAGAAATTTAGTGATAATGTTGTCAGGACTCCTGAGGTTGTGCCATATAAGGACGTAGAAATCCGTACGGGGATACAATGTGATGAATCATTAGAGATAGTGAAGTCGTTACCAGAGTTCGATGGATTCCTGGAGACAAGCGGCGCAAACCGCTTATAAAATTTTTGAAGATTACGATGGCAGTTCTAAGCACTACCAGGCAGTGGCTATTATTAGAAACAAAATAAAGGGAACAGCTGACATGACACTGGCCTCCTTCAATACGGCATTAAATTTTAGGGCTATTATAGATCGTCTAGACTTTACATACTCGGACAAACGTCCTGTTCATTTGATAGAGCAGGAACTTTCTACGCTTCGGCAGGGAAATATGACTATATTGCAATTTTATGGTGAAGTAGAGAAAAAGCTGACTCTCCTTGTGAACAAAACAATAATGACGTACGATAGGGATGTGGCAGCCTCCATAAATGAGAAGTATAGGGCAGATGCACTCCGCGTCTTTATATCCGGCACAAAAAAGAGTTTGAGCGATGTTCTCTTCTCTGCAAGGCCGGATGACTTGCCCTCGGCACTGGCACTAACTCAGGAAGTCGAGTCAAACCATGAGCGATATTTATTCGCTACGAATTACGCCAGAAGTATGGAGGATAAAGAGAGACTAAGATCAAGTCAGGGCCGCATATAGGAAAAAATCCATATTTTTCAAGAAGACAGAATTTTGGAAATTCAGGCCAACATGGACAAATGGAAGTTCAGCCGATGGACATAGACCACTCGTCTCGCTTTAGACAGCCGACGGGCATTCGTGCTGACACGGCACACTATCCTGCTCCGAGTCGGAGCCAGCATTATTTTAATCGGGTCTCAATGCCACAACGGCAATGCCTTGGACAGGCTGTAAAAAGACCAAATGAGGAATCAATGAAATTTACAGGAGTGAAACATCAGAGAATAAATCATCTCGCTCAGGAAGGTTTATCACCGGGCCTGACACAGGAAGAATACCAAGCAGCCGCGAAGATAGAGGCATCAGATATTGACGAGGGTGACAGGTTTAACGACGGTTTAGCGCCTGTGATTAAGCCTTTTGTAGTTAAAACCCTACACGGATTTGATAATATTCGTGAGAAATGCCTTTTGAACCTCTTTGACATAAATAGCCCCTTTTTTATACTCTCTTCATTGTCAACGTTTGACGGTATAATCGGACTTGACCTGCTAACGCAGGCAAATGCTACTATAGATCTTAAGCGTAAAGAAATTCGGACCAAAACGGGAATGGAAAAACTTAAATTTTTGAGGTGTGATAGCGTGAGCTTCACACAAGTCGAAGATATTAATGTCCCTCATACAGTGTTGGACAGATTCCAAAGGGTAATGAGAAAATTATCGGGAATTTTTGCGAAACCCAACGAATCTCTACCCTATAATACAAATATTGTTGCCACCATCCGCACAGTCAACGAAAGTCCAATTTACTCGAAATTATATCCCTACCCAATGGGTGTGGCAGACTTTGTAAATAACGAAATAAAAGATTTACTAAAAAATGGAATAATAAGGCCCTCTAGGTCTCCCTACAACAACCCCATCTGGGTGGTAGATAAAAAAGGTAGGGACGAACAGGGTAATATAAAGAAAAGATTGGTGACTGATTTTAGGAAACTAAATCAATTTACGACAGATCATAAGTACCCAATCCCGGATGTGGCTGTGATTTTATCTAACCTGGGGAAGGCACGGTATTTTACGACGCTCGATCTTAAATCCGGCTTCCACCAGATATCACTTGCGGAAAGCGTCAGAGAGAAGACAGCTTTCTCTGTGGGAAATGGAAAATATGAATTTTGTAGGCCCCCTCTTGGGTTGAAAAATGCCCCTAGTATTTTTCAAAGGGCCATTGATAACGTACTTAGGGAGCAGATAGGAAAATCATGCTACGTCTATGTGGACGATGTGATAATATTTTCAGAAAATGAGAATGACCACGTCGATCATGTCGCATGGGTGTTGAGTAAATTGTATGAGGCCAATATGAGGGTTTCTCGCGAGAAGTCACACTTTTTTAAGAAGAGTGTTGAATACCTGGGCTTCGTTGTGTCCAGCGACGGTATTAGGACAAGCCCTGAAAAAATAAGGGCTATCCGTGACTATGAACAGCCCAAAACATTGTTTAATGTCAGATCGTTCTTGGGACTGGCAAGTTATTACAGATGTTTTATTAAGGACTTTGCTTCGATAGCAAAGCCGTTGAAGGACATTCTCAAAGGTGAGAACGGCAGGGTAAATTCTCACCAGTCAAAGAAAATTAGGGTGCATTTTGATGAGAAACAGCTTCGAGCTTTTGAGGAATTGAAGGCGATTTTGTCCTCAGAGGACGTCATGTTGCCCTACCCAGACTTTAAGAGGCCATTCGATCTAACGACGGATGCTTCCTCACTGGGCTTGGGAGCAGTCCTATCACAGGGAGGTAGGCCTATTACTATGATTTCTAGGACTTTAAAGGATAGAGAATTAAATTTTGCCACCAATCAGAGGGAGCTTTTGGCTATAGTGTGGGCTTTGCAGAAGTTGAGGGATTACATCTATGGCGTGAGGGATTTAAATATTTATACGGATCATCAGCCGCTTACGTTTGCCGTTTCGGACAGAAATCCTAACGCTAAGATAAAACGCTGGAAGGCTTTTATAGATGAGCATAATGCAAAACTATTCCACAAGCCTGGGAAAGAAAATTATGTGGCAGATGCTCTTTTACGCCAGAACATTCATTCACTGGAGGAGGAGGAGAATTCGGATGTCGCCACAATCCATACTGAGGAGTCGCTGACCTACGTGATCGAAACAACTGAAAAACCGGTAAATTGTTTTAGGAACCAGATCATATTGGAGGAAGGATCCTTTCCCTCAAAGCGGGATTTCATAATTTTTGCAAAAAAAACCCGACATCTTATTAGGTTTGTCGATAGGAATGGTCTTATTCGGGATTTGAAGTTAGTGGTTAATCCCGAAGTGGTGAATGCGATAGTATGCGATTTGCCGGTACTAGCGAGTATACAGGATGAATTGGTCAGAACCTTCCCGGCAACGAAATTTTGGCATTGCAAAAACATGGTGTTGGACATTTTTGATAAGAATGACCAGAGAAACATAGTGGCAACGGAACACAATCGTGCCCATAGAGCCGCCCAAGAGAATGTGAAACAAATTCTTGACGAGTACTATTTTCCAAAAATGACTAGGTTGGCAAATGAAATTGTAATGAATTGCAAGATTTGTTCAAGGGCCAAATATGACAAGCACCCAAGGAAGCAGGAATTGGGGGAGACCCCTATACCATCTTATGTGGGTGAAATGCTGTTTATTGATATTTTTTCCACTGACGGCAAATATTTTCTAACATGTGTTGACAAATTTTCGAAATTTGCCGTGGTGCAACCTATAGCGTCACGCACTATTATAGACTTGAGGATTGCAATAATTCAGTTGATGAATCTTTTTCCTAGGGCAAGGTATGTCTACTGTGACAACGAGCCTTCACTGCGGTCCGAGACTATCACATCCCTACTGAGGGATGAATTTGGGGTGGACGTAGCCAATGCCCGTCCTTTACACAGCACCTCGAACAGGCAAGTCGAAAGAGTTCACAGTACTCTAGCGGAGATAGCAAGGTGTCTCAAGTTGGAAGGGAAGGCCGACAACACTGTGGACCTCATATTGTTGGCAACGGTCAAATATAATCGGTCCATTCATTCCGTGACTGAAAGGAGGCCTGTCGACATAATTCATCCTACGCTACCCATACTTGGGGAGGAAATAAGAGGAAAGCTTGAAAGGGCTCAGCAGGCTCAGCTGGGACGAAACAATCCTTCGAGGCAGAATAGGGTTTTTGAAGTGGGCGAAAAGGTGATGGTAAGGAATAACAGGAGGTTAGGGAACAAATTGACTCCCTTATATAGCGAAAAAAAGATAGAGGCTGACCTAGGAACCACTGTCCTTATTGAAGGGAGGGTGGTCCATAAGGACAATGTTAGATAGATTTTTGTATTTTTGTTTGTGACCGGATTTCTTATTTTTTCGTATCTGTTTTAGGGTTTTGATACTGATTCTTTCCATTGGACTGCTTGCAGCGAAACTTACGAACTACACCAACGCAGACTATATTTCTGTTATAGACGGCGATGTCATTATCTGGCAGAACTTTGACTATTTACAACACACGACAAATTTGACAGTATACTACGATATTGTTGATGAGACAAAGGAACTTACGAAACATTTTCCGTTATCCCATATGGTAAAGTTACTGAATTCTGATTTGGCGCGTATAGAGACGGCTCTGATGTCATTGAGTCTTCACCATAGACATGCCAGAAGCCTTAATATTTTGGGGACCGCCCTTAAGGTGGTTGCCGGTACACCGGACTTCGACGACTTTGAAAAATTAAAATTTGGACAACAACAGCTGATTGATTCGAACAATAGACATATGATTTTGAACACGAAGATGCAGGAACAGATAAATAAATTGACTGAAACTGTTAACAGACTGATAAAGAGTGCAAAAGATAGGCAGTTGGATACGGGTCATTTATATGAGACTCTGCTCTCAAGAAATATAATATTGATTTCCGAAATTGAAACTTTACTGACGACTTGTAATAGTCGTTTACGGAAATTAATTTATCTACTTATATTTTTTATTGTGATTGGTCTATTTGAATTAGAACTTTAGGTATTTGCTTTGTTTCTTTTGTATACGGATGATCGTTACAGCCTTATATGCAAAAGCTCGCAAACTTGACAACTGAGTAGTCTTTGTAACGAGTTAAATGTGTTTAGTGGTATAATTGACATTTTAAAAGCTTTTCCTTGACATTTCCGTCGACAGCGTTAAAATCTTTCTTTTTGCTGTGAACCTTGAAGGAGGACGGTCGTAAATCGGAAGGTAATGTAAAAGTGATTTTCTATTTTATCTGCATACAAGTACTAGGTGAGTTTTTTTCTTTGAATTGAATAGTGTCGTGAAGAAAAAGAAAAAAGAAAGAATCTGGGAACATCGGGCTGGGAGTAAGAGCGAATTTAATTTTGATAAAGGTGGTGGTGTATTGTGAAGGGTAGATTGGAATGAGGGGTGGCGTTTAAGCGTGCTTCTGGCAGATGGCTAGCCATCCGCGTCGAATGAAAGGACCACGAGATCAGGTTTCTACCCTAGTAAAAAGGAAAAAAAATAAGTATTTTAAAACTCTAAATATACCAAAATCTCTCTTATCAAATCTACCATCCGCCATCCTTTCTCCCCTTTTTGTTTTCAATTGAGTAAACGGTACCGGAAATTTTTCCAGCGTACACCACCATCACATATATATCCATATCTTCCATATCTTTGGAACTCCCCACCACCAAACTGGTATATTAAATTCAAAAACCAAAAATTAAAACTACTCATGACATTCCCGAAACGACATCTTTCTGCCCAAGTTCAATCAAACCACCCGATAAAATCAGCTTTTACTCTATGTGCCAGCCAACAGCTCCTCCAACTCAACAAATATTTCAACAGCATCGTCTATTTTGAATTGGACACCCAACAGCTACTCCAACTCAACAAATATTTCAACAGCATCGTCTATTTTGAATTGGACACCCAACAGCTGCTCCAACTCAACAAATATTTCAACAACAGCATCGTCTATTTTGAATTGGCCACCCAACAGCTACGCCAACTCAACAAATATTTCAACAACAGCATCATCTATTTTGAATTGAACACCCAACAGCTACTCCAACTCAACAAATATTTCAACAACAGCATCGTCTACTTTGAATCGGACAAACAACAGCATATCCAGCAACAGAATCCTCTGTCCAAAAATTAGAAGAATTCCTCTTAGCCTTGGCTAAATACCAGCTAGTTTTTTTAGCCTTCAGCAACATTCTCCTAAGGAAGTAATGGCCCATGACCTTTACCATCCTTTTATTTCTATTTTTTTTTTTATTTTGTTCAAATAAGTAAGGTATTTAATTTTTTAAATTTAAATAACTATAACAGATAATGCACTATTTTGTCCTAAGCGTTACTCCTCATCGTATGTTATAACAACATCATTAAGTGAATCCGGAGGCCTCTGCGAATCCAAATGGGTGAGTGTATATATATATATTTTCTTGTTTTTTTTTGCTCTTACTACTTATTATTGATTAATGTATTTATGAATAACGCGGTCAAAGTGGTAGTATTATATAGTTATATATATCCTTTCAATATAAAGAACTTGAATTAATTAAATTTCTCTTTTAAATTCGGTGAATTACCTTTATTATATTACATTGAATAACTAAATTTTCGGATAGAAAAGCATTTTTTTTAATTTCAACAATCCTTGATTGTAAAATTTTTATACTTAGTTTTGTTTTGTTTTTTTATTTTTATTTTTTTTTTAATTATTTCCTGAACTATATATCTATATTATTCGTTACTAGTTTCCTTTCAATTTACCTAACATGAATTGTAAAATTTTCCGGTTAATTGATTATAGTTTTCTATATTATAATGTCTAAGAAGTAGATATTAAGTCAACATAATTTTTCCTAGATGATAGGTAGTTATAATTAATAAAATTACCAGCTTAGTAATTATGCCTTATTAAACTATATACTTTCTTTCCCGGGTTAATTGCGGTTGAATAACTTGTACGGGATCCTGAGGATCGTTATTCGCCAACAGGATATAGGTTTGGGTGGGTCATGAGGCGTTGATTCCTGATAACATCTAGGAATCTTTCAGCTGACTTTATATCATCATTCCCATAGTTTTCTTTTCTTATCTTTTGTTTTGTCGTTTCGAAGGATACTCATATGGCGGGTTTTTCCAACGTATGACTATCTGGTTAGTTTAGTTCCATTAATCTAAGGGAGTCTATAATAATTTTTGTGTAATTTAAAGTTAGACATAAGTAGACAAGAACCCCCCACCCGACTGAAGCTAGTGCTTAATGGCTCCCGCGTCTTCTTGTCTAACTCAGATACTTGGGAACTCTCCACCCATTTCATACGATAGTCCAGGACTTCGTTGTTAATTATCCCCGGGCAAAACCATCAGCCTACTTAGTACTTGATGTGTTGTGATATGAACAAAATCATACACTACACCTGAAACGTTATGGAAAACATTACATAAAATGGCGCCCAACGTGGGGCAGAAGTGATCCAAACCCAACGTGGGGCAGAAGTGATCCAAATCCAACTGGCAGAAGTGATCCAAATCCAACTGCTAGAAGTGATCCAATTCAAGGCATTACTGTTAAAATTTAATTTTTGTTTTTTTTTTTTTTTACCTTGCAGTCTGGTTCACTTTTGCACCCCAAATTTTTAATATTCTATTTCTCAATACATTTAGATTTCATTAATAACGGAGTGTTTAAAAATGGATTTTATTTTGGAGTTATTTTCCAGAATTATTTTCTATGTATTTCCGGAGCCTTAGAAGCTTGAGGTTCGAGCTGTCTATCCGATTTACCTCTAGGAGATTTTTTCATGGTGATTGGCAAAGAAATAAAATTTATTTTCCACTCCTGCGATACTCTGTATCCAAACATTTTGTTAACATACTACACAAAGATATCCGCGTCTTATAGGAAGATACCAATGCTAAAGTGGTAACCTGCTACTTTACATCTCTTATAGATATAAAGGGTAACAAGCAGAATTGTGATAACAGTATTGTAAGTGTGTTGGCTGAATGATGGGTTACCAAGTATTCATAAACCAGATTGGAGTTATTTAATGATTGGTTGGAGTCAGCTGAAAATCTATATAAATTGTTTTTCTCTTATTTAGCCGAATTATCCCGTTGGAAGAAAGTAATTTATTTTGAATATTTTATATTGTTACGTAAAAATTGAGTTAAAAAATCTTTATTTTTTTTTCATATTTCTATATATTGATTTATTTTTATATTGTTGGTAATAATAATGGCCTTAGAACGTTCACCCCCTCATACATCCATGTCAGGTTAGCTTCTCCACAAATTCCAACTGTGGCAAATATTAATGATACCTGTCACATATGCTGTGAACGCATAGACGGTAAAATAGATTGTTTAATAATAGTTAGTTGCAGTCATGCATTTCATCGTCCTTGTATAGAAAATCACCTTTCAAAGGTAAGTGAATGTCCGGTATGTCGATTACCTTGTCAATTGTCTGATTTGCAGAAATTCTATTTTCCGGGAAAATCTATGAAATCAAAGCCGATTAAACGTGGTGGTCTAGCTAAACAATATCAAACACGTAGTTCGAATAGAAATATATTGAATGATTCTCAAACACCCTTAATTCAGTTAAGTGGTAACACTAATCTAGAAATAGTAAATGCTCCCTCGGAACTGAGTGGAAACCCATCGGAAATTTTGGGCGAGGATAATCATACAACTAATCTTAGAGATAATCGAACTACAGGTTTACCTAATAGGTCGCCAAATATTTCCATTGACTTAAACGAGCTTAATAGAATAATTGAAAATAGTGTGACTAGAGTTTTGCAGAACATTAATGTTGCTCCAAACGGGTCTAATAGGTACCCTACACAAAGGCCTAATACATACAGACAGACACCTATGAATAATATACCTAGAACGGTTCCACCATGTAATCTCAACAATAATAATCCTATCGCTTCGCCGGGGTCCTATTCAAATTTTTCGAATTTGCATAATGACAAAATTACCTCCATTATTCAAAATTGGGGTTTAAAGTTCGACGGTACATCAACAGGGCTGAGTGTTGAGGAATTTCTTTATCGTTTGAAAACTTTAACCATCGATAATTTTCAAGGAGATTTTAATATAATTTGTAGGAATCTTCACATGTTGCTTACTGGTAAAGCCAGAGAGTGGTTTTGGCGTTATCATAAACAGGTAGAAGTTGTTAATTGGGAGGATTTTAATGAAGCCATTAGATTGCAATACAAGGAATTTAAGTCCTCATTTGATATTCGAGAGGAAATCCGAAGTAGGAAGCAGAAACCAGGTGAAAGTTTCGATATGTATTACGAAGCACTCTTTTCCATCATGGAAAGGCTTGCGTCGCCTCTTTCGGAAATGGAGTTAATTGAGATTATTACCAGAAATCTTCGACCTGAGATTAGGCACGAATTATTATATATACCAGTTCATTCCATTCCGCACCTAAGAAAACTAGTTCAGATGAGAGAAAGTTTCTTGAATGATGAACATGTGCGAAGAAATTTTCAATCTAGAAACGTAGAGAATACACAGTTTATTCATAGACGGGCTGTAGCTGAATTAGATGTCGAGTTCGAAGATCACCTTAATGATCCTACGGTGGAGGCTTTAGACAAAAATGAAATAACAGTTAGTTGTTGGAATTGTGATCAAAGTGGTCATTACTATCAAGATTGCTTGGAGGAAAGAACAGTTTTTTGCTATGGTTGTGGGAAAAAGAATACTTACCGGCCTCAATGTTCTAAGTGTCAATTGAGAAAATCGGCAAAAAACTTCCATCAAATGGTTCCAAAGCAATTGGAAGAGAATCCATTATAAAAAATTATCTTGTCGAGCGTAATTTCGAGAGCGATAATAGTTGTGAACCTAGTAGAACTTCACAGGAGAAATTAACTGAGGGAGAACCAAATTCACCTGACTGTATTAATGTTAACTACACTATTTTGAAGAGGAATTTTGATGTTCCTGATTCACATAACTCTGACGTTTCTAGATTAATTTATCCCATAGTACCTTTTCATACGAAATTGGAATTTTATTTGGCAAAGAGAAATGACATTTTTGGTAACTCCTCAATAAATGAGACAACACCAGTACGGAAACCTAAACGTTCGACCATAAGAATGCGAAATTATTTTAAAAGAAGAAAACTGTGTCGCAAGTTATTAGTATCTTCAATTATTAATAATTCCACCGATGGTCGATACTATGCTAAAGTATCATTTCTAAAATACACGGAACTAGGACTGATAGACACTGGAGCAAGCATAAGTTGTATTGGAGCTGGCTTAGCGCTGGAAAACTTCTCAAAGTTAACCAATTTTAATAAGTGCAAGTCCACAGTCAAAACCGCCGATGGGAAAAACCAGAAAGTTCTTGGTTGGATAAAAGTAGATGTGACTTTAAGAAAAGTTTGTCACCAGATTAACCTTTTTATTATACCTTCAATATCACAGAGACTTTTGCTTGGTGTTGATTTTTGCAAAATTTTTAACCTTGTACCCACCATTACGGATTCAGTAGACTTAATAGATAAATTGTCAGTTAACTCAAAATCAACAGATTTGTCAGAACATCCAGTCTCTACCGGCTATGAGGAAATTAGATCAAACCCGGTTGAAGAAAATTTATATAAATTAACTCCTAACCAACAGCAGCTTCTTGAAACAGTAATCGCGGTGTTCCCAAATTTCGAACACAAGGGTTTAGGAAGAACGAGTCTGATAAAACATGAGATCGATGTTGGTGAGGCAAAGCCGATTAAGCAAAGACATTATCCAGTTTCCCCAGCAGTAGAAAAACTAATGTATTTGGAAATTGATCGCATGTTGTCCTTAGGTGTAATAGAAAAGTCCACTTCACCATGGAGTTCTCCGATGAGATTAGTGATCAAACCAAATAAGGTTCGCCTTTGTCTGGATGCTAGGAAGATAAATTCGGTAACGAAAAAAGATGCATATCCGCTACCCTCGATCGAAGGTATTTTTTCACGTCTTCCGAAGGCAAATATCATCTCTAAGCTTGATTTGAAAGATGCATACTGGCAGGTTGGATTAACAGATAAATCAAAGGAAATTACTGCTTTCACAGTCCCTGGAAGACCCTTATACCAATTCGTGGTAATGAATTTTGGACTGTGCAATGCCCCGCAAACAATGTGTCGCCTAATGGACGAAATCATACCATCAGATCTTAAGAACAATGTATTTGGATATTTAGATGACCTGGTAATTGTTTCAGAAAATTTTGATGAACATTTGGAAGTTCTTTTAAGGATTGCAGGACAATTTAGGAAAGCCAATTTGACATTGAATATTGGTAAAAGTCATTTTTGCGTAAGAAGGGTAAAATACCTTGGTTATGTCATCGGAGATGGAGGTATTACAACCGACCCAGAAAAGGTTAGTGCAATCGTTAATTGGCCTGTACCAAAGAACTTAAGGCAAGTCAGAGGATTTTTAGGCATCGCTGGATGGTATAGGAGATTTATCGATAATTTCTCCACTATAGTTTTTCCAATTACTGAAACCCTTTCTTCAAAGAGAAAATTTGTTTGGACTCCCGAAGCCCAGATTTCTTTTGAAAAAATCAAATCGTTGTTAACCTCTGCACCGATCTTAATAAATCCTGATTTTTCCAAAAAATTTTTTGTTCATTGTGATGATAGTGACTACGGAATAGGCGCAGTTCTGATACAATTAGATGAGGAAAATCTAGAGAGACCAGTAGCGTACATGAGCAAAAAACTAAACTCCGCTCAACGTAACTATAGCGTTACCGAACGCGAATGTTTGGCAGCTTTAGAGGCGATACAAAGGTTTCGATGCTACTTAGAAATGCAGGAATTTGAGGTGATTACAGATCACGCCAGTCTGGTCTGGCTGATGCGGCAACCTAATTTAAGCGGAAGATTAGCAAGGTGGGCTCTAAAATTACAAGCGTTCAAATTTTCTGTTAGTCATCGAAAAGGGAAAGAAAATGTTGTACCGGATATTCTATCTCGTTGGCCATCTGAGGAGGTATCAGCGGTAGGCGAAGATTTTCCTAATATAGACCTTTCTTCTTCTCATTTCCTGGATGATGATTATATAAAATTGAAAAACAAAATTAAAGATAACCAACCTAACTATCCAGACATTAAAATTGTGGACAATTTTGTTTATATTAGAACTCAGCATAACTATGGAGATGAAGTAAACGCAGACAAATCATGGAAATTGTGGATTCCAGCAAAATTGAGAGAGGAATTGATTGCGAGACATCACAACTCCTTAACTACTTCGCATGGAGGAATAGGAAAAACAATCGACTTGTTAAGGAGATATTTTTTCTGGCCGGGTATGTCAGCAGATGTATCCAATTTTGTTAGACACTGCGATATTTGTAAGGGGACCAAAGCTCCAAATTTTATAATGAAACCCGAAATCGGTAAACAGATTTTATCTGAACGTCCTTTTCAAAGACTTTATATTGACTTATTGGGTCCGTACCCAAGAAGCAAAAGTGGTCATATAGGGTTGTTGATTGTGTTAGATCACCTTACTAAATTTCATTGGTTACACCCCCTCAGAAAATTTACTTCAAAAGGGATTAAAAGTTTTTTGGAACAACAAATTTTTCATGTTTACGGAGTCCCTGAGTTTATAGTTAGCGATAATGGCTCTCAGTTCAAGGCCAATGATCTCAATGCTTTTTTCACATCACTAGGAATAACTCATGTATATACAGCTTTTTATTCTCCTCAGTCCAATGCAGCAGAGCGCGTGAATAGATCATTGATTGCAGGAATACGCAGTTATCTTAAGGATGATCATACTCGTTGGGATGAAAATTTGAGTGCAGTCAGCTGTGCTTTAAGAAATTCGATTCATAGTGGCATTAAGATTTCACCTTATCATGCACTTTTTGGATTCGACATGATAACACACGGTACTTTCTATTCGGTGCTAAGAAGAATTAACCTATTGGATGAACCAGCCTATAGGCTTTTAAAGGATGATAATTTACAATTAATAAGGCGTAATCTTCACAAACATCTTAAGTTGGCTTATGAGCGAAATAAACATTATTACAATTTGAGAAGCAGACCTCAATCATTTCAAGTTGGACAAGAGGTATGGAGAAGAAACTTTGTTCAGAGCAATTTTGAAAAGCGATTCAATGCTAAATTTGCCCCGTTATTCGTTAAAGCTAAAATTAAAGAGAAACTAGGTAATCACTACTATAAACTTGAAGACACTGATGGAAAACTTATTGGAACATTTCATGCAAAGGACATTAGAGAATAAACTCCTTTTCTCCGTTTAATATTCTTACTTCAATGAGTAGATATTAACTGGTTTTGTAATAGTCGTTTACGGAAATTAATTTATCTACTTATATTTTTTATTGTGATTGGTCTATTTGAATTAGAACTTTAGGTATTTGCTTTGTTTCTTTTGTATACGGATGATCGTTACAGCCTTATATGCAAAAGCTCGCAAACTTGACAACTGAGTAGTCTTTGTAACGAGTTAAATGTGTTTAGTGGTATAATTGACATTTTAAAAGCTTTTCCTTGACATTTCCGTCGACAGCGTTAAAATCTTTCTTTTTGCTGTGAACCTTGAAGGAGGACGGTCGTAAATCGGAAGGTAATGTAAAAGTGATTTTCTATTTTATCTGCATACAAGTACTAGGTGAGTTTTTTTCTTTGAATTGAATAGTGTCGTGAAGAAAAAGAAAAAAGAAAGAATCTGGGAACATCGGGCTGGGAGTAAGAGCGAATTTAATTTTGATAAAGGTGGTGGTGTATTGTGAAGGGTAGATTGGAATGAGGGGTGGCGTTTAAGCGTGCTTCTGGCAGATGGCTAGCCATCCGCGTCGAATGAAAGGACCACGAGATCAGGTTTCTACCCTAGTAAAAAGGAAAAAAAATAAGTATTTTAAAACTCTAAATATACCAAAATCTCTCTTATCAAATCTACCATCCGCCATCCTTTCTCCCCTTTTTGTTTTCAATTGAGTAAACGGTACCGGAAATTTTTCCAGCGTACACCACCATCACATATATATCCATATCTTCCATATCTTTGGAACTCCCCACCACCAAACTGGTATATTAAATTCAAAAACCAAAAATTAAAACTACTCATGACATTCCCGAAACGACATCTTTCTGCCCAAGTTCAATCAAACCACCCGATAAAATCAGCTTTTACTCTATGTGCCAGCCAACAGCTCCTCCAACTCAACAAATATTTCAACAGCATCGTCTATTTTGAATTGGACACCCAACAGCTACTCCAACTCAACAAATATTTCAACAGCATCGTCTATTTTGAATTGGACACCCAACAGCTGCTCCAACTCAACAAATATTTCAACAACAGCATCGTCTATTTTGAATTGGCCACCCAACAGCTACGCCAACTCAACAAATATTTCAACAACAGCATCATCTATTTTGAATTGAACACCCAACAGCTACTCCAACTCAACAAATATTTCAACAACAGCATCGTCTACTTTGAATCGGACAAACAACAGCATATCCAGCAACAGAATCCTCTGTCCAAAAATTAGAAGAATTCCTCTTAGCCTTGGCTAAATACCAGCTAGTTTTTTTAGCCTTCAGCAACATTCTCCTAAGGAAGTAATGGCCCATGACCTTTACCATCCTTTTATTTCTATTTTTTTTTTTATTTTGTTCAAATAAGTAAGGTATTTAATTTTTTAAATTTAAATAACTATAACAGATAATGCACTATTTTGTCCTAAGCGTTACTCCTCATCGTATGTTATAACAACATCATTAAGTGAATCCGGAGGCCTCTGCGAATCCAAATGGGTGAGTGTATATATATATATTTTCTTGTTTTTTTTTGCTCTTACTACTTATTATTGATTAATGTATTTATGAATAACGCGGTCAAAGTGGTAGTATTATATAGTTATATATATCCTTTCAATATAAAGAACTTGAATTAATTAAATTTCTCTTTTAAATTCGGTGAATTACCTTTATTATATTACATTGAATAACTAAATTTTCGGATAGAAAAGCATTTTTTTTAATTTCAACAATCCTTGATTGTAAAATTTTTATACTTAGTTTTGTTTTGTTTTTTTATTTTTATTTTTTTTTTAATTATTTCCTGAACTATATATCTATATTATTCGTTACTAGTTTCCTTTCAATTTACCTAACATGAATTGTAAAATTTTCCGGTTAATTGATTATAGTTTTCTATATTATAATGTCTAAGAAGTAGATATTAAGTCAACATAATTTTTCCTAGATGATAGGTAGTTATAATTAATAAAATTACCAGCTTAGTAATTATGCCTTATTAAACTATATACTTTCTTTCCCGGGTTAATTGCGGTTGAATAACTTGTACGGGATCCTGAGGATCGTTATTCGCCAACAGGATATAGGTTTGGGTGGGTCATGAGGCGTTGATTCCTGATAACATCTAGGAATCTTTCAGCTGACTTTATATCATCATTCCCATAGTTTTCTTTTCTTATCTTTTGTTTTGTCGTTTCGAAGGATACTCATATGGCGGGTTTTTCCAACGTATGACTATCTGGTTAGTTTAGTTCCATTAATCTAAGGGAGTCTATAATAATTTTTGTGTAATTTAAAGTTAGACATAAGTAGACAAGAACCCCCCACCCGACTGAAGCTAGTGCTTAATGGCTCCCGCGTCTTCTTGTCTAACTCAGATACTTGGGAACTCTCCACCCATTTCATACGATAGTCCAGGACTTCGTTGTTAATTATCCCCGGGCAAAACCATCAGCCTACTTAGTACTTGATGTGTTGTGATATGAACAAAATCATACACTACACCTGAAACGTTATGGAAAACATTACAGACTATCACTCTTGCAAAGATAGGAATTGTCAATCCTTTGATTCTAGATTCTGAGGATTTAAAGGAAATAATAAATAAGCTCTCTGTAAAAGTAAATGTAGCGGATTTAATGGAAGTGTCATATGTTAGGGTCCTATTAGGTGATGAATTTTTACATTTTTTAATTAAGTATCCTAGGCCTGTATTGGAATGCAGAAAGTTAACTCTCTTCCCCGTCGAGCATAATGGAACCATTTTGAACCTTACTGAGAGCGATTGCGTTGCTGAATGTTAAAAGCAAGTGCTGGCAATTGGAAACTGCAGCGTAGCCTTAACATCAACTTTCTGCAAAGAGTTATCAGTGCCCACTTGCGCGCAGCAACTTCATACTGGCGGGGGAGCCCATTGCAGCACTCGTCCTAGCCACCTTGAACCATTAATGGTAGTTGATGACGGTGTAATTATTATTAACGATGCCACAGCTGAAATAGTCGTAAATGAAAGCTCCCCAAGAATTGTAACTTACCTAATAACATATGAAGATGCCGTTCAAATTAACGGTTCAATTTATAAAAATGAAAAGGGCATGGTAAAAAGAATACCTAATCCAGCCTCAGCTTCTACAATTAACGTTACTGTTCATCAAGAGATATAAAGCCTCTCGTATCTGGGTAAATTGAGCGTTAGAAATCTACGCCACATTGGGGAGATTAAGATCGGACTTACTAAAGGCCCTATAGTTTCAAGCGCAACAACCGTGTTCATCCTGCTTGTTTTTTATGCCACATTTAAGCTGTATAGAGCGCAAAGAAGTAGATGCTTTCAACGGGATGTCCAGGAGGCAATCGATAGCTACACGAGAACCGAGGACGGCTCTCACTTAAGTGGGGGAGGAGTTAACACGACTACAAATTAGTTAGAATTTATTTTAATATATTTTTAAGTGAATACCCATATTTAACATTATTTTATATTTTTGTATTTGTTTAGTCTTCACTTTACTTACCGTTTCATATTACACCTTTTTTCTGTTACCTAAAAACTGCAAACAGGTCGCAGACATGGTATCAGCATTTTTGGGTAACAGAGAAATATTATAATTTTGTTTTTTAAATAAAATAAGATTCAGCAATTTTAACTAAAGCAAAATATTGTAATTATAATTTTTTAAATAAAGAAAATTTATTCTTAACAGAGTCATAAAACAGTAAACAAGTGTTTCATTAATTTAGATATTGCTGAAGGAGATGGAACCGCAGCAGACTTTATAGACATAGTCAGAAATCCTATTGTAGAATTAACGAGGTTTGCACAGATCAGATTAGTAGCAGAAGGCCTGTACTAATTGCGAAAGGCGAACATTTATAGATTTTTGGTTTTTTATCAGGAGTCAATTATCTTAGTTGGTTGTATCATCTGGATGGGGCAGAATGCATCAAGGAGCATGAAACTTTCCATGGCAATTAAATTTACTCTCAGAGTTTTTGCCATAAATCTGCTGAGAGGAAGTCGTTGAAGAAATATTTTTCATTTTTCGTTTTGTTGGTGATGTCTGACCTGGAGTTTGTCTAAAAAAACAACACAACTAAACTACGGCGACAAACATTAATGCAGAATTCCATTAATTTTGTAAGAATTCGGATGTGAGTTGGATCACTGAAAGCTCAAAGAAATAGTTTTCATTTTCCGTAATGTTTGACTTGGGGTTTGAAGCATGACCTCACATCTGATGAGGCAACAAACTGGACTACTACGGCGACAAACATTAATCAGTGAATCACTAAAAGCTCAGTATACAAAATTTGTTGATGTGTTATTTAGGAATTCACCTTTTGTTTTATCCAACACTGTATACAATAAATATAAAAGTTTGCGACTGCCCTAAAGTAAGTTTAAAAATTAAACAACAAGACCTAGGAACGTGTAAGCGAAAAACGCTGCCTGTGTAAAAACGCTGGCAAGGGATAATAGATTTGAATGAAAAATTAATACGCTACTGTAGTTGTTAATTAAAAGTTGCCAAATAGAAAGTATTGAAATGAAGTAGTTTACGAAATCCAGGAAGTCAGCTTAAAAAAGTTTTGTTTTTTTAGTAGAATTTTTAATTAAAATTTTAATGTTTTTTGTGTTGCATTAGGAAATAATTTATTTATGAGTAAAATTTCATTTATAATTTGATGTAAAAATGTTTTAAATTTTTTTTCTTTTTATTCTTTATTCCATTTAGATTTATGCCTTAAAGTCTGAATAAATTAGAATTAGTGAAAAATACAATAAAGTAACTTGGAAAATATAAAGTCATGAAGCAATTTTGATATGAAAGAAAGTATGTTTAAATAAAACATATTAAAGACCATCATTACAACTTCCCGTTAAAGTTGAGCTTAGTTAAAGGTAACTTTAGCTAAAGTGAATTTTAAAGTCACCTTTAACTTATTTTCGATATTACAACCTAATGATAAAATAAAGTTAACTTTTTCAAAAATATGGCAGTGACGGAGCAGTGTCGATAACACTGCTCAAATTAAACAAATTTAATTCAAACGCGGTGCCAACGACGGGAGTCTTTTTTCGTTGTATTTGCTCACCTTGTTTATATTTGAAGTTGCCGCATAGAAAATAATATATAATATGGCAAGTTCAAACATAAACTTAACTTTAAAAGTTACCAGTAGAATGATCCGCCCTTTAGCTTAATGCTCACTTCTACTTTATTGTCCACTTATAATAATGAAAAACAATTTATCTGCCCGTTAAAGTCCTCTCTTTAGTTAACGGCAGGTTGTAATAAAGGCCCTAAGTATCATTATATAAAAAATCTGATACGCTGCTAATACTACTGCATGGTCTGACAGCATACCTGGCGTTAAAAATATAATCCTCTAACTTGTAACAAATCCTACTAACTGAATTTTAATAAATTAAGAAACTAACAAGCTGTTTTCTTACTTCATCTTCTGCTCAGAAAGCTTTTTTATTTAATGGCCTTCGTACTGTTCGCGTGAAGTAACGTAGTCTATTACGTAGTATGTTGGCTTATTAGACGTTAGGCCATTGTTCTAACCCCAGGCCAGACATCTCCAACAAAATGAAATATGAAAATATATTTCTACCTCCGACTTCATCTCATCAGATTTCTAGCAAAAATTCTGAGAGTAAATAAAATCGTCTTGAAAAGTGTCTTAAAAATCTGTCGTTCGGGGTTCGACTTTAAACTGCAGGTCCCGCCACTCATGCATAATGTTACATTTTTACCTTTTAAAAACATTTAAAATATGAGCTCGAGATTGCAAATAAAATAAAAATAAATTTGTATTTAGTTTTAATTAAAATTCTCTATTATTCGTACAATTCTGTGTGCCACTGTGCACAACTTTATGTTTACAACCACAATTGCTTTGTTAGTTATTCCTCTGTTTACACTATTTGCATAAACAATAACAATTAATAGACAATTGTTCGTCTGATCTTTGTAACGGAGATCTTCAAACACAACGCGTCTTTACACAAGACTGACTGAACTTTTAGTAACTCCGTTGCCTACTTTGCCTTGCCTTTTATATGAAAAAGTAAACAGTAAACAATGTTCGTTGACTTTGTCGAGATATCTATAAATGTAAACATCGTTGTATCATTATTGTTGTTTGTGCATTTTTGTTTACATTTATTTTTGTAGTGTTTGTTGTTGTATTTTTGTTTAATTGTTTACCATTTTTTATGTTGGTGTTCGTTGTTATATTACGCAGTACTATAATTTGTAAACAAGTTCATTGTTTTGTTTTCGTAGCTTTTGTTTATAATTTTAATGTTAAACGGTGTAAAAGGAAAACACTAGATTTATTTCATTTTCGTAACAATAATATTAACACACAACATAAATTTTGTGAGAAACTAGGCCGTAGTCCTGACAGAAGGGTTGTAATAACTTTTGCCCATGACTGTATTTATATTATATAAAGCTTTTATTCTTGTTTGTTTTTAATTTACTTTATGAATAACCATGTTGCACAACTCGTATGAAACTTTGGAAAACTAAACCATTTTAATTTAAAAATATCTTCACCAAAATTTTTTTGTCAAAAAATAGCTACCAAGGAATTAGCAAGAAAACACGAAAACAGGAATATCAAAAGAAAAATCAAGATTTAGAAGAAGTGGCTCTTCTGAATAACAAAAGAACTCTGATCAACACTTGAATTTAAGCAATAATAAAAACAAAAACTTCAGTGTGCATGTGTTTGTTTTTGTAAAAATGTGTTTAAAATGTAGATGTACATGCATATACTTATTGGTACTTGTATTTAATTAAAAATGATTCAGTGTCTTCTTAACTACTTTTAAAGGGTTTTGTCTTTTAATTTTTCCCCCAAGTTTTTCCTTTTTTTATTTGTTCAATAAAGAAAAAAGTCATTGCATGTGTAGGAGTTTCTGATTTCAAATACCGAAAAAAGCTGTTGCTAGGGTATTTCAATAAACTGATGAGATGAATGGATGTGATAAGATGACAACAACATTTGATGCCTCATAAACAGCAAATGGTATTGAAGTGTCCAAGATTTTAAAGACATGTAGTTAAACAAGTGATACAAATATTGTGAAATATTTTTTATTTAGTTATGCTTCTGGTCTGAATATAAAACTTATATTGCCACCCCTCAGCATCTACATTACTTAAACGGAAGAGGTAGTGATCTGTTGAATTTTCGGTTTATACATGAAAAGATATTACTAGTACGAATTTCTTGATTTCTTGATGTCAATGGATTACATTTCTCCGAATGTGGTATTTGATAAATGGTTGAATGTATACAAATGATTGTAGTGCGGGCTTTATCGGTAGAAATATGCTACTTCAGTCTTCATGGTGTATTTTTGGTACAAATAGACATTCGTCTTAAACCACTTGTCCTACAGAAACAACACAATATTCTCTTAGAGACTAATTACTTAATTGGTCCTTGCAGCACTTAAGTCACAATAACAACCTCATTTCTCTCATCACTTACTTTGTGGTTTTTGATGTCTGACCTGAGATACGAACACGGGCTTTACGTCTAATAAGCCAACAGACTACTAGACTACGGCGACACCTATGAATTAAGATAAGCACATCACAATTTTTTCTTTAGAATTTATAAGAAAATTTCAACAGTAGTTTGTAACGTATGAGGAATATTTTATATTTGAAATTAAATATTACTCATACGCTTATTAGTAATATTAAGAAAATAAATAAAATGTAGCTTATTTAAAGGCTGAACATACTTAGGCCAGTGAAAGGGATGATGATGGGGAACAGTTTGACATTGAAAGACTAAAAAATAAATAAATAAAAAACTATTGGATATTCACATCGACACACGTGATACATTCTTTAGAGAGTTTATTTCGCTTTACAGTTTTAAATTGTTACGAAAATGAAAAATCTAGATACTGGTGTTTTGCTTTTACATCGTTTAACATTAAAATTATAAACAAAAACTACAATAACAAAACAATGTAGTAAACAAACCCGTTTACAAATCATCGTGCTGCTTAATATAAAAACAAACACAAGCGTAAAAAATGGTAAACAAGTAAACAAAAAATACACCAACAACACTAGAATAATAAACAACGATGTTTACATTTATAGAGATATCGGGAAGGCGAAGTCATAAACGTTAGCGTTCAGGAACATTCATCAGACTTCGCCATACAAAAGGCAAGGCAAAGTAGTTCAGCCAGTCTTGTGTGAAGACGCGGTGTGTTTGAAGAGAGTAATCGTGGTTTGAAGTTACCAAGATCTGTCGAACAATTGTCTAGTAATTGTTATTGTTTATGCAAAGGGTATATACAGAGCAATTGTTGTTGTTTACATAAAGTTGTGTAAGGTGGCACACAGAATTGTGCGAATAATAAAGAATTTTATTTAAAACCAAACACAAAGTTATTTTTATTTTATTTACAATATACGAACTCATATTTCAAACGTTTTTAAAAAGGTAAAAACGTAACAATATCAATACTGTTGTATTACACAGTGTAAAGTTTTGGCATTAGAATAAAATGTTGGGGTAACCAAACTAATAATAACAATTTCTTTTCTTTCATACAGGAATCCTTGTTAGGAGTCACCGTAGTATAGTAAATAGTATGTCGGCTTATTAGACGTAAGGCCGTGGTTCAAGCATCGAACTCAACGAAATATGAAATATATATTTCTTTCAGGCGGCTACCCTGGTAGTCTAGTGGGTAGAGTGCTAGACTATTAGCGTGAGGGTCGTGGTTTCGATTCCCACCACTATAAGACCGAGCATATGGTCAAGTTACACCACTCGTATATAATTAGAATAATTTGTATATAATTGTAATTGTATTGTAATTAATAAATAAATATTTCTTTCAAAAGCTGTCTCTCAGCAATCTTCCGGGTAAAAGCTCTCAAAGTAAAATTATATTGCCATGAAAAGTTTCTAAAAAATTTGTCGGTTGGAGTTGTGCACACAGCATATGTGATGTGGAAAACTAGGTCGTAATCCTGACTAAAGGGTTGTAATGATCAATTATGTAAGTTAAAAAAGTCGTAGTCTAGTAGGTAGTGTGTTGGCTTATTAAACCTGAGGCCTCGGTTCAAATCCCAGGTCAGACATCAAAATGAAAATATGAGAAAATATTTTTTCGGCGATTTCCTTTCAGCAGAACTCTGAGAATAAATAAAATTGCCATTTAAAGTTTCTCAAAAAAAAACCTGTCTTTCGGAATCGACTTTCAACTATAGGTCCCGCCACTCATGTATAAAATTAACACACACAGTATATATGATGTGAAAAGCTAGGTTGTAATCCTGACGAAAGGGTTGCAATGTCCAATTGTGTGTGTGTAGAACGAAGAATGAGATCACCAACATTTTTTTCAATATCTATCAAAATCACGTTAGGAACATAAGTAATTTAAATTTTACGTGGATTTCTTAGTTAGTTATTACAAACCTTTAGTCAGGATCATGCCCTAGCTTTTCACACCATCCATGTTGTGTGTTTTTATTTTATTCATAAGTGGTGGAACCTACAGTCCAAAGTCAACTTCTAAAGGACAGATATTTGAGCAACTTTCCATTGGACCTTCCATTGACCAATTATGTATGTAAGTAAAAGAGTAATCTCGTATCCTCCAGAAAATTTCAATTTTTGAAAGTTAAAACTGTAACAACAGATATTTTTAACTGTTTTTTACACGTTGAAATTTCATGAAAAACATTATGTTTTAATTTTCAGACAGTTTTAACTACCATTGTAAGACCTATTATCCAGTCACATATTTTCAAATATCCTACCTCCCCCACAAATATTTCATCAATGTAGTAGAACTTTTGTCCTTACGTGACAGCAAATTGAAACTCAACGACAAAATAATGGTAGTGATAACAAGAAAATCTCTACATTTTTTATAATTCTCTTTAAATAACAACAAAAACAAAACGTTAAACTCATGGTTCTGTCTGAGAACAGAAGTGAATTAAAAATGCTTTTGGTTTTTCGATATTAGTATAGAATACGTATGCCATTATAATTAAGAATTGAATTATTATTCAAACTGTGGTTAAAATTGTTGTAAATCTCACACCATGACCTGAAGGCATCATACTGCTGGCTGTCGTTGTGACTGTTACTGTTATCAGAGATGGTGTCTTAAATAAATTAATTGTCACCAACATCAGTTTAATGGATGTAAAATGAATGCAAGAATATTAGAAACAAAAGTAAACATTATGAATTTATTTCTGCATCCCTTACACTTATTTAAATAAAAAAAAACAAAAAAAATTTTGAATTGATTTATGAATTTTAAACTGATTTGTATCAAGCTACGCTAGTACTAATACGCAAACATTTTGTCGATGTTAATATACACTAGCTTAAATAAGTCACAAACAGCAAGCATGCGCAGATAATTTACATAAGATTTCAAGAACTACTTACATAATGCATACATACATAATTGGTCATTACAACCCTTTAGTCAGGATTACGACCTAGTTCCTCACACCACTTATATTGTGTTCGTTAATTTTTTTTTATACATGAGTGGTGGGACTTAGGGCCATTTTTTGAATGCGAGTTTAAACTCGAGATTATGTTAATCTCCAGTTAAAGTTAATCTTCAGTTAACTGAGTTTTCATTTTTTGAATGGGAGTTTAACTGGAGATTAACTTGTAGAGCTGCCGTACTTATAACCAAAAATGGCAACATTTGTTTCGTTTATTTTGTTGTGTTTACTACTTTTGCAAAGTGTCTCACAACAATTTGCTTTTGTATATAACAAAAACAAACAAACAAAAACTGAATACTGTTGATCTTTATGGAAAAAAATTATTTTCTTAAAATAATAAATAAATTAAGACTGTCTGTTGTCAATTTGTGTTTTATATAATTCATAGTCACTTAAATATTTGTCTTATTCGGCTTCCCCTCACTTAAAAGCTTTTTTTTAAATAAAATTTTTCAACTACTTTTCATAGTTAATCTAGATTAACTGCTTAACCGTAAGGTTAAACTCAAGATTAAGTCAATTCAAAAACTGAAAACGGAGTTTAACTAGAGATTAACTTAATCTCGAGTTTAAACTTGCATTCAAAAAATGGCCCTTAGAGTTTAAAGTCAACTCCGAACGACAGATTTTTGAGAAACTTCTCATGGCATTTTTATTTAGTTTCAGAGTTTTTGCCAGAAATCTGCTAAGAAGAAGTCGCCGAAGATATATTTTTTCATATTTCGTTTAGTTGGAGATGCACGACCTCGGGTTTGAACCGAGGCCTCACGTGTAATAAGCCAACACACCACCTACTAGAGCACGGCGACTGTAAGAAATACTTACCAGATTTAAACATGACAAAAATTTTTTAAAGTTCAATTTGTGATTGTGATTATAATAACACGGTGCGACAGTCAAAATACACGCAACTAATGACATAGTGTAGGTCGTGAGTTTTGTTGAGTAAAGCTCAAAAATATCTTTCTTATATACCCCGAACTCTCCAAACTTGTTTTATTTGACAAAAACGGTATCTTTTCACAGAAAATTATTGATTACCCAAATATTTTTTAAATTATTTTCAAATCCCAAAGCTTTTGAAAACGGGACAGATGAGCCTTTACAAAAAAAAACATTTTAAAATGAGCGCTTTAATTTAAACACTCAATAGGATTTTCAATACTTTTGCAATAACAATCCGAATCACTTATCCCAATATTGTGGAAGAATGATTTCCATACAATGGCATAAAAGTAATATACCATCACCCATATCCTAGATTCAAACTCCATAACGTTTTTATGGTGTATTTTACAGAAACTAATCGGCAAATGCCTTAAGGTACTATTATCAAAGAAGGTTGGAATAATGGCACAGAAATCACATAAAATCAAGCATTTTTTGTGGAAAAAAACGTTTAAAAGCAGTTTTTGTCGCAAAGGGATTTCAAACCTTTTATTAAAAAGAAATTCGGAATAAATCAATTTAAATGTTCATTGCAGTACGGAGGCTTCTTTGAGTTCGCATTTTGGGTTTTTTTGAGCATTTTTTATTTATATTTCTATATCTATTTTAGAAATGATATCTAATTATACTAAGCGAAAAAATAAAAAAATTAAATATACACAGCTAATGACATAGTGTAAGTTGCGAGTTTTGTAGCGTAGAAATTAAAAATTATTTTTTTATAAATTTTTTTTATATCCAAACTTGTTTTATTTGACAAAACTGTTTTTTTTTGGATTTTACGCACAAAATTATTGATTACACAAACATTTCTGAACCGATGCCCAAAATGTAAACCTTATTAGAAAGGAGAAGTACGGGCCTTTAAAATGATATACATGTATATATTATCTGATATCATATGCTATGGGTTTTGATGAGGTAAACTTGACAATTGCGAATTTTTTTCATATTTTTTTAAGTTTGTCCGTTCATAGTAGCAGACTTTAATTAAAAAATATGAAATAAGTGATCAAATTCTGAAAGTGCATTATCTTGTGAAGAGATTGATCTTATCGAACAAAAATTATTGTAGTTATTATTTAAATAGTATAACAGTCGTGTTATATTTTTTATACATGTCATCCCATCAAATGAACTTGTAGTTCAAAAATTTTCAAAATTTTTTGATGAATCTTGATTGCTTATCGCAAAATGTGTCAATTTCACGTTGGCATGACTAGCAGAAGTCGGCTAAACAAAGTGTCAAACTCCCCAAAAGATAATGCACTTTCAGACTGTCATCACTTATTTTGTATTTTTTAATTAAATTTTGCAATTAAGAATAGCTAAACTTGAAAAATGAGAAAAAAATTATATTTTCCAAGTTTACCCGATCAAAACTCATAACATGTAAGTTTGAACCATATGTTTATGTATACCATTTTAAAGGATCATCTCTCGCCTTTTCAAAAAACTTTGGATGTTGAAAATAGATTAAAAAATATTTGGTAATCAATAATTTTGGGTGGAAAGATCAAGAATACCGTTTTTGTAAAATAAAACAAGCTTGGAGGGTTCTAGAAGTATAAAAAATATTTTTGAGTTATACTCAACAAAACTCATAACCAACACTTTGTCATTAGTTGGGTGTATTTTCACTTTTGCACTGTGTTATTATAAGCACAAATAGAGCTTTTAAAACAATTTTATTTTATTGGAAATATTGTGCAAATTTTCTTCGCCTGCTTGGTGTATGAAGACTTATTTGAGCAAATGTATCTGTTTTTGTACATGTATCTATTCCCAGTGAATAAAAAAAGCTATAATAATAATAGAAATTAAGAAGATTGCGTATTGTCCCAAAGGGCAATAATAATAAAAAATAAATAAAATAAAAAAACTATGGCACGCATTTCCATTTTTATTATGGACACTTTTATTGTCATTATATAAATATACGTCACAAAAGATGGCTCGTAACAATTTTGTGGGCCTTGACAACATCATAACTAGCAACAAAACCAAAAATATGTTTTAATAAGGCACAAGTGTTTTGTTTTTGTTTTTTATAAAGCAAAACCAAAAAAAAAAGAATAAGTAGTGTAAATATTTCATTCGTTTGTGTTTTTGAATTAAATACAAGTGACAAAATCTTTACTTATTTTGGGACAATGAAACCAGAAGAGATAAGAACTTTTCTTATGCTATTATACTCAGGCAATGAAAGCCCCAGGACACATCAAGAGAAGAACCTGCATCTGACTATGACCCCAACTCCTCGTCAGGCGTTGGCATGGACATTTCCGAAATTTTCGATTAAACTACGGATGAAGTTTTAATGTATCTAAACAGGACATAATAAATTTAACTCTTGGCCCAACGCGTTATGCTATTTCGTTAAGCTGATATATATAAAATCTTTTCTTCTGTTATTTATGTCCAGTGATCATATGAAATTAGTTGTTGATATGACTAATTAATAAAGTGACTATAAGTGATAATATATTTATAAGAGTAAAAGCTGTACAATCGGTTCAGTTAGGCCAATAATAATGGAAATAATTGGATTGCTGTAGACGACATAATAATAGAAGCATATTTCGGGCTACTTTTGTTGGCGGGTGTATTTAGATCTCATGGTGAAGTTTTAGAATATCTATGAGACGACCGCAAAGGTCTTTTTAAAAAAAAATTTTTGCAACTAAAAGGCAAACCTGAAAACTTCCTTCACTTCCTCTTCGACAATGAAAACAAAACAAAAATGGGGTATGTACTAAAAAAATCGATCAGTGTTTTTGCTTAGTCAGAAATAATTCATTTCTATGATGAAACAAAATCAGGGGTCGATACATTAGATCAACTTATAAGAACTTACATACGTAAAAGGAGAACTAATCAATTGCCTCAAGCACTGTTTTACAATATGTTGGATATATCCGCCTATAACGCCTATGTAGTTTTTCTAAAAATTAATTAACACTGGAACGAAAATAAGAAATATAAGCGACGCACATTCTTGGAAGACTTAGCCATGGAGTTTATAAGCGGACAAATATCTCGTAGACCGAACATGCCACAAAGTAGTCCTGCAGTCGTAAAAAGTTTTCAAAAGGATTCTGCAAAAGTTGCACAAGCAAAAAATTTAAAAAGGGGACTTTGCAACTTTTGTCCAAATCGTTCTAATAGCACCAAATATGCGAATATACAGTGGTGGCCACGAATTTAAGACACGACATTTTACTTATAAATTTGTGATAATTTTTACATCTTATCAAAAATATTTTAGGTCCATGATATTTTTCTTAAGATTTAGTAATAAAAAATTAATAATATTTTGCTGCCTATATTTGGTTAAGAATTTTTATTTACATATTATATAGATCAAGACAACATGCTAGTCGGGATTTGATATTTTTTTGACACAAGTAGTTTACGTTGTGCAATACACCCACGCAAGTTTTTTTTCATTTAAACATCTTATTGCCCTAGACGAAATATCGATACCAAAATCCAGTACAATATTATTTTTTATTTTATTTGAGCTCGTGAAAGGATTATTAGCAGCTACTTTAAGGTGTGGTTTTTCGGGCTCTAGGTTGCTGTTTGACATTTTTGGTGGGACCATGTTGCTTGATTTGTTCCAGCGCGTTATAAATCTTGCATCTAGAACATTTAAGCAGCTTGGATATCTCCATTATTATTTTTCCATCAAATTTTAGTTGTTGGATCAGTTTTCGCTCGGCATGGGTATTCCATGTACCTCTGACCATTTATAATTAAATATTTCTATGTATTCCAACATAAAATAACATAAAACATTCGTTGCTCAACGTTTAGCTTCAAAAAACACCAAAAAATCACTTAAAAACAATATATTTCTGAAATGTCTTAAATTCGTGGCCAATTTCAAATAAACGTTTTTACAATAATATGATCAAAAAGCAATAAAATGTAAAAAGAAACAAAATAAAATAATGGTACTTTTTCTTAATATTACAGAGTACATAGAATATCAATTTTGCTATTACAGGATTGTAAATATTATCACAATTAAGTTAGTCATATGTCGTGTCTTAAATTCGTGGCCACCACTGTATGTCCTTAATGTGAAAAATTTATTTTCAAAAAGCATTCTGAGAGCAATATTGTATGTAATGAATGTAAAAAAATAAAAAAACTGAATAAATATTATAATTTTTTGTATTGGGCAAATTTGACCCACTAATGTCATATGCGTTTTATTTTGGAAGTGCAGGATAAGGCTTAATATCTACTCCTGCCCAGCAATTATGGGAATGGATAAAAAAAAAAATAAATCAATTAAGTGTTGTTAGTATATAGCCTACTCTTTTATAATTTCGTTCAATTACTTTTCCTAGAAAACATTACTTGTCAGATTGATATGGTTTTCACGTAAAATCAAACATTCATACAATTGATGTTCATTTGGCATGTTAAGCAATCAAATAAATGTCCCAGATTCTACAAATAATGTTTATACACCTACGTTTATACCACGTATTAAGAAGACTGAAAAAATGATTACAATTTAATTAAATTAAACAAAATTCATCTTTAATTAGTAAAACAATCCATTAATGCTACAGGTACGTTCAGTATTGCTTATAATATTTTTTTGAAAAACTTTGAGTTGTAATTAATCTACTACCCAAAAATAAAAAAACACTTAGGGCCATTATTACAACTTCCCGTTAAAGTTGGGTTTAGTTAAAGCTAACTTTAGCTAAAGCGAACTTTAAAGTCATCTTTAACTTCTTTTCGTTATCACAACCTAATGATAAAATAAATTAAACTGGTTCAAAAATATCGCTCGATTAAACAAGTTTTTTATTAAACTCAGTGGCAACGACGGGCTTCGTCTTTTTGTTGTATATGATCATTTTGTTTATACTTGAAGTTGTCATATTGAAAATACTATTTGATATGGCAAGTTCAAACATATATTTTAAAAGTTACCGATAGTTTTACCATATTGTCCACTTATAATAATGAAAAACAATTTATCTGTCCGTTAAAATCTTCCCTTTAGTATAAAAGATCAGTCGAACAATTGTCTAGTAATTGTTATTGTTTATTCAAAGGGTGTAAACAGGGGAATAACAAACAAAGCGATTGTTGTTGTTTACATAAAGATGTGAACAGCGGCACACAGAATTGTACGAATAATAAAGAATTTTAACTAAAACTCAACACAAACTTATTTTTATTTTATTTGCAATATATTTAAATATTTTTAAAAGGTAAAAACGTAACAATACATAAATAGAAAATATTTCTAATAATTATTTAATAACTAACATATATACTACTTGATTGGTCATTACAACCCTTCAGTTAGGATTTCTCACACCACTTATGTTGTGTGGGTTAATTTTATACATGAGTGGCGGGACCTACAGTTTAAAGTCGACTCGAACGACAGATTTTTGAGAAAATTTTCATGGCAATTTTTTTTACTCTCAGAGCCGTTATAACAACTTGCCGTTAAACTTGGGTTTAGTTAAAGGTACCTTTAGCTAAAGGGAACTGTAGAGTTTTCGTTATTACAACTTACAGATAAAATTTTTTAAAAATGTGGCAGTGCCGGAGCAATGTCGATAAAACTGCTCAATTATACAAGTTTTTTTACCGCAGTGGCAACCGCGGGCTTCGTTTTTTGTTGTATATGCTCATTTTGTTTAAATTTGAATGATAATTAAAATAATATATAATATGGCAAGTTCAAACATAAAGTGACCTTTAAAAGTTAAAGGTAGGATGATCCTCCCTTTAGCTTAACGATCACTTCTATCTTATTGGGTACTCATAATAACGAAAAACAATTTATCTGCCCGTTAAAATACTCCCTTTAGTTAACGGAAAGTTGTAATAATGGCTCTCAGATTTCTTGCCAGAAATCTGCTGAGAGGAAGTCGCCGTAGAAATACTTTTCGCATTTTGTTTTGATATCTGGCCTGGGGCTCGAACGGGGCTTTACGTCTTATAAGCCAACACACTACCTACTAGACTACGGCGACTACAATGTTTGAGATGTTATTTTTAGTATATAAAGTTATCCTTTTTTTGGTAACATCAACACTTACTACGCGTCAAACTGGTGCTTAAGCAATACATTTAAAAAGCAATAAAAATACTTACCATTGGAATGTAGCAATCAATCTGAAGTAAAATTGATCTCATTTCTGTTATTGTAATCAATACAAGCGCAACCTTTAAATAAAGGCATAGATTGAATGCGTATGTGATGATAAATGGAACTGGCAATGTATGCACGCGTGCAATCTAATAATTTTTATTTCAACCGAAAACACGTGTCAAATAATCAAGGTTTGTTAGGCAATAAAATTTTATTATTAGAAAACAAAATAAACAGGAAATAATCAATAAAAAAATAATAACAAATAAATAAATTATGTTCGAAATAAGCATAAAACAAATTTTTTAAAACGTGCTTCCCAAATTCATGGAAATTCCTGGTAATTACAATTGATTATATGTGTAGATTTTTTTTTGTTATTTAGAAAATTCTAAAAAAAATTTTTCTTCTTAACTGTTAAAATTTAATTCAAAGTTTATTACACTCTGATAACCTTAAGTCATTATTTAAATAATATTTATGAGAGCGGGATGAGAGATAGATATTAGATTTAGATATAAGATTTAAAACAGTGGAATCGTCGTAGTATTATAGGTAGTGTTTTGGGGTATTAGACAACAGTCGGTGATTTAAAGCCTGGCGCAGATATCTCCAGCAAAGCGAAATGTGAAAAATATTTCTTTTCTCAACTTCTTATCGTAGTAATCTTTTAGCAAAAAAAAATAAAATTAGCATTAAAAATTTCTCAAATCCGTCGTTCATTGTAGACACTTATGAACGACACTCTTAAATAAAATTAACGCACATAACATGAGTGGTGTGAGAAGCAATGCTGTAACCTTGAGTGAATGGTTCTAATCACAAATTAAGTAAGTAAGTAAAATTTGAAAAAGTTTATATTGTTACGTTTTTACCCTTTTAAAAACTTTTAGAATATGAGTTCGTAGATGGCAGATAAAATAAAAATTAATTTGTGTTTAGTTTTAGTTAAAATTCGCTATTGTTCGCACAACTCCGTATGCAACTGTTCACAACTTGATGTAAACAACAAATTGCTTTGCTTGTTATTCTTTTTTACACTCTTCTGCGTAATCACTAACAACTGTTCGTTAGATCTTTACAACAGAGATTTTCAAACCACGATTATTCCCTTTTCACGTAATGCGTCTTCACACAAGACTGACTGAATTTTTACTGATGATGTTGCCTGCTTTGTCTAGCCTTTTATATCGCAGGGTAAACAGTCTGATGAATGCTCTTGAATGAGAATGATTTTGCCTTCGCGAAATGTTTACAAATGTAAACATGTTGTTTACGTTATTGTTGTTTGTGTATTTTGTTTACGTTTGTCCTTGCAGTGTTGTTGTTGCCTGTTTGTTTATTTGTTTATCCCTTTTTTATACTGATGTAAATTTTTGTAAATCTATAGAGGATAATAGACAATATTCACGGTATTTTGCATACCTTCGATTCTATTTAAAATGATGAAAACGTTTACATAACTATATTATTATTGAAAAATAAAAACTCAAATTTTTGTTGGGTCAATTGCTTTCCAAATACAGAAGTCGTTTGAAACATCTTAATATTATTGTACACGCATATTTGTTAACAACTTTTAATTCGTGAGTTGTGGCCAATGATATGATAGTTTTAACTGCTTAATGCGCATTTAAAGTAAACGAAATATTTTAAAAAGATTGGATCAATACTTGTTAAATTAAGGCTGCAAGGAAATCAAGTGCAAGGCAAGTCCAATGACATATCAACCGCCTGACCTCATACTATCGATCATCTCTAAAGAGTTTTTATGATTATGTTAGGTTTCCAGTCGAAATCTGTTTAAAATCTATGATTTAAATTTCAGGAAGCATTATATTCTATTTTCTCGGACACTTATTTCAATATTGTAAATTGAGTTATTATCTTTCAAATGTCATCAAGGTATCGAACAAGATGGAACAATTTTGACCTGAAATAGTCCATAATTTAAATATTGTTAAGTTTTTACCTTTTAAAAAGTAGAGCTCGTAGATAAATAAAATAAATATGTGTTTAGTTTTAATTAAAATTCTTTATTATTCGCACAATTCTTTGTTCACAACTTTATATATATAAAAATAATTGCGTTGTTTTTATGCCTCTGTTTATACCCTTTGCATAAACAACAACAATCACTAGACAATTGTTCGGCAGATGTTTGTAACGGAGATCTTCAAACACAACTCGTCTTCACACAAGACTGTTTGAACTTTTACTAACTCCGTCGACTGATTTGCCTTACCTTTTATATGGCAACGTAAACAGTCTGATGAATGTTCTTGAAGGCGAACGTTCATGACTTCGCCATGTCGAAATCTTTATAAATTTAAACATCGTTGTTTACATTTATTATTGTAGTTTTGTTGGTATATTTTTGTTTACTTGTTTACCATTTTTTATGCTGGTATTTGTTGGTATATTATTGTTTACGTATTTACTATTTTTTTATGCTGGTGTTTGTTTAAGCAGTGCGATAATTTGTAAACAAGTTCATTGTTTTGCTTTTATGCCTTTTTTGTTTTAAGACAGTAATCGTGGTTGGAAGATCTCCGTTACAAAGATCAGTCGAACAGTTGTCTATTAATTGTTATTGTTTTTGCAGGGTGTGACAGAGTGTAAACAGAAGAATAACAAACAAACCACTTGTTGTTGTGTACATAAAGTTGTGAGCAGTGGCGCACAGAATTATGCGAATAACAAAGAATTTTAATTAAAACTAAACATAGATTTATTTTTCCTTTATTTGCAATCTATGAGCTCATATTCTAAACGTTTTTAAAAGGTAAAAACGTAACAATATACAACACAAACTTTTTTCAACTGTTGTAAAAATAATTTAAAAACTTTTTCGACTTTTGATAATGTTCAAATACATTTAAAGCTTATTTAAAACTATTTAAATTTCTAAATTGGAACCTTTGCCGTTCATTATAGTATGATAATCTATGTGTTTTAGTTAAGAACATGGTAACAATTTTTGTATAATATATGTGTTGTTTAAAAAATAGGAAAAAAAAATAAAAAATAATAAAATTTTACTGTATCCATTGAGGTTCATTCAGTATCACGTTGTATTTTGTAAATAATGTATCATTATTAAAACGTGTCGTTTATTTTAATTAAATTTTTTATTGTTTTAACAAATGCTTTATCAATATTAATAATTTTTAATTTGTATATAATAAATTATATAAATATTATGCCGCTTAAAATATACAATACATACATATGTATGTATGTTACTTATTGGGACATAAATTAATTTTCAAAAAAAAAAAATATGAAATAAATTTTGATTATTTAACAGTATTTTACCACCATAAAAGTTATTGAATGAAATTAAAAATAAGCAAATAAAGAAAAAAGTGAAAGAATTTTGTTGTAAATTATAAATAAAAATAATAATCCTGACGGATTAAATCAGCTACTGGCCTTCTCTTTAGGTTGAGTTGAACAATAGTTTTACGAATCTCATAAAACTCAAATATTAGCAGCACTGTAGGTAAATCAACTAGAACGGGAAAGCCGGTCGTTGGAATGCAGAATTTATAGGAAAAAACAAATCTCATGTCTTTACTAAAAAAGCGAGCATATTTAGTCGAGTATATTTTCTGCTTTCAGTGATTTTGTTCATTAGCTAATTTTTCATTCAACAGCAAATCCAATTAGAATTGGCACTGAAATATGCTTTGTAGGAATAGTCCACAGAATATTTGTTACAAAGTTCTCAAACCTATGTAAACAGTTTAAGCACTAACATACTCGCCACTCAGTACTATTGTCGGTTATATAACGGGGCGAAGTCGCTGTAGTCTCGTAGGTAGTGTGTTGGCTTATTAGACGTAAAGCCCGTGTTCGTATCCCAGGTCAGACATCAAAACGAAATATGAAAAATAAACATTTCTTCGGCGACAACCTCTCAGCAGATTTCTGGCAAAAACTCTGAGAGTAAATAAACCTGCCATGAAAAAGTTTCTCAAAAATCTGTCGTTCGTAGTCGATGTTAAACTGTAGGTCCCGCCACTCACGTATAATATTAACGCACACAACATGAGTGGTGTGAGAAGCGAGGCCGTAATCCTGACTGAAGGGGCATTGCATTATGGCCACGTATGTGTGGCGCATTGGTCTTTTACACCTCGCGAATGATTTCTGTAGAAGCTGAAGAATGGGTAGGACCAAAGAAGAAAGAACCACATGGGTGCCTACTATATGATAGGGTGCCATGCGTTGATATTGGCAGTCGGAGTTGCTTCATTGAAATCTTCGAATGGTTTCGGAACTAGGGGGAAAATAGAAAACTGTGGTAGCACAGAGGGCCCTATATATCCTAGGTGTGTTCGTTAATACTCCTTCAGTGGACAGCCACTTCCATCTAACTTACTATCTACCCATCGCTGCAGAAAAATCTGAATTGTGGATATTCTTTTGCAACATGATATTGACAGTAAGCATGCCGATGAATTTCCAAAAATAAACATGACTTCATGATAACCGCTATAAAGTTCCATTGAACTCCTCTGAAGAGATTTCAAAAGTGATGTTATCTATACGCCTGGAAATTTTAAATTATTGTGGGCTCGAATATCTTGGAATGGAATAGAACCAGAAACTGTTAACATGTATTGGATAGGATGCCGCGCCGCTTAAAGGCTTAAATTACTTTTAAAGGAGGCTATACGAAAACATTAAATACTGGGTTAGTCTCAGTAGTTCTAGTTTCATAAAAGAATAGTGCGTTAGAACCAATCAGAAGACCAATCAAAGAAGTCGTTGACAACTACAGTTTTAATTTATTCCTTAACATTACTTTCATAAACCACGTACCACACGTCTCATTATTATTTCTTTATTTTGTTTCAGTTTCATTAATAAAGTTTTTTCCAACTAAGCAGATTACTGATCAACTCCAGCAGGTGCTAACGTATTTTGAATACAGTGATGAGAATTTTTACTCATTAAATCCTACTTGGAATTGGGATTATAAAGCGAGGGCTACCTATCGGTTTAAATTTGAATCATCGGTTATTTTGAATCTGGCAATACTTATGCCATTCTAATCTGTCACAACATTCAATATATTGTCTCTATTGAACGTAACGAATCGATTTATGCTTAAGTAACTTTGGAATTTATTGGGCCATTGAGACACTAAACAATGACGACGATTTTGCCAAAAAATCTTGTTTTCTGATGAAGTTATTTTCATCTTCATGGGTAAGTTAATAAGCAAAATTTGTCGTATTTGGGACTCAGAAAACCCACATGTGGTCTTGCAGAGGACAATGCACGAGTGACTGTTTGGTTCGGCTTGTGGATCGGAACCTTCATTGGCCCCTATTTCTTTGAAAATGAGAACGGCGCAACCATTACGGTTAATTGAGACACCTATCGCACAATGATAACCAATTCTTTGAATCCGCTCTTCATGGTGTTGATGTGAACGATATTTGGTTTCAACAAGATGGTGCAACTTGCAACACATGGCACAATCGATTTATTGCAGAAAACTTGTGATGGCGGTTTAATTAGTCGAAATGGTGATGTCAATTCGTCGCAAAGAAGGCGCAATTTGATACCATTGAACTATTTTCTATAGGGCGCCGTTAAAGGAATGTGTTGTGGTGACAAACCAGAGACAATTGAGCATTTGAAGGTTAACATTCGTGATGTCATTGCCAAAACAAAGTGCACGAACAATTGTACTTTGGCAAAATTTTAAACCGGCTTAGTTTTATTGCATTTTTAAATGTAAACTTTTAAATTTCCCACAGCATACATACATTTTCATACGGTTTACTACGTTCTTAATTATTCCATAAAAAAGTGATAAAAATATTGTTACGTTTTTACCTTTTTAAAAATCTTTAGAATATGAGTTCGTTGATTGCAAACAAAGTAAAAACAAATATATGTTTAATTTCAATTAAACTCTTTATTGTTCGCACTACTTTTGTATGCCACCGTACACAACTTGACGAATACAACAATAATTATTCTTTGCTTACAACGCAGATCTTTTCGACGCCGATCTTTAAACCGCGACTGTTTTCTTCGCACGCAACGCGAAGACTGACTGAATTTTTCCTACTCGTTGTCTACTTTGTCTTGCCTTTTTATAAGCCCACACAAACAGCCTGATGAAGGTTCTTGAAGCAGAATGTTCTTGTCTTCGCCTTCTCGAGAGTTCTATGGCAACTTCATTGTTGTTTGTGTATTTTGTTCATATTGCTTGCTGTTGCGTTCGCTTACGTTGCGTTTCGTTATCTATCCCCTTCTCTTTCATACTCATGGTCCTTGTTTTTGTAGCTTTTGCTTATTGTTTTAATGTGAAATGATATTACACCATTGACCATGAAATTTACTTTCTTTCTGTCGTCTATTTTGCACTTTTTATTATTATCCACTTGTTGTATATGAATCGTTGTATTATTTATGATTCCTTCAAAAGATGACATTTAACCAACTCAACCGTAATATTTTTCATTCCTTCTTTCCTGTTTTTGGTCTGATTTCAAGATAAAAAGAAAGAAAGTCGAACTGTGGAAAGAAAGCATTCAGAAATATTTATGGTCTGCAGTTTAATTTTTTTGGTGGCTGATAAGAAAAAAAATCTTTTTTATTTCGATTTGTTTTTACACCTTAAAGTGGTAAAAATATTTTTGTGATAAAAATTGACATGAAAAAAAGTCATTATGACACTTTTTATTTCTTAGGAAGTAAAAATTGTACATTTTATTTCATTCTCAGAAATTTCATTCTTGGAAATTAATTTTACCCTTCCTTAGAGGGTTTTTCGACAGTCATACAATCTTCTTTTTGAATTCCCCCTGATACTTGTGAATTTTATTTATTTATTTTTTTTTTTTTTGTGTGTTGGTTTTTACAAATTTATTGCTGTTACAGTCACTGTATTGTTGGCGTAAATCAATTTTTTTTTATAAAAATAAAGAAGGGGAATCAGTTATATTAATAAAAGACAATATTAACGAAAGAATAAAAGAAAAAAGAAAATAACAAAAAGTAAAAGAATCAAGAAAAACAGATTGCAACGCTTTTGAGTAATTAATTAGAAAATTTAAATGGAAACAGATGAATGAAAATTAGTGAAAGTAGAGTGAAAGAAAGTGGGACTGAGGAAATAAAGCAACATACATACATAATTGGCCATTACAGCCCTTCAGTCAGGATTATGGCCTAGCTTCTCGACACCACTCATGTTGTGTGTGTTAATTTTTATACATGAGTGGCGGGACCTACAGTTTATAGTCGAGAAACTTTTTGAGAAACTTTTCATGGCAATTTTTTTTACTCTCAGAGCCATAACAACAACTTGCCGTTATACGTGGACAATATCGTAGAAGTGAACGTTAAGCTAAATGGGGGGTCATCCTATCGGTAACTTTTAAAGTTAAGTTTATATTTGAATTTGCCATGTTATTTATTATTTTCAATATGGCAACTTAAAATATAAACAAAATGAGCATATAAAGGGTCCACCAAATAACTTTTTTTTTGAAAATGTTTTAAAAAAAACTACTGAATATTTTCTCAAATTTCTTTTTTTATTTGAAAGTACAATCCTTCCGGTTAATAATGGAAAATAATTTCATTCAAATGGCTGCCTCGGCTGCCAACGCGGAAAAACAGCACATTGAGTTGAGTAGAGTAGAGTAGACTTAAAACATAAGTGAATGTAAAGCAAAGTTTAATGCAATTGTGACATTTAGAACAATTTATTATTTATTAAAGAAAAATGTTTGAAACACATCCATACATATGAAATAAATATATCTTGAAAAATTCTGTCACTCTTAAATATTTATTAAAAATTTAAATTTTTTTAGAAGAAAAAATGTAAAGAAGTAATGCATATTTCCTTTTTCTCCCTGTTGTCAAAATGAAATTGAATTGAAGTTGCTGTTCCCTCTAACCCTCCCCTTTAGCTTCTCAATTTCGTTTTTGTTTATATATGAATTAACCGTAGAGCGAACTTTGTATCAAAAATGATACAAAAATGTTATCACCAATCAATCAAAGAAAATTTTAATCAGGACTTAACAAATTCAAAAACTTCATAATTCCGGCTTTTGTATCATTTTTGATACATACGACTTTCCTAAGGATTCTTTTGTGTTGTGTATGTCATGGTTTTAAGTGTTCAAAGATTTCATGAAGTTTTATCGTAAATAATACATTATTTATGGTATTTGAGAAGGAATTGAGAGTTAAGAGTTGGGTGAAAGTGAACTGGTTAAATTGTATTGATATTGATTGAAATAGTCGTAGTCTAGTATTTAGCGCGTTAGCTTATTAGACGTCAGACCAAGGTTCAAACCTCAGGGCACACATTTCCAAATTTACAACGAAAGGTTTTAATGATCGATTTTGTATGTATCTATGTAATATTCCTGCTGGTGAAGGCTCTGAAGAAGAAGAAAACAGAAGTTCTTCTTATGAACTGATGAGAGTATTGGCAGCAACAAACATGACAATTGGATGTTTATAACCAAATATGGTACTATTTTAGTAGCTTGGGAGGAGAAAATATTACCAATTTTCACGCAGATTGCTAGCAGCGGTTTCTTGAAATGTTGTCGAGACTTTCTTACTGCTCTTCTCATATTTATCTCATGTGACAGACAAACATCAGAAAAAAGTGTTTCGTCCTATGTTTTATTTTATAGATATTACAGATGATAATATTTCGGTCAATTAGGTACATATAAGATAACAGAATCATTCGCTTTGATAATGTGCTACTCGGAAATGATGATAAATTTCCACCTATTACGCCTCTTTGAAAAATGAGGTGGAAAGTCTAATTTTGTCACTGTAGATGAGTAACTAATTGAATTTTATTTTCTTTATTAATTTCGTGGTCCACCGAAATCGAATTGGTACGTACGTGCTAAGTGCGTAGCAACTACTTACGGCCGTATTTGGGGAAACCTGTATCCGGAAAACCAGGGAGAAATCAAAGAGAGATCATTGTTATTGACATGATGTTCTATTGCAACGGGAAACTTTTTCACCTCACATGACGTTGACAACAGATTTTCCTAACGAAATGTAACAATGGTTTGTAATATTAGGTTTCAGCCAGCTTCAACTGAGGGTGTTACTGATGCGACTGACAATAAGCTGCTCCATCTAAACAATTGGAAACTATGAATCGCCACAAAGCAAGGGTGCTAGATTTCAAATTATTACCACTTAGAAAGAATAAAATCAAGCTGACGTGAAGTGTTTGATTTTTACCATGATTTTTACATAAAAACAGTTGTACATTATGTCAGAAATTGCTCAAAAGTGATAATAAAATGTAATAATATAAAATAGTTTTATTACAATGAACTAATAAAATCTATCAATAATGGTGACAATTCTATATACTATGTACAAGTATGTATCAAAAGTGATACATAAGCTAGAATTATGAAGTTTTTAAAGGCTTGATCTACGTTTAATGCCATGTGTTTAAACCAAGGCACATAGCTTAGGTCAGGTTAGTGGGAAGGTTGCATTTTACTGACAAATTATTTATGTAATCCATTGTGTTAAACAGCGTGAGGTAAGCTCCCTTTTCATGATATGTGAGCGGTGTATTTTAACCACTCCAAACATGCCAAATTCTTCAAATGTTCTGTCACCCAAATAGATGTTTTACCGATTCGGTTTCCTACACATCTTCGCAGCACCTGCAGTAATCCTGGTGTGGCAAACCGAGCTTGTCAGGAAAACTGCCAATAGTGCATTGTGCTTTTAGCGTTCCTGTTAGAATGCATACCGTTTTCTTGTCTAACTTAAGTAGTCCCCTGGTTTTTCGGCTGACCATTGCTGAACACATCAGTTTTGTAATTCGGCAATCAGGTTTGTTGAATTCCATGTTGCCTTTTTCAAGAGTAACATAAGAGATTCAAATGGAACAAATACCAGAAAAGAAACTTTGTGGAATCTAAAAAGAACTTTCGCGGAATGCCTCTTAGTAAATATCTGGCAAAAACTCTTGAGAATAAATAAAATTGTCATGAAAAAGTATCTCAAAAATATGTCGGTCGTGGTATGAGAAGCTAGGCACATGTGGAAGTTTGTTTAGAAAATTGTCAAACTGAATGCGAATTATACTATGTACAGATATGCACCTTTATTGAGTCAATATTCGGTTAATTGAGTACAATATTTTAAGTGTTCAGGCATAATAATATACGCAGTTCAACTGCTTATTCAATATTCATTTGACAGCTGGTAAACAAAACAGCTGGTTCTTTCAACAACATTGTTTTTATTTTGGTCGACATATTTTGTTTGTCGTTATTGACATTTGAATTGTCAAATATCAACACAAAAGCGTTCGGTTAATTGTAATATGCTCACTAAACACACTTATGACAATGCTGCATTTTAAGTTTTACTCAATATTATAACAATTTTCGTCTTTATGGCGCAATAATTAATTGAAACTTTACATGAAATATTGAACTCAATAATGGTGTTTATTGGGATTTACGCAATAAAGTTGCATATCTGAACACCGTATTATCAGGTGCAGCTTATTAAACAAATAAGTGGGCAACCTGGCATTTGTATACTCATAATTTATCAATTTGTATTGTATTTCTTGTTCCAAAGAAAGGACTGTTATTGTTCACATTGTTCACAAAGCCACTCTTTTGTATGTATACATGATATGTGTATTAGCTTTGTCTCTGGAGTTAAATTGTTGGACACGTGTGCATATTTATTTATAACAATCGAAATTTTATGTTAAAGCCTTTCGAAAAATTTGCATAATTTCTTTTTTAATACTCAACAATCAGTAACACAATGGGCTTATGTATTTCGGATTTTACACCACCTGTCCTTTTATTCCACTCGTCCTTTTGCTTTTTCACAACTTTTTTTTAAATCCAACATAGATACAAAGACAATTTAACATTACTTTTTAAGAAATTCTAACGTTATATAAATTTGTAACGTGTCTTTCAACAAAAGTTAAAGTTACATCTGCAAAATTGGTTGTCATTTATTCAGCCAGTTTCGTCAAATCACTATCGGTGTATACAGCATTCAACAAAATGCATGTCTAACCGTTTTATCGGAAATTTTTCAGCTATTAGGAGGAATGACTACGCGTACAATCAAAATTTTCTAATTTTGACGACACTAATCCATATGCGTTTCAATATCCAAGATTTTTATTAAAATGGGTAGTCCAGGAATATTTGTGGTTAGGTCCCCACAAAGAAGTCATGCTGGATATTTGGGCGATGTTATGTTAAGCACACAATGGCGTAAATAGGTCCTTCAAATGAATACATAATTTCCATGACAACTTAAACACACTTTGTTTTATTTAAATTTAAATCTAGAGAACGCTTTTTAAAGTACAAATAAGCACTGTAGGTAAATCAACTAGAACGGGAAAGCCGGTCGTTGGAATGCAGAATTTATAGGAAAAAACAAATCTCATGTCTTTACTAAAAAAGCGAGCATATTTAGTCGAGTATATTTTCTGCTTTCAGTGATTTTGTTCATTAGCTAATTTTTCATTCAACAGCAAATCCAATTAGAATTGGCACTGAAATATGCTTTGTAGGAATAGTCCACAGAATATTTGTTACAAAGTTCTCAAACCTATGTAAACAGTTTAAGCACTAACATACTCGCCACTCAGTACTATTGTCGGTTATATAACGGGGCGAAGTCGCTGTAGTCTCGTAGGTAGTGTGTTGGCTTATTAGACGTAAAGCCCGTGTTCGTATCCCAGGTCAGACATCAAAACGAAATATGAAAAATAAACATTTCTTCGGCGACAACCTCTCAGCAGATTTCTGGCAAAAACTCTGAGAGTAAATAAACCTGCCATGAAAAAGTTTCTCAAAAATCTGTCGTTCGTAGTCGATGTTAAACTGTAGGTCCCGCCACTCACGTATAATATTAACGCACACAACATGAGTGGTGTGAGAAGCGAGGCCGTAATCCTGACTGAAGGGGCATTGCATTATGGCCACGTATGTGTGGCGCATTGGTCTTTTACACCTCGCGAATGATTTCTGTAGAAGCTGAAGAATGGGTAGGACCAAAGAAGAAAGAACCACATGGGTGCCTACTATATGATAGGGTGCCATGCGTTGATATTGGCAGTCGGAGTTGCTTCATTGAAATCTTCGAATGGTTTCGGAACTAGGGGGAAAATAGAAAACTGTGGTAGCACAGAGGGCCCTATATATCCTAGGTGTGTTCGTTAATACTCCTTCAGTGGACAGCCACTTCCATCTAACTTACTATCTACCCATCGCTGCAGAAAAATCTGAATTGTGGATATTCTTTTGCAACATGATATTGACAGTAAGCATGCCGATGAATTTCCAAAAATAAACATGACTTCATGATAACCGCTATAAAGTTCCATTGAACTCCTCTGAAGAGATTTCAAAAGTGATGTTATCTATACGCCTGGAAATTTTAAATTATTGTGGGCTCGAATATCTTGGAATGGAATAGAACCAGAAACTGTTAACATGTATTGGATAGGATGCCGCGCCGCTTAAAGGCTTAAATTACTTTTAAAGGAGGCTATACGAAAACATTAAATACTGGGTTAGTCTCAGTAGTTCTAGTTTCATAAAAGAATAGTGCGTTAGAACCAATCAGAAGACCAATCAAAGAAGTCGTTGACAACTACAGTTTTAATTTATTCCTTAACATTACTTTCATAAACCACGTACCACACGTCTCATTATTATTTCTTTATTTTGTTTCAGTTTCATTAATAAAGTTTTTTCCAACTAAGCAGATTACTGATCAACTCCAGCAGGTGCTAACGTATTTTGAATACAGTGATGAGAATTTTTACTCATTAAATCCTACTTGGGATTGGGATTATAAAGCGAGGGCTACCTATCGGTTTAAATTTGAATCATCGGTTATTTTGAATCTGGCAATACTTATGCCATTCTAATCTGTCACAACATTCAATATATTGTCTCTATTGAACGTAACGAATCGATTTATGCTTAAGTAACTTTGGAATTTATTGGGCCATTGAGACACTAAACAATGACGACGATTTTGCCAAAAAATCATGTTTTCTGATGAAGTTATTTTCATCTTCATGGGTAAGTTAATAAGCAAAATTTGTCGTATTTGGGACTCAGAAAACACACATGTGGTCTTGCAGAGGACAATGCACGAGTGACTGTTTGGTTCGGCTTGTGGATCGGAACCTTCATTGGCCCCTATTTCTTTGAAAATGAGAACGGCGCAACCATTACGGTTAATTGAGACACCTATCGCATAATGATAACCAATTCTTTGAATCCGCTCTTCATGGTGTTGATGTGAACGATATTTGGTTTCAACAAGATGGTGCAACTTGCAACACATGGCACAATCGATTTATTGCAGAAAACTTGTGATGGCGGTTTAATTAGTCGAAATGGTGATGTCAATTCGTCGCAAAGAAGGCGCAATTTGATACCATTGAACTATTTTCTATAGGGCGCCGTTAAAGGAATGTGTTGTGGTGACAAACCAGAGACAATTGAGCATTTGAAGGTTAACATTCGTGATGTCATTGCCAAAACAAAGTGCACGAACAATTGTACTTTGGCAAAATTTTAAACCGGTTTAGTTTTATTGCATTTTTAAATGTAAACTTTTAAATTTCCCACAGCATACATACATTTTCATACGGTTTACTACGTTCTTAATTATTCCATAAAAAAGTGATAAAAATATTGTTACGTTTTTACCTTTTTAAAAATTTTTAGAATATGAGTTCGTTGATTGCAAACAAAGTAAAAACAAATATATGTTTAATTTCAATTAAACTCTTTATTGTTCGCACTACTTTTGTATGCCACCGTATACAACTTGACGAATACAACAATAATTATTCTTTGCTTACAACGCAGATCTTTTCGACGCCGATCTTTAAACCGCGACTGTTTTCTTCGCACGCAACGCGAAGACTGACTGAATTTTTCCTACTCGTTGTCTACTTTGTCTTGCCTTTTTATAAGCCCACACAAACAGCCTGATGAAGGTTCTTGAAGCAGAATGTTCTTGTCTTCGCCTTCTCGAGAGTTCTATGGCAACTTCATTGTTGTTTGTGTATTTTGTTCATATTGCTTGCTGTTGCGTTCGCTTACGTTGCGTTTCGTTATCTATCCCCTTCTCTTTCATACTCATGGTCCTTGTTTTTGTAGCTTTTGCTTATTGTTTTAATGTGAAATGATATTACACCATTGACCATGAAATTTACTTTCTTTCTGTCGTCTATTTTGCACTTTTTATTATTATCCACTTGTTGTATATGAATCGTTGTATTATTTATGATTCCTTCAAAAGATGACATTTAACCAACTCAACCGTAATATTTTTCATTCCTTCTTTCCTGTTTTTGGTCTGATTTCAAGATAAAAAGAAAGAAAGTAGAACTGTGGAAAGAAAGCATTCAGAAATATTTATGGTCTGCAGTTTAATTTTTTTGGTGGCTGATAAGAAAAAAAATCTTTTTTATTTCGATTTGTTTTTACACCTTAAAGTGGTAAAAATATTTTTGTGATAAAAATTGACATGAAAAAAAGTCATTATGACACTTTTTATTTCTTAGGAAGTAAAAATTGTACATTTTATTTCATTCTCAGAAATTTCATTCTTGGAAATTAATTTTACCCTTCCTTAGAGGGTTTTTCGACAGTCATACAATCTTCTTTTTGAATTCCCCCTGATACTTGTGAATTTTATTTATTTATTTTTTTTTTTTTGTGTGTTGGTTTTTACAAATTTATTGCTGTTACAGTCACTGTATTGTTGGCGTAAATCAATTTTTTTTATAAAAATAAAGAAGGGGAATCAGTTATATTAATAAAAGACAATATTAACGAAAGAATAAAAGAAAAAGAAAATAACAAAAAGTAAAAGAATCAAGAAAAACAGATTGCAACGCATTTGAGTAATTAATTAGAAAATTTAAATGGAAACAGATGAATGAAAATTAGTGAAAGTAGAGTGAAAGAAAGTGGGACTGAGGAAATAAAGCAACATACATACATAATTGGCCATTACAGCCCTTCAGTCAGGATTATGGCCTAGCTTCTCGACACCACTCATGTTGTGTGTGTTAATTTTTATACATGAGTGGCGGGACCTACAGTTTATAGTCGAGAAACTTTTTGAGAAACTTTTCATGGCAATTTTTTTACTCTCAGAGCCATAACAACAACTTGCCGTTATAAGTGGACAATATCGTAGAAGTGAACGTTAAGCTAAATGGGGGGTCATCCTATCGGTAACTTTTAAAGTTAAGTTTATATTTGAATTTGCCATGTTATTTATTATTTTCAATATGGCAACTTAAAATATAAACAAAATGAGCATATAAAGGGTCCACCAAATAACTTTTTTTTTGAAAATGTTTTAAAAAAAACTACTGAATATTTTCTCAAATTTCTTTTTTTATTTGAAAGTACAATCCTTCCGGTTAATAATGGAAAATAATTTCATTCAAATGGCTGCCTCGGCTGCCAACGCGGAAAAACAGCACATTGAGTTGAGTAGAGTAGAGTAGACTTAAAACATAAGTGAATGTAAAGCAAAGTTTAATGCAATTGTGACATTTAGAACAATTTATTATTTATTAAAGAAAAATGTTTGAAACACATCCATACATATGAAATAAATATATCTTGAAAAATTCTGTCACTCTTAAATATTTATTAAAAATTTAAATTTTTTTAGAAGAAAAAATGTAAAGAAGTAATGCATATTTCCTTTTTCTCCCTGTTGTCAAAATGAAATTGAATTGAAGTTGCTGTTCCCTCTAACCCTCCCCTTTAGCTTCTCAATTTCGTTTTTGTTTATATATGAATTAACCGTAGAGCGAACTTTGTATCAAAAATGATACAAAAATGTTATCACCAATCAATCAAAGAAAATTTTAATCAGGACTTAACAAATTCAAAAACTTCATAATTCCGGCTTTTGTATCATTTTTGATACATACGACTTTCCTAAGGATTCTTTTGTGTTGTGTATGTCATGGTTTTAAGTGTTCAAAGATTTCATGAAGTTTTATCGTAAATAATACATTATTTATGGTATTTGAGAAGGAATTGAGAGTTAAGAGTTGGGTGAAAGTGAACTGGTTAAATTGTATTGATATTGATTGAAATAGTCGTAGTCTAGTATTTAGCGCGTTAGCTTATTAGACGTCAGACCAAGGTTCAAACCTCAGGGCACACATTTCCAAATTTACAACGAAAGGTTTTAATGATCGATTTTGTATGTATCTATGTAATATTCCTGCTGGTGAAGGCTCTGAAGAAGAAGAAAACAGAAGTTCTTCTTATGAACTGATGAGAGTATTGGCAGCAACAAACATGACAATTGGATGTTTATAACCAAATATGGTACTATTTTAGTAGCTTGGGAGGAGAAAATATTACCAATTTTCACGCAGATTGCTAGCAGCGGTTTCTTGAAATGTTGTCGAGACTTTCTTACTGCTCTTCTCATATTTATCTCATGTGACAGACAAACATCAGAAAAAAGTGTTTCGTCCTATGTTTTATTTTATAGATATTACAGATGATAATATTTCGGTCAATTAGGTACATATAAGATAACAGAATCATTCGCTTTGATAATGTGCTACTCGGAAATGATGATAAATTTCCACCTATTACGCCTCTTTGAAAAATGAGGTGGAAAGTCTAATTTTGTCACTGTAGATGAGTAACTAATTGAATTTTATTTTCTTTATTAATTTCGTGGTCCACCGAAATCGAATTGGTACGTACGTGCTAAGTGCGTAGCAACTACTTACGGCCGTATTTGGGGAAACCTGTATCCGGAAAACCAGGGAGAAATCAAAGAGAGATCATTGTTATTGACATGATGTTCTATTGCAACGGGAAACTTTTTCACCTCACATGACGTTGGCAACAGATTTTCCTAACGAAATGTAACAATGGTTTGTAATATTAGGTTTCAGCCAGCTTCAACTGAGGGTGTTACTGATGCGACTGACAATAAGCTGCTCCATCTAAACAATTGGAAACTATGAATCGCCACAAAGCAAGGGTGCTAGATTTCAAATTATTACCACTTAGAAAGAATAAAATCAAGCTGACGTGAAGTGTTTGATTTTTACCATGATTTTTACATAAAAACAGTTGTACATTATGTCAGAAATTGCTCAAAAGTGATAATAAAATGTAATAATATAAAATAGTTTTATTACAATGAACTAATAAAATCTATCAATAATGGTGACAATTCTATATACTATGTACAAGTATGTATCAAAAGTGATACATAAGCTAGAATTATGAAGTTTTTAAAGGCTTGATCTACGTTTAATGCCATGTGTTTAAACCAAGGCACATAGCTTAGGTCAGGTTAGTGGGAAGGTTGCATTTTACTGACAAATTATTTATGTAATCCATTGTGTTAAACAGCGTGAGGTAAGCTCCCTTTTCATGATATGTGAGCGGTGTATTTTAACCACTCCAAACATGCCAAATTCTTCAAATGTTCTGTCACCCAAATAGATGTTTTACCGATTCGGTTTCCTACACATCTTCGCAGCACCTGCAGTAATCCTGGTGTGGCAAACTGAGCTTGTCAGGAAAACTGCCAATAGTGCATTGTGCTTTTAGCGTTCCTGTTAGAATGCATACCGTTTTCTTGTCTAACTTAAGTAGTCCCCTGGTTTTTCGGCTGACCATTGCTGAACACATCAGTTTTGTAATTCGGCAATCAGGTTTGTTGAATTCCATGTTGCCTTTTTCAAGAGTAACATAAGAGATTCAAATGGAACAAATACCAGAAAAGAAACTTTGTGGAATCTAAAAAGAACTTTCGTGGAATGCCTCTTAGTAAATATCTGGCAAAAACTCTTGAGAATAAATAAAATTGTCATGAAAAAGTATCTCAAAAATATGTCGGTCGTGGTATGAGAAGCTAGGCACATGTGGAAGTTTGTTTAGAAAATTGTCAAACTGAATGCGAATTATACTATGTACAGATATGCACCTTTATTGAGTCAATATTCGGTTAATTGAGTACAATATTTTAAGTGTTCAGGCATAATAATATACGCAGTTCAACTGCTTATTCAATATTCATTTGACAGCTGGTAAACAAAACAGCTGGTTCTTTCAACAACATTGTTTTTATTTTGGTCGACATATTTTGTTTATCGTTATTGACATTTGAATTGTCAAATATCAACACAAAAGCGTTCGGTTAATTGTAATATGCTCACTAAACACACTTATGACAATGCTGCATTTTAAGTTTTACTCAATATTATAACAATTTTCGTCTTTATGGCGCAATAATTAATTGAAACTTTACATGAAATATTGAACTCAATAATGGTGTTTATTGGGATTTACGCAATAAAGTTGCATATCTGAACACCGTATTATCAGGTGCAGCTTATTAAACAAATAAGTGGGCAACCTGGCATTTGTATACTCATAATTTATCAATTTGTATTGTATTTCTTGTTCCAAAGAAAGGACTGTTATTGTTCACATTGTTCACAAAGCCACTCTTTTGTATGTATACATGATATGTGTATTAGCTTTGTCTCTGGAGTTAAATTGTTGGACACGTGTGCATATTTATTTATAACAATCGAAATTTTATGTTAAAGCCTTTCGAAAAATTTGCATAATTTCTTTTTTAATACTCAACAATCAGTAACACAATGGGCTTATGTATTTCGGATTTTACACCACCTGTCCTTTTATTCCACTCGTCCTTTTGCTTTTTCACAACTTTTTTTTAAATCCAACATAGATACAAAGACAATTTAACATTACTTTTTAAGAAATTCTAACGTTATATAAATTTGTAACGTGTCTTTCAACAAAAGTTAAAGTTACATCTGCAAAATTGGTTGTCATTTATTCAGCCAGTTTCGTCAAATCACTATCGGTGTATACAGCATTCAACAAAATGCATGTCTAACCGTTTTATCGGAAATTTTTCAGCTATTAGGAGGAATGACTACGCGTACAATCAAAATTTTCTAATTTTGACGACACTAATCCATATGCGTTTCAATATCCAAGATTTTTATTAAAATGGGTAGTCCAGGAATATTTGTGGTTAGGTCCCCACAAAGAAGTCATGCTGGATATTTGGGCGATGTTATGTTAAGCACACAATGGCGTAAATAGGTCCTTCAAATGAATACATAATTTCCATGACAACTTAAACACACTTTGTTTTATTTAAATTTAAATCTAGAGAACGCTTTTTAAAGTACAAATAAGATGTATAGAACGCAGAATATAGCATTTTCTTTTAAATGCATTGAAGTATACGAGGTGGTCTTATATTAGGCGATCTGGTGATATAGATTTGGTTGAGTGTTTTCGTAAATATATTGTTACAAAAGTAGAAATATTGTTTTGCTTTCACATCGTTTAAATTGTAAAAAAAGCTACAAAAACATAAACAATGAACTTGTTTACATGATAAACAAGTAAACAAAAATATACCAACAAAAACTAGTACAAACAAAACTAGGTAAAACAAGTAAACAAAAATGCAACAAAAATACTTCAAGAACAAACATAAACAAGATGCGCAATAATGTAAATAATATGTTTACATTCATAGAGATTTCGTGAATGCGAAGTCATTCGCCTCCAACAGCATTAATCAGACTGTTTACTCTGCGATATAAAAGGCAATGTAAAGCAGCCAACGAAGTCAGTAAAATTTCTTGTGTGAAGACTCGGGGTTTGAAGAAAGTAAACGTGGTATGAAGTCGCCGTAGTCTAGTAGGTAGTGAGTTGGCTTATTAGACGTAAAGCCAGGGTTCAAACCCCCGGCCAGACATCAAACAAAATACAAAAAATATTTCTTCGGCGGCTTCCTTTCAGCAGATTTCTGGCAAAAACTCTGAGAGTAAATAAAATTGCCAAGAAAAATACCTCAAAAATCTGTTGTTCGGAGTCGACTTTAAACTGTAGGTCCCACCACTCATGTATAAAATTAACACACACACACATCATAAGTCGTTTGAGAAACAAGGTCGTAATCCTGACTGAAGGGTTGTTATAACCAATTATGTATATTATGTACGTATGTAAACGTGGTGTGAAGATCTGTGTTATAAAGATCTGTCGAACAATTGTCTAATAATTGTTATTGTTTACGCAAAAGAGTGCAAAGAGGAATAATAAACAAAGCAACTGTTTTACTTCACGTTGTGAACAGTAACACAAAGAATTGAGCGAATAATAAGGAATTTTAATTAAAACTAAACACAAATTTATTTTATTTTAATTTGCAATCTACGAGCTCATATTTGAAACGTTTTTTAAAAGGTAAAAACATGACAATATACCTAAATAAAATGTGTAGAACATAGAATATAGCATTTTCTTTTAAACGCCTTTGATTGCATCGAAACATCCAAGGTGATCTTATATTAGGCGATCTGGTGATATAGATTTGGTTGAGTGTTTTCGTAAATCCATTAAATATAAGGCCACACTGATATGGAAGACACATTTACGCCGCTATAGATGGTGTACGGCAAATAAAATAAATAAAAGGCTTGCAATTATCCAATTAAACCATCCTAAAAGTTTGATACATACTGCTTACCAATTTAAGGCTACAGTTTTTAATCGTCTGCACCAGTGAATTTGTTGAATTTCATCTGCAATATTGTTCAACTTATCTGGTTTCCTCATTTCCTGATGCTTATCGCTTTGGTATAATTTTTTAATAGCATTTGGACTTGTAAGCTTTTCGATTTTAAGATGATTTTAGACGCAATGTCTTTTGAATTTTTCTTTTTGTGTCAATCTTGGTTTACGTGTTAAAATCAATCAAACCGTAAATTGCTATTCAAGAGACGAAAATATTTGAGTACGATATTTAAATAATGACAAGAAAAATTTCAATTAGTTTGACTCTTATAACATAGCCACAACTGAAGTATAATCTTCGTCTTCTTCCAAGAAAGTCGAAATAACTCTTTTAACGCACATATATATATGTGTGTGTGCATGTGTGTATGTGAAAATGTTTTTCCTACAGCAAGATCATGACTTGTCCTCAAATAATTTTTAGAAATTTATTTCTTAGAAAAATCCTTTTTTTAAAAAATTTTTAAAACCAAAAGGATTACTGTGTGTTATAAAAGAATTTTTTCTTTTGTCTCCTTTTTCCTCGTATTAAATTGTAGTCACGTACTTCAGTGGTTACAGCGTGACTTCCATACAACCAAAAAGCAGAATTTTCGAATTAACAAAAAAAAAAATTCTCAGAAAACAATTAAGAATGACCAAACTTGAAAATATAAGAAAAAAAATAATATTTTCCAAGTTTACCCCATCAAAACTCCTAACATATAAGTTTGAACAAAATGTTTATGTATACCGTTTTAAAGGCTAATCTCTCCCCTTTCTAGAAAACTTTGGATTTTTAAAATTGGTTGAAACATATTTGGGTAATCAATAATTTTGTGTGAAAAGATAAAAAAAACAGTTTTTGTCGAATAAAACAATTTTGGAGGGTTCGAGAAAAATAAAAAAAAACTATTTTTGCGTTCTTCTCAACTAACTGAACAACTAATGAATGGGTATCTACCCATCGCTACAGAAAAATCTGAATTGTGGATATTCTTTTGCAACATGATATTGACAGTAAGCATGCCGATGAATTTCCAAAAATAAAAATGACTTCATGATAACCGCTATAAAGTTCCATTGAACTCCTCTGAAGAGATTTCAAAAGTGATGTTATCTATACGCCTGGAAATTTTAAATTATTGTGGGCTCGAATATCTTGGAATGGAATAGAACCAGAAACTGTTAACATGTATTGGATAGGATGCCGCGCCACTTAAAGGCTTAAATTACTTTTAAAGGAGGCTATACGAAAACATTAAATACTGGGTTAGTCTCAGTAGTTCTAGTTTCATAAAAGAATAGTGCGTTAGAACCAATCAGAAGACCAATCAAAGAAGTCGTTGACAACTACAGTTTTAATTTATTCCTTAACATTACTTTCATAAACCACGTACCACACGTCTCATTATTATTTCTTTATTTTGTTTCAGTTTCATTAATAAAGTTTTTTCCAACTAAGCAGATTACTGATCAACTCCAGCAGGTGCTAACGTATTTTGAATACAGTGATGAGAATTTTTACTCATTAAATCCTACTTGGGATTGGGATTATAAAGCGAGGGCTACCTATCGGTTTAAATTTGAATCATCGGTTATTTTGAATCTGGCAATACTTATGCCATTCTAATCTGTCACAACATTCAATATATTGTCTCTATTGAACGTAACGAATCGATTTATGCTTAACTAACTTTGGAATTTATTGGGCCATTGAGACACTAAACAATGACGACGATTTTGCCAAAAAATCATGTTTTCTTATGAAGTTATTTTCATCTTCATGGGTAAGTTAATAAGCAAAATTTGTCGTATTTGGGACTCAGAAAACCCACATGTGGTCTTGCAGAGGACAATGCACGAGTGAGTGTTTGGTTCGGCTTGTGGATCGGAACCTTCATTGGCCCCTATTTCTTTGAAAATGAGAACGGCGCAACCATTACGGTTAACTGAGACACCTATCGCATAATGATAACCAATTCTTTGAATCCGCTCTTCATGGTGTTGATGTGAACGATATTTGGTTTCAACAAGATGGTGCAACTTGCAACACATGGCACAATCGATTTATTGCAGAAAACTTGTGATGGCGGTTTAATTAGTCGAAATGGTGATGTCAATTCGTCGCAAAGAAGGCGCAATTTGATACCATTGAACTATTTTCTATAGGGCGCCGTTAAAGGAATGTGTTGTGGTGACAAACCAGAGACAATTGAGCATTTGAAGGTTAACATTCGTGATGTCATTGCCAAAACAAAGTGCACGAACAATTGTACTTTGGCAAAATTTTAAACCGGTTTAGTTTTATTGCATTTTTAAATGTAAACTTTTAAATTTCCCACAGCATACATACATTTTCATACGGTTTACTACGTTCTTAATTATTCCATAAAAAAGTGATAAAAATATTGTTACGTTTTTACCTTTTTAAAAATTTTTAGAATATGAGTTCGTTGATTGCAAACAAAGTAAAAACAAATATATGTTTAATTTCAATTAAACTCTTTATTGTTCGCACTACTTTTGTATGCCACCGTATACAACTTGACGAATACAACAATAATTATTCTTTGCTTACAACGCAGATCTTTTCGACGCCGATCTTTAAACCGCGACTGTTTTCTTCGCACGCAACGCGAAGACTGACTGAATTTTTCCTACTCGTTGTCTACTTTGTCTTGCCTTTTTATAAGCCCACACAAACAGCCTGATGAAGGTTCTTGAAGCAGAATGTTCTTGTCTTCGCCTTCTCGAGAGTTCTATGGCAACTTCATTGTTGTTTGTGTATTTTGTTCATATTGCTTGCTGTTGCGTTCGCTTACGTTGCGTTTCGTTATCTATCCCCTTCTCTTTCATACTCATGGTCCTTGTTTTTGTAGCTTTTGCTTATTGTTTTAATGTGAAATGATATTACACCATTGACCATGAAATTTACTTTCTTTCTGTCGTCTATTTTGCACTTTTTATTATTATCCACTTGTTGTATATGAATCGTTGTATTATTTATGATTCCTTCAAAAGATGACATTTAACCAACTCAACCGTAATATTTTTCATTCCTTCTTTCCTGTTTTTGGTCTGATTTCAAGATAAAAAGAAAGAAAGTAGAACTGTGGAAAGAAAGCATTCAGAAATATTTATGGTCTGCAGTTTAATTTTTTTGGTGGCTGATAAGAAAAAAAATCTTTTTTATTTCGATTTGTTTTTACACCTTAAAGTGGTAAAAATATTTTTGTGATAAAAATTGACATGAAAAAAAGTCATTATGACACTTTTTATTTCTTAGGAAGTAAAAATTGTACATTTTATTTCATTCTCAGAAATTTCATTCTTGGAAATTAATTTTACCCTTCCTTAGAGGGTTTTTCGACAGTCATACAATCTTCTTTTTGAATTCCCCCTGATACTTGTGAATTTTATTTATTTATTTTTTTTTTTTTGTGTGTTGGTTTTTACAAATTTATTGCTGTTACAGTCACTGTATTGTTGGCGTAAATCAATTTTTTTTATAAAAATAAAGAAGGGGAATCAGTTATATTAATAAAAGACAATATTAACGAAAGAATAAAAGAAAAAGAAAATAACAAAAAGTAAAAGAATCAAGAAAAACAGATTGCAACGCATTTGAGTAATTAATTAGAAAATTTAAATGGAAACAGATGAATGAAAATTAGTGAAAGTAGAGTGAAAGAAAGTGGGACTGAGGAAATAAAGCAACATACATACATAATTGGCCATTACAGCCCTTCAGTCAGGATTATGGCCTAGCTTCTCGACACCACTCATGTTGTGTGTGTTAATTTTTATACATGAGTGGCGGGACCTACAGTTTATAGTCGAGAAACTTTTTGAGAAACTTTTCATGGCAATTTTTTTACTCTCAGAGCCATAACAACAACTTGCCGTTATACGTGGACAATATCGTAGAAGTGAACGTTAAGCTAAATGGGGGGTCATCCTATCGGTAACTTTTAAAGTTAAGTTTATATTTGAATTTGCCATGTTATTTATTATTTTCAATATGGCAACTTAAAATATAAACAAAATGAGCATATAAAGGGTCCACCAAATAACTTTTTTTTTGAAAATGTTTTAAAAAAAACTACTGAATATTTTCTCAAATTTCTTTTTTTATTTGAAAGTACAATCCTTCCGGTTAATAATGGAAAATAATTTCATTCAAATGGCTGCCTCGGCTGCCAACGCGGAAAAACAGCACATTGAGTTGAGTAGAGTAGAGTAGACTTAAAACATAAGTGAATGTAAAGCAAAGTTTAATGCAATTGTGACATTTAGAACAATTTATTATTTATTAAAGAAAAATGTTTGAAACACATCCATACATATGAAATAAATATATCTTGAAAAATTCTGTCACTCTTAAATATTTATTAAAAATTTAAATTTTTTTAGAAGAAAAAATGTAAAGAAGTAATGCATATTTCCTTTTTCTCCCTGTTGTCAAAATGAAATTGAATTGAAGTTGCTGTTCCCTCTAACCCTCCCCTTTAGCTTCTCAATTTCGTTTTTGTTTATATATGAATTAACCGTAGAGCGAACTTTGTATCAAAAATGATACAAAAATGTTATCACCAACCAATCAAAGAAAATTTTAATCAGGACTTAACAAATTCAAAAACTTCATAATTCCGGCTTTTGTATCATTTTTGATACATACGACTTTCCTAAGGATTCTTTTGTGTTGTGTATGTCATGGTTTTAAGTGTTCAAAGATTTCATGAAGTTTTATCGTAAATAATACATTAGGAAGGAATTGAGAGTTAAGAGTTGGGTGAAAGTGAACTGGTTAAATTGTATTGATATTGATTGAAATAGTCGTAGTCTAGTATTTAGCGCGTTAGCTTATTAGACGTCAGACCAAGGTTCAAACCTCAGGGCACACATTTCCAAATTTACAACGAAAGGTTTTAATGATCGATTTTGTATGTATCTATGTAATATTCCTGCTGGTGAAGGCTCTGAAGAAGAAGAAAACAGAAGTTCTTCTTATGAACTGATGAGAGTGTTGCGCCATAGCAACCAATAAATATATAATAAATATATATATATATATATATGTTTATCCTTAATAGTTTTTAAGGAATATTTAAACTAAATAAATTATAATTTAATATTTAAAATTGGGCACTTAAACCAATGACCGCGAAGACCAAAATCTTTGAGAGTTAAAAATCAACCGAGTCAGTTAGATGTTATAATTCAACTAATTTATTTTAATCTTTTCTTAACTCTAACTTATTCTATTTACTTAATCCTAACTGTACTATTCTATTCAGCAACTCCGTTGCCTACTTATTTACTATACTTATAATTTAACGACCTTGTAATTCATATGGTCATGGGTGCTGGATTGTGAGAGTACTTTGCACTCCATGGTTGAAAACAAAGAAATTAAAAAAAAAAACTTTTTTTTTAAATAAAAAATTTTAAATAAAAATTAAAAAAAAAATAAATAAATAAAATTTAAACAAAATAATTGTTCCTAAAATAAAAATACATCTATATACATAAATAAATATATACATACATATACAAAACAATACACAAAATTACTTACAAATATAGAATACAAAATTAAAAGCAACAATAACATCAAAATGTTAATCCTTAATGTTTTTTAAGGATGTTAATAAAAAAATTAAATAATTTATAATTTTAAATTTATTGGGACACTTGTAAAAACACTAAGACCAAACCTTTCGAGTTAAAAGTAAACCGATCGAGATAGATGTTATAATTCAACTAATTTATTTTAATCTTTTCTTAACTCTAACTTATTCTATTTACTTAATCCTAACTGTACTATTCTATTCAGCAACTCCGTTGCCTACTTATTTACTATACTTATAATTTAACGACCTTGTAATTCATATGGTCATGAACCTTAACGTTACGCTATATTAGGGTGATACTTATTTATATTTTAAATTCATTATGTATTTTAATTCAATTATATATTATTATTAAGTATTAGTATTATATTATATATATATATATTATTTTATATATTATTCATTAGGTATATATTTATTGGTTGCTATGGCGCAACATACCGGCCCCATTGAAGGACTGAGCTTCTTCAATCATTTGGAAGTGGAGCCAGTTTGTGGATTGGGCGCTTATAAACGCCGTTGCGCGTTGCGACCTCCGCCACTCTGACCTTGCCGTCTTCTCCTTCTATGACTTTGACGACTCTCCCGGTCAGCCACTGTTGAGGCGGGCAATTGTCCTCGTGGATGATCACGACCTGACCTAGTTTCAGGTTGGGCGATTCGTTGGACCACTTGGGTTTGCCTTGTAGACCCAGGACGTAGTCTCGTGACCAAGCCTGCCAGAACGTCTGCTTGAGACCACAGAGCAGTCGCCAACGCTTCCATAACTTGGGCTCGTTGAGTTTCCCTTCGCCTACGGATTCTAGCGGCAGCGAACGCAGACCCTCTCCTATTCGCAGATGAGCTGGAGTTAGTGCTTCTCCGTCGTTGGGGTCTGGAGACAGCGGTGCAATGGGCCGACTGTTGAGCACCGCCTCTGTTTCTGCGAGCATCGTTTCCATTTCTTCTTGCGTCAGCGATGCGTTGCCCACTGCGCGCAGAAACAGGAACTTCGCCTGCTTGACGGCTGCTTCCCACAGCCCTCCGAAGTGCGGCGCCCGAGGTGGTATGAAGGTGAACTTCACCCCGGACGACGCTGCGTAAGATTCGAGGGCGGGTCGACTCCTGTCGAATGCTTGCTGCAGCTGTTTGAGAACGTTGCTGGCTCCCACGAAGTTCGTCGCGTTGTCGCATAGCACTTCCCTCGGAAGACCTCTTCTTGCAGCGAACCTTTTAAAAGATAAGAGAAAAGAATCAGTCGATAAATCAGACACTAACTCTAAATGCACAGCTTTTGATGTGAAACACACGAAGACCGCTATATACATTTTCAATGGTGGTCGACCTCGAATTTTCAATGAGACATTAACGGGACCACAAAAGTCAACGCCGACGATAAGAAATGGTCGGGTAGCTCTCACTCTATTGGTGGGTAAGTTTCCCATTATTTGGGACATAAGTCTTGGTTTATAGCGGAAACAGTGTACACACTTGCGAACAATTCTACTGCACTCCTCCTTGGCGTTAATTAGCCAGATTCTCTCTCTAGCGAGAGCAATGAGTGCCTTTGTGCCGGCATGGCAATTCTCGAAATGGAGATGTCGCAAATAGAGTGTAACAAAGTCATTTTGCTTCGGTAACAAAAGTGGGAATTTTGCATCATATGGCAAATTTGCATTAAGCAATCTCCCACCTACCCTTAAACGTGAAAATGTTCTCTTTTTTTCAGTTTCCAATAACTTTTGGTTCTCTGTTAATTCAATAGGTTCATTAACAGGCCATTTAGAACAGTCGTTTAGTAGAAACGACGGTTCTTCAAACCGGATTGAGTCCTTCAAATCCCTTACATCGGATCGTCTTGACACAATGTGAGCTGGATTCTCTATAGCAGGTACGTGGCGCAACGAAACTTGGTGAGCTTGTATACTTAATGAAGTTTCAGGCACATTTGATTGCCCATTCCTGGCCAGCAGACTCATGAACAAACTTTTCGTGGTCACGTAGAGATCCTCAAGCTCGACTCCACCGTCATTATCGGGATCCAAATAATCCACTTCTGACTGGAGCTCCATTGCTTGGTCTACATATGTTTTTACAATATCGAATCGACATTCGAGCTCTATAGGATCAAAAGAAATAGTCCTATCTACAATAGATTGTCGAATTCTGTCGATATCTTTAATGACCTTCGCTTTTTTCGCGAGCAATTTCTCCAAGTTTTCCGCTCTGGAAGGAGATTCTTGGCGTTTAGAGCCCCTACTAGTCATTATGATTGTTGTCTAAAAAAAAATTCCTCAAAACAAGAATTAAAAATTGACCAAAGTAAATTATTGGTCGGACTATATTCGAATTTAGTAGTATTTACTTGTTTTGGACAATAGAATTTTATCGATATTATTCGGACACGCAATACCCGAAAGTTCCGATTCCAAAATTTCAGTGACTTTAATTGAGTCAAGATTAACTTACTTGATCTCAGAAAGTAAAAAATAAAAAATCTTTACACACAGCCGTCGGTAAAAAAAATTATTTTAATTTACCGAGTAAAATCGCCTAATAATCGATTTGTAAACAATAAACAAAAATCAAATTTCAATATGAACACACAGCGTTATTAATAATAACAATGAAATAATAATTCGATGACCGAAATTTGTGTGAACAATTTTTATTGAAATTATTTGTTTTGATTTTTGTTCTAGTGTGACCACTGTACACAGCTGTAATGTGTAACTTATATACAAGCAGTATAGGAACGCGTGAAACGGAACACTGATCGAAACGAATTTACGAAAAATAAAAGGAAAGAAAAATGAACAAAAGTAACACGAATGGTACGCTGAATGTTCTCTCACAAATAATACAAACGAATTGTTAGTGTAATTGCCAATCAAATCAAACACTCGCGAATTTAGTTCACAAAATAAGGGTGGGTTTATCAATTTATAAATAATAATATTCAGGGAAATATTTCGTATATTATAAATATATAAAATAATAAGAAAATATAATGTTCAAATTTTTAAAATGTGGAATATATTCTTGTGTTCTGCTGTTAAAGCGATTAGCAAATTTTTGTTCAATTTACAAAAATCTCTTAAATTTGATCAAATTACAAATTTAAGGAAAGAGAAACACAAATATATTGCACACTTTTTACCTCGAGAGAGTCTGAAGTACTCCCCTTATTTTTGTCCGACCGGCACAAGATGCAGTGACAACGGGGCATCTGTGCAGAATTCCTGTCCTGGATTGTAGGATTATTGAAGTCGTCCAACGATGTGCTACTTGTTGGATTATTTGTTGCTTGTGTAGTGTATTTTTAAGTTCTGTGTAATGTGTATCTTGAATTGTTTTACACTATGAGCACTTTTTGTATCTGTAATTTTTGTTACACTGTTGGTAAGTACATATGTACATATATATGTTACACTTTCTGTATTTCTATTTTTTTTTTTTTCTTTTGTATATTTTACTTTTTATTATTTTTTGTTTGTTTGTTTTTAATATATATATTTTTCTTTTTATGTTTCGTATTATTTGTTTTGATTCTTGTTATTTCTGTTTTTAATATTTTTCTGCTTTGCTTATTTGTTATTATTTTTTCTATTTTATTTCACTGTACTGTATGTATTTTAGTATGTCTTATTTATTTTTAATGTTATTTTTGTATATGTTATTTTATTTTCTGTATGTTTATTTGTCTGTTTTCAGAACAATAACCAATATGTATATTGTTATTTTTGTTTTTATATATTTTGTATTATTGGTTGTTATTCTTATTTTTTGTTTGCTATTATTGTTTTTCTGTTCTATTTATTTCTATTTTTTATGTTTTATGTTGTGTTTTTATATATTCTGTTTGAATTGTTTGAATTTGTGTTTAATTTTAGTGTTGCCTTTTTATGTGGTGTATTTTTTAAACCTTAATTAATTTAGAAGATTTATCACCACTTTTGTTTTCTAAATTTTAAGTAATTTATAAAATTTGGAACACCTCTCTTTTTTAAATAATGTAACACTTGCGAATGTAACCTTTTAATTAATTTATAAAAGGGTCGCGCGGATTTGGTCTTTTTTTTACTTTTAGAATAAATTGAAATAATTTATCGAATTTATTCTATTTTTCACTTATTTTACAAGTCCCTGCTCGGGCGCCAAAATGTTAATCCTTAATGTTTTTTAAGGATGTTAATAAAAAAATTAAATAATTTATAATTTTAAATTTATTGGGACACTTGTAAAAACACTAAGACCAAACCTTTCGAGTTAAAAGTAAACCGATCGAGATAGATGTTATAATTCAACTAATTTATTTTAATCTTTTCTTAACTCTAACTTATTCTATTTACTTAATCCTAACTGTACTATTCTATTCAGCAACTCCGTTGCCTACTTATTTACTATACTTATAATTTAACGACCTTGTAATTCATATGGTCATGAACCTTAACGTTACGCTATATTAGGGTGATACTTATTTATATTTTAAATTCATTATGTATTTTAATTCAATTATATATTATTATTAAGTATTAGTATTATATTATATATATATATATTATTTTATATATTATTCATTAGGTATATATTTATTGGTTGCTATGGCGCAACAGAGAGTATTGGCAGCAACAAACATGACAATTGGATGTTTATAACCAAATATGGTACTATTTTAGTAGCTTGGGAGGAGAAAATATTACCAATTTTCACGCAGATTGCTAGCAGCGGTTTCTTGAAATGTTGTCGAGACTTTCTTACTGCTCTTCTCATATTTATCTCATGTGACAGACAAACATCAGAAAAAAGTGTTTCGTCCTATGTTTTATTTTATAGATATTACAGATGATAATATTTCGGTCAATTAGGTACATATAAGATAACAGAATCATTCGCTTTGATAATGTGCTACTCGGAAATGATGATAAATTTCCACCTATTACGCCTCTTTGAAAAATGAGGTGGAAAGTCTAATTTTGTCACTGTAGATGAGTAACTAATTGAATTTTATTTTCTTTATTAATTTCGTGGTCCACCGAAATCGAATTGGTACGTACGTGCTAAGTGCGTAGCAACTACTTACGGCCGTATTTGGGGAAACCTGTATCCGGAAAACCAGGGAGAAATCAAAGAGAGATCATTGTTATTGACATGATGTTCTATTGCAACGGGAAACTTTTTCACCTCACATGACGTTGACAACAGATTTTCCTAACGAAATGTAACAATGGTTTGTAATATTAGGTTTCAGCCAGCTTCAACTGAGGGTGTTACTGATGCGACTGACAATAAGCTGCTCCATCTAAACAATTGGAAACTATGAATCGCCACAAAGCAAGGGTGCTAGATTTCAAATTATTACCACTTAGAAAGAATAAAATCAAGCTGACGTGAAGTGTTTGATTTTTACCATGATTTTTACATAAAAACAGTTGTACATTATGTCAGAAATTGCTCAAAAGTGATAATAAAATGTAATAATATAAAATAGTTTTATTACAATGAACTAATAAAATCTATCAATAATGGTGACAATTCTATATATTATGTACAAGTATGTATCAAAAGTGATACATAAGCTAGAATTATGAAGTTTTTAAAGGCTTGATCTACGTTTAATGCCATGTGTTTAAACCAAGGCACATAGCTTAGGTCAGGTTAGTGGGAAGGTTGCATTTTACTGACAAATTATTTATGTAATCCATTGTGTTAAACAGCGAGAGGTAAGCTCCCTTTTCATGATATGTGAGCGGTGTATTTTAACCACTCCAAACATGCCAAATTCTTCAAATGTTCTGTCACCCAAATAGATGTTTTACCGATTCGGTTTCCTACACATCTTCGCAGCACCTGCAGTAATCCTGGTGTGGCAAACCGAGCTTGTCAGGAAAACTGCCAATAGTGCATTGTGCTTTTAGCGTTCCTGTTAGAATGCATACCGTTTTCTTGTCTAACTTAAGTAGTCCCCTGGTTTTTCGGCTGACCATTGCTGAACACATCAGTTTTGTAATTCGGCAATCAGGTTTGTTGAATTCCATGTTGCCTTTTTCAAGAGTAACATAAGAGATTCAAATGGAACAAATACCAGAAAAGAAACTTTGTGGAATCTAAAAAGAACTTTCGCGGAATGCCTCTTAGTAAATATCTGGCAAAAACTCTTGAGAATAAATAAAATTGTCATGAAAAAGTATCTCAAAAATATGTCGGTCGTGGTATGAGAAGCTAGGCACATGTGGAAGTTTGTTTAGAAAATTGTCAAACTGAATGCGAATTATACTATGTACAGATATGCACCTTTATTGAGTCAATATTCGGTTAATTGAGTACAATATTTTAAGTGTTCAGGCATAATAATATACGCAGTTCAACTGCTTATTCAATATTCATTTGACAGCTGGTAAACAAAACAGCTCTTTCAACAACATTGTTTTTATTTTGGTCGACATATTTTGTTTGTCGTTATTGACATTTGAATTGTCAAATATCAACACAAAAGCGTTCGGTTAATTGTAATATGCTCACTAAACACACTTATGACAATGCTGCATTTTAAGTTTTACTCAATATTATAACAATTTTCGTCTTTATGGCGCAATAATTAATTGAAACTTTACATGAAATATTGAACTCAATAATGGTGTTTATTGGGATTTACGCAATAAAGTTGCATATCTGAACACCGTATTATCAGGTGCAGCTTATTAAACAAATAAGTGGGCAACCTGGCATTTGTATACTCATAATTTATCAATTTGTATTGTATTTCTTGTTCCAAAGAAAGGACTGTTATTGTTCACATTGTTCACAAAGCCACTCTTTTGTATGTATACATGATATGTGTATTAGCTTTGTCTCTGGAGTTAAATTGTTGGACACGTGTGCATATTTATTTATAACAATCGAAATTTTATGTTAAAGCCTTTCGAAAAATTTGCATAATTTCTTTTTTAATACTCAACAATCAGTAACACAATGGGCTTATGTATTTCGGATTTTACACCACCTGTCCTTTTATTCCACTCGTCTTTTTGCTTTTTCACAACTTTTTTTTAAATCCAACATAGATACAAAGACAATTTAACATTACTTTTAAAGAAATTCTAACGTTATATAAATTTGTAACGTGTCTTTCAACAAAAGTTAAAGTTACATCTGCAAAATAGGTTGTCATTTATTCAGCCAGTTTCGTCAAATCACTATCGGTGTATACAGCATTCAACAAAATGCATGTCTAACCGTTTTATCGGAAATTTTTCAGCTATTAGGAGGAATGACTACGCGTACAATCAAAATTTTCTAATTTTGACGACACTAATCCATATGCGTTTCAATATCCAAGATTTTTATTAAAATGGGTAGTCCAGGAATATTTGTGGTTAGGTCCCCACAAAGAAGTCATGCTGGATATTTGGGCGATGTTATGTTAAGCACACAATGGCGTAAATAGGTCCTTCAAATGAATACATAATTTCCATGACAACTTAAACACACTTTGTTTTATTTAAATTTAAATCTAGAGAACGCTTTTTAAAGTACAAATAAGATGTATAGAACGCAGAATATAGCATTTTCTTTTAAATGCATTGAAGTATACGAGGTGGTCTTATATTAGGCGATCTGGTGATATAGATTTGGTTGAGTGTTTTCGTAAATATATTGTTACAAAAGTAGAAATATTGTTTTGCTTTCACATCGTTTAAATTGTAAAAAAAAGCTACAAAAACATAAACAATGAACTTGTTTACATGATAAACAAGTAAACAAAAATATACCAACAAAAACTAGTACAAACAAAACTAGGGAAAACAAGTAAACAAAAATGCAACAAAAATACTTCAAGAACAAACATAAACAAGATGCGCAATAATGTAAATAATATGTTTACATTCATAGAGATTTCGTGAATGCGAAGTCATTCGCCTCCAACAGCATTAATCAGACTGTTTACTCTGCGATATAAAAGGCAATGTAAAGCAGCCAACGAAGTCAGTAAAATTTCTTGTGTGAAGACTCGGGGTTTGAAGAAAGTAAACGTGGTATGAAGTCGCCGTAGTCTAGTAGGTAGTGAGTTGGCTTATTAGACGTAAAGCCAGGGTTCAAACCCCCGGCCAGACATCAAACAAAATACAAAAAATATTTCTTCGGCGGCTTCCTTTCAGCAGATTTCTGGCAAAAACTCTGAGGGCCGTTTTTTGAATGCAAGTTTAAACTCGAGATTAAGTTAATCTCCAGTTAAAGTTAATCTCCAGTTAACTCAGTTTTCTTTTTTTCAATGCGAATTTAACTGGAGATTAACTTTGTAGAGCTGCCGTACTTATAAGCAAAAATGGCAACATTTTCTTCGTTTATATTGTTGTTTTTACTACTTTTTGCAAATTATTTCACAACAATTAGCTTTTGTATATAACAAAAACAAACAAACAAAAGCTGAATACTATTGATCTTTATGTAAAAAAATCATTTTCTTAAAATAATAAATAAATTAAGACTGTCTGTTGTCAATTTGTGTGTTATATAATTCATAGTTACTTAAATATTTGTCTTATTCGGCTTCCCCTCACTTAAAAGCTTTTTTTAAAAAAAAAAGTTGTTAACTACTTGTCATAGTTAATCTCGAGTTTAAACCACCAACGTTGCTGGTTTAAACTCGAGATTAACTACTTAACCGTAAGTTTAAACTCGAGATTAAGTGAATTCAAAAACTGAAAACGGAGTTTAACTGGAGATTAACTTAATCTCGAGTTTAAACTTGCATTCAAAAAACGGCCCTGAGAGTAAATAAAATTGCCAAGAAAAATACTTCAAAAATCTGTTGTTCGGAGTCGACTTTAAACTGTAGGTCCCACCACTCATGTATAAAATTAACACACACACACATCATAAGTCGTTTGAGAAACAAGGTCGTAATCCTGACTGAAGGGTTGTTATAACCAATTATGTATATTATGTACGTATGTAAACGTGGTGTGAAGATCTGTGTTATAAAGATCTGTCGAACAATTGTCTAATAATTGTTATTGTTTACGCAAAAGAGTGCAGAGAGGAATAATAAACAAAGCAACTGTTTTACTTCACGTTGTGAACAGTAACACAAAGAATTGAGCGAATAATAAGGAATTTTAATTAAAACTAAACACAAATTTATTTTATTTTAATTTGCAATCTACGAGCTCATATTTGAAACGTTTTTTAAAAGGTAAAAACATGACAATATACCTAAATAAAATGTGTAGAACATAGAATATAGCATTTTCTTTTAAACGCCTTTGATTGCATCGAAACATCCAAGGTGATCTTATATTAGGCGATCTGGTGATATAGATTTGGTTGAGTGTTTTCGTAAATCCATTAAATATAAGGCCACACTGATATGGAAGACACATTTACGCCGCTATAGATGGTGTACGGCAAATAAAATAAATAAAAGGCTTGCAATTATCCAATCAAACCATCCTAAAAGTTTGATACATACTGCTTACCAATTTAAGGCTACAGTTTTTAATCGTCTGCACCAGTGAATTTGTTGAATTTCATCTGCAATATTGTTCAACTTATCTGGTTTCCTCATTTCCTGATGCTTATCGCTTTGGTATAATTTTTTAATAGCATTTGGACTTGTAAGCTTTTCGATTTTAAGATGATTTTAGACGCAATGTCTTTTGAATTTTTCTTTTTTGTGTCAATCTTGGTTTACGTGTTAAAATCAATCAAACCGTAAATTGCTATTCAAGAGACGAAAATATTTGAGTACGATATTTAAATAATGACAAGAAAAATTTCAATTAGTTTGACTCTTATAACATAGCCACAACTGAAGTATAATCTTCGTCTTCTTCCAAGAAAGTCGAAATAACTCTTTTAACGCACATATATATATGTGTGTGTGCATGTGTGTATGTGAAAATGTTTTTCCTACAGCAAGATCATGACTTGTCCTCAAATAATTTTTAGAAATTTATTTCTTAGAAAAATCCTTTTTTTAAAAAATTTTTAAAACCAAAAGGATTACTGTGTGTTATAAAAGAATTTTTTCTTTTGTCTCCTTTTTCCTCGTATTAAATTGTAGTCACGTACTTCAGTGGTTACAGCGTGACTTCCATACAACCAAAAAGCAGAATTTTCGAATTAACAAAAAAAAAAATTCTCAGAAAACAATTAAGAATGACCAAACTTGAAAATATAAGAAAAAAAATAATATTTTCCAAGTTTACCCCATCAAAACTCCTAACATATAAGTTTGAACAAAATGTTTATGTATACCGTTTTAAAGGCTAATCTCTCCCCTTTCTAGAAAACTTTGGATTTTTAAAATTGGTTGAAACATATTTGGGTAATCAATAATTTTGTGTGAAAAGATAAAAAAAACAGTTTTTGTCGAATAAAACAATTTTGGAGGGTTCGAGAAAAATAAAAAAAAACTATTTTTGCGTTCTTCTCAACTAACTGAACAACTAAGACTAGGTAGATACTCGGATGTATTTAATTTTTGTATTTTGTCGCATAGTGTTATTTTTGATCTGAGGACAAATTTTGAGCTGAACCTAAAAAGAACAGATAAATACATTAGTAACACAACCGACCTAAGATATACAATTTTCACAAACTTCAAGACGGCAGACAACATCTTTTCAAATTATTAGACTTCCAGTCAAAATAAATCATTTGTATTGCATTTATATTTTCATACGTTACATACTCTCATTCATTGTATGTAATACGATGGTTGAGAAAAATTATTTTCTTTAAAAGTTTCTCGTTCATGAGTGCCAACTGTCATCATTCTCCTTGAAACAGGTATTTTTAAAGTTTTGATGTACAGTGTTTATTATACGTCAGAACTTTGAATGTACATTTTAGTAGTTGTTGGTGTTGTGAGGTGCATGTAAAATATCAATCGCAAAAACAAAGGATAAGAATAATAACAAAAGCAATTTACAACATTTATTACAAATCACAAGTTAAAATTATTCATACAAAATGCACAAATGCATATGGTGTGCACGATGCGAATATACATATATTCACACGCCCTCACACAACAAGATGTTGGAATGAACATTTATTCTGATGAAATTTTTTTCCGAAGTTTTCATACTGTAAAAGTTTTTCACACAGTACTGCGCTGAATGAAAGAAATCATATGCTGGATGAAAACTTCAAAATTGTTTTTCTTAAGCATTATTTTAAAGAAAAAAAGTTTTTCACACTATACTCGGTTTAAATTTGAACCATCGTGTATTTCGAATCTGTCAATACTTATGTCATTATATTCTGGCACAAAATGCAGTATATTATCCCCACTCAACGTAATGAATAAATTTACGCTTGAGCAACGCTGGGATTTACTAAAATTTTAATTTATTTTGAAAACAAATACAATTTATGTGGAAATTGCAGGAGAATGTCGTACAAAATTTGGTAGCAGAGAAGGACCAACAGTGCCCGATATACACAAGATTGTTGCTTAAGGCAGTGAAACTGATTTTATGGTTTACAAGCTGTACCCTGCGCGTGTTGCTGAGCCACCAACTAAAATAAATTTGAAGGAAAGACATTACACAAACGTCCAATTAATTTTGAATCATTTTATTGATTTTGTTTCCCGTTGTCCTGATGATTCAGATGAAAGGGCCTGGGTAGTACGCATTCGATCAGTTTCGAATCTCACTTCTCGTTGTTCAATTGGTTCAAGCGAACGGTTCTCAGCGGCAAATACTCGAAGATTTTCCAGTCTCCATGCTTGTCTGATTCTGAGGCTCGTAATGCTCTTTTCTTCCGTGCTTGAGTTGTAGGTCGACTAATTGCTTGTCATTAATTTTGAATAATTTCCAGTGGCGCCATCCATCGGAATTTAATCGACTCATGCGCAACAACTTTGGTAAAGAATGCGCAGTTTACGATTTAATTCATTTTGAGTAATTTTCGGTGGAACCTGCTGTCGAAAATTAGTCATACCAACTTAGAAACCTTCGTCGGCTCATGCGCAACAACTTTGATAAAGATCTAAACATGATCAAATGCAGAGTTCACGATTTAATTGATTTTAAGTAATTTTCAGTGGCGCCACCTGCCGTAATTTGGTCATAACAACTTCAAAACCATCCCCGGCTCATGCGCAACAACTTTGCTAAAGAAAGCCTATAGTTCCTTCCAGACATACATGAAGGTACTCTTAAAATTTCAAGAAAATCGGTCCAGCCGTTTAGCCGTCTATAGACTTCAAACAAAGAAACAAATCCACAAACAAATAAACACACATTCATTTTTATATATAAGATGCTCCAAGACATACAGTTCGTACACCGGCAAATATCGGAGCTGTGAGAGAATCAATCAACTCGTTTTCGTTGTCAAGAATTTAAAATTTCACGCACCAGTTTACTTCGAATTTTTGCGAAAATATTTCGATATGGAGCCTTATAAGGTTCAACTGGTTTAAGAGTTGAATTGGTTTATGCCCATCCGCTTCGTTTTCGCTTCAATATATGGGCCAACTTGACTCTGTACGATGATGTCAATTATGCAAAAAAAAACATCTTTTCGGATAAAGCTCATTTTCATATTGATGTTTGGTTTCAACGGAATAGGGCAACTTTGCACACATCTCACGTTATATTAATTAGCCAAAATGAATGAGTAATGTCTATTGGACGCCAAGAACCTGGGATTTGACAACGTTGCATTATTTTCTGTTGGGTGCCGTTAAAGAAAAGTGTTATGCCGACAAACCAGAGATATTTGAACATTTGAAGACCAACATTCGTGATGCCATTGCCGAGATACGGCTCCATACACCCGAAAATTTAACGAAAATTGGTCAGATCGAATGAACTACTGTGAGGCTAGCTGCGGCAGCGGTATGAATGAAATAATATTGCATTTCTATCCGCAACAATTGTAGTTCAATACATTTATTGCATTTTTAAATTTAAACTTTAAAATTGCCCACCCTTTACTATTTAGATTTAAATTATATGCGTACAGTTGATTGTGAATTTACATACATAATAGGTCATTACAACCCTTCAGTCAGGATTACGATCTAGTTTTTCACAGCACTTATGTTGTGTGTGTTAACTTTATGCTTGAGTGATGGGACCTACAGTTTAAAGTCGACTCCGAACGACAACTTTTTGAGAAACTTTTCATGGCAATTTTATTTGCGCTCAGAGTCTTTGCCAGAAATCTGCTGAGAGGAAGTCGCCTTTTATATATATACCTTTTGTATATTGTTTTGATGTCTGGCCTGGGGCTCGAACCCTGGCTTTACGTCTAATAAGCCAACACACTACCCACTAGACTACGGTGACTACAATTGTGAATTTACAAAAAAAAAAAAATTCAGTGGTGGACATATAATTAAAGGACAAGTATGATATTTCATTTGGTCGGTATTTTATATGATTTCTTGATGTCTGGGCGGTACTTTTCCACTGGAAAGATAAGTCTGATCTCTTTTACATTTGATTCCTTCTTTACTTTTTGAATTAAATTAAATTTCCTTATGAAATAATTCAATATTTAGTGAAAGGACACATAATTCAAACATTTTTAGTGCTACTGCGCTAAGATGACTCCCAGTTTAACCTAACCTCATCTATTGCCTCCCGTGGGTATTTCTTGGTGGGCACACTACTATACTCCAATATGTTAAAATGCAAAATACTTAAGGTCTCATAAGATGTTTCCAAATTAGGAAAAACGGCGAAAAACATCCGCCTCTACCAGACAAACTGTTTCTAAAAAATTTTGTGGCTTTTGTCAATAGACAAAAAGTGACTCAAGTCAAAATTTTCATTTTTCAGAAATCGATTAAAAACTATTTTTGACTTAAATAAAAATAGTTAAAAACAAAATCTCTGGACCATTTTTAGTAACAGTTAACAACAACAAAATACACTGATTTTTTTATAATTAAACCAGTGTATTCTACATAGTTTAAGCATATAAACTCGAAAAATGAAAATTTTGAGTTGAGTCACTTTTGTACTGGGTGTGCGATATGGATATTACATACCCTAGAACTTATTGATCAGGCCTAGAAATATGACTGAGTATTTTAACTTTTGAGATAATTAGCAACATTTATGTACTGTTGAGAGTTATCGGTTTCACAAACACTGACCATTAAAAGCATTTTTTCGTTAAACTGCAAAGCTTTCCTATTAATATCGCCATAATGAAGAGCAAACTTCAGTTGTCTATTTCCGTTTTTTGGTGTTTTAAATCCTTAAAAACTCACACAACAAACTTACACTCAACACATACATATCTACATATACATGTATATCTGCCACACACATTGTATTAGTAGAATAACATGAAAAATCGCCTGAATCGTTATTATCTGCTCTTCGTTTAGATTTTTAACACCTGATTCCATTTTAAATTCCTTCAATTAATATTTATTTTTATTTATTTAACATGGCAGTATAGAGTGGGATTGTGCAGTGAATGTTTGTGAGAAGCAGAAACACAATGGAGCCAACAAATTGTTTGTGCGTTTTAACAGAGAGTTTATAACAAATATATAACAGCAGCAATAGTACTAACGATGTTTCACCTTCTTTTGAATAGTTGTGTTCTATTTGTTGTTATGGTTTTAAGAGTATATGCAATAAGAATAAAAAAAAAACTATTATGCCTTTACACATACTGCTACTGCTAAGTAAACATGTGTTAAATTCCCACTTTGATAGTTTGTTGCAGACATCCTCCTTCTAACACACTTCGCACACTCAGTTTTTTTTCTGCATTTTTTTCTTGGTTTTTTTTTTCTTGTAGGAATGGCTCCTACACATGCAATACCTTATGTTGAAACTAGGAGAACAGGTGGAGTGAAAGATAAAAAAGGAGTAGTATTTATAGATGTTGCATTTGAATACATTTAAGTCGTAAATTTTTGCAGGAAGAGCGTTTCACATACGGATAGAGCAACTGAAAAACTAAATATTTCTATAATGTATTGTTTGTAGAAGTCGCCGTAGCCTAGTAGTTAGTGTGTCGGCTTATTAGATGTAAAGCCTCGGTTCAAACCCCAAGTCAGACATCAAAACGAAAATATAAAAAATATTTCTTCGGCGACTTCCTCTCAGCATGTTTCTGGCAAAAACTCGCTATTCGCTTGTATGGCATAACATCGCGACAGAACTTTTTTAAAGTTTTTTTTAGTAATGCCTAGAACTGTAGAAAAAACTCACATGTGCTCTTACAGAAGCGAATGCGCCCATTACGAGTGACTGTTTGGTGCGGCTAGTAGAGCGGAGTCATCATTGACCCATATTTCTTTGAAAATGAGGACGGCGCAACCATTACGATCAATGGCGAACCTATTGCACCATGATAACCGATTTTTTGTACCCGCTCGTCATGGTTTCGATGTGAACGATGTTTACTTTCAACAAGATGGTACAACTTACCATACATCTCATGCAACAATCGATTTCTTGGGTCAAACGTTTAATGGCCTTTTAATTAGCTGAAATGGTGATGTCAATTGGCCGCCAAACAGCTGCGATTTGGCACAGATAAACTATTTTCTGTGGGACGCCGCTGCAGAAAAGTGTTATGCCGCCAAACCAAAGACAATTGCCATTGTGGAGATACGAAAATTGGTGCGATTGAATGAGGTACTGTGAGGCCAGCTGCGGCAACCATATGAATAAAATGATATTTCATTTCTAATCGTAGTAATTGTACCTCACAATAAAAAAAGCAAATTTGGCAAAATTTCGAACCGTGTTTGTTTATTACGTTTTTAAATTTAAACTTTTAAATGGCCTACCCTTTACAACTGCATTTTAATAAATGGAATTCAACAAATTTTTTTTGTTTTTGTTTTCGTTTTTCAATAAGAATTAAAAAGAAAAAAAATATAGTTAATCGTCATTGTAAGCATCCATCGCAACTTTCTGTTTCTTGCCATCATAAAAATTAAAACTAAAAAAAAAAAATTAAACTACTCGGAAGAAAGAGAAAAGCAGAACGAATAAAAAAATAAATCAATTAATAATCAATAAATCAATTGTATCAAGTAACGTCAGAAAACTAAATTTAAAATTTTCTTATGATGTCAAGATGTACAAAAGCTGTGTTTGCACCAGAAATAAAATAATTCCCATCAGCGCGTATGAGTAATTTAATTTAATAAAAAAAAAATTAAAATAAAAAACGGTCTTTAACGTATAAAATATATAAAATTAAATTAAATAAACCTATCGCCACGATAATATCAGAAAAATGTTTACATGGCCATGGTAACTTTATTAGTTAATTTAGTTAAAAATGTATCAAAGGAACTTAATGCATCACAGAAAAAAATTGTTTTTGCCAAAATTCCCGGAAAAACATTATTTTTTATGTCACGCATATATGACTGACGTGGCCATATATTAAAATTTTTACTCGACAAGCCGTGTCAGTCTCATATGTCTGACGCATCCTGTTGTTTTAAACAGTGGTACGTTTACGGTTTACCGAATAAGACCTTGTTACTGGGACTATTTCTTTATAAATCAAATGTCAGACATATATGTCTGAGATGGCACATGTAGAACTTCTTAGTGTCAGACACATATGACTAACATGGCGATTAAGGCGTTAATAAAGTGCATCCGAATTTTAAAACTTTGCACTCGGCTCTCCCCTCTGAGAGGACATGATAGTTTGTTAGCGATTACAGACAATGAAAGTATTCCACCGCAATCTTTTAAGAAACACTTGTTCTCCAGTAGTTTTCTGTTACGATAATAAAGAAATCCAATCACCGTGAGAAGAAATGTACAAGATCTCAGTTCGTACTGGAGCGTCGAATACAAATAATAAGACAGTGTCGTGTTTTCGTAATTTACAGTTATTTATTTCCAAAGTATTTTTTACCCGTAACTTAAAAAACCAAAATTTTACGTAAATCAAAATTTTCTTCAAAAAAGATAGTGCCATATAGAAAAAATAATATTACACTTCTTGCGTAGAAGGATAAAAGAACTGCCACAATGCTAAGTAATTATAACAACGTCTTTGTATTTTTTTGGAAATGTCCACAAATTCATATAAAACAAATTTCATTACAATACCTTACTTGGTTCTAAAATTATACTTTATAATATCACGTTTCCAGGATGTACGTCTTCGTTAAAAAGTGGCGTCGAGTTGCTGGTAGGTAACGTCCGAAACCGTGCCGAGTGCAAAGGGTTAAATTTAAATAAAACGAAGATTTTATGAGATATCAGCGTCATTTTTTATTTGTTTATTGATGTCATTATGTATGAAATGTAACATCGCTTAAATATCAGATATCATTATACCAGAATACACCTGGGGATCAAGAAAGTCACACAAGAGAATGTCTGATGGGGTCAAATCGCACAATCTCATTGGCCAGTTCATATCACCGCCACGTGAGATGTACTTTACTCAATCCGCTAGCGCAGTATTTCCAATGTAACATGAGCTGCATTGAAACTGCATATACATACCGTTGGTATCCACATTATTGAACTTAGGTCAAATGAAGTAGGTAGTCATATACTCACAGTAATTGCCACACTGAGAAATATTGACTGAACACGTCGATCACTCAAAATCCACCAAACCAGTGACTTTTTCGGAATGCATTGGACACTCTTTTATTTCATGTGTATTTTTATAGTTCCATATTCTCCAGTTTGTTTTGTTCACTTATGCATTCATCTTCAAATGGACCGAATTGATGAAAATGAATTTTTGATAAAAAATACTGTTCCAGAGCCCAATTAGCAAACACATGTGGTTATTCACTAGAGGGCTGCATTAATATATTCACTTCATACACTCACAGAAAATTCAACTTATTCAGTGAAGAAGTTTGCTATCAAACAATACTACACTAAATACACGCATTGAGTCACATTAATTCTGTAAAAATTAATTAAATTTGTTATTAGACTGTTTGCAGATTGACAATGTGTACTTTATGTGCAGTACGTATGTTCATAGCATCGTTTGGAGTTAAGCCCTTAATTCCATGCTGGTCCCATAAGATCCCAAAAGACCTAATAGTTTTCTTGTCTCTTCATCTTCATGTTTTCTTAACATTTCTACAATTTATTATTACCATACGACTCTATGCTCAAACTTTCTGACTCTTGTTAAGCAATGGAGGATGAAAATGTTTTCAAAAAGTTGCAAATAGTCAAACCAAACACTATTAAGAATATCTTTAACAGTTTATGTTTGTAGCTATCATTACAAGCAAACGGAGTATAGCATAACATTGTATTTGAAATTGGCTGACCATGAACCGTATATGTATGGTATGTACTATTATTTCTCATAAGTGTTTAATTCATTCAAATTGGTTCAGATAACTATTTCACAACTAAAGCTTTCCATAAAAGAATGGAATGAATTTAATAGTCAATTAAGATGTGTAACATTCCTAACGAAGTTAAGATGAAGTTAGTCGATAACGATTTTGATTTTCTTATTGTGCTATGAAGAAGATGTGTGCCAGTTAAATATGAAACAAAATATCGCACAAGTCTGATAGTCGGCTATTACTCTTTCAGGACATATTCCATAACTTTTCACAAAGACCTTGGATTTGAGCTCAGGAAATATTTCCAACAAAGTTATGTGTGTAAATTTTTATCGATTAAAGTCTACTCCGAACTACAGATTTTTGAGAAATTCTCAGCAGTCTTCTGGCAAAAATGTGAGAGTAAGTAAAATTGCCATCAAAAGTTTGTTTGGTACCGAAAATAGCGATCAAGCACAGATATTCAAAGTTTACTGTGTAAATGAGAGATAGAAGTACTCTATGGTTTTCGATTACATTCATCGGGCTGTTTTGAAGCGGCGGAAAACTCATCACTAGTTTTGTGCGCTACCCAGAAACTGTAGAGTATGGTACTGAAATTTTTGAGAAGGAATTGGAAAATAGGCTAGGTTAGGTTAAACTGGCAGTCGCCTCAATGCGCACGTCTTACTTGGATACTGTAAGGTCCTGTTGTAACATGGTTGTTATATTCCTAGTAGGCACCTCTTAAATCATCTCTTATGAAGCAGTTTTTAATCGCCTTAGCTTTGTTACTGTATTCTGGATGTCCAAGAATTCTTCTTCTGCTTACTTTTCCAAGCGGCGCATAACGACAGAGAAGTTGTTATGTAGCCTTCTCTTCTTCTTCGTCGTTGCAACTTCTGCAAAAGTCGTTACGAAGTATTTTTAGTCTTCTGGTCTGAGTACCCAGAGCCCAGTGCCCTGTTATCTCTGCTATGAGGTTCTTCAAATCTTGACTTTATAGTTTCAATCCAAATTCTACTGTACAAATATCAATGTAGGACCAGATCTGTCTGTATCCCATCTTACCTTTGCCAATAAATAGAATTTTTGTGATACCATTTGTTTGCTTCTTTGCAGAGGAACACCAGGAATTTCCGGGGTGCCAGCTTTAGCAAGTGCGCCGGACTTGTTGTTCCTTCGATATTCTTGTGTCCAGGAACAACACTGACGGTAGCCATCCAATGCCCACTATCTCCTGCAGACTCCCCCGGTATTCTCGAACAATCTTAGATGTGGGATGAACATTCTCTAAGGATATAATGGCAGCTTTATAGTGCAAAGAACGATCTAATGTTAAGTTCTTCTGAAAAGATACTACATCCGAATTCGTTGCGTAATATTGTGTATTTGCGTTACTGAATCCCCCGCCGTAGTCTAGTACGTAATATGTTGGCATATTGGACGTTAGGCCTCGGTTCAAACCGCAGGTCAGACATCTCGAAAAAAACGAAATATTAAAAAATTTCTTCCGCGTTTTTTTCTCAGCAGACTTCTGACAAAAACTCTGAGAAGAAATTAAGGTGTCATAAAAAGTTTCTCAAAAATGTATCGTTCGAAATCGACTTTAAACTGTAGGTCATGCCTTTCATGTATAAAATTAACACATACATACACACATAAGTGGTGTGGGATGCTAAGTCCTAATCCTTACTGAATGGTTGTATTGACCAGTCATGTATGCAAGTAAACCAGGATCGAAACCAGAACAATCAAAGTATGTAGCATGTTGGAAACTTTCATGTGGATAGCCTTACCGTGTTCGCAGCCACTTATTTCGCCAAATTGTCTGGTGATAGCCAGTTCAGAATATTAAACAATCCCTTGGATGATGTGGGGTGCCCTTAGGACATCTGTTATCGTGATCAAATTGGTAAATACTTTCGTTTTAAAATTGTTTTATAAACATCTAAGTAAAGTAAATTTGAGGTCTTCTAAGAAAAAATTAATCATTTTTTTAAAACGAAACCTCATCTCAGTCAAAAAGACTGACAGTATAATTTATACTTGAGTGCGATATTTTTAAGGAAAATTTTAAATTTTTTAGCAATTTAATTTAAAGAATTTAATGCGTCAGTTAAAGATGACATAACAATTTTAGAACCTTTATAGAAAAGTAATCCCTGATGCATTTTAATTTCTTTGGCTCATGTTGCACTTCGTAATTTTTTTCTTGTGTTACTACAAGAAAAATGTCTTTCATGTATATGTTGCTGTGTATTATACATCAAGGAACAAGTATTTGGAGTAACATTTATAATCATTTTTCATTTTGTTATAATCTCAATAGCGTTTTGTTAGAAGTTTAACAAAAGCTAATGCATTATTCCTCTAGAGGTTTCAGGACTGCAGTAACACTTTTCATTGCATTCTGCGTTCTTTTATTGCAACTAACTCCATAATGGTTACAAAACTAAGCTAAATAAAGGGTCAAGTAAAGCATTTTCTTGGATAAGGTACCGCGAAATGATGTCATAATGTGATTATTACTACTAAAATATTGTGGTCAATTTTTATCATCAAGTCATCGATTAAAACAGATATTGGAGAATACACTTGAAAAAGCTTCTATTCCACTGGTTTGTAACATACAGAAATGACCTGACCACATTCTCCAAAAAAGAATTATCTTCACATTATCGTTTACATACAGCGGACAGCAAAAGTCTTAGTACGGCAATATATTTTAGCAACTTCATGAATTTTAGCCAAAAGTTTGTATACAAATATTTAGTTTATATATTTATTTTATTAATTTATTTCTGTTTTATTATAGAACAAGCAATTTTTTAATGTTTTTCATAAAACAAGAGATAAATAAGGAAAAGTTTCAGATGACTCCATAGGTACCCCCAAGAGGAATCCTGAGTAAATTTAATATTCAAAGGCCTAATATATGAAAATGTTATCCCTTGTATTTAGTAGAATATCCCTTAAGGACATGCACTCTATGTAATCCATTTGAAATTGAATGTACAAGTTTTGTTTAGTGTTTTCTGGTGGGATCATGAGCAAGTTTTTCGGTTGACTTTTGTTTGAAGTTTAACGATTACGTAACCGTTCTTTCAAATGATCTCCTAAATACTCTCTTGTAGTCATATCGGGACTTTGTGCAAGAGTATTAAGACTAAGACTTTTACTGTCCACTGTATAGGATAGGTTTTTTAACTGCATACGAATTATTATCGATTACTACGGCTTGACAGCTAAAAATTAGTATTGATATAATTTATTATATTCTCTTATTAGACGAGAAGCCATGGTGCTAACCCCAGGTCATACATCTCCAATTTTCGAAATAGTAAAACATATTTCTTCTGCGGCTTCTTCTCAGCAGATTTGTGGCAAAAAATCTGAGATCAAATAAAATTGCCATGAAAAGTTTCTCAAAAATCTTTCGCTCGAAATCGACTTTAAACTGTTTAAGATATGATCTCGTAGATTGCAAATAAAATAAAAATTAATTTGTGTTTAGTTTTAACGAAAATTCTTTATTGTTCGAAGAATTCTGTGTGCCACTGATCACGACTTGGTGTAAACAACAACAATTGCTTTGTTTGTTACTTCACTTTGCACTCTTTTGCATAAACAATTCAATTACTAGACAATTGTTCGACTGATCTTTGCAACGGAGATCATCAAACCACGATTACTCTCTTCAAACACTACGCGTATTCACACAAGACTGACTGAAATTTTACCAACACCGTCGCCTGTTTTGCCTTGCCTTTTATATGACAAAGTAAAGAGTATGATGAGTGCTCTTGAAGGCAAATGTTCGAGGCTTCGCCTTCTCGAGATCTCTATAAATGTAAACATTGATGTTTCAATGTCGTGGTTTGCGCGTTTTGTTTACAATTATTCTTGTAGTGTTAGTTGTTGATTTGTTTACTTGTTTATTATTTTTTTTATAATTTTAATGTTAAATTATGTAAAAGTAACAATATAATTCCGTAACAATATAATTTCGGGCACATGGCAGCACTGGAACAAATTCAATGCTTCATTCAATCGCATCAATTTTTCACTACATTTTTCAATAAATCTGTCCATATAGCGTCAATGGTAGTGTGGATTTTCCGACATAACCCAATAAAAAGCAATTGAAAGGCACTGAATTGTAAGAATAAGGCTGTCAGTTAACCGTATCACTTATGAGTGCTGAGATTCCTGTAGGATGTAAACCTTATCGAACAATTTTAATGGATTGTCGCTTTTAATGATTTGTCACTTCCATAATTAAATATAATAACCACTACTAATTTTTACAACTTCAATTTAATTTCAAATTCACAAAAATTTGACGGTCATTTAGCTTGGATTCTTTATTTTATAGGAATTAAGCCAAGCTCCTGCTACAGCAGAATAATCACCTGCTTAACTGGAACAACAAAAGATTAACGAAACAGAAACATGGCAGAAAACAAACCACCGAAACTTATGGCAATAACAGTAGCCAACCGGATAAGATGGAAATGAAAAAAAGCCAAGCTCCTTTAGATAAATTTTCCCGGTACTCGAAGAACAAAGACCAGCAAGTTAAGTACGACGACGAATCGACATTATGGCGTCTTGCTCAAGACTGCTCGCGACATTAGCAATTTCTTTGTCAATCAATGCGAAAACGCTCACCTACTGCTCTGCCTGCTCGCTAGATCAATTATTTTGTCCAAAATGAACGAAACGTTCTGTGAATTTTGCTAAGAGATTTATTTTCTGCATAGCAGGTTTCCACAGTTTGGAAGCTTTGTTTTGGTAGAAGACGATGCGTGACTGATTGGTCCCTACTTCCCTCCAGTCAGTATTACGACCCAGCTTATTATACCACTTAAGTTCTGTGTGCTTCAGCAGAGGAGACAAAACAAGAGCGTAAGTGGTCCCATATCGTACAAGAGTATCAGTCTAGATCTTGAATTTTTGGTTACTTATGAAACTTATGAGTCGCCGTAGTCTAGTAGGTAGTGTGTTGGCTTATTAGATGTGAGGCCACGGTACAAACCCATGATCAGACATCAAAACGAAATATGAAAAATATTTCTTCGGCGACTTCCTCTCACCAGTTTTCTGGAAAAAACTCTGAGAGTAAAAAAAATTGCCATGAAAATATTCTCAAAAATCTGTCGTTCGGAGTCGACTTAAAACTGTGGGTCCCGCCACTCATGCATACAGACACAAAACTAAGAAGCATTTTTATTTTCAAAAGAAAAATTGTACTTTTCAAAAGCAAATTGTCTTTCAAAAGAAAAATTAAAAATTATATAAAACTTTGAAACGTTATTACACAATAAATATACCATAAATAATGAACTGTAATATTTTTCAAATGTTTAATGCCAGGACTTAAAATATTATTGCAACAAAATATTTGAAAAGAAATGAAAGAATATTAAAATCGAGAATTACACTATACGACAGAACAAAAAAAAAAAAAAAATTAAATACACCCAGCTAATGATATAGTGCAGGTTGTGAGTGTTGTTTAGTAGAACTCAAAAATATTTTTTATATATCTCGCACCCTCCAAATTAGTTTTATTTGACAAAAACTGTTTTTTTGGACTTTACGCACAAATTTATTGATTACAAAAACATTTCTGACCCTATGTCCAAGATTTACTTTCATAGAAAATGGATTGATGGGACTTTAGAACGGTTTACATATGTGTGTTATTAAACCTAATATTCTATGAAGTTTGATGAGGTAATCTTGGCAAATGCGAATTATTCTTATATTTTTTAAAATTTAGCTATTCTTAATTGCAAACTTTAATTAAAAATATAAAATGAAGAGTTTGACACTTCGTTTGATAGAATCGAACAAAAATTATCGTAGTATAACAGTTATGTTATATTTTTCATATATATATTTTCTCAAATGAACTTTCATATCAAAAATTTTCAGAATTTTTAATAATTGTTTATTGGAATATGTGTCAATATTATTATTTTATTATTAATATAAAAATAAAATTATAATTCTAGTAAAACTGACTAAAAGACTACTACTCCACTGTTAAATTGATGACTTAGTTAACACTTAAAAATTATCTGAATTTATTAATTTTACCCAATATACCATGACCTATAAACGTTACCTTTTACCTTGCAGTAAAGGGAGGTACAACTATACAGTACGATTTTAGTTTTTGGTCGAATTTTTTACGCAACTTAAATGGATATTTCTTTGTTTCAGTGTTTGACAAATTTAAACATGAAGTGTACACAATTAAGCATCATGTTAAAATTGTAGAAGTCTTTTACGAAAATGGGCATTCAAATCAAAATGCATTTCGTGCACTTTGTAACTTTTTTGATCAGAGCCAACGGTCAAATTCAGCTTGATTTATAAGCCAGAGTCATGGAAAATTTGAACAATTTGAACGGATATACATACATAATTGGTCATTACCTTTCAGTCAGAATTACGACCTATCTTAAAGTCGACTCCGGACGACATATTTTTGTCCCTCAGAGTTTTTTTTTGCCAGAAATCTGCTGGGAGGAAATCACCAAAGAAATATCTTTCCTTATTTTGTTTTGATGACGATGTCTGACCTGGACTTTATACCGTGGCCTCCCTTCTAATATGCCAACACATTACTAGACTACGGCGACTATGCAATGAAATACGATCTATAGCATGAAGATGTATATCATTAGATAATCAATTATTTTTGTGGATACTTACATGCCTATGCATACTCGTACTTAAGGTTATTTACACTTAAACACAGAGAAAATTATTTTCAATGCAAATGAGGCGAAGAAATCAACTAATATTGCTTTAAAATTAAAAAATTTTCCAATAATAAAGAAGTTGGCTATTTTGTATAATTTTTTTTTTATATTTTTATTAATGAAAAACGCAAATAACCAAGCGTATACGTTCCAGATAACACGTATGTATGTTCAATGTTTTCATTCGCTAAAGTTAAACAACATTCGAACAATTGAACACTTGTAAAGTGAAGGTAAACCAATACGAATTTTTTATTCATTTTTTCCATCATAAGGTCGTCGTTTTTTCGACTGGAACAGGTAAAATAGTTTTGCCGAAACAATTTTAATGAAAAAAAGAAATTGAAACAGCATACTACAAAACCGCATTCTGACTTAATATTTAATTAAATAAAGTCATCTCACAGTGAGCGGTTAAAAATACGTTCGTTTTGAATTATTTTTAATTTTTTTAAGCTTAACTAATGTTAAACACAAGTGGAGTAGGGTATTACTTATAGAGCTTCAGTTATAATTACGCCTAACTTAAGTAGTCTAGTAGGTAGCGTGTTGACCACTGCTCAAACACCAGGTCAGACATATCCAACAAAACGAAATATGAAGTAAAGTAATTCTTCGGCGACTTCCTCTCAGCTGATTTGTGGCAGAAACTATTGGAACAAATAAAATTGCCAAGAAAAGTTTCTCAAAAATCTGTCGTTTGGAATCGACTTTATCATGAATAAAATTAACACACACAACATAAGAGGTGTGAAAAGCTAGGTCGTAATTTTGTCCGAAGGGTTGAAATGACCAATTATGCATGTAGGTATGTACATATATCTGTTTTCACTTTAGTTTGAAAATTGTGATCGCACAAGCAGTAGCTCCGTGATAATCCCACTAAAATCCGCATAATCAAACTTAAAATAAAAAATTATATATATATATATATACATATATATACTACAGTAAGACCCCGCTTAACACTGCTCCGCTTAACGCTGTTTCAGTTGATACTTGTTGTATATGTGCGCAAATGAAACGGCCATGCATCAATCAAAAGCGGTGCACAATATAACGACGGTGTATGCTATGTACCTTTTTCAACGCCCTTCTGTCCAGAATAACGATTCCAACTGTATTTTCCGAAGTCGCAATCACAGTACTAACGCTGTTTCGTTTAGCGCTGTAACTCATTGGAACGCATCGCCCGCGTTAAACGGGGTCTTACTGTAATTTTTTTGAAAAATCGAAATTTTTTTTTTATATTTCGTTTAATTCAATTAAAAATTTATACAAAATCTAATAATGCCTCAGCGCCAATAGGCATTGTAGAGGCTAGTTGGCATCATTTAATTCAGATTAATAAATACATAGTAATCAAAAAATAGCATAATAAAGTTAACAATAAAAGAGAAAAAAAATATAAATATAAATAAATAAATTATATTGAAAATAAAATGAAAACAAAGTACTATAACTATTTACTTTAAAATAAAATATTTATGTAGTTTTTGCCTTTTTTAAATAAAACACTTTTTAATTATTAATGTAATTCATGTTTATTTAAAATATAATGAGAGATGTTGCTTTCTTGGCGATCAAACTACAAGTGAACTATCTAACTTAAAACTATTCGTTGATCTTAAAGTAGCGTCTGTAATTCTACAGTATTAGTGTTGCATTCTATCGTATTTAATTCAGTAAGTGTTGCCACTCCTGGTGGTACGTCCTGTTCCCACATTCGGCCGTCCTGAATGATCATTCGCCCCGAATGATGAACTCCATCTCTTCACATATTCCGCCACTGTAGTAGTTTTCCGCGGACCTTCCACCTCGCCTACCTTTTCTACTGCATAGCGATCATGTTCCAATATTTTTACGACCTTATAGGGTCCGAAGTATTTAGGCTTCAATTTTAGACCAACTCCAAATTGGGTTCTCTTAATCGCCACTAGCTCATTTAATTTATATACAGGTGCCTGCACTCTTTTCCTATTAAACGTCTTCCGATTTTCAGTCTGCAGTTTGGCAATATTTTCCTTGGCAATTGTGCGAATTTCATCCCGCTCATCCCGTCGTCTAATTCGGAAAGAGCAAATTCTTCAACTAATTTTTGAATATCAGTTTGTGTCTCGGTACGCATATGACAACCCGTAAGAATTCTAAATTGAGATACTTTCGTGCTTCTCGGAGGAGTGTTATTAATGCCCCGTTGAACTTTGTCGACTTGGTTATACCATTTATTGGGATTGTTGACACACAGTTTCGATAACAATGCAATTACGATCTTATTAATTCTTTCTACTTGCCCGTTACCTCTAGGGACACCTGTTGCTATTAATAGATGCTGAATACTTTGTTCCTCGCAATATTCCCTAAATACATTGGAGGTAAAGGCGGTTCCTCGGTCAGAAATAATTCTTTCAGGATTTCCAAAAACTGCCGATTGCTTTTTCAATCTGTCAATGACCTCCTCCGCACCCGTTCCTCTAGTCGGATATAGCCACACAAACTTGGAAAATGCATCTACGACTACGAGTATATGATTATAATGTTTCTGAGTGTTCTCCATTGGGCCAATATGGTCTATATGATACGTCTTTAAAGGTCTGTCAGACTTATCAATGGGACTTAAGAGACCCTCACTCCTTCCCATCTTGGCCTCACTAACAATACACTCCATACAATTACGTACGACTTTAGTAATCTTCTGTAACACATTAGGTATGTAAAACTCCCTTTCAACCAAATCTCGAGTTTTCTTAATTCCAAAATGTCCTTCACGGTGAGCAATTTGAATAACTTCTTCTTCCATACTCGCCGGGATTACTAAAAGTTCTTTGTTAGGATCTTTATAAAATAAGTCATGTTTTAAATAAAAATCTCCATAGCTGTCTTTTTCGATAATTTTCCTTATGGCTTTTACCCATTCATCTTGCAGTTGTGCTTCGTTAAGTCGATGTTTAATTGAATCCTCTACCAGAAGACAAGAAACCCTGCTAAGAGCATCTACATGTCGCATTTTGCTGCCAGATCTATGTTCAACTACATAGTCGAATTCCTGAAGGAACATAGCCCATCTAGAGACACTCAATGGTACATCTTTCTTCTTGATTGTCATCGCAAATGAGTTACAGTCAGTGATTATTTTTATTTTAGAGCCCATTAGGTAAACTTTCCACTTTTTAAGTGCCTCAATTATGGCCAGTACCTCCAGCTCATACGAATGATATTTTCCTTGAGCATCAGTAGTTTTCCGACTCATGTACTCAACTGGGTGCCACTGTTGGTCATCTGAATTTTTTTGTAGCAAAACAGCTCCATAACCGTGCGCACTTGCGTCGGTATGAACTTCAATTGGTGCCTTCGGCTTGAATAAATTTAAAACCGGTGCATTTATTAGGCTTGCCTTCAATTGATCAATTGCTATTATTTGTCCGTCCTTGATTTCAAATACAGCATCCTTTTTTAGTAAATCTTATAGTGGTTTTGCTATAATTGCAAAATTAGGAATGAAGCGTCTGAAGTATGATGTTAGTCCTAAGAGTCTTTGAAGTGACTTTTTATCTGTTGGAATTGGGAAATTTGAAACTGCTGAAATTTTCTCAGATGATGGTTTAACAGTAGAATTTTCAATGATATATCCCAAAAAATTTACTTTTGTCTTTAAAAATTGACATTTCTCCCATTTTATCCTCAGATTATATTTTTCCGCTATACTCAATACTCGCCTCAGTTTTATGATACCCTCTTCTTCGTTTAATGACGGAATGATAATATCATCTATGTATACTATGATTGTCCCATCCTGGATAAGTTCTCTGAATATTGCGAAAATATATCGGGAAAAAACTGCAGGAGATGGGTGACAAATGACGTATATTTCTTTGAGTCTTCCTCAACTGGTACATGGAAAAATCCATTTCTCAAATCAAGCGTCGAAAAAACCTTAGCCGATTGTAGTTTATGCAAAACATCATCGATATATCGTACTTATCTCCATTTTCTAGAACAAAATTCTTCCAATCCACCCACATCATTGATATTCAAGTAGTTATCGACCTGGGTTAATTTTACCACCAAAGTTGCTCCATCCGAAGTTATTTTTATGTCGACCTGTTTCAAAATATCATTGCCGATTGCTGCCGGATATACAAAATGCTTTGCAACGAAGAATTTAACATTGATATCAACACCATCTATACTGACCAGTGTTTCAAAATAACCCAATGTTATCAATTTAAAGTTTCCAGCTGTGATAAAACTTTTCCTCCTTTCTATAAAATTCAAATTGCCTAAGTGCTCAAAAACGTCAAACCTTATTATTGAAATATCGCTACCAGTATCTATAATTGCAGGAAATTTAATTCCATTTATTTCATTTTCCTTAAAATTTCGATTTGCAGCGCATTAGTGTCCTGAGCAAAATTACCAAAATGTTTCACCATACACGAAGTAGAAAATTCCTTTTTCACAGTAGGTTGCGTCTGACTCCTACACTCGAATGATTTGTGTCCTTGTTTACCGCATTTGAAACATTTGACAGTTGTCGATGAGCAATTATTGGCCAAATGGTCACCACCGCCACATTTATAACATTTCCTTTTCATACCTAAATTATTACTCCGCGTATCCCGATTTCGTTCCGCTGACTCAGGAGTAAATCTTAAAGTCGAGGCTTGTTGACCGACCCTCTAATCTTTTCATACGTTTTAATATTCTGCTTTAAATCTTCAATGTTTCTAGCCTGATACAAAATACTTTTTCAAACTTGGAATCCGGAATGCCATCAACGAAATACTGTATCAGACTACTCTCGTCCAGTTGTATAGGCTTACCACTCTCCATTAACGTGTAGAGGTATTCTCTATAACTTTCGTTGCTCCTCTTCTTCCGATTTCTAAGCATCCGATGCACATCTATCGCTGCTAACTTGGCTCAAAATTCTTCTATTAATACTTCTTTAAGCCTGCTCCAACTCTTTACACCACTTTGGCTGCGTATAAACAAACGAGCTGCACCCTTTAACAACTGCTTAGCGTAAATAAATTTTTGGAGCTGGTTCCATCCAACGGCTTCAGCGTTATCTTCAAAATCTTCCACCCACTTTCTAATATCAATACCATCAGTGCCGCAAAACGAAGTAAGCGAGTCTTCTATGTCCCTTAAAGTGAACATGCCGCCGTGACATCATCATGTCGAGAGGAAACATCATCGCAAACGGATTCCGATTCATCATTGTCAAGGCCGAAGTGATCCCTAAGTCGATCCTGTAACCTAACTCTGTCAGTTTATTCTTTAAGCCCTCAACGCTCAATTGTAAAATTTCCTGTACGTTCATCTTGTCCAATTACAAAAAAAAAAAAAAAAGTCGAAATATAAATATCAATTAAAAATAAAATAAAATGTAAGGTAAGAAAAGAAATTAAATTCAAATTATTGCTTAAGTCATATACATATATCAATTTGGAAAGAATATAAACTCAATAATTAATAATAATAATACAAATAATTAATAATAATAATAATTCAGTTTAATTCGCTTATAGCTAAAAATTATTTTCATCCACCTTATTATGAATAGAGGAATATAAATTTAAATTAAATAAATTTGAATGCAATTTTCTTTAATTGAAAAAGTATCTTCAAAATTTTACTTTAAATTCAAATTATTAAAAGTAATTATAGAGATTGTGAATATTATGTTAAAAGTAATTGTAGATATAAAAAATAAAAATAAAAGTACATATAACACTACAAAAGGTAATTCTTATTCGAATTCTTATTAAAACAAAAATAGAAAGTATAACTACAAAAAAAATCAATTCCTATTTGAATTCTTTCTACAAAAACAATAAAATAAACATCCAATTAGAATTTATCGAACTTCACTAATTAATATCTAAAAAGAATAAAAATGAAATAGATAAAAACAACTTAACATAGGCTGATCCCACGACGAGTTTCTTTTGCTGTTAGTTGATTTTGTTTTTCTCTCACTCTCTCCTTAGAATTGCTGCTGTGGTAGTAAATTAATTTCTCAACCATGCATCTCCTTCTTTTCAATAGAATTTATTCGCACTCGTTATCAAAATTTTAAAATTAACGTTTCTTTCCGTTGCTTTATGTACTCGCTATTAAGATGTTGCTGTTTCACATCGTACTCGCTGTAGCATTTTAAAAATGAGGCGATCATTATTTGTTCGTGTTATTCCCCTTTTTTGAAATTTGGTTGGAATAATGTATTGTCAATACAATCAAAGGGCGATTCACTCGTTTTTATAGTTCAGTTACTCTCTTTTTTTAATAATTTGCGCAGTTTATGATTATTTAGTTTTTCTTTCTAATATTAGTTTTATTGCTTTCTTTTACTGTCTTGCATACATTCAATTGTCTCTTTTATTTTTTATTCGTTAGTCTTTTCTTTTTGTAAATTTTTAAATGATGAAAGTGCAATTTATATTTTATGTTTTCCAGACTATTGTCCTTTTCTAAAAGACATTCACTTATTAGGACTCGTTGCTTTTCACTTTGCTTTTGTTTCTTCACATACAATTATTTGTTCTTAAATTTTGAAATAACGTATTAAATTCTCGTTTTTTTTATTGCCATAAGTTCTAGATTTTTCTTTAAACTTTTTTTTTAAATTTTACACTCAGTCTCACAGCTTAGAGTTTAGTATTATAACAATTTTACAACACTCAACAGTTAATATTTTCGCTTTTTTTTACCAATTTTACTTATTTCCCTTAGAACTCTTTAAACTGGATTGACACTGAGTCTTTCCTTTATTTACTATCTTCAATATTCCAAACGACACTCAGTCTTTTCCTTCAATTCACTCAGAATTTCAAATTCCTTCAAATAATTATGGCACACAGCACATACTCTTTAAATGCAACAAAGGTGGGAATCTTCCCGGACGAGCCCCCAAAATGTAGTTTTTGCCTTTTTTAAATAAAACACTTTTTAATTATTAATGTAATTCATGTTTATTTAAAATATAATGAGAGATGTTGCTCTCTTGGCGATCAAACTACAAGTGAACTATCTAACTTAAAACTATTCGTTGATCTTAAAGTAGCGTCTGTAACCGTAGAGTCGCATTCTACAGTATTAATGTTGCATTCTATCGTATTTAATTCAGTAAGTGTTGCCACTCCTGGTGGTACGTCCTGTTCCCACATTTATAACAGAAGCTGTAGTTTATATCAAATTTTCGATATTAGATTTTAAAAATTCTTTTAATAATCTTTTAAAATTCAAAAGTGAAGAATAAGACTTTATATTGCGGTAAATTGTTGAACTCTTTACTGCCAGAGTACTCAATACGTTGTTTTGTTGTCTCTGTACGGCAAAAAGCTACTCTCACTTGTCGACTATTTCGAGTATTAAAGGGATTTTGACCTTGAGCGAAACGTATGGTATGGTGGCCTATATTGTGGATGCATTTGTATACATACAAAAGTATTTGTAACTTGTTAGTACCACATATTGGTAGAATTGATGGAAAATGTTCAGTATACAAAGACCTTGTTGTATCTTTGTATCATTGGCAAGTTTGCAACAGCCTTTAATGCTCTATTCTGTAGACGTTGTAGAGAACTGACTTCGACGCTTTTTTTGTATGCATAAGTTGAAGCTAAGTAGTTAATGTGACTTTGGATTAAACTTTGATAGATCAATAACTTTGTGGGTTGATCAAATTTGTATTTAAATTTATATATTAATCCAATAGCCGGTGAAATTTTTGACTTAATTTGTTTTATGTGTTGATCCCACACAAGATTAAATTGAAAATGTAGTCCCAAATATTTGATTGAGGATACTTCTTCGATTTCTTTGCCATCAATATGTACACTGAAGTTTGAGTTAAAACGCACATGTGGTCTAAATCGAATCAATTTAGTTTTACCTGGATTAAGAAAAAGTTTATTTATTCGCATATATTCGACTGTAAGAGCTGCATCACGCTCTATATATGGTTTAACTGCATCCTCATATTTATATGGATAGAAAATAGATATGTCATCTCCATACATATACATTTTTCCTGTAAGCTCCAAATTTTTTATATCGTTCATATATATAACAAAAAGCAAGGGACCCAAAACACTTCCCTGTGGTACACCAAACTTAACTGGTTCCAAACTGCTTTTCTGATTATGGACTTGAACGAACTGCCTTCTACTTTTCAAATATGACTGAAATAATAAAAGTTCATTATCATGAACGCCATAAAGTTTAAGTTTTTGAATCAAGATCTCATGATCAATCATATCAAAAGCTTTCGACAAGTCGAAGAAAATTCCGACAACCGCACTGTTACCCTCATCAATCATATTGCAGATGCAATTCTGGACATTAATAACTGCTTCCTCAGTACCACATCCTTTTCGAAAGCCATATTGACAATCATTAAGCAAGTTATTCTTTTCAAAATATGTTGATATTGGTTATGTATAATTTTTTCAAGAAGGTTATTAACTACTATCAAAACCGATATTGGATGAAACTGATCAATTACAGTAGAATTTTTTCCTTTGGGTATCGGTATTACTTTATGTATTTTTAGGGTGTCCGGATATATTTTTGAATTTATAATGTTATTGAAAATTTTAACCAAATGAGATACAAGAAAACTACCGCTATTTTTAAAAACTTTAGATGATATGTTGTCATATCCACAGCTTTTATTGGGCGAAAGACTTAATATTGATTTTTCAACTTCTCCGAAGGTTGTGATATTCAAGACAAACAAGCTAGTACGAAGACGTAAGGTCCTCAGAGAATGAAAGTCATCCGCAGGATTTTCATTAATAGATTGCTTCAAATTTCGTACCGATGTTAAAAAATGTGTATTCCAGGTTTCAGCCTTAATGACATCATCTAATATAGCATTACCATGACAATCCCTAATATGTAGTTCCTCTACTGAATTCCTACCCAGGGTATCATTAATAAACTTCCAAGTTTTCTTAGGATCATTTTTTAGATTTATCAAATTACTGGCATAGTAGTTGTTTAACGAATTTTTATATGCTTTTTTAACTGTTTTGCTTATTCTTTTTAGTTGATTTTTAATACATTCGTTCTCAGCATATAATTTTCTTAGTTTCAACAATTTTTTCTTATAAGCAATTAATTTACATAAGTTACCATTAACCCAAGGCGTCATTTTGAGTTTTAGTACGACATTGTCATTCTTTGAAACTGTTGAACTTTCTATTGCATTACTTATACATGCCAAAAAGTTGTTTGTGTCAACTGAAACATCCTGTGAATATATAAAAGATTCAAGCTGCTCTCGTATGCAAACATTCAACTTTTAATAATCACAGATAGATTAGCATTTTTGTACAACGTCAGAAATATGAAAACCAAAATCAACGGAACAGTGTATTAAATTGTGATCAGACATATTACATTCAATTGAATTAACATTGATTGATTTTAATATGTTAGTGTACACGTGGTCAAGACATGTATTGCTTAGGGGACGTGTAACTAATTCATGGCAGTTGTGAAAATCACAATTTAATAAAAGATTTTGTACATCGCTAAATAAATGTTCTTCTAAAGCGTTAATATTCGCATCACCAATAAGGATGCTAGGTCTCCTCCCATAACACAACAGCAAATTTTCTAAAAAGATCCATAAAGTGCGATGAATTCCATTTTTGGGATTTATAGAACGAAATAATCGTAATTGGTTTCCGATCTATCTTAACATCGTCCAATTTTAAAGCGATAGAATCCATAAAACATTCACTTAAGCATACAACATCTCCATAGTTCAAAATATCCCGTATATATAAAGACGTTCCTCCGTACCCGTCAGATCGACAACAATGTACAGATTTATACCCTGGTATCTCATAAATTTGAACAATGTTTCTCTTAAACCATGTTTCCTGCACTGATATAACTGCAGGAAGTTTATAAAAATTAGAAATTATGTAAAATTAATAAGAATTATTTGTATGCACCTTAATATCAACACATTCTTGTTGATATTGTCCACATTGCATTATTTCCCTAGACATAAATAAATCGTGGAATATGCTGTCACAGCATATTCGCACGTATACATTGCATTAGAGCTTAAGAATTTAACATACAATTAGTTTTAAGTAATTAAGTTTGATCATAACCGAAGAAATAAATAAATAAAAGTTAATAAACTAAATAATGTGTAATTTATTTAAATATTATATGGCGATCCTGAAATCGCGACAAAAAAAAACAGAAAAATCAAAAAGCAATAGAAGAATAGTGTGTGCTAGTATATTAAATTTTGTGTATAAAAAAAAAATTTAAAAAGCTAAACAACAAAATTACAAAAATAATAATCTTGATAAAAGAGAAGAAAATTTACCATATATTTTTTAAAAAAAAACCAAAACAAAACTTACACCTTTTAACAAAAAAAAAACAATTCTATGAAACTTTAAAACAAAACATTAAAATATGGAAACTTAACAGTGAGAATTAAATGCCTACAAGAAAACTAAAATAAAAATAAATAAACACACAAAAAATAAAGCGATTTAAAATTTATGAACAAAAAAAAATGAAAATTAAAATCAATGTGGAGTATATAAATTAAAACCCCCGCGTTGCTTAAAATTCTTGTAACATAAGCAAAATTCAAACCTTTGTAGAATTATGTGATAAAGTGCTAAACAAATCGTAAAAAAAAGCAAACAGCAAAAAAAAAAAAATAACTCAGAGAAAATAAATAAATAAATAAAAAACCCAATTAATAAATAAATTTCTATTATTAAACGATACTTAAATGTAAAAAAAACAACTAAGCAAAACAAAAATTAATGCAAACGAAACTTATTTAAAACAAAATTTTATTAAATGTTGTGTAATTTATAAATGAATTATAATGATGATGAGTGATGGATGGATGATCTTTATCTGTATAAGAGAGTGGCATGATGATAAAATAAATAAATTTAACTACATTTGAATAGCTTTAAGATTCACATTTTCAAAAGTAATTTCAAATTTATTTAAACAACTCAAGTTAGTAGAAAATTATATGAAATCCTTAATAGGAGTAGTGTTTGTTTCTCTAAATGAAAAAAAAATCTGTCCCTCCCTTAAAACAAAAATTTACGAAAAAATAAAGCGCCACTTGAAAAAAATAAAAACGAGAACAACAGCCACCCCTCATAAAATTTAAAACGAATTGTAGTCAAAATTTAAGAGAAAAAAGAATAAAACAAACAAAATAATCAGAAAAACTATTTGTTGAAATGCACATTTATATTTTAAATGAAAGTGAGAAATAATAAATAATTAATAAAATAAAAATAAATAAATAAATGAAAATTATTTATTTAAAAAACAATACAAACAAAAAAAACAATAACGAAAGTAGAAAGCAAAAATAGACAATAACCACGAAATAAACAACAAAACTAAAATACACAATCAACAAAAACTACACCAACCTAACCTACTACAACATCAACAGCAACATCTTCCACAGCATCAATCAGGTCACAAGTATGACCATCATCATGATAACAGTTCCATGGACAGTAATACACCATATCATACGTATGTTTTTCTTTTAAAATAAATATTACTTTAAAATAAATATATAATTATATTATATTAGCAATTTTACATAATTGTATAATATACAGTTTAAGTTTCCTTATGTTGAATTTTTTTTTCCTTTTCAAATAATAATAATAAATTAATTTTATACATTAAAAACAAAAAAAATTTATTAAGTAAAAATAAAATAAATAAATTAGATATATATTGCGTATAAAAAAAAATATACTTTAAAAAAAATATATATAAATTATCGTAAATAGTATATGTGTGCACGGTCTTTTATTTTATTTTAATTTAAATTTATTTAATTTTTTATTTCAAAAAAAAAAAAATAATTAATAAATAAAATAAAAAAAAACAATAATAAATTTAATGCGGATTTATTTGAAATTTTACAAATTATTATAAAAAAGAACAATAGCTTTAACTATTAAAATCAAATAATTTAAAGTCTTTATAATTATATAAACCTTTAATGTTGATTAGTTGTTCAATTCTGCTGCAACATCAACATCTATTGTAAACTGCTGCGATACTTACGAGTCCCTCCAGTGGTATAAAAAAAATATATTTTGTGATTGGCCTATTCAGATAGCAATTGGCGATATATGCTATATACCATCGCCTTGAGGGACTATATCTGCTGGTATGATACCCAACGCCATGATATATAGTAAATTTTTTTAACTCACCCCGACGTAAGATAGACAATTAACAAATACTGACAAGACAGTTCTAGTTGCTTTACAATCATTCAATTATTTGAATGATTGAATAATTATGTAACTGTAAATATGAAAATTTTTTTCCAAACTCATTTTTTTTACCTTACATTCAAACATTCGTCTTGGTGTACCACCTTGACGAAGCTGAATTACAAACATTTTATCCTTGTGCACAACTCGGAGAACGTTAATTTTTTCGCCCGTTCTCTTTATTAATTTTGGTCGTTCCTCATAGCAAACGAGCCTTGAGTTGAAAAAAAAATTTTTTTTTGAACTATTTCGGCGATCCTTCAAAGGATCAATTTTTTTATACACTCACTCACACAGAGAGTATTTTAATAATTTTTTATTTCAATTTTCCAATTAATAAACCATGCCTCAATCAGTAACCGAATTCCTTGGTTTAGCCTCAAAGCTGCTCCCAGACGATGATGGCACACCCGAAAATTTGCAAAGTTTTCTTGACGCCCTAAGTCTAGTGGATTCAATCAAGGACACTCATAATGAAGTGGCCATTAAATTGGTAAAAACAAAATTAAAAGGTTCAGCACGCAACCTTATTTCTCAAGAGAATACACTCCAAGAAATTATTACCAAGCTTAGAACCACAGTAAAGGGAGAATCTGTAGACGTGGTGGTAGCCAAATTAATGAATACACGTCAACAAGGAATACCAGCAAATTAATATGCAAAAGAAATCGAGAACTTAACAAAGAAACTCGAAACCGCGTATATTAATGATGGCCTACCAAATATGGTAGCAGCCAAATATGCAACCAACGCTGCTGTTAAGGCCATCATAAAAAATGCTTCTAACGACGGAGTTAGGCTTATTATGGAGGCGGGTACCTTCAATAACCTACACGAAGTTATTGCAAAATTCGTAGGCAGCTGCACCGAAGCCTACAATCAACCCAACTCAATTTTAGCCTATAACAGGAGTAATGTCCAACGAAACCGTGGTAGGAGTTATAGAGACAGCTATAACAGAAACCGCAATTTCCATAATAATAACAACATTCAAAATAACGGTAACGGTAATGGTAATAACAACCGCTACAACTATAACCAAAGATGCAACACTAACCGCAATAGAGGCAATAGTGGTTATGGAAACAATCCCTCTCAAAAAAACTAATAAAAACCCCTAATGTTTCCATTAAAACCTACAATATCAATTTAAACTTGTATAGTTATCTGAAGTTTAAATTGTCAACAAATAGTTCCACGTCAATTTTTTTAACAGACACAGGCGCAGACATTTCTGTGGTTAAACTCAATAAAGTTCTAAACGAACAAATAGATCGCAGCAAAATAACAAATATTAATGGTATTGGAAAAGGTTTAATCAGGTCTAATTGACATAGACCTGAAAGTGCTAATATCTCAATACCAGCTGAATTGCATATTGTGAGCGATGATTTCCCAATATTGGTTGATGGAATATTGGGAATAGATTTCATCAGAAGACACAAATGCATACTTGATTATAAGGGTACGAAGGATAGAATAATTCTGAACGCCCCGTTACTACCAAACGATATTAGCATAACACTATTAAGTGCTCCAAACATTAACTCAATTTCAATACCAGCAAGATCTGAAGTAATCAGACAAGTTAATTTTCAATCTGACGTTGAGGATGTATTGGTGCCCCAGCAAATACTACAAAATATGGTATACATAGCTAACACCATTACATCAAAATCTCGTCCATTAGTCAGAATTATAAATACTATCGATAAGGACCTTGTCATTAAGAACGTTCAAATAAAAACTGAAAATCTTAATGACTATAAAATGGTCCAAACCAGCTGCAATCAAAAATCTGACAGAGAGAAGATGCGGAAGTTATCTGCAAACTTTCCAGAATTCGTTAAGAGTGAATTACATACACTGTGTTCAGAATTCATTGACATCTTCGCTCTAGAGTCAGAAAAAATAAGCGCCAATAATTTTTATAAACAACGGTTGAGACTTAAAGACAATCAACCAGTTTATATAAAAAACTATAGAATACCGCATTCACATAAAGAAGAAGTGAATAGGCAGGTTACAAAATTGATATGTGATGATATTATGGAACCCTCAACCTCTGAATATAATACTCCCATACTCTTAGTACCTAAAAAATCATTACCAGGTCATACAGAAAAGAGATGGAGACTTGTGATTGATTACAGAGGAATAAATAAAAAACTCATTGCTGACAAATTTCCTCTACCGCGCATAGATGACATATTATATCAATTAGGGAGAGCAAAATATTTTTCATGCCTTGACTTGATATCAGGCTTTCATCAAATAGAGCTCGAAGAAGAATCTAAAGACATCACGTCTTTTTCAACTGACAAAGGCTCTTATAGATTCAAAAGACTCCCTTATGGCATTAAAATTGCACCAAACTCATTCCAAAGACTGATGTCGCTTGCTTTTTCGGGATTAAAACCGTCCCAAGCTTTCGTATATATGGACGACTTAATAGTCGTCGGTTGCTCTGAAAAACATATGTTACAAAATTTTAAAGATGTACTTACTTTATGCAGACAACACAATATAAAACTACACCCGGATGAGTGTTCATTTTTCCGTCACGAAGTGACATTCTTAGGACACAAATGTACAGATAAAGGTATATTACCTGATGACAGCAAGTTTTCTGTAATTGAAAATTACCCTACTCCAACAAATGGAGACGAAGCTAAACGCTTCATTGCATTCTTCAACTATTACAGAAGATGTATTCCTAATTTTGCTGAATCATCACGTCATATCATTAGACTATCTAGAAAAAACGTACCTTTCGAATGGACTCAGGAATGCGAAAACGTTTTTCAATATTTGAAAAAACAACTCCTTAGTCCACAAATACTACAATATCCGGATTTTACAAAAGAGTTCTGCATAACTACAGACGCTAGCAAAAAGGCGTGTGGAGCAGTATTAAGCCAAGAAAAACAGAGTATTCAATTACCTATTGCTCATGCGTCCAGATCTTTCACAAAAGGTGAAAGCAATAAACAAGAGCTCACCGCCATTCATTGGGCAGTACAATATTTCAGACCATATATATACGGGAAAAAGTTCTTAATTAGAAGTGACCATAGGCCACTCACTTATTTATTTTCACTTGAAAACCCGTCATCTAAATTAATGCGCATGAGATTAGATCTGGAGGAATACGACTTCGTGGTCGAATACATTAGGGGTAGGGATAATCACGCGGCGGATGCGCTGTCGCGTATAAATTTCAATGATATAAAAAATACGGAATTACAAACAATGCTGAAGGTAACAACTAAACTTCAGGCTAAAAAGTTAACAAACTGTGCAAATAAAATAGCACAGCCCAGCCCATCGGTTGAACTAAAAGTATATGAAGGGATTAACGCCCTAGAGCACCGAAAAATGCCATGGTTGCAATTATAAAAGGATAAATTAATTATCCTAAAAGGAAAGAAAAAACTTTCCCAAATTATGTTGCATGACTTTGTTATTAATGGAATAGTTGATCTAGATCTACTTTTTCCAAAGCTTGAAAAAATAGCTGCTAACATAGGTCTGACAACCTTGCGACTTTCTATAAATGATTGTCTGCTCAATACCCCGGGGATAAGTATTGAAACCTTTAAGAATAAAGGTAATGGTCTATTAAAAAGATTGACCATAGTGCTCTTACCAAACGCAGAAAAAGTAACAACCGATGCTAGAAAAATTGAAATCATCCAAATATATCATGATGATCCCATTAATGGAGGTCACACAGGAATCACTCGGATGATTAGAACAATAAGACTTCGTTATCATTGGAAAGGCATTACTAGAGACATTACTAAATATGTTAAGAAATGCAAAGTATGCCAAATGAATAAACCAGCAATTAAGGGCAAAGAACCCTTTATTATAACTCCTACTCCAATGAAGCCTTTTGAGATAGTCATTATAGACACTATTGGACCTTTACCACGGTCCGATTCTCAAAACGAATACGCGGTAACAATAATGTGCGAATTAACAAAATACTTAATTGCCATACCCATTAACAACAAGTCCGCCAGAAGTGTGGCGAAAGCAATCATGGAAGGATTCATTTTAATATATGGTCCAATGACTAAAATAGTCACGGACATGGTTACGGAATACATAAATCAAGTATTGCAAGAGCTATGCGCACTCATGAAAGTGGAGAAGGTAAATTCTACTCCATATCATCATGAAACACTCGGTACTGTTGAAAGATCACATAGAACATTAAACGAGTATCTAAGATCATATATTTCTAATGATCTGAATTGGTCTGATTGGGACAACTGGTTAAAATTATTTGTGTATTGTTATAATACAACGCCTTCCACAGCTCATGACTATTGTCCTTTCGAACTTGTTTTTGGAAAAATTCCACCTGTCTTGGATTTCACAAAAGACGTCAGCATAGCTCCCTTATATAATATTGACTCCTATGAAAAAGAAGTCAAATTTAGACTTCAAGTTGCACACCGCAGAGCCGCTAGTTTAGTGGAAAATGCTAAATTGAGCAGGCAGAAAATTTCCAACGATCACGCTAATCCAGTACATTTTTCGTTAAATGACCTAGTCCTCCTTAACAACGAAGCGGGTCACAAACTGGATAGTGTTTAAAAAGGACCCTTCAAAGTTATAGAAATCCAAGATAATAATAACGTTAAGATTGAGGATGATAATGGGAAAACAGCACTGGTATATAAAAACAGACTTAAAAAGTTTATCTGAAAATTGTATATCATATCTTTATAAACTACTGTTTTTACAACTTCCATGCCTCCAATATTTTGACCGAAAAAGGCATTGAAAAAGCGCCTACTCCTTTATAGAGTCAAACTGCTCAGTTTCATATCCCCTATATCCTTTTATATTCTAGGCTTTGACAGGAATATTGTTATACAAATCAATTTTAAAATGTATTTATTCAATATGTCAAAAGTCTACTGCATGGTTTCTTTAAATTTTTTTCTCCATACGCTAAAACTATAATTTTTTTTTGGTTTTTGATTAAATGGTTTTAACTTCTTACTATATAAATCTTATATAATTAGAGTATTTTGGTTTTTTTATAGAGTCTACATTTTCCTAAAATTCTGAAGAAAAAGAAAATTAATTCCTTTTTTTCTGAGGGGAAAGTTAATGACACAATTTAGATATTTTATTATGACAGAATTTATGTATATTTTATCTCGTAAAAAAAGTATATTGGTAATGAACTATTATTACATTTTTTTTTCTGTATTTTATTTTTACCTTTGTTAAAGAACAATCAACTCATGTTGATCGTTCTTCGTTAAGAGGGAAGGTGTAGTGTGTTTGACTAGTCTAACTTGCCATATCCTTTGTATGCAACTTAATATCAACACATTCTTGTTGATATTGTCCACATTGCATTATTTCTCTAGACATAAATAAATCGTGGAATATGCTGTCACAGCATATTCTCACGTATACATTGTATTAGAGCTTAAGAATTTAACATACAATTAGTTTTAAGTAATTAAGTTTGATCATAACCGAAGAAATAAATAAATAAAAGTTAATAAACTAAATAATGTGTAATTTATTTAAATATTATAATTATACTTTTGAATTTATTAAATTTAGTAAGTGACGATATGCTTCTTATATTAATAGAAAGAACATTAAAACCTGAGTTATTATTTTTAACATAGTTGTTAAATGCATTAATGCTTTGAAAATACAAATTATTCATCATAATAGAAAAAGAAAAATAAGATAAGAAAATAATGCAAACTAGTATACAAATTTTAGTTTAAGAAGGTGATTCATAATCATTGTCAGAATTATCATCTGCCCGGTTTGCTTGATGTGCTGGACGATGTGGGTGTTGATATGTTGTAGCGTCAGCTAATAGTTTGTCAACATCATCTTCATTTTTTAGAAACCTTGGCTTAGAAAGCTCACTCGTTTTTGCATAATCTCTACCACCCACAGAATAAATAGCTCGATATCCCACACAAAAAAGTCATAGTTTCTCTACTCAAATAATCATTGACACATACGTTTTTAGTTTCATCATTTTCTTTTAATTTCGGCTTTATCGACATCAATTTAGATTTTGATTGTTTAGAACAAAATTTAACGACAACAGATTGAGTTTTATCATTTTTAGCTTTTAAAAAGTAGGCATCACTAATACTTTCAGGTCGCACAACAACACCAACATCAGCTGAAAACTTTACAACAGCATCAACACTTTACCGAATCTTTCAAAATATTAATTTCTGCCTTTAATGCCTTAAAATTCTGGTATTTTGCTTTTACAGCGCTTAACATTAAAATTATAAACAAAAGCTACAAAAATAAAAGAATGCAGTAAACAAACCTCTTTACAAATTATTATACTGCTTAATATAACAACAAACACCAGCATAAAAATGGTAAACAAATATTTACAAACAACAACAATGAATGTAAACAAGACAGAGAATGTTAAAGAGAGTAATCGTGGTTTGAAGATCTCCCTTACAAAGATCTGTGGAATAATTGTCTAGTTATTGTTACTGTTTATGCAAATGGTGTAATCAGAGGAATAACAAAGAAAAGCAATTCAAGTTGTGAACAGTTGCACACAGAATTGTGCGAATAATAAAGAATTTTAATTAAAACTAAACATGAAGTTATATATATTTTATATGCAATCTACGACAATTTGCAATCAATTGGCAATAATTTATGACATAATGGAAAGCATTGAACAAATTAAAAATTTAAAGTACTTCAGTCTATTAGAACCAACCTCATGGCGTACGATGATGAGCGTTAAAGAAAACAACGATATTTTTTTTAATGCAAAACATCGCAAGAATAAATCGATGTTTTCTTTGCAGCGATTGATTTTTATAATAAATTTTTATAACGGAGTTTATATATTGGCTTGAATCGATTACAATTTTAAAACAAGTGTTCATAGACTCCACGATGCCTCGTTACAATCCTCAGGCTATTTTACAATAGTTTGATGCAAACTATTCTAATTCTTTTGACGTGATAAGAGAGTCCTCCCTGCTCTTACTCCACAGAAAGTTCTTGCTTACATTAGCGGCTTGGATTCCTATATTGCTTTGGAAATTCTACTTTATCTCTTTAGTTAGACCTCTCACGCCTCTAATGTTGTGTGCCAATATTTATACGATGCACTTTGTGCTTCAGCAAACAAATCTCGAAGCTTCAACCAACGATATCAACTATACACTCCGGGTTTGATGATGCTGAACTTAAATTTCAACGCCTCATTTTTAATGGCAATAAAGTTGATCTCAACATCAATATGGCTACTATCACATGTTGGACAGATAACTGAGCCTGTAGATTCCTTTTCATTCTTCGATAGCAGAATCTACAAAGTCAAGGACTCTAGTCCTAATATCCTCGATACAAATTTACTTCTATTTCTTGTATAGATTATAGTGGATATCGAAAATAATATAAAACTTTTACTCGCAGTGTCAAATCGATTAAACGGGGTTTATGCCTATACTATATGAAACAATAATACGGACTTAACTGCGATCCTTCTGTTTAAAGTACATTTTCGAGTTTATTGGCCAAACAGATAATCAAACGAACAACTTACTTAAATGGTCAACTATAAGCTCATCGAGCGCATCGGATCAGTCATAGCTTAAGGAGCCTATAAGACGAAGTTAGAATAAAATCCACAACAGAAAAAAATAGATGAAAAACGAATGCAAATCTTGAAATGTAGCCTGACTGTGAATTTATAATAATTACAATTTTATTATTTTAAAATACTCAGAATTTTCCTAAATTCGCCGTAGTGTAGTAGGTAGTGTTTTGGCTTATTAGACGAGAACCCGTGGTAGAATCCCCTGACTCAGACATCTCAAACAGAAAACGAGAAAATATTTCTTCGGCAATTTCCTCTCAGCTGTCTACTGTCAAAAACTCTGTGAGTAAAACAAAATTGGCATGAAAAGTAGGTCGTACCACTCATGTATAAAATTAACACACAACACAAGTGGTGTGAGAAGCAGAGATAAGCAATGAATCGTTTTTCAACAATATTAAAATTTACTACTACTACTCTGATTCATTCGTACTTATTACAACGTTTATTTGTAAGTATGAGTGCAATGAGTATGAGTACTGCGTTGATATCAAACTCATACCATTCGTAATATGTTTGATTCATAAGCCCATAGATTCATACCCTTAGACAAATACTTATAATAGTTATAAATAATTCGGGTGACTCGAATATGAATAGTATGAGTGTAACATTAAAATAAGTATGAATGCGTATAAGTATCAGAAATTATGAGTATAATTCGATTCTTTTTGAATACTCATTGCTGATCTCTGGTGAGAAGCTAGGCCGTAATCCTGACTGAAGGGTTGTAATAACCAATTATGTATGCCCGTATTTTGACGCTTTTTCCTTTTATTCATGTTTATAATTTTTAGGATTTCATCTTTTATGAAACTCTTTTGCTAAACTGAGTTAATTTTATAGTTTTGAAAAACCATCTTAAATTGCATTGTTTTACTTATTTTTTCCCCTCCTTAATTATTTAAATATTTTATCCGTTGTTAAACAAAAGTTTAAATTGTCAAGGCTTTTGGCCATTTTCAATTCTTGTCAACATCAGCGCAAAATTGACATTATAAACACAAATTCTGTGCCAATAATAATCAACTACCGTTAACATTCACAAATAAAGTTGATCGAATATTTATTTTATTTAATAAAGGGAAAATTTGGTTTTGAAAATTCGAAATGGTTTTGATAATTACAGTGGACAGCAAAAGTCTGTCAATACCAAAGCCAATGCGTGAAAACAATTTTATGAATTTTAAGCCATAATTTGTAAAAATAATTTGTATTTTATATTTGTTGCATTTATTTATTTAAATTTTATTATAAAGCAAAAAAAGTTTAAAGGTTTTTACAAACCATAAAAATATAATTGAAATTTTCTGGTGACTCCATATTTTTGCACCGCAAAAGTGTAGGTACCACAAGTTAATTTAAAATTAAAAGCCCAAATATATTAAAATGTTACACCCAATGTTTAGTAGGACTTCCCTTAAAGTCGAACACTCCATTTAACAGTTTTGTTTAGCGTTTACTGTTGAGATTTGCCGCCATGCGCTCACGAGCAAGTTTTTCAGTTGATTTTTGTTTCAGGTTTGACAACTACGTAAGCGTAGTAAATACTCCAGTATTGTTATATCGCCACATTGTGCAAGAGTAATAAGCCTGAAGGATACGTTATCATCTTTTAGACTACTTGTTTAGTTTTTTTAAAAATTACACTATGCGACAAAATAAAAAAAATTAAATACAGCCAGCTAATGACATAGTGTAAGTTGTATTTTGGAGAGTAGAACCATAGAAAATAAAGTATAAAGAATGTGCATTTTAACATATTTTGGAATATTTTTCAAAAATATTTCATGACGCGGGGGGAAAGATAGAAGGGAATGATACAGAAACCAAGAGCGTAACAATGCGTTGTTCTCATCGTGCGTTTTTGTTGTTTGACCATTTTTTATTTATTTTTCTGGTGTTAAAAACAGACGTCGGCACCAATGTCCCTCAGGGGAAGAACATCTTCGGCTTTTTACACACATAGGACACGAACATCAAGAATGTTCGTTAAAAAGAGTGTAAAAATCTTGTCAGTTTTTAAAGAAGAAGGTTCATGTCGCTTTTTTCAGACTTCAATGATACACCCAAAGAAACATCACAGTAGTATTCACTAATATCAATGAGAAATGATTTCGATTTTTGGAAGAATACTTGCCAAGTTAAATACGGTGTCTTAGTGTCTTAGTGCAGTACAATTTTTCTATATTTTCCGATCACATATACATATCATTGGGTTAATAAGTAGACTTGACATTATTACTAACAATTTTCCTATAGGTTAACACATGCCTATGGTTATGGATTAGTGAGTGAGAGAGAGAAAATAAGTTGAGAGAATTTATTTATTTACAGCCATATAAAAGTGTTAGTAATATAGTCTATTTTTATTTTTTTTTCTTCAACATACATACGTAAAGCTGTCTATCTTTGGCTCAATAATTTTGGATAAATAAAAATAAAATAAAACATCGATTTTATTATTAAAAGAACATAAAGCTATCCATCTTTGGCTTAAAAATTAGGCCATGTTTTTTAGATATATAAAAATAAAAAGAATAAGAAACCATTTTTTATTAAAAGAAAAAAACGAGCATTCCAAGGCATTTAAAAAAAATATACTATGGGACAAAATAAAAAATAAAATACGCCCAGCTAATGACATAGAACACAAAATATTCTTCGAGTGTTACTCTGAAATAAAATGATAAAGCAACCGCAGCACATGTATTCTTGTCGCAGTATGATCGACAACTAAATCAAAAAACACAAGAATACATACACATGTACATACGTACGATGAGACCAACACATTGTCACGCTCTTTGTTTGTGTTCATTTTCCTTCTGTCTTCCTCCCTCTCATCAAGTAATGATTTTTAAAAATATTTTGGTGAGAGCGGGTCGTAACATTACGAAATAAGAAATTTTCCTTCTACATGATGCGTATTCTTTATATCCATATTCTTTGGTAGAACTCAAAATTTTTTTTTATATATCTTGAACCCTCCAAACTTGTTTTATTTGACAAACAAATTTTTCGATTTTGTGCACAAATTTATTGATTACACAAACATTTCTGAACCAATTTAAAAAATTTAAACCTTATTAGAAAGGAGAGAGGGATGGGCCTTTAAAATGATCAAAACTATCAGGTTTGATGAGGTAAACTTGACAAATGCGAATTTTTTTCATATTTTTCAAGTTACTATGACCGGAATAGTAGCAAACTTTAATTTATAAGTATGAATAAAGTGACGACGTTCTTAAAGTGTATTATCTTGTGAAGAGATTGACATTTCGTTTGATCAAATCGGACCGTAGTTATTATTTAAAAAGTCTAACAGTCGAGTTATATTTTCGATATACCCGTATATATTTTTTCAAATGAACTTACAATCGAATATTGATTGTTTATCGCAAAATGTGTAAATTTCACGTTTGAGCGCCCACCAAAAGTTGAACAATATTTGCGCAAAGAGAAATAATAATATTTGCAAAAAACACAAATTTGAGCCGACTTCTTTTAGTTGTGCAAACGTGAAATTGACATATTTTGCGATAAACAATCAAGATCCATCAAAACTTTTGAAAAATGTTGAACTGAAAGTTCATTTGATGAGGTGACATATGAATGTATATGAAAAATATAACACTACTGTTATACTACTTAAATAATTACTACGGTAATTTTTGTCCGATTTCATCAAGCGAAGTGTTAACCTCTTCACAAGATAATGCACTTTCAGATTGTCATCACTTATTTTATATGTTTTGTAGTATATTTGAATAACATCTGGCAACACATTTATGTTTTTAAGTTATCAATGAAAAATACACATACGGAGAAGAAATTAGAATAAAAAAAGAAATGAATTTGGAAATACAGAAGTTTTGTTTGCGCTTCTAATAAAGAAAAAGATTACCGAAGTAAACCGAATAAATTACGGGTTTGTATATAACAGTGGCGACGAGGAGAATAACCAACGTAAAAAAAAGGAAATTTAAAATTTATTTGTTTAATGCTATTTACGGTAATGCAAGATGAAGGCGGCAGCACCTGAATATGATATAAGTGGAACGCAGTTGACGGGCGTGTCCATCAGGGCTCCTTATTTTAAAATGCAAGACAATACGTGGGGTGTATTTGAAAAACAATTGAAACATTTTTTTATAGCAAACGGCCTGACGGATGATGTCAGGAAAAACTTAAAAACATAAATAATTTGCCTGATGTTATTCAAATATACTACATGTTTTAACAAAATTCAAAAAACTTTGGACTTTGAAAATAGGTTAGAAAATATTTGGACAATCAATAATTTTGTGTGAAAAGATCAAAAATATAGTTTTTGTCAAATAAAAGAAGTTTGGAGGGTTCAAGAAATATAAAAAAAATATTTTTCAGTTCTACTCAACAAAACTCACAACTTACACTATGTCATTAGCTGGATGTATGTATTTTAACTGCTTAGAAAAAATGTTGAGTTTTGTCCATGGCTGTACGTTTTTTTTTGTTTGCTTTTAAATTTAGAACTAGAATTGAAGATTTAATCATAAATAATGAGACACTTTCCATTATTGTGTTGCTTCATTTTAAGAAATAAAAGATGGCGAATAAAAAAAATTAAATGGGGAAAACTGCAGTAAATGTCAAAAATGTTGAGCATTTGTTTTGGTTTCTGTGAAGATTAATGTTTATTAAAAAAAACAAATTGAATGCAAATGTCTGGAACTGACTACCTTGGTAATTTGAAATAACTACAGCAATTCTTTAGAAGACTTAATTTACATACACATAGTAGTCGTATGAAATAGGAAATTCTGTATTAACAGCTACACAATTTAATATGAATGTTTGTACAAAAAATACATGTCCAGTATACATATTTCAAAAGTTGAATTCACACGTTGTTGTTTACATTGAAACCAAAGCAATTTACATCTGCTTCAGAAACTATGTAGCAATGTTATATCTTTCGGTTTTCGTTTCATTTGAATTAAAAAACAAATTTATGTTCCTTGACTTTTGCAATACTACAGGTGTTTGTTTCACTTGAAAGTGTAAAATTGCTTTTGGATATGTATGTGATGTGTGAGAATTTTCATTTTGTTTCACTTAACTTCCAACTCTACGTGCGTTCATATTTTATATGTATGATGCACATATACAGGTGTAGTTTGTCAGATTCATGAATACTCTCATGCAGTTGCATTAGCTACGTTTGCTTCAATATTTCCTTTTATTACAACCAACATTTACGTAATGACATCTAGTCTTGACGTGCACTTTGCTATTTCCAGGACATTTGTGTTGTGTGTAATAAAAAGTTCCTTCTCCTAACGCCGTAGTCTATTAGGCAGTGTGTTGGATATTAGACGTGAGGCCACTGATTAAACGTAAACAAAATACACAAACAACACTAACGTAAACAACATGTTTACATTTATGGAGATTTCGCGAAGGCGAAGTCATTTTCCTTCAAGAGCATTCATCAGACTGTTTACCCAGCGATATGAAAGGCAAGACAAAGCAGACAACGGGATCAGAAAGAATTAAGTTAGTCTTGTGTGAAGACGCGTTGCGTGTGGAGAGAATAATCGTGGTGTGAAGATCTCCGTTGTAAAGATCTAACGAACAATTGTTAGTGTTTAAGCAGATGAGTGTAAAGAAGAATAAAATCAAAGCAAATTGCTGTTGATGCAGCAGCCTTGAAGTATTCGAGAGAAAAGTCCTACGTAAGATCTTCGGTCCAGTGCGAGTTGGCGATGATTTCCGCATTCGATCCAACAGTGAGCTGTATGAGCTCCTCAACGTCATGGACGCTGTGCAGCGTATTAACATCCATCGGCTGCGCTGGCTCGACCATGTCGTTTGAATGGAGGAGGATGCTCGGGCGAGATGGGTATTTGATGCGGGGATCTGCGAAAGTCGGCGAAGAGGACGACCTTGTATCTGTTGAAAGGACCAAATCGACGAAGCCCTGTCATCAATTGCTGTGACGAACTGGCGTAGGCGCGCAAGAAGCAGAGGCACCTGGAAGGATGTGTTGCGGCAGGCAAAAATCCGTTAATCGGGTTGTTAATGGCCAATTAAGTAAGTAAATTGTTGTTGTTTACATCAAGTTGTGAATTTATCTCAAACTAAACACAAATTTATTTTTATTTTTATTTGCAATCTACGAACGATTTTAAACGTTTTTTTAAAAGGGTAAAATTGTAACAATATGGTTCACTAGCGTGTAAATGTGTAAATATAATTGATATGTTAACTAAATAGAAAGTTTTTACTGCTAATGATTATCATCTAGAAATCTTATGAATATTTTCTAACAAAAAAAAATTTAATTGTTAAAGTTAAATTAAATTTCAGCTATTACATATATTTAAAGAAAACAGTCAATGATATGTTTTATATGTATATTTTGCTTATAAATTGAAGAAAGTAATAAAGAAAGGAATGTTGCTATTAATTTATATATAAATAGTTTTTCGAAAACTATGTTTGCAAACTAAGTTAAATGAAATGAAAAAGAAAGTTCTAAAACAAAACTTGTTTTGACCTAATAAAAGCATTTTTGTGGATCTTCTCTTTTCTAAAGAAACACGTGCATTCATAAACATACAAACATATTCGTATCTTTGCATTCAGGCAAACACATTTGAATAACATGAAAATAAATGAATCTTTAAGTTATTAAAGAAACTTTGAATTGTTTAAATATTTTCCAACATACTTCCAACTTCTCATACACATACAATGTTTCTCATTTAATTTCCTTGCCAAGTAAACAACTTAAAGTATACTCACCAAGTTATAAACGATTATATTGGAATAAGGAAGTCCATGTAAAATTTGAACAATGATTCTGATGTGATTAAATTTTACTACAAAAACAAACAAATTTACATCAAATGTTTGCTACTTTCTCTTGTATTTTTAGTTTATTGAAGGGTTCTCCTCATTCAAACCTGAAATTGAACTGAAAGTTGTATATAAAAAGTTTTACTATAGCTATAAATGTATATTTTTTAATTAAATTGTTCAATTAAGAATGATCAAACTTGAAAAATGAGGTAAAAAGTTACATTTTCCAAGTTTACTCAATCAAATTTCATGGCATATAAATTTCAATAATATGTTTATGTATACCATTTTAAACGATTAACTCTTTCCATTCTATGGAACTTTGAATTTTAAAAATCGGTTTTACGGAAGACGTTTATTTCAGGAGAATTTATTTTATTTTGTGTTATTCCTACTTATTATTACGTTTACCTACCAAAGTTTTGAAAATGATACATTTCAATTTTTGAGACTATACATATAACCTTAATTCACAAAAAGTTAGGTGCCTAATATTTTTTTAATTCGTTAGTATTGTTATCGCCATTATTTTAAAGCAAATAAAAAAAAGAAAATTTTAAACAGGACTTAAAAAATTCAAAAACATCATAATTCTGGCTTATGTATCATTTTTGATACATACGACTTTCCTAGGGATTTTTTGGTGTTGTGTATGTAGTTTTTTTAAGTTTTTTACTTATGATATTTGAGAAGGAAGTAAAAGTTAAGTGTTAGATGAAAGTGAAAAGGTTGAATTTTCTGTTCTTGATATGTTTTTGATATGATTGAAGTAGTCGTAGTCTAATATGTAGCGTATTAGCTTATTAGACGTCAGACCAAAGTTCAAACCTCAGGTCAGACGTTACCAATATAAAACAAAAGGTTGTAATGACCGATTATGTATGTAAGTGTGTATGTAATATTCCTGCCGCTGAAGACTCTGAAGAAGAAGAAACCAGAAGCTCGTCTTATGTACTGATGAGAGTATCGGCAGCAACAAACATGACAATAGGATGTTTATAGCCAAAGAAGGCACTACTTGGAATAGAGAGCCGTATGTCTTTAGTAGTTTGGAAAGAGAAAATATTACCTGAAATGTTGTAAAGTCTCTCATATTGCATTTCTCATATTTATCTCACGTGACAGACAAACATTAGAAAAAAGGGTTCGTCCTATATTTTATTTCATAGATATTACAGAAGAATAATATTTCGGTTAACTATGTACGTATGAGATAACAGAATCATTCGCTTTGATAATGTACTACTCGGAGATGATGATAAATTTACACCTATCACGCCTTTTCGAAAAACTACCTGAAAATCTTTCAGCTTTTCATAATCCCAATTATTTTGTCGCTTCAGATCAGTAACTAATTGAATTTTATGGTGGTTTTAAATTTCATGGTACACCGAAATTGAATTAGCAGTTTTAGATTCAAGTACATGTTACGTGAGTAGCATCTACTTACAGCCTTATTTGGGGAAACCTGTACCCGGAAACCACAGAAGAATCAAAGAGAGAGCATTGGTATTGGCATAATCGATGTCCTATTGCAACGGAAAACTTTTTCACCTCACATGACGTTGACAACAAAATTTCCTAACGAAATATAACAATGGTTTGTACCATCAGGTTTCAGTCAGCCCTCAATTGAGAGCGTTACTGATGTGGGTGACAATAAGCTGCCCCATCTAAACGTCTGGAAACTTATAATTCGCCACAAAGCAAGGGTGCTAGATATCAAAATGTTACCATTTAGAAAAAGTAAAACCAAGCTGACATGAAGTGTTTGATTTTTACTCAAAAATCATACTGCAATGTACATCATGTCAAAAATTTTGGCGTAAATTTTATAAAAGTGATAATAAAATGTAAGAATATAAAGTAGTTTCATTAAAATGAATTGAAGTAAATAAAAATATTCAAATATTTTAACAAAACCTATCAATAATTGCAAAAATTCTATGTACCACAAGTAGGAATCGAAAGTGATACATAAGCTCGAATTATGAATTTTTTAAGGCTCGATCTACGGTTAAATCATCACAATAACATGTATAATAAATTTTTAACTTATTATGTCCTTATATGGATGGTAAATATTTACGTCTTTCATGTGTAACGTTAGGGGTAATAAAACTACTCACTATTCTTTATGAAGAAGCGAAGTTGGGATCCTCTAACACATGTTATGTATCAATTTGAGACATTTGTTCTGAATAATATGCTACTCCTTTAAATGCATTTTTGCAGTCAATTACTATATTGCGGCCATTTTTGAAATGGAAGTTTTTGTTCAATGCTTCTCCAAGATAAATTACTACATGTAATGTTGTCATTAGCGTCAAATTATAGTTGCTGTATTGGTGCGCTTTTGTTAATGTATTGAACAAAAAAAATGGCCTGTGTTTAATTATACTTCAATTTCATTTTCCGCTTCTAAAGATATTTATTACACCATTTTTGTTTCAACTCCGTCGTCTTTAGAATGTAGGTATGGAATTAAATTTTTAGAGACACTATATCATATTGTTAAGAAAATGAAAAATCTAGATACTGGTGTTTTGTTTTTACATCACTTAACATTAAAATTATAAACAAAAGCTACGAAAACAAAACAATGCAATAAAGAAACCTTTTTACAAATTACCGTACTGGTTGATATAACAACAAACACCAGCATAAAAAATGGTAAACAAGTAAACAAAAATTCACAAACAACACTACAAGAATAAATGTAATCAAAATACACAAACAATAATAATGAATGTAAACAACGATGTTTACATTTATAGAGATTTCGAGAAGACGAAGTCACGAACATTCGCGTTCAAGAACACTGATCAGACTATTTACCCTGTCATATAAAAGAGAAGGCAAAGCAGGCGAGTGTGTTAGTAAAGTTCAGTCAGTCTTGTGTGAAGACGCGGTGCGTTTGAATAGAGTAATCGTGGTTTGAAGATCTCCGTTACAAAGATCTGTCGAGTAATTGTCTAATAATTATTATTGTTTATGCAATGGGTTAAACAGAGGAAAAACAAAGAAAAGCAATTGTTATTGTTTACATCAAGTTGAAAATTAATTATTTTTAGAATTTTTGCCAGAAATCTGCTGAGAGTAAGTCGTTTTGTTCGGGATGTCTGACCTGGGGCTTGAACCTAAGTCTCACATCCAATAAGTCAACACATTACTTTCGAGGCTACGGGACTTCTCATACAGTTCACCTAAATCGCTTAAGAGGCTGATTGGATTGTGGATGATATGGTCAATAAGTAATTAAAATTTGAGTGACCTTTCGGGCATTCTTCTAAATACTAATACAAGTGTGCCCATTTTCGATTTCTACCATCGATGCAGATTTTAATTTCTCTGCTAAATTTTCTAACGGTATATATGGTACACGTATCAAAATAAAGAAATATTAGACTTTTTCCTGTATGTTCTCTCAAAATATTAAAACCAAATAAAACATTATTATCAACAATTCCTTGTTTATGGTGCAAAGTAACGATACCTTCAAGTTTTGTTATGGGAGATGAAACATAGACAGCCAATAGTTGCTTTTGTTAAAATAAAGGATGGTGTACTAATTTATAGGTATTACTATTTTTGACACAAAAAAGCTTTTTAGTTAAAATACATTATGAAGCTATAAAATTTTATTGAGCACGTTTTTTCGCTAAATAAAACTTATTTTTTACGATTAAATTTTTTTTGTTATTTTTTGGATTAATGGTTAATAAATAGACATACAATACATATGGTCAAAATAATAAGTACACTCAATATATATATTTTTTTAAAGGCTCGTAGACGAAAATATCTTTCAAATTAAAAGAAAAATAAATACTAATTTCTTTTGTTATAACATTAGAAATAAAATAAATACTAAAACAATAAAAAAAGACGAAAATTAAATTTAGCTTTTTTCAAAAAGTATGTAATTAATCAAAAAAAAAAAAAAAAAACATTGGACAAAATAATAAGTACATTTAATTAAAATAAACAAAAAAGTAAAAAATCAGTTTTTTCTGCTAAATTGGCAGAGTTTCGTTAAAAGCCGATATATCCACCTTTATTTTCAATTATTTTGTTGGCTCTTATTGGCATGTCGGCGATAAGCTTCCTACAGGTTTCTACTGGTACTTCATACCAAGTTTTTTGAACAAAATTCCGTAACTGATACCTATTTTTAAAAACCTCTTTCCAATTCTTTGTTTCAACTCTCCCCAAAGATTTTCGATTTTCGATTTCGATTTAAATCCGAAGATTGACTTGGCCAGTCAAAAAGGGCAACATTATTATTTGTAACCAAATCTTTACCAACTTAGAATTATGCTTCGGATCTTTATCCTTCTGGAATATCCATCTAAGAGGCATACTTGCCTCAGCATATATTAACGTCATAGTTTTCAAGATATCTTTGTAGTGGAATCTGGTCATAGTGTCGGTAATTCGAAGCATTGGACCGACACCATATCACGGGAAGCAAAACCAGACCATAATATTGCCGCCCCCGTGCTTAACCGGCTTCTTTGTAAAGCGAACATGGTATTCCTTAACCTTAGGGCGTTGAACATTTCGGGCACAGTAGTTTCCAAATAAATTAATTTATGTTTCATAGTTCCGCAAAATGTTTCGCCATTATTTTTCACCGTCTACTCCGGACCAATTGGAATAACCAATATAAACAAAATGCACAAACAACACCACAATAATAAATGTAAACAACAATGTTTACATTTATAGATATATCGAGATGGCGAAGTTATGAACATTCGCCTTCAAGAACATTCATCAGACTGTTTACTTCGCCATATAAAAGGCAAGGCAAAGCAGTATTTTGTGAAGACGCGGAGTCTGAAGAGAGTAATCGTGGTTTGAATATCTCCGTTACAAAGATTTGTCGAATAATTGTCTAGTAATTATTGTTGTTTATGCAAAGGGTATAAACAGAGGAATAACAAAAACAAAAAGCAATTGTTGTTGTTTACATAAAGTTGTGAACAGTGGCACACAGATTTGTGCGAATAATAAAGAATTTTAATATAAACTATACACAAATTTTTTTAAACTTTATTTACAGGCTGAGAATTTGATTCAAATAGTCACGGACTTATTGCCTCATGCTCATTAAATAGTAAATATTGAAGTATAAATATTCTGGTTTAAGCTTGATTATTTATTCTAAAAAAAAATAATAAAACCTAAAAAAATTTAAAACAAATATTGGCCAGAAGCAGAAAGCAAATATTCCGCAATTTACAAATAGAGCAACTATGGGTTTGTGAATTTTTTTTTTTAATATTTCAAATACTATAATGAAAACGGAAATACAGCTGGGAAATAAAAACAGAAGGATACACACTCATCCATTTATTTTTCTGCAATGCTCGTTATTTATTGTGAATTAATTTTTTTTTATTTATTTTATTGCGACAACGCATTTGCTTTGTATTAAGGGTTTGATTTATATAAAACACGTATGATATTCAAAATATTAGAAAAAATGTTTTAAACGCTTCATTCGTAAAAAGTGAATTAAAATTTTATATTTTTTCGTCAAAATTTAAGCTTTTAGTTTACTTACTTAATTGGTCATTACAACACTTTAGGCAGGATAACGACCTAGCTTCTCACGCCACTTATGTTGTGTGAGTTATTTTTACACATGAGTGGCAGAACCTACAGTTTAAAGGCTACTGCGAACGACAGATTTTTGAGAAACTTTTTCACGGCAATTTTATTTACTCTGAGAGTTTTTCCAGAAAACTTCTGAGACAGAAACTCGATGAAGAAATATTTCCTCATATTAAGCAGGGCCTTGCTAGTTATTCGTACATATTGTTACGTTTTTACCCTTTTGAAAACGTTAAAAATTGGACTTCGTAGATTGCAAATAAAATAAAAATTAATTTTTGTTTATTTTTAAATCAATTCTTTATTGTTCACACAATTCCATGTGCCACCTTTTACGACTTAATTTAAACAACAACAATTTGCTTCAATTGTTGTTCTTGTTTACACTCTTCCGCGTACATAATAACAATTGTTCAATAGATCTTTATAACAGAGGTCTTTAAAACACAAGTATTCTCTTCACACAAGACTGACTGAAATCTTTCTGATCCCGTTGCCTGCTTTGTCTTGTCTTTTATATCGCAGGGTAAACCGTCTGATGAATGCTCTTGAAGGAGAATGACTTTTTCCTTCGCGAAATCTCTATAAATGTAAACATGTTTTTGTTATTGTTGTTTGTGTATTTTGTTTACGTTTGTCTTTGCAGTGTTGTTGTTGCCTGTTTGCTTACTTTGTGTATCCCCCTTTTTTATACTGATGTTGTTCCTATATTTTTGTTTATAGGTTGATCATGTAGACAAGTGCATTGTGTTTGCTTTTGTAGTTTTTATTTATCGTTTTAATAACACCATTTCCATTTTCTTAACAATATTATTGATTAAAATTCATGAAATTGCTTAAATAAGTATATGGGTACCTAGATTTTTGCTGTGCACTGTAAATGTTTAAACTTTTGTACATTATCTCTAATTTCTAAAACATTGCAAAAAACTTTGTTTTTTTTTTAATTTTCTATATTCAGTTATTTAGCAACATGAATTTAGTATTAAATTCATACAAATTATTTTGCTCATATGACTGAGTGGATAACTAGAAATACAAATGGAGAAAAAAAACGCCAAAATAAATTAATCATTAGATAGGAACAAAAGGGAAGATGACTGCCATATATTTAAATTGAAAATGACATATTTGTGAAGGAGACGTAAAATGCAAAAGTGATGGCGACAGAGTTGACGCTGACATGGGGTTAAGCTAATATTTCTTTAATATTTCGTTGAGCTCAAACTGCTGATATAGAATAATATGCTCGTCATTATTTTGTTAGAAATGTGTAGTCACAGTCTTATGGTGATGACGCAAATACTTACAGGTTTAAAAAGCATTCAAACATTGTTAATATTCTTTTTGTATTTATCATTAGTTTTTTTTAATGTTTTTTCTTATCTTTGAGAGAAGATATATTTCACGGTGTTGATAATTTAAAACCATTGCATGGCAGTTTCATGTCTCGTATAAGGGATAAGTAGGCTGCCTTCCAAAATGTTAGTTGCTTTGTGTTTGAACAACGTATCGTGTTTCATAATGCCGCTGTACAAAATACATACAATGTATTCTATTTCAAAACGTCGTCAATGTGTATTTTTAACGCAGTCAAAAAGTAATCAGGCATCCGATTTATAGTTGCTGCATTGTTTGGTTACTTTGTATATCTACATAGTTTATGTACAGTAGTAGAACTGCATACAAACTTTGTGTTGATACATTTTGGAAGGCAGCCGTATTTGATGGCAATCAACAGTATCGTTAAAATCAACATAGAAACCCACAGCAGCAAGTGTAAAAGAAAATAATGTGAATTACTGAACTAAAGTACCATCTGCTTTGTTGTCTCTTAATTTTGTTGTAATAAGAAATAAGGTTTGTCATAAACAAATGGAATATTTCGAATTATTCAAAAAATATTCGTATTATAAAGAAGCCTGCCTTTAACATTTTCTGAGTTGGCTACCTTGTCAGAGAAGAACACAATCTATAGGTATAAACACATAGACGACAGATAACAGAAAGCTGCCAAGTTAAGAATACACACGTTTATATGAAAACGATTATATTGAAGACAAAACAGATAAAGCCAACACAACAACCCACATTAAACTATTTTCTATTTTTGTGAGCCGTTAAAGCAAATTAGTGATGCCAATACAACATAAAATCATAATAAAAAAACAGCTAAAAATACTTATATTATTGAAGAGAAAGAACAATTCGAAAATTAAGAAATAAAAAGCAATCCATGTATTCATAATAAATAAAATAGAATTATAGATTCAATTTTGTATCTGATTTCATTTGATAAATGTTTTGTGTGTGCGGTTTTTTCATAAGTGAGTTTATTTTTACGTAGAAAAAACCTGATAGCGACAACACCAAAAATATATTTAAATTCAAATTTGAAAATTATTGTCAGTCGTTTTTTTCTGCTCTGCTTTCAAAAAATGTAAGCAATCGGCATACGGCAGAAAAAACAGTTGGCAGAATTTTGTCCAACTGTTGTCTGTGATCTATGTGTTTATACCTTAAGAGTTTTATCGTAGTTTGGCAGTCAATGTTTCAAAAAGTTCTTTTGAATTTAACCGTAGATCGAGCCTTAAAAAACATAATTCTAGCCTATGTATCACTTTCGATACCTACTTGTAGTAACATAGAATTTTCGCAATTATTGATAGATTTTGTTAAAAAATTTGAATATTTTTATTTATTTTAATTCATTTTAATGGAACTATATATTTAATATCCTTTTTCAAAATAAATGAAACTCTTTTCAGAATAAATTAAACTTTATTTAAATTCAATTAAACACTTTTCAAATTAAATTAAACCAGTTACAGAATTTAATAGAAAACAAACATATTTATTTTTATATAATACTGGTTAAAATTAAAGAAGAATTTGTCCACTGACCGCTTTAGGAATTGTCATGATCATATCCATAACATAGTTCGCACAATCATTTTGATTAATTTGTGCGACACTTTCCTCAATTACACTTAATGTGTTATGCTCTGTGGTAACGTCACTTAATAATGATCGGACTTGGAATTTTATCTTAGAAAATGTTTTCTCTATCGGGTTCAACATAGGAGAATAAGTTGGTAAAAATTTAAGTGTACAGTCACTATTATCCACCATATTTCGAATTTCCTGGGTTTTATGGATTCTGTTTCTTTTAAATCACTCATTTTCAACCTTTTACTTTGAATGTGCAATTATCAAATAAAGAAATTAATCCAACCGTTATCAAACACCAACAACAATAGGTCATTTACAGTAATCGGTTAAAAAAAAATTGCAAATCAAAAAAAGAAAAATACAGCAAAATATGATAAACCTACAAATTCTATAACTGGTTTGATTTAATTTGAAAAATGTTTAATTAAATTTGAATAAAGTTTAATTTTTTTATTTTGAAAAAGGTTTCGTTTAATTTAAAATGAGTTTCGTTTAATGTGAAAAAGGTTTCATTTATTTTGAAAAAGGTTTATTTTCACATTTATGAAAACTACACAAAATTTTTGACATGATGTACATTGCGGCATGGTTTTTATGTAAAAATCAAACACTTCATGTCAGCTTGGTTTTATTTTTTTTAAATGGTAATAATTTGACATCTAGCACCCTTGCTTTGTGGCGATTTATAAGTTTCCAATTGTTTAGGTGGGTCACTCGTATCAGTAATAGCCTCAGTTAAGAGCTGTCTGAAACCTGATGGTAAAAAGCGTTGTTCTATTTCGTAAGAAAAATTTGTTGTGAATTTCATGTAAGGTAAAAAACTTTCCATTTGCAATAGAACATCGCTTATGTCAATAACAATGCTCTCTCCTTAATTCCTCTCTGGTTTCCCGGATAAAGGTTTCCCCAAATGCGACTATAAGTAGTTGCTACGCAAGTTGCAGGTACTTGAATCTAAAACTAACAATTCGATTTCGGTGAACCACGAAATTTTCTAATCTACAGCGACAAAATTACTGGGATCATTAAAAGCTGAAAGACTTTCAGCTCATTTTTCGACTAGGCGTAATTGGTGTAAATTCACCATCATTTCCGTGGAGCACATTATGAAAGCAAATGATTCTGTTATCTCATACGTATTATTATCACTTGTAATATCTATGAAATAAAGCATAGAACGAAACACTTATTTCTAATGTTTGTCTGTCACGTGAGATAAATATGAGAAGAGCAGTGAGAAAGACTCTACGGTGCTCTGTTCCAAGTGATATAATTTTTGGCTATAAACATTTAATTGTCATGTTTGTTGCTGCCATTACTTTCGTCAGTTCATAAGAGGAGCTTCTGTTTTCTTCTTCTTCAGAGTCTTCAGCAGCAGGAATATTGCATACCTCCATACATACATAATCGGTCGTTATAACCTTTCGATATAATTTAGAAATGTCTGACCTGAGGTTTGAACCTTGGTCTGACGTCTAATAAGCTAACATTGTGCATACTAGACTACGACTACTTCAATCAATATCAAGAACAGATAGTTAAACCTCTTAATTTTCATCCACTACTTATCTTTCAATTCCTTCTCTAATACCATAAATAATGTATTATTTACGCTAAAAACTTCAGAAAATATTAGAAAACTTAAAAAAATTACATACACAACTCCAAAGAGTCCATAGGAAAGTCGTATGTATCAAAAATGATACATAAGCCAGAATTACGAAGTTTTTGAAGTCCTGTTTAAAATTTTCTTTTTTATTTGATTTCAAATAATGACGATAACAATACTAACGAATTCAAAAAAATATCAGGCATCTAACTTTTCTTGAATTAAAGTTATATTGTCTGAAAAATTAAAATGTATTATTTTTGATACAAAGCTCGATCTACGGTTAAACTTCTCCTCTACCTTTGCCAAAATGTTTAACAAAATCACATAACTTGTATTGTTTGGGTTAGGTGAACATGTTTTCAATTTTTGTCCCTTCTGAACTTTTCCTTTAATGTATTAGTTACTTAGTTCAGTGTTCTGAGTAAGAAAAAAAAAAAAAAAAACAGAGTTCATCTTCCGAATTCGCGACAGTATCGGCGCAACAAACATATATAATTGGTCATTGCAACTCTTCGGCCAGGATTTTTTTTTCCGTTGAGGAGGTGTAAATCAATCTAACCGCACCATAGGGGAAGTCGTCACTATCCCCCGTGTGTGGGGCCCTCACCCACTAAATCTCCCCCTCCTTTTTTTGACTCTTTGTACTACTGTAGTATTACTTCGAAATGGAATCCCTCTGGCCATTTGGCCCCTTTCTATCCATATCCGCCTCCGGATTGCTCAACGAGATCTGATCTAATCTTCTCATCCAAGTTAAGTTTCTTAGACTTCAGCAAGGCTTCAGTGTAACTGGCTATGTTATTCCAATTTTCTTCGCTGTTCAGAATTATATCGCAGAAGTTTTCAACAGTACAGACGCCGACTTTGGCCTCAAGATTTGTTTTTCCAATATTCCATCACTCACAATGAAAGTAAGTGTGTTCCGCCTTACCAATCGACGCATCATCATAAATGCAATTTGGTCGTGCCATCTTCCCAATTTTAAACAGATATTTCCAAAAATAAACATGTCCGGATACCAGCTGTGTTAAATAGTAATTAACCTCACCGAATCTCCTCTCAATCCATCAGGTAATATCTGGGAGAAGTTTTGCCATCCATCTACCACTTGTTTCAGTGTCCCATTTGTCTTGCCAGTGTTGTATGGTTCGCTTCGTCGACATTTACTGTCTCTCCATGCACGTTCTTAGTCTCCTACACCCTCTTCCGCAAGCTTGCCTATAAACCTATAGGTATTACACCACTGATTATCAGTACTGCTGATACAGTCCCATACGCCAATGCCACCCTGAGTGCTGCGGTTCGTTGTACCGGTGATAAAATTTTCATTCTACAGTCGGCCTTTAATGCTTTTGCCCAGGTCTGACGTAAAGCAGAATATAGTCCGTAATTGCCATTATCATCTGCGTCTGCTCTGTACAGGACCACCAATATTGGCCATAAACTTACTAAGTTCAGTGGGGATTACGACCTAGCTTCTCACACCACTCGTGTTGTGTGCGTGTTAATTTTTCTACTTGAGGGAAGGGATCTACAGTTAAAAGTCTACTCCAAACGATAGATTTTTGAGATACTTTTCATCGGGCTTTTATTCATTCTACAAGTTTTTGCCAGAAGACTGCTGAGAGGAAGTTGCCGAGAAAATATTTGTTCATATTTCGTTTCGTACAAGATGTCTGATTTGGTACTTGAACGCTGTGCTAGCGTCTAATAATTCAACACACTACTAACTAGAGTACAACGCTATACAATTATTTTAATTATTATTTCAACGGCATTACATAACGTTTAAAATTTTATACATAGAATGAATTATATTCATTGGCACATTATATTCACTGGCTGCTGAAGGTGTCCTACAAGAATTACTACAACTAATTAAGTTACGAATGGTATCGTGTAAGTTAATCATTCTTCATATTGTAAGAAATTGTAGTGTTTTCGTTTCAAGGTTTCTGTTGCTAATAACTTGAACTGAATGTTACAGGCAAACAAAGTATCTACGTTAGTGGTTGTCAGTATGTTATGTACATATACTTGTTTGAAGAAAATGTTTGTTAGCCTTGTTTAAAAGCCTCACTGACACAGCTCAAAGTTAAGTCCTCAACCCAGCCAGTGGTACATATATACAATACTTGAAGTCTGTTAACTACGTACAAACATTCTTATATACTCACCTATAAAGGAATAAAATACGTACATGTATCCATGTACTTTGTTAGTTAGTGTTACGTTGTGTAAAATAATTTGTTACACACCGTACAAACCAACAGTGCTACTGCACTTTAATGGAACCCTGCAAACAAACTAAATGACATTTATAGCCTTCTCTTGCATTTTTCTTGCACGTGTTAGACGATAAAGTAAAGGAAAAAGATCGAGAAAATTCTGTACGACTGTTCACCTGTTGGTTTGTCAATTCAAACACAAGTGTATGTATTAGTTTACAAAATTGAAATATTGTAATCTATTAATGTACTAATAAATTTCAGATTTTAGCTGCAGTAAATAACAGCTTATTTTACGTGTTCTTAAATTGTTTCCTGTTTTCTTGCAATAAACCAAACGACCGAACAGTTAGTATAAGTGTTAGGTGGCTAGTTAGTATAAGTGCATTTTCAGAAGAATTTTATTTTATATAATTACTCAGACTTAGTTATCACACGTAGGTGGATGTGTCATGCCGCAGAAAACAATATTCATGAGCTAAATGTACACTGGAATACCTTGATGCGGTTTTTTATTCAAACAACTTAGTTTATCGAAGAATCTTAAGAGTTGTCAGATGTAAGTTGTTGCTAAATTGATGATAAAATTTGTTTACCCTGATTATACCAGTAGTGATAAATAAATATTTGTTATTAAAATAATATTAATAACACTGTGCGACCGTCAAAATGCACCCAGTTAATGACTTAGTGTAGGTTGTGAGTTTTGTTGAGTAGAACTGAAAAATATTATTTTATTTTTCTCGAACCCTCCAAACTTCTTTTATTTATTATAAATGGGTTCTTTTGATCTTTCCACACAAAATTATTGATTACCCTAATACGTTTTGAACATATTTTCAAAATCAGATGAGCCTTTAAAACAGTATACATAAACATATGGTTCAAACTTACATATTACAACTTTGATCGGGTAAACTTGGAAAATATAATTTTTTTCTCATTTTTTCAAGTTTAGCAATTCTTAATTGCAAAATTTAATTAAAAAATCTAAAAGAAGTGATGACATTCTGAAAGTGCATTATCTTGTGAAGAGATTGACATTTTGCTTGATCAAATCGGTCAAAAATTACAACAGTTAGTATTTCAATAAATTTGGGTGCAACGTCCAAAAAAAAACAGGTTTTGTCAAATAAAACGATTTTGGAGGGTTTACGGAATATAAAAAACAAAACTTACAACTTACACTATGTCATTAGCTGGATGTATTTAATTTTTTTTTATTTTGTTGCATAGTGTAATTAAGTAGAAAAAATTACTTTTTCTTTCAATAGGAATAGTATACAGTGGACAAAATTACCACCTCCATGCTTAAGTGTTTCTTGAGATCGAGGTGTGCATGTCTTTTTTCTTCGATACTAAAGTACCTCCGTACGAGTAAAAATTATATTTTTTTACTTGTCTGAAGAAAATATATCATTCCAAAAGCCATTTGACATGCTTTAGTATGGAGGAAGAAAAGTAAAGAGCTCAATTCAAAGAGGATGCATGAAACAGTTAAGCAAGGTCTCGTTAGTTCAATGCTATAGGGATGTATGTCGGGACCAAGTGTGAGAAGTTTGGAATTTATTGAGTAAATAATTCATAAAAGAAAGTAATTAAACGTTTTAAAAAATAAATTCACCAAATATTCGGAAGAATTAAGAACTAGGAGATTATTATTATTAAGAATTAGGAGATTATTTGGAAGAACGGTTACGTAGCCGCTAAGTCTTAAAGAAAAGTCAATTGAAAAACTTGGTCATGAATGCATGGTGGCAAATACCAACAGAAAGCGGTAAACAAAAAAGGCACATTGAATGCCAAATGAGCTAAATAGAAGAATGGAATGACGTTAAAGGATATCTTAAATATTGGGTATAACATTTTAACATATTGGGTTTTTGATATTTAAATTTACTCTGGGCTCTTCTTGGGGATACCTACACTTTTGCGGTGCAAATAGATATATATATACTCACCAGAAATTCTTTCTTAGTTTTCTTATGGTTATTGAAAAAAATTTTGAATTTTTTTATAATAAAATCGAAATGAATAAATAAAATCAATTATTAAAATTCATGTTATTGCTAAAATACTTTTATGTTGGGGTACCTTTATTACTTTTGCTGTACTTACACTGTATGTTTGGTTATAGCTAGCCGAATGGAAGGTGCCTGTGATAAATAAAATAATCAAACTGGTCTTACTGTTAACTTACTGTTAACTTTTTAAAAATTTTTCAGAACTTATTACCAGCTCTCTATACAGATTGGAAAACAAATCTTTTTCAAAAAATCGATTGGAATTAAGAATTGATATCCTGTAGAACTGAGTTTTACCGAACTATCGTCAGGCTTTCAATAAGTTTATCACAGTTTGTTAATTTGTTAAATTGAAGTTAATTCCAAGGGGTAAATGGAGTTTAGATTTTAATAACAATTAACCGATCTTGAAAGCGGAGTTTACAACTTGATGTAAACAACAACAATTGCTTTATTTGTTTTTCCTCTTTGTACCCTTTTGCGTAACCAATAACAATTACTAGTCAATTTGTTCGACAGATCTTTGTAATGGAGATCTTCAAACCACGATTACTCTCTTAGACACACAGAGTCTTTATACAAGACTGACTGAGTTTTTACTGACTCCGTTGCCTGCTTTGTGTTGCATTTTATATAATCTTGCAGTATTTATTGTTGCATTTTTGTTTACTTGTTTATCCCCTTTGTTTTTACTGGATTTTGTTGGTATATTTTTGTTTACTTGTTTATCATGTAAACAAGTTTATTTTTTATTTTTGTAGCTTTTGTTTACAATTTAAAAGATGTGAAAGCAAAACACCACTTCCAATGTCAATGCTATTAAATCGAAGCATTTTAAATTTCGAGCCAAAGCAATTGAATCGGTATTTAATTACGTTGTTGTGACACATTTTATTTATTTCACTGTTTTAAAGCTTGACTGTTTCCTTTTTGCTGGTACAATACAATAAAATACAATACAAATAAAAGCAAAATAGAAATACTCGTATAGTTAGAAAATTATGTATTCTCATATAAAATGGGTTTACATACTGAGGCTAACGTAAGTATAATTTTGTTGCTGTTGACATAAAGGTTAAAGTTTAGTGCTTTTAAGCGATTACATGCTTCAGACAGTGCAGTACTTTACCTTACAGTATATGTTTAAATTAACCCTTAAAAGCAATTCATTTTGTTAAAACCAGATTATTCCATTAATTTTTGTTACTAAGTCGAAGAACTTCCTATAATGGCGTTCAACAGAGTACTGTTACTGTACGAAATGGTTTTCATTACCCCTGTTATATCAACACTTGCTAGGCTCTGTATTTCGTCCAACTTTATTTTAACTGTGACGAGAAAATTGCCCCTTAGGTTAGTATTGGTCTAACCTTCATCGTATACATACATATGTACATACATAATTGGTCATTACAACCCTTCAGTCAGGATTACTACCTAGTTTCTCATCGTATACAACCAGTGCATAATTCCTGAGCTGCAACCCTAGGATTATTTCCAAGCCTTCAGCATATGCCTTTCTTGTGGTGTTCTCCATATGAGCTCTCAACCAGGATATATTTCATCCAAATGGAAGGATATATCGAATAATCTTCTATTTAGCAAGGATACAACGAAGGATAATCAAATAACCTTCTATTTAGAAATATAACTGGTATATTACAGTCTTGTCAGGGTTAAGCCTCAGGACCACTGTAATCCACCACCGACTTATAATCTCAAGAATACTTTGAACGAAGTCACTGAGAACCTCTTCAATTTTTCCTTTTAGCAGTTAAGATATATCACCTGTGCCATCACAATGGGGCCCTATGTGTAAGTAAGTTTTCAGTATCAAGTAAGCTTTCGGTATCAAAGCTACCAATCCAACCTAACTTAACCTAGTTAAGATATACACTGAGCGCCAAAGTGAGTAAACACCACTGAAATAATTCATTTTCTTAGGATAGCGAGAAAAGTAAATGAGAATAGTCGAATAAATTTGCAAAAATAAAAACATTTATTTATTACTTATAAAATGTTAAAACAAAAACAACAATTCATGATAAAGGAACTTTTTTCATACTTAAGAACAAAACTGCTGTATACTTAAGAACAAAAGTGTTTACTCACTTATGGCGCTCAGTGTATATTCGCCAACCTATCCTGTGTCAATGAGGAATCTTGCTCCACTTCCAGACTCACTGGGCTCACGACGGCTAGAAGGCGCACCAACCAACTACTCAAATTTCATCGCAGTATCATCTCGATTACAGTGGCCATGTTAAAGACACGCGGAAAGTCTGCAGCTCTTATTTGTCAATGGCCACCTCTTACGAGGTGCAGATTTATGTTATTTGGCTCGAGATTCCTTGTCAGCTTAACGGAGTTATTATCCATTGATATCAAGGATATGGATTCGTCTATTAAACTTTTAGTTTTTTTCCAGCATAGGGTAGTCTTGCTTTAATGAGCAGCACCTGCATTGATCAATTTCTTCGATTAGTTTAAGTGAATTCGGATAGTACAGGGACTGCGCATACTTGTGGCGTCACAACGGACCACCATATGTGCTCAAGTCACCTTTGGTAATAAAAGCTACCACTTCAACCTAACCTAACATAGTTAAGATATATCATCTGCATATCCCTGGCAGTCAATGTCCATCTTAGATAGTTTTGTCAGAAGTTCATCCTCACCCAACCTTCGCAGTAGTGGTGAAAAGGCATCACCCTAGTTGTGTTGAACCTTAATTAGTTTCTTGCGTATGTTTAGGCAGATTGTGTGCATAAGACCTCTGCCATAAGCCACTGTCAAAGTGAAACATAATAACGTTTACATGTCAATGAGTAAAATTTTAAAAATACAACAAAAAAATAGAGAGAAATCTATGACACTACGAATATGTCCTGCAACTCTTTTATTCACAAAAATACTATAAATACGCATTCACATTATGAGTAAGAATACTTATACGGTGTTCAGATATGCGCCTTTATTGCGGAAATCGCAATAAACGCCATTATTGAGCTCAATAATGTTCAATAAAGTTTCAATTAGTTATTGCGCAATAAATACGAAAATGGTTATAATATTGAGTAAAACTTAAATTGCAGCGCTGTCATAAGTGTGTTTAGAGAGCATATTACAATTAACCGAACACTTTCTGCTGACAACACAAAAATCAACAATGACAAACAAAAAAAAAAAAACAAAAAAAAAACAACAAAACAGAAAAACAAAATAAAAGCAATGTGGTTGCAACAACCAGCTGTTTTGTTTACCAGCTGTCAAATGAATATTGAATAAGCAGCTGAATTGCATACGTTATTATGCCTGAACACTTAAAATATTGTACTCAATTAGTAGTATATTGACTTAATAAAAGTGGATATCTGAACATAGTATTACAGTGTTAAAATATTCTGTTAAATTTCAAATTAAAAAGTTCTCTATCTTATTAGTTTACATACATATATTTACGTACATTTGTATAAGTGCCTTTATAACCATCATAAAACATACCAATCGAAAAAAAATTACATGCATCTGACTGTAAAACCGACACTTGAAATGTTTTTAACTGCAATAGGCCATTTACACTACAGCGAAATCTAGTAGATTAGATTTCAAATCTTGCTCAAAATCTACATCGTTTACACTGGATTTATTTGGCAGTAGCACGATTTCATTTTAATAACAAAAACAGCTGACTGAAATTTAAAAGAAAAAAAAAATAATATTTTAGTTTAACCCTAATCAAGTCAGGAAAAATTTTTACAAATCCAGTCAAAATGTGTCTCAGAGGCACATACAAAGAATTTACGTATTAATTTTGTTAACTTATTTTTATTTCATTAAGTTTTTTCTTCTCAGTTACATAAATGAAATAGTATTTATTTATTTTCGCATTTTAAGCAAACTAGAACTTTTGAACAATGCTCGTTGCAAGTATTTTTGCTTACACATTCTGCATATCTTCGGTGGGCACATATAACATCTACGTCTCATATCTGTCTGCTTTATCTGTTTTGAGAATTCATCCTCGTGTTGTATGGACCAAACATTGGACAAATTATTTTTATTTAATTTTAGAAGACTACGGCATATAATGGGTGCCTGAACTCTTCGTAACTCATTATACCTCATTATAACTCATTATTATATTGAATTTTTTGTTCACCAACAATAGAAGTAATAGTTAGCGTTCCCATATGTGCCTCATAGACTCATTTTGACATGATTAAGAACATTTTTGATTGAAACAAAATAAAAAATAAAAAGAAATTAATTTATTACTTGAAATTTGTAAATTCTAAGTAAAACAACTGAAAGTAGGAATTCAAGAAGCAGTAAGAACTAGAACCTATATTTAAGGAAGTTACAACATGACCAAGTGAAATATGTGTCGGAAAGGCACATGTTGGCTTGATTAGGGTTTAATTGAAATGTCGTTTTTTTCCTGCTCAGCGTTGTATTTTTAAGTACTATTTGGCAAAACACATAGTTGTTTTTCTATTTTTACTAGATTTTGAGTAGATTTTGCCGAAATCTACTAAATAAGTAGATTTTGTTTTGTATGGGAAATCAAATCAAATCAACTAGATTTGGCTCGAAATCTCACAAGTACTAGATTTCGCTGAAGTGTAAATGGCCTATAAGAGCATAAGAATTCTATAGGAAAAGTGAAAAGAGAATTGAGTGACTTAAATTTTTGAAAATGTATTATTACATGCCAGTTTAGCTCGTTAATAAATAAGATCCATTACTGTGGCTTTTCCGTCACATTACTTCATATTGTCTTCGGCTTTGTCACAATTCCTGTTATTTTTGTTGTCGTTTTTTTTTTTTGTACATTTATGTGCCGTTAATGGGAGTGTATATGTATTTTTGAATTAATTTAAGTGTTAGTATTTTGAATTCAGAGACTGCCAGTGGAATACGTTACGCTTCACTTAAGTGTTGACTGGCTTTGTGGTGTAAGAAAACAAGCAATGACGGTAATGCCTCTAATAACTAATGAACAGTGACCTATTCATACATACATATACACTTATATACTATACACTCTAGCAGTGGAACTTTACAAAATATACGAATAATTTTTAAATTTTATCTGATACACTCAAGATTTACGTTAATGTAATACGCGTAATAATTTTGTAAGGCGAGAAAACGATTTTCTTTTCACATAAATTAAATATTTAGTAAAAATAAATTAATTTTTTTATATTTGTAACATAGCTCTTGTATAAGCATAAATTCAGTCAGGATTACAACCTCGTTTCTCACATCACTTTGATTGTGTGTGTTAATTTTATGCATGATTGGCGAAAACTCCGAATTGCATATTTTTGAGAAACTTTCAACTGCAATTATATTTACCCTCAGAGATTTTGCCAGAAATCCAGGAAGTCCCCGAAGAAATATTTTTTCGAATTTCGTTTTGCTGGAGAACAAAATAGAACTAGAGGTGGCTGCCCATCCAAGAAAAATTTTTTTTTGGATGGACTCACTTAGGCCATATTGGGCCCATTGTGCTACCACAGTCATCCGTTATCCCCTAGTCTCGAAAGCACTCGGAGCTCCTGATGAAGCGATTTAGGCTGCGAATGTCAGTCCTTGACAGTTTCTCCAGATCATCTATGTATTAAGTACCCAAGTACTTCCTTCTTCTTTGGCAAAGAGCCGGGCATGTACCCAGCAGTTGAGGGACAGTCTCCTCTTCTTCCTCATCTCTCCAGAAGTCGTTAGCAAGGTGTCCAAGACCAATGCGCCTCGCATGCGCACCCATAATACAATGCCCCGTAATGACACCGACAACTACAACGAGCGCGCCTCTTTGGAGTTTAAGTAGACTCATTGTGCGCCCCTCATACAGCCTTGGCCGGATTTTACGAGCCGTTCTACCCGCGTCCGAGGCAACCTACCTGTCGTTGACGGAATCGACGATCGCATTTTCAATTATGAGCTTGCAGGTCCTCGAGAACTCATCGGAGAGTTCGATGGTCGTGCACCGCCTAGCAATTTCATCAGCTCTGCAGTTAACCGGAATACCACTGTGCCCCGGTACCCATACGATATGGATATCATATCGTTCAGCTATATCGTCGAGATATCTACGACAGCCGTACACCGTCTTGGAGTTCATCACATTAGAACTTAGAGCTTTGATAGCCGCCTGGCTATCAGAAAGTATGGTGACGTTCCGCTTGGAGACAACAAATTGTTTAAGGATAGTGGGAATATAATAAAGAATTCCATTCGTATTATAAAAATTAGATTTTTTACGTTTTTACGTTTTGCCGTTCACAGGCAAGTTCACTCAGTGGCCCGTCTGGCTCATTGTGATAGCCAGTGCGATAATCCTCCTTCCAATGATCAGCTAGAGGTGAGTTTAAACCAACCTGAGCCCCTGAAGAAACCGATCAGTTGCCTTAGTGGCACGTTCGCCACCATGGCCGGATCTTCAAAAGTTCTGCCACTAATAAACCGAAAACGTCTGTTGTGAAGTGCAGGGCATTCGCATAAGAGATGTGGTACAGATTCCGTTTTCACTACATCATGGTAGATTCTGCAGTAATCCCAGAGGGGGTGAATCAGACCGAGCTTGTCAGCAAAACTGCCAATACCGCAGTGTTTCGTGAGACTACGATGACTTTCATTTTTTATTTGTCTAAATTAGATGACCTAACCAAAGAAATACGTTCGTGCGATTTAACGACTTTGGATTACTTTGCATGTGGCTATGTTAAGTAACTGGTTTATGTCACCATTCAAGGCAAACGGCTAGTTTTGTTATCAAAATACAGGAAGCCCCCGCCTTTACGACTATTCCCACTTACTTACGACCATTTTTTCCAATTCTTTCCATTAGAAAATACTTAAAGAAGACAAATATATAGTTACGGCGAATCCCTAATATATATGAGAACTGACCCTCAACGTTAGTAGTACAGTACGTAATTTATTTTATATGAAATTCGACTTACGACCGATGACCAGAAACCTATCTCGGTGGTAAGTCGGGGAATACCTGTAATCACTGAACTTATTGAATGGACCATAACATAAATAAAAAGAAAAGGCACGGAATTAACTACTAAGATCACTAGAACAAAAATACACTTCCGATAATAATTGTGTCCTGTATTATCAATTTGAGTTGTAAACATTTTAAAATAATCCTCTGTATATCCTCGTTAATTAATATTTCAAATATAAATTCAAAGTGGAAAAACATTGAATTAAAAAAAATATTTTTAGATGTGTGCTTCGAAGTCGCCGTGGTGTAGTAGGTAGTGTGTTGGCTTACTATTCGTAAAGCTCGGGTTCGTATCCCAGGTCAGACATCAAAAATGAAATATGAAAAAAAAAATATTTCTTCGGCGACTTCCTCTCAGCAGATTTCTGGCAAAAACTCTGAGAGTAAAATAAACTGCCATGAAAAAGTTTCTCAAAAATTCTGTCGTTCGGAGTCGACGTTAAACTGTAGGTCCCGCCACTCACGTATAAAATTAACGCACACAACATGAGTGGTGTGAGAAGCTAGGCCGTAATCCTGACTGAAGGGTTGTAATGTCCAATTATGTATGTATGTATGTATGCTTCAAATTTCCCGCCCATTCTACTTTAGCATTACCTTCGCAATTATGATAATGATTGTCATCAGCAATCACATCGTTATCATCGTATCCTTTTAATTTAGGAGGAGTTTTTTTTTACAATGTTGAACATATTTTCCTTATGAGCCTTCTTTTTGATGTGGTTATTTTTCTCAAGAATATTAAAACATGTATTTAAATGGTATGATGAAAGTTATCACAAGTTTTCGTTACCCTTTAAATAATAAATATAAAAACTAATGTACTAGAACAAAGAAAACTGATTGTATTTTTCTCATGAAGTCGGGGTTTTCCAATATACTTGAAATGTAAGCAATACCCATGTAACACTCATACACCACAGCACCATTAAGTTGTGCGATATTTATAGTTTTTATACGATATTTGTGACCGTTAAAATCAAATCACTGACTTACCACACCATTAGCAATTTCCTAATTGTGTTGCTTAGAAGTGTTAACCCTTTAAAAACCACAGGGACAAATGTGTTTCAAACCGAAAATTTCATAAATCTGAATAACTTCGAACCGGCTTGGTGTTATATTACTTTCATTTATCTTTAAATATGCGTATTTATGTTTCCTATCTATAGCATTCGATAGGACATTCTGTTTACATGTTCAGTTGAAGTTAACAGTTGCACGTGAGATTATGATATTTTATGAAACTGTTTTGATATTGTCACGAAAATGAAAACTCCAGATACTGGTGTTTTGCTTTTACATCGTTTAATATTAAAATTGTAAACAAAAGCTACAAAAACAAAACAATGAACATGTTGACAAAATTATCGCACTGCCTAATATAACTACAAACGTCAGCATAAAAAATGGTAAATAAGTAAACAAAAATACAACAACAAAAACAACGACAATGAAACAACGATGTTTGCATTTATAGAGCACTTGAAAGGGCGAAGCCACGAACATTCGCCTTCAAGAACATTCATCAGACTGTTTGCGTTGTCATATAAAAGGCAATGCAAAGCAGGCAAAAATTAGTAAAAGTTCAGTCTGTCTTGTGTGGTGCCATCAGCGTTTCCATTTGCCAAGTTTTTTTCCAAGTTTTTTGAGATGCGAAAAAGTTTTCATTAAAGATGTTTTCTAACAATAGAAGTTTTTTCGAAAAATTCAAAATTTCAATGAATTCAACACTAACACGAAATATTTACATTTTTAAATAAAATATTGTGTACTTTATTAGTCCCGGGTAAAAGTAGCAAAGAAAGACTAAAAGAAGGCACCGGTCTCCGGTGTTTCCTTTAAAAATGTTGATACTTTTGTAGAAAATAAATAAATATAAATAAAAAGTTTTAAAAAAAATTACTGTCTAGGCTGCTTTGCATTGCCTGAATTAGTAAAAGTTCAATCAGTCTTGTGTGAAGACGCGATGCGTTTGAAGAGAGTAATTGTGGTTTGAAGATCTCCGTTATAAAAAACTGTCGAACATTTGTCTAGTAATCATTATTGTTTATGCAAAGGGTGTAAACAGAGGAATAATGCTGTAGTTACCCGCACGTAACGTAACGTACCGTAGTGAACGTTCTCTTTTTAGCATATGGAGAACAATGTAAACGATTACCGAAACGTTCTCTCTCGTTAGCAAAACGGAACGATCTGTATAAAACAAAATTCTCCCACGTTTTTACATGAAATTTGTGAAAAAATCACCAAATAAGGAAAAATATGACCAAAATTGAATTCGCAGTTTTTTATTTTATTTTTTCAAATTTAAATTATAATTGTGAAAAAACTAAATAAAAATTTTAAAATATAATTATATTCTCACTAATTAATTAATTTTAACAAAGAAAACAAAAGCTATTTTTATAAGAAAAATAATAACCAAATCCGGAAAAATCTACACATTGAACAAAAAACGGCAACACTGATGATGAGTCTGTATACCAATTTCTGTTCATTGTGATGTGTTCGTTTGTGTGTTGCTTTGTGTTCTGTTTCGTTTTTATTTACATTCTTCGTTGACATATGTCCCGTTTTGAACGTTTCTATAACTACACAAACGTTTTTAAGGCTACGTACATTACGATTTTACGTTTCTTACGCTTGGGTAACCAGGGCATAACAAACAAAGCAATTGTTGTTATTACATCAAGTTGTGAACAGTGGCACACAGAATTGTGTGAATAATAAAAAATTTTAATTAAAACTGAACACAAATTTATTTTTATTTTATTTGCTATTAGCGAGCTCATATTTTAAACGTTTTTAAGGACACCGGAGGTTAGTATTTTATACTTGCGTATAGAGGTAAGAAGTAGCCACAGTCTAGTAGGTAGTGTGTTGGCTTATTAGACGAAAAGCCAGGGTTCGAGCCCCGGCCAGACGTCAAAATAAAAATACAAAAAGTATTTCTTCGGCGACTTCCTCTCTGCAGATTTCTGGCAAAAACTCTCAGAATAAATAAAATTGCCATGAAAATTTTCTCAAAAATCTGTCGTTCGGAGTCGACTTTAAACTGTAAATTCAATTTAATTGGAAATTTAACACACACAACATAACTGGTGCGAGAACTAGGTTGTAAGCCTGTCAAATAGCCGCTTAAATTTCTTAATTTCGATACTTTACTGTAACAAATATTTTATTTTATTAAAACATAGGTACGAGTACCTAAAGTACTAGAAGTGAATACTTTTCTCTTACTTTAACAGATGAAAAAGTATATATAAATATGGACACGTATGTCTTAAGAAAAAAGGAACAACCTACTATTTTGATAATTTGCTTTTTAAATATGCCTTTTGGACATCTAATGAGTTATCCCAAATATACCAAAAAATTAACTTGCCTCTCATAACCTTATGGTCATGAAAGGGTTAACAGAACGCGACAGTAATACTGCTGTACTTCTAATGGATTATTAGCAGTAAACCCAGTAAAAACAAGAAATATCAGCTTTTTAATATTAAAGTCGTGTAATAAAAGAATATTTAAGTCTTATTAGTGATTTTCTTTTTATAATTTTATTTTAATTCTATTTTATTTTGCTTTAATTTATTATTTCATTTCCCTCTCTTCAACTCCAGAATATTTATTTGCTAAGAACGTAATCTTATGCTGAAAAATATTGGGAACTTATAAAAGTCTTGTACTATACAATTACACTATGCGACAAAATAAAAAAAATTAAATACACCCAGCTAATGACATAGTGTAAGTTGTTAGTTTTGTTGAGTAGAACTCAGTTTTATTTGACAAAAATTGTTTTTTTGGACCTTACGCACAAATTTATTGATTACACAAACACTTCTGAACCGATGTCCAAAATTAAAACCTTATTAGAAAGGAAAGGGCCTTTAAAACAACATACATATATGTATTATTTGAATTAATATGCTATAAAGTTTGATGAGGTAGAATTTTTTTCATATTTTTGGCCGTTCATAGTAGCAAACTTTAATTAAAAACTATGAAACAAGTGATGACATTCTGAAAGTACATCATTTTGCAAAGCGATTGACACTTTGCTTGATCAAATCGGACAAAAATTACCGTAGTTATTGTTTAAATACTGACAATACTAATTTGAGCGACCACCAGAAGTTGGACAATGTTTGCGCAAAGAAAAATAATAATATTTGCAAAAAACACAAATATTAGCCGACTTCTGATAGCCGTGCAAACGTGAAATTGACATATTTTGCGATAAACAATCCAGATCCATATAAAATTCTGAAAATTTTTTAAGTAAAAGTTCACTTGAAAAAATATATATTTGAAAAATATAACTCGACTCTTTAAATAATAATTACAGTAATTTTTGTCCGATTTGTTCAAAAGAAGTGTCAATCTCTTCACAAGATAATGCACTTTCAGCATGTCATCACTTATTTCATATGCTTTAATTAAATTTTTCAATTAAGAATAGCTAAACCTGAAAAAATGGAAAAAAATTCTATTTTCCAAGTTTACCCGATCAAAACACATTACATGCAAGCTTGAATCACATGTTTATGTATACCATTTTAAAGGCTTAGGTCCCCTTTTCAAAAAACTTTTTCGAAAATAGATTAAAAAATATTAATTTTGTGTGAAAAGATCAAAAATACCGTCTTTGTCAAATAAAACAAGTTTGGAGGGTTCAAGAAATATATAAAAAAAAATATTTTTGAGTTCTAATCAACAAATCTCACAACCTACACTATGTCGTTAGCTGCATGTATTTTGACTTCGAACCGTGTTATTATTAAAGAAAATTTATTACTTTCTAGCACTCTTTCCAAACCCAAGTTGTAAGTATTTCTCTTACTTATTCGTTTCCAATTTATTGTGTCCTTATGTTTATTTCATAACACGAGTTATAATGAAGGGAAGTCAAAGTGTCACTTAAGAAGTAAAAAAATTAAAGGAAAGAAAAAGCTTTTTTAATTTTTTTAAAGAAAGTGATTTAAGGCCTTTGAAGATCAAATGGAATTATGGAAATGTCGAAGAATATGTTTTACAGAAATTGTTGTAAACATGAGAAGGTAGTGTTTCCTTGATTAAATCAATACCTAAATTTATAATAAAACAACAGTGATGCTATAAACACAATAAACGCGCAGCAATCACTCAGAAATAGAATACATGGAATAGAATTATGGAAGTGATTATCTGAAACGTTCTGCTGCTCTGATTTCTATTTTTATTGGCAGCAATAAGAGAATTAGTGTTAACAGCGAGAGGATTACTGCTGGCAATGAGAGGGTTAGGGCTGTCAATACATGACACCATTAATGAAGAATTAACGAACAGTTTATTTTTTATTTATTTTGCTTACGCTTTGCTTGCATATGGCATATGTCGTTTTAGTCTAGTAGATAATGTGTTGGCTTATTAAACGTGAGGCCATGGTTCAAACTCAGGTCAGATATCTCCAAAAAAAATTTTACTTACTTTTAAAGTAAGTGTATTTAAAAGTTTATTTTTTAATGATAATTTCATGTAAATGATGCTCGCAATTACGCCCTATATAGTCCATTTGTGATACCAAACATTTTAAACATTTCAGGACTGATGTTGCGGATGTCATATGTACGTCTGTTTATATAAGGCTTCACGCATTGACGTAAAAATAAGATAGTAGTGTTGTATTACATGATATTGATGAAAAAGAGATTGATATGCTATGGGAAACATCCAAAAGTCTAGAAAATCGGTGCGGTATTAAATGTTATTGGCGATGAAAAATTGACTTCTTTTCGGAATCCTAAGCAAATGAAATCATGCATTAATGTTGGACAACCATCAACTTCGGCTGTAAACCCGGATCGATTTGATAGGAAGACCGCGTAAAACCGTTAATACAGATCGCCACCACAACAAATGATCAATTTGAACCATGCATTGATTGAAAAACGACCAAAGTGACCACAAGACAAGGCAACGTTATTTTGAAATATGACAATGCACAATCATTCAGGATACAATCAAAGCAGCTAAGGGCTGCTACCCCAACCTCCGTATTCAGCAGTCTTGGCACCTTCCAAATGCTATTTGTTTCAAAATTGCCTGAAATCGCAAATACAATTATCATCACCCTATCATCTTCAGTAAGCTTTGTGTACTTAATATTCATTTAAAAAATTGTAGAGAAGGCAGAACAAAAAGATAATTGTTGCGAAAACATTAAATAAAATAAATAAGTAAACACAACGAAATAAAATCAGACAGTAAAGAAGAAGAGAAATAATGAAATCATGGTTGGTAAATTTAAGTTCAAATTGGTTGTAACTGTGGTGTTGTTTTATTATACAGACAATCACTTGTTACACCAAATAACAATCCACAAAAGACTTACATACATATATAAAAGTTAGCACACACATGCAAACTATACATATCCACACACCAATAAGGACCTACATATGCAACAATGTGCCTTTGGTTGTCGTACTCATTTGTACTTTTGCTGAGCTTTGACTTCAATTCCAACATGTTATGCTAATAAATTAATTTTTATAACATTAATGCTGTTGCTGTCAATTTATATACAAATTTACGTTAAGTGTATGTATTAATAAGTGGTAGTAGTTTTTGCATTAAATTGATAGATTAGCTTAATTGGAGTGAGCCTACTCTGGTTAAATATGAAACGTTTTGTTCGATAACTTCCAGTTTTGTATTCCATTCCAATATGTGCTTCTCTCATAGAAGACGATATACTTATTGTGAATCGAGTTTTATAAGCTGTTACTGAAACAAAAGGTTCAACGAATCCAAGATTACCTTAACAGAATTCCAATGGCTTTATAAAAATTCAGTTCGTTCTTCCGAAAGAATACAATTCCTCTTCCGTTACTAAACCTACATTTATTAAGAGATGAGTACGGCGTGAATTTTAATTAATAAAGTTAAAACAAAAATAGATTTAAAGACTGGAAAAAAATTCCTAAACAACTAAAACAATTTTTATCAGCCCATTATAGTGATCAGTCAACACACTGCTTATGTATGTATGTTATTTGTCAATTTTATACATGTGTGGCGGAATGTACAGTTTATAGTCGACTCCGAAAGACAGATTTTTGCAAAGCTTTTCATGGCAATTTATTCTTATAGTTTTTGCCAGAAATCTGCTGAGACGAAGTCGACAAAAAAAAAATAATTTTTCTTAATTCATTTTGTTTGAGATGCCTGACCTGGGATTTGAACAGTGGCCTTACGTCTAATAAGCCAACACACTAACTACTAGACTACGACAACTTCTCAATGAACTATACTGCTAACATCAATTATATTTTGTATTAGCTTTTTGCACCTACCGTAATTCTATTATTTAAATATATTGTTTTTTAATTTTGTGATTACCAATTTCTTTCAAAGATATGTGAACAGAACAGCGCTTTATACCATACAGCCCATGTCACGCTAAATGTTTTGCACTAGTGATTTGAGGGTATGGACATTTCATATGCAGGTGCTGTTGGACAACACAAGACTTTTTCTTATGGGGTTTTCTTAACTCGCTGGTGTATGTATGAGTAAGCCAGAAAACACTGCATTCCTCACAGCCGTGTAACTCATTCCATCCGTCAAATTTACCCTGATTTATACGACAGGTTCAGGGAACATTCGACATTTTGGAGGCACTCCACCCAGAGTCATTTTTGAACGATTTTGTATTCTACAGTACAAGACTTATTCTTATAGTCTTTGAAATAAATAATAAAATTTCGATGATGTCTCACACACATTTCATTTTATTCAAGTTGAATGAAAGATGCGTTAAAAGTAGTTTAAATTTAAAAATAGAAAGCTTTGAATGAAAAACCGGATATACATAAGTAAGTAACTTGGCATATGAATATAAATTTTAATAAAATTAAACACAGGTTTTGGAATTGTATAACAATAACCTACCCTACAAAAATTTTACAAGTTATTTTCAGTATTTTCCCGTTTTATTCTTGATCTTGTCATCGTTCCTTGTGCGTTCAGTTTATTATCAGAGAAAAACCTGGATATACAAACATATTGTATTGTATAATGGTCCCTCGGATTATGTCTTCTCGATTTAGGTCGTTTCGATTTACCTCGTCTTAGATTTGTAGTCGCCGTAGTCTAGTAGGCAGTGTGTTGGCTTATTAGACGTAAAGCCAGGGTTCGAGCCCCAGGCCAGACATCAAAACAAAATACAAAAAGTATTTCTTCGGCGACTTCCTCTCAGCAGATTTCTGGCAAAAACTCTGAGAGTAAATAAAAATTGCCATGAAAAGTTTCTCAATAAATAAAAATCTGTCGTTCGGAGTCGCCTTTAAACTGTAGGTCCCACTCATGTATAAAATTAACACACACAACATAAGTGGTGTGCGAAACTAGAACGTTGTACAATGGGTCAATTCGACCTCCGGGTACTGTACTTGTCTTAATTGACAAGTACACGTTCTCTAACCTAACCTAATCTAGATAAACTAGGATCAGCTCAAGTACTATTCTTTTTAAGTTTTTTTTTAAGCAAAGCACAACTTCAGAGCATGATAGCTGTCAGATTTGACGATTGATCGTCATTTTGACGATTTTATGCTTCAAAAATATCATATTGACGATATGACGATTTATACCCTTATTTTGACGATTTTCGGACATTAATAGTTTACATCATTTTATTTACTAGTACATAAAAGCCTCTTGAAACGTTATATTTGCTTTACAGTTGTTAGTTTTGCAAATTTAGGTTAGTAATAACAAGGAGTAAAATATTATAAGTATTTTTAAATTATTGACGAACACCTGTGATGATACTACATAAAATGCTACATAATCTAAATAAAAGTGAGATTAGTAAAGAAACTTAGAAAGAAATGATCAGATATTTAAAGAAAAACAGTAAGTTCCTCGCATATCTGCAAATACCCTATCATTACTTAGCAAATAATAGCAATACCAAGAATTTCGAAATAAGATTGGAGCGTAGTGGAGCATAATTTACCATTTGCCGTTGCAGACCATTTTGAAAGATTCGAATATAGCTTCTAATATTACCCTAGGAAGACCAAAGGCAAGGGCCAAAATTTTTTTGTACGACCAATACTAAAAGGATGGCTCCTACATATGCAGTGCATTGTGTTTGAAATAGGAAAATATGTTATAAGAAGGAGGAAAGTGTTTGTGGACACAAATATATTTATACCATAAGTGACATTAAACACCTCTGCAGGAAGGGAGTTCCACATACGAATAGTCCGGCTGAAAAACGAATTGTGTCTGTAATGCAGTGGGCCAATCGATCATAAAAGGAGGTGCTCTCCGACAAAGACAAGTATTACGTAGGAATACAAGGGGAAGAAGTCCCCTTATTTTGCTCGAGCATTCTTAACAATAACACGGTGCGATAGTGAAAATACACCCGAGATTTGATGGGGTAAACTTGGAAAATATTATCTTTTTCTCATATAAGAATGACCAAACTTGGAAAAATGAGAAAAAATAATATTTCCCAAGTTTACCCCATCAAAAGTCATAACATATAAGTTTGAACAAAATGTTTATGTACACCGTTTTAAAGGCTAATCTCTCCCCTTTCCAAAAAAAAAAATGTTGAATTTTTAAAATGGAGAATTTAATTTTCAACGAAAACGGTTTGGTTAAAAAATTTCTGAAATTTGTTAACCGTATGTATACTTTAGTAACTGTGTGTATGTCAAATGTATTGTCTGCTAAATAGAGAAAAACTCACAATAAGGCTTAACTATACCAAAAATTGGGTAAAGAAAAGAGGAAATAGCGCTTAGAAACTATAACATAATGGAAGCAATTAAATATATAAAATAGCGATATCAACATCAGCTAATTATACAAATACAACAAGAGTAGAGCATATTTCCTTAAGCGTTGGCATATATTCAACAAAAGGAAACTTTTGCAGACATAATAGCACTGAGCGCCAAGTAATCGTAGACAGAATTACAAGTGGAAAGTATACATTTTTATACTCACACCTTAATCTAGAAATAAAAGAGCTTAAATATGTAACTTTATACGTGCGCACACATTCACTGAGCACTTAAGTTTGCTTTAAGTAGTTGAAGGTACAATAAAGGACGTAAAGAAAATACCAGGAAATGTCTATAGTGTGCCTATTTGTGTCAGTTTCTTTATAGGACCATAAGCTTTAAAATAAAAAAATAATTCAAAGGAAAATTATTATGAGCTATACGATCCTTAAAGTTTTAGAATCGTGTTGGAACTGTCTAGGACGTCGTAACACTCCACATACTTTAAATATATGTTCCAGTGATTACTCCTCGCCGTAGTCTAGTAGGTACGGGGTTCAAACACCAGGCCTGACATCAAAACGAAAATATGAAAATATTTCTTCTGCGACTTCCCCTCAGCAGATTTCTAGCAAAATCTCTGAAAGCAAATAAAATTGTTATGAAAAGTTTCACAAAAATCTGTCATTCGGAGTCGACTTTAAACTATAGGTCCCGGTACTCTCGTATAAAATTAACGCACACGGCATAAGTGGTATAAAAAGCTAGGTCGTAATCCTATCTGAAGGGTTGTAATGACCAATTAATTACTCCTCTTCATCACGTCCCTAATATTGAGCTTAGTTTATGGTAGGTAGGATGGCGGACCCCTAACCAAACCGGCATTAAGGTCGATTGTGACACCACCATCAATTGGAGCTGTGGAGCAAACATTCCTTAGAGGAAATCAACCCGTGCCCAAAATAAATCTTCTTCTTGCGGTAGTACCGAATAGTCGCCGTAGTCTAATAGGAAGTGTGTTGGCCTATTAAGGTCAGACATCCCAATAAAACGCAGTACGAGAAAATATTTTTTCAGCGACTACTTCTCAAGCAGATTTCTGGCGAAAATTTATCATAAATCTGTCGTTCGGAGTCAACTTATGTCTGTAGGTTCTGCCAACCATGTATAAAATTAATGTAATAACAAATTATGTATGCATGTGGCCAATTTAAGTGAACAGCTCGAACTCGCACGAAGATTTCAGATTGAATAAAATAATATTGTTACGAAAATAGAAAAAAAAATTTGTTTTTTCTGGTTTTTTGATTTTACATCGTTTAACATTAAAATTATAAACAAAAGCTACAAAAACAAAACAATGACCTTGTTTACAAATTATCGCACTGCGTAATATATTAACAAACACCAGCACACAAAAAAATGGCAAAGAAGTAAAGAAAAATACAACAACAAAACTACAAGAATAAATGTAAACAAAATACACAAACAACAACAATGAGGCAACGATTTTTACATTTATAGAGACCTCGAGAAGCCGAGATTACCAACATTCGTGTTCAAGAACATTCATCAGGCCGTTTACGTTGCCATATAAAAGGCAAGGCAAAGCAGGCGACAAAGTTAGAAAAAGTTCAGTCAGTCTTATGTGAAGACGCGATGCGTTTGAAGAGAATAACAGTGGTTTGAAAATCTCCGTTACAAAGATCTGTCGAATAATTGTCTAGTAATTGTTATTGTTTATGCAAAAGGGTGTAAACAGAGGAATAACAAACAAAGTAATTGTTGTTGTTACATCAAGTTGTGAACAATGGCACACAGAATTGTGCGAATAATAAAGAATTTTAATTAAAACTAAACACATATTTATTTTTATTTTATTTCCATTGATTAATTTATTTCCGTTGACGCCCGCGGCAATTTTCAGAAAACTGGCCAAAAATGACAATTTGATTTTTTCACATTATATAACTAAAAAACATTATATAACTAAAAACTCTTTTAGATCGTAGGTATCATCAAAAAGCAAAAATGATGTTTTTTAGGGGAAAAAGTGGTTTATTGAGTACGAGATAAATCGTAGTTGGTTCCCTAGAAGGGAACGCAATCTACGAGTTATCTCGTAGTTGGCAGTCAACGTGTTAAAAAAAAATTACAATATTATAATTTACCACCTCCATCATTACGCCAGCAGCCCTAACTGTAGGAGAAAGCTTCAGTAATTATATCCTAAAATTGTTGGAAGTGTTAAAAATAATGTCTGTTTTAGCATTTTGAGGATTTTTTTATTTTTTTTTTTGCTTTACAAATCTTACATTTGAACGCAAAGGAAGTCAAGCTTTTATCAAATTATTCTCTTCGGATTGAACTCTGATAACAAAAATAACAATATAAATCACGATATAAGCATTTACAACATGGCTGGTATACTATAACACACTAATATTTTCTTTTATTGGTCTATCAAAACAAGCACGCAATTAGACAATTATTAATTAAATTGAATGTGCGACCATCACGCAAACAACATAGGTTATCATTCAAATCAATGGATATATTGGTAAGTGTTGAAATAAACACATTACTTATGATTAAGTCCAAAAAAGAAAAAAAAAACAACAACACTAATAATAACAAATGTTAGGTAAAAAATAATTTTTATTATCCTTCATTTCATTTGTTTTAGTACAACTCCAACCTGCTTTACAGAATTTCCTAAAAACAAGTGGTGAAATTAAAAAACTTTCAAAATGTATATAACATTTCTATATGTGAAGTCGCCATAGACTAGAAGATAGTGTGTTGGCTTATTAGACGTGAGGCCACGTTGCGAATCCCAGGTCAGAGATCTCCAAGAAAGCGAAATTTCTTCGGTGACATCCGCTCAGTAGATTTCTAGCAAAAGCTCTGACAGTAAATAAAATGTTCATGAAAAGTTTATCAAAGAATATTTGATTCGGAGTCGACGTTAAACTACAGGTATAAAAATAATAATATAAGTGGTGTAAGAAGCTAGGTCGCAATCCTTACTGAAGGCTTATAATTATCAATTATGTATGTATGGATGTATTTATATTTATTTCGTAGGAAATACTATTAAAGCTGTGAAGTACGTCAAATCGGTGTACACACTTATATTTTTGATTGAAAAGATAATAACCGTCAAAGTGCTCTGTTAATCATGTGCCTTAATAAACGCATGTACACTTTAACCTTTAAGTGTTTTTTTAATTTTAAAACACCCTGTATCTCTCAAATTGCATGATTTTCTCACTAGAAATGTTGTCTAACATATTCTGATGTTTGGATAGAATTGGTCAAATCAAATAAGGTTTGTGGTAATTTTCTCATATGTACCCCTTACGACTGCTGTACAACTGGATATGTTTTAAATTTTAAAAATTCGGCATCCCTAAAAGTGGCTTTCATAGAGCCCTGAAATTTCTCGATGTCCTTACTAGAAATAAAAGTGGTCAAATCAAATAATAGATGAGGTCATATTCCCATATCTATACCTTTGGTCATTAGCTGCACAACTGGGAATGCATATGAAAGCAAATAAAAGTAAAATAATTTTGCATGTTTATTCCATATTTATTTTCAGTATATTAATATATTATGAGTACGGAAATCTGCAGTATGTGGGGGTTAGACAGATTATAACGGGTGATTTTTTAGCTATTATCTTTTTGTCAACACTGGTTTAAACAGCTCACGCACGTTTCGTGTTTTGTTTCACTTTCAAACATATTCAGTTTGGTCTATAATTTAACCATGAATCGTCTTACAAACGAACAACGCTTGCAAATCATTGAATTTTATTATCAAAATGCGTGTTCTGTTAAGAAAGTTCATCACGCGCTTCTTCCATTTTATGGGCAGTTTAATCGACCCACCGGAGGGGTTATCAGGCTATTGTGACTAAATTTCGCACCAAATTTACATTGTTGGATGTTAAACCACCAACACGGTTACGTAGAGTGCGGCCAGTGTTAGTGATGACCATCAATTAGCGATTCGTCGCCGTTCGCAGCAATTGGGCCTCTGTTACTCAAGAACGTGGAAAATTTTGCGAAAGGATTTAGGTGAGAAGCCTTTCAAATTACAGCTGGTGTAAGAATTGAAGCCGAACGACCTACCGCAACGCAGAATTTTTGGTGAATGGGCTCTTGGAAAGTTGGCCGAAGACCCACTTCTTTATCGAAAAATTGTGTTCAGCGACGAAGCTCATTTTTGGCTCAATGGATACGTAAATAAGCAGAATTGTTGATTTTGGAATGAAGATGAGCCAGAAGCATTGCAAAAGCTACCAATGCATCCAGAAAAGGTCACAGTTTGGTGCGATTTATGGGCTGGTGGCATCATTGGACCGTACTTCTTCAAAGATGCTCCGAATCGTAACGTAACTGTGAATGGTGAGCGCTACCGTGAGATGATATCCAACTTTTTTTGCCCAAAATGCAAGAGCTTGAATTGCATGACATGTAGTTTCAACAAGACGGTGCCACATGCCACACAGCACGCGTAACGATGGACTTATTGAGAGGCGAGTTCGTTGAACATTTTATTTCACGTTCGGGTCAGGTCAATTGGCCGCCTTGAGCGTGCGATTTAACGCCTTTAGACTATTTTTTGTGGGGCTATGTTAAAGCTCATGTCTATACAGACAAACCCGCTTCAATTGACGCATTGGAAGACAACATTGAAGTATTTATTCGTGAGATACCGGCCGAAATGTTGGAAAGAGTATGCCAAATTTGAGGCGCAATCGCGGTCAACATTTGCATGAAATAATCTTCAAACATTAAACTATATGGGCCGTACTATCGATTCAAATAAAGATTTCATGCATTTTGCTGAATTTTATGTGTTTTTTTTGAAAAATTTTCCTATAGCTCTTAAAAAATCATCCTTTATATTGTTCCGTCTTTGCCATGGCGATCCTGATCAAGAAGCACAGGTCGAAGAAAAAAAAAAAATAAAACATGGTCCGTACCAAGTAGACAGCTTGTAAATCAAGCTCAAGCGAAACAATTTTTTTCTCCTTGGCTGTTGGTTGTTGATTTAACGACTTTGGTTGTTGTTATTACACAGTTTATGTTGTCTCTAGAATACTGCCATTTAGTTTCTAGAGCGGATGGGCCTGATGACTTTTTGCATGCTTATTCTTTTCTAAGTAATAATGGTAGTTTCTTCTTCTCCTTTGCTGCGGTAGAGTCTTAGAAGGATTAACTTGACTGTTTTGTAGCAATTTTTTCCTAATTTTATTATTTCAGCTACTAGAAGTACGTTTAATTCGAACTTTTCAACTTTTTGTTGAAAAATTGTTAATAATCCAATAATTAACTAAAATACCAAACTGGTCAACTTTTGATTTGTATGCCCGATCATTTTACATCCTTTCATATTCCAACTTCTCCTGTAAAAACTTTTATTGTGTACTTGATGAAGCCTTTATTATTATTATGTTGCTGGTTTTCTCCACCAGCATTACCAATTAAAAAGAAAATTAATTTCTTTTTTTCCAAAGGGAAAGTGAATGACATGTTGAATTAACTATTGTTACATTTATTTTCCTGTATTTTTTTTTACCTTTATAAAAGAACAGTCAACTCATGTTGATCATTCTTCGTTAATATCAACACATTCTTGTTGATATTGTCCACACTGCATAAATGTTGAGAAGGCGTGTCTTATGCTGTCTCAGCATTTTCCCACCATATACATAGTGTACTAGATTTAAGAATTAGCATACATTTAGTTTTAAGAACATTTATTAATAAAAAGAAAATTGAAATGAACAGTCGCACAAGCGGCTGTTTCAACACAAACGTAAAACCTTTACATTACACTAGTCTGTTCCATTTGCATATGATATTGCAGCAAATTTTTCCCCATCTTCAGTTTTTTCTTGAGGTTATATTCTGGTAACTGGATTTTTTCGAAGTCGGAGTAATCTGGAGTTACGTAACCTTCGATTTCCAATGCAATTCCTTGAAATTTAATTCCTTCATCACAACTACTATTTTCTTGTAACTCTTGAAACCTTTGCTCTTCTCATAATCAAGAGCTATTATTTGTCGCGCAGTAAGCCATTCACCATCTGTTATTATTATTTGCTCTACTAAGGGCCATTATTACAACTTGACTTTAACTAAAGAGAGTTGTAAAAGGCAGGTAAATTGTTTTTCATTATTATAAGTGGTCAATATGGTAGAAGTGAGCGTTAAGCTAAATGGAGGATCATTCTACCAGTAGCTTTTAAAGTTAAGTTTATGTTTGAACTTGCCGTGTTATATATTATTGTCAATATGACAACTTCAAATATAAACAAATGGAGTATATACAATAAGAAAAAACGAAGCCCGTAGTTGCCACTGCGTTTTAAAAATACTTGTTTAATTAAGCAGTGTTAACGACATTACTCCGGCACTGCCATATTTTTGAAAAAGTTTACTTTATTTTACCATTAGTTTGTAATAATGAAAAGAAGTTAAAGGTAACTTTAAAGTTCACTTTAGCTAAACTTATATTTAACTAAACCCAACTTTAACGGCAAGTTGTAATAATGGCCCTAAATCAGATTACAATAATTCTCCTGGCTGATGTTTGTCCTGAATCATCGTCAGTAATAATTCGATACAACATTCATTTTCCCAAGTAGTTTTTCGGTTTTTCATCTGCCATTGTTTCAATGTATGTGGCATCATTATTCTGACTTTAGTACAATGAAAAATATGATGTTGTACGTTCACTGATTTGATATATACTGAAAGTCTTTAAGAGATGTCAGTGCCAACTCAAAGAAAATAAAAATAAAGGTTCGTTCACTACAAATATTCGCTAACGATACATTTGTACCTTGACCGATACACCTTGTGCATTTAATTTACGTTAGCTTGGAGAATTTTAAGAGAATTAGTGTGAGAAGCTATGTCGTAATCCTGACTGAAAAGTTTTAATGACCAGTTATGTATGTATGTATGAATGTAATTGCATTACGGAAAACATACGCAAAAATATATTCTATGACAAAAGTTTCATAATGTCCTAAGTAAATACAATACTATTTATTGTCTGATTTCCTTTCGCCTTTTCTTTTATGTCGTAGTTGCTACTCATGAAATAAAAGCAATTATTTTCAAAAAGAATTTAAATCAAATAGTCATGCAAAACATAAATAATGTAAATTGAGACAAGTACGGAAAAACGTAAACATAACCAATTTCAAGTTTTCATTTCATTAGGAGTAAAAAGGAAGCGAAATAAAAATTGAACAGCATTAATAACAATACTGAATAAATTTGTATACAGATATTGTGTAAAGATATTTGTTCATAACTTTTGTCATATTTCTCATGGAAATGCTCAAAATAAAACAAAACGAAATTGAAGAAGTCATAATAACATAACAAATGATATAGTTTTGTAGTTAAAGCAGAACTGCAAAAGCTATTGTGAGAGGTACGCGGTTAGACACTTTGCTAAAAATTGTTTAAAAAATTTACTTTTTGGATAGATTTGATCTTCAATATATGTCATGTCAAATATTGTTTTAAAACTGCTGGTATACAGATAAATATTGTTACGAAAATGAAAAATTTAGATACTGAATCGTTTAACATTAAAATTATAAACAAAAGCTACAAAAACAAAACAATGCAGTAAACAAACCTATTAACAAATTATCGTACTGCTTAATTTAACAACAAACACCAGCATATAAATGGTAAACAAGTAAACAAAAATATACCAACAACACTACAATAATAAACGTAAACAACGATGTTCACATTTATACAAATTTCGATAAGGCGAAGCCACGAACATTCGCCTTCAAGAACATTCATCAGACTATTTACCCTGCCATATATGTTAAAAGCAAGGCAAAGCAGGTGAGTGAATTAGTGAAGTTCAGTCAGCCTTGTGTGTAGACGCGGTCCGTCTGAAGAGAGTAATCTTTGTTTGAAGACCTGCGTTACAAAGATCTGTCGAATTGTCTAGTAATTGTTATTGTTTATGCAAAGGGTATAAACAGAGCAATAACAAAGAAAAGTTGTTGTTTATATCAAGCTGTGACCAGTGGCACACAGAATTATGCGCATAATAATAAATTTTAATTAAAACTAAACACAAATTTATTTTTATTTTATTTGCAATATACGACCTCATATTTTAAAAGTTTTTAAAAAGGTAAAAACATAACAATGTTTTTATATTGTATTTACAGGTTGTCCGCAGTCTAGTAGGTAGTGTGTTGGCTTCTTAGACTTAAAGCCAGGGTTCGAGCCCCAGACCAGGCACCAAAACAAAATACAAAAAGTATTTCTCTGAACTCTGAGCGTAAATAAAATTGCCATGAAAAGTTTCTCAAACATCTGTCGTTCGGAGTCGGCTTTAAACTGTATAAAATTAATACACACAACGTAAGTTGTGTAAGAAGCTAGGTAGTAATCCTGAATGGTTTTAAAGACCAATTATGTATGTATGTATGTATTTACAGGGTTGGAAATTTAAAAGTTTAACTTTAAATGCAATTAAACAAAAACGGCTTGAAATCTTGCCAAATATATTTTTTTGTTGCGCAGTGCAAATTTTTTGGTTAGAAATAGAATATTATTTCATCCATAAGGCTGCTGCGGCTGGCCTTACGGTACTTCATGCGATCGGACCAATTTTCGTGCAGTTATTCGAGTGCAGTTATTCTCTGCATCACAAAAGCTGGCCGTCAAATGCTCAACTGTGTCCGGCTTGTCGGCATAACACTTTTCCTTAAAAAAATCGCAGATTCTTTGTGGCCAATTGGCATCATCATTTCGGCTAATTAAACCTCGATGAAACGTTTGATGAAATATATCGATTGTGCCATGAGTTATGTGGCAAGTTGCACCATCCTGTTGATGATGCCTCCATTGACCGTAATGGTTACGCCATACTCATTTTCAAAGAAATATGACCCAATGATGCCTCCATTCCACAAGCCGCACCAAACAGAAATGGGCTTTTATAAGACCATCGTTACTATTATACATGCGATCAATGATCCAATTCCAATCCAATCCAATTATATTTCCAATTATATTTTGGATTGAATTCTTGATGGGTCTTCTTACATGGTAAGACGTAAGAATTCAATCCAAAATATAATGTAAAGACGGTAAATCAGGGTGGTGGGAGCATCATGGTATGAGTGTCATTCTCTTATTATGGTATGGGTATATCGTATCCAGAATGTAATGAAAGCCGCTGATTACACCGAAATTTTGAAAAATACAATGCTGCCGTATGCCTAAGAAAATATGCCATTCAAATGGGTCTTCCAGCAGAACAATGACCCAAAGAATACGGCAAAGTACAAAACGAAGTGGTTCCAGGACAAGAAAGTTAATGTTTTTGAACGGCCAGCACAGTCCCCTGATTTGAATCCGATAGAAAATTTGTGGAACGAAGTTAAAAGGGCAATCAGGGGAAACTGTCCCACAAATTGCGACGAGCTTTGGAATGTTATACAGGATGCATGGAACTCAATACCACTGCATGTTTGTCAAAACTTGGTCGAATCAATGCCTAGAAGCTGTGCCGCTGTTATGGATAACAAAGAATACGCAACAAAGTTCTAATGTGGCAATAAGCCTTCATGCAACAATTATTTAGTTTTACTTAGGTTAGTTATAGCTTTACGATTTCATGAAGTGTCCTTATTTTTTTCACACCTTAAACTACATGCATTCATACAAAATCACAAAAAAAAATCAAAATATATTATAGGTATAGGAAAAATTTTGTTTTATAATCTTTTTTCCACCGTTTAAGAAAAAATAAGTCGTTTAAATAATAAAGAATTATCGAGTTTTTATTCGGTTTTAAATATAATTTAAGTTTGGGTGGGTACTGTCCTTATTATTTTTCACATCACTGTATTCTATTAACAATTATTAATAGTTACTTAACAGGTATGCTTTATATTTAATTGAAATTGAAATATATTATTCATACGCCTCAGACTACATGTACTGGAGTAATTACTCTGAAATGTTGCAATAAAAATTCCTTTGCTTCTGGCGTGTATGAAACTAATGGAATTAAATATCACTCATACGTCACATGCTTGCAATTATGAATTTTACATATTGTTACGTTTTTACCATTTTAAAAATGTTTAGGATATGAGTTCGTTGATTGCAAACAAAGTAAAAACAAATTTGTGTTCAGTTTCAATTAAACTCTTTATTTTTCAAACTACTTTTGTGTGCCACCGTATACAACTTGTCGTATTTAACAATAATCTGCTTGTTTAGTTAGTTATCTTATCTGCTTACAACCTTTTTATAAGCAATACCACTTGCACGTTAGATCGTCACACGAGACTGACTGAATTATTACTCACTGGTTGCCTGCTTTGTCTTGCCTTTTTATATGTTCTCGTTTTCAGTCTGATGAAGGTGCTGGAAATAGAATGTTCTCGTCTTCGCCCTCTTGATAGTTCTATCGCGACTACATTGTTGTTTGTGTATTTTGCTTACGTTGTTTGTTGTTGCTTTTTTCATGCTGTTGCTTTACTTGGAAAAAATTCGTTGTATTGTGTGTGTGTGTGTAGCTTTCGTTACGTTGTTTGTTGTTGCGTTCGCTTAAGTTTCGTTATTTCTCCCCTTCTCTTTCTTACTCATGGTCTTTGTTTTTCTAGCTTTTGCTTATTGTTTTAATGTGAAATGATATTACACCGTTTCCATTTTCGTAACAATATTAAACATGAGGATAATGTCAGAGAATAATAATAAATTGTAATTGTGTGAAAAATCGATCAGTACCATTTAGAACTATATGACTTGGTACTCTTATTTTACGCTAATTTTGTAGCCGCTTTTAAATATAGCCGCCATAGTAGGTAGTGTGTTGGCTTCTGAGACGTGAGCTCGTGGTTCATATCGGACATAATGAAATATAAAAAAACATTTGTTTCAGCGATTTTCTCCCATCAGACATCTGACAGATGACTTGATTGTTCACTATTTTTAAGATTATCTGATATTGCAGTGGCTGTGGACATGATAACTCAGTAATTGTGGTCACAATTGTAGGATATGGATTTGGGCGATATAGCAACACAGTGTCACCAGCTGCACCGTAAATGCAACAAATTATAGATGGTATCAACGGTTTCAAAAACAAAATGTCTTAAAAAATTCTGATTTGAATTTGCCACCAAGATCACATGATTTAATACCGTGAGATTTTTTTAAATTGTGTAAATTCTTGGTTTTATACAAATAAATGAGACTTAATACTTGACTTTTGATAAAATCAGGAAATTTCATGAGAATAATAATGGCATGTTATCACAGTTCTGGCTATCATCTGAGGGTTATTTTATGTCATACTTAATCGAAGCGTGTTTTCGTTAAAATTCTATAAAATTAAGTCACACCCAGGAATCGAATTTCAATATTTTGAAACTCCTTACTAAAAATGTTACTTAAAAATTAATGTTTTAAAAATTTGAATTATTTTTGGTAAAGATACTTACTTATACTTAGAATACCCAACAAAACTACTCCATAAATCGATAAAACTTTTAATGTTTTCATGTTGAGGTAGTTTCTCCTGAATAATAAATTACAAAACGGAATAACACAAACTTCTCATATACATAATGACAAAAACTTAATATTTTGCTGAGAAAATAAAAATTTTTGGTTTAAGTTCAGTTTTTCTACTCTAAGCATACAAATAAAAAAAAAATATTTGAAAAATGCTGATGATTTGCTTTCATTTACATCAAAAAGAGAAAAATGTTATGATTTTAAACTAAGACAAACCCTTAAAATAAAGCTGAAGTGGTGCGACAAAGTTTGCACAAGTTTTTTGAAAATGAAAACATCGGCTTCAAAAATTATTCCGAAATTTAATACTTACTTGTATCACATATTATAAATACACCTTATTATAAAATAATAAAGCAACGTTAACTATGAAAATCCCTTCGAAAAAGCAAGCAATACTTTTTTATTTTCGTTCCATCTGACCACATCGTTAAACCGAAAAATTTGGCAAGTGCTTTTATTTAAATATAAAAAGGGAAATTCCAGTAAATCCATACAAAATTGTTTGAACATAATAATAGATACTCTTGACTTATTTATAATTTTTTCCATGCTAAAATAAAATTTTGTATGATTTTTCGTTGTGTTTATGTAAAACGGTCAAAATTTCTTTTTTTTTTTGGTAAAAAATTGTTTAAAAACTCTAAAATATTTCAAAGAAAGTGGGATTAAATTATCGTTGTACTGAAGAAGAGAAAAAGGTTAAACAACCATGAGAAATCACAAAAATCATTGGCAAAAAATTACCCTTCCAAATCTCCAAAGGCTATTTCCTCCAAGATCGATAATGAAATTAGTACAGTAACAGTGCGTCGTCATCTTATGCAAGGAAAAGATTGCTGAAAAAGTGACGAAATATAATCCGAAACGAAGAAACAAAAATAAATTCCTTTGGATACGACGACGAATTCGTTTAAAAATGAGTTTATTCTTGTTTTATCGCTCCATTTATATTGAATGATCCGAAATTTCTGTGAAAATTCTCGGCATTAGAGTACATCAAAATATTTGCACTGCTCTCAAAATGGTCATGATCTTACTTAACTTAATTGGGCATTCAGTCAAGATTACAGAAGCGTAATTAGGCATACTCTAACCTATTGTAAGGTTTTTATTTATAAAATGGTTTAAAATATGAGCTCGTAGATTACAAATAAAATAAAAATAAATTTGTGTTTAGTTTTAATTAAAATTCTTTATTGTTAACACAATTCTGTGTGCACTGTTCACAACTTGATGTAAACAACAACAATTGCTTTGTTTGTTATTCCTCTTTGCACTCTTTTGATCTTTGTAACGGAGATCTTCAAACCACGATTACTCTCTTCAAACATAACAATTATTATTGTAGTGTTTGTTGGTATATTTTTGTTTAATTGTTTATAATCATTTTTTTATGCTGATGTTTGTTGTTATATTACGTAGTGCGATGATTTGTAAACAAGTTCATTGTTGTTTTAAAGTTAAACGATGTAAAAGCAAAACACATCGATGGAGAGAAAATGCAAAATATTGACCGTGGGGACTAGTTACTACTCGTATGGCTTTAAACATGGAGATTTAACGGGACAGGACTATGCCTCTATATAGAATAACCTCAAATCAAACTTTGCCTCCGTTAATCGTACCATAATACGGCGTTTTAGGCGATCAGGCAAATTAAGATCTGGAAAATTACCTGGACATCATTTAGAAAACTTGACGGAATCTATGACCGTCCTGGAGTGTAAAGAGATGATTACTAATTAGTCTGGGCATAGAACGGTGCACACTATATGGGTTCCTAGTCATCAGAGGGTGATTGAAAACAAGGAAGCACATTTTCTGGCCAGAGTATTACATACCATATGCTTGGGTAATCTAATGTATCACAGTTTATTAGAAACAAAACTATTTTTGACAGCACTCACTAATTTAACGTGTGATCGGGTTAACTTGTGTATACAAATCTGTGATATCATGTCGAAAGTTATGAACACTTCTTTTCAGTACTTTAACTATAAGAGTTATTCGCATTATAAAATTAGTTGAGTAAATAATTATATAATATAATAAGAATTCTTAATTCAATATGTTTACATGGAGTTGTTCATTTTAAAACGTTTCTTTCTCTTCTTATTTCTTATCGGTTAAATGTAATCGAAATGTTTACCCAGCTTAAACATAATTTTATAACCTCAAGTAAAAATTTATTTTCTTTATTTAAATGTTATTTAATGTCGGCAAAAATTGCTTACCAAACTTCAAACTTTAATTTCATCTGGTATGCGGTAAAAACTTTTAACTGCTAGGGTGCGCATAAAAGTAAATATTACAACTACCGACGACATAAATCTCATAATATGTTGAAAACTTTTGCGTTGAAACTTATTTTTTTTTTTTTTTTCTATTATTAATTAATCTTGAAACTTCTTTTCTGCATTAAAATAGTGCTTGTATAGGAAAAATAAACAAATGCGGAAAATAAAATAGGACTTCATAATCATTCCTAGCAAAACCAAGGTACTTTATTTCTTTTTGTCAAAATAACTTAGAGTGGAAATTTTTGTTAAGACTGCTGTCGTCGAAAAAAAATATTTTAAATAAGCTAATTCTTACTACTGTTGACAGTTTGTATTTTTTCATTTCGTTAAGGGGCATTTTTACAACTTGTCGTTAAAGCTGGGTTTAGTTAAAGGTAACTTTAGCTAAAGTGAACTTTAAAGACACCTTTAACTTCTTTTCGTTATTACAATATTCGGATAAAATAAAGTTAACATTTTCAAAAATATGGCAGTGCCGCAGCAATGTCGATAGCACTGTCAATTAGACAAGTGCTATAAAAACGCAGTTTTATTTGTTTATAAAATTTGTGGTTTTAGGTTTTTTATTTTTGTGTTTTTTGTTTATAAATAAATATAATGAATACGACAATACCTATTTTGATTTGAAAAACTATTAATATATTAACGTTTATGTTTCATGTTAATATTTGATGTTGCCATATTGAAAATAATATAAATAATATGCCAAGTTCAAAGATAAAGTGAACTTTAAAAGTTAAAGGTAGGATGATCTTCCCCTTAGCTTTGCGCTCACTTTTATCTTATTGTGTACTCATAGTAGTGAATATCAAGTTATCAAGTTATAAGCCTGCCTTTAGTTAACGGGAAGTTGTAATAATAGTCCTAAGAACAGTATTTCCAATTTTTTATGTCCTACTGCTCAAATGACGTTAAAAAGTGCTAAGTAATAATTTTAGTAACTAAATATAATCAAAACGCGCTGTAAATAAGCGTTAAATAATAAAAAGATAGAAAAATGTAATGGAATTGTTAAAAAAATATGTTTATTATATATACATACATACATACATACATACATACAACTCAATTTTTAGAAAATTTTTTTATATAATTTTAAATATTTATTAAAAAAATAAAATTAACAACTATTTGAAACAAAAGAACGACTTAAAACTTTTTTTAATTTTTATGTATAATATAAAGAAAATAGGCACTTTCATTTGTACATTTACAGTAGGAGCCCATTTTTCATCACTGATAAGTTTTATATTTAACCAAAATAATTAGATTAATTATAGTTTTCTAATACTTTACTTAAAATAAATATATATTGTAAGACTTAAAAATGGGCCACTAGATTTGAGAAACATACGTTTCAAAAAAAAAAGAAAAAATAAATATTTATAACGGCTCATCTATTAAAAATATCATGATTTAATTTGTAGAATCTTCTGGCAATAAAACGGCTTTTATATAATATTTAGAATTCTCATATGTGCAATTTTGATTAATTTTTGTGCAAACCTTATCTGGAATAACATAATTTTCACAGCATGAGTTTTCCAGTTTAAGGCCATATTTAATATGAATTAATGAGTTTATTGTATTGAGTGACATTCTAGTTCTTATCTTTGCTTTAAAGTAATTCATAACGCTAAAAGATCTCTCTACTTTCTTGTTCGAAAAAGGAAAATTTAATAAATTAATTACAAGTGATGACAATTTTGTAAACTGATTTTCATCTAGCTAATTTTTAAAATTGTGCACCTCAATTCAGAACTGCTACGTATTACTTATATTTTTCCACGGACATAATTTTAAATTATTAAGACAATTTTCCATTTCGTCAATATTGCGTTCTTCCAAAAATTCAATGATATCTTTTGTCTTATATGAAAAAATATTTTCGACATTAATAATGATATTTTTCTTAAAATTGTAATATTTGTTGGTAATCTTGATCTTATTTCATGAATACAGCTTTAGTAAATTTAATTAGATTTAATTAAATTTAAATTATATGAAGGGTTGTAATGACCAATTATGTATGTATGTATGTATGTATGTATGTATGTGTTTACGTTGGTCACCTTAATTGTAAAGTTTAATGTGAAATATTTCAATTTTATTTATTATTTTTTTACTGTGAAACTATTGTCAATTTTTTATAATAAAAGAAAAGAGAATTTCCATTCATTCTTCAATCAACCCCCAAACAAAAGCTACGTTTTTTGTGCAATATTTGTTTTGCATTTATCTAATACTTTTGTATTATTTATTCTGTGGCTCAAACTGAATATTTTAATTTGGACCCAATGTACCCCTATTCCCCCGAAACTGTATGTAATTAAATTTTTCTGTATTAATAACCTTCAATATTATTATGAAGATTAGCCTTTTCAAAATTATATCCCACTAACTTTATTCAATCAATGTGAAACTAAAAAAATTCAAATAGAAAAGCGCCAACCTAGCCCGTTTTCTTAAAAAAGCGATAAAGAGAAAAAATGCGACTTTTTGGTCGCACACTGGCAGTGTGCAGTAGAATCCGTGGCCGTCTATTTCGAGCCACTCACAAGAATTCGGTCCTTCGCAGATCACAGTTTGGAGAAATTTTAGTTCTGACATGAGCCTGTACACGTAGAAAATTTAACTTTTGTAGAAAATAAAATTATGGAATTTGGGTTGGCGTCGTCATCGGTCCATATTTCTTTGTGGAAGACTCAATGTAAAGTACTATAGATTTCAACTTTTGTTCACGCCAATGTAAAAAAGTCCTCAGGTATATGAAAATACATTAAAATAAAACCTTTTTAGTGTTTTATTTCGATACAAATTATCGAAATTGTTTAAAATAGAATCAGACTGCAAAGTCAGTTGTTTGCGCAAGCATCGTGCATCATATAGGTAGATGTCATTTCTACTGCAATAAATACATTAACTTTTCTGGTTTCCAACAAATTTTGTAATAATTCAAATTACAAAAGGGTTTATTCAAAAGGTTTATTAAAACACAATTGGGAAATGGTTCTTCCTACAAACGCAGAAGAATTTTTAAACTCATTTTAATTCAATACTATTGATACAATGTTGTCTAGTTTTTGTTTAGTAGATATGTGGAATTACAAATCTTCGTCTGACTTTTCCTTCTGGGGTTTTATTACTTCACGAGTATATGCGTATAAGCCATGATGTAATTGCATCAATAGAGCTTTGAAAAGAATACAAAATTTTGATGATATCTCACACTTACTTCGGTTTATTTAAATTTGAATATGGAAAACGCTTAAAAAAGACCTTATACATATTCGGATTAAATTTACCACGCGGCTCTATGGATCCTCATCAACGGTGCTCCTCTTACTTGTATCTAAGTCTTTTCTGATAGCCAATCAGCTATTAGATCCCTCTCGAGCATTACGATCAACCCCAAACTCATTAGGAAGTGTCGCCGCTTTCTCGACATTCTCTCTGGGCTCATTAGTGCCTCACTCGTCTGGGTCCCCAGGCACAGAGACATTCCAGCCAACTGTAAGGCCGATGTGCTAGACAGTGCAGGTAAACTCCTTCCGGAACGCTTGCCAATCGAATTGAGCATGCCACTTACCACGGTTGCCACATTGGCCATAAAGCAAAAATCTTTCCTGAACGTCAATCAATTTTGGGTCTTGCTCCAATGCCCGACCCACCGGATAGTGGACAGGAGGCAAACGGTTGTCCACTTTCTTTATTAATGCCCATTTCTTGCGAGGTGCAGATTTGGTTATTTGGTTCACCCTACCTAATCAGCTTAACGGAGCATTGATATCAAGGATAAAGCTTCGTTTATTCGGTCCTGATGGGGTTCCTAGCAGTATTTTAAAACACCATTCTCATTTATTGAGTACTCCATTAACCTACTTATTCAACAAATGTCTTAAACTGGGCTATTTTCCCACATTTTGGAAACAATCATTTATAATTCCACTGTTTAAATCAGGATCTAAAGCTGATGTTTCAAATTATAGAGGAACTGCTAAACTCAATATTATACCGAAATTATTTGAAAAACTCTTATGTGATACACTGTCATTTCAAGCATCGCCTATTTTATCTGCATCCCAGCATGGATTCTGTAAGTCTCGATCAACTATCACAAATCTTCTTGAATTTACAATTTTTTACAATTTTCAAACAAACTGACATAATTTATATTGATTTCAGTAAGGCATTTGATAAAGTAAATCATAACTTACTCGTTCATAAGATAAATCAACTTGGCTTTAGTTCCTCATTAATAAATTAGATTAAATCGTATTTAGTAAACAGGAAACAGTGCGTTAAATTCAGGAATACGCAATCTAACTTTATTGATGTACTGTCACCTTGGGGCGCTCCTATTTAGGGCCATTATTACAACTTGCCGTTAAACTTGGGTTTAGTTAAAGGTATGTTTAGCTAAAGGGAACTGTAAAGTTACCTTTAACTTATTTTCGTTATTACAACTTACAGATAAAATTTTTCAAAAATATGGCAGTGCCGGAGCAATGTCGATAAAACTGCTCAATTACACAAGTTTTTTTTAACGCAGTGGCAACTGCGGGCTTCGTTTTTTTTTTTGTTGTATATGCTCATTTTGTTTAAATTAGAAGTTGCCATAATGAAAATAATATATAATATGGCAAGTTCAAACATAAAGTGACCTTTAAATGTTAAAGGTAGGATGATCCTCCCTTTAGCTTAACGATCACTTTTATCTTATTGGGTACTCATAATAACGAAAAACAATTTATCTGTACTTTCAAATCCTCCCTTAGTTAACGGCAAGTTGTAATAATGGCCCTTACTCTTTTTATAAATGATCTCCCTTCTGTTATCAAAAATTCAAACACATTAATGTATGCAGACGATGTTAAGATATTTTTATCATTTAATAACATTGAAGACCAAGTTCTTTTACAAGAGGATATTAACTACTTAACCTCTTGGTGTACTACTAATTTAATGGAACTGAATGTTAAAAAATGTAAATATATGTGCTTCACTAGATCATCTCCAACCAATGGATTTTATAGAATGAATGGTGTTGCTCTTGAACTAGTGAATTCCTTTAATGATTTAGGGATAATCTTCGATTATAAATTGGACTTCAGAAATCATATTACATAAACTGTTGGAAAAGCTACATGTATCCTGGGATTTATCAAACGATGGGCTCAAGAGTTTTCTGACCCTTATGCTACCAAACCATTGTTTACCACACTGGTTCGCCCAATTCTTAAATATGGATTCAAAAACAGTTCTTATTATTTTGTTTTCATGGTTTAGGGAATGGATGGGATCCTAATGAAAGGTTCTTATGAAAAACGCCTAGCACTCATTAAATTACCAACTTTAAAAAGCCGTCGTAAAATGCTGAGTGCTGTCTTTCTCCTGAAGCTGATTAATGGTGTTATCATTTCTCAATTTCTTCTAGATAAACTTTACATAAAAATACCTGTTCGTCCAACAAGATACTATAATCTCATAAATATAAAATATTACACAACTAACTATGCGAACTTCGATCCATTTCGTAGAATCTGTAATGATTTTAATAATCTTTACCTTCATATACATTTTAATAAAAATTTGGAATCCATTAAATAAGATATAATTTTATAATTAAACTTACTTAATTAAGAAATTCAATGTTAATTTCTTTTTCAAATTATTTTTTTGTATTGAAATCATAATAATAATTATTTTGTATTGAACTATAGACTTAAAATAAATAAATAAATAAAATATAAAAAAAATATACAAACTTTCAGGCTGGCCTCCAGCATAGGGAAGGCCAACTTCTTCGACGAGTTTGGTGGAGTTCGTTCAGTAGAAGGACTGAGCTTACCTGTTTCATCATAGCCGGTGTATATGTGTGCTCAAGTGGGCTTTGGTATCAAAGCTACCACTCCAACCTTCCTGCCTACCTATTGGAATAAATCTTTTGAAAACACAAACTGAAACACATATCTATTAATTTTAAAATAAATTATTTGACAACTGACTATTACTTAATTATAACGGTGAATATACTATTCTTTTATAATTGAAAAAAGTACCAGAATATTTAACTTCAGAGCAAATTTAAATACTGTTTGTGCTTGCAGAATATTTGCACTACAACCTTCTTCGCATAAATTTGCAGATATAAAGATATACATATACCCGTATATGTTTATCGGAAACAATGGTATGATTATTGAACTCATTTCAAAATCGATTGACCCAAATCAATTTCATTTTGTTCTTCTTTAACATGGATTCATTGGGTTATAAAAATATTTTTTAATTTTTTATTCGATTAATAAAAACTTCAAAACAGAATTATTTCACAGAATAATAAGTTTTATAAAAGCGAAGTAGAGATGAAGAATGCAATAAATTTCGGATTTTAATCTCTATTCTATTGTTTAAATTATATGCCTGGAAACTCATAAGGACGTATAATAAAACCCAATGAAAAAAAAAACCAAATTAATAACTTTGGGTACATGTTCCCTCTGTCACCTTAATGAAATAGAATAATTTATTTATTTTTTATTAGCTCTTCTTATCGCAATTCTATTTTTTTTTAATTTATATTCCAAGATATTTTATTTGTTTTCCTTTATGTTTAAGGGTTTTTCTAACCTTTTATAAATTATTTACGTCAGTCCATTCCATTTATAATTTCTCTGTAAATGGGTATTTAAAAAGGAGGTGATAATGAAGACTTTAATTATTTTATTAATAAAAAATATTCTAATCTTTTTCACACTTTCCTAGTAGATAAGGATTAAAATTTATTTGATTTAAATTTTTTTGTTTATTTTATTGATTTTTTTTTTTTGATATAAAATGAGAGACATCTGTTATTACAACCCACAATCCCACTGGAGAAGTAGTTAAAATTAATGTTCAACTGAAGATACCAGGTGTACCGGTAGGCAATAAAGGATTTTTTCTTTTGAAAATTAAATACAAATTTTTAATGGGAAAGTAAAAAAAACATTTTATTCAAAATATGGGCCATTGCTGGCTACACATTTTCCCCATCTTTCAAGCAATTTGTGGATTCCAATTTGAAAGCAAACCAATTACTTATTTACTTACTTAATTTGTCATTAACAACAGCATTAATGGATTTCGGCCTGTCTTAACACATCCTTCCAGATGCCTTTGCTTCTAGCGCACAATAAGCAGTTGGTCACACCAATCGCAATCAAAGTCGTCCTCTTCACCGGCTTCAGCAAATAACATCATCAAATACCCGTCTCGCCGGAGCATTCTCCTCCATTCGAACGACATAGTCGAGCCAGCGCAGCCGCTGGATGTTAATACGCTGCACAATGGCCATTTCGTTAAGGAGCTCATACAGCTCATTGTTGGCTCGGATGCGGAAATCATCGCCAACTTGCACTGTACCGAAGATCATACGTAGGAGTCCACTCTCGAAAACTACAAGGCTACGACATTAGTGTTTGATAGTATCCATGCCTCTGCGCCATAAAGAAGCACGGGTAGGATGAGCGTCTTGTAGAGTATTACTTTTGCCGTACGAGAGGGATCTCTGCTACTCAACTGCCTATTGAGGCCATAGTAGCACTTGTTGGCAAGGGTGATCCTGCGCTTGATCTCCAGACTGACAAAATTTATAGTCGTAACGCGGAACCAAGATTCCTTGACTATATCGAAAGTATAGTTATCGGCCGTTATCTGAGATCCAATACGCCACATGTCTCAACTTGTCGACAACATATACTTCGTTTTTGCCCTCATTTACTGTCAGACCCATCTTAATAGACTCCCGTTAAATAGCACTAAACGTAGCAGTAACATCTCGCTTGGTACGCCTAATGATGTCAATGTCGTTAGCATACGCAAGCAACTGGATGCTTTTTTAAAAATAGTGTCATTGCAATGCACTCCCGCCTTCCGCAGAGCACTCTCCATGATGAAGTTGAAAAGGCCTCATAATAAGGCTTTGGTTTCCATTGCAAAATTTTTTTACGTGATGGGCTTCGACCCAAATTTAAATTCCAAGGAATTGGACATCGCTGGATGCATTAGTTAGCATCTAGCGGGTGCTAGTATGCCATCCAGGAGGAGCCACGTGGAGGCTGCGTGTCAACTTGAATACGGCAAGATCGTTCTGCAGGTCGCCATGTTGACCACAGTCAGAAACTTTACATGCATGCATTCCATTCTATCCTATTCCAAACCACTTAGTCACTCAATTTTCGGCTTCCTCCAGCTCGTAGCCTAATGCTTTGGTCGTATCCTAAACCATTGCCATGTTGCAAAATATCCTTGCCGTGTCTTGTGGCCCGTTGTGATTGCTTTTCTATCAATACTTGGTTCAGTTTTTCCCTCTATGGTTCTGAAAATAAATCCATTTTTTATCGTCAGTAACAATTGCATGCGACGCTGATCTTTTAGCATGTCTTTGAAGCAAAATTTCAGAAGTGGTTTTTCGGTTTTCCATCTGCCTGCGGTTTAATTCATTTGGCACGCATATTCCAGATATTTGGTTCTTTCTTTTAAACGCTCAGAACTTGTTTTTATTGTGCAGCACTTACAATTTCTACCATTTGTTTCTGATTGAAAGTGTCACCTTCATCCATATTGTTACGAAAATGGAAATGGTGTTATCGTTTAACATTAAAATAATAAACAAAAGCTACAAAAACAGAAATAATGGACTTGTTTACATCATCAACGAATAAACAAAAATATAGCAACAACGTCAGTATAAAAAAGGGATAAACAAGTAAACAAACAGACAACAACACCATTGCAAGGACAAAGGTAAACAAAATACGCAAACAACATTAACGTAAACAACACGTTTACATTTATAGAGATTTCGCGAAGGCAAAGTCATTAATCAGACTTTTTACCCTGCGATATAAAAGGCAAGACAAAGCAGGCAACATGATCAGTACAAATTCAGTCAGTCTTGTATGAAGACGCGTTGCATGCGAAGAGAATAATCGTGATTTGAAGAACTCCGTTGCAAATATATAACGAACACAAGTGTAAAAAAGAATAACAAATAGAGCAAATTGTTGTTGTTTAAATAAAGTTGCCGAAGGTGGCACACAGAATTGTGCGAACAATAAAGAATTTCTCTAAAACTAAACATAAATTTATTTTTATTTTATTTGCAATAAACGAACTCATATTTTAAACGTGTTTAAATGGGTAAAGACGTAACAATATTGTTTGCAATTCGTTGTTTTTATACTTTTTTGATGGTTCTTCATTTCTTACAATAAGATCAATATCTCTGAAGCTTCCAGATTATCTGCTGCATGTTGCTTCTGAAAAGGATTTCTAACACTTTTCTTCAAACGAACACAAAATCTTAACGTTTTCCGCAAATCATTATTTTCTGGTACAAAATTCGTCATCTTTAACACGATGAAAAAATATGATGTCGTATGTTCACTGATTTGATGTATACGTAATATGTTTGACAGATGGCATCTACAACATAAAAAAGAAACAAATTAAAGCTCTTTCACTATAAATGTTCCCCGTGGATATACATATTTGTATTCGACGCCCACATCATACCGGTGCATCTAATATGTGTAAAGATACATACATAATTGGTCATTACAACCCTTCAGTCAGGATTACCACCACACCACTTATCTTGTGTGTATTAATTTTATACATGAGTATAACAGTTTAAAGTCGACTCTGAACGACAGATGTTTGAGAAACTAGGCATGGGAGTTTTATTTGCTCTCAGAGTTATTGACAGAAATCTGCTGAAAGTCAGTTGCCGAAGAAAGATTTTTTCATATTTTCGTTCTGATGTCTGACCTGGGGTTTGAACCGTGGCCTTACATCTTATAAGCAAACACACTACCTACTAGACTACGGCGACTTCTAAATTGTAAAGATAATTGTTCTTATTCTTATCATTTATTTACCAGTTTCTGTTAATTACAGTCGGTAAGTTATTTTAAACAGCATGTGACAAAAAACTTAATCCTACAACACAAACTATTTGGTGGATACATACATATTTGGTCATTACAACCCTTCAGTCAGGATTACGGACCTAGTTTCTGACACCACTGATGTTGTATGTGTTAATTTTATACATGAGTGGCGGGACCTACTCCGAACGACAGATTTTTTAGAAACTTTTCATGGCAATTTTATGTGCTCACAGAGTTTTTGCCAAAAATCTGCTGAGAGGAAGTACTTTTTGTATTTTGTTTTGATGTCTGGCCTGGGATTTGAACCCTTTCTTTACGTCTAATAAACCAACACATACCTACTAGACTACGGCGAATTCGTGGTGGATGGATGTGCTAAATATAAGGCCACCACTGTATATAGCTTTTAACTAATAGATTAAGTTAATATACATGTACAATAAGCTAACATCCAAATTTAATTAAAATATGTAGCCAAATTGTCACACACAACGGCAATTATATTTCCTCAATATGAGAATTTCAATTCATTAATGTGTACAGAGGACTATGCTTTTAAGGGCATTTTAAATTACAATATTTGATAGCACACAACTCCATTGCAGTTCAATTGAAATAAATTTACGAATGTTTAGATTCAAAATAGTCAGCAGAATGAAGATGTCATCTTTTATCAGTTTTTGTGTTATGTTATAATCAAGAAATAATTAATTTTGTGCTAATGAAAGACGTATTAAACAAAGTTGGTTATACTATACGCTCAGCCAATCACAAGAACGTAAATTAACACATATGGTAGTCATGTATTGTAAAACACATACAGTGGACAGTAAAAGTCTAGGTTCCCCAATATCAGTAAGCAATGTTATAAATTTTAAGTAATAATTTGTAAAAATGATTGATGATTTTTATATTTATTTTATGCATTGTTGTTGTTTAAACGTGGAACCAAAAGTTGTAGGTGGTACTAGTGGTTGCTCTTGTTCCGGTTTTGCGCTAATTACCCTACCACTATTTCGGCTTTTAGTGGACCGAGAAAGCGATACAGATTCTCATGTTTTTCTCGACGCTTAATATCCTTTTCAATGTCGATACATCCCTGTGGGTTAAGGGTGGAACTGGAATTGGTAGGTGGTTCTGGTGGTCCTTTCGGCCATTCACCATGTTATCTTGTTTTCTGGATCGAGGATGTGAATTGGATTGAGATCGTTCGGAGCCTTTTCGAAGTTTAGTTTGGAATACTTTTTTTAGAATTTAACTTTTCGTCGGTTCAATAGAATCGTTTGGAATGGCAGTAGGACTCTCTTCAGCCGCTTACAAAATAGGCCATAATTCACTTATGAATTGTCTTACCATTGGACCATTTAGAAATTCAGTCATATGGATATGCATCTTCATAGGACTGATAAATTGCTCCAATTTCAATTTCGTATATAAAATCTTCTATTTTAAAAATATCGGAAATTTTCGTATTAATTTGTGCATTTAACGTATCAAATTTCACCTTCGACATGTCTATGCACTTGTCGGGCACTTCTCCAGATTTCACTCGTTTATTTACTTCCATTTTTCTTTAGGTTTTCAGATTATAACTGTTGTCTATCGACACTAAATTGCAATTCATTAGCAGATGTTGCCAGTCGCATTAATATGGCACGTACTGCTTTTGCCCCACCTTAACCCTATTTGGAAGTCGTCTAACATATCGAGACGCACCAAAATTAAAATTTTCAACTCCAACGTTAAATCCACATTACTGTACGGTTGCAAAACATGGAATATGGCAACGCACGATTCCCAGTCTCTTCAGGTATTTGTTAACAAATGCCTGCGTAGAGTCTTCAGTATTTACTGCCCGTCCATAATATGAAAGGGAAATAAAGAGACGCAAGAGGGAATGGCCATTAGATGACATCACAAGGAAAGCACAGGGAACCAGGGGCATCCATTTCGCATCTGGAAACGCCAAATAACAACCTAATTATCTAAACTATGTCTACAGTGGAACGAAGTCAAACATCGCGCTGAGTTCATTAGAATCAAGTTGTTGCGGCCCTATGCTCCCTAGAGGAGTGAAAGGAACATTTTTATATATTTATTTTATATATTAATTTCTATTTTATTATAAAATAAAAAAATGTTAAGGTTTTTCACAAACCATAAGAAAAATACGGGAAACTTTCTGGTGACTCCATATTTTTGCATTACAAAAGTGTAGGTAGCCCAAAGAAGAACTCAGAGTAAATCTAAAATTCAAATGCCCAATATATTAAAATATTATACACAATGCTTAATAGAATATCCCTTAAGTTCAAGTACTCCATTTAACCCATTTAGAATCAAATGTATCAGTTTTGTTTAGTTTTTTCTTGATATTTGCCTCCATGCACTCATGAGCCAGTTTTTCAGTTGACTTTTGTTTGAGTTTTAGCGGCTACGTAAATATTGTTACGTTTTTGCGTTTTAAAAACGTTTGAAATATGAGCTCGTAGATTGCAAATAAAAATAAATTTATGTTCAGTTTTAATTAATTTCTTTATTGTTCACACAATTCTGTGTGCCACTGTTTACAACTTGATGTAAACAACAACCATTTGCTTTGTTTGGTTATTTCTCTTCGCACTCTTTTGCGTAAACAATAAGAATTACTAGTCAATTTGTTCGGTAGATCTTTATAACGGAGATCTTCGCCTGTGGGCATTTTGGTTGGCAAATCACATTTTCACATTATCAGCAATATGATTGGGTTCATTGACTTCTTCCAAACTTTTGGTGAATTTGTTCTTTAGAATGTTTAAACACTTTTTCTTATTCATTATTTTCTCAATAAATTCCAAGCTGCCAGCGTCTGGTGGTGTAATTTTTTTGCTTAAATATATTGGGGTACCTAGACTTTTGCCGTCCACTGTATGTACTTACGGTTTTATGTATTTAAATTACATATTAAAAAACATATGTCCACATAATGCCATTATAACCATACATACAATCGTGTAAAAATAATGGTTAACCCTAAAATGTAAAATGTTAGTAAGATGGCAGAAAAAATAACTGTTCGCCAGAGCTTCCCATATGATACCTGCTAAAGTCTGAAGCTATAGTATTCGACCATATAAAAAAGCCTAATTAAACACTGACTGATGTAGTTCTGGTTTTTCTTTAGGACCAGATCGCTTTAATTATTAAAAAGACAAAATTGGAAATGGATTAATAACCCTAATAGAAACCAAACTTATAAAACAATTAACATGGTTTAGTCGCCGTGGTCTGGTAGGTAGTGTGTTGGCTTATTAGACGTGAGGCCTCGGTTCAAACCCCAAGTCAGGCACCTCAAATTCAACGAAATATGAAAAATATTTCTTCCTTTGGGCAGATTTCTGGCAAAAAAAAACTCTGAAAGTAAATAAAATTGCCATGAAAATTTCTCAAAAAAATTCAATAAAAATTAACGCACACAACATAAATGGTGTGAGAAACTAGGTCGTAATCCTGACTGAACGGTTGTAATGACCAATTATGTATGTTTATTGAGACTGTTGTGACTGTTTCCTGCATTGTCAAAAGGACATGTTTCGATTAAATATTGAATATATATGCGTTACATAATTTTGAGTTCAAGTTCAAGAATTGTTTCTGCTTTGTTCGCATAAACCAGAGAAAAAAGTTGGCGTTTAATCTCATGATATTGGTGTCCGATAGACAACAAAATTTCTTTTAATAGTGTTACGAAAATGAAAATGGTGTTTTGCTTTCACATCGTAAACAAAAGCTATAAAAAAAAATAATGAATTTGTTTACATTATATACAAGTAAACAAAAATATACCAACAAACCACCACTATAAAAAAATGTTATAAGTAAAAAAATACAACAACAACTCTGCAAGAACAAACGTAAACAAAATACACAAACAGCAATAATGTATACAACATGATTATATTTATAGAGATTTTGAGAAGGTGAAATCATTTGCCTTCAAGAGCATCCATCAGACTGTTCGCCCTGCGATGTAAAAGGCAGGACAATGCAGGCAACGGAGTCAGTAAAAATTCAGTCAGTCTTGTGTAAAGACGCGGTGTTTGAAGAAAGTAATCGTGGTTTGAAGATCTCCGTTATAAAGATCTATCGAACAAATTGACAAGTAGTTCTTATTGTTTACGCAAAAGAGTGGAAAGAGGAATAACAAACAAAGCAATTGTTGTTGTTTACATCAAGTTGTGAATAGTGGCCTACAGAATTGTTTAAACAATAAAGAAATTAACTAAAACTGAACATAAATTTATTTTATCTATCAATCTACGAGTTCATATTTCAAACGTTTTTAACAGACAAAAACGTAACACTAGTTTACTCTGGATAATTGCACTCGCGCTGTGGCAGGTGGCACTGTCTTGGTGAAACCGCTTTATGTCCAGTGGAGGCCACAAGAACTCCATTATCATGGAATTAAGTAACGCCTCCTGACAGTTGCTCGTCGTGGGTGCATTTGTTTCTAATGGATTGTATGAGTATTTTCTGAGCCCTAAATTTTACAATTATGGGTATTCATTGTAATTTCATAACTTCAGACGAAAATGCGCTCAATCGGAAAAATGACTTTTTTTCGAAAAGTTGATATTAGCTTCACTTTGCTCCATTACTCATTGAAAGGATTTCCAAAGTTATCAATAGCCTACTGGGATACTAGATTTTATACCCACGATGTTTAATGTTGTTGACAACGATTCCGAATTGATGTATTCGGCTTTACATCAACAATGTTTCCAATAGACTGACCGATAAGTTGAAGCACAGGAATCTTACTGATCATAACCGAACTAATTTCTCACACTTCGAATAGTTGACATATAACCAATTCTTTCTCGACTGAAAATTTTTTGGAATCTTGCCAACGGTTTCAGCATTATTTTCCAAGCCTTTGTAATGATTTTCAAAGCATTTGAAATCCCTGTGCCCTCATATCACACATGCATATGTACATAATTGGTCATTACAACTCTCCAGGGTTACGACCTAGCTTCTCACACCACTTATGTTGTGTGCGTTAATTTTACACATGAGTGGTGGAACCTACAGATTAAACGAAGATTAAACGACAGATTTTTTGAGAACCTTTCCGTGGCAATTTTATTTACTCTCATAGTTTTTGTTAGAAATCTGCTGAGAGAAAGCCAAAAAAAAATTTTTATATTTTCGTTTTGATGTCTGACCTGGGATTTGAACCCTGGGCTTCCGTTTAATAAGCCGGCACACTACCTACTAGACTACGGCAACTATTTATATCGGTCATGCATATATGCAATGTGACATAAGCTATGTGGCATATAGCGCTGTCCCGTTCAAACCACATGCCTTTGGTGTCCAGATCAAAAAATTTGGGCCAAAAACAGGTTGATAATCGTCGGCCTGTAGTGCGCGACATTGACAGTGATGACCAACGTCGGTGGCAAAAAAATATGGACCAACGATAATGCCAGCAGAAACTAAATATTAAACGTTAGCTTTTTCTGATTGCGTGGTACGTTCTAAGATCTAATGTGGATTGGTATCGTCCAGAATTTGAATATTTTGTTTGTTCTTTGTTTGTGAGAAGCTAGGCCATAATACGGACTGAAGGGTTGTAATGGTCAATTATGTATGTATGTTGTATGTTTGTTCTCGTATCCATTCATTCAAAAGTGGGCTCCAACACTGAAGATAATTTTCAATGAAAATTATGATGAGTTTCCAACTTCTCAAAGTTCAGGAGTTACTGCTGGAGGACCATATACAATCTCTTTAACAGAAAGATAAAGCGCATAGACGTAAACGAATACAAAGTTATTTCATTTATGGATGGCATCAGTAAAGTAAGAGAAGTAGGGGCTATTGATGTTTGTATACAACCTTAGTGTTTTATTTCAGAAGAGATATGTCGGTATTCTGAATTGGAAAAAGACGATAACATACAGATTGCAGAGGAAGGTATACAACTGACAAAATAACTTACATCGAAGCAGTTTGTAAGCGCTGCACAACTAATTTTCCTACAAATGATAATATTGTTCAGCATTATATTGGATCTTCGATCCAAGGTGATATACATAATTCTTTTAAAAAGAATACAGAAATGGCACTACAATTGACGTTTCTTGGAGCGGATTGCAATTTTCTTGTATAAAAAGTAAAAAAATAATTTTAATTTCATTGTAATTTCTTTATTATGTATATGTACATGTTTGTATTGTTACGAAAATGGTAAAATCTTACCATTTGTATTGCTTTTACATCGTTTAACATTAAAATTATAAACAAAAGCTACAAAAACAAAAACAACGAACTTGTTTATAAATTATCGCACTGCGTAGTATAACAACAAGCAACAAACATCAGCATAAAAAATTATAAACAAGTAAAAAAAATGTACCAACAACACCACAGGAATAAATGTAAATAAAATACTGAAACAACAATAATGAAACAACGATGTTTACATTTATAGATATCTCGAGAAGGCGAAGTCATGAACATTCGCCTTTAAGAACATTCATCAGACTATTTACGTCACATAATACACAGAACCGAAACTAGAGTTTGACAGTTAACCTTCCATTGAGGAAGGGACAGCAAATATTACCAAAAAATATTTCTGTCCCTCTCTGATTGTAACTCTGTTTCGTTTTTTTTTAGTTTTCGGGGTGGGCTTTTTATATTGGCGAGAGTTAATAAAAAATATAATTTTTGTCTAAAACTATTAATAAATAATAAAAACAACTAATAACAATAACAATTTTTAACTTTTTCTTTCAAGAAAAAAAAATATTGGCAACTTTCAGCAAGAAAAATTTTTTATGAGCAGTACGTCTTATTTTGATCTTGTAATATTTAGTTTCTTATCTCCCTCTACAAGGAAGGTTAAGGTGCTGCTTTGAGCGTATTTTAAACGTCAAAGGTTTCAATTCTGTGTGTTTTGTGGTTTCCGTTGGCATATAAAAGGCAAGACAAAGGAGGCAACTGAGTTGCTAAAAGTTCAGTCAGTGTTGTGTTAAAACGTGGTGTGTTTGAAGAGAATAATTGTGGTTTGAAGATCTCCGTTACAAAGATCTGTCTAACAATTGTCTAGTAATTGTTATTTTTTACGCAAAGGGTGTAAACAAAGGAATAGCAAACAAAGCAATTGTTGTTTACATAAAGTTGTGAACAGTGACACGATTAATAAAAAATTTTAATTAAAACTAAACACCAATTTAATTTTATTTTATTTGCATTATGTAAAAACATAACAGTATGAATTATCCAGTATTTGTATATTTTAAATAAAGAAAAACACATACACACTTGAACTACCCCTTTTTTCTTTTGGGAAATGGTTATTCGATTTGTGGACGTTGGGTTTGTGTATTTGATTTTACATAAAAACAAACCTTAACCCTGGACGGTTACTGGTCGTCGAATCGACGAAGCTCATTTACTCTTTATCACGTAACTCTTTTAAGTTTGACCAAATTTCGCTCTTTTTTTCAACAACGTTAGTCGATAATGAAAGCTTTGCAGTCAGTAGACAAAAAAAAAATTTTCTGTTCGTCGATTCAACGAAGAGTAACCTGACTGTACAAAAATGACCATCCAGGATTAAAAAATGGGTGGCCGGAGTACGTTTGCTCACTACAAGCTTTCGTTATCAATCAACATTGTTGATAAAAAGAGCGAAATTTGGTCAAACATAAAATAATTATATGATAAAGAGTAAATGACCTTCGTCGACTCGACGAACAGTAACTAATTTGGGGTAAAGTGTTCGTCGATTCAACGAGGAGTTACCTTAATGTACAAAAATGAAGAGTAACCGTCCAGGGTTAAGAATCTATTATTTGTATCACATTTGTTAAGGAAATAAATATTTTTTTTTTTTTTCATTTATTTTTTTTTTTATTGAATCTTCATTAATAATGAACTAACAATAATTATTCAAATCTTAAAACTACAAAGAAAATCTTAAAACTAAATGAAAATCTTAAAACCAAAACAAAAATTATATATTTATTTAGCCATTGCCAAATAAAATAAAGTATTCAAAAATAATAATTCAATAATAATAATAATAATAAATAAAATATTCAAAAATAAAATTCAATAATAATAATAATAATAATAATAATAAATAAAAAATTCAAAAAGAAAGTATCATGTCCCTCATCTTCGGCCGAGCGCAAGAGTATCCTTTCTCTTCAAACGAATATGGCCAGCGTGACGTAAGATACCACGGACTAACGGGTTTATGTGGCCATCTAGGTTATCTAAATACTTTTCAGCACATAACATCCAGTTTCAATTTAGAAATTGTGTCGAACAGTTTTCGGCCTTTTGGAGAAGTAAGTCGAGAGCCCCAATAGGAGTGCTTTGCATTATAATCACCGGCTGCAATAAAACGAGGGCCTAGTGATCGAAAGAAATGTTCATATTGACTCTCAGTGATCGAGTATCTAGGTGGACAATATAATGACGTGATAACAAGGTTTTGCTGGAAATCTTCAAGACAAATACTAGCAGCCTGAAGGTATTCTTCACAAAAATCACTCATTTGGTAATGTTTTATTCGAGCCCTTATTAAGACTGCGGAGCCTCCACATGACCTATCACGGGGATCCTTTGTGTCGTAAAATAAATAACCGTTCATTTTAAATAAGCTTCTTGATGTCAGATGAGTTTCCGAAATAAGCATGATGTCAATTTTGTTGCTAATAAGGAAGTGTTCAATTTCATTTTTATGCTGGCGAATACCGTTTGCGTTCCAGAAACAAAGCCTTAGGTAATTCACGGCTTATTAAGTATCGCTTGTAACAGCATTGACTGCATTTTTAACATCTCCTGCATCATGTTGCTTAAAGTATTTGTAAAGTTATTTACCGATTGAGCTAGTGCCTCGATAGTAGTTTCAAGCCGACTCAGGTTGGGAGCATTAGGAGTCTGGTTGTTTGTTGGCTGTGAATTAGGTGCTGAGTTAGATTTCAAAACACTGGCGTACGAGATGTTATTTGACCCTTTGTTGACTATTGGTGTATAATTATGTGTTTCTAATCTTTGTGTCTGCGTAGGTGGAATTATACTCCTTTGGGCCATCGAGTTCTTTACCATATAATAAACGGGGCAACCCCTGTAATTGGCAGTGTGATTCCCACCACAGTTACTACATTTTCTTAAACTAGTATCGCTTTTAGGCCTGGAACATTTAGCGGTACTATGTAATTCCCCACAAATTACGCACACTGGAGGTAACTTACAGTAAGATCTAGTATGTCCGTATTCCTGACAATTTTGGCATTGCACTGGTCCTGACCGCTTATATGGTTCTTCTACTACAATTCTTCTATGCAACAGGTACTTAATATTATAGATTGGATGAACTTCATTTTTCTTTAATTTAATATCGTTCGGCTCTAGTTCAACGCGAAATATTGGCTGAGGCACCCTCTCACGATTCCTAATGTTTACAACTGACTTGATCTTGAATCCATTATGTTGTAAACTACATTTTATTTCTTCGGGTTCAACGCTGGGATCTATACCCTTAAGTACAACCTGGAGCCCCTTACCACTTTTTAATTGATAGGTGTAAAAATTTTTTTTAACCTTTTCAAATTCTGAAATTAATTTCCGGAAATTATCTTCAGTATTTACCTGGATCTTAGTTTCAAATATAGTTCCTCGTTTAACGGAGGCCACATAAAAAGAGTTTTCACCAATTAATGTTGTAATCAGTTTAATTAATGCAGTGGAGGTTTGTTCCCTTAAGTAGACTGGAGGAGGTTTTGGCGATTTGTTGGTTTTAATTTCCTCTTGAGAACCATCATCTAATGCTGCGAAGCGATTCTGCGACTTTGGTGCGTTATCCTTGTCATTTTTATTTATTTTCGGCACTGGTGCAACCTTTGATGAATTGGGACTTCTTCCCCGCTTCAAAACCGTAATATATCGATCGATGCCCATCTGAGTTTTCATTTTATCAATAGGCATTTCTTCTGCTGCTATATTTGCTGGCACTACTGTTTTATTTATTTTATTATTCTCGCTTATTGTGTTTATATCTTTTTTATTATCACTTGCTGTCTCATCAGCAACATTTACTCTTGTTTTTGTGCTCTCTTCTTCAATGTTTTTCATTAACAACGGTGAGCATGAGCGAGTTCGATTGAGTGGTTTTGTAAATAAATATAAGGAGTCATCAGCTCTCTTGTTTACATTTTGACCTACGTCTCCCGCACTCATAAAACTAAGATAAGCATTTCTACCATTATCACTGAGTCTTCGCTCTTTTATTGTTGTAGAGAAACTCATAAGAGTTTCCTACTTATTTTATTGTATTTTCTTTTTTCTTTTCCGTTTATGTTAAAAAAATGTTTAAAATTAACTGTCAATACTCAATTAAAAACGCAAAAACTTGGCAGCACTTTTATAAGCAGTATTGAAAACAAAACAGCTGATATGTCCTAATTTGTTTAGTTTGTTTATATTTTGTTGTCTATTATTTTGTATGGTGTAATGTTGTTGTGTATTTATAAGATAAGCAAGGTCACCGAAGTGTAGCTTACTTTATTTATTTTGGTGTTTATTTATCTCCCAAAAAGGTCTTGTTACTAGGTTGGATATTTTTGTTGTTTTTTTACAGTTTTTTTTTTTAATTTTCTTTTATTTGAAATATTCTTTTTGTAATAATAATTTCTTGTTGGATGTAAAACTTGTTGGTGTATTTTAACTGTTCAACCTTAGGTAGATTTTTAGTATCATTTAAAATTTAAGAATTATAATTGTTGTTGTACACTGTAAGTTGCTTTACTCTTTTGTATTTTTGAGATTGTTTTTTGATATTTTTATTTTTTTTTTTAGATTGTTGTTTGTTACTTTTTTTCTTTTTGTTGTTTTGTTGATTTTGTTTAATAACGTTGGAATTAATTAGATGTTATTAAAAATTCACAACATTAATTCGAAAATCAAGGAAACAAAATAAATATTAAATCTATTAAAAAGACCTATTAAATTCACAATTTATCGGAGCACAATTTGAACACGTCCGTTCAGCACAAGATGAGTTCATCTGAATAAATAATAATGGAAAGCGATTATATGTGTTTTGTCAATGGCACTTCTTGTTAAAGAAAAGAATATTCCATTGAATTGTCTTAATTCGTTTTCAAAATTTTATTTCATTTTCTCAAATTATGTTCCATTATTATTTGCTCTAACCAAACATCTTATTGTTACAATACGAAATTTAAAGCGCATTAGTAAGAAATATTGAAAGATTAAAGTAAATAAATTTGTATTTGATCTTTTATCAAAACATTATCTACTATTGTAGAAAAGCCTGTAAGCATTTGTTTCCTTTTATGTGCAGGCTTAGGGCAAATAAAATTGATTCATGAGACTGTTCATTTGAAAAATGACACTTTTAAATTAGAAATGCTTTAGTCTACTTCATTCTATTCCAATGTATTCCATTCAATTTGTATTGGGCCAATCTATTACGAATTTGAAAGAATGTGTTAAGCAAATGAATAAACACTCAGAAACTCATTTTTTTGTTATACTTGAAATCAAGGGATGTATTTAGTTTAAAGTTAAATCGTATAAAAACATGATTTTGAATGACACCATATTACTTATGTTATTGTATAATATGTTTACGTTTTTATCTATAACAACGATGTTTACATTTATAGAGATTTCAAGAAGGCGAAGTCATGAACGTTCGCCTTCAAGAACATTCATCAGACTGTTTACTTTGCCACATAATAGGCAAAGCAAAGCCGGCGACTGAGTTAGAGAAGTTCACTCAGTCTTGTGTGAAGACGCGGTGTGTTTGATGAGAGTAATCATGGTTTCAAGATCTCCGTTGCAAAGATCTGACGAATAATTGTCTAGTAATTGTTATTGTTTGTTCAAAGGATATAAACAGAGGAATAACAAAGAAAGAAAATTGTTGTTTTTTACATCAAGTTGTGAACAGTAGCATACAGAATTGTGCGCACAATAAATAATTTAATTAAATTGAATATAAATTTATTTTTATTTGCAGTCTACGAGCTCATATTTCAAACGTTTTTAAAAGGTAAAAACGTAACAATATTATTTAACGAAACCTGATGAAAACTTTTACGCAACTCAGTATTTTATGTGTGAAAGATGTTTTCACTGATAACGTTTTAGTGCTGTTTTAATGATTTTTATAAATTAAAAAATAGTTTGCTTATACAGCGATTTAAAATGGTCTCATAAAATTATGCGTTCACAGTTTCCCATGGGAAAAAGGTAATGCCGTTCACCTCCGTCTTCATTTGACTCTAAATGAAAGGTGAAATTCTATTCTTTAAATATAAGCAATAATTAACCACCGACTTTTGTCATCACTGAAGAAACTTTTAAATTTTATGAAAAAAGCCACGAATATTGCTTCAACAGCCGAACGTTATACACCTATCCCTCGTTTTGCACGATACTTATTTTGCACGATTTAGATTTAACAGGATTTTTTTATTTCTCGTGTAAATCGAGGGATGAAAAATACCCCGTTTTGCACGATTTTTTTATTTAAATGAAAACAAGCTTTTGACACAATTTATAGTAAGTAAATAACTAAAACAACATTTATTTACTGATATTTAGCTATTTTATTAAAAAGGGAATTTAAAATTAAAAGGTGAAGAAGCATCGGCAGATATTCATTCTGCAAAAGAATATCCCGCAAAATGTTCTGAAATTATTACTGTTAAACCAAGTCTTTAATGCAAACGAGACGGGTTTATTTTTGATAAAAAAAATGCCTCAAAGAACCTTTTTATCAAAAGCTCAAAAAGTTGCAAGTGGTCATAAAGCTGCTAAAGATCGTATAACAATATTATTCTGTAGTAAAGCTTATGGGGATAATATAATGGAACCATTGGTTATACATAAATCGAAAACACCCCGTGTTTTTAAAGGAATAAATGAAAATAACTTACCTGTTTATTGGACGAGCAATAAGAAAGCTTGGGTTACAGCTGTTATTTTTCGTGAATGGTTTTACAAGATGTTTGTCCCTGATGCAAAACGGTATATAAATGAAAAAGGATTGCCCTTTAAAGTGCTCCTTGTAATTGATAATGCACCAGGTCATCCTTTGGATTTCGATTCAACGAGGAGTTACCTTAATGTACAAAAATGAAGAGTAACCGTCCAGGGTTAAGAATCTATTATTTGTATCACATTTGTTAAGGAAATAAATAATAATGGAAAGCGATTATATGTGTTTTGTCAATGGCACTTCTTGTTAAAGAAAAGAATATTCCATTGAATTGTCTTAATTCGTTTTCAAAATTTTATTTCATTTTCTCAAATTATGTTCCATTATTATTTGCTCTAACCAAACATCTTATTGTTACAATACGAAATTTAAAGCGCATTAGTAAGAAATATTGAAAGATTAAAGTAAATAAATTTTTATTTGATCGTTTATCAAAACATTATCTACTATTGTAGAAAAGCCTGTAAGCATTTGTTTCCTTTTATGTGCAGGCTTAGGGCAAATAAAATTGATTCATGAGACTGTCCATTTGAAAAATGACACTTTTAAATTAGAAATGCTTTAGTCTACTTCATTCTATTCCAATGTATTCCATTCAATTTGTATTGGGCCAATCTATTACGAATTTGAAAGAATGTGTTAAGCAAATGAATAAACACTCAGAAACTCATTTTTTTGTTATACTTGAAATCAAGGGATGTATTTAGTTTAAAGTTAAATCGTATAAAAACATGATTTTGAATGACACCATATTACTTATGTTATTGTATAATATTTTTACGTTTTTATCTATAACAACGATGTTTACATTTATAGAGATTTCAAGAAGGCGAAGTCATGAACGTTCGCCTTCAAGAACATTCATCAGACTGTTTACTTTGCCACATAATAGGCAAAGCAAAGCCGGCGACTGAGTTAGAGAAGTTCACTCAGTCTTGTGTGAAGACGCGGTGTGTTTGATGAGAGTAATCATGGTTTCAAGATCTCCGTTGCAAAGATCTGACGAATAATTGTCTAGTAATTGTTATTGTTTGTTCAAAGGATATAAACAGAGGAATAACAAAGAAAGAAAATTGTTGTTTTTTACATCAAGTTGTGAACAGTAGCATACAGAATTGTGCGCACAATAAATAATTTAATTAAATTGAATATAAATTTATTTTTATTTGCAGTCTACGAGCTCATATTTCAAATGTTTTTAAAAGGTAAAAACGTAACAATATTATTTAACGAAACCTGATGAAAACTTTTACGCAACTCAGTATTTTATGTGTGAAAGATGTTTTCACTGATAACGTTTTAGTGCTGTTTTAATGATTTTTATAAATTAAAAAATAGTTTGCTTATACAGCGATTTAAAATGGTCTCATAAAATTATGCGTTCACAGTTTCCCATGGGAAAAAGGTAATGCCGTTCACCTCCGTCTTCATTTGACTCTAAATGAAAGGTGAAATTCTATTCTTTAAATATAAGCAATAATTAACCACCGACTTTTGTCATCACTGAAGAAACTTTTAAATTTTATGAAAAAAGCCACGAATATTGCTTCAACAGCCGAACGTTATACACCTATCCCTCGTTTTGCACGATACTTATTTTGCACGATTTAGATTTAACAGGATTTTTTTATTTCTCGTGTAAATCGAGGGATGAAAAATACCCCGTTTTGCACGATTTTTTTATTTAAATGAAAACAAGCTTTTGACACAATTTATAGTAAGTAAATAACTAAAACAACATTTATTTACTGATATTTAGCTATTTTATTAAAAAGGGAATTTAAAATTAAAAGGTGAAGAAGCATCGGCAGATTTTCATTCTGCAAAAGAATATCCCGCAAAATGTTCTGAAATTATTACTGTTAAACCAAGTCTTTAATGCAAACGAGACGGGTCTATTTTTGATAAAAAAAATGCCTCAAAGAACCTTTTTATCAAAAGCTCAAAAAGTTGCAAGTGGTCATAAAGCTGCTAAAGATCGTATAACAATATTATTCTGTAGTAAAGCTTATGGGGATAATATAATGGAACCATTGGTTATACATAAATCGAAAACACCCCGTGTTTTTAAAGGAATAAATGAAAATAACTTACCTGTTTATTGGACGAGCAATAAGAAAGCTTGGGTTACAGCTGTTATTTTTCGTGAATGGTTTTACAAGATGTTTGTCCCTGATGCAAAACGGTATATAAATGAAAAAGGATTGCCCTTTAAAGTGCTCCTTGTAATTGATAATGCACCAGGTCATCCTTTGGATTTAGAATTTGAGAATGTCCAAGTAATATTTCTACCGAAAAACACACCTTCTCTACTACAGCCCTTAGACCAGGGAATTATTTCAAAATTTAAGACGCTTTATATTAAACGTGCATTTGCATATATTTTAGAGCAAATTGATAATAATACTAATAATAATGTGTTGAAGTAATGGAAGCATGGAAAAAATTTACAATATTAGATTTTTTAAAAAATTCAGGATTATCATACACCGAAATAAAAAACAACGCTTAAGGGATGCTGGAAAAAATTATGGATCGGAATATGTGAGAATAATAATTCTGGTGATCTTTTAGAACATGAACGAACACAAATAATTGATTTATCCCGAACAATTGAAGGTGAAGGTTTTGTTGGCTTTTCTGAGGGAGATATTTTTGAACCAATGGTTGACAAAGAATTGGATATAGATGAAAAGTTGGTACAGTTAATCAAACTGATGCGGAAAATAATGAGTCTGATGAAGATGGTTCACAAATCGTTGAAATGACATCACAAATATTTCTGAAGGTCTTGAATTAGGCCGGAAATTAAGAAATCATTTTCTACAATATGGTTCAAATGTTGAAAGAGCTCTAAAGTTTAAAAATACATTTCTCAAGGCTTGGCCCCATATCGGAAGGTATATAAAGAATTAAACAAAAACTCCTCACAAATACTTATAACTAAATATATCTCAAAATCCCCACGTCCCCCCATCGAACCAGAAAACATTGAGGTATCTAGCGATAATTCATCACCAACCGAAGAGATATGATTAGTTGTCGAAAAAAATGGTGACGAATAAATATATGTAGGTACATATACTGAAATTGGTGGAATATAACTTATTTTTTTTTTTTGCTTAACAGTTTTTTGCTAATAACATTTTTATATGTACAATATTTTTGTGTTTTCTCTTATTTGTATTGCATTTAATTTTTAAGTTTTACGAATTTTATCACTATTTTGGTTGTTAAATAAAATGCAATTGTTTTCTTTTGTTTGCTTTGTTACGTTATTCACATTAAAACAAATAAAATTATATTAAAAAAAAATACTATACATACCAGTTTTTGTAATTTTTTCGATTTACATGATTTTCAGTACAAATTTTTTTGAATTCGTTTTACACGATTTTCTCAGGAACGTATCTATCGTGCAAAACGAGGGACAGGTGTATTTGTAAAACCCAATGATTTCGGCACAATTTTAAAGAAAAAGTCGCCGTGGTTTAGTAGGTAGTGTGTTGGCCTATTAGACGGAGAGCCAGGGTTCGAGCCCCAGGCCAGACATCAAAATAAAATAAAAAAGTATTTCTTCGGCGACATCCTCTCAGCAGATTTCTGGCAAAAACTCTGAGAGTAAATAAAATTGCCATGAAAGTTTCTCAAAAATCTTCCGTTCGGAGTCGACTTTAAACTGTAGGAACCGCCACTCATGCATAATATTAACACACACAACATAAGTGGTGTGAGAAACTAGGTCGTAATCCTGACTGAAGGGTTGTAACGACCAATTATGTTGGTTTAAAGAAAAATTTTACAATACTGGTTGTGAATTGAGCACTTCGTCATTACACGCTATGATGAAATTAGTAGAACGCTATAATATGACTTTTGTAGTCTGCAATCGAAGTAAAAAAAGAATTGAGCAATAGGCGATAGGGACGTAAAAAAAATTGAACTGAAAAGTTTCTCCAAATTTCTATCGTCTGGTGTTGTCTTTAAACTGTAGGTTCTACCGGTCATGGATAAAATTAACACACACAACACGGCCGGTATGAAAGGTAGGTTGTAATCCTGACAAAAGGGATGCGGGTTCAATTACCATCGAAGACCGTGGGTGTTTTTTGTTTGCTTGATTGTTGACATTATATTGGGTTGTTGGGAATGTAATTTCGTTTTTTTGCACCCAACTTTACACTTAATCCATATAATTTTTATATATCATATAGCAAGGCTTATGTGTGAAAAATTCCAATTAATTCTACGCAGTAGTTTTTGGTTGGTGTCCTTTTAAATATGAAAAGCGATAAGCAGCATTTTCGACATATTTTACTGTTTTACTACAGAAAGGGTAAAAATGCTGTTCAAGCCAGAAAGAAATTGGCCGATGTGTATGCAGAACAGGTTCACTAAATTTCGATCCGGCGATTTTAATGTCGAAGATGCACCACGTTCGGGAAGGCCGGTTGAAGTTGATAAAGGCGCAAAAAAAAGCATTAGTTGATGCGAACCGGCAAATAACACCACCTGAGATCGGATTGAGATTAAATTTATCAATTTCAACAGTTTAGGACCACTTGATTGATATTATACGAAAACTGTCTTTCATTTCCACAAAAAAAAACGAAATTACTTTCCGAACAACCTAATATATGTATGATCAACCGCAATAGAAAAGGAAAGTGAAAATTATTACAAAGCAATTCTCGAGAAAGAAAAGTGACAAAATTTTTCACGAGTCATTTAAACAGTATCAAGGTTTTAAAAATAAAATTTACTTTCTCCTATAACTACTATCTTTCTATTATTCTAACAAAATGCACTGCTTGAGTAGAAGCCATCTCCTGTGTGCTGGTCTTAAAAAAAAAATAATAAGAATAACACAGCATTATTATTTTCAAATAAATTAATATCCAGCAAATGGTCATAACCTAGGGATTAAAAGAAGACTGCTTAATTAATTGTTTGTTGTAAATTTTGTCTCTTCATAAGGGGCTTTATTTTAGGGTTCATTTGTAATTTAGTCGTAAACTTTTCAGGTGAAAGTCATATTATAGTTTATGGTCATTTCGTACGTGTTAAGAATATGAAATACAAACACAAAAATAACAAATGCACACACAAAAAGATTATAAAAAATGCGTATAAGTATATTTATGAATACTGTTACAACACAGTAAAGTTAGACTTAATTAATTCTAATTTGTCTAAAATTTAGTTTAAAGCTATCAACCCTGAAACCTTTAACTGATTAATTGACGTGGTTGAAATGTCAAATTTAGGTTAATGCCTCGAACACATTGGGCATTTTTTGTAAGACCTGGACTGAATATGCGGACAACCAAGGGATTTTATAGCACTCTTCATTCAAGTCTACGAGTGCAGGATGAAGGTTGGTTTACAAATTTTGTGCGCATGAGGGAAGAAAATTTTGATTATCTTGTCGAAAAATTAACTCCATATATTAAAAGAGAAGACACAACATTCCGAAAGGCAATATCTATTGGTGAGAGGTTGGCAGTAACTCTCCGTTACTTGGCCACAGGTGACAGCTTCGCATCTTTGATGTGTCTTTCGCGTTTTCGAATTTTACGAAGACCGATGAATGTAAAAGTTACCCTTATTAAGGACATTTTGTTAGCAATTTGCATTTTGCATAATTATCTTATAACAAGCAAATCTGGATACGTCACTGCACTTGACTTAAATACTGACGTTAATGGAATTCAGTGTAGAGTAAACTGGTGCAATGAAAACAGTTCTCAAGAAGTGCTTGCTTCTGTACAGTCAACTACATGTATCGGTAGGCCGACTGACAATGCATTGCGCTTGCGAGAACTATTGACCGAATACTTCATGACGCCGGAAGGATAGTTGCCATGGCAGTACAACAGATCAATTTTAAATTAAAAGACAAATTCGTTTTTTATATTTGATTCCATTAATTTTAATTTCTATATGGTTTTCAAATAAAATGAGAACAAGTTGTCATTAAGTTTTTGTGGCTGCAATGTTGACATATTATTGTGACTACAGTACACATAAGGCTAGCAATTAATTAACAATCCAATGCCACACATCGAAAAATATCGAAATTGACAGGAATTGCGAACAGTACACATTATTATATTTGCTTGCGATGTCACAAAATGGCACAATGTGTACTCGGCATAACAAACACTAAAACAAATCTGGCAAGAAGAGAATCATTGCCAATTGTAATTGCCATCATAGTTGTACACATTTTGCTGAAATATATTCCATTTTTACTCTTTTACATCAATTTGGACTGTCATTTAGGTTGGTGGCCCAAATTAATGTTAAATATTGACCGAAAGAGAAAGAAAGAAGAGGAAAAACATATTGTACGTTTTTACGTTTTTAAAACGTTTGAAATATGAGCTCATAGATTGCAATAAAAATAGAAATAAATTTGTGTTCAATTTTAATTAATTTCATTATTGTTTGCACAATTCTGTTTGCCACTGTTCACAACTTGATGTAAACAACAACAATTGATTTGTTTGTTATTCCTCTGTTTACACCCTTTGAATAAACAAAACAATTACTAGACAATTATTCGACAGATCTTTATAACGGAGATCTTCAAACCACGATTATTATCTTCACACGCATCGTGTCGACACAAGACTGGCCGAATTTTTCTGACCTCGTTGCCTGCTTTGCCTTGCCTTTTATATTACAACGTAAACAGTCTGATGAATGCTCTTGAAGGACTACCGTGTGGTAGCGGATTAGAATACTACCATAGTGGTTCCCTGCTTGTCGTAAAAGGCGACTAAATGGGAGGGCAAAGGTAGAGGGTGCGGATGAAAAGTCTGGCATATACCCAATGACACTGATGCTTTAAAGCGAAACAATGCCGCTCAAAGTATTGAACTACCGTGGTATCACGATAGCACCGTGGGAATCACATACCAGCATGCGTGCAAGCACGCACCCAACGGATGTGGACGATCGGAGCCTAGTCGTATAGGCATCAGAATTGATTCCAGTAAGATTCTGATTATGGTATACTGGACTACACTACTATTTGGATTTGATGACATGGGCTGGCGGATGGGGTATTCTGTTACCAATATGTGCTGGAGTGAAATCTGGTACAGATGGCTTTCAGGCTAATACACCATCTGTCTCCGTCCCGTTAAAACCTGGCAAGCCTTGGAGAACGATCTTGGACTCGTCCCGTTGAGTTGGGGTGTAGGGGCAGTTAAGAATTTCTTCTGTTTAGCTCCCGGTCTGGCTCTGAACACAAGCTCTCATGAGGACTTGTGTCAACCCTCGCATGGCCTCCCTGCATTGCAAAGATAACCATGGGACCACAATAAGGGTAACTACACAACGAATCCAAGATAACGGCTCCAAGTTGGGACCCAATAGAATGGAATTCAACACAAACAACAAATTATATAACTTTACAGGCGCTACTTCTCCAGCCGGCACCGAGAGTGCAAAGGAGACCCAGCAGGACAGCCCTTTCCTGAATCCTTTCCGGAGGGCATCGAGGTTACTCCACTCACCACCGCTGAAGCAGAACGGCGAGAGATCTTGCTCGTCACCACCGGAGTTACAGAGGAGCAAAGCTCCTGAAAAGGATGGTGGATGATTTCACCAAGCTAGGCGACAGAATCTCGGAACTCGTGGAGATGATGGGCGGTGGAAGGAGGTCTATCCACCAAGCGATGCGCGATTTAGTAGCTTCTATATCGTCACTATACCAGCAAGCCGCTAAGGATAAAGTTGCGGAACAGGAGGTAAAGGGCAGAACCAATGACAGAAGCACACAGACGATCATGCAACAAGGGACACCTTGTGCTTCCAAAAGGCAGAGGGATGAATTGGAAAAACCAAGGAGAACACCTCCAAAGAAGACCAGGACAATCCGTCCTCGTGGACTAGTCAAGCCTGCCGCTGAGGTTAGGAATAGTGACTCGCCTGGGAGACCAGCAACTGCTACGAACCAGACTGTGGTAGTGCCCGCAGCAACAGAGGAAAACACTCAGGAGCACAATGATTGGATCGTGAAAACTAGGAAGCGCAGAAAACCTCCAAGACCAGACGCAGTGATAATAAAGCCAACCGAGAAACTATCGTTCGCGGACATTCTAAGGAAGGTAAGGAATGCCCCGGAGCTTAAATCAGTTGGCGAGGATGTCCAGCTTGTGAAGAAGACACAAAGGGGCGAAATCCTTCTGGAGTTTAGAAGATCGGCAGAGGTGGCTACGGAGATGCACCGTTCTAAGCTAAGGAGCTTATTGGCCGAAGAGATAGAGGTCAGAACATTAACTAAGGAGGCTACATTCGAACTAAGATACCTGGATGAAGTGACAACTGAGGAGGAAATAATCGCCGCATGGAGGGACCAAATCGGGGAAATACAACCGTCGGCTCTCAAGACGATCAGGAACGTTCCAGGAGGTACTAGGACGGCGGTAATCGCAATCCCTATGAAGCTGGCAGGCAGGACAGAGGAAGTTGGTAAACTGCGTGTAGGGTGGACAGTTTGCCGCTTACTGAGAAAGGTAACCCCAAGGAGATGTTACAAGTGCCTGCAGTTCGGGCATGTAGCAGGAAAGTGTAGCAGTAATAGTGACTGGTCCAAACACTGCTTCAAATGCGGAGGGCAAGGTCACCATGCCAAGGCTTGCGACCGTGACCCTCACTGCCTTCTTTGTAGAGGCGATCCGGATGCGGACGCGAAGCATATCACGGGAGGACATAAGTGCGCACACTATCTAGCGGCACGACGGAAGTTGACACACTCAGGTAAATGAGAGTCCTGCAGTTGAACTTGAACCATTGCGAAGCGGTGCAGGAGCTACTTTATCAGACGGTGCGGGAGCAGATGATAGACTTGGCAATACTGAGCGAGCACTACAGAGCACCTGAAAACCAACGTTGGATAGCCAGCAAATGCAACAGGGCTTCGATGTGGTCCTGTGGTAAATTCCCAATTGGAAATGTCGACGACAGGTGGGTGAGCTTTGTGAAATGCACCGTTAATGGGGTACATTTCTTCAGCTGTTATCTTGCCCCTAGCCTATCAATAGAAGACTATAGACGCAGAATAGATGACATCGTTAAGGAAGCAAGGAACGTGAGACCTGTGGTAATTGCCGGGGATTTCAATACTTGGGCTGTTGAATGGGGCTCGGCATTCACTAACCCAAGAGGAGAATGCCTACTCGACGCATTTGCAACATTGGAGGTAGTTTTACTTAATAGTGGTGATAGAGATATATTCTCGAGAAATGGACGCTGCTCTAAAATTGACCTGACATTCGTCAGCGACTCACTGGCGACCTCATCTACCTGGTTGGTGTCTGACATCTACACATATAGCGATCATAAGGCTATCATTTTTGAGATCCGGGAACGCTCTACGGGACACAACGTTCCTGCCGCACCGCCGAACCCTCTTTGGAAGGACTCCACCTTTGACAGGGAAACCCTCGCATTGGAGGATATTCGGTTATTCGGGAACGCGAATGACAAGGCGACGGAACTTATGCGCTCCATAACGGAGGCTTGCAACGTTTCTATGGCAAGGAGGCGTAATATGTCTGGGAAGAAACACGTCTACTGGTGGAACGCGTATATTGCGGATCTGAGGCATAAATGCAACCGCGCACGGCGGCTATTCCAAAGGGCCAGAGGCCGGGATGAATTTGCAGAACTGCGTGAAAGATATAGAAGTTGTAGGACCAGCCTTAATGGGGCCATTGCGCTCAGCAAGAGAAGATGCTACAGGGAAATGTGCGCCGATGTGAACGAGAATCCCTGGGGAACTGGATATAAGGTGGTGGTGAGAAAGCTGAACTGCTTCCGACCACCATCAACGTCATGTGCAGCTAAGCTGCAATCAATCGTCGCGGACCTTTTTCCGCGCAAAGCCGAAATTACATACTGCGTGCGGGATATGCGGTCACCGGAGGAAATCCCAGAAGTCAGCAGGCAGGAATTGGAATCAGTCTGTGGGGAAATGAAACTTAACAAAGCACCAGGGATCGACGGGATCCCAAACATTGCGCTTAAGGCGGCCATTGAAAGTAATACTGAGCTGTTTAGACAAGTTTTTAATGCTTGTATTCAGGAGAGGACGTTCCCTAAGATATGGAAGAGACAGAGACTGGTTCTAATTCCAAAGGGTAACAACGCGCAGGATGCATCGGGCTACCGCCCGCTCTGTATGATCGACACAGCTGGAAAACGTTTGGAGAGGATAATTTGTAGGAGACTGGAAGCATTCCTGGGGGCAGAAGGCTTGTCGGATCGCCAATTTGGTTTCCGAAAAGCCCGTTCCACAATAGATGCAATAGAGATGGCTATGACAATAGCAAAGGATGTTATCAGTGGTGAGCGCTGGCTGGAGGGCGATAAGGAGTACTGCGCTATCATCACCCTGGACGTCAAGAACGCATTCAACTCTGCGGATTGGGATGCCACTTTAACAGCCCTAGATGGAAAGGATGTACCGAACTACTTGATGGAACTTATTAAGGACTACTTTAAGGATAGAGTGCTCTTATATGACCCAGATGATGGCAGGAAGACATATGCGGTATCGGCGGGGGTCCCGCAAGGTTCCGTGCTGGGCCCAATACTATGGAATGTCATGTATGATGGTGTACTGGGGCTTAGATTCCCTAGAGGTACACAGATCATTGGTTTTGCGGACGATATAGCCCTGGTGATTAGGGGAAAACATTTCGATGAATTAGTGAGAACATGTAACACTGCGGTTGGTAAGGTCAGGAACTGGATCACGGGAATAGGTCTCAAACTTGCTGATCACAAGACGGATGTACTACTTGTAAGCAGTAGGAAGAAGATGGAATTTATTACAATAACAGTAGGCGACCAGCACATAACATCAAAGCAGGCGATTAAATATCTGGGAGTAATGATTGATAACAGGCTCACGTTTAGGGAACACCTGACGTACGTCGGTGGAAAGTGTGCGGCGACATCATGTGCACTTGCCCGAATAATGCCTAACCTTGGAGGCCCAAGGTAGTGACTTCGATCGCTATATATGCGGCCCCTATATGGGCCGGGGCCATGGATAAGAGGACCTATAGAGCAGGTATAGAAACGGCCTACAGGAGATCAGCTCTCAGGGTGATTTCTGCCTTCCGCACGGTGTCTACTGATGCAGCATTGGTGATTGCGGGGATGATGCCCCTGAGGCTAGTAGTGGATGTAGAGAGGAGGAAACATGACACAAGGAGGGGAATGGATCTCCCCAGTCCTGTTCAGTTAGTGGATGACGCTATGCATAGAAACAGCATGACTGGGTCAATTCAACCAAGGGAAGGTGGACCCACAGGCTCATACCGAGCATAGGCGAATGGACCAAAAGGAGACACGGTCAGGTGAACTTCTACCTGACACAGTTACTAACCGGCCATGGATGTTATAGAGCATATCTCTATAAGTATGGTCATGATGTAGACGAGGAATGCCCAGAATGCCCCAATGAAAGGGAGACGGCGGAGCACGTTTTCTTTACTTGCCCGCGATATGTTGTTCAACGAAATTGCCTGGAGAGGACAGTAGGATTCCAGGTAACGCCCGATAACATAGTTAACCTGATGTTAACCTCATGTGACAATTGGAACGCAGTATGTGTTTTCGCAAGGAAGGTGTTGACGCAGCAAAGATTGGCTGAGAGAGCAAGGTCAGCAGAATTTGAAGGCAGCACTCGCTGAATCTCCACCCCCCCGAAGTAATACTTGATTGTGGTCCCGGGGGGGGCAAATGGTTGAAAGTGTGACGAACTAGGGAATGCTCTTGAAGGAGTTCACATTCGAGAAACCTCTATAAATGTAAACATTTTGCTTACGTTATTGTTGTTTGGGCATTTTTTTACATTTATTCTGGCAATGTTTGTTGTTGATTTTTGTTTACTTGGTTATCCCCTTTTTTATTCTGATGTTGTTGTTATATTTTTGTTTATTTGTTGATCATGTAAACAAGTCCATTGTTTTGATTTTTGTACCTTTTATTTATAGTTTTAATGTTAAACGATGTAACACCATTTCCATTTTCGTTAACAATATATTTAAGGTGGTAGATTATCGATTACTTCGTTATTAAGTCTGCAATTCTCTGCGCCTTTAAGAAATCGATGCGATAATAACGTATTTGCCAGAGTCTAGTAGGTAGTGTGCTGGCTTCTTGGACGTGAGGCCATGGTAAAAATTTCAGGTCTGACATATCGATTAAAAGGAAATATATATATTCTCTCAGCAGATTTCTGACAAAAATTCTGAGAGTCGACTTTAAACTGTCGACTTTAAACTGTAGGTCCCGCCACTTGTGTATAAAATTAAACACACAACATCAGTGCTGTGAGAAGCTAGGTCGTAATCCTGACTGGAAGGGTTGTAATGACCAATTTTGTATGTACATATGATGCGGTAATAATACACAGTAACATGATACCACGCCTTTCGGAAGTCTGTCAATCGATAACATCCCTCTTGTTGAAGCTACATCGATCAAATTAGTTGTAATTAATTCAGTTTGTTTTAATAAATCACTATGGACAGATACATCAGTCCACAACACGCGTGAATAACAATGGCCGTTCTATTGGGCATTGTACCGTTTGTTTCGCTCTTTTCATGATCACTATAATCGTCCTACCTACATAACTGGTCATTGCAACCCTTTAGTCAGGATTAAGACCTAGTTTCTCACACCAGTGTTCGTTAATTTTTATACAAGAGTAGTAAGACCTACAGTTTAAAGTCGACTCTGAACGACAGATTTTTGAGAAACTATTCACGGCAATTTTATGTTTACTTTCAAAGTTTTTGCCAGAAACCTGCTGATAGCAAGTCACCGAAGAAATATTTTTTCATATTTCGCTTATTTGGAGATACCTGAGCGGTGGTTTGAACGGAGCCTTACATCTAATAAGCCAACACACTATCTACTAGTCCACGGCGAATCGTCCTACCGAGAGGATTATTTGCAATAACTTGGTTTTTGTAGTACAGGATTAAACAAAATTATCGAAATTGCGCTATCAATCCACATGAGATCCAAGAAAAAGTCCCAGTCTAGTGCGGATTTTATGCTTTCGACATCATGAACCATGTTTATTTGAGAAAAGCATTGAGGTAAGCATTCACTGTCAACAGCTACTACAAATCGATGATAATTACTTTCTTTTGACCTGAAGTGTCAACGAAATATGTGGCCAGTTTACACGACTTTATACCATGTATGTTGTATTGAATACACTTGGTTATTTGGGAACGCTCAATGCTATGCTGTATTGTGTATGTCGTATTCTTCTTCATAATTTTGGCATTCAAACAATGTGATAGCACGAAACCAATACAACTTTTAAAAACGTATGAAAAAAATGCGTATAAGTGCGGATTTTTACATGAAAATTATCAACAACAAGCATACATTCCAACAATACAAAGAATACAACGATACATATACATATACATATATAGAATACTCCGCTACATACCATTTATCTCTGCACAATTAATTTGAGAACATGGTCAGCTTAGGTGGAGGTGATGCGAACTGTCAACCGAGATCATGCGATTTGACCCCGTAATACTTCTTCTTGTATGGTTTTCTTATACCGCAGGTGAATAGTGTATAAGAATAAGTCACAAACCACAACGGTCCTCAAGGCTAACCTAACATATACCATCGGTTGAAATATCAGATTGACATAAGAGACAGGGTCATGAAAAAATAGAAACTTCGAATGACCTCCACTCAGAGAAGCCGAAGCGCGCAGTTGAATGATGTTATATTCGATATATAATGACATCAATAGACCTTTCAAATAAGTATAAAAGTTTCTGATATCTCAAATACTATTCGTTTAAATTTAAGTTTAATCACCTAATATATCCCAGGTCCGACATCTCCAACTAAATGAAATATCACAAAATATTTCTTCTCAGCTGATTTCTGGCAAAAGCTCTGAGATTAAATTAATAAATGCCATTCGGAGTCGACTTTAAACTGTAGGTCCTGCCACTCATGTATAATAGTAACACACAATGCTTTGAGGAACTAGGAAAGTAATCCTGATTAAATGATTGTAATGATGAAATATATTATGTAACCTAATATAAGTAGGGTATCAGCTTAAATTAAAAATTTTCTACGCATACATCTACAAGTGCTCGCCACTGTGCGTGCGTATGTAAATACTCATATAACGGCTTATTGTGTTTTAAAGTGCAGAAAGTTAAGAATGTCCAAAGAAAAAGGAACAATAATGCTGCCATTGGCATTTCTTGCATTATATTGTAAAATTAAACTTAAGTACTATTATGTATTTATCGATATTGTTTTTGCTTTTGTCCTTTAACACATATAAAATTTTATTTAACCGTATATTAACACATACAACAATACGTAGAGAAAACCATTAAACTACTGGTGTTATTTGATATTTTTGTGTTATTTTTTTGCCTTCTTATCTTAATAACCTGTTAAGTTTCGTAAGTTAGAAGGTGATAAGAACTTCAATATTTGATTTTTATTTTATTACTTATTAAGTCTATTTGATTAACAATTCATATATTTAAATTTCGTTTTGTTATAGTCTTTTACATCTGGTGTTGCTTTAGCTGCTTGAGAACTATCGAATTATTAAATTTACTCAGACAAGTTAAAAAAAATTAAATACACCCAGCTACTGACATAATGTAAGTTGTGAGTTTTGTTGAGTAGAACTCAAAAATATTTTTTATTTTTATTTCTTTAACCCGCCAAAATTGTTTTATTTGACAAAAACTGTATTTTACATACAATTTTACACACAAATTTATCGATTACACAAACATTTCTGATCCGATGTCCAAAATTTAAGCCTTATTATAAAGGAGAAGAATGGGCCTTTAAAAATATATACATATGTATATTATTTGACTTAATATGCTATGGTGTTTGATGAGATAAACTTGACAATTGCGAATTTTTTTATATTTTTTAAAGTTTGTCCGTTCATAGTAGTAGGGTTAGGTTAGATTAGTGTGGTAGCTTTTATACCAAAAGCTCACTTGAGCACGCATAGCGGACCGTTGTGACGCCACAGGTAAACGCAGTCCCTGTACTGTCCGAACCAAGGAAGGAGAAGTTGGTAAACTTGATGTTGGTAAGCGCGTTTGAGAACCAGCCGGAAAGCTTGATAAACGACGCTATATCCTTGACATCACTAAACGATAGCTCCGTCAAGCCGTCAAATGTTGAAGAGCCAAATAACCTATATCTGCACCTCGAAACAGATGGGCATTGACAAAGAAAATGGGTAACAGTCTCCTCTTCCTCAGCGGATCTACGCCCACGGAAGAAATCGTTAGATGGGAGTCGCATTCTTTCCGCGTGTCTACCCATAACACAGTGATCTGTAAGCATGGTCACTGTGATCGAGATGACGTAACGACCAAGTCCGAGTAATTAGTTGGTGCGCCTTCTATCCATTGAGGACCAAGTGACCCTAGCGGTGGAACAGGACTCTTCATTGATCCAGGATATGTTGCCGTCTCGGAAGAAATTCCGCGCGATGGCCAGCTTGAGCGAGGTAAGTGGCATTTCTAAGTTGATTGAAGAGAATTCCGGAAGTAGTGCGCCAGCTCTAGCTAGCTCGTCGGCTTTGCAGTTTCTCGGAATGCCACAGTGTCTGATGCGCCAAGAAAGAAGGTCGAGGCAGCAGCGGCATTCCCTGACGATCCTGGAATTATTCGCAACGTTCGACAGAGACCTTATGGTAGCCTGGCTATCAGAAAAGATCGAGATGCGGGTGAAAGGAACACCGTATGCAAGGATCCACTGCGCGGCTCAGTAGATGACCATTACTTCCGCCTGGTACACGCTGCGATAGTCCGGCAGACGGAGTGAAATGTCCAAATCCAATTTCCCAGAGTAGACTCCGCTGTCCACCTCGCCGTCGAGCTTGGAGCCGTCCAGGAGTCTGACACTGTGCAGCTTGTCCAGAGCACTGGAAGGCAATACCGTATAGGAGGTTGGGTTCGATGACTGCAAAATAGATCCAGCGCATGACCCTTGGGCTGAGACCCCATCCGGACCCAACTGCCCTGCTGCAGCAGTAAGCAGCACAGGCCGCCTTCCGCGCGCCAGCAGCCAGATGCGCCCTCCAGTTGAGTTTGGGATCGGGGATCAGGCCCAGATACATAACCTCTGGACTCTGCGTGAGTCTGGTGCCTTTTATACTAGGGAGGGTGTAGGTAGGGACCTTGTATCTCCTAGTGAAAAGAATTGTATCTGTCTTTGAGGTATTAACGGATAGTCCAAAAACCACACACCAGACCAGTACAATTGACAAGTTTAGCTTATAAGACAGCGTTTGTGGACAAATTCCCGACGCAGCAATGGCAATATCGTCAGCGTAGGCTATGGCGTTATTACTAGCAAACTTTAATTAAAAAATATTAAATATGTGATGACATTCTGAAAGTGCATTATCTTGTGAAGAGATTGATACTTCGTCTGATCAAATCGAACAAAAATTACCGTATTATTATAAAAAAAAAGAAAAAAATCATATTTTCCAAGTTTGCTTGATCAAAACTCATAATATGTAAGTTTGACTCATATGTTTATGTAGACCGTTTTAAGGGCCCATCTCATCTCTTCTCTTTCCAAAAAACTTTGGATTTTGAAAATAGATTAAAAAACCATTTGGCTTATCAATAATTTTGTGTGAAAATATTAAAAATTCGGTTTTTATCAAATAAAAGAAGTTTGGAGGGTTCGAGAACATAAAAAACAAAATTTTTAATTCTACTCAACAAAATTTACAACCTACACTATGCCATTTGCTGGGTGTATTTTACTCTCGCACCGTATAATTAAATCTATTCACAGAGTACTTAGAGTATTTCATACATAAAGCAAGCAATTCCTTCAAATGTCGATATGTTCTTCTCCATTCAAAAGAAGAAGTAGGTGCAAAGAATATTGCAGCTTTAATTCGAATTTTTGAAGAAGACGCTGATATGTCGACTCGCCATTGGTCGTTATCCTATTTACTAAGCTGCCAATAATGTACAGCTCGTAAAAGAATTGAAGCCAAACAGTCATCGTTTGCATCAAATTTTTTTCAGATTGGACTCAGTTGAAACTGGCCGAATATGAGCATTTCCACCGAAAATGGGTTTTTTGTGTGTGTTTGCCAAAGGTACACATACGGACAGACATAACCCAAAAACGGGGATGTGAGTTCGCTGACTGAGCTCTGGATACCAATTTTTATCGAAAAATCATCTTCAATTCAAAATTATTTAAAAAGTCACTGTTTGTTAAGGGCTTTCTTTGGCCAGCCCATTACCTACATCAGCGATCACCATATGTCGATGATTATCAACTTCTTTTGTTTTGAATTAGATGATCTGGGAACCAACGTCATGCAGTTTCAACAGAACGCTGGCAGATATATGCCACATAGCTCAAGCCTCATGCCATATTCTGCTTAAGTTACTGGTGTATGAGGAAAGCTCCAAACTACAATGGTCCCAAAGACCGACATACGCCATGCTATCAGTCAAATTCATTCTAATACCTGCGGCAGATGCATGGAAAATTAAATATTTTGGATGCGTACAAATTAGAGAAATTGTGGCGGACATTTGAGTGATGTTGTATTTCAAAAATAATGGTATCAATAGGTCTTTCAAGGAAATGAAAAATGTCGAATATAACTCTCCCACATAGTCGCCGTAGACTAGTTGGTAGTGTGTTGGCTTATTAGACGTGAGGCCATGGTTTAAACCCCAAGTCAGACATCTCAATCAAAACGAAATATGAAGAAAATATATCTTCGGCAACTGCCTTTCAGCAGATTTCTGACAAAAACGAAGAGAATAAATTAATAATTGCCAAGATACTGGCTATGTGTCATTCGCAGTCGACTTTAAACTGTAGGTTATGAATAAAATTAACACACGCAACTTAAGCGGTGTGAGAAGCTATGGCCTAACCTTGACTGAATAACCAATTAAGGAATAATAATTAAATAATAATAAATCAATAATCACATATATTTTGATTTATTTACATCAAAGACAATGTTGGAAGAAAGAAGCATCGTATTACAATCGCCTCATTTATCGCAGCGAAAAAAAAAAAATTGCAATTCGATGCCATATTATGTTCAACACAGTGTCTTATTTACAGAATGTTATTTATTTACAGAATTGTTGTCAATATCTTTGTTTTGGGGGCCGACGAATGTTATTTATCCCATCAGAGCCAAATAAGTTAAACTTTGATTCATCGCTCCACATAACTTTGGCCCACTGCTCTTTTGACCAACTCAGATACCGTCTAGCAAAGTCAAGCCGTTTTTTTCTTATTAACCTTACTTATAAGTGGCTTTTTGGCTCGTCTTCTAGCTAATTTTGCCTCTCTTAATCGGTTTCTGGCTGTGTGAACGCCAATAGAAACCAATAATTCGTAACATCTATTGCAGTGGTATAGAAGGTATAGTGTTGACTTTTTAGACGTAAAGCCCGAGTTCAAACCCCAGGACAGACATCAAAACGAAAGTATGAAAAAAATTTCTTCGACGGCTTCCTCTCAGCAGATTTCTGGCAAAAACTCTGAGAGTAAATAAAATTGCCATGAAAAGTTTCTCAAAAAATCTGCCGTTCGGAGTCGAATTTAAACTGTAGGTCCCACCACTCATGTATAAAAATTAACGCACACAACATAAGTTGTGTGAGAAACTAGGTCGTAATCTCCTGACTAAAGGGTTGTAATGATCAATTATGTATGTACTGCCGGTTTACGAGCAGCAAGTTTTACTATTTTTACCATTTGACGTTCTTGGCGGGCAGTAGAATTACGAGGTCGGCCACTTCCTGACTTTCTTTCCACGTTATTCGTTTGACAATATAGAGATGAAATCCGATAAATCATTTATTTGTTGATATTAAATTCATGAGCAACTTCATTATTTGTTTTTATTTCTTCCAAAGCCCTTATAATGGCAAATTTGCTATCTGCTGACAGCTGTTTCTATTTTAAAATTCAAAAATTTGCAAATTTTTCATTAAACTTTTATTTTAATTACTTTAGTTGGATTACTTTTACCTTTAACGCGTTGCATTTTTTTCTCGCTAAATTTGTTCAATTTTTTATAAATCTAGAAAAATTAAGTAGAAAGAGAAGCAAACAACGCCTACTGATGCTTTTTGATAAAATTTAAGAATTAATGAATAAAAAAACAAAAGTGGAGTGGAAGCCGATACCGTTTCGAGGGTCGATTGAATATCATATGACATAGAGTTGCATTTTTTTCTCGCTACTGCATTTAAAGAATACTTCTGCTCCATTTACTACAATTGAGGCTAAAAGGCAAACCCTTAATACTTACATTAGTTTATAATACAAATCCTATTGAATTGTTATATCTTTCTTACCAGCATTCTAAATTCATTAAGAGATATTAAATTAACTGCCATTTAAAGCAAAAATAATATAAAATTGAATATTTAAATTTATAAAATGAACTGATTTTTAAATTCAGTAGATTTCTTTTCTTTTATGCTTATTCAAGTGTGAGATTTCTTCATATGGATTCTTTTCTGTCCTTTTTTATGTTGTAAATGACCTTTTTAATACCCTTTTATTTTCTATTTATATTTCCATTTACAATGTCTGTACCAATGGCGATCATTGATACCCTTAGGACTGGTTGACCTTTAATAAACATTATTTTTTTGGGAACGTTGTTTTGTTTTTGACTTTTCTAAAGAAAATAAACTAAAACAACAAAACAATGTTGTTGAACGTATTCATTCGAAAGATTCAAATAAATTCTTTAAAATATTTTGAGAACATTTAATTAATTTCTTGGTACATATTCTTGACCATCTTCAGGCTATAAATACAATAAACGCAATACAGCCAACACAGCAATTTTGCAACAATGATTTCCTTATTATCGCGTTGCTTTGCAAATAATTATTTCCATATACACCTATGTATTGTATATTTGCTGTGCTTGATGCTTTGCGTTTCTAAAGTTTCTAAAGATTTGTCGTTAATAAGAGACTTCACCATCTTCTTTTTTGTTCTTCGGAGCGTCTTTCTGCAAAGATGAAAACTGAAACTTAGTAACAAATCCGTAAGGGGTGCTGAGGATATGAAGGAAACACTACCGAAGCTTTCTGCGTGGCAATTATGACACCACAGCCCATTTTAGATATGATGTACCGAAGTCGATCAATGATGACTGCGTCACGATAATGTGATTTAATTACAATGATGGTATGCCCGCTGAATTGTTTAAGACCGGAGGTAATGAATTCTTAGGATGCTCCGGCTTATTTACAAAATATGGCTAGAGCAAAGTATGCCCAACGATTGGAAACCAACTACAGAGGTGTAAGCCTTCTCCCTATCGCATGTAAGATTCTTACAGGCGTAGTGTGCAAGCGACTAAAGCGACTCGTCATAACACTGATTGGACCTTATCAGTGCGGTTTCCGATATGGCAAGTCTACCCTAGACAAGATCCTCACACTACGTCAAATCCTAAAGATAAGGCTATGCCGAGTGATGTTGCGCAACTTCTGCAGCCCCGTTAAGGAAGGAATGGATCTCTCCGAACCTTTTGATACCGTGTTTATTTACATCACACAATCCCCTATTAAGCACTCATGCAGCAGGCTTGAGAGTAGTCGAGAGAAAAGTCCTACGTAAGATCTTTAGTCCAGAGCGAGTTGGCGATGATTACCGCATCCCATTCATCAATTAACTGTATGAGCTCCTCAACGACAAGAGCGTTGTACATTCACACTGTGCATTATGTTGGAATACAGAAAAGATAGATAATAGGAGAAAGGAAAGAGGGGGTAGCGACAGTGTATATACCTTCATCACTTTGTTTTTCGAAAATTGCTTTTCTAACTTTTGTTCTATAGTGCGTATTCACATATAAGTGAGACAAACAAACAAACAATTACAAACACTCAGAGTCACTGCTGGGAATCGAACCCACGGACTCCACAGGCTTAACAGACCGCCAACTAGGCCATCAGGGCACACAAGAATTTTTCAAATCAATGTTTTGCACTTTAAAGTTAACTCGGTTAGCTTAACCGAGAAACTTGTAAGTTTTGTGATTTAAAAACCACATTTCTAACTAATTGATGTCGAAAGGGTTAAATTAGCTTGAAATATATGTATTAAATTGTAGTATTTTAACATACTGTATGTGCCATAGCAATGATATATTCTGGAAGTAGATAGTTAATATTGTGTTTAACGCATGTACATATCTATGTGTGAGAGACACACATTATTAATAACATGAAGTATTATTTGCCTTAAATATAAATTATCGTTATATGAAAATGATTATGTTTTATTTTCATATTTTATAATTCAATTCATTATATTTCAACACCATCATTATTATTATTTATTATCATAACCAATTTTTTTATTTTTGTTTTATTTTCCAATTTTTTAATATTTTTAAATAAACCAATTCAATCATAAATTTAAATAAATTTGGATTATAATTGCTTTTGATTGTAATAAAAATATAAATTTTAACGAATGTCACGCATTCATTCGTTAAGTCAACAGATTATCATAAACTATGTGTGTGTATGTGAAAATTGCTCATTTTCATTTTTATTGCATATAATGAATGACAAACAAACATTATGCATTTGCTATTAATTGATTATGATAAATTTTAAGTAGTTATTGTGGCTGAAAGTGCCCAGAAAATTATTTTAGATGTTAAATAAAATGAAAAATTAATTTGATTGGATTTCAAGCGTGCTAAAATTATGCTCTCTCTCTGCTTTTATAGTTCACCTTTACATTAAAAGCATTAAGTGTTTATTTTTTATTACATTTAGTTTCACTAAGCCCAATTACGATTAGATTTTTAGTATACCTAGAATCAAATTGGGTCTGTTAATCATTTTTGAGTATTTGCTTTCTGTAAAACTCTAGTAGATACTCGAATCGTTCTTAACCCATTTACAGCCAAACATAAACTACAAGGTAAATTTTTAAAATTTCGATGTATATTTATTTTTAACAAAGCAAAAAGACAGAAACGTAATAAAAAAAGTAAAAAAAATTAAATTCAGGACATTAGAGGGGTGTACCCAAATTGGTACAATGGCCACTTATGAGTGATATTTTGCAAAAGAATTTTTTGTCAACGCAGAGAGTTTTTTGCATTTTTTGCAATTCCAGCGGCTTCTATTGTGGCAGATGACACAACGCACACGCTTAGAAAGCTTTTCTGGAACATGATCTGCGCCGTCTAGATGTAGACCCTCAATATTTGATGACGAAGGCCGAGCAGAATGTCCTTTGGACGACGGTTTTAAATAAAACATAGCTATGGATCGACGAAATTGTTATTGATCCATAGCATTTTCTTTACAAAATTCATGTAGGCGCCACGCATTTGATATAGCAATTTCAACCATATACGTAAATAAACACCACCACCATTTTTTGCTATGTATGTATGCTAATTCGGTATAAAGATATAGATTGGTCCATTTCATCAACTCCGCCCATGCTTTTGTTGTAAGTTTGGAACAAGTGAGGTATTTGCATATCAACTTTTTGTTAATATTTTTATAATTTTTATATTTTTTATAATTTGTTTTTAGTATACTTGTGGCCATTGTACCCAAATTGGAACAGCATTATTATATGTTTTCTAAGATCTTATACATTTATTATATGAAACTAAAAAGGTTTTTGAATGTTTCACTGTTTATTGAATTTTATATTATAATACAAATAACGACTATAAGTTTTAGGTAGAAAATAAAACTTTGGTTACCATTGACCTTCCTCTACATGTGTATTGTTAATGAAGTTTAATAGATTATTACAACGATAACAATAAATGTAGTTAAATTTCTTCATTTAATATTTATTCGGAGCACTTTCCACTATTCAATAATGCAAAAATAAATAAACTAGAGAAAACAGGTTTTTTATACAGCCTTAGTAATTAAGTGTTTCCAAATTGGCACAGTGACCGTAAATGGGTTAATTAAAGGCTGACAGGGTTAAAATCTTTGATGTTGTAAAAATTCCTGACGATTACATTGCGTTAACAAGGGTGCTTTAGTGGTTTTTAATAATTGGTCATTACAACCCTTCAATCAGGCCTGCTACCTAGCTCCTCACACCAATTACGTTGTGTTTGTTAATTTTATCCGTAAGTGGCAGGACCTACAGTTTAACGTCGATTGCGAATGCCAGATTTTTGAGAAACTTTTAATTAGTAATGTTATTTACTCTCAGATTTTTTTTTCATCAGAAATGTGCTGAGAGAGGAAATCGCCGAAGAAATATTTTTCATGTTTCTTTTTGCTGAAAATGTCTGACTTGCGGTTTGAGCCGTAATCTCAAGGTAACGCTCTACCTATTAGACTACGGCCACATAGCTCCTATCAATAAAGTTGTAATACACTTATCCTTTGATAAAGGTCATCTAGGTTTACGTTATCAAATTTTTTGGTCTCTTTAACTTCTATTTGCGTCATCATTCGATTTACGTCTTCGTCTTAGACGTTTAGCAGGCTTTTGTTAAACGTGATTAAAAAAAGAAAAGCACATCTTCCGTTACTAAAGTGCATCGACATGAGTAAAAATTATATATTCTTACGAAAACTAATTTCATGGTACTGATGTTTTGCTTTTACGTCGTTTAGCATTAAAATTATAAACAAAAGCTACAAAAACAACACGATGAACTTGTTTACAAATTATTGCACTGCGAAATAAAGGGTCCGCCAAATAACTTTTTTTTTGAAAATGCTTTAAAAAAACTACTGAATATTTTCTCAAATTTCTTTTTTTATTTGAAAGTACAATCCTTCCGGTTAATAGTGGAAAATAATTTCATTCAAATGGCTGCCTCGGCTGGCCATGGTTAAGGTACTACAATACTGTTGGCACGTGTGTTGGTACCAGATGTGAGGAGTTTACGATTAGAAAAAAAAATTAAAACTTCATAGGACCCTCGAGATGAGAGATGGCAACCAGAAACTGTAATTATAGGACGAAATAGGTAATATCAGTGTTATAACGGGACCATATTGGACCTAAATAAAATGTGTTGCTGGTTCGTTTTTTGATTATTGTTTTTGTTGAAATGAAGCACAATGCTATTTTTATAATTTTAAATTCAATGTAAGTTTGTTTTATTGTTTTATTTTATACAATGTTTGGTTGTAATTTTAACTTTAAATTAGGTTTGTTGGTTTTATAATTTTATTTGATTTACTTTGTTAAATACAATGTCTAGGCTTTTTCTTTTGTCTAAATTCAATTTATCTTTTTTTTTTGTTTATATGGTTTAGTTCACAAATTCAAATTTAATGTTGTTTGATTGTCTACCGAAACAAGAGTGAGTTTATATATAAATTTGATCTTAAGATTAAGCATAAGAACATAAAAAGAGCGAAGAGAAAGAAATGACAAAAATAAAATAAAAGAAACGCTACTCTATGTTATGTATAACACTGAACATTCCGGCCCCCATGCCTTGGTGAAATTTACCACAGGTTTTGAACGGGTCCGGAAAATAAATACCCCAAGGCACTTTTTTCAGCTACGACTTGGCCGACTTCTGTGTTGATGGCTCCATCGCGACGAATAGCACTATAAATGTCACTGCCAATTTCAACTTCAACAGTAGTATTGGAACAAGGGTCAAGGTCAGCCAATGAATTAGGTGAAAAATCCTCTGTCGGGTCGGTTAAAATGGGTCCAGAATAGGGCTTCTTTGGCAGTAGATCTGTTACCAGGGCTGTTATCTTGATAGACCATTTATTGGTGTCATTGTGCGATCGTATCTCGAAGACAGCAAACTTATGCCCATACCTCATGATTGTTTTAATTTTGTATTTTTCTACGAATGATTTCGACACTCTGGACGTTGTTAAGGATCTATTGATGATAGCCTGTGTGCTGGTCCAGGTAGTAAGACTACCGGTATAAACCTTAATGGAGGCGGTTGGAACAAAAACCAAATTCCACTTGAAGAAAGGCATTTCTGTGTCTACTCGTCGTGATGGCTGTGGATTGGCTCGTCTTGTTGACTGTGGGTCGGCTTGTCTTGATGGCTGTGGGTCGGCTCTTCTTGATGGCTGTGGTTCGTTCAACTGCATTGCATCATGAAGCAGTGTGTTGTGGCTTCTTTTACAGATATGACACCCTTTTTCATTTTTACACTCTTCTGTTTTATGGGATCGTGCAAGGCAGTTCAGGCAATATTTTTTAACGATCATGAGGTCATATCTTTCTGATGGATTGAAGCTCAAGAACTTTCTGCAAGTGCGTATGGGGTGGTCCTTGAGACAAACTCCACATGAAAATTGCCAGTGTTCGGGTCTTTGTTGTTGTTGGGATGCCATACCTGTAAGTGTAAAATTAGAACAATATTAGTGTATGTAATTGGTTAGGAGTTATACTAATTTGAAAACAAAACCACAATTTTTGTAATTGGTCTGGTGATTACTCCATTTTTTGTTTTGATATCAACTCTACAGTTTTGGTCAGGTCCAAGATATGTTTTGATGATTCGACCCATTTGCCATTCATTGGGTGGCAAGTTGTTGTTTTTGATGACTACCAGATCGTTGATTTTAACGTTGTCCCTTTGAATCTTCCATTTATATCTGCGTTGAAGTTCAATCAAGTATTCGGACTTCCATCTTTGGCAAAATGAGTGGTAGATGACCCTTAGGCGTTTCCAGCGGTTGATGAGATTCAAATTTTCGTTGCTTACATCTGGTTCAGCTGGGGTCAATAATGCACTACCAATAAGGAAGTGTCCAGGGGTCAATGGGTTAAGGTCATTTGGGTCATCGCTAGTAGGACTTAAAGGTCTAGAATTTAGGCACGATTCTATACGAGCAAGAATTGTAGATAGCTCTTCAAATGTGAATTTCATGTTCGGTATCATCTTTTTGAGGTGCGTTTTGAATGATTTTACGCCGGCTTCCCAAAGGCCGCCCATGTGTGGGGCTCCTGGGGGAATAAACTTCCAATTAAGATTTTGATGACTAAAATGACGGATCACTTGATTTTGAAGAGTTTTTATGAACTCTAGACGGTCTTTTCTTAGTAGTTCTGCTGCTCCGACGAAATTTCCTCCATTGTCTGAGTAAATGAGTGCGGGACATCCACGTCTTCCTATGAAGAGGGAAAATGCTGCTAAGAACGATTGGGTCGATAAATCACTTGCTGCTTCAAGATGTACAGCTTTTGTGGCGAAGCATACAAATATGCAAATATACCCTTTTGTAATAAGACAAGCTCGGCCTGTAAAATTTTTGATGTCAAAAGGTCCTGCGTAGTCTAATCCAGTTGTAGCAAATGTTGTTGATAATGTTGTACGTTCTGGTGGTAATGAAGCCATGATTTGATTTTGCGTATGTTTTTTGTACAAAACACACGTTTTACAGTTGTAAATTACGCTTTTGACCAAGGGTTTCAATCTGAATATCCAATATTCTGTGCGTAGGACTCGAACCATTAGTTGGTTTTCTCCATGAAGGGTAATTTTGTGTGTAAATTCCGCTAGTAGCTGTGATAGCTTCGAGTTATGAGGTAGCAATATTGGGTAGCGTTCATTGTACGTTAATGCAGGTGATTGCGCTAGTCGCCCATTGGCTCTAATAATGCCATGGTGATCCATGAAAGGATTTAAGGTCAAAAGACTGCTGGTTGGGGATATTTTCTGCTTGAGTTTTAAATGTTTGTACTCATCTGGAAAATGATTTTGTTGCGTCCATATGATGAGTCGATGTTTGACGAAATCTATTTCTTCTCGGGTGATTTCTGCTGAAGATATGCGAAGATGGGTTCGGTTGTTTCCAGTATTTCTCCATAATCGTATGACATAAGCGAGTACTCAATAAGCTCGTGATAGGTCTGAAAATCGATTTAATGGGTCTTCGCGTGTTGTGGTTGTAAATACTTTTACAGTTTTTGCTTCTAGATTTGTGTCACCTGTTTGTGTTGGTATCGGCCATTGATTTTTAGGCAATTTTAACCAGGAGGGTCCAAACCACCATAAGTTGTGGTTTTCCAGTTCTTGTGGAGTACATCCTCGGCTGGCTACATCTGCTAGGTTATCCTTTGAGTCGATATGTTGCCAATTTTGATTTCCAACCTTATCCAGGATTTCAGAAACACGATTTCCAACGAAAGTGTTCCATGAGCAAGGGGGTTTCTTTAACCAGGACAGCACGATTGTTGAGTCGGTCCAATAATATGCCTTGATATTTTGAATTTGAAGATTTGGTATAAGTCCACATGCAAGATTTGCCAATAATACGGATCCACATAGTTCTAAGCGGGGCAAAGATATTTGCTTAATGGGAGCTACACGGGTCTTTGAAGCCAGAAGAAATGTGAATACTGATTTTTCTGCTTGTATTCGAACATAAAGAGTCGCAGAATAGGCTTTTTCTGAAGCGTCACTGAAACCGTGAATTTCCACATTACAATTCGGGCTAAATTGGATCCAACGGGGAATTTTCAATATTTTTATTGCCGGGCAGTTTTTTATGAATTTTTGCCACTGTAGACAAGTCAAGGGTTTTAATATGTCATCCCAGTCGACTTTATCCAACCAAATCTGTTGCATAATTAGTTTTGCTTCAACTATTATTGGAGCTATCCATCCACAAGGGTCAAAGAATTTGGCAATTGTCGATAAAACTTCTCTTTTCGTGTAGTTTTCTTTTAATTTGACATCTGGTGCTGTAAATGTAAATGCGTCTGAAGAAATGTTCCATTTGATCCCAAGAGTTTTTGTTCCAGTGCTTTCTGACAAATTTAACCAATCGAGAGGTAGTAGGGTCTCATTTGGTAAGTCTTGTATAACTCGTGGGTCATTTGATGTCCATTTCATCAGGTCAAATCCAGCAGATTTTAGAACTGTTGTAAGTTCTTTTCTTGATTTGATGGCGTCATTTAATGTGTGACCACCTGCTAAAACATCATCCACATACATGTTTTGTTGTAGAGTTTTTGATGCGAGAGGGTGAGTTGATGTTACATCTTCAGCTAGTTGAAAAAGGGTTCTAATGGCCAGAAACGGTGCGCAATTGACTCCAAAAGTCACTGTCAGGAGTTCGTAATCCTCAATTGGGTCCTTTTCTGATTGCCGAAATAATATCCTTTGATATTTGGTTTGATTCGGATCAATGAGTATCTGTCGATACATTTTTGTGATATCTGCATTGTACACAAAACGGAAGAATCTCCACTTCAATATCAGAAGTACCAAGTCCTGTTGAAGTATGGGTCCTGGATGCAATATGTCATTCAAACTCTTCTTGTTTGAAGACGGGCTCGAAGCGTTGAAAACTACTCTAAGTTTCGTTGTCAGCCTTTCGGGTTTTATTACTGCATGATGTGGCAGGTAATAATTTGGGTTTGTGTTGATTTCCAGGGGAGAAATTTTCCTCATATGTCCTAACTCGAGGTACTCAACAATTACTTGGTCGTATTGTTTTTTGAGTTCGGGTTTCTGGCTAAGTATGCGTTCCATCCTCAAGAACTGTGCCATAGCTATGTTTCTCGAAGTTCCTATTTCTTCGCTATTTTTAAAGGGTAGGGTAACGATATACCTTCCTGTGTCGTTTCTTCGTGTTGTCGACATGAAGTTGTTCTCGCAAAATGTGTCCTCATCTGACCTCAAAACCCGTTTTGGGGTTTCCTCCACCTCCCAAAAGCGTGTGAGGATTCGGTCAAGGGACGTAGTGTTGAGTAATGACACTGTTGTACTAGGTTGTGTCGTTGTTGAAATTGGTCCCCCCACAATCCAGCCAAATACTGTTTTTTGTGCCAAAAGGGATCCAATAGACCGCATCGGTGTGTCCATGCAATATATTGAGTGGCCCAGGTTTAGGCCTATAAGCAAGTCGATGGGTCTGCTTTGATTGAATTGAAGATCTGCGAGTTCTAATTTAGCAGTCTCATTGAAATGTTGCAAATCTAAAGTCTGTGGTGGTAAATTAGATGGAAGAGTCTTCAGGACTGGTGCCCAGACTTCTAATTTAAATTGTGAATCCACCTTGGAGCAAAGATTGAATAAACATGCTTTGGTTGAAGTCTCTGAAACTGTTTGACTCAAGCCTGTAACATGAACTAAATTTCGTTTGGTGGGCAAATTTAGTCGATTTTTCAACTTTTCTGACATAAAAGTTGATTGTGAGCCAGGGTCGATGATTGCTCTTGCCTGGTACTTTTCGCCTCTAGTTTCGATCAGTACAATTGCAGTAAATAACAAGGTCTCTTTCTCATTGGGAGATTGATCGAGATGTTTGCTCTCTTGTAGTGTCAAGGAAGTGATATTTGGTATCGAAAAGTTTGATGCTGATGTGGACTGTATATTATTGTTTTGTGCTGCGATACTCCTGCTAGATTGGGTCGCGTCACAATTCGGAACTAAAGTATGGGATTCTGATCCCTTATGTAACAAAGTGTTATGTCTTTGTCTACATAATCTACAACTGAATTTACTTTTACAGTCCTTAACACTGTGGTCAATAGAGAGGCAATTGTAACATGAATTTGTGACCTTTACAATGTGAATTCTGTCGTTAACGTTCTTCTCTAAGAACTTGGGGCAAGACCACAATTGGTGAGACTCCTTACAATGTTGGCATTTGTAATTTGAGTCATTTTTCTGTGCCCTATTTCTGTTTAAAGGTTTTATATTTTTCGACCCAGTTTCATTTTGGGTTGTGTTTATGTGAAAAGTGTGAACTCGTTTTGACTTAAACTTTAAATTATCCTTTCTGGATTGTTCTAATTTTGAATTCGATTGTGTGATGGCCGCTGTAGATTCTAGAGTCTTAGAATTGTCCGTCAAGAAATTATTGAATTCTTCCCAAGTCGGAACTTTTGTAATTTTCTTAAGTGAATTTTCAAATTCCTTTAAAAGAGTCCGAGGGAGCTTTGTTGAGCAAATGTATACCAGGAATGGGTCCCATGTGGCGGTTTCTATACCTAAAGCATTTAACGCTTGAATGCATCCATTAACTGTTCGCTGAAGTTTTTGATTCGATGAGCCTGAGTCTTCAGCTACGTTCGGAAGGTCAAATAAAATTTTTAATTGTTCATTTACTTGGATCCGATTATTTTCGTATTGGGCTACAAGGTTTTTCCAGGCTATGTCGAAGCCTTGATTTGTCAATGGGGCATTTGAAACTATTTTCCTAGCATCTCCTCCAGTCTTTTGTATCAGATGAAAAAGTTTCTCAATTTTACTAAGTCTAGAATTATTTATGTATAATGCTGTAAAAAGATCGCGGAAAGTAGGCCATGTCACAAAATCTCCATAAAATGTGTCCGTGTCGCAAGGTGGTAACCGCACAAATGAGATGTCATGATTTTCCTTTGGTTGACTTTCAACATCAGAAATCCGTTCTTCCTTCTTTGGATTCGATAGGGCTTGAATTTCCGCATTAATTGACCCTAAACACGTTTTGTAGGCAGAAAGAACTTTTTTGTAACGATCACGAAGCTTATTTTTATCAATAGGTTTTTCTTTTGAATCCTCTTTTGTGTCCCTACACTCTTCATATGTCCTTTTGACTTGTGTCCATAGAGAATCGAGTTCGACCCGAAGTACCTCAAGAGAGTGAATGTTGTTTTCGGCCGCACTTTGTATGTACTCTGTTTCAAAGTCCAAAAGGTCATTTGTACAATTTACAAATTTATCGAGTGCCATTGTTTACCGATGAATTAAAATTTAAAACGATCAAATTAAGAATCAAATTTAAACAAAAAGTCCCTGCTAGCGATTTCACAGCAAGAATTACCAAAAATAATAATTAATTTCCCGATTGGTTATTAATTTGGGTATATTTTGTTTCCCCAGTAAATTACTAAAAGAAGTATGGGTGGTAACCCTTTTCGTTTTTCTATTTCGCTTTCTTCTTTTACTCAACCGCGACAAAATTTATAAGAGCGTATACTTGTAATAAAGAGTTTTGTGTTTCTCTTTATTGTCTTATTTTTATTATTTTTAGTACTTATCGTTGTTGTGTCTTTGTTTAAGCTGTTGGTCTCTAATTTGGGTCTCTTCTTGCTTGTGTCTTTTGCTGTAATTTTGGTTCTTTTTTGTTTTTCCACTTTGCCTGTGGATTCTATTTTTTCTCAAAAAATTTAACTGTTTTTAACCGTTGCTTATTTTTTGTGTCTTAATATTTTTTCAATTTTTTAGCAAGTTTTTGTTTTTGTAAATTACACTGCATACGGTTCGAAGTGACCATAAAATGTTTAATGATGATGTGTTGCTGGTTCGTTTTTTGATTATTGTTTTTGTTGAAATGAAGCACAATGTTATTTTTATAATTTTAAATTCAATGTAAGTTTGTTTTATTGTTTTATTTTATACAATGTTTGGTTGTAATTTTAACTTTAAATTAGGTTTGTTGGTTTTATAATTTTATTTGATTTACTTTGTTAAATACAATGTCTAGGCTTTTTCTTTTGTCTAAATTCAATTTATCTTTTTTTTTTTGTTTATATGGTTTAGTTCACAAATTCAAATTTAATGTTGTTTGATTGACTACCGAAACAAGAGTGAGTTTATATATAAATTTGATCTTAAGATTAAGCATAAGAACATAAAAAGAGCAAAGAGAAAGAAATGACAAAAATAAAATAAAAGAAACGCTACTCTATGTTATGTATAACACTGAACAATGATAACGTAATAACTTTAATTTTTGACGATAACATGGTGCGACAGTGGAAATACACTCAACTGATATAATAGTGTAGGTTGTGAGTTCGTTGGGTAGAACTCAAAAATATTTTTTTTATATTTCTCGGACCCTCCAAACTTGTTTCCTTTGACAAAAACGGTATGTTCGATCTTTTCACACAAAATTATTGAGTACTCAAATATTTTTAACCTATTTCTAGAATCCAATTTGTTTTGAAAAGGAGAGAGATGGGTCTTAAAACGGTATACATATGGTTCAAACGTACATGTTATGTTATATAAACTTGGAAAATATAAAACTTTTATAATTTTTTCAAGTTTAGCCATTCTTAATTGCAAAATTTAATTAAATAATATGAAATAAGTGATGTCATTGTGAAAGTGTAATTATCTTGTGAAGAGATTGACACTTTGTTTGATCAACTCTGTCAAACATTACCGTTGTTACTATTTAAATAGGTCGTGTTCTATTTTTATTATATTACTTATCAAACGAACTTTCAACTCAAAAATTTTTAATTTTTGATAGATCTCGACTGTTAACGCAAAATGTGTCAATTTCACGTTTGCACGACTGCCAGAAGTCGGCTAATATTTGCGTTTCTTGTAAATATTATTTCGCTTTGCGCAAACATTGGCCAACTTCTGATGGTCGCTCAAACCTGAAATTGACACATTTTCAAATAAACAATCAAGATCCTTTAAAAATTATGAAAATATTTTAACTGAAAATTTATTTGAAATAAATATATATGAAAAATATAACACGACTTTTATGCTCTTAAAATAATTATCAAAAGAAGTGTCAATCTCTTTACCACTTATTTTATATTTTTTAATTAAAGATTTCTACTATGAACGGGCAAACTCGAAGAAATACGAATAAAATCCGCATTTACCAAGTTTCCCTCATCAAACCTCACATAATATTAATTCAATTTATATACAGATATGTGTATACCGTTTTTAAAGCCCATCGATTCCTTTTCTAAGAAAGTTAAAATTTGTGACATTGGTTCAGAAATGTTTGTGTAATAAACAAATTTGTGCGTAAAGTCCAAAAAAACAGTTTTTGTTAAATGAAAGAAGTTTGGAGGGTTGGAGAATGTAAAAAAATATTTTTGAGCTCTACTCAACAAAACTGATAACCTGCACTATGTCATTAGCTGGGAGTATTTAATTTTTTTTTTATTTTGTCTCACAGTGTAATTCTTCAAATTTTCTAATAAAATTTTTAATGTCAGATGGAAATATACTTATAATATCCCAAACTGAACTTACATTAAATTAAAAATCCGCTTTGCCCCATATCCTATTTTCTATTTCTTACAATTTAATAATTGTTTTTATTATTTGACCGTAAATCTAAATCTATTATCAGGTCATTACTTCCGTATGATTAATTATTCATTAAGAATAATTGTCGAAAGACGATTTTGTTGACAGATAACATTGATTGATGATTTTTTCATACGTCAACTAACACTGCATTATTACATAAAAAATCAAATAAAAAAGGAATACAATGTAAAAATAAAGAAAAAAACAAATAGTGAACTTTGTACTGAAATTTAGTCATAAAATTGTTAGGAAAGCAAAAAAAATAAAATAAAACGGAGGACTAAAGTTTCAAGAATTCAAAAAAAAATATTAAATTGTGCTTTAAATTTTAAACTTCTGGAATGAAATGAAAAAAAAATTGCTTGCAACATGGAATTTTACGTTCGCGATGTCAGCAGAAGATCTTTGAAGTTAGTACCCTCTTTTCAACAGTGATTTTTTTCTTTTGTTCTATACACAATTCAATATAAAGTAGCCGTAGTCTAGTAGGTAATGTGTTGGCCTATTAGTTCGAACCCCAGTTCAGACATCAAAACGAAAATGTAAAAAAAAACAAATTTCTTCGGCGACTTCCTCTCAGCAGATTTCTGACAAATACTGTGAAAGTAAATGAAAAAATCTGTCGTTCGAAGTCGACTTTAAACTGTATGTATTACTCATGTATTAAATTAACGCACATAAATTGAGTGGAGTGAGAAGCTAGGCCGTAATCCTGACTGAAGGGTTGTATTGGCCAATTATGTTTTCATGTTCTATACCCAAGAAAAAAATTGCCGCACAATACCCCTCATTCTATTCTATTATAACTATCATTCTGTTGTTTCAGTACAATCATTGCATGAGTAGGATCTTATCTCCTAAGTGTTGGTTTTAAAAGAAAGAGATGCGTGCAAATAAACTACAAACCACACTGGTTCTCAATGCCAATATAATCGATCAAATACCGATCGATTTAGGTGCAGAATCATAAAAAATTGTACATTTCGTATGCGCTCCATCCATAATTACACAAAATTGGACATTACTAATGCGCTCCACCAAAAAAAATCACTGCCAGATATTTGAGCAATTTTATGTACCACGCGCAATGACATCAATAGGTCTTAAAAATATTGATGATATCTCACACACAATTATTTTTATTTAACCGTAAACCGAGCTTTGTATCAAAAATGATACATTCCAATTTTTGAGACGATATAACTTTAATTCAGAAAAAGTTAGATGGCTGATATTTTTTAAATTCGTTTTGTATTGTTATCACCATTATTTTATACCTTATGTATCATTTCTATTACAAATGAATTTACTAGGGATTCTTTGGTGTTGTGTATGTAAATTTTTAAAGTTTTCAACGATTTCGTGAAGTTTTATCGTAAATAATACATTATTTATAGTATTTGAGAAGGATTTGAAAGTTAAGTGAATGAAAGTGAAATGAATGAATTTTCTGTTATTGATATGTTCTTGATATTGATTGAAGTAGTCGTAGTGTAGTATGCAGGGTATGTTAGCGTGTTAGACGTCTGAGGTTCAATTTTACACCGAAATTTACACCGAAATGTTGTAATGATGACTCTGAAGAAGAAGAAAACAGAAGCTCGTCTTGTGATCTGATGAAGAAAGCAACAAACATGACAATAGGATGTTTATCGCCAAAGATGGTACAAATTGTAACAGAGAACCGTATGTCATTAGTAGTTTGGGAAGAGAAAATATTAACAATTTTCACCTAGATTGCTAGCAGCTGTTTCGTGAAATGTTGTAGAGCCTTTCTTACTGCTCTTCTTATATTTATCTCACAAACAAACATTAGAAAAAGATATTTCGTCCTAAGTTTTATTTCATAGATATTACAGATGATAATAGTACGTATAAGATAACAGAATTATTCGCTTTGATAATGTGCTACTCGGAAATGATGATAAATTACGCCTAGTCGAAAAATGAGCTGAAAGTCTTTCAACTTATAATGATCCCAATAATTTTGTCGCTGTAGATTAGTAAATTCATGTACATGCCTCTTTCGTAGCAATTACTTACAGTCGTATTTGGGGACACCTATAGCCGGGACACCAGAGAGGAATCAAAGAGAGAGTATTTTTATTGACATAATCGATGTTCTATTGCTACAGAAAACTTTTGTACCTCACACGACGTTGACAACAAATTTTTCTCACGAAATATAACAATGGTTTGCACCATCAGGTTTCAGCTAGCCCTCAATTGAAAGCGTTACTGGTGCGATTGACAATTAATAGCCCCATCTAAATAATTTGAAACTTATAAATCCCTATAAAGCAAGGGTCATGAAGTGTTTAATTTTTACGTAAAAATCATGCTGCAATGTACATCATGACAAAAAAATTTGGCGTAAATTTTATAAAAGTTATAATAAAATGTAAGAATATAAAATAGTTTTATTAAAGTGAATTAAAATAAATAAAAATATTTAAATTTTTTAACAAAATCTATCAATAATTGCGAAAATTCCATGTATTACAAGTATGTAACAAAACTGATACCTATGCTAGAATTATGAAGTTTTTTAAAGCTCGACATACGGTTAAAATTAAAGATAAGAAGCGGCTAGATAGTCTAAAATATATTGGGGTACCTTGACTTTATCTGTTGATTGTATAAACGTTTTGCAAAACGTTTTTAAAAACGTGACAACATTTTATATATATAACTTATATTATACATGTATACACATGAACCTAATATGAACTTAATACTGATTTCAAGCACATGTATTATTCTTTAAATTGTGAAGCTTTATTATATTGAAAATGTTGTAAATAACTTATTAAATCATATTTTTCCCAGGAAGGATCATTTAAATTGCAATACAGATTTTTTCGTTTCTCGTTGTAAATCCGAATAATGTGACAACAAAACGGCAAACCTTATTACTTCTCACTATTATTCTGTTAATTACAGCATTGTAGCTAGAAACTACTAAGAATTTTCATAATCTCATTATCGTTAAAGCGTTTTTAATTAATAAACATGAAATTGCATTTTTTTTAATGGATAAGCACACAGAGATACCTAAAAGGAAAGATTATTGTAAATTCTATTAATTTAATAATGACAAATTAAAAAAAAACTGAAATCAAAATAAATATAGACGACATTCGTTTGAGATAAGACAATAAATTTTTTCTTGAAATTTGGTACTGTTGAGTGATCCCCTCATTCCTGTTATTCAACGCCTTGGGTTCTTGTTTATGAATAAAGACAACTTTTTCAAAACTCTTTCTTTCTTTCTGACAATTAAACTATTTAATCCATTCTCAAATTCTTCTTTGAAATTATTGTAATCAAAAGGCAATATTGCTTAACATACCGAATAATTTAAAAATTATACCGTCGAATTTAAAAATTTTTTTTCATATTTTCAAATTAAAAAATATTTTTTTTTAATAATTTGATCCACGAAGTAATCTAAATTTAATTAAAATACATATCCTAGGAGAATATAATCAATTTTAGTTAACAAAAGCACAAATTTAATTAAAAATAGTCTTGTATTTATGTACATATGTATGCATATCTTTTTCTCTTAAGAAATATGTTTTATGAATACATGAACATAAGCCAAGTATTAGTTTGTATTGTATTTCTAATTTAGATTTTAAAATCCTTTCATACAAAAATTAAAGAACAACAAACAGAAAGTTTTTTATAATTAAAATGTCTATACCGGGAATCTTCTGTGCACTTACATACATACATATACATACTTATATTAAATTTTATATTCTCTTTTAGGTTTTTCAATTTAATTAAATTAAATATTTATACACACATTTTTGATGAAATGTGATATAAATTTGTAATGAACTTTTATTTTCAGTTGATTTTTTACAGCCAACACCATTGTAGGAAATTGGCTAATTTTTGTGTACAGTAGTAGTCCATTAGTCCGGCAACCAACAGTCCTAAATGCCCGATAGTCCGGCATCGCTCCGGAAAATTTTAAAAATTTTGGTTTTCTCCAAAAGTGTGTCTTTAAAGCAAATAAAAACGCGCGAGAGCTATTCGGAAGTTTTCGGGGTAATTCGGGATCATCCGGAAGCGCTCCGTATTGTTCGGAAACAATTAGCGGCCGGGTAGCCTCAGCTGTCACAACAAATTCAGGTGTGGTGCAGTTCCGTTAATCAATCACGAAGCGTCTTCGTCATTTTTTTATGCGTTGTTGTTTTGTGTCCTTTCACATCGCAGTAAACGTAATTTTTGAAACTGTTTATAAAAAAGTGAGTTTCGTTCTAACTGTACAGTGATCATATTTTCAATAGCTAAGCCTGTTGAAGAAGAACTAACCGATGAGGACATTATCAACATTGTAGTAAACCCTCAGCCTACTCAAAATCTTGAAGAAAGTGACTCTGATGCCGAAACGAAAGAAAAGGAAAAACTCAGCTGGAGAGAAGCTTCAGAATCACGAAATAAGTTTATCTCTTTTGCTGAGGCTAGTACTAGCTACACTGCTTCAGAAATTATTGATTTCCATATCATTAGAAATAAATTTTATACTACTCGTCAAAAGTCAAGAAAACAAAAAGACATTCGTTACTTTTTTAAATCTAAATGAAATATGTTTTACAGTACGTGTACATACATTATATGAAATGTAAAATAAACTTTGTTGTATGTATTTGTATACTGTATTTAGAGTTTAATTATTAACCTAATTGTTCTTATAATTACCGCCCGATAGACCGGAATTTTCGATAGTCCGGCACCGAGCCGGTCCCGAACGTGCCGGATTATCGGACTTCTACTGTATAATGATTTAATAAATTTATGATTGGTATTATATTGTCTCTACCGACTGGGACGTTTGAACTTTGGCAGTTGATATCGCTTATTTTTTTTATTTTTTATTTTTTTATTTATTTAATATTAATCATAGCACAACAAGATATTAATCTTATAAATGAGTGTGCTATGGGAGTTCACCAAAGAAAGTAATAAAGAATCATTGATAAAATAAGTAAGAATAAAGTAAAGAATAGGAATAATGTAGAATCAGGATGGAGTCAAATAGGTTTTAGCCACTTGCATACGTATGGCTAAGGGATTCGAATCTATAACAGCCTATAAGTTTCTAAGCATACCGTAAACTTTGCCAACGAAGACATTAATGTGGTTAGATCACGTTAGCCGACCATTAAAGATAATACCTAGATTGGATGCTGATTCAACAAAATCAATTATATTCCTCCTGATAGTAATATCTGGCACAATAAGTGTTCTCCTAGTTCTGGAAAGTAGTAAACTTTTTGATTTAGAAAGTATACATATGCGTCCAATTAATTTCCATTTATTCATTCTATTTTGCCAAATTTTGCATTGCGGAATAGAGCATTCAAGAATACGTGCAAATAACACTATGCGATAAAATAAAAAAATGAAATACACCCAGCTAATGACATAGTGCAAGTCGTGAGTTTTGTTTAATAGAACTCAAAAATATATTTTTATATTTCTTGAACCCTTCAAACTTGTTTTATTTAACAAATTTAAATCTGTTTTTTTTGGACTATAAGTTAACAATGGGTTAATTAATTGTTCTACTCTATTACATTGTTACTTCTCTCCTTTTGATTCATATTTTTTGTTATTGCTTTTTACTATTCTTCTCTTCATTCATATTTTTTGTTATTGCCTTTTTGTAAAAATTATATTTATGTTTTCAATTAATATTCTTAATTGTTACTACGCAAGTTAATATGTTAAAGAATAACATTTTTGCTACTCTTCTTTTCATTGATATTTTTGTTATTGCTTCTTTGTTGCTTAGTAAAGTAAAAATTATTTTGATGCTTTCTTAATTATTATTCTAACTGTTGCTATGCGGAAGAGTTTCATTGATATTTTTTTCATTGATCTTCTTTTTCATTCTATTATCCTTTTCTATTTTTACATATTTCATTGAAAGCTGAGTTTCAGTATTAACTTACGCTTCGGTCCAGTGAGGACGGTTTTGAGAAAGTGCCATTAGCATTAAGAATATTAATTGTTTTCAGTGAAACCTTTACTTATATGATAAAACTAAACTACTTTAAAAATTGATAAACTAAAATATGAATTTTGAAAAAATAATTTCAAATAAAAATTAAAACAACAGTTGAAAATAGAAAGAAATAAAAATTAATTTTACTTATTAAAAATTCCACATAGTGGATAAAGTTTAAGTGCCATTAACATTAAGAATATTAATTGCTTTCAGTGAAACCTTTACTTATATGATAAAACTAAACTACTTTAAAAATTGATAAACTAAAATATGAATTTTGAAAAATAATTTCAAATAAAAATTAAAAACAACAGTCGAAAATAGAAAGAAATAAAAATTAATTTAACTTATTAAAAATTCCACATAGTGGATAAAGTTTAAGTGAAACCCTTTAAATTGAAAGGAACTAAAATACTTATGAGTTAAGAATTTCATAAAATAATTTAAAATAAAATTAAAATAAATACCTATTAATAGTTGAAAGTAATAAAATTATTTTAATTTTTTAAAAGTTCCACATAGTGGATAAAGTTTAAGTGAAAATTAAAATTAATACGAAATTAAATTAATATTAAAACTAAAATCACAACGAACGTATTAAAATAGAATAAATAATATGAAACTTTAAACAACACATCAGGTTAAATAAATAATTTATAAACCAGAAGCCCAACAAAATACCTATTTTATTAAAAATTAATTGGCGCCCAACATTGCATTAAGAACCCTTTTCCTGGAGAAATAAGAAGAAAAGCTGAAGCCATTTAGAAATATCATTAATGAAGAGGACACTCATCAGGAGGCAGTATTAGCGGTCACGTAACTATTATAATATTTAAGTAAAATTAATTTTATATTTTATGATAAGCGTAATTTTCTATAATATAAATTAAATGATTAAAAAAACATCTATGGTTGTTAAATTGTTTAAAACCTTGTAGAGAAAAATTGAATGTTAAATAGATTGACTACAAAAAATATTAAAAATCAAAATTATAGTAACCTCTATCACAAAATCAAAAGAATCCATTGTAAAAAAACCTATTATAGCGTATGTTAAGAAGCTATTTTCTACCTATTTGTCAAAAGGTTGTCTGTTTTTGCTATTGATGTAAATTAAAAAAAAAAAGAGTTTTGGACGAAAAATATTCCAATATTTATAAAAAATCACGTTTTCATTTTCGGGTGTGATTTTCTTTTATCGATTGAAAGCGATATACATATTTTTTTTATTATTATACGAGAATAACGCGTTTCATGAATTCTTTTGAGGAAATAATTGACGACGTCGACGAAACCTTAAGACTACTTCGAGACTTTACTATTAGTGATAGAAATACAACACAGAAAACTATGGATGAGGCAGCTCTAGGTGCAGTTCTCAATGCAGCCGTTAGGCAGGCAACCGAAGAAACCCGAAAGGAATTTCAGGGTGTCATTGACCAATTGAATAGGAAAATCGACGCACTTCAACCCCCATCTGCTGTGCAAGAGTACAGAGATATCGAAATCGTTGAGGGAGTGGATTGCGACGAGTCACTTGATATAGTGAAGTCTGTTCCTGAGTTTAGAGGTGAATCCTTTAGGTACGTCTCTTGGCGTCAAGCGGCGGTTACGGCCCACAAGTTGTTCGAACGTTATAAAGGTAGTTCTAAGTACTACCAGGCAGTTGCCATATTAAGGAATAAAATTGTAGGGAGGGCAGACTCTGTTCTAAGTAGCTACAACACAGTTTTAAACTTTCATGCTATACTTGATAGATTGGATTTTGCGTATTCTGATAAGACTTCTATTTACACATTAGAGCAGGAGCTTTCTACCTTAAGACAAGGCCAAAGACCTATCATTAATTTTTATAGTGATATTGAAAGTAGATTGACCTCCATAATCAACAAGGTTATAATGTCCTATGATGGAAATTCTTCATTGATCCAGTCACTTAACCAGAAATATAGGATAGATGCACTGCGAGTTTTTATTTCGGGTCTCAATAAACCACTATGTGATACCTTATTTGCGTGTAAGCCAGCGGATCTGCCTACTGCTTTGGCAATGGCACAGGAGTTAGAGACAAATCAAAACAGATACCGATTTGCCACAATTTATAATAACGGGCTTGGTAACGTTCAACAGGCATATTTTCCCCATACAAACCCTAGATCCAATTACTTTAATGCTTCCATTTCCGGTAACCGATCAACTGGTAATTTTTTAGGACAACCAACGGGAAACTCAACTTTACATAGACAAGTCCAACAACAACCGCAACAACATTATGTTCAGTCACAACAATTTCACCCACCGCCATCCCATTTTTATTCGAAGGCTCCAATTGGAAACTTGCCATTTAGTGGTCAAATGGGGCAACCCCATAGTCAGCCAAAACCATCTTGCTCTCAGTTTCCACAAAATTCTCGAGCAGATATTGGAACACCAAATACCCGGGGTCCTAATTTAAAACCCCATTCACAGGAAATCGATACTGATGTGAGTATGCGCACTGTTAGATCTACTAGTCGTCCAAATTTTCAGAATAGGCAAAGTATAAATCATTTAGGTCACGAAAGCCAACAGCAGCACCCATGGGATGGAGATTCAACACCGGCAAACCTAGAGAATTTGTCCTTTGAAGATGAGATTAATTTTTTAGGGGAAAGTCAATTCTCCCCTACTTCGAGAGAAGGATAGGGGACAGTACTGTTAAGCTTTTAGTTGACACTGGATCTACGAAAAGCTATATAAAAAATTCGCGGAATCTAAAGGGTATACAAAAACTTTCTAGGCCTTTCTTTGTCAGGTCTGTTCATGGCGCTAGTAGAATCGATCAGGCGACTTTAGTGAATGTATTTAACAGGACCGAAACTTTTTATCTACTGGAAAATTTGCCATTATTCGATGGTATACTAGGTTTTAACTTCATTAAGGGAATAAATGGTGTACTAGATACGCGTAATAATGTTATGTTTTTCGAAGGGGGATATGAAAGGCTGAAGTATTTGAATTTAGATGTAATCAATAACTTAGTACTAGAAGGAATTCCAGGGAATATTGAGGCTGAGTTGTACGATCTGATCCAGGAAAATGCAGAAGTATTCGCTAAACCAAATGAAGCCCTACCATATAATACCAATATCTCCGCTACAATTAGGACGAGAGACGAGGAACCCATTTATTCCAGGTACCAGTCATACCCAATCTCAATGATCGACTTTGTCCACAAGGAAGTAGAACAACTTTTAAGAGATGGCATAATACGACCATCACGTTCTCCCTATAATAGCCCTATTTGGGTAGTGGACAAAAAGGGACTCGACGAATGTGGCAGACCTAATAAACGTCTTGTATTCGATTTTACGAAATTGAACTCAAAGACTATATGCGATAAATATCCTATTCCTGATCCCTCTGTCATTATGGCAAATCTCGGGAAAGCTAAGTTTTTCACAACCCTAGATTTGAAAAGTGGTTTTCACCAAATCAACTTGGTTGAGCGTGATAGGGAAAAAACAGCTTTCAGCGTGAATAATGGCAAGTACGAGTTTTGTCGCTTGCCGTTTGGGCTAAAAAATGCACCAAGCATTTTTCAACGCGCTATCGATGACATTTTGCGGGAGGATATAGGAAAGTGTTGTCACGTCTATATTGATGACATCATTATATTCTCCGACTCTGAGCGGAGCCATATGAATGATATTGACAAAATTTTGAAGAAACTTCTCAATGCTAACATGCGCGTGTCGTTGGAAAAGTCCAAGTTTTTTCAAACTTCCGTAGAATACCTCGGCTTTGTCGTATCTACTAAGGGCATTAAAACGTGTCCAAGTAAGATTGAGGCTATAGTTAACTATGAAACTCCCTCTACTTTGAGAGGCCTTAGGTCATTCTTGGGGCTCGCAGGTTATTATAGGCGTTTCGTAAAAGATTACGCTTCTATTGCAAAGCCATTAACTAAGTACTTACGAGGGGAGAATGGGCATGTAGGCGCTCGTCAATCCAAGTTAGTTAGGATTGAATTGGATAACGAAGCTTTGACCGCCTTCGAAAGGTTGAAGAAATTGCTTGCGTCTGAGGACGTTTTGCTTCTATACCCAAACTTCGAAAGGCCGTTTGATCTTACGACGGATGCATCCTCCCACGCAATTGGTGCAGTGCTTTCACAAGGCGGACGTCCAATTACCATGATTTCAAGGACCTTATCTCCAGCAGAGGAGAATTACGCTACCAATGAAAGGGAATTGTTGGCCATCGTGTGGGCACTTAAGTCACTTAGGCATTATCTCTATGGTGTAAAAAACCTAAACATATTTACGGATCATCAGCCATTGACTTTTTCCGTTTCCGACAGGAACCCGAATTCGAAAATAAAGCGTTGGAAGGCATTTATAGAGGAGTATGCTCCAACATTCTTTTACAAGCCAGGCAGGGATAACATAGTTGCAGACGCTTTATCTCGGCAATTTTTGAGTATGGCAACAGACTCAACATCATTGGATTCCATTCAGGCCTGCGCTAGTGAGATTTCGTCCACCGAAGTTATACCCTCCGTTGAAAACCCCATTAATTGCTTCAAAAACCAAATTATCCTTGTCCGGGAAAATTTTCTGAAGAAGGAAACAAAAATAATATTTAGGGACCGTATCCGCTATCGAATTTCATATAGAACTGCTGAAGAACTTCTAGAATTGATTCATACCTCAATAAACCCCCGCGTTGTAAATGCAATACATTGCGACTTACATTGTTTAGCACAAATACAACATTTTCTAATATCCAATTACCCTTCAGTTAAATTCCGCTATGCCAAAACATTCGTTACCGATGTTTTTAACCCGAGTGATCAATTGGAAATACTTAACAGTGAACACAATAGAGCTCATCGATCCCTTAGAGAAAATGTTAGCCAAATTCTTAAAGATTATTATTTCCCCAATATGAGAAAGCAATTAAAACATATCATAGCCACTTGTAGAACATGTCAAGAAGGAAAATATTCCAGGCACCCACGAAAACAGCAAATGGCTGAAACTCCAATACCATCTTGTATGGGGGAAGTACTTCACATTGATATTTACAATACAAACAAACTTTTCTTTCTTACCTGCTTAGATAAATTTTCGAAATTTGCTGTTGTTAGGCCAATTGCTTCAAGGGCTATCATTGATGTAAAACCAGCACTTCTGGAAGTCTTAAATATTTTTGGAAACACGAAGATGATAGTATGTGATAACGAAAAGTCTTTTAATTCCGAGACAGTTAAAACACTTGTAAAAAATAACTTTGGTGCTGACATCTATACAATTCCACCACTTCACAGCACATCCAATGGGCAAGTTGAACGTTTCCACAGTACGTTAACGGAAATCGCCAGATGTCTTCGATTAGATGACATCTCAACTGATCCACTGGAACTTATTCTTCTTGCCACATCGAAATATAATAGAACAATTCACTCCACTGTTGGTATGAGACCAGTCGATATAGTTCAGGCTATACCAGACGACTTAAGAGTAACGATCCACTCAAGAATTGTAGCTAAACAGAAGGCCGACTTGCACTACCATAATAAGAATGCAATCACGAGAACATATAGGCCAGGCGATAAGGTCTATGTAAGGATAAATAAGCGTTTAGGTAATAAATTTAGCAAAGTCTTTAATGGGAAAATAGTTCAGCAAGACTTAGGAACAACACTTAGAATTGACGACAGAATTGTTCATAAGGACAATATTAAATTTCTCACCGCAATCTAAAAATTTTCTAGTTGGCAATAAATCCAGTAGCAACAACAGACAAACTTTTAGATTTATTTACTTTGTAATACTTATTTTATGTTAAAGAAATTTGTAAATGGATTTTAAAATCCTATTTCACTATTTTTATATGAACTCTAAAATAGGTTATTTCTCATTATTTTTCTAGTGTTTCAGACGAGGACGTCTGAATCTTAAAAGGGGGAGCAGTTAACAATGGGTTAATTAATTGTTCTACTCTATTACATTGTTACTTCTCTCCTTTTGATTCATATTTTTTGTTATTGCTTTTTACTATTCTTCTCTTCATTCATATTTTTTGTTATTGCCTTTTTGTAAAAATTATATTTATGTTTTCAATTAATATTCTTAATTGTTACTACGCAAGTTAATATGTTAAAGAATAACATTTTTGCTACTCTTCTTTTCATTGATATTTTTGTTATTGCTTCTTTGTTGCTTAGTAAAGTAAAAATTATTTTGATGCTTTCTTAATTATTATTCTAACTGTTGCTATGCGGAAGAGTTTCATTGATATTTTTTTCATTGATCTTCTTTTTCATTCTATTATCCTTTTCTATTTTTACATATTTCATTGAAAGCTGAGTTTCAGTATTAACTTACGCTTCGGTCCAGTGAGGACGGTTTTGAGAAAGTGCCATTAGCATTAAGAATATTAATTGTTTTCAGTGAAACCTTTACTTATATGATAAAACTAAACTACTTTAAAAATTGATAAACTAAAATATGAATTTTGAAAAAATAATTTCGAATAAAAATTAAAACAACAGTTGAAAATAGAAAGAAATAAAAATTAATTTTACTTATTAAAAATTCCACATAGTGGATAAAGTTTAAGTGCCATTAACATTAAGAATATTAATTGCTTTCAGTGAAACCTTTACTTATATGATAAAACTAAACTACTTTAAAAATTGATAAACTAAAATATGAATTTTGAAAAATAATTTCAAATAAAAATTAAAAACAACAGTCGAAAATAGAAAGAAATAAAAATTAATTTAACTTATTAAAAATTCCACATAGTGGATAAAGTTTAAGTGAAACCCTTTAAATTGAAAGGAACTAAAATACTTATGAGTTAAGAATTTCATAAAATAATTTAAAATAAAATTAAAATAAATACCTATTAATAGTTGAAAGTAATAAAATTATTTTAATTTTTTAAAAGTTCCACATAGTGGATAAAGTTTAAGTGAAAATTAAAATTAATACGAAATTAAATTAATATTAAAACTAAAATCACAACGAACGTATTAAAATAGAATAAATAATATGAAACTTTAAACAACACATCAGGTTAAATAAATAATTTATAAACCAGAAGCCCAACAAAATACCTATTTTATTAAAAATTAATTTATACGCACAAATTTATTGATTACACAAACATTTCTGAACCGATGTAAAAAATTTAAACCTTATTAGAAAGGAGAAGGATGGGCCTTTAAAATGATATACATAAATATATTATTTGACTTAATATGCTATGAGGTTTAATGAGGTAAACTTGACAACGGCTATTTTTTTTTTCATATTCATATTGTTTCAAGTTTGTCCGTTTGTTCATAGTAGCAAACTTTAATTAAAAAATATGAAATAAGTGATGACATTCTGAAAGTGCATTATCTTGTGAGTGTCAATCTCACTTCGTTTGATCAAATCGGACAAGAAATAGACAGCATTAAAACTTTTCGCCTACTGGCGACTGTTAAATTTATTAGATGTTATTAATTACAATTGTTATTAAAAATAAATGCTTTTAAGAGAACGTAACTCAGGTATTTTTTTTCGGCAGTCGAAGTGTTAAAGATCTAAATATTTGGTATTACGTATCATCTAATAGCATGCTCAATTGTGTGCTACCGGTGGTACACGCCGCCCGATGAGACAGTCTAGTGTGGGCCACCGACGGTGAACATGTTAATCCTAATATTGCCAGCACAAATCCTCCCACTCTGCGAACTAATTGTCTTATTGCTGTATTTCAAAATAGAAATTAGCCTCAAAGCAAAGCAGCAGAATCTTTGTTTGTTGTGGCGCTGTCTTTAGAATAATCACTTCCATATACACCCCGGTATTCTATTTTTGAGAGATTGCTGGGTGTGCTGTTTATTGTGTTTCTAGCATCAGTTTTAAATATTCTGTGCAGCCATGTTTGAATATTTTTGTTGTGTTTTTTGTATACGAATAACACTGTGAACACAATTACCTTAAACCAATATCTTACTCTTATTGAATTAGCAGAATTTAAGCGACAAATCATAACCAAAAGGGCCTTCCCTATAATCCATGTGTTTAACAAGTATCCATGCTTGAAGATATACATGTCCATCGTTATTTTTTTAAGAAAATCCGTTTAATTTTTTGTTTTTGCCTTTCCATGCAGAAATAAATCATAAACTTTTGGTTAAAATTTTTATATTAAAACAATACGAGTACGTGAAATTATGGCAACCGGAACTGTGTACACCACGTGCCTGAACCAAAGCCTTTGCTTTTTGTCGAATACGAGTCAAAGAGATTCTGGTACATGAAATTCTACCATCCGTAACAGTGTAAACGACCTGTTGTTGCAAAAGACTTTGTTCGACAAAGTTAACAATTAAAATTTGCAGTCGTTGCAAAAAATGCAGACAAAAACACATGCGAACACATTAACAAACAATTCATATGCTGTTCTACACTGTACCTTATAATTCCCTTTCATGCATGCTGATGTGCATAAAACTTTATTCTACGTACAGGAAATTTTTAAAATAATAAAACTGCGGTATGTAGTATATACGTATGTTGAACGAAATTCATTGTTTATGTTGTTAAAGACCCAAAAGATTTATAATATAACTTTAATACAATTTAACTTGTGAAAAACATTGTCAATCGTATATCCACATAATGTTGAATCTGTTATTTTCTATACAAAATCTATTACTTAAAAAATAGGAGCGCATTTCGGTTGTAGAACTGTAGAAAAGGCTCTCTTATTTATATCTGAATTGTGTTCGAAAGGAAAAGGTTTATGGGTGCCCTGTGGAGTCTAAAAAATAGTGTCCTAGTTTACTACAGTGTCTACAAGGGTTCGATACTCATCAGATACTCTGGTACACTACAACGAGTATTTGGTCTGAGTTACTGAGTTTGATGAGGTTTCTTCACCACTATAGTGAAGCTTGGTTTTGGATGAATTCTCGATAAAATTACCTTAGGCGTGCAAGAATATACAGCCGAATAGGATCTGATGACAAGAATAATTTCTTTTTTCACATCATTCAAAAGGGTTTTGAGAATGTAAGATGTTGGTAGAGGTAAGTGTAATTGAATACAAATGCAAAGCAAAACTGTATTAGTATTATGTATAAGAAGGAAAAAACTTCGCAAATGGAGGTATATTTGACTTCTGGGTAGTTTTTTTTTATCACAGAAGATGAAAAAAAAATTTTGAGATAATATCGGACAATAAATTGACATGAATGACGCATATAAGGACCCATATAGAGATGAAAAACCAAACATGGATATATACGATAATGGTCAGACCAAATATTACAAATGGGGCCATTGTTTGGACAGTCAGAAGGAATTTTAAAAGAGGTCACACGGATATGTACAATATACAAAGACTAGTGGGTGTTTGTAAAACTATGTTATGCATGGTAGTGAAGATCTAGACTATCGACACTATTGTTAAAATATTGAGAGAAAATTAACACGATAACTTTGGTAAATGTTTAGTAATGAGAGTAATAGGAGTGAATATGTCAATTTGCAGGTCAAATACTATTTAAACTGAGGTACAGCTATAAGGCACATAGAGGAGTCAATGGCAATTAGTGGGACGAGAGAGGTTCAAGATTGAAACTATGAAAATCTATGCGTAGTTAATGCCATCATAAGGTGTAGACAATTATACTTGGATAAGTAGTACAAAGAACACTCTATCTAACAGACAGATAGACTCATAGAGCATTTGTTGTGAATAGGGCGATTACCACAAGGGAGATATTTTTACTGGCACAGAACAGTATCCTAAAGAGTTAAAGAAGACTTTTGGTGGAAGGTTTTTAGAGAAACATATATATCCTGCCGATATTGAAATGGAACGATGAGAACTGAGAATACCAGTATAGCTAGCATGTACAAGTATCAATGTCTTACGATCCTTTGAAATTCGCATTGTAACACTTATCTATGACGCACACACCCTTTGGTACTTCTGAATTATACTTGTTTTGTATTCAGCAATCTTATAGATTTACTTTAATACGACTTAGTTCAGTAGTGTGTTGGCTAGTTTGACGTGAGGTTACTTTTCAAACCCCTGATCAGACATCTCCAACAAAATTTGAATAATTCTTCGGTGCCTTCCTCTCAGCAGATTTCTGTCAAAAACCCTGAGAGTAAAAAAATTTGCCTTGAAAAGTTTCTCAAAAAAACATCTGTCGTTCGGAGTCGACTTCAAACTGTAGGTCCCGCCACTCATGTATAAAATTAATACACACAACATAAGTGTGAGAAGATATGTCGTAATACTGACTGAAGGGTTGTAATGACCAATTATAGTCATGGTATATGTATGTGCTTCACTCAAACGCCAGAGTAAAACAAGAATTCCGTCTATCAAATCAGCTATTAACCATCAGGTTGGATGATATCATTAGACAAATTTGTTCATGGGGAAAGAAATTACGTGGACTTTCTCACGCTAACTGGAAGATTTAGATAATGTGAGGCAGATCTTCAACACGTAAGCAAAACGTGGATAGAATAGGGAACAATGGTGGATTTAAAATAAATATCAACAGCAATAATGCCACAGGAACTCACAAATATACAGATGATCCAAACTTGCAATATTGAACGCTTGTGTAAATCAACTTCGTTTTACCGAAGTGAAATCGGATCAGTTTCGAATATCATCATGCAAAAACTACAGGCATTAATCAACAAATATGCATATGCATATCATATGCATGATATGGATCACTTCACCAACGAGAAACCCAAAATAAAAATAATTAAATGGATAAAATAGAATTGGACCAACCATGCTATCAGAAGCATTCTTGATTGTAAAATGTAGATGGCACTGTAGTGAAGTGGAGTTTAAAGAGGCCATTCTAAAAAACACTTAAGGACGCTAGTGCAAGAGAAGAGGGCAATTCAATATTGGAAATCAACAGCAAACCTAGCTTAATGTAGATGCATTGCGCTAGCCATATACTCACAAGAGCTGTAATAGAAAATGTTATTAAATATATTAACCTGTTGTTAGGTTAAAAAAAAAACTTTCGAATCTTAGGTAAAGGACCATTTTGGTCCACTTTGTATTTTTATAAATAATTCGATATAAAACTCTTTTGAACAAACATTTTAAATAATTTAAATTGTTACAAAAGTTCTGGGATTCCAAATTTCTATACAGATATGTATACCACGAGTCAAAGTTTTACTGCAGTTCGTGTATAGCTTTTGATGTGTTTACATTTCCAAAGAAAAAAAAATGGAATATTGACGAAAATTGGAGAGCAGTGCTATTGCTGAAATTCTAAATGAAACTGATTCAGATACTTTAATTTGTTCCATATTAGATGAAAATATTGAAAGTGAAAGTGATATTGATACATGTGAATATGAAATGGAAAATGATGAGGAAAATGAAGGAGCTTGTGTTGTAGATGCATTATGCATTGCGAAGAACAAAATGCAATGGAGTGCAAATCCCTTATTACGTCACATTGGGGCTTCAGCGGAGAATATTATATCATTACCACCAGGTCCAACACGTTTCGCGGTGTCCAGATGCCGCTACGGAAAATACAACCGTACCTTGGAAAACCAAAATATGATAAGTCTGAGAAAAATCAAGGAGAGCGTGTCGTGTTGGAGTTGACAGAAGGATAGAAAGAGTAAAATATTACAGCTGATAACTTTTTTCATCTTTTGAGTCGGGGAAAAAACTTTTACAAGGGAAACTGACATATGTATGTGGGAACAGTTAGAAAAAACAAAATTTTATCCCACCGAAATGTTCAAAAAAGTACCTTTATATACATCCATAAAAATAAAGGTACTATATTGATGAGCAATATGCACAAAACAGATGAACCCGATTTCAGTAATCATAAGAAAAACCTGCAATCTTTTCTTATTATAACTCTACTAAAGGTTTGTTATATTTTATCATTATTTATAGTTTCTTTTGATCAACTGATTAGCTACTACAGCACTAAAAGAAAAACAAACAGATGGCCAAATATTGTTTTCAAATATAGTTGATATATCCGCATTGAATGCATTTATTTTATATTCAGAAATTGATTCTTCGTGGGCTGCAAATGATTCAAATCGCAGAAGACCTGAGTTCTTACGTCAATCAGCTATGTGCCTATTCGAAGAACACATGTTGAAAAGGACAGTCAAACAAAAAAATCCATTTGCGGCGGAGCTATTGACTGCACTACAAGCATCTTCATCAAATAGTGTACCATATACAAGCGGTGATACACAAAAGTCAGCTCCTAGAAAACGGACAATTTGCAATTGCTGTAAGTCCCAACGTGATGAATACATTTGAATGTAGATTGAAGACAAAAGCAATTTGTTCATTTTGCTGCGAAAATAACAATAAGCCATAATTGTTTTTCCTTACTTTTACTGATATACAGAATAAAATAAATTGCATGGACCAAATTGGTCCATAACATAAGATTTGTAACTTTTAAATTAGTTCTGTTCGATTTTGTCCTATATAGCTAAAAACTCACTAAAACCATTAAAATATAAAAAAATACCTGAGCTGACGTTTTAAGTTGATACGATAAGCCATTGCAAATTTAAATAAAAATTAAAAAAAAATTTGACCAAAATGGTCCAAACCTAACAGCAGGGTTAAATACTTAAACTACAACCCACTATTTATTTTTAGATGATTGTATTAAAGCAAAAAATGTGTAAAAAGAGAACATTTCTGTATGCAGGATATGAATTTGTCAAAGTGAAACTGAAAGCTATGTTGTTTAAAAAATGTACATAAAAAGCAATTTACGCGATAAGTATTTTCGTACCTAGAGTTAGAGACTAGAGTTAGACTTCAAAACACTGAAAGAACAATACATCCGATAAATATCCATCCGTATTTTCACTTAATGTCGTAAGCTTTTATAACATATTAAGTTTATACGATACTATACTCTCTTTTCTATACAAAAACTTGACATGACACATGACTTGTGTGACCGCCTAAATCCTAAATTAAGTGGCATGGTAATGCATACAGTTCGTTTGATATAACGAAAAAAGTAAAACTAATTAAATAAAATGAAAAAATTTAAAAGTTTCCATGTGGCGTTTGATTGTATTCTTTTTTATATTTTCTGCCTTTTTGGTATGAATCCTAAACACATTCTTACTGCATAGAATTAAAAGAAACAGACTTGTTAAATGTCACATGAAAGTATGTATCTCAGGTAGGATCTTTCAGTTTCAAATAGATGTAATAAAAACTAATAGCATTTGAATAACAGAAAAAGCAAAAATTTCGGACGCTAATTTTTTTAATAATAATAATAAATCAACAATAAACCTGTTTCGACGAAATGCTTACAGAATTAAACATTTGATGATATCGCCTCAGTTTTTTCTTTCAGTAACATTCCTAACTTTAAAGAACATAACTAGCATAAACGAGATTATTCTTTACTTTACTTTATTAGTCATTACAACCCTTCAGTCAAGGTTACGACCTAGCTACTCACACAACTTATGTTGTATGTGTTAATTTTATAAATGAGTAGCGGGACCTACTTTTTATGTTGACTCCATACAACAGATATTTGAGTAACCTTTCGTGGCAATTTTATTTACTCCATGAGTTTTTTTTTAAACTAAAAAGTGTTCTCTTTGCTGACAATTAATTTCTTAAAAAATGTATAATTTATTCAGCTTAAAGCTTCGAGAGATTATTGTATGACTTAACACGAGCGTTTAGAAAATATTATTTTTAGTGCATACGACGATTAGATTTAAATATAATAGTTACCAGAGTTTATATTATAAAGGAAGAGCTTTTTTTTAATATTTTGGCAAGACCGAAATTTAAAATAATCCGAATAACTAAAAACCGTTTATTTCTTTCTACAAACACGTATTTACGTTTCCTATCGATAGCGGGATGTAATTGAAAAATCATTCTTTATCTATGGCCACTTGAAGTAGACAGCTTTTTTTTTGTTTTGGCAATTTGATTTTAAAGTATATCTTTTGGACATCTAACGAATCGCAATAAATAGACAAAATGATAAATTTGCCTCCAATAATCTTGTCGAGAATGGGTTAAAAATATTTTGGTTTACAATTGGAAACGAATTAAAGAATTAATTTGAGTATATACATTCTATATAAAGGTAGCTTTGTAAATTGAATGATGATAATTTTTTTGTCAATATTATGGTATAAAAATAACTTCCTTTTCTTTATTATAAAATATTATTTTCTCTTTAGTATTTGAGCCGTTCAGTGCACAAAGTAATTAACTCCACTTTTTGAAAAATCTTAAATTTAAGTGTCAAAGCACTTGGGATAGTCATACATACATAATTGGTCATTACAACCCTTCAGTCAGGATTACGACCTAGTTTCTCACACCACTTATGTTGTGTGTGTTAATTTTATACATGAGTGGCGGGACCTACAGTTTAAAGTCGACTCCGAACGACAGATTTTTGAGAAACTTTTCATGGCAATTTTATTTACTTTCAGAGTTTATGCCAGATATTACTACTCTCAGAGTTTTTGCCAGAAATCTGCTGAGAGGAAGTCGCCGAAGAAATACTTTTTGTATTTTATTTTGATGTCTGGCCTGGGGCTCGAACCCTGGCTTTTCGTCTAATAAGCCAACACACTACCTACTAGACCACGGCGACTTCATAGCTAGTCATAACTTTTTATATTTATTATAACTTTCATGAATAGTAAAGATTAAGACCATTAAACGACAAAATATTTTGGGCCATTGAATAATAAGTAATTTATTTCAAACGACATTTTGATTAACTCCACACTCTTATGTAAATCGTTTCAAAAACGCAATTGGAATGACCACTAGCAACCATTGAAGGATAACAGTTATCAAAAAAAAACTGTCTTAAGTTTATTGAAACTTGTCAAAGTACGGAAATAAGAGCTGAGTAAATTGAAATGAAATTTTTGGTAAGCGACTCAGATTTTGCCATTAGTGAGTCACATGCAAAAAAAATTCAAAACATTTATTCACCAGATGATTGGTACAATATAATCAAAAGGCTCTTGGTGCAAAAAGAAAGCACCATGTAACCTTAAGAAAACTCAATCATTAACAGAAAAGCAAACGTTACATACAGGTTAATTGGCTTAAAATAAGCTGCATAAGGTTAGGAAGGTCAAAACCTCATCTCATACAATTCAAATATTACTATAATGAAGATTTTGAATTTAACAACCAAATATAGATCAGCCTTTATTATATCCTAAACGCAGGACTGTGACAAGGGAAAAAGTAGAGACATGATGGATCTGCTCAAATTCATTCCTCCTGTTAATCATAGTTACTTTAAAAACTTGAGAACAAATCGAAATGATGAGTCCGAACATACATCTGATGAAGAAGACATTAATTATACTGCTGATAAATTAATCACAAATAATATATTATAACATCACAGTAAACACTCATTTTTATGGAAAATTTGTAATGAGAATGTATGATAACTAACCTTTTCTGTAATAAAAAACTTAAAAATTTAAATACCTAATTTAAATTTATTACTTTTTTCAGTTGGCAAATCGATTAACTCCACCAGGCATATGAAATTTATAACATTACTGACATTATTATTTTTGGAGACTTTTTCATATTAATTTTATATACCATTAGATGAAAGCTATGTATGTATTTATGTATTCTACAATATGTATTAGAATTTATATTGTAAAGGGAATTTTAAAAAATAATTTACATTATTTCATCGCATTTCTCAACTTTTTGTTTTATGGAGTTAATCGATTTGTGCACTGAGCGGCTCATTTATTGCTACTTATTTCGATAAGTTGCAAACTTTATGCACAATAAAATACATACATAAAATATTTTAAATTTTAACTATAACATCTTGTACTTGTTTTCTATAGAATTGGTAAGAATTTATTCAAAGAAGATTTTTGCTTTATCCATATTCTCCTCCTTCTAACAGATTGAATATTGTATTATAATTCCATTCAGTATACCGTCCATCTTAAGTACAAAGTCAAAGTGGCATAAGCCCTGTGGTACGTAGTACAGTCATTTATTTAGTCCGATTTGCCAAATCACCATTGTCGAATATAGCATCCTACAATAGATGCAAGTAAGAAAATTGTTTTGTCAAAATTGGTATTCGGTTCAGGCAACGTATTGCACGCTTTTCTTCATAAAATCAAATGCATCGATGACCTACATGGATGGTCCATGGAATACTGGATTTCGCCCCAGCTAGAGAAGCCGTGGACATTTGAACGATGTTATATTCCACGCCTTTAGTGCTATTGAACGGGTGTCTACTATGGTGGGTCTGGAAGTAAGTGAGGGCAAAACAAAGTATTTATATGTTATCAGATTATGGCCGATAACTATACTTTCGATACAGTCAAGGAATTTATTTATCTTGTCTCCGCCGTACCACCAAAAATGATGTCAGTCTGGAGATCAAGCGCAGGATCACTCTTGCCAACAGGTGCTACTATGGTCACAATAGGCAATTGATTAGCAGAGTTCTCTCTCGTAGGACAAAACTAATACTCTACAAGACGCTCATCCTACCCGTGCTTCTTTATGGCGCAGAGGCATGGGCACTATTAAGCACCGATGCAGCCGCAGAGTATTTGAGAGAAAAGTCCTACCTAAGATCTTCGGTTCAGTTCGAGCTGGCGATGATTTCCGCATCCGATCCAACAGTGAGCTGTATGACATAGACGTTGTGGTGCTGGCTCGGCCATGTCGTTCGAATTTAGGAGGCTTGGTGTGACCAACAAGCGTAGGCGCGCAAGAAGCAGAGGCGCCTGGAAGGATGTGTTTCGGCAGGCCGAAATCCGTTAATCGGTTTGTTAATGGCCAGTTAAGTAAGTAAGTAAGCCTTTAACATATGGATTGTTTTTTATTTGAATAAATAATCTACAAATATAAAGTTCATATTTCTTTAATTATGTGTAGCCAGTCTTGTTCACCAGTGTATAAGGTAGGATAATAGTAGGCCACTCCAAAAATTGCTTAATATAGCAAGCAAATAAATGGGTAAATTTTTGATTTTATATGAGAGAATTAGCTCCAATTTTACTAAATTGTAGTTACATTTTGTTTTTCATAACATTTTAACTTTATTTTAAATCTATTAATTACGTTCTGTTTACATTACAATAACCCCAAAATTTAATTTATTTAGTTTATGTACGTATAAATTACATTGTATACGCAAGTGTATGAATCAAATGTTTTATATCCCTTGTTTTAATAAAAATTAAAATTCCCACCATTACAGTGGTCGTTGTTCAAAGCCACGCACTTTAAAACAAATTAAATAATTGATTTCATTTTAAATTGAGCGTAAAAATTGATTTTTGTGTTTTGAAAAACAGCCAAAATATTATTCCATACAACAACATCATGTGAAGGTTATTAAATATTGGTTTCCATAAATAATACAGCGAATATAATATAAAATGAATTTTTTTTAATAATTTTTGCACACATATTATATTCACATTTGTTTTTAATAACCAATATTTTTTAATATGCACTGTTACTACTTACATACATACATAATTGGCCATTACAACCCTTCAGTCAGGATTACGGCCTAGCTTCTCACACCACTCATGTTGTGTGCGTTAATTTTTTATACGTGAGTGGCGGGACCTACAGTTTAACGTCGACTTCGAACGACAGAATTTTGAGAAACTTTTTCATGGCAGTTTATTTTAGTCTCAGAGTTTTTGCCAGAAATCTGCCGAAGAAATATTTTTTTTTTTCATATTTCATTTTTGATGTCTGACCTGGGATACGAACCCGGGCTTTACGAATAGTAAGCCAACACACTACCTACTACACCACGGCGACTTCTGTTACTACTTATTTACTCTTTAAGACCAAATTAAATTAACATTGTTTTCGTGTCGCAATGAGAGGGCTTAAGTGTACGGATGCTTAGAATTCTTAGAATCTAATAAATACCCCTCCTGTCTATTACTGTCTGTTTCCTTTTTTGTGACGTCTAGTAGAAACAAATCAACATGGCTCTGTAGGTTAGTCCATCGACAAGATAAATTCCATCAGCGTCTCTGCTCATAGTGAGAGTGGTCTGCTTGCGTCTCTTAAAGAATATCAGTTTTTAAAAGCCTGGCATATACATAACGTAACATAATTGTTTATTACAACCCTTCAGTCAGAATTACGACCTAGCCTCACACACCGCTTATCAGGAAATCGCTGAAGAAATATTTTTCATACTTCTTTGAGTTGGAGATGACTGACCTGGGTTTTGAATCGTAGCCACACGTCTAATTAACTCATATGCTACCTACTAGACCACCTTGACTTCATAATCTCACAATATGGATTGATGAATTCATCTCCACGTTATGTATTAGGCCATCGTGCCAAGAACTATCGAAAGTTTGTGAGACGTCGATAAAAGTTTTTTGCTGGAAAGATTCTTTTCCATTTACACTCGTCTGTGTTTTTGTTTGTTTCATGCAGAAACAGAAGATTTTTTAAAGTTTTTAATATTGTTGACAATGAGCTTATGAGTCTGAATAATTCCGCTTTCGTGTGATTCTCCCATTCTTAACGTTGTCTTAACTTGGGCGACCTGCCACTCTTGAGTGCGATATTCAAATTCTACAACAGCATCAAGAATTAAAGAAATCTTCATTGCTATACACAGTGGTATATGAGATTGCTTCGGATTGGGTCCCGCAATAGTTTCTTTGATCTCCCGAAACTCCAAACTCGTAAAAATGACATGGAATGATCACTTCAAAATCAATATTGTTTAACAGAAAATTTGGGAAAATTTAAGTTATATCACGTTAATCAAGTTATATAATACCATCTTAATCCACTTGAGTACCTTAAAAAATTCAATGTTTGTTTCATCAGATTAATAAATATTTATAATCACACAACTTTTTATATTATCACATTCTAGCAATAAATAATAATAACTTTAATCCTTTATTTCTGTGTAGTTAGAGAGACTGTCACTTTGTTGCGTCAGATATTTCTAATTTTGTTATTGCTAGAACACGTACAAGTTATAGTATAAATAAATTACCACTGCAGAGACTATGATACCAGTTACCTGATTTACTGAGTTCACGAGTTTATTACTTAGCATACAAATTGATCTTTAAATTAAGCTCCGCCAAATAACTTTTTTTTTTGAAAATGCTTAAAAAAAACTACTGAATATTTTCTCAAATTTCTTTTTTATTTGAAAGTACAATCCTTCCGGTTAATAATGGAAAATAATTTCATTCCAATCGCTGCGTCGGCTGGCCATGCAGTAGCCTACACGATCGATCCAATTTTTAGGTACATTATCGATTGTATGCAGCTGCATTCCACAAATGACTTCACGAATATTGTCCTTTAAAGCATCAATTGTCTCTGGCTTGTCGGCGTAACACATATCTTTGACGGCACCCCACAAATAATACTCCAACGGTGTCAAATCGCAGCTCCGAAGTGGCCAAACGATATCAGCTCTGCGGCTGATAATGCGATCTTTAAAAACAGGACGCAAAACATCGAGTGTAGCTTCGGCTGTGTGGCACGTAGCGCCGTTCTGTTGAAACCAAATGTTGCCAATATTCTCCTCTTCAATTTTTGTGAACAAAAATTCGTTCAACATGGCCCGATAACGATCGCCATTGACTGTAACGGCCACTCTTTGCTCATTTTCGAAGAAAAATGTCCCAATTATGCCTGGACCAAAATCCGCACCAAACAGTGACTCGTTTTGGGTGCGTCGGCTTTTCAATGTATGCGTGCGGGTTTTCTGTGCCCCAAATGCGACAATTTTGCTTGTTTACATATCCGCCAAGATCAAAATGAGCTTCATCTGAAAAGATGATTTTTTTGTCAAAATCGGCATCTTCTGTAAGTCGATCGAAGGCCCACTTAGCGAAGCGAAAACGCATTGGATGGCCCATATTCGTTCAGCACATGGATAAAACTAATTATCTGTCAAATCAGACATGAGCTAAGTGTTACCATTCACGAAATAAGCACTAGTTGAAAAAAAAACGTTAGATGGCGGACCCGATATAATATAATTTATCAGAAACACTTAACTCAACATAGCTCTCTTTTAATACATATTACAGTAACGAATGGATATCAAATACGTATGTGTGGGCGACTTATTGAATTTTTCGTTTACAAAACATATATGTAGCGTAAGTTCTTCACTTCAAATTTTATTTTCATTAACTTATCTATTGTAAATAATTAATTTATTATTTATGTCCTAACAAAGTAATACAGTCTTAAATTTATTAGAAATTGTTACTAGTCCGCAGTAGGAAAATAATAATTATTTGAAACGCGCTATCACACAGACCAATAGTTTAAACGCTGTATCTTTGGAAAGTGAGGATTCACTACAAAATATGGATTGAAAACTTAAATACCGAAATTTTTTGTTCGCTTTGAAAGAAATGTATCAGCAAAATTCAAGGTACCCCAATATATTTTAGAGACTTAATGAATATTAAGCAATAATATATTCAAATAATAAATGTTTTTTTTATTTGTTTTATTAATTTATTTCTATTTTGTAATAAAACAATAGATTTTTGAGGGTTTTCAAAAATCATAAGGAAAATAAGGGAACATTTTTGGTGATTTGATATTTTTCCACAGCAAAACTGTTGGTTTCTACTCAGAGTAAGTTTAAAATTCAAAGATTATATACGTATATAAAAATGTTATATATTTAGTAGGATGTTCCTTAAGAAAAGCACTCTGTTTAGCACTTGCGTTCCGCTATGAATTAATTTGTATATAGTTGTCGTAAATCAATGATTTATGTCGACAATCTAGCGACTCTTGACGAATTGAAAACCTATATTCAAACCATATTGACGCCATATGACCTCATTTATTAAAAAAAATTTTCAAAAAATGTAATAATAGAATGGGCCATGTAACTCTTTGCTGCAACAGACACATGCCGGAAATCGTATTCAAAAAGGAAATGCTTTGATTGTAATATCTACCAGATATTATTAAATAATTATTTGCAATAAAACTTCTGCCTCAAGTCCTCAAGCTCCCAAAAACACATTTTTTTGTTATTTCAAGTTTTTTCAACAACTACACCTTCTCTTCCTTGGCCTTAAAACTGTTGCGTAAAGTGAAACCCATGTTTAAAGCAGCTTTGAAATGAAAAACTATTGTAATGGTTTTAAGTGTTACCACACGTTTACACCCTTTTGGCAAAATTGTGACCAAAACACAGCATAAGTTGGATTTAATATTAAAAGCATTTTGTATCTACGTTACTATTCTGTTATCTTTTAAAGCAAAAAGTAACTAAAACGAAGGTTAAGGTGGTTTTGTTGTTGTGTAAAATTTAAAAAGGTAAGTCAGTCTAAAGTGGCCTCAATTTGGGACAATAATTAAAAGACCACTGAAAACATAATTTAGAACTCATTGAATAGTCAGATTGAACGTATTTCAGTCTCAATTTAATTTGAATTTTATGTTTGCGTTTTTTATTTCCAGATCACTAGAAATATTTTCACACTTCATGATATTATTCGATCAGAGATAACATCTATTTCCACATTCTTATCCACATCTGTGTGGTTCAGACACGGAAGGGTTGATACACATACACGTAGACATATAATTCGTAATTACAACTCTTCAGCCAGTACTACGACCTAGCGTCTCATACCACTGATGCTGTGTTTGTTATTTTTTAGTCAATTCTACCCGGGAATCAAACATTGCCTAAAGGAAACCATCCCAAGTCAAAATAGAAAAAAATTATGCTATATATCTTTATATAAGAGAGCTCGTTCAAGGATGTCGGGAAATGAGAGGTAGGAAACATACTCCAGTTTATGGCAAGAGCATGAATGAGGTGAAAGACAGAGACTTCCTCCTCCTCAGACCCACAGTTCCTGCAGAAGTCATTCGTGGAAATGCCAATTCATTCAGCATGCCTACCAATCGTACAGTGGCCCAAAAGAATCGCCAATGCGATTGATGACCATGCGATTCAAGGGCAGAAGTGAGTTGAAGATTATGAGCTCCTTAGCACCCATGGCCATCTCGTCAGCAATATAATTTCCAACGATATCCCCATGTTCCGGAATCTATATCAGAGATATCTTTGAATGATCTGCAATTTCTCTGAGAAATCCTCAGCATTCATGAACAAGACATCAAGTCATACTACGTTCATTATGGACTTAATCGCTTGATTTTTCTCGTCAATAAGGAAATTTTCAGGGAAAATTCTCAACAAGCATTGCAGCATGTTTATAGTTCAGATTGGGTCAGTATTTGACTGCATTGAGTCTGACTGCAACTAGGTCAGCCCTCTTCCTTAGTGGAAGGTCAAAGGAGAGTCACTTTAGTATAGCAAATGATCTTCCATTTGGGATGAAACACTGGTGATCAGAACAGCTGACTGCCTGCTTGCTTTGTTTACCAGCCGAAAATGGTATTTGTGTCTGCACACCACCCACCAGATATGCGCACTAGGAGCAAATTTGTCTCGTCCAAGGCCCGATAGAGACCCCAGATCTTGCCTACAGTTTTTTTCAAGTGTAAAGCGGTGATGGCGCTTTCGTACCTCTTCCATGAGAGCTTGGTATACTTAACCCTCTTGGATGAGGAGAGGTGAACCCCGTTAAGGCTCGTTAAGTAATAATTGGGTACCTTATATCGCCTGGTAAAGAGCATCAACACCGTTTTGCGTGGATTGACACTTAAACCACATGACGAGCACCATTTTGGTGTAAGTTTTAGAGCATGTTTACATTCCGCAGAGAGAGTGTGCGGATCGAAACCTGACACCATGGCCATATCATCTGGATAGATCTTAAAACCACGTCCATGCAGATCTTCTCACAGGTCCTCCACTACTGTATTCCATAAAGAGGCTTTGTTTACCACCGTTGCCATGTGAGCCTTACCTAGAGAGACGTTAATTATTCTACTGGTCAAAAATACAGTAACGAATATAGCAGCACGCTCGACAATATTGCACTTTTTAAGGGTCCTAAAAACGGTTTCCGAATGGATATAGTAGCCTCCTCGTCAATGAACGCAGCCAAAGAGTAAAGTACAAAAAGTTAGTACCTGCTTAGATAGAAAAAACTAAGTTAATACAATTGAAATAATGAAAAAAATTATAAAAAGCTTATAGCTTGTGACCAGCGTTGCCACAAAGAAAAATTTTTCCCTACCAATATTCTTTCCAAAACTTACCAAAATTATTCTAATCTTACCAAAATTTGAATTTAAATAATTATATATTATTCAGTATGAAATTAACGTTTTATTGTTAAAATTAACAAAGGAATTTCAATATACACTGAGCGCCATAAGTGAGTCAACACTTTTGTTCTTAAGTATAAAAAAAGTTCCTAAATCATGAATTGTTGTTTTTGTTTTAACATTTTATAAGTAATAAATAAACGTTTTTATTTTTGGAAATTAATTCGACTATTCTCAGTTACTTTTCAGTGGTGTACACTCACTTTTGGCGCTCAGAGTATATCTCACATTTAATATGTTAAAAAAAACAAAACATTTCATTTAAAAAATATAAAAATAAAGCTGAATATTAATTTATTTGCAATAGTTAATTGGGGTCCTAATAAAATTACGTTCTTAAGACCAATGTTAGTGGCGGGTTTTGAGACAGGTATATCAATAACACCAGATACCGCTTTTAAATTGGTTATGTCAGAAACTATGTCTTTTTGTATTTAAATTTATTTTGCGTTCGTTACAAATTAATGTAATAGGGCTTTTGTTTTTTATAACATGACAGTCATTTCCATTCCATTTAGAGTAAATTATACCTAAAAATAGGGAGTCCTTAATAAAAAACTTTTGTATATGGACAGGATTTTGTTATTGGAAGGACCTTACCAACACGCCCGAATTTTTGCTAACGATTCAATGGCTCCCGTAGTCCTTTCGTAACAATCTCTTTCAGCACTATTTCGTTTTGATATAGTGTAATAATGCGTTTAGTCGTCATGTCCCTTTGGATAATTTAACTGGCGGTTACTTGTGTACATTGCAATGGGTGCAGTGATTAAAAAGTGGAGCACACAATACAAAAATATTCCCATCCTTTTCTTCCAACCAGTCAAATTGTTGAAGCCACTCACTCCTAAATTTTCGCTTCGTTTTGCAACTTTAAAAACTACAAAAAAAATTCAAATATAAATCGTTTACTCATATTATTATTTTCTGAATGTTTTCTTACCTAGTTGATGGTTCATTTTCAGTTAATATTTGGCTATCTTCATTAGAATTAGTTGTTTCCAGTCTTGGAGTTTTTGAGATATATCTAAGAATACCACACGTTTTAGCCATTATATAAACCAAAAAACTTTAAAATTACATGTCCATAACTTTTTTGTGGCTTTTTGCTTAAAAACTACAAGTGAAAAAAATAGTTTTTTTTACATTTCTTTTACGCTGACACTTTATTCACATTTCGTTGTTCTTTATGTAAACACAGATATGTTAAACATTTTATTTTCGATTTTAGACCTAAAAATAAATAATACTCCCAACTTTAAATCTTACAGATATTGATTGTATATTCCTACCAAAAAATAAATGAAATTTGAACAAACCAACCAGTTTGTTGGTAGTTACCAATCGTAGCATTTTTAAATAAAAACTAAAAATTTTGGTCCAATTGGACCAAAACGGCAACGCTGCTTGTGACAGTCCTATGTTCGTTAACAGAACTAAAAAGAAATACAAAAAAACGCTGAATAAAACCGATTTACTGTTCCCAGTGTTATGTTAGCTAAAGGTAACTTTAGCCAGAGTGAACTTTAAAGTCACCTTTAACATCTTTTCGTTATTACAACCTACAGATAAAATAAAGTTAACTTTTTCAAAAATAGGGCAGTGCCGGAGCTGCTGATAACACTGCTCAATTAAAAAAGTTTTTTTTTTATGCAGTGACAACGGCGGGCTTCTTTTTTGTTGTATTTGCTCATTTTATTTATATTTGAAGTAGCCATATTGAAAATAATAAATAACATGGCAAGTTCAAACATAAACTCAACTTTAAAAGTTAAAGGTAGGATGATCCTCCCTTTAACTTAACGCCTTATTGTCCACTTATAATAAACGTTAGTTAACGGCAAATTGTAATAACGGCACTAAATGTTCTTTTATTTATTGGACCCTGTGTTCATTATAGCTATCAATGTATCTTTCTCCGGGTTCAAAAATGTAACAATTCTCACTGACTTGATCTTGAATTTCAGATTTTAATTTAAATTTGAATATTTTTTGATACACAAAAGTTCCACGTACTCATCTTTTTCGTTTGGAAAACTCATGTATAAACATCCGAAAGTGGAATAATTTAAAATTTTAAAGCAAATGTAGTGTGATGCAATATTAAAAACCGTTTTGCATATTCCACACATCATAAATACAAAACTTTTTTTTAGTTGCTTATATGTATGTACTCATAATATTTATTTGCCACTAGTTGGGGGTGTCAGAGCATTGTAATGCTCTGCTACACATTTTTCCTAGCGCTATGTAAAAAACTGTTAAATATTCATTTTTTATCTTGAATCCATTTCAGTCTCAGCAAATATATTAAATTTTTGTTTCTTTTTCTATAAAATTTAAAAATAGTGAACATAAGCAATAGATGCTGATAGAACAATAAATTTAAATGGAAAAGTAACACTATCCTACAAAATAAAAAAAATTAAATATACCCAGCTAATGACATAGTGTAGGTTGTGAGTTTTATTGAGTAGAACTCAATAATATTTTTTTTTCTTAAAGCCTCCAAATTTGTTTTATTTGACAAAATCTGTTATTTTGGAATTTACGCACAAATTTGTGGATTGCACTAACATTTCTGAATCAATGTCACAAATTTAAATTTTCTTAGAAAGAGGAGAAATGGGCATTTAAAACGATATACATACATATATATATATATTATTTGACTTAATATTCTATAAAGTTTGATGAGGTAAACTTAGGTCCCCCGTCTTAGTTTTTCTTTAATAACTTCGCAAATAATTTTTTTCTGTCGCTTTCACTTTAGCTAATCCAATTTTGTTTCGAATACTATATAAAAACATTTTAATATCAACCTGTTTGTAATTAGAAGGTAATTTTTTCGTTCGGTATACCCAAGTTACTCCACGTCGTACTTTACGTTACAAATTTTTGTTATATTTTTTTGGGACCAAAAATGGAAAACTACAAAAAAATACTACCCCATCGACAGATAGAATACTATATAAAAAACGAAGAAGAGGATCCTAATGATATAGAATTAGTTTGGGACAGTGACAATTCTAATTATATAGGTAGTAATTATGTAAGTGAAGATAGTGAAACGGAAGACGAGATTGAAAAAGAAGAAGAAGAACAAGCAGAGGATTTTCTTCCGGATATTGATGAAATTGAAAATGATGTTTCTTTTCCTTTGTATGCGGAGCATACAAATTATAATATTTTCTGGACGTTGCGGGTGCCAGCCAAGCCAAATCCACTTGGATCTCTAGCATACTTTTGAATCTCATGTGTCGTCCCATAAATTTACAAATGTACCCCACTGTTAAAATTATTTTCTCGTTGAAAATTAGGAATCAGTTGCCAACTGCTCTACAACGCATTTAAAGAACTCATGTCGTTTTGTAAACGACAACGTTGATTTGTCAGAACAGTCTGAAATGAACCTAATTTGTTAGATGTAGCTTCAACAAGATAGACGGTAGCAAATGTTAAAGTTTGAGAGTTCCAGCTGAAAGCCCTTATGAAATGAAATGAAAAGATAAATTAAAAAACTGTATATACGTAACCTCAAAAATCCAATAGTAAATAAACTAAACTTACTGTGCTTTGCTGACATTATATACAGAGACATGGAGCAGAATCAGGCAAATTATTTAATAAATGTTATTTACACTGTGCCGGAAAATTAATTCAATTTTTTTTCAAATCGTCGTTTACTTGCTTTTATATCTTTACTATTTTTGTGGTTGTTATTTAAAAATTTCAGGTTCTGCTCGTGTTCTCCTTTTAATCTACGTTATTGCCTAAAAGCATTTGTTGAATTAAATTTTACTCGATTATGCTCTGCTATTTTTGTTCACTCATGAATAGAGACCGTTTCGTTAATTAAAAATAAAACTTTAAATTAATTAATTAAATAATTGTGAATTCTGTGTTTTAAGGTCTTGCCTTCGAGCACTTATTGTGTAAAATTAAAACCTTTAAACTTCAGCGAAAATAAGAACTCTAAGGGCCATTATTACAACTTGCCGTTAAAGTTGAGTTTAGTTAACGGTAACTTTTGCTAAAGTGTACTTTAAAGTTACCTTTAACTTCTTTTCATTATTATAACCTAATGATAAAATAAAGTAAACTTTTTTAAAAATATGCCAGTGCCGGAGCAATGTCGATAAAACTACTAAATTAAACAAGTTTTTTAAACGCAGTGGCAACAAAGGGCCCCTTCTTTGTTGTATTAGCTCATTTTATTTATGTTTGAAGTTGCCATATTAAAAATAATATATAATATGGCAAGTTCAAACATAAACTTAACTTTAAAGGAAGAATGATCCTCTCTTTAGCTTAACGCTCACTTCTACCATATTGTCCACTTATATTAATGAAAAACAATTTATCTGACCGTTAAAATCCTCCCTTTAGTTAACGGCAATTTGTAATAATGGCCTTAAGTGTAAAAATTAGTACTTATAACTGTTTTGTTTACTGGGGTACAAGGGTACAAAAGGCAATTTTTAATTTCTATATCAAAACAACAAGTCAGTCCCTCGTTAACTAGACTAAAATAGTACACAATTTTTATTTCATTTATACGCATACATACGCACATACATAATAGGTCTTTGCAATCTTTCAGAAGGATTGCGACCTAGCTTCTTACACCACTTATGTTGTGTGTGTTAATTTTTTACACTAGCGGCGGGACCTGTTAAAGTCGACGCCCAACGATTGCCTGAGGGTTCGCCAGAAATATGATGAGAGGTAATCGATCATCAATCACGGTCAACATGATCGCCCAAGAGAGAAAGCTATCGTGCTGTTTTTTCGATTAAAAACCATCAATGGGACATAAAATATTGTTACGCAAATGAAAAATCTAGATACTGGTGTTTTCCTTTTACATCTCTTAACATTAAAATTTTAAACAAAAGCTACAAAAATAAAACAGTGCAGTAAACAAAACTGCCTACAAATTATCGTACTGCTTAACATAACAACAAATACCAGCATAAAAAATGGTAAACAAGTAAACAATCATATTATAACACTCTACAATAATAAAATATGTTTATACTTATAGAGATTTCGAGAAGGCAAAGTCATGAACATTCGCGTTCAAGAACAGTCTGTTTACTGTATACTTTGACATATAAAAGGCAAGGCAAAGAAGACGCGGTGCGTTTGAAGAGAGTAATCGAGGTTTGAAGATCTCCGTTACAAAAATTTGTCGAGTAGATGTCTAGTAATTGTTATTGTTTATGCAAAGGGTATAAACAGAGGAATAACAAAGAAAAGCAATTATTGTTGTTTACATCAAGTTGTGAACAGTGGCACACAGAATTGTCCGAATAATAAAGAATTTAATTAAAACTAAACACAAATTTATTTTTGTTTTATTTGCAATCTACGAGCTCATATTTTAAATGTGTTTAAAAGGTAAAAACGTAGCAAAATGAATACTGAAGAAAATATAAAGGACTGTTGCGGTTGCGACTTATTCGCATGTACCTGGGACATAGCGCAGTCATGTTGATATCATACATATGTCGTTGGTGTTCAAAACATGCAATTTAGACAAAGAAGTTGGTAATGTGGCAAAGATGGTGGTTAGCCATCAAAGATATATGAACCTATGACTCAACAGCCCAAAATTCACATTAAACTGTTACTATTTCGGTATGCATTGGATGATCTAAAATTCGGCAATTTTATTTGTTTTAAAATGGGTCTCATTGCAGAACACGATTTTCGATTATAATTGGGTTCAGTCGCTAACTACTGCAGGACTTTTTCAGTGAACGATCGTAGATGGTTCACCATTATTTCCTAAGTCAGTTGAATTTTATACTGGTGCAGGCCAAAGTCACGACGCAAAATTCGATTCGGCTGTCTTGAATTCTCCTGGTTAATGTTACGGTCAGCGATGTTTTTGGCAATTCTGTTGTTTCGTCGACGTAGGAGTGTTCTTCGAAATTTTGCTGAAAGAATGACTTCAATTTATCCACCACATTGTGATCAGCCCTCTTGATAGGACGATTATGGTGATCTTAACGAAACATTTTGATAAAACTAATTTTTTAATCGTTAGTGGCGATTGAACAAACCTTACTACTGAGTATTTATGTATGTATATTAACGAGATATATTCTTTGGCCCTCGATCCGTATAAAGCCTGCTATTATGCTGTTTAATTGTTGTGCCTAATTTTCACCTCCACACCGGGTTTTCTTTTAAGACCGACTAACCGGTTTGCCATAGATTGTCTGCCAATGCTACTCTGGGAAATCAAGATTATTACTCGCGAATAACCTAAGTCATCCAGATCTAAATACTCATTTACGTACTTAATTGTAAATTAATCTAGTTTGTCATACCATCCATGTCGTGTGTGTTAATGTTATCCATAAGCGAAGGTGCATACAGTCTAACTTTCGACTCGGAAAGTTGCTAAGTTTGCTGCGACTAGACTTAATGCCCTGTCTCGTTGGCACATTGTACCTTCTAGTCACTCCACTATTCTGGGGGTTGATCCAGTGGCCCCCTGAATATCGACTATCTCCCTGCTATTATATATTGTCTCGACAGGGGTTTCAATTTTCTGATTCCGAGTAGTGGCGGCCGACGAGCTCGCCAGAGCTGGTGCGCTCCTTCCGGAATCCACTTCAATTGAATTGGGTATGCCACTTGCCTCGGTCAAGTTGGACATTGCGCGGAAATTCTTTCGGGATTCCAACCTATCCTGGGTCAATGAGAAGTCCTGCTCCACCGCTAGACTCACCTGGCCCTTGATGGATAGAAGGCGTGCCGTGGCCGTGCTTACAGGTCATTGCGTTATGGGTAGACGCGGAGAGAATGAGACTCCCATTTAACGACTTCTGCCGTGGATGCAGATCGGCTGAGGAAGAGGAGACTGTTATCCACTTTCTTTGTCAGTGCCCGTCTCAAGCTAGGTGTAGATATTTGGCTCTCATTTCTTGTCAGCTTGACGGAGCTATCATCTATTGATATCAAGGATATATGTAGCTTCGTTCAGCAAACTTTCTGGCTGGTTTTCCAGTGTAGGGGAGTCGTACTTTTGATGTGTAGCCCTTGCGCTGACCAACTTCTTCCTCTTCGCTGATTTTGGTGGAACTTGGTCAGTACAGGGACTGCGTTCACCCGTGGCATCACAACGGGCCGCTACGCGTGCTCAAGTGAGCTTTGTGATATCAGAGCTACCACTCCGACCTAACCTAACCTAATCTCGAGAATAATTGTAATAAATTCGGTGCCACGGTAGGCTAGTGAGTAGTGTTCTAGTGGGTGGTAGTAAATGCGATTATTGTTTTAACTACCCTTTCACATTACAATTGTTTTAATATAATTATTAATTACATTGTTGTTCATATCAAAAATAAATAAACCTTTATTATCTAGCACTAGTTCAATTACTATTTACCTGTCACCATTGCGGTCCATTCGCGAACACGTTCTATTGTGTAAATAGAATAATCGTATTAAATCGTATCGTTTACTTTAATTAAATTTATTATTGTTTCATGAAATGCGTCATCAAATTGGCGAAATTAATTGCATTTTATTTTGTACAATAAATTAAACGAAAGTTGTTGTTGCATTTGAAAATTTTTAAAAAATTTTTGGTTTCGCTTACTGAAACAATGTAAAGGAAATTAATTGCAAACGAAAAAACAAAAAATAAATTGTGATCTAGACTGTGGACGAACGATTGACTAAACTATCTGAGGCGGGCATTAACTATAGGCCTGATGACTACAGGAAAATGCAAAGAGGTTTTGCTATGTTGAGCATGACTGTAAGAACTACACTCGATTTCTATTATCGTATAATGCCCTTGTGGGGTAGAGTTATAGACACCAACCTCTGTCTCAATTTTAGATGTGCAGCCTTAAAAATAATAAAAAAGATTTATGTAGTTGGCGCTGCTCTAGAGCGATGAAAGTTAATCCGAGTTCCCTACTTTAAAATTCATCGATTTTAATAGCAGTAACTTTGACGTCCTCTAATTACCATCGTCTTTATCAGTCACTTCCAAGCTTTGGAATAAGCCACCAAGAAATCTAGAAACCGATTGATTGTCTTCGCTATTGCTTGCCAGTGTAAAGTCCTCATCACAATGTTATCCAGACTCTGAGGAAAATCTTTCTCAATTCACTCAATGATCCATCTAATGAGATGGTACGATACTGTTTATTCTACGTTTATTTCTTATGTTTCATTATTGTAATGGTAGTGCAGACATACATAATTGGTCATTAAAACCCTTCAGTCAGGACTACGACCCAACTTCTCGCACTACTTATGTTGTGTGTGTTAATTTTAGATACGAGATAGCTTGTGTGTATGCCTATAACAGAAACAATATTCTTCAAAATTACAATCATATCAAAATAAGGCACTGAAAATTGTATAAAATTTACCAAGAACACATCCAACTATTTCACTATATAGGTAGGAGTGTTTGTAGAACTATTTTGCCTATTTATGGTATTAGGTTTTGTTATTTGTATTTAAAAGTCTTCACGGCATAGGTCAGCAGACAATAACATTTTTGCATAACCAGTCACAATACTTAGTTTCAATACTGAAAATATGTCAAACCTTAGAGTTCCTAGATGCAAGTTGGAAAGAACTAAACAGCGTATTGATTATGTAGGTGGTAATATGTATAATGATTTACCACCTAATTTAAAATCAATCGGCAGAATATCAACGTTCAAATCATTATGCAAGGAATACTTATGTGGTTTAATTGAAACGCTTCTTATGTAACTAATTTGAATTTTAAAGTATAACACACAGAAGTATATATTAATTTAATCAGTTTTTTTAAAATTTTTCATTATGATACATATTTGCATATTGAGTAGATAATATTACTGTTAATAATATATATTGCCAACTTGCCTCAATAATGCCTTATTGGCGCTGATGCCTAAATAGAAATTAAAATCTAATATTGTATAATTATTATAATAATAAAAAAAGTTGAATGGTATTTCTACACCATATATGTCGACACAACATCCGCCTTTACAGGTTTAGCGGCATACCTGTTAAGTAATGATTAGTAATCGTAATGGTTAGTAATTTGATTACTTTTTTTTGAATGGTAAATAATAATTACAATTACGATTATTTTTGGTTAAAATAGTTAATAATTGATTACGATTACAAAATAATCAAAAAATAATCATGATTACTGGCGATTTGTCTAATAATCCAAAAGAATCAAAAGTAATCCAAAAGTAATCAATTTATTTTCAATAATTACTTTGAACTCTTTTTGAATATTTGAAAATAATGAAAAAGAATTATTGAAAAAATTTGATTACATTTGGATTACTTTTGTATACTTGAAAATAATCAAAAAGAATTATTTAAAACAATTTGATTCTTTTTCAAACTTCTTTTGATTCTTTTTGATTATTAGCCTAATTGTCAGTAATTCTGATTATTTTTTGATTCTTTGGTAATCGTAATCAATTAGTAATTGGAAAAAATTTTTCATAGAATTATATAACCATTACGATTCTTTTTAAAAAGTTACGTAATTGATTACTAATCGTAATTGAAATTTAACAGGTATGGTTGTGGCATAGAGAGAAACGAAAAAGACTGTCACGTTTGGGGATCGGAAATGCTTGGGAAATAAAGAAGAGGTGCATTTGAGCTGAAGGAAAGGCTCGAAGGGGACGCGGGTGCACAGCAGGTTCAAAGTACAGCGGACGGGACAAATAGGGGCTAAGGCGGGGAGCACAGTGGAGGATGCTGGAGTGTGACAAGGGGGGTGGCAAGGGGCGTATTAAAAGGAAAAGAAGGCGGGAGGCGCAGGTTGGGCAAAGAAAGGAACTAATTGAGTTCGACAAGAAAATGGTTCGCAATCTAACAGGAATTAAAAATTGGACACTGCGCTATTGGCAGGATTACGGCAGAAGCTGGCACTTATGTGGAAGAAAGGGAATCGGCGCAACGTCCTGTGTGTGAGTGCCCTGCACTTCAAAGCAAACATCATCGTTTGAAAAAGGAAAACTCTTATAGAGGAGGTATGCAAATGAAGGAAGTTTATTATAAATATTATCTTTCATTTTCAAATAAATAACTGATTCATTCTAATTATTTATTAAAGGAAAATTTACCTTCAACGAGATGAAAAAATCTCTATAATGTATACTAAAAACCTTAAATAACTTTGAAAAAAAAAACATATTCCAACAAAATTAAAAAACCACTGGCAACGACGCGAATTGAATGTAATCAATGCGATGAAAAATAAATAAAAAAAGTTTTGCTTTAAACTGATACTAAGACCTTTTATAATACGAAATTCCTACGAAAAATATTTTTCCAAACAATGGCAACAATATTTAAAATTTTGCATATAAAAGATTAAAAGATTCAATAATAACAACTGCAGTGCTATTACAAACAAATAAAATATTCCCGGAATATAAACACCCCGAATATAAAAATTCTCCAATTAGTAGCACTGGAACTAATCTTCATTTTTTCTTTAAAACGTACTCAAAATATTTTAATATATTCATCTCGCTTTTAAGCATTCTGCGAAAAATTCTACCTAAATTTACTTTCTTTCTTTCCAAAATTGATCTTGTTCTCTGTTTCCCTTTTTCATAGGATTCGAAGTTTCTGGATTTCTTGAGACATTGAAAGCCAAAATTCACCATAACGCCATACGGCAGATTTATTGGTAAACAATTTGAACAGAGCAATGCCAAGTCCATAGAATGTTCCAGAATGTGCCATCCAGAAGACTTGTTAATGTCTTGGTTGGGACAACGCAATCTCTGATAATTGATTCCTGATAGAAAACCTACAATCCACCAATGTACGCCTTTCGTAATGTGTAAATCTCTTCTTCTTCTAATCTGAACTGGTGCAGGTCTCGGTCGAGTCATCGTCCTAATTATCAGATTTGTACTCTTGTAATAGTACTCTGGACTATGTCTATAAAGTCTACTGCGAATCCATCTTCTTCAGCAATTTCTTCGCAATTATCCTAAAATGACACGGGGGCTAAGCAAATGACAACTTCGTTCACCACACTAAGCTGTAGAAAATGATCACAGGACCCTCTGGACAACCGGCATTCCATGGAAAACGAAGCTATCAATAAGACAAATAGAATTCTATCAGATTGAATGAGGTATACAGGCACAAGACTTCGATATAAGAATTTCCAGATTATAAGCTTTGTCCTGCTAGCAGTTTTGAAAATACAAGGAATGCTGCATTCATTTTATACAATATTAGGGTGGTCCAGTTGGCGTTACTGGACATTATATTAATATGAGTTTCCATAATTATATCAAAACTGAATTGCAAACACCTAATTCTTTTTAAGGAAGTTCCGCCGTTTTTGAAAATTTCTAAAAATAAACAGCAAACTGGTAACAAAACAGAGCATGATTTGGATTTTAAAGAGCACTTTCAACAGTACGCACCTGTAAAAGCCCACTTCTTTAGAAGCTAATTTTAGGATATATACTAGGTCTAGGAGTACAATGCCACATTCAAGTGAAGGTTCGAACATCTATAAACATAACATTAGCAAAAAGGTTATATAAACAGTTCTATAGAAATGCAAAATCACATTGAAAATATTCATTTTTTCTCAAATGTCTTCAGAGAATGAAAATAAAAATATGGTAATGCTCATATGTTAGCTTAAAGAGTCCACTACGAAACCCCATTAGTCGTTTGGCTTAAATAATTTTTAGATTCAAGAAAACTGACAAACAAATTTTTCAAATTTCTTTAGTAGATTAGGCGCCAAAAAGTATTTTTTCGAAGTGAATTTTCTGTAATCCCAAGCGGATATGTACCATTTGTATATAGCAGTATATGGGAGCATTACAATATTTTTTTAAAATGAATATTTTCAAAGCTAATTTACTCATTCTATATCTATATCTCTTTATATGTATCTATGTATGTTGCTAGTGTTATATTAATGGGACTTTTCTTTGAATGTGATATGGTACTTCTAGACCTGGAATATAACCTAAACAAGTGGGGTTTTTTCAGATGGGCACTGAGAAGCAGCTAACAGTGCTCTGTTAACCGTAGATCGAGGCTTAAAAACACTTCATAATTCTAGCATATATATCACTTTTGATACATATTTTTAGTACACAGAATTGTCGCGATTATTGATAGATGTTGTTAAAAAATTTAAATATTTTTATTTCTTTTAATTAATTTCAATGCAACTGTTTTATGGAAATTTTTTGACATGGTTTTTTACATAAAAATTCAGCTTGTTTTTATTTTTTTTCTAAATGGCAATAATTTGACATCTAGCGCCCTTACTTTGTGGGGATTTATAAGTTTCCAACTGTTTAGATGGGGCAACTTATTGTCACTCGCGTATGTAATGCTCTCAATTGAGGACTGTATAAAACCTGATGGTATTTCGTTAGAAAAATTTGTTGTTAACGTCATGCGAAGTGAAAAAGTTTCCTGTGGCTATAGGCCATCGATTATGTCAATAAAAATGCTCTCTCTTTGATTCCTCTCTAGTTTCCCGAATACAGGTTTCCCCCAAATACGGTTGTAAGTAGTTGCTGCGCTCGTAGCATGTATTGGAACTAAAACTGCCAATTCGACTTCGTTGGACCACGAAATTTATAACGACCACCAAATTCAATTACATACTTAATGTTGTCGCCACTGACTAAAACCGCTTAATTGATCACATTATTGATATTATTCTATTACATTTTACGTCACATTATATTTAATAATTTTCCCGCTTTTTAGGTGTAACTCCATTTCACATTCTAGAAGAATCGTCGTACTTTGCTGACGTGGTATTTTTCCTTAAGTCTAAATCATTTAGTAAAAATCTTTTATATACTTACCTCAAAGTAAGTAAACATTATCTAATGGTTTTCATACCATAAAGAATATGAAAATGTATATGAAGTTTGTTAATATTAATTAAAAATTATAGGAATTTTAATCTAAGAAACATTAGCTAATAAACTTGAATTGAATTCAGCGCTAATTTTTCTTTTATTCAAAATCCAAGTGGAAGCCATTAGTGAGGCGATTACCTCTTTCAACACTTACTAATCTACAGGTACAAAATTATTGGAATTATTAAAAGTTGAAAGTGTTTCAGTTAATTTTTCCAAGAGGCGTTATAGGTGTAAATTTATCATCACTTCCGAGTAGCACATTATCAAAGCGAATGATTCTGTTATCTCAGACGTACGTAGTTGTCCGAAATATTATTCTTCTGTAATATCTATGAAATAAAAATAGGACCAAACACTTTTTTCTAATATTTGTTTGCCATGTGAGATAAATATGTGAAGAGCAGTAAGAAAGACATTACAAGAAACAGCTGCGAGCAGTCTGCTCGTAAATTGATAATATTTTCTCTTTCCAAACAGAAGAGACGGCATACGGCTCTCTGTTCCAAGTAGCACCATCTTTGGCGACAATCATTGTATTGTCATGTTTGCTGCTGCCTATGCTTTCGTAAGTTCATAAGGCGAGCTTCTGTTTCTTCTCTTCATAGTCGTCAGCAACAGGAATATTAGATACATACGTGATCGGTCATTACAACTTTTCGTTGTAAATTTGAAAGGCCTGACATGAGGTTTGAACCTCATGGTCTGACGTCTAATAAGCTAACATGCTACTTACTAGACTACGACTACTTCAATCAATATCATGAACATATCAAGAACAGAATATTCAACCTTTTCACTTTCATCCAACACTTAACTATCAATTCCTTCTCAAATATCATAAATAATGTATTATTTACGATAAAACATCACAAAATCTTTGACAACTTAAAAAAATTACATACACAACACCAAAGAACACATAGGATAGTCGTATGTATTAAAAATGATACATAAGCCAGAATTATGAAGTTTTTGAATTTTTTAAGTCCTGTTTGAAATTTCCTTTTTTAATTTGGTTTAAAATAATGGCGATAATAATACTAACGAATTAAAAAAATATCAGGCATTTAACTTTTTCTAAATTAAAGTCACATGGTGTTAGAAATTAAAATGTATGTATGTATAGTCAAATTTTGTTTTGACGTTGCTCAAATGATTTGTTTCTGACTTGGATTTTCAAATTAGAATTTATCTAAATACACATACACAGTTTTCACTTAACCAATAATTATGCTGCAAACACAATAAACGGAACACAGTAAGCACAAGTAGTTTGTAATTGCAGCTTAGGGTACGCAGCATATTTATTAATTATAATAAAGGCAACAGCAGTAAAGCATAACCAAAACAAGTAAAAAATAAACGGTTCATTAATTTTTTATCAATGGTGCATTATATACAATAAATCGTGTTTTTAAAACTTCTGTTTCATGTATGTTATTGTATTGGCAGCACAAATCCCCTCAATGTCACTATAAATACTCTCACTTTTAGCTCTAAGTTTCTCATTGTGGCGAAAAAAACAACAGAAATTAGCCTAAAAGCGTTGTTTGTTGTCGCGCTTAAAATATTCACTTCACATTAATGCGTTTGTTGCGTTGCTTTAATCGTATCTATATTTGCGAAACTAATAAATTATGAGTACAATTTTCTTTAAAAAAATACTTTTTTTTATACAATTTTACAAACAAATTTTTTCTCTTTGGTGAAGCATGTTAAGGCCTTGAAAAGGGCCGATAGTGTTAACATCCGTTGATTGCTTTCAAAATAGTATTTGCATAATCAGCAGCCTTTGATAACGAAGAACCTGAAAGAATAATAATATTATTATTAGTAATTACTCTTTATTATTAATAATTAACTAGGTTTGAACACAACAAAAATTCTATCGATAACAATAATAATAAGTGACAACAATACACTTTCCATCCATCTAAAGGAATGTCTCCGCAATTCCATTACACAAAAGGAATGCCTCCACTATTTACAGTAAGGCAAATTGGCTATGAAGTTTGGTGGGAAATAAAATTAGAAAAAGGAAATCACTTATCATCTTGCGCTTATATCATCAACAACTCTTCAGCTTATACCTTTATATTGTCATCGAATCTTTATTTTTTTTAATAACTGTATCAAATAAAAATCAAGTGTGTTAATTAAAAAGAAACTAAAAAGAAAGTAATTTGTGAATTTGCCTAAAATTGATATAACAATCAAAATTTGTGAATAGTGCTGAAAAGTTATGTAAAATTAATCAAATCATATTGATTTATATAAATACTATTTGATAAATTTATACATTTAATGTAATTGGGAAAAAAATCTAAAATTAATTACTACCCATACTTACCAATTCAACTCGTTATTTATACCTAAATTATATTTACTTAAAAATATACTTACCTAAATTACCTACATTAAATTATACTTACCTGAATTACCTACATTGAATTATACTTATCTGAATTATATACATTAAATTGTGCTTACCTGAATAATCACTGTTTAAATTAATTAAATTTAATTTTTACTAAAATATATTGTGATAAAGTGAATATCCCTAATAAATCCACATTTGTAAAAACCACAAAGGATTTCTCACAACTGGAAAAAATACAAAGAGTTTAATTGGAAGCTGGAAAAAAGGGTAAGAATCTCTTTCTCTCTCAATTCTCCAAAAAGAAATTGAAATAATTGTATTTCTTTCTTTCTCTCTCCCACAATACGCAACCCAACGATTGTAATTACTTACGAGTAATTACAATCCACATCTCCTAAAGATCTCTTTTTTTTATTATTCAAGGGAGATTTATAAACAAATTAACAACCCCACTTTGTTTCATGCTGAACCACAATTTGATATGTATGAACCATCCAGCATATTTTAAAATGTTAAATTTTCTTAACATTTTTTATTACGATAGAAGGATCCATGACAATTATGCGTGAAACAAAATATCCGGTTACTACTCGCCACGTCTTCGATGGCATACCCTTTTCCGATGATCTATATTTTCAATGACTCTGAGGCTTAATTTATGTTTAATGCGGTTAATATGCCGAATGATCTCATTCCATTCAAGCCTATTTAAAACCAAACCAAAACTACAGAGAAAACTTTAAATACAAAAGTTAAAAAATATTTATTTTCAGCACCTAAAGTAAAATTTTAAAAGTCCTTCATGCATTTTTTTGCAATTCCAATCACTTCCAATGTGGTACACTTTACAACATATATGATCGGGAAGCGCGATCAGGAACGTGATCGTCGTTGGTGAGCTGTAAGCCTACATACGTATCAGAGATCAGCAATGAATCGTTTTTTCGCTACTCAGATGCACTCATGAAATTTTGAAGTGAGTGAAGTCGCCGTGTTCTAGAACGAACGACAGATTTTTGAAAAACTTTTAGTGGCAGTTTTATTTTATTTACTCTCAGTTTTTTTGCCAGAAATCTGCTGAGAGAAAGTCGCCGAAGAAATACTTTATGAATTTTGCTTTGAAGTCTGGCCTAGGCCTCGAACTCTGGCTGTACGTCTAAAAAGCCAACACACTACCTACTAGACTACGGCGACTTAAATAATATTTATAAATGATTGTCATATATGATTGTCAAATGCTTAGAGCTTGCATTTATCTAAAAAAGGGTATATCTAGTAGGTAGTGTGTTGGCTTATTAGATGTGAGGCAATGACTTAAACTCTCAGTCAGACATTTCCCACAAAACGAAATATAAAACAATATTTCTTCGACGAACACCATTCAGCAAATTTCTGGAAAAAACCATTCCATGAAAAGTTTCTTAAAAATCTGTCATTTGTAGTTGTGTCTGTACTGTAGGTGTAGAGTCTAGATCATAATCCTGACTGTACGGTTGTAATGACCTCTTATATATGTACCAGAGATCAGCAATGAGTATTCAAAAAGATGAGTAGATTCGAATCATACTCATAATTTCTGATACTTATACGCATTCATATTTAATATCATACTCATACTACTCATATTCAAAGTTGGAAGCACTCATCGTACTCATACTTAACAATACGTATGATAAAGACTACAATATTCACTACTTGTGTGCTTGCTTTGCTTGCTGTCTTTGTCTTTTTCTTTTTATTTTTTTAAATGGAACGACAACTAAGACTGCAAATTTTGATGAATGATTCGAGTCACTCGAATCTAAGTATTTTCCTCTATAAGTACTTTCCTGAAGTTATGAATCTGATTGAGTAGGCTTATGAATGAAATATATATCGAATAGTATGAGTTTGATGTCAACGTTGTACTCATAGTCATTGTACTCATACTTATAAATAAACTTTGTAGTGAGTACGAATGAAACAGAGTATTTAAATTTCAATACTGTTGACTCACTCATACTCCAAATTTCATGAGTACTTATGAGTAGCGAAAAAAGTTTCTTTGCTAATCTCTGATATGTATGTACTTTTTCTATGCACCCCAAATAACTAAGTGCTTTCAAATTGGCACTGTAACCGTAAAAATTCAAACGTTAGATTTGGAAAATTTTTCATGGCAATTAGTTTAGTCTTTCTTTTTATACGATGTCTGTACCGAGATTTGAACTCTCGAAGTGTTTTCGATTAAGCCAAAAGCTTTACAATATTTTATTTATGGAAAGATTTTACGTACGTATTGTTATCAGCGTACTTTTGGAGTTCATAGAAATTTTTCCCTTTTGAATAAATATGCTCACAAATGTTTAAAAATCCTTTCGCTACCATTATTCTATTCATCAGTAAATACCGATGCATTGTATGTTTGTTTTGGTTTGCAAATGTTTTGTCACAACAACCTCAAAGTAAATAAAAAATATCAATCAATCCAAATTGAATTGACAGTATATACATACACTGGCGAGCAGAAGTGGTTACATAATATTTAGAAAATATGAACTTTATGTTTGTATATTATTTCTTAAAATAAAAAACAATATTAAATTAAACTTTTCTCTAAGTAAAATTATTTCCTAATTAAATACAAAAGACAGCTAAAATGTTATTTAACATGATTTATTCAGTTTTGCTCGCTTCTCATTTCTATTTAGCTTCTGAAACTAGGATGATTCCGTACAATGCGCGTCATTGGTTTTCGATTGTAGCTTTCTTTTAAACTTTGCTCTGCGCACCGTTGAACGATCAGTTTGAATGAAAGTTCTAATTCTTTAGCCCTTTTTCACATCTTGCAAAACGAGATTTGGCACCCATTCGTTTTCCTTATTTACGTTTACCAATGCATTTGAAGTGGGTGTATCAACTGAACTTTATTTAAATATGTTGTTTATGTATCACGGCTGAGCTTTTGCGTCGAAAATTAAACTGATATTAAACCCTCTTACAATATCTGGTTACTAGAGTCATTCATAGGCTGCGCGGAAGGAACTTTTGGGATGTTGTTGAACGGAAACAGCGCTGTAAGAGTACTGCGTTATAGAAGGGCTCCGCGTTATTCGGAAATCGTATTCTGGGAGTATAATGTTATAGGAGGGTTGACTGCACATCGAAGAGAGAAAATAATAACAAATCATTGATTATATAAGTAATGAGTAAATACAAAATTAGTAAGAACATGTTAAAATCTCGGGAAATAGCAATCGATACAAAAAATAAGGATAAAAAGAAACGAATATATGTAAAAATAAATTAGGCAACATACAAAGATATATATATATATATATTATATAATAGATTATCAAAATTAAATCCAAATATCTGGTAAGAAAATTGTGATATATGTATGGTCCCGACGTCCATTAATAAATACATATCTGGCTATATTATTATAAGCCAAGTTGAGTTTCCGCTTATCATCAGTATCAAAGTTTGTAAAAATTTCAGATCCGTATAAAAGAACAGGAATCAAATAGGTTTTAGCCAGTTGCATACGTATGGCAAAGGAAGTCGAATCTATAACAGCCCATAAGTTTCTAAGCATACCGTAAACTTTACCAACGATGACATTAATGTGGTTAGACCATGTTAGCCTACCATTAAAGATAATACCCAGATTGGATGTTGATTCAACAAAACCATATATATCCCCCTGATAATAATATCTGGCACAACAAATGCTCTCTTAGTTCTGAAGAGCAATAAACATTTAGAGTTAGAGGGATTTATACAAAGTCCAATGGCCCTAGCCCAGTTGTCAATTTTTCGTAAATCATAGTTGATGGTGTCTATACATAGTTGAATATCGTCAATACGTGTGCTCCTATAAAGCTGAACGTCATCAGCGTAGATATGTACGCTACAATTAACCAAAACATCTGGTAGGTCGTTAATGTATATACAGAACAAAAGACGCCCTAATATTGATCCCTGAGGAATACCTCTTCCAACGATTAGCGAATTCGAGAGCTTGCCAATTAGATAAAGGTTTTTTTTTAACTATTGGCGATTAATATTTTTCTTTCTTGTTTTAGAGTTAGTCGTTAGTGTGAGAAATTATTTCTCACTTATTAAATTTAAAATATTTCGTAAATATTGTGCATCTACTTATGCTCGCCACTGTACATATTTTCATACATCATTTGTGTAAAAAATATTATGTTTACATATGTAAGCTTCTGTACAATCTGCCTTTAAATATGTGCATTTTATTTTGCGATTGTTGACGCTGGTGAAGTTATTGTTTGTTGATGAAGAAATATCAACAAAGAAATCAAAGTTATTTGTTAAATACATTCACATTTCATATGCCGAACTTTGTTAAAGGAAAAAATTTATTTAAGGTTAGTTTTTCATATTCCTACGACTAAAGGATTTTACTTAATTGTTGTATAAGTACGGAAGCAAAATTGATTCATTCCGCAATATTTCTGTTTATTATTCCAAAATGCTGTGGCATGAACAGGTAAATGAAAAGGCGCACCAAATTACACCAAACACACTTAGCAGCCCATATATTTAGGCAAATTTTGTCCATTTTCCCCTTCGTACCTTTTATCATATGTAGTATTTTAGCAAGATTATGTTGATGAATGACTTTCGGTATGACAATCAAACAATGGCTAAAACTTTTTCCAACAGCTTAGCAATAAATCCCTCAAGAAATTCTCTTTTACTTGCACATATGATACATATATTGTGCAGGATATGTAGATACACACATTCATATAAAAGTTCCTTTAAGAGCTTTCTATATTTAAATTTAAATAAAATAAAATGTCTGTGAAATATTGTTTGAAATATCTATTGATGACATTATGTGTGCAATAAAACATCGTTCAAATTTTCGCAATGGCTCACTTGGTTTGTGCTCATCCTAAATGTTCCATTTTTCAAGATTATGGCGCATAAATCAAACGGAATTTAAACGATGACGGTTTTTAGATTATTTGTCTACAACTGCAACTTTATAAATACTTTCGAAGTTCTTATGCGTTTGAAATGTATCGTTAAATTTCTGCCACGACTTCTCTGAGTGGAGTGCATCAGAATTGTTAAAATTCCTATGACTCTGGCACATAAATCAGGCTGATGGCATAGAGAATGCAGTCTTTGAGGACGTTTCCTGCGACTTAAGGAAACTTCATAAGAAAAAGCCTAACAGGGTCAAATCGCACAATTTCGACATCAAGTTCATTTTACCTCTCCGTGAGATAAAGATGCATTAAAGCGCTCGTGCACAATTCCCAATATGCTCACAACTATGTGGCACGTAGCGTTAACCTGTTGAAACCAAATGTCGTTGATGTACAGTCCAGCAAATTCAAACTAAAAAAGTTGATATCATAGACGATGATGACTCATGATCATCAACGAGCAGTGCTCACGGTTTGAAAATGATTATATATTATACTATACTATATTATTCTCAAAGAAAAGACGACCGATGACGCCGTCAGTCCAAAATCCATGCTAACCAATGAGTTTATGTAGGTATCTATTCTTCCATAAATTGACTTCATCGCTGAAAATTTATTTTCGATGAATATTAGGGTCTTTTGCTAACAGCGTCAGAGCTCATTCAGTAAATACACTTCGTTGTTTATGGGCGACCATGGCTACTTGGCAAAGTAAGCTGAATAAATGACAACTAATTTAGCAAATGTTGCCTTCACGCGAATGCCGTTAGCAACAGTTAAATTCGGGAGTCTCTGTTAGAAGACCCATGCTTATATGTACATATCTCCTGGCTTTTATTTAAATTGCAAAATATACATATTTTTTGATGTTCTTGTATTCAAATGAGTTTGACAAAATTTAATTTTTCTAGTCCTTAAAATCTATTTGTAATTAGTGGTTAGGGGAATCTAATTTGGTTAAGAAATCAAAATATTTTTTAAACTTAATTTTCATTATTCAATACGAAGTTGTATTGGAATTTAATTTTGTGTATGAGTTCGAAACACGTTTTGTATTTTTTTATAAAAATTCTTTTAAAATTTATGTATTTGTAGCAAAGTAGTTCGCTAGTTTGCAAACTGAGAATAAATGAAAAGAGTGTGGACTTGTATTATATTTGAATTCCATCAATCGACATGGCTACATTGTTTCCACTTTATATCTTTTGGTTACATTATCGTCAGTTCTTCAACCGTTTTATCCTATTTCTGAAAGGAGACAAGAATGCTCTCTATCACGTCATATTAATGGCGGGCACTATATTTCGAAGACAATCAAATTATTTTGGCCTGACACCTCGGCGTTTGGCTTAAACGGGACGCTTGTGGTCTAAGTGTTTCTCAAATCTTTATTATGAAAGGTCATTAAAATCTTTTGGTCAAACTCTAATTCAAATGCAAATTGCAAAATGAAAATCGAATTCAATTAGACATTGGGATTCATAAGACAGTAGACGAGCAAAATTCTCGCTCTAACTTGGATCTCTAAACAACACTTGTACGAAGATCCTGCTCGAATCATAACTCGGATAATATAAGAGTAAATAGATAATTGAAAAGTACTCCATTAAAAGCGTCCTGTATCGATCGAAACATAAGTATGTCAATTGAAAGGGACAGGATCTGGGTATATGGATAGATTATTGAGAAACTTTATATGGCAAGTTTATTTATTCCTAGAAATCTGCTGAGAGGAAGTCGGTGAAGAAATATTTTTTTTGTTTCGTTTTGTTCGATTTGTCTGACTTGGGGTTTGAACCATGGCTTCAGGCTTAATAAGCCAACACACTACTATACTATGACGACTTCCAATGCTCAGCCAATGCTCCCTTCAATAGAATTAATTGTTGTCTGTATAGGCAATCTGATCTCATTAAATACAGAGCATTACCTTGACATATTGGATATTCTTCGTGGACTTAAATTTTGTTTGTCATTTCGACAGTTTGAAATATTTGCTGTCGTGGAAAAATTTGGTGTGCACAATTAAAACAAAAAATGTTGATTTTAATAGCTTAAGAATTGCTCTTTCAATTTCATTGTATTTCTCTGCAATTAGCATATAAGAGAATGAGAATTTCATTATAAAATATATTTTAAATAAAATACGGACATTATTGTCGTTTTAAGCCATTTCTCTTCCTTTTTTCGGTTTCCTTTACACGTTAATAACAAAGGATGGTCAAGACCGGTTTTAATAATCTGTAATTATTTCAGCTCTTTTCCTTTTTTTTTTTTGAAACTGCTGTAATTATGGTATCTTTTGAAAATGTTTTTTTGTTTTCCCTTCAGTTTCAAGGATAGTTATGAAAGCTTTATAAAACAGAGATTGTGATTAGTTATTGATTTTTCTACTTCTCTTCATTAATTTGAAGGCTTTTGAATGTTATGCTGTATCTAAAATATGTATGTACCTAAGGAATAAATATCTTAAATACTATGGAAGTTGTGGAAAATTGTACAATAACATGAGAAAAATTATAATTGGAAAACTTTTAAATTTAAGTTTCGGTTTAAAGATTTCCACTAAAAGAACAAATAAAGGTTTTTGTTGGAATTTATTTCAAGAACATGTTGTTAAGAAGGATAAGCACTGTATTGAATAAAGCAAGAAGCTAGCTTTAGACAATAGGAATATAATTATATTCAAAGAGGATAATGTCAGGTTACAATTGCTAATGTCAACCCATTCCCATCTAGCTTCTTCTTTGGTGAAGAAGTAGTAGCAAAAACTCTGAGAGGAAATAAAATTGCCATGAAAAAGTTCCTCAAAAATCTATCGTTCGGAGTGGACTTTAAACTGTAGGTACCACCACTTATGTATAAAATTAACACACACAACATAAGTGGTGTGAGAAACTAGGACGTTGTACAATGAGTCAATTCGACCTCTGGGTACTGTACTTGTCTTAATTGACAAGTACACGTCCTCTAACTTAACCTAACCTAACCCTGGGCCAGAATTACGAATTTATTGAAAAACAAGAATATCCTTATACCTTTCTCTGAAACTGATTATAACTGTTTATTATTAAAAATTTAACAACTAAAATATTTTTGTTTATTTTATTCTTATCTTATCTTTTATGCTGTTTATTGTAAGTCAGAAAGTATTTTTTTTTTGTGACACTGACATACAGTGGACAGCAAAAGTCTTAGTACGGCAATATTTATTTATTTTATTTATTAATTGCAATACAAATACAAATTATATTCTAATGATATACGAGCGGAGTAACCTGACTATATGCTCGGTGTAGTGTCACAGACCAGAGTCTCTGGTGGGAATAGAACCCACGAACCTCACGCTAATAGTCTAGCACACTACCCACTAGACTACCAGGGCACCCTAGTACTGCAATATATTTTAGCAATTTCATGAATTTCAACCAGCAGTTTGTATAAAAAAATTAAGATTTATATATTTATTTTAAAAATTTATTTCTATTTTCATAAAACAAAAGAAAAATAAGGAAAAGTTTCAGATGACTCCATAGGTACCCCCAAGGAGAACCTTGAGTAAATTTAAAATTCAAAGCCCTAATTTATGAAAATGTTATCCCTTGTATTTAGTAGAATATCCCTTAAGGTCAAGCACTCCATTTAACCCATTTGGAATTGAATGTACAAGTTTTGTTCAATGTTTTCTAATGGTACCATGAGCAAGTTTTTCGGTTGACTTTTGCTTGAGGTTTAGCGATTACGTAACCGTTCTTTCAAATGATCTGATATATACTCTCTTGAAGTCATATCGGGACTTTGTGCAATGGCTATACAAGTTTTAACTAAAACAACTCCGTTTAACAGGGCCGCCTTTTTTTTTTGGTTGGCTTTAGAGAAAAAGAATCACCGAAGCGGGTTATAACGGATTATGAGAACGGTGGCGATTACGATAACAGGTACCTTTAGGACTACAACTTCTATTAGTTACCATGTTGATGACGAAGAAGATAAAGCGATTTTGAGCTATTAGAGCATGGAAGAAGTGAATCTCTGTTCATGCTAAAATTTTGGGTGTGATTAGTCTGAATGTATCAATCGACTGCACAATATCGCCTCTGCTTCTTGCGCGCCTTCGCCAGTTGGTCACACCAATCGATGACATCGATTCCTCGATTTGGTCCTTCCAACGGATACAAGGTCGTCCTCTTCACCGACTTCCGCAGATCCCCGCATCAAATACCCGTCTCGCCGGAGCATGCTCCTCCATTCGAACGACATGTCCGAGCCAGCGCAGCCGCTGGATACTAATACGCTGCACAACGTCTATGTCGTTGAGGAGTTCATGCAGCTCATTGTTGGATCGGATGCGGAAATCATCGCCAACTCGGTGATAGTGGTAGCAAGATAAATTTCTGTACTATATCAAAAGTATTGTTATAGGCCGTAATCTGAGAATCAATACACCTCACGTCTCTACACAACATATCGTTTGCTTTGCCCTCATTTACTGCCACATCCATCTTAGTAGACTCCCATTTAAGAGCACTAAAGGCAGCAGTAACATCTCGTTTGGTACGCCTTATGATGTCAATGTCGTCAGCGTGCACAAGCAACTGGACACTTTTTTGAAAAATAGTGTCATTGCGATGCCCTCTCGCCTTTCGCAGGGCACACTCCATGACGAAGTTGAAGTGTCGTATGATAAGGGGTCGCCTTGTCTGAAACCTCGCACGGTATCAAAATGTTCGAAGAGGTCCATTCTTTCTGCATAGCCCTATCAGCTTCGCAAGTATACCGATCTCAGACATTGCGGCAAAAACACGATCCCTTATGGGGCTATCGAAGGCTGCCTTATAGTCGACAAAAAGATGGCGTGTGTCGACTTGTTTTTCGTGGGTCTTTTCCACGATTTGGCTTAGTGTGAAAATCTGGTCGATGGTGGAATTAGGCGTTAGCCTCGGTTATCCAAACGTTTTTAGAACACGAAAAGCAATGAAAACGCTTGCCGAAGCGTAATATTATTTCGGTAAGCATTTGCGTTGCTGTTATATGCTAAAAACGAACGTATGTTACATTACGTTCCATCGACGTTTGACTAACCGAGGCTTTTACGTTTTGTTATGTTCCGAATCAAGAACACCAAGTGGTTAGTTCCGCGGCGTATGTGTATTAAATATAAATAAATAAATAGTCTAGTAGGTAGTGTGCGGGCTTACTAGACGTGAGCCCACGGTTCAAATCCCATGTTAGACATCTCCATCAAAAGGAAATATGAGAAAATATTTCTCCGGCGACTTCCTTCTGTCAAAAACTCCAAGAGTAAATAAAATTCCCAAGAAAAGTTTCTCAAAAATTAGTCGTCCGGAGTCGACTTTATAGAGTAGGTCCAGCCACTCATGTATACAATTAACACACAGAAAGTAAGTGGTGTGAGACGTTAGGTCATAATCCTTATTGAAGGGTTATAATGACCAATATGTCTGTATGTATTTTTTTTACAAAAGTACCATTTGATGCAAAAACGTAGTCTTTCAGTTACAGTTCAGTACTATTTCAAAATTTCAGTTTTGCAACACTGAGTAGAAGTGAAAATCAATTGCACCTTCCTACTTATGTAATGAAATAACGTTTTATCTTAAGAATAGAAAAGCTGCGAAGGGCAAAAAAAATTGCTGACGTTGTTCTGCCCGCCAAGGCGAAAGAAAGGAAAATAAAAACAAAATACGGCTTTTGAGAGCCAATGTTTTAAAGCCAAAAACAAAAAAGTGAATTTCATAAATCATAGTTAAACGTCGCAGAAGCACATGTTTGCAATATCATCGATACAAAGTATAGTATGTACTGTAGAAAATTATATAAAAAGCACAATCAATAAACAAAAAAGGAAGTAATTGCTGCGGAAAAAAATAAATACAAATTCAGTATGAAATAAAATAAAGTGGAAAAAAGGAAGCCATGTAAACGAAAGAAATCACGAGTGGTAAATACAATTTCAAATTGCCTGTAAGTACTGTAGACGTTTTGTTTACTGCTACACATCCAATCACTTGTTACGCTAAATAACAATTCATGACTGTTATACGAGTATATACGATACCCAAACACACACGTTATTTTTAGAAAGGAGGAAATGTAAACAAATGGTACACATATATATTTATAAGGACCCATAGCTAACAATGTCCTTTGAGTTATGTGATGTAATACATTCACTCTCATCGTTTCAGTCTCCATTTTAAATTGTTATTACGGAAAATTAATTTTTATATCATTGCCGTTTTTATTGTCATTTTAAATACACTTTTATGATATGTGTGTAAGGTATAGTAAAATTAAATGGTATTGTAAATTGTATTACGCGTAGTTAGCATGATGGTCAATTCTAGCATTGAAAAATCAAGAGCAATGTTGTAGGACATATTTATTTTATTTTATTTTATTTATTTATTTATTATTATAATAAATGTTTTTCTGATGCAACAAGATCAATTATCTTATAAATTACAGCACCAGAATCAAATGAGTTACATAATACATTGAAATTATATTAATCAAAAAATTATATTATTCAAAAAAATAAACAAAAGGATAAATAAGAGGTAATATAACAAAGTCAAATGAAAACTGAAACGATAAATTTATGAATTTTTGTAATAATTCCTTAACAAGCTTTTAAATCGCACTGCGTTGCTAGTAAATTGAATATTTGGGGGGAGATGGTTCCAGAGATAAATGGTATAAACATATATAAAACTGGTGAACTCTTTCGGAATTTGAATGTTCGAATATTATTGTTCCTCGCAGACGAAGTGAATACCAATTTGTTATAAAGAGAGTCAGGTTTTTTGTTGTTATAATTTTATGTAAAAAAATAAGATTTTTAAGCTTCATATTGTCATCGAGGTGCATTCCAAGGACATGTACTAAATACGGAGATATTTAGATATATCGAACAACATTATTAAACGTTATGTTGAGCTTTCGTTTCAAAGTCATATTGCATCAAGCAAAAATCTCAGAGGCATATAAAAGAGAAGGAATTAAATACGTTTTTGCAATCAGCATCCTTATCCTCATGGGTGTAAAGCGTTGAGTCTGCCTCATTAATCTTTCCATAAACTATGCCACATGCTTGATTAGTGTGATCCGACCATGTCAGTGAGCTATTAAATGTAACGCCCAAATTTTTGACTGTATTTACCAATTGAATTTTTGTCCCATTAAGAGAAATATTCAAATTCCCTTTCAATACCGCCGGAATTTTGTCAATTAATAAAAATTTGGACTTAATAGGATTAAGAAGTAGTCATTGATAAATTCTATCTAAATCAAAATTTATTTCATTAATAGCAGAATTCATAGTCGTTTTCGAACAACTTAGATAAAGTTGTACGTCATCAGCATACATTTGAATTTTGGAATATCTGATCTGCAAAGGAAGGTCATTTGCATACATGGAGTAAAAAAGTGGGCCAAGTATGGACCCCTGTGGAACACTTCTGCTTGTAAATAAGGGTGAAGAAACAATACTACCATTGACAACTACCTGTGATCTACCAATTAGATATGAAGATATTAATTTTGTTGCGGTTGAAGAAAATTTAAACATATTGCCAAGCTTCAATAGCAACATTTGATGGTCAATAGTGTCAAATGCCTTGGAGTGATCAAGTAAGACCAAAAATGTTAACTTACTCTCATCTAGATTGCCACGAATATTTTTCTTCTTTGGTTTTATTATTTATTTTAATACACTTACGCTCTAAAAATAGTCATTCATTTAATCAGTTACTTAGTTGAATATGGCAACATTTGCCGTCATACTAGACAAAAGAAATCTAGTCTTTGGACACCATAAAAATAGATAAAGTCGATAATAAATATCAAAATTTGTTAACCCTTTCATGCCCGAATTTTTTGGGCCAGAGCTAAACATTTTTTAAGGACATGTGTTTGTTAGTCATGGCCTAAATATGAAGTGATATTAAATTCGAAGTCCTACGTATTCTGGTTTTACACATTTTTAACCAAGCTTGTTTGCAAAAAAAAAAATGTTTTAAAAAATTAAAAAATACGGAATTTATGAACAAAAATGTACAATGTTGCCTATATGCAACATCGGGCATGAAAGGGTTAATAAAGCATGAATAACGGTAGAAAAGATCACATGAATGTCAAAAAAATTAACATTGAGCAAAACGTAAGTCAAAATTCCACTCGTAAAAGCTTTTTAGAGAACGTGAAGACCGTTAACCAAATGAAGATCAATCCAAGTTTGAGTGAGATATGATTGCAAGTCAAATGAAGTACGATTTTAATTGCAACAAGAGTGTGTGCAAAAATCGTTTTGTAAACAAAAGAAATAAAATCATTTGCTCTTTGCTGTGAGCCCAATTTTACTTTTGAAGAAGCGAAATAAATTAAGCCTCCTACATGCAAAAAAGCTTACTAAACCTGTATCATCATGCAACTGCAACAAGGTGGCTATCCAAAATAAACATTGAACTAAAACGTTTTCATTTGTCTTACGATTTATTTAACTTACAATAGCTTAATTGGACCATTTTTATTGTGATTGACTGTATATAAAAAAAAGTTATAAATTTCCATTCCAAATATGTATATGTTAAATTCGCGTTTTAATTTTATTTCAACAGAAATTAGCTCCATTAACTAAAAAGTGATGACAATTAACCTTCAGGCCACACCCGCCACATAAATCACTGGCAGAATGTCTAATATGCCGCCGCAACCTTAGCTGTTGTCAAGACGTAGAGTGGATGGTATGAGCAACATTATTATTTAATATTACTCATACGCCCCGTTACATTCAGTAACTTTTTGTATGGTATGTAAATATTTATTAAGCTGCATAAGCACACATACATACATGCATGACAGTATGCTACTAAAGTTGTTAAGGAGGAAGAAACGCACACTTCATGAACATAGGAGTACAATTTGTAAATATTTATCAGATTGCAAGCGTTTTCATAAGACTCCATAATTTTTTGCTACATATTTGGTTTTGAGAGCTAATTTTCAGCAAAAAAAAAAAAAGGATTAGTGCCAGGTGGTAACACTAAAAATGCAAACAGGGGACTTAGACTGTCACACATTTTATACGAGTTTTGAGAGAAAATAATAATGGAGATATGGAAGTCGTACGTCTCTCTTCATTTTATTTAAATTTTTTTAAAATTTAGAAAATCTGTCATGACAAAAATTGTGTCTTGAGTGGCGAGACATACAGTTTAAAGTCGACTCCAAACGACAGACCTTTGAGAAATTTTCATGAAAAATTTATTACCAGAAGACTGCTGACTGTTCGAGATATCTGGTCTCAGTTACTGTATTGTATGTGACAGAAAAAGTTTCTGCACATTTCTTCTATTTCGTTCCACATACGAATAGAAGGGTTAAAGAACTAATTCTGTCTTTAATGCATTGTGCGTTCCACTTGCAAATCGACCATAAACAGATGTGCTCTTCAAGAATATGAATATAAGGTTTTGGTAACAAGAAGCCTTATTTCGCTAGAACAGTGAAACTTAAGTCACATTGCGACGGGGCTCTAATGAATCAATAAAGTTGGATACCTAACTCAAAAATAGACTTTGAGGCACCGATCCATATAGGACTGTTGTATTCCATTTTCGATCTGGTATAAGTGGTATAATTAGTAAAAAGGTCAGATGAAGAGAAGTATTTCTTACACCGTCTTACGAAACCGAGACACTTGAATGCTTCTTTCGACTCTTAAAATTATCCTGGTTCCAGGGAACATTACATAGAATTTTCATGCCCAGAACATCAAGAGCCTCTAACTCCATAATATTTACAACACCCATAGTAACAGATGATGCAATATTTTTGTCATATTTACATATGTGTCAATGAACAACAATGGGTCTTTCGCCCATTAAAATCGACTTATTCACCCGATGCCATTGGGAGATTGTGAGAGTGTCATTCATATTCCACCTTTTCGCCTCAATCTCAAAAGGGCGCGGCCTGTGATCGAATGAATATGAATGACAAATATTGTTGTCATCTACAGTCTGCTGTAAGCCTGACTGAAAGGTTGTAACGACCAATTATGTAATGAAGTTTAAATATTATGAAGATGACAAATAAAACGCCAATACGGACCCCAAAGTATCAGCAGCAGGTAAAAGTGTGCATAACACAGAATGCACATACAGGAATGCAAAACAATGCTATTTTAATTATAATATGAATCTATCATTTTCTATAATTATGAAAAAAAAATAATATTACATAACAAAGATTTATCGCCGTCTTTAGGTTAACACTGGAAACTTTAACTGCAAAAAATAATGCGTAAAGGCTTCTACCAAATTTAATTCGTAAATATTGTTACGAAAATGGAAATGGTGTTATATCGTTTAACATTAAAATGGTAAAAAAGCTACAGAAACAAAAACAATGAACTTGTTTACATTATAAAGAAATAAACAAAAGTATACCAACAACACCAGTATAAAAAAGGGGATAAACAAGTAAACGAAAATGCAACAACAAACAATGTAAACAAAACACACAAACAACAATGTTTACAACGATGTTTACATTTATGGAGAACTCGAGAAGGCGAAGCCACGAACATTCGACTTGAAGATCATTCATCAGACTGTTTACGTATAAAAGGCAAGACAAAGCAGGCAACGGAGTCAGTAAAAATTCGGTCAGTAGTTTGAAGATGTCCGTTATAGAGATCTGCCCAACAATTGTTAGTGTTTACGCAAAAGAGTATAAAGAAAAAGAACAAACGAAGCAATTGTTGTTGTTTACATCAAGTTGTGAACAGTGGCACACAGAATTGTGCGAACAATAAAGAACTTCATTAAAACTCAACACAAATTCACTTTTATTTTATTTGCAATCTACGAACTTATATTTTAAACGTTTTAAAAGTGTGAAAACGTAACAATATCAAACATTTGTAAAGTACTCACAAAACTAACGCCAACGTGTTAATTCTTAAAAGAAGTTTTTATTTTTTGCTTTCATTTAAGGAAATTTATAGAATTTCAAAATTATTTTAATTTTTCTCTTGCTTTTTTTTTCTTTTTCACTCAAAGGATTGTATAGATGTTTGTTTTGTTTTTTCTCTAGCAGGCGCAAAAATTCCCAAAAGATCGTTTTAAAAATACGCATAATAATTCCCTAAAATTTTGAGTATGAGTGAGTCAGCAGTATTGAAATTCAACTACTCTGATTCATTCGTACTCTCTATAACATTGATTTATAAGTACAGGTTGCAATGAGTATGAGTACAACGTTGACATCAAACTCATAACATTCGAAATATGTTTGATTCATACGCCTACTCATTTAGATTTGTAAATTTATAAAAATACTTTGAATACTTATAAATGATTCGGTGATTCGAATAGTTCGACAAAATTTACAGTCTTAGTTGTTGTTGCATTTACAGAAAAGAAGAAAGAAAAAGATAAAGACAGCAAACAGAGCAAACACACAACCTTCTTGTGAGTAAGTAGTGTTCGCACGCGAATAATACTTATTTTGTGATTCGTGTATACGATGAGTAGTGGAGAGTCGAAATCAACAACATCATGCGTATTGTTAAGTATGAGTACCATGAGTACTTCAAACTTTGAATATGAGTAGTATAAGTATGACATTAAAATAAGTATGAATGCGTATAAGTATCAGAAATTATAAGTATGATTCGAATTTACTCATTGTTTTGAATACTTATTTGCTGAATTTGAATTTGAAATCAACATGACGTTCGATTAATATTTGATTAAATAAAGAAAATCACTCATACGCCTTGATATATTGATGATTAAGACTAGGGCTTTGCAGTGAACTTTGCATGGTTTAGTTAGTGCGAGATTTCAGTTGCGACAACTCGTTCATTTTGTTAGAGAACAATGGAATGATTTGATTGATAAAAGTATGTTCTTAGACTAAGCTTTTTATAGAGCTTATAGTATACGTACCAAAAAGAATTGACACATTGAAGCTTGGAAACTGCACACTAAAATGTAGCGAGATATTTACATTCTTCTCGTATTAATGGTTTTTATTTTATACACTTACCGTCAACAGATTACAATATTGTATTATATGCTGACCACTTTTGATTGTCAATTCTGGATATCGGTTTAGACTATATATATGTAGATAATTCAAGGTGCCATATAACCCAGAAGGTTATAAATTGATTGGAAATGATATTGTAGGGAAGAAAAGCTGAAACTATTAACATACATACAAAATTGGTAGTTTGTAACAAGCAGACTTTTACATTCCACGTTTCACATCCATTTAAAACTACTGACTTAACATTAGCGTCGAAAACCTTTATCTAAGTCTATCTATGAATTGAGTCGCTTTCCACGCTTTAGCCAGCATGCCAAATGCAGCACGTCCCTTCGATATTATGTTAAGTATGTCTGCTGCTGACCTGTCAGTTTCTGAAATAATGCTCCCTAGGTAACAAAATTCATCCACATCTTCCAGTAAAATATGACAAAATATATATGACAATAGGTTTGTAATGATCAATTACATATTTGCATGTCGCCTTCAAGCAACTCAATACTACCGCGCCTATATACCCAAACTTTTAAGATACACTTTTGTTCATAAAGTTTTTCTTGGCTTTCGTCAATACCATTCCTTCCATTCTACTATATACAAGTTATTTTGTTCTGCTTTTTCTCCCAATTGTCTGTAGTTCATAAAGAATATTTCTGTGCACACTCCAAATGTATTTGTTGATGACTTTTAGTGACCTTTGGCTATTTCATACAACTCCTTACCCAGTTCCTTTTAATGCAGTTTCTTAGTGTTTCAAGAGAATATTGACCATTTGCATGTTCAGATAGCTGCTTCAGCATTTTTTAAAGATCTCTTCAAATGCGACATTCCGCGTTCTTGGATAATTTTTATTTCTGCCTCCTTCGCCAATAGTCGAACCATATTTTAATTAACAACGCGTTACAAATTAATTAAAAAATAAAGCAATAAAAAAAATAAAATAAAACTGAACTTTCGAAATCTTTTATAATTTCCTTATTAAATACAGGTGCGGCTTCTGCAAGTGACTGAATTTAAGAAAATAGTCCCAATGGCTAAGTGCTCATGTTGGCTTATTTGTCTATCGTTGTACATATCACAACAAATATGTTGAAATATACTTGTAACTGAAAGTTCTAGAAATTCCAAAATTTTATTTTTTATTTTTTTTTATTTTATTTTATTGTTGCACTTATATTTTTTAACACGAGCCAGACATCGATACAGTTGTTTAAGTGACAGTTTATTCGGAATGTATTCTTAATTTGTCTTTAAACCCAGTCTTATATTTTAACGATCATACAGACTTGGTAAAGTTTCAAATGCTCAAAAGCAATTTCAATTTCATTAAAATTAATTTCAATTGAAGTTAAAAATTTTATATTTTTTTTGGTTTTTTTGTAATAAAAAGTTTTTAATTATTTATTTTATACTTTTATTAGTTCTTTTCCTCAATTAAAAAAACACATTTACAGTTACTAATATGAAAATTTCTCTCATTTTCCAGAAATTCCAGTGCAAAATTTAATTTTTTTCGAAATTATTTTATATACGTAATACAGTTTTTTTTCTTGAAACACATCCGCACTCTTTAAAATTGTACACCAAACTGATATAGCGCAGGTATATTGTGCAATAGCTTACCTTTTCCTGCAGACGAATTACGTTAAGCTCTTATACTGACAAGCATACACATCGATTTATACATACTAATTACATCCGCTAGTAGACACATTGTCGCCTTATAGTTTTTCGAATTTCATGAACTTGAAAGCTCCCCATTAATTTTAATGCACATGTACGTAACATAGAACGTATGTATTGAAACAAAACTTTACTCTTATACCATAAACTGTTGATAACATTCTCTTATACAATGTATACCTCTACCACTTCCTTTGTTTTTGTTCAGTTTTCTTTATTTTTATTTCTTTTATTTTATTTTAATTGGTTAAATATCCTTTCACTTTAAATGTTCAAAAGTTAATTCGAAATAAAACAATAAAAGGTAGCTTTTTAATTTAGTTCTAAACTGAGTAAGAAATATATTTTAAATAATTTAATTTTAAAGATCTTTCTTACAATAAGGAGGACAGCTAATTAAAATAATAAAACTAAGGGCCTTTATTATAACTTGCCGTTAACTAAAGGGAGGATGCTGAGGGGCAGATAAATTGTTTTTCATAAGTGGACAAAGTGAGCGTTAAACTAAACTGTGAAGTTTAAAGTTAAGTTTATGTCTGAACTTGCCATATTACATATTATTTTCAATATACATATATATAAAATGGGTCACTACAACCCTTCAGTCAGGATTACGACCTAGTTTCTCACACCACTTATGTTGTGTGTGTTAATTTTATACATGAGTGATGGGACCTATAGTTTAAAGTCGACTCCCAATGACAGATTTCTTTTTTAGAAACTTTTCATGGCAATTTTATTTACTCTCAGAGTTTTTGCCAGAAAGAGAAAGTCGCCGAAGAAATACTTTTTGTATTTTGTTTTGATGTCTAACCTGGGGCTCGAACCGTGGCTTTACGTCTAATAAGCCAACACACTGTCTACTAGACTACGGCGACTTCATTTTCAATATGGCAACTTCAAATATACACAAAATGAGCAACAAAAAAACCATGCCCGCCGTTGCCACTACATTTAAAAAAAACATGTTTAATTGAAGAGTGTTATCGACAATATTCCGGCACTGCAATATTTTTGAAAAAATTAACTTTATTTTATCATTAGGTTGTAATAACAAAAAGAAGTTAAAGGTGACTTTAAAGTTAAAGTTACCTGTAACTAAACCCAACTTTAACGTGAAGTTGTAATAATGGTTGTAATAAAACTTTGAAACAGCAACTTAACACTCCCAATAAGTATAACAACAGTGTGTACCGTTCTGTTCCTAGTCGGGTTTGAGTGTCTTAAATTTTTTCTTGCTTAATTTCATTCTCTTTCATGAAAAAAAATTTTTAAATTTTTTCCCTTTTCTGGATTAATGCGTACGCTAACAGTCAAAATCGTATGAATTGTATGAGCATCAAATGCAACCGGAAAATGTCAATAATATGAAACCGAGTTTGGTTATTAACACTATGAAACAATTGAATTTTTGTATTATCGTATCTTCTTTGGTGGTTCAAGAGGCACCTCAAAGAGTTGTATTTTAGCTTTAGCTATGCATCCCTAACCTAACCCTTAATACTCTAATAAAAGCTTCGGAAAGAACCGGCAAAGAATCAAAATTATTTTAAGAAATTTTGGAATAATCGCTGAGATTGCTATCGAAATGGTGCAACGATTGTGGACAGGGAGTTAAACCAACCAAGCTTAGTAGTAGTACTATTCGCAGAATACACTGAGCCTCTCAATTTGAACATCGCACGATGAAGATGAGTATGGAATATTTTCTGAACACATGAATTTTATATTCGCTCTTTTAATCACATGATTATAATCACATGATTACTGTAGTTCTATTCAGGTTGTAATAATGACTTTAAAATCTGCTGGTTAACGAATAGGATATCAGGTATTAAATGGAAATAATGAACGGTAATGAGATTTGGAACCTGAAAACATTATAGCTATAATGACGCCTAGAAGCTTCAAAATGGGAATAGTAAGACAGTAAGATTCTACCTGCCATCAGCGGCTTAAACCTGGAATATTTCGTATATTTTACTCATAAAAAATGTATGTTTAATTTTTCAAAGCTTTCCATTACATTTGTTTCAGAAAATAGAGTCGAAATAATTTTCAATATATTACAAAACAAAACAAAATAAAAAGGTTCGAAAACCTCCAAATATATTTTCTAAAAACATACAGTTTAAAGTGGAGTACGAACAAAAGATTCTTGAGGAACTTTTTATGGCAATTTTATTTACTCTCAGAATTTTTGCTAGAAAATTATTTTTTTATATTTCGTTTCGTTGGATATGTTTGACTTGGAGTTGGAACTGTGGCCTAACTCTAAATAAGCCAACACACTACCTACTAGACTACGGCGACTACAATATTGATATAAAGTTCTTCTTTTGCTTTACTATTCTTTTGTTGGAACAAAATTTGAAATTTTTATACATATTTTGGCAACAGTTCAAACCCCAGGCCATACATCTCAAACAAAAAAAAAAAAATAGGATGACAAAATATTTCTTCGGTGAATTCTTCTCAGCAGATTTCTGGCAAACACTCTGAGTGTTAATAAAATTGCAAAGAACAAGTTTCCCAAAAATCTGTCGTTCGGAGATCGAAATACTAATTGACGGGTTGTAATGACCAATTGTGTATGTATGTGCATGTATAAATTATAGATTCAAATTGAAATTCAACTTTGGGACATATATTTAGTAACTGGGGTGATTTTGAGATTTCTTCTCAGAATTCGATCTTCTGATAAGTAAAGTTTTGCATTGACGATTTCGGTAATTAAAGCATAGCTACAGGGTATTACCACCTATGCATGAATTTTTTTCGTTCAATGCTTATCTGCGTATTATTACGTGACTCCACTACTTTATTTTGAAATTATTACCCAATTTTTGTATTTTTTTTAAGGTTAGGTGCTACGTTTTTTATGCACCCAAAACTATGAAATTTACTTAAAATACTTTATAGATAATATATTCTCATTATTCTCGAAGTAGATGCCAATAACTTTTGCATGCAGTTGAGTTCAGTTGACGTTATCAGCATCCAATAAAATCCTTAAAATATATAATTTGATTTTAATATCTCCTTTATAGCAGTATTATCTTTTGAAATAAATAACGTATGCTTGAAATGAAATCGAAATAATTTTATTTTCTTTTTTCAGCACCATGAGCATGTGAAAGTTCAAATATTTTATAAAATTGGCAAAGCTACCGAAGAAGCATACGCGACCTAATAACCCAGATTTTCAAAGTACAGGCAAATCGCGGTATAACGAATCTCATTTTAACGAAAATCCGATATAACGAACAGCAAAATTTCTAAAATTAACTACCTTATATAGCGAACGCTTCAAAAATTTTCGATATAACGAATGTTAAAAAAAACAAAACAAAATCAAGCAAATAATTTTTTTCATTGACAACCTTGTATAGCGAACATTTAAAAATTTTTCTTGTCAATATTACGAACAGAAAGGAGTAAAGAAAATAAAAACAAAAATAGTCGCTAGAGTACCGCCAGCTTAATTAAATGACTACGATTTTGTACGTGTTTTTATCTTTTTTATTGGTTTTTTAAGAGTACAAGTGTTCACGTGTGTTTATCAATATGGGGAAAAGAAAAAGAATTTCATTGAATGAAAAAGTGAAAAAGGCACAAGCCTTAAAGAAATTTCTATAAAATATGGAATACCAAAATTTTCAGTCTGTACTTTAAAAAAAAAATGAAAACCAAAATTATGACAAATTTAGAAGCTACCAAAAATGTATTAAAAAATCGCCGATCGCTAAAGAATGGTGAGTATCCCCTGATGGAAAAAGAGCTTCCTCGTTGGTTTCTTGAGCAGAGGAAAAACACATTCCAGTTAATGGAATTGCTTAAAAAACCAAAGCCTTAGAATTTCAAAACCGACTTTATAATGGTGGATTCCACGCAAGTGATGGTTGGCTGTCTAGAAATAAAAAAAGATACGGTATAAGACTTCTTAAACCGTCTGGAGAGAAGTTATCATCGCGAACCGATTTAGTGGACCCTTTTTTTGATGCCATTTTCAACGCGGACGAAACTGGTATCTATTGGAAAATGCTACCAGATACAACGTTTGTACATGCTGGGAAGCTAGTGGTCCAGGAAGAAAGTTATCAAAGGAAAGGGTGATAATTTTACTTTGCGCCAATGCATCTGGAACAAAGAAAATTAAACCTCTTCTCCTTGGCAAGGCAAAAAACCCCGGTCGTTTCGTAACAGAGTGTTATCATTAAATTACCTACATACAAATAAAGCATGGATGAATGCTGTAATATTTAAAGTCTGGTTTTATGAAATGTTTGTCCCAGAGGTTAGTATGATCTGTTTCACTGCCCTTTTTTGTTGAGTTTTTATTTTTCCTTTTTTACAGGTGGAATCTTTTTGTAATCGAAATCCCTTCCCATAAACGCTTTACTAATCCTGGATAATGCCCCAAGTCACCCACCCGAAGATCAATTAGTAAAATTTACTAAATGTGGTAAAATTTGGACGATATTCATGCCTCCTGATGTGACACCGATGGAACAGAATGCCATACGTTTGTTAAGATTAAATGTAAATACCACCTTCATAAAATGAATATAAATATTTCTTTTGACAATATATCGTTCGGTAAACCGAGATTTGCCTGTACTTTTAAATGACCCATCGCCGATATTGACACACATTATGCCCATATATAGTATACATATTTAATATGTAAAATTCATTCATGGCAAGAACATATGTGACGCATGAGTAATATTTAATTCCATTAGTTTCATACATGACAAAATCGAAGATATTTTATTGCATACCTTTCAGATTAACTATTCTAGCACATGTAATATGGTGCGTATGAGTAATATATTTCAAATGCAATTAAACGGAAAGTATACCAATTACTTCTAAGGGATTTTAAAACATTTAAAATTTTCCTACATGCACAATTATATTTCATAAAATCAGGCAATCTTACCATTTAGAAACTTTTTTTAATCATTGCGTTACATTTTTTTTGTCGCGGAGATATCATTGAATGTCAAATGTTATTTTCTAAGATTGTTTGACTTTTTAAGTTGATTCTGAAATTTAGAAGCTGCTTTAATTTAAATGAGGAAATTAATTTTTTAAGGCTTCAATAGTTACTAGCAGTATTAGAGTAAATGATTGTCTACAGTGTATTCCAACAGGGACTTCCGAACTTTGAAAGTGGAAAAGCCATAGTGACCATCTTCTTAAAGCAACATCTCTCAAATAAGTTGTCATTTAATCAATATGTTTTGCCACGTCTCCTAGGGCGACCACAGACAACGACATGGATTCTCTGAATGGTCTCTGGGGCAATTCGCAATTGGCGCTAAAAATCACCTGAATTGATGATGCCAATTTTTTGATGAATGAGTACGTGAACCAACGAAATTGTCAATACCAATCCACATAAAATCTAAGGCCGTCCAGTGTGTTCCCAAAAAATCACTATTTGGTGCATATTTTGAGCTGACGGCGACATTGGTTCGTATTTCATAGAAAAAAATGTTGGCCAGGCCGACACAGCCGACGGCGAGTACTATAGGTCGATTTTTACCAACATCTTTTGACTTTTGAATTGGATGAAGTGGGTAGGTTTTAACAGGACAGCACACAATGGATATTCTTACATATGCAGGGGACGTGATTGCGATTTAGGACCGTTATACTTTTTCTTGTGAGCTTTTCTTAAGTCACAAGTGTGTAAGAATAAATCATAAACAAAAGCGGTCCTTAAAACCAACAGCCTGGTTTATGCGCCAAAATTATGAAAAGTATAAAATTTGGATGCGTTCTACCCAGTGAAGTTAATTAGCTTATGTAGTCTGCGTAATCTATGTACATGTGTAATGATTGACTTGAAAACTCACTTTTATGTTCCAATTAAATTATTTTGAAAATGTGTACACTCTGCTTCATTCACGTTAACTATTTTATTTCCTTTGCGGATTAGGTTAGGTTAAGGCGAAGTGGTGAAGTCGCCGTGAAGTCGCCGTAGTCTAGCAGGTAGTGTGTTGGCTTATTAGACGTAAGGCCACGGTTCAAACCCCAGGTCAGACATCTAAACGAAAATATGAAACAAATATTTCTTCGGTGACTTCCTCTCAGCAGATTTCTGGCAAAAACTCTGAGAGTAAATAAAATTGTCATGAAAAGTTTCTCAAAAAAATTTGTCGGATTCGGAGTCGAGTTGAAACTGTAGGTCAAACCACTCATGTATATAATTAGCACACACAACATAAGTGGTGTGAGAAACTAGGTCTATAAGGCTGACTGAAGGGTTGTAATGACCAATTATGTGCGTATGTATGTAAGAGAAGTATTAGCCTCGATCACCAAAGCATGCGTAGCTGAAGCTAAATGAAAGCGTAGTCCCGAATTCAAGCAAACTTACCGATGAAGTTCGTCAGCGCAGAAGCTGCACACTGAAGCATGACTCCCCTATGCTGGAAACCAGCCTGAAAGTTTAATAAACGAAACTATATCCTTGATATCAAAGGAAACTAAATCTGCTAAGCTGACAAGGAATAGAGAGCCGAATAAATTAAATCCGCAGCTTGTGAAGGTTGGGCATTAACAAAGAAAGTGAGGATTACAAAATTGTAATTTTATTTATTATTTTTTTGTTTTTCAAAGCTGTTAAATTAGGCTTCCTTTTGTCTATTTCTAACTTCAAAAATAGTTAAACAGCGGCTTCATAAAAAAAGACACCATAATAATGATCTTAAAAATGACATCAAGAGTATCGTATTTGAAGAAGAAGACCAGTACTCATAATTTGATTTTCAAGCAACAAAATTAAAAGTATTAGGGAAAAAGTAAATTAATTAATTACACTATGCGACAAAATCCAAAAAATTAAATACACCCGAGTAACTACATAGTCTAAGTTGTACAGTTAGTTGAGTAGAACTCAAAAATATTTTTTTATATTCCTCGAACCCTCCAAACTTGTTTTATTTGACAAAAACGGGTTTTTTGATCTTTTCATGCAAAATTATTGATTACCCAAATATGTTTCTACCTATTTTAAAAATTCAAAATTTTTTAGAAAGGAGAGAGATTAGCCTTTGTAACGGTATATATAAACATTTTGTTTAAACTTATATGTTAGGAGCTTTGATGGGGTAAACCTGGAAAATATTATTTTTTTCTCATTTTTTCAAGTTTGGTCATTCTTAATTGCAAAATTTAATAAAAAAAATATTAAATAAGTGGTGATATTCTGAAAGTGCATTATATTGTAAAGAGATTGACACTTTATTTTATAAAATCGGACAAAACTTACAGTAGTTATTATTTAAAGAGTATAACAGCTGATTCATAGTTTTTATATATGTTCTCTTATCAAATGAAATTTAAGAAAACAATTTTCAAAATTTTTAATGGATTTTAAGTGTTTATTGAAAAATTTGTTCTTTTTCCGCTGGACCAACCACCAGAAGTTCGCTAATGTTTGCGTAAAGCGAAATAATAATATTTGCGAAAAATGGAAACATTAGACTACTTTTGGTAGTTGTTCAAACGTGCAAAGATAAAATTCTCAGGTAAACAATCAAGATCCATAAAAAATTTTGAAAATTTTTTAAATGAAAGTTCATTTGATGAGATAGCATATATAAAAATTATGACTAAGCTGTTATACTCTTTAAATAATAACTATGGTAATTTTTGTCCAATTTTATCAAACGGAGTGTCAATCTCTTCATAATATAATGCACTTTCAGAATATCACCACTTATTTCATATTTTTCAATTAAATTTTGCAATTAAGAACGGCCAAACTTGAAAAAATTAGAAAAAAATAATATTTTCAAAGTTTACCCCATCAAAGCTCCTAACATATAAGTTTGAACAAAATGTTTATGTATACCGTTTGAAAGGCTAATCTCTCCCCTTTCTAAAAAAACTTTCGATTTTTAAAATAAGTTTAAACATATTTGGGTAAACAATAACAGTAAAAAAACCGTTTTTGTCAAATAAAAGAAGTTTGGAGGGTTCTAGAAAAGTAAAAAAAAGTATTTTTGAGTTCTACTCAACCTAGTGAATAACTTAGACTATGTAGTTAGTCGGTTGTATTTTCACTGTCGCACCGTGTTATCTGTGCGAACAATTATAATTTTGAAATGTTAATTGTTAACTAAAGTTACATAGAAAATATGTTGTATTTTTATTCTTCTACTTGATTACTGGCATTTACATCAACTGATAGCACGAAACCGATACAACTTCCAAAAACATATGAAAAAATGTGTATAAGTGTATCGGATTTTTATATGAAAATTATCAACAAGAAGCATATACTGTTATATGTATATTCGTCCAACAATACAATGAATACAACTATACAAGGGCTTGAGTGAATTGCCCAATTATGATGAAACAAAAGGCGACGAGATAGAGGATTGCTGTCATTTTCTAAACACAGGACTGAGAGTTTAATTCTATTTTAAAGTGATATATTAAAGCGATAAATAAAAATAGTCACTCAACGAAAATAAAAACTAAATCGTAAATAAAAATTTTTATTTTTTATTTTATTAATTTAAACAATATTTTATTGAGAAATATCTATTTCATTATTTAGTTATTATTCAGATGTTTATCCAGATAATTGCTTTTGATAACTTGACATTACCCTTAGGACGTCCGGAAGATGTAGCGTACATATCCGTAACGTGTTGAATTTCAGTATGCTGGATTACATATTTACAATGCTTAAATTGTACGCTTTTGTACATGGGTCTTGGAATGCAATCAGAAATCTGCTGAGAGGAAGTCGTCGAAGAAATACTTTTTGTATTTTGTCTTGATGTCTGGCCTGGGGCTCGAACCCTGGCTTTACGTCTAATAAGCCAACACACTACCTACTAGACTACGGCGACTTCTGGCAAAATCTCTAAAAATAAATAAAAAATGCCATGAAAAGTTTCTCAAAAAATCTGTCGTCCGGGGTGAGAAGCTAATTATGTATATACGTAATTGGTAGAAACTCCTGTTCATGACCAGACTGTAAATTTTTGTTGTAGAATTCACTTCTAAAAATTGTGAAAAATTTCAAAGATGACAAAACAAAACACATGATCACAGCAGCTCAGTGGTACGCAAAAAACTTGACTGTATGTACATAAGGAAATCAACGTGCTATCGGTCAAAACAAAAATAGAAAAATATTCCGATAAGTAAAGGGTGTTTTTTATAGAGGTATAGAACTTTAAGTTGCAATAAAATAACGATGGATTATTCGATTGACATGAATTTTATTTACCCGAAAGATAATCTTGTGGCATTAAATTTTAAATATGATTTCTGGCATATGACCGCCAGGGCTGGCGCGGATGTAGTCCAATCTGGACGTCCAATTTTCGATGACTTTTTCCAACATTTGTGGCCGTATATATAAAAGTAATGCCAACTTAAAGTTCTATACCTCTGTAAAAAACATCCTTTACTTTAACAGGCTTCTACTCCATTTAAATCCTCTGGTTCGTACCATATAGAATTTCCGTGGCCACATTTACACAAAAAAGAGACAAGCAGCTCTCATCTCCATACTAGAAACATAATACAACCTATTATAAGTAACGTAGAGAGTTTAATTTATTCCTGGTGCTTATTTAAATAATCTTTTTAATTTAAATTTGAAGATAATAATGTTATGTTTTTACCTTTTAAAAACGTGTAAAATATGAGTTCGTAGATTGCAAATAAAATAAAAATAAATTTGTATTTAGTTTTAATTAAAATTCTTAAGTATTCGCACAGTTCTGTGTGCCACTGTTCACAACTTGATATAAAAAACAACAATTGCTTTGTTTGTAATTCACCTTTACACTCTTTTCCGTAAACACTAACAATTCTTGATCTTCGATCTTGAAGTCGAATGTTAGTTACTTCGCCGTTTCGAGATATCCATAAATGTAAACATCATTGCTTCATTGTTTTTTGTGTATTTTATTTACATTGTTTGTTGTTGTATTTTTGTTTACTTGTTTGTCCTCTTTTTTTACTGATGTTGTTGGTATATTATATATATATATTATTCTTATATATTGGTATATATATTTTTTGATAAACAAGTAAACAAGTCCATTGTTTTTGTTTTTGTAGTTTTTGTTTATCATTTTAATGTTAAACGATGTGACACCGTTTCCATTTTCGTAACAATAATAATGAATATACAATACAAATAAAATCATTATTTATACATAGCTAAGCACGCTGTTAAATAATTTTATGGTTTTTGAACGTTTTGTATTCACTGCACTTTTTGACATACATGCCTTAATATCGTACGCAAATGTTATCCTTTGTTTGTAACGCATTATCAGTAACACTAGGTATTATGTCGACCTGACTTACTCATTTTCTTTTATTTTATTTATTTTTTATGTATACAATTTCCTTAGGAAATTTTATAATTTTGAATGCTTAAAACAATGATACAATAAAAGATATTTCCGGTATTAAAGACATGTTATTGTAAATTCAAATCGGAAAGCAATTCCTAAAACCATTTGTAAGCAGGCTGGACCTGACAAACAAAATTGAAATGTGTTTTTGTGCATTTAGTGATTGCAATGCCTTTCTACAAAAAGAAATAAAAACGTATGTTAGGTTTGTTGAAATTCGAGAATAAATCAAATTAACCCCATTCCTCCTAGCACAAGCCTGCGAGCTTAATTTTGATGTTCAAATTGATGTAACAAAGAATGTGTTTAAAATATCACAATCAAATTTCATGACTAGTAATTCACATACAGTGGTGGCCATCTAATTAAAACATTCGTAATGATAGTAAATTTTTCGTTTTATTTTAAAAAATTAAATAACAAATAAAAATTTATTTTAAACTTTAATGCTAAACTTTAAATAGTTTCCAATTGTCTATTTAACAGATAATTGATATTTACTTAATTTATATATTATGAATAATTTATAATTTTGTTAACAAAAAATATTAAATAAAAGTTTTATTAGATTGGTCGTATAATTAAAACATATACTATCTTAATTTTTATTCCAATGTTTTCTGATTTATCGTTTTTATCACCAGTATTTCGTGAGGTAACCTTTATTTTTAAAAACATTTCCACATCGTTTTAGCAAACTCTGAACTAAGCGCCTCCTACAATGAGATCGAGAAATTGCCCTCCAACATATTGCCACAATTCATCAGTTCTTTTAAAATATTTGCTTTCCATCCTCTTTTCAACCTTAGTCCACAAGTTCTCAATTTCATTGAGATTAAGTAAGAGTTGGCCATTTTAAAACATGAACGTGCATTATAATAAATTTTTCTTCGCGTATGGTAGCATTGTATTTTGTCTCACGTTTTTGTAAACATCAATAGGTATTGGAAAAGAGCACATAATGTAATCACCTAGTTTAAATTGTGATTTCATAGAATTTTTAATTTTGTTTTTTGTTTTTCAGCAGTCTAAGGCACAAGCCTTACGGTCAAAGCTCTGTCCTATACGAATGAAACTAATCCTAAGTATAAGAAGAAAATCAGATTTCTTGTAGGAGTACTAACGGCATATTGCCCCTGTAGACATAGGATCAGCAGATGGAATAGGGATGTCTCTGATGTCTATAGGCAATGTGAAGATGCGAAGAAAATAGAGGAACCTAAATTATGTGATTGGTCTTATATGGAGATACGAAGTCGCCGTAGCCTAGTAGGTAGTGTGTTGGCTTATTAGATGTAAAGCCAGAGTTCGAGCCCCAGGCCAGACATCCAAGATCTATGACAGTGGAATCTTACATGGGAAGATGCAAAAAAATAACAGCAGTCCACCGGATAAGATGGAAATGGTTTGTAGAAACCATATGCTCCCAAAATAGGGAAATGGAAAAAGACCGGTATTAATGTGAACAATAAAGTTACCCAAACATATTTTTTATTTAAAGAGTGTCTAAGTAGGAATGGATTTTTTTATTTTAAAATAATTAATATACATATTTTTGGATATAATTGTTATTTATCTGTCTGTCGTGACGACTGGACTTTTGTGGTTAACTGTCTGAAAACACACACTTATGAAAAAGGAATTTGTGTTGTACCAATAAATATTTTATTGGTACATGTATATATTAAATATTTATAAAAATATTTTCTTCTTTAAGTCACTTAAAATCTTTTTATTTTAATTACTTCATACAACTTATAACAATTTATAATTTTAAATAATCTTTTTTAATCTTTTTATAAACCTACTTAAGACTGAACACACAATTAATGGTTGTAAGAATTAGAAAGATTTCAGATACAACAGAAGAGAAATTTTAGTTTCTTTCTCTTTCTTATGTATTAGTGTTCGCTTGACTGAAAAATATATTAAAGCGTGAGCAAATCCAGGTCTATTTAACTATTCGCTATCTTTCACATCATCTTCACTTTAAAACAGTCATAAGCTTTGTCAATATGGACATTAATAATGCCAGTGATTATTTATTAGGTTAAATTGGATGACAATTGTGCACATCTGTATTGGTCTTAAGTCCAGTATATACTTCTTAAGAATCTATTTGTAAAAAGTTCCTCATTTTTAAACTGCGGAACAACTCATTCGATTTACCTAACAATACATCAATTGGAATGATTTATTTTCACTGATGGCTTTTTTTATCGTCAAACATATACGGGAATATGATATGTTTTCTCCATCTAAAATGAATGAATTCCTTTACATCTTTTTGGGAATCATACATTGTATGAATCAGAAATCAATCAAATACAAAATTTGGAATAAATCCAAATTTATTTGGTGGACATTTGATATTATTAGCTGGAGTCTTTAGACAAACACTATCATATGTACTTCAGTCAGGATTACAACCTAGCTTCTCACACCACTTATGTTGTGTGTGTTAATTTTATTTAGAAGTGGCTGGACCCACAGTTTAAAGTCGACTTCGAACAACCGATTATTTTGAGAAACTTTTAATGGAAATATTTGTTTACTCTCAGAAATATGTTGAGGGGCGTCACCGAAGAAATACTTTTTATATTTCGTCTTCCATGAGGTGGCTGGTCTTGAACCGCGACTCGTGTCTAATAACCCAACACACCACTTATTAGACTACCGCGACTTAATTTTTGACGAATATATCTGGGTTAATGCAATAGGTAATGAAATCGTTTAGAATGCGACTATCATTGTTGCAACCGACGAATTATTTAAGGATTTACTTTGGAGCGCAAACGGCATTTGTCAACATAATATTGTTACGTTTTTAGCTTTTAAAAACGTTTAAAATATGAGCTCGTAGATTACAAATAAAATAAAAATAAATTTGTGTTTAGTTTTAATTAAAATTCTTTTTTATTCGCACAATTCTGTGTGACGCTGTTCACAACTTTATATGAACAACAATTGCTTTTTTTGTTATTCCCCTTTACATAAACAATAACAATTACTAGACAAGTATTCCACAGATATTTATAACTAAGATCTTCAAACCACGATTACTCTCTTCAAACACACCGCGTCTTCACACAAGACTGACTGAACTTCACTAAATCAGTCGCCTGCTTTACCTTTCCTTTTATATGGCAAAGAAAACAGTCTGATGAATGTTCATGACTTCGTCGTCTCGAAATCTCTACAAATGTAAACATCGTTGTTTTGTCAAAGCCAAATTATCGCTTTGTTTTCACAAAAAGCAAAACATAAAAAGAAATAATGGTGTGAACATATACAATTATGCAAAACAATATTTGTATAATTTTTTTTCATCATAGTCTGCATGTATAAATGAATTGCTTCCAGCTAAATTTTGTCCCGTGCTATTATCCAATGACAACGACAAAATTTTAAATTAACATGACCCTTAAAATGTGACAACTAACTAGAACACTAAAATTATTATAATTAGAATAAAATAAACCTCTCATAACATGTCGCTTGCAGAGACCAGCAACATCAGCAACAATATTATTATCATCGTTCTCTCATTTACTAAACAAAAAAAAAATGGAATGAATAATTAACGAGTGCAATAACTATCAACACCAACAAAACAGGCAACTAACATCAGAGCGGCAGACACAAGTAATAACTTGACTAGCTGAATGCAATTATATGTATACGTCTGTGAACCCCAAATTTGTATGAACAAATTGTAGATATGAGGATTCACATTTACTGCTACAAAATAATGAAACTTTTTGTTAGATTTTAGTTAGATTAGTCACCAATGAACATATTAAAAACAAATTTCTGTTTCCATATATTTGTGGATAATATTAAACTATACTGATCTGTTTTATCAGTTGTGCCATTTTTAAGCGCTTCCTAACTTTTTTTGAAATAAAACAAAGTGTGTGTGAGGTATCATCGAAATTTAGGTTGTGAGTTTAGCTGAGTCAAACTTAAAAATATTTTTTTATATTTCTCGAACCCTCCAAACTTGTTTTGTATGACAAAAACGTGTTTTTTTTCATCTTTTCACACAAAATTATTTTTTAACCTATTTTCAGAATACCAAATTTTTCGAAAAGGGGAAGATTAGCTCTTAAAACGGTATAAATAAACATATGGTGCAAACACGTTATGAGTTCTGACTGGGTAAACTTGGTAAACATGATTTTTTTCCATATTTTTTCAAGTTTGTCTAATCATAGTAGCAAACTTTAAGTAAAAATATAAAATAAGTCAAGACATTGTTAATGTGCATTCCCTTGTGAAGAGTTTGACACTTCGTTTGATAAAATCGGACAAAAATTACCATAGTTATTATTTAAATAATATAACAGTATGTATGTCGTCTTATGAAATGAACTTTCAGTCCAAAAATGTTCAAATTCTTTGTTGGATCTTGATTGTTTACCGCAAAATGTGTCAATTTCATCTTTGGGCGACTACCAGAAGTCGGCTAATATTTGTGTTATTTTGCAAATATTATTATTTCGCTTTTAGCAAACATTGGCCAACTTCTGGTGGTCGCTCAAACGTGAAATTGACACATTTTCCAATTAACAATCAAGATCCTTCAAAAATCCAAAAAACTTTTGAACTGAAAGTTCATTTGAAAAAAATGTATATGAAAAATATAACATGACTGTTATACTCTTTAAATAATAACTACGGTAATTTTTGTTCGATTTTATCAAACGAAGTGTCAACCTCTTCGCAAGAGAATGTACTTTAAGAACGCCGCCACTTATTTTATATTTTTTAATTAAATTTTGCTTCTATGAATGGACTAACTTGAAAAAATGTGAAAAACTGCGCATTTGCCAAGTTTACCTCATATAACCGCATAGCATAATAAGTTAAATAATATATGAATACGAAAAGCCCATTCCTCCCCATTCTAAGAATGTTTAAATTTTAGATATCGGTTTAGAAATGTTTGTGTAATCCATAAATTTGTACATAAAGTCCAAAAAAACAATTTTTGTCAAATAAAAGAAGTTTGGAGGTTTCGAGAAATATAAAAAATATATTTTTGAGTTCTACTCAACAAAACTTACAACCTACACTATGCCATTAGCTGGGTGTATTTCATTTTTTTTATTTTGTCGCATAGTGTTAAAGATAATCCCAGAAAATAAAGTCATGTAATGCAATATTTGGAACTTATTTCACATTCAAATGCTAAATTTTTTTATAAATTTTATCTTTTGAATTTATTAAACGACATCCCTTTCAGCAAAATGTAATTGCATTTAATGAAACATCCGAACATGTCAGTGTGCGACATTTTAGTTAGGATGTGCCAACACAACCATATTTCGATAAACAAAGACAAATGAAAAATAATAGAGCAGAAAACATGATAAACAGTATACACTTTGCATGTCTGTCTTTGAAGCATTGTATAGGGTTTTGTTGGTACATTAGTTTTGTAAATTAACACAATGTAATGTAACACAATTTTTAAATTAATATTTATCGTTTTTACTCTCCGTTTATGGCATAAAGTAAGGAACCTTGTTGATTGAGCCCTGAGTGGATATGTAAATACATAAAGATGACTAACAACCATTGCAACACCACAGTAGACCATTACCTCTACCCTTTGATTAAGTCAATTAGATTCTGATAAAGCCACTTAGATTCCTAGTGTCTATCGTCTGCATAGTAGACTCCCAATCCTCTGCATAATAGACAGAAAAATACTTTTCTGTGGATATGTACCCAATAGAAGAAGAACAGTTGTCTTCTTTGCCTCGCCTCTACAACTCCTACAGAAGTTTTTTACAAGTGTCCAAGACCAATATATTTCGCATTAGTGCTCATTAAACGTCGCCGTAGTCTAGTAGGTCTGTGTTCCTGAAAGTAACAAATGCTCCTTAAAGTTGCTCATGCGTCGAAAGTAAAGCAGTGTGAAATGTAGAAATATTTGTATGACTGTTCAACGATCTGTCCGCCGTAGTCTAGTAGGTAGTGTGTTGGCTTGTTAGACGTAAGGCCATGGTTCAAACCGCAGGTCAGACATCAAAACGAAAATATGAAAAAAATATTTCTTCGGTGACGTCCTCTCAGTAGATTTCTGGCAAAACCTCTGAGAGTAAATAAAATTGCCATGAAAAGTTTCTAAACAATCTGTCTTTCGGAATCGACTTTAAACTGTAGGTCCAGCCACTCACGTATAAAATTAACGCACACAACATAAGTTTTGTGAGAGGCTAGACATCAAAACGAAATTTGAATATTTCATCAGTAGATTTCTGGCAAATACTCTGTGAATAAATAAAATGGTCCTGAAGAGCTTCTAAAAATCTGTCGTTTGGAATTGACTTAAAAACACAGCTTAAGTGGTGTAAGAATCTAGGTCGTATTCCTGACTGAATGGTTATAATGACCAATTATGTACATATGTATGTGTGCTCGTAACAGAATGTCTTTTAATAACTCCCAACACTATGCTACATGTGCTGCTTTTGAGTTTAAATAGACTTTCAGTGCGCCGTCTTTGTCATATCAATTATAAGCTCCCAAATCCTTGCCAATTAAAACTTCTATGACTGAACCATATCTGGCTAGTTCATCATCTCTGCAGTTTCTTCAAATACCGTTAAGTCCGATACCCAAATGCTACATAAAAATGTTGTACTGATTTCCCATGTCATTAAGAGATTCGCGTCAGAGTAACTCTCCTGATTATCAAGAAGTATGCTAATGACCTTTGCAAATTATGACAAATATAAGTTCATTCTTAACAGCTTTTATCGCAGCCGATATGACCGATACTTTCGTCTAGAAGATGCTGGCATGATCAGGTGGTCTTATAGAGTTGGCCAAATTTCACCACCAACAGTTCCATTCAGTTTCATCAGCAAAAATCTCAACGTATGTATTAACGAGATGCTTGGGGGGATATTTATTATCAATACGCCCGATAGTTCCAAATTCTCGAATAATCACTATTCGTGCCATTGTGTAGTTGCCTAGAGATGGTGAGTAGTTGTAGGTTTTACACAAAACATAACAATAACACTATGCGACAAAATAAAAAAAAAAATTAAATACACCCAGCTAATGCCATTGTGTAAGTTGTGAGTTTTGTTGAGTAGAACCAAAGAAAATAAAGTATAAAGAATGTGCATTTTAACATATTTTGGAATATTTTTCAAAAATATTTCATGACGCGGGGGGAAAGATAGAAGGGAAGGTTACAGAAACCAAGAGCGTAACAATGCGTTGTTCTCATCATGCGTTGTCCTCATCGTGCGTTTTTGTTGTTTGACCACTTATTTATTTATTTTTCTGGTGTTAAAAACAGACGTCGGCACCAATAACCCTCAGGTTAAGAACATCTTCGGCTTTTTACACACATAGGACACGAACATCAAGAATGTTCGTTAAAAAGAGCGTAAAAATCTTGCCAGTTTTTAAAGAAGAAGGTTCTTGTCGCTTTTTTCAGACTTCAATGATACACTCAAAGAAATATCACGGTAGTTTTCACTAATATCAATGAGAAATTATTTCGATTTTTGGAATAATACTTGCCAAGTTAAATACGGTGTCTTAGTGTCTTAGTGCAGTACAATTTTTCTATATTTTCCGATCATATATACATATCATTGGGTTAATAAGTAGACTTGACATTATTACTTACAATTTTCCTCTAGGTTAACACATGCCTATGGTTATGGATTAGTGAGTGAGAGAGAGAAAATAAGTTGAGAGAATTTATTTATTTACAGCCATATAAAAGTGTTAGTAATATACTCTATTTTTATTTTCATTTCATCAACATACATATGTAAAGCTGTCTATCTTTGGCTTAATAATTTTGGATAAATAAAAATAAAATAAAACATCGATTTTATTATTAAAAGAACATAAAGCTATCCATCTTTGGTATAAAACTTAGGCCATGTTTTTTAGATAAATAAAAATAAAAATAATAAAAAACCATTTTTTATTAAAAGAAAAAACCGAGCATTCCAAAGCATTTAAAAAAATTATACTATGGGACAAAATAAAATACGCCCAGCTAATGACATAGAACATTTTTAACACAAAATATTCTTCGAGTGTTATTCTGAAATAAAATGATGAAGCATCCGCAGCACATGTATTCTTGTCGCAGTCTGATCGACAACTAAAACAAAAAACACAAGAATACATACACATGTACATACGTACGATGAGAGCAACACATTGTTACGCTCTTTGTTTGTGTTCATTTTCCTTCTGCCTTCCTCTCCCCTCACCCAGAAATGATTTTTAAAAAAAATTTGGTGAGAGCGGGTCGTGATGTTACGACCCGCCATAAGAAATTTTACTTCTACATGATGCGCATTCTTTATATCCATATTCTTTGGTATTATTTAATCTTATGAATTCTCTACCTTGCTCTTAATCTAACAAAAAGTTAATTCTGCAAAGAATCAATTAATTGTGATGAGATATATTGTTGTAGTATACAGCTTCCATAGTACCGTGACCATACTATCTATTACACAATCTACAATGTCTTCTCTTGAACTATTACCCCAAAAAACTTCAGAATGCTTTAATCGATAACCAATGTCAATTCTGCACTCAGTACCTGTTTGTGGAATGCATTAACACCACACAGGTTCTCATAATCACAAGATCTTCATAATTTTTTCATGACAATCCCATTCTGAACTATTGGCTTTTCAGCTAACAGTGACGAATGAAAAGGTTCAAATATCCAACAAAAGGTTATCACATTGGATTCTCTTCCAAACGTCTCTTCCATCTTCATAGAAAATTCTAATCCATGAGGACACCATGGACCCGGGGACATCAAAGGTAATAGCTAAAAATAAGGCCGTTGCACTTGCTGGGATTGCCACCACGGCAAATTCAATTGAATGAGATTGGTAGGAACCAATCTGCTGCTGGTACCTGCAGCTCCGTCAAGGTAGGAATGGACCTCTCCGAACCTTTTGATACTGTGCGAGGTTTCAGATAAGGCGATCCCTTATTATGCGACCTCTTCGTCGTGCAGAGTGTTCTGCGAAATGCGGGAGTGCATCGCAATGGCACTATTTTTCAAAAAAGTGTCCAGTTGTAGGGCGTATCAAGCGAGATGTTACTGCTGCCTTTACTGTTATTGAACGGGAGTCTACTAAGATGGGTATGGCAGTAAATGAGGGCAAAACGAAGTATATGTTATCGAAAAGTAGAGACGTGCGGCGTATTGATTCGCAGATTACGGCCGATAAATATACTTTTGAAACGGTGAAGGAATTTATTTATCTTGGCTCCGCCGTTACCATCAAAAATGATGTCATTCTGGAGATCAAGCGCAGGATCACTCTTGCCAACAGGCGCTACTATGGTCTCAATAGATAATTGAATAGCAGAGACCTCTCTCGTACGACAAAACAAATACTCTACAAGACGCTCATCCTACCCTTGCTTTTTATGGCGCAGAGATATGGACTGAACACAGATGTTGCAGCCTTGAGAGTATTCGAGAGAAAAGTCCTACGTAAGATCTTCGGTCCAGTGCGAGTTGGTGATGACTTCAGCATCCGATCCAACAGTGAGCTGTATGAGCTCCTCAACGACATAGACGTTGTGCAGCGTATTAATATCCAGTGGCAGCGCTGGCTCGGCCATGTCGTTTGAATGGAGGAGGATGCTTTGGCAAGACGTATTTGATGCTGGGATCTGCGGAAGTCGGCGAAGAGGAGAACATTGTATGGGTTGGAAGGACCAAACCAGAGAAGCCCTGTCATCGATTGGTGCGACCAACTGGCGTAGGCGCGCCAGAAGCAGAGGCGCCTGGAAGGATGTATTGCGGCAGGCCGAAATCCGTTAAAGCGGGTTGTTAATGGCCAATTAAGTAAGTAAGATTGGCGTTTTCCTGCAGAGAGGCTCCATTTTTTGGCAAAGTTGATACGGTATAACGAACACACTTATAGAAACACTAGAACAGAATTTGCATTGAACCTATCAAGATTCCATCTCAAGAACTTCATAGAAGTTACAACTAGACACTGTCCTCAGGGGTTCACGCCAGAAGGCTTGAAATACCTCATAATCATTTCTGCAGAAGCTAGAATGACAGCGAATAAGAGGAAACTACACAACATCTGCGTTGTTCTAGTCCAACGCTTGGGAACCTATGGAGAAGAAGTCTTGAACCACCTGAATTTATTGACAAAGTGTCTAAATAAATGCGATTTGATTAAAAAACCCTCCTTAGTAACACTCTCATGAAGTTACTATAATTTAGTAGGTAGTACGTTGGCTTATTAGACGCGAGGCCACGGTTTAAAACCCAGGTTAAACATCTCAAGCAAAACAAAATATCAATAAATATTACTTCGGTGACTTCCACTCAGCAGATTTCTGGCATGAAGTAAAAGAAAATAAAATTGCCATGAAACGTTTCGTAAACGTTTGTCCTTCGGAGTCGATTTTAAACTGTATTTCCCGTCAATTATGGATGAAATTAACACACACAATATATTAATTCTGACTTGGTTGTAATAGCCAATTAAGTAAACCATAAGACTCCCGGTATGGTTGACAGACGTCTCCCAATAGCTATAATGATATGGCGGAATAGGGGATATCAGACCCTAGTAAGTTGTGCCGACTGAGACGGCTGCCAGTTTAACGTAACCTCACCTACAACTCATTTTATTTTAATCGTTTAAAGACTGATGCATATCTTTGTATCATAACGTGTAGAAACTAGAGTTGAGATGCAGAAAATTAATCAATTTATTATAAAAAATAATTTGTCTTTGTATTAATTTATTCATTAATTTTGCAAAGGAATAAGTATTGTGTTATATATGCTATATTCACATATTTTTGTTCTATTTTTAGATATAATTGATTATAGTTTGTAGAGGCATTCAAATTTGTTAACAACTTTTGTTTATTTTCGATTTGATTACGCATTTAAAAAAGGAATAATAAATTTTAATTAAAGTAAACGATACGATTTAATAATAATATTTTATTTACACAATAGAACGTGTTCTCGCGTGGACCAGAGTGGTGACAGGTAAATAATGATTAAAATTATACTTGACGACAAAGGTTTATTTTTTTTTTGTTGTGTGGCAACAACGGAATTCAAATTTATCTTTAAATTATTATGACATGAAAAGGCAGTTTAAACAATAACGGCATTAACTACAACCCACTAGCACACTGTTTATGAGCCTACCAAGGCATGGAACTTATTACGTTTGTTTTCGCATCAAAAATGTTTTAGAATTAAAAAGTAATTTAAAGTCGCTACCGCTAATAAATGGTTAATTTGAATCATGCATTGATCGAAAAACGACAAGAATTTGCCACAAGGCACAGCAAGATGGAAAAAATGTGTAGCCAGCAATGCCCAATACTACGAACTAGGCGTTTTCTTACTTTCCCAGTAAACGTTAATGTTCTATTTTCACAAAAAATGCGCATTTTATAGCGGTACAATTAAAATTTGAGATTTATTGTTATTAAAAATTAATATTGTTACGCAAATGGAAATGGTGTTTTGCTTTTAAATCGTTTAACATTAAAATTATAAACAAAAGCTACAAAAACAAAAACTATGAACTTGTTTACATGATAAACAAGTAAACAAAAATATACCAACAAAAACCACTATAAAAAGGGGATAAGCAAGTAAACAAAAATCCAACAACAATAAATGTAAAAAAATACACAAACAACAATAATGATGTTTACATTTATAGAGATCTTGAAAAGAACATTCATCAGACTGTTTACGTTTATATTTGAAATGCAAGACAAAGCAGACAACGGGGTTAGTAAAAGTTCAGTCAGTCTTGTTGCGTTTTTGAAGAGAGTAATCGAGGTTTGAGGATCTCCGTTACAAAGATCTGTCGAATTTTTTTTTTAAAACTGTTATTGTTTATGCAAAAGAGTGCAAAGAGGAATAACGAACAAAGCAATTGTTGTTGTTTACATAAAGTTGTGAACAGTGGCACAAAGAATTGTGCGAACAATAAAGAGTTTAATTGAAACTAAACACATATTTATTTTAATTTTATTTGCAATCTGCAAGCTCATATTTAAACGTTTGTAAAAGATAAAAATGTAACAATATATATTACCATAGTTGTGCTGATTTTTTTAGTTTTTTTTTTAAATTAATTTGCTGCATCTTGTGGAATTAGTGAAATTATCCATTTCAACACTTTGGTTTCTTACATATAATTCTTGGTCATTTGCATAAACAATACTTTACTGAATATAATAAAAATATGTACAACTTTTTATTTTTATTATCGGCTTGAAGACGATAATCAGATAATTTTAATTTGTTCACAAAAGATAAAATTTATTTTTTGTTTACATGTTTTCATTAAACATTAAATGTTTCGAAAATTACGTAACCATTATTAAGTTAAATTATTTGAAAAACTTATTAAAAGGACCTATAATTTTAATCAATATTAGCGATTGTATTATGCATTTCAGCAGACTTTGTTTATTATAATGTTTATAATTGACATAATGATTTATGCATGCAAAAATTATTTTAAAAAAAGTTATGATTATGTGTGAATTGGATTAATAAATCTTTTTTTTAATTAATTGTTCACTCAAAGAAGTTAGATGAACACATTGTAATACCACAGTCTTTCGTTATCCCCTAGTCTCGAGCAGGAGCTTTTTATTACATAACATACATATGTACATACATAGTGGTCATTACAACCCTTCAGTCAGGATTAAGACCTAGCTTCACCACTTATGTTGTGTGCGTTGATTTTATTCATGAGAGGTGGGACCTACACTTTAAATTGGAAACTTTTTGACGGCAATTTTATTTACTTTCAAACTTTTTGCTTGAAATCTGCTGGAGGCAGTCGTCGAAGAACTATTTCTTCATATTTCATTTTGTTGGAGATTTCTGACCCTAGGTTTGCACATTTGCCTCAAGTCTGATAACAGACCTACTAGACTACGTCGTCTTCAGACTGCTAAAGTTAATTCGTGACAGTTTCTCTATGTCATCCAGTAGGCAAAGAACTATCTGTTCTTCTTCCTTAGCAAGATATCCAATACCACTGCGCCTCCCCACCTAATCCAGTGGCCCGTAGAGACCACGAAAACCATATTGAGCGTGCTTCTTTGCAGTTTAAGCAGACTTGATGAGCGTCCTTCATTTAGCCGACCATCTACTGTTGATTAAATCGATAATGCATTGTCAATTATAAATTTACAGAGGTTTCCCAATATCAGGAATATTCAATAACACAACTTGATTGTTATACTATGTTCAGATATGCACTTTTATTGAGTCAATATTCGGTTTATTGAGCACAATATTTTAAGTGTTCAGACATAATAATATACGCAGTTCAGCTACTTATTCAATATTCATTTTAGAGCTGGTAAACAAAACAGCTGGTTGTTTCAACAACATTGTTTTTATTTGTTTGTAATATGCGCACTGAAAATACTTATGACAGTGCTGCATTTGAAGTTTTACTCAATATTATAACAATTTGCGCATGTATTGAAACTTTATATGAAATATTGAGCTCAATAATGGCGGTTATTGCGATTTACGAAATAAAGGTGCATATCTGAACATCGTATAAAGTAATGGTAAAACTGTTTTAGAATTTCCTAAATTTAAACAAGTATAAATAAAAAAAGTTCATCTGATAATTCAACAGAGAACTATCGGAGAGTTCAATGTTTATGCTACTACTGGTCATTTCATCCGCTCTGCTATTACATGTAATGTTACAATCTCTTGGTACCAATATTAAATGGACATCATATTGTACTTTTATCTCATTTTGAAATATCTGCAACAGCGGCTCACCTAGCTGTCTGAATATATGGTAATATTGAAGGACGCTACCGTTGTTCGCCAGACTTAGAGATAGTTGACCGGTAACATGTGGTGTAGATGTAGATGCGCAGCGACATGTAGTGTTTGCTATCGACAGTCCGAACTTCGTTCATGATTCTCGCATAACTAGTATCCAATTCATCACCTCGTAATTAAAAAAATAATCATTCATAATCATCATAATCATTTATAATCTCTAAACATTTTTCTTGGGTGCTAAATGCAAGCGATTTCAAAATCACATGCTGCATGACTTCGGCGTATAAGACCGCTGTGGTGTGTGGCTTATTCGCATACTGCTGCGACTTAGGAAAACCCTACAAGAAGAAGTCTAACAGAGCCTAATTGCACAATCTCGTAAATGACATCCACATGAGATGAGGATCTCCTCAAATCGCTCATGCAGAATATCCAAAGTGAAATGAGTTGTATGGCACCTAATGACGTTCTATTGATGTCCAGATCATCTAATTCAAGCTAGAAGTAGTTGGTAGTCATCGACCTATAGTACTCGCCATTCGCAGTGAAGGCCTTACCAAGGCCGTTCTGAAAGAAATATAGACCGATGACACCGCCAGCCTAAAATCCATAGCAAACAGTGACTTTTTCGGGATTCATGTGTACTGATATCGTCAAAAAAAATTTTTTTCCTATTCGTTCATCCCCAAATGGGCCCCTTTACCGAGAATGGTTTTTCGATCAAAATTTATAGCAACCAACTGCACCACTGATCATTCAGCCAACACAAGTCCTTGCATATCTCCGTCGATGATGATTTGGCAAAAGAAATGTAGCTCCAACATGCTTACCGGTGTCAACTGCCAAAGTCCCTGTTGGATGTATTGAATAATTAAAATAAATCAGCTCATTTATAAGAACAGATCTTCAGTTTTTGTGTTTTTACGAGCATTGTGAAGGGTATATGAAGGGTAATCTTCTGAAGCGTTTTTATATGTTCTTAAACATATACAAATGGAAATATAAATATGTTTTAATGTAGGTACTTCCCGGTTAATGTAGATTAAAGACTAGATACATATATTCAAACTATTTTTTATCTCACTTATGGCCATTATTACAACTTGCCTTTAACTAAAGGGAGGCTTCTCACTGGCAGCTAAATTGTTTTTCATTATTGTACACGAGAAAAGAAGTTGTCTTTTTAATGTTCTTAAACAGACTGACTTTATTAAAAAAATAGATCATCAACTAAGACTATCAATAATATATTTACATATTATGTCTGTACAACAATAACAAAATAACTTCTCAATTTTAAAGCAACAAATATTAAAGAAATTTAAAAGAAATATCATACGACAATACCGTAAGATAGAAATTTAAGAAAAATAATAAGTACATAGAAAACCAAAAAAATAGCGTTTGAATTCAAGGTCATTCAATGACTTATTAACATAAAGATATAAAGAAAAAATGCATAAACAAAGTTCATCAACAATTATTATAAGTGGACAATATGGTAGAAGTGAGCGTTAAACTAAAGGGAAGAACATGCTTCTGGTAACATTTCAAGTTAAGTTTATGTTTGAACTTGCACTATTATATATTATTTTCAATATGGCAAATACAACAACAACAAAAAAGAAGTACGTCGTTGCGACTGCTTTTAAAAAACTTGTTTAAATTGACGAAAGTTATCGGCATTGCTCCGGCACTGCCGCATTTTGAAAAAGTTAAATTTATTTTATCATTAAGTTGTCATAACGAAAAGAAGTTAAAGGTGACATTAAACTTTACTTTAGCTGAAGTTACCTTTAACTAATCCCCACCTTTAATGGCAAGTATTACAACTGGCCTAAGTCGTAATAACGAAAAAAAAAGTTAAAGGTGACTTTAAAGCTCACTTTAGCTAAAGTTACCTTTAACTAAACTCAACTTTAACGGCAAGTTGAAATAAAGGCCCTTAAACGTTAAAATTTCAATTCAGTAACTAAATTTCAACTAAATAATAACAGAAAAACACACCTCTTATTTTATTTATATTTCATGTAATACAAGATTTCTTTTATCATCATAAAAATGCTGCTAAAGTAAAAGCCATTAAATTTCCTCTATAATGCTTTGAGTTTTTGTTGGCGTTTAAACAATTCTACTGCACTTAGATTAACAATGAAACAACATTTTGTTATCACAACGTCGCAACAATTTGCACAAAAAAAAGAAAACAAAAATATCACCCTCTAACAGAATTGTTGAAAAGCTAACATAACCAAAGAACAAAAACACAATGCTTTGGAAATGTTTTCAAAAAAATGCACTTATAATTTTTACAATTTTTTGTGAAAGAATATTGTTACTTTTTTAACTTTTAAAAAACGTTTGAAATGTAAGCTCATAGACTACAAATAAAAAGAAAACTAATTAAATTCTTTATTATTCGCACAATTCTGTGTGCCACTGTTCACAACTTGATGTAAACGACAACGATTGCTTGTTTTTTATTCCTCTTTACACTCTTTGCGTAAACAATAACAATTGTTCGATAGATCTTTGTAACGGAGATCTTCAAACCATGATGATTAACTTCAAACGCAAACCGTTTTCACACAAAACTGACTGAATTTTTACTAACCCCGTTGCCTGCTTTGTCTTGCCTTTTACATGCCAACGTAAACAGTTTGAAGTCGAATCTTCGTGTTTTCGCCTTTTCGAAGTCTGTATAAATGTAAACATCTTTGTTTCATTATTGTGGTTTGTGTATTTTTGTTCACATTTATTCTTGCAGTATTTGTTGTTGCATTTTTGTTTACTTGTTTATCTTCTTTTTTATACTGGTTTTTGTTGGTATATTTTTGTTTTTAATGTTTTGTTTGTTTAATATTATTCATATACAATCCTATTTAATTTCTCATTACTAACCTTCATTCAGGATTACTACCTAGATTCTCGCACCACTTCTGTTTTAATATGGCCATCAAGAAAAATATCAGCTGCAAACGTTATTTCTTATTTGCCGTAGTTTAGGCACCTAGCTGGAGAGACCGAATTCTTTTTTTTTTGGTAATTCATTACTCTCGTCTAAATAAATATACATATATACAGTAAATCTAGGTTGTAGTTTAAAAGATATATGTATTTAGTGTTAAAGGCTTAAATATTGTTAATCATCTTCTTTAATATAATTGGCTTTAAATAGTAATCCTGAAGATTTTCTAGAGTGCGTATCTTTAAGGATACATGCGGTACATATGAGGGTTTATGACTTATATAAATACTAAATTGATTATCGAAACAAAATACACAAAAAACAAAAAATTTTTTTTAAACGACGATATTCAACAGCTTGTAACTTAAGGCTACCTTATATGAATTTGCCTTGTAAATTCGTTCGGACAGAGGAACTGAAAAGAAGAAAAAAATTGATGGCATTTTGTTAACAAAGTAGAAAAAAAAAAAAGGAAAACCAAAAACAAAATACACTTATCCCCCGATGTACACGGTACTTTTTTACACGATTTCGCTTTTACACGGACGATGAACTAGATGAGAATGACTTAGTTAACATGGTTAACGAAACAAATAGTCGTGAAAATGATCCTGATGAGGAGGAGTCTGAATCAGTTGTGTTCGCCGCAAAAGTCATTCGCGAAGGACTTGAATTTGGGCGAAATTTGGGAAATCATTTTCTACAAAATGATCCGAATGTAGAACGAGCTCTCCAATTCCAGCGAGATATTAATATATGCTTAGTTCAATATGAGGAGGCCTATAAGGATTTAAACAAAAACCGAAGGCAAATGTTAATTACGGATTTCATTTCGAAATCTCGCCATTATAAAATCGTTCCTAATCCATCTAACACCGAAACAGAATCGCATAAAGTATAATCAAGTGAAGAAAGTGACATCATACCAATCAGGAAGAAAAGATTATACATAACCTATGATAGTGATAACAGTACATAATTAAATTATTGGTAAAATTTTTTAAATATTTATATTTCTGGTTTCTGTATATAAAATGAATAACATATCTATATACAGAAATAAACTTTTATATATTTGTATTTTAATGAATAGATAACTACTTTTATGTTTTTCAAAATAAATATACATACATATCTGCTATTTACTTGTATTTTACGTTGAAATAAGTGACTGAGTTATGCCTCGTTTAGTTTGTTTTTGCTTTTCACGGTTTTACATAGCGAAATCTACGATTTTAGTTTACACTTTTTTCTAAGGAACCTATGCTCAGTGTAAATCGGGCGATAGATGTAGAACTTCTAAAAGCGAATGTTTTAAGGCCAAAAGCGAAAAATTGGAATCCACAAATCATAGCCAAACCGACCGCAGAAACACATATTTTCGATATCATTGTTACAAAGTATCTGTTAAAAAAAATAATAGAAAATGCACAATCAGCAACAAAAAATGTAATTGCTGTAAAAAAAGAAGAAAAAAGAAATTAAATACATGTTAACTAAAAAAACATTAATTTCATTTTTTGCTGACACATTTCCAGACAACACACTTATTGAACACTCCACGATACACATTTTGTAATTTTAATTAATAAGTATATTTTGTTAACACACTTACCCAATATTGCACAAGACATACCTTTTATATTTTTTGTAACACACTTATGGAATATTGCTTATTTTGCACTGCTTGCAGTTTTTACCAAAAAATAATTAAGTTTAAGAATTAATTTTAGTTCAGTTCTAAGTGTGCTCTTTACTGAATAAGTTATAATGTGTTAAAAATAGAATAAAATATATTTTTTTAAAACAAATTACCATATAATCCTTTAACTTACACAATGAAATTAAATGTAAAAAGAGAGAAAACGTGGAACTGTTAAAAATAATTTCAAGTTGACTGTAAGTACAGGAGACATTATAATTACCCAATTACTTGGTACGCTAAATAACAATTCACATCTTTTTTATATATAGGTTAACACACGCACACACACGTTCTTTTCAAAACACGTTCTATTTACATATGTCTGTAAGGACCCATAGACAACAATGTCCTTTGAGTTATGTATGTGATGTAATACATTCACTCTTAACTGTTTTAGTCTTTACAAATTGTTATTAAGGAAAATGAATTTTTATAACATTGACGCTGTTGTTGTCATTTCAAATAAACTTTTATGGCATGAGAGTAGGGTGTAGTAAAATTAAAATATAATATATATATATATATATTAAATAATTGTTGGTGTATGAAATTAAAGGTTATATTTCGCATCGTTATCATGATCCATTCGAGTCAACTACATTTCTGTTTAAAATTCAAGAGGAATATGTGATATATCGACAATTGATTTCAATATAACTGCGAATTATGTAACACATACATACATACATACATAATTGGTCATTACAACCCTTCCACCAGGTTTACAACCTATCTTCTCATACCACTTATGTTGTGTGTGTTAATTTTATGCATGAGTGCTGGGACCTACTGTTTAAAGTCGTCTCCGAAAGACAGATTTTTTGAAAACTTTTCATGGCAAGTAGCCGATGAAATATTTTTTTATATTTCGTTTTGTTCGGGATGTCTGACATAGGGTTTGAAACGTGGCCTCACGTCTAATACTATACCTATACTACGGCGACTTAAAACTCATTTTATGAGGTGCCAGAGGTGGAACATTAGTTCAAATCCACTAGTTCAGCAAATAATCGGCGAATAGCTGTAAGCCGTAAACACCGCCATTATCCATGGGTGTGCGCAGGAGAATTCGAAGTAGTCGATTTCGGTTCGTTCATAAGAAGAGCAATACTTGGCGAATTAATGGATGATTGTAGCCAGCATCCGTACAAAATACAACTGGAACTGGTACGTGAACAAATAAAATTGTCGAATTTGGGAAAATACCAATACATGTGAGATCTCAGAGCATCCAATGAAGCACAAAAAAGTCAGTGTTTGGTATAAATTTTCTGCATAATTCTTTGAGAAGGACTTCAGCCAGACCAACGGCTAGCACCAAGGCACATTTTTAAGCGCTTCCCACCTTTAAATTTAAAAAAATAGACTTTATATGAGTGAGATACCATTGACATTTTTATTCATTAAATCGTTCAAATTTTCACCATGGCTTCTCTGGCTGAAGCGCGTTCGAAATGTCTTTCCATTACACTGGCGCATAAATCAGGCTGAATTTGGCCGATGGCATGGGTTATGTTGGCCTTGAGATCCACTGTAGATTGTCGTTATACCTGCGACTTACAAAAGTCTAAAAGAGTTAAATGGAAGGATCTCGGTGGCCAGTTCAAATTATCGCCATACAATTCAGGCCATAAGGAGTTGGTTATCGTTGATCTATAATGCTCGCCGTTGACACTGATGGCCTGTCCAAAGTCACTCTCAAAGTATATGGACCAATGACGTCGCCAGACTAAAATTCATTCCAAACAAAGACTTTTACGGGATGACATTGTATGAAGTTGAGCCTCATATGGATTGTTATAGTCCGAAATTTGTCAATTTTTGTCCCGGGGCTGCCAGCTCTCTGTATCCTGTACACGACAGCTACTTTGCGACTTGGGGAATAATCCTTTCTTCCGCGTTGGATTGTAGAATAGTACCAGTTGTCCTTCATGGAAACCCTCCGTGTTTGCTGCACGATCATACCTGGCTTTCATTCCATTACTGACCATCGCTTTAATCTCCAAAGATGCGCCCGAGTTATACTGTTGCAGCTGACCTTGACTTCTTTTTACTGAACATTTAGATGCAATACACTGGGTACAGTTTGCTATCCAATCCGCCACTGCTTGCTGACATCCAACCCAATAAAAACGTCGTTTTAGCCTTTCCAGCGTCTTTGTCACTTCCAGATGTCCGCGCTAGCTCCATTATGGGACTCCTGGGGCACTTCTATGGACACTTCTTTCGTCTTGGAGGAAGGCACTACTAATAGGTTGGAGAAGGTCCTGCCATCAGCGCTTTCCCAACGTCGATTTAAGCTTCCGTTTAACGACCGTAAACTGTCCCATAGTGCCCAATATGGTTTTGTAAGAGGACCTTCTCCGGATATCTCATTGCTGGCAGGTTGTTTGTCCTCTTCCTTGGCTGCTATTATCTTCGGGTCACTCTTTTGTGCTTCGGACCAGTCTTCATTGGCTTCGATCTGCATTCGCCGGACATCAACGGTGGATTCCTTCTTCTCAGCCTTTACATAATGATTACGCTCCAAATTACGAGATCGGCTTTATAGAGCGTCAGCCTTGCCATGTTTTATGACTCTTCGTTTTGTTAACGGCGATAGTTCGTAATCATCTTCTTGCGTCCTCTCCTAACTTTTATAACTTCAGTCTTTTCTGCAGCCGTGTAAGTGTCCGGGAACTTTTCGATTTGCATATCAGCCTCTATTCTCGGTATTTTCGACACAGGATGATCCTCACTATTCTCAGGCATTCCGTGCCATTATCCTTATAATTTTCCACAATAACATTTTCATCGATAATCCATTTAAAATGGTGCGTTATAAATGAGGGGTTCCGACATATTTCATTGACGAAATTTACGGAAAATTCTTTAGCACCATCCATTAGAATTCCCTTGACTCGTATTTTATCTCCAGATTTTATGGTGTTTGGTGAAATAGTGGCAGTATACATAATCGGTGGCATTATTTATGGTGTTTTGTTTTAAAATGAAAAACAAATATTTTTTTGTTTTTTATATTCTATAAAAATAGATTCAAGTTAGCGACTAATTTTTTTGCGTTAAATGCAAGATAAACAGCTGCAGCCACGGAACGTTAAATATAGGGAACTACTCGTTTCAACATAGTGTTCATCAGAAGCCTTAGGCGTAGCAATGGCGCGTCGTCTTGTTGGTGAGACCTACTATGGTTTCAGCAGATTTTGCATTTCGTCTACCGGTCGTATAAGTTTTTTGCCATGATAGACATGAACAAAATATCAGTCATACGCAGTAAATGATGTAGTGAATATGTAAAGTTAAATTAAAAAATTTAAAGCATATTTTTAGGAGTAATCTCAACGTAGTACGAACTCAAGAACATTAATCGGAAATATTAATTGCTTGAACCTGATTGAAAGCAAAGTTTTTCCACAAAAAATTCACATTATTTTGTGAAAAGTGATCGCGTATTAAAAATGTTTAGAAATTCATAACAATACTGGCATATTGTGCTTTTCAATTAAAGAAAAATTAAGAATGCGTAGAAGGGTGTTGAGCAAATTTGTAAGGTCTGTGGAGCCGTTAATTGTCGAAATCATGAGCGATTTAAAAAGATCGACATTTAAGCCGAAAATATGTTGCCATTTAAAATTCAAAGCAGTTGATGTTTGGTTGACACATGCCCAATTGCGATTTGAAGTAAAAGCTGAATGAAATCAAACAATTCCTGGAACAAAAGTTTACATAACATACATACATAATAGGCCATTCATTCAGACAGGATTACTACTTACCTACTTATGTTGCTGGGACCAACAGTTTAAATTCGTCTCGGAATGATACTTTTTTTGAGCAACTTTTCATGGCAATTATATTTTCTCTCAGAGCTTTTGCCAAAAGTCGCCGAAGTTGTGTTTAAATATTCTCTGACTAGACTGTGCTAATTAAAAGAGTACTAACAAGATGGCCACCAAATTGTAAGTGGAGTTGCCGCTCTGAATTTCGTTTATTAATTACACATACATACACAATTGGTCATTACAACCCTTTAGTCAGGATTACGACTTAGTTTCTCACACCACTTATGTGTGTGTTAATTGTATACATGAGTGGTGGGACCTACAGTTTAAAAGTCGACTCCGAACGACAGACTTTTGAGAAACTTTACTTTATTTTATTTACTCTCAAAGTTTTTGCCAGAAATCTGCTGAGGGGAAGTCGCCGAAGAAATACTTTTTTATTTTGTTTTGATGTCGGGCCTGGGGCTCGAACCCTGGCTTTACGTCTAATAAGTCAACACACTACCTACTAGACTACGGCGACTTTAACCACATTGAAAATAAAAGCAAACTTAAATCTATTTAAAAACTTTTAGGACCATTATAACAACTTGCCGTTAAATTTGCGTTTAGTTAAAGGTAACTTTAGCTAAAGTGAACTTTAAAGTCACCTTTAACTTATTTTCGTTGTTACAACATACTGATAAATTAAAGTTAACTTTATCAAAAATGTGGCAGTGCCGGAGCAATTTCGATAACACTACTGAATTAAACAAAAAAAATTAAAGGTAGTGGCAACGACGGGCATCTTTTTGTTTGTTGTATTTACTCATTTTGTTTATATTTGAAGTTGCCATATTGAAAATAATATACAATATGACAAGTTCAAACATAAAGTGAACTTTTAAAGTTAAAGGTAGGACGATCCTTCATTTAGCTTAACACACGCCTCTACCTTATTGTCCACTTATAATAATGAAAAACAATTTATTTGCCCGTTTAAAATCTTCCCTTTAGTTAACGGCAAGTTGTAATAATGGCCCTTAACTAGTTAATCTTAAATTGTTACCTCTTTCGAAATTAAGCCATAGTCAGGATAGAAACTAAATCAAGCGAAGTAAAAACATAACAAAAATCAAATCAACAAAGCAAACAAACCCGTAGAATACATAGCTCAAAACTACTAAGGAATTTAAAGTAAATAAGTTGGAAACTGTTCATTCACAATCCTTTACATTTACCTGCGTAGGTAGGGTAAACAAGAATAGAAATACATAATGTATTAAAAAAAGAAACGTGACCAAAAACTCTGCCTTCACCCTTCATCCTCTCCATAACTTGTTGTGGAATTTTTTGAAATTCATCACATTGAGAAGTTTATCCAAATATTTTACGACCTCTGGGTTGTTGATATCGTTTTACTTTACTTTGTCCTTTCCTTATTTCATTTTTAAGCCCCCATATCATCAAAGGCCTAAAAATAGCAAATACAGTGTCCAATAAATAAATAAAGCAAACGGACTGGTATTTTTATACAAATATTTGTTGTTTACTATTATTATGCATTATATACCTAGACAACAGAAGGCTACAATTTGTCAAAAATACACCATAAACTTAAGTATGTATTGTTACGAAAATGGAAATGGTGTTTTTCTTTTACATCGATTAACATTAAAATTACAAACAAAAACTACAAAAACAATAACAATGAACTTGTTTAGATGATAAACAAGTAAACAAAAATATACCAACAAAAACCACTATAAAAAGGGGATAAGCAAGTAAACAAAAATCCAACAACAATAAATGTAAAAAATTACACAAACAACAATAATGATGTTTACATTTATAGAGATCTTCAAGATCATTCATCAGACTGTTTACGTCGGCATATAAAAGGCAGGACAATGCAGGCAACGGAATCAGTAAAAATTCAGTCAGTCTTGCGTGAAGACGCGCGATGTTTGAAGAGAATAATCGTGGTTTGAAGATCTCCGTTATACAGATTTGTCGAACAATTGTTATTGTTTACGCAAAAAAGTTTTTACACTCTTTTATAATACTAACAAACAAAGCATTTTATATTGTTTACATAAAGTCGTGAATAGTGGCACACAGAATTGTGCGAACAATAAAGAATTTAATTAAAACTAAACATAAATTTATTTTTATTTTTATTTGCAATCTACGAAATCGTATTTTAAATGTTTTTAAAAGGTAAAAACGTAACAATATGAAGGCAATTATTTTAACGATGGCATAGCTACATGACTAGTTTTACTACAATTGTTCACCAAGTGTAATACAGACATTTTGAAATAGCCCCATTGTTGTTATTGTTGTTGAAATATTATTTCTTTATTAAATTCTTTAGTCTCATTGCATTTGTTATTTCATTAAATGTCACAAGAATTTTGTCAATTAAGTCGGAAGATTTGTTTTCCAGATAAAAAATATATTTTGTTATACAAAATAATGCAGTTAGACAAGGGTTTGGGACATTTTGTAGCATAGAAAGTGAAAGTACCAAACGATTATCGTATTGCCATTATCTCAAAGAAAACCACTGAGAAAAACGATTTTTCTTTCGCCTAATTAATGATCGTTCTGAAGCATTAAGCATTTAAAAATAGGAGTCGTTTCAATGGCTCATAATCACAATTCCATCTTCGTTTAACCACACTTCGGTCAATATTATGAAACGATGCAAAAACTCTTCAATATTGTGCTTGAAAACAATCAAACAAACAACAAAGTTTTTATACTATTTCGTTTGGGGCAGATTGACAATAAACAGTACTACCATCTTAAGGAAACTGGATCGTACTCAATTAAATTTAAATACATAAATTCCTCATACGCACAGTTTTTTGCTCATAAATATAAGGAGATGACAAATGTCAGAGTAAAAATTTTTTTACATTTTACATAATTTGCTTTAATTACACGTACTAGGTGAGAGTAATTTTAAAGCCTATAAGTTTTCTTCATCATGACATATTTTTTTAATATTCATTTGCACTCAAGGCACAGTATGTTACGGAGTACATAACAAGTACATTCAAAACTGCATCAACAGAACAAAAATTCGTCCTAAGAACTTAACTAACTTTACCCAGACGCTAAAGCCATTTACGCAAATACTTAAAAACAAGAAACTTTATTTTTCCAACTATTTTTCATTGTTTTTGTGGTTTTTGAAAAGATCTGAATAGTTCAGTAATTGCCGTTAAGAAAGAGTTTCACTCGTATTTGGAATGCTTTAATGATTTTTACTTATTATGAGCAAAATTTCTTGTCGTAAATGCTAAAGATTTCTTTCATTTCGAATTAATTTTTTTTTTTTAGAAAATATTTCCATCAGTGTATACACGTAGGCAATTTACAAAGGATGTACAAAAGAAGTTAATAACAAAAGAACGGAAGGCAAAGAAAAATTATCCAAAAAACAAAATTATATTGTATCAGATATGCATTGCAATGGGGAACAAAAAAAGGGAATGAGATTGAAAACATGTCATATTAAATACGAAAAAAGCTATTGTTTTTTAGGTTTCAATATCAAAACAAAATTATGCCACATACATATTGTTATGTCTTTACCTTTTAAATATAAATTTGTGTTCAGTTGTAATTAAATTCTTTATTGTTCGTACAATTCTGTGTTCAAATATGCACTCTTATTGAGTCAATATCCGGTTTATTGAGTACAATATTTTAAGTATTCAGACATAATAATATACGCAGTTCAGCTGCTTATTCAATATTCATTTGACAGCTGGTTAACAAAACAGCTGGTTGTTTCAAAAACATTTTTTATTTTGTTTTTTTGTTTTGTTATTTTTTTGTTTGTCGTTCTTGACATTTGAGTTGTCAAATATCAACAGAAAGTGTTCGGATAATTGTAAAATGTTCACTGATCGTACTTATGACAGCAATACATTTTAAGTTTTACTCAATATTATAACAATGTGCGTATTTATTGCACAATAATTAATTGAAATTAATTGAAATATTGAGAAATAAATTTGCATATCTGAAGACCGTATTATACTCGTTTGAGTAAACAATAACGATTGTTTGGCCGATCTTTATAGCAAAGATCTTTAAACATCAGTTGTTCTCTTCACAAGCAACACGTCTTCACACAAGAACGACTGAATTTTTACTGACCCCGTTGCTTGCTTTGTCTTGCTTTTTACATCGCAGGGTAAACAGTCTGAGGAATGTTCTCGAAGGAGAATGACTTCTCGTTCTCGAAATCTCTGTAAATTTAAACACAGTTGTTTCATTATTGTTTGTGTATTTTGTTTACATTTATTCTGGTAATGTTTGCTGTTGCTTGTTGTTTACTTGTTTATCCTCTTTTTTATACTGATGTTGTTGCTATACATACAAACATACATAATTGGTCATTACAACCCTTCAGTCAGGATTTCGAGCTAATATCTCACACCACTGATGTTGTGTGTGTTAATTTTATACACGACTGGCGGGACCTACAGTTTAAAGTCGATTCTGAACGACAGATTTTTGAGAAACTTTTCATGGCAATTTTATTTACTCTCAGAGTTTTTGCCAGAAATCTGCTGAGAGGAAGTTGCCGTAGAAATACTTTTTTTTGGTATTTTATTTTGATGTCTGGCCTGGTGCTCGAACCTTGGCTCTACATCTAATAAGGTAACACACTACCTAATAGACTACGGCGACTTCAAAATACAAATTATACAATTTACACTCCCTATTTATTGCAAATATAAGGAATTGAGCTTCAGTTAGCTTCAGTTTCTACAGAGTGAACATTTAAAACTTTTCTTGTATTGAATGCAGTAAATTTTATGATTTCACAGAAGCAAAAAATTAAAGATCTTTTAGCCATTTGACTTTCTTACAATGGAAATTATACGTGCCGTTTGTGAATGAATAAATAAACAAAACATTTTTAGTGTACACTTAAGTAAAGAGCAGTCATACCGTAAAAACTATTCAGTATCTACCAAAGTTGAAGAGGAAGATGGTTTAAAAGTGGCGTACTGAGGCAACATTTCTGACTATCAGGCAGTCATCTTTGTAATGGTGGTTGATACAGTCATTTTTTGTTGTTGTTGTTGTTTTCTTTGTTGCACATAGAAAAGGAAAATTTTCGTCTTATAAACATGTGCTGTTATGGTATTAAAAGAGAAAGGAGAAAAAATTGCATTTCAAAATGTATTTCTGTTGTAATGTCATTTTCATAATGTCAGTTCATACGATATTATTGTTGGTTTTTTATATCGTTAAACTTACCGTACCTAAAGAAAGAAAAAATCCCAAATAAAGAATTATTTGTATTCTAATTATAATAATAATTCAAATTTATTCTCTGCCTTTTCAACAAAATTAATTTTCAATACACCCATAAATCACTTTGCGCCGTGGTTACTTAAAAACAACGACACAAATTGAAACGACGCAAAGTGAATTATGATATTCTGTAGCAAACCATGTAAAGATCAAACATAGTTTCCAGGGTTACGAAAATACTACTTTTTAAAAAGAAAATTGAACAAAATTTTATTACATACATACATTGCAAGCCGAGGTTTTATGGTGAAAGAATTTTTTTCTTTTTTTTGAAAAATTAATTTTAACAAATATTATGAAGATAATTAGTATTGAAATTTAATTTGGTTATTTAAAATATTTTTTTTTTATTTCACAAATTTAATTTATTTTATTTATTTATTTATGTTTTAGATAAAACATATGCAAATAAAATTCTTTAAATCAATATTTTTTTGTTATTATTTTTGTAATTCTAATGAAAAGCAATGCAAATTTTATGCTAAATTATAATCAAATATGAATGCGTTCGTAAGATAGAGGATAATCTATTAGAATGTGGTTGTGGCTTCAATTCATTATCAACTAACGTTGTTGAATAAAAGAGCGAAATTTGGTCAAACATAAAAGAGTTATATGATAAAGAGTAAATGAGCTTCGTCGATTCGACGAACAGTAACCGTCCAGGGATAAAAGTAGTAGTAAATGTTAGCTCTCACATCTGCCATTTATTCAAACAAAAACTCGTAGTTTACAAATAAAATAAAAATAAATGTGTTTAGTTTTAATTAAAATTCTTTATTATTCGCACAATTCTGTGTGCCACTGTTCATAACTTTATGTAAACGACAACAATTGCCTTTTTTGTTATTCCTCTGTTTATACCCTTTGCATAAACAATAACAATTACTAGGCAATTATTCCACACATCTTTGTAACGGGCATCTTCAAACCACGATTACTCTCTTCAAACATACCGCGTCTTCACACAAGGCAGACTGTACTCCACTAACTCAGTCGCCTGCTTTGCCTTGCCTTTTATAAGGCAAAGTAAATAGTCTGATGAATGTTCTTGAAGGTGAACGCTTTCTCTAAATCTCTATAAATGTGAACATCGTTGTTTATATTTACTGTTGTAGTGGTGTTGGTATATTTTTGCTTACTTGTTTACCATTTTTTATGCTGGTATTGTTTGTTATATTAAGCAGTACGATAATTTCTAAACAGGTTTTTTTTCTGCATTATTTTGTTTTTGTAGCTTTTGTTAATAATTTTAATGTTAAGTGATGAAAAGCAAAACACCAGTATCTAGATTTTTTCCATTTTCATAATTGCATATCATTCATTTAGCTTGTCAAGTAGGTACTTGTGTATGTCGCTTTGGTGTTGGTTGCCTGTTTTGTTGGTGGTGATAGTTATAGTACTCGGTAATTATGCATTATATTTTTGTTTAGTAAAAGAGTGTATACGGATTTTTATATTGCTACTGCATGCGACAGTAATAATGTTCGGTTTGCAAGCGAAATGTTATGAGAGTAAATGTGTGTATCCACAAGCTTTGTTTTATTCTTTTATTGCAACTGTTATATTTTACGTGTCATGTTAATAGTATGGACACAAAGAACAACGACAAAATTTAGCTGCAAGCAATTCATTTATTCATGCAAATTATGGTGTAAAACAAAATACTTTTTCGTATAATTTTCTATGTGCATACCATAATTTCATTTTAACAAGGCAAAGGATGCGACCTCAAAAAAAAAAATAAGGACACACTTTTATGGCGTTACTTCAGTTTATGGAATACTGCAAGTGTTGAATCAATATTTGGTTATTTCGAAAGTGGTTGGTATGTTTGCAATGTGAATGCCCACGTGAACAAATTTTATCTTCAGTTTATCTCTTTTTTACAGCGTCGAACAATGAGCAGTCGAGGATTATTGTTGACCCTCATGTTAATTTGTAATAATGGCCCATAACCAGTTTATCTTAAATTGTTGCCTATTTCGAAATTAAGGCATAGGCAGGATGGAAACTAAATCAAATAAATCACAAACATACCAAAAATCAAATCAACAAAACAAACAAACCCGTAGAAACACAACAGCACAAAGTTACTAAAGGAATTTAAAGTAAATAAGTTTAAAACTGTTCATTCACAATCCCTTACATTTACCTGCATAGCTGTGAAAGCAAAAACAGAAATACATAATGTATTGAAAAAAGACACATGATCAAAAAATCTGCCTAAAAATTCAGTCAGTCTTGTGTGAAGGCGCGCGGTGTTTGAAGAGAATAATCGTGGTTTAAAGATCTCCGTTATAAAGATTTGTCGAACAATTGTTATTGTTAACGCAACTAACAAAGAATTTTTTTGATTACATCAAGTCGTGAATAGTGGCAAACAGAATTATGCGAACAATAAAGAATTTTTTTAATTAAAACTAAGCACAAATTTATTTTTATTTTATTTGCAATCTACGAACTCATTTACTTTGACGATGAATTGTCCACCAAGTGTAGTACGTACATAATTGGTCATTACAACCCTTCACTCAGGATTACGACCTAGTTTCTCACACCACTTATGTTGTGTGTGTTAATTTTATACATGAGTGGCGGGAGCTACAGTTTAAAGTCGACTCCGAACGACAGATTTTTGAGAAACTTTTTATGGCAATTTTATGTACCTTCAGCGTTTTTGCCAGAAATCTGCTGAGAGGTAGTCGCCGAAGAAATACTTTTTGTATTTTTTTTTATTTCTGGCCTAAGCCAACACACTACCTTCTAGACTACGGCGACTGATGTATCATATTATAGTTTATTTAAGTCGATATAACCTTTAATACAAATTAAATATACTCTTAAAAATGCAAATACAAACACATTTTTATTGTGAAATAATCTTTTTTTTTTGAAAAATTAATTTTAAAAAATGTTATGAAGATAATTAGAATTGAAATTAAGTTTTGTTATTTAAAATATTTTTTTTTTTTATTTCGCAAATTTAATTTATTTTATTTATTTATGTTTTAGATATAACATATGTGCATTTAAATCAAAATTATGTTTGTTATTTTTTTTGTAATTCTAATGAAAGCAATGCAAACAATTCAATACAATCAGATAACTGCGTTATTAATTTGCATAAATTTTATGCGAAATTATAATCAAATATGAATGTGTTCGTAAGGTAGAGGATAATCCATTAGAATGGGGTTGTGGCTTCGATTTCCATTCTCTAGCCTATTACCCAAATAAAAAGCCTACGTATTTTACTATAAATTAGTTTATACATAATTTTGTATTTATTGAAAATATTGAAGTACTTCACTAATAAACATAAATGGTGTGAGAAACTAGGTCGTAATGCTGGCTGAAGGGTTGTAATGATAGCAGTATGTGGCGTATAAGTACTATTTAAATACATAAAGTGGATTCTTATTCAGTTTTTTGCTCATAAATATAAGGAGATGACAAATGTCAGAATAAGAAATTTTATTACATTTTACATAAATTGCTATAATTACACGTACTAGGTGAGAGTAATGTTAAATCGTAAAAATTTTCTTCATCATGGTTTTCATATTTTTTTATATTCATTTGCACTCAAGGCACTTAGTATGTTAAGGAGTACATGACAAGTACATTTCAACTGCATCAACCAAATAAAAAGTCGTACTAAGAAAACTAATTTTACCCAGACGCTAAAGTCATTTTCGCAAATACTTAAAAGCAAGAAACTTCATTTTTCCAACTATTTTTCAGTGTTTTTGTGGTTTTTGAAAAGATCTTTCAACAGACTTTAAGAAAATAGTTCCGTATTTGTTGTTAAGAAAGAATTTTAACTCGTATTTCGTACGCTTTAATAACTTTTACTTATTATGAGCAAAATGTCTTGTCGTAAAAGCAAAAGATTTCTTTCATTTCGAGATTCATTTTTTTTTGTCGAAAATATTTCCATTCAGTGTATACAAGTAGGCAATTTACAAAGGAAGTACAAAAAAAGTTAATAACAAAAGAACGGAAGGCAAGGAAAAATTAACCAAAAAACCAAATTATATTGTATCAGAAATGCATTGCAATGACTGAGGGACTGAGATTGAAAAATATTTTATATTAAAACATCGAGAATGAAGCATCATTTTCTTAAAAGTTAAATACGAAAAAAACTATTTTTATTTTTGAAATTTCAATATCAGAACAAAATTATGCCACATAAATATTGTTACGTTTTTAACTTTTAAAAACGTTTGAAATATGAGCTCGTAGATTGCAAATAAAAATAAAAATAAATTTGTGTTAAATTTTAAATAAAATTCCTTATTGTCCGCACAATTCTGTGTGCCACTGTTCACAACTTGATGTAAACAACAACAATAGCTTTGTTTCTTATTCCGCTTTATACTATATTCAAATATGCACTTATATTGAGTTAATATTAGGTTTATTGAGTTCAATATTTTAAGTGTTCAGACGCAGTTCAGTTGATTATTCAATATTAATTTGACTGCTGGTAAACAAAACAGCTGGTTATTTCAACAACATTCTTTTTATTTTGTTTTTTTTTTTATTTGTCGTTGTTGACATTTGATTTGTCAAATATCAACAGAAAGTGTTCGGATAATTGTAATATGCGCACTGAACATACTTATGAAAGTGCTGCATTTTAAGTTTTACTCAATGTTATAAAAATTTGCTATTTATTGCGCAAAAATTAATTGAAATTAATTGAAATATTGAGCACAATAATGGCGTTTATTGCGATTTACGCAATAAAGGTGCATATCTGAACACCGTATTACACTCGTTTGCGTAAACAATAACGATTGTTCGACCGATCTCTATAGCGGAGATCTTAAAACCACAATTATTCTCTTCACAAGCGATGCATCTTCACACAAGACTGACTGAATTTTTACTGAATTTTTTTATTTTTAAAAAAATAAGAAAATTTTAATAAAATTTGTTCATTTATTCAGTTTTGCCTTTAATTAAGGTTATTTTGGATTTTTTTCACAAAATTTTTTTGCGTTCAAACTCTAAAGTTGAGAACATTTTAAAATTTTTTGTGAAAAGTTTTCTTGCAATTAGTGAAAAGAATTGAAAAATTGAAGTTGAAAACAACATATTCGCTTTAGCTAAAAAAGGTTATCCTTCAGGAAAAATTGCTGGAAAAGTTAATGTTTGTCATCGGACAGCACCGTCAACAAGAAAAATTAAATGCAAAACATGCAAAAGTAGTCGCCGTAGGCTAGTAGGTAGTGTGTTGGCTTATTAGACATGAGGCCTCGGTTCAAGACATTCAGCTCAGACATCTCCAAAAAAACGAAATATAAAAAAAAATTTTCGGGGACTTCCTCTCAGCAGATTTCTGACAAAAAGTCTGTGAGAAAATAAAATTGACATAAAAAACTTTCTCAAAAATCTGTAGTTCGAAGTCGACTTTAGGTCTCGCCACTCATGTATAAAATTAACACATATAAAATAAGTGGAAAAGCTATGTCGTTGGAGGGTTGTAATGACCAGTTATGTATGTACGTAAAGCAAACAGAATATCCCGGATTTCGGCCAAGATCTCTAAATGATGATGGCATACGGCTACAGCAGCGTTTGTTAAGAAAATATGAAGTTAGAACTAAGAAATCAACACTAAATGCTATAAACAAGAGAGTGAGTGAATGGAATGCACGACGAGTATTGGGAAGAATCGGTCTAGTTTCAGTATTGAAATAGAAATGAGAAGCAAGCAACACTGGATAAATGCTGCAAATAACATTCAAGCTGTCTTTTATATTTAAAAGGAAATAATTTCACTTAAAAGTTTGTTTAATTAGAGAATAGTTTAAGTTAATATTTAACACATGTATAGATTCTTTTTTATTTTAATAAATAATGTACAAATACAAAGTTCATATTTTTTCAATATTATGAATTTACTTTTGCTCACCAGTGTACATATAAAAAAGATTATTTTATTCTCTAAAATAAAAATATTTGCTTTAAAATACTACTGCACTAAATTAAATTTGTTGTGGCCAACAGGAGCATAAAGTCTTTAATTGAGAAACAATAAAACAAAAAAGAGAGAGACGGCTTATTGCTTTACGAAAGGAAAGAGCTCGCTTACTCCTTTATTGTCACCCCAATTATGCCATGATTTGTACTTTTTTGTTGGCAGTATTTGCTTTGAATTTAAAATTTCCTTCATTTAATACATTGTTATCAACACTCACACTACTCCTACCAAACCAGTGATGATTGGAAACTTGATAATAATGTTGTGATAATATCAACAGAAATCACAAATGTCAAGAAAAGAAAAATGAGTTTTTAAACAACGATTAAAATGACCAATAAATCCTTTTTTCTTTTTTGTTTTGTAAAAAACAATAAAAATAGGCTTGAGTTAAGATAAGTCAAATAATATCTTAACACTTTGAGAACCAAATTAAGCGATTGTGTAATATGTTATTTAAGGACAAAAGCATTGCTAGTATTACGATGTCTCGCTTTTCTTTTCTTATCTGGTAAGCAAAAGCATGTTTGAAATTGTAGATTGGTAGGTAGGAGAGTTAGCTCTGATTACCAAGGCTCACTTGCCACGAATAGTGGCCGATTTCCACCAAAATCATTGAAGAAGTTATTCAGCTATTCAGGGGCTGCATATACATAGGTGGGTTGATTGAAGGAGATGAGACCCACCAAGTGTCCCATGCCTGTCGGTTTACATCTAATCCATACAATTGTTCTGAGCGTTCACCATTTAGGCTATCAACAAAACTTTCTATAGGATATATGTAACCTACACAAACTTCCTTATCTTCTCGCAATCCATTCCTCGGGCATAGCGTCTTTCTCAAAATGTTGGTATCTTGAGTTTACAAAAGCTGGCCTAAGCCATAGAAAAAATTATCAAACAAGAAAAAAATAATTGGAAATCAAGAAAGAAAAATAACGAAATTATACAAGTTTGTGATGGATAACGAATGAAAATCGTTCCAAAATCGAAAAAGGTTGTGATGGTAACTTTAGTTTCGTTCGCGTATTAAGTTTCGTTTCAAATCTATTTCATGGCAATTTTATTTACTCCCAGATTTTTTGGCAGAAATCTGCTGAGAGGAAGTCGCCGAAGAAATATTTTGTCAGAAGTCAATTTGAATTTTCTGTACTTTCTATGTTTTAATAATTTATCCTTTTGATACATACAATAGTTTTAATATATCATTAAGTAATTATTACAGCCCATTGCTCTAGTCAAGTGCCTTAGGAATATATGAATGAAAGTAATTATTACTTTATGTAGCAGAGTCATCCATCTTAGTTCAAGTTATCATGTGACAGCATGTCATTTAAAAATGTTGCAGCCGTTGACTGTAATTATAACATTGAAGTTCGGTTTTTAAAAACATTTTCTATTTAAAGCATATGAATATTTTAGTTGCATGTATACTGTATGTGTTTTGTAAAAATAATGTGTTCCTACCAAATTTATTTTTAAATAAAAAATGTCAGTGTTTAGTGGTATATAAAACAAAATATATTTTGTCATTTCCTTTACAGCCTGTTTGCCATCACTTGCACATACAGTTAATTGAAAAAGAAAAGACAAAATAACAACGAAAATATACATACTAAGTGACAAAGTATTAAATTTTACTCAAAAGCAGCAGTTTGGCATTCGTTGAGGAAATAATGAATAAGAGAGAGTATTTAAATATTCTAAAGAATATATTTACATAAAGTTTGTAGGAATTGAGAACTCGTATTACTTATTACTTCCAAAAAGTCAATGAACACAAACATACTGCTGATAATGTATAGATGTGATTTGACTGCCAAAGTACCCACAGGCATAATAGTCTTGAATACAGTCCCGATTTGGCTCGAAGAGAGTATTAAGGAGATCATTTGGCAAAATGGCCAGGTAATCGCTGATCATCAAATAGAAGTCAACTGAAAAACTTGTTCATGAGTGAATGGCGGCAAATATCAGCAGAAAATCCTAAACAAAACTGGTACATTTAATTAATTTAAATTAATTAAATTAAAAAAATTAAATTAAATTAATTAAATTAAATTAATTTAATGTTTATTTGAAATATTGAGCTTTTGAATTTTTAATTCATTCTGAGTTTTTCTTCATGGTATCTACATTTTAGCGTCGCAAATTCATGGAGTCACCAAAAAGTTTCATTATTTTTTTTTTTGGTTTGTGCAAAAACATTAATAATTTTTTTGTTTTATTATAAAATATACATAATTAAATAAAATAATTATAAAAAATATGAACGATGTTTTACATATTATTGCTTAAAATTCATGAAATTACTAAAATATATTGTTGTGCCTAGACTTTTGGCCACTGTATATGGAAACAAATATTGTGTTTAAAATGTTTAGTAGTAAAGGTTAGCTTTCATATCTCTACCATTTATTCGTACAAAACTATTTCGGATTATTCCATACATACATATATGATTACATACCATTTATTTAGCTAGTAAAGTAGTTACTTGTGTCTGCAGCTTGTGTTGTTGGTTGCTTGTTTTGTTGGTGGTGATAGTTATTGCACTTGTTAATTATTCCCTCTATGTTTTTGTTTAGTAAATCAGAGTACGATGATAATAACATTGTTAATGGTGTTGACTGCATACGACAGTAGAAAAATTCAGTCTGCAAGCACAATGCAAAAAGGGTAAATGTGTATATCAACGAGCTTTGTTTTATTCTAATATTGCAGTGTTCTTGTTGCTTGTTATCTTTTAAATGGCAAAAGGCAAAATTTAGGCGGCAGCAATTTATTTATACAAGCAGATTATGGTGGAAAGTTATTGTCTTATTGTCTACGTTCATACCAGCATTTCCTTTTAAATTTTTCTCTTTAGAGAAACATAGCATTAGGTAGATGATATGAACTCAAAGAAAAGTTTTATGACAAACAATAGTGCATAAACTAATATAACGCAAGTGTTGAATCAATATTTGGTTATTCCGAAAGCGGTAGGCTACGGTGATCTTTCTCTGTTTTATCAAAGTAATTTTTAATCTCTACAATAAGTATATCAGCGCTTATTTCAAATTTTTTAACAATGGCCAAACATGACATTCCAACCATACCTGATCAAAAATCTACATACAGTGCAAGCTTGATCATCGCAACTTAAAAAATCTAGCCTTACAATCAACGAATAGTTGCCATAGTCGACCATTGTTTTTTATATTGTTTATTATACTTATTACATACAGACACAAATACATACATACATATTGGTCACAGTTATGTTGTGTGTGTTAATTTCAGACATGAGTGTTTGGATCTACAGTTTAAAAAAATGTAACTATAAAAATGGATTTCGTGTTTCAACATAGGCGCTATACGCAAGTTTCTTAAAAATAAAGAACATATGCTTTTATTTTAACCTACGCTTCTGTGTAAATACATGGGAGAAAACATACGTATGAAGTAAAACGTTATTAAGACATCATTGATGAGTTTTAAATTTTTTACAACTACTATATACTCTTCCAAGCTTAATAAAAAAATAATAATAATCAAATTATATGTAATACAAAAATTACAGATAAAATTTAGTTGAATTCTTACTTCTGCAATGTGTTCGTATTTCAAATTTAACTACATATTGGTCTATTTTAAGTTAAGCATGTTGACTGTACAATATTTCTTAAAATGTTGCTCTTGATTGATGGATAAATAATCAATCAATGTTATCATAAAACAAAATCATATATGCACAGCCAATTAATCTTTATTTACAATTAATCATAAGAAGGTCACCTAATGATTATTTTGAACTTATGATTGAAGCAAAGACACAAACAGCGGTTACAGGCACTGAGATCAATGGATAAAAATAATGTTAATGAAGGCGAAAAAAATAAATATTTGGACAGTGGTCTCTTAATAAATTATAAAAATTTATTAAGACTGAATCCATTAATTATTTGAATATTTTTTTTGACTTTGCTTACTTTCTTTTCTGACTGTCACTGTAATAAACAATTACCAGTAATTGCTTGTGAAATAATTGATAGAAATTCTTAAACACTTGGAATAAAGAATCAGTTTTAAATGCTATAATGACCAGGTCTATGAATGTGCTAATATGAAGATGATGTCATAGACCATTAGAAAATAATTAAACGTACATACACTATATGAAAAAATATTTCATCGACGACTTCCTCCAAGTATATTTGAAGCAAATAAAATTATCATGAAAATTTTGTTTTGCTTTTACATCGTTATTTAACATTAAAATTATAAACAAAAGCTACAAAAACAATACAATGAACTTGTTTACAAATTATCGCACCGCCTAATACAAATACAGTGCAAGCTCGCTAATGTGAACTAATTAAAACTGGCGTTGTTCACTTTTGCGCATTGTTCACATTTCCGAATGCCGAAAATTTTAAAACAGAATTATACCATCTTTTAAACAAAAATCATTATTTATTAATTTTTTTATTTTTTTAGAACACATTTTATAATTTAATCTTCATAAACTTTCTTCACAGTATCTAAATAGCAATTGAAGAATAAATATGCAAGCATATGTATTAACACATACATAAATATGCACACCTAAAACGGGGATTCCCGCAACTAATATACATAGAATTTTAACGTTTCAAATTAAAAAAAGAATTATGTTTAAATTATAAGGCTTTTTACATTTTTTCATCTTTTAGAGTAGTCACTGAAGCAAAAATATTGTTCACATTAAGCGGTGTTCATATTATGCGGTGTTCACATTAGCGCGCGTGCACTGTATAACAAATAATAATATAAATAATAATAAACACCACCAAACAAAAAAAAAGGTAAACAAATGAACAAAAATATACCAACACCACTACAATAATAAACGTAAAGAACGGTGTTTATATTTATGGAGATTTCGAGAAGGCGAAATCATGAACGTTCGCCTTCAAGAACATTCATCAGACTGTTTAATTTGCCATATAAAAGCAAGACAAAGCAGGCGACTGAGTTAGTGAAGTTCAGTCAGTCTTGTGTGAAGACGCGGTGTGTTTGAAGAGAGTAATCGTTGTTTGAAGATCTCCGTTACAAAGATCAGTCGAACAATTGTCTAGTAATTGTTATTGTTTATGTAAAGGGTATAAACAGAGGAATAACAAAAAAAAAAGGCAATTGTTGTTGTTTACATAAAGTTGTGAACAGTGGCACACAGTTGTGCGATTAATAAAGACAGATTCATTTTTATTTTATTTGCAATCTAAGAGCTCATATCTTAAACACTTTTAAAATGTAAAACCGTATGAGCTATGAACTATTTTTCCTTTCATTTGTCCACTCTCTCCTCACCCAACTCCTAAACAAAGAAAAGTTAAAACAATTTTTGTTCTGCCGTTTCTAAAATCTTCTTTAATTCTTACAACCATTGTGTGTTAAGTCTTAAGTAGCTTTACAAAAAGATTAAATTGGATTAACTGAAATCATAAATTTTTTGTAAGTTGTAAGAAGTAATTAAGATGAGATTTTAATTCTTTTAAAGAAGAATTTATTTGAATAAGTGTTTACATATGTACATATTCCTACAATAAACTTTTACCAACACAAATTCCGTTTTTATAAAAGTTTTGTTTTTCTACCAGCGATTACAAACTAATCCACAGAAGCCAAGTCAACAGCAAGGAACTTAAAAATCGTATGCCAGTAACGTAACTTAAACTTTGTTTAGCAGAAATAAATTTGTAATGCTGCTCTTTACTGTAAAATTGATATGAATTACATTTTTCGCCAGAAATTGTTCAGAATTAAATCTATTTTAATGAATTTGTGTACATAAGATAGAAGTCGCCGTGGTGTAGTAGGTAGTGTGTTGGCTTACTATTCGTAAAGCCCGGGTTCGTATCCCAGGTCAGACATCAAAAATGAAATATGAAAAAAAAAATATTTCTTCGGCGACTTCCTCTCAGCAGATTTCTGGCAAAAACTCTGAGAGTAAAATAAACTGCCATGAAAAAGTTTCTCAAAATTCTGTCGTTCGGAGTCGACGTTAAACTGTAGGTCCCGCCACTCACGTATGAAATTAACGCACACAACATGAGTGGTGTGAGAAGCTAGGCCGTAATCCTGACTGAAGGGTTGTAATGGCCAATTATGTATGTTATGTATGTATGTATGTACATAAGATTGTATCGTTGCATATCAAAATAAATATCCAAATGAATATTTCGAAAAACAATTTTGTAATTTTATTTTACTTTTGTAATGTAGTTATTTTATAACAATACATACATAAGTACATACATAATTGGTCATTACAACCCTTCAGTCAGGATTACGACCTAGCTTCTCACACCATTTGTGTTGTGTGTTAATTTTTATATATGAGTGGCGGGACCTACAGTTTAAAGTCAACCCCGAACGAGAGATTTTTGAAGAAATTTCTCATGGCAATTTTATTTACTCTCAGAGTTTTTCTCAGAAATCTGCCGAAGAAATATTTTTCATATCTCATTTTGATGTCTGACCTGGGGTTTGAACCGTAGCCTTACGTCTAATAAGCCAACACACTTCCTACTAGACTACGGCGACTTCATACATCGTTGTATACATACAGTGTATAATTCCTCGTTATACAAAAGTATAACAGTGTCAAATTTGTGACAGTGTCTGGGTGACCAGTTCACAACAAATCCACGTTCACATCACATAATTCACTCAAATCGCTCTTGCAGTATATCCAATGTTGCAGATTATTGTCCAGATTATTTAATTCGCCACCAGTGAAAAATACATATCCAAACGATTACACTCTGCGACAAAATACAAAAAAGTTAAATACACCCGAGTAACTACCTAGTCTTAGTCGTTCAGTTAGTTGAGTAGAACTAAATAATACTTTTTTATTTTTCTCGAACCCTCCAGACTTGTTTTATTTGACAAAAATGGTTTTTTTATCTTCTCTCACAAAATTATTGATTACACAAACATTTCTGAACCGATGTCCAAAATTTAAACCTTATTAGAAAGGAGAGGGATGGGCGTTTAGAACGATAACATATATATATTATTTGACATAATAAGCTATGGGGTTTGATGAGGTAAACTTGACAAATGCGAATTTTTTAATATTTTTTTCAAGTTTGGCAGTTCATAGTAGCAAAATTTAATTAAAAAATATGAAATAAGTGATAACATCCTGGAAGTGCATTGACGCCTCGTTTGATAAAATCGGACGAAAATTACCGTAGTTATTAGTTAAAGAATCTAACAGTCGAGTTATATTCTTCATATATACATATATTTTTCCAAATGAACTTTTAGTTCAAAAATTTTCAGAATTTTTAACGGATCTTGATTTTTTATCACATTTGAGCGACCACCAATGGCCAATGTTTGGGCAAAGAAAAATAATAATATTTGCAAAAAACACAAATATTAGTCGACTTCTGGTGGTCGCACAAACATGCAATTGAAAGGTTTTGCGATAAACAATCAAGATCCATCAAAACTTTTGAAAATGTTTGCACTGAAAGTTCCTTTGATAAGATGACATACATATATAAAAAATATAACACGACTGTTATACTATTTAAATAATAACTTCTGTATTTTTTGTCCTATTTGATCAAACGAAGTGTCAATCTTTTTACAAGATAATGGACTTTCAGAATGTTATCACTTATTTTATATTTTTTAATTAAACTTTGCAATTAAGAATAGCTAAACTTGAAAAAATAAGAAAAAATAAAAATTTTCAAGTTTACCCCATCAAAACTCATAACATATAAGTTTGAACAAAATGTTTATGTATACCGTTTTAAATGCTTATCTGTCCACTTTTCAACAAATTTTGGATTTTTAAAATATGTTCAAACATATTTAAGTAATCAATAATTTTGTGCGAAAAGATCAAAAAAACTGTTTTTGTCAAATAAAACATGTTTGGAGGGTTCGAGAAATTAAAAAAAAATATTCTTGAGTTCTACTCAACCTAGTCAATGACTTGTTGCTCGGGTGTATTTTCACTGTCGCATCGTTTTATTTAAATGACATAAAAATTATTAAATTGTCAAAATATCATCACCTGTTAAAGATATTAAAATTCTATGCCTTATTGTCTTATCTAATGTTACCCAATATATTTCATGTTTACAGCATTAACACTAAATGTTAAGGAATTTAAACCCAATAGAGGTTGCTATTGTCCTTTCCTCATATCATACTCTTTAATATTCAAATATTGTCCACAAACAAATTTTAGTTTAAGTCCTACCAATTGTTTCAAGTACTCGCTAAGCAATATAGCCTTCAAAAAGTTTAGAAGAACTAATCTTTCAGAAAATTCGCATTTGTGCAGCTAAACACCTTCAAATGAAATCAAGTTTTTAAAATTCATCGAAGGTATTTCAAATACAACACAGTTTTGTGGGCTTGTCTTGCTATTCTCTTTTGCTGTTAATATTTAAAACAAAACTTTGACTTGCACTCTCTGTTAACTTTACTTAATTCAGTTCACGATAATTTCACTTTTCTAACTGTATATGGTATACACAACTTCTTCATTTTCACTTACTTTCTTATAGAAAGGAGACAACCTAAGACCATTTACAAAAAATGTAATTTCTTTAGCATGTGGAAAGTTTCGCCAAGAATATTAAGTACCGAGTGTAGTGCTCTTTCTATTTGACTCCCACTTTTAGTTTATAAAACATTAGCAAAACATCTTAAGGAACTTTTCTTGCACGTCTTGTGGAAAGCCAAAAATTTTCTAAAGTAGAAAGTACCAAACAAATAAATATTTGAGTTACTAACTTAACCAAATAGTTAAAGTACGAGGGGTACTGGTACTAAGTGAGCGTCAAAACACAAATATCTCCATAGCAAATATTTATTGTAAAAGAACGTTATTTATTTTAATTTTGGCGATGATATACTCAGTATACCGTACATCAAATCAATGAACATCACCTTTTTTCATCGTTTTGAATAAAGGCGACGAATATTATAAATACAAGAAAATTATAAGTTCTTGTTCTCATTTGAACAAAAGTGCTGCAGTCGTATCGTATGCTTGTCAACAAACATGGCGATCGCGCTCTATCAGAAGCAACATGCAGAAGATGGTTTTGACGGTTCAGAGTTAACGATTTTGATGGGAGAAATGAAGAAGACGTAAGAAGACCAAAAACATTTAAAGACGTCGAATTGTATTTATCTACAATACTAGGTGAAGATGACACTTTGAATCAGAAACAAATGGCAGCAATTGTAAATGATGTACAACAAACAATTTCTGACCGTTTAAAAATCATAAAAAAGATCCAAAAGTATGGAAAATGGAATTGAAAAAACACTTGTGAAATTTTGCTTCAAAGAAATCTAGAAATCAGTGTTACATCGAATTGTTATTGGCGATGAAAAATGCCTTTATTAGCAGAATGCCAAACGGAAGAAATCCGAGACAACCATCAACTTCATTTGCTTGCAAAACCAGATAGACTCGGCGGGTAGACATTCCAGAAGATGCTAAATCCTGGTGAAATATATCGCAACCGACAACAAACTACACGGTGCGACAGTCAAAATACACCCAACTAATAACATAGTGTAGGTTGCCAGTTTTGTTGACCAGAAGTCAAATAAAATTTTTTATTTCTCGAACCATCCAAACTTGTTATATTTGACAAAAACGGCATTTTTGATCTTTTCACACAGAACTATTATTACCTAAATATTTCTTAACATATTTGCAAAATTCAAAGTTTTTTGAAAAGGGTAATGATGAGCCTTTAAAATGGTATACATAAACTTATGGTTCAAACTTACATATTATGACTTTTGATCGGGCAAACTTGGAAAATATGTTTTTTTTCTAATTTTTTCAAGTATAGCTATTCTTAATTGCAAAATTTAATTAAAAAATATAAAGTAAGTGATGACATTCTGAAAGTTCATTATCTTGCGGAAAGATTGATACTTCGTTTGATCAAATCGGACAAAAATTACAGTAGTTATCATTTAAATAGTATAACAGTCGTGTTATATTTTTTATATATGTTATCTTTTCAAAAGACCTTTCAGTTCAAAAATTTTCAAAAGTTTTGATGGATCTCGATTGTTTATTGCAAAATGTGTTAATTTCACGTTTGCACAACTATCAGAACTCGACTAATATTTGTGTTTTTTGCAAATATTATTATTTCTCTTTGCGCAAACATTGGCCAACTTCAGGTGGACGTTCATTCAAATGTGAAATTGACATATTTTCCAATAAACAATCAATTATTCTGTAAACTTTTGAACTAAAAGTACATTTCAAAAAAAGTATATATGAAAAATATAACTCCACTGCTATACTATTTAACCGTAGATCGAGCTTTATATCAAAAATGATACATTTCAATTTTTTAGACTAAATAACTTTAATTCAGAAAAAGTCTGAAGATGTCTGATATTTTTGAATTCGTTAGTTAGTTAGTTGTTATCGCTATTATTTTAAACCAAATAGAAAAAGAAAATTTCAGATAGGGGTTACAAAATTTAAAAACTTCATAATTCTGACGTATGTATCATTTTTGATACATACGACTATTCTAGAGATTTTTTGGTGTCGTGTATGTAACTTTTTTAAGATTTCAAAGATTTTGTGAAGTTTTATCGTAAATAATACATTATTTATGGTATTTGAGAAGGAATTGAAAGTTATGTAAGTGTGGGGCGAAAGTGCAAATATTGAATTTTCTATTCTAGATAAGTTCTTGATATTGATTGCTGTAGTCGTAGTCTAGTATGTAGCGTGTTACCATATTAGACGTCAGACCAAGGTTCAAACCTCAGATCAGATATTTCCAATTTATAACGAAATGTGTAATGACCGATTATATATTAATTATATATAAAATATTCCTGCTGCTAAAGACGAAGAAAATAGAAGCTCGTCTTTTGAACTGGAGGAAGTATTGGCAGCAACAAACATGACAACAGGATGTTTATCGCCAAAGATGGTACTACTTGGAACAGAACAAACTACCTTTAGTACTTTGGGATGAAAAAATCTAGTAGTATCATACTGCTCTTCTCATATTTATCTTATGTGACAGACAAACATTAGAAGAATGTGTTTCGCCCCTTGTTTTATTACAGATGATAATATTTCGGTCAACTACGTACGTATGATATAACAGAATCATTCGCTTTGATAATGATATATTTACACTATTACGCCTTTTCAAAAATGAGCTGAAAGTCTTGCAGCTTTTAATTATCATGCTTAAAGCCTTTTTTTAAATTCGAATGAAAAGAATTTTTTTTCTAAAAAAAATAAAATATATTTATCTTAATTTTTTGTTAGAAAATTTTAACCATTTTCATAAAACTTTTATCACACAACTTGTAGTTTTATGTAAGAAATAATACTGTATAAATAGTTAGGGATTAGCTAACATACTTTCAGAGCAGCCCATATATCCTTTTATTAAGATTTTTAAAAATTTTATGTTTTGTTCGCCTAAACGGTATGAAAATTATAGAAAATATATTTAAATAATGATGATTATGTTTTTATGTTCCTTTTTGGTATATTTTCATTTCAAATTAAAGTTTTTTAGCAACAGAATTCAAAAACTTTTTAGTTTTATTGTGGAAAATGAAAATGAATGTTTTCTTTCCTTTTGTTTTGTGTCATTACCTTTTCAACTATTATTTAATTTTGTCGCTGTAGGTTAGTAAATAATTGAATTCGATGGTCGTTATAAATTTCGTGGTCCACCGAAGTCGAACTACTTACAGCAGTATTTGGGTAAACCCATATCCGGGAAACCAAAGAGGAATCAAAGAGAGAAAATTGTTACTTACATAATCGATGTTCTATTGCAATGGAAAATTTTATTACATCACATGACGTTAGCAACAAATGTTTCTAACGAAATATAACAATGATTTGTACCATCAGGTTTCAGCCAGACTTCAACTGAGAGTGTTACTGATGCGAGTGACAATAAGGTGTCCTATCTAAGCAATTGGAAATTTATAAATCGCCACAAAGCAGGATGCTAGACGTCAAATTATTACCATTTAGAAAGAAATAAAACTAAGTTGACATGAAATCCTTGATTTTTATATAAAAAACCATGCCAATGTACATCATGTCAAAAATTTTGGAGCAAATTTCATAAAAGTGATAATAAAATGTAATAATAGTAAATAAATAGTTTTATTAAAATTAATTAAAATATTAAAATTTTTTAACAAAATCTATCAATAATCGTGACAATTCCATGTACCACAAGTTTGTATCAAAAGTGATACATAAGCTAGAATTATGGAGTTTTTAAGACATGTTTCGTTTTGCTGGAGATGTCTGACATTGGGTTTGTACCGTGGGCTCACGTCTTGTAAGCCAGCACACTACCTACTATACTATTTATTTATTTATATTTAACACTCGTACGGAATGGAACAGAAACACTAACAACTTATACGTGTTCCTCATTTACAAAACAAAAACAGCTGATTAGGAACGTAACAAAACAAAACGTAACATACGTTCGACTTTAGCATATGAACAGCAATGTAAATGCTTACTGCTTTGGCTTACCGAGGCTAAAGACTAATTCTACTTTTAGCATTACGTTAAACATGTTACTAATGCATTAATAGTTGAAAAGCGGAAGACATACATAAAATATGTAATAATAATAAACGGAAAAGTACTGAAAAAAGCACTAAAGTACTGAATTGGACAACACTGCCGTCAACTCAAAATCCGTGACTTTTTCGAGATTTATTGGCCATTCTTGAATTTCATGTGGATTAGTATTGCCACAAATTTTGTCTTCTAACACACAATAGTGTTGCCTCAAATTGTTACGGTCGCTGATGATGGATATGTTTTCAAGCTCCAACCACCATCAACTTTGCCAGCAAAACCAACAGTCAGGCAATCCTGTGTGTCTGGTGGGACTATGAACGCCTAGGACCTGTTGAAACCGTTAATACAGCTCTCTTCCGGCAACAAATGATCAATTTGAACCATGCATTGATAAAAAAAAAAATGACCGAAATGGGCAATAAGACAAGGCACCCACACACAAATCAAAACCGGTTCATGATACATTTAAAGAATTAATAGTGTAGATTTTGATTTATTTATAGATTTTAATTTATGATTCTAATAAAATTGGTTAAGTTTTTTAACAAATTACAATTAAAAATAATTATTATTTTATTTTTTACTTAAACTACGAAATTGAACTGTTTGGGTCGGCTGCCAAATATATAATGAATCTAATTGACTTTTCTATAAAAAAAACGTATCTTTTTTTGTCCGAGTCAATTACGTATTCATGTTTTATTTTCTTTCAGTCTACCTGCTATATTTATTTTAGTTCAGTTTAGTTTAACCCTACGGTTCGCCTTAACCCTTTCGGGTGCTTAACCCAATAGTGCTTTATTTTCACAAAGAAAAACGCTCATTTCATACCTATACATCGTTATGCGCCTTCTATATTTAAGTTTAAAGAAAACGAAGTGTGATATTCGTATACGAAGTCGCTATAGTCTAGTAGGTAGTGTGTTGGCTTATTAGACGTGAGGCCTCGGTTCAAAACCCATGTCAGAAATCTCCAACAAATCGAGAAATGAGAAAATATATCTTCGGCGACTTCCTCTCAATATATTTCTGGCGTAAACTCTTAGGGCCATTATTACAACTTGCCGTTAACTAAAGGCAGGATTTTAACGGGCAGATAAACTGTTCTTCATTATTATAAGTGGACAATAAGGTAGAAGTGAGCGTTAAGTTATAGGGAGGATCATCGTACAGAAAACTTTTAAAGTTAAGTTTATGTTTGAACTTGCCATATTACATATTATATTCAATATGGCAACTACAAATATAAACAAAATGAGCAAATACAAAAAAATAAGAAGCCCGTTAGTGCCACTGCCTTTAGCAGTGTTATCGACATTGCTCCGGCACTGCCATATTTTTGTAAAAGTTAACTCTATTTTATCTGCAGGTTGTAATAACGAAAAGAAGTTAAAGTTGACTTTAAAGGTCACTTTAGCTAAAGTTACCTTTAACTAAACCCAACTTTAACGGCAAGTTGTAATAATGGCCCTTAGAGTAAATAAAATTTCCGTGAAAAGTTTCTCAAAAAAATCTGTCGCGCTGAGTCGACTTTAAACTGTAGTTCTCACCACATATGTATAAAATTAGAACACACAACAAGTGGTGTGAGCAAATAGGTCGTAATCCTGATTGACGGGTTGTAATGATGAATTATGTGTATGTAAGACTGAATTTTTGTATTTTTTGCATATAATTTTAATTTAATACTGCCTTATAGTAAGCACGAGGAATATGATATTCAATTTGGTGCAGTGAAATAAAGCCATAGATAATAAAGCCATATGGCCTTATTTCTCAATGGAATGGGAAATAAAACCATATGGCTTTTTATGGCGCTAAGCGCGCGCCATATTCGCCAGTCGAACGAGTTCACCCGCCCCCCTTCTACCACAATTACACTGTTATGCTGGTCATAGCAACAGACAAAAATGCTTTCAATATATTGAAGAACGGCAGTTAAAGTGCAATATAGAGCGCACCTGCCGCGTATGTGGTAAGCACGACGCGCGCTAAGCGCGCGCCTTATTCGCCAGCCGAACGAGATCAACCGAGCTCAACATTACACTGTCATGGCTTTATTTCCACTTTGGTTATGGCTTTATTGCACATGGGTGTAGGAAATAAAGCCATATGGCCTTATTTCTCAATAGAATGAGAAATAAAACCATATGGCTTTATTTCACTGTACCATTCAATTTACATCGTTTCTAGTTATGATGCCATTTTTTGGAACCAATCGCGACGTTAATCGAGATATTACTGAAATAATACTATTATTAGCATTTTATACTCTTTTTTTCAGTATTATTTTATAAGTTTATGTTTTATACATACTGTATCTGTGCGAGCGACTATAAAGAAATGAAGCACACAACAATGTTAAGTAAAATTTGAAAACATATTTCATAGCTGACGTTTACATAATGCCATTGTCACTGTCATTGCTAGTGCCAGTGTTGCTGTTGTGCATGTGTGCATGAAATATTATATAACTTTCAATCTTTTGTATCTTACTTTTCCTTTCACGCCACCTCCGAACCTTATTTCTATTCACCATTTATTTTCTTTTTTGCTGTCATATAAACGCTTTATCTTACCTTTTTTATTACAGTCTAGATATGTTCAAGGCAAAAACTATCATAAAATGCAGTAAACATAAGTTTTCAATTTCAAAAGTTTTGTTGACTGGTGTTTGAGAAAAATATTAAACATTTATATCAATAATATGTTCGTGCAGTCTTTATATTTTATCCGAAAGAAGAATTACATTTTTCAAATACGAATAGTTTAAAGAGAATTTAATAGTAAAATTCTTTTATAAAATTCATCATATGATGTTTATATTTGGTATGATAAAGCGAATACAACCCATTCGAAAATTTTTTAATTTCTTCAATGCTTTATTTTTATCTATAATGAGGAGGAATGTGGCATGCTAGCATCTCAAAATTTGTCATTATCTCTCTTTTATATGTTCACAGATTATAAGAACGAAAAATAAAGGGTGGGCCATATAAAGGTTAAATTGAAAAATTCAATAAAATCAAAACGGTTTCAAATTTTGGCAAATTTATTTCTTTGTTATGAAGTACAATTGTTCCAGTTAGAAATGGAATAGTATTTCATTCATTTCACAGTAACTCACTCGATCATGCACTTTTTCGAGTGTATGGGGTAGTATCTCGGCAATCACATCACGATTGTTGGCTGTCAAATGCTCAATTGTCACCGATTTGTCTGTTTCCTTAACGTAGTCGCCGTAGTCTAGTAGGTAGCGTGTCGGCTTATTAGACGTAAGGCCATGGTTCATTTCCCAGGTCAAACATCAAAACGAAAATATGAAGAGAAATATTTCTTCGGCTACTGCCTCTCAGCAGATTTCTGGCAAAAACTCTGAGAGTAAAGAAAATTGACATGAAGAGTTTCTCAAAAAGCTTTCATTCGGAGTCGACTTTTAGCAATTATGTTATGTTAACTATTCATTATCGGCGCTCTACAGAAAATAGTCCATCGGTGTCAAATCGCAGCTTCTGGAGGCCAATTGACATCACCATTGCGGATAATTAAAAAAGCTGCACCATCCTGTTGAAACCAAACATCGTTTACATCAATACCATGAATAGAGGGTACAAAAACATCGGTTATCATTGCGCGATAGGTGTATCGATTGACCGTAATGTTTAAGCTTTCCTCATTTTCAAAGATATATGGGCCAATGATGCCTCCGCTTCACAAGTCGCATTAATCAGTTACTCGTAATGAGCGCATAGGCTTCTGTAGGACTACGTATGGGATTTCTGAGCCCCAAATACGGCAATTTTTCTTATTAACGTACCCACCAAGATGAAAATTAGCTTCATCCGAAAGGATGATTGTTTTGGCAAAATCGATATCATCGTGCAGTTTCTCGTTGGCCCAATAAACCGATTCATTACATTCGGTGGATATAATATACTGAATTTTGTGACAGAATTGAATGACATAAGTATTGCCAGATTCGAATTACACGATGGTTCAAATTTAAACCGATAGATAGCCCACCCGATAATATTTACATCGTTACTTACAAAATAATGTATGTACGTATGTATATACAAAAACTTAAAAAATACAGCAACAGTATAAGTTCGTACAGAAAATTGGGCGGGATGTTGTTTATGTGTTGCTTAATTACTTTCGTGTTTTTAAACTCCTTTTAAGCTGATGTTTTTTAATTTAACCGTAGATCAAGCCTTAAAAAACTTCATGATTCGAGCTTATGCATCACTTTTACTTGATGCATATTTGTAGTACATAGAATTGCCACGATTATTGATAGATTTTGTTAAAAAATTTTAATATTTTGATTTATTTTAATTCGTTTTAATAAAACTATTATATATTCTAACATATAATTATCACTTTTATTAAATTTACGCCAAAATTTTGGATGATGTCAGCTTGGTTTTATTTTTTCTAAATAGTAACATTTTGATACCTAGCACGTTTGACTTCAATTTTTTTGCAGCTTTTGGGACAGCTTATTGTCACTCGCATCAGTAACGCTCTCAATTGAGCGCTGGCTGAAACCTGCTGGTACAAACCATTGTTATATTTCGTTAGAAAAAATTTTCGTCAACGTCATGTGAGGTAAAAAAATTGATGTTGCAAAAAAGCATCGATAGTCAATCTCTTTAATTACTCTCTGGTTTCCCCAAATACGGCTGTGGGTAGTTGCTACGCACGCAGCATGCACTTGAATCTAAAACTGCCAATTAGATTTCGCAGGATTCGATATTTATAACGACCATAAAATTCAATTAATTATTCATCCGCAGCAGCAAAATTATTGGGATTATTAAAGATGAAAGACTTTCAGTTCATTTTTCTAAAAGGCGTAATTGGTGTAAATTTATTATCTTTTGTGAGTAGCACATTATCAAAGCGAATAATTTTGTTATCTCATACGAAATATTATTCTCATGTAATATCTAAGAAATAAAACAAAGGACCAAGCACTTTTTTCTAATGCTCTAGAAAACTCTACAACGTTTCAAGAGATTGCTAGAAGCTGATCTGCGTGAAAATTCTTAATACTTTCTCTTCCCAAACTAGTCAAATAGTACCATATTTGGCAATAAACATCCAATTGTAATGTTTGTTGCGGCCAATACTTTCGTCAGTTCATTGGATGAGATTCTGTTTTCTTCTTCTTCAGAGTCTTAAGGAGCAGGAATATTACATAATCGGTCATTAATACCTTTCGGCGTAAATTGGAAGTATCTGGCCAGAGGTTTGAAATTTGTTCTGACGTCTAATAAGCTAACACGCTTCATACTGGACTACGATTACTTCTATCAATATCATGAGCATATCAAGAACAGAAAAATCAACCTTTTCACTTTCATCCAACACTCTAAATTCTTTGTCAAATACCATAAATAATGTATTACTTACGATAAAACAAACAAACAAACAAAATCTTTGAAAACATAAAAAAATTACATACGCACCGCCAAAGAATTCCTAGTAAACTCGTATGTATGGTAAAATGATACACAAGTCAGAATTATGAATTTTTTGAATTTTTTAAGTCCAGTTTAAAATTTTCTTTTTTATTTGGTTTAATATAATGGCTATGACAGTACAAACGAATTAAAAAATATCAGGCATCTAACTAGTTTTAATACAAAGTCCGGTCTACGGTTAATGTCATTAGTATTTGCTTTTGTACCATAAAGAATAATTTTATTGTTTCTCTTAAAGGTTGAAATTCATTAACTTCAATAATTCTCAATACTTATGAAATCAAAAACACTTTTAATTACGTAAATATAGTAAGTAAAAAATTTCATTAATTTTTTTACGGGGGTTTTAGAACTAGAGATCTTCTAGCAACGAAGAACCAATATCTAGACATATGACTTCGAGGAAGAAGAGGCGAAGTAATTCTCTAAAAATGGCTAGCAATATAGACCTTGCAACGATAGCAGATGCCACAAGAAAATCTCAAAAAGAGTCTAGAAAAAGTTTGAAGCTCGAATAGAAAATTTAATTGCAAATATAATGGTGGCCGATACAGTTCTCATAGTACGGCCAACAGAGGTAACACAGGAGAATAATAATGAAACTCAAGAAGTGAGGCCACCTGCAATAGAAGAAATTAGAATTTGAAAAGACAGTCAAAGAGATGGTAAGAAAAGAATTTGAAAGAAAAGTAAAGGCGTTGTAATAGTAGTTAAAATCACTGAAAATGAAGCTGAATCGCCGTAGTATATCTTTACTGGTTTTCAAATTTCGGTTTGGAACAATAGCTAGGAGAGACTGAGTAGTAGAACGATCTAGTCTACGAAAGGTGGTAAGGGGACAATAAGAAGATCGGCCAGCAAAGCACAATACATACATACATAATTGGTCATTACAACCTTTTAGGGTCCTTCAGGATTTCGACCTAGTTTCTCATACCACTTATGTTGTGTGTGTTAATTTTATACATGAGTGGAGGGACCTACAGTTTAAATTCGACTCCGCACGACAGATTTTTTGAGAAACTTTTCATGGCAATTTTATTTACTCTCTGTTTGGAGATTTCGAATTTGGTGTCAAACGAACTATCACCTCCTTAGTCGAAAAAATTCAACTGAAATAATAAAGTAAAAAAATATAGAATGAAGATGGGGAAGGAAAAGCATTGTAATAGGCCTATGTGAATAAAAAGGGAATAAATTAATAAATTATACTTTAAAAATAAGCCTCCAGCCTTACTTATATGCAATCTTACACAATCTTAACCATAATAGGATTAATAGGGGTGATCTGATTAATTGTTTGCGGTGAACTTTGTATCTTTATATGAGTGTGTTTATTTTAGGGTTCATTTGCAATAAAATCGTAAACTTTTCAGGTGAAATTTCGTACGTGTTAAGAATGAAAAATACAAAATTCACAAACGTATTACGAATCTTTATAAATAAACGTGTGCAATACGAAATACTCGTTATAATTATAAAACAGAAGAACAACGGCCCTTATTGTTTAAGAAAAGAAGATTTATTTTTGGTAGTGGTTAAATTTTGTTTTTTAGTTATTAGTTTTCAGTGTTCGAATTGACTTCAAGTGAATTAACAATAAATTACCGCACATTTTCGACAAGACCCCCTTTTTACTATTTTCGACGAAATCGTTTAAATGTTTGTGGAAGAATTCAAAGCACAAATGTATGTAAAAATTTAAATACTCGAATGTTTTATTGTGCTCAAAAGTCCACTTAATTACATTCCAAAAATTTTGTGTATTATGTCGAAGCAACAATAATTCCCAAATTAAACTTAGGACCTTTAGTTGTTGCCCTAATTGTTGTCATTTTTGTTCTTTAATACGCATTATATTTACTTATTTATTTATTAATTACAATACAATTACAAATTATATTCTAATTATATACGAGCGGAGTGACTTGACCATATGCTCGGTGTAGTGTCACTGACCAGAGTCTCTGGTGGGAAACGAATCCACGACCCTCACGCTAATAGTCTAGCACACTACCCACTAGACTACCAGGGCACCCTAATACGCATAATATTTTATTTAAAGTTGTATTTGCACATACAACACATATATAAATATAATCCATTGGTATTATTTAGAGTATCCGTTTTCTCTTTGTCGCCTTTATCACTTTTTAACGGTATTAAGAAGTACATGTTATTTTAGTTTTTTATAATTTCGAAAGCAGTTGGGCATATAAGCAGTTACCGTGTTAAAGTTACATAATTTAAGAGCGTTATAGTTGTAGCTTTATATATGGCGCCATTTTAAGAGGCACAATTGGCATAAATATCGTATTCATATTATCGCAACCGAAAAGCGATACTGAACGCTAACAGAAAACTAGGCATCAAACGTCTACATGGAAGTTTTAAAAACTTGTGTCAGTACAAGTAAAAATTGTATTAAGTTCCTCAGCATCTATTTCGCAGGCACCATTATTATTTGTCCCACTTATTCTTATTTCACAAATATATTTTCGTATCTGCCTAGAATTAATAATCGAGTTTAACCGATACGTATAATACTTCGTAAAAGATTTTTGATAGAAATATTAAAATTTTTAATATATTGTGACGTTTTTACCTTTTAAAAACGTTTAAATGCAAATAAAAAAAAAATAAATCTGTGTTTAGTTTTAATTAAAATTCTTTATTATTAGCACAATTCTGTGCGCCACTGTTCACAACTTTATGTAAACAACAACAAATGCTTTTCTTTGTATTCCTCTGTTTACGCCCTTTGCATAAACAATCACAATTATTAGACAATTGTTCGACTATTTTTGTAACGGAGATCTTCAAACCATGATTTCTCTCTTCAAATGCACTTCGTCTTCTTGCTTTGCCTTTTATATGGCAACGTCTGATGAATGTTCTTGAAGATGAATGTTCGGGGCCTCGCCTTCTAGTGACTTCTATAAATATAAACATCGTTGTTTTGTTATTGTTTTTTGTGTATTTTGTTTACATTTATTCTTGCAGTGTTTGTTATTGTATTTTTGTTTGCTTGTTTATCATTTTTATATGCTGGTATTTGTTGACATATTACGCATTGCGATAATTTTTAAACAATTTCATAGTTTTGTATTTTTTTGTGGTTTTTTGTTTACAATTTTAATGTTAAACTATGTAAAAGCAAAACACCGGTATCTTGATTTTTCCGTTTTCGTAACAATATATTATTAATATAATGTCCAAAACTCTTTCATATAGAATATACCACACCACTTTTGTAAATGAATTGTCGAAATAGAAAAGCTCTCTTTCGAATCAAAATGGGGTTTGGAAAAAAATCAAATTACATGGCTTCACCCCCTTCCAACACAATCCATCTAAGAATACCCCTCACTACTAGAAAATGAAAAAAGGATAACATCACAGTTAGGTCAAGTACTGGCGCCACCTAGTGAGAATAGGGGCATAAATCAACAATCAGTAAGATTCCCACAACACCAAATAGGCGAAAAGCTTTGTTTCTAGGCAGCTCCATTATCCGAGGATTTGCTACAGCAAACCAATCACATGTTTAGCTGAACAACAAAAATTAATTAAAGAAACGGAAACAAAGTAGAAATGCCCAAGAGGGTTACTAGAAACAACAATAGGAAAACACAATCATGGATTTGTTTTTTTTTTCTTTTTAGAAAACAATATTAATCTAATGGAATATGATTCGTCATAAGCACTTGAACATTATTATGAAAAAATAACGCCTGCTCATTCACAGAAGTCATATAAAATATTTTATTTATGTTAAAGCAATAAAAATTTATTGTAAGTGTACTTACGTTAAGATTTCTTAAGTAACGAAAATGAGCCGTATGCTGTTACAGTAGTATACTGAAGTTGTATATGAGAAATATTAAATCGTGTTTGCAGAAACAGAATGCATACACTTAAAACTTACTTTGCATTTGCAAAGAAAAAGATATGCAACTTGTTGATGTAAAGTGTTTAGGATTAATAGGACTGTAATAATTATATCTTCGGGAAGAGCGGCAAATGTATCCAATATAAAAAAACCAATATAAAAAACATAACCCATTATGTGTGTTAATTTTATTCATGAGTGGTGGGGCCTACAGTTTAAAGCCGGCTTGGAACGGCAGAGATTCCTAAGAAACTTTTCATGTCAATTTTATTTACTCTCAGAATTTTTGTTAGAAATCTGCTGAGGAGTCGCCGAAGAAATATTTTTTCACATCTCGTTTTGTTGGAGATGTCTGATCTGGAGGTTTGATCTAATACGCCAACAAGGTAGCGTAGAATTCGGCGATTTCAATGGATATAGTTTATCTAAGTCATCTCATCTGGCTGCTAAGTGAGGTCCAATAAATTGGAAGTTACTCAGAGGTTATGTTTCTCATAAGTATAACTACATATGTCCTAATATAAAAATTTAAATTGCTATTGTGACACTTGTGCACTCATATCCTGGCCAAATCCGGACTTTGGACAGGCTGCTATTCTGGGAAAGCATAGACACACTAAGGTCTATTATATGATTCCTTATAATTTCCTTAACAGAACGTTCGATTTTAGAATTGCGAGTAGCGATTTTTGGTCTGAGAAACCGAAACAATAATGTGCTGTGCTTGCTGAGTTGCGAAATTTTCCCCGAAAAATTCTCTTGGTTAACTCGTATAGCCCTACTGCGATTAAATCCCTAACGAACGTAGTTTCAATGTTCATCTTTGTCCATTAATGCCGAGAAATTGTCAGAGATATTTCGAATCAAAGGCAATTCTTTTATGCGTTCTAGGACACAGAGATATCATTGGAAATTGCATTGCTGATAAGCTGGTCGGAGCCGGTTTGGAGTTCGCAATTTCGTCATATTACAAGGCATAGATATTCCCATTATTTCGGCTAATTTTTATATTATCCAATCGTTTTATAGAGAGGCTTAGAGTTTTCAGCAAGAAGGAACGTGTAATATTGCAAGACTCTGCTGGACACGTATGGACTAGATGAGTAATGACTCACTTATGTCCTCAAATCATAGGCCCATCCATCGCACAATAGCGATTATTACGAATAACAGTCCTTTTGGTAGCCATGCGGAACGACCGGACATTCCAAGTAATGACTTCTGCAGGAGAAAGGAACAATCTTTCACCTCATATGTCAGTGCCCTGCTCTTGTCATGAAGAGACATTTTTTGACTGAGCCTTTCAATATAAAAATTGCTGCATTAATAGGATTTATTTTGGACTTGGGATGTTTTTTTTTTAAGAAATAGTAAACCCCTGGCTAGAATTAAATGTGGTATTGCAATGGGCCCAAAATTGTGACCTAAGTGGGACCTCTTCTTATATTATGTCTGCCACATAACCTAATCTTAAAAGCAATTATTTTCACGGTTTACTCAAGGATAAGCCTTACACATTTCGCTAAAAATAAAGTCGTCCATTTGACATCAATCTGCATCTCTTCCGAAATATTCTTCTTTCGAAGATGGCTTAATTTAACAAAATGTGATGATTAATTAGAGATTTAAACGAAACATTTATATATTACAGTGAACACTCTTTTAATAACGGTGTTGACCACAAAAATCTCTTTACTAAAGTCAGCACTACATTACTTCGGAGAGAAAAATTAAAACGTTCAAGCAATTGGCAAAATATATGAAAGCATTAATGTTATATCATATGTTTGTAACTTTACTAACTATGAAGTTATATAATATAGAATAACTGTAATAATTAAATTCCTTTCAGAAATAATTTTATTTGAAAATATTTTGAAATAGAAATTTGGATGTTAAATTTATACCCTCTGTGTAGGAGTAATGACTTTTTCAAACAAATCATTTTTTCCTTCTGTCCTTCTTTTATGCTTCATAAAATACAACTTGACTATATGTTTGTACGTATGTAGATTTACATTTCAATGTCCGTCTATTCTCTATTTGTATTGCATTTCTATTTGCGAAGATTTTATTGAAGCAAGTCATTGTTAATCTTTAGACTGGTTGTCCAACAAGAAAAACATTTTTGTTTTGATTTTTCTTTAACAATTTGTAAAATAAACCATTCCATTGAAGGTACTGATTTCAAAGATATTCTTGAAAATATTTAATTAATTTCTGAATACATATCCTTGAGCATTTAAAAATTAATGATTCTTAAAATTAAATCTGAAACAAGCAGAAAATAATTTTCTGCTCTTTTCTAGATTTAATTGCTTCTTTTCAATTGTTTTGGATTCCTTTTAAAGAAAGAAGAAAATATAAATTTATTATAAAAGTCAATTTACTATAAAATTAAATTATTTTAATTGTCTCTGTATATAAAATATTTTTATTAAATTGTCGTCGGCACTCTATTTCTTTTTTCTATTCTGAGTAATCATATATAATGTCAAACAATCACAAACAGCCAGAGTCTCTGTTGCGAATCGAACCCACGGCTTCGGCACTTAAAGTTTAGCACACTACCAACTGGGCCATCGCGGCAGCCAAATAGCCAGTTCCAACTGTTATCACTCCCATGTATATATTACAAGTACATATCGACGCCTCCGTTCTATAACATTATAAGTCGAAAAAGTGTGTTTTGAGTTATGAGCTCTCAAAGTTTTCACGTGATATACGACTATGTGTATATTTTTAGTAGATTTTCCCTATAACTTCGGAACGGATCGGCGCATCTTAACCAAATTTTGACAGTATTTAAGTTATAGAACGTAGAATTTGAAAATAGAAGAACATTAAAAACGTACTAAGTACACTTAGAACGTTATAGAATGGAGGCGTCGATATAACAAGTATATAAATTGATTGAAAGTAGTATTAAAATATAACACCTTCAGCCTCATGGTTTTCTTGTTCTTAATTTTTTTAAAGTATTCCATTTTGCACCTTTGGAATAAATTATTTTACTTCACCAATTTGTTGAAACTATTTGTGCTAATATTTAAAAAGTTTTTTATTTCTTCTTTTACTTCTTTTTCTTACACTTGTAGGTTCCGAAAATGTACTTAAACAGACTAACAAATAGTGGTGCCGCGTCTTTACCTTACGCTTTTCTTTCCCAAACTAAATACGAAGAAATTATGCGTAAACAGTTTACACTCGTGCATGTTATACTTTACGAAGTCTTCCTGGTTACGAGTAAAATTTATTAAAAAAAAGTCGTGCCATAAAAACATAAGAATTTCTTCAGTTTTTTATTTCGATGCCATCATTTTACACTGGCAAATGCCGTCACCTAGTGAACGCAGGCACTAAACTAAGAAAAATAAAACTGCACATGACTTTTAAACTTTTTGTGCAGAGAGAAAGATATACGCAAAAATATACGCAAAATATAAATGCAAAACACTGAAAGGATATGATAACCTGTGAAAAAATAGATCCATAATGAAAAGAAAAAGTAATGAAATGGGATTAAAAGTTTTGAGCTAAAAACTATATTATTTTGGGGTCTTGCATGAGGGTTTTTATTTGTATTAGAGTTTATTAGACGTGAGGCCATGAAGGAAACGAAACATGAAAACATATTTTTTCGATGATTTCCTTTCAGCAGATTTCTAGCAAAATCTCTGATAATAAACAAAAAAAACAGCCATGAAAAAGTTTCTCAAAAATCTGACGTTCGCGTTCGGCTTTAAACTGTAGGCCCTGCCTCTTATGTTTAAAATTAACACACACAATATAAGTGAGAAACTAGATCGTAAACCTAGATAAAGGATTGTAATGACCAATTATGTATTATTTTGTTATTATTGCCAACATACGTTTTTATTTAAACCCCTTCGTAATTCCTCCACTTTCATACTCCACTGCCCGCATACAGTGAACAGCAAAAGTCTTAGTACGGTAATATATTTTGACAAAAAACTGACCCCACAGGCTTAGTAATCCTGCGCAAAGTCCCGATATGACTTCAAGAGAATATTTAGCAGATCATTCGAAAGAACGGTTACGTAATCGCTAAACCACAAACAAAAGTCAACCGAAAAACTTGCTCATGGTGCCACCAGAAAACACTAAACAAAACTAGTATATTCAATTACAAATGAGTTAAATGTAGTGCTTGACCTTAAAGGATATTCTACTAAATACAAGGGATATCATTCTCATATATTAGGCCTTTGAATTTTAAATTTACTCACAGTTCTCTTTGAGGGTACCTATGGAGTCATCTGAAACTTTTCCTTATTTTTCTCTTGTTTTATAAAAAACATTAAAAAATTGCTTGTTTTATAATAAAACAGAAATAAATTAATGAAATAAATATATAAACTATAAATTTTTATACAATCTTTTGGCTAAAATTAATGAAATTGCTAAAATATATTGCCGTACTAAGACTTTTGCTGTCCACTGTATATCATCAGATATTTTGCTGTCCGGTTATTAGGTATTCTGTTAGATGAACCATCAAAAGATGCACATTTTCTCCTAGCAGTACTTAAATTCTATTCTTCCTTTTTCTAAAGAAATTTATAATTTCATAAAAAAATCTGAGGGACGTTAGTTGCGCACCTATGTAATAGCAACATAACTTTCTTTATCTCCTATCAACCCTGGATGGTTACTCTTCATTTTTGTACATTAAGGTTATTCTTCGTTGAATCGACGAACAATTTTCAAGAATGATTCTAGCGGAAAAGTTTTTAGAATTAAAATTAAACAAAAATATTTTAAGTTAAGCATTTTATTCAAAAAATAAAAAAAAATAGAATATAACATAAAAAATTTCTTTTCTTCCTTAATTTTTTTTTGTTTTTAAAATTAATTATATTTTCTAGACAACAAGAACTTAAAACATAAAAACAAAAATGACTTATTTCATATACAGACTTTAAAAATGTTGAGTCAAGTATTACTAAAGAAAACAATATTTGATTATTAGTCTTATTTTATGCATGAGACACTAAGTTCAACTTTGTGTTCACCGCATATACTTTTCATACATATATTGCATGCAGTTTTCGTCATTCTGCGCTTGCTATACGGACAGAGGTGACAAATTTTATGCTTTTTTGGTCCTATATTAACATTTTAAACAGCTTCTTGCGGCATTGGCATTATATTTTGAATTTTTTCTTTAATTGAAGTCTGCAAACTAGGTGTCTCGAGTCTGCTCTTCAAATAGGGAGTCACAAGGGTTTCATACAGATCTTTCAGGTACTGCCGTCGGTTTTTTTAGCTTCCGTCCTTTAAGGAACATATTGTGGGTACATATATATAACGTAACTGTTGACAAAAGTAATATTTAAAATTATATTACTGTTCTATTCTATTACTATTATCTATTAAACTATAAACATAAAAAGTTACGCTAAAGTTTCTCTTCGTCATTGCGACGACTACAAATCCCCAAAAATCAACTTTAGGAAATGGGTAGCTATCGTACGTTTACTCACTGCAAGCTTTCGTTATCAACTAACGTTTTTGATAAAAATAGCGAAATTTGGTCAAACATAAAAGAGTTATACGATAGAGAGTATATAAGCTTCGTCGTTCCATCCAGGGGTAAACTTTAAAAATAATTTTAAATATCTTGTTAAACCTTAAAAAGAATCATATTTTTCACCGCTTTTTTGCTTAAGAAAATAGAAACTGTAATTAAACAGTTGTAATAAATCTCACGCTTTTCGTTTAATTTTTTAGTACACAAAAGCAAAAATAAATATCACGATGATAAAGCAATTATTCGAAACGAAATATGTAATAAACCAATGAAATGCCAAAAAGAAAACAATTTTTTACATTGAAACTTGCCTTAAACGCCAGAAACCAATATTTTTAAGGATTTTAACAACAGCAAAATAGAAATGATGTTAAACAGCAAATAGTTTGTCTGGCACATGAGTGCATAGAAGCAATATCAGCCTTTACTGCGTCTTTATTTCCAACATCCAGTTGTCCTTATTTGAATTTCATGTTTTTTACTATCTTGTCATAAATTAATTAAATTTATTTATTTATTAATTACAATACAATTACAAATTATATTATAATTATATACGAGCTGAGTAACTTTTACCATATGCTCGGTGTAGTGTCTCAGACCAGAGTCTCTGGTGGGAATCGAACCCACGACCTTCACGCTAATAGCCTAGCATACTAGCCACTAGGCACCCTGAATTAAATTTATTTCTGTTCTTGTTACCGAATTTTAATGTTTATATAGTGCGTAGTTACAGGCCCAGTTGGCTATTCACCCTAATCTTCATCCAAAAATCATCTCCAACGATGTGGCAAATTTCTGGAAATTATCGGACTCGATACCAATCTACATGAGATGTAAAGCACTACAAAAAGTCTCGGTTTGGTGTGTATTTTGCACTGGAATCGTTATTAGTGTATATTTCTTTGAGACCGGTATTGACCAGTCTGACTGACAAAACACAATGACAGCGAGTACTATAGGTCTATGATAAACAATTTCTTTTGACTTGAATAAGATGATCTGGCCACCAATAATATGCGATTTCATGGTTCATGGTCATCTCACGTGGAAGTGATACTAACTTACTACCGAGATCTTGTTAGACTTTTTCTTTCATACTACTCATATTCAAAGTTTGAAATACTCATCCTACTCATACCGAACAATACGCATGATGTTATTGATTTCGACTCTCCATGACTCATCGTATACACAAATCACAAAATAAGTATGATTCGCGTACGAACACTACAATATTCACATGAAGGTTGTGTGTTTGCTTTACTTGCTGTCTATTTCTTTTTTGTTTATGTGTCTTTCTTCTTTCTTTGTAAATACAACAACAACTAAGACTGTAAATTTTGACGAATGATTCGAATTACTCGAATCATTTATAAGTATTATAAGTATTTTTCTAAAGTTATGAATCTGAACGAGTAGGCGTATGAATCAAACATATTTCCAATGTTATGAGTTTGATGTCAACGTTGTCCTCATACTAATTGCAACCTGTACTTATGAATCGATGTTGTAATGAGTACGAATGAATCAGAGTAGTTGAATTTAAAATACTGTTGACTCACTCATACTCAAAATTTCATGAGTAGGGAAAAATCGATTCATTGCTGATCTCTGATGCAGATGTATGCGAATAAGCTTTATAAGGCAGCCCTGGTAAAGCTAATATAACATTTCCTCGATCAAATTCAGACTCATTTATGTGTCAGACGCGTAGGAAATTGAACTTTTCGGATGCCCTCCACCCATATGTATGAACATAAATATAAAATTGGTCAATACAACCCGGTTTAGGACCTAGTTTCTCACTTATGTTGTGTGTGTTATTTTTATACATGAGTGGCGGAAGCTTCAGCTTAAAGTCGACTCCGTATGACAGATTTTTGAAAAATTATTCATGTCAATTTTATTTCCTCTCATAGTTCTTCGCAGAAATCTGTTCAGAAGATGTCGCTAGAGAAATCGAACCTGGGGATTGAATCGTGGCCTCACGTCTAATAAGCCAACACACTAGATTACGACGTTTACAGTTTAATATAGGAAGCGAAATGGTGTCAAAGATCATTACAAAACGTTTGGTAACATTATACTTTGTTTTGAACCAATGATGAAGCATTTTAATATTGGATAAAAGTGGTCATTTGTTCTAGATTTCTACCGAAGAGCACATAAGTTTATATACCATAATGCTAATTTCATTTATTAATGTTTTGTACGTACAAATACATTGTACATACAAAGTAGTAGTAGTTTTTCTCTTTTATATCTGTCGATATATGCATTCCATTGAATAGGTACATCGCTTCATTCGATATTCTGTGTTCCCAGACTACTGTAGAATCTATGGAACATTTCACATTTTTGAATACAAGAGATTTCCGGTACTACTTTGCAATCCACTTAATCCACTTCCTCAATTATAACTGTCACACTAAAAAAGCTCTCTTACTATTCGTTAAACACACGTACATTCATTCATATACCGAAGCACAAACAACGCATTTCCTGTCTAGATTGTCATGTGGACAACTGTTTGTTGTTATTGTCGTCGTTGTCTTGAAATTGAAATGAAAAATGATATTCCAAACTTATAGGAGATTTAATTTTATGCAAGTGTTTTCACAGCTTTTGATGGTAAACTTAAAAGTAATTAAATTAACATCCTGTTTGGTGATTGTGTTAGTAACTCTTGGCAATCATTTCGCATTTATTAATTTATTTAAGAAGTTTTTTTAAATTTCGCATACATAAAGAAAATTGAAAATAAAACGTGGAATAAGTAAAGTAAAGTAAATAATATCTGTGAAGACTAAAATGGAATACTGAGGAATCATTAGAGTTTCTTTATTGCCTTAAATTCCTAACAACTATATTCTACGAAGTTTAAATGCCCATTGGGGTGCCCTGGTAGTCTAGTGGGTAGTGTGCTAGACTATTAGAGTGAGGGTCGTGGGTTCGATTCCCACCAGAGACTCTGGTCTGTTACACTACACCGAGCATATGGTTGAAGTTAATCAGCTCGTATATAATTCAAATATAATTTGTAATTGTATTCTAATTAATAAATAAATAAATGTCCATTATTATTTTGTTAGAGGGGTAAAAAAGCCGTTTAGAGGAAAAGTTTTGCAATTAAATTTTGTTTAACATTTAAAATTTTTTTATGTTTTTAGGTGGAATCGTACTCATCGTACTCATGTGGAATATTTAAAATTATCACCCTCGGCAGTCGCTGCAGACGTGGTGAATCAGTCCAAACCCTCGGTCAGAGGAAAAAATCGCCAAAATAAGTTCAAAGCTTTCCAAAAATCTGTTGTTCAGAGCAGATTCTAAACTGAAGGCCCCGCTACACATATGTAAAATTAACATACACAACATAGGTCAGGCCATAATCCTGACTAAAAGATTGTAATGACCAATTTTAGGAAAATCCAATCTTTAAGAAAATGTGCAAAGAACATCGTCGCTACACTAAAAATCCGATAGAGTAGTAGAACATTTGCAATAAGTTATAACCAAGCAGCAAAAAAATTGGGAGGAACATATTACGAAATTCGTGTTAGCTAAGTCGCCATAGTCTAGTAGGTAGTGTTTTGTCTTTTTAGACGTAAAGCCCGGGTTCGTATCCCAGGTCAGACAACTCTGAGAGTAAATAAAAATTGCCATGAAAAGTTTCTCAAAAATCTGTCGTCCGGAGTCGACTTTAAACTGTAGATCTCGCCACTCATGTATAAAATTAACACACACAACATGAGTGGTGTGAGAAACTAGGACGTTGTACAGTGGGTCAACTCAGGTCGAATTGACACATAAAATTGATGCGATACCGTGCCAACAAGGAGCACCCATACCATAATGTTCACACTGTCATATTCACTTATATTGATGGTCGCCGAGGTGTAGCAGGCAGTGTGTTGGCTTAGTAAATGTGAGGTCACGGTTCAAACCAGCTCAGACATCTCCAAAAATCGGCGACTTCCTCCTAGCAGATTTCTGTCACAATCTCTGAGAGTAAATAAAATTGTCATAAAAAGTTTCTCAAAAATCTGTCATTCGGAGTCTTTTTTAAACAGTAGATACCGCCACTCATGTATAATATTAACACACACAACATGAGTGGTGTGAGGAACTAGGTCTCGTAATCCTGGCTGAATGATTATAATATATTGTATTATAGTATATTTGGTTAACTGTTGTCAACTGAAAAGTTGTAATGACCAATTATGTGTGTATGTATTTACGTATGTAACTACTGGCTAGCTGGACGCCATACTTACCACAAACATTTTGGATTCGTCGCCCGATTAAATATTTTTTTCAAGAACTCATTTGTTTCTTCATGTTTTGTTTATTACAATCTAATACGGATTATTTTTTTTTCTTTTTTATACTAAAGGTTTTCGGTATGTGGTACATCCGCGTAAGGAACCTTCATTAAGTCCGGTAGTTCTGGTTGATATATTAATACCATATGGTTATGCTAATTCAGGTTTTATCTGCTTAAAGCTTTCAAATATATTAGCTTTAGATGTTCTTGTGATTACTACAACTTCACTTATTGTGGTTATACGGAATTTGGGACACTGGGTATATCATTTGAGGTTCCAAATGCATACAAAATGTTTCATTACAGTTAAGATCGAGTACAGGACTCTTATGGTGTAGTGTGTTTCTTCTTGACATGTTATTGGCTCATATTTTGGAATAAGTTTAAGAATGGACTCATGTTTACAAAAAACATTAGACAAAATGCCCTGCAACCATATTTGGAGAAGAATGTATCATTAATATGGAACGTTCATGCCCGATAGTAAACTTAGCAACTTAACTTCACAACTTAAGAACAAAACATAGAGTCGACAGCAAAAGCCTAGGTACCCCAATATATTTTTTAGCAATTTCATGAAGTTTATTCATTCATAAGTAAAAATAATTGATATTTTTATATTTATTTTATCAATTTATCTCTGTTTTACTATAAAACAAAAAGTGTTAAAGTTTTTCTCAAAGAAAAAGAAGGGAAACTTTTTGATGACTACATATTTCAGTGCCGCAAAATTGTAGGTACCTCCAACAAGAACTCAGGGTAGATTAAAAATTCAAAGGCCCATATATTTAAAGTGATATACGTTACATTTAGTAAGATACATATCCCTTAAGGAGAAGTATTCCATTTAGCCTATTTGGCATTGAATTTACCAGTTTTTCTTGTGTTCTGTGTTGATATTTTCAACCATTCACTCATAAAAAAGTTTTTCAGTTGACTTTTGTTCGAAGTTTAGTGACTAAGTAGTCGTTTTTCTAAACGCTCTCTTGGAGCCATATCGGGACAAAAGTATTACGCCTTTGGAGACTCTGGTAGGTAAAGCACATCTTCACATTAGCGGCAGTATGAAATGTTGGAACTAAAAAACATTAATAATTTTCCTATTTCATTCCAATTTTAGGTGAATTAGTTCTTTGGAATGTTTAAAACCTCCGTCTAATTCATTATTTCCTCAATAAACTTCAAACTGCCCACACCTGGTGCCGACACACTTCCACACAGCTTTATACTACTGACGCCATGTTAAACCGTTTTCCTTGAGAACGAGTATTTTCAATCCATAGAAGATCGTACAACCATAGAGTTTTGTATTTACATAGAATTCACGTACATTATCTCTCTCCCTGTCTGTTTTAAAAACACATGGAACGTGTATTTTAGGAAACGCCTATTTTACACCAGCAACAAAAAAAACTAATTGTGATTTTGTGATAACTTAAAATTGAGAATTCAGATAATCTAACCTTTTGTCTATAATTTGGCTTCTATGGATTTATTTTTCTACTGGTTGCAAAGTTAGTAATGCATAGAAAATATGTTTTTAATATTCAGGTAGGTTTATGCCTTTTCTGAGAGGATAACCCAAAACCATTTCATATATAAATGCATACAGTGGCGGAAGAAATAATTGGTAGGCAACAAAATGTTGGTTTTTTCTTTGCACAAAATTTTAAGGTGTACTTCGAAGCAATTATTTATTGAAATACTTAAATAAATATTGGATTTCAAGCACATAGTACGAAAGCGCGCAAATAACTGCTTGTCATTCAAGTTCATAGAATTCTATTTGTCTTATTGCTCTCAATGGCTTCATTTTCGATGGAATGTTGGCTGGCCCGAGAGCACTTTGACCATTTCCTGCAGCTCGGTGTCGTGAACAAAGTTATTAAATTGTTTGGCACCCGTGTCACTCGGAGATCAATTGCTGAAGAAGTTGGATTCGCAGCAGACTTTATAGACATAGTCAATAAGTCCTATTGTAGCATTAACTAGGCAGAGAATTAGGCCGATATTACGCGCAACACCTGCACCAGGGTCAGCTTAGTAGAAGAAGAACTTTACAAATAACGCAAAACGAACATTGGTGGATTTTCAATCAGGAATCAATTATTTGAGATTGCATCGCCTTAGTTGGTTATGTCCTCTGGATAGGACAGAATGCAATCTCTAACACGAGGAGAATGAAGCTATTAGGAACATTCTATGAAATTGCATTGCGGTTAGCAATTCTTTTTTACTACTTTTTCAAATAAATCTGCCGTATAGCGATAATAGTAAATATAGGCTTCCAATGGCTTAAGAAATCCCGAAGCGTTTCATTGCACAGACGAGGAAGCTAGAGAACATAAAGCAATTTTGGAAATTCTACTTTTGTTTCATCCAACACTGTATACAATAAATAGCAAAGTTTGCGACTGCCCTAAAGTAAGTTTAAACAACAAGACTTAGGAAAGCCGTAGCGAAAAACACTGGCCGTATAAAAACGCTAGCAAAGGATAATAGATTATAATGAAAAATTAATATATTACCTCAGGTTGTTAATTAACAGTTGCCAAATAAAAAGTATTGAAATGAAGTAGTTTACGAAATTCAGGAAACCAGCGTAAAAAAGTTTTGTTTTTGTAGTAGAATTTTTAATTAAAATTTTAATGTTTTGTATTGTATTAGGAAATAAGTTATTTATGAGTAAAGTTTAATTTTTAATTTCATTTAAAAATGTTTTTCAATTTTACTTTTTAATTTGAATACATTAGAACTAATTTAAAATAAAAAGCAATTAAGCAATAATCCGAAATACAGGATGTTTAAATAAATTAAGCAATAATCCGAAATACAGGATGTTTAAATAAAACATATTTAAAGTTGGAAATTACCACATGGCCTTATAAGCCGTGTCTGTTGAAGTAAGTAACATTTAATCAAAAATTAACGAATTTGAAGTCATAACAAATAGCATAATTGGTTATTACAACCGTTCAGTCAGGATTACGACCTAGTTTCTCACACCACTTATGTTGTGTGTTTTAATTTTATACAATAGACAGATTTTTTTGTGATACTAAGATAATAAGCAATTTTGAATTAACGTTAATAGATGTACACTAATAAGTAATAATATAAGTTCAGAAACATCTTTAGTTTCACAGTAGATAACTAATAATATAATAACAGATACACAAATAACTAAATAGCAGATTTATAATTGGGCAATTCACACGACTTTGTATCGTGTATGTTGTATTGAATACATTTGTTTGTTTGTGAACGCTCAATGCTATGCTGTATTGTGTATCTCGTGGCATTCAAACAATTTGATAGCCCGAAACCAACACAACTTTTTAAAAACATATGAAAACATATATGTACACACTCTTTTCATTCACACCTTTTGATAGCACGAAACCAATACAACTTCCAAAAACATATGAAAAAAATTTGTATAAGTGTATCGGATTTTTATATGAAAAATATAAACAACAATCATACACTATTGTATGTTCTTCCAACAATACAATGAATACAACGATACAACGGCTTGTGTGAATTGATCAAATATTACAATTTTTTTACGAACAGATTTACATTAATATCACGGTGTGACAGTCAAAATACACACAGCTAATGTGTACGTTGTGAGTTTTGTTGAGTAGAACTCAAAACTATTTTTTTTTTAAATTTCTCGAACCCTCCAAACTTCTATTATTTGACGAAAACTGTTTTCTTAATCTTTTCACACAAAATTATTGATTACCCAAATGTTTTTAAACCTATTTTCAAAATTTAAAGCTTTTTGAAAAGGGAAGAGATGTGTCTTTAAAACGGTATACATAAACATTTAGTTCAATCTTAAATGTTATGAGTAAACTTGGAAAAATTATTTTTTTTTTCTTATTTTTCAAGTTTGGGCATTCTTAATTGCAAAATTTAATTAAAAAATATAAAATAAGTGACGATATTTTTAAAGTGCATTCTCTTGTGAAGAGATTGACACTTCATTTGATAAAATCGAACAAAAATTACGGTAGTTATTATTTAAAGAGTATAACAGTTGTGTTATATATTTTATAAATGTCACCTTTTCAGTTCAAATATTTACAGTATTTTTGATGGATCTTAACGTTAACGTGTTAACGACAAAATGTGTCAATTTCACGTTTGGGCGACTACCAGAAGTCGGCTAATATTTGGGTTTTTCGCAAATATTATTATTTAGCTTTGCGCAAACATTGGCCAACTTCTGGTGGTCGCTCAAACGTGGAATTGACATATTTTCCAATAAACAATCAAGATCGATCAAAAATGCTGTAAAGTTTTGAACTGAAAGTTCATTTGAAAATAATATATATGAAAAATATAACACGATTATTATACTCTTTAAATAATAACTACAGTAATTTTTGTACGATTTGATCAAATGAAGTACCAATCTCTTCACAAGATAACGCACTTTCATAATGTCATCACTTGTTTTATATTTTTTAATTAAAGTTTGCTACTATGTGTGGACAAACTTGAAAAAATATGAAAAAAATTTGCCAAGTTTACATCATCAAACCCAATAGAATATTAAATCGAATAATATATATATGTATACCGTTTTAAAGGGCCTTTCTAAGAAGGTTTAAATTTGTTACATTGGTTCAGAAATGTTTGTGTAATCAACAAATTTGTGATTAAAGTCCAAAGAACAGTTTTTATCAAATAAAACAAGTTTGGAGGGTTCAAAAAATTTAAAAAAAAATATTTTTGAGATCTACTCAACAAAACTCACCACCCGCACTATGTCATTAGTTGGGTGTATATAATTTTTTTTTATTTTATCGCATAGTGTTAGGTATGTAAGTTTCTGTCACATATTGAACTGATGATCTTGGCCCAATATCTTCATCAATTTCCCGCAAACTATTGCCAACATTATGCATTTTAACAATCTAATCTTTGATGTCAATACGAATTTTTATTTGTAATTTTTGTTATTTGAGCAAGCTTTCAGGCAATTGTTTGAGTTAAATTTTTTAGTTTTTGAGATTGAAGTTATATTTGGATTTATTTATTTTTGTAGTACGTGTTCAAAATTTTTTACATTTCACCACAAATACATACAAAAATTCAGTGGACAGCAAAAGTCTTAGCACAGCAAAATATTTTAGCAATTTCATGAATTTTAGCCAAAAGATTGTATAAAAATTTATAGTTTTTAAATTTATTTTATTTATTTATTTCTGTTTTATTATAAAACAAAAAATTTTTTAATGTTTTTCATAAAACAAGAGAAAAATAAGGAAATATTTCAGATGACTCCATAGGTACCCCCAAGGAGAACCCTGAGTTATCCTTTGTATTTAGTAGAATATCCCATAAGGTCAAGCACTCCATTTAACCCATTTGGAATTGAATGTACAAGTTTTGCTTAGTGTTTTCTGGTGGCACCATGAGCCAGTTTTTCTGTTGACTTTTGTTTGAGGTTTAGCGATTACGTAACCGTTCTTTCAAATGATCTCCTAAATACACTCTTAAAGTCATACCGGGGCTTTGTGCAAGAGTATAAAGCCTGTGGGTACTTTTTTTGCCAAAATATATTGCTGTACTGAGACTTTTGCTATCCACTGTATATACAAGCTTTTATAGGAATAGTTGGTTTTATTTTTACAAAAAAAAAAAGAAAAAAATTGATGACAAAATAACGTTGTCTTCACTATCAGGTAATGATAAAGTCAGCTCATCCTCTCACTGCTTTACACATTATAGGTCCTGCAAATGTTGTGCAGAGCACAGCAGGAATTTATAATTCTTACTGACTTTTCCGGATGGTAGTGTAATGTACTCATTAAGCAACGGAATCGACTTTTCAACACTCCTACACTCCTATTCATATCACTTTTCGATTAAAGTATAAATGCTCGTAAAAGCTGGGCTCTTTATATGAGTTCCGTCTATGCAACCAATTATTGAAGGGATTTTAAATTTATTAAAGAAATAGTAGATTGATCTTTACTTATCGTTGGAGTTCATTTCCAGTTGCAACCATTGACGGCAAATGAACCGCTTCATAGCTTTGAGCGCATCGTCTAAAATTGTAGAAACTGTGCTTCTACCCAGAGATATGCTAGAGGGATCTTAGAACGGGAAAGGTGTTCTTTTGCTGTGTCTAGGACCATACAAAAAGCGTCTTTGTTCAACCGGTAATATGCTATAAATCTGCAAAGCAGGTATAGATATGAATGTAAAGTATAACAAATATATACACTAATAGTGGGTTGCTGCAATCTCGCAACATTTGTCTTTTCACCTTTTCTGCACGCTCTTCCCCTAACAACAAAAATGCGATAACAACAGTACTCATTTTTTTATTTATTTATTTAAAAAGATTTGATTTTTTATTATTTTAATAAAAACAGCAATTTTTAATACGACCACTTTATATTTTGTCAAAAAAAAAATTCATAAATATTGTAAATAAATAAACAAATGCAAACAACAGCTGTTTCGAACATCGGTTTTAGTTCAATTCGAAAATAACAAAACCGACTTGGTTTTGTGACACCAAATGAATCCAGCATTAGTTTTCAGAAACGACAAAAGGCGAAACCGACTTGGATTCTATGATACCCCTGTGTATCTGCATTTATATGAATATACAACCACATTTGTACAGTATCACACAAAACTTTATAGTTTTAGGATTTGTGGTAAAGTATTTAAAATCAGAAAATAAATATTTTCCACTTTTGGAAAAGAAATAAAAAAAATATAATAAGATAAAACATGAACTTAAATTTTCAACTAGTTTGCAACATTCTTCTTGCACTGAAGATTTCCAGACCACATACATACATATATACATACATAATTCGTCATTACAACCAGAGGTCAGCAATGAGTATTCAAAAAGATGAGAAGATTCGAATCATACTCATTCATACTTATTTTAATAATATTCAAAGTTTGAAGTACTCATCATACTCATACTTAAAAACACGCATGATGTTGTTGATTTAGACTCTCCTCTACTCAACATTTACAAGAATCACAAAATAAGTATGATTCGAGTACGAACACTACAATACTCACTAGAAGATTGTGGGTTTGCTTGCTGTCTTGTCTTGCTGTCTTTCTTGGCCCTCTAAATATTGTTTTTCTTCTATAAGAGCTTGGGATCAAGAATGACTTCCAGATATTTAACTCTCTTCAATAAGGTAAGTAGTAGCAGCTATAAACAAAATCCCTGACAAACATCGAAAGTATAGTTATCGGCCATAATTTCTGATACGATATGCCTCATGTTCCTTTTCAACAACATATAATTCGTTTTGCTCTTATTTACTGTTAAACACATACTGATAGACCTCTTGTTCAATAGCGCTAACGCCAATAGTAACATCAATGTTTTCAGCGTATGCAAAGCAACTACAGGTAGGTAGGTAGGTAGAAGTGGCTGTCCCTCAATGGAGTCATGAGGGGGGACACTTAGGCCGCAGACAGGGCCTGTTGTGATACCACAGTTTTACCTTCTCCCCTATTCCAGGAACCACTGAGAGTTTCCGGTGAAGCGACTCAGACTGCCAATATCCATGCATCTATCCATAATATCCAGTTCATCTAAATCCTCCATGTAGTAGGCACCCAGTTGCCTATTTCTCCTTCGACCAAGTGCCGAGCATGCGCACCGTAGATGAAGAATAGTCTCATCCTCCTCCTTTTCTCCACAGCTTCTGCAGAAATCATTCGCAAGGTGTCCAAGACCAATACGTCTCGCATGCGTTCCTATAATGCAATGCCCCGTAATAACCCCGATGACAGTACTGAGTTTAAGCAGAATCGCCGTGCGTCTCCTATCCAGCCTTGGCCAGATTTCTTGCGCTGTTCTGCCCTTGTCCGAAGCTGGCCACCTACTGTTGACAAGATCTACGATTGCTTTGTCAATTATAAGCTTGCAAGTACCCAAAGGGATCCCCAATATAGAGGATTCATCAGAGAGTTCGATGATCGTGCCCTACAGACTATTGCGCAAAATAATGCCATTGCGGTGTACTCTGCGTGACTAAGTTGAAAAGGTCACCTGATAAGGGATCGCCTTGTTTGACACTATGCACGGCATCAAAAGGTTCAGAGACGTTCATTCCTACCTGGACAGAGCTATAGGAGTTGCTTAACGTCATTCTGCATTGCAGGAATACCGACATTGAGGCAAATACACGATTGCTTACAAGTCTAACGAAGGCAGCCTTACAGTCAACAAAAAGATAGTTGTTGTTGCTCCAGAATTTCACGTAATAAGAATATCTGTGCGATGGTGGACTTACCAGATCTGAAGACGCACTGACAAGGTCTAATTAGTCTTAGCTATTAAAGTTCTTATATATTCTACTGACTGTTCTTGGATCATTTTCACTGATATTATTTCTTCAATAAAAAACTTTTTAAATTAATTAATAAATACGATATGATTGCCAAGAGTTACTAACACAATCACCAAATAGGATGTTAAAATGCTGTGAAAACACTTGCATAAACTTAAATCACCTGTAAGTTTCGAATATCATTTTCCATTTCAATTCGAAGACGCACGTACAACGACGACAATACAACAAAACAGTTGTCCACATCACAATCTAGCCAGGAAATGCGTTGTTTGTGCTTCGGTATATGAATGAATGTACGTGTGGTTAACGAATAGTAAGAGAATGTTTCTAGTGTGACAGTTATAATTGAGGATGTGGATTGAGTGGATTGCAAAGTATTACCGGAAATCTCTTGTATTAAAAAATGTGAAATGTTTCACAGATTCTACAGTAGTTTGGGAAAGCAAAATATCGAGTGAAGCGGTGTACAGTAAGACCCCGCTTAACGCTGTTTCGGTAGTATTGGGATTCCCCTAAATCGCACACTATATTGATACTTTTTGTATATGTGTGTGAATGAAACGGCCAGGCACCAACCAAAAGCGGCGCACTATATAGCCACGGTGTATCTTTTTCAACGCTCTTTTATTAGCCTGTCCAGAATAGCGTTGCCATTTGCCAAGTTTTACGTTTTTTTCCAAGTTTTTTGAGATGCGAAAAAGTTTTCATTAAAATTGTTTTCCAACGAAACAAGTTTTTTCGAAAAATTTTAAATTTCAATAAATTCAACAATAACACGAAATATTTACATTTTTAAATAAAAGATTGTGTATTTTATTAGTCCCGGGCAAAAGTAGCAAAGAAACACCAATAGAAGGCACCGGTCTCCGGTGTTTCGTTTGAAAGTGTTGATACTTTTGTAGAAAACAATTTTTTTTTTTTAAAAGAAGTTTTTTCCCAGAAATGAAAAGTGGTTTGAGAAAATTACTGGCAACGCTTGTCCAGAATAAAGATTCCAACTTTATTTTCTGAAGTCGCAATCGCAGAACGAACGCTGTTTCGTTTAACGCTGGAACTTATTGGAACATATCCCCTGCGTTAAGCGGGGTATTACTGTACCCACTCAATGAAATGCCTATATCGACAGAGATAAAAGAGAAAAACTAATACTACTTGCGTTCAACTACTATGTATTTGTACGTACGAAATGTTAATAAATGAAACTAACATTATGGTATATAAAATTATGTGCTCTTCGGGAGAAATCTAGAATACATAACCACTTTTATCCTATATTAAAATGCTTCATCATTGGTCCAAAACAAAATATAATTTTACCAAATTTTTTTAAATGATCTATGATGGCATGTCGCTGTTTATATTAAATTGTAAACGCCGTAGTCTAGTAGGTAGTGTGTTGGCTTATTAGACGTGAGGACACGTTTCAATAACTATGTCAGATTTCTCCAGCGACTTCCGCTCAGAAGATTTCAAGCAAAAACTCTGAGAGGTAATAAAATTGCCACGAGAAATGTCTCAAAAATCTATCAAAGAGAAGCGACTTTAAAGCTTGTGCCAGTTATGTATAAAAGCAACACACACAACATATGTGGTGTGCGAAACTAGGTTGTAATCCTGACTGAAGAGTTGTAATGAACAAATATGTATGTATGTGTGTTGTCGAATGCTACATCCGTCTATGTTGACCTGAAAAACAGACAGAATAAGCAACAAACTAATTTGACTCATGCAAATTCAACAAACAGATTCTTATCAACTGCTCTAGTTCAGAAGTCCTTGACAAAAGACTCTATGTGTACATGAAGGAATTCAGTTTGAATTATATTATTTCTTTTAAGTGTGTGTTTAATTTTAAATGCACATGCACGGATCAGTAAATATTCTTAAATTTTTTAGTATAGTTTTCTATGTAGTCATCTGGTATTGTGCTCCTTAATAGCTTAACAATAGACATCGAGTAAGTAACTTAAATTATACATTATTTCAATGTTTAAAATATGCGAAGACATGTTTTTTAATTTTTTATCAAATTTTATTATACAAACCCAGTATGGATTTAAGGACTAAACCTTATATGAGCCATTCTGTAACTACACACTTTATTGACATTAGAATTCAGTAGCAAGAACAGAAATAAATTAAATTAATTTATGCCAAGATTTACATTTAATTTAATTTAAAAGAAAAGAACGGAAGTTGAAAATACAAATGAAAACAACAGGATGTTGGAAATAAAGACGCAGTAAATACTGATAATGGTTGTAGGCACTCATGTCCGTATATACCACATGATGACAGAATCATTTCAAATGCAAAACCCACTGCCTCTCTCTATCGCCAATCGGTGATAGACAAAGTGTTTGTAGTTTAACTTTTTTGTATTTTGTTGTTGTTAAATCACGTAAAAATTAACTGTGGAAAAACTTTTGCGATGCTTCGAAATCTCTGGATGTCACAATATTTTACACCAGTTAATATTCGAATGCTATTAGCGAAGACATATTTACTACCGACTCTCATGTTCGGTTGTGAGCTGTTTGCTAGCTGCGATGCAGTTAGCAGACGGAGACTTAACGTAGCTTACAATGCTATAGCACGATACATTTTTGGCATCAGGAGGAATAGTAGCATATCACATTTCGCCCGACTAATTTATAATGTCACATTTGACAATTTGTTGAATTGCCGGACTCTGCTATTTCTACACAAACTTATATATAGTCGACAGCCACCTTATTTGTATGAGAGATTAATATTTTCTAGGTCGAATAGAGGGAACAGGATAAACTCTATGAAATATAATAAGGCTATCTCTCAACAACATTTTTTTATTCACTCCATTCGTCTCTGGAACCAACTACCCCCTCAAATACAAATGATCAGCAATGCAAAGCATTTCAAAACTGCCATTTTCGAGCACTTTACTTAGTTAATGTTCTCTAATTTTTGTAAATTTGTTTCTCCTTAGTTTTATTATAATTTTGATATTCATTTTATTTTTTTCTAATACTGTTCTAATGTTGTGCTGTAATGTTTTTTCCTAAATTTCCTTTTTTCTTAAATTTTAAGTATCTTTTATTTTTTTTTTGAATTGATTTTTGTTTGTTAAATTATGTTAATTAAGTTAAAATAAATGTTTCTGAATAAATGTTAGTAACAATTGCTAAGCAATACTGTAATATAAGATTTATTCTTGTTGTATTGTTTTGAACAAATAAATAAATAAATAAATAAAATAAGGCAAGTTTTTGTTTTCTTTTTGGCATTTCATTGGCATTACATTTATCGTTTCGAAAAATTGCTTTATCAGCGTGATATTTATTTTTGCTTTTGTGTATAAAAAAAAACCATGAGATTTATCACAACTGTTTAATTAGAGCAAGTGAAAATATTGTTACGAAAATGAAAAATCTATATACTGGTGTTATGCTTTTACATCGCTTAACATTAAAATTATAAACAAAAGCTACAAATACAAAACAATGCAGTAAACAAACAAATTCTTAGGTGTTACATTTGACAGGAAACTCACATTAAAATCTCATATTAGGAAAATTAAGGAGAAGGCAAACTTAAAATTGAATATAATTAGAATGTTAAGATGCTCACAATTTGGATCTGATCCTCAATTTTGATCATACATCAATGATATATTTATCTGCAAACAAAACTAACTTGAACATTTTAGACCCCATCCAGAACACCGGAATAAGGCTTTCTATTGGCGCACTTAGAACTAGTCCCGCATGTAGTATTCAAGTATTATCATCATGTCCTCCTTTACACCTTCGAAAATTAAGATTTTTACTTAATTACACACTAAAAATTCTTTCGATGCAAAATCATCCTCTCTATTCAATGATAGCTGATATTACGAAAATAGAACACTTTAGGTAAAAACACCCAAGATCCTATCCATTCTACGTAAAAGCCGCAATAGAAATGTCCCAAGTAATCTCGAAATACATAATAGAGTCAAATATTATAGAGAATAGGAATAGGTGCTTTTCCGACATTAGCATTGATTTCTCCCTTGCAATATGTAGTAAACGCAATATGACATCTACTGAGATACAACGGAATTATCTTGAACTAACACTACAAACTCAGACCATTATTATTTTTTTACTGATGGCTCTGTAATGAATGATAGGGCGGGATTTGCCGTTTATAGTAATTATACTATCACCACGAACCGCTTTCCAGACTACTCTTCCATATACACGTCCGAATTACTTGCTACAAAAACTTGTATTGAGAGTATTCCCAATTTTGATAGGAAAATTCTAATAATATCCGACAGTAAGATCGCTCTAGAGGGACTACAAAATCCTTTTAGTAGTAACATGATCGTGAATCAAATAAGAGAATCTCTTACGAAATTGCCGGAAAATACAATAAGTTTTTTGTGGCTGATGTACTGATTAATGTAATAACAAACACCTTCAAAAATGGTAAAGAAGTAAACAAAAATACACAAGCAACACTGCAAGAATAAATGTAAACAACGATGTTTAGATTTATAGAGATTACGAGAAGGCGAAGTCATGAACATTATCCTTCAAGAACATTCATCCGACTATTTATTCTGCCATATAAAAAACAGGGCAAAGCAAGCGACTGAGAGACTAAAGTTCAGTAAGACTTGTGTGAAGAGAGAGTAATGCTGTAGTTACCCACACGTAACGTAACGTACCGTAGCGAACGTTCTCTTTTTAGCATATGAACATGAGAGATGATGAGCAGTGTTGCCACGAAAATAAAAATATTGTAATCAACATTTGTGAAAAATTCACCAAATAAGGAAAAATGTGACCAAAATTAAAAACGGCTACACTGATGATGAGTCTGTATACAAATTTCTTTCCATTGTGTTGTGTTCGTTTGTGTGTTGCTTTGTGTTCTGTTTCGTTTTTATGTACATTCTTCGTTGATATTTGTCCCGTTTTGAACGTTTCTATAACTACACAAACGTTTTTAAGGCTACTTACGTTACGATTTTACGTTTGTAACGCTTGGGTAACCAGGGCATTATGCTAAAGGTATAAACAGAGGAATAGCCAAAAAATGCAATTGTTGTTGTTTACATAAAGTTGTGAACGAACTCATATTTTAAACAATTTTAAAAGGAAAAACGTAACAATACGTTTATTTTTAAAAATTTAACAAGAGATTTAATATTATTTTTAAAGTTTAATAGAAGGTAAAAAATGTAAAAGGAAGGCTCGTTTAACCCTTTGCTAGCTACAACTTGTTTGTTATACTTCTGGCTAATTTCGAGTACTTCTACGTTAAAACTTTTTATAAATCAATTCATCTATCGGAATACTTAATAACCGTACGGCAAAATAACTGAAGGATATGAGCATTGCAGTATGACAATGGAAGAATTACTTGAGCTTTAAATGAAAACTTATGTGAGTAGTAATAACATAATAAAATATTCAAACAAGTCAGCCGTATGAAGTCTGTATACTGTTGGCTTCGCTGACAATACGTACCCTTAAGTCAGAATTCCGACACAGCCTCTCATACCACTTATATTGTGTGGGTCAATTTTTTACATCAGTGGGGGGACCTACAGTTTTAAAGTCGACCCCGAACGACAGGGAAACTTTTCATGGCAATTTTTATTAAATTTCAGGGTTATTGCCAAAAATCTGCTGAGAGGAACTCTACTTTAATACCCCAAATGTTATCTTTTAAGCAGTGCTTTAGTTTTTAGCTCAAAACTTTTATTTCCGTTTCATTACTTTTTCTTTACGTTGAGGATCTATTTTTTCTACAGGATATCATATCCTTTTAGTGTTTCCTACTCCTAAATATTTTCCATATATTTTTCTCTTTGCACAAAAAGTTTAAAAGTCAGGTGCATCATTTTTCTTTTCTTAGTTTAATATTTGCGTTTACTAGCTGACAGCATTTGCCAATGCAAAATGATAGCAACGAAATAAAAACTTCAGAGATTCTTAAGGTTTTATGGCAGGAAAATTTTTACTCATCAGTAAGACTTCGTAAAGCAGAACATGTATGCAGTTTATGCATATTTTCTTCATATTTAGTTCAAGGACAAAACAAAAACTTAAAATAATGACGGAGCACTGTCATCTTTTAGTCTATTTAAGCATATTTTCGAAACCTACAAGTAAAAGAAAAAGGAGGCAAAAGAAAATGAATTTAAAAAAAGAAACTTTTTAAATATTTGCAAACACAGCTTCAACACCTTGGTGAAAATAAATAATTTATTACAACTTTTTTATATTCATGATTGAGATGACTGCTGTTTTACTAGTGGAACTGCTAACAAACCAATGAATTCATTAAAAAGGTGTAAAATGGAATGCATCTGAAAAAACCGGTCTACCATTGAACATACTGTTACTAAAATGAAAACGATATTACATCGTTTAACATTAAAATGATAAACAAAAGCTACGAAAACAAAAACAATGAACTTGTTCACATGATAAACAAGTAAACAAAAATATAGCAACAACATCAGTAAAAAGAAAAGGGGATAAGCAAGTACACAAAAATGCAGCAACAAGCAATGTAAAGAAAATACACAAACAACAATGAAACAACGTTGGTTCCATGAACATTCGACTTCAAGATCATTCATCAGACTGTTTACGTTGGCTAGACAAAGCAGTAGGCAACGGGGTCAGTAAAAATTCAGTCAGTCCTGTACGCAGACGCGCTACTTGAAGAGAGAATTGTAGCGTACACATGTACGCTGTTGACGTTAGGCTTTATAGGAGCACTTGTATTGAGAATATCAAATTATGTGTAGACTGGATCAATTTTGATTTGCAGAAAATTGACAACTGGGCGAGGGCCAATGAACTTTGCATAAATCCATCTAAACCTAAATGTTTATTGCTTTCTAGAACAAAGCGAACATTTGTTGTGCCAGATATAATTATCAGGGGGAATAAAAATGATTTTGTTGAAACAGCATCCAATCTGGGTATTATCTTTAATGGTTGGCTAACGTGGTCTAATCAAATTAATGTCTTAGTTGGTAAAGTTTACGATATGCTTAGAAACTTATGAGCTATTATAGATTCGACTCCCTTTGTCATAATTATGCAACTGGCTAAAACGCATTTGATTCCTGAAATATGGATCTGCAATTTTCACAAACTGTGATACTGATGATAAGCGTTAACACCACTTGGCTTACAATAATATAGCCAGATATGTATTTAATAAGCGACGTCGAGACCATAAATCACAATTTTCTTATCAGATATTTGGAATTAATTATGATAATCTATTAACCCTTTTCGACCATATTAATTTTATGTACGAATGGCATGCTGGTCGGAATTAATTCTCGTTTCGTTCCCTACTACGCCACTATCATAATCACTACTGGAAATATTTTCAGAACAAATGTTATCACTTTCTTTATCATAGTCATCATTCGTCATCGATACTTTCAAGTTCACGGAACACTTTTTTCAGTAAATTTCTATTTGCCATTTTATTAGAGTATTATTTTGAAATATTTTAAGAAGCGAAATCGTCAAATATAAGTTAAGCACAACTTATAAAATATCATTCGATTTCAACGAATTTTGAAAGCTTATCGATTGAGAGCAGGCATACGACCAGATCGGTAATAAAGCCTTGGTGGCTGAGAGCAGACATACGACTGGAATGGTAAAAACGCTTTGGTGGCTGAGAGCAGACATACGGTCGCAAAGGGTTCAATATCAAAATGCCTTATTCTCCTCCATAACGTTATTACTTTAAAACAGCCAATATGCTTATTTAGAAGGATTAGATTTGCAAGATCCAACGGCGGTAGGAAAATTATCCAGTATAGATATAAGACTCTTTTGTCTCAACGCCAATTTTATATACATACCGTCAGTCTTTGGAATACTTTACCTAAATTCATTCAGAACATTGGCAATGCAATTAAGTTCAAAAAGGAGTTATACAATCTGTTTAAGTAGTTTTAATTATTTTGTAAATCTTTACTTTTTATTTTTATTAGTGATTCTTAATTTTCATTTTTCTAATTTAGTCTGTAAAGTTCATTGTATTTCTATATACAGTTGACAGCAAATGTCTTAGTACGGCAATATATTTTGACCAAAAAGTCACCACAGGCTACTAATCTTGCACATGGTGCCACCAACGCTAAACAAAACTTGTATATTCAATTACAAATTATCCTTGGGGGTACCTATGGAGTCATCTAAAACTTTTCCCTATTTTTCTCTTGTTTTATAAAAAACATTAAAAAATTCTTTGTTATTAATAAAACAGAAATAAATTAATAAAATAAATATAAAAACTATAATTTTTTATATAAACTTTTGGCTAAAATTCATCAAATTGCTCAAATATATGTATTGCCATACTAAGGGCCATTATTACAACTTGCCGTTAACTAAAGGGAGGATTTTAACGGGCAGATAAATTGTTTTTCGTTGTTATAAGTACCCAATAAGATAGAAGTTATCGTTAAGCTAAAGGGAGGATCATCCTACCTTTAACATTTAAAGTTCACTTTATGTTTGAACTTGCCATATTATATATTACTTTCATTATGGCAACTTCAAATTTAAACAAAATGAGCATATACAAAAAAAAAACAAAGCCCGCGGTTGCCACTGCGTTAACAAAAAACTTGTATAATTGAGCAGTTCCATCGGGACTGCCATATTTTTGAAAATTTGTATCTGTAAGTTATAATAACGAAAATAAGTTAAAGGTAACTTTACAGTTCCCTTTAGCTAAAGGTACCTTTAACTAAACCCAAGTTTAACGGCAAGTTGTAATAATGGCCCTAGGCCTTTTGCTGTCCACTGTATATTTTTATTTTTGTTCTTTGTTTGTATATTTCTTTATATTTGTTTATACTGTTCTTTGTATTTGTTCTAATTTATTTTTACATATATTCGTTTCTTTTTTATTCTAATATTTTGCATCGATTGCTATGTCCCGAGATTATAACATGTACTTATTCATCTTATTTCTACATTATTTCAAACATTTCATTACTTATATTATCAATCATTTTTTATTACCCTTTTTTCTTTGCTGTACTTCCATATTATTACTTCATTTATATGATTAATATCTTGTTGTGGTATGACTAATTATAAATAAATAAATAAACAAAAGTTTATTTCCTACAAACATTAAATTTACTTCCGAATTTAAGTACATTGTACGATTTAAGTACATTGTAAAATTACAAAATAACTCAAAAAATATTATATATGTAGGTTCTTCTTTTAAGCGCTTTCCATCTTTGAAATTAAATAAAACAAACTGTGTGTGGGATACCTTCGAAAAATTGTATTCGTTTGAACGAGCTCTTGTTGCTATTATGTATGTGTAGGGTACCTGCTACAATAAGGTTCGAAAGTCCCTGTTGGCAGATCGTATATAAAAAATTTCAAATATAATATAAAAAATTGTAACTGTAATCAATAAATAAGCACATAACTTTAAACGGTAAGCCAGTGTAGTGGTCAGCAGTTAATTTGCGTTTAAAACCTTTACTAAGTAATTACGCATACCGCTCTTATTCACTCATCCTTGCTTGTTGCGCGGGTAGCATTAATATTTAATTTCGTGTTCACGCTGATAAATTGTTGAGCATTAAGGTTATGTGTATGAAGTTATTTTTAAGTGAAATGTAACTCTTTAAAGCATAATTACCTCCACATAATTGAAACAACCACATTTGAAAAGATTTTACTGTAATATCAGCAATAAGTAATCAATTATATTACAGGAATTTAATAACAGTTATTTTTATTTTCACACAGTGTGAATACAAAGCTTTCAAGGTGATTAATAAAATAAAATTTGTTTTAATTTTCTTAGATAGTATTGACAAGAGTGTACGAATGCTTATCAAGTACTAGTTGAGGAGTTATGCTTCTGACAGCGGACTGTATTCAGGAATTCGTCAGGTGAACGGGATCAAAGGATGTCTCGAAGTTTGGAAGCAGTAATAAAAGCAAAAGGTTTTGGCTCCACGTGTTAAAACAGTGCCTTTTATCTAATTATGAGTTTGACATGAAATTCATTAATATTGTTACGTTTTTACCTTTTTAAAAACGTTTAAAATATGAGTTCGTTGATTGCAAACAAAATAAAAATAAATACGTGTTTAGTTTCAATTAAACTCTTTATTGTTCGCACTACTTTTGTGTGCCACCGTTTACAACTTGATGAATCCAACAATAATTTGCTTGTTCGCTATTCTTCTCTGCTTACAACGGAGATCCGTTATACAACTGCTTTCTTCACACGTAACGCGTCTTTACACAAGACTGACTCAATTCTTACTATTCGTTGCCAGCTTTTTCTTGCCTTTTTATATGCCCAAGTAATCAGTCTGATGAATGTTCTTGAAGTCGAATGTTCGTGTGTTCGCCTTCTCGAGAACTCTGTAGCGACTTCGTTGTTGTTTGTGTATTTTATTCACATTACTTGTTGGTGCGTTCTCGCATACTTTTCTTTCGTACTGATTTTGTTGGTTTGCTTGTAACTAATTCGTTGTATTTGTTAGTTTAGTTTTTATTTATGATGATACACCGTTTCCATTTTCGTAACAATATTGTTTTTCCTTTTTTGTTTTAAAAATAATATATTTTAAATAAAAAATGCTAAGTATTACAGACTGTTTAAAAAGCTTTTTTAATTATCAATAAATACGCATCAAAATTTGTTTGAATTATTTCCAATGAAGTGGAAAAATCGGCATTTGAATAACCTCATAGCCAGTGTCCAATTCTACGTTTGAGCCATTGTATATCCGCAAACAACCGTCAAACGACAATTCATTTGATTTATTGAGCGGTAGAGCGTTCTGCTCTAACACCTAACTCGCTGTCGCGAATAAGATTATGTATGTGAACATAAGCTTTTAATCTACTGAAAATAAATTTATTGATTTATTGGAGTTATTTTGGGTTTTTTACCACTCTAGTTAATCTAGAGCTTATTCGAAAACAAGTTTTGGCAATTAGAAATAAACCGAGAACACAATTTCAGAGACGTTCCTGGCCCAAATATAAAGATAACATGCTGTTCAATCACTGGAGAGTTAAAGAAACCAATAGCTATCCTCCTAAGCACTGCTGGATACTCAAGATGCTATTCCCTGCTTTCGAAACTCTCTACCGCGAAAATTTGCTTACATACCTAGTTAGTCATTACAACCCCTCAGTCAGGATTACGATCTTACTTTTCACAGGACATATGTATGTATGTTGTGTATGTTAATTTTATTCACAAGTAGCGGGGCCTACAGTTTAAAGACGACTCCGAACGATACATTTTTGAGAAACTTTTCACGGCAATTTTATTTACTCTCAGAGTTTTTGCCAGAAATGTGATGAGAGGATGAGGTTAGAGGACGTGTACTTGTCAATTAAGACAAGTACAGTACCCGGAGGTCGAATGGACCCATTGTACAAAAGAGGAGGAAGTCGCCTAAAAAATATTTTTCATATTTCATTTTGTTCGAGATGTCTGACCTTAGTTTTGAACAGTGGCCTTACGGTCTAATAAGCCAACACGCTACCTACTAGTCTACGGCGACTACATGGCTGAATGAAATGTATTATGTTGCCTGTGAGGACCGCTCTGATTTACAGTTTATTACCATATACCTGTTGATTTATGAAAACACCACAAGAAAGAATTAAACGGTGTCAAACTAATCGAATTCGGTAGCTAGATTACATCATCCCCACGTGAGATGACTATAAACTCAAATCGCTCATGCAGAATATCCAATGTGGCATAAACTTTTAGGCACATAGCGATGTTCTGTAGAAACCAAATGCCGTTGATGTTCATGATGGTAATCATGGATCTATAGCGCACGGCGCACCGTTGACACTGATGGCCGGGTAAGCAAAATTCACCAAAAACAGATTGGATGCTTTTGGATCTCATGTGCATTGATATCCATCCAAATTTGCTGATTTTGTTTTTACAGATACCCATTCATCCAGGAATGGACCTTGTCGCCAAATTGATCTCTGTAATTTGCCAAGTGAACAATGCGAAATCGACTGCCTCGGCTTCTACTGCACACATTCACGTAGAACATCGATTTTTTAAGACCAACATTCAAGAGATGAGTGCAGTGCATTGTGTTGGGATACAGGAAAGGAAAGAGAGGGTACTGTATTACTTTTTTTTCGAGAATTGCATTTCAGTAATAATTCTCACTAACTTATTATATCGAATAGAGTACAAACCACAATTTAATAAAAAAAAATTATAATGGGGGACAATTAAATTTCAATATAATTTTATAATAAATTGAAATTTTCTTCTTTCTTTAAAAAGAATTTAAAACAATTGAAATGAAACAAGTAAACATTGGAAAGAGTACAAAATAATTTTCGTTCTGCTTGTTTTAGATTAAATTTTCAGAGCCATTAATTTTAAGATGCTAAAGAATATCTATTCAGAATTTAATTAAATGTCTTGAATACCTTGCATAGAATTGTTTATTTTAGAAATTGTTAAAAAAAAATTAAAAAAAGGAAAGGAAACGAGTTGCTGCTAGGTGACTATACAATGGCCAGTGCTATACCTTCTACAGCAATCGTCCCCAAGAAGCCCGCATCTTAATGTTATTTGGGTTCAAATATTTGAATTTTAGCGGTTAAGTGTATGTAATAGGTATGTATGTATGTAATAGGTTATTTTTAATAAATATTTCATTTGTTGGTGTTGTTGTTTAAAAACTGTAATTCTTGACCGCGAAATTGTTATTGTTTTTGGTTTTGTTTTATTTTGATTTAATTTTGTTTTCTTTTTAATTTTTGCATTTTAGTATTTTTATGTTATTGTTTGTGGATTATTTTAAATTGTTCTGGTTTTCGTAAAAACAAAATGTAATAGGTATGTATGTTGTAATAGGTTATTTTTGATAAATATTTCGTTTGATGGTGTTGTTGTTTAAAAACAAAAATAGACGAACGACACAAAATAGACGGACAGTGCGATTACATCTGCACACGACGGATGACACAACACTACAATATTAAAACAGTCTAACGGTGACATGAGAGGTGTGGCAAGTTGCAACTTCATGTTGAAACCCAACGTCGTTCACATCAATACCATGAAGAGCGGGTACAAAAAAATTTGTTATCATGGTGCGATAGGCGTAGTGGATGCGTCGTCCTCGTTCTCAAAGAAATATGTGCCAATGACACCTTCGCTCAACAAGCCGCACCAAACAGTCACTCATGCGGCTTCAATTCTTAAACGAATTAAACTTATACCGAGATCTTTTCACTAAATACGACATAAACAGATGCCTGAAATGTTCAATTCTTGAGAACGATGGCGAATTGATGTTGATGGACTTTCACACACACTCCCAGCCACAGCTTCGATATTAACTGGCCCGCAGAAACGAGTTTAGGACCAAATAGGCTCATGGAAGAGGTATTGAATTCAAGAATTCTATGGAGCTAGTATAGCCAGAAAATGGCTGAAGTAATATGATAAAGCTAACCAGCCCTCCGCGAAGTAATAACTTACGGCAGGCTCGAGGGGGGAGAGTAGTTGAAGAATGTAGGGCGTGGGTTTAATACGTAGGCGCCGGTGATGGTGAATCGTGCACTCTTCTGTTGGAACAAAAGTGTCTTTCGAAGATTCCCACCTCCGGCCCAGGACAAAAAAAGACAGCTTCGATACGCACTCGAAAAAAGTTTCACGAACTTTAGCAATAAACTTGTGTATACCGGGGATTGTTGGTCATTCTCTGCCATCAAATTCTGTATGACATTGTAAATCAAATTCCGACCAATCCCCTTTGTTTTGGAAATAAATTTCCAATTCAAATGCTGCTCAAGCGTAAATCAATTCATTACGCTCAGTGGAGATAATATACTGAATTTTGTGACAGAATAGAATGACATAAGTATTGTCAGATTTGAAATAAGCTATGGTTGAAATTTAAACCGATAGAAGGCTTACCCGATATTTAACTTTACTCTATAGATAGTAAAGTTACAAACCATTAACATTAACCAATTAACCAATTTCGTGAATGCTTAAATTTTTCTCTGCGAAGTAACACGGTGTTCAGATATGCACCTTTATTGCGTAAATCACAATAATTGAGCCATTATTGAGCACAATATTTCATATAAAGTTTCAATTAATTATTACGCAATAAATATGCAAATTGTTATAATATTGAGTAAAATTTAAAATGCAGCGCTGTCATAAGTATGTCCAGTGCGCAAATTACAATTATCCGAATACTATCTGTTGATATTTGACAACTCAAAAAAAAACAAAATAAAAACAATATTGTTGAAACAATCAGCTGTTTTGTTTACCAGCTGTCAAATGAATATTGAAAAAGCAGCTGAACTGCATATATTATATATCTGAGCACTTAAAATATTGTACTCAATAAACCGAATATCGACTCAATAAAAGTGCATTTCTGAATAAAGTATAACCTAGAGCTAACTTTAGTAAAAATGGATTTTTGTGGTTAAAACGGTTAATAATAGAATATTCAATGTAATATAAAAATGTATGCTTCAAATCTCTAATCTGTCATTATCGAAAATAAGAAAAATTTCGTTAGAGACAAATAGACGACTTTATTTCTTAGCAAAAAAGTAAGTTTTATCCCTGTGTAAACCGCAAAACTAATTCTTTTTTTAGATTAGGTTTGGTGGCGGACATTCTTTACGGAAGAAGTCTCACTTAAGCTAGTATTTAGACCCTTTGTGATACCACAATTAATTCAACCCAGAGGTCAATAATTTCCAACAGAAAACCATCCCAAGTACAAACTAAACTATTACAGCAAACATAATATAGAGACTGCTCGGTCAATGATGTTAGAAAATGAGAGGCCAGAAACGTCATTAGTTGAAATGCCGAATCTATCCGCATGCCTACAAAAAGGACAGTGGCCGTAATACGATTTAAAGCACAGTCGGGTAATATCATACCTTCTTGCTGCCAACAAGATTGAGTCTCCCCGTAAAACAAATACACAACATCCAATACCAGCCTCGTACCGGCCAACTCATCAGCAATGCAAATACCAACGTGTCCCGGAGTCCATATAGGAATCGCCAGACATCGAAAAAGATAGTTTAATACCAGAATCCTTAATAAATATATCGTTGAGCCACCACGGTAAACCTTAAGTGTACCCTTAGGAAGTGTCTTCAGACCAGAAGTATAGAAGTTGGAATTCTAAAATCGAATGTTCGTTTCAGGAAATTGTAGGGAATCAACCCTTGTGTATCTATGTCTTCCTAGAATAACAGCATATCCATAGTCCAGATGGTGCCAGTATTTGGCTGCATTGAGTCTTGCTTTTTTCTATCCTTCTTTGGCTTCTTCTTCTCAGCAGATTTCTGGCAAAAACTGTGAAAATAAATAAAATTGCCATGAAAAGCTTCTCAAATATCTTTCGGAGTCAATTTTAAACTGTAGGACCCCGCACTTAGGGATAAAACTAACACACACAATATAAGTATTATATGTATAATTTAGTGGTTGACTTTGGGAGGAATAAACCATTAAGCCCGGTTCGCAGTACATTATGTGAATGGTGGCGATTATAATTATTCATCCAATGTATTGCAGACTTCCTAACGTGGCAGCGTCACGGACATTTTTTGTGTCTGCTAGCTTCACAATCTTACTGTGAAATTGTCGTTATTACAATTTTGAACTTTGTTTTGTTCTTCTCTTGTAAATTCCTACGTATTTTTAGTAGGATGATGTTTACCGTATGATGTGTATATTCTGTTTTTGTCTGTTTATCTTGCATTCTTATTTATGTTTAATTTATTTCTAGCAGTGTAACGATATAATCCAACTATGAGCTGAAAGATACAGAAATCGAAAAATCTGTTCAGAGCAGCTGAATCCATTAAACTACCCAAATAATGTAATACTTATCATAGCCTCAATAACGACTATACATACAGACGCAATGCGAAATCGATATCAGAGTGCATATATTATTTGTTGACGGTAAAGCACACACTACGTCCACAGATAATGTTCCCCATCCTAGATTGTTCAAGAGCATCTGTTGTCTCTGGAGCTAATATTCAACAGTTAATCTCATGTGGATTCGAATACATTAAAACCTACGCAGTTGCAAAAACTAGTACAACAGATTATTCGAAGGAATTCATACCTACGCCGGCATTCATTCATACATTAGCTTTTCACTACAGTTGTGAGTAAGTTTTCTTGGGAAAAAGACTATTACGTCGAAAGAAATATTGTTTTCATATTTCGATTAATTCGAGATGGCTGAGCTGATCTATCAACTGGGTGCTCTCTTTGAAAATTTACTTTCAGAAATCAATTTATTCCAGAAGTTTTTATTTTAAGGCTAACATAATCGTCCTATTGAACAAACAGTTAATTCTGTTATTGGACGTTTTTGCACTAATTTAACTCTCCTTGAATCAACAAAACAAAAAAGTGGGCAACAAGCAGGCGTTACTATGAATTCCAAAAAATGAATTAACTAAAAAAAGATAACAATTTGACTTTAAAGAAATTAAGAAATATTCTTTTCAAAAAGTATATTGTTTTCAGTTCTTCTGTTTTACAATTATATCAAATACTTCGTATTTGCACACGTTTATTTAGAACGATTCTTAATATTTTTGCGAAGGCAATTAATATTTACGATTTCAATTTTACATTCTTAACACGTACGAAATAATAATGAACTATTATTCCTCCTGAAAAGTTTACAAGAACCATAAAATAAACACACTCTTATAAAGATACAAAGTTCATTACAAAAATTAATTAAACATAAGTATCTCCCCATTAAAACTATTGTTACGTTTTGTAGCCTTTTAAAAATGTTTAAAATATGAGTTCGTAGATTGCCAATAAAATTAAAATAAAGTTTGTGTTGTTTGCACAATTCTGTGTGCCGCTGTTCACAACTTGACGTAAATAACAACAATTGCTTTGATTGCTTTGTCTGATGAATGTGCTTGAAGCGAATGTTCGTGGCTTCGCCTTCTCGAGATCTCTATAAATGTAAACATCGTTGTTTCATTATTGTTGTTTGTGTATTTTGTTTACATTTATTCTTGTTGGTATATTCTTGTTTACTTGTTTATCACTTTTTTATACTGGTGGTTATTGGTATATTTCGCAGTAAACAAACTCATTGTTTTTTTTTGTTTTTGTAGCTTTTGTTTATAATGTTAAACGATGTAAAAGCAAAGCACCAGTATCTAGATTTTTCCATTTTCGTAACACAATTATGGCTTAGAGTGTGTAAAGGTTGCATATAAGTTAAGCTGGAGGATTATTTTTAGGGTATAAAATATTCGGGGGTCTAATTCTAGCAGTCGTTATCGGAATTGCGTTCAAATAGAAAATAATTTCGATAACGAGAAATTTTCTGATGACGTTACTCGATACGAAACGAATCGATTTGTTGCTTAGGTGTTGTGAAACGAATTAATTATTTCGTTTTACAGCACTGACTAAAATGAAAAAGTTTAAATAAAAAACAGATATTTTCTCACAAAAATAAAAGAAATATAATTAATCCAAGGTAGAAAAGTTTTATTAAAATTGTAATATTTCGTATGGATAATATATTTTGGTTTTACTTTATTTATTATTAGCTGGGGCTGAAGTTTCTTCTGCAGTATCGTCTTCAAATTCTGTAAAAGAAGATATGGTAGATTTTATTTTGTCTTCTTCATAATCCGATAAACAGCAGGGACATACGTCAGGAATATTATTTTTTGGTGAAGTTGTTGCAGCTTTTGGGCTGCCTTCTGATGTTTTTGAGAACCCAAAAGTTTGGAAATTTTTTAGATCCTCAACAGAATTTTGAACTAAACAAGAGTTTGTTAAACTCCTTGCGCCACATTTTTGCATCTTTGATTGGTGGGCCGGAAGCATTGAGCTTAGCTGTGAGCTGTTCCCATAGCTGATTAACTCTTGCCTTTCCCTGAAAAGTATTTGGGATAATACTCTTTGCCAATTCTGAATGCTTAACCATGATGAAGATAATCCAGAGATACCCTTTTATAGATTTAGGGTGAGGCAATAGACCCAATGATCAACAATAATAATGAAATACCGGCTGCTGAATTACAAGAGGGATTATTATTTCTCTGTCATTTCATGTCTCACAAGCTGTCTGTAGCATATTATTGATTGTGTGTTAGTCATTTATCATTGTGCACTATTGAAGTTATTGACTCAGAGTTTACTCCGTATATATAAATGAATTCTTCTAAGGTTTTCAGTTAAAAACGAGGAGAATCTTATCGGTCTGTAGTCTTTTGTTGTCATGTGGCTCGCTTTCATCGACTTAGAAATGAAAACTATACTCACCTCTTTCCACCCAAAATCCACTTGATGCTGGAATTGATATCGTCGCCTGTTGCTATCGGGTGAATGCCATACGTTCCCGGAGGTCAACTTTTGCTTTAAACGTAGGGAAATGATCATCGAGAACTATGTACTTAATGAACGCTCCACAGATGCTGTTACCAATGCAAATATCACCAAAGAACAAAAACTGGATATTTTAAAATCATTGCTTCAAGTGCTACAACACTGTAAAAACAAATTTGAATCCATTTTTTATCAGTCTAAGGTGGCAATAAATTAGATTTGTTTTATTCTTTTTCTTCCTTTATGGAGATCTTGTGAAACATTTTCTCCATCCACTTATGCTGCTTTCATACAGTTTCATCTGTGCAGCAGATCAGTAGGTTAGAGGACGATAAAACTTTCCCCATTAAATGTTAGTCTTTCTTAAAATAACGCTGTCTGACTTTAAATTGTTCGATTTACTTAGCATTTATGGCTTTACCATTCGTAACGAGATTTTTCAACCGAAAAAGTGAGTATTTGATCTGATAACGGTAATGAAGGATTTCAAAATATTATTTACTACAGCCTATTAGGGATTGTTATTGTAATTCAAGTTAATAAATTAAAATGTTTTTTTTTTAATACTAAGAAGGGCAAACAACAGCCATTGGTTGAAATTAATGGCTGCAGACAGTTCAGGTAGCTGGTTGAGCCTGTGAGGAATACCCAGCCGAACCAAGGTAGCTGGGATCTGTGAGAACCCATACGCTGAATAAGGTACCTGTTTCTAGCGAAAACCCAAATTTCGAAAATGGTTTCCACCTATAACAGGCGTGAACCTTGACCAATAAGTTCAATTACACGATAGTTTCGGTAGACAACAGGCATCACCGGAAAATTGAAAAATGGAAGGAAATAAACAAATGAAAACTGGCGATTTGTTTAATAAACGCGATTGACAAGTCCAAAGTAAATCTGGACGATGTAAAACCAAGAATTAACCAAAAAATCTGCAAAATTTTTCAAATAAAAAAATTTATTTACAACGAATTGAAATTGGAGCAATTTATCAGTCCGATGAAGATGCATATCCATATCACTGAATTTCTGAATGGTCCCCTCGTAAGGCAATTCATGGGTGAATTATGGCCTATTTTGTTAGCGGCTGAAGAGAATGCTGCTGCCATACCAAATGATTCTATGGAACCGAAGGAATATGAAATTATAAAGAAAGTAAGACAAACTAAACATCTAGATCTAAATCTAGTGTACATTCTCGATCTAGAAAACAAGGTAACATGGTGAATGGCGCAAAACAACCACTAGTACCACCTACCACTCTCACTTCCACCCTTAAACCACATGGACACGTCGACATTGAAAAGGATGTGAAACTAATTGAAAAGAATAAGGATCGGGAAAAACATGATGAATCTGCATCGCTTTCTTGGTCCACTAATAGCCGAAACTGCAGTAGCACACAAGCAACACTTAACCACCAGCACTTTAAGCACAAAGAAACAACAGCCAGATAAGGAAAAAAATTAAAATCTATCAATATTGAAAATCAAGTAGCTAATCTCGACAAGTCTGTATCAAACGATAATAAAATTGATAAAAACAAGCCACAACGTAAGCCTTCCAGAGATTGTCCTTCACAATCCCTTGATACCGAACGTCGTGTTAGTTCAAGATTCACCTCAGATGTGAAATCACATTCTAAGAACATCAACCAAAAGAATTAATGGCCACTGGTGCTATCAACAGTGAACAACCAAAAAGTCACAGTTGTGAACGTGGTAACAATCATGGTACAGGTGTGGTGACATATGGCTCAAACGGCCAAAAGTTTAACAAAGACACAAAGAATGTTAGTTTACATGATCAACCTCCTTCTACAACAGTTCGAAATTGTTTGTTTGAAAATTGTGCAGAAATGAATGCATTTTTAAATCATTGGAATAAAACTCCTGAAAAGAAAACAATTCTGTTCTCCAAAAAATTCATATATCCTGATGAAAAAATATTACCAGCGGCGTTGAAGATTCAGTGCCTTCACATACGAAATCATGTTCTAAGTCTGTAGGAAATCATTAACAAAAATTAAGTTCTAGTGGTGATAACAACAGCAACCATTCAGAAATTCAGAGTTTTGAACGTGGTGGCGATGATAACATAGGTGTGGTGACATGCGACGTTGGTGATTTCACAAACATTTGAATTTACTCCCCGCAACAGAAGGATGCAAATGTTAGTTCACAGGATCAACGGCCTTCAACACCATTTCGAGAATTTTTATCACAACATTGTGCAGAAATGGACGAATTTTTGTGCCAATGGAATGAATCACCCGATAAACAAACAATTCTACTGTCAATCAAATTTGTATATCCCGATGCAATAAAAAGTACAAAACAAACCACTACCACTTTCTCGTCACATAGGAAATCATGTTCTAAGCCCAGAAAATCCACCATAACAGATTAAGTGCTAGTGATGCTAGCAACAGTGAACATCCAGATAGTCAGAGCTTAGCAATGATGATTCCCGAATGAAGACATGCGGCCTAAACGGTTTCGCAAACATTTATAAGAATTCACCCCAACAGTGTAATCAAGACACAAACGCTGACTTACAGAATCAATGTCCTCGTACACCATTTCGAGAAACATTGCTGGAACAATGTGCAGAAATAGACGAATTTTTAAAGTGCAGAAGACGACCAGACGATTTCTACGTACTTAAAACACCAGAGAAATTGAAAAATATTATCGCCTGTGCTGAAGGTCAAGTTGTCACCACTGTGTTGCCGTCTTCATCTGTCTCAACATCAGATCAAAAAGTAACTAAATCTGATAAGGCCGTCAAATCAATAGCCGCGATGAAAGCTGCCACTAAACGTTCACACTCGACAATGATTAATGAGAGCAAAAAGTCGAAAAATAATTTCTCCGGCAAGGATGAACCAAACAAAGGCAAAGAAATCTACATTGAAACGCAGTTCAGACAAATACTCCTCAAAGAAGCCAGAAGCTGAATCAAGTAAAAAGAAAACCCACAAGAACTACAGCAAAGCAATGAGATAACGTATGCTGGAACTGTTGGTAGTTCTAGTAGCGATGAAGAAGAATGCCGTGTAGATGAAGACTCTTCGAAGAAGCCAGAAGCTGAATCAAAAGAAAATGAGGCCCACAAGCAGGCCACTAGCGTAATAAACAAACTTGAGTTCGACCTTTTTGTCAGCATCAGTAGCGATGAAGAAGAATGCAGTTCAGTACAGCCTTCTGTGAGAAATTCAGAAACTGTAAAGAATAACCACAACAGAGAAATGAGCACCCTTGAGACTGATTTTTCTATCAGTAGTGATGAAGAAGATGTCTAAAATATACTAGGCAAAGACGACTAAGTTTCTAAAACAAAAATAATGGTATGGGACGACGTTCACGAGGAGTTTAATTTTAGAAAAAAATATTTATTACTTGTAGCCATAATTTGTATAAGTTTTGTATGAAATATCATGACAATGCTTTTAATTTTTATTAAAAATTGATGTAAAAAATGAATAATTTTGTAAGTTTAAGTTTAAATTATAATAAATTTAATATAAAATTATTTTCTTATTCAATTTAATTCTTCAATTCTTTATTTGTAATCAATTTTAAATGTAATATTAAGCAAATCATCATAGAAATCATAATTAAAATAAAATTTAAGCAAAAAATATATTCAATGCTTTAATTTAATTAATGGAGTAAAGGGAGGGGAAACACAATTAAAAATTCTTTGTTTCAATGGACGTCACTGAGTCTAGCATTCACATAAAAAAACATTGTTTACTTGGCCTTAAATATTCGATTACTTTGTTGTATGCTGCCGGTATTTATATTATATAAATATGTGTTCCATTCAATAAGTCATTTTTTTTATTTATTTTAATCAATTTTCAAAATATTAAGAGATAGTAAATACATCTTTCCGGAAATAAGTAACAGATTACTTTAGGAATTATGTAAAATGTTGTTAGTTACGATCATCCTACTTACATACATAATAGGTAATTTTTTGCGACTTCAATATTAGCTTCATGAAATTTTTAAAAAGTTCATAATGGCACCCGTACAATCCAGAAATATTAGAAGCAGCCCTGTAAAGGATCCATTACATAAGGTCGAGCCATCAAAACTTAGTGTACCATACGTGCTGTTTGTACGCCGCCAAGGGTTAAGTAAGACAAAAACAGGAGTTTTAAGCAAAGCCTGTGCAAAACTGCAGCTTACCGAAAAACTAATCACGAATGCAATGAAAAATGCACACAAATGTACGCCAGACGATTTGCAGATACTTAGTCTGGAAACCATTTTCAAGAAAAATTTGAGGCGACATACTGCATCTCTGTAAACCAAAATGTGTGCCATCTACACAACCTATTACTATAAATAGTCATTTTAAACACTAATACAACATATTACAAAATTCAACGTATTACAAACCTCCTGGAATCTTATATCTTGTTGTGAATGCGTTCATACAGTGATATGAGTTTTGAGGCTCGAATTTAATAAGTTCCGGGCAGAGTTTAGCCTGCAATTCTTTTATGCAGTTGTTTACATATTTGCACATTGTGGTCTGGCACATGACTACCAGATAATCATTTCCAACAATGTATTGGAAACTTCCGCCAGCTAAAAGCGAAAGTGTAGCTGTAAGTTGGAGTTTTGGTGGCACTGCGGTTAACATGTAAGTTGATAAGGCGATCTGAGACAACACAAAATTGAAAGCTTCCTTCGTCAATCTAAATCGTTTTCGAAACCTAGAAGTATTGATTTTTACAAGAAATATTCTTAAAAGTAATTTATTTCTTTCATACGCATTATCGGACAATGATAAAGGATCACTTTTGGTTCTCATTACTCTTCTGGTTTGTATGACATGGCTCTCGTCTTCTTCATCAGATGATGATAAATAAAATAAAAACAAAGAATCCATTTTGCTAGAAGACAAAATCAATTTATATAAGAAATATTTAAGTTTTTAAAAATTTTACTTTTTTTACTTACCATTATTTATTTTTACATTTGTTTGTGTTCTATTACTAAACAAAAAAAACAATAAAAACAAATTTTTGCAAATTTCTATTCGAATACCGTAATTTGGGCCCAGGAGTTATGCGAAAAGCCTGTACAAAATTGCAGCTGACGGAAAAACTTATCACGAATGCAATGAAAAATGCACACAAATGTACGCCAGACGATTTGCAGATACTTAGTCGGGAAACCATTTTCAAAAAGAATTTGAGGCGACATATTGCACGCATTAGTTTTTATCAATTTATGCAGATGAAGATAAAGAAGCAGCAACAGAGAGAATAAACCAAACATGGGGAACTACAACCACATCCGATAGCACATGATAGCAACAGTAATGATAACATTACCATGGAAGATATTCAACCGATTGATGAAGATGTACATATGTATGGATATGCATGGGAGTGATATTTTGTTCCCGTCATTTTTTAAGTAAACTTTCTATATTCTTCAGATTTTTTTTATTGTTATACATACAAGTTATTCTTTAGAAAATTTTATTAATTAATTTTGATTTAATTTTAAAGAAGGAAAAATTCATTGATGGATGATTGCTCCATCAAGTCTTTCATTTCTTTTTTGCTTACGAAATAACTTGTTAACCTCAAAAATTGAAAAGATCAGGGGCCGAATTACCGCATTTGATATCGAATAGGTTGTATCAAAATTTGAGATGATAGCATACGATGAGTGTGCAATCGAATGCATATTTTTGAAATGTCATTCGTTAACACTACAGATATCGAAAAGAAATATTTTTACTGAAGCGTGCATTAAAAAAGCCAAAAAATGTAAATTTTTATTTGTTTAATTTTATAATTTGTTAAATAAGAAAAAAATATTTAAAGGACCAATATAAACAAAATAAATGGCAAACAAAAGGATGAAATGGCTCAGTTCATGGTGGAGCATCCTAATTTGGCCAAAAACGTACCACCAAACTGCAGCCAAGGAAAGGCAACATCAAAAAGGTTGTGGGAGCAGCTTACACTCAAACTAAATTCTTAAGGACCACCAATTAAGGACGAAAAATCGTGGAGAAAGGTAAAAAATTGTGAACAATTAAAGAGCATTAAATAATCATATTTATGTATAAATGTCTTAGGTTTTTGCTGATCAAAAATTCAACGCAAAGAAAAAAATTTCTTTCAATAAAGCGTCTAAACAAAAGACTGGAGGAGGTCCTTATCAAGAATTGATTTTGATTCTCGCAGAAGAACAAATTATATTAGCCACTGAAATAAAAGCAGATGTAGAAGGACATTCGTCCGTAAAAAGCTTCGGCTAACCAATATTAACAAAATTGGGGGAATTAGATAGTTTTTGGATAAAAGCATGCAAACTGTTTTAGATGGCGAAGATTTCGATGTCGATGATACTGCGAGTAAATATGTGGAAAAAGAAAAGTCACGGAATTATAAGAAAACAACAAGATTGACACAAAATTATCTCTTGTTACATCACATGTAGAGAAAACCGAAGACTATCAACGTGAGTTATTACTAAAGACGGAGCGTTTAGTGACAGAACTAACTTTACATAGTGAGAAAATTGAGAAATATGCAAAAGAGCATAACTTGAGAACAAAGCTTGTAACAGGCGGCCCAAAAATCTAAGATAGATCTTTAGAAATTAAAGAGGAAGAGCATAAAGCTAGTATGGCCATTAAATACGTTGATCTAAAAATTAAAACGCTTGAAAATTCAAAATAATTCATTTTAGAAATGGCAATATATTTACAAAATAATATTAGTTTAATTAAAAGTACAAAAATGAATTCAAATGTGATTTAAATAATTATTTTAAATTTATGTTAAATATTACATTTTTTTTAGGTTTGTATTTTGTATTTGTTAAATAAACGGATTGACATGTAAAACCAAGAATTAACCAAAAGTCTTCAAAATTTTTCAAATAAAAAATTTATTTACAACGAATTGAAATTGGAGCAATTTTCTTAGATGCTGAAGAGAATGCTGCAGCCAAATGATTCTATGGAACCGAAGGAATATGAAATTCTAAAGAAAGTCCACTAATAGCCGATACTGCAGTAGCACACAAGCAGAACAGAAGCAACACTTAACCACCAGCACTTTAAGCACAAAGAAACAACAGCCAGATAAGGAAAATAATAAAAGTTCAATCAATATTGAAAATCAAGTAACTAAACTGGACAAGTCTGTATCAAAAGATAATAAAATTGATAAAAACAAGCCACAACGTAAGCCATCAGAGAAGTTTTTTGTCGTCCGTCTATTTTTGTTTTTAAACAACAACACCATCAAACGAAATATTTATTAAAAATAACCTATTACAACATATATACCTATTACATACACTTAACCGAAATAATTTAAATATTTGAACTCAAATTACCTTAAAATGTGGACTTCTTGGGGACGATTGTAGACTGGTGAAGGAATAGCACTGGCTATTATATAGTCACCTAGCAGCAACTCGTTTCCTTGCCGTTCGCATCTTGAGTTTAAACAAATGTCCACAAACAATACTCCCTCTTTCCACCTTCCTATAACTGATTTTCCTAAACCTGCACAATGCACTGCATGGGTAGGGGCTATCCCCTGAGTACTAGTTTTACCAAAAAAGGTCAGAGTTGTGAACGTGATAACGATGATGGTACAGGTGTGGTGACATGCGGCTGAGGCGCTTTTGCAAACATTTGTATTTATTCCCCCCAACAGAAGGAAGCAAATGTTAATTCACAGGATCAACGGCCATCAACACCATTTCGAGAATTTTTATCACAACATTGTGCAGAAATGGACGAATTTTTGTGTCAATGGAATGAAGCACCCGATAAACAAACAATTCTACTGTTAAGCAAATTTGTATATCACGATGCAATGAAAAGTGAAAAACAAACCATCACCACTTTCTCGTCACATAGGAAATCATGTTCTAAGCCGGCAGAAAATCCACCACAGATTAAGTGCTAGTTATGCTAGCAATTTTGGAAGTCGCCGTGGTCTAGTAGGTAGTGTGTTGGCTTATTAGACGCAAAGCCAGGGTTCGAGCCCCAGGCCAGACATCAAATTAAAATACAAAAAGTATTTCTTCGGCGACTTCCTCTCAGCAGATTTCTGGCAAAAACTCTGAGAGTAAATAAAATTGCCATGAAAAGTTTCTCAAAAATCTGTCGTTCGGAATCGACTTTAAACTGTAGGTCCCGCCACTCATGTAAAAAATTAACACACACAACATAAGTGGTGTGAGAAACTAGGTCGTAATCCTGACTGAAGGGTTGTAATGACCAATTATGTATGTATGTATGTATGCTAGCAACAGTGACCATCCAGATAGTCAGATTTTAGCACGTGGTTGCGATGATGATTCCCGAATGAAGAAGTCCGGCCTAAACGGTTTCGCAAAAATTTATAAGAATTCACCCCAACAGTGTAATCAAGACACAAACGCTGACTTACAGAATCAATGTCCTCGTACACCATTTCGAGAAACATTGCTGGAACAATGTGCAGAAATAGACAAATTTTTAAAGTGCAGAAGACGACCAGACGATTTCTACGTACTTAAAACACCAGAGAAATTGAAAAATATTATCGCTTGTGCTGAAGGTCAAGTTGTCACCACTGTGTTGCCGTCTTCATCTGTCTCAACATCAGATCAAAAAGTAACAAAATCTGATGAGGCCGTCAAATCAATAGCCGCGATGAAAGCTGCCACTAAACGTTCACACTCGACAATGATTAATGAGAGCAAAAAGTCGAAAAATAATTTCTCCGGCAAGGATGAACAAAAGCCAACTAAGAAGAACCAAACAAAGGCAAAGAAATCTATATTGAAACGCAGTTCAGACAAAGACTCCTCAAATAAGCCAGAAGCTGAATCCAGTAAAAAGAAAACCCACAAGAAGTACAGCAAAGCAATGAGAGAACGTATGCTGGAACTGTTTGGTAGTTGCAGTAGCGATGAAGAAGAATGCCGTGTAGATGAAGACTATTCGAAGAAGCCAGAGGCTGAATCAAAAGAAAATGAGGCCCGCAAGCAGGCCACCAGCGTAATTAACAAACTTGAGTTGGACCTTTTTGTCAAAATCAGTAGCGATGAAGAAAAATCCAGTTCAGGACAGCCTTCTTCGAGAAATTCAGAAACTGTAAAGAATAACCACAACAGAGAAATGAGCACCCTGAGGCTGATCTTTCTATCAGTAGCGATGAAGAAGATGTTTGAAATATATTCGACAAAGAAGACTAAGTTTCTAAAACAGTACAATGGTATGGGAAGGCGTTCACGAAAAGTCTAATTTTAGAAAAAATTTCTATTTGTTGTCATAATTTGTATAAGTTTTGTTAAATATCATGACAATGTTTTTAATTTTTATTAAAAATTGATGTAAAAAATGAATAATTTTGTAAGTTTAATTTTAAATTATAATAAATTTAATATAAAATTATTTTCTTTCTCAATTTAATTCTTCAATTCTTTACTTCTTTATTTGTAATCAATTTTAAATATAATAAATAAGCAAATCATCATAGAAATCATAACTAAAATAATATGAAAATGAAAATTAAAAATGTATTCAATGCTTTAACATTAAATTAATGGGGTAAGGGGAAGGGAAAGTTAATTGAAAATATTCTTGAACTCAAATGAACTAAAAATTGTTTGTTTCAATGGACGACACTGAGTCTAGCATTTACATAAGAAATCATTGTTTACTTGCCCTTAAATATTCGATTATTTTGTCGTATGTTGCATTACATAAATATGTACGTCATTAAATAAGTCATTTCTTTATTTATTTTAACAATTTTCAAAATATTAAGAAAGTAATCACAAATTACCGGAAATCAGTAACAAACTACTTTAGGAATTATGTAAAGTGTTGTTTATCATGATCATCCTACACACTTCAGTCAGTATTACGACCTAGTTTCTCACACCACTCATGTCGTGATAGATTTCTGAAAAACTTTTCATGGCAATTTTATTTACTCTCAGAGTTTTTGCCAGAAATCTACTGATAGGAAATCGCCGAAGAAATATTTTTCATATTTCGTTTTGGTGCATGACCTGGGGTTTGAACCCGGGCCTTACGTCTAACAAGCCAACACACTACCTACTAGACTACGACGACTTTAACTTAGTCCAGGTAAAAACTTAATCCCTCTGCATTTTGTATCAATTCGCTTTCAAATGAAATATAATTTAAACTTTTAATTTAAACATACAATTTAAAAATATTTAACAATTATTTTGATACGAATTATTACTAAATTTGTTGAAAAGAATTCTCTTAATTTTGATTTGAAAAAGTTCTTAATTTTTATTCATTTTCTTTAGATTTTATTTGAAATAGAACGGCTGGTTTGTACTTTCTACGTGAGTTGTAGTGCGTTACAGATGTACGATATGTTAAGTCCAGGTTAGGTTAGGTTAACGGGTAGCTTGCCGTTCACAGGCAAATTCGCTCGGTGGCCAGTGGGTCCGCCTTTTCGTTTTCCTCCATACCACAGTTTTAGAAACTTAATATGGAGGATGGTTTCATAACAAAGTAGGAGAATTACTTTAGTATGAGATTTACTTCACAGGGTTAATTTATATGGAAAAAATTGAAGAAAGCCATCTGACACAACTGTACCTCAATCTATAGTTGGCTTGTTTGTTTAGCAAAACCCAAGGTTACGCAGAGGTAGAAAAAAATATGCAAATTTTTCGATAAAAATATATTCGTTATAAAAGTAATTAAAATCAATAAAAAAAAAACTGAGTCAGATTGTTTGGTATGTAAATCATAAAAAAGTTTAAAAAAAGATTGAAATTTGCCAAAAACTATATGAGGAAATAACCCTATCTTTAAAGGGTACCTGTCTGTACATGCATTCTCTGTCAAATGACACCCCAGATAGATAGATTCACATGAGCATAAAAGCACATTAGAATTTTTCAACCGCTAACAGTTCAGCATTGTGACAAAAAAATTTTTGCGACTTCAATTTTAGTTTCTTGAAATTTTTAAAAAGTTCATAAAGGCAGCCGTTCCATTTAGAAATATTAGCAGCAGCCCTGTAAAGGATCCAGCCATCAAAATCCAGCGTAGCTTATATGCTATTTGCTCACCGCCAAGGGTTAAGTAAGACAAAACCAGGAGTTTTAAGCAAAGCCTGTGCAAAACTGCAGCTTACCAAAAAACTCATCACGAATGCTATGAAAAATGCTCACAAATGTACGCCAGACGATTTCCAGATACTTAGTCGGGAAACCATTTTCAAAAAGAATTTGAGGCGACATATTGCACGCATGAGATTTTATCAATTTATGCAGATGAAGATAAAGAAACAGCAACAGAGAGAAAAAAACAAACAAAGGGAACTACAACCACATCCGGCAGATAGCAACAGTAATGATAACATTACCATGGAAGATATTCAACCGATTGATGAAGATGTACATATATATGTATATGCATGGGAGTGATATTTCGTTCCTGTCATCTTTTAAGTAAACTTTCTGTATTCGTCTATATTCTTCGCGGCACTCGTGATCGAATGAGCATTCGTCTCGCGTAAAATTTCATTTCGTATCGAATAACCAAATTACGGCATTCGATAGCTATCGAATCGAAATTTGCAAAAAGATTGTAAAAGATTTTTTGTTTAGTAATAGAACACAAACATATGATTGGTACATTTGGAAACAAATGTAAAAATAAATAATGGTAAGTAAAAAAAGTAAAATTTTTAAAAACTTAAATATTTCTTATATAAATTGATTTTGTCTTCTAGCAAAATGGATCCTTTGTTTTTATTTTATTTATCTTCCTCTGATAAAGAAAACGAAGGCCATGTCATGCGTACCAGAAGAATAATGAGAAGCAAAAGTAATCCTTTATCATTGTCCGATAATGCGTATGAAAGAAATAAATTACGTTTAAGAATATTTCTTGTAAAAATCCATACTTCTAGGTTTCGAAAACGATTTAGATAGACGAAGGAAGCTTTCAATTTTGTGTTGTCTTAGATCACCTTGTCAACTTACATGTCAACCGCAGTGCCACCAAAACTCCAACTTACAGCTACACTTTCGCTTTTAGCTGGCGGAAGTTTCCAATACATTGTTGGAAATGATTATCTAGTAGGCATGTGTAAGACCACAATGTGCAAATATATAAACAACTGCATAAAAAAATTGGAGGCTAAACTCTGCCCGGAACTTATTAAATTCGAAACTCAAAACTCATATCAATGTATGAACGCATTCACAACAAAGTATAAGATTCCAGGAGGTTTGTAATACAGTCAAAGCCCGGTATAACAAATACTCACTTTAACGAATTCGGGATATAACGTATGTGCAAATTTCTTACATTGACTACCTTATATAACGAATGTTTTATAATTTTCAAGCTCAGTATTACGAATGATTTAAAAAATTGTAAAAATAAAAAGAATGTAACAAAAGAGAACACAAAAAATGTTCGTTAAAGTACCGTCGGTTTTTATTGTATACAAACACACACTGCTTTTGAACAAGTGGTCATAAAAATTTGCCAATGAAGGCTTTGCTGATACTGGACAATGCTCCAAGTCATCCTCCTGCTGAGGAACTCGTAAAAAATAAAGAAGATGAAAAAATTTGGGCAATGTACATGCCACCAAACGTGACCCCTCTTATCCAGCCAATGGACCAAAACGCCATTCGCTTACTCAAATTACACTACAGAAATAGCCTCCTTTCAAAAGTAGTGGCATCTAAAACAGGTGACATCATAAATTTTTTAAAAAGTCTTTCTCTTTATGATGCGTCCTGTATGATTGGTCTCGCCTGGAACAATGTTAAGGAGGACGCATTATCTAAATGTTGGAAAAAAAATTCTGTTTTTGGAAAATTTTGAATTTGATGATAAGGACGAGATCTCCCTTTCTGGACCTTTTCAAGGGGATGAAGTACAGTGTATAAGACGTGGAGTCAGACTACTAAGTACAATTTTTCCAAGTGTAATCAAATTTAAGCCTTGCCTTAATATTTTGCAACAATGGAGATTTGAATGATCTTACTTTGGATGGAGATGACGAAAATGAGGATAATATTGAAATTGTTGACCAATTTTCTAATAATGAAACGAAAATAAAGAATACTGAAGTAATAAAATGTTTTGCTGAATGAAGACAATGGGTTTCCCAAAATAATATTAATATTTCAAAACAATTAGTACTTCGAGAAATACAGGAAGAAGCTCTTCAAATGAGTCTTCAAGTTACTTGTAAACTATAAATGATTCTATATGATCTATAAATGATTTTTTTCCACCAACTTAAATAATTTTTAACACTTTTACTCATATATTTTTAATAAAATGAGTTGAATGTACGTATCTTTTTTTAATAAAATTTTGATAAAAAAAAAACTTTGCGATATAACGAATTTTTCACTATAACGAAAGGGCCTGACAATATATCGTTCGTTATACCGAGCTTTGACTGTACGTTGAATTTTGTAATATGTTGTATTAGTGTGTAAAATGACTATTTATAGTAATAGGTTGTGTAGATGGCACACATTTTGGTTTACATAGAACATCCAGTAATGAGCATATGTTTTTTAACCGAAAAGGATTCCATAGCCTTAACTCTATGGTGGTAGGTTTTCATATTTTTATTAAATCTTACAATATGATAAATTTATATGTAGATATGTAGGCTTGGGCCGACGAAACTCCTCTACCAAACCCTCAACGTGGGTGTCGGCTGGTAATGGTGGTTGCCCGATGGGGTGTCCACCAGCCAAGGGGGGAGTCCACACTCATTTGATCGTAGGTCGAATGAATTATGGCTCTCACCATAGGATAGAGGTATGGGCTGGACTAAGGTGTTATACGACCCGTGCCGATAGTCAGCCTGGCTGGGGGCCCATCAAAAATATCCCAGTCATTAACGGAGTTTCCTGGATACCGGGCGACCTCCAGGATTAACTAGCCTTACCTGGGCACAGCGGATCCCTGCTCAGGTGGACCTTCCCCTTATCCGCAACTCGTGGGACCAAAAATGAATAATGAAATGGAAAATAAATTAATAAAGGAAAATCAGAAAACCGCCTCCACTAGTGAGGACGAGAACGGAACTCGTAAAAATCCGCGTACGGGTGTTAAGCCGACGCCCGTCTCCACAGAAGAGGGAAAAGACTTGGTTGATGCTAAGGCAGACCAAGAACATAGTACCTCAAAAAACAGTAAAACACAACAAGCCAAAAGCGTCGGCCTTTCCAGAAGCAAGGTTTCTCCAAAAGCCGGACCTTCGTCCAGCAAGAGTGGCCTTGGTAATGTAAAGGTTGACACGGCTCAGAAAATGAAAGAATCGAAGCAGAGGTACAGGGAGCGATTGAGCGCAAAGCGGGTTCTAGACAGGATCTCCAAGATCCCAATAGATAAGCGCACGCAGCGCGAAGTGCAATCACTGGCCTGGGCCAAGGAAAAGCTCGAAGAACTAGATAAGACATCGACCATGGAGGTGGCTGTCAAAAGACAGCGATCTTCTGATGGAGACGCTCCAGGCGCTAAAAAATCACGCAGCTCGCATCGCACCAACACCTTATACAGTGAGGTGCTTAAAGACAGCATAGAAATGGCGGTTGTAGATCGCTCAGATCCAGACGGCAGTATTACACCGTCGAACTGGAGACTTGTAGCAGACGCCCTTGCGGACGTCTTTCTAGAAGTAATGAAGGAGAATCCGGGACCAGTTCCAGTCTACCAAATGTGTGGCTGGCACCAAGGACACGTGAAGTTAGTAACATGTGCCGATAAGAGAGCCCTGGATCTCTTCTCCATCGCCATAATGAGGGTAGGTGAAATCTGGAAGGGCGCCAAACTAGAAGTAGTGCCCAAGGATGCCATACCTAGCAGACCCCGAACACGCTCTTGGATACCTTTAACTCCAAAGGAGCCAGAAAAAGTACTAAGGATAATAAAAATGTGCAATCCAAATTTACCAACACACAATTGGAAAATTGCAAAGTTGGAGGAGCGCCATGGATCTCGCTGTGTGACTATCATAATCAATCAGGAATCCCTGGAGCACCTGGCAAAATCCAATGATGTGGTGGCCTTTGGATTTGAACATATTATCCTAAAAGTATACAAAAAGGATAATCGCCCCATGGAGTCGGGTGACAACGCCCCTCAGGGGGACAAGCCACAAGACGAACACATGGGCACATCAGTTAATGGAGAAAAGGAGGAGGATAACCTTACAGCATCCTCAACGCAGATTCATACCCGGTCCAGAGTTAGCTCTCTCTCTTCCACTGGGTCGGATATAGCATCTGCCTTTGATATGCTGTTAAGGGAATCTGAACTCCTGGACGAGGCTGATCAAGAGGATTATGGCCTAGACATTACGATGGTGGAGAGGAGAGAGGATGCATGGTCCGAGTAATCCAAATAAATCTCCATCACTCTAAGGCAGCATCGGCTGCACTACTTCTCCGGCTGGCGAACAGAGGAGAAGACATAGCCCTGATCCAAGAACCATGGTCCATAGCCAACAAGGTTTGTGGATTAGGGCACAAAAATTATAGGCTGGTCCATGCCAAATGCGTAGGTAGGCCCAGATCCTGTATACTCATTAAGAACAACTTAATAGCATATTTGCTTCCTAATTTCAGCAATGAAGACCTAACCACACTAACGGCGGAGATCAATGGTAAGCAACATTGGATCTCCTTCAGTTACATGCCGCATGACCTAAGCAGTCACCCACCACCAGATCCAGTGAAGAGACTGGTTACAGAGGCAAAGCGCGCAAATGTTGGCCTGCTGATTGGCTGTGATGCCAACTCTCGTCACACTATGTGGGGCAGCACGGACGTCAATGAACGGGGTGAGTCACTTTTTGATTTTATTATCTCTAATAACTTAATGGTTTGTAACGCGGGTAATAGGCCCACTTTTGTAACAAAGAATAGAAGAGAGGTTTTGGACATAACCCTTACCTCCGGCAATATTTATGATAGCGTCAGAGATTGGAGGGTCTCGGAAGAACACTCCTTTTCTGATCACAGGTTTATTGAATTTTCCCTTGGTAGGGGGAACAGTACTGTAAGGGCGACTAGGAATCCCAGGAACACGAATTGCGATCTTTATGATCGCCTTGTCAGTCTGGGCTTGGACCCACTCACACGCTGTAGAATAGACAGTATTTCTGAATTTGAGGCTACAGTAGCTAAATTCACAAAGGTCATAGCAGGGGCTTTTCACAAAGCATGTCCGGAAAGGGTCAACAGGGTCGGTACACTACACCTGCGTCGGCACTGGAGATAATTTTGGGCCTCTTTCCGCTTGACCTTTTCTGTAGGGGAGTGGCTGCTAAAATAAGTAAACGTCTCTGGGCGACTGGACAGTGGCATGACTCGGGCATAGGCCACGCAAGAATCCTGAGGGAAGTTGGAGCTGTCGGGAGCAGTGACTACATGACACCGAGGTACGACTTCACGAAGAGATTCAGGACATCGGTTCCGGATAACGGGGCCTGGAAGGGTGGTGTGACCCACCTGTTTAGAGACTCCTTACAAATCTACACCGATGGCTCTAAGCTGAACGGAGCGGTTGGCAGTGGAATTTTTTCGGAATCGGTTGGAATAGCTCAGTCTATAAGACTACCAGACCACTGCAGTGTCTTTCAGGCGGAGGTGGTGGCCATACAGGCTGCGGCGAGTATTATTGGGGATGGAAGGGTCTACAAGCGGAACGTTACCATACTTTCTGATAGCCAGGCGGCTATCAGGGCTTTGAGTTCTAACGTGATGAACTCCAAGACGGTGTACGGCTGTCGCAGATATCTCGACGAGATAGCGGAACGATATGACATCCATATCGTATGGGTACCGGGACACAGTGGTATTCCGGGCAACTGTATAGCTGATGAACTTGCCAAAGGAGAAGGAAGTACTTGGGTACTTACTACATGGATGATCTGGAGGAACTGTCAGAGATTGACATTGGTAGCCTAAATCGCTTCATCAGGAGCTCCGAATGGTTTCGAGACTAGGGGACAACGGATGACTGTGGTAGCACAATGGGCCCAATGCGGCCTAAGTGTGTCCATCACCAAGAAAATTTTTCTTGGATGGGCAGCCACCTCTACCTACCTACCTACCATGTAGGCTTGCCGACGTACTGTTTTCAGCAGTACGCGTACTTTTTTTAGTTTTTGTACTTTTAACTGCATAACCCTTAAAGAAGTACGCAAATGTACTTCTTTTTAGTATATGTACTTCTTTTTGTACTTTTTTTCTACTTTTTTTGTACTTTCACCATAATTTTATAGAGGTAAACATGTCCATACAAAAAAAAACAAAACATAGATTAAGGCTTATTTGTTATCGCAAGATTGTTGTTCCCCTGTTTTACGCCAATTTTTCGAAAATGAAATTTCTGAAGAATACAATAATATCTGCTATTAAAAAGTTAGAAGAAAATAATAGCCTTGTAATAATTGATATGTTACAAATAATAAAACATTTAAACGACAAATATGAACAACAGCAGGATGAAAAATTCTATGGGTTTTTAGCCGAACGTATATGTAGCAGTTGCAATAATCAGCAAGAGATTTGTCTTTTTAAAAAAGCGCAGTTTAGTTTTATCGAATATAAGTACTTTATATAAAAGGTCGTTTCAATTTAGAAAATAAAAGGTTTGAAAAACTTTCAATTTTCCATCTTAATTCAAACATTTCTTTTTCATGAATTTGTGGAAATAATTATTGATTTCGATCAACTTTTTGATGAATTTATATTATTAAAAACATTTGCTGAAAACATTGAAAAAGAAAAATCTGCAGAAGAAAAGTGGAAAGAATTCTTAAATAGCATTTCCTAATTTTGAAAAGATTTGTTGCTTTGTCTTTCAATTCCTCATTCTAATGCAGCCAGTGAACGAATTTTTAGTTTAATGTTTAATTTTTGGAGGAAGGAATGTGTTAAACTTTTAATAGAAAATTTGGAAAGCGAGTTAATAATAAAAACATACTTTGAATACAGTTGTACTGAGTTTTTCAATTTTTTAAAAATATTGAGAAATATTTATAATTTATTTAACTGTATCAGTAAATTTTAAAATCAAAAATTTTGAAAATTAAAAATGTATATATGTATGTATGCACTCTTATCAAAGTATAGCATTCAAATTATATTTTTTAAATTAATTTTGAAGTATTAAACAATGAAAATTTGTTTTCGAGTTTTTATTCAGAGAAATTAAAAATCCAATAATACTACTATAATATAATTACATTGATTTTAGTCTAGTCTGAAATATATATAAATTCTATAGATTTAAAATCACAAAAACTGATTTAAATAAAATTAAATTTTGAGTTCATTTTTTATATTAAATACAAATAGTTATGATCTCTTTTTTTGTTCTTCATTGTTTCTGTTGTGAACTATTTTTTGTTAGTTTTCTTTTATTGAATTAAATAAATATTGCAATAAACAATTGTACTTCTTTTCACTCAATTGTACTGCTTTTTTAACTTCGAAGTACGTTTTTTGACGATTTGAAACACGTGATCATGACTATAAAATATTGGCAATTAATTCCAAATACAGAGGAGCAGCACACGATTCGTTAATTTGGAAACATTCGCGATACGTTATAGAAAGAACAATTAGTATTTTGAAAGCGCGCTGGAAAATACTAATTAATGACAAAAGGAGTCGTTACAGTCCGAAAAAATGGCATAGTTTGGAAATGTATGCGCAGCGTTACATAACGTATGTATCAACTTCAAAGTGCATAGTTACACAAATGTAACAGTGGCAGAACCTGTCCAGCAAATTTTTGAACTTGAAAATGAAACAAACCTATCAAAAATTGGGAATAACATAAGGGATCATATAAAATTAACATTAAAGGAAGAATAAAATGATTTCCTTTATTATGCAACATAACAAGTTTTGTATTAAAAAATCATAAATTGAATTCATTGCAAATTAAAGTAAATATTAGAATAGAAAAGTAATAGTAAACAAACTAAAATTATTTGTACTTTCTTATATAAATTATGCAATCATTAAAAATGTGCCTAAAATTATTACTGTTTCTTTTTTAGCAATTCAAGTTCAATAGTTTTAATTTGAAAATCGAAATTTTTTTGTTGCCATATTAACAGAGTGCACTTCTTCTCTAAGTTTGACAGATTTTTCTTTTAGTTTTATGAGGTGATCCAGTTTTGAACACAAATCAAAATCGTATATTTCAGCGTTGGAAAGACTTGATGTTAAAAGATTTAATTTAGTTTCAGACTTAGAGTTTACTTTCTTTATTCTTGACGGTTGGTTTTCCATATTTTTAGATTCTTGAGAATTTCCGCTCGTTGCCATACCATTCCCTTCGTCATATTCCATACTGTCTTCTAACAAAGCACTCAAACTTTGTTCCTCATTGGAAATTGCCACATTTACGGTTTTTACTGCACCGAAGGATTTAACAGAATGACGCCTTCAATTCCTGCAGCTTGAATTATTTGTTCTTCTGCTGGTGATGGCACCAATTCCTCGTATGGTCCTCCTCCGGTTTTTTTCTTGGACTCTTTGTTGAAGTATAGTTTCTTTTTAGCGTTATGTTTTTGGTCTGCAAAAACCTAAAAAATTAAAAATAAATTTTATTGAGACTATAAAATATGATAAAAAGTTGACATACTTTCCGCCACATTACCGCCTTTTTCACTGGTGGACCATAAGCGTTCAAACGGTCCGTAAGTTCATTCTTACCTTGCGCAGAATTTGGTATTATATTTTTTGCCAAATTGGGATGGTCCATCATAAATTTGGCCATTAATTCCTTCTGTTTGCCATTAATTTTGTTTACATTTGTCCTAGGAAACAAATATATTTTTTATTGCTAAAAATAAGTTTAATATGTAATATTAATACTTACATTTTTAATTTTAAATACCAATAATAAATATTATAATTTAGCACAAAAAAAATCAAAATTCAATTAGTTTTTTAAAAATAAATTATTTATATTTTCGACAACTGTTAACGAACGAGAAAGCAATTGATAGTTACTCGTTATCGAATGCCACAATTTAAAATTTCGATACAAGTTATTCGATAACAAATGCGGCGATCTCAAGTAATAGAATTTCGACTTTGGGCCCTGATCCTTTCAATTTTTGAGATTAACAAGTTATTTCGTAAGCAAAAAATAAATGAAATACTTGATAGAGCAATCATCCATCAATGAATTTTTCCTTCTTTAAAATTAAATCAAAATTAATTAAATTTTTTAAAGCATAACTTGTATGTGTTACAATAAAAAAAGAAATCTGAAGAATATATAAAGTTTACTTAAAAAATGACGGGAACAAAATATCACTCACTAATGTTATCATTAATGTTGTTATCAGCCGGATGTGGTTGTAGTTCCCCTTGTTTAGCTTGTCTCTCTGTTGCTGTTTCTTCATCTTCATCTACATAAATTGATAAAATCTCGTGCGTGCAATATGTCGCCTCAAATTCTTTTTGAAAATGGTTTCTCGTCTGGCGTACATTTGTGTGCATTTTTCATTGCATTCGTGAGGAGTTTTTCCGTCAGCTGCAATTTTGTACAGGCTTTTCGCATAACTCCTGCATTTGCCTTGGTTAAAGTTAGACGGTGCACAAACAGCACGTATGGTACACTAAGTTTTGATGGCTGGATCTTATGTAATGGATCCTTTACAGGGCTGTTTCTAATATTTCTGGATGATACGGGTGCCTTTATGAACTTTTTAAAAATTTCAAGAAACTAAATTTGAAGTCGCAAAAAATATTTTGTCACAATGCTGAACTGTTACTTTTTAAAAAATTCTCATGTGCTTTTATGCTCATGTGAGTCTACCTATCTGGGTGTCATTTGACAGAGCATGCATGTACAGACAGGTACCCTTTAAATAAAGGCATAATTCCTCATATAGTTTTTGGCAAATCTCAATCTTTTTTTAAACTTTTCTATGATTTATGTAACAAACACTCTGACTCATAGTGTTTTCACACCAAAATTTAAAACGTGATTTTAGCATTAAAACCATAATCAGCTGATTTTGCGTTCACACTGCAAGTTTTATTAAAATTGGTTTTAAATTCATGACATTTATGACTGCGAGAAAAAAATTTTATGAGCAATATGCCTTATTTCATCTTGATATATTTAACTTCTGACTTACCTTTTGCACAAGAAACTATATTCATTGTGACCAGAAATCACACATATTTCGATTAATAATTAAATATTTACAAATATTTAAAATTTTCATTGAAGAAATTAAAAATATTCCAAATTTTCCCTTTTTTAATACAAAATAAATGTTTATTTACATTTATTTATTTATTTACAGTTGTTTTTGTTTTTATTTTGTTTTTATCAGCTGTTTTCAAGATTTCAGAGCTGGTAGCTCTGATTTAGTACATTTAGTACATCAAAACAAGGTTGTATTTCATAAAACCTACTTAAAACCAATTCAAAAAAGGTTTTATTTTGGTTTTAACACAATAATTTTGTATGGTAAAAACAGGTTTTATTTTTGGTTTTAACGTTAAAACCAACTTTTACGTTAAAACCACGCGGTGTGAAAACACTATCAGTTTTTTATTGATTTTGATTACTTTACAACACTGTTTTTCCAACTGATTTTTTACCAAAAATTTACATATTTCTTTGTTATTTTTAAGTAACCTTGGGTTTTGCTAAACAAACAAGCCAACTATAGATTGAGGTACAGTTGCGTCAGATGGCTTTCTTCAATTTTTTTCAATATAAATTAACCCTGTGAAGTAAATCTCAAACTAAAGTAATTCTCTATACTTTGTTATGAAACCCTCCTCCATACTAAAAGTTTCTAAAACTGTGTTCAACCGATTGATAAATACCGAATTAGAAAACTTATTTAAAAAACTTTCAAGACTTACTATTGAAGTACTCCACGCACTTCTTTCGAACTTAATCATATGTGTGGACAGTCAAGTAGAAGTCAATGTGCTGGGATTTTGTATCGTCACATCAAATGCCATCAGCAGTCTACACAACACCCACCTCTACTGAGTTCAGAGCAACTGTGGTTTGGAGGAAAACGAAAAGGCGGACCAACTGGCACGGAAGGTATCGAAGATGTCTGGGGAGCAGACGATAGTGGGGTACATGCGCCTCGACAAGAATAGTTTTCCAAAGTCGAAAAGGCAGCATGGAATTGAACAAACCAATATACCTGATTGCCGAATTTCGAAACTGCTGTGGACAAAGAGAGATCCCGGGGAACTGATTGAGTTTGACAAGCAAACGGTTCTCATTCTAACAGGTATTCTAAAGGGACACTGCACTATTGGCAGTTTGGCCGACAATGTCGATCCCTCCCACCAGGATTACTGTAGAAGCTCCCGTGTCATGAAGGAAACGGAATCGGTACAACACTTTTATCGGTTTTTGGGTGACGGAATGTGTGAATGTGGCCAGGTTTCATAAGAAGCTCGGTATGGTTCGAATTCCCCATTAAAGGATCAGGACAAGGGGACTTACCTCATACTTTGTAACACAATGGGCCACCGAGCGAATTTGCCTGTGACCGGCAAGCTACCCGTTAACCTAACCTAACCTGGACTTAACATACATAATAGACATAACAACGTACATTTGTAACAAACTACAAAGCAAGTAAAAAGTACAAACCTGCCGTTCTATTTTATTTCAAATCAAAATTAAGAGAATTCTTTTCAACAAATTTAATAATAATTCGTATCAAAATAATTGTTAAATATTTTTAAATTGTTTGCTTAAATTAAAAGTTTAAATTCTATTTGAATTGAAAGCGAATTGATACAAAATGAAAAGCAATTAAGTTTATACCCGGACTAAGTTGAAGTTGTCGTAGTCTAGTAGGTAGTGTGTTGATTTATTAGACGTAAGGCCCGGTTTCAAACCCCAGGTCACGCATCAAAACGAAATACAAAAATTATTTCTTCGGCGACTTCCTCTCAGCAGATTTCTGGCAAAAACTCTGAGAGTAAATAAAATTGCCATGAAAAGTTTCTCAAATCTGCGTTCGACCACAACATAAGTAGCATGAGAAGCTAAGTTGCACTCCGGTCTAAACTATTGTAATGATCAATTGAGTAAGAAAGTATGTATCCGTGTTGAATATTTTTAAAATCGTGTTGAAATAGACGTATATTTTTTGCATATTGGATCTCGTCAATTTCAAAGTGAATTAATCATTTTTTTAAATAAACATGCTAATAATATAAAGCTAATATTGAAGTTTGTGGGAATTACGAAGTATGAGTGGAAAAGGTCGCAGAAGCGTTAATAATAAAAATATAATTTCTTGCGGTCAATGTAGAATGCAAATAAAAGAAACAGACAATTTTATTGTGTGTGATAATTGTCACAAAATATTATGCTGGAGTTACCCACACGTAACGTAACGTACCGTAGAAAACGTTCTCTTTTTAGCATATGGAGAACAATGTAAACGCTTACCCAAACGTTCTCTCTCGTTAGCAAAACGGAACGATCTGTATAAAACAGAATTCTCCCACGTTTTTACGTGACATTTGAACATAAGAGAAATAACATTAGAGAGAGTGCAGTGTTGCCACGAAAAAAATATTGTAACCAACATTTGTGAAAAAATCACCAAATAAGGAAAAATATGATCAAAATTAACTTTGCAGTTTTTTTATTTTATTTTTTTTTTTCAAATTTAAATTATAATTGAGAAAAAAGAAACAGAAAATAAGAAAACAAAATTATAGTCTCATAATTAATTAATTTTAACAAACAAAACAAAAGCTATTTTTATAAGAAAAATAATAACCAAATCCGGAATAATCTACACATTGAACAAAAAACGGCAACACTGATGATGAGTCTGTATACCAATTTCTATGCATTGTGTTGTGTTTGTTTGTGTGTTGCTTTGTGTTCTGTTTCGTTTTTATTTACATTCTTCGTTGACATATGTCCCGTTTTAAACGTTTCTAACGCTTGGGTAACCAAGGCATTACACTCTCAGTGCTTTCGCTTAAATAAAAGAGAGTTTGAGTTTCTTGTTAATAATCAATATGAGACTTTTACTTGTCATTTGTGAAAATGCAGATAATGAATGATTAAAAACTGAACTGCAAATAATGAACACAAAATTGGATAAGCTTGACCAATTGACTAACATATAAGAAACAATACAATTCATGCCCCAGCAGTATGATGACATCTTAAAGGGTTTAGCCGATAAAAACAAAAGTGAATGATGTTGAAAAGGAAAATCTTTCACTGAAAATAGAAATTAAAGTTTTAAAATCATCAGTAAAATTTTTAAGCTATGTTCGCTTAAAAAATTATTGTATTGTGAGTTTGTTCAAAGTTGGTGACAATGCTACAGCTGTTGATTCGGTGTTGGAGTTGGCCAAAAGTGTTGGCGTCAACATGGGATCTGAAAATATTATTGATCCTTATTTTCTTTGCAGAAAAGGCACAAGTGATAAAAAGAATGTTGTTGTTAAATTTTCTAACAAACAGTCAAAAGATAAACTCATGTCTGTCAAGCCCAAACTAAAAGAAAACAAAGATTCAAGTGGAGTCTTTGTAAATGATTTTCTCAGTAAAGAATCATTTGACCTTCTTAATTACGCTAGGGCTCTGAAAAATGTAGGTTACTCGTTCATGTTTGCAAGAGGTGGAACAATTTTGTATATGAAGAGTGAAACTTTCAGAGCGCAAGTAGTAAGATGCGAAGAGGACGTAGATAATTAATTTCCTTACAAAATTTCCGAATTGACAACAAACCTTTGAAGATAATATCTGCATATCGTTCGCAAAAATGTATTCAATAAAATTGAAGAATTCATGGAGCAATATCCAGAATTGGAAAACATATGCCTTAATTATGATTGTTACAGCTGTCATTCTTTTGGCACGAGACCCATCAGTGGAACCTGCATAGATCATTTATTCAGTAATATTTATGGTAGAATATCAGTTGATTCAGTGGAGTGCTCTTTGACAGATCATAATATTATTTGCTGTAAGGTAGAAAATAACTTTGTTTCAAATAAATACATTGAAACTGATAAAACTGACAAAAAATAGGGCGACTAATTACTTATGACCACATCGAAATCGCACTGAATTGCCGTAAACAGTGGAAAAACAAAATTTATGATTAGAAAAGTTTTGCTATGTATATCACGTGACTGGATTCATTGACTAACACTTTAGAGATTATGAACTGATTCTAGCACAATGTGGTTATCATGTGTTTCTGATAATATTGGTAGTATAATTTAAAAACCCGTCATTTATAGTTTTTATTTATTTTGTTTATTTATTTATTATAATTAACATAACACAACAAGATTTTAATCTTATAAGTTATAGTGCTATGTTTAGGATCAATAAGATATAAAACATAAAAGAATAATAAAAATTGTGATATATAAGAAATATAAGAAGTTAAGCAAAAATAACAAATTAATATAAAAAACAAATTGATTAAAATATAAAATTTAAGTAGAAATATAATTTAAAATAATATATAAAAACTAACAATACTACAGAAATAAAAAGAAAATAAAAAGTTAAAAAAATAAAGAATTTCAATAATATAAAAAGGAAATATTTACAAAAATCGATATAGAAAGTAAGGATAAATATGTAATCGATATAATAACCAAACATTTCATTAAGAGAAAAATTTAAATAACTCCTTTTTGGACGCATTTGCATTGCCTATCTTTTGGATATAATTTGGTAGGGAATTCCAGAGACTAGAGTTGTGTATAAAGAACAGTCGCTGTGACAAAAGAGTCCTGTAACTTTGTTGAATAATCTTCATGCCCCGGCATGACCTAGCAAACTTAATTCGGCCTAATAAATATTCCGACTGTCCCGTATTAATAATTTTATGGAACAGAATGAGGCATTTAATTTTCAGAAGATTATCAAATTTCAGACTAAATATCTGGTACGCTAAATGAGAAATATGATCCCGGCGACCCATTAAGAAAGACGTATCTTGCTATATTTTTGTATGCCAAGTTTAGTTTCCGATTGTCATTACTATCGCAGTTTGCAAAAATTTCGCACCCATACAATAGCACAGGAATTAAATAAGTTTTAGCAAGTTGCATACGAATTTCAAAAGGAGTTGAATCAATGACCGCCCATAGATTCCTAAGCATGCCATATATTCTGCCAACAACGACACTTATATGGCCAGACCACGATAATCTGTCATTAAATACAATACCCAGATTGGTAGCAGACTTGACAAAGTCAATTTTATTTCCCCTGATACTCAATCCAATTAGAAAGAATACTTTGATTGGTGTCGCCCATCAGAACCTACGAGTTTTTCAAATATTTTTAGTCACTTACGGACTCCATCCCACACAATCGCTTTCAAAATAGTGAAGGTCGTTGAAATCAATTTAAAAAGATAGAGTTTGCGGCTAAGAAATTGTTAGCAAAAGAGAATAACATTTGTCAAGGAGTACAAAAACAAACATCCCGCGTTCTCAGTGACAGCACATTTTTTTTTTTTTTTTTTTTTTTTTTTTGGTTGACAGCTAATATTATATTTCCAGCTGCAGAGGCAGGCAGAAGTATGGAAAAAAGGGTAGTGCTGTCTATAATGCCACGATTGTAATGGGATGTATTACAGTTTGCGTGTGATGGATAAGAGAAGAAATTTAATGTGCTGTTTCTGTAAGGCGAATGGTTTCACACGATCGTCTTTTTATATGGAAAACACACATAGAAACACTTAATACTATTCGTGTTTTCAACACCAAGAGACGAAGACAATCGTCTTACAAAAACACGGCCAAATAGTTGAAAAACCAATTTACCACAAATTGGTATAAAATCAAGTCTTCATGGTTAATTTATCTTTCAGCAAGAAAATGACCTTAAACATTCTGTTGATATAGTGAAACAGTGACTTCTATATAATGTCCCTAAACAACTGCGGACGTCTCTTCAACCACCCGACCCTAATGTCTAAAAATATCTACAGTATTCATTGGAAGATAAAATTAGAAACTATCAAGTAAATTCAAAATGATTGCTGAAGGAGGAGAGAAATTAAAAATCGAATAGTATAACCGAAGAATTTGGACTACTCGTGGACTGGTAGGTAGTGCGTTGGCTTATGAGACTAGAGCCCAAGGTCTCTAATCCCCTGCTTAAACATCTCGACCAAAACAAAATAATTGAATATATTTGTTTCTGCTTCCTCTCGGCAGTCTCTTACCAGGCATAAACTCTGAAAGTAAAATGATTGCCATGAAAAGTTTCTCAAGCGTCGTGGCAACTCTGTTTTAGTGAACAAGGAAAATATCAAAGCTCTGATTAAATAAATAAAATAAAGTGTTTTAAAAATAGATAGTGACTATTAAAAACACTTAATATATATATGATTTTACTATATAAAAATAAAATACTTAATAAAAAGTGTTTTTTTATTTAAACTTAAAAAATAAATAAAAAGTAATATGGCTGAATGCAGTAAATGCAAGTCAGCAATAAGGGGTGAAAGTGGCATTCGTTGTAATGGTGTATGTGGAAAAATATATCACTATACAAAAAAAGTGCTGGTATTGACCAATACTCGGCAAATATTATAGATGAGGACAATTTTGTGAGGGTTATTTGTAATGACTGTATGCTATATATTCAAAATGTAGATATTGTTATAAGAGAAATACAAGAAAGTGCTGATAAAAACAAACAATCATTATTAGACTACAAGCATGAATTCGAAAGATCACTGAAACAAAATGAATATGAAATTAAGGCCTTATTGGAAGCTATAGAAAAACGTTTCGATGAAAGATTCCAGAAAATAGGAATTATACAAAAACTTTGTGAGAAAAATGTACAAGAAGTGAAAAATTTGTATGGAAACATTAACCAAATTGAGAGCAAAAACAAAGATATCTGTGATACTGTGATATGTGATGAAATAAGAAAGGTTATAAAAAACACAAACGAAAAAACAACAAAAATTTCATATGCACAAACCTTAAAAAATAATGTGATGCCAGATCTTTCAAAAAATGTCCCCTTAATTATTAAACCCAGCGAGAGACAAAGTGTAGAAAAAACCAAAGCTGATTTAAATAAAAGAGTCGATACAATTAATTTTAAGATTACTAATGTTGAAAATAGAAAAAATGGTATACCTGTGATTCAGAGTGAAAACGTTAAGGAACGCGAAAAAATAAAAGATGCAATTCAAAGTGAAATTAGTAATGAATATGAGTAAAAATTCCTTAGGGTATAAATATGCACATTTTGATAACTGATATGAGCTTCAAAGTATCTAATAAAGAACTGGTTGAAAAATTAAAGAAACAAAATGAAATATTAAAAAACAGTGATATAGATGTTGTGAACATTTTTGAAACGAAAAGAAATAATAGATCAATTTTTAATGCAAATTTGAAAATAGACTTTGAGTCCTACACAAAAGTGTTAACAGGACAGAAACTTAATGTTGGATGGGAGAGATGTAGGGTCTTTGACGGTACATATGTTATGCAATGTTTTAAATGTCCAGTTTACAATCATAAATCGTCTGAATGCAAGAATGAAAGAGTGTGCTTCAAATGTCATGGAAATCACGATAGTAAATAATGTAATAAAGAAATCTTATTAAAATTTGTTAATTGTGTAAAAGAAAATAAAAGACTAAATTTAGGACTAGATGAAAATCAGGTAACTAATAGTCGTGCATGTCCGGTGTAGGTTAGGTTAGGTTAGAGGACGTGTACTTGTCAATTAAGACAAGTACAGTACCCGGAGGTCGAATTGACCCATTGTACAACGTCCTAGTTTCTCACACCACTTATGTTGTGTGTGTTAATTTTATACATGAGTGGTGGGACCTACAGTTTAAAGTCGACTCCGAACGACAGATTTTTATTTATTGAGAAACTTTTCATGGCAATTTTTATTTACTCTCAGAGTTTTTGCCAGAAATCTGCTGAGAGGAAGTCGCAGAAAAAATACTTTTTGTATTTTGTCTTTGATGCCTGGCCTGGGGCTCGAACCCAGGCTTTTGCGTCTAATAACACACTACCTACTATACTACGGCGACTTCTTCCGGTGTATCAGAACAAATTAAATCTTAAAAAAAGAAGAATAGGTCTATCAACCTAACAACCATCGCAACTACGTGGAATATATACCAACATACAAGGCTTAATAAATAACTTCATTGAACTAGAAATTATAGCAGAAATTGATAAAGCTGAGTTCATAATACTATCTGAAACGCATCAAACGGAAAAAATAGATGAAAGTGAAATTCAAATAGAAAAATATGACCATTATTATTCTTTGTCAAATTCCTCTAGGACTGGAGGTGTAAGAATTTATTTTAAAAAACATTGGAGTGTGAAAAAAATTAAAGAAAATATTAAAGACAATAAACATTGGATTAGTGTATATATGGCGAAATTTGAAAAAAACATCTCTTATAATTATGGCAGTATATAGATCACCAAGTGGTTCAAAATCTGAATTTTGTGATAATTTTCAAGATATTATAGAAGAAATATGTGAAAGGAATAGTGATATTTTAATTGTTGGAGATTTTAATATTGACCGGAAAAACGACTTCTACGCCAGTAAACTGGAAAGTGTAATTAACGATAATGGACTAAAACATATAATGAATGAATACACAAGAATAACACAAAACTCAAAAACTTTAATAGACTATATAATAACAAATAATAGAACGATTACGGCGAAAAATAATATAAATAATAAAATTTCTGATCATGAATATATAGACATTTTTATTGAGAATATTTGTGATGCTAAAGAAAATCGTATTAAGGAAAAGGACATTTCTATATATAATAAAAACAGCTTCAAAAATGAAATAAGTGCAATATTAAATAATAGTGAAAAAGATGATCTCAATTTGGATGTGTTAAATTTTGACCGATGCTTAGAAAGCGTGATAGAGAAATTCACATTCAAAAACAAAATAAATGAAAGAAAATAGAAACTATGGTTCAATAATGAACTCAGATTATTAAAAAGAGAAAAAGTTTATAGATATCAAAGTGCAATAAATGAGAACACGAATGAAGCATGGAATAATTATAAGGCAATAAGAAATATATATAAAGTTAAAATTGAACGTGAAAAAAATAGATACATTAATAATAAAATAAATAATGCATATAACCAGAAGGAAATGTGGTACAAGATCAAGGAACTAGTCTTAAGGAAACCAAAAAATGTGATAAAAACTGTGATACATGAAAATATAGAATATAAAGAAAATGCGCAAATAGCCATTATTTTTAACAAGTATTTTGTAAATAGTATTAAGGAAATTAGATTTTCCATTGATGATGTGCAATATGAAAATCAAAAATCTGTGATAAATTCTAATTTTAAATTTCGTGCAATAACTTTACAAGAGCTAAAAACAGTTTTTAAAAGTATTAAGAAGAAACCAGATTATACAAAAACATCAAGCAGCATAATTCTTGACAATTGGGGTATACTAGGCAATATTTTATTAAGGTACATAAACAAATCATTAATGACTGGAGTATTTCCAAGTAATTGGAAAGAGTCGATGATAATCCCAATCGAAAAGGTAAAAAATACGGTGAAATGTGAGGAGTACCGACCGATTAATACTTTGAAAACATGTGAGAAAGTCTTTGAAATAATAGTGAAAAATCAACTTTAAGATTATATAGAACAACATGGCTTCCTATCTAAATATCAATCAGGATTCAGAAAGCGCTTTTCATGCGAAACTGCTGTAAATTATGTTGTAAATAGATTTAAGAGTAGACAAAAGAATAACAAAGTATTGGCGATTTTCCTCGATTTCAAAAGAGCTTTCGAAACTATAGACAGAGATATATTGTTAAAAAAAAACTATATAAATATGGAATTAAAGATACGGAGCTAAAATGGTTTAAATCATATCTAACGAATCGCAGACAATATACTAATGTCAACAATAACATGTCTGATCCAATTGAAAACGATTTCGGAGTACCACAGGGTTCTGTATTGGGACCTCTTTTTATAATATATATTAATGACATTGAAAGAGTCTTGGAGAATTGTGAGATAGTCCTATATGCTGATGATACCTTGATTTTTCCTGAAGCGGCGACAGAAGAATTGTGTTATGAAAACTTAGATAAAGATATCGATAATATAAATAAATGGCTAAAAATGAACAAATTAAAATTGAATGAAAGCAAGACAAAATTAATGGAAATTAATATGAAGACTGACAAATTAATCAAGATAAATAACGTTATTATAGAGAAAGTAAATACAAATAAATATCTGGGTTTCTTAATTGATAAATGTTTAAATTTTAAGGAACACATTGAATATATTTGCAGAAAAATTGGTAAAAAAATGGGTTTTTTTAAAGGAATAAGAAATTAAGTGTCAATATTAACTGCAATTAACATTTACAACACAATGATAAAACCACACTTTGAATATGGTTCAACTATATTATTCACCTGCTGTTCAGACCAACAAATAAATAGGCTACAAAAATCACAAAATAAGGCTATGCGCTCAATTTTAAAATGTAACCGGTTTACATCGATTAAATATATGTTAGACACAATGAAATGGTTAAATGTAAAACAAAGATTGCAGCTAAACACAATATTTTTTATTCAGAAAATGAAAATGGGATGTGCACAAGAACACCTGACCGAGCAAATAAGATATGTTGGAGAAGTTCAACCCTACAACCTACGGAATGCTTTAGATTTTAGACCACAAAGAGCAGACACAAGTGTAATGCAGAGATCGTTATTCTGTAAAGGATTGAATCTATATAACATGATGCCGGCTGATGTGAAAAATGAAGCAAACATGAATATTTTTAGAAAGAGAATAGTAAATTTTATAAAACATGTTTATTTTGATCAGGGTTTACCTAATTGATGTATGTAATTAAAATGAATTGTATTTTAAAAGTATTATAAATACTTCTAATAAAGATAATAATAATAATAAAATTTTGTTTAGCAACAGATAAATTTCGTCCAGGATATGGTCTGAATAAATTATGTTTTAGGGGAAAAGCAATATCGCCCACAAAGAAATAGGGAAAAGATATATCTGTACGTTGTTAAAAAAAGATTTTTTTGAAAAAACAAAAAAATTTTAAAAAAGAAATTAATGTGACGAAATTTTTCTTACCAGGTAGATTATCATCGGGGGGAATATCGATATTCTTCCTTAATATCATTTTATCGAACGCACTTTGAGCAAATATTCCGCCATCGCTTTGACTACCAAATGCTCCAACATCCACAAAACCAAATTTATAATCCGCGTCACATGCCGCCATTACCACAATGCTAAAAGTATTTTTATAATTGTAAAACAGTGATCCACTGTTTTTTGGGCAAAATATTTGGACATGTTTCCCATCAATAGCACCAAGACAGTGCGGCCTATTAAAATGCGGAAATATCTGTATAATATTGGTCACTACTAGCAATGTAATATTTCTACCTGTCAGCAATGGCTTTCCAATGGTGCCGATTACGCTGGGCGACATACACTTCATGTAACTTACTCCAGATTGCATCACAAGTTTCATAAATAATTTTTCTGACAGTCGATACACCCATTTTGTACGTCCAAGCCAAGAAATGTGCACTGCAACCGTGAGCCAGGTATCTAACAATATTTGGTAATGTTATAATTTCGGTTTAAAATATACATACAAACAAATTTTTTTGCAAGCCCTTACATAAAAGTTAAACCCAAACGTGTCTCCTCATCAATAGGCTTTCTCTTTGAAAACCTTTGCAACCGATTTTTAAGTAAGTCTAGAAGGGTGTTAAAGTCTTCTATTGTCATTCTGGTTGCTTTAAAGAAGTGTTCTCCATCATTTAACATTAGATCACCGAAACATATTGGGCCGTACCTACCACCTTCTACGCAAACGTTTCCGCACAAGCAAAAATACTTTTACCATCATAAACATGATGTTTATTATTTTAATAATTTTAACCAAACGCAAAATTCTTTGATTCATATTTTTGAATATTTATTTTTTGCCACACTAGAAAAAGGCTCAATAAATTAAATTTGAACTTGAATTTTTTGCCTCACACAAATTTGTTTATTATAACAGCTGTTATTTTTTCGTCCTTATTGCGCGTCACACTGCGAATTTACGCAACGAACTTTCAATAACGAATTCGTAATGCTGGATGAAATTTGTCGTTCGTCCAAATTGTGTTCCTAGCATAAAGAAAGTAAACTCTAAGTCTGAAACTAATGCCCCTATTGCCGTTCTCAACTCAACTCAATTTGGTCGTCTGCCAGTCAACCCAACTTTCACTCAACCAAATTATTTTTTGATATTGCGGAACTCAACGATTTTTAGTTGTAATTGTTATGGTGTTGCCGATATGAAATTTAAATATCATATTGGTAACACCATGAAATTTGTTTGGAAATAGAAGAAATGAAAACGCAAAAATAAGTTAAAATCAAGTTTTTGTATAAATAAAAGTAAATTAAAGATGGATTTAAGTGTGGATTTATTTTACGAAGATCAAAATCATGACGCTAATATAAATGTTCTTCGTATACGTAGAAAAATACGCGATGATTCAAATCCTCTTGAACTACCCAGTGCTAAGTAAGAAATGTCCCATGTGTAATTTTTAAAAGCTGTTGTTTATTTCATAGTTTTTATAAGTAGTTTTCTCCAAATTATTATTGCTTTTTAAAAGTTTAACTTGTGTTATTTGTTTTCTCAAAAGTTCTAAGCGCTCTTGTTCTGTTGATTTTTTTTCTTAGACGGGATATTTAATAACATCTCAGGTGCATTTGTAATGACTTGCCCCACATCGGGATTTTGAGGAGACGCAAAAGCGCGACTGGTTGTCGGAGCAATATTATCAACGTCGAATGTGTATCCCCAATCCTCAAGGGTGTTAAGGGGAATTTCTTGTGAAGGACCACTTCCTGTTGCTTGATTGTTTTTTATTATTAGCAATTTTTTTTACTCGCTTTGTAGTGAATCCAAACCTATACGGAGTAAAAATTCTAATAAAATGTCTATTTACAATATTTTAGATGCTGTATACTTATACGTTGCCAATCGGAGGGGGTTTTTGTAGGTGGACCCAAGCTATTCAATTCTGTAGAAAATCCTTCCCACGCTTCCTTGCACTGATTTTTGCTCATCCCAAATTTTTGCTTTCGTTTAGATATTTCTGGATTATTTTCCAACAACTTCACAAGTCACTCAAATTGGGTTGTTATTTTCAATTTCCTGCGTATTAAATATTTAATTATTTATTTTAAGCAGAAAGAAACTTACGATTTTTCCATTTTTATCTTTTTTTCTATTATTTTTAAAAAGAAAATTTATTAAATACATAAGTGAACTCTATAACTGAGAGAGACTCAACTGCTAATAAGCAGTTGTCTATATTTAATGTTTTTGTCAACCAAACTCATACAAAGTGGTGAACCGCAATACCATAAAACACAACTAAAAATTAACCGCACAACCAAAAAGTCAACCGCGTTTAAGTTGAGAATGGCAATACCGATTTCTGAAAGACGACCAAACTACTACAAAAGTTGTCAACCGCAATAGGGGCATAAATTAATCTTTTAACATCAAGTCTTTCCAATGCTGAAAAATACCATTTTGATTTGTGTTCAAAACTGGATCACCTCATAAAACTAAAAGGAAAATCTCTCAAACTTAGAGAAGAAATACACTCTGTTAATATGGCAACAAAAAATTTGGATTTTCAAATTAAAACTATTGAACTTGAATTGCTAAAAAAAGAAACAGTAATAATTTTAGGCACTTTTTAAATGATTGCATAATTTATATAATAAAGTACAAATAATTTTAGGTTGTTTACTATTACTTTTCTATGCTAATATTTAATTTGCAATGAATTCATTTTATGATTTGTTAATACAAAAACTTGTTATGTAGCATAATAAAGGAAATCATTTTATTCTTCCCTTAATGTTAATTTTATATGATCCCTTATCTTATTCTCAATTTTTGTTAGGTTGGTTTCATTTTCAAGTTCAAAAGTTTGCTGGACAGGTTCTGCCACTGTTACATTTGTGTAACTAGGCACTTTGAAGTTGAAGTTACATGCGTTATGTAACGATGCCATTGAAAGCTTCCTTCGTCAATCTAAATCGTTTTCGAAACCTAGAAGTATGGATTTTTACAAGAAATATTCTTAAAAGTAATTTATTTCTTTCATACGCATTATCGGACAATGATAAAGGATCACTTTTGCTTCTCATTACTCTTCTGGTGCGCATGACATGGCCTTCGTCTTCTTCATCAGATGATGATAAATAAAATAAAAACAAACGATCCATTTTGCTAGAAGACAAAATCAATTTATATAAGAAATATTTATGTTTTTAAAAATTTTACTTTTTACTTACCATTATTTATTTTTACATTTTTTTACAAATGTAACAATCATATGTTTGTGTTCTATTACTAAACAAAAAATCTTTTACAATCTTTTTACAAATTTCGATTCGATAGCTATCGAATGCCGTCATTTGATTATTCGATACGAAACGAAATTTTACTCGATACGAATGCTCATTCCATCACGAGTGCCGCGATTTGGGCCCTGAAGAATATAGAAAGTTTACTTAAAAGATGACGGGAACGAAATATCACTCCCATGCATATACATACATATGTACATTTTCATCAATCGGTTGAATATCTTCCATGGTAATGTTATCATTACTGTCGCTATCAGCCGGATGTGGTTGTAGTTCCCCTTGTTTGGTTTGTTCTCTCTGTTGCTGTTTCTTTATCTTCATCTGCATAAATTGATAAAATCTCATGCGTGCAATATGTCGCCTCAAATTCTTTTTGAAAATGGTTTGCCGACTAAGTATCTGCAAATCGTCTGGCGTACATTTGTGTGCATTTTTCATTGCATTCGTGATGAGTTTTTTGGTAAGCTGCAGTTTTGCACAGGCTTTGCTTAAAACTCCTGTTTTTGTCTTACTTAACTCTCGACGGTGTACAAAAAGCATATAAGCTACGCTGGATTTTGATGGCTGGATCCTTTACAGGGCTGCTTCTAATATTTCTAAATGGAACGGCTGCCTTTATGAACTTTTTAAAAACCTCAAGAAACTAAAATTAAAGTCGCAAAAATTTTCTTGTCACAATGCTGAACTGTTAGCGCTTGAAAAATTCTCATGTGCTTTTATGCTAATGTGAGTCTACCTATCTGGGGTGTCATTTGACAGAGAATGCATGTACAGACAGGTACCCTTTAAATAAAGGGTTATTTCCTCATATAGTTTTTGGCAAATTTCAAACCTTTTTTAAACTTTTTTATGATTTACATAACAAACAATCAGATTCTGTTCTTTATTTATTTCAATTACTTTACAACGCTGTTGTTATAACGAAAATATTTTTAGCGAAAAATTTGCATATTTTTTTCTACAACTGCGTAACCTTGGGTTTTGCTGAACAAACAAGCCAACTATAGATTGAGGTACAGTTGTGTCAGATGGCTTTCTTCAATTTTTTCCATATAAATTAACCCTGTGAAGTAAATCTCATACTAAACAAAACTTTCAAGACTTAGCATTGAAGTCCTGCACGCACTTCCTTCGAACTTAATCATATGTGTGGACAGTCAAGTACCAGTCAATGCGCTGGGATCTTGTAGTCTAGTAGGTAGTGTGTTGGCTTATTAGACGTAAGGCCCGGTTTCAAACCCCACACATCAAAACGAACTACAAAAATTATTTCTTCGGCGACTTCCTCTCAGCAGATTTCTGGCAAAAACCCTGAGAGTAAATAAAATTGCCATGAAAAGTTTTTCAAAAATCTATCGCTCGGAATTGATTTTAAACTGAAGGTACCGCCGCTCATGTATAAAATTAACACCCACGACATTAGTGGTGTGAGAAACTAGGTCGTAATACTGACTGAAGTGTTTTAATGACCTATAATGTATGTATGTATGTAAGTAGGATGATCGTAACTAACAACACTTTACATAATTCCTATAATTGTCGGTTACTTATTTCCGGAAAGATGTATTTACTATCTCTTAATATTTTGAAAATTGTTTAAAATAAATATAAAAAAATGACTTATTGAATAGAACACATATTTATATAATATAAGTACCGGCAGCATACAACAAAGTAATTTAATGTTTAAGGCCAAGTAAACAATGATTTCTTATGTGAACGTTCATTGAAACAAAGAATTTTTCAGTTCTAAGTGGAAGAATATTTCAAATACACTTTCCCCTTCCTTTACTTCATTAATTAAATTAAAGCATTGAATAAATTTTTTGCTTAAATTTTATTTTAATTACGATTTCTATGATGATTTGCTTAATATTGCATTTAAAACTGATTACAAATAAAGAATTGAAGAATTAAATTGAATAAGAAAATAATTTTATATTAAATTTATTATAATTTCAATTTAAACTTACAAAATTATTAATTTTGTACGTCAATTTTTAATAAAAATTAAAAGAATTGTCATGATATTTAATACAAAACTTATACAACTTATGACTACAAGTAATAAATATTTTTTCTAAAATTAAACTCCTCGTAAACGTCGTCCCCTACCATTATTCTTGTTTTAGTAAATTTATCTCCTTTAGGGCGAATATATTAGACACCTTCTTCATCACTACTGATAGAAAGATCAGCCTAAAGGGTGCTCATTTCTCTGTTGTGGTTAATCTTTACAGTTTCTGAATTTCTCGCAGAAGGCTGTACTGAACTGCATTCTTCGTCGTCGCTACTGATGTTGACCAAAAGGTCCAACTCAAGTTTGTTAATTACGCTGGTGACCGGCTTGTGGTTTTCATTTTCCTTTGATTAAGCTTCTGACTTCTTCGAAGGGTCTTAATCTACATGGCATTCTTCTTCATCGCTACTACAACTACCAAACAGTTCCAGCATACGTTGCTTTGCTGTACTTCTTGTGGGTTTTCTTTTTACTTGATTTAACTTCTAGCTTCCTTGAGGAGCCTTTGTCTGAACTGCATATCAATGAAGATTTCTTTGCCTTTGTTTGGTTCTTCTTAGTTGGCTTTTGTTAATACTTGCCGGAGGAATTATTTTTCGACTTTTTGCTCCCATTAATCGTTGTCGAGTGTGAACGTTTAGTGGCAGCTTCCATCTCGGATATTGATTTGACGGCGTCATCAGATCTTGTTACTTTTTGATCTGATGTTGAGACAGATGGAGACGGCAACACTGTGGTAGCAACTTGACCTTCAGCACAGGCGATAATATTTTTCAGTTTCTCTGGTGTTTTAAGTACGTAGAAATCGTCTGGTCGTCTTCTGCACTTGAAAAATTCGTCCATTTCTGCACATTGTTCCAACAAAAATTCTCGAACAGGTGTACGAGAACAATGATTCTGTAAGTTTGTGTCTTGATTACACTGTTGGGGTGAATTCTTATAAATGTTGGAGAAACCGTTTAGGCCGGACTTCTTCATTCGGGAATCATCATCGCAACCATGTGCTAAGGTCTGACTATTTCGATGTCCACTGTTGCTAGCATCACTAGAACTTAATCTGTGGTGGATTTTCTGCCGGCTTAGAACATGATTTCCTATGTGACGAGAAAGTGGTGATGGTTTGTTTTTCACTTTTTGTTGCATCGGGATATACAAATTTGCTTGACAGTAGAATTGTTTGTTTATCGGGTGCTTCATTCCATTGACACAAAAATTCGTCCATTTCTGCACAATGTTGTGATAAAAATTCTCGAAATGGTGTTGATGGCCGTTGATCCTGTGAACTAACATTTGCTTCTTTCTGTTGGGGGGAATAAATACAAATGTTTGCAAAAGCGCCTCAGCCCCATGTCATCACACCTGTACCATCATCGTTACCACGTTCACAACTCTGACTTTTTTTTGGTAAAACTAGCACTCAGGGGATGCCCCTACCCATGCAGTGCATTGTGCAGGTTTAGGAAAATAGGTTATAGGAAGGTGGAAAGAGGGAGTAGTGTTTGTGGACATTTGTTTAAACACAAGATGCGAACGGCAAGGAAACGAGTTGCTGCTACGTGACTATAAAATGGCCTTCACCATTATACAGTCTACAGCAATGGTCCCCAAGAAGCCCGCATCTTAAGGTTATTTGAGTTCAAATATTTAAATTTTAGCGGTTAAGTGTATGTAATAGGTATGTATGTATGTAATAGGTTATTTTTAATAAATATTTCATTTAATGGTGTTGTTGTTTAAAAACTGTAATTCTTGACCGCGAAATTGTTATTGTTTTTGGTTTTGTTTTATTTTGATTTAATTTTATTTTCTTTTTAATTTTTGCATTTTAGTATTTTTATGTTATTGTTTGTGGATTATTTTAAATTGTTCTGGTTTTCGTAAAAACAAAATGTAATAGGTATGTATGTTGTAATAGGTTATTTTTGATAAATATTTCGTTTGATGGTGTTGTTGTTTAAAAACAAAAATAGACGAACGACACAAAATAGACGGACAGTGCGATTACATCTGCACACGACGGATGACACAACACTACAATATTAAAATTTCTTTTTCGGCGCCCCACATAAAACAGTCTAACGGTGACATGAGAGGTGTGGCAAGTTGCAACTTCATGTTGAAACCCAACGTCGTTCACATCAATACCATGAAGAGCGGGTACAAAAAAATTGGTTATCATGGTGCGATAGGCGTAGTGGATGCGTCGTCCTCGTTCTCAAAGAAATATGTGCCAATGACACCTCCGCTCAAAAAGCCGCACCAAACAGTCACTCATGCGGCTTCAACTCTTAAACGAATTAAACTTATACCGAGATCTTTTCACAAAATACGACATAAACAGATGCCTGAAATGTTCAATTCTTGAGAACGATGGCGAAATGATGTTGATGGACTTTCACACACACTCCCAGCCACAGCTTCGATATTAACTGGCCCGCAGAAACGAGTTTAGGACCAAATCGGCTCATGGAAGAGGTATTGAATTCAAGAATTCTATGGAGCTAGTATAGCCAGAAAATGGCTGAAGTAATGCTGGTACTCAGAAGGTTGGAGGAACAAAGGGGAAATTTGAGTTAACATGATAAAGCTAACCAGCCCTCCGCGAAGTAATACCTTACGGCAGGCTCGAGGGGGGAGAGTAGTTGAAGAATGTAGGGCGTGGGTGTAATACGTAGGCGCCGGTGATGGTGAATCGTGCACTCTTTTGTTGAAACAAAAGTGTCTTTCGGAGATTCCCACATTCGGCCCAGGACAAAAAAAGACAGCTTCGATACGCACTCGAAAAAAGTTTCACGAACTTTAGCAATAAACTTGTGTATACCGGGGATTGTTGGTCATTCTCTGCCATCAAATTCTGTATGACATTGTCAATCAAATTCCGACCAATCGCCTTTGTTTTGGAAATAAATTTCCAATTCAAATGTTGCTCAAGCGTAAATCAATTCATTACGCTCAGTGGAGATAATATACTGAATTTTGTGACAGAATAGAATGACATAAGTATTGTCAGATTTGAAATTTAAATTTAAATTTTTCTCTGCGAAGTAACACGGTCTTCAGATATTCACCTTTATTGCGTAAATCACAATAAACGCCATTATTGAGCACAATATTTCATATAAAGTTTCAATTAATTATTACGCAATAAATATGCAAATTGTTATAATATTGAGTAAAACTTAAAATGCAGCGCTGTCATAAGTATGTCCAGTGCGAAAATTACAATTATCCGAATACCTTCTGTTGATATTTGACAACTCAAAAAAAAAAACAAAATAAAAACAATATTGTTGAAACAATCAGCTGTTTTGTTTGCCAGCTGTCAAATGAATATTGAATAAGCAGCTGAACTGCGTATATTATATGTCTGAACACTTAAAATATTGTACTCAATAAATCAATAAAAGTGCATTTCTGAACATAGTATAACGTAGAGCTAACTTTAGTAAAAATGGATTTTTGTGGTTAAAACTGTTATTAAAAGAATATTCAATGTAATATATAAATGTATGCTTCAAATCTCTAATCTGTCATTTTCGAAAATAAGAAAAATTTCGTTAGAGACAAATAGACGACTTTATTTCTTAGCAAAAATGTACGTTTTATCCCTGTGTAAACCGCAAAACTAATTGTTTTTTTAGATTAGGTTAGGTGGCGGACCTTCTTTACGGAAGAAGTCTCACTTAAGCTAGTATTTAGATCCTTTGTGATACCACAATTAATTCAACCCAAAGGTCAACAATTTCCAACAGAAAACTATCCCAAGTACAAACTAAACTATTACAGCAAACATAATATAGAGAGTGCTCGGTCAATGATGTCAGAAAATGAGAGGCCAGAAACGTCATTAGTTGAAATGCCGAATCTATCGGCATGCCTACAAAAAGGACAGTGGCCGTAATACGATTTAAAGCACAGTCGGGTAATATCATACCTTCTTGCTGCCAACAAGATTGAGTCTCCCCGTAAAACAAATACACAACATCCAATACCAGCCTCGTACCGGCCAACTCATCAGCAATGCAATTACCAACGTGTCCCGGAGTCCATATAGGAATCGCCAGACATCCAAAAAGATAGTTTAATACCAGAATCCTTAATAAATATATCGTTGAGTCATCACTGTAAACCTTAAGTGTACCCTTAGGAAGTGTCTTCAGACTAGAAGTATAGAAGTTGGAATTCTAAAATCGAATGTTCGTTTCAGGAAATTGTAGGGAATCAACCCTTGTGTGTCTATGTCTTCCTAGAATAACAGCATATCCATAGTCCAGATGGTGCCAGTATTTGGCAGCATTGAGTCTTGCTTTTTTCTATCCTTCTTTGGCTTCTTCTTCTCAGCATTATTCTGGCAAAAACTGTGAAAATATATAAAATTGCCATGAAAAGCTTCTCAAATATCTTTCGGAGTCAATTTTAAACTGTAGGACCCCGCACTTAGGGAGGAATAAACCATTAAGCCCGGTTCACAGTACATTATGTGAATGGTGGCGATTAAAATTATTCATCTAATGTATTGCAGACTTCATAACGTGGTAGCGTCACGGTCTTTTTTATGTCTGCTAGCTTCACAATCTTTCTGTGAAATTGTCGTTATTACAATTTTGATCTTTGTTTTGTTCTTCTCTTGTAAATTCCTACGTATTTTTAGTAGGATGATGTTTACCGTATGACGTGTATATTTTGTTTAAGTCTGTTTATCTTGCATTCTTATTTATGTTTAGCTTATTTCTAGCATTGTAACGATATAACCCAACTATGAGCTGAAAGATACAGAAATCGAAAAATCTGTTCAGAGCGGCTGAATCCATTAAACTAACCAAATAATGTAATACTTATCATAGCCTGAATAATGACAATAAATACAGACGCTATGCGAAAACGATAACAGAGTGCATATATTTACTGACGGTAAAGCAGTCACTACGTTCATAGATAATGTTCCCCTTCCTAGATTGTTCAAGAACATCTGCTGTTTCTGGAGTTAATATCCAATAGTTAATCTCATGTGGATTCGAATACATTAAAACTCATGCAGTTGCAAAAACTAGTACAACAGATTATTCGAAAGAATTCATATCTACGAAGGCATTCATTCAAACATTCGCTTTTCACTACAGATGAGAGTAAGTTTTCTTGGGGAAAAGACTGCTAAGAGTAAAACGACGAAAGAAAATTTTTTTTTATATTTCGATTTGTTCGAGATGTTTCCAGTTTAAGGCCAACATAATCTTCCTATTGAACAAACAGTTCATTCTGTTATTGGACGTTTTTTCGCTAAGTTTACTCTCCTTGAATCAGCGAAACAAAGAACTGGGCAACTAGCAGTCGTTACTATGAATTCCAAAAAATGAATTAACTAAACAATTTGACTCTAAAGAAATTAATAAATATTATTTTCAAAAAGTATATTGTTTTCAGTTCTTCTGTTTTACAATTATATCAAATACTTCATATTTGCACACGTTTATTTAGAACGATTCTTAATATTTTTGTGAAGGCAATTAATATTTGGATTTCCATTTTGCATTCTTAACACGTACGAAATAATAATGAACTATAATTCCTCCTGAAAAGTTTACAAGAACCCTAAAATAAACACACTCTTATAAAGATACAAAGTTCACCACAAACAATTAATTAAACATATCTCCCTATTAAACCTATTGTTACGTTTTGTAGCCTTTTAAAAATATTTAAAATATGAGCTCGTAGATTGCCAATAAAATTAAAATAAAGTTTGTGTTGTTTGCACAATTCTGTGTGCCACTGTTCACAACTTGACGTAAACAACAACAATTGCTTTGTCTTGTTGGTATATTCTTGTTTACTTGTTTACTTGTTTATCACTTTTTTATCCTGGTGGTTATTGGTATATTTCGCAGTAAACAAACTCATTGTTTTTTTTTTTGTTTTTGTAGCTTTTGTTTATAATGTTAAACGATGTAAAAGCAAAGCACCAGTATCTAGATTTTTCCATTTTCGTAACACAATTATGGCTTAGAGTGTGTAAAGGTTGCATATAAGTTAAGCTGGAGGATTATTTTTAGGGTATAAAATATTCGGGGGTCTAATTCTAGCAGTCGTGATCGGAATTGCGTTCAAATAGAAAATAATTTCGATAACGAGAAATTTTCTGATGATGTTACTCGATACGAAACGTATCGATTTGTTGCTTAGGTGTTGTGAAACGAATTAATTATTTCGTTTTACAGCACTGACTAAAATGAAAAATTTTAAATAAAAAACATATGTTTTCTTACAAAAATAAAAGAATTTTATTTAATCCAATGAAAAAAATTTTTTTAAAATTGTAATATTTCGTATGGATAATATATTTTGGGTTTACTTTATTTATTATTAGCTGGGGCTGAAGTTTCTTCTGCAGTATCATCTTCAAATTCTATAAAAGAAGATATGGTAGGCTTCATTTTTGTCAGGAATACTATTTTTTGATGAAGTTGTTGAAGCTTTTGGGCTGTCTTCTGATGCTTTTGAGGACTCAAAAGTTTGAACCTTTTTTAGACCCTCAACAGAATTTTAAACTAAACAAGAGTTTGTTAAACTACCTTACGCCACATTTTTGCATCTTTGATTGGTGGGGCGGAAGCATTGAGCTTAGCTGTGAGCTGTTCCCATAGCTGATTAACTCTAGCCTTTCCCCAAGAAGTATTTGGTATAATACTCTTTGCCAATTCTGAATGCTTAACCATGAAATTTCCATGAATTTCCTTATGGGTGTAATTAATTTTTGAAAGTTTTTTTTTTATTCATAAATTACTATAACTTTGTTACTTAAATTTTTAAATTTTTTTATATTGTTCTTTACAGCAGAAAAACGTTAATTCGAAAGCTTTAGTGCTTACGAGTAAAAACTCGCAAGGTGGCATTCAAATGATCACACGTTATCGAATGCCATCATTAGAAATTTCGATACACTTTACTCTATAACGAATGAGAGAATGCCAAAACTAAAAAAACTCGTACGTTCGAGTAAAAATTCGTTCGTATACGACTACCAGAATTAGCCACCAGAGTTAATACAGGGAGTACCATGGAGCATATTGGTTCTAGGATGTTATGGATGGAAAAGATATGAATGCTACAGTAAGTTCTGCCATTTGGGAAAATAACACGAAAGGATAAATAAAAAATGGCGTAGACTCTTCTCAAACCAAATTGTTGGAAAATTACAAAGTGAACCGTCAGACCATTCAAGATTACATTTCTTTATATAGGACACTGCAGACTTTTAGTACACTTGTTGAGAATGGTGATCGTCGAGCCCAATATTGAGATTCTGTGATGATGAAAATAAATCATCAGAACATATTCTTAAAACCAGTGATTTAGATATCGCGGAATGGAACACCAGAGTGTATATCGGTAGTTGGGCTGGAATTTATTCTTCTGTCAGGGAAATAGGTTTCGAGAAGACATTGCAGAGACACCCTTTTATAGATTTAGAGTGAGGCAATAGACCCAATGATCAACAATAATAATGAAATACCGGCTGCTGAAATACAAGAGGGATCATCATTTCTCTGTCATTTCATATCTCACAAGCTTTCTGTAGCATATTATTGATTGTGTGTTAGTCATTTATCATTGTGCACTATTGAAGTTATTGACTCAGAGTTTACTCCGTATATATAGAAATGAGTTCCTCTAAGGTTTTCAGTTAAAAACGAGGAGAATCTTATCGGTCTGTGGCTCGCTTTCATCGGCTTGGGAATGAAAACTATCCTCACCTCTTTCCACCCAAAATCCACTTGATGCGAGAATTGATACCGACTGTCGCCTGTCCGTTGCTATCGGGTAAATGCCATATGTTCACGGAGGTCAACTTTTGCTTAAAAGGTAGCGAAATGATCATCGAGAACTATGTACTTAATGAACGCTCCACAGATGCTGTTACCAATGAAAATATCACCACAGAACAAAAACTAAGTATTTAAAAATTATTGCTTCAAGTGCTACAAAACCGTATAAACAAATTTGAATTCATTTTTTATCAGTCTAAGGTGGCAATAAATTAGATTTGTTTTATTCTTTTTCTTCCTTTAGGGTGCTCACATGAAATATTTTCCCCATCCACTTATTCGTTCTTTCATACAGTTTCATCTGAGCAGCACATCAGCAGGTTAGAGAACGATAAAACTTTCCCCATTAAGTGTTAGTCTTGCTTAAAAATCAACGCTGTCTGACTTTAAATTGTTCGATTTTCTTAGCATTTATGGCTTTGCCATTCGTAAAGAGATTTTTCAACCGCAAAAGTTAACGTTAAGGACACCAAAGAAGTATTTGATCTGATAACGGTAATGAAGGATTTTAAAATATTTTTTACAACAGTCCCTGAGGAACTGTTATTGAAATTCAAGTTAAAAATTAAAATGTTTCTTTTTTAATACTAAGAAGGGCAAACAACAGCCATTGGTTGAAATTAATGGCTGCAGACAGTTCAGGTGGCTGGTTGAGCCTGTGAGGAATACCCAGCCGAACTAAGCTCACCTATTTGTTATCTGAGTAGCATAAATACAAATTTGCATTAAAGGGTTGGGTCACAATATTCAATTGCTCTGTTGAAATAGCAGGTAGCTGGTATCTGTGAGAACCCATACGCTGAATAAGGTACCTGTTTCTAGCGAAAACTCAAATTTCGAAAATGGTTTCCAATTACACGATAGTTTCGGTAGACAAAGTAAATCTGGACGATGTAAAACTAAGAATTAACCAAAAAATCTACAAAATTTTTCAAATAAAAAAATTTATTTACAACGAATTGAAATTGAAGCAATTTATCAGTCCGATGAAGATGCATATCCATTTCACTGAATTTCTGAATGGTCCTCTGGTAAGGCAAGTCATGTGTGAATTATGGCCTATTTTTGTTAGCGGCTGAAGAGAATGCTGCTGTCATACCAAATAATTCTATGGAACCGAAGGAAGATAAAATTCTAAAGAAAGTAATTCAATTCAATTCGATCTAGAAAACAAGGTAAGATGGTGAATAGCGCAAAACAACCACTAGTACCACCTACCACTCTCAATTCCACCCTTAAACCACATGGACACGTCGGCATTGAAAAGGCTGTGAAACTAATTGAAAAGAATAAGGATCGGGAAAAACATGATGAATCTGCATCGCTTTCTTGGTCCACTAATAGCCGAAACTACAGTAGCACACAAACAGAACAGAAGCAACACTTAACCACCAGCAATTTAAGCACAAAGAAACAGCAGCCAGATAAGGAAAACAATAAAAATTCAATCAACATTGAAAATCAAGTAACTAAACTGGACAAGTCTGTATCAAAAGATAATAAAATTGTTAAAAACAGGCCACAACGTAAGCTTTCCAGAGATTGTCTTTCACAATCCCGTGATAAAGAACGAATGAATAGTTCAAGATCCACTTCAGATATGAAATCACGTTCTAAGCATGTAGGACATCCACCAAAAGAATTAAGGGCTACTGGTGCTATCAACAGTGAACAACCAAGAAGTCAGAGCTGTAACCATGGTAACGATCATGGTATAGGTGTGGTGACATTTGGTTTAAATGGCGCAGACGGCCAAAAGTTTCACAAAGAGACAGAGAATGTTAGTTCACAAGAACAACATCCGTCTACACCAGTTCGAAAATTTTTGTTAGAAAATTGTGCAGAAATGAATGAATTTTTAAATTATTGGAATAAAACTCCTGAAAAGGAAACAATTCTGTTCTCAAAAAAATTCATATATCCTGATGAAAAAATATTACTAACGTCGTTGAAGAAACAGTAAACACCACTTTGCCTTCACATACGAAATCATTTACAAAAATTAAGTGCTAGTGGTGATAACAACAGCAAACATTCAGAAATTCAGGGTTGTGAACGTGGTAACGATGATGGTACAGAAGCGGTTACATACGGTTTAGGCGGTTTCGCAAACATTTGTATGCATTTCCACCAAAAGAAAGACGCAAATCAACATCCTTCAGCACCATTTAGAGAATTTTTATCACAACATTGTGCAGAAATGGACGAATTTTTGTGTCAATGGAATGAAGCACCCGATAAACAAACAATTCTACTGTCAAGCAAATTTGTATATCCCGATGCAATTAAAAGTGAAACACAAACCACTACCACTTTCTCGTCACATCGGATATCATGTTCTAAGCCGGCATAAAATCCACCACAGAGATTAAGTGCTAGTGATGCTAGCAACAGTGAACATCCAGAAAGTCAGAGCTTAGCAAGTGGTTGCGATGATGATTCCCGAATGAATACGTCCGGCCTAAACGGTTTCGCAAACATTTATAAGAATTCACCCCAACAGTGTAGTCAAGACACAAACGCTGACTTACAGAATAAACGTCCTCGTACACCATTTCGAGAATTTTTGTTGGAACAATGTGCAGAAATCGACGAATTTTTAAAGTGCAGAACACGACCAGACGATTTCTACGTACTTAAAACATCAGAGAAACTGAAAAATATTATCGCCTGTGCTGAAGGTCAAGTTGCCACCACTGTGTTGTCGCCTCCGTCACATCACATCTCAACATCAGATCAAAAAGTAAAAAAATCTGATGAGGCCGTCAAATCAATAGCCGAGATGAAAGCTGCCACTAAACGTTCACACTCGACAATGATTAATGAGAGCAAAAAGTCGAAAAATAATTCCTACGGCAAGGATGAACAAAAGCCAACTAAGAAGAACCAAACAAAGGCAAAGAAATCTTCATTGAAACGCAGTTCAGACAAAGACTTCTCAAGGAAGCCAGAAGCTGAATCAAGTAAAAAGAAAACCAACAAGAAGTACAGCAAAGCAATGAGAAAACGTATGCTGGAACTGTTTGGTAGTTGTAGTAGCGATTAAGAAGAATGCCGTGTAGATGAAGACTCTTCGAAGCTGAATCAAAAGAAAATGAGGCCCACAAGCAGACCACCAGCGTAATTAACAAACTTGAGTTGGACCTTTTTGTCAGCATCAGTAGCGATGAAGAAGAATGCAGTTCAGTACAGCCTTCTGCGAGAAATTCAGAAACTGTGAAGAATAACCACAACAGAGAAATGAGCACCCTGCGGCTGATCTTTCTATCAGTAGCGATGAAGAAGTTGTCTGAAATATATTCGACAAAGAAGACTAAGTTTCTAAAACAGTTCATGGTATGGGAAGACGTTCACGAAAAGTCTAATTTTAGAAAAAAAAATATTTATTACTTGTAGTCATAATTTGTATAAGTTTTGTATTAAATATCATGACAATGTTTTTAATTTTTATTAAAAATTTTTGTAAAAAATGCATAATTTTGTAAGTTTAAGTTTAAATTCAATATAAAATTATTTTCTTATTCAATTTAATTCTTCAATTCTTTATTTGTAATCAATTTTAAATGTAATATTAAGCAAATTATCATAGAAATCATAATTAAAATAAAATTTAAGCAAAAAATGTATTCAATGCTTTAATTTAATTATTGGAGTAAAGGGGAGAGAAAGTTTATTTGAAATATTCTTCCACTCACAATTAAAAATTCTTTGTTTCAATGGACGTCACTGATTCTAGCATTCACATGAGAAATAATTATTTACTTGGCATTAAATATTAAATTACTTTGTTGTATGCTGCCGTTATATTATATAAATATGTACTCCATTAAATAAGTCATTTTTTTATTTATCTGAAACAATATTCATAATTTTAAGAAAGTAATTACAACTTACCGGAAATCAGTAACGGACTACTTTAGGAATTATTTAAAGTATTATTCGTCATGATCGCCCTATTTAGCTCGAGTAAAAACAGTCCGCGATATTTTTCGACTTAATTGCTTTTCATTTTGCTTTCAATTGAAATAGAATTTAAACTTTTAATTTAAGCAAACAATTTAAAAATATTTAACAAATATTTTGATACGAATTATTATTAAATTTGTTGAAAAGAATTCTCTTAATTTTGATTTGAAAAAGTTCTTCATTTTTACTCATTTTCTTTCGATTTTATTTAAAATAGAACGGCTGGTTTGTACTTTTTACTAGCGTTATAGTGTGTTACAGATGTACGAAATGTTAAGTCCAGATTAGGTTAGGTTAACGGGTACCTAGCCGTGGTCCATTGTGTTCCCAAGTATGAGGTAAGTCCCTTTGTCATGATCCTTTAATGGGAAATCCAAACCACACCAAGCTTCGTATGGAACTTGACAGTTCTCTTAATGGCACATTTGCCACCATGCCCAGGTCTAGAATTAGACCCCAGACCACTCATTTGCTGACAAAATCACAAATTACATGCCACATGCTTCTTTAAAATTTGGCTGTAGCAAACTTAGGAAATAGAAAAAGTTTTCGACTTGGCCGCCCTTGTAAATAAATATCTTAAATAAGTCATCTTGTGTTCTAAACGAATTTTTAATATTCCTAAGCTGAGAACATTGCTAATATTTTATACTCTCATTTTTAAAGCTAAGCCTTAAAAGTTTTCTAAATAAGTTTTCCAATTCGGTATTTATCAATCTGTTGAACACAGTTTTAGAAACTTTTAATATGGAGGATGGTTTTATAACAAAGTAGGAGAATTACTTTAGTATGAGATTTACTTCACAGGGTTAATTTATATGGAAAAAAATTTAAGAAAGCCATCTGACACAACTGTACCTCAATCTATAGTTGGCTTGTTTGTTTGGCAAAATCCAAGGTTACGCAAAGGTAGCAAAAAATAAGGTAATTTTGGCAAAAAAAAATTCATTGGTAAAACAGTGTTGTAAAGTGCTAGTTATGCTAGCAATTTTGGAAGTCGCCGTGGTCTAGTAGGTAGACGAAAAGCCAGGGTTCGAGCCCCAGGCCAGACATCAAATTAAAATACAAAAAGTATTTCTTCGGCGACTTCCTCTCAGCAGATTTCTGGCAAAAAACCTGAGAGTAAATAAAATTGCCATGAAAAGCTTTTCAAAAATCTATCGCTCGGAATTGATTTTAAACTGAAGGTACCGGCGCTCATGTATAAAATTAACACACACGACATGAGTGGTGTGAGAAACTAGGTCGTAATCCTGACTGAAGGGTTGTAATGACCTATTATGTATGTATTAAGTATGTATGTAAGTAGGATGATCGCAACTAACAACAATTTACATAATTCATAAAGTAATCTGTTACTAATTTTTGATAAGTTGTAATTACTATCTCTTACTATTGTGAAAGTTGTTTAATTTAAATAAAAAAATGACATATTGAATGGAGTACATATTTATATAAGTACCGGCAGTATACAACAAAATAATTTAATATTTAAGGCCAAGTAAACAATGATTTCTTATGTGAATGCTAGACTCAGTGACGTCCATTGAAACAAACAATTTTTTAGTTCTGAGTGGAAGAATATTTCAAATAAAACTTCCCTTCACCTTACCCCGTCATTTAAGTTAAAGCATTGAATAAATTTTTTGCTTAATGTTACATTTAAAATTGATTACAAATAAAGAAATTAAAGAATTAAATTGAAAAAGAAAATCATTTTATATTAAATTTATTATAATTTAAACTTACAATATTATAAATTTTTTACGTCAATTACTAAAAACATTGTCATGATATTTAATACAAAACTTATACAAATTATGACTACAAATAGAATTTTTTTCTAAAATCAGACTTTTCGTGAACGTCTTCCCATACCATTGAACTGTTTTAGAAACTTAGTCTTCTTTGTCGAATATATTTCAGACATCTTCTTCATCACTACTGATAGAAAGATCAGCCTCAGGGATACTTATTTCTCTCTTGTGGTTATTCGTTACAGCTTCTGAATTTCTCGCAGAAGGTTGTCCTGGACTGCGTTCTTCTTCATCGCTACTGATATTACAAAAAAGATCCAATTCAAGTTTGTACAATACGTTGTTAGATAACTTATGGTCCTCCTTTTCTGTTGGTTTAGCTTCTGGCTTCTTCGAAGTGTCTTCATCTGTACGGCATTCTTCTTAATACAACTACCAAACAGTTCCAGCATACGTTCTTCAGTTGCTTTGCTGTATTTCTTGTGGGTTTTCTTTTTACTTGACTCAGCTTCTGGCTTCCTTGAGGAGTCTTTGTCTGAACTGCGTTTCGTTGAGGATTTCTTTGCCTTTATTTGGTTCTTCCTAACTGACTGCTGTTCATCCTTATTGGTGGAATTATTTTTTGGTGGTCAAGTGTTGCTTCTGTTCTGCTTGTGTGCTACCGCAGTTTCGGCTATTAGTGGACCGAGAAAGCGATGCAGATTCATCATGTTTTTCCCGATCCTTATTCTTTTGAATTACTTTCACATTCTTTTCAATGTCGGCGTGTCCATTTGGTTTAATGGTGGAAGTGAGAGTGGTAGGTGGTACTAGTAGTTGTTTTGCGCCATTCACCATGTTACCTTGTTTTCTAGATCGAGAATGTACACTAGATTTAGATCATTCGTATCCGTTTTGATGTTTAGTTTGGATTACTTTCTTTAGAATTTCATCTTCCTTCGATCCCATAGACTTATTTGATATGGCAGCAGCATTCTCTTCAGCAGCTAATAAAATAGGCCACAATTCGCACATGAATTGCCTTACGAGGGGACCAGTGATATGGATATGCATCTTCATTGGACTGATAAATTGCTTCAATTTCAATTCGTTGTAAATAAATTTTTTTATTTGTAAAATTTTGATAATTCTTGGTTTTACATAGTCCAGATTTACTTTGTCAATCCGTTTATTAAACAAATCGCCAGCTTTCATTTGTTTATTGCTTCCATTTTTATAATTTTCCACTGAAGTTGTCTACCGAAACTATCGTGTAATTGAACTTGTTGGGCAAGGTTCTCGCCTTTTATAGGTGGAAACCATTTTATAAATTTGGGTTTTCGCTTGAAGCAGGTACCTTATTCAGCTTATGGGTTCTCACTGATATTCCACAGAGGGTCAACCAACTACCTGTTATTTCAACAGAGCAATTGAATATAGTGACTCAACCCTTTAATGCAAATTTGTATTTATGCTACCCAAGTAACAAATAGGTGAGCTTGGTTCGCCTGGGTATTCCTCACAGCTACCTGAACAGTCTACAGCCATTAATTTCAACCAATGGCTGCTGTTTTCCCTTCTTGGTATTAAAAAAAAAACATTTTAATTTATTAACTTGAATTTCAATAACAATCCCTCATGGGCTGTCGTAAAAAAATATTTTTAAATCCTTCATTACCGTTATCAGACCAAATACTCCGTGATTTTTGGAAATTTGATGTCTCAACGTTAACTTTTTCGGTTGAAAAATCTCTTTACGAATGGCAAAGCCATAAATGCTAAGGAAATCGAACAATTTAAAGTCAGACAGCGTTGATTTTTAAGAAAGACTAACACTTAATGGGGAAAGTTTTATCGTCCGATAACCTACTGATCTGCTGCAGAAATGAAACTGTATGAAGGCAGTAATAAGTGGACGGAGAAAATGTTTCATGGGATCTCCCTTAAGGAAGAAAAAGAATAAAACAAATCTAATTTATTGCCACCTTAGACTGATAAAAAATGGATTCAAATTTGTTTATACGGCTCTGTAGCACTTGAAGCAATAATTTTAAAATATCCAGTTTTTGTTCTTTGAAAATATCTCTCATTGGTAACAGCATCTGCGGAGCGTTCATTAGATACATAGTTCTTGATGATCATTGCGCTACGTTTAAAGCAAAAGTTGACCTCCGGGAACGTGACGCACAGGAGACAGACGGTATCAATTCTTGCAATCAAGTGGATTTTGGGTGGAAAGGGGTGAGGATAGTTTTCATTCCCAAGCCGATGAAAGCGAGCCACAGACCGATTAGATTCTCCTCGTTTTTAACTGAAAATTTTAGAGGAACTCATTTATATATACGGAGTAAACTCTGAGTCAATAACTTCAATAGTGCACAATGATAAATGACTAACACACAATCAGTAATATGCTACAGAAAGCTTGAAATGACATGACATGAAATGACAGAGAAATGATGATCCCTATTGTAATTCAGTAACCGGTATTTCATTATTATTGTTGATCATTGGGTCTATTGTCTCATCCTAAATCTATAAAAGAGTGTCTCTGTAATGTCTTCTCGAAACCTATTAAAATTAAATTTAGGGGGCTAATTCTCGCATTCGTCAACGAACGAATTTTTACTCGAACGTGCTTGACGCAAGGTAACGTATAAATAAAAACATTTTACACCTTTCATTAATTTATTTGTAAAATATGTCTTTATTTTAAGGTTTACGCTGTTCAAAAACAAAATGTTAAAAAAAGATTTGTTTTAATAAAACTTCAAAGAAAAGGACCGGTGGCGGGCCGTTTGAAGAAAAAATTCTGTGGCAGGTAGAGGAACAGATAGTGGCTGCTGTAGGTTTAGAAGCCTCTGTTGACAGTTTAACAAAAGTTTTGGATTCCAAAGTAAAACAGTGGAAGATATTTCAAGTGCAACAACAGGAGAAAACAGTCGTGATATTTCATGTACGTCATTATTCTCAGACGACAAAGAGATGCAAGAAAATATTTCGTCCTTAATAGAAATTGAATATTTTGGTGAAAAAGAAAAAGCTGTGGCTAAAAATGCTCCACCAAAAATATTTAAAAAGGAAAGAGAAACATTTTGTTAAAAAAAATATGATAACCACCGAATTCTATCAGAAGGAGATATTGTAAAGATTAGATAAAATTATAGAAATAGAAACCTTTAGTTAAAGCAAAAAGAGGTCGATATAAGTTCTCAACTACTCGATTTAAAAATGAAGAGCTTTAAATTGAAGGAAAGAGGGTAAAATTTAAGCACACAAATAAAAGAAATTTTATTGAAATACGTAAAAAGGAGTTGGAAAAAATGCATATGGATATCTTAATGGATTTAAATATTTAATTCTTATATTTTGTTCTTTTGATCTCCAAAATTTAGATAATACTTTAACTTTTTAAAGCATGGATTTTTTGGTTTTTTAACACATGTATGTATATATTTTTTTGTTGCATTTAATTTAATAACAAAAATATAAAAGAAATCATTTAATTACTAAGAACATAAGCTTACTTTTATGTTATCTCTAATTTTTTCCCCACTTGTGTTTCTGTTCCCGTATCTATTTCAGGCATTTCCGTGTCCAATGGCGTTTGTTGTACGTCTTCGTAATTGGGCACTTTAAAATGTAAACAAATATTGTATAGAGCTGCACATACATTACATTCTCGGCACAATAACGATTGCCTTTGTTGTGACATAAAATTTCCCACCGGGCCTTCAAAATTCCAATTGTCCTTTCGACAATACACCTTGCTTTGGAATGAATATCGTTAAACTTTGATTCCATTGAATTTTCTTGGGGATTTCGATAGGGTGTTAGCAACCAAGGTTCACACGGATATCCCGAATCACCTACAGTAAATATATATAATATTCATGTGACATATTTACATATCTCAAAAATTTAATTTTTAAATTACCTAAGAGCCAAAAATTTCTTAAATTATTATATTCTTGTCCGAGATGGATTCTTTCTCCTGATTCCTTTCAAACAAACGAATCATGTGCAGCTCTTCCATATTTAGAATTTATGGCCAAAATTGTATATTGATGGTCGCACATCTAGAAATATTTAGATTACAAATATAAAAAGTAGCTTTATTAATGTCTACTTACTATCATTGAATTTAGACTATGAAAGCCTTTCCTGTTAAAAAACATATGCTCTTTGGGAGGCTTCTGCAATCCAAAATGGGTCCCATCAACACAGCCAATAACTGCCAAATAAATAAAATTTTATTGCTACAAGTCCATGTTATTTTTACATACCACCTGGAATATTATATTTTGACATAAAGTTCGTTTTGCATTCGTCACTATTTCTGCAATTGAACTTTATAAATTTTAGACAAAGTTTTAGCTCCATTTCATCCACCACACGGTTTGTAATTTTACAGGTGGAACTTTGACTAATACCTATTAAAAAGTTTTTCCCCACTGAATGTTGGAAACCTGCAGAAGCTAAAAGGGATAAGGTAGCAGCTAATTGTATTTTTGGTGGAACTGTGGTAGAAAGTTGCCCTTCAAATACTAATTCGTCAAGAAGAAAATTGAATGCTTCCTTCGATAGCCTAAACCGTTTTTTAAATCTACAAAAAGAATTAGTAGTTTATATAGGTTCTTTTTTAATTTAAGACAACTTACTCATTATTTTGCAAACTTAAGGGGTCACTAGCATTTCGTATTTTTTCTTAATTGCATTGATATTTTCATACTCATCAGAATCCGAGCTTGATGAATATAAAAAAATTGGCTCTATATTTACATTTATCTTTATTTAGGTTTGTTTTTTTTTTAATTTTTGTTTTAAATTTTTTGATTTTGAACAAACATATGACATTTCGTTCAGTGTTGTAAAACTAAACACGAAAGTTTTTACAACACTGAAACAACTATTCGATTCGTTTCATATTGAGTAACATCATTACAAAATTACGCACTATCGAAATTTACTTCGATTCGAATTTTATTTCGATCACGACTACGAGAATCACTCCCATTTGTAGGTCAAAATTTTCAAAATTTAATTACAGCCATAAGGAAATTCTTGGAAATTTCATGGTTAAACATTCCGAATTGGCAAACAGTATTATACCAAATACTTCTCAGTGGAAGGCAAGAGTTAATCAGCTATGGGAACAGCTCACAGCTAAGATCAATGCACAAAGAAAATTTCAAATAGGGGTTACAAAATTCAAAAACTTCATAATTCCGCCTTATGTATCATTTTTGATATATAAGACTTTCCTAGAGACTTTTTGGTGTCGTGTACGTTATTTTTTCAAGATTTCAAAGATTTTGTGAAGTTTTATCGTAAATAATACATTATTTATGGTATTTGAAAAAGAATTGAAAATTATGTAAGTGTGGGACGAAAGTGAAAAGATTGAATTTTCTATTCTTGATTGAAGTAGTCGTAGTCTAGTATGTAGCGTGTTACCTTATTAGACGTTAGACCAAGGTTCCAACCTTAGGTCAGACATTTCCAATTTATAACGAAAGGTTGTAATGACCGATTATACATTATTAATAAATATAACATTCCTACTACTAAAGACTTTGAAGAAGAAGAAAATAGAAGCTCGTTTTATGAATTGGAGAAAGTATTGGCAGCAACAAACATGACAACAGGATCATTCGCTTTGATAATGATATATTTACACCTATTACGCCTTTTCGAAAAATGAGCTGTATGTCTTCCAGCATGATTATTAAAGTGCTTAACGCCTTTTTTTGAAATTCGAATGAAAAGAATTTTTTTCTACAAAAAAATATATATTTATCTTAATTTTTTGTTAGAAAATTTTAACCATTTTCATAAAACTCTTATCACACAACTTGTAGTTTTATGTAAGAAATAATACTCTATAAATAGTTTGGGATTATCTATCATACTTTCAGAGCAGCCCATATATCCTTTTTTAAAATTTTTAAAAATTTAATTTTTTGTTCGCCTAAAAGGTAAGAAAATTAAAGAAAATATATTTAAATAATGATGCTTATGTTTTTATGTTCCTTTTTGGTATATTTTCATCTCAAATTAAAGTTTTTAGCAACAGAATTCAAAAACTTTTTAGTTTTATTGTGGAAAATGAAAATGAACTCCATCGATTTTAATTGAAATTTGATACTTAATGATAGAATACTTACAGTGATTGTTAGAGAAATTAATTTAAGGATATTTGTATAAATCAAGCTTCATAAAGAGATTTACGGAGTAATGCTTGGTATTGATTTGTGTTTTCTTTCCTTTTGTTTTGTTTTATTACCTTTTCAACTCTTTTAATTTTGTCACTGTAGATTAGTAACTAATTGAATTTGATAGTCGTTAAAAATTTCATGGTCCACCGAAGTCGAATTGGGAGTTTTAAATTCAAGCATATGCTACGTGCGTAGCAACTACTTACTGCAGTATTTGGGGAAACCCGTATCTGGGAAACCAGAGAGGAATCAAAGAGAGAAAATTGTTATTGACATAATCGATGTTCTATTGCAACGGGAAACTATTCCACCTCACATGACGTTGACAACATATATTTCTAACGAATCACAAGAATAGTTCCTACCATCAGGTTTCAGCCAGCCCTCAACTGAGAGTGTTACTGATGCGAGAGACAATAAGCTGTCGTATCTAAGCAATTGGAAACTTATAAATCGCCACAAAGCAGGGTGCTAGACGTCAAATTATTAGCATTTAGAAAGAAATAAAATCAAGCTGACATGAAGTGCTTGATTTTTATGTAAAAAACTATGCAAATTTCATAAAAGTGATAATAAAATGTAATAATAGTAAATAAATAGTTTTAATAAAATGAATTAAAATATTAAAATTTTTTAACAAAATTATGGAATTTTTTAAGGCTCGATCTACGGTTAACAAACTCTTTATTAGTTTAAAATTCTGTTGAGGATCTAAAAAATGTCCAAACTTTTGGGTCTTCAAAAACATCAGAAGGCAGCCCAAAAGAGAATTGCGACAAAGAAAATGTTACCCCAACAAATTCACCAAAAAATAGTAGTCCTGACGTATGTCCCTGCTGTTTATCGAATTATGAAAAAGACAAAATGAAATCTACCATATCTTCTTTTATAGAATTTGAAGATGATACTGCAGAAGAAACTTCAGCCCCAGCTAATAATAAATAAAGTAAAACCAAAATATATTATACATACGAAATATTACAATTTTAATAAAACTTTTCTTCCTTAGATTAATTAAATTTATTTTATTTGTGTAAGAAAACATATGTTTTTTGTTTAAAATTTTTCATTTTAGTCAGTGATATGAAACGACACCTAAGAAACAAATCGATTCGTTGCATCATCAGAAAATTTCTCGTTATCGAAATTATTTTCTATTTGAACGCAATTCCGATCACGACTTCTTTTTCGTAAGCAAAAAAGAAATGAAAGACTTGATAGAGCAATCATTCATCAATGAATTTTTCCTTCCTTAAAATTAAATCAAAATTAATTAAATTTTCTTCACCGTCATCAATCGATTGTATATCTTCCATGGTAATATTATCATTACTGTTGTTATCAGCCGGATGTGGTTGTGTTCCCCTTGTTCGGCTTGTTCCCTCTGTTGCTGTTTCTTCATCTTCATCCGCATAAATTGATAAAATCTCATGCGTACAATATGTCACCTCAAATTCTTCTTGAAAATGGTTTCCCGACTAAGTATCTGCAAATCGTCTGGCGTACATTTGTGTGAATTTTTCATTGCATTCGTGATGAGTTTTTCCGTCAGCTGCAATTTCGTACAGGCTTTTCGCATAACTCCTGTGCCCAAATGCGTCACTCGTGATCGAATGAGCATTCGTATCGAGTAAAATTTCGTTTCGTATCGAATAACCAAATTACGGCATTCGATAGCTATCGAATCGAAATTTGCAAAAAGATTGTAAAAGATTTTTTGTTTAGTAATAGAACACAAACATATGATTGGTACATTTGTAAAGAAATGTAAAAATAAATAATGGTAAGTAAAAAAGTAAAATTTTTAAAAACTTAAATATTTCTTATATAAATTGATTTCTAGCAAAATCGATCCTTTGTTTTTCTTTTATTTATCTTCATCTTATGAAGAAGACGAAGGCCATGTCATGCGTACCAGAAGAATAATGAGAAGCAAAAGTGATCCTTTATCATTGTCCGATAATGCGTACAAAAGAAATAAATTACTTTTAAGAAAATTTCTTGTAAAAATCCATACTTCTAGGTTTCGAAAACGATTTAGATTGACGAAGGAAGCTTTTACATGTCAACCGTAGTGCCACCAAAACTCCAACTTACAGCCAGTGTTCCCACGAAAAAAAAATATTGTAACCAACATTTGTGAAAAAAAAAATCACCAAATAAGAAAAAATTTAACCAAAATTAAATTCGCATTAATTTTTAGTATCTATAGTTGACATTTTGGTACTAAAATAGCTTAGTAGGTGTTGTCAATGTATCACAAAATGTATTAAAAATGAACATTTATCAAAATTTAACGTTTTTGATAATAAAAAAATTGAAAGTTTTCATGTTCAGAATTAGATACATATTTTTTTTTTTCAGCAAACGAAATAGAAAAGAAATAACCAAAACCGGAAAAATCTGCACATCTACAAATTGAACAAAAAAAATAACCAATTTTGGTTAGAGATAACCAATTTTGGTTAGAAATAACCAAAAAGGGCAACACTGCTTATAGCTACACTTTCACTTTTAGCTGGCGGAAGTTTCCAATACATTGTTGGAAATGACTATCTGGTAGGCATGTGCCAGACCACAATGTGCAAATAAAATGCATAAAAAAATTGGAGGCTAAACTCTACGCGGAACTTATTAAATTCGAACCTCAAAACTCATATCAATGTATGAACGTATTCACAACAAAATATAAGATTCCAGGAGGTTTGTAATAGTGGAATTTTGTAATATGTTGAATTAGTGTTTAAAATGACTATTTAGAGTAATAGCTTGTGTAGATGGTACACATTTTGGTTTACAGAGATGCAATATGTCGCCTCAAATTCTTTTTTTTTAATGGTTTCCCGACTAAGTATCTGCAAATCGTCTGGCGCACATTTGTGTGCATTTTTAATGCATTCGTGATGAGTTGTTCGGTAAGCTGCAGTTTTGCACAGGCTTTGCTTAAAACGGCTGTTTTTGTCTTACTTAACCTTTGGTGGTGTGCAAAAAGCACGTATGGATGATGGCTGGACCTTAGGTAATGGATCCTTTACAGGGCTGCTTCTAATATTTCTGGATGGTACGGGTGCCATTATGAACTTTTTAAAAATTTCAAGAAGCTAATATTGAAGTCGCAAAAAATGACCTATTATGTATGTAAGTAGGATGATCGTAACTAACAACACTTTACATAATTCCTAAAACATTCTGTTACTGATTTCCGATAAGGTGCAATTACTATCTCTTAATATTTTGAAAATTGTTTAAAATAAATAAAAAATGACTTATTGAATATATATTTATTTATATAATATAAGTAACGGCAGCATACAACAAAGTAATTTAATATTTAAGGCCAAGTAAACAACGATTTCTTATGTGAACGTCCATTGAAACAAAAAATTTTTCAGTTCTAAGTGGAAGAATCTTTCAAATACACTTTCCCCTCCCTTTATTTTATTAATTAAATTAAAGCATTGAATAAATTTTTTGCTTAAATTTTATTTTAATTACGATTTCTATGATGATTTGCTTAATATTACATTTAAAATTGATTACAAATAAATAATTGAAGAATTAAATTGAATAAGAAAATAATTTTATATTAAATTTATTATAATTTAAACTTAAACTTACAAAATTATTGCTTTGTACATCAATTTTTAATAAAAATTAAAAGCATATTTAATACAAAACTTATACAAATTATGACTACAAATAATAAATATTTTTTTCTAAAATTAAACTCCTCGTGAACGTCGTCCCATACCATTATTTTTGTTTTAGAAACTTAGTCGTCTTTGCCTAGTATATTTTAGACATCTTCTTCATCACTACTGATAGAAAAATCAGTCTCAAGGGTGCCCATTTCTCTGTTGTGGTTATTATTTACAGTTTCTGAATTTCTCGCAGAAGGCTGTACTGAACTGCAGTCTTCTTCATCGCTACTGATGCTGACAAAAAGGTCCAACTCAAGTTTGTTAATTACGCTGGTGGCCTGCTTGTGGGCCTCATTTTCTTTTGATTCAGCTTCTGGCTTCTTCGAATTGTCTTTATCTACACGGCATTCTTCTTCATCGCTACTAGAACTACCAACAGTTCCAGCATACGTTATCTCATTGCTTTGCTGTAGTTCTTGTGGGTTTTCTTTTTACTTGATTCAGCTTCTAGCTTCCTTGAGGAGTCTTTGTCTTAACTGCGTTTCAATGTAGATTTCTTTGCCTTTGTTTGGTTCTTCTTAGTTGGCTTTTGTTCATCCTTGCCGGAGAAATTATTTTTCGACTTTTTGCTCTCATTAATCATTGTCGAGTGTGAACGTTTAGCGGCAGCTTTCATCGCGGCTATTGATTTGACGGCCTCATCAGATTTTGTTACTTTTTGATCTGATGTTGAGATAGATGAAGACGGCAACACAGTGGTGACAACTTGACCTTCAGCACAGGCGATAATATTTTTCAATTTCTCTGGTGTTTTAAGTACGTAGAAATCGTCTGGTCGTCTTCTGCACTTTAAAAATTCGTCTATTTCTGCACATTGTTCCTCGAAATGGTGTACGAGGACATTGCTTCTGTAAGTCAGCGTTTGTGTCTTGATTACACTGTTGGGGTGAATTCTTATAAATGTTTGCGAAACCGTTTAGGCCGGATGTCTTCATTCGGGAACCATCATTGCAACCACGTGCTAAGCTCTGACTTTCTGGATGTTCACTGTTACTAGCATTACTAGCACTTAATCTGCTATGGTGGATATTCTGCCGGCTTAGAACATGATTTCCCATGTGATGAGAAAGTGGTAGTGGTTTGTTTTTCACCTTTAAATGCATCGGGATATACAAATTTGTTTGACAATAAAATTGTTTGTTTATCGGGTGCTTCATTCCATTGACATAAAAATTCGTCCATTTCTGCACAATGTTGTGATAAAAATTCTCTAAATGGTGTTGAAGGCCATTGATCCTATGAACTAGCATCTGCGGCTTTCTTTTGGGGGGAATGCATACAATGTTTGCGAAACCGCCTAAACTGCATGTAACCACTTCTGTACCATCATCGTTACCACGTTCACAACCCTGAATTTCTGAATGTTTGCTGTTGTTATCACCACTAGAACTTAATTTTTGTGAATGATTTCCTACAGGCTTAGAACATGACTTCGTATGTGAAGGCACTGATTCTTCAACGACGTTGGTAATATTTTTTCATCAGTATATATGAATTTCTTGGAGAACAGAATTGTTTCCTTTTCAGGAGTTTTATTTCAATGATTTAAAAATTCATTCATTTCTGCACAATTTTCTAACAAAAATTTTCGAACTGGTGTAGACGGATGTTGTTCTTGTGAACTAACATTCTGTCTCTTTGTGAAACTTTTGGCCGTTTAAAACAAATGTCACCATACCTCTACCATGATCGTTACCATGTTTACAACTCAGACTTTTTGGTTGTTCACTGTTGATAGCACCAGTAGCCCTTAATTCTTTTGGTGGATGTTCTACATGCTTAGAACGTGATTTCATATCTGAAATGGATCTTGAACTAGCACTACGTTTGGTATCATGGGATTGTGAAGGACAATCTTTGGAATGCTTACGTTGTGGCTTATTTTTATCAATTTTATTATCTTTTGATACAGACTTGTCCAGTTTAGTTACTTGATTTTCAATATTGATTGAATTTTTATTGTTTTCCTTATCTGGCAATTGTTTCTTTGTGCTTAAAGTGCTGGTGGTTAAGTGTTGCTTCTGTTCTGCTTGTGTGCTACTGTAGTTTCGGCTATTAGTGGACCGAGAAAGCGATGCAGATTCATCATGTTTTTCCCGATCCTTATTATTTTCAATTCGTTTCACAGCCTTTTCAATGCCGACGTGTCCATGTGGTTTAAGGGTGGAATTGAGAGTGGTAGGTGGTACTAGTGGTTGTTTTGCGCCACTCACCATGTTACCTTGTTTTCTAGATCGACAATGTACACTAGATTTAGATCGTTCGTATCCGTTTTGATGTTCAGTTTGTATTACTTTCTTTATAATTTCATCTTCCTTCGGTTCCATAGAATCACTTGGTATGGCAGCAGCATTCTCTTCAGCCGCTAACAAAAATAGGCCATAATTCACACATGAATTGCCTTACGAGGGGACCATTCAGAAATTCAGTGCCATGGATATGCATCTTCATCGGACTGATAAGTTACTCCAATTTCAATTCAATTAAATAAATTTTTTTATTTTAAAAATTTTGCAGTTTTTTTGGTTAATTCTTGGTTTTACATCGTCCGGATTTACTTTGTCTACCGAAACTATCGTGTAATTGGAAACCATTTTCGAAATGTGAGTTTTCGCTGGAGATAGGTACCTTATTCAGCGTATGGGTTCTCACGGATACCAGCTACCTGCTATTTCAACAGAGCAATTGAATATAGTGACCCAACCCTTTAATGTAAATTTGTATTTATGCTACTCAGATAACAAATAGGTGAGCTTAGTTCGGCTGGGTATTCCTCACAGGCTCAACCAGCCACCTGAACTGTCTGCAGCCATTAATTTCAACCAATGGCTGTCGTTTGCCCTTCTTAGTAATCAAAAAAAAAAAACATTTTAATTTAGTAACTTGAATTTGAAAGAATTCCTCATGGACTGTTGTAAAAAAATATTTTAAAATCCTTCATTACCGTTATCAGATCAAATACTTCTTTGGTGTCCTTGATTTTTTTAAATTTGTGCCTTAACGTTAACGTTAACATAAATGCTAAGTCAATCGAACAATTTAAAGTCAGACAGCGTTGATTTTTAAGAAAGACTAACACTTAATGGGGGAAGTTTTATCGTCCGATAACCTACTGATCTACTGCACAGATGAAACAGTATGAAAGCAGTAATAATGGACGGAGAAAACGTTTCATGAGATCTTCCTTAAGGAAGAAAAAGAATAAAACAAATCTAATTTATTGCCACTTTAGACTGATAAAAAATGGATTGAAATTTGTTTATACGGTTTTGTAGCACTTGCAGCAATAATTTTAAAATATCCAGTTTTTGTTCTTTGGTGATATTTTCATTGGTAACAGCATCTGTGGAGCGTTCACTAAGTACATAGTTCTCGATGATCATTTCGCTACTTTTAAAGCAAAAGTTGATCTCCGGGAACGTATGGCATTTACCCTATAGCAACAGACATGACAACAAAAGACTACAGACCGATAAGATTCTCCTCGTTTCTAACTGAAACCTTAGAGGAACTCATTTATATATACGGAGTAAACTCTGAGTCAATAACTTCAATAGCGCACAATGATAAATGACTAACAATCAATAATATGCTGCAGAAAGCTTGTGAGACATGAAATGACAGAGAAATGATGATCCCTCTTGTAATTCAGCAGCCGGTATTTCATTACTATTGTTGAGCATTGGATCTATTGCCTCACCCTAAATCTATAAAAGGGTGTCTCTGGAATATCTTCTCGAAACCTATTTCCCTCACAGAATACAAGATGCTGCTCAGTGTCAGCGAGAAGAAATTTCAGCCTGACTACCGATATACACTCTGACTACCGATATACACTCTGACTACCGATATACTTCTGATGACTTATTTTTATCATCACAGAATCTCCATATTGAGCTCAACGATTACCATTCTGAACATATGTACTAAGAGTCTGCAGTGTCCTATATAAAGAAAAGTAATCTTGAATGGTCTGATGGTTCACTTTGTAATTTTCCAACAATTTGATTTGAGAAGAGTCTTCGCCATTTTTTATTTATGTTCGTGTTATTTCAAAAATCAAAAATTAATTATACCCATAAGGAAATTTCATGGTTAAGCATTCAAATTGGCAAAGAGTATTATACCAAATACTTTTCATGGAAAGGCAAGAGTTAATCAGCTATGGGAACAGCTCACAGCTAAGCTCAATGCTTCCGACCCACCAATCAAAGACGCAAAAATGTGACGCAAGGTAGTTTAACAAACTCTTGTTTAGTTTAAAATTCTGTTGAGGATCTAAAAAATGTCCAAACTTTTGGGTCCTCAAAAACATCAGAAGGCAGCCCAAAAGCTTCAACAACTTCACCAAAAAATAATATTCCTGACGTATGTCCCTGCTGTTTATCGGATTATGAAGAAGACAAAATAAAATCTACCATATCTTCTTTTATAGAATTTGAAGATGATAATGCAGAAGAAACTTCAGCCCCAGCTAATAATAAATAAAGTAAAACCAAAATATATTATCCATACGAAATATTACAATTTTAATAAAACTTTTCTTCCTTGGATTAATTAAATTTCTTTTATTTTTGTAAGAATACATATGTTTTTTGTTTATAATTTTTCATTTTAGTCAGTGCTGTAAAACGAAATAATTAACTCGTTTCGTTTCGTATCGAGTAACATCATCAGAAAATTTCTGGTTATCGAAATTATTTTCTATGTGAACGCAATTTCGATCACGACTGCTAGAATTTTATACCCTAAAAATAATCCTCCAGCTTAACTTATATGCAACCTTTACACACTCTAAGCCATAATTGTGTTACGAAAATGGAAAAATCTAGATACTTGTGCTTTGTTTTTACATCGTATAACATTATAAACAAAAGCTACAAAAACAAACAAAAAAAAACAATGAATTTGTTTACAAATTAATTCACTGCGAAATATACCAATATACACCAGTATAAAAAAAGTGATAAACAAGTAAACAAGAATATACCAACAAACACTACAAGAATAAATGTAAAAAAATATACAAACAACAATAATTTTACATTTATAGAGATCTCGAGAAGGCGAAGCCACGAACATTCGCTTTAAGCACATTCATCAGACAAAGCAATCAAAACAATTGTTGTTGTTTACGTCAAGTTGTGAACAGTGGCACACAGAATTGTGCAAACAATAAAGAATTAAATTAAAACTGAACACAAACTTATTTTTATTTTATTGGCAATCTACGAGCTCATATCTTAAACATTTTTAAAATGCTACAAAACGTAACAATAGGCTTAAAAGGGAGATATGTTTAATTAATTGTTTTTGGTGAACATTGTATCTTTATAAGAGTGTTTTACTATTTCGTACGTGTTAAGAACATAAAACTGAAATCCTAAATATTAATTGCCTTCGCAAAAATATTAAGAATCGTTCTAAATAAACGCATGCAAATACGAAGTATTTGATATAATTGTAAAACAGAAGAACTGAAAACAATATACTTTTTGAAAATAATATTTATTAATTTCTTTAAAGTGAAATTGTTATCTATGTTTAGTTAATTCATTTTTTGGAACGCATAGTAACGACTGCTTGTTGCCCACTTCTTTGTTTCCTTGATTCAAGGAGAGTTAAATTACTGCAAAAAAGACCAATAACAGAATGAACTGATTGTTCAATAGGGCGACTATGTTGGCCTTAAAGTGGAAACATCTGGAATAAATTTATTTTTTGAAAGTAAATTTTCAAAGAGAGCACGTGGTTCAAACCTCAGCTCAGCCATCGCGAACCAATCGAAATATGAAAAAAATTTTTTTTTTCGGCGTCTTACACTTAGTAGTCTCTTTATCAAGAAAACTTACTCACAACTGCAGTGAAAATAATCTGTTATGCTAGTTTTTGCAACTACGTAAATTTTAACGTATTAGAATCCACATGGGATTAACTGCTAAATATTAGCTCCAAAGACAGCAGATGCTTTCAAGTTTCAATAACAATCAATAACATGGGCTGTCGTACAGTGAACAATCGCTATCGAAATCCAACTATAAGCTGAAAGATACAGAAATCGAGACAAATTCGATTATAAAATCTGTTCAGAGCAGCTGAATCCATTAAACTACCCAAATAATGTAATACTTATCATAGCCTGAATAATGACTATAAATACAGACACAATGCGAAATCGATATCAGAGTTCATCGAGTGGGAATACACATAATTACTGATGCTAAAGCAGTCACTACGTCCATATACAATGTTCCCCATCCTAGATTGTTCAAGAGCATCTGCTGTTTCTGGAGTTAATATCCAATAGTTAATCTCATGTGGATTCGAATACATTAAAACCTACGCAGTTGCAAAAACTAGTACAACAGATTATTCGAAGGAATTCATACCTACGACGGCATTCATTCATACATTAGCTTTTCACTACAGTTGTGAGTAAGTTTTCTTGGGAAAAAGACTATTACGTCGAAAGAAATATTGTTTTCATATTTCGATTAATTCGAGATGGCTGAGCTGATCTATCAACTGGGTGCTCTCTTTGAAAATTTACTTTCAGAAATCAATTTATTCCAGAAGTTTTTATTTTAAGGCTAACATAATCGTCCTATTGAACAAACAGTTAATTCTGTTGTTGGACGTTTTTGCACTAATTTAACTCTCCTTGAATCAACAAAACAAAAAAGTGGGCAACAATCGAGCTCATATTTTAAATATTTTTAAAAGGCTACAAAACGTAACAATAGGTTTAATAGGGAGATATGTTTAATTAATTGTTTGTGGTGAACTTTGTATCTTTATAAGAGTGTGTTTTTAATTTAGGGTTCTTGTAAACTTTTCAGGAGGAATTATAGTTCATTATTATTTCGTACGTGTTAAGAATGCAAAATGGAAATCCAAATATTAATTGCCTTCACAAAAATATTAAGAATCGTTCTAAATAAACGTGTGCAAATATGAAGTATTTGATATAATTGTAAAACAGAAGAACTGAAAACAATATACTTTTTGAAAATAATATTTATTAATTTCTTTAGAGTCAAATTGTTTAGTTAATTCATTTTTTGGAATTCATAGTAACGACTGCTAGTTGCCCAGTTCTTTGTTTCGCTGATTCAAGGAGAGTAAACTTAGCGAAAAAACGTCCAATAACAGAATGAACTGTTTGTTCAATAGGAAGATTATGTTGGCCTTAAACTGGAAACATCTCGAACAAATCGAAATATAAAAAAAAATTTTCTTTCGTCGTTTTACTCTTAGCAGTCTTTTCCCCAAGAAAACTTACTCTCATCTGTAGTGAAAAGCGAATGTTTGAATGAATGCCTTCGTAGATATGAATTCTTTCGAATAATCTGTTGTACTAGTTTTTGCAACTGCATGAGTTTTAATGTATTCGAATCCACATGAGATTAACTATTGGATATTAACTCCAGAAACAGCAGATGTTCTTGAACAATCTAGGAAGGGGAACATTATCTATGAACGTAGTGACTGCTTTACCGTCAGTAAATATATGCACTCTGTTATCGTTTTCGCATAGCGTCTGTATTTATTGTCATTATTCAGGCTATGATAAGTATTACATTATTTGGTTAGTTTAATGGATTCAGCCGCTCTGAACAGATTTTTCGATTTCTGTATCTTTCAGCTCATAGTTGGATTATATCGTTACAATGCTAGAAATAAGCTAAACATAAATAAGAATGCAAGATAAACAGACTTAAACAAAATATACACGTCATACGGTAAACATCATCCTACTAAAAATACGTAGGAATTTACAAGAGAAGAACAAAACAAAGATCAAAATTGTAATAACGACAATTTCACAGAAAGATTGTGAAGCTAGCAGACATAAAAAAGACCGTGACGCTACCACGTTATGAAGTCTGCAATACATTAGATGAATAATTTTAATCGCCACCATTCACATAATGTACTGTGAACCGGGCTTAAAGGTTTATTCCTCCCTAAGTGCGGGGTCCTACAGTTTAAAATTGACTCCGAAAGATATTTGAGAAGCTTTTCATGGCAATTTTATTTATTTTCACAGTTTTTGCCAGAGTACTGCTGAGAAGAAGAAGCCAAAGAAGGATAGAAAAAAGCAAGACTCAATGCTGCCAAATACTGGCACTATCTGGACTATGGATATGCTGTTATTCTAGGAAGACATAGACACACAAGGGTTGATTCCCTACAATTTCCTGAAACGAACATTCGATTTTAGAATTCCAACTTCTATACTTCTAGTCTGAAGACACTTCCTAAGGGTACACTTAAGGTTTACAGTGATGACTCAACGATATATTTATTAAGGATTCTGGTATTAAACTATCTTTTTGGATGTCTGGCGATTCCTATATGGACTCCGGGACACGTTGGTAATTGCATTGCTGATGAGTTGGCCGGTACGAGGCTGGTATTGGATGTTGTGTATTTGTTTTACGGGGAGACTCAATCTTGTTGGCAGCAAAAAGGTATGATATTACCCGACTGTGCTTTAAATCGTATTACGGCCACTGTCCTTTTTGTAGGCATGCCGATAGATTCGGCATTTCAACTAATGACGTTTCTGGCCTCTCATTTTCTGACATCATTGACCGAGCACTCTCTATATTATGTTTGCTGTAATAGTTTAGTTTGTACTTGGGATAGTTTTCTGTTGGAAATTGTTGACCTTTGGGTTGAATTAATTGTGGTATCACAAAGGATCTAAATACTAGCTTAAGTGAGACTTCTTCCGTAAAGAAGGTCCGCCACCTAACCTAATCTAAAAAAACAATTAGTTTTGCGGTTTACACAGGGATAAAACGTACATTTTTGCTAAGAAATAAAGTCGTCTATTTGTCTCTAACGAAATTTTTCTTATTTTCGAAAATGACAGATTAGAGATTTGAAGCATACATTTATATATTACATTGAATATTCTTTTAATAACAGTTTTAACCACAAAAATCCATTTTTACTAAAGTTAGCTCTACGTTATACTATGTTCAGAAATGCACTTTTATTGATTTATTGAGTACAATATTTTAAGTGTTCAGACATATAATATACGCAGTTCAGCTGCTTATTCAATATTCATTTGACAGCTGGCAAACAAAACAGCTGATTGTTTCAACAATATTGTTTTTATTTTGTTTTTTTTTTTTGAGTTGTCAAATATCAACAGAAGGTATTCGGATAATTGTAATTTTCGCACTGGACATACTTATGACAGCGCTGCATTTTAAGTTTTACTCAATATTATAACAATTTGCATATTTATTGCGTAATAATTAATTGAAACTTTATATGAAATATTGTGCTCAATAATGGCGTTTATTGTGATTTACGCAATAAAGGTGAATATCTGAAGACCGTGTTACTTCGCAGAGAAAAATTTAAATTTAAATTTCAAATCTGACAATACTTATGTCATTCTATTCTGTCACAAAATTCAGTATATTATCTCCACTGAGCGTAATGAATTGATTTACGCTTGAGCAACATTTGAATTGGAAATTTATTTCCAAAACAAAGGCGATTGGTCGGAATTTGATTGACAATGTCATACAGAATTTGATGGCAGAGAATGACCAACAATCCCCGGTATACACAAGTTTATTGCTAAAGTTCGTGAAACTTTTTTCGAGTGCGTATCGAAGCTGTCTTTTTTTTGTCCTGGGCCGGAGGTGGGAATCTCCGAAAGACACTTTTGTTTAAACAAAAGAGTGCACGATTCACCATCACCGGCGCCTACGTATTACACCCACGCCCTACATTCTTCAACTACTCTCCCCCCTCGAGCCTGCCGTAAGGTATTACTTCGCGGAGGGCTGGTTAGCTTTATCATGTTAACTCAAATTTCCCCTTTGTTCCTCCAACCTTCTGAGTACCAGCATTACTTCAGCCATTTTCTGGCTATACTAGCTCCATAGAATTCTTGAATTCAATACCTCTTCCATGAGCCGATTTGGTCCTAAACTCGTTTCTGCGGGCCAGTTAATATCGAAGCTGTGGCTGGGAGTGTGTGTGAAAGTCCATCAACATCAATTCGCCATCGTTCTCAAGAATTGAACATTTCAGGCATCTGTTTATGTCGTATTTTGTGAAAAGATCTCGGTATAAGTTTAATTCGTTTAAGAGTTGAAGCCGCATGAGTGACTGTTTGGTGCGGCTTTTTGAGCGGAGGTGTCATTGGCACATATTTCTTTGAGAACGAGGACGACGCATCCACTACGCCTATCGCACCATGATAACCAATTTTTTTGTACCCGCTCTTCATGGTATTGATGTGAACGACGTTGGGTTTCAACATGAAGTTGCAACTTGCCACACCTCTCATGTCACCGTTAGACTGTTTTATGTGGGGCGCCGAAAAAGAAATTTTAATATTGTAGTGTTGTGTCATCCGTCGTGTGCAGATGTAATCGCACTGTCCGTCTATTTTGTGTCGTTCGTCTATTTTTGTTTTTAAACAACAACACCATCAAACGAAATATTTATCAAAAATAACCTATTACAACATACATACCTATTACATTTTGTTTTTACGAAAACCAGAACAATTTAAAATAATCCACAAACAATAACATAAAAATACTAAAATGCAAAAATTAAAAAGAAAATAAAATTAAATCAAAATAAAACAAAACCAAAAACAATAACAATTTCGCGGTCAAGAATTACAGTTTTTAAACAACAACACCATCAAATGAAATATTTATTAAAAATAACCTATTACATACATACATACCTATTACATACACTTAACCGCTAAAATTTAAATATTTGAACTCAAATAACCTTAAGATGCGGGCTTCTTGGGGACCATTGCTGTAGACTGTATAATGGTGAAGGTATAGATAGCACTGGCCATTTTATAGTCACGTAGCAGCAACTCGTTTCCTTGCCGTTCGCATCTTGTGTTTAAACAAATGTCCACAAACACTACTCCCTCTTTCCACCTTCCTATAACCTATTTTCCTAAACCTGCACAATGCACTGCATGGGTAGGGGCATCCCCTGAGTGCTAGTTTTACCAAAAAAAAGTCAGAGTTGTGAACGTGGTAACGATGATGGTACAGGTGTGATGACATGGGGCTGAGGCGCTTTTGCAAACATTTGTATTTATTCCCCCCAACAGAAAGAAGCAAATGTTAGTTCACAGGATCAACGGCCATCAACACCATTTCGAGAATTTTTATCACAACATTGTGCAGAAATGGACGAATTTTTGTGTCAATGGAATGAAGCACCCGATAAACAAACAATTCTACTGTCAAGCAAATTTGTATATCCCGATGCAACAAAAAGTGAAAAACAAACCATCACCACTTTCTCGTCACATAGGAAATCATGTTCTAAGCCGGCAGAAAATCCACCACAGATTAAGTGCTAGTGATGCTAGCAACAGTGGACATCGAAATAGTCAGACCTTAGCACATGGTTGCGATGATGATTCCCGAATGAAGAAGTCCGGCCTAAACGGTTTCTCCAACATTTATAAGAATTCACCCCAACAGTGTAATCAAGACACAAACTTACAGAATCATTGTTCTCGTACACCTGTTCGAGAATTTTTGTTGGAACAATGTGCAGAAATAGACGAATTTTTCAAGTGCAGAAGACGACCAGACGATTTCTACGTACTTAAAACACCAGAGAAACTGAAAAATGTTATCGCCTGTGCTGAAGGTCAAGTTGCTACCACAGTGTTGCCGTCTCCATCTGTCTCAACATCAGATCAAAAAGTAACAAGATCTGATGACGCCGTCAAATCAATATCCGAGATGGAAGCTGCCACTAAACGTTCACACTCGACAACGATTAATGGGAGCAAAAAGTCGAAAAATAATTCCTCCGGCAAGTATTAACAAAAGCCAACTAAGAAGAACCAAACAAAGACAAAGAAATCTTCATTGATATGCAGTTCAGACAAAGGCTCCTCAAGGAAGCTAGAAGTTAAATCAAGTAAAAAGAAAACCCACAAGAAGTACAGCAAAGCAACGTATGCTGGAACTGTTTGGTAGTTGTAGTAGCGATGAAGAAGAATGCCATGTAGATTAAGACCCTTCGAAGAAGTCAGAAGCTTAATCAAAGGAAAATGAAAACCACAAGCCGGTCACCAGCGTAATTAACAAACTTGAGTTGGACCTTTTGGTCAACATCAGTAGCGACGACGAAGAATGCAGTTCAGTACAGCCTTCTGCGAGAAATTCAGAAACTGTAAAGATTAACCACAACAGAGAAATGAGCACCCTTTAGGCTGATCTTTCTATCAGTAGTGATGAAGAAGGTGTCTAATATATTCGCCCTATAGGAGATAAATTTACTAAAACAAGAATAATGGTAGGGGACGACGTTTACGAGGAGTTTAATTTTAGAAAAAATATTTATTACTTGTAGTCATAAGTTGTATAAGTTTTGTATTAAATATCATGACAATTCTTTTAATTTTTATTAAAAATTGACGTACAAAATTAATAATTTTGTAAGTTTAAATTGAAATTATAATAAATTTAATATAAAATTATTTTCTTATTCAATTTAATTCTTCAATTCTTTATTTGTAATCAGTTTTAAATGCAATATTAAGCAAATCATCATAGAAATCGTAATTAAAATAAAATTTAAGCAAAAAATTTATTCAATGCTTTAATTTAATTAATGAAGTAAAGGAAGGGGAAAGTGTATTTGAAATATTCTTCCACTTAGAACTGAAAAATTCTTTGTTTCAATGAACGTTCACATAAGAAATCATTGTTTACTTGGCCTTAAACATTAAATTACTTTGTTGTATGCTGCCGGTACTTATATTATATAAATATGTGTTCTATTCAATAAGTCATTTTTTTATATTTATTTTAAACAATTTTTAAAATATTAAGAGATAGTAAATACATCTTTCCGGAAATAAGTAACCGACAATTATAGGAATTATGTAAAGTGTTGTTAGTTACGATCATCCTACTTACATACATACATACATTATAGGTCATTAAAACACTTCAGTCAGTATTACGACCTAGTTTCTCACACCACTAATGTCGTGGGTGTTAATTTTATACATGAGCGGCGGTACCTTCAGTTTAAAATCAATTCCGAGCGATAGATTTTTGAAAAACTTTTCATGGCAATTTTATTTACTCTCAGGGTTTTTGCCATAAATCTGCTGAGAGGAAGTCGCCGAAGAAATACTTTTTGTATTTCGTTTTGATTGTGACCTGGGGTTTGAACCCGGGCCTTACGTCTAACAAGCCAACACACCACCTACTAGACTACGGCGACTTCATAGTGTCTAGTAGCATGTAGTCACATCTAAAACCTGAGGGATTTGCTGCAAATTCATGCAGTATTGAAGCGTGGTTTCGAGTTTTGCTAGGTTGCAAGTGATTGGTCTAGTGTAGAGGGTCGTTGGATGATAGCTGATCCATCTGTCATTACCTCTGCGAATAAGTGTTTATTGAGTGGGCTGGAAGAATTAATGCTCGTTGTTGATGTTATCCGCTTTGGTGGAAGCAAGCGTTAGGAACTTCCTATACGGATTATTTAAAAAAGGTGTTAAAGATTCTGAATGTTATAAATTTGGAAATCATTACGACGATTTTACTTTGTCTGCTCCGGGGTTGAAAACTGAATTACTCGGGATTGAATTCAAACACCAGGCCACTTAAATTGCTGACATGATCGTAAATTACATACCACAGCTTCTTTAAAATTTGGCCGTAGCAAATTGGTAGATTGTTTGTAGCTGCGACGTTACAGTTAGGAAATAGGAAAAGTTTTGGACTTGACCGCCCTTGTAAATAAATATCTTAAATAAGTCATCTTGTGTTCTAAACGAATCTTTAATATTCCTATGCTGAGAACATTGCTAATATTTCTCACACGACGCTCGTTTTTTAAACCTAAGTCTTGAAAATTTTCTAAATAACTTTTCCAATTCGGTATTCATCAATCTGCTGAACACAATTTTTGGAAACTTTTAATATGGAGGAGTAGGAGAATTACTTTAGTATGAGATTTACTTCGCAGGGTTAATTTATATGAAAAAAAATTTAAGAAAGCCATCTGACACAACTGTATCTCAAATTATAGTTGGCTTGTTTGCTTGGCAAAATCCAAGGTTATGCAAAGGTAGCAAAAATATGGAAACTTTTGGCAAAAACAAAAAAAATGGATTGGAAAAACAGTGTTGTAAAGTAATTAAAATCAATAACCAAACTGAGTCAGATTGTTTGTTATAGAAATCATAGAAAAGGATTGAGATTCGCCAAAAACTATATGAGGGTTCGCTTTCTTTAAAGGGTACCTGTCTGTTCATGCATTCTCTATCAAATGACACCCCAGATAGGTAGACTCACATGAGCATAAAAGCACATGAGAATTTTTCAAGCGCTAACAGTTCAGCACTGACAAAATTTTTTTTTGCGATATCAACTATATTTTCTTGAAATTTTTAAAAAGTTCACAATGGCACCCATACCATCCAGATATATTAGAAATAGCCCATTACAGCAGGATCCATTACATAAGGTTCAGCCATCAAAACTTAGTGTACAATATGTGCTGTTTGTACACCACCTAGGGTTACGTAAGACAAAAACAGAAGTTTTAAGCAAAGCCTGTGTAAAACTGCAGCTTCCCGAAAAAGTCATAACGAATGCAATGAAAAATGCACACAAATGTACGCCAGACGATTTCGTTTCGTATCGAATAACCAAATTACGGCATTCGATAGCTATCGAATCGAAATTTGCAAAAAGATTGTAATAGATTTTTTGTTTAGTAATAGAACACAAACATATGATTGGAACATTTGTAAACAAATGTAAAAATAAATAATGGTAAGTAAAAAAGTAAAATTTTTAAAAACATAAATATTTCTTATATAAATTGATTTTGTCTTCTAGCAAAATGGATCCTTTGTTTGTATTTTATTTATCTTCATCTGATGAAGAAGACGACGGCCATGTCCTGCTTACCAGAAGAATAATGAAAAGCAAAAGTGATCCTTTATCATTGTCCGATAATGCGTATGAAAGAAATAAATTACTTTTAAGATTATTTCTTGTAAAAATCCATACTTCTAGGTTTCGAAAACGATTTAGATTGACGAAGGAAGCTTTCAATTTTATGTTGTCTCAGATCACCTTATCAACCTACATGTCAACCGCTGTGCCACCAAAACTCCAACTTACAGCTACACTTTCGCTTTTAGCTGGCGGAAGTTTCCAATACATTGTTGGAAATGACTATCTGGTAGGCATGTGCCAGACCACAGTATGCAAATATGTAAACAACTTCATAAAAGAATTGGAGGCTAAACTCTGCCCGGAACTTATTAAATTCGAACCTCAAAACTCATATCAATGTATGAACGCATTTACAATAAAATATAAGATTCCAGGAGGTTTGTAATAGTGGAATTTTGTAATATGGTGAATTAGTGTTTAATAATAGTAATAGGTTGTGTAGATGGCACACACGTTGGTTTACAGAGATGCAATATGTCGATCCAAAGTCTTTTTGAAAATGGTTTCCCGACTAAGTATCTGCAAATCGTCTGGCGTACATTTGTGTGCATTTTTCATTGCATTCGTTATGACTTTTTCGGGAAGCTGCAGTTTTACACAGGCTTTGCTTAAAACTTCTGTTTTTGTCTTACGTAACCCTAGGTGGTGTACAAACAGCACATATTGTACACTAAGTTTTGATGGCTGAACCTTATGTAATGGATCCTGCTGTAATGGGCTATTTCTAATATATCTGGATGGTATGGGTGCCATTGTGAACTTTTTAAAAATTTCAAGAAAATATAGTTGATATCGCAAAAAAAAATTTTGTCAGTGCTGAACTGTTAGCGCTTGAAAAATTCTCATGTGCTTTTATGCTCATGTGAGTCTACCTATCTGGGGTGTCATTTGATAGAGAATGCATGAACAGACAGGTACCCTTTAAAGAAAGCGAACCCTCATATAGTTTTTGGCGAATCTCAATCCTTTTCTATGATTTCTATAACAAACAATCTGACTCAGTTTGGTTATTGATTTTAATTACTTTACAACACTGTTTTTCCAATCCATTTTTTTGTTTTTGCCAAAAGTTTCCATATTTTTGCTACCTTTGCATAACCTTGGATTTTGCCAAGCAAACAAGCCAACTATAATTTGAGATACAGTTGTGTCAGATGGCTTTCTTAAATTTTTTTTTCATATAAATTAACCCTGCGAAGTAAATCTCATACTAAAGTAATTCTCCTACTCCTCCATATTAAAAGTTTCCAAAAATTGTGTTCAGCAGATTGATGAATACCGAATTGGAAAAGTTATTTAGAAAATTTTCAAGACTTAGCTTTAAAAAACGAGCGTCGTGTGAGAAATATTAGCAATGTTCTCAGCATAGGAATATTAAAGATTCGTTTAGAACACAAGATGACTTATTTAAGATATTTATTTACAAGGGCGGTCAAGTCCAAAACTTTTCCTATTTCCAAACTGTAACGTCGCAGCTACAAACAATCTACCAATTTGCTACGGCCAAATTTTAAAGAAGCTGTGGTATGTAATTTACGATCATGTCAGCAATTTAAGTGTCCTGGTGTTTGAATTCAATCCCGAGTAATTCAGTTTTCAACCCCGGAGCAGACAAAGTAAAATCGTCGTAATGATTTCCAAATTTATAACATTCAGAATCTTTAACACCTTTTTTAAATAATCCGTATAGGAAGTTCCTAACGCTTGCTTCCACCAAAGCGGATAACATCAACAACGAGCATTAATTCTTCCAGCCTACTCAATAAACACTTATTCGCAGAGGTAATGACAGATGGATCAGCTATCATCCAACGACCCTCTACACTAGACCAATCACTTGCAACCTAGCAAAACTCGAAACCACGCTTCAATACTGCATGAATTTGCAGCAAATCCCTCAGGTTTTAGATGTGACTACATGCTACTAGAGACTATGAAGTCGCCGTAGTCTAGTAGGTGGTGTGTTGGCTTGTTAGACGTAAGGCCCGGGTTCAAACCCCAGGTCACAATCAAAACGAAATACAAAAAGTATTTCTTCGGCGACTTCCTCTCAGCAGATTTATGGCAAAAACCCTGAGAGTAAATAAAATTGCCATGAAAAGTTTTTCAAAAAACTATCGCTCGGAATTGATTTTAAACTGAAGGTACCACCGCTCATGTATAAAATTAACACCCACGACATTAGTGGTGTGAGAAACTAGGTCGTAATACTGACTGAAGTGTTTTAATGACCTATAATGTATGTATGTATGTAAGTAGGATGATCGTAACTAACAACACTTTACATAATTCCTATAATTGTCGGTTACTTATTTCCGGAAAGATGTATTTACTATCTCTTAATATTTTGAAAATTGTTTAAAATAAATATAAAAAAATGACTTATTGAATAGAACACATATTTATATAATATAAGTACCGGCAGCGTACAACAAAGTAATTTAATGTTTAAGGCCAAGTAAACAATGATTTCTTATGTGAACGTTCATTGAAACAAAGAATTTTTCAGTTCTAAGTGGAAGAATATTTCAAATACACTTTCCCCTTCCTTTACTTCATTAATTAAATTAAAGCATTGAATAAATTTTTTGCTTAAATTTTATTTTAATTACGATTTCTATGATGATTTGCTTAATATTGCATTTAAAACTGATTACAAATAAAGAATTGAAGAATTAAATTGAATAAGAAAATAATTTTATATTAAATTTATTATAATTTCAATTTAAACTTACAAAATTATTAATTTTGTACGTCAATTTTTAATAAAAATTAAAAGAATTGTCATGATATTTAATACAAAACTTATACAACTTATGACTACAAGTAATAAATATTTTTTTTAAAATTAAACTCCTCGTAAACGTCGTCCCCTACCATTATTCTTGTTTTAGTAAATTTATCTCCTATAGGGCGAATATATTAGACACCTTCTTCATCACTACTGATAGAAAGATCAGCCTAAAGGGTGCTCATTTCTCTGTTGTGGTTAATCTTTACAGTTTCTGAATTTCTCGCAGAAGGCTGTACTGAACTGCATTCTTCGTCGTCGCTACTGATGTTGACCAAAAGGTCCAACTCAAGTTTGTTAATTACGCTGGTGACCGGCTTGTGGTTTTCATTTTCCTTTGATTAAGCTTCTGACTTCTTCGAAGGGTCTTAATCTACATGGCATTCTTCTTCATCGCTACTACAACTACCAAACAGTTCCAGCATACGTTGCTTTGCTGTACTTCTTGTGGGTTTTCTTTTTACTTGATTTAACTTCTAGCTTCCTTGAGGAGCCTTTGTCTGAACTGCATATCAATGAAGATTTCTTTGCCTTTGTTTGGTTCTTCTTAGTTGGCTTTTGTTAATACTTGCCGGAGGAATTATTTTTCGACTTTTTGCTCCCATTAATCGTTGTCGAGTGTGAACGTTTAGTGGCAGCTTCCATCTCGGATATTGATTTGACGGCGTCATCAGATCTTGTTACTTTTTGATCTGATGTTGAGACAGATGGAGACGGCAACACTGTGGTAGCAACTTGACCTTCAGCACAGGCGATAATATTTTTCAGTTTCTCAGGTGTTTTAAGTACGTAGAAATCGTCTGGTCGTCTTCTGCACTTGAAAAATTCGTCTATTTCTGCACATTGTTCCAACAAAAATTCTCGAACAGGTGTACGAGAACAATGATTCTGTAAGTTTGTGTCTTGATTACACTGTTGGGGTGAATTCTTATAAATGTTGGAGAAACCGTTTAGGCCGGACTTCTACATTCGGGAATCATCATCGCAACCATGTGCTAAGGTCTGACTATTTCGATGTCCACTGTTGCTAGCATCACTAGCACTTAATCTGTGGTGGATTTTCTGCCGGCTTAGAACATGATTTCCTATGTGACGAGAAAGTGGTGATGGTTTGTTTTTCACTTTTTGTTGCATCGGGATATACAAATTTGCTTGACAGTAGAATTGTTTGTTTATCGGGTGCTTCATTCCATTGACACAAAAATTCGTCCATTTCTGCACAATGTTGTGATAAAAATTCTCGAAATGGTGTTGATGGCCGTTGATCCTGTGAACTAACATTTGCTTCTTTCTGTTGGGGGGAATAAATACAAATGTTTGCAAAAGCGCCTCAGCCCCATGTCATCACACCTGTACCATCATCGTTACCACGTTCACAACTCTGACTTTTTTTTGGTAAAACTAGCACTCAGGGGATGCCCCTACCCATGCAGTGCATTGTGCAGGTTTAGGAAAATAGGTTATAGGAAGGTGGAAAGAGGGAGCAGTGTTTGTGGACATTTGTTTAAACACAAGATGCGAACGGCAAGGAAACGAGTTGCTGCTACGTGACTATAAAATGGCCTTCACCATTATACAGTCTACAGAAATGGTCCCCAAGAAGCCCGCATCTTAAGGTTATTTGAGTTCAAATATTTAAATTTTAGCGGTTAAGTGTATGTAATAGGTATGTATGTATGTAATAGGTTATTTTTAATAAATATTTCATTTGATGGTGTTGTTGTTTAAAAACTGTAATTCTTGACCGCGAAATTGTTATTGTTTTTGGTTTTGTTTTATTTTGATTTAATTTTATTTTCTTTTTAATTTTTGCATTTTAGTATTTTTATGTTATTGTTTGTGGATTATTTTAAATTGTTCTGGTTTTCGTAAAAACAAAATGTAATAGGTATGTATGTTGTAATAGGTTATTTTTGATAAATATTTCGTTTGATGGTGTTGTTGTTTAAAAACAAAAATAGACGAACGACACAAAATAGACGGACAGTGCGATTACATCTGCACACGACGGATGACACAACACTACAATATTAAAATTTCTTTTTCGGCGCCCCACATAAAACAGTCTAACGGTGACATGAGAGGTGTGGCAAGTTGCAACTTCATGTTGAAACCCAACGTCGTTCACATCAATACCATGAAGAGCGGGTACAAAAAAATTGGTTATCATGGTGCGATAGGCGTAGTGGATGCGTCGTCCTCGTTCTCAAAGAAATATGTGCCAATGACACCTCCGCTCAAAAAGCCGCACCAAACAGTCACTCATGCGGCTTCAACTCTTAAACGAATTAAACTTATACCGAGATCTTTTCACAAAATACGACATAAACAGATGCCTGAAATGTTCAATTCTTGAGAACGATGGCGAATTGATGTTGATGGACTTTCACACACACTCCCAGCCACAGCTTCGATATTAACTGGCCCGCAGAAACGAGTTTAGGACCAAATCGGCTCATGGAAGAGGTATTGAATTCAAGAATTCTATGGAGCTAGTATAGCCAGAAAATGGCTGAAGTAATGCTGGTACTCAGAAGGTTGGAGGAACAAAGGGGAAATTTGAGTTAACATGATAAAGCTAACCAGCCCTCCGCGAAGTAATACCTTACGGCAGGCTCGAGGGGGGAGAGTAGTTGAAGAATGTAGGGCGTGGGTGTAATACGTAGGCGCTGGTGATGGTGAATCGTGCACTCTTTTTTGAAACAAAAGTGTCTTTCGGAGATTCCCACCTCCGGCCCAGGACAAAAAAAACACAGCTTCGATACGCACTCGAAAAAAGTTTCACGAACTTTAGCAATAAACTTGTGTATACCGGGGATTGTTGGTCATTCTCTGCCATCAAATTCTGTATGACATTGTCAATCAAATTCCGACCAATCGCCTTTGTTTTGGAAATAAATTTCCAATTCAAATGTTGCTCAAGCGTAAATCAATTCATTACGCTCAGTGGAGATAATATACTGAATTTTGTGACAGAATAGAATGACATAAGTATTGTCAGATTTGAAATTTAAATTTAAATTTTTCTCTGCGAAGTAACACGATCTTCAGATATTCACCTTTATTGCGTAAATCACAATAAACGCCATTATTGAGCACAATATTTCATATAAAGTTTCAATTAATTATTACGCAATAAATATGCAAATTGTTATAATATTGAGTAAAACTTAAAATGCAGCGCTGTCATAAGTATGTCCAGTGCGAAAATTACAATTATCCGAATACCTTCTGTTGATATTTGACAACTCAAAAAAAAAAACAAAATAAAAACAATATTGTTGAAACAATCAGCTGTTTTGTTTGCCAGCTGTCAAATGAATATTGAATAAGCAGCTGAACTGCGTATATTATATGTCTGAACACTTAAAATATTGTACTCAATAAATCAATAAAAGTGCATTTCTGAACATAGTATAACGTAGAGCTAACTTTAGTAAAAATGGATTTTTGTGGTTAAAACTGTTATTAAAAGAATATTCAATGTAATATATAAATGTATGCTTCAAATCTCTAATCTGTCATTTTCGAAAATAAGAAAAATTTCGTTAGAGACAAATAGACGACTTTATTTCTTAGCAAAAATGTACGTTTTATCCCTGTGTAAACCGCAAAACTAATTGTTTTTTCAGATTAGGTTAGGTGGCGGACCTTCTTTACGGAAGAAGTCTCACTTAAGCTAGTATTTAGATCCTTTGTGATACCACAATTAATTCAACCCAAAGGTCAACAATTTCCAACAGAAAACTATCCCAAGTACAAACTAAACTATTACAGCAAACATAATATAGAGAGTGCTCGGTCAATGATGTCAGAAAATGAGAGGCCAGAAACGTCATTAGTTGAAATGCCGAATCTATCGGCATGCCTACAAAAAGGACAGTGGCCGTAATACGATTTAAAGCACAGTCGGGTAATATCATACCTTCTTGCTGCCAACAAGATTGAGTCTCCCCGTAAAACAAATACACAACATCCAATACCAGCCTCGTACCGGCCAACTCATCAGCAATGCAATTACCAACGTGTCCCGGAGTCCATATAGGAATCGCCAGACATCCAAAAAGATAGTTTAATACCAGAATCCTTAAAAAATATATCGTTGAGCCATCACTGTAAACCTTAAGTGTACCCTTAGGAAGTGTCTTCAGACTAGAAGTATAGAAGTTGGAATTCTAAAATCGAATGTTCGTTTCAGGAAATTGTAGGGAATCAACCCTTGTGTGTCTATGTCTTCCTAGAATAACAGCATATCCATATTCCAGATGGTGCCAGTATTTGGCAGCATTGAGTCTTGCTTTTTTCTATCCTTCTTTGGCTTCTTCTTCTCAGCAGTATTCTGGCAAAAACTGTGAAAATAAATAAAATTGCCATGAAAAGCTTCTCAAATATCTTTCGGAGTCAATTTTAAACTGTAGGACCCCGCACTTAGGGATAAAACTAACACACACAATATAAGTATTATATGTATAATTTAGTGGTTGACTTTGGGAGGAATAAACCATTAAGCCCGGTTCACAGTACATTATGTGAATGGTGGCGATTAAAATTATTCATCTAATGTATTGCAGACTTCCTAACGTGGTAGCGTCACGGTCTTTTTATGTCTGCTAGCTTCACAATCTTTCTGTGAAATTGTCGTTATTACAATTTTGATCTTTGTTTTGTTCTTCTCTTGTAAATTCCTACGTATTTTTAGTAGGATGATGTTTACCGTATGACGTGTATATTTTGTTTAAGTCTGTTTATCTTGCATTCTTATTTATGTTTAGCTTATTTCTAGCATTGTAACGATATAATCCAACTATGAGCTGAAAGATACAGAAATCGAAAAATCTGTTCAGAGCGGCTGAATCCATTAAACTAACCAAATAATGTAATACTTATCATAGCCTGAATAATGACAATAAATACAGACGCTATGCGAAAACGATAACAGAGTGCATATATTTACTGACGGTAAAGCAGTCACTACGTTCATAGATAATGTTCCCCTTCCTAGATTGTTCAAGAACATCTGCTGTTTCTGGAGTTAATATCCAATAGTTAATCTCATGTGGATTCGAATACATTAAAACTCATGCAGTTGCAAAAACTAGTACAACAGATTATTCGAAAGAATTCATATCTACGAAGGCATTCATTCAAACATTCGCTTTTCACTACAGATGAGAGTAAGTTTTCTTGGGGAAAAGACTGCTAAGAGTAAAACGACGAAAGAAAATTTTTTTTTATATTTCGATTTGTTCGAGATGTTTCCAGTTTAAGGCCAACATAATCTTCCTATTGAACAAACAGTTCATTCTGTTATTGGACGTTTTTTCGCTAAGTTTACTCTCCTTGAATCAGCGAAACAAAGATCTGGGCAACTAGCAGTCGTTACTATGAATTCCAAAAAATGAATTAACTAAACAATTTGACTCTAAAGAAATTAATAAATATTATTTTCAAAAAGTATATTGTTTTCAGTTCTTCTGTTTTACAATTATATCAAATACTTCATATTTGCACACGTTTATTTAGAACGATTCTTAATATTTTTGTGAAGGCAATTAATATTTGGATTTACATTTTGCATTCTTAACACGTACGAAATAATAATGAACTATAATTCCTCCTGAAAAGTTAACAAGAACCCTAAAATAAACACACTCTTATAAAGATACAAAGTTCACCACAAACAATTAATTAAACATATCTCCCTATTAAACCTATTGTTACATTTTGTAGCCTTTTAAAAATATTTAAAATATGAGCTCGTAGATTGCCAATAAAATTAAAATAAAGTTTGTGTTGTTTGCACAATTCTGTGTGCCACTGTTCACAACTTGACGTAAACAACAACAATTGCTTTGTCTTGTTGGTATATTCTTGTTTACTTGTTTACTTGTTTATCACTTTTTTATCCTGGTGGTTATTGGTATATTTCGCAGTAAACAAACTCATTGTTTTTTTTGTTTTTGTAGCTTTTGTTTATAATGTTAAACGATGTAAAAGCAAAGCACCAGTATCTAGATTTTTCCATTTTCGTAACACAATTATGGCTTAGAGTGTGTAAAGGTTGCATATAAGTTAAGCTGGAGGATTATTTTTAGGGTATAAAATATTCGGGGGTCTAATTCTAGCAGTCGTGATCGGAATTGCGTTCAAATAGAAAATAATTTCGATAACGAAAAATTTTCTGATGATGTTACTCGATACGAAACGTATCGATTTGTTGCTTAGGTGTTGTGAAACGAATTAATTATTTCGTTTTACAGCACTGACTAAAATGAAAAATTTTAAATAAAAAACATATGTTTTCTTACAAAAATAAAAGAATTTTATTTAATCCAATGAAAAAAATTTTTTTAAAATTGTAATATTTCGTATGGATAATATATTTTGGGTTTACTTTATTTATTATTAGCTGGGGCTGAAGTTTCTTCTGCAGTATCATCTTCAAATTCTATAAAAGAAGATATGGTAGGCTTCATTTTTGTCAGGAATACTATTTTTTGATGAAGTTGTTGAAGCTTTTGGGCTGTCTTCTGATGCTTTTGAGGACTCAAAAGTTTGAACCTTTTTTAGACCCTCAACAGAATTTTAAACTAAACAAGAGTTTGTTAAACTACCTTACGCCACATTTTTGCATCTTTGATTGGTGGGGCGGAAGCATTGAGCTTAGCTGTGAGCTGTTCCCATAGCTGATTAACTCTAGCCTTTCCCCAAGAAGTATTTGGTATAATACTCTTTGCCAATTCTGAATGCTTAACCATGAAATTTCCATGAATTTCCTTATGGGTGTAATTAATTTTTGAAAGTTTTTTTTTTATTCATAAATTACTATAACTTTGTTACTTAAATTTTTAAATTTTTTTATATTGTTCTTTACAGCAGAAAAACGTTAATTCGAAAGCTTTAGTGCTTACGAGTAAAAACTCGCAAGGTGGCATTCAAATGATCACACGTTATCGAATGCCATCATTAGAAATTTCGATACACTTTACTCTATAACGAATGAGAGAATGCCAAAACTAAAAAAACTCGTACGTTCGAGTAAAAATTCGTTCGTATACGACTGCCAGAATTAGCCACCAGAGTTAATACAGGGAGTACCATGGAGCATATTGGTTCTAGGATGTTATGGATGGAAAAGATATGAATGCTACAGTAAGTTCTGCCATTTGGGAAAATAACACGAAAGGATAAATAAAAAATGGCGTAGACTCTTCTCAAACTAAATTGTTGGAAAATTACAAAGTGAACCGTCAGACCATTCAAGATTACATTTCTTTATATAGGACACTGCAGACTTTTAGTACACTTGTTGAGAATGGTGATCGTCGAGCCCAATATTGAGATTCTGTGATGATGAAAATAAATCATCAGAACATATTCTTAAAACCAGTGATTTAGATATCGCGGAATGGAACACCAGAGTGTATATCGGTAGTTGGGCTGGAATTTATTCTTCTGTCAGGGAAATAGGTTTCGAGAAGACATTGCAGAGACACCCTTTTATAGATTTAGAGTGAGGCAATAGACCCAATGATCAACAATAATAATGAAATACCGGCTGCTGAAATACAAGAGGGATCATCATTTCTCTGTCATTTCATATCTCACAAGCTTTCTGTAGCATATTATTGATTGTGTGTTAGTCATTTATCATTGTGCACTATTGAAGTTATTGACTCAGAGTTTACTCCGTATATATAGAAATGAGTTCCTCTAAGGTTTTCAGTTAAAAACGAGGAGAATCTTATCGGTCTGTGGCTCGCTTTCATCGGCTTGGGAATGAAAACTATCCTCACCTCTTTCCACCCAACATCCACTTGATGCGAGAATTGATACCGACTGTCGCCTTTCCGTTGCTATCGGGTAAATGCCATATGTTCACGGAGGTCAACTTTTGCTTAAAAGGTAGCGAAATGATCATCGAGAACTATGTACTTAATGAACGCTCCACAGATGCTGTTACCAATGAAAATATCACCACAGAACAAAAACTAAGTATTTAAAAATTATTGCTTCAAGTGCTACAAAACCGTATAAACAAATTTGAATTCATTTTTTATCAGTCTAAGGTGGCAATAAATTAGATTTGTTTTATTCTTTTTCTTCCTTTAGGGTGCTCACATGAAATATTTTCCCCATCCACTTATTCGTTCTTTCATACAGTTTCATCTGAGCAGCACATCAGCAGGTTAGAGAACGATAAAACTTTCCCCATTAAGTGTTAGTCTTGCTTAAAAATCAACGCTGTCTGACTTTAAATTGTTCGATTTTCTTAGCATTTATGGCTTTGCCTTTCGTAAAGAGATTTTTCAACCGCAAAAGTTAACGTTAAGGACACCAAAGAAGTATTTGATCTGATAACGGTAATGAAGGATTTTAAAATATTTTTTACAACAGTCCCTGAGGAACTGTTATTGAAATTCAAGTTAAAAATTAAAATGTTTCTTTTTTAATACTAAGAAGGGCAAACAACAGCCATTGGTTGAAATTAATGGCTGCAGACAGTTCAGGTGGCTGGTTGAGCCTGTGAGGAATACCCAGCCGAACTAAGCTCACCTATTTGTTATCTGAGTAGCATAAATACAAATTTGCATTAAAGGGTTGGGTCACAATATTCAATTGCTCTGTTGAAATAGCAGGTAGCTGGTATCTGTGAGAACCCATACGCTGAATAAGGTACCTGTTTCTAGCGAAAACTCAAATTTCGAAAATGGTTTCCAATTACACGATAGTTTCGGTAGACAAAGTAAATCTGGACGATGTAAAACTAAGAATTAACCAAAAAATCTACAAAATTTTTCAAATAAAAAAATTTATTTACAACGAATTGAAATTGAAGCAATTTATCAGTCCGATGAAGATGCATATCCATTTCACTGAATTTCTGAATGGTCCTCTGGTAAGGCAAGTCATGTGTGAATTATGGCCTATTTTTGTTAGCGGCTGAAGAGAATGCTGCTGTCATACCAAATAATTCTATGGAACCGAAGGAAGATAAAATTCTAAAGAAAGTAATTCAATTCTATTCGATCTAGAAAACAAGGTAAGATGGTGAATAGCGCAAAACAACCACTAGTACCACCTACCACTCTCAATTCCACCCTTAAACCACATGGACACGTCGGCATTGAAAAGGCTGTGAAACTAATTGAAAAGAATAAGGATCGGGAAAAACATGATGAATCTGCATCGCTTTCTTGGTCCACTAATAGCCGAAACTACAGTAGCACACAAACAGAACAGAAGCAACACTTAACCACCAGCAATTTAAGCACAAATAAACAGCAGCCAGATAAGGAAAACAATAAAAATTCAATCAACATTGAAAATCAAGTAACTAAACTGGACAAGTCTGTATCAAAAGATAATAAAATTGTTAAAAACAGGCCACAACGTAAGCTTTCCAGAGATTGTCTTTCACAATCCCGTGATAAAGAACGAATGAATAGTTCAAGATCCACTTCAGATATGAAATCACGTTCTAAGCATGTAGGACATCCACCAAGAGAATTAAGGGCTACTGGTGCTATCAACAGTGAACAACCAAGAAGTCAGAGCTGTAACCATGGTAACGATCATGGTAGAGGTGTGGTGACATTTGGTTTAAATGGCGCAGACGGCCAAAAGTTTCACAAAGAGACAGAGAATGTTAGTTCACAAGAACAACATCCGTCTACACCAGTTCGAAAATTTTTGTTAGAAAATTGTGCAGAAATGAATGAATTTTTAAATCATTGGAATAAAACTCCTGAAAAGGAAACAATTCTGTTCTCAAAAAAATTCATATATCCTGATGAAAAAATATTACTAACGTCGTTGAAGAAACAGTAAACACCACTTTGCCTTCACTTACGAAATCATTTACAAAAATTAAGTACTAGTGGTGATAACAACAGCAAACATTCAGAAATTCAGGGTTGTGAACGTGGTAACGATGATGGTACAGAAGCGGTTACATACGGTTTAGGCGGTTTCGCAAACATTTGTATGCATTTCCACCAAAAGAAAGACGCAAATCAACATCCTTCAGCACCATTTAGAGAATTTTTATCACAACATTGTGCAGAAATGGACGAATTTTTGTGTCAATGGAATGAAGCACCCGATAAACAAACAATTCTACTGTCAAGCAAATTTGTATATCCCGATGCAATTAAAAGTGAAACACAAACCACTACCACTTTCTCGTCACATAGGATATCATGTTCTAAGCCGGCATAAAATCCACCACAGAGATTAAGTGCTAGTGATGCTAGCAACAGTGAACATCCAGAAAGTCAGAGCTTAGCACGTGGTTGCGATGATGATTCCCGAATGAATACGTCCGGCCTAAACGGTTTCGCAAACATTTATACGAATTCACCCCAACAGTGTAGTCAAGACACAAACGCTGACTTACAGAATCAACGTCCTCGTACACCATTTCGAGAATTTTTGTTGGAACAATGTGCAGAAATAGACGAATTTTTAAAGTGCAGAACACGACCAGACGATTTCTACGTACTTAAAACATCAGAGAAACTGAAAAATATTATCGCCTGTGCTGAAGGTCAAGTTGCCACCACTGTGTTGTCGCCTCCGTCACATCACATCTCAACATCAGATCAAAAAGTAAAAAAATCTGATGAGGCCGTCAAATCAATAGCCGAGATGAAAGCTGCCACTAAACGTTCACACTCGACAATGATTAATGAGAGCAAAAAGTCGAAAAATAATTCCTACGGCAAGGATGAACAAAAGCCAACTAAGAAGAACCAAACAAAGGCAAAGAAATCTTCATTGAAACGCAGTTCAGACAAAGACTCCTCAAGGAAGCCAGAAGCTGAATCAAGTAAAAAGAAAACCAACAAGAAGTACAGCAAAGCAATGAGAAAACGTATGCTGGAACTGTTTGGTAGTTGTAGTAGCGATTAAGAAGAATGCCGTGTAGATGAAGACTCTTCGAAGCTGAATCAAAAGAAAATGAGGCCCACAAGCAGACCACCAGCGTAATTAACAAACTTGAGTTGGACCTTTTTGTCAGCATCAGTAGCGATGAAGAAGAATGCAGTTCAGTACAGCCTTCTGCGAGAAATTCAGAAACTGTGAAGAATAACCACAACAGAGAAATGAGCACCCTGCGGCTGATCTTTCTATCAGTAGCGATGAAGAAGTTGTCTGAAATATATTTGACAAAGAAGACTAAGTTTCTAAAACAGTTCATGGTATGGGAAGACGTTCACGAAAAGTCTAATTTTAGAAAAAAAAATATTTATTACTTGTAGTCATAATTTGTATAAGTTTTGTATTAAATATCATGACAATGTTTTTAATTTTTATTAAAAATTTTTGTAAAAAATGAATAATTTTGTAAGTTTAAGTTTAAATTCAATATAAAATTATTTTCTTATTCAATTTAATTCTTCAATTCTTTATTTGTAATCAATTTTAAATGTAATATTAAGCAAATCATCATAGAAATCATAATTAAAATAAAATTTAAGCAAAAAATTTATTCAATGCTTTAATTTAATTAATGAAGTAAAGGAAGGGGAAAGTTTATTTGAAATATTCTTCCACTCACAATTAAAAATTCTTTGTTTCAATGGACGTCACTGATTCTAGCATTCACATGAGAAATCATTATTTACTTGGCATTAAATATTAAATTACTTTGTTGTATGCTGCCGTTATATTATATAAATATGTACTCCATTAAATAAGTCATTTTTTTATTTATCTGAAACAATATTCAAAATTTTAAGAAAGTAATTACAACTTACCGGAAATCAGTAACGGACTACTTTAGGAATTATTTAAAGTATTATTCGTCATGATCGCCCTATTTAGCTCGAGTAAAAACAGTCCGCGATATTTTTCGACTTAATCGCTTTTCATTTTGCTTTCAATTGAAATAGAATTTAAACTTTTAATTTAAGCAAACAATTTAAAAATATTTAACAAATATTTTGATACGAATTATTATTAAATTTGTTGAAAAGAATTCTCTTAATTTTGATTTGAAAAAGTTCTTCATTTTTACTCATTTTCTTTCGATTTTATTTAAAATAGAACGGCTGGTTTGTACTTTTTACTAGCGTTATAGTGTGTTACAGATGTACGAAATGTTAAGTCCAGATTAGGTTAGGTTAACGGGTACCTAGCCGTGGTCCATTGTGTTCCCAAGTATGAGGTAAGTCCCTTTGTCATGATCCTTTAATGGGAAATCCAAACCACACCAAGCTTCGTATGGAACTTGACAGTTCTCTTAATGGCACATTTGCCACCATGCCCAGGTCTAGAATTAGACCCCAGACCACTCATTTGCTGACAAAATCACAAATTACATGCCACATGCTTCTTTAAAATTTGGCTGTAGCAAACTTAGGAAATAGAAAAAGTTTTCGACTTGGCCGCCCTTGTAAATAAATATCTTAAATAAGTCATCTTGTGTTCTAAACGAATTTTTAATATTCCTAAGCTGAGAACATTGCTAATATTTTTTACTCTCATTTTTAAAGCTAAGCCTTAAAAGTTTTCTAAATAAGTTTTCCAATTCGGTATTTATCAATCTGTTGAACACAGTTTTAGAAACTTTTAATATGGAGGATGGTTTTATAACAAAGTAGGAGAATTACTTTAGTATGAGATTTACTTCACAGGGTTAATTTATATGGAAAAAAATTTAAGAAAGCCATCTGACACAACTGTACCTCAATCTATAGTTGGCTTGTTTGTTTGGCAAAATCCAAGGTTACGCAAAGGTAGCAAAAAATAAGGTAATTTTGGCAAAAAAAAATTCATTGGTAAAACAGTGTTGTAAAGTAATAAAAATCAATAACCAAACTGAGTCAGATTGTTTGTTACAGAAAATCATAAAAAAGTTTAAAAAAGGCACCCATACGATCCAGAAATATTATAAGTAGCCCATTACAGCAGGATCCATTACATAAGGTCCAGCCATCAAAACTTAGTGTACCATACATGCTGTTTGTACACCGCCAAAGGTTAAGTAAGACAAAAACAGGCGTTTTAAGCAAAGTCTGTGCAAAACTGCAGCTTACCGAAAAACTCATCACGAATGCAATGAAAAATGCACACAAATGTACGCCAGACGATTTGCAGATACTTAGTCGGGAAACCATTTTCTAAAAAAATTTGAGGCGACTTATTGCATCGCTGTAAACCAAAATGTGTGCCATCTACACAACCTATTACTATAAATAATCATTTTAAACACTAATTCAACATATTACAAAATTCCACTATTACAAACCTCCTGGAATCTTATATTTTATTGTGAATGCGTTCATACATTGATATGAGCTTTGAGGTTCGAATTTCATAAGTTCCGGGCAGAGTTTTTTTATGCAGTTGTTTACATATTTGCACACTGTGGTCTGGCACATACCTACCAAATAGTCATCGAGCAAAATTTCGTTTCGTATCGAATAACCAAATTACGGCATTCGATAGCTATCGAATCGAAATTTGCAAAAAAGATTGTAAATAGAGTTTTTGTTTAGTAATAGAACACGAACAAATATAAAAATAAATAATGGTAAGTAAAAAAGTAAAATTTTTAAAAACATAAATATATCTTATATAAATTGATTTTGTCTTCTAGCAAAATGTATGATTTGTTTTTATTTTATTTATCTTCATCTGATGAAGAAGACGAAGGCCATGCCATGCGTACCAGAAGAATAATGAGAAGCAAAAGTGATCCTTTATCATTGTCCGATAATGCGTATGAAAGAAATAAATTACTTTTAAGAATATTTCTTGTAAAAATCCATACTTCTAGGCTTCGAAAACGATTTAGATTGATGAAGGAGCTTTCAATTTTGTGTTGTCTCAGATCGACTTATCAACTTACATGTCAACCACAGTGCCACCAAAACTCCAACTTACACTTTCGCTTTTAGCTGGCGGAAGTTTCCAATACATTGTTGGAAATGAATATCTGGTAGGCATGTGCCAGACCACAGTGTGCAAACATGTAAACAACTGAATAAAAGAATTGGAGGCTAAACTCTGCCCGGAACTTATTAAATTCGAACGTCAAAACTCATATCAATGTATGAACGCATTCACAACAAAATTAAGATTCCAGGAGGTTTGTAATACGTCGAATTTTGTAATATGTTGAATTAGTGCTTAAAATGACTATTAATAGTAATAGGTTGTGTAGATGGCACACATTTTGGTTTACAGAGACCATCCAGTAATGAGCATATGTTTTTTAAGCGAAAAGGATTCCATAGCCTTAACTCTATGGTGGCAGGTTTTCATATTTTTATTAAATCTTACAATATGATAAATTTATATGTAGGCTTGCCAGACGTACTGTTTTCAGCAGTACGCGTACTTTTTTTAGTTTTTGTACTTTTAACTGCATAACCCCTAAAGAAGTACGCATATGTACTTCTTTTTTTTTGTCCTTTTTTGCTACCTTTTTTGTACTTTCATCATCATTTTATAGAGGTAAACATGTCCATACAAAAAAACAAAACATACATTAAGGCTTATTTTTTATCGCAAGATTGTTGTTCCCCTGTTTTACGCTAATTTTTCGAAAATGAAATTTCTGAAGCATACCTCGGTTTTGTCCATAATATAGGAAATACAATAATATCTGCTATTAAAAAGTTAGAAGAAAATAGTAGCCTTGTAATAATTGATATGTTTCAAATAATAAAACAGTTAAACGACAAATTTGAACAACAGCAGGATGAAAAATTCTATGGGTTTTAGCCGAACGTATATGTAGCAGTTGCAATAATCAGCAAGAGATTTGTCTTTTTAAAAAGAGCGCAGCTTAGTTTTATCGAATATAAGTACTTTATATAAAAGGTCTTTTCAATTTAGAAAATAAAAAGTTTGAAAAACTTTCAATTTAAAAAGTTTGAAAAACTTTCAATTTTCCATCTTAATTCAAATATTTCTTTTCATGAATTTATGGAAATTACATTATTTTCAATCAAAAATATTGATTTAGATCAACTTTTTGATGAATTTATGTCATTACAAACATTTGCTGAAAACATTGAAAATGAAAAACCCGCTGAAGAAAAATGGAAAGAATTCTTAAATAACATTTCCTAATTTTGAAAAGATTTGTTGCTTCGTCTTTCAATTCCTCATTCTAATGCAGCCAGTGAACGAATTTTTAATTTAATGTTTAATTTTTGGAGGAAGGAACGAGTTAAACTTTTAATAGAAAATTTGGAAGCGAGTTAATAATAACAACAAACTGAATACGGTTGTACTGAGTTTTTTAATTTTTTAAAAACCGAAAATGGTAAAAATGAAATTGTAAATCAAATACAAAAGTGTGATAAATATTTATAATTTATTTATTTATATTGTATCATCAAATTTTGAAATCAATAATTTTCAAAAATTAAAAATGTAATATATGTATGTACTCTTATCAAAGTATACCATTAAAATTATATTTTTTTAAATTAATTTTGAAGTATTAAACAATGAAAATTTGTTTTTGAGTTTTTATTCAGATAAATTAAAAATCCAATAATACTATCGTAAAATACATTGATTTTATTCTAGTCTGAAATATATATAAATTCTATAGATTTAAAATCACAAAAACTGATTTAAGTTAAATTAAATTTTTAGTTCATTTTTTATATTAAATACAAATAGTTATGATCTCTTTTGTTATGTTCTTCATTGTTACTGTTGTGAACTATTTTTTGTTAGTTTTTTTTATTGAATTAAATAAATTTTGAAAATAAACAATTGTACTTCTTTTCACTTAATTGTACTGCTTTTTTAATTTCGAAGTACGTTTTTTGACGATTTCAAACACGTGACCATGACTATAAAATATTGGCAATTAATTCCAAATACAGAGGAGCAGCACACGTTTCGTTCATTTGGAAACATTCGGAGGAAAGAAATCATTTGGAAGAACTATTTAACAACAACAGAACGAACAATGTTTGGCTTCTATGTGAAATAAATCGGTAATTTACTGTACTACTTTTAAATATTTTTTTTTTTATAAATTTCAGGCGACTCAGGGTATCCTCTTGAGCCTTGGTGTATTACACCATATAGAAACCCACCCGAAGGCTCTATGGAAGCTCGTTTTAATGACATACATTCAAAGGCGCAATGCGTTATAGAAAGAACAGTTGGTATTTTGAAAGCGCGCTGGAAAATACTAATTAATGACAATAGGAGTCGTTACAGTCTGAAAAATTGGCATCGTTTGGAAATGTATGCGCAGCGTCACATAACGTATGTATTAACTTCAAAGTGTCTAGTTACACAAATGTAACAGTGGCAGAACCTGTCGAGCAAACATTTGAACTTGAAAATGAAACCAACCTAACAAAAATTGGAAATAACATAAGGGATCATATAAAATTAACACTAAGGGAAGAATAAAATGATTTCTTTTATTATGCTACATAACAAGTTTTTGTATTAACAAATCATAAATTGAATTCATTGCAAATTAAATATTAGAATAAAAAAGTAATAGTAAACAAACTAAAATTATTTGTACTTTCTTATATAAATTATGCAATCATTTAAAATGTGCCTAAAATGATTACTGTTTCTTTTTTAGCATTTCAAGTTCAATAGTTTTAATTTGAAAATAAAAATTTTTTGTTGCCATGTTAACAAAGTGCACTTCTTCTCTAAGTTTGACAGATTTTTCTTTTAGTTTTATGAAATGATCCAGTTTTGAACACAGATCAAAATGGTATTTTTCAGCGTTTGAAAGACTTGATGTTAAAAGATTTAATTTAGTTTCAGACTTAGAGTTTACTTTCTTTATTCTTGACGGTTGGTTTTCCATATTTTCAGATTCTTGAGAATTTCCGCTCGTTCCCATACCATTCTCTTCGTCATATTCCATACTGTCTTCTAACAAAGCACTTAAACTCTGTTTCTCATTGGAAATTGCCACATTTACGGTTTTTGGTGCACCGAAGGATTTAGCAGAAGGGACGCCTTCAACATCAGCTTCAATACCTGTAGTTTGAATTATTTATTCTTCTGCTGGTGATAGCACCAATTCCTATAAAATATGATAAAAAGTTGACATACTTTTTGCCACATTACCGCCTTTTTCACTGGTGGACCATAAGAGTTCAAACGGTCCGTAAGTTCATTCCATAACCTATTTGAAAGTGTCTTACCTTGGTATTACATTTTTTGCCAAATTGGGATGGTCCATCATAAATTAGGCCATTAATTCCTTCTGTTTTCCATTAATTTTGTTTACATTTGTCCTAGGAAACAAATATATTTTTTATTGCTAAAAATAAGTTTAATATGTATACTTACATTTTCAATTTTAAATACCAATAACAAATATTATAATTTAACACAAAAAAAATCAAAATTCAGTTAGTTTTTTAAAAATAAATTATTTATATTTCCTATAACTGTTAACCTATCGAATGACATTTCGAGAGAAAGCATTTGATAGTTACTCGTTATCGAACACCACAATTTAAAATTTCGATATAAGTTATTCGATAACAAATGCGGCGATCTCAACTAATAGAATTTCGACTAAAGTCATTCGATCACGAGAGCGACGCTTTGGCCCCTGATCTTTTCAATTTTTGAGATTAACAAGTTATTTCGTAAGCAAAAAAGAAATGAAAGACTTGATAGAGCAATAATCCATCAACGAATTTTTCCTTCTTTAAAATTAAATCAAAATTAATTAAATTTTCTAAAGAATAACTTGTATGTTTAAAAATAAAAAAATAATGACGGGAACAAAATATCACTCCCATGCATATACATCTTCATCAATCGGTTGAATATCTTCCATGATAATGTTATGATTACTGTTGCTATCAGCCGGATGTGGTTGTAGTTCCCCTTGTTTGGCTTGTTCTCTCTGTTGCTGTTTCTTTATCTTCATCTGCATAAATTGATAAAATCTCGTGCGTGCAATATGTCGCCTCAAATTCTTTTTGAAAATGGTTTCTCGTCTGGCGTACATTTGTGTGCATTTTTCATTGCATTCGTGAGGAGTTTTCCGTCAGCTGCAATTTTGGACAGGATTTTCGCATAACACCTGCATTTGCCTTGGTTAAAGTTAGACGGTGCACAAACAGAACGTATGGTACACTAAGTTTTGATGGCTGGATCTTATGTAATGGATCCTTTACAGAGCTGCTTCTAATATTTCTGGATGGTACGGGTGCCATTATGAACTTTAAAAATTTCAAGAAAATATAGTTGAAATCGCAAAAAAATGTTTGTCACAATGCTGAACTGTTACTGCTTGAAAATTTGTCATGTGCTTTTATGCTCATGTGAGCTCATCTGGGGTGTCATTTGACAGAGCATGCAACCTTTAAATAAAGGGATAATTCCTCATATAGTTTTTGGCGAATCTCAATCCTTTTTTAACCTTTTCTATGATTTCTGTAACAAACAATCTGATTCAGTTTGTTATTGATTTTAATTACTTTACAACACTGTTTTTCCAATGAATTTTTTGCCAAAAGTTTCCATATTTTTTGCTACCTTTGCATAACCTTGGATTTTGCCAAACAAACTAGCCAATTATAGATTCATATTAATTAACCCTGTTAAGTAAATCTCATACTTTGTTATGAAACCATCCTCCATATTAAAAGTTCTAAAACTGTGCTCAACAGATTGATAAATACCGAATTGGAAAATTGATTTAGAAAACTTTTAAGGCTTAGCTTTAAAAATGAGAGTCGTGTAAAAAATATTAGCAAAGTTCTCAGCTTAGGAATATTAAAGATTCGATTAGAACACAAGATGACTTATTTAAGATATTTATTTACACGGGCGGTCAAGTCCAAAACTTTTCCTATTTCCTAACTGTAACATCGCAGCTACAAACAATCTACCAGTTTGCTACGGCCAAATTTTAAAGAAACTGTGGCATGTAATTTGCGATTTTGTCAGCAAATTAAGTGGCCTTAATTTTAGCAGTCGGTATCGGAATTGCGTTCAAATAGAAAATAATTTCAATAACGAGAAATTTTCTGATGATATTACTCGATACGAAACGAATCGATTTGTTGCTTATGTGGTGTGAAACGAGTTAATTACTTCGTTTTACAGCACTGACCAAAATGAAAAATTTTATTCTTACAAAAATAAAAGAAATTTAATTAATCCAAGGAAGAAAAGTTTTATTAAAATTGTAATATTTCGTATGGATAATATATTATATATTATATAATATATTATATATATATAATATATATATTATATAATATAAGTAGTGTGTTTATGGGGTTTCTAGCTCAATTATTTCATACAAATTTAGGAGCATGCATATCTGTAAAAGAGTAAGAACATTGCAGCATTGTGAAATGAATTGTGTGCGATCGGTCTTTAGGTTTGTAACATGTATTATGAAAAGGTATTGCTTTTTAATGTGTATGTGTGTGTGTGTGTGTGTGTTAAAATTTGTGAGAATGCATATCTGGAAAAGAATTAAATCATTTTAATTTTTAATTTTTCCATACAAATTTGGAATCATACCTTCTTTTTCTTGTTCATTTTATTTGTATTGCTTTTCAAACGAATGGTTGGACGGACAGAATGAGTGCGTGCACGTTTCCTCATCTACATCTCAGAGTATAGAAAGACTGTAATGTGAAAATGTATATACGTATGTACGAATGTTTGGACGGACAGAATGAGTGTGTGCGTAACATGTAATGTGTATGATCGTTTTTTTTTTTTTTAATAGTAAATTCTTGGCACGTATTGCTCGTGATCACAGGTAGAAGAAATAGAAATATAAACTATTAAGAAAGGGTAGGTTGGTTGTGCGGTTGTTTTTAATTTGATGAGAAAGAAATGTATAGTTGTGCCTGTGGGTTTTTTTTTTCACGTATAAGTATAAGTAATATCTGTTTTCACATAATTGAATTTACTGATTGATCTACAACACCCCAGAGTATAAACAGACTTGTTTTTAAGGATTTAGAATTTTTTAGTTTTACTGTTTTAAATAAATGAAATTATAGAATAAGGGGATTAATTAAAACAAATTAGTTTTTTATTTTTTGAAAATTTTATTACATATTTCTTTTTTCAGATTTTTACAGATTCGAATTTAAAAATACGTTTATACAGATTAAATAACTTAAGTGTTAACAAATATTGTGTATAGAATGTTTGACATCGACAAATGTTGAAAGATTGTGAATAAGTATTTTCACAATAATACAAACGTATGACATATTAATACATACAAATGGATTACTTATTTTACTAATGTTACATATTCTTAGTTCATTTATAAGTTTCATAAATAAATCTATATGTCTTATTAATAGTTCTTCCAATACAGCTGATGTTACCATTTTTGTTCCCCTTCTTTAAAAATTTAATAGTAGGTTGTGTTAGTGCGGGACGATGTACTCTGAATTATTTCATTTTAATTTATATTTATTGAATAAAAATTTTAAACACAAGTGCCCACAATTAAATGTATTAAATTTTTGTTTTCGTTCATAATTATATTCAACAGGAAATTTTAAGTAGTTGACAATCTCAAGTGGTGGTTGTAAGTTTCCAAAGCTATCAAAGTATTCTTTATAGTTGTGGTTTTTATAATATGCTACCCAATGTGTTCCCATACCATTTGAATCATCTAAATTAACAATGCCGCATTCTTGTTTGAATGGTTTTTCAGGTAAAGAATCACGCATGAAAACACCCCTAAAATGTTTGAGATGTCTTCCATATTTATTCAAATCCAAATCTGTTAATGGGCGATTGGGAAGGTTATCTAATAGTTTTTTGGAGCTGGACTATAGTAGAGACCATATCCAGTTTTATATGGTTTGAGGTACAACCCTTTACCCATTGCAATTGATTCCATATATCTATTATGACGGTTAGCTTCAGCCAATTGTTCTTTTCCATTTTTGATAGCATTTACTGCTTTGACAATAGCGGATCCTCCACTTGCCAAACCACCAAGCGCTGACAATGCTGTTAGTACGGGAATAAGTGGAAGAAATCCTCCAATTTTCGGTACAGGTATAACTCTCGGTATTATAATGTCTGCTCGCTTTTTCCCTTTAAAATTTGAATGAATAGCCTTTTGAGCTATTTTAACAGCATCATTTATATCAAGGGGTTTCTGTTCTTTCAATTGTTTTAAAGTTTTTCTCACAGTAGCTGTGAATAATTTCTTATTACACTTATTCATTTTTCCTTTTCTTTTCTTATGTCTCTGCTCCTTCAAACCTAATCCAAATTTCACTTTAGCTTTCATAGCGTTTGTCACAAACCACGCGTTAGCACGTTCTTTAATATCACTATCTTTAGATTTAACTCGTTGCCAGGCTTTTTCAGCTAATATTTGATCTGCTTGATGTCTTGTGTCTATATCTTTTGATTGTGAATATGCAATATCGTGCTCTCTACAAGCTGTGTCTAATAAATTTATACCCTTATCTCCTCTTGCTAAACGTTGTTCAAGTTTTGTACCAGGTCCACAAAACTGATAACCAGGTAGATGTAATTCAACAAGTACTTTATTTATTAAGTTGTTTACAAATCCTCTTCTCATTTTACACTGGCTGAGGTTTTGTTTTGACCCTAGATTATAACAAATTTTTTTTTTCGTTACTTTTATATCTCTTCGCAAAAATAACTGAAATCAAGACGATCTCCTATATATACAGCAATTTATATGATTTCAGTATGTTAATTTTTTGATATTGATTTTGATCTGCTTTGTATCTGATCACGATCTACTTTACATCTGATCACGATCTGCTTTGTATCTGCTCACGATCTATTTTATATCTGATAACGATCTACTTTTTTGGTTTTGTCTATTTTATTTTAATTTTTTTTATTTTTTTTTTTGACATTACCATGTTTTAGGTATACATGTTCTACCTCAATGTTTAAATTGTTTATTTGATCAGCTAGATCATCATGTATTTGTGTTATATGTTTTTCGATTACGATATTTTTGTTTTTATGGTTATATTTATTAAAACCTTCTCCAAATTTATTAATATAAGACATTTCTTTCACTCTTCTAATAAATTATGTTAGCTTCTTTAAGTTCTTCGATAATAGAGATTATTTCGTTTTGATGATTGTTGTGACCAGAACCTTCCGATGAAAGAAGTAAACGTAGTCTGTCAACTAGTTCATTAGGATCATCCCAATGTATGTAATTTGATTTCAGATTATTTTGTAATTTTAGCATTAAACCACTGCCTTTTGTTAAAATGTTTGTTGTTGTTTCGAATAAATGTTTAATTATTCGTATATATTTGAAGGCTCGTGTTCCTTTCACTTGTTCATTAGGTTCATAGCGACGTTTATGTGCATTGGTATTAATTAAAATCTCTTTATATTTTTTCAAATCATTTTTAGAATAATGGAGAGGTTTTTTATGAAATACTAGTTCAAATAATCCAGGCGTCATTTTCAATTTCATATTCCCTATCTGCATAGTATTATCTCTATTAAATATTAATTTTTCCTTGCCATATCTCCAACTACCGTCTACATCTTGATTAAAACCATAAATTTTATCCAATTGCTTATTATTAATAAGTGTTTGTATATTTTCAAATAATGGAGAGCTTTTCGTCAGCTTTAAACATTGTTTTCTTTCCAAGTTCTTGATACATGTACTTGATACAGGTCTATTATGGTCATAGTTTTTTTCACCGTCATTATCATCAGTTGAAATATTTTCATACTGAAAATCGTTATTATCACCGTCTACATCATCGTAATCATCGTCATCATCAATAGTGTTGTCTATATCCTTATGCTTCTCTTCAAGTTTTCCGATGATTTCATTATCAGCATTTACGTCATAATAATCGTCATCATCATCAATAGTGTTGTCTGTATCCTTATGCTTATCTTCGAGTTTTCCAATGAATTCATTATCACCATTTACGTCACAATAATCTTCCTCATCATCTATAGTGTTGTCTACATCCTTATGCTTATATTCAAGTTTTGGGATGTTTTCATTATCATCATTTACATCATCATAATCATCGTCATCATTAATAGTGTTGTCTATATCCTTATATTTATCTTTAAGTTTTCCAATGATTTTTTTAAGTGGTTTTGTTATTGGTTGAAAGGTATCTTCTAATAAATTAACTCTATCTATTTGATTCAGTTTAATATTTTTTAACTTTTTCTTTAGAACAGCCGTTGTCTTTACAAGATCTTCCAACACTTTATTATGGTAATAGCTTAAATAGGTATAGCTGATATAGCTGGTATAGCTTGCTAGTATAGCTGGTGTAGTGTTTCATGCGAAGAGGTATGAAAGTAATGAAAAAATGGTTATAAACTACAGTCAAAGAAAAACACCTAATCAGTGTAAGATTGGGAGAAGATTTGTAGACAACTTAATAAACAAATTATATGTTGAATTACATCCACCTGGTTATCAGTTTTGTGAACCTGATGCAAAACTTCAAAACGAATAGCAAGAATAAAGGAAATAAAGGAATAATTTATTGCATGCAGATTGGAGAAAGCACGATATAGCGTACTCAAAATCAATGGATATAGACACAAGCCATCAAGCAGATCGTGATCAGGTATAAATCAGATCGTGACCAGATAGCAAGCAGTTCGTGATCAGATATAAAGCAGATCGTAATCAGATACAAAGCAGATCATAATCAGATAGCGAGCAGATCATAACCAGATCAAATTCAATAAAAAAAATTATTATAATGTCTAAAAATTACCATAATAAAGTGTTGGAAGATCTTGTAAAGACAAGGGCTGTTCTAAAGAAAAAGTTAAAAAATATTAAACTGAATCAAATAGATAGAGTTAATTTATTAGAAGATACCTTTCAACCAATAACAAAACCACTTAAAAAAATCATTGGAAAACTTAAAGATAAATATAAGGATATAGACAACACTATAGATGATGACGAAGATTATTATGACGTAAATGGTAATAATGAAATCATTGGAAAACTCGAAGATAAGCATACGGATACAGACAACACTATTGATGATGATGATGATTATTATGACGTAAATGGTGATAATGAAATCATCGGAAAACTTGAAGATAAGCATAAAGATATAGACAACACTATTGATGATGACGATGATTATGATGATGTAAACGGTGATAATAACGATTTTCAGTATGAAAATATTTCAACTGATGATAATGATGGTGAAAAAAACTATGACCATAATAGACCTGTATCAAGTACATGTATCAAGAACTTGGAAAGAAAACAATGTTTAAAGCTGACGAAAAGCTCTCCATTATTTGAAAATATACAAACACTTATTAATAATAAGCAATTGGATAAAATTTATGGTTTTAATCAAGATGTAGACGGTAGTTGGAGATATGGCAAGGAAAAATTAATATTTAATAGAGATAATACTATGCAGATAGGGAATATGAAATTGAAAATGACGCCTGGATTATTTGAACTAGTATTTCATAAAAAACCTCTCCATTATACTAAAAATGATTTGAAAAAATATAAAGAGATTTTAATTAATACCAATGCACATAAACGTCGCTATGAACCTAATGAACAAGTGAAAGGAACACGAGCCTTCAAATATATACGAATAATTAAACGTTTATTCGAAACAACAACAAACATTTTAACAAAAGGCAGTGGTTTAATGCTAAAATTACAAAATAATCGAGATCAAATTACATACATTGGGATGATCCTAATGAACTAGTTGACAGACTACGTTTACTTCTTTCATCGGAAGGTTCTGGTCACAACAATCATCAAAACGAAATAATCTCTATTATCGAAGAACTTAAAGAAGCTAACATAATTTATTAGAAGAGTGAAAGAAATGTCTTATATTAATAAATTTGGAGAAGGTTTTAATAAATATAACCATAAAAATAAAAATATCGTAATCGAAAAACATATAACACAAATACATGATGATCTAGCTGATCAAATAAACAATTTAAACATTGAGGTAGAACATGTATACCTAAAACATGGTAATGTCAAAAAAAAAAATAAAAAAAATTAAAATAAAATAGACAAAACCAAAAAAGTAGATCGTTATCAGATATAAAATAGATCGTGAGCAGATACAAAGCAGATCGTGATCAGATGTAAAGTAGATCGTGATCAGATACAAAGCAGATCAAAATCAATATCAAAAAATTAACATACTGAAATCATATAAATTGCTGTATATATAGGAGATCGTCTTGATTTCAGTTATTTTTGCGAAGAGATATAAAAGTAACGAAAAAAAAAATTTGTTATAATCTAGGGTCAAAACAAAACCTCAGCCAGTGTAAAATGAGAAGAGGATTTGTAAACAACTTAATAAATAAAGTACCTGTTGAATTACATCTACCTGGTTATCAGTTTTGTGGACCAGGTACAAAACTTGAACAACGTTTAGCAAGAGGAGATAAGGGTATAAATTTATTAGACACAGCTTGTAGAGAGCACGATATTGCATATTCACAATCAAAAGATATAGACACAAGACATCAAGCAGATCAAATATTAGCTGAAAAAGCCTGGCAACGAGTTAAATCTAAAGATAGTGATATTAAAGAACGTGCTAACGCGTGGTTTGTGACAAACGCTATGAAAGCTAAAGTGAAATTTGGATTAGGTTTGAAGGAGCAGAGACATAAGAAAAGAAAAGGAAAAATGAATAAGTGTAATAAGAAATTATTCACAGCTACTGTGAGAAAAACTTTAAAACAATTGAAAGAACAGAAACCCCTTGATATAAATGATGCTGTTAAAATAGCTCAAAAGGCTATTCATTCAAATTTTAAAGGGAAAAAGCGAGCAGACATTATAATACCGAGAGTTATACCTGTACCGAAAATTGGAGGATTTCTTCCACTTATTCCCGTACTAACAGCATTGTCAGCGCTTGGTGGTTTGGCAAGTGGAGGATCCGCTATTGTCAAAGCAGTAGATGCTATCAAAAATGGAAAAGAACAATTGGCTGAAGCTAACCGTCATAATAGATATATGGAATCAATTGCAATGGGTAAAGGGTTGTACCTCAAACCATATAAAACTGGATATGGTCTCTACTATAGTCCAGCTCCAAAAAACTATTAGATAACCTTCCCAATCGCCCATTAACAGATTTGGATTTGAATAAATATGGAAGACATCTCAAACATTTTAGGGGTGTTTTCATGCGTGATTCTTTACCTGAAAAACCATTCAAACAAGAATGCGGCATTGTTAATTTAGATGATTCAAATGGTATGGGAACACATTGGGTAGCATATTATAAAAACCACAACTATAAAGAATACTTTGATAGCTTTGGAAACTTACAACCACCACTTGAGATTGTCAACTACTTAAAATTTCCTGTTGAATATAATTATGAACGAAAACAAAAATTTAATACATTTAATTGTGGGCACTTGTGTTTAAAATTTTTATTCAATAAATATAAATTAAAATGAAATAATTCAGAGTACATCGTCCCGCACTAACACAACCTACTATTAAATTTTTAAAGAAGGGGAACAAAAATGGTAACATCAGCTGTATTGGAAGAACTATTAATAAGACATATAGATTTATTTATGAAACTTATAAATGAACTAAGAATATGTAACATTAGTAAAATAAGTAATCCATTTGTATGTATTAATATGTCATACGTTTGTATTATTGTGAAAATACTTATTCACAATCTTTCAACATTTGTCGATGTCAAACATTCTATACACAATATTTGTTAACACTTAAGTTATTTAATCTGTATAAACGTATTTTTAAATTCGAATCTGTAAAAATCTGAAAAAAGAAATATGTAATAAAATTTTCAAAAAATAAAAAACTAATTTGTTTTAATTAATCCCCTTATTCTATAATTTCATTTATTTAAAACAGTAAAACTAAAAAATTCTAAATCCTTAAAAACAAGTCTATTTATACTCTGGGGTGTTGTAGATCAATCAGTAAATTCAATTATGTGAAAACAGATATTACTTATACTTATACGTGAAAAAAAAACCCACAGGCACAACTATACATTTCTTTCTCATCAAATTAAAAACAACCGCACAACCAACCTACCCTTTCTTAATAGTTTATATTTCTATTTCTTCTACCTGTGATCACGAGCAATACGTGCCAAGAATTTACTATTAAAAAAAAAACGATCATACACATTACATGTTACGCACACACTCATTCTGTCCGTCCAAACATTCGTACATACGTATATACATTTTCACATTACAGTCTTTCTATACTCTGAGATGTAGATGAGGAAACGTGCACGCACTCATTCTGTCCGTCCAACCATTCGTTTGAAAAGCAATACAAATAAAATGAACAAGAAAAAGAAGGTATGATTCCAAATTTGTATGGAAAAATTAAAAATTAAAATGATTTAATTCTTTTCCAGATATGCATTCTCACAAATTTTAACACACACACACACACACACATACACATTAAAAAGCAATACCTTTTCATAATACATGTTACAAACCTAATGACCGATCGCACACAATTCATTTCACAATGCTGCAATGTTCTTACTCTTTTACAGATATGCATGCTCCTAAATTTGTATGAAATAATTGAGCTAGAAACCCCATAAACACACTACTAATATATTATGGGTTTATTTTATTTATTATTAGCTGGGGATGAAGTTTCTTCTGCAGTATTCAATTTCAAATTCTATAAAAGAAGATATGGTAGAGTTCATTTTGTCTTCTTCATAAGCCAATAAACAGCAAGGACATACGTCAGGAATACTATTTTTTGGCGAAGTTGTTGGGGTAACTTTTTCTTTGCTCTTTTGGGCTGATGTTTTTAGAGACCCAAAAGTTTGGTCTTTTTTAGATCCTCAACAGAATATTAAACTAAACAAGAGTTTGTTAAACTACCTTGCGCCACATTTTTGCATCTCTGATTGGTGGGCCGGAAGCATTGAGCTTAGCTGTGAGCTGTTCCCATAGCTGATTAACTCTTGCCTTTCCCCGAGAAGTATTTGGTATAATACTCTTTGCCAATTCTGAATGCTTAGCCATGAAATTTCCAAGAATTTTCTTATGGGAGTAATTAATTTTTGAAAGTTTTGACCAACAAATACTGGAATTAATTTTTTATTCATAAATTATTATAAATTTGTTATGCTAGGAACACAATTGGGACGGACGACGAATTTTTCGGTGCGAAAGATGACCAAAATGATACAGACCGTGTTTTTGATTGCGTTTCTTGCACCGTAAGTGAACCAACCACAATCACCGACGACAGCACGGCTCATCCAATCGAAATTTGAACACGTAAATATACCAAAAAGCAAGCGGACGAAGAAGTTACCTCCGTCTTTAAGGATATAATGAAAGAGTGTGCTGATACGGTGAAGGAGTTAGCATCAGCAAATGAAAAAGACCGAGACTTCACGTCAGTACTTATTGAAAGTCTGGCGAAGAAAATTTATGAGGCAAAATTGAAAGAAGAGGTTGTAGCTGAAATAGAAATGAAGGTAATAACTTTGGTTTATGCAGAAATAGCCTAAAACCCATCCTCTATATAAACTTGTTTATATCAAAATTTTTTGAATCAGTTTTAAGTTTTTATAATAAAAATCAACTTGATCGTGTAAGATAATTTTTTTGTTAATGTGGTACATATAATATGTATTTTTAAATTAAATAAATGCAATTGAATTAGAAAAAGTAATATCTCAGTTTAATTTTCCAGTAAATGGTTTGCTAAATCATCCCTTAAAGCAAAAGCGTTTGTCGATGAGCGGTTGGCATGAGAAATTCGAAAGGGTTGCATGAGTTCAGATGACTGTCTCCACATCCCGGTAATGAAAATTCCATTCTCTTCATGGTCCACTAGATTTTCATCAAAATATTCGCTGCTTTTATTTGACATTAGATAATTGTGGAGAACTATCGTTGCTAATATTATTTTATCAACATTTTTGGGAGATGCATGAATTTTTGTATGCAAAATTCTCCATCTATTTGTTAAGATACCGAAAGTGTTTTCTATATATACACGAGCGAAAGATAATTTTTTTATTAAAATTTTGTTTAGCAACAGATAAATTTCGTCCAGGATATGGTCTCATTAAATTATGTTTTAGGGGAAAAGCATTATCGCCTATAAAGAAATAGGGAAAAGATATATCTGTATCTAGTTAAAAAAAGATTTTTTGGAAAATACAAAAAAAAAAACTAAAAAAGAAATTAGTGTGACGATATTTTTCTTACCAGGTAGATTACCATCGGAGGGAATATCGATATTCTTCCTTAATATCATTTTACCGAACGCACTTTGAGCAAGTATTCCGCCATCGCTTTGACTAATAAATGATCCAACATTCACAAAAACAAATTTATAATCCGCGTCACATGCCGTCATTAGCACAATGCTAAAAGTATTTTTATAATTGTAAAACAGTGATCCACTTTTTTTTGAGCAAAATATTTGGAAATGTTTCCCATCAATAGCACCAATACAGTGCGGCATTCCTGTTTTCACGTAAAACCTATTAAAATGCGGAAATATATGTATAATATTGGTCACTACTAGCAATGTAATATTTCTACCTGTCAGCAATAGCTTTGCAATGGTGCCGATTAGGCTGGGCGACATACCCTTCATGTAACTCACTCCAGATTGCATCACAAGTTTTATAAATAATTTGTCTGACAGTCGATACAACCATTTTGTACGTCCAAGCCAAGAAATGTGCATTGCAACCGTGAGCCAGGTATCTAACAATATTTGGTAATGTTATAATTTCGATTTAAAATATACATACATACAAATTTTTTTGCAAGCCCTTACATCAAAGTTAAACCCAAACGTGTCTCCTCATCAATAGGCTTTCTCTTTGAAAACCTTTGCAACCGATTTTTAAGTAAGTCTAAAAGGGAGTTAAAGTCTTCGATTGTCATACTGGTTGATTTAAAGAAGTGTTCTCCATCACTTAACATTAGATCACCAAAATATATTTTTTGCAATCCTAAGCTTTTCCGGGTAACGTTCACTGACCGTACACACCACCTTCTACGCAAACGTTTCCGCACAAGCAAAAAAACTTTTACCATCGTAAACATGATGTTTATTATTTTAATAATTTTAACCAAACGCAAAATTCTTTGATTCATATTTTTTAACATTTATTTTTTGCCTTACACAACTTTGCTTATTATAACAGCTGTTATTTTTTCGTCCTTATTGTGCGTCACACTGCGAATTTGCGCAACGAACTTTCAATAACGAATTCGTCAGGCTGGAAGAAATTCGTCGTTCGTCCCAATTGTGTTCCTAGCATTACTTACATTTTTTATATTGTTCTTTACAGCAGAAAAACGTTAATTCGAAAGCTTTAGTGATTACGAGTGAAAACTCGCAAGGTGGCATTCGAATGATCACACGTTATCGAATCCCATTATTAGAAATTTCGATACACTTTACTCGAAAACGAATAAGAGAATCCCAAAACTAAAAAAACTCGCACGTTCGAGTAAAAATTCGTTCGTATACGACTGCCAGAATTAGCCCCCAGAGTTAATACAGGGAGCATATTGGTTCTACGATGTTATGGATGGAAAAGATATGAATGCTGCAGTAAGTTCTGCCATTTGGGAAAATAACACGAAAGGATAAATAAAAATGGCGAAGAATCCTCTCAAACCAAATTGTTAGAAAATTACAAAGTGAATCATCAGACCATTCAAAATTACCTTTCTTTATATAGGACACTGCAGACTCTTAGTACATATGTTCCGCATGGTAATCGTTGCGCCCAATATGGAGAATCTGTGATGATGAAAATAAATCATCAGAACATATTTTTGAAACCAGTGATTAAGACATCGCAGAATGAAACACGAGAGTGTATATCGGTAGTTGGGCTGGAATTTCTTCTCGCTGACACTGAGCAGCATCTTGTATTCTGTCAGGGAAATAGGTTTCGAGAAGACATTGCAGAGACACCATTTTATAGATTTAGAGCGATGCAATAGACCCATTGATTAACAATAATAATGAAATACCAGCTGCTGAATTACAAGAGGGATCATCATTTCTCTGTCATTTCATGTCTCACAATATGCTTTCTATAGCATATTATATGCATATAGCATATTGTGTGTTAGTTATTTATCATTGTGCACTATTGAAGTTATTGACTCAGAGTTTACTCCGTATATATAAATGAGTTCCTCTAAGGTTTTCAGTTAAAAACGAGGAGAATCTTATCAGTCTGTAGTCTTTTGCTGTTATGTGGCTCGCTTTCATCGGCTCGGAAATGAAAACTATCCTCACCTCTTCCCACCCAAAATCCACTTGATGCGAGAATTGATATCGTCGCCTGTCCGTTGCTATCGGGTAAATGCCATACGTTCCCGGAGGTCAACTTTTGCTTTAAACGTAGCGAAATGATCATCGGGAACTATGAACGCTCCACAGATGATCTTACCAATGAAAATATCAACAAAGAACAAAAATTGAATATTTTAAAATTATTGCTTGAAGTGCTACAAAACCGTATAAACAAATTTGAAACCATATTTTATCAGTCCAAGGTGGCAATAAATTAGATTTGTTTTATTCTTTTTCTTCCTTTAGGGAGATCTTATGAAACATTTTCTCCATCCACTTATTACTGCTTTCATCCAGTTTCATCTCTGCAGCAGATCAGTAGGTTAGAGGACGATAAAACTTTCCAGAAGTCGATGTAGTCTAGTAGGTTATGTGTTGGCTTATTTGAAGTAAAGCCAGAGTTCGAGATCCAGGCCAGACATCAAGACAAAATACAAAAAGTATTTCTTCGGCGACTTCCTCTCAGCAGATTTCTGACAAAAACTCTGAGAGTAAATAAAATTGCCATGAAAAAGTTTCTCAAAATTCTGTCGTTCTGAGTCGACTTTAAACTGTAGGTCACACCATTCATGTATAAAATTAACACACATAACATAAGTGGTGTGAGAAACTAGGACGTTGTACAATGGGTCAATTCGACTTCCGGGTACTGTACTTGTCTTAATTGACAAGTACACGTCCTCTAACCTAACCTAGCATTTATGGCTTTACCATTCGTAACGAGATTTTTCAACCAAAAAAGTTAACGTTAATACATCAAATTTCCAAAAATGACGGAGTATTTGATCTGATAACGGTAATGAAGGATATAAAAATATTTTTTTACGACAGCCCATGAGGGATTGTTATTGAAATTCAAGTTAATAATGTAGGAATGTAAAAAATCATGTGCGGATGTGCACATTCAAAAACCAGTCAGTCATCTTCAACCTCTAAACGAAGTCGGTCGCTTGCGCGAGAACTTAAATTTTATAACTCTCATTTTTTGTATTTTTTAAAAAACTTTGAATTTTACAATATAAAACTTGAATTTTAGAGTAAACAATTCTACAATTTTGGGGGCTCAACCCGTATAAAAGTGATCGGAATTTAAGTGTAAAAGCAGTAAGAATAAAATACTCACTAACACAGTGACCGCTGACTGCAGATAATTTGTGGCAAGGGTGTGGTCGAAGAGACGAAAATTGTTTTTATATACGCAAGCGGCACGAGTGTTTTTTGTAAACGGACAAAAGCATAGAGGGCGAACAGGCACGAACATGAATGCGTTAGGAGACTTTATTGATATAAAAAACAATATTGGGACTGCGAAGAGAATGGCGATTGTTGCTGTACACAAATTTCTTTTTGGAGAAGAAGGTGACCGAGGCAACAGAAAGCGCATACGTATGTTTATGGGCTTTGATTTCGACGAAAACGATGATCTTTACGAAGCAAAGAAAAAATATGTTAAAGAGAACCTCAGTGACGCTGATTTGGTAGCTGTATGCAGTGTGTTGTGTTTAAGTTACAACAACAGCGACTTGTTTAAACACATATTTTCTAATATGAAGAAGGGACAATTGATGTGTTGTCAAGAGAACGATGATGTTGAAAGCAACGACGTTTACGACGATGATGATGTTTACGAAGATACAATTGTGGAAAACGACGCGGATGACAACAGTTACGACGATAATGATGTTAACGACGATGATGATGATACAATTGTATACAACGACGGGAAAAACAACAACAACGAAGCAAGAAAAAAATTTATTGGGAAAAATTATGTTAGAGCAATGAAAGGCGAAAACGACGGCAGCAGCGGCGGCAAGGTTCACAATGTGGTGGTAAATAAGAAGTTTGCAGAGAGTAGTAACGGTGTTGATAATAAACAGAAGACGCAATACGAAAAACGGGAAACAGTTAGTGTCGAAAGAGCAACTTGTTTGAACATGCAACGGTTTGCAATGAATTATCGTGACATTGAAGACTCTATTCCCTCGTTTGACGGTGATGGTAATATGCCAATTGAAGTATGGATCAATGAGTTTGAGGAAACATCTTCTATTATGGGATTTGATGATTTCCAGAAGTTTATTTTTGCTAAAAAATCTTTAAAAGGTTTAGCTAAATTGTATGTATCCAGTGAACGCGGCATTACATCATACGGAGTATTGAAGGATGCATTAACAAGTGAATTTGGTACAAAGATTAACAGTGCGCAATTGCACAGAATGATGATTGAACGCAAAATTAATAAAGACGAAACAGTTCATCAATACTTTTTTAGTATGAAGGAGTTGGCTTCTCGCGGAAATATCGATGACAGCACTCTCATGGAATATGTAATTGATGGTATTAATGATTTGACGGTGAATAAATCTATTTTGTATGGTGCGACAGATTTGAAGGATTTTAAATTGAAATTGAAATGTTACGAGACTATGGTGAATAAAGCAGCTAAATCGAAATTCGAAAGACCAACAACAATCAAACCCAAGAACGACAGAAAGGAAAAAAATTGTTTTAATTGTGGTGGCAAAGGTCATGAATCCAAGAACTGTAAGGACAAAGACAAAGGCGTTAAATGTTTTAATTGTAACAAATATGGTCATATTTCTAAACAGTGTCCGACAAAACTGGAAAAGCCAAATGTACGCCAGCTTGTAACAGTGAAAAAGAATGCCATGGAGTTCGAGATACAATTTTTGTGTGACCAACCATTTGAGGCAAAAACCTTGTTCGATACAGGTAGTAAATTCAATGTGGTTACGAATAGTGTTTATAAAAAGCTGAATTCACCCAAGCTCGTAAAATCGGATTTTTATCTCGTTGGTTTTGGAAACCAGGATAATCGTAATAAAATTAAGCCGACTGGAAATTTTTATCAGAGTGTGAATATTGACGGCGATGATTATAATTTAAATTTTCATGTGGTACCTACCAATTCTATTGATGTGGACGTAATATTGGGCAGTGAATTCTGTAATTTTTGTGAAATCAACATTACTTCAGATGGTTTGAGAATACGAAAGCTTAAGGACGAGACATCAGATGAAACCCACAAGATGATGGTTATAAATGCGTATGAAGATCCAGATAATGACGTAAGTACAAATAATATTGATGACAGTGTAAGTGAAAACGCCAAGCTCGAGGTAAAGAATTTGATAGAGAATTATCGACCTATGAAAACTAAGACGACAAATGTCGAAATGAAAACTATTGTGAAAGACGATACACCAATCCACAGCAGTCCCAGACGTTTACCGATTATGGAAAGAAATATTGTCGACAGTCAAGTTGAAAAATGGCTCCAAGAAGGAATAATCGAACCGTCCGAGTCGGAGTATAGTAGCCCAGTGGTACTAGTGAAAAAACGAAATGGAGAACCAAGACTCTGTGTCGATTTCCGGAAGATTACCAAAGTCATAGTAAAGGATAGATTCCCATTACCATTAATTGAAGACCAACTTGATCGGTTACAGGACGCGAATTTATTTTCAACCATAGATTTAAAAAATGGTTTCTTCCATGTGTCAGTCGAAGAGTCGAGTCGAAAGTATACGTCTTTTGTCACTCACAGTGGACAATACCAATTTCGAAAAGTGCCGTTTGGTTTATCGAATTCACCAGGAGTTTTCCAGCGCCATGCGAATGCAGTGTTCCGTGATTTGACTAGACAGGGTATAGCTTTACCGTACATAGATGACGTGATAATAACCGCTAAGGACGAAGACGAGGCGATGCAAAATTTGAAAACTGTTTTAAGGCTGTGTGAGGAATATGGTTTGGAAATTAATCTGAGAAAATGTGATTTTTTGAAGAGGAAAATTCAGTTCCTTGGGTACGTAATCGAAAATAAAAGGATTTCGCCATCACCCGAGAAGATCGATTCGCTTATGAAATTTCCTATCCCCAAAAACTTGAAACAACTTGAAAGCTTCCTCGGATTAGCAAGTTATTTCCGTAAGTTCATTCCCAATTTTTCAACTATTGCAAAACCATTAACCGACCTGAAGAAGAAAGATCGAAAATTTGAGATGGGCGATGAGCAGCTTTCAGCAGCAACATACTGAAATCTATAATGAGTGAAAATCCTGTTCTACGGATCTATAATCAAAATTATGAGACCGAAGTCCATACTGATGCGTCTATGGAAGGATACGGAGCAGTATTAATGCAAAAATCACCTGACGATAATCAACTACACCCAGTTTATTATATGAGTAAAAAAACTACAGAACAAGAAAGAAAATATTCAAGCTACGAGTTGGAGATTCTAGCCGTGATCGAGGCATTGAAGAAGTTCAGAATATACTTGCTTGGAATTCCGTTTAAGTTAGTTACCGATTGCAACGCATTTACGAAGACGCTCGACAAGAAGGATTTATGCACTCGCGTAGCACGTTGGATACTATTTCTGCAAGATTATAATTACACAGTCGAACACAGACCTGGAAAGCAAATGAAACATGTCGACGCTTTTTCTCATCATCCAGTTATGATAATCTCCAGTGAGGACAGTATTATCGAAAGGATAAAACGTTCCCAAATACAAGATGAAGACCTCGCAACGATAAAGGATATTCTAAAGACTACTACAAATTATAAAGACTACTTTCTCAAAGGTGAGATACTCTATAAAGTCGTCGATGATCATGAGTTGCTAGTCGTGCCGAAGGGTATTGAACGCGAAGTCATCAGGCAGGCACACGCGAAGGGTCATTTTGCCGTAAAGAAGACCAAAGACTTAATATGTCGTGACTACTTCATCCCAAAGCTCGAAGATAAGATAAAACACCATATTGCCAATTGTGTTCCATGTATCGTGACGAATAGAAAGAAAGGTAAACAAGAAGGTCAACTTAATCCGATACCAAAAGAAGAAGTGCCGTTGAAGACTTACCATGTTGATTTTCTCGGTCCGTTGGAGTCTACCAACAAAAACTATAACCATATTTTTGCCGTCATTGATTCGTTTACTAAGTTTTGCTGGCTTTACCCGACAAAGTCAACTACAGCTAGAGATGCTATATCCAAATTAGAACAGCAAAGTGTTACGTTCGGAAATCCCGTCCAGATTGTATCAGATCGTGGTTCAGCATTTACGTCTGTGGAATTTCAACAGTATTGTGAAGGCGAAGGTATTCAACACGCCAAGATTACAACAGGTTTACCACGCGCCAATGGTCAAATAGAAAGGATGAACAGCATCATTGTTCCAGTATTAGCTAAGTTGAGTATAGAAGACCCGACTAAATGGTACAAATTTGTCGGAAGAGTACAACAAATTCTCAACTCAACCTACAACAGAAGCATCGATTCCACACCGTTTGAAGTATTGGTTGGAGTCAAAATGTATTGTAAAGATGACATCCGCATTAAGGAGCTGTTAGAACAAGAAGTCGTTACCAATTTCGACCATCAAAGATCCGAAGCTAGACGTGAAGCTAAGGAAAGCATCCTTAGACTACAGAACGAGAACAAACACACCTACAACTTAAGACGCAAGACCGCTACGCAATATCGTATCAACGACCTGGTTGCTATTAAAAGGACACAGCTAGGAGGTGGCCTAAAGTTGAAGTCGAAGTATTTTGGTCCCTATCGTGTCACGAAAGTCAAGCCGCATAACACCTATGATGTCATAAAAGTAAGCGATGGTGAAGGTCCTAAGCAGACGTCAACTTGTGCTGAGTTCATCAAGCCCTGGCCAGATGATCAAGAAGACGGATTCGAGGCGAATCCATTGCAGGAAGGCCGATCTGTAGGAATGTAAAAAATCATGTGCGGATGTGCACATTCAAAAACCAGTCAGTCATCTTCAACCTCTAAACGAAGTCGGTCGCTTGCGCGAGAACTTAAATTTTATAACTCTCATTTTTTGTATTTTTTAAAAAACTTTGAATTTTACAATATAAAACTTGAATTTTAGAGTAAACAATTCTACAATAAATTAAAATGTTTTTTTAATAATAAGAGGGGAAAACAACAGCCACTGGTTGAAATTGATGGCTGCAGACAGTTCAGGTAGCTAGTTGCGCCTGTGAGGATTACCCACAGGTAACCTGAATACGTTTTTTTAACAGTAGCTATTTGCAGCATAAATACAAATTTGCATTAAAGGGTTGACCCAATATATTCAATTGCAATGTTGAAATAGCAGGTAGCTAGTTGGCCCCCTGCGAACTTTCTGTGAGAACGCATAGACTGAATAAGGTACCTGTTTTTATCGAAAACCCAAAATTCCAAAATGGTTTCCACCTATAACAGGGCGTGAACTTTGCCAAATAAGTTACACGATAGTTTCGGTAGACAACAGACAACATCAGCGGAAAATTGAAAAAATGGAAGGAAATAAACAAATGAAAACTGGCGATTTGTTTAATAAACGGATTGACATGTCCAAAGTAAATCTAGACGATGTAAAACCATCGATGTAAAACCATAAAACCAAACCAATTTATCAGTCCGATGAAGATGCATATCCATATCACTGAATTTCTAAATGGTCCCCTCGTAAGGCAATTCATATGCGAATTATGGCCTATTTTGTTAGCTGCTGCCATACCAAATGAACCGAAGGAAGATGAAATTCTAAAGAAAGTAATCCAAGAAAGTAATACAAACGGATACGAACGATCTAAATCTAGTGTACATTCTCGATCTAGAAAACAAGGTAACATGGTGAATGGAGCAAAATAACCGCTAGTACCACCTATCACTCTCATTTCCACCCTTAAACCACATGGACACGTCGACATTGAAAAGGATGTGAAACCAATTGAAAAGAATAAGGATCGAGAAAAACATGATGAATCTGCATCCCTTTCTCGGTCCACTAATTGCCGAAACTGCAGTAGCACACAAGCAGAACAGAAGTAACACTTAACCACCAGCACTGTAAGCACAAAGAAACAACAGCCAGATAAGGAAAACAATAAAAATTCAATCAATATTGAAAATCAAGTATCTAAACTGGATAAATCTGTATCAAAAGGTAATAAGATTGATAAAAACAAGCCACAACGTAAGCCTTCCAGATATTGTCCTTCACAATCCCATGATACCGAACGTAGTGTTAATTCAAGATCCACTTCAGATATGAAATCCCGTTCTAAGCATGTAGAACACCCACCAAAACAATTAAGGGCTAGTGATGCTATCAACAGTGAACAACTAAAAAGTCAGAGTTGTGAACGTGGTAACGATCATGGTACAGGTATGGTGACATTTGGTTTAAACGGCTCTGACGACCAAAAGTTTCACAAAGAGACAGAGAATGTTAGTTCAAAGGATCATCATCCGTCTACACCAGTTCGTAATTTTTTTTTAGAAATTTGTGCAGAAATGAACGAATTTTTAAATCATTGGAATAAAACTCCTGAAAAGGAAACAATTCTGTTCTCAAAAAAATTCATATATCTTGATGAAAAAAATATTATCAATGGCGTTGAAGAAACAGTAAACACCACTTTGCCTTCACATACGAAATCATGTTCAAAGACTGTAGGAAATCATTCACAAAAATTAAGTGCTAGTGGTGATAACAACAGCAAACATTCAGAAATTCATGGTTGTGGACGTGGTAACGATTATGGTCCAAAAGTGGTTACATGCGGCTTAGGCAGTTTCACAAACATTTGTATTAATTCCCCCAACAGAAGGATGAAAATGTTAGTTCACAGGATCAACTTCCTTCAACACCATTTCGAGAATTTTTATCACAATATTGTGCAGAAATGACGAATTTTTATGTCAATGGAATAAAGCACCCGATAAACAAACAATTCTACTGTCAAGCAAATTTGTATATCCCGATGCAATAAAAAGTGAAAAACAAACCACTACCACTTTCTCCACACATAGGAAATGATGTTCTAAGCCGGCAGAAAATCCACCACAGAGATTAAATGCTCATGATGCTATCAACAGTGATCATCCAGAAAGTCAGAGCTTAGAACGTGGTAGCGATGATGATTCCCGACTAAAGACATCCGGCCTAAACGGTTTCGTAAACAGTTATAAGAATTCACCCCAACAATGTAATCAAGACACAAACACTGACTTACAGAATCAATGTCCTCGTACACCATTTCAAGAAATTTTGTTGGAACAATGTGCAAAAATAGACGAATTTTTAAAGTGCAGAAGACGACCAGACGATTTCTACGTACTTAAAACACCAGAGAAATTGAAAAATATTATCGCCTGTGCTGAAGGTCAAGTTGCCACCACTGTGTTGTCGCCTCCATCTGTCTCAACATCAGATCAAAAAGTAACAACATCTGATGAGGCCGTCATATTAATAGCAGAGATGAAAGCTGCCACTAAACGTTCACACTCGACAATGATTAATGAGAGCAAAAAGTCGAAAAATAATTCCTCCGGCAAGGATCAACAAAAACCAACTAAGAAGAACCAAACAAAGGCAAAGAAATCTTCATTGAAACGCAGTTCAGACAAAGACTCCTCAAAGAAGCCAGAAGCTGAATCAAGTAAAAAGAAAACCCACAAGAACTACAGCAAAGCAATGAGATAACGTATGCTGGAACTGTTGGTAGTTCTAGTAGCGATGAAGAAGAATGCCGTGTAGATGAAGACTCTTCGAAGAAGCCAGAAGCTGAATCAAAAGAAAATGAGTCCCACAAGCAGGCCACTAGCGTAATAAACAAACTTGAATTGGACCTTTTTGTCAGCATCAGTAGCGATGAAGAAGAATGCAGTTCAGTACAGCCTTCTGTGAGAAATTCAGAAACTGTAAAGAATAACCACAACAGAGAAATGAGCACCCTTGAGACTGATTTTTCTATCAGTAGTGATGAAGAAGATGTCTAAAATATACTAGGCAAAGACGACTAAGTTTCTAAAACAAAAATAATGGTATGGGACGACGTTTACGAGGAGTTTAATTTTAGAAAAAATATTTATTACTTGTAGTCATAAGTTGTATAAGTTTTGTATTAAATATCATGACAATTCTTTTAATTTTTATTAAAAATTGACGTACAAAATTAATAATTTTGTAAGTTTAAATTGAAATTATAATAAATTTAATATAAAATTATTTTCTTATTCAATTTAATTCTTCAATTCTTTATTTGTAATCAGTTTTAAATGCAATATTAAGCAAATCATCATAGAAATCGTAATTAAAATAAAATTAAAGAAAAAACTTTATTCAATGCTTTAATTTAATTAATGAAATAAAGGGAGGGGAAAGTGTATTTGAAATATTCTTCCACTTAGAACTGAAAAATTCTTTGTTTCAATGAACGTTCACATAAGAAATCATTGTTTACTTGGCCTTAAATATTAAATTACTTTGTTGCATGCTGCCGGTACTTATATTATATAAATATGTGTTCCATTCAATAAGTCATTTTTTTTATATTTATTTTAAACAATTTTCAAAATATTAAGAGATAGTAATTACAAATTGTCGGAAATAAGTAACCGAATACTTTAGGAATTATGTAAAGTGGTGTTAGTTACGATCAACCTACTTACATACATAATAGGTCATTTTTTGCGACTTCAATATTAGCTTCTTGAAATTTTTAAAAAGTTCATGATGGCAGCCGTACCATCCAGAAATATTAGAAGCAGCCCTGTAAAGGATCCATTACATAAGGTCCAGCCATCAAAAATTAGTGTACCATACGTGCTGTTTGTACGCCGCCAAGGGTTAAATAAGACAAAAACAGGAGTTTTAAGCAAAGCCTGTGCAAAACTGCAGCTTACCGAAAAACTCATCACGAATGCAATGAAAAATGCACACAAATGTACGCCAGACCATTTGCAGACACTTAGTCTGGAAACCATTTTCAAGAAAAATTTGAGGCGACATATTGCATCTCTGTAATCCAAAATGTGTGCGATCTACACAACCTATTACTATAAATAGTCATTTTAAGCACTAATTCAACATATTACAAAATTCCACTATTACAAACCTCCTGGAATTTTATATTTTGTTGTGAATGCGTTCATACATTGATATGAGTTTTGAGGTTCGAATTTAATAAGTTCCGGGCAGAGTTTAGCCTCCAATTCTTTTATGAAGTTTTTTACATATTTGCACACTGTGGTCTGGCACATGCCTACCAGATAGTCATTTCCAACAATGTATTGGAAACTTCCGCCAGCTAAAAGCGAAAGCACTGAGAGGTGATCTGAGACAACACAAAATTGAAAGCTTCCTTCGTCAATCTAAATCGTTTTCGAAACCTAGAAGTATTGATTTTTACAAAAAATATTCTTAAAAGTAATTTATTTCTCTCATACGTATTATCGGACAATGATAAAGGATCACTTTTGCGTCTTCTTCATCAGATGAAGATAAATAAAATACAAACAAAGGATCCATTTTGCTAGAAGACAAAATCAATTTATATAAGAAATATTTAAGTTTTTAAAAATTTTACTTTTTTTACTTACCATTATTTATTTTTACATTTGTTTGTGTTCTATTACTAAACAAAAAATTGTTTACAATCTTTTTGCAAACTTCTATTCGAATACCGTAATTTGGGCCCAGGAGTTATGCGAAAAGCCTGTACAAAATTGCAGCTGACGGAAAAACTCATCACGAATGCAATGAAAAATGCACACAAATGTACGCCAGACGATTTGCAGATACTTAGTCGAGAAACCATTTTCAAAAAGAATTTGAAGCGACATATTGCACGCATGAGATATTATCAATTTATGCAGATGAAGATAAAGAAACAGCAACAGAGAGAACAAACCAAACAAGGGGAACTACAACCACATCCGGCTGATAGCAACAGTAATGATAACATTACCATGGAAGATATTCAACCGATTGATGCAAATGTACATATGTATGGATATGCATGGGAGTGATATTTTGTTCCCGTCATTTTTTAAGTAAACTTTCTATATTCTTCAGATTTCTTTTTTTATTGTTATACATACATGTTATTCTTTAGAAAATTTAATTAATTAATTTTGATTTCATTTCTTTTTTGCTTACGAAATAACTTGTTAATCTCAAAAATTGAAAAGATCAAGGGCCGAATTACCGCATTCGATATCGAATAGGTTGTATCAAAATTTGAGATGATAGCATACGATGAGTGTGCAATCGAATGCATATTTTTGAAATGTCATTCGTTAACACTACATATATCGAAAAGAAATATTTTTACTGAAGCGTGCATTAAAAAGCCAAAAAATGTAAGTTTTTATTTGTTTAATTTTATAATTTGTTAAATAAGAAAAAAATATTTAAAGGACCAATATAAACAAAATAAATGGCAAACGAAAGGATGAAATGGCTCAGTTCATGGTGGAGCATCCTAATTTGGTCAAAAATGTACCACCAAACTGCAGCCAAGGAAAGGCAACATCAAAAAGGTTGTGGGAGCAGCTTACACTCAAACTAAATTCTTAAGGACCACCAATTAAGGACGAAAAATCGTGGAGAAAGGTAAAAAATTTTGAACAATTAAAGAGCATTAAATAATCATATTTATGTATAAATGTCTTAGGTTTTTGCTGATCAAAAATTCAACGCAAAGAAAAAAATTTCTTTCAATGAAGCGTCTAAACAAAAGACTGATTTTGATTCTCGCAGAAGAATAAATTATACAAGTCACTGGAATAGACGCAGATGTAGAAGGACTTTCGTTCGTAAAAAGCTTCGGCAAACCAAAATTAACAAACTTGGGGGAGTTAGATGAGCTTTTGGATGGAAGCAAGCATGCTGTTTTAGCTGACGAAGATGTCGATGTTGATGATACTGCGAGTAAATATTTGGAAAAACAAAAGCAACGGAATTATGAGAAAAAAATAAGGTTGATACAAAATTATCTCTTGTTACATCACATGTAGAGAAAACCGAAGACTATCAACGTGAGTTATTACTAAAGACGGAGCGTTTACTGACAGTATTAACTTTACATAGTGAGCATAACTTGAGAATGGATAATGGATCTTTAGAAATTAAAGAGGAAGAGCATAGAGCTAGTATGACAATTAAACACGTTGATCTAAAAATTAAAACGCTTGAAAATTCAAAATAATTCATTTTAGAAATGGCAATATATTTACAAAATAATATTAGTTTAAAAAAGTACAAAAATGAATTCAAATGTGATTTAAATAATTATTTTAAATTTATGTTATAGATTACTTTTTTCTTTTAAGTTTATATTTGTAGCATTTTAATGCAACTAAAATAAATTTGAATTTTAAATAATTTCTTATAAAATTTGTTTTTATGTAATATACATACAATACATACATTTTTTAATAACCTTTTATATTTCTAATGATGATTTTATTTGATCCCTAATTTTTTGACCAATTCGTGTTAATTGGGTTTCAATTCCAATGATAGGGCTAATGAATGTCGTGCAAGACTGATTAACCTCTTGTGTATATCCTTAAACTGGATAGGTAAATTATGCAATGCGGCACATACGTTTCCAAAAACTGCCATTTTTCCGGGTTGTAACGGCTTCTTTTATCATTACTCAAAATTTTTCATCTAGCTTTTAGAATTCCTATTGTACGTTCAATTATACACCAGCGTTTAGGATGTATTTCATTAAAATATGATTCTGAAGAATCTTCTTTCGGATTTCTGTAAGGCGTTATCAACCAGGGTTCAAGGGGATATCCAGAATCTCCTGTAATGGTATTTTATGAATACATACTAACGTATGTATACATGTATATATATTTAGTTTAATAAAAATTTTTGTTAACTTCAAATTCCCATATATTTCTCACCAAGGAGCCAAACATTTTTTAACATATTGGTATTGTATAGATCCTCCAGGTAAAGTCTTTCTTCGGACTGCTTCCAAACAAAGGAGTCGTGTGAAGGGCCTCCATATTTGGAATTAATACATAAAATTCTATATTAGTGATCACAAATCCAAAAAGGAATTGTATTAATATATGATATCATTATTATAAATTCTACTTACTATCATTGAGTTGAGGCTGTGATATCCTTTCCTATTAAAAAACATTTGTTCGTTTTGTATTGGCCTCTGCAGTCCGAAATGAGTGCCGTCAACACATCCAATCACTAACAAATTGAGAAGTCTATAAACAAAAATGAAATCCTCCACTGGCTAGGAGCGGAAGAGTTACGGCCAACTGCAATTTTGGTGGTATTTGCGGTAGACATATACCCTTCAAAATATAATTCGCTAAGAATAATATTGAAGGCTTCTTTTGAAAGCCGAAAGCGCTTAATAAATCTGTAAAAAATAAAAGTTTAATTAAAATAAAATTTGAAAATGAAAAACACTCACGTAGGAGCCGGCAAGGATAGTGTGTCACTTTTGTCTCGGATTTGTTTTCTAATACGTATAGTATTAGAATCATCCTCTGAGTCAGATGACAATAAAGAGAATAAAATATCAAGTGACATTTTTTTTTAACAAATATGCATAAATATTTAATATACCGGCGAAAATTTTGTTTACTTTTCTGCTTATTCTTCTTCGATGATTGAATGTATTAACATGTTTTTAATAAAACATATGTATCAATTCTATTACATACTAGAAAAAATCTACATTTTATTATAATTTCGATACGTGAGCTATCGAATGCGGTAATCTATTCATTCGATTCGTCACTAAATTGTACTCGATGCGAAAGTCTGTTCGATCATGAGAAATTTTCTGATGATGTTACTCGATACAAAACGAATCGATTTGTTGCTTAGGTGTTATGAAACGAGTTAATTATTTCGTTTTACAGCGCTGACTAAAATGAAAAATGGCAAATTGGGATGGTCCATCATAAATTGGGCCACTAATTCCTTCTGTTTGTCATTAACTTATTTACATTTGTCCTAGGAAACAAATATATTTTTTATTGCTAAAAACAAGTTTAATATGTATACTTACATTTTTAATTTTAAATACCAATAATAAATATTATAATTTAGCACAAAAAAATCAAAATTCAATTAGTTTTTAGTTTTTTAAAAATAAATTATTTATATTTTCGACAACTGCTAACCTATCGAATGACATTTCGAGAGAAAGCATTTGATAGTTACTCTTTATCGAACACCACAATTTAAAATTTTGATACAACCCAGCGGTAAAAATACCCATTATGTACTCGCTTATCTAAGCCATATTTCGTGGCTGTCAGTGGTGATGCTTTCACTTAGTTCCCCACTTAGATTTAACATAAAAGTGGCATAGGCTGCCACATCGGTGTGCTCTCGCTTAGAATGTAAGCCACAATATCATTAGGCTCTATTAACATTTCACTTACATAATAAGTGGAGTTCTAAGCGATGTTGATGAGAAGCCTATATAGACTTGCAAATTAGAAAGTGTTGTATGTAGATTACAGTCCTACTTGCATTTGCAAGTTAAAATACCAGCAAATATGATTTTTTATTAAAAGAAAAATTTTTTTTAATAATACAAAAATTAAATTAAATAAATACTAACTATTAAACATCATAATTTAATGATATATATACATCTTTATGCAATATTCTGTCAAAATTTTTTTTCAGCCCCCTGTTCTCAAAATTGTCTTCATTTTTGGAATCTGGAATAAGAAATATATTTACAGATTAATGGTTTTTGTTATTTGATTTTAAGAACTTACATATGATTCTGGATCTGCAGAAATTAGGCTGTTAACTCTTTTTATGTCTTCAACATTTAAAATAGGAAAATCGGAATATTTTCCCACATGTACGTTTTTTTTAAAAGTTGTTCAATTATTGTAGTGGCTTGTATTTGATCCACTGAAATAATTAATATTTATGTATTTAAAAATTAATAATTCTCCCATTTGTATATCAGTACCTAAAATACAAAACGTTCTAACTCTTTACATATGTTAATAACAAGATGTTAAAATTTCAAAAAATAATGAAAATTGTATATAAATTCAAAGTTTCACTATTTCTAAAATTTAAGTATAAAAATCTAAAATGCGATTAGAAATATTCCAACCGTTTTAATATTTCTGTGAAAGTATGTAAATGTGAGTTAGGACGTTTTGGGTTACCTCTTTCTGTTATTAGCTATGTATGTATATTATATTAGCTTTAATTACATACCTTTTAATTTATCCAGTTCATTTTCAATTTTTTCCATCTTTTCTGATAATGTTTTTTGATTATTTATAATATTATTATATTTATTAACAGACATATATTTCACAGACTGTTTTTCACAAAAAACAAACGGTTCTTTATAATTTTTCTTTAAATAAAAACAAAACAACATAAAAATATCATTATATGTTGGATTACGCATAGGTTATACTCTAAGTACTTAGATCGCTCGCTTAGAATATCATACCCACGTCATCGCATATTGTCTAAGTACTTAGTTTTATTTACCGCTGGGAAGTTATTCGATCACGAGAGCGACGCTTTGGCCCCTGATCCTTTCAATTTTTGAAATAAACAAGTAATTTCGTAAGCGAAAAAGAAATGAAATACTTGATACAGCAATCATCCATCAATGAATTTTTCCTTCTTTAAAATTAAATCAAAATTAATTAAATTTTCTAAAGAATAACTTGTATGTGTAACAATAGAAAAAAACATCTGACGAATATAGAAAGTTTACTTAAAAGATGACGGGAACGAAATATCACTCCCATGCATATACATATGTACATATGTACATCTACATCAATCGGTTGTTGTTGTTGCTATCAGCCGGATGTGGTTGTAGTTCCTCTTGTTTGGTTTGTTCTCTCTGTTGTTGTTCTTTATCTTCATCTGCATGAATTGATAAAAACTCATGCGCGCAATAGGTTAGGTTAGAGGACGTGTACTTGTCAATTAAGACAAGTACAGTACCCGGAGGTCGAATTGACCCATTGTACAACGTCCTAGTTTCTCACAACACTTATGTTGTGTGTGTTATGCGCGCAATATGTCGCCTCAAATTCTTTTTGAAAATGGTTTCCCGACTAAGTATCTGCAAATCGTCTGGCGTACATTTGTGTGAATTTTTCATTGCATTCGCGATGAGTTTTTCGGTAAGCTGCAGTTTTGCACAGGCTTTGCTTAAAACTCCTGTTTTTGTCTTACTTAACCCTTGGCGGTGTAACAAAAGCATATAAGATACGCTGGATTTTGATGGCTGGATCTTATGTAATGTATCCTTTACAGGGCTGCTACTAATATTTCTGGATGGTACGGGTGCCATTATGAACTTTAAAAATTTCAAGAAAATATAGTTAAAATCGCAAAAAAATGTTTGTCACAATGCTGAACTGTTACTGCTTGAAAATTTGTCATGTGCTTTTATGCTCATGTGAGTCTGCCTATCTGGGGTGTCATTTGACAGAGCATGCATGTGAAGACAGGTACCCTTTAAATAAAGGGATAATTCGTAATATAGTTTTTGACAAATCTCAATCCTTTTTTAACCTTTTCTATGATTTCTGTAACAAACAATCTGATTCAGTTTGTTATTGATTTTAATTACTTTACAACACTGTTTTTCCAATGAATTTTTTTGCCAAAAGTTTCCATATTTTTTGCTACCTTTGCATAACCTTGGATTTTGCCAAACAAACAAGCCAATTATAGATTGAGATACAGTTGTGTTAGATGGCTTTCTTCAATTTTTTTCCATATAAATTAACCCTGTGAAGTAAATCTCATACTAAAGTAATTCTCCTACTTTGTTATGAAACCTTCCTCCACATTGAAAGTTTCTAAAACTGTGTTCAACAGATTGATAAACACCGAATTGGAAAACTTATTTAGAAAACTTTCAAGACTTAGGTTTAAAAACGAGAGTCGTGTAAAAAATATTAGCAATGTTCTCAGCTTAGGAATATTAAAGATTCGATTAGAACACAAGATTTAAGATATTTATTTACAAGGGCGGTCAAGTCCGAAACTTTTCCTATTTCCTAACTGTAATATCGCAGCTAAAAACAATCTACCAGTTTGCTACGGCCAAATTTTAAAGAAGCTCTGGCATGTAATTTGCGATTTTGTCAGCAAATTAAGTGGCCTGGGGTCTAATTTTAGCAGTCGTTATCGGAATTGTGTTCAAATAGAAAATAATTACGATAGCGAGAGATTTTCTGATGATGTTACTCGATACGAAACGAATCGATTTGTTGCTTATGTGGTGTGAAACGAGTTAATTATTTCTTTTTACAGCACTGTTTTCTTACAAAAATAAAAGAAATTTAATTAATCCAAGGAAGAAAAGTTTTATTAAAATTGTAATATTTCGTATGGATAATATATTTTGGTTTTACTTTATTTATTATTAGCTGGGGCTGAAGTTTCTTCTGCCGTATCATCTTCAAATTCTATAACAGAAGATATGGTAGATTTCATTTTGTCTTCTTCATAATCCGATAAACAGCAAGGACATACGTCAGGAATACTATTTTTTGGTGAAGTTGTTGGGGTAACATTTTCTTTGTCGCAATTCTCTTTTGGGCTGTCTTCTGATGTTTTTGAAAAGCCAAAAGTTTGCACATTTTTTAGACCCTCAACAGAATTTTAAACTAAACAAGAGTTTGTTAAACTACCTTGCGCCACATTTTTGCATTTTTGATTAGTGGGACGGAAGCATTGAGCTTAGCTGTGAGCTGTTCTCATAACTGATTAACGCTTGCCTTCCCCTGAGAAGTATTTGGTATAATACTCTTTCCAAATTCTGAATGTTTAATCATGAAATTTCCAAGAATTTCCTTAAGGTTGTAATTAATTTCTGAAAGTTTTGACCTACAAATACTGGAATTAATTTTTTATTCATTCATTATTATAAATTTGTTACTTAAATTTTTGCATTTTTTATATTGTTCATTAAGGCCCTATGCTCCTTATAGGAACAACAACTTATATATATATATATATATATATATATATTGTTCACTACAGCAGAAAAACGTTTATTCGAAAGCTTTAGCGCTTACGAGTAAAATATCACAAGGTGGCATTCAAATGATCACACGTTGTCGAATGCCATCATTAGATCGTTGAGAACAATATGGAGATTCTGTGATGATGAAAACAAGTCATCAGAACATATTCTTGAAACCAGTGATTAAGACATCGCAGAATGAAACTCGAGAGTGTATATCGGTATTTGGGCTAGAATTTCTTCTCGCTGACACTGAGCAGCATCTTGTATTCTGTCAGGGAAATAGGTTTCGGGAAGAAATTGCAGAGACACTCTTAGTAGTATGTTTATGTACCTTCGGGACCACTTACTCCATACAAAATTTGGCTCATGCATAGCTGGAAAAGAGTAAAAACATTGCAGCATTGTGAAATGAATTGTGTGCGATCGGTCTTTAGGTTTGTAACATGTATTATGAAAAGGTATTGCTTTTCAATGTGTATGTGTGTGTGTGTGTGTTAAAATTTGTGAGAATGCATATCTGGAAAAGAATTAAATCATTTTAATTTTAAATTTTTCCATACAAATTTGGGATCATACCTGCTTCTCTTGGTCCTTTCATTTGTATTGCTTTGCAAACGAATGACTGGACGGACAGAATGAGTGCGTGCACGTTTCCTCATCTACATCCCAGAGTATAGAAAGACTGTAATGTGAAAATGTATATACGTATGTATGAATGTTTGGACGGACAGAATGAGTGTGTGCGTAACATGTAATGTGGATCTACACCTATATAGTTGTTGTGTGTTTTTTATTTTTTTTTTTTTTTTTGTATATTTAATTAGAAGGATCTTTAATTTTAAATGTGATAAGAAAGAGTAGGTTAGTTGTGCGGTTGTTTTTATTTTGTGTGTGATTTAATTAGAAGGATCTGTAATTTTAAGATGATAACAAATTCTTGACACGCACTGCTCATGATCACAGGTAGAAGAAATAGAAATATAAACTAATAAGAAAGGGTAGGTTGGTTGTGCGGTTGTTTTTGATTTGATGAGAAAGAAATGTATAGTTTTTTTTTCACGTATAAGTATAAGTAATATCTGTTTTCACTAATTGAATTTACTGATTGATCTACAACACCCCAGAGTATAAATAGACTTGTTTTAAGGATTTAGATTTTTTTTTAGTTTTACTGTTTTGAATGAATAAAATTATAGAATAAAGGGATTAATTAAAACAAATTAGTTTTTTATTTTTTGAAAATTTTATTAATTTCTTTTTTCAGATTTTTACAGATTCGAATTTAAAAATACGTTTATAAAGATTAAATAGCTTAAGTGTTAACAAATATTGTGTATAGAATGTTTGTCATCGACAAATGTTGAAAGATTGTGAATAAGTATTTTCACAGTTAGATCTATGTATAATATTATTAACACATATAAATGGATAATTTACATAATTACAAGTTCTTAATTCATTTATAAGTTTCATAAATAAATCTATATGCTCTTTATCAATCTGATTACCATGCTTTGTTAATAGTTCTTCCAATACAGCTGATGTTACCATTTTTGTTCCCCTTCTTTAAAAATTTAATAGTAGGTTGTGTTAGTGCGGGACGATGTACTCTGAATTATTTCATTTTAATTTATATTTATTGAATAAAAATTTTAAACACAAGTGTCCACAATTAAATGTATTAAATTTTTGTTTTCGTTCATAATTATATTCAATAGGAAATTTTAAGTAGTTGACAATCTCAAGTGGTGGTTGTAAGTTTCCAAAGCTATCAAAGTATTCCTTATAGTTGTGGTTTTTATAATATGCTACCCAATGTGTTCCCATACCATTTGAATCATCTAAATTAACAATGCCGCATTCTTGTTTGAATGGTTTTTCAGGTAAAGAATCACGCATGAAAACACCCCTAAAATGTTTGAGATGTCTTCCATATTTATTCAAATCCAAATCTGTTAATGGGCGATTGGGAAGGTTATCTAATAGTTTTTTGGAGCTGGACTATAATAGAGACCATATTCAGTTTTATATGGTTTGAGGTACAACCCTTTACCCATTGCAATTGATTCCATATATCTATTATGACGGTTAGCTTCAGCCAATTGTTCTTTTCCATTTTTGATAGCATTTACTGCTTTGACAATAGCGGATCCTCCACTTGCCAAACCACCAAGCGCTGACAATGCTGTTAGTACGGGAATAAGTGGAAGAAATACTCCAATTTTCGGTACAGGTATAACTCTCGGTATTATAATGTCTGCTCGCTTTTTCCCTTTAAAATTTGAATGAATAGCCTTTTGAGCTATTTTAACGGCATCATTTATATCAAGGGGTTTCTGTTCTTTCAATTGTTTTAAAGTTTTTCTCACAGTAGCTGTGAATAATTTCTTATTACACTTATTCATTTTTCCTTTTCTTTTCTTATGTCTCTGCTCCTTCAAACCTAATCCAAATTTCACTTTAGTTTTCATAGCGTTTGTCAAAAACAACGCGTTAGCACGTTCTTTAATATCACTATCTTTAGATTTAACTCGTTGCCAGGCTTTTTCAGCTAATATTTGATCTTCTTGATGTCTTGTGTCTATATCTTTTGATTGTAAATATGCAATATCGTGCTCTCTACAAGCTGCGTCTAATAAATTTATACCCTTATCTCCTCTTGCTAAACGTTTTTCAAGTTTTGTACCAGGTCCACAAAACTGATAACCAGGTAGATGTAATTCAACAGGTACTTTATTTATTAAGTTGTTTACAAATCCTCTTCTCATCTTACACTGGCTGGGGTTTTGTTTTGACTGTAGATTATAACAAATTTTTTCGTTACTTTTATACCTCTTCGCAAAAATAGCTGAAATCAAGGCGATCTCCTATATATACAGCAATTTATATGATTTCAGTATGTTAATTTTTTGATATTGATTTTGATCTGCTTTGGATCTGATCACGATCTACTTTACATCTGATCACGATCTGCTTTGTATCTGCTCACGATCTACCTTATATCTGATAACGATCTACTTTTTTTGGTTTTTGGTTTTGTCTATTTTATTTTAATTTTTTTTTATTTTTTTTTTTTTTTTTTTGACATTACCATGTTTTAGATAAACATGTTCTACCTCAATGTTGAAATTGTTTATTTGATCAGCTAGATCATCATATATTTGTGTTATATATTTTTCGATTACAATATTTTTGTTTTTATGGTTATATTTATTAAAACTTTCTCCAAATTTATTAATATAAGACATCTCTTTCACTCTTCTAATAAATTATGTTAGATTCTTTAAGTTCTTCAATAATAGAGATTATTTCGTTTTGATGATTGTTGTGACCAGCACCTTCCGATGAGAGAAGTAAACGTAGTCTGTCAACTAATTCATTAGGATCATCCCAATGTATGTAATTTGATTTCAGATTATTTTGTAATTTTAGCATTAAACCACTGCCTTTTGTTAAAATGTTTGTTGTTGTTTCGAATAAATGTTTAATTATTCGTATATATTTGAAGGCTCGTGTTCCTTTCACTTGTTCATTAGGTTCATAGCGACGTTTATGTGCATTGGTATTAATTAAAATCTCTTTATATTTTTTCAAATCATTTTTAGAATAATGGAGAGGTTTTTTATGAAATACTAGTTCAAATAATCCAGGCGTCATTTTCAATTTCATATTCCCTATCTGCATAGTATTATCTCTATTAAATATTAATTTTTCCTTGCCATATCTCCAACTACCGTCTACATCTTGATTAAAACCATAAATTTTATCCAATTGCTTATTATTAATAAGTGTTTGTATATTTTCAAATAATGGAGAGCTTTTCGTCAGCTTTAAACATTGTTTTCTTTCCAAGTTCTTGATACATGTACTTGATACAGGTCTATTATGGTCATAGTTTTTTTCACCGTCATTATCATCAGTTGAAATATTTTCATACTGAAAATCGTTATTATCACCGTCTACATCATCGTAATCATCGTCATCATCAATAGTGTTGTCTATATCCTTATGCTTCTCTTCAAGTTTTCCGATGATTTCATTATCAGCATTTACGTCATAATAATCGTCATCATCATCAATAGTGTTGTCTGTATCCTTATGCTTATCTTCGAGTTTTCCAATGAATTCATTATCACCATTTACGTCACAATAATCTTCCTCATCATCTATAGTGTTGTCTACATCCTTATGCTTATATTCAAGTTTTGGGATGTTTTCATTATCATCATTTACATCATCATAATCATCGTCATCATTAATAGTGTTGTCTATATCCTTATATTTATCTTTAAGTTTTCCAATGATTTTTTTAAGTGGTTTTGTTATTGGTTGAAAGGTATCTTCTAATAAATTAACTCTATCTATTTGATTCAGTTTAATATTTTTTAACTTTTTCTTTAGAACAGCCGTTGTCTTTACAAGATCTTCCAACACTTTATTATGGTAATAGCTTAAATAGGTATAGCTGATATAGCTGGTATAGCTTGCTAGTATAGCTGGTGTAGTGTTTCATGCGAAGAGGTATGAAAGTAATGAAAAAATGGTTATAAACTACAGTCAAAGAAAAACACCTAATCAGTGTAAGATTGGGAGAAGATTTGTAGACAACTTAATAAACAAATTATATGTTGAATTACATCCACCTGGTTATCAGTTTTGTGAACCTGATGCAAAACTTCAAAACGAATAGCAAGAATAAAGGAAATAAAGGAATAATTTATTGGATGCAGATTGGAGAAAGCACGATATAGCGTACTCAAAATCAATGGATATAGACACAAGCCATCAAGCAGATCGTGATCAGGTATAAATCAGATCGTGACCAGATAGCAAGCAGTTCGTGATCAGATATAAAGCAGATCGTAATCAGATACAAAGCAGATCATAATCAGATAGCGAGCAGATCATAACCAGATCAAATTCAATAAAAAAAATTATTATAATGTCTAAAAATTACCATAATAAAGTGTTGGAAGATCTTGTAAAGACAAGGGCTGTTCTAAAGAAAAAGTTAAAAAATATTAAACTGAATCAAATAGATAGAGTTAATTTATTAGAAGATACCTTTCAACCAATAACAAAACCACTTAAAAAAATCATTGGAAAACTTAAAGATAAATATAAGGATATAGACAACACTATAGATGATGACGAAGATTATTATGACGTAAATGGTAATAATGAAATCATTGGAAAACTCGAAGATAAGCATACGGATACAGACAACACTATTGATGATGATGATGATTATTATGACGTAAATGGTGATAATGAAATCATCGGAAAACTTGAAGATAAGCATAAAGATATAGACAACACTATTGATGATGACGATGATTATGATGATGTAAACGGTGATAATAACGATTTTCAGTATGAAAATATTTCAACTGATGATAATGATGGTGAAAAAAACTATGACCATAATAGACCTGTATCAAGTACATGTATCAAGAACTTGGAAAGAAAACAATGTTTAAAGCTGACGAAAAGCTCTCCATTATTTGAAAATATACAAACACTTATTAATAATAAGCAATTGGATAAAATTTATGGTTTTAATCAAGATGTAGACGGTAGTTGGAGATATGGCAAGGAAAAATTAATATTTAATAGAGATAATACTATGCAGATAGGGAATATGAAATTGAAAATGACGCCTGGATTATTTGAACTAGTATTTCATAAAATACCTCTCCATTATTCTAAAAATGATTTGAAAAAATATAAAGAGATTTTAATTAATACCAATGCACATAAACGTCGCTATGAACCTAATGAACAAGTGAAAGGAACACGAGCCTTCAAATATATACGAATAATTAAACATTTATTCGAAACAACAACAAACATTTTAACAAAAGGCAGTGGTTTAATGCTAAAATTACAAAATAATCTGAAATCAAATTACATACATTGGGATGATCCTAATGAATTAGTTGACAGACTACGTTTACTTCTCTCATCGGAAGGTGCTGGTCACAACAATCATCAAAACGAAATAATCTCTAAAGATAGTGATATTAAAGAACGTGCTAACGCGTGGTTTGTGACAAACGCTATGAAAGCTAAAGTGAAATTTGGATTAGGTTTGAAGGAGCAGAGACATAAGAAAAGAAAAGGAAAAATGAATAAGTGTAATAAGAAATTATTCACAGCTACTGTGAGAAAAACTTTAAAACAATTGAAAGAACAGAAACCCCTTGATATAAATGATGCTGTTAAAATAGCTCAAAAGGCTATTCATTCAAATTTTAAAGGGAAAAAGCGAGCAGACATTATAATACCGAGAGTTATACCTGTACCAAAAATTGGAGGATTTCTTCCACTTATTCCCGTACTAACAGCATTGTCAGCGCTTGGTGGTTTGGCAAGTGGAGGATCCGCTATTGTCAAAGCAGTAAATGCTATCAAAAATGGAAAAGAACAATTGGCTGAAGCTAACCGTCATAATAGATATATGGAATCAATTGCAATGGGTAAAGGGTTGTACCTCAAACCATATAAAACTGAATATGGTCTCTATTATAGTCCAGCTCCAAAAAACTATTAGATAACCTTCCCAATCGCCCATTAACAGATTTGGATTTGAATAAATATGGAAGACATCTCAAACATTTTAGGGGTGTTTTCATGCGTGATTCTTTACCTGAAAAACCATTCAAACAAGAATGCGGCATTGTTAATTTAGATGATTCAAATGGTATGGGAACACATTGGGTAGCATATTATAAAAACCACAACTATAAGGAATACTTTGATAGCTTTGGAAACTTACAACCACCACTTGAGATTGTCAACTACTTAAAATTTCCTATTGAATATAATTATGAACGAAAACAAAAATTTAATACATTTAATTGTGGACACTTGTGTTTAAAATTTTTATTCAATAAATATAAATTAAAATGAAATAATTCAGAGTACATCGTCCCGCACTAACACAACCTACTATTAAATTTTTAAAGAAGGGGAACAAAAATGGTAACATCAGCTGTATTGGAAGAACTATTAACAAAGCATGGTAATCAGATTGATAAAGAGCATATAGATTTATTTATGAAACTTATAAATGAATTAAGAAATTGTAATTATGTAAATTATCCATTTATATGTGTTAATAATATTATACATAGATCTAACTGTGAAAATACTTATTCACAATCTTTCAACATTTGTCGATGACAAACATTCTATACACAATATTTGTTAACACTTAAGCTATTTAATCTTTATAAACGTATTTTTAAATTCGAATCTGTAAAAATCTGAAAAAAGAAATTAATAAAATTTTCAAAAAATAAAAAACTAATTTGTTTTAATTAATCCCTTTATTCTATAATTTTATTCATTCAAAACAGTAAAACTAAAAAAAAAAAATCTAAATCCTTAAAACAAGTCTATTTATACTCTGGGGTGTTGTAGATCAATCAGTAAATTCAATTAGTGAAAACAGATATTACTTATACTTATACGTGAAAAAAAAACTATACATTTCTTTCTCATCAAATTAAAAACAACCGCACAACCAACCTACCATTTCTTATTAGTTTATATTTCTATTTCTTCTACCTGTGATCATGAGCAGTTCGTGTCAAGAATTTGTTATCACCTTAAAATTACAGATCCTTCTAATTAAATCACACAAAAAATAAAAACAACCGCACAACCAACCTACTCTTTCTTATCACATTTAAAATTAAAGATCCTTCTAATTAAATATACAAAAAAAAAATAAAAAACACACAACAACTATATAGGTGTAGATCCACATTACATGTTACGCACACACTCATTCTGTCCGTCCAAACATTCATACATACGTATATACATTTTCACATTACAGTCTTTCTATACTCTGGGATGTAGATGAGGAAACGTGCACGCACTCATTCTGTCCGTCCAGTCATTCGTTTGCAAAGCAATACAAATGAAAGGACCAAGAGAAGCAGGTATGATCCCAAATTTGTATGGAAAAATTTAAAATTAAAATGATTTAATTCTTTTCCAGATATGCATTCTCACAAATTTTAACACACACACACACACATACACATTAAAAAGCAATACCTTTTCATAATACATGTTACAAACCTAAAGACCGATCGCACACAATTCATTTCACAATGCTGCAATGTTTTTACTCTTTTACAGCTATGCATGAGCCAAATTTTGTATGGAGTAAGTGGTCCCGAAGGTACATAAACATACTACTACTCTTTTATAGAGGTAGGGTGAGGCAATAAACCCAATGATCAACAATAATAATGAAATACTGGCTGCTGAATTACAAGAGGGATCATCATTTCTCTGTCATTTCATATCTCACAAGCTTTCTTTATCATATTATTGATTGTGTGTTAGTCATTCATCATTGTGCACTATTGAAATTATTGACCCAGAGTTTACTCCGTATTTATAAATGAGTTCCTCTAAGGTTTTCAGTTAAAAACGAGGAGAATCTTATCGGTCTGTAGTCTTTTGTTGTCATGTGGAGTAGTATGTTTATGGGGTTTCTCGATCAATCCCTCCATACAAATTTGGGATCATGTCTACGCTACAGTCGGTAGTTTAAGTTAGTTGATAGGTTTGTAACATGTAGATTGGACGGACAGAATGTATGTGTGTGCGTGTGTATGTGTGTGTGTGGTTAGCCATCCTTTGATTGAAAATGAGTAGGTTCGTCTTTCTTTTGTTTATTTAATTTTTTTTTTGCATTTGCTGATGGTGAAAAGTGGGACAACGACACACTGTTACAAACCATAGCAGTGCTTTGTTCTAAACAAAACAACAACAAACAGCGAGACTCCTAAAGATTTCTTATTCTTAAGCATAAGTTCAATAAGAATATTTTTTAATGTAAACAAATTTTAAAACGCTTGACTCATACTACATTTTTTTTTATGTAAACAAATACAGAATTTTGGATGTGGTTATGTTTAAATTATTTTTTTTTTGTTAGAAATATAGTTGTACGTGTTGTTGTTGTTGTGTTTATAACAGCGCTTTGTTTTGAGCAGGATTTCTTTTTTTCAGTTTTTTTTGTCAGGTTTTAAATGAATAAAATTATATAATAAAGAGATTAATTAAAACAAATTAAATTTTTTTTCCTAAGATATGTATATTTTATTTTCAGATATTGTTACAGTTCACATATTTCTATTTCTCCTTTAAGAAAATCTATTAATCACTTAATTTTATCATTTCCTTTAACATATATGACAGAGTATAGTTGTTCCCTTTTAAATTTTATATAATTAGTTTTTACTGTTTAAAATAAATAAAATTATAAATATAATAAAGAGATTAATTAAAACAACTTAGTTTTTTATTTCATTAGATTTTTTCCTATGGTTTTTTTTAAGATGATTTTGTTATTAGTTGTAAGGTATCTTCTAATAAATAACTTCAACTATTTGACTCAGTTTAATAATTTTTCACTTTTCCTTTACAGCAGCCCTTCTCTTTACAAGATCTTCTAACATTTTATTATGATAATTTTTAGACATTATAATAATTTTTGTATTGATTTTGATCTGTTTTATATGTTGTAACGATCTGCTTTGTATCTCGTAACGATCTGATTTGGATCTGCTCACATCTGATTTATACCTTATCATGATCTGCTTCATGTCTTATGTCTGTGTATTCTGAATTTGAGTACGCTATATCGTGCTTTCTACAATCTGCATCCACTAAATTTATTCCTTTGTCTCCTTTTGCTAATCGTTTTTGAAATTTTATATTAGGTCCACAAAACTGATAACCAGGAAGATGTAATTCAACACGTAATTTGTTTATTAAGTTGTTTACAAAATCTTTTCCAATCTTACACTAAATAGGCTTAATTTTTTTTTGTTTTGACTGTAATTTATAACCATTTTTTCGTTACTTTCGTACCTCTTCGTATGAAACACTGAAACTGTGGCTGGCTAGTTATACCAGCTATACCAGCTGTACCAGCTATACCAGCTATATCAGCTATACCAGCTATACTAGCTATACCAGCAATACTAGCTATTCCAGCTATACTAGCTATACCAGCTATACTAGCTATACTAGCTATACCAGCTCTATCAACTATACTAGCTATACCAGCTATACTAGCTATACCAGTTATATTAGCTATACCAGCTATACCAGCTGTACCAACTGTACCAGCTATACCAGCTAGCCTAGCTATACCAGCTATATTAGCTATACTAGCTATACCAGCTAGCCTAGCTATACTAGCTATACCAGCAATACTAACAATACCAGCTATACTGCTATACCAGCTATACTATACCAGCTATACAAGCTGTACTAGCTCTATCAGCTATACCAGCTATACCAGCTGTACCAGCTATACCAGCTATATCAGCTATACTAGCTATACCAGCTATACTAGCTATACCAGTTATATTAGCTATACCAGCTATACCAGCTGTACCAACTGTACCAGCTATACAAGCTGAACTAGTTCTATCAGCTATACTAGCTGGTATAGCTAGTATATGAACTAGCTCTATCAGCTATACTAGCTGGTATAGCTAGTATAGCTGGTATAGCTGGTATAGCTGGTATAGCTGGTACAGTTGGTACAGTTGGTACAGCTGGTATAGCTGGCATAGCTAATATAACTGGTATAGCTAGTATAGCTGGTATAGCTAGTATAGCTGATATAGCTGGTATAGCTGGTACAGCTGGTATAGCTGGTATAACTAGCTAGCCACTGTTTCAGTGTTTCATACGAAGATGTATGCAATTAATGAAAAACAAAATGGTTATAAACTACAATCAAAACAAAAAAAATTAACGTAATTAGCGTAAGATAGGAAAAGGTTTGGTCAATAACATAATAAACAAATTGTTGAAAATTCAAAATGTTGAATTACATCTACCTGCTTAACAGTTTTGTGTACCTAATGTAACTTCAAAAACGACTAGCAAAAGGAGATAAAGGAATAAATTTAGTGGATGCAGATTGTAGAAAGCACGATATAGCGTACTCAAATTCAGAATACACAGACATAAGACATGAAGCAGATCATGATAAGGTATAAATCAGATGTGAGCAGATCCAAATCAGATCGTTACGAGATACAAAGCAGATCGTTACCAGATATAAAACAGATCAAAATCAATACAAAAATTATTATAATGTCTAAAAATTATCATAATAAAATGTTAGAAGATCTTGTAAAGAGAAGGGCTGCTGTAAAGGAAAAGTGAAAAATTATTAAACTGAGTCAAATAGTTGAAGTTATTTATTAGAAGATACCTTACAACTAATAACAAAATCATCTTAAAAAAAATCATAGGAAAAAATCTAATGAAATAAAAAACTAAGTTGTTTTAATTAATCTCTTTATTATATTTATAATTTTATTTATTTTAAACAGTAAAAACTAATTATATAAAATTTAAAAGGGAACAACTATACTCTATCATATATGTTAAAGGAAATGATAAAATTAAGTAATTAATAGATTTTCTTAAAGGAGAAATAGAAATATGTGAACTGTAACAATATCTGAAAATAAAATATACATATCTTAGGAAAAAAAATCTAATTTGTTTTAATTAATCTCTTTATTATATAGTTTTATTTATTTAAAACCTGACAAAAAAAACTGAAAAAAAAGAAATTCTGCTCAAAACAAAGCGCTGTTATAAACACAACAACAACAACACGTACAATTATATTTTTAACAAAAAAAAATAATTTAAACATAACCACATCCAAAATTCTGTATTTGTTTACATAAAAAAAATGTAATATGAGTCAAGCGTTTTAAAATTTGTTTACATTAAAAAATATTCTTATTGAACTTATGCTTGAGAATAAGAAATCTTTAGGAGTCTCGCTGTTTGTTGTTGTTTTGTTTAGAACAAAGCACTGCTATGGTTTGTAACAGTGTGTCGTTGTCCCACTTTTCACCATCAGCAAATGCAAAAAAAAAATTAAATAAACAAAAGCAAGACGAACCTACTCATTTTCAATCAAAGGATGGCTAACCACACACATACATTCTGTCCGTCCAATCTACATGTTACAAACCTATCAACTAACTTAAACTACCGACTGTAGCGTAGGCATGATCCCAAATTTGTATGGAGGGATTGATCGAGAAACCCAATAAAAATACTACTATGTGGCTCGCTTTCATCGGCTTGGGAATGAAAACTATGCTCACTTCTTTCCACCCAAAATCCACTTGATGCTGGAATTGATACCGTCTGTCGCCTGTCCGTAGCTATCGGGTAAATGCCATATGTTCCCGGAGGTCAACTTTTGCTTTAAACGTAGCGAAATGATCATCGAGAACTATGTACTTAATGAACGCTCCACAGATGCTGTTACCAATGAAAATATCACCAAAGAACAAAAATTGGATATTTTAAAATTATTGCTTCAAGTGCTACAAAACCGTATAAACAATTTTGAATCCATTTTTTATCAGTCTAAGGTGGCCATAAACTAGATTTGTTTTATGCTTTTTCTTCTTTAAGGGAGATCTCATGAAACGTTTTCTCCGTCCATTATTACTGCTTTCATACAGTTTTATCTGTGCAGTAGATCAGTAGGTTATCGGACGATAAAACTTCCCCCATTAAGTGTTAGTCTTTCTTAAAAATCAACACTGTCTGACTTTAAATTGTTCGATTGACTTAGCATTTATGTTAACGTTAAGGCACGAATTTAAAAAAATCAAGGACGCCAAAGAAGTATTTGAACTGATAACGGTAATGAAGGATTTTAAAATATTTTTTTACAACAGTCCATGAGGAATTCTTATTGAAATTCAAGTTAATAAATTAAAATGTTTTTTTTGAATACTAAGAAGGGCAAACAACAGCCATTGGTTGAAATTAATGGCTGCAGACAGTTCAAGTTGAGCCTGTGAGGAATACCCAGCCGAAAAAAGCTCACCTATTTGTTACCTGTGTAGCATAAATACAAATTTGCATTAAAGGGTTGGGTCACTATATTCAACTGCTCTGTTGAAATACCAGGTAGCTGGTATCTGTGAGAACCCATACGCTGAATAAGGTACCTGTTTCTAGCGAAAACCCAAATTTCGAAAATGGTTTCCACCTATAATAGGCGTGAACCTTGACCAATAAGTTCAATTACACGATAGTTTCGGTAGACAACAGTCATCACCGGAAAATTGTAAAAATGGAAGGGAATAAACTAGAGTTGGGTAGTTCGCGAACGAACTAGTTCAATTGAACTATTCACACAACTGAACTAAAAGAGCCGCTCATAATAATGCGCTCTTTTAGCTCCGTAGTTCAGTTGGCTCTTGTTCTCGTTTCTTATTCGTTCATTTCGTTCTTTTATTTTGTTTATCGTTCTCATGTGTGTAGTTCACGAACGAACTATGTAGTTCAATTGAACTATTCAATGAGAGTTGTGTAGTTCACGAACGAATTAGTTCAATTGAACTATTCATACAACTGAACTAAAAGAGCCAACTGAACTAATGAGTTCTTTTAGCTCCGTAGTTCAGTTGGCTCTTGTTCTCGTTTCTTATTCGTTCATTTCGTTCTTATTCGTTCTTTTCTGTTGTTTATCGTAGTGTTAAATGGTAGTGCCATCATTGGCGGTGTTACCACATACTAATAAAATAACTTATGGCAACATTTTTCCTACAAAAGCGCGAAAATTGCAAAAAATAAAAAATAAGCAAATTAAAATAATATATTTTTTCAATTTAACTCAAAGAAGGGTTAGGCGAGAAATATCCACAGAAATTCTTATTAAATATACTTTTATAAAAACATATGTAATTTTTGACGATGTATTAAAATTAAAATTTTTTGCTTTTGAATTTCTTGAATATAATTCAAATTTTATACATTAGAAGTAATAGCACATAATAGCTAAAAAAAATTTTATAATATATTTCTTTTAATAAAATTTCTAAGTGGGCTCCATGGAAAGTTAGTGCATAGCGTAACGATTGTGAGTTTGACTCTCACAAGATAATCTGGTATGTTACGCTAATAAGTATGTTTTTATAAATAATAGTGTCAACTAAAAATCTATAAGATTGAAAAAATTTAAATAAGACAAAAGAGATTGTAAATGTATTTATTTATATATGTATATAAATAAATTTAAATTTATATTTTTATGTTTATGTTTTTCTTAATATTTATATTTTATGTATATATTATTGTTTTTAACGATTCAATTATCAAAATTTCCGCCAATCCATTGACTTAACTTCAAAAAAAAAAAAAAATCAAAAAATCTTGCCAATAATCGGAAAAGGGTTGAATTTCAAAATCTGGATTTGCAAAATTCTCGCTAAACAGTAGATTTCATTCATTTATTGCCGGGTATTCAAATTTTTCAGAGCAGGTAGGTAAATTGTCAAAGAAATAAATTGTAGGAAATTTCCGTCATAGCAATAATACCAAAACAGTGCTAAAAGGGCCGCAATTGAAAAATGGGTTGAATTTGGTCATGCTACCTACCCTACAAGTGTAACGTCACACAAAACAAATGTTATTCTCGTCATAGCAATAATGTCAAAAGAGTGCTAAAAGGGCCGCAATTGAAAAATGGGTTGAATGTGGTCATGCTACCTAACCGTACAAGTGTGACGTCACACAAAACAAATGTTATTCTTACTGAGAGTTTTCTGTAGCATTCACCCATTATGAAAAACTGCTCAATAGCTCTCTTCATGTTTTTTTCTGGAAAAAAACATTCGACTTACAGAATCAGGGTAAAAAATCAAAATGAGAGTTATTTGTAATAAACATTTTTTTCTCAGGAAGAGAGCCACATATATAAATAGACAACATGGGTGAATCAATCACTAGTTATTCGACAGAGTTCATATTGGTACAGTGTCGGATGATCAAAGTGATCTAAGTGAATTTTTATTGGTATAGTGTCGGATGATCAAAGTGATCTAAGTGAATTTTTATATTTAAAAATGGCTGAAAAAAGAAAATTTTGCGCAATATGGACTCATTTCACGGCAGAAGAAGGTAATAGAGCAATGTGTAAATATTGCAAAATAAACCTAAGCATTGCTGGGGGTTCTCATGGGAATCTTTCTCGACATATGAGAACAAAACATCCGCTTACACCATTAAATCAAGAAAGACAGACTACAATCCCACCAGAGGTACTTGAAGAAGACATGCCAGACGTACAACCTTCTACCAGCTTCCAATCCAGGCAAAGTGCAACGCTCCCTCAGCAACCCCAACAAAATATAACACAATATTTTCATAGGCCTCCACCCGTACGTACTGTTGAGCTAATCGATAGACAAGTGTTGAAAATGATAGCCAAAGGACACCATGCTCTACGAATTGTAGAAGAACCGGAATTCAAACGGCTAATAGAACTTGTCTCAAATTGTCCGGGATACACGCTTCCTACAAGAAAAACTATATCAAATAATATTATGGAAGCGGTTTATGGAGATATCTTAAGCCAAGTAAAATCTCAACTATTATCTGCTACAGCAGTCTGTTTAACTACCGATGGATGGACTTTGAAAACTAATGATAGCTACTTGGCTATAACTGCTCATTATATTAGCGAAGATATGCTACTAAAATCACATTTAATTGCATGCGACAAATATGATGACAGACATACTGCCGAAAACCTAAAAAATTTTATAAAAAAAACAGGTGCAAGAGTTTGGTATTGAAAATAAAATTACGGCAATTGTGAGCGATAATGCGGCAAATATTACTGCAGCGATACGTATGGGAAATTGGAGTGAAATTAGCTGTTTTGCCCATTCATTAAACCTGATCGTGCAATTAGCACTTGCGGAGGTGAGTGATACTGTTTCTAAAGTGAAAAAAATAGTAGAATTTTTCAATAAAAGCACACAAGGTATGAAAAAGCTAAGAGAATCTCAAAGGCAAATGAAACTCCCAGAGCTAAAATTAAAGCAGGATGTTCCAACACGATGGAACTCTACGTACGACATGCTTAACAGGATTGTTAACGTAAAAGATGCTGTAATTTCAACCCTGTCGCTCACAAAACCCGATTTATCTTTGGCACTTCAAGATTGGGAGGTTTTAGATGAACTAATACCAGTTCTCGAGCCATTTTATGAGGTTACGAAAGATATTTCAGCTGAAAAAAATTTAACCCTATCAAAAGTTTTAGTTTTGTGTAATCTATTAGAAAGTGTAATTTCTGATTTTAACGCAACTAAAAGTCAAATAAAAGTACTGATTTCCGTGATGAAAAGAGAAATTACTAATCGTTTTGGTGAACTAGAACGAAGTAGTTTATATGCAGAGAGCACAATCCTAGATCCCAGATTTAAAAAATTAGGTTTTAAAAATGACAGCTCCTATGAAAACGCTGTGAAATTATTGCGCAACAGAATCGGCCAAATTAGACTACCAAATACTGAAACACCTGATATGGAAGGAAGTATTGGAAGTTCCACAAAAAAATATTTGGAAAAAATTCGACATGAACTTCAGTCGACTTACAAAATCTGACAATAACATAGCTGCTGGAATTAGAGAATTCGATAAGTACCTAAACGAGGAGTACCTGGAAAGAAGGAAAGACCCTCTTGCGTGGTGGAATGAACGCAGGCATTTGTATCCAAGGGTGTACATGTATGCTTTAAAACGCCTTTGCATAGTAGCCACATCTGTACCATGTGAGCGTATTTTTTCAGCAACAGGACAAATAATAAACGAAAGAAGGACTCTCATCAAACCAAATAAAGTTTCCACTCTTGTGTTTTTACACAATAACATGTGAGCCAAGTTACTATTAACTTTATATCAAAAATGTAAATACAATGTATATTATATTATTATATAAACATATTATAAATGTTTTTTTTTAAATTAAATTAATAAATGTGATTGCAATAGACTGAATTACTATTAGTTTCTATTTTTTGTATTTATTTTATTTTTGTTTTTTATGTCCCTATAATTAAATTAAGATTTTCAAAAGCTGCATTTTTTATTTTTCAATTTATTTTTTTCCTTTTAAATATATGTATATATTTAGATAAGTTTTGTTGTAATTATTAGTTAGTTAAGTAATTTTGATTAAAAAGCGCTTCAAGCACATAAATGAATTAATAAAAATGAAAATGTGTTAAATACTATACTATATACTGTTTTTATTTTATTCAATAAGTTGATATAAATACACGGAATGCATTAATTCCTTTAAATGTATATATGTATTGTTTACATCATTTTAAATATAAATAAAATTGAGAAAGAGAGCGGAGTTGTTTAAAAGTACTGAACTATTGAACTAAAAGAACGAACTAGTTCATTACAGAGAGCTGAAGTAGAAAGAGCGAACACTCAAAAGAGCTAAAGAACCCAACTCTAGTATTTAATTACGTTGTTGTGACACATTTTATTTATTTCACTGTTTTAAAGCTTGACTTTTTGCTGGTACAATACAATAAAATACAATACAAATAAAAGCAAAATAGAAATACTCGTATAGTTAGAAAATTATGTATTCTCATATAAAATGGGTTTACATACTGAGGCTAACGTAGGTATAATTTTGTTGCTGTTGACATAAAGGTTAAAGTTTAGTGCTTTTAAGCGATTACATGCTTCAGACAGTGCAGTACTTTACCTTACAGTATATGTTTAAATTAACCCTTAAAAGCAATTCATTTTGTTAAAACCAGATTATTCCATTAATTTTTGTTACTAAGACGAAGAACTTCCTATAATGGCGTTCAACAGAGTACTGTTACTGTACGAAATGGTTTTCATTACCCCTGTTATATCAACACTTGCTAGGCTCTGTATTTCGTCCAACTTTATTTTAACTGTGACGAGAAAATTGCCCCTTAGGTTAGTATTGGTCTAACCTTCATCGTATACATACATATGTACATACATAATTGGTCATTACAACCCTTCAGTCAGGATTACTACCTAGTTTCTCATCGTATACAACCAGTGCATAATTCCTGAGCTGCAACCCTAGGATTATTTCCAAGCCTTCAGCATATGCCTTTCTTGTGGTGTTCTCCATATGAGCTCTCAACCAGGATATATTTCATCCAAATGGAAGGATATATCGAATAATCTTCTATTTAGCAAGGATACAACGAAGGATAATCAAATAACCTTCTATTTAGAAATATAACTGGTATATTACAGTCTTGTCAGGGTTAAGCCTCAGGACCACTGTAATCCACCACCGACTTATAATCTCAAGAATACTTTGAACGAAGTCACTGAGAACCTCTTCAATTTTTCCTTTTAGCAGTTAAGATATATCACCTGTGCCATCACAATGGGGCCCTATGTGTAAGTAAGTTTTCAGTATCAAGTAAGCTTTCGGTATCAAAACTACCAATCCAACCTAACTTAACCTAGTTAAGATATACACTGACCGCCAAAAGTGAGTAAACACCACTGAAATAATTCATTTTCTTAGGATAGCGAGAAAAGTAAATGAGAATAGTCGAATAAATTTTCAAAAATAAAAACATTTATTTATTACTTATAAAATGTTAAAACAAAAACAACAATTCATGATAAAGGAACTTTTTTCATACTTAAGAACAAAACTGCTGTATACTTAAGAACAAAAGTGTTTACTCACTTATGGCGCTCAGTGTATATTCGCCAACCTATCCTGTGTCAGACTCTATTCTGTGTCCAGACTCACTGGGCTCACGACGGCTAGAAGGCGCACCAACCAACTACTCAAATTTCATCGCAGTATCATCTCGATTACAGTGGCTATGTTAAAGACACGCGGAAAGTCTGCAGCTCTTATTTGTCAATGGCCACCTCTTACGAGGTGCAGATTTATGTTATTTGGCTCGAGATTCCTTGTCAGCTTAACGGAGTTATTATCCATTGATATCAAGGATATGGATTCGTCTATTAAACTTTTAGTTTTTTTCCAGCATAGGGTAGTCTTGCTTTAATGAGCAGCACCTGCATTGATCAATTTCTTCGATTAGTTTAAGTGAATTCGGATAGTACAGGGACTGCGCATACTTGTGGCGTCACAACGGACCACCATATGTGCTCAAGTCACCTTTGGTAATAAAAGCTACCACTTCAACCTAACCTAACATAGTTAAGATATATCATCTGCATATCCCTGGCAGTCAATGTCCATCTTAGATAGTTTTGTCAGAAGTTCATCCTCACCCAACCTTCGCAGTAGTGGTGAAAAGGCATCACCCTAGTTGTGTTGACCCTTAATTAGTTTCTTGCGTATGTTTAGGCAGATTGTGTGCATAGACCTCTGCCATAAGCCACTGTCAAAGTGAAACATAATAACGTTTACATGTCAATGAGTAAAATTTTAAAAATACAACAAAAAAATAGAGAGAAATCGATGACACTACGAATATGTCCTGCAACTCTTTTATTCACAAAAATACTATAAATACGCATTCACATTATGAGTAAGAATACTTATACGGTGTTCAGATATGCGCCTTTATTGCGGGAATCGCAATAAACGCCATTATTGAGCTCAATAATGTTCAATAAAGTTTCAATTAGTTATTGCGCAATAAATACGAAAATGGTTATAATATTGAGTAAAACTTAAATTGCAGCGCTGTCATAAGTGTGTTTAGAGAGCATATTACAATTAACCGAACACTTTCTGCTGACAACACAAAAATCAACAATGACAAACAAAAAAAAAAAACAAAAAAAAAACAACAAAACAGAAAAACAAAATAAAAGCAATGTGGTTGCAACAACCAGCTGTTTTGTTTACCAGCTGTCAAATGAATATTGAATAAGCAGCTGAATTGCATACGTTATTATGCCTGAACACTTAAAATATTGTACTCAATTAGTAGTATATTGACTTAATAAAAGTGGATATCTGAACATAGTATTAGTGTTAAAATATTCTCTTAAATTCCAAATTAAAAAGTTCTCTATCTTATTAGTTTACATACATATATTTACGTACATTTGTATAAGTGCCTTTATAACCATCATAAAACATACCAATCGAAAAAAAATTACATGCATCTGACTGTAAAACCGACACTTGAAATGTTTTTAACTGCAATAGGCCATTTACACTACAGCGAAATCTAGTAGATTAGATTTCAAATCTTGCTCAAAATCTACATCGTTTACACTGGATTTATTTGACAGTAGCAAGATTTCATTTTAATAACAAAAACAGCTGACTGAAATTTAAAAGAAAATAATAATATTTTAGTTTAACCCTAATCAAGTCAGGAAAAATTTTTACAAATCCAGTCAAAATGTGTCTCAGAGGCACATACAAAGAATTTACGTATTAATTTTCTTAACTTATTTTTATTTCATTAAATTTTTTCTTCTCAGTTACATAAATGAAATAGTATTTATTTATTTTCGCATTTTAAGCAAACTAGAACTTTTGAACAATGCTCGTTGCAAGTATTTTTGCTTACATATTCTGCATATCTTCGGTGGGCACATATAACATCTACGTCTCATATATGTCTGCTTTATCTGTTTTGAGAATTATTCCTCGTGTTGTATGGACCAAACATTGGACAAATTATTTTTATTTAATTTTAAAAGACTACGGCAAATAATGGGTGCCAGAACTCTTCGTAACTCATTATACCTCATTATAACTCATTATTATATTTAATTTTGTTGTTCACCAACAATAGAAGTAATAGTTAGCGTTCCCATATGTGCCTCATAGACACATTTTGACATGATTAAGAATATTTTTGATTGAAACAAAATAAAAAATAAAAAGAAATTAATTTATTACTTGAAATTTGTAAATTCTAAGTAAAACAACTGAAAGTAGGAATTCAAGAAGCAGTAAGAACTAGAACCTATATTTAAGGAAGTTACAACATGACCAAGTGAAATATGTGTCGGAAAGGCACATGTTGGCTTGATTAGGGTTAAATTGAAATGTCATTTTTTTTCCTGGTCTGCGTTGTATTTTTAAGTACTATTTGGCAAAACACATAGTTGCATTTCTATTTTTACTAGATTTTGAGTAGATTTTGCCGAAATCTACTAAATAAGTAGATTTTGTTTTGTATGGGAAATCAAATCAAATCAACTAGATTTGGCTCGAAATCTCACAAGTACTAGATTTCGCTGAATTGTAAATGGCCTATGAGAGCATAAGAATTCTATAGGAAAAGTGAAAAGAGAATTGAGTGACTTAAATTTTTGAAAATGTATTATTACATGCCAGTTTAGCTCGTTAATAGAGATCCATTACTGTGGCTTTTCCGTCACATTACTTCATATTGTCTTCGGCTTTGTCACAATTCCTGTTATTTTTGTTGTCGTTTTTTTTGTACATGTATGTGCCGTTAATGGGAGTGTATATGTATTTTTGAATTAATTTAAGTGTTAGTATTTTGAATTCAGAGACTGCCAGTGGAATACTTTACGCTTCACTTAAGTGTTGACTGGCTTTGTGGTGTAAGAAAACAAGCAATGACGGTAATGACTCTAATAACTAATGAACAGTGACCTATTCATACATACATATACACTTATATACTATACACTCTAGCAGTGGAACTTTACAAAATATACGAATAATTTTTAAATTTTATCTGATACACTCAAGATTTACGTTAATGTAATACGCGTAATAATTTTGTAAGGCGATAAAACGATTTTCTTTTCACATAAATTAAATATTTAGTAAAAATAAATTAATTTTTTTATATTTGTAACATAGTTCTTGTATAAGCATAAATGCAGTCAGGATTACAACCTCGTTTCTCACATTACTTTGATTGTGTGTGTTAATTTTATGCATGATTGGCGAAAACTCCGAATTGCATATTTTTGAGAAACTTTCAACTGCAATTATATTTACCCTCAGAGATTTTGCCAGAAATCCAGGAAGTCCCCGAAGAAATATTTTTTCGAATTTCGTTTTGCTGGAGAACAAAATAGAACTAGAGGTGGCTGCCCATCCAAGAAAAATTTTTTTTTGGATGGACTCACTTAGGCCATATTGGGCCCATTGTGCTACCACAGTCATCCGTTATCCCCTAGTCTCGAAAGCACTCGGAGCTCCTGATGAAGCGATTTAGGCTGCGAATGTCAGTCCTTGACAGTTTCTCCAGATCATCTATGTATTAAGTACCCAAGTACTTCCTTCTTCTTTGGCAAAGAGCCGGGCATGTACCCAGCAGTTGAGGGACAGTCTCCTCTTCTTCCTCATCTCTCCAGAAGTCGTTAGCAAGGTGTCCAAGACCAATGCGCCTCGCATGCGCACCCATAATGCAATGCCCCGTAATGACACCGACAACTACAACGAGCGTGCCTGTTTGGAGTTTAAGTAGACTCATTGTGCGCCCCTCATCCAGCCTTGGCCGGATTTTACGAGCCGTTCTACCCGCGTCCGAGGCAACCTACCTGTCGTTGACGGAATCGACGATCGCATTTTCAATTATGAGCTTGCAGGTCCTCGAGAACTCATCGGAGAGTTCGATGGTCGTGCACCGCCTAGCAATTTCATCAGCTCTGCAGTTAACCGGAATACCACTGTGCCCCGGTACCCATACGATATGGATATCATATCGTTCAGCTATCTCGTCGAGATATCTACGACAGCCGTACACCGTCTTGGAGTTCATCACATTAGAACTTAGAGCTTTGATAGCCGCCTGGCTATCAGAAAGTATGGTGACGTTCCGCTTGGAGACAACAAATTGTTTAAGGATAGTGGGAATATAATAAAGAATTCCATTCGTATTATAAAAATTAGATTTTTTACGTTTTTACGTTTTGCCGTTCACAGGCAAGTTCACTCAGTGGCCCGTCTGGCTCATTGTGATAGCCAGTGCGATAATCCTCCTTCTCATGATCAGCTAGAGGTGAGTTTAAACCAACCTGAGCCCCTGAAGAAACCGATCAGTTGCCTTAGTGGCACGTTCGCCACCATGGCCGGATCTTCAAAAGTTCTGCCACTAATAAACCGAAAACGTCTGTTGTGAAGTGCAGGGCATTCGCATAAGAGATGTTGTACAGATTCCGTTTTCACTACATCATGGTAGATTCTGCAGTAATTCCAGAGGGGGTGAATCAGACCGAGCTTGTCAGCAAAACTGCCAATACCGCAGTGTTTCGTGAGACTACGATGACTTTCATTTTTTATTTGTCTAAATTAGATGACCTAACCAAAGAAATACGTTCGTGCGATTTAACGACTTTGGATTACTTTGCATGTGGCTATGTTAAGTAACTGGTTTATGTCACCATTCAAGGCAAACGGCTAGTTTTGTTATCAAAATACAGGTAGTCCCCGCCTTTACGACTATTCCCACTTACTTACGACCATTTTTTCCAATTCTTTCCATTAGAAAATACTTAAAGAAGACAAATATATAGTTACGGCGAATCCCTAAAATATATGAGAACTGACCCTCAACGTTAGTAGTACAGTATGTAATTTTTTTTATATGAAATTCGACTTACGACCGATGACCAGAAATCTATCTCGGTGGTAAGTCGGGGAATACCTGTAATCACTGAACTTATTGAATGGACCATAACATAAATAAAAAGAAAAGGCACGGAATTAACTACTAAGATCACTAGAACAAAAATACACTTCCGATAATAATTGTGTCCTGTATTATCAATTTGAGTTGTAAACATTTTAAAATAATCCTCTGTATATCCTCGTTAATTTATATTTCAAATATAAATTCAAATTAAAAAAAATATTTTTAGATGTGTGCTTCAAATTTCCCGCCCATTCTACTTTAGCATTACCTTCGCAATTATGATAATGATTGTCATCAGCAATCACATCGTTATCATCGTATCCTTTTAATTTAGGAGGAGTTTTCTTTTACAATGTTGAACATATTTTCCTTATGAGCCTTCTTTTTGATGTGGTTATTTTTCTCAAGAATATTAAAACATGTATTTAAATGGTATGATGAAAGTTATCACAAGTTTTCGTTACCCTTTAAATAATAAATATAAAAACTAATGTACTAGAACAAAGAAAACTGATTGTATTTTTCTCATGAAGTCGGGTTTTTCCAATATACTTGAAATGTAAGCAATACCAATGTAACACTCATACACCATAGCACCATTAAGTTGTGCGATATTTATAGTTTTTATACGATATTTGTGACCGTTAAAATCAAATCACTGACTTACCACACCATTAGCAATTTCCTAATTGTGTTGCTTAGAAGTGTTAACCCTTTAAAAACCACAGGGACAAATGTGTTTCAAACCGAAAATTTCATAAATCTGAATAACTTCGAACCGGCTTGGTGTTATATTACTTTCATTTATCTTTAAATATGCGTATTTATGTTTCCTATCTATAGCATTCGATAGGACATACTGTTTACATGTTCAGTTGAAGTTAACAGTTGCACGTGAGATTATGATATTTTATGAAACTGTTTTGATATTGTCACGAAAATGAAAACTCCAGATACTGGTGTTTTGCTTTTACATCGTTTAATATTAAAATTGTAAACAAAAGCTACAAAAACAAAACAATGAACATGTTGACAAAATTATCGCACTGCCTAATATAACTACAAACGTCAGCATAAAAAATGGTAAATAAGTAAACAAAAATACAACAACAAAAACAACGACAATGAAACAACGATGTTTGCATTTATATAGAACTTGAAAGGGCGAAGCCACGAACATTCGCCTTCAAGAACATTCATCAGACTGTTTGCGTTGGCATATAAAAGGCAATGCAGAGCAGGCAAAAATTAGTAAAAGTTCAGTCTGTCTTGTGTGGTGCCATCAGCGTTTCCATTTGCCAAGTTTTTTTTTCAAGTTTTTTGAGATGCGAAAAAGTTTTCATTAAAGATGTTTTCTAACAATAGAAGTTTTTTCGAAAAATTCAAAATTTCAATGAATTCAACACTAACACGAAATATTTACATTTTTAAATAAAATATTGTGTACTTTATTAGTCCCGGGTAAAAGTAGCAAAGAAAGACTAAAAGAAGGCACCGGTCTCCGGTGTTTCCTTTAAAAATGTTGATACTTTTGTAGAAAATAAATAAATATAAATAAAAAGTTTTAAAAAAATTAGTGTCTAGGCTGCTTTGCATTGCCTGAATTAGTAAAAGTTCAATCAGTCTTGTGTGAAGACGCGATGCGTTTGAAGAGAGTAATTGTGGTTTGAAGATCTCCGTTATAAAAAACTGTCGAACATTTGTCTAGTAATCATTATTGTTTATGCAAAGGGTGTAAACAGAGGAATAATGCTGTAGTTACCCATACGTAACGTAACGTACCGTAGTGAACGTTCTCTTTTTAGCATATGGAGAACAATGTAAACGATTACCGAAACGTTCTCTCTCGTTAGCAAAACGGAACGATCTGTATAAAACAAAATTCTCCCACGTTTTTACATGAAATTTGTGAAAAAATCACCAAATAAGGAAAAATATGACCAAAATTAAATTCGCAGTTTTTTATTATATTTTTTCAAATTTAAATTATAATTGTGAAAAAATAAATAAAAATTTCAAAATATAATTATATTCTCACTAATTAATTAATTTTAACAAAGAAAACAAAAGCTATTTTTATAAGAAAAATAATAACCAAATCCGGAAAAATCTACACATTGAACAAAAAACGGCAACACTGATGATGAGTCTGTATACCAATTTCTGTGCATTGTGATGTGTTCGTTTGTGTGTTGCTTTGTGTTCTGTTTCGTTTTTATTTACATTCTTCGTTGACATATGTCCCGTTTTGAACGTTTCTATAACTACACAAACGTTTTTAACGCTAGGTACATTACGATTTTACGTTTCTTACGCTTGGGTAACCAGGGCATAACAAACAAAACAATTGTTGTTATTATTATTATTATTATTATTATTATTATTTATTTATTTATTTAGTAGTATTTAGAGTACTTTCTTATTTACTATATTACATTATATTATCAATTTTTTAATTGCTCTGATAAGTACAATTTTTAACAAAATGAACACAATTTCTTTTAAATATATTAATATTTCTTTCATTTTTTACGCTGCTAGGTAGTAGATTAAATAATTGCAGTCCTTTATATAATAAGCACCTCTTCATCGCATTGTTTGTTGCTCGATGTATCCTAAAATCATTTGCATTTCTAAGATTGTAAGGTTGGGATTCGTTGACATATCTTAATTGATCCGTTAGATATTCCGGTGTGTTGCCCATTTTCATTTTGTAAATAAATGTAAACGTATTTAATTGGAGTCTTTGTCTAATGTTGAGCCATTTTAGTGTATCTAGCATGTGTTGTATTGATGTAAACCGGTTGCATTTAATTATAGATCTCATCGCCTTGTTCTGCAACTTTTGTAGTCTATCTATTTGTGTGTTTGTACAGCATGTATATAATATTGTAGAACCAAATTCAAAATGTGGCTTAATGATGGTGTTATATATATTAATTGCAGTGATTGTTGATATTCTATTTCTTATTCTCCTGAAAAATCCAATTTTTTTCCCTATTTTTTTACATATATAATTTAAATGATCTTTAAAATTCAGGTTCCTATCTATTATAAATCCCAAATATTTTATATTTTCAACTTTCTCAATTATTTTATTATTAATTTTAAACTCTGTTTCACTGTTCATGTTTATTTCCAATATTTTTGTTTTATTTTCATTTAATTTTAGTTTATTCATTTTCAACCAATTATTTACAATTCTCATATCATGCTCTAAGTTCATCTGGCACTGTTCATCAGTTTCAGATTCATTAAAAATTAGAGTATCATCGGCATATAAAACTATTTCACACTTTTCCATTATATTGGGGAGATCATTTATATATATAATAAACAAAAGAGCCCCCAGAATCGATCCCTGAGGTACTCCATAATCATTGTTCAAAGCACTAGATATAGTATCGTTCACTTTAGTCATTTGTTTTCTATCCGATAGATATGATTTAAACCAATTTAATTCTTTATCTTGTATTCCATATTTATACATTTTGCACAGTAATATATCTCTATCAATTGTTTCAAAAGCCCGTTTAAAGTCAAGAAAAATTGCCATTATCTTTCTATTTCCGTCAATTTTCTTCCACCTGTTAATAACATAATTCACCGCTGTTTCACACGAAAAGTTTTTTCGAAAACCCGATTGATATTTCGATAATAGGTTATTTTTTTCCATGTAGTCTTCAAGCTGTTGTTTAACAATTTTCTCTAAGATTTTTTCAAACAGTTTTAAAGTGTTTATTGGACGAAATTCTTCACATTTATTTGTTTTTGCTATTTTCTCAATTGGTGTAATCATTGAAGTTTTCCAATTATCTGGAAAAACTCCCGTATCCAATGATGAATTTATTATTCTCAACATTACATTTCCACATAAGTGCCAATTATCCAAGATTAAACATATATTTACTTTATTATAGTCTGGTTTTTTCTTTATGGTTTTACAGATTGTCTTAAGTTCTGAGATAGTTATTGCACGAAAAATAAACCTATTACTTATCACGTTTATCCGATTATCGTATTGCACATCTTCTATACATTCTCTTATTTCTCTAATACTGTTCACAAAATATTCATTAAATTGGTTAGCTATATCGGAGCTGTTACTATATTCTACATTATTAAATATCACATTTTTTATCACAGATTTATTCTTTTTTAGAACTAATTCTTTTATGTTATTCCACATCCGTTTTTGATCCTTGGTATTTCCTATTTTTTTGTCAATATATGAATTTTTTTCATTTTCCAGTTTCATTTTATATATATTTCTGGCATTTTTATAATTATTCCATGCTACAGTAGTATTTTCACATTTTGCTATATGGTACTTCACTATTTTATCTTTTTTTAATGCTTGTAATTGTCTGTTAAACCACTTATTTACTCTGCTCTTTTCTCGTATCGTTTTTCGCACCGTAAGTTTTTTAATTGTGTCTTCAATCGATTTATCGAAGTTGTTTACATTATAATTTAATTCCACGTTTTCATCAAATTTCAATATTTCACTAATCTCTCTTCTAAATTTCCGTTTTTCATATTTAAAGAGTTCTATTTGTCTTTTACTTTCATGCTCTTTATTCACTTCGGTTTCTATATACATTTCCACTATTTCATGATCAGATATTTTATTAATTCTACTATTATTCACCTTTATATTGAGATTTGTTTGTTTGTTATAACATAATCTATTATAGTTCTTGAGTTTCGCGTAATTCTTGTATAATCGGTAATAACTTGTACAAGTCCGTTATCGCTTATGATCTGATGTAATTTTTGTTTATAAAAACCTTCCTTCGACCAATCAACATTAAAATCTCCGGCAACAATTATGTCTATGTTTTTATCACATATCTCTTCTATTGTTTGTTCAAAAACTTCATAAAATTCTGAGTCTTGACTACTTGGCGATCGATACACAGCTACAATTATCATTGATGTATTTCTTATTCTGATATTGTATGCACTAATCCAATATTTATAGTTTCGTATCTTTTCACAAATTATATTCACTTTCCAATTTTTATTAAAATATACAATTATTCCACCTGTTCTCGATGAGTTGGATAATGCAACATATGCGTTGTATCCCTCTAGTTGTAACTCCGATTCATCTACCCTATCGGTTACGTGCGTTTCAGATAGTATAATGAAATCCGGCTTGTCTGTATCCGCAATTACTTCAACCTGGTTAAAATTGTTAATCAATCCTTGTACATTTGTATAAACTCCTTGTATGTTCTTTCGTTGTTAATCTATCATTCCCATGGTTCTCTTTTTTAACTGTAACTTATTTTGATACACTGGACACCACTTACTCGTTGTAGCATGATTATCATCAAGACCCAAATTTAACCTTTTGTTCGAATTTATACAGTTAATGCATTTATTCACATATTCCTTAATACAGTCCTTTGTTGCATGATTTTCATGACATTTTAGGCACACTTCGCTATTTTTACAATCCTTAGACTTATGGTTAAATCCTCTACATTTAAAACATTGTAGTATTTCAGTACCATCGAAAACTCTGCATTTCTCCCATCCAATATTTATTTTCTGCTTCGCTAAGATTTTCGGATATGTTTCGTCTTCAATCAAAAACTTTGCACTGTACATTTTTCTGTTGTATCTTTTAATTTCATATATTTTTATTAGTTCGATTTTACTATTTTCAAGAAATTCGTTTTGTTTTTTAATTTTTTCCACTATTTCCTTATCCTCGTATTTAAAGTTCATATCTGTTACTACAATTGATTTTTTAACTTTATTAGGTACCTTTACTACATAGTTTTCACTCATTTCATTTTCTATTGCCGATTTTATTTTTTCTCTTTCGCTAACATTTTCACTTTGAATAACCACTGTCCCATTTTTTCTATTTTCAACGTTAGTTATTTTGAAATTTACTGGATCTACCCTTTTATTTAAATCATCTTTTGTTTTTTCAATTTTCTGTTTTTCTTTTGGTTTTACTATTAGTGGCACTAGATTTTTCACCTCTGGCAATACCATATTACTCTTTAATGCATCAGAAAATGACATCTTATTTTGCTTAACGTTTGTCTCTTTTATCACTTTTTTTATTTCGTTGCACATTCTTGTATTGTTTTGTTCAATATTTTCGCATATTTCTTTATTCTTATTTTCGTGATCTTTAACAGCGCCAAAAAGTTTTTTAATTTCAATTGCATTTTTTTCACAATTTTTTTGAGTTCTATCCAGAATATTAAGTCTTTCTTCATACCTTTTTTCAATGGCCTCCAATAATTGTTTAATTTCGTTTTCATTTTGTCTCAATGATGTTTCAAATTCGCGTTTATATTCTTTTAAGTTTTGTTTATTAACCCGTACACCTTCTTGAATTTCACCGAGCGCTAGGTCAATATTTTTTATGTACTGCATACAGTCTTCACAAATAAATCTTATAAAATTATTTGATTCCAACACTCCAACGGAATATTGATCGATGCCCGAACATTTTTTTGTGCAGTGATATACTTTATCACAAACACCATTACATCTTATACCTGTTTCTCCCCTAATTACTGATTTGCATGCACTGCACTCAGTCATTGTTGGGGTTTACAGTTTTTTTTTTTTTTTTTTTTGTTTGTGTAATGTGAAGGAAATTATGAAAAATATTTACACTTGAAAATTTAAATTTATTAAAAATTCCAGCAACTCTTTCACCACAATTTCATTTATTTGCAGTGCACTGATATCTCACGCAAACCCTTAAAGTATTTTGAGTCAATATTATTTGAATTCCTTCGCAAAATTCCAAATTTTTCACAGAGCTTAGATTCAACACTTCTTTTCTCTTTGAACAATTCACAATAATTATTACATCAAGTTGTGAACAGTGGCACACAGAATTGTGTGAATAATAAAAAATTTTAATTAAAACTGAACACAAATTTATTTTTATTTTATTTGCTATTAGCGAGCTCATATTTTAAACGTTTTTAAGGACACCGGAGGTTAGTATTTTATACTTGCGTATAGAGGTAAAAAGTAGCCATAGTCTAGTAGGTAGTGTGTTGGCTTATTAGACGAAAAGCCAGGGTTCGAGCCCCGGCCAGACGTCAAAATAAAAATACAAAAAGTATTTCTTCGGCGACTTCCTCTCTGCAGATTTCTGGCAAAAACTCTCAGAATAAATAAAATTGCCATGAAAAGTTTCTCAAAAATCTGTCGTTCGGAGTCGACTTTAAACTGTAAATTCAATTTAATTGGAAATTTAACACACACAACATAACTGGTGCGAGAACTAGGTTGTAAGCCTGTCAAATAGCCGCTTAAATTTCTTAATTTCGATACTTTACTGTAACAAATATTTTATTTTATTAAAACATAGGTACGAGTACCTAAAGTACTAGAAGTGAATACTTTTCTCTTACTTTAACAGATGAAAAAGTATATATAAATATGGACACATATGTCTTAAAAAAAAAGGAACAACCTACTATTTTGATAATTTGCTTTTTAAATATGCCTTTTGGACATCTAATGAGTTATCCCAAATATACCAAAAAATTAACTTGCCTCTCATAACCTTATGGTCATGAAAGGGTTAACAGAACGCGACAGTAATACTGCTGTACTTCTAATGGATTATTAGCAGTAAACCCAGTAAAAACAAGAAATATCAGCTTTTTAATATTAAAGTCGTGTAATAAAAGAATATTTAAGTCTTATTAGTGATTTTCTGTTTATAATTTTATTTTTATTTCTATTTTATTTTGCTTTAATTTATTATTTCATTTCCCTCTCTTCAACTCCAGAATATTTATTTGCTAAGAACGTAATGTTATGCTGAAAAATATTGGGAACTTATAAAAGTCTTGTACTATACAATTACACTATGCGACAAAATAAAAAAAATTAAATACACCCAGCTAATGACATAGTGTAAGTTGTTAGTTTTGTTGAGTAGAACTCAGTTTTATTTGACAAAAATTGTTTTTTTGGACCTTACGCACAAATTTATTGATTACACAAACACTTCTGAACCGATGTCCAAAATTAAAACCTTATTAGAAAGGAAAGGGCCTTTAAAACAACATACATATATGTATTATTTGAATTAATATGCTATAAAGTTTGATGAGGTAGAATTTTTTTCATATTTTTGGCCGTTCATAGTAGCAAACTTTAATTAAAAACTATGAAACAAGTGATGACATTCTGAAAGTACATCATTTTGCAAAGAGATTGACACTTTGCTTGATCAAATCGGACAAAAATTACCGTAGTTATTGTTTAAATACTGACAATACTAATTTGAGCGACCACCAGAAGTTGGACAATGTTTGCGCAAAGAAAAATAATAATATTTGCAAAAAACACAAATATTAGCCGACTTCTGATAGCCGTGCAAACGTGAAATTGACATATTTTGCGATAAACAATCCAGATCCATATAAAATTCTGAAAATTTTTTAAGTAAAAGTTCACTTGAAAAAATATATATTTGAAAAATATAACTCGACTCTTTAAATAATAATTACAGTAATTTTTGTCCGATTTGTTCAAAAGAAGTGTCAATCTCTTCACAAGATAATGCACTTTCAGTATGTCATCACTTATTTCATATGCTTTATTTAAATTTTTCAATTAAGAATAGCTAAACCTGAAAAAATGGAAAAAAATTCTATTTTCCAAGTTTACCCGATCAAAACACATTACATGCAAGCTTGAATCACATGTTTATGTATACCATTTTAAAGGCTTAGGTCCCCTTTTCAAAAAACTTTTTCGAAAATAGATTAAAAATATTAATTTTGTGTGAAAAAATCAAAAATACCGTCTTTGTCAAATAAAACAAGTTTGGAAGGTTCAAGAAACATATAAAAAAAAATATTTTTGAGTTCTAATCAACAAATCTCACAACCTACACTATGTCGTTAGCTGCATGTATTTTGACTTCGAACCGTGTTATTATTAAAGAAAATTTATTACTTTCTAGCACTCTTTCCAAACCCAAGTTGCAAGTATTTCTCTTACTTATTCGTTTCCAATTTATTGTGTCTTTATGTTTATTTCATAACACGAGTTATAATGAAGGGAAGTCAAAGTGTCACTTAAGAAGTAAAAAAATTAAAGGAAAGAAAAAGCTTTTTTAATTTTTTTAAAGAAAGTGATTTAAGGCCTTTGAAGATCAAATGGAATTATGGAAATGTCGAAGAATATGTTTTACAGAAATTGTTGTAAACATGAGAAGGTAGTGTTTCCTTGATTAAATTAATACCTAAATTTATAATAAAACAACAGTGATGCTATAAACACAATAAACGCGCAGCAATCACTCAGAAATAGAATACATGGAATAGAATTATGGAAGTGATTATCTGAAACGTTCTGCTGCTCTGATTTCTATTTTTATTGGCAGCAATAAGAGAATTAGTGCTAACAGCGAGAGGATTACTGCTGGCAATGAGAGGGTTAGGGCTGTCAATACATGACACCATTAATGAAGAATTAACGAACAGTTTATTTTTTATTTATTTTGCTTACGCTTTGCTTGCATATGGCATATGTCATTTTAGTCTAGTAGATAATGTGTTGGCTTATTAAACGTGAGGCCATGGTTCAAACTCAGGTCAGATATCTCCAAAAAAAATTTTACTTACTTTTAAAGTAAGTGTATTTAAAAGTTTATTTTTTAATGATAATTTCATGTAAATGATGCTCGCAATTACGCCCTATATAGTCCATTTGTGATACCAAACATTTTAAACATTTCAGGACTGATGTTGTGGATGTCATATGTACGTCTGCTTATATAAGGCTTCACGCATTGACGCAAAAATAAGGTAGTAGTTGTTGTATTACATGATATTGATGAAAAAGAGATTGATATGCTATGGGAAACATCCAAAAGTCTAGAAAATCGGTGCGGTATTAAATGTTATTGGCGATGAAAAATTGACTTCTTTTCGGAATCCTAAGCAAATGAAATCATGCATTAATGTTGGACAACCATCAACTTCGGCTGTAAACCCGGATCGATTTGATAGGAAGACCGCGTAAAACCGTTAATACAGATCGCCACCACAACAAATGATCAATTTGAACCATGCATTGATTGAAAAACGACCAAAGTGACCACAAGACAAGGCAACGTTATTTTGAAATATGACAATGCACAATCATTCAGGATACAATCAAAGCAGCTAAGGGCTGCTACCCCAACCTCCGTATTCAGCAGTCTTGGCACCTTCCAAATGCTATTTGTTTCAAAATTGCCTGAAATCGCAAATACAATTATCATCACCCTATCATATTCAGTAAGCTTTGTGTACTTAATATTCATTTAAAAAATTGTAAAGAAGGCAGAACAAAAAGATAATTGTTGCGAAAACATTAAATAAAATAAATAAGTAAACACAACGAAATAAAATCAGACAGTAAAGAAGAAGAGAAATAATGAAATCATGGTTGGTAAATTTAAGTTCAAATTGGTTGTAACTGTGGTGTTGTTTTATTATACAGACAATCACTTGTTACACCAAATAACAATCCACAAAAGACTTACATACATATATAAAAGTTAGCACACACATGCAAACTATACATATCCACACACCAATAAGGACCTACATATGCAACAATGTGCCTTTGGTTGTCGTACTCATTTGTACTTTTGCTGAGCTTTGACTTCAATTCCAACATGTTATGCTAATAAATTAATTTTTATAACATTAATGCTGTTGCTGTCAATTTATATACAAATTTACGTTAATAAGTGGTAGTAGTTTTTGCATTAAATTGATAGATTAGGTTAATTGGAGTGGGCCTACTCTGGTTAAATATGAAACGTTTTGTTCGATAACTTCCAGTTTTGTATTCCATTCCAATATGTGCTTCTCTCATAGAAGACGATATACTTATTGTGAATCGAGTTTTATAAGCTGTTACTGAAACAAAAGGTTCAACGAATCCAAGATTACCTTAACAGAATTCCAATGGCTTTATAAAAATTCAGTTCGTTCTTCCGAAAGAATACAATTCCTCTTCCGTTACTAAACCTACATTTATTAAGAGATGAGTACGGCGTGAATTTTAATTAATAAAGTTAAAACAAAAATAGATTTAAAGACTGGAAAAAAATTCCTAAACAACTAAAACAATTTTTATCAGCCCATTATAGTGATCAGTCAACACACTGCTTATGTATGTATGTTATTTGTCAATTTTATACATGTGTGGCGGAATGTACAGTTTATAGTCGACTCCGAAAGACAGATTTTTGCAAAGCTTTTCATGGCAATTTATTCTCATAGTTTTTGCCAGAAATCTGCTGAGACGAAGTCGACAAAAAAAAATAATTTTTCTTAATTCATTTTGTTTGAGATGCCTGACCTGGGATTTGAACAGTGGCCTTACGTCTAATAAGCCAACACACTAACTACTAGACTACGACAACTTCTCAATGAACTATACTGCTAACATCAATTATATTTTGTATTAGCTTTTTGCACCTACCGTAATTGTATTATTTAAATATATTGTTTTTTAATTTTGTGATTACCAATTTCTTTTGGTCCGAATTCGATGATATGTGAACAGAACAGCGCTTTATACCATACAGCTCATGTCACGCTAAATGTTTTGCACTAGTGATTTGAGGGTATGGACATTTCATATGCAGGTGCTGTTGGACAACACAAGACCTTTTCTTATGGGGTTTTCTTAACTCGCTGGTGTATGTATGAGTAAGCCAGAAAACACTGCATTCCTCACAGCCGTGTAACTCATTCCATCCGTCAAATTTACCCTGATTTATACGACAGGTTCAGGGAACATTCGACACTTTGGAGGCACTCCACCCAGAGTCATTTTTGAACGATTTTGTATTCTACAGTACAAGACTTATTCTTATAGCCTTTGAAATAAATAATAAAATTTCGATGATGTCTCACACACATTTCATTTTATTCAAGTTGAATGAAAGATGCGTTAAAAGTAGTTTAAATTTAAAAATAGAAAGCTTTGAATGAAAAACCGGATATACATAAGTAAGTAACTTGGCATATGAATATAAATTTTAATAAAATTAAACACAGGTTTTGGAATTGTATAACAATAACCTACCCTACAAAAATTTTACAAGTTATGTTCAGTATTTTCCCGTTTTATTCTTGATCTTGTCATCGTTCCTTGTGCGTTCAGTTTATTATCAGAGAAAAACCTGGATATACAAACATATTGTATTGTATAATGGTCCCTCGGATTATGTCTTCTCGATTTAGGTCGTTTCGATCTACCTCGTCTTAGATTTGTAGTCGCCGTAGTCTAGTAGGCAGTGTGTTGGCTTATTAGACGTAAAGCCAGGGTTCGAGCCCCAGGCCAGACATCAAAACAAAATACAAATGTATTTCTTCGGCGACTTCCTCTCAGCAGATTTCTGGCAAAAACTCTGAGAGTAAATAAAAATTGCCATGAAAAGTTTCTCAATAAATAAAAATCTGTCATTCGGAGTCGCCTTTAAACTGTAGGTCCCACTCATGTATAAAATTAACACACACAACATAAGTGGTGTGCGAAACTAGAACGTTGTACAATGGGTCAATTCGACCTCCGGGTACTGTACTTGTCTTAATTGACAAGTACACGTTCTCTAACCTAACCTAATCTAGATAAACTAGGATCAGCTCAACTACTATTCTTTTTAAGTTTTTTTTAAGCAAAGCACAACTTCAGAGCATGATAGCTGTCAGATTTGACGATTGATCGTCATTTTGACGATTTTATGATTCAAAAATATCATATTGACGATATGACGATTTATACCCTTATTTTGACGATTTTCGGACATTAATAGTTTACATCATTTTATTTACTAGTACATAAAAGCCTCTTTAAACGTTATATTTGCTTTACAGTTGTTAGTTTTGCAAATTTAGGTTAGTAATAACAAGGAGTAAAATATTATAAGTATTTTTAAATTATTGACGAACACCTGTGATGATACTACATAAAATGCTACATAATCTAAATGAAAGTGAGATTAGTAAAGAAACTTAGAAAGAAATGATCAGATATTTAAAGAAAAACAGTAAGTTCTTCGAATATCTGCAAATACCCTATCATTACTTAGCAAATAATAGCAATACCAAGAATTTCGAAATAAGATTGGAGCGTAGTGGAGCATAATTTACCATTTGCCGTTGCAGACCATTTTGAAAGATTCGAATATAGCTGCTAATATTACCCTAGGAAGACCAAAGGCAAGGGCCAAAATTTTTTTTGTACGACCAATACTAAAAGGATGGCTCCTACATATGCAGTGCATTGTGTTTGAAATAGGAAAATATGTTATAGGAAGGAGGAAAGTGTTTGTGGACACAAATATATTTATACCATAAGTGACATTAAACACCTCTGCAGGAAGGGAGTTCCACATACGAATAGTCCGGCTAAAAAACGAATTGTGTCTGTAATGCAGTGGGCCAATCGATCATAAAAGGAGGTGCTCACCGACAAAGACAAGTATTACGTAGGAATACAAGGGGAAGAAGTCCCCTTATTTTGCTCGAGCATTCTTAACAATAACACGGTGCGATAGTGAAAATACACCCGAGATTTGATGGGGTAAACTTGGAAAATATTATCTTTTTCTCATATAAGAATGACCAAACTTGGAAAAATGAGAAAAAATAATATTTCCCAAGTTTACCCCATCAAAAGTCATAACATATAAGTTTGAACAAAATGTTTATGTACACCGTTTTAAAGGCTAATCCCTCCCCTTTCCAAAAAAAAATGTTGAATTTCTAAAATGGATTCAAACATATTTGGGTAATCAATAATTTTGTGTGAAAAGATCAAAAAACCGTTTTTGTCAAATAAAACAAGTTTGCAGGGTTCAAGAAAAATATAAAATGTATTTTTGTGTTCTACTCAACTACCTGAACAACTTCGAATAATGAATAGTCCAAAAAAGAAAAAAAAACAACAACACTAATAATAACAAATGTTAGGTAAAAAATAATTTTTATTATCCTTCATTTCATTTGTTTTAGTACAACTCCAACCTGCTTTACAGAATTTCCTAAAAACAAGTGGTGAAATTAAAACACTTTCAAAATGTATATAACATTTCTATATGTGAAGTCGCCATAGACTAGAAGATAGTGTGTTGGCTTATTAGACGTGAGGCCACGTTGCGAATCCCAGGTCAGAGATCTCCAAGAAAGCGAAATTTCTTCGGTGACATCCGCTCAGTAGATTTCTAGCAAAAGCTCTGACAGTAAATAAAATTTTCATGAAAAGTTTATCAAAGAATATTTGATTCGGAGTCGACGTTAAACTACAGGTATAAAAATAATAATATAAGTGGTGTAAGAAGCTAGGTCGCAATCCTTACTGAAGGCTTATAATTATCAATTATGTATGTGTGGATGTATTTATATTTATTTCGTAGGAAATACTATTAAAGCTGTGAAGTACGTCAAATCGGTGTACACACTTATATTTTTGATTGAAAAGATAATAACCGTCAAAGTGCTCTGTTAATCATGTGCCTTAATAAACGCATGTACACTTTAACCTTTAAGTGTTTTTTTAATTTTAAAACACCCTGTATCTCTCAAATTGCATGATTTTCTCACAAGAAATGTTGTCTAACATATTCTGATGTTTGGATAGTATTGGTCAAATCAAATAAGGTTTGTGGTAATTTTCTCATATGTACCCCTTACGACTGCTGTACAACTGGATATGTTTTAAATTTTAAAAATTCGGCATCCCTAAAAGTGGCTTTCATAGAGCCCTGAAATTTCTCGATGTCCTTACTAGAAATAAAAGTGGTCAAATCAAATAATAGATGAGGTCATATTCTCATATCTATACCTTTGGTCATTAGCTGCACAACTGGGAATGCATATGAAAGCAAATAAAAGTAAAATAATTTTGCATGTTTATTCCATATTTATTTTCAGTATATTAATATATTATGAGTACGGAAATCTGCAGTATGTGGAGGTTAGACAGATTATAACGGGTGATTTTTTAGCTATTATCTTTTTGTCAACACTGGTTTAAACAGCTCACGCACGTTTCGTGTTTTGTTTCACTTTCAAACATATTCAGTTTGGTCTATAATTTAACCATGAATCGTCTTACAAACGAACAACGCTTGCAAATCATTGAATTTTATTATCAAAATGCGTGTTCTGTTAAGAAAGTTCATCACGCGCTTCTTCCATTTTATGGGCAGTTTAATCGACCCACCGGAGGGGTTATCAGGCTATTGTGACTAAATTTCGCACCAAATTTACATTGTTGGATGTTAAACCACCAACACGCTTACGTAGAGTGCGGCCAGTGTTAATGATGACCATCAATTAGCGATTCGTCGCCGTTCGCAGCAATTGGGCCTCTGTTACTCAAGAACGTGGAAAATTTTGCGAAAGGATTTAGGTGAGAAGCCTTTCAAATTACAGCTGGTGTAAGAATTGAAGCCGAACGACCTACCGCAACGCAGAATTTTTGGTGAATGGGCTCTTGGAAAGTTGGCCGAAGACCCACTTCTTTATCGAAAAATTGTATTCAGCGACGAAGCTCATTTTTGGCTCAATGGATACGTAAATAAGCAGAATTGTTGATTTTGGAGTGAAGATGAGCCAGAAGATGAGCGCTACCGTGAGATGATATCCAACTTTTTTTGCCCAAAATGCAAGAGCTTGAATTGCATGACATGTAGTTTCAACAAGACGGTGCCACATGCCACACAGCACGCGTAACGATGGACTTATTGAGAGGCGAGTTCGTTGAACATTTTATTTCACGTTCGGGTCATGTCAATTGGCCGCCTTGAGCGTGCGATTTAACGCCTTTAGACTATTTTTTGTGGGGCTATGTTAAAGCTCATGTCTATACAGACAATCCCGCTTCAATTGACGCATTGGTAGACAACATTGAAGCATTTATTCGTGAGATACCGGCCGAAATGTTGGAAAGAGTATGCCAAATTTGAGGCGCAATCGCGGTCAACATTTGCATGAAATAATCTTCAAAAATTAAATTATATGGGCCGTACTATCGATTCAAATAAAGATTTCATGTATTTTGCTGAATTTTATATGTTTTTTTTGAAAAAAATTCCTATAGCTCTTAAAAAATCACCCTTTATATTGTTCCGTCTTTGCCATGGCGATCCTGATCAAGAAGCACAGGTCGAAGAAGAAAAAAAAGATAAAACATGGTCCGTACCAAGTAGACAGCTTGTAAATCAAGCTCAAGCGAAAAAATTTTTTTCTCCTTGGCTGTTGGTTGTTGATTTAACGACTTTGATTGTTGTTATTACACAGTTTATGTTGTCTCTAGAATACTGCCATTTAGTTTCTGGAGCGGATGGGCCTGATGACTTTTTGCAGGCTTATTCTTTTCTAAGTAAGAATGGTAGTTTCTTCTTCTCCTTTGCTGCGGTAGAGTCTCAGAAGGATTAACTTGACTGTTTTGTAGCAATTTTTTCCTAATTTTATTATTTCAGCTACTAGAAGTACGTTTAATTCGAACTTTTCAACTTTTTGTTGAAAAATTGTTAATAATCCAATAATTAACTAAAATACCAAACTGGTCAACTTTTGATTTGTATGCCCGATCATTTTAAATCCTTTCATATTCCACCTTCTCCTGTAAAAACTTTTATTGTGTTACTGGATGAAGCCTTTATTATTATTATGTTGCTGGGTTTCTCCACCAGCATTACCTATTAAAAAGAAAATTAATTTCTTTTTTTTCCAAAGGGAAAGTGAATGACATGTTGAATTAACTATTGTTACATTTATTTTCCTGTATTTTTTTTTACCTTTATAAAAGAACAGTCAACTCATGTTGATCATTCTTCGTTAAGCTGTAGTGTGTTTGACTAGTCGAAGTTATCATTCCCTTTGTATGTAACTTAATATCAACACATTCTTGTTGATATTGTGCACACTGCATAAATGTTGAGAAGCCGTGTCTTATGCTGTCTCAGCATTTTCCCACCATATACATAGTGTACTAGATTTAAGAATTAGCATACATTTAGTTTTAAGAACATTTATTAATAAAAAGAAAATTGAAATGAACAGTCGCACAAGCGGCTGTTTCAACACAAACGTAAAACCTTTACATTACACTAGTCTGTTCCATTTGCATATGATATTGCAGCAAATTTTTCCCCATCTTCAGTTTTTTCTTGAGGTTATATTCTGGTAACTGGATTTTTTCGAAGTCGGAGTAATCTGGAGTTACGTAACCTTCGATTTCCAATGCAATTCGTTGAAATTTAATTCCTTCATCACAACTACTATTTTCTTGTAACTCTTGAAACCTTTGCTCTTCTCATAATCAAGAGCTATTATTTGTCGCGCAGTAAGCCATTCACCATCTGTTATTATTATTTGCTCTACTAAGGGCCATTATTACAACTTGACTTTAACTAAAGAGAGTTGTAAAAGGCAGGTAAATTGTTTTTCATTATTATAAGTGGTCAATATGGTAGAAGTGAGCGTTAAGCTAAATGGAGGATCATTCTACCAGTAGCTTTTAAAGTTAAGTTTATGTCTGAACTTGCCGTGTTATATATTATTTTCAATATGGCAACTTCAAATATAAACAAATGGAGCATATACAATAAGAAAAAATGAAGCCCGTAGTTGCCACTGCGTTTTAAAAATACTTGTTTAATTAAGCAGTGTTAACGACATTACTCCGGCACTGCCATATTTTTGAAAAAGTTTAATTTATTTTACCATTAGTTTGTAATAATGAGAAGAAGTTAAAGGTAACTTTAAAGTTCACTTTAGCTAAACTTATCTTTAACTAAACCCAACTTTAACGGCAAGTTGTAATAATGGCCCTAAATCAGATTACAATAATTCTCCTGGCTGATGTTTGTCCTGAATCATCGTCAGTAATAATTCGATACAACATTCATTTTCCCAAGTAGTTTTTCGGTTTTTCATCTGCCATTGTTTCAATGTATGTGGCATCATTATTCTGACTTTAGTACAATGAAAAATATGATGTTGTACGTTCACTGATGTGATATATACTGAAAGCCTTTAAGAGATGTCATCGCCAACTCAAAGAAAATAAAAATAAAGGTTCGTTCACTACAAATATTCGCTAAGGATACATTTGTACCTTGACCGATACACCTTGTGCATTTAATTTACGTTAGCTTGGAGAATTTTAAGAGAATTAGTGTGAGAAGCTATGTCGTAATCCTGACTGAAAAGTTTTAATGACCAGTTATGTATGTATGTATGAATGTAATTGCAATACGGAAAACATACGCAAAAATATATTCTATGACAAAAGTTTCATAATGTCCTAAGTAAATACAATACTATTTATTGTCTGATTTCCTTTCGCCTTTTCTTTTATGTCGTAGTTGCTACTCATGAAATAAAAGCAATTATTTTCAAAAAGAATTTAAATCAAATAGTCATGCAAAACATAAATAATGTAAATTGAGACAAGTACGGAAAAACGTAAACATAACCAATTTCAAGTTTTCATTTCATTAGGAGTAAAAAGGAAGCGAAATAAAAATTGAACAGCATTAATAACAATACTGAATAAATTTGTATACAGATATTGTGTAAAGATATTTGTTCATAACTTTTGTCATATTTCTCATGGAAATGCTCAAAATAAAACAAAACGAAATTGAAGAAGTCATAATAACATAACAAATGATATAGTTTTGTAGTTAAAGCAGAACTGCAAAAGCTATTGTGAGAGGTACGCGGTTAGACACTTTGCTTGAAAATGGTTAAAAAATTTACTTTTTGGATAGATTTGATCTTCAATATATGTCATGTCAAATATTGTTTTAAAACTGCTGGTATACAGATAAATATTGTTACGAAAATGAAAAATTTAGATACTGAATCGTTTAACATTAAAATTATAAACAAAAGCTACAAAAACAAAACAATGCAGTAAACAAACCTATTAACAAATTATCGTACTGCTTAATTTAACAATAAACACCAGCATATAAATGGTAAACAAGTAAACAAAAATATACCAACAACACTACAATAATAAACGTAAACAACGATGTTCACATTTATACAAATTTCGATAAGGCGAAGCCACGAACATTCGCCTTCAAGAACATTCATCAGACTATTTACCCTGCCATATATGTTAAAAGCAAGACAAAGCAGGTGAGTGAATTAGTGAAGTTCAGTCAGGCTTGTGTGCAGACGCGGTCCGTCTGAAGAGAGTAATCTTTGTTTAAAGACCTGCGTTACAAAGATCTGTCGAATTTTCTAGTAATTGTTATTGTTTATGCAAAGGGTATAAACAGAGCAATAACAAAGAAAAGTTGTTGTTTATATCAAACTGTGACCAGTGGCACACAGAATTATGCGCATAATAATAAATTTTAATTAAAACTAAACACAAATTTATTTTTATTTTATTTGCAATATACGACCTCATATTTTAAAAGTTTTTAAAAAGGTAAAAACATAACAATGATTTTATATTGTATTTACAGGTTGTAGTCGCCGCAGTCTAGTAGGTAGTGTGTTGGCTTCTTAGACTTAAGTTCGAGCCCCAGACCAGGCACCAAAACAAAATACAAAAAGTATTTCTTCGGCGACTTCCTCTCAGCAGATTTCTGGCAAAAACTCTGAGCGTAAATAAAATTGCCATGAAAAGTTTCTCAAACATCTGTCGTTCGGAGTCAATTTTAAACTGTATAAAATTAATACACACAACGTAAGTTGTGTAAGAAGCTAGGTAGTAATCCTGAATGGTTTTAAAGACCAATTATGTATGTATGTATGTATTTACAGGGTTGGAAATTTAAAAGTTTAACTTTAAATGCAATTAAACAAAAACGGCTTGAAATCTTGCCAAATTTATTTTTTTGTTGCGCAGTGCAAATTTTCTGGTTAGAAATAGAATATTATTTCATCCATAAGGCTGCTGCGGCTGGCCTTACGGTACTTCATGGGATCGGACCAATTTTCGTGCAGTTATTCGAGTGCAGTTATTCTCTGCATCACCACAAAGCTGGCCGTCAAATGCTCAACTGTGTCCGGCTTGTCGGTATAACACTTTTCCTTAAAAAAATCACAGATTCTTTGTGGCCAATTGGCATCATCATTTCGGCTAATTAAACCTCGATGAAACGTTTGATGAAATATATCGATTGCGCCATGAGTTATGTGGCAAGTTGCACCATCCTGTTGATGATGCCTCCATTGACCGTAATGGTTACGCCATACTCATTTTCAAATAAATATGACCCAATGATGCCTCCATTCCACAAGCCGCACCAAACAGAAATGGGCTTTTGTAAGACCATCGTTACTATTATACATGCGATCAATGATCCAATTCCAATCCAATCCAATTATATTTCCAATTATACTTTGGATTGAATTCTTGATGGGTCTTCTTACATGGTAAGACGTAAGAATTCAATCCAAAATATAATGTAAAGACGGTAAATCAGGGTGGTGGGAGCATCATGGTATGAGTGTCATTCTCTTATTATGGTATAGGTATATCGTATCCAGAATGTAATGAAAGCCGCTGATTACACCGAAATTTTAAAAAATACAATGCTGCCGTATGCCTAAGAAAATATGCCATTCAAATGGGTCTTCCAGCAGAACAATGACCCAAAGAATACGGCAAAGTACACAACGAAGTGGTTCCAGGACAAGAAAGTTAATGTTTTTGAACGGCCAGCTGATTTGATCCGATAGAAAATTTGTGGAACGAAGTTAAAAGGGCAATCAGGGGAAACTGTCCAACAAATTGCGACGAGCTTTGGAATGTTATACACGATGCATGGAACTCAATACCACTGCATGTTTGTCAAAACTTGGTCGAATCAATGCCTAGAAGCTGTGCCGCTGTTATGGATAACAAAGAATCCGCAACAAAGTTCTAATGTGGCAATAAGCCTTCATGCAACAATTATTTAGTTTTACTTAGTTATAGCTTTACGATTTCATGAAGTGTCCTTATTTTTTTCACACCTTAAACTACATGCATTCATACAAAATCACAAAAAAAAAATCAAAATATGTTATAGGTATAGGAAAAATTTTGTTTTTAATCTTTTTTCCACCGTTTAAGAAAAAATAAGTAGTTTAAACAAGAAAGAATTTTCGAGTTTTTATTCGGTTTTAAATATAATGTAAGTTTGGGTGGGTACTGTCCTTATTATTTTTCACATCACTGTATTCTCAATTATTAATAGTTACTTAACAGGTATGCTTTATATTTAATTGAAATTGAAATATATTATTCATACGCCTCAGACTACATGTACTGGAGTAATTACTCTGAAAAGTATGCAATAAAAATTCCTTTGCTTCTGGCGTGTATGAAACTAATGGAATTAAATATCACTCATACGTCACATGCTTGTAATTATGAATTTTACATATTGTTACGTTTTTACCATTTTAAAAATGTTTAGGATATGAGTTCGTTGATTGCAAACAAAGTAAAAACAAATTTGTGTTCAGTTTCAATTAAACTCTTTATTTTTCAAACTACTTTTGTGTGCCACCGTATACAACTTGTCGTATTTAACAATAATCTGCTTGTTTAGTTAGTTATCTTATCTGCTTACAACCTTTTTATAAGCAATACCACTTGCACGTTAGATCGTCACACGAGATTGACTGAATTATTACTCACTGGTTGCCTGCTTTGTCTTGCCTTTTTATATGTTCTCGTATTCAGTCTGATGAAGGTGCTGGAAATAGAATGTTCTCGTCTTCGCCCTCTTGATAGTTCTATCGCGACTACATTGTTGTTTGTGTATTTTGCTTACGTTGTTTGTTGTTGCTTTTTTTCATGCTGTTGCTTTACTTGGAAAAAATTCGTTGTATTGTGTGTGTGTGTGTAGCTTTCGTTACGTTGTTTGTTGTTGCGTTCGCTTAAGTTTCGTTATTTCTCCCCTTCTCTTTCTTACTCATGGTCTTTGTTTTTCTAGTTTTTGCTTATTGTTTTAATGTTAAATGATATTACACCGTTTCCATTTTCGTAACAATATTAAACATGAGGATAATGTCAGAGAATAATAATAAATTGTAATTGTGTGAAAAATCGATCAGTACCATTTAGAAATATATGACTTGGTACTCTTATTTTACGCTAATTTTGTAGTCGCTTTTGAATATAGCCGCCATAGTAGGTAGTGTGTTGGCTTCTGAGACGTGAGCTCGTGGTTCATATCGGACATAATGAAATATAAAAAAACATTTGTTTCAGCGATTTTCTCCCATCAGACATCTGACAGATGACTTGATTGTTCACTATTTTTAAGATTATCTGATATTGCAGTGGCTGTGGACATGATAACTCAGTAATTGTGGTCACAACTGTAGGATATGGATTTGGGCGATATAGCAAGACTGTGTCACCAGCTGCACCGTAAATGCAACAAATTATAGATGGTATCAACGGTTTCAAGAACAAAATGTCTTAAAAAATTCTGATGTGAATTTGCCACCAAGATCACATGATTTAATACCGTGAGATTTTTTTAAATTGTGTAAAATCTTGGTTTTATACAAATAAATGAGACTTAATACTTGACTTTTGATAAAATCAGGAAATTTCATGAGAATAATAATGGCATGTTATCACAGTTCTGGCTATCATCTGAGGGTTATTTTAGGTCATACTTAATCGAAGCGTGTTTTCGTTAAAATCCTATAAAATTAAGTCACACCCAGGAATCGAATTTCAATATTTTGAAACCCCTTACTAAAAATGTTACTTAAAAATTAATGTTTTAAAAATTTGAATTATTTTTGGTAAAGATACTTACTTATACTTAGAATACCCAACAAAACTACTCCATAAATCGATAAACCTTTTAATATTTTCATGTTGAGGTAGTTTCTCCTGAATAATAAATTACAAAACGGAATAACACAAACTTCTCATATACATAATGACAAAAACATAATATTTTGCTGAGAAAATAAAAATTTTTGGTTTAAGTTCAGTTTTTCTACTCTAAGCATACAAATAAAATAAAATATTTGAAAAATGCTGATGATTTGCTTTCAAGGATCACGAAAATAGTAATAAAAAACCAAAAATGTAAAAGAAACTTCATTGGTATACACAACACAGCAACCCGTCTATTTGTTCTTATCGATACCTGTATACAGGATATACCATACCGATGTATGTTATAGACATGTAATGCACAAAAATTTGTCAGTCTCTTAGGCATTCATTTACATCAAAAAGAGAAAAATGTTATGATTTTAAACTAAGACAAACCCTTAAAATAAAGCTGAAGTGGTGCGACAAAGTTTGCACAAGTTTTTTGAAAATGAAAACATCGGCTTCAAAAATTATTCCCAAATTTAATACTTACTTGTATCACATACTATAAATACACCTTATTATAAAATAATAAAGCAACGTTAACTATGAAAATCCCTTCGAAAATGCAAGCAATACTTTTTTATTTTCGTTCCATCTGACCACATCGTTAAACCGAAAAATTTGGCAAGTACATGCATTTATTTAAATATTAAAAGGGAAATTCCAGTAAATCCATACAAAATTGTTGATCATAATAGTAGATACCCTTGACTTATTTATAATTTTTTCCATGCTAAAATAAAATTTTGTATGATTTTTCTTTGTGTTTATGTAAAACGATCAAAATTTCTTTTTTTTTTTTTGTTAAAAAATTGTATAAAAACTCTAAAATATTTCAAAGAAAATGGGATTAAATTATCATTGTACTGAAGAAGTGAAATAGGTTAAACAACCATGAGAAATCACAAATATCATTGGCAATAAATTACCCTTCCAAATCTCCAAAGGCTATTTCCTCCAAGTGCAGTAACAGAGCGTCGTCATCTTATTCAAGGAAAAGATTGCTGAAAAAGTGACGAAATATAATCCGAAACGAAGAAACAAAAATAACTTCCTTTGGAATCGACGACGAATTCGTTTAAAAATGTGTTTATTTTTGTTTTATCGCTCTATTTATATTGAACGATCGGAAATTTCTGTGAAAATTCTCGGCATTAGAGTACATCAAAATATTTACACTGCTCTCAAAATGGTCATGACCTTACTTAACTTAATTGGGCATTCAGTCAAGATTACAGAAGCGTAATTAGGCATACTCTAACCTATTGTAAGGTTTTTATTTATAAAATGGTTTAAAATATGAGCTCGTAGATTACAAATAAAATAAAAATAAATTTGTGTTTAGTTTTAATTAAAATTCTTTATTGTTCACAATTCTGTGTGCACTGTTCACAACTTGATGTAAACAACAACAATTGCTTTGTTTGTTATTCCTCTTTGCACTCTTTTGCATAAACAATAACAATTACTAGACAATTGTTCGACTGATCTTTGTAACGGAGATCTTCAAACCACGATTACTCTCTTCAAACATAACAATTATTATTGTAGTGGTTGTTGGTATATTTTTGTTTAATTGTTTATAATCATTTTTATATGGAGATTTTTTAAACATGGAGATTTAACGGGACAGGACTATGCGATCAGGCAAATTAAGATCTGGAAAATTACCTGGACATTATTTAGAAAACTTGACGGAATCTATGACCGTCCTGGAGTGTAAAGAGATGATTTCTAATTAGTCTGGGCATAGAACGGTGCACACTATATGGGTTCCTAGTTATCAGAGGGTGATTGAAAACAAGGAAGCACATTTTCTGGCCAGAGTATTACATACCATATGCTTGGGTAATCTAATGTATCACAGTTTATTAGAAACAAAACTATTTTTGGCAGCACTCACTAATTTAACGTGTGATCGGGTTAACTTGTGTATACAAATCTGTGATATCATGTCGAAAGTTATGAACACTTCTTTTCAGTACTTTAACTATAAGAGTTATTCGCATTATAAAATTAGTTGAGTAAATAATTATATAATATAATAAGAATTCTTAATTCAATATGTTTACATGGAGTTGTTCATTTTAAAACGTTTCTTTCTCTTCTTATTTCTTATCGGTTAAATGTAACCGAAATGTTTACCCAGCTTAAACATAATTTTATAACCTCAAGTAAAAATTTATTTTCTTTATTTAAATGTTATTTAATGTCGGCAAAAATTGCTTACCAAACTTCAAACTTTAATTTTATCTGGTATGCGGTAAAAACTTTTAACTGCTAGGGTGCGCATAAAAGTAAATATTACAACTACCGACGACATAAATCTCTTAATATGTTGCAAACTTTTGAGTTGAAACTTAATTTATTTTTTTTTCCATTATTAATTAATCTTGACACTTCTTTTCTGCATTAAAATAGTGCTTGTATAGGAAAAATAAACAAATGCGGAAAATAAAATAGGACTTCATAACCATTCCTAGCAAAACCAAGGTACTTTATTTCTTTTTGTCAAAATAACTTAGATTGGAAATTTTTGTTAAGACTGCTGTCGTCGAAAAAAAATCTTTTAAATAAGCTAATTCTTACTACTGTTGACAGTTTGTATTTTTTCATTTCGTTAAGGGGCATTTTTACAACTTGTCGTTAAAGCTGGGTTTAGTTAAAGGTAACTTTAGCTAAAGTGAACTTTAAAGACACCTTTAACTTCTTTTCGTTATTACAATATTCGGATAAAATAAAGTTAACATTTTCAAAAATATGGCAGTGCCGCAGCAATGTCGATAGCACTGTCAATTAGACAAGTGCTTTAAAAACGCAGTGGCAATGACGTGCCTTTTATTTGTTTATAAAATTTGTGGTTTTAGGTTTTTTATTTTTGTGTTTTTTGTTTATAAATAAATATAATGAATACGCCAATACCTATTTTGATTTGAAAAACTATTAATATATTAACGTTTATGTTTCATGTTAATATTTGATGTTGCCATATTGAAAATAATATAAATAATATGCCAAGTTCAAAGGTAAAGTGAACTTTAAAAGTTAAAGGTAGGATGATCTTCCCCTTAGATTTGCGCTCACTTTTATCTTATTGTGTACTCATAGTAGTGAATATCAAGTTATCTGCCCTTTATAAGCCTGCCTTTAGTTAACGGGAAGTTGTAATAATAGTCCTAAGAACAGTGTTTCCAATTTTTTATGTCCTACTGCTCAAATGACGTTAAAAAGTGCTAAGTAATAATTTTAGTAACTAAATATAATCAAAACGCGCTGTAAATAAGCGTTAAATAATAAAAAGATAGAAAAATGTAATGGAATTGTTAAAAAATATGTTTATTATATATACATACATACATACATACATACATACAACTCAATTTTTAGAAGATTTTTTTATATAATTTTAATTTATTAAAAAAATAAAATTAACAACTATTTGAAACAAAAGAACGACTTAAAACTTTTTTTAATTTTTATGTATAATATAAAGAAAATAGGCACTTTCATTTGTACATTTACAGTAGGAGCCCATTTTTCATCACTGATAAGTTTTATATTTAACCAAAATAATTAGATTAATTATAGTTTTCTAATACTTTACTTAAAATAAATATATATTGTAAGACTTAAAAATGGGCCACTAGATTTGAGAAACATGCGTTTCAAAAAAAAAAGAAAAAAAATATTTATAGCGGCTCATCTTTTAAAAATATCATGATTTAATTTGTAGAATCTTCTGGCAATAAAACGGCTTTTATATAATATTTAGAATTCTTATATGTGCAATTTTGATTAATTTTTGAGCAAACCTTATCTGGAATAACATAATTTTCACAGCATGAGTTTTCCAGTTTAAGGCCATATTTAATATGAATTAATGAGTTTATTGTATTGAGTGACATTCTAGTTCTTATCTTCGCTTTAAAGTAATTCATAACGCTAAAAGATCTCTCTACTTTCTTGTTCGAAAAAGGAAAATTTAATAAATTAATTACAAGTGATGACAATTTTGTAAACTGATTTTCATCTAGCTAATTTTTAAAATTGTGCACCTCAATTCAGAACTGCTACGTATTACCTATATTTTTCCACGGACATAATTTTAAATTATTAAGACAATTTTCCATTTCGTCAATATTGCGTTCTTCCAAAAATTCAATGATATCTTTTGTCTTATATGAAAAAATATTTTCGACATTAATAATGATATTTTTCTTAAAATTGTAATATTTGTTGGTAATCTTGATCTTATTTCATGAATACAGCTTTAGTAAATTTAATTAGATTTAATTAAATTTAAATTATATGAAGGGTTGTAATGACCAATTATGTATGTATGTATGTATGTATGTATGTATGTATGTATGTATGTATGTATGTATGTATGTATGTATGTATGTGTTTACGTTGGTCACCTTAATTGTAAAGTTTAATGTAAAATATTTCAATTTTATTTATAATTTTTTTACTGTGAAACTATTGTCAATTTTTTATAATAAAAGAAAAGATAATTTCCATTCATTCTTCAATCAAACCCCAAACAAAACCTACGTTTTTTGTGCAATATTTGTTTTGCATTTATCTAATACTTTTGTATTATTTATTCTGTGGCTCAAACTGAATATTTTATTTTGGACCCAATTTACCCCTATACCCCCGAAACTGTATGTAATTAAATTTTTCTGTATTAATAACCTTCAATATTATTATGAAGATTAGCCTTTTCAAAATTATATCCCACTAACTTTATTCAATCAATGTGAAACTAAAAAAATTCAAATAGAAAAGCGCCAACCTAGCGCGTTTTCTTAAAAAAGCGATAAAGAGAAAAAATGCGACTTTTTGGTCGCACACTGGCAGTGTGCAGTAGAATCCGTGGCCGTCTATTTCGAGTCACTCACAAGAATTCGGTCCTTCGCAGATCACAGTTTGGAGAAATTTTAGTTCTGACATGAGCCTGTACACGTAGAAAATTTAACTTTTGTAGAAAATAAAATTATGGAATTTGGGTTGGCGTCGTCATCGGTCCATATTTCTTTGTGGAAGACTCAATGTAAAGTACTATAGATTTCAACTTTTGTTCACGCCAATGTAAAAAAGTCCTCAGGTATATGAAAATACATTAAAATAAAACCTTTTTAGTGTTTTATTTCGATACAAATTATCGAAATTATTTAAAATAGAATCAGACTGCAAAGTCAGTTGTTTGCGCAAGCATCATGCATCATATAGGTAGATGTCATTTCTACTGCAATAAATACATTAACTTTTCTGGTTTCCAACAAATTTTGTAATAATTCAAATTACAAAAGGGTTTATTCAAAAGGTTTATTAAAACACAATTGGGAAATGGTTCTTCTTACAAACGCAGAAGAATTTTTAAACTCATTTTAATTCAATACTATTGATACAATGTTGTCTAGTTTTTGTTTAGTAGATATGTGGAATTACAAATCTTCGTCTGACTTTTCCTTCTGGGGTTTTATTACTTCACGAGTATATGCGTATAAGCCATGATGTAATTGCATCAATAGAGCTTTGAAAAGAATACAAAATTTTGATGATATCTCACACTTACTTCGGTTTATTTAAATTTGAATATGGAAAACGCTTAAAAAAGACCTTATACATATTCGGATTAAATTTACCACGCGGCTCTATGGATCCTCATCAACGGTGCTCCTCTTACTTGTATCTAAGTCTTTTCTGATAGCCAATCAGCTATTAGATCCCTCTCGAGCATTACGATCAACCCCAAACTCATTAGGAAGTGTCGCCGCTTTCTCGACATTCTCTCTGGGCTCATTAGTGCCTCACTCGTCTGGGTCCCCAGGCACAGAGACATTCCAGCCAACTGTAAGGCCGATGTGCTAGACAGTGCAGGTAAACTCCTTCCGGAACGCTTGCTAATCGAATTGAGCATGCCACTTACCACGGTTGCCACATTGGCCATTAAGCAAAAATCTTTCCTGAACGTCAATCAATTTTGGGTCTTGCTCCAATGCCCGACCCACCGGATAATGGACAGGAGGCAAACGGTTGTCCACTTTCTTTATTAATGCCCATTTCTTGCGAGGTGCAGATTTGGTTATTTGGTTCACCATACCTAATCAGCTTAACGGAGCATTGATATCAAGGATAAAGCTTCGTTTATTCGGTCCTGATGGGGTTCCTAGCAGTATTTTAAAACACCATTCTCATTTATTGAGTACTCCATTAACCTGCTTATTCAACAAATCTCTTAAACTGGGCTATTTTCCCACCTTTTGGAAACAATCATTTATAATTCCACTGTTTAAATCAGGATCTAAAGCTGATGTTTCAAATTATAGAGGAACTGCTAAACTCAATATTATACCGAAATTATTTGAAAAACTCTTATGTGATACACTGTCATTTCAAGCATCGCCTATTTTATCTGCATCCCAGCATGGATTCTGTAAGTCTCGATCAACTATCACAAATCTTCTTGAATTTACAATTTTTTACAATTTTCAAACAAACTGACATAATTTATATTGATTTCAGTAAGGCATTTGATAAAGTAAATCATAACTTACTCGTTCATAAGATAAATCAACTTGGCTTTAGTTCCTCATTAATAAATTAGATTAAATCGTATTTAGTAAACAGGAAACAGTGCGTTAAATTCAGGAATACGCAATCTAACTTTATTGATGTACTATTACCTTGGGCCGCTCCTATTTAGGGCCATTATTACAACTTGCCGTTAAACTTGGGTTTAGTTAAAGGTATGTTTAGCTAAAGGGAACTGTAAAGTTACCTTTAACTTATTTTCGTTATTACAACTTACAGATAAAATTTTTCAAAAATATGGCAGTGCCGGAGCAATGTCGATAAAACTACTCAATTACACAAGTTTTTTTTAACGCAGTGGCAACTGCGGGCTTCGTTTTTTTTTTTTTGTTGTATATGCTCATTTTGTTTAAATTAGAAGTTGCCATAATGAAAATAATATATAATATGGCAAGTTCAAACATAAAGTGACCTTTAAATGTTAAAGGTAGGATGATCCTCCCTTTAGCTTAACGATCACTTTTATCTTATTGGGTACTCATAATAACGAAAAACAATTTATCTGTACTTTAAAATCCTCCCTTTAGTTAACGGCAAGTTGTAATAATGGCCCTTACTCTTTTTATAAATGATCTCCCTTCTGTTATCAAAAATTCAAACACATTAATGTATGCAGACGATGTTAAGATATTTTTATCATTTAATAACATTGAAGACCAAGTTCTTTTACAAGAGGATATTAACTACTTAACCTCTTGGTGTACTACTAGTTTAATGGAACTGAATGTTAAAAAATGTAAATATATGTGCTTCACTAGATCATCTGCAACCAATGGATTTTATAGAATGAATGGTGTTGCTCTTGAACTAGTGAATTCCTTTAATGATTTAGGGATAATCTTCGATTATAAATTGGACTTCAGAAATCATATTACATAAACTGTTGGAAAAGCTACATGTATCCTGGGATTTATCAAACGATGGGCTCAAGAGTTTTCTGACCCTTATGCTACCAAACCATTGTTTACCACACTGGTTCGCCCAATTCTTAAATATGGATTCAAAAACAGTTCTTATTATTTTGTTTTCATGGTTTAGGGAATGGATGGGATCCTAATGAAAGGTTCTTATGAAAAACGCCTAGCACTCATTAAATTACCAACTTTAAAAAGCCGTCGTAAAATGCTGAGTGCTGTCTTTCTCCTGAAGCTGATTAATGGTGTTATCATTTCTCAATTTCTTCTAGATAAACTTTACATAAAAATACCTGTTCGTCCAACAAGATACTATAATCTCATAAATATAAAATATTACACAACTAACTATGCGAACTTCGATCCATTTCGTAGAATCTGTAATGATTTTAATAATCTTTACCTTCATATACATTTTAATAAAAATTTGGAATCCATTAAATAAGATATAATTTTACAATTAAACTTACTTAATTAAGAAATTCAATGTTAATTTCTTTTTCAAATTATTTTTTTGTATTGAAATCATAATAATAATTATTTTGTATTGAACTATAGACTTAAAATAAATAAATAAATAAAATATAAAAAAAATATACAAAATATTAAACTTTCAGGCTGGCCTCCAGCATAGGGAAGGCCAACTTCTTCGACGAGTTTGGTGGAGTTCGTTCAGTAGAAGGACTGAGCTTACCTGTTTCATCATAGCCGGTGTATATGTGTGCTCAAGTGGGCTTTGGTATCAAAGCTACCACTCCAACCTTCCTGCCTACCTATTGGAATAAATCTTTTGAAAACACAAACTGAAACACATATCTATTAATTTTAAAATAAATTATTTGACAACTGACTATTACTTAATTATAACGGTGAATATACTATTCTTTTATAATTGAAAAAAGTACCAGAATATTTAACTTCAGAGCAAATTTAAATACTGTTTGTGTTTGCAGAATATTTGCACTACAACCTTTTTCTCATAAATTTGCAGATATAAAGATATACATATACCCGTATATGTTTATCGGAAACAATGGTATGATTGTTGAACTCATTTCAAAATCGATTGACCCAAATCAATTTCATTTTGTTCTTCTTTAACATGGGTTCATTGGGTTATAAAAATATTTTTTAATTTTTTATTCGATTAATAAAAGCTTCAAAACAGAATTATTTCACAGAATAATAAGTTTTATAAAAGCGAAGTAGAGATGAAGAATGCAATAAATTTCGGTTTTTAATCTCTATTCTATTGTTTAAATTATATGCCTGGAAACTCATAAGGACGTATAATAAAACCCAATGAAAAAAAACCAAATTAATAACTTTGGGTACACGTTCCCTCTGTCACCTTAATGAAATAGAATAATTTATTTATTTTTTATTAGCTCTTCTTATCGCAATTCTATTTTTTTTTAATTTATATTCCAAGATATTTTATTTGTTTTCCTTTATGTTTAAGGGTTTTTCTAACCTTTTATAAATTATTTACGTCAGTCCATTCCATGTATAATTTCTCTGTAAATGGGTATTTAAAAAGGAGGTGATAATGAAGACTTTAATTATTTTATTAATAAAAAATATTCTAATCTTTTTCACACTTTTCTAGTAGATAAGGATTAAAATTTATTTGATTTTAATTTTTTTGTTTATTTTATTGATTTTTTTTTTTGATATAAAATGAGAGACATCTGTTATTATAACCCACAATCCCACTGGAGAAGTAGTTAAAATTAATGTTCAACTGAAGATACCAGGTGTACCGGTAGGCAATAAAGGATTTTTTTCTTGTGAAAATTAAATACAAATTTTTAATGGGAAAGTAAAAAAAAACATTTTATTCAAAATATGGGCCATTGCTCTCTACACATTTTCCCCATCTTTCAAGCAATTTGTGGATTCCAATTTGAAAGCAAACCAATTACTTATTTACTTACTTAATTTGTCATTAACAACAGCATTAATGGATTTTGGCCTGTCTTAACACATCCTTCCAGATGCCTTTGCTTCTAGCGCACAATAAGCAGTTGGTCACACCAATCGCAATCAAAGTCGTCCTCTTCACCGGCTTCAGCAAATAACATCATCAAATACCCGTCTCGCCGGAGCATTCTCCTCCATTCGAACGACATAGTCGAGCCAGCGCAGCCGCTGGATGTTAATACGCTGCACAATGGCCATTTCGTTGAGGAGCTCATACAGCTCATTGTTGGCTCGGATGCGGAAATCATCGCCAACTTGCACTGTACCGAAGATCATACGTAGGAGTCAACTCTCGAAAACTACAAGGCTACGACATTAGTGTTTGATAGTATCCATGCCTCTGCGCCATAAAGAAGCACGGGTAGGATGAGCGTCTTGTAGAGTATTACTTTTGCCGTACGAGAGGGATCTCTGCTACTCAACTGCCTATTGAGACCATAGTAGCACCTGTTGGCAAGGGTGATCCTGCGCTTGATCTCCAGACTGACAAAATTTATAGTCGTAACGCGGAACCAAGATTCCTTGACTATATCGAAAGTATAGTTATCGGCCGTTATCTGAGATCCAATACGCCACATGTCTCAACTTGTCGACAACATATACTTCGTTTTTGCCCTCATTTACTGTCAGACCCATCTTAATAGACTCCCGTTAAATACCACTAAACGTAGCAGTAACATCTCGCTTGGTACGCCTAATGATGTCAATGTCGTTAGCATACGCAAGCAACTGGATGCTTTTTTAAAAATAGTGTCATTGCAATGCACTCCCGCCTTCCGCAGAGCACTCTCCATGATGAAGTTGAAAAGGCCTCATAATAAGGCTTTGGTTTCCATTGCAAAATTTTTTTACGTGATGGGCTTCGACCCAAATTTAAATTCCAAGGAATTGGACATCGCTGGATGCATTAGTTAACATCTAGCGGGTGCTAGTATGCCATCCAGGAGGAGCCACGTGGAGGCTGCGTGTCAACTTGAATACGGCAAGATCGTTCTGCAGGTCGCCATGTTGACCACAGTCAGAAACTTTACATGCATGCATTCCATTCTATCCTATTCCAAACCACTTAGTCACTCAATTTTCGGCTTCCTCCAGCTCGTAGCCTAATGCTTTGGTCGTATCCTAAACCATTGCCATGTTGCAAAATATCCTTGCCGTGTCTTGTGGCCCGTTGTGATTGCTTTTCTATCAATACTTGGTTCAGTTTTTCCCTCTATGGTTCTGAAAATAAATCCATTTTTTATCGTCAGTAACAATTGCATGCGACGCTGATCTTTTAGCATGTCTTTGAAACAAAATTTCAGAAGTGGTTTTTCGGTTTTCCATCTGCCTGCGGTTTAATTTATTTGGCACGCATATTCCAGATATTTGGTTCTTTCTTTTAAACGCTCAGAACTTGTTTTTATTGTGCAGCACTTACAATTTCTACCATTTGTTTCTGATTGAAAGTGTCACCTTCATCCATATTGCTACGAAAATGGAAATGGTGTTATCGTTTAACATTAAAATAATAAACAAAAGCTACAAAAACAGAAATAATGGACTTGTTTACATCATCAACGAATAAACAAAAATATAGCAACAACGTCAGTATAAAAAAGGGATAAACAAGTAAACAAACAGACAACAACACCATTGCAAGGACGCAAACAACATTAACGTAAACAACACGTTTACATTTATAGAGATTTCGCGAAGGCAAAGTCATTAATCAGACTTTTTACCCTGCGATATAAAAGGCAAGACAAAGCAGGCAACATGATCAGTACAAATTCAGTCAGTCTTGTATGAAGACGCGTTGCATGCGAAGAGAATAATCGTGATTTGAAGAACTCCGTTGCAAATATATAACGAACAATTGTTAGTGTGTTTCTGCGTACACAAGTGTAAAAAAGAATAACAAATAGAGCAAATTGTTGTTGTTTAAATCAAGTTGCCGAAGGTGGCACACAGAATTGTGCGAACAATAAAGAATTTCTCTAAAACTAAACATAAATTTATTTTTATTTTATTTGCAATAAACGAACTCATATTTTAAACGTGTTTAAATGGGTAAAGACGTAACAATATTGTTTGCAATTCGTTGTTTTTATACTTTTTTGATGGTTCTTCATTTCTTACAATAAGATCAATATCTCTGAAGCTTCCAGATTATCTGCTGCATGTTGCTTCTGAAAAGGATTTCTAACACTATTCTTCAAACGAACACAAAATCTTAACGTTTTCCGCAAATCATTATTTTCTGGTACAAAATTCGTCATCTTTAACACGATGAAAACATATGATGTCGTATGTTCACTGATTTGATGTATACGTAATATGTTTGACAGATGGCATTTACAACATAAAAAAGAAACAAATTAAAGCTCTTTCACTATAAATGTTCCCCGTGGATATACATATTTGTATTCGACGCCCACATCATACCGGTGCATCTAATATGTGTAAAGATACATACATAATTGGTCATTACAACCCTTCAGTCAGGATTACCACTACACCACTTATCTTGTGTGTATTAATTTTATACATGAGTATAACAGTTTAAAGTCGACTCTGAACGACAGATGTTTGAGAAACTAGTCATGGCAGTTTTATTTGCTCTCAGAGTTATTGACAGAAATCTGCTGAAAGTCAGTTGCCGAAGAAAGATTTTTTCATATTTTCGTTCTGATGTCTGACCTGGGGTTTGAACCGTGGCCTTACATCTTATAAGCCAACACACTACCTACTAGACTACGGCGACTTCTAAAGTGTAAAGATAATTGTTCTTATTCTTATCATTTATTTACCAGTTTCTGTTAATTACAGTCGGTAAGTTATTTTAAACAGCATGTGACAAAAAACTTAATCCTACAACACAAACTATTTGGTGGATACATACATATTTGGTCATTACAACCCTTCAGTCAGGATTACGGACCTAGTTTCTGACACCACTGATGTTGTATGTGTTAATTTTATACATGAGTGGCGGGACCTACTCCGAACGACAGATTTTTGAGAAACTTTTCATGGCAATTTTATGTGCTCACAGAGTTTTTGCCAAAAATCTGCTGAGTGGAAGTCGCCGAAGAAATACTTTTTGTATTTTGTTTTGATGTCTGGCCTGGAATTTGAACCCTTTCTTTACGTCTAATAAACCAACACATACCTACTAGACTACGGCGAATTCGTGGTGGATGGATGTGCTAAATATAAGGCCACCACTGTATATAGCTTTTAACTAATAGATTAAGTTAATATACATGTACAATAAGCTAACATCCAAATTTAATTAAAATATGTAGCCAAATTGTCACACACAACGGCAATTATATTTCCTCAATATAAGAATTTCAATTCATTAATGTGTACAGAGGACTATGCTTTTAAGGGCATTTTAAATTACAATATTTGATAGCACACAACTCCATTGCAGTTCAATTGAAATAAATTTACGAATGTTTAGATTCAAAATAGTCAGCAGAATGAAGATGTCATCTTTTATCAGTTTTTGTGTTATGTTATAATCAAGAAATAATTAATTTTGTGCTAATGAAAGACGTATTAAACAAAGTTGGTTATACTATACGCTCAGCCAATCACAAGAACTTAAATTAACACATATGGTAGTCATGCATTGTAAAACACATACAGTGGACATTAAAAGTCTAGGTTCCCCAATATCAGTAAGCAATGTTATAAATTTTAAGTAATAATTTGTAAAAATAATTGATGATTTTTATATTCATTTTATGCATTGTTGTTGTTTAAACGTGGAACCAAAAGTTGTAGGTGGTACTAGTGGTTGCTCTTGTTCCGGTTTTGTGCTAATTACCCTACCACTATTTCGGCTTTTAGTGGACCGAGAAAGCGATACAGATTCTCATGTTTTTCTCGACGCTTAATATCCTTTTCAATGTCGATACATCCCTGTGGGTTAAGGGTGGAACTGGAATTGGTAGGTGGTTCTGGTGGTCCTTTCGGCCATTCACCATGTTATCTTGTTTTCTGGATCGAGGATGTGAATTGGATTGAGATCGTTCGGAGCCTTTTCGAAGTTTAGTTTGGAATACTTTTTTTAGAATTTAATTTTTCGTCGGTTCAATAGAATCGTTTGGAATGGCAGTAGGACTCTCTTCAGCCGCTTACAAAATAGGCCATAATTCACTTATGAATTGTCTTACCATTGGACCATTTAGAAATTCAGTCATATGGATATGCATCTTCATAGGACTGATAAATTGCTCCAATTTCAATTCATCGTATATAAAATCTTCTATTTTAAAAATATCGGAAATTTTCGTATTAATTTGTGCATTTAACGTATCAAATTTCACCTTCGACATGTCTATGCACTTGTCGGGCACTTCTCCAGATTTCACTCGTTTATTTACTTCCATTTTTCTTTAGGTTTTCAGATTATAACTGTTGTCTATCGACACTAAATTGCAATTCATTAGCAGATGTTGCCAGTCGCATTAATATGGCACGTACTGCTTTTGCCCCACCTTAACCCTATTTGGAAGTCGTCTAACATATCGAGACGCACCAAAATTAAAATTTTCAACTCCAACGTTAAATCCACATTACTGTACGGTTGCAAAACATGGAATATGGCAACGCACGATTCCCAGTCTCTTCAGGTATTTGTTAACAAATGCCTGCGTAGAATCTTCAGTATTTACTGCCCGTCCATAATATCCAATGCCCTTTGGTCGGATACAAACCAGCAACCAATTGAAAAAGAGAACGCAAGAGGGAATGGCCATTAGATGACATCACAAGGAAAGCCCAGGGAACCAGGCGCATCTATTTCGCATCTGGAAACGCCAAATAACAACCTAATTATCTAAACTATGTTTACAGTGGAACGAAGTCAAACATCGCGCTGAGTTCATTAGAATCAAGTTGTTGCGTATGCTCCCTAGAGGAGTGAAAGGAACATTTTTATATATTTATTTTATATATTAATTTCTATTTTATTATAAAATAAGAAAATGTTAAGGTTTTTCACAAACCATAAGAAAAATACGGGAAACTTTCTGGTGACTCCATATTTTTGCATTACAAAAGTGTAGGTAGCCCAAAGAAGAACTCAGAGTAAATCTAAAATTCAAATGCCCAATATATTAAAATATTATACACAATGCTTAATAGAATATCACTTAAGTTCAAGTACTCCATTTAACCCATTTAGAATCAAATGTATCAGTTTTGTTTAGAGTTTTTTCTTGATATTTGCCTCCATGCACTCATGAGCCAGTTTTTCAGTTGACTTTTGTTTGAGTTTTAGCGGCTACGTAAATATTGTTACGTTTTTGCGTTTTAAAAACGTTTGAAATATGAGCTCGTAGATTGCAAATAAAAATAAATTTATGTTCAGTTTTAATTAATTTCTTTATTGTTCACACAATTCTGTGTGCCACTGTTTACAACTTGATGTAAACAACAACCATTTGCTTTGTTTGGTTATTTCTCTCCGCACTCTTTTGCGTAAACAATAAGAATTACTAGTCAATTTGTTCGGTAGATCTTTATAACGGAGATCTTCGCCTGTGGGCATTTTGGTTGGCAAATCACATTTTCACATTATCAGCAATATGATTGGGTTCATTGACTTCTTCCAAACTTTTGATGAATTTGTTCTTTAGAATGTTTAAACACTTTTTCTTATTCATTATTTTCTCAATAAATTCCAAGCTGCCAGCGTCTGGTGGTGTAATTTTTTTGCTTAAATATATTGGGGTACCTAGACTTTTGCCGTCCACTGTATGTACTTACGGTTTTATGTATTTAAATTACATATTAAAAAACATATGTCCACATAATGCCATTATAACCATACATACAATCGTGTAAAAATAATGGTTAACCCTAAAATGTAAAACGTTAGTAAGATGGCAGAAAAAATAACTGTTCGCCAGAGCTTCCCATATGATACCTGCTAAAGTCTGAAGCTATAGTATTTGACCATATAAAAAAGCCTAATTAAACACTGACTGATGTAGTTCTGGTTTTTCTTTAGGACCAGATCGCTTTAATTATTAAAAAGACAAAATTGGAAATGGATTAATAACCCTAATAGAAACCAAACTTATAAAACAATTAACATGGTTTAGTCGCCGTGGTCTGGTAGGTAGTGTGTTGGCTTATTAGGCGTCAGGCCTCGGTTCAAACCCCAGGTCAGGCACCTCGAATTCAACGAAATATGAAAAATATTTCTTTCTTTGGGCAGATTTCTGGCAAAAAAAACTCTGAAAGTAAATAAAATTGCCATGAAAATTTCTCAAAAAAATTCAATAAAAATTAACGCACACAACATAAATGGTGTGAGAAACTAGGTCGTAATCCTGACTGAACGGTTGTAATGACCAATTATGTATGTTTATTGAGACTGTTGTGACTGTTTCCTGCATTGTCAAAAGGACATGTTTCGATTAAATATTGAATATATATGCGTTACATAATTTGAAGTTCAAGTTCAAGAATTGTTTCTGCTTTGTTCGCATAAACCAGAGATTTCACAAATCCCAAAAGAAAAAAGTTGGCGTTTAATCTCATGATATTGGTGTCCGATAGACAACAAAATTTCTTTTAATAGTGTTACGAAAATGAAAATGGTGTTTTGCTTTCACATCGTAAACAAAAGCTATAAAAACATAAATAATAAACTTGTTTACATTATATACAAGTAAACAAAAATATACCAACCACCAGTATAAAAAATGTTATAAGTAAAAAAATACAACAACAACTCTGCAAGAACAAACGTAAACAATATACACAAACAGCAATAATGTATACAACATGATTATATTTATAGAGATTTTGAGAAGGTGAAATCATTTGCCTTCAAGAGCATCCATCAGACTGTTCGCCCTGCGATGTAAAAGGCAGGACAATGCAGGCAACGGAGTCAGTAAAAATTCAGTCAGTCTTGTGTAAAGACGCGGTGTTTGAAGAAAGTAATCGTGGTTTGAAGATCTCCGTTATAAAGATCTATCGAACAAATTGACAAGTAGTTCTTATTGTTTACGCAAAAGAGTGGAAAGAGGAATAACAAACAAAGCAATTGTTGTTGTTTACATCAAGTTGTGAATAGTGGCCTACAGAATTGTTTAAACAATAAAGAAATTAACTAAAACTGAACATAAATTTATTTTTAGTTGCAACCTACGAGTTCATATTTCAAACGTTTTTAACAGACAAAAACGTAACAATAGTTTACTCTGGATAATTGCACTCGCGCTGTGGCAGGTGGCACTGTCTTGGTGAAACCGCTTTATGTCCAGTGGAGGCCACAAGAACTCCATTATCATGGAATTAAGTAACGCCTCCTGACAGTTGCTCGTCGTGGGTGCATTTGGTTCTAATGGATTGTATGAGTATTTTCTGAGCCCTAAATTTTACAATTATGGGTATTCATTGTAATTTCATAACTTCAGACGAAAATGCGCTCAATCGGAAAAATTACTTTTTTCGAAAAGTTGATATTAGCTCCACTTTGCTCCATTACTCATTGAAAGGATTTCCAAAGTTATCAATAGCCTGCTGGGATACTGGATTTTATACCCACGATGTTTGATGTTGTTGACAACGATTCCGAATTGATGTATTCGGCTTTACATCAACAATGTTTCCAATAGACTGACCGATAAGTTGAAGCACAGGAATCTTACTGATCATAACCGAACTAATTTCTCACACTTCGAATAGTTGACATATAACCAATTCTTTCACGACTGAAAATTTTTTGGAATCTTGCCAACGGTTTCAGCATTATGTTCCAAGCCTTTGTAATGATTTTCAAAGCATTTGAAATCCCTGTGCCCTCATATCACACATGCATATGTACATAATTGGTCATTACAACCCTCCAGGGTTACGACCTAGCTTCTCATACCACTTATGTTGTGTGCGTTAATTTTACACATGAGTGGTGGGACCTACAGATTAAACGAAGATTAAACGACAGATTTTTTGAGAACCTTTTCATGGCAATTTTATTTACTCTCATAGTTTTTGTTAGAAATCTGCTGAGAGAAAGCCAAAAAAAAATTTTTATATTTTCGTTTTGATGTCTGACCTGGGATTTGAACCCTGGGCTTACGTTTAATAAGCCGACACACTACCTACTAGACTACGGCAACTATTCATATCGCTCATGCATAATATGCAATGTGACATAAGCTATGTGGCATATAGCGCTGTCCCGTTCAAACCACATGCCTTTGGTGTCCAGATCAAAAAATTTGGGCCAAAAACAGGTTGATAATCGTCGGCCTGTAGTGCGCGACATTGACAGTGATGACCAACGTCGGTGGCAAAAAAATATGGACCAACGATCATGCCAGCAGAAACTAAACATCAAACGTAAGCTTTTTCAGATTGCGTGGTACGTTCTAAGATCTAATGTGGATTGGTATCGTCCCGAATTTGAATATTTTGTTTGTTCTTTGTTTGTGAGAAGCTAGGCCATAATACGGACTGAAGAGTTGTAATGGTCAATTATGTATGTATGTTGTATGTTTGTTCTCGTATCCATTCATTCAAAAGTGGGCTCCGACACTGAAGATAGTTTTCAATGTAAATTATGATGAGTTTCCAACTTCTCAAAGTTCAGGAGTTACTGCTGGAGGACCATATACAATCTCTTTAACAGAAAGATAAAGCGCATAGACGTAAACGAATACAAAGTTATTTCATTTATGGATGGCATCAGTAAAGTAAGAGAAGTAGGGGCTATTGATGTTTGTATACAACCTTAGTGTTTTATTTCAGAAGAGATATGTCGGTATTCTGAATTGGAAAAAGACGATAACATACAGATTGCAGAGGAAGGTATACAACTGACAAAATAACTTACATCGAAGCAGTTTGTAAGCGCTGCACAACTAATTTTCCTACAAATGATAATATTGTTCAGCATTATATTGGATCTTCGATCCAAGGTGATATACATAATTCTTTTAAAAAGAATACAGAAATGGCACTACAATTGACGTTTCTTGGAGCGGATTGCAATTTTCTTGTATAAAAAGTAAAAAAATAATTTTAATTTCATTGTAATTTCTTTATTATGTATATGTACATGTTTGTATTGTTACGAAAATGGTAAAATCTTACCATTTGTATTGCTTTTACATCGTTTAACATTAAAATTATAAACAAAAGCTACAAAAACAAAAACAACGAACTTGTTTATAAATTATCGCACTGCGTAGTATAACAACAAGCAACAAACATCAGCATAAAAAATTATAAACAAGTAAAAAAAAATGTACCAACAACACCACAGGAATAAATGTAAATAAAATACTGAAACAACAATAATGAAACAACGATGTTTACATTTATAGATATCTCGAGAAGGCGAAGTCATGAACATTCGCCTTTAAGAACATTCATCAGACTGTTTACGTCACAAAATACACAGAACCGAAACTAGAGTTTGACAGTTAACCTTCCATTGAGGAAGGGACAGCAAATATTACCAAAAAATATTTCTGTCCCTCTCTGATTGTAACTCTGTTTCGTTTTTTTTTTTAGTTTTCGGGGTGGGCTTTTTATATTGGCGAGAGTTAATAAAAAATATAATTTTTGTCTAAAACTATTAATAAATAATAAAAACAACTAATAACAATAACAATTTTTAACTTTTTCTTTCAAGAAAAAAAAATATTGGCAACTTTCAGCAAGAAAAATTTTTTATGAGCAGTACGTCTTATTTTGATCTTGTAATATTTAGTTTCTTATCTCCCTCTACAAGGAAGGTTAAGGTGCTGCTTTGAGCGTATTTTAAACGTCAAAGGTTTCAATTCTGTGTGTTTTGTGGTTTCCGTTGGCATATAAAAGGCAAGACAAAGGAGGCAACTGAGTTGCTAAAAGTTCAGTCAGTGTTGTGTTAAAACGTGGTGTGTTTGAAGAGAATAATTGTGGTTTGAAGATCTCCGTTACAAAGATCTGTCTAACAATTGTCTAGTAATTGTTATTTTTTACGCAAAGGGTGTAAACAAAGGAATAGCAAACAAAGCAATTGTTGTTTACATAAAGTTGTGAACAGTGACACACAGAATTGTGCGATTAATAAAAAATTTTAATTAAAACTAAACACTAATTTAATTTTATTTTATTTGCAATCTATGAGCACATATTTTAAACGTTTTTAAAAGGTAAAAACATAACAGTATGAATTATCCAGTATTTGTATATTTTAAATAAAGAAAAACACATACACATACCCACGGGAACTTGAACTACCCCTTTTTTCTTTTGGGAAATGGTTATTCGATTTGTGGACGTTGGGTTTGTGTATTTGATTTTACATAAAAACAAACCTTAACCCTGGACGGTTACTGGTCGTCGAATCGACGAAGCTCATTTACTCTTTATCACGTAACTCTTTTAAGTTTGACCAAATTTCGCTCTTTTTTTCAACAACGTTAGTCGATAATGAAAGCTTTGCAGTCAGTAGACAAAAAAAATTTTTTTCTGTTCGTCGATTCAACGAAGAGTAACCTGACTGTACAAAAATGACCATCCAGGATTAAAAAATGGGTGGCCGGAGTACGTTTGCTCACTACAAGCTTTCGTTATCAATCAACATTGTTGATAAAAAGAGCGAAATTTGGTCAAACATAAAATAATTATATGATAACGAGTAAATGACCTTCGTCGACTCGACGAACAATAACTAATCTGGGGTAAAGTGTTCGTCGATTCAACGAGGAGTTACCTTAATGTACAAAAATGAAGAGTAACCGTCCAGTGTTAAGAATCTATTATTTGTATCACATTTGTTAAGGAAATAAATAATAATGGAAACCGATTATATGTGTTTTGTCAATGGCACTTCTTGTTAAAGAAAAGAATATTCCATTGAATTGTCTTAATTCGTTTTCAAAATTTTATTTCATTTTCTCAAATTATGTTCCATTATTATTTGCTCTAACCAAACATCTTATTGTTACAATACGAAATTTAAAGCGCATTAGTAAGAAATATTGAAAGATTAAAGTAAATAAATTTTTATTCGATCCTTTATCAAAACATTATCTACTATTGTAGAAACTCCTGTAAGCATTTGTTTCCTTTTATGTGCAGGCTTAGGGCAAATAAAATTGATTCATGAGAATGTCCATTTGAAAAATTACACTTTTAAATTAGAAATGCTCTTGTCTACTTCATTCTATTCCAATGTATTCCATTCAATTTGTATTGGGCCAATCTATTACGAATTTGAAAGAATGTGTTAAGCAAATGAATAAACACTCAGAAACTCATTTTTTTGTTATACTTGAAATCAAGGGATGTATTTAGTTTAAAGTTAAATCGTATAAAAACATGATTTTGAATGACACCATATTACTTATGTTATTGTATAATATTTTTACGTTTTTATCTATAACAACGATGTTTACATTTATAGAGATTTCAAGAAGGCGAAGTCATGAACGTTCGCCTTCAAGAACATTCATCAGACTGTTTACTTTGCCACATAATAGGAAAAGCAAAGCCGGCGACTGAGTTAGAGAAGTTCAATCAGTCTTGTGTGAAGACGCGGTGTGTTTGATGAGAGTAATCATGGTTTCAAGATCTCCGTTGCAAAGATCTGACGAATAATTGTCTAGTAATTGTTATTGTTTGTTCAAAGGGTATAAACAGAGGAATAACAAAGAAAGAAAATTGTTGTTTTTTACATCAAGTTGTGAACAGTAGCATACAGAATTGTGCGCACAATAAATAATTTAATTAAATTGAATATAAATTTATTTTTATTTGCAGTCTACGAGCTCATATTTCAAACGTTTTTAAAAGGTAAAAACGTAACAATATTATTTAACGAAACCTGATGAAAACTTTTACGCAACTCAGTATTTTATGTGTGAAAGATGTTTTCACTGATAACGTTTTAGTGCTGTTTTAATGATTTTTATAAATTAAAAAATAGTTTGCTTATACAGCGATTTAAAATGGTCTCATAAAATTATGCGTTCACAGTTTTCCATGGGAAAAAGGTAATGCCGTTCACCTCCGTCTTCATTTGACACTAAATGAAAGGTGAAATTCTATTCTTTAAATATAAGCAATAATTAACCACCAACTTTTGTCATCACTGAAGAAACTTTTAAATTTTATGAAAAAAGCCACGAATATTGCTTCAACAGCCGAACGTTATACACCTATCCCTCGTTTTGCACGATACTTATTTTGCACGATTTAGATTTAACAGGATTTTTTTATTTCTCGTGTAAATCGAGGGATGAAAAATACCCCGTTTTGCACGATTTTTTTATTTAAATGAAAACAAGCTTTTGACACAATTTATAGTAAGTAAATAACTAAAACAACATTTATTTACTGATTTTGCACTGCAAAAGAATATCCCGCAAAATGTTCTGAAATTATTACTGTTAAACCAAGTCTTTAATGCAAACGAGACGGGTCTATTTTGGATAAAAAAAATGCCTCAAAGAACCTTTTTATCGAAAGCTCAAAAAGTTGCAAGTGGTCATAAAGCTGCTAAAGATCGTATAACAATATTATTCTGTAGTAAAGCTTCTGGCGATAATATAATGGAACCATTGGTTATACATAAATCGAAAACACCCCGTGTTTTTAAAGGAATAAATGAAAATAACTTACCTGTTTATTGGACGAGCAATAAGAAAGCTTGGGTTACAGCTGTTATTTTTCGTGAATGGTTTTACAAGATGTTTGTCCCTGATGCAAAACGGTATATAAATGAAAAAGGATTGCCCTTTAAAGTGCTCCTGGTAATTGATAATGCACCAGGTCATCCTTTGGATTTAGAATTTGAGAATGTCCAAGTAATATTTCTACCGAAAAACACACCTTCTCTACTACAGCCCTTAGACCAGGGAATTATTTCAAAATTTAAGACGCTTTATATTAAACGTGCATTTGCATATATTTTAGAGCAAATTGATAATAATACTAATAATAATGTGTTGAAGTAATGGAAGCATGGAAAAAATTTACAATATTAGATTTTTTAAAAAATTCAGGATTATCATACACCGAAATAAAAAAACAACGCTTAAGGGATGCTGGAAAAAATTATGGATCGGAATATGTGAGAATAATAATTCTGGTGATCTTTTAGAACATGAACGAACACAAATAATTGATTTATCCCGAACAATTGAAGGTGAAGGGTTTGTTGGCTTTTCTGAGGGAGATATCTTTGAACCAATGGTTGACAAAGAATTGGATATAGATGAAAAGTTGGTACAGTTAATCAAACTGATGCGTAAAATAATGAGTCTGATGAAGATGGTTCACAAATCGTTGAAATGACATCACAAATATTTCTGAAGGTCTTGAATTAGGCCGGAAATTAAGAAATCATTTTCTACAATATGGTCCAAATGTTGAAAGAGCTCTAAAGTTTAAAAATACATTTCTCAAGGATTGGCCCCATATCGGGAGGTATATAAAGAATTAAACAAAAACTCCTCACAAATACTTATAACTAAATATATCTCAAAATCCCCACGTCCCCCCATCGAACCAGAAAACATTGAGGTATCTAGCGATAATTCATCACCAACCGAAGAGATATGATTAGTTGTCGAAAAAAATGGTGACGAATAAATATATGTAGGTACATATACTGAAATTGGTGGAATATAACTTATTTTTTTTTTTTTGCTTAACAGTTTTTTGCTAATAACATTTTTATATGTACAATATTTTTGTGTTTTCTCTTATTTGTATTGCATTTAATTTTTAAGTTTTATGAACTTTATTACTATTTTGGTTGTTAAATAAAATGCAATTGTTTTCTTTTGTTTGCTTTGTTACGTTATTCACATTAAAACAAATAAAATTATATTAAAAAAATACTATACATACCAGTTTTTGTAATTTTTTCGATTTACACGATTTTCCGTACAAATTTTTTTGAATTCGTTTTACACGATTTTCTCAGGAACGTATCTATCGTGCAAAACGAGGGACAGGTGTATTTGTAAAACCCAATGATTTCGGCACAATTTTAAAGAAAAAGTCGCCGTGGTTTAGTAGGTAGTGTGTTGGCCTATTAGACGGAAAGCCAGGGTTCGAGCCCCAGGCCAGACATCAAAATAAAATAAAAAAGTATTTCTTCGGCGACTTCCTCTCAGCAGATTTCTGGCAAAAACTCTGAGAGTAAATAAAATTGCCATGAAAGTTTCTCAAAAATCTTCCGTTCGGAGTCGACTTTAAACTGTAGGAACCGCCACTCATGCATAATATTAACACACACAACATAAGTGGTGTGAGAAACTAGGTCGTAATCCTGACTGAAGGGTTGTAACGACCAATTATGTAGGTTTAAAGAAAAATTTTACAATACTGGTTGTGAATTGAGCACTTCGTCATTACACGCTATGATGAAATTAGTAGAACGCTATAATATGACTTTTGTAGTCTGCAATCGAAGTAAAAAAAGAATTGAGCAATAGGCGATAGGGACGTAAAAAAAATTGAACTGAAAAGTTTCTCCAAATTTCTATCGTTTGGTGTTGTCTTTAAACTGTAGGTCCCACCGGTCATGGATAAAATTAACACACACAACACGGCCGGTATGAAAGGTAGGTTGTGATCCTGACAAAAGGGATGCGGGTTCGATTACCATCGAAGACCGTGGGTGTTTTTTGTTTGCTTGATTGTTGACATTATATTGGGTTGTTGGGAATGTAATTTCGTTTTTTTGCACCCAACTTTACACTTAATCCGTATAATTTTTATATGTCATATAGCAAGGCTTGTGTGTGAAAAATTCCAATTAATTCTACGCAGTAGTTTTTGGTTGGTGTCCTTTTAAATATGAAGAACGATAAGCAGCATTTTCGACATGTCTTAATATTTTACTACAGAAAGGATAAAAATGCTGTTCAAGCCAGAAAGAAATTGGCCGATGTGTATGCAGAACAGGTTCACTAAATTTCGATCCGGCGATTTTAATGTCGAAGATGCACCACGTTCGGGAAGGCCGGTTAAAGCTGATAAAGGCGCAAAAAAAGCATTAGTTGATGCGAAGCGGCAAATAACAACACCTGAGATCGGATTGAGATTAAATTTATCAATTTCAACAGTTTAGGACCACTTGATTGATATTATACGAAAACTGTCTTTCATTTCCACAAAAAAAAAACGAAATTACTTTCCGAACAACCTAATATATGTATGATCAACCGCAATAGAAAAGGAAAGTGAAAATTATTCAAAGCAATTCTCAAGAAAGAAAAGTGATAAAATTTTTCACGAGTCATTTAAACAGTATCAAGGTTATAAAAATAAAATTTACTTTCTCCTATAACTACTATCTTTCTATTATTCTAACAAAATGCACTGCTTGAGTAGAAGCCATCTCCTGTGTGCTGGTCTTAAAAAAAAATAATAAGAATAAGACAGCATTATTATTTTCAAATAAATTAATATCCAGCAAATGGTCATAACGTAGAGATTAAAAGAAGACTGCTTAATTAATTGTTTGTTGTAAATTTTGTCTCTTCATAAGGGGCTTTATTTTAGTGTTCATTTGTAATTTAGTCGTAAACTTTTCAGGTGAAAGTCATATTATAGTTTGTGGTCATTTCGTACGTGTTAAGAATATGAAATACAAACACAAAAATAACAAATGCACACACAAAAAGATTATAAAAAATGCTTATAAGTATATTTATGAATACTGTTACAACACAGTAAAGTTAGACTTAATTAATTCTAATTTGTCTAAAATTTGGTTTAAAGCTATCAACCCTGAAACCTTTAACTGATTAATTGACGTGGTTGAAATGTCAAATTTAGGTTAATGCCTCGAACACATTGGGCATTTTTTGTAAGACCTGGACTGAATATGCGGACAACCAAGGGATTTTATAGCACTCTTCATTCAAGTCTACGAGTGCAGGATGAAGGTTGGTTTACAAATTTTGTGCGCATGAGGGAAGAAAATTTTGATTATCTTGTCGAAAAATTAACTCCATATATTAAAAGAGAAGACACAACATTCCGAAAGGCAATATCTATTGGTGAGAGGTTGGCAGTAACTCTCCGTTACTTGGCCACAGGTGACAGCTTCGCATCTTTGATGTGTCTTTTTTTGCTGGGTAAAGCGACCGTAGGTAAGATTTTGGTATATGTGCAGCGCGTTTTCGAATTTTACGAAGACCGATGAATGTAAAAGTTACCCTTATTAAGGACATTTTGTTAGCAATTTGCATTTTGCATAATTATCTTATAACAAGCAAATCTGGATACGTCACTGCACTTGACTTAAATACTGATGTTAATGGAATTCAGTGTAGAGGAAACTGGTGCAATGAAAACAGTTCTCAAGAAGTGCTTGCTTCTGTACAATCAACTACATGTATCGGTAGGCCGACTGACAATGCATTGCGCTTGCCAGAACTATTGACCGAATACTTCATGACGCCGGAAGGATAGTTGCCATGGCAGTACAACAGATCAATTTTAAATTAAAAGGCAAATTCGTTTTTTGTATTTGATTCCATTAATTTTAATTTCTATATCGTTTTCAAATAAAATGAGAACAAGTTGTCATTAAGTTTTTGTGGCTGCAATGTTGACATATTATTGTGACTACAGTAAACATAAGGCTAGCAATTAATTAACAATCCAATGACACATATCGAGAAATATCGAAATTGACAGGAATTGCGAACAGTACACATTATTATATTTGCTTGCGATGTCACAAAATGGCACAATGTGTACTCGGCATAACAAACACTAAAACAAATCTGGCAAGAAGAGAATCATTGCCAATTGTAATTGCCATCATAGTTGTACACATTTTGCTGAAATATATTCCATTTTTACTCTTTTACATCAATTTGGACTGTCATTTAGTAAATTTAATTATTGTTTGCACAATTCTGTTTGCCACTGTTCACAACTTGATGTAAACAACAACAATTGATTTGTTTGTTATTCCTCTGTTTACACCCTTTGAATAAACAAAACAATTACTAGACAATTATTCGACAGATCTTTATAACGGAGATCTTCAAACCACGATTATTATCTTCACACGCATCGTGTCGACACAAGACTGGCCGAATTTTTCTGACCTCGTTGCCTGCTTTGCCTTGCCTTTTATATTACAACGTAAACAGTCTGATGAATGCTCTTGAAGGACTACCGTGTGGTAGCGGATTAGAATACTACCATAGTGGTTCCCTGCTTGTCGTAAAAGGCGACTAAATGGGAGGGCAAAGGTAGAGGGTGCGGATGAAAATTCTGGCATATACCCAATGATATGCTTTAAAGCGAAACAATGCCGCTCAAAGTATTGAACTACCGTAGTATCACGATAGCACCGTGGGAATCACATACCAGCATGCGTGCAAGCACGCACCCAACGGATGTGGACGATCGGAGCCTAGTCGTATAGGCATCAGAATTGATTCCAGTAAGATTCTGATTATGGTATACTGGACTACACTACTATTTGGATTTGATGACATGGGCTGGCGGATGGGGTATTCTGTTACCAATATGTGCTGGAGTGAAATCTGGTACAGATGGCTTTCAGGCTAATACACCATCTGTCTCCGTCCCGTTAAAACCTGGCAAGCCTTGGAGAACGATCTTGGACTCGTCCCGTTGAGTTGGGGTGTAGGGGCAGTTAAGAATTTCTTCTGTTTAGCTCCCGGTCTGGCTCTGAACACAAGCTCTCATGAGGACTTGTGTCAACCCTCGTATGGCCTCCCTGCATTGCAAAGATAACCATGGGACCACAATAAGGGTAACTACACAACGAATCCAAGATAACGGCCCCAAGTTGGGACCCAATAGAATGGAATTCAACACAAACAACAAATTATATAACTTTACAGGCGCTACTTCTCTAGCCGGCACCGAGGGTGCAAAGGAGACCCAGCAGGACAGCCCTTTCCTGAATCCTTTCCGGAGGGCATCGAGGTTACTCCACTCACCACCGCTGAAGCAGAACGGCGAGAGATCTTGCTCGTCACCACTGGAGTTACAGAGGAGCAAAGCTCCTGAAAAGGATGGTGGATGATTTCACCAAGCTAGGCGACAGAATCTCGGAACTCGTGGAGATGATGGGCGGAGGAAGGAGGTCCATCCACCAAGCGATGCGCGATTTAGTAGCTTCTATATCGTCACTATACCAGCAAGCCGCTAAGGATAAAGTTGCGGAACAGGAGGTAAAGGTCAGAACCAATGACAGAAGCACACAGACGATCATGCAACAAGGGACACCTTGTGCTTCCAAAAGGCAGAGGAATGAATAGGAAAAACCAAGGAGAACACCTCCAAAGAAGACCAGGACAATCCGTCCTCGTGGACTAGTCAAGCCTGCCGCTGAGGTTAGGAATAGTGACTCGCCTGGGAGACCAGCAACTGCTACGAACCAGACTGTGGTAGTGCCCGCAGCAACAGAGGAAAACACTCAGGAGCACAATGATTGGATCGTGAAAACTAGGAAGCGCAGAAAACCTCCAAGACCAGACGCAGTGATAATAAAGCCAACCGAGAAACTATCGTTCGCGGACATTCTAAGGAAGGTAAGGAATGCCCCGGAGCTTAAATCAGTTGGCGAGGATGTCCAGCTTGTGAAGAAGACACAAAGGGGCGAAATCCTTCTGGAGTTTAGAAGATCGGCAGAGGTGGCTACGGAGATGCACCGTTCTAAGCTAAGGAGCTTATTGGCCGAAGAGATAGAGGTCAGAACATTAACTGAGGAGGCTACATTCGAACTAAGATACCTGGATGAAGTGACAACTGAGGAGGAAATAATCGCCGCATGGAGGGACCAAATCGGGGAAATACAACCGTCGGCTCTCAAGACGATCAGGAACGTTCCAGGAGGTACTAGGACGGCGGTAATCGCAATCCCTATGAAGCTGGCAGGCAGGACAGAGGAAGTTGGTAAACTGCGTGTAGGGTGGACAGTTTGCCGCTTACTGAGAAAGGTAACCCCAAGGAGATGTTACTAGTGCTTGCAGTTCGGGCATGTAGCAGGAAAGTGTAGCAGTAATAGTGACTGGTCCAAACACTGCTTCAAATGCGGAGGGCAAGGTCACCATGCCAAGGCTTGCGACCGTGACCCTCACTGCCTTCTTTGTAGAGGCGATCCGGATGCGGACGCGAAGCATATCACGGGAGGACATAAGTGCGCACACTATCTAGCGGCACGACGGAAGTTGACACACTCAGGTAAATGAGAGTCCTGCAGTTGAACTTGAACCATTGCGAAGCGGCGCAGGAGCTACTTTAACAGACGGTGCGGGAGCAGATGATAGACTTGGCAATACTGAGCGAGCACTACAGAGCACCTGAAAACCAACGTTGGATAGCCAGCAAATGCAACAGGGCTTCGATGTGGTCCTGTGGTAAATTCCCAATTGGAAATGTCGACGACAGGTGGGAGAGCTTTGTGAAATGCACCGTTAATGGGGTACATTTCTTCAGCTGTTATCTTGCCCCTAGCCTATCAATAGAAGACTATAGACGCAGAATAGATGACATCGTTAAGGAAGCAAGGAACGTGAGACCTGTGGTAATTTCCGGGGATTTCAATACTTGGGCTGTTGAATGGGGCTCGGCATTCACTAACCCAAGAGGAGAATGCCTACTCGACGCATTTGCAACATTGGAGGTAGTTTTACTTAATAGTGGTGATAGGGATATATTCTCGAGAAATGGACGCTGCTCTAAAATTGACCTGACATTCGTCAGCGACTCACTGGCGACCTCATCTACCTGGTTGGTGTCTGACATCTACACACATAGCGATCATAAGGCTATCATTTTTGAGATCCGGGAACGCTATACGGGACACAACGTTCCTGCCGCACCGCCGAACCCTCTTTGGAAGGACTCCACCTTTGACAGAGAAACCCTCGCATTGGAGGATATTCGGTTATTCGGGAACGCGAATGACAAGGCGACGGAACTTATGCGCTCCATAACGGAGGCTTGCAACGTTTCTATGGCAAGGAGGCGTAATATGTCTGGGAAGAAACACGTCTACTGGTGGAACGCGTATATTGCAGATCTGAGGCATAAATGCAACCGCGCACGACGGCTATTTAAAAGGGCCAGAGGCCGGGAAGAATTTGCAGAACTGCGTGAAAGATCTAGAAGGTGTAGGACCAGCCTTAATGGGGCCATTGCGCTCAGAAAGAGAAGATGCTACAGGGAAATGTGCGCCGATGTGGACGAGAATCCCTGGGGAACTGGATATAAGGTGGTGATGAGAAAGCTGAACTGCTTCCGACAACGTCATGTGCAGCTAAGCTGCAATCAATCGTCGCGGACGTTTTTCCGCGCAAAGCCGAAATTACATACTGCGTGCGGGATATGCGGTCACCGGAGGAAATCCCAGAAGTCAGCAGGCAGGAATTGGAATCAGTCTGTGGGGAAATGAAACTTAACAAAGCACCAGGGATCGACGGGATCCCAAACATTGCGCTTAAGACGGCCATTGAAAGTAATACTGAGCTGTTTAGACAAGTTTTTAATGCTTGTATTCAGGAGAGGACGTTCCCTAAGATATGGAAGAGACAGAGACTGGTTTTAATTTCAAAGGGTAACAACGCGCAGGATGCATCGGGCTACCGCCCGCTCTGTATGATCGACACAGCTGGAAAACTTTTGGAGAGGATAATTTGTAGGAGACTGGAAGCATTCCTGGGGGCAGAAGGCTTGTCGGATCGCCAATTTGGTTTCCGAAAAGCCCGTTCCACAATAGATGCAATAGAGATGGCTATGACAATAGCAAAGGATGCTATCAGTGGTGAGCGCTGGCTGGAGGGCGATAAGGAGTACTGCGCTATCATCACCCTGGACGTCAAGAACGCATTCAACTCTGCGGATTGGGATGCCACTTTAACAGCCCTAGATGGAAAGGATGTACCGAACTACTTGATGGAACTTATTAAGGACTACTTTAAGGATAGAGTGCTCTTATATGACCCAGATGATGGCAGGAAGACATATGCGATATCGGCGGGGGTTCCGCAAGGTTCCGTGCTGGGCCCAATACTATGGAATGTCATGTATGATGGTGTACTGGGGCTTAGATTCCCTAGAGGTACACAGATCATTGGTTTTGCGGACGATATAGCCCTGGTGATTAGGGGAAAACATTTAGATGAATTAGTGAGAACATGTAACACTGCGGTTGGTAAGGTCAGGAACTGGATCACGGGAATAGGTCTCAAACTTGCTGATCACAAGACGGATGTACTACTTGTAAGCAGTAGGAAGAAGATGGAATTTATTACAATAACAGTAGGCGACCAGCACATTACATCAAAGCAGGCGATTAAATATCTGGGAGTAATGATTGATAACAGGCTCACGTTTAGGGAACACCTGACGTACGTCGGTGGAAAGTGTGCGGCGACATCATGTGCACTTGCCCGAATAATGCCTAACCTTGGAGGCCCAAAACAGGAAAGGAGGCGGTTACTGATGAAGGTAGTGACTTCGATCGCTACATATGCGGCCCCTATATGGGCCGGGGCCATGGATAAGAGGACCTATAGAGCAGGTATAGAAACGGCCTACAGGAGATCAGCTTTCAGGGTGATTTCTGCCTTCCGCACGATGTCTACTGATGCAGCATTGGTGATTGCGGGGATGATGCCCCTGAGGCTAGTAGTGGATGTAGAGAGGAGGAAACATGACACAAGGAGGGGAATGGATCTCCCCAGTCCTGTTCAGTTAGTGGATGACGCTATGCATAGAAACAGCATGACTGGGTCAATTCAACCAAGGGAAGGTGGACCCACAGGCTCATACCGAGCATAGGCGAATGGACCAAAAGGAGACACGGTCAGCTGAACTTCTACCTGACACAGTTACTAACCGGCCATGGATGTTATAGAGCATATCTCTATAAGTATGGTCATGATGTAGACGAGGCATGCCCAGAATGCCCCAATGAAAGGGAGACGGTGGAGCACGTTTTCTTTACTTGCCCGCGATATGTTGTTCAACGAAATTGCCTGGAGAGGACAGTAGGATTCCAGGTAACGCCCGATAACATAGTTAACCTGATGTTAACCTCATGTGACAATTGGAACGCAGTATGTGTTTTCGCAAGGAAGGTGTTGACGCAGCAAAGGTTGGCTGAGAGAGCAAGGTCAGCAGAATTTGAAGGCAGCACTCGCTGAATCGCCACTTGTGTATAAAATTAAACACACAACATCAGTGCTGTGAGAAGCTAGGTCGTAATCCTGACTGGAAGGGTTGTAATGACCAATTTTGTATGTACATATGATGCGGTAATAATACACAGTAACACATGATACCACGCCTTTCGGAAGTCTGACAATCGGTAACATCCCTCTTGTTGAAGCTACATCGATCAAATTAGTTGTAATTAATTCAGTTTGTTTTAATAAATCACTATGGACAGATACATCAGTCCACAACACGCGTGAATAACAATGGCCGTTCTATTGGGCATTGTACCGTTTGTTTCGCTCTTTTCATGATCACCGAAATCGTCCTACCTACATAACTGGTCATTGCAACCCTTTAGTCAGGATTAAGACCTAGTTTCTCACACCAGTGTTCGTTAATTTTTATACAAGAGTAGTAAGACCTACAGTTTAAAGTCGACTCTGAACGACAGATTTTTGAGAAACTATTCACGGCAATTTTATTTTTACTTTCAAAGTTTTTGCCAGAAACCTGCTGATAGCAAGTCACTGAAGAAATATTTTTTCATATTTCGCTTATTTGGAGATGCCTGAGCGGTGGTTTGAACAGAGCCTTACGTCTAATAAGCCAACACACTATCTACTAGTCCACGGCGAATCGTCCTACCGAGAGGATTATTTGCAATAACTTGGTTTTTGGCAGACCACAAATTGGTGAATTATGCGCCTTGAATTGGAGCAATATTCGTAAAAAAATCAACTGATTCAGGAACTAAAGATGAACGACCATAGACAAAGACCAAATTTTAGTAGAAAAAATTTACTTCAGCCAGATGGCTGAACCACTAACTACCCATTTCTGGATGAAGAAGTACAGGATTAAACAAAATTATCGAAATTGCGCTATCAATCCACATGAGATCCAAGAAAAAGTCCCAGTCTAGTGCGGATTTTATGCTTTCGACATCATCGAACCATGTTTATTTGAGAAAAGCATTGAGGTAAGCATTCACTGTCAACAGCTACTACAAATCGATGATAATTACTTTCTTTTGACCTGAAGTGTCAACGAAATATGTGGCCAGTTTACACGACTTTATACCATGTATGTTGTATTGAATACACTTGGTTATTTGGGAACGCTCAATGCTATGCTGTATTGTGTATGTCGTATTCTTCTTCATAATTTTGGCATTCAAACAATGTGATAGCACGAAACCAATACAACTTTTAAAAACGTATGAAAAAAATACATGAAAATTATCAACAACAAGCATACATTCCAACAATACAAAGAATACAACGATACATATACATATACATATATAGAATACTCCGCTACATACCATTTATCTCTGCACAATTAATTTGAGAACATGGTCAGCTTAGGTGAAGGTGATGCGAACTGTCAACCGACATCATGCGATTTGACCCCGTAATACTTCTTCTTGTATGGTTTTCTTATACCGCAGGTGAATAGTGCCGGAATAAGTCACAAACCACAACGGTCCTCAAGGCTAACCTAACATATACCATCGGTTGAAATATCAGATTGACATAAGAGACAGGGTCATGAAAAAATAGAAACTTCGAATGACCTCCACTCAGAGAAGCCGAAGCGAGCAGTTGAATGATGTTATATTCGATATATAATGACATCAATAGACCTTTCAAATAAGTATAAAAGTTTCTGATATCTCAAATACTATTCGTTTAAATTTAAGTTTAATCACCTAATATATCCCAGGTCCGACATCTCCAACTAAATGAAATATCACAAAATATTTCTTCTCAGCTGATTTCTGGCAAAAGCTCTGAGATTAAATTAATAAATGCCATTCGGAGTCGACTTTAAACTGTAGGTCCTGCCACTAATGTATAAAAGTAACACACAATGGTTTGAGGAACTAGGAAAGTAATCCTGATTAAAGGAGTGTAATGATGAAATATATTATGTAACCTAATATAAGTAGGGTATCAGCTTAAATTAAAAATTTTCTACGCATACATCTACAAGTGCTCGCCACTGTGCGTGCGTATGTAAATACTCATATAACGCCTTATTATGTTTTAAAGTGCAGAAAGTTAAGAATGTCCAAAGAAAAAGGAACAATAATGCTGCCATTGGCATTTCTTGCATTATATTGTAAAATTAAACTTAAGTACTATTATGTATTTATCGATATTGTTTTTGCTTTTGTCCTTTAACACATATACAATTTTATTTAACCGTATATTAACACATACAACAATACGTAGAGAAAACCATTAAACTACTGGTGTTATTTGATATTTTTGTGTTTTTTTTTTGCCTTCTTATCTTAATAACCTGTTAAGTTTCGTAAGTTAGAAGGTGATGAGAACTTCAATATTTAATTTTTATTTTATTACTTATTAAGTCTATTTGATTAACAATTCATATATTTAAATTTCGTTTTGTTATAGTCTTTTACATCTGGTGTTGCTTTAGCTGCTTGAGAACTATCGAATTATTAAATTTACTCAGACAAGTTAAAAAAAATTAAATACACCCAGCTACTGACATAATGTAAGTTGTGAGTTTTGTTGAGTATAACTCAAAAATATTTTTATTTTTATTTCTTTTACACACAAATTTATCGATTACACAAACATTTCTGATCCGATGTCCAAAATTTAAGCCTTATTATAAAGGAGAAGGATGGGCCTTTAAAAATATATACATATGTATATTATTTGACTTAATATGCTATGGTGTTTGATGAGATAAACTTGACAATTGCGAATTTTTTTATATTTTTTAAAGTTTGTCCGTTCATAGTAGTAGGGTTAGGTTAGATTAGTGTGGTAGCTTTTATACCAAAAGCTCACTTGAGCATGCATAGCGGCCCGTTGTGACGCCACAGGTAAACGCAGTCCCTGTACTGTCCGAACCAAGGAAGGAGAAGTTGGTAAACTTGATGTTGGTAAGCGCGTTTGAGGACCAGCCGGAAAGCTTGATAAACGACGCTATATCCTTGACATCACTAAACGATAGCTCCGTCAAGCCGTCAAATGTTGAAGAGCCAAATAACCTATATCTGCACCTCGAAACAGATGGGCATTGACAAAGAAAATGGGTAACAGTCTCCTCTTCCTCAGCGGATCTGCGCCCACGGAAGAAATCGTTAGATGGGAGTCGCATTCTTTCCGCGTGTCTACCCATAACACAGTGATCTGTAAGCATGGTCACTGTGATCGAGATGACGTAACGACCAAGTCCGAGTAATTGGTTGGTGCGCCTTCTATCAATTGAGGACCAAGTGAGCCTAGCGGTGGAACAGGACTCCTCATTGATCCAGGATATGTTGGCGTCTCGGAAGAAATTCCGCGCGATGGCCAGCTTGAGCGAGGTAAGTGGCATTTCTAAGTTGATTGAAGAGAATTCCGGAAGTAGTGCGCCAGCTCTAGCTAGCTCGTCGGCTTTGCAGTTTCTCGGAATGTCACAGTGTCTGATGCGCCAAGAAAGAAGGTCGAGGCAGCAGCGACATTCCCTGACGATCCTGGAATTATTCGCAACGTTCGACAGAGACCTTATGGTAGCCTGGCTATCAGAAAAGATCGAGATGCGGGTGAAAGGAACACCGTATGCAAGGATCCACTGCGCGGCTCAGTAGATGACCATTACTTCCGCCTGGTACACGCTGCGATAGTCCGGCAAACGGAGTGAAATGTCCAAATCCAATTTCCCAGAGTAGACTCCGCTGTCTGCAAAATAGATCCAGCGCATGACCCTTGGGCTGAGACCCCATCCGGACCCAACTGCCCTGCTGCAGCAGTAAGCAGCACAGGCCGCCTTCCACGCGCCAGCAGCCAGATGCGCCCTCCAGTTGAGTTTGGGATCGGGGATCAGGCCCAGATACATAACCTCTGGACTCTGCGTGAGTCTGGTGCCTTTTATACTAGGGAGGGTGTAGGTAGGGACCTTGTATCTCCTAGTGAAAAGAATTGTATCTGTCTTTGAGGTATTAACGGATAGTCCAAAAACCACACACCAGACCAGTACAATTGACAAGTTTAGCTTATAAGACAGCGTTTGTGGACAAATTCCCGACGCAGCAATGGCAATATCGTCAGCGTAGGCTATGGCGTTATTACTAGCAAACTTTAATTAAAAAATATTAAATATGTGATGACATTCTGAAAGTGCATTATCTTGTGAAGAGATTGATACTTCGTCTGATCCAATCGAACAAAAATTACCGTATTATTATAAAAAAAAAGAAAAAAATCATATTTTCCAAGTTTGCCTGATTAAAACTCATAATATGTAAGTTTGACTCATATGTTTATGTAGACCGTTTTAAAGGCCCATCTCATCTCTTCTCTTTCCAAAAAACTTTGGATTTTGAAAATAGATTAAAAAACCATTTGGCTTATCAATAATTTTGTGTGAAAATATTAAAAATTCGGTTTTTATCAAATAAAAGAAGTTTGGAGGGTTCGAGAACATAAAAAACAAAATTTTTAATTCTACTCAACAAAATTTACAACCTACACTATGCCATTTGCTGGGTGTATTTTACTCTCGCACCGTATAATTAAATCTGTTCACAGAGTACTTAGGGTATTTCATACATAAAGCAAGCAATTCCTTCAAATGTCGATATGTTCTTCTCCATTCAAAAGAAGAAGAAGGTGCAAAGAATATTGCAGCTTTAATTCGAACTTTTGAAGAAGACGCTGATATGTCGATCGCCATTGGTCGTTATCCTATTTACTAAGCTGCCAATAATGTACAGCTCGTAAAAGAATTGAAGCCAAACAGTCATCGTTTGCATCAAATTTTTTCAGATTGGACTCAGTTGAAACTGGCCGAATATGAGCATTTCCACCGAAAATGGGTTTTTTGTGTGTGTTTGCCAAAGGTACACATACGGACAGACATAACCCAAAAACGGGGATGTGAGTTCGCTGACTGAGCTCTGGAGCAGTTGTCCACTAATACCAATTTTTATCGAAAAATCATCTTCATTTCAAAATTATTTAAAAAGTCACTGTTTGTTAAGGGCTTTCTTTGGCCAGCCCATTACCTACATCAGCGATCACCATATGTCGATGATTATCAACTTCTTTTGTTTTGAATTAGATGATCTGGGAACCAACGTCGTGCAGTTTCAACAGAACGCTGGCAGATATATGCCACATAGCTCAAGCCTCATGCCATATTCTGCTTAAGTTACTGGTGTATGAGGAAAGCTCCAAACTACAATGGTCCCAAAGACCGACATACGCCATGCTATCAGTCAAATTCATTTTAATACCTGCGGCAGATTCATGGAAAATTAAATATTTTGGATGCGTACAAATTAGAGAAATTGTGGCGGACATTTGAGTGATGTTGTATTTCAAAAATAATGGTATCAATAGGTCTTTCAAGGAAATGAAAAATGTCGAATATAACTCTCCCACATAGTCGCCGTAGTCTAGTTGGTAGTGTGTTGGCTTATTAGACGTGAGGCCATGGTTTAAACCCCAAGTCAGACATCTCAATCAAAACGAAATATGAAGAAAATATATCTTCGGCAACTGCCTTTCAGCAGATTTCTGACAAAAACGAAGAGAATAAATTAATAATTGCCAAGATACTGGCTATGTGTCATTCGCAGTCGACTTTAAACTGTAGGTTATGAATAAAATTAACACACGCAACTTAAGCGGTGTGAGAAGCTATGGCCTAACCTTGACTGAATAACCATTTAAGGAATAATAATTAAATAATAATAAATCAATAATCACATATATTTTGATTTATTTATTTGTCAATATCTTTGTTTTGGGGGCCGACGAATGTTATTTATCCCATCAGAGCCAAATAAGTTAAACTTTGATTCATCGCTCCACATAACTTTGGCCCACTGCTCTTTTGACCAACTCAGATACCGTCTAGCAAAGTCAAGCCGTTTTTTTCTTATTAACCTTACTTATAAGTGGCTTTTTGGCTGGTCTTCTAGCTAATTTTGCCTCTCTTAATCGGTTTCTGGCTGTGTGAACGCCAATAGAAACCAATAATTAGTAACATCTATTGCAGTGGTATAGAAGGTACAGTGTTGACTTTTTAGACGCAAAGCCCGAGTTCAAACCCCAGGACAGACATCAAAACGAAAGTATGAAAAAAATTTCTTCGACGGCTTCCTCTCAGCAGATTTCTGGCAAAAACTCTGAGAGTAAATAAAATTGCCATGAAAAGTTTCTCAAAAAATCTGCCGTTCGGAGTCGAATTTAAACTGTAGGTCCCACCACTCATGTATAAAAATTAACGCACACAACATAAGTTGTGTGAGAAACTAGGTCGTAATCTCCTGACTAAAGGGTTGTAATGATCAATTATGTATGTACTGCCGGTTTACGAGCGGCAAGTTTTACTATTTTTACCATTTGACGTTCTTGGCGGGCAGTAGAATTACGAGGTCGGCCACTTCCTGACTTTCTTTCCACGTTATTCGTTTGACAATATAGAGATGAAATCCGATAAATCATTTATTTGTTGATATTAAATTCATGAGCAACTTCATTATTTGTTTTTATTTCTTCCAAAGCCCTTATAATGGCAAATTTGCTATCTGCTGACAGCTGTTTCTATTTTAAAATTCAAAAATTTGCAAATTTTTCATTAAACTTTTATTTTAATTACTTTAGTTGGATTACTTTTACCTTTAACGCGTTGCATTTTTTTCTCGCTAAATTTGTTCAATTTTTTATAAATCTAGAAAAATTAAGTAGAAAGAGAAGCAAACAACGCCTACTGATGCTTTTTGATAAAATTTAAGAATTAATGAATAAAAAAACAAAAGTGGAGTGGAAGCGGATACCGTTTCGAGGGTCGATTGAATATCATATGACATAGAGTTGCATTTTTTTCTCGCTACTGTATTTAAAGAATACTTCTGCTCCATTTACTACAATTGAGGTTAAAAGGCAAACCCTTAATACTTACATTGGTTTATAATACAAATCCTATTGAATTGTTATATCTTTCTTACCAGCATTCTAAATTCATTAAGAGATATTAAATTAACTGCCGTCCATTTAAAGCAAAAATAATATAAATTTGAATATTTAAATTTATAAAATGAACTGATTTTTAAATTCAGTAGATTTCTTTTCTTTTATGCTTATTCAAGTGTGAGATTTCTTCATATGGATTCTTTTCTGTCCTTTTTTTATGTTGTAAATGACCTTTTTAATACCCTTTTATTTTATATTTATATTTCCATTTACAATGTCTGTACCAATGGCGATCATTGATACCCTTAGGACTGGTTGACCTTTAATAAACATTTTTTTTTTGGGAACGTTGTTTTGTTTTTGACTTTTCTAAAGAAAATAAACTAAAACAACAAAACAATGTTGTTGAACGTATTCATTCGAAAGATTCAAATAAATTCTTTAAAATATTTTGAGAACATTTAATTAATTTCTTGGTACATATTCTTGACCATCTTCAGGCTATAAATACAATAAACGCAATACAGCCAACACAGCAATTTTGCAACAATGATTTCCTTATTATCGCGCTGCTTTGCAAATAATTATTTCCATATACACCTATGTATTGTATATTTGCTGTGCTTGATGCTTTGCGTTTCTAAAGTTTCTAAAGATTTGTCGTTAATAAGAGACTTCACAATCTTGTTTTTTTGTTCTTCGGAGCGTCTTTCTGCAAAGATGAAAACTGAAACTTAGTAACAAATCTGTAAGGGGTGCTGAGGATATGAAGGAAACACTACCGAAGCTTTCTGCGTGGCAATTATGACACCACAGCCCATTTTAGATATGATGTACCGAAGTCGATCAATGATGACTGCGTCACGATAATGTGATTTAATTACAATGATGGTATGCCCGCTGAATTGTTTAAGACCGGAGGTAATGAATTCTTAGGATACTCCGGCTTATTTACAAAATATGGCTAGAGCAAAGTATGCCCAACGATTGGAAACCAACTACAGAGGTGTAAGCCTTCTCCCTATCGCATGTAAGATTCTTACAGGCTTAGTGTGCAAGCGACTAAAGCGACTCGTCATAACACTGATTGGACCTTATCAGTGCGTTTTCCGATATGGCAAGTCTACCCTAGACAAGATCCTCACACTACGTCAAATCCTAAAGATAAGGCTATGCCGAGTGATGTTGCGCAACTTCTGCAGCCCCGTTAAGGAAGGAATGGATCTCTCCGAACCTTTTGATACCGTGTTTATTTACATCACACAATCCCCTATTAAGCACTCATGCAGCAGGCTTGAGAGTAGTCGAGAGAAAAGTCCTACGTAAGATCTTTGGTCCAGAGCGAGTTGGCGATGATTACCGCATCCCATTCATCAATTAACTGTATGAGCTCCTCAACGACAAGAGCGTTGTACATTCACACTGTGCATTATGTTGGAATACAGAAAAGATAGATAATAGGAGAAAGGAAAGAGGGGGTAGCGACAGTGTATATACCTTCATCACTTTGTTTTTCGAAAATTGCTTTTCTAACTTTTGTTCTATAGTGCGTATTCACATATAAGTGAGACAAACAAACAAACAATTACAAACACTCAGAGTCACTGCTGGGAATCGAACCCACGGACTCCACAGGCTTAACAGACCGCCAACTAGGCCATCAGGGCACACAAGAATTTTTCAAATCAATGTTTTGCACTTTAAAGTTAACTCGGTTAGCTTAACCGAGAAACTTGTAAGTTTTGTGATTTAAAAACCACATTTCTAACTAATTGATGTCGAAAGGGTTAAATTAGCTTGAAATATTTATATTAAATTGTAGTATTTTAACATACTGTATGTGCCATAGCAATGATATATTCTGGAAGTAGATAGTTAATATTGTGTTTAACGCATGTACATATCTATGTGTGAGAGACACACATTATTAATAACATGAAGTATTATTTGCCTTAAATATAAATTATCGTTATATGAAAATGATTATGTTTTATTTTCATATTTTATAATTCAATTCATTATATTTCAACACCATCATTATTATTATTTATTATCATAACCAATTTTTTTATTTTTGTTTTATTTTCCAATTTTTTTATATTTTTAAATAAACCAATTCAGTCATAAATTTAAATAAATTTGGATTATAATTGCTTTTGATTGTAATAAAAATATAAATTTTAACGAATGTCACGCATTCATTCGTTAAGTCAACAGATTATCATAAACTATGTGTGTGTATGTGAAAATTGCTCATTTTCATTTTTATTGCATATAATGAATGACAAACAAACATTATGCATTTGCTATTAATTGATTATGATAAATTTTAAGTAGTTATTGTGGCTGAAAGTGCCCAGAAAATTATTTTAGATGTTAAATAAAATGAAAAATTAATTTGATTGGATTTCAAGCGTGCTAAAATTATGCTCTCTCTCTGCTTTTATAGTTCACCTTTACATTAAAAGCATTAAGTGTTTATTTTTTATTGCATTTAGTTTCACTAAGCCCAATTACGATTAGATTTTTAGTATACCTAGAATCAAATTGGATCTGTTAATCATTTTTGAGTATTTGCTTTCTGTATAACTCTAGTAGATACTCGAATCGTTCTTAACCCATTTACAGCCAAACATAAACTACAAGGTAAATTTTTAAAATTTCGATGTATATTTATTTTTAACAAAGCAAAAAGACAGAAACGTAAAAAAAAGTAAAAAAAATTAAATTCAAGACATTAGAGGGGTGTACCCAAATTGGTACAATGGCCACTTATGAGTGAAATTTTGCAAAAGAATTTTTTGTCAACGCAGAGAGTTTTTTGCATTTTTTGCAATTCCAGCGGCTTCTATTGTGGCAGATGACACAACGCACACGCTTAGAAAGCTTTTCTGGAACATGATCTGCGCCGTCTAGATGTAGACCCTCAATATTTGATGACGAAGGCCGAGCAGAATGTCCTTTGGACGACTGTTTTAAATAAAACATAGCTATGGATCGACAAAATTGTTATTGATCCATAACATTTTCTTTACAAAATTCATGTAGGCGCCACGCATTTGATATAGCAATTTCAACCATATACGTAAATAAACACCACCACCATTTTTTGCTATGTATGTATGCTAATTCGGTATAAAGATATAGATTGGTCCATTTCATCAACTCCGCCCATGCTTTTGTTGTAAGTTTGGATCAAGTGAGGTATTTGCATATCAACTTTTTGTTAATATTTTTATAATTTTTATATTTTTTATAATTTGTTTTTAGTATACTTTTGGCCATTGTACCCAAATTGGAACAGCATTATTATATGTTTTCTAAGATCTTATACATTTATTATATGAAACTAAAAAGGTTTTTGAATGTTTCACTGTTTATTGAATTTTATATTATAATACAAATAACGACTATAAGTTTTAGGTAGAAAATAAAACTTTGGTTACCATTGACCTTCCTCTACATGTGTATTGTTAATGAAGTTTAATAGATTATTACAACGATAACAATAAATGTAGTTAAATTTCTTCATTTAATATTTATTCGGAGCACTTTCCACTATTCAATAATGCAAAAATAAATAAACTAGAGAAAACAGGTTTTTTATACAGCCTTAGTAATTAAGTGTTTCCAAATTGGCACAGTGACCGTAAATGGGTTAATTAAAGGCTGACAGGGTTAAAATCTTTGATGTTGTAAAAATTCCTGACGATTACATTGCGTTAACAAGGGTGCTTTAGTGGTTTTTAATAATTGGTCATTACAACCCTTCAATCAGGCCTGCTACCTAGCTCCTCACACCAATTACGTTGTGTTTGTTAATTTTATCCGTAAGTGGCAGGACCTACAGTTTAACGTCGATTGCGAATGCCAGATTTTTGAGAAACTTTTAATTAGTAATGTTATTTACTCTCAGATTTTTTTTCATCAGAAATGTGCTGAGAGAGGAAATCGCCGAAGAAATATTTTTCATGTTTCTTTTTGCTGAAAATGTCTGACTTGCGGTTTGAGCCGTAATCTCAAGGTAACGCTCTACCTATTAGACTACGGCCACATAGCTCCTATCAATAAAGTTGTAATACACTTATCCTTTGAGAAAGGTCATCTAGGTTTACGTTATCAAATTTTTTGGTCTCTTTAACTTCTATTTGCGTCATCATTCGATTTACGTCTTCGTCTTAGACGTTTAGCAGGCTTTTGTTAAACGTGAAAAAGGGATGATTAAAAAAAGAAAAGCACATCTTCCGTACTAAAGTGCATCGACATGAGTAAAAATTATATATTCTTACGAAAATTAATTTCAAGGTACTGGTGTTTTGCTTTTACATCGTTTAGCATTAAAATTATAAACAAAAGCTACAAAAAAAATACAATGAACTTGTTTACAAATTATTGCACTGCGAAATAAAGGGTCCGCCAAATAACTTTTTTTTTTGAAAATGCTTTAAAAAAACTACTGAATATTTTCTCAAATTTCTTTTTTTATTTGAAAGTACAATCCTTCCGGTTAATAATGGAAAATGATTTCATTCAAATGGCTGCCTCGGCTGGCCATGGTTAAGGTACTAACATACTGTTGGCACGTGTGTTGGTACCAGATGTGACGAGTTTACGATTTGAAAAAAAAATTAAAACTTCATAGGACCCTCGAGATGAGAGATGGCAACCAGAAACTGTAATTATAGGACGAAATAGGTAATATCAGTGTTATAACGGGACCATATTGGACCTAAATAAAATGTACCCATTTAGGCTGCTGTCAGTTGAACTTAGCTTAAACTATACCGGATTATACAAGACGTTAATTGACAAAGCTTTCTCAGCGTGGAGTGTATTTATTAAAATGACACATTGTGTTATTGCATGAACAAATCTTACCACTTTAGTTGTTCAATTGAAAGAAAGAAAGTATTTTCGACAGTAATGATAACGTAATAACTTTAATTTTTGACGATAACATGGTGCGACAGTGGAAATACACTCAACTGATATAATAGTGTAGGTTGTGAGTTCGTTGGGTAGAACTCAAAAATATTTTTTTTATATTTCTCGGACCCTCCAAACTTGTTTCCTTTGACAAAAACGGTATGTTCGATCTTTTCACACAAAATTATTGAGTACTCAAATATTTTTAACCTATTTCTAGAATCCAATTTGTTTTGAAAAGGAGAGAGATGGGTCTTAAAACGGTATACATATGGTTCAAACGTACATGTTATGTTATATAAACTTGGAAAATATAAAACTTTTATAATTTTTTCAAGTTTAGCCATTCTTAATTGCAAAATTTAATTAAATAATATGAAATAAGTGATGACATTGTGAAAGTGTCATTATCTTGTGAAGAGATTGACACTTTGTTTGATCAAGTCTGTCAAACATTACCGTTGTTACTATTTAAATAGGTCGTGTTCTATTTTTATTATATTACTTATCAAACGAACTTTCAACTCAAAAATTTTTAATTTTTGATAGATCTCGACTGTTAACGCAAAATGTGTCAATTTCACGTTTGCACGACTGCCAGAAGTCGGCTAATATTTGCGTTTCTTGTAAATATTATTTCGCTTTGCGCAAACATTGGCCAACTTCTGATGGTCGCTCAAACCTGAAATTGACACATTTTCAAATAAACAATCAAGATCCCTTAAAAATTCTGAAAATATTTTAACTGAAAATTTATTTGAAATAAATATATATGAAAAATATAACACGACTTTTATGCTCTTTAAATAATAACTGCGGTAATTTTTGTTCGATTTTATCAAAAGAAGTGTCAATCTCTTTACCACTTATTTTATATTTTTTAATTAAAGATTTCTACTATGAACGGGCAAACTCGAAGAAATACGAATAAAATCCGCATTTACCAAGTTTCCCTCATCAAACCTCACATAATATTAAGTCAATTTCTATACAGATATGTGTATACCGTTTTTAAAGCCCATCGATTCCTTTTCTAAGAAAGTTAAAATTTGTGACATTGGTTCAGAAATGTTTGTGTAATCAACAAATTTGTGCGTAAAGTCCAAAAAAACAGTTTTTGTTAAATGAAAGAAGTTTGGAGGGTTGGAGAATGTAAAAAAATATTTTTGAGCTCTACTCAACAAAACTGATAACCTGCACTATGTCATTAGCTGGGAGTATTTAATTTTTTTTTTATTTTGTCTCAGTGTAATTCTTCAAATTTTCTAATAAAATTTTTAATGTCAGATGGAAATATACTTAAAATATCCCAAACTGAACTTACATTAAATTAAAAATCCGCTTTGCCCCATATCCTATTTTCTATTTCTTACAATTTAATAATTGTTTTTATTATTTGACCGTAAATCTAAATCTATTATCAGGTCATTACTTCCGTATGATTAATTATTCATTAAGAATAATTGTCGAAAGACGATTTTGTTGACAGATAACATTGATTGTTGATTTTTTCATACGTCAACTAACACTGCATTATTACATAAAAAATCAAATAAAAAAGGAATACAATGTAAAAATAAAGAAAAAAAAACAAATAGTGAACTTTGTACTGAAATTTAGTCATAAAATTGTTAGGAAAGCAAAAAAAATAAAATAATACGGAGGACTAAAGTTTCAAGAATTCAAAAAAAAATATTAAATTGTGCTTTAAATTTTAAACTTCTGGAATGAAATGAAAAAAAAATTGCCTGCAACATGGAATTTTACGTTCGCGATGTCAGCAGAAGATATTTGAAGTTAGTACCCTCTTTTCAACAGTGATTTTTTTCTTTTGTTCTATACACAATTCAATATAAAGTAGCCGTAGTCTAGTAGGTAATGTGTTGGCCTATTAGTTCGAACCCCAGGTCAGACATCAAAACGAAAATGTAAAAAAAAACAAATTTGTTCGGCGACTTCCACAAATACTGTGAAAGTAAATGAAAAAATCTGTCGTTCGAAGTCGACTTTAAACTGTATGTATTACTCATGTATTAAATTAACGCACATAAATTGAGTGGAGTGAGAAGCTAGGCCGTAATCCTGACTGAAGGGTTGTATTGGCCAATTATGTTTTCATGTTCTATACCAGAATCATAAAAAATTTTACATTTCGTATGCGCTCCATCCATAATTACACAAAATTGGACATTACTAATGCGCTCCACCAAAAAAAATCACTGCCAGATATTTGAGCAATTTTATGTACCACGCGCAATGACATCAATAGGTCTTAAAAATATTGATGATATCTCACACACAATTTGTTTTATTTAACCGTAAACCGAGCTTTGTATCAAAAATGATACATTCCAATTTTTGAGACGATATAACTTTAATTCAGAAAAAGTTAGATGCCTGATATTTTTTAAATTCGTTTTGTATTGTTATCACCATTATTTTATACCTTATGTATCATTTCTATTACAAATGAATTTACTAGGGATTCGTTGGTGTTGTGTATGTAAATTTTTAAAGTTTTCAAGGATTTCGTGAAGTTTTATCATAAATAATACATTATTTATAGTATTTGAGAAGGAATTGAAAGTTAAGTGAATGAAAGTGAAATGAATGAATTTTCTGTTATTGATATGTTCTTGATATTGATTGAAGTAGTCGTAGTGTAGTATGCAGGGTATGTTAGCGAGTTAGACGTCTGAGGTTCAATTTTACACCGAAATTTACACCGAAATGTTGTAATGATGACTCTGAAGAAGAAGAAAACAGAAGCTGGTCTTGTGATCTGATGAAGGAAGCAACAAACATGACAATAGGATGTTTATCGCCAAAGATGGTACAAATTGTAACAGAGAACCGTATGTCATTAGTAGTTTGGGAAGAGAAAATATTAACAATTTTCACCTAGATTGCTAGCAGCTGTTTCGTGAAATGTTGTAGAGCCTTTCTTACTGCTCTTCTTATATTTATCTCACAAACAAACATTAGAAAAAGATATTTCGTCCTAAGTTTTATTTCATAGATATTACAGATGATAATAGTACGTATGAGATAACAGAATTATTCGCTTTGATAATGTGCTACTCGGAAATGATGATAAATTACGCCTAGTCGAAAAATGAGCTGAAAGTCTTTCAACTTATAATGATCCCAATAATTTTGTCGCTGTAGATTAGTAAATTCATGTACATGCCACTTTCGTAGCAATTACTTACAGTCGTATTTGGGGACACCAGAGAGGAATCAAAGAGAGAGTATTTTTATTGACATACTCGATGTTCTATTGCTACAGAAAACTTTTGTACCTCACACGACGTTGACAACAAATTTTTCTCACGAAATATAACAATGGTTTGCACCATCAGGTTTCAGCTAACCCTCAATTGAAAGCGTTACTGGTGCGATTGACAATTAACAGCCCCATCTAAATAATTTGAAACTTATAAATCCCTATAAAGCAAGGGTCATGAAGTGTTTAATTTTTACGTAAAAACCATGCTGCAATGTACATCATGACAAAAAAATTTTGCGTAAATTTTATAAAAGTTATAATAAAATGTAAGAATATAAAATAGTTTTATTAAAGTGAATTAAAATAAATAAAAATATTTAAATTTTTTAACAAAATCTATCAATAATTGCGAAAATTCCATGTATTACAAGTATGTAACAAAACTGATGCGTAAGCTAGAATTATGAAGTTTTTTAAAGCTCGACATACGGTTAAAATTAAAGATAAGAAGCGGCTAGATAGTCTAAAATATATTGGGGTACCTTGACTTTATCTGTTGATTGTACAAACGTTTTGCAAAACGTTTTTAAAAACGTGACAACATTTTATATATATAACTTATATTATATATGTATACACACGAACCTAATATGAACTTAATACTGATTTCAAGCACATGTATTATTCTTTAAATTGCGAAGCTTTATTATATTGAAAATGTTGTAAATAACTTATTAAATCATATTTTTCCCAGGAAGGATCATTTAAATTGCAATACAGATTTTTTCGTTTCTCGTTGTAAATCCGAATAATGTGACAACAAAACGGCAAACCTTATTACTTCTCACTATTATTCTGTTAATTACAGCATTGTAGCTAGAAACTACTAAGAATTTTCATAATCTCATTATCGTTTAAGCGTTTTTAATTAATAAACATGAAATTACATTTTTTTTAATGGATAAGCACACAGAGATACCTAAAAGGAAAGATTATTGTAAATTCTATTAATTTAATAATGACAAATTAAAAAAAAAACTGAAATCAAAATAAATATAGACGACATTCGTTTGAGATAAGACAATTAATTTTTTTTGAAATTTGGTACTCATTCCTGTTATTCAACGCCTTGGGTTCTTGTTTATGAATAAAGACAACTTTTTCAAAACTCTTTCTTTCTTTCTGACAATTAAACTATTTAATCCATTCTCAAATTCTGTTTTGAAATTATTGTAATCAAAAGGCAATATTGCTTAACATACCGAATAATTTAAAAATTATACCGTCGAATTTAAAATTTTTTTTCATATTTTCAAATTAAAAAATATTTTTTTTTAATAATTTGATCCACGAAGTAATCTAAATTTAATTAAAATACATATCCTAGGAGAATATAATCAATTTTAGTTAACAAAAGCACAAATTTAATTAAAAATAGTCTTGTATTTATGTACATATGTATGCATATCTTTTTCTCTTAAGAAATATGTTTTATGAATACATGAACATAAGCCAAGTATTAGTTTGTATTGTATTTCTAATTTAGATTTTAAAATCCTTTCATACAAAAATTAAAGAACAACAAACAGAAAGTTTTTTATAATTTAAATGTCTATACCGGGAATCTTCTGTGCACTTACATACATACATATACATACTTATATTAAATTTTATATTCTCTTTTAGGTTTTTCAATTTAATTAAATTAAATATTTATACACACATTTTTGATGAAATGTGATATAAATTTGTAATGAACTTTTATTTTCAGTTAATTTTTTACAGCCAACACCATTGTAGGAAATTGGCAAATTTTTGTGTACAGTAGAAGTCCATTAGTCCGGCAACCAACAGTCCTAAATGCCCGATAGTCCGGCATCGCTCCGGAAAATTTTAAAAATTTTGGTTTTCTCCAAAAGTGTGTTTTTAAAGCAAATAAAAACGCGCGAGAGCTATTCGGAAGTTTTCGGGGTAATTCGGGATCATCCGGAAGCGCTCCGTATTGTTCGGAAACAATTAGCGGCCGGCTAGCCTCAGCTGTCACAACAGATTCAGGTGTGGTGCAGTTCCGTTAATCAATTACGAAGCGTCTTCGTCATTTTTTTATGCGTTGTTGTTTTGTGTCCTTTCACATCGCAGTAAACGTAATTTTTGAAACTGTTTATAAAAAAGTGAGTTTCGTTCTAACTGTACAGTGATCATATTTTCAATAGCTAAGCCTGTTGAAGAAGAACTAACCGATGAGGACATTATCAACATTGTAGTAAACCCTCAGCCTACTCAAAATCTTGAAGAAAGTGACTCTGATGCCGAAACGAAAGAAAAGGAAAAAATCAGCTGGAGAGAAGCTTCAGAATCACGAAATAAGTTTATCTCTTTTGCTGAGGCTAGTACTAGCTACAGTGCTTCAGAAATTATTGATTTCCATATCATTAGAAATAAATTTTATACTACTCGTCAAAAGTCAAGAAAACAAAAAGACATTCGTTACTTTTTTAAATCTAAATGAAATATGTTTTACAGTACGTGTACATACATTATATCAAATGTAAAATAAACTTTGTTGTATGTATTTGTATACTGTATTTAGAGTTTAATTATTAACCTAATTGTTCTTATAATTACCGCCCGATAGACCGGAATTTTCGATAGTCCGGCACCGAGCCGGTCCCGAACGTGCCGGATTATCGGACTTCTACTGTATAATGATTTAATAAATTTATGATTGGTATTATATTGTCTCTACCGACTGGGACGTTTGAACTTTGGCAGTTGATATCGCTTATTTTTTTTATTTTTTATTTTTTTATTTATTTAATATTAATCATAGCACAACAAGATATTAATCTTATAAATGAGAGTGCTATGGGAGTTCACCAAAGAAAGTAATAAAGAATCATTGATAAAATAAGTAAGAAAATGTACGGAATAATGTAGAATCAGGAAGGAGTCAAATAGGTTTTAGCCACTTGCATACGTATGGCTAAGGGATTCGAATCTATAACAGCCCATAAGTTTCTAAGCATACCGTTAACTTTGCCAACGAAGACATTAATGTTGTTAGATCACGTTAGCCGACCATTAAAGATAATACCTAGATTGGATGCTGATTCAACAAAATCAATTATATTCCTCCTGATAGTAATATCTGGCACAATAAGTGTTCTCCTAGTTCTGGAAAGTAGTAAACTTTTTGATTTAGAAGGTATACATATGCGTCCAATTAATTTCCATTTATTCATTCTATTTTGCCAAATTTTGCATTGCGGAATAGAGCATTCAAGAATACGTGCAAATAACACTATGCGATAAAATAAAAAAATTAAATATACCCAGCTAATGACATAGTGCAAGTCGTGAGTTTTGTTTAATAGAACTCAAAAATATATTTTTATATTTCTTGAACCCTTCAAACTTGTTTTATTTAACAAATTTAAATCTGTTTTTTTTGGACTATACGCACAAATTTATGAACATTTATGAACCGATGTAAAAAATTTAAACCTTATTAGAAAGGAGAAGGATGGTCCTTTAAAATGATATACATAAATATATTATTTGACTTAATATGCTATGAGGTTTGATGAGGTAAACTTGACAACGGCTATTTTTTTTTTCATATTCATATTGTTTGAAGTTTGTCCGTTTGTTCATAGTAGCAAACTTTAATTAAAAAATATGAAATAAGTGATGACATTCTGAAAGTGCATTATCTTGTGAGTGTCAATCTCACTCCGTTTGATCAAATCGGACAAGAAATAGACAGCATTAAAACTTTCACGCCGGCGCTTTAATTCATGCTTGTCGCCTACTGGCGACTGTTAAATTTATTAGATGTTATTAATTACAATTGTTATTAAAAATAAATGCTTTTAAGAGAACGTAACTCAGGTATTTTTTTTCGGCAGTCGAAGTGTTAAAGATCTAAATATTTGGTATTACGTATCATCTAATAGGTGGTACACGCCGCCCGATGAGACAGTCTAGTGTGGGCCACCGACGGTGAACGTGTTAATCCTAATATTGCCAGCACAAATCCTCCCACTCTGCGAACTAATTGTCTTATTGCTGTATTTCAAAATAGAAATTAGCCTCAAAGCAAAGCAGCAGAATCTTTGTTTGTTGTGGCGCTGTCTTTAGAATAATCACTTCCATATACACCCCGGTATTCTATTTTTGAGAGATTGCTGGGTGTGCTGTTTATTGTGTTTCTAGCATCAGTTTTAAATATTCTGTGCAGCCATGTTTGAATATTTTTGTTGTGTTTGTTGTATACGAATAACACTGTGAACACAATTACCTTAAACCAATATCTTACTCTTATTGAATTAACAGAATTTAAGCGACAAATCATAACCAAAAGGGCCTTCCCTATAATCCATGTGTTTAACAAGTATCCATGCTTGAAGATATACATGTCCATCGTTATTTTTTTAAGAAAATCCGTTTAATATTTTGTTTTTGCCTTTCCATGCAGAAATAAATCATAAACTTTTGGTTAAAATTTTTATATTAAAACAATACGAGTACGTGAAATTATGGCAACCGGAACTGTGTACACCACGTGCCTGAACCAAAGCCTTTGTTTTTTGTCGAATACGAGTAAAAGAGTTTCTGGTACATGAAATTCTACCATCCATAACAGTGTAAACGACCTGTTGTTGCAAAAGACTTTGTTCGACAAAGTCAACAATTAAAATTTGCAGTCGTTACAAAAAATGCAGACACAAACACATGCGAACACATTAACAAACAATTCATATGCTGTTCTACACTGTACCTTATAATTCCCTTTCATGCATGCTGATGTGCATAAAACTTTATTCTACGTACAGGAAATTTTTAAAATAATAAAACTGCGGTATGTAGTATATACGTATGTTTGGTTACAAGTGCAGGAAAAATATATTTCAATTGAACGAAATTCATTATTTATGTTGTTAAAGACCCAAAAGATTTATCATATAACTTTAATACAATTTAACTTGTGAAAAACATTGTCAATCGTATATCCACATAATGTTGAATCTGTTATTTTCTATACAAAATCTATTACTTAAAAAATAGGAGCGCATTTCGGTTGTAGAACTGTAGAAAAGGCTCTCTTATTTATATCTGAATTGTGTTCGAAAGGAAAAGGTTTATGGGTGCCCTGTGGAGTCTAAAAAATAGTGTCCTAGTTTACTACAGTGTCAAGGGTTCGATACTCATCAGATACTCTGGTACACTACAACGAGTATTTGGTCTGAGTTACTGAGTTTGATAAGTTTTCTTCACCACTATAGTGAAGCTTGGTTTTGGATGAATTCTCGATAAAATTACCTTAGGCGTGCAAGAATATACAGCCGAATAGGATCTGATGACAAGAATAATTTCTTTTTTCACATCATTCAAAAGGGTTTTGAGAATGTAAGATGTTGGTAGAGGTAAGTGGAATTGAATACAAATGCAAAGCAAAACTGTATTAGTATTATGAAAAAAAAATTTTGAGATAATATCGGACAATAAATTGATATGAATGACGCATATAAGGACCCATATAGAGATGAAAAACCAAACATGGATATATACGATGATGGTCAGACCAATTATTACAAATAGGGCCATTGTTTGGACAGTCAGAAGGAATTTTAAAAGAGGTCACACGGATATGTACAATATACAAAGACTAGTGGGTGTTTGTAAAACTATGTTATGCATGGTAGTGAAGATCTAGACTATCGACACTATTGTTAAAATATTGAGAGAAAATTAACACGATAACTTTGCTAAATGTTTAGTAATGAGAGTAATAGGAGTGAATATGTCAATTTGCAGGTCAAGTACTATTTAAACTGAGGTACAGCTATAAGGCACATAGAGGAGTCAATGGCAATTAGTGGGACGAGAGAGGTTCAAGATTGAAACTATGAAAATCTATGCGTAGTTAATGCCATCATAAGGTGTAGACAATTATACTTGGATAAGTAGTACAAAGAACATTCTACCTAACAGACTGATAGACTCAAAGAGCATTTATTGTGAATAGGGCGATTACCACAAGGGAGATATTTTTACCGGCACAGAACAGTATCCTAAAGAGTTAAAGAAGACTTTTGGTGGAAGGTTTTTAGAGAAACATATATATATCCTGCCGATATTGAAATGGAACGATGAGAACTGAGAATACCAGTATAGCTAGCATGTACAAGTATCGATGTCTTACGATCCTTTGAAATTCCCATTGTAACACTTATCTATGACGCACACACTCTTTGGTACTTCTGAATTATACTTGTTTTGTATTCAGCAATCTTATAGATTTACTTTAATACGACTTAGTTCAGTAGTGTGTTGGCTAGTTTGACGTGAGGTTACTTTTCAAACCCCTGATCAGACATCTCCAACAAAATTTGAATAATTCTTCGGTGCCTTCCTCTCAGCAGATTTCTGTCAAAAACTCTGAGAGTAAAAAAATTTGCCTTGAAAAGTTTCTCAAAAAAACATCTGTCGTTCGGAGTCGACTTCAAACTGTAGGTCCCGCCACTCATGTATAAAATTAATACACACAACATAAGTGTGAGAAGATAGGTCGTAATACTGACTGAAGGGTTGTAATGACCAATTATAGTCATGGTATATGTATGTGCTTCACTCAAACGCCAGAGTAAAACAAGCATTCCGTCTATCAAATCAGCTATTAACCATCAGGTTGGATGATATCATTAGACAAATTTGTTCATGGGGAAAGAAATTACGTGGACTTTCTCACGCTAACTGGAAGATTTAGATAATGTGAGGCAGATCTTCAATACGTAAGCAAAACGTGGATAGAATAGGGAACAATGGTGGATTTGAAATAAATATCAACAGCAATAATGCCACAGGAACTCACAAATATACAGATGATCCAAACTTGCAATATTGAACGCTTGTGTAAATCAACTTCGTTTTACCGAAGTGAAATCGGATCAGTTTCGAATATCATCATGCAAAAACTACAGGCATTAATCAACAAATATGCATATGCATTTCATATGCATGATATGGATCACTTCACCAACGAGAAACCCAAAATAAAAATAATTAAATGGATAAAATAGAATTGGACCAACCATGCTATCAGAAGCATTCTTGATTGTAAAATGTAGATGGCACTGTAGTGAAGTGGAGTTTAAAGAGGCCATTCTAAAAAGCACTTAAGGACGCTAGTGCAAGAGAAGAGGGCAATTCAATATTGGAAATCAACAGCAAACCTAGCTTAATGTAGATGCATTGCGCTAGCCATATACTCACAAGAGCTGTAATAGAAAATGTTATTAAATATATTAACCTGTTGTTAGGTTAAAAAAAAAACTTTCTAATCTTAGGTAAAGGACCATTTTGGTCCACTTTGTATTTTTATAAATAATTCGATATAAAACTCTTTTGACCAAACATTTTAAATAATTTAAATTGTTACAAAAGTTCTGGGATTCCAAATTTCTATACAGATATGTATACCACGAGTCAAAGTTTTACTGCAGTTCCTGTATAGCTTTTGATGTGTTTACATTTTCAAAGAAAAAAAAAAATGGAATATTGACGAAAATTGGAGAGCAGTGCTATTGCTGAAATTCTAAATGAAACTGATTCAGATACTTTAATTTGTTCCATATTAGATGAAAATAGTGAAAGTGAAAGTGATATTGATACATGTGAATATGAAATGGAAAATGATGAGGAAAATGAAGGAGCTTGTGTTGTAGATGCATAATACATTGCGAAGAACAAAATGCAATGGAGTGCAAATCCCTTATTACGTCACATTGGGGCTTCAGCGGAGAATATTATATCATTACCACCAGGTCCAACACGTTTCGCGGTGTCCAGATGCCGCTACGGAAAATATAACCGTACCTTGGAAAACCAAAATATGATAAGTCTGAGAAAAATCAAGGAGAGCGTGTCGTGTTGGAGTTGACAGAAGGATTGAAAGAGTAAAATATTACAGCTGATAACTTTTTTTCATCTTTTGAGTCGGGGAAAAAACTTTTACAAGGGAAACTGACATATGTATGTGGGAACAGTTAGAAAAAACAAAATTTTATCCCACCGAAATGTTCAAAAAAGTACCTTTATATACATCCACATTTGCTTTCAGTGAAATCGCAACACTTGTTTCGTATACCGGCCATAAAAATAAAGGTACTATATTGATGAGCAATATGCACAAAACAGATGAACCCGATTTCAGTAATCATAAGAAAAACCTGCAATCGTTTCTTATTATAGCTGTACTAAGGGTTTGTTATATTTTATCATTATTTATAGTTTCTTTTGATCAACTGATTAGCTACTACAGCACTAAAAGAAAAACAAACAGATGGGCAAATGTTGTTTTCAAATATAGTTGATATATCCGCATTGAATGCATTTATTTTATATTCAGAAATAGATTCTTCGTGGGCTGCAAATGATTCAAATCGCAGAAGACCTGAGTTCTTACGTCAATCAGCTATGTGCCTATTCGAAGAACACATGTTGAAAAGGACAGTCAAACAAAAAAATCCATTTGCGGCGGAGCTATTGCTGCACTACAAGCATCTTCATCAAATAGTGTACCATATACAAGCGGTGATACACAAAAGTCAGCTCCTAGAAAACGGACAATTTGCAATTGCTGTAAGTCCCAACGTGATGAAAACATTTGAATGTAGATTGAAGACAAAAGCAATTTGTTCATTTTGCTGCGAAAATAACAATAAGCCATAATTGTTTTTCCTTACTTTTACTGATATACAGAATAAAATAAATTGCATGGACCAAATTGGTCCATAACATAAGATTTGTAACTTTTAATTTAGTTCTGTTCGATTTTGTCCTATATAGCTAAAAACTCACTAAAACCATTAAAATATAAAAAAAATACCTGAGCTGACGTTTTAAGTTGATACGATAAGCCATTGCAAATTTAAATAAAAATTAAACAAAAATTTGACCAAAATGGTCCAAACCTAACAGCAGGGTTAAATACTTAAACTACAACCCAATATTTATTTTTAGATGATTGTATTAAAGCAAAAAATTTGTAAAAAGAGAACATTTCTGTATGCAGGATATGAATTTGTCAAAGTGAAACTGAAAGCTATGTTGTTTAAAAAATGTACATAAAAAGCAATTTACGCGATAAGTATTTTCGTACCTAGAGTTAGAGTGGAAATATTAAGAATTTAATGCGTAACTTAAAAATTAAGTGTAAAAATTTAAAACATATTTTGACACGTTTAGTAAAATACCAAAACAAAGCATCCACGATCTACTGAAGTGTGATGATGATTTGAAAAACTTCAAAACACTGAAAGAACAATACATCCGATAAATATCCATCCGTATTTTCACTTAATGTCGTAAGCTTTTATAACATATTAAGTTTATACGATACTATACTCTCTTTTCTATACAAAAACTTGACATGACACATGACTTGTGTGACCGCCTAAATCCTAAATTAAGTGGCATGGTAATGCATACAGTTCGTTTGATATAGCGAAAAAAGTAAAACCAATTAAATAAAATGAAAAAATTTAAAAGTTTCCATGTGGCGTTTGATTGTATTCTTTTTTATATTTTCTGCCTTTTTGGTATGAATCCTAAACACATGCTTACTGCATAGAAATAAAAGAAACAGACATGTTAAATATCCCTTGAAAGTATCTCAGGTAGCATCTTTCAGTTCCAAATAGATGTAATAAAAATTAATAGCATTTGAATAACAGAAAAAGCAAATACAACAGCTTCAAAATTTCGGACGCTAATTTTTTTTAATAATAATAAATTTCAACAATAAACCTGTTTCGACGAAATGCTTACGGGATTAAACATTTGATGATATCGCCTTAGTTTTTTCTTTCAGTAACATTCCTAACTTTAAAGAAAATAACTAGCATAAACGCGATTATTCTTTACTTTACTTTATTAGTCATTACAACCCTTCAGTCAGGGTTACGACCTAGCTACTCACACAACTTATGTTGTACGTGTTAATTTCATAAATGAGTAGCGGGACCTACTATTTATGTTGACTCCGTACAACAGATTTTTGAGAAACCTTTCGTGGCAATTTTATTTACTCTCTAAGTTTTTTTTCCAGCTTTCTGCTGAGTTGAGATGTTTTATCTAGAGTTTGAACCTTGGCCTTACGTCTAATGACCTAACACATTACCTACCTTTCTACTGCAAGTTTTGAAGAAAACGACGAAAATAATACCGAATCTATTGAATTTTGACAAGCAGTATGTGCAAAAAGCTGAAAGAAACACTTAAATTGTTGTCATGATCGAATCCAGTAATCGCTCGATTTTAGTCGGGCTTGGTTCCAAAAAATGGCGACGTAAATCGAAACAATGTAAATCGAATTGTAGCTATTCTTACGTACTTCAAAATATTTTTTTAATAAAATCTTAAATGCTAAAAAATTATTATTAAATTTTCATTTATTATTAAAAAAAAAGTTAAAAAATTACAATTCATTAAAAATTTAATTTAGACACAAATATGTTCCTCAAGGGATTACAAAACTTTTATACAGACTAAAAGAAACATCAAAACCAGACACTAAAATTATAAGTAAAATTATATAAACCTCTCAACCCATTTTTTCTAGGCATATCAAGTAAGGTAGGTTTAAAAAATTTAAACTAAAAACAGTTCGCTTTGCTAACTCAACCCTTTATTAATTTTTAAAAAAATGTCTAATTTATTCAGCTTAAAGCTTCGAGATATTATTGTATGACTTAACACGAGCGTTAAGAAAACATTATTTTTAGTTCATACGACGCACTATGTGGCGTTTACCCTGAAAAGCAGGCCAAAAAGGGAAAAATTACTTTAAAGAAATTTAATAAACTGAGTATGCAGTTCGATAGACAACAAAATTTTGCATTATATAGTGAATTTTCACGACTTCAAGTTGAGATTTTTAGACTTGAGACGTTGTCAAAGTCAGAAAAGTGAAGAAAATTAAATGCGTTTTTGGTGTTTTTTTGAAATTTTAATAGGTTTATATGATATTTTTTTGTGGCTAAACAAATAGAAGTTTTATATTGATTTTTTTTATTTGAAAGGTATGAGCAACTGCTACTTTCAGTTTTATATAAATATATATATATCTCATATATTAATGTTAAAATTATTCGTTCAAAAAAAGATAAGGATTTTAAAGATTAAAGTAGTTCTTAGTAGTTTAATGTTATATACCACAAGAAAATGCGAACTCTCTGCATTCAGGAACAAAAAAAAAGTTTGCGCAATTATTTTTGGCGATTTTTAGAAAATTTTACTTTTTTTGAAAAAAAAAAATTTGACGCAGTGTAATAAAGCCATAGGCAATAAAGCCATATGGCCTTATTTCTCAACAGAATAAGAGGGGGCACTTATGATCCGATCATATATAATAAAATCAGGTAAAATGATTCGCATTCATATTAAACATGTTCATGTTGAATTTCATTGGTAATAAAATTTTTAAGCCAATTATAATTGCTAACCATATTTTCTTAAAGGGCCCTATTTTGGACCAAAGGGCAATTATGGACCGACCATAATAAAATTTGGTAATATGATTTAGATTTACAAAATACTAGTTCATACTGAATTTCATCACGATACCGATGTTTTTTAGCCATTTATTAGCGCAAACGTGAATTTTTAAAGGGAACTTTATATGGGGACCAGGGTTAAATGTGCTCCGATTTTCACTAAACTTTGCACCATGATTTCTTAGTACACAAAACTGATCCGTACTAAATTTTATCATGATTGTTCCATAATTACCATAATTATGTGTAAATAAGTGCTCTTTCGAGGGGAATTTGTATGGGGGCTAGGCGAAATCACGGACCGATTTGAACCGAAATCAGTTGGATTCATCTTTGGGCCTAATTATCACTAACACTATCAAAAAATTCCAGCCATTAACTCATAAAACACTTCTATTAATTTTGGCCAGGTTTTCAGGCAAAATGCCACATAGTGCGACGATTTAAATATAATAGTTACCAGAATTTATATTATAAAGGAAGAGCTTTTTTTTAATACTTTGGCAAGACCGAAGTTTAAAATAATCCGAATAACTAAAAACCGTTTATTTTATTTCTACAAACACGTATTTACGTTTCCTATCGATAGCGGGATGTAATTGAAAAATCATTCTTTATCCATGGCCACTTGAAGTTGACAGTTTTTTTCTTATTTTGTTTTGGAAATTTTATTTTAAAATATATCTTTTGGACATCTAATGAATCGCAATAAATAGACAAAATGATAAATTTGCCTCCAATAATATTATGGTGGAGAAAGGGTTAAAAAATATTAGGTTTACAAATGGGAACGAATTAAAGAATTAATTTGAGTATATCCATTATAAAGGTAGCGTAGTAAATTGAATGATGATAATTTTTTTGTCAATATTCGTGATAAAAATAACTTCTTTTGCTTTATTTTAAAATATTATTTTTTCTTTAGTATTTATTGCTACTTGCTTCGATAAGTTGCAAACTTTATGCACAATAATATACAAATATTTTAAATTTAAACTATGTATAACATCTTCTAATTGTTTTCTATAGAATTGGCAAGAATTTATTCAAAGAAGATTTTTGCTTTATCCGTATCTCCTCTTTCTAACAGATTGAATATTGTATTATAATTCCATTCAGTATACCGTCCATCTTACGCACAACAGCAAAAAGGAAAGAGAAAATAAATCAAGGATAACGTTTCTTACAAATATCTTGACTTTCACTAATTCTAGTAGTTAAAATAGGCACTATAAAAATTAAATTCTGTGTAAATTTAAATTCTGTGTAAAATTCTGTGAATTTTGTATCTGTTTGAAGGATCTATTGATGCCATTATGCGTATAATATCTGGTGGACATATCAGGCTGAAATTAAATGATAGCATAGATATTTCATTTATAAGATTTCTATCTTGTTGTGCTAAATTTGAAAATGAAATAAATAAATAAAAAAAGATAATGCTTGATATTGAGGAACACTACTGTTTGTATCTAATTCGTGTACACCTGCGACCTCACAAGATAGGCTCTATATATATCTATATATCATACGATATTGTGGTTCTCATCACTTCCACGTGAGATGATCATACTCTCAAGAGTATTCAAAGTGGCATAAGCCCTGTGGCACGTAGTACAATTATTTATTTAGCCTGTTTTGCCAAATCACCATTGTCGAATATAGTATCCTACAATAGATGCAAGTAAGAAAATTGTTTTGTCAAAATTGGTATTCAGTTCAGGCAACGTATTTCGCGCTTTTCTTCATAAAATCAAATGCAGCGATGACCTACATGGATGATCCATGGAATACTGGATTCCGCCCCAGCTAGAGAAGCCGTGGACATTTGAACGATGTTATATTCCACGCCTTTAGTGCTACTTAACGGGAGTCTACTAAGATGGGTCTGGCAGTAAATGAGGGCAAAACAAAGTATATGTTATCGACAAGCAGAGACGTGCGGCGTATTGATTCTCAGATAACTGCTGATAACTATACCTTCGATATAGTCAAGGAATTTATTTATCTTGGCTCCGCTGTTAACACAAAAAATGATGTCAGTCTGGAGATCAAGCGCAGGATCACTCTTGTCAACAGGTGCTACTATGTTCTCAATAGGCAATTGAGTAGCATAGTTCTCTCTCGTACGACCAAACTAATACTCTACAAGACGCTCATCCTACTCGTGCTTCTTTATGGCACAGAGGCATGGACACAATTAAGCACGGATGCAGCAGCAGAGTATTTGAGAGAAAAGTCCTACCTAAGATCGATCTTCGGTTCAGTTCGAGTTGGCGATGATTTCCGCATCCGATTCAACAGTGAGCTGTATGAGCTCCTCCACGACATAGACGTTGTGCAGCGTATTAATATCCAGCGGCTGCGCTGGCTCGGCCATGTCGTTCGAATGGAGGAGGATTGGTGTGACCAACAGGCGTAGGCGCGCAAGAAGCAGAGGCGCCTGGAAGTCTGTGTTTCGGCAGGCCGAAATCGGGTTATTAATGGCCAATTAAGTATGGCCATTAGTTAGCGTTTACGTAAGCTTTTTTCGGTTGTTAATGAAATGGCAAACCTTATCGAGCATTTTTGGCATTCACACATATCATGAATACTCCTTTATAATACAAAAATCGACACTGAAAAATAAAGAAAATATGTGAGTGTAATAGTATGTGAGTGAAGTTACAAATTACTACTGGAACAGCACAAGCTAAAGTTGCAAATGTTGATGTAACAGCAAAAAGTGGTAAAAAAGTGAAAAAAGACAAAAAAATTTAAAATTTGGCAACTAAAAAGTTTCCTCACCAGTCTACAACAAGCAGCACAGTTCACAGGATAGATTTCCCACAAGGCTATTTTACTGCCACTGCACTGCTACCGTCAGCAAGGTAAGCAGTAGTAATAGAGGAGAAGAAATAAATGTATGTTCGTTATCTGGAAGATGGGTGTGTTACAATACTTACAACTGTAGTGCTATCTGTTAGAAGAGTGACATCAGAACTTGGAGGATGTAAGCAATGAGTACCATAACGTATGGAAATATTAATTCAGCTTTGTCACCAAGTGCAGAATTTTCGGTGCATAAAACGGATGTAAACTGAAAAGCTGGAAAAAGATGGTTAAAAAGGTGGCATTTTGTTTGGTATACCCAATGGAGTGAACGAATGCAATGTAAGCAAATGGCTGAGATACAATAGGTGTGACCATACCATTAATAATGCAGAAATTTGACTTATTTTCAACTGCAATTGTCGTCCCATTCTGCTGTTGCTCACTCGGCTGTTATTGCTGCACTGGTTTAATGTTATACCCGCTTGTTATAAAACTAAATACATGAAAAAAGAAAAATGGAAATACTTTTAAAGTTAACTTTACCTTAATATTCCTTATTAAGATAGACGAATCCGTGACAATTATGTGTGAAACAAAATATTGGCTAAATGCTCGCCTCAGTTTCGGTGGCATAACTTTATCCGATGGCCCGTATTTTCAATGACTCTGAAACATAATTTAGCTCGTGAATTATTCTTGCCTTATTGGCGTTCACTTTTGCTTTTTCTCGTGCTAATGCTTTGTTGGCTGTGTGACAAGTGGCACCATCCTGTTAGATCAACATGTCGTCTAGGTCCATATCCTTAATTTCTGGCCGCATGAACTCCGTTATTATGTCGCAATAGCGAACACAATTCTCGATAACTGCTTGGCCGATCTCATTTTCGAAGAAATCCGGCTTGATAACACCGTCAGCCCATAAACCGCACCAATAATCACTTGCAGATTATCATTTGATCAAATTCCTCAATTCTGTTTGTCAACAAATCCGCTGAGGTGAAAGCATGCCCCGTTGCTGAAGATAATTTTCTTGGTAAAGTCGCCATTCACTCTTATCTATTCGACGTATTAATTTCGCTTAAAATTTTCATTGTCTGAAAAGCGTTACAGTGATCAGGAAGAACATAAGAAAAATTAATATCAGAAACCTTAATAAATATACCACAGCCTACCCTGTTACTCATCTTAGAGCCATTAGTATAAACTTCAAGGATCCCATCGATAACCTACGGATCTCCAGTCCAGAAGTTCCTAGTTGGAATTCTAAAATCGAATGTTCCATTCAGAAAGTTGTAAGAAATCACATAATCCATCCTAATGTATCTATGTCTTCCCAGAACAGTAGCGTGTCTACAGTGCAAATTGGGTCAGGATTTACCTGCATTGAGCCTTACTGCCACCAATTCAGGCTTCCGCCTTAATAGGTGGTCAAGAGGGAGCCAGTTGAGTATAACAAATAATGCTTGGAAGAGGGGGCACGCGTGGTCAGCACAGTCGACTTCCTACGTACTATGTAGTAGGCAGTAGTATTGGTGGTTACATACGTCCGTCAGAAGTATGCCGAAAAAGAAGGTTGGCTCCATCATGTCCCGATAGAGCCAATATATGATAGGTGGACTGAGATCCCCGATCTTGCCTATTGTCCTTTTGTATTTGTACCTTTTTAATCAAAAAGAACAGATTAATATATTAAATTTCTTATCATGTTTTTCACAGAGCAATCTTTTTTTACTGTCAACATGCCGATGCAAGAAATCGCTGTTAACTAGTCTAACTGGCAACATAATTCATATGCAAAGCATTTGAGTTATAACTTTAACAACCAGATCCACATTGCCAACCACTATCACATTTTATTCTTCACATTTCACTCCTTTGTTCTTTACTTGTTGAATTTCTGCAACAAACTAACAAAGTCGCGAGACGTAAAAGGAACGAAGTTAAATTTTTTTCTTCGTTTATCTTTCAATACAGACTTATAGCCATGGTTTTACAGTTTCAGGCCAAGCAGAAGAACGAATTTGTGTTCACTTTCAAGCACACTTTCAATTAATGCACTTCACTACATTGTATTGAATTTGAAAAGTATTGAAGAACGCCTTGTGGTATTGTTCTGAGATGAAGTGAATTTAACGGTAATTATATGTTCGACGATATACGGAGATTACCAGCAAAGGGAACAATGATGACGGTTACGACACAGTGTATTTAACATTGCTTAAGTATTAGTAAGTCCATTAGGTCGTCTGAGGCTGCAAAAATTAAAGCACAATTGAGGTGATTTAACGACGGTATTTCTTTTTATTTAATTATTTTTAATTAAATTAAAGGCTTACATACATACATAACATAATTGGTCATTATAACCCTCCAGTCAGGATTACGACCTAGTTTCTCACACCACTTATGTTGTGTGTGTTAATTTTTTACATGAGTGTAAAGCCAATTAACATATGGATTGTTTTTTATTGTAATAAATAATCTACAAATATAAAGTTCATATTTCTTTAATTATGTGTAGCCAGTCTTGTTCACCAGTGTATAACGTAGGATAATAGTAGACCACTCTAAAAATTGCTTAATATAACAAGCAAATAAATGGGTAACTTTTTGATTTTATATGGGAGAATTAGCTCCAATTTTAATAAATTGTAGTTACATTTTGTTTTTCCTAACTTTTGAACTTTATTTTAAATCTATTAATTATGTTCTGTTTACATTAAAATAACACCAAAATTTAATTTATTTAGTTTACGTGCGTATGAATTACATTGTATCCGCAAGTGTATGAAACAAATGTTTTATATCCCTTATTTTAATAAAAATTAAAATTCCCACCATTACAGTTATCGCTATTCAAAGCCACGCACTTTAAAACAAATTAAATAATTGATTTCATTTGAAATTGAGCGTAGAAATTGATTTTTGTGTTTTGAAAAACAGCCAAATTTTATTCGATACAACAACATCATATGAAGGTTATTAAATATCGGTTTCCATAACTAACACCGCGAATATAATATAAAATGAAATTTTTTAAAATAATTTTTGCACACATATTGTATTTACATTCGCATTTGTTTTTAATAACCAATATTTTTTAATATGCACTGTTACTACTTATTTACCCTTTAAGACCAAATTAAATTAACATTAGTTTTGTGTCGTGATGAGAGGCCTTAAGTGTAAGGAGGTTTAGAATTCTTAGAATCTAAGTCTATTACCGTCTGTTTCCTTTTTTTGTGACGTCTAGTAGAAACAAATCAACATGGCTCTGTGGGTTAGTCCATCGACAAGATACATTTCATCAGCGTCTCTGCTCATAGTGAGAGGCTGATGGCCTGCTTGTGTCATTAAAGAGTGGCAGTTTTTAAAAGCCTGGCATATACATAACATAACATAATTGTTTCTTACAACCCTTCAGTCAGGATTACGACCTAGCCTCACACACCGCTTATGAGGAAATCGCTGAAGAAATATTTTTCATACTTCCTTGAGTTGGAGATATCTGACCTGGAGTTTAAATCGTGGCCACACGTCTAATTAACTCACACGCTACCTACTAGACTACCTTGATTTCATAATCCCACAATATGGATTGATGAATTCATCTCCACGTTATGTATTAGGCCATCGTGCCAATAACTGTCGAAAGTTTGTGAGACGTCGATAAAAGTTTTTTCTTGGAAAGATTCTTTTCCATTTACACTCGTCCGTGTTCTTGTTCGTTTCATGCAGAAACAGAAGATTTTTGAAAGTTTTTAATATTGTTGACAATGAGCTTATGATTCTGAATAATTCCGCTTTCGTGTGATTCGTGCCATTCTTAACGTTGTCTTAACTTGGGCGCCCTGCCACTCTTTAGTGTGATATTCAAATTCTACAACTGCATTAAGAATTAAAGAAATCTTCATTGCTATACACAGTGGTATATGAGATTGCTTCGGATTGGGTCCCGCAATAGTTTCTTTGATCTCCCGAAACTCCAAACTCGTAAGAATGACATGGAATGATCACTTCAAAATCAATATTGTTTAACAGCAAATTTGGGAAAATTTAAGTTATATCACGTTAATCAAGTTATAATATAAGTTATAGTATAATATAAGTTATAATACCATCTTAATCTACTTGCGTTAGTACTTTAAAAAATTCAATGTTTGTTTCATCAGATTATGTCTGAAACCAATTAATAAATATTTATAATCACACAACTTTCTATATTCTCACATTCTAGCAATAAATAATAATAACTTTTATCCTTTATTTCTGTGTATTTAGAGAGACTTTCACTTTGTTGCATCAGATATTTTTAATTTTGTTATTGCTACAACACAAGTTATGGTATAAATAAATTACCACTGCATAGACTATGATACCAGACACCTGATTTACTGAGTTTACGAGTTTATTATTTGGCATACAAATTGATCTTAAAATTAAGCTCCGCCAAATAACTTTTTTAAATGATTTAAAAAGAAATAACTGAATATTTTCTCAAATTTCTTTTTTTATTTGAAAGTACAATACTTCCGGTTAATAATGGAAAATAATTTCATTCAAATGGCTGCCTCGGCTGGCCATACAGTAGCCTACACGATCGGTCCAATTTTTAAGCACATTATCCATTGTGTGCAGCTGTATTTCACCAATGGCTTCACGAATATTGTCCTTTAAAGCGTCAATTGTCTCTTGCTTGTCGGCGTAACACTCATCTTTGACTGCACCCCACAAATAATAGTCCAACGGTGTCAAATCGCAGCTCCGAAGAGTCCAAACGACATCAGCTCTGCGGCTGATAATGCGATCTTCAAAATCAGGGCGCAAAACATCGAGTGTAGCTTCGGCTGTGTGGCACGTAGCGCCGTCCTGTTGAAACCAAATGTTGCCAATATCCACCTCTTCAATTTTTGTGAACAAAAATTCGTTCAACATGGCCCGATAACGATCACCATTGACTGTTACGGCCACTCCTTGCTCATTTTCGAAGAAAATTGGCCCAATTATGCCTCTGGACTCGTTTTGGGTGCGTCGACTTTTCAATGTATGCGTGCGGGTTTTCTGTGCCCCAAATGCGACAATTTTGCTTGTTTACATACCCGCCAAGATCAAAATGAGCTTCATCTGAAAAGATGACTTTTTTTGCCAAAATCGGCATCTTCTGTAAGCCGATCGCAGGCCCACTTAGCGAAGCCAAAACGCATTGTATGGTCCATATTCGTTCAGCGGAAGGATAAAACTAATTATCTGTCGAATCAGACATGAGCTAAGTGTTACCATTCACGAAATAAGCACTAGTTGAAAAAACGTTAGATGGCGGACCCGGTATAATATAATTTATCAGAAACACTTAACTCAACATAGCTCTCTTTTAATATTACAGTAACGAATGGATATCAAATATGTATGTGTGGGCGACTTATTGGATTTTTCGTTTACAAAACATATATGTAGCGTAAGTTCTTCACTTCAAATTTTATTTTCATTAACTTATCTATTGTAAATAATTAATTTATTATTTATGTCCTAACAAAGTACTACAACCTTTAATTTATTAGAAATTGTTACTAGTCCGCAGTAGGAAAATAATAATTATTTGAAACGTGCTATCACGCAGACCAATAGTTTAAACGCTGTATCTTTGGAAAGTGAGGATTCACTTGATATAAAGAATTCTAAAGAAATTCTAGAAGTCATGCTGAAATATCATGATGAACCTATCGAAGGAGGTCATTGCGGCATATATAGAACCGCAGAGAAAATAAAAAGATACTACTACTGGAAAAATATGACAAAGGACATAGCTAAATATGTAAAAGCTTGCCACAAATGCCAAATAACGAAAACAACCAAGCACGTTAAAGGCCCGATGATAATAACAGAAACACCTAACAAACCGTTTGATACAGTGTATGCAGACACAATTGGACCATTTCCAAGATCAATACATGGAAATGAGTACGCAGTCACATTAATAAGTGACTTAACTAAACACTTGGTAACAATAAAAAATACCAAATAAATCGGCTAAGACGATCGCAAAAGCGATATTTGAAAATTTTGTACTTACCTATGGCCCAATGAAGACGTTCATTTCGGACATGGGTACAGAATATAAAAATTCTATACTAAACGAATTGTCCACTCTGTTGAAAATCGAGAAACTAACATCAACAGCACATCATCACCAGACCTTGGGTACAATAGAAAGCAAAGTGCCAAACAGTTTTAAAGATTTCAATGAAGTAGACACAATTACTCCATTATACAATGTAGACGATTAGGCCAAAGAGGCAAAATTTAGATTAGAAGTTGCACTTAAGAGAGTAAAACATTTATTAGAAATAAATAAAATCAAGCAGAAGAATAACTATGATAAGGATACATTAGATTATAATTTTAAAATAGGAGATTTAGTTTTACTTAGGAATAATACATAGACATAAACTAGAGGAATCATATAAAGGTCCATACAAAATTAAAAATATAGATTTAAGAAATAATGTAACTATAGGTGATAAGAAAAATAATAAAGAATAAGTAGTTCATAAAAATAGACTTAAGCTATATAACAAACAGTTTTAATTATAACACTAAACTGGCCAGAAAAGTGAAATGATAATCTTTAAAATAAATTTTTGTAGGTCATTAAACATTTATTAAATTCAAAATAAATATTAAAATTAAATAAGAAATAATATTAAGATTGGATTACGTTAAATTAAGATTAATATTCTTAATCATACTATTTAAGTTTACTAATAAAATATAAATTAAAATAGACGTAAAATCATTGTACTGTGTTGTCAATGCCAACATTTCATGTGCATAAACAAAAGAATATCCAATTACATATGAGGAGCGACCATTTGACTCAATGTTGCTGACCGTCGCTGCTGCGTATAACGCCACAACAGTAATGCGCACACGCGACTGTCATTCGACACTTTGTGTGGCTCTCTTCACACTTTACCGTGGGAATTATTATGGACAGCGGGCGCGTGTCATATGACATCCGCTTGTCCCACGATTAACACACACACAAAGCCTTTAAATCAGGGTTCGTCAAAAAATTTTTGGTTATGTGTTAGTGAGTAAGGGAGAGAAAATAAGTTGAGAGAATTTATTTATTTACAGCCATAGAAAAGTGTTAGTAATATACGCTATTTTTATTTTCATTTCATCAGCATACATATGTAAAGCTATATAACTTTGGCTTAATAATTTTAGATAAATAAAAATAAAATAAAAAAATATATTTTTTATTAAAAGAACATAAAGCTATATATATTTGGCTTAAAAATTATGCAATGTTTTTTTAGATAAATAAAAATAAAAAGAATAAAAAATCCATTTTTTATTAAAAGAAAAAAAGCGAGTATTCCAAAGCATTTAAAAAAATTTATACTACGCGACAAAATAAAAAAAATGAAATACGCCTAGCTAATAACATAGAACATTTTTAACATACAATATTTTTTGAGTGTTATGCTGAAATAAAATGATAACGCATCCGCCACACATGTGTTCTTGTCGCAGTCTGATCGACAACTAAATGAAAAAACACAAGAATGGGTGTGAATTCTCTTTGCACAACTGTGCTATGAAATGGTAAACTATGCTTTAAATATAGTTAGGTATTTAATGTACACACAAACATGTGTTATAGTATTAAGCTGATTTAAAAATTGTATTAGAAGTAAGGGGTTGATTTGGAATTGTCAAATCAGCCAAAATTTTTGTATAAAAGAAGGGACATTTTCCCTCAAGAATTTAATTAATAAAATATAGCCAAACTGTGCGCTTCAGAGTGCACTTGGTACAAATAAATAAAAAATTTGTTCCATTCCTTTTACATATGGATTTAAAACTTATATACCGAAATTTTTTGTTCGCTTTGAAAGAAATGTGTCAGAAAAATTCAAGGTACCCCAATATATTTTAGAGACTTAATGAATATTAAGCAATAATATATTCAAATAATAAATGTTTTTTATATTTATTTTATTAATTTATTTCTCTTTATAATAAAACAAATGATTTTTGAGGGTTTTCACAAATCATAAGGCAAATAAGGGAACATTTTTGGTTCACACAGCAAAACTGTTGGTTTCTACTCAGAGTAAGTTTAAAATTCAAAGATTATACATGTATATAAAAATGTTATATTTAGTAGAATATTCCTTAAGAAAAGCACTCTGTTTAGGACTCGCGTTCCGCTATGAATTAATTTGTATATAGTTGTCGTAAATCAATGATTTATGTCGACAAACTAGCGACTCTTGACGAATTGAAAACCAATATTCAAACCATATTGACGCCATATGACCTGATTTATCAAAAAAAGTGTTCAAAAAATGTAATAATAGAATGGGCCATGTAACTCTTTGCTGCAGCAGACATATGCCGGAAATCGTATTTAAAAAGTAAATGCTTTGATTGTAATATCTACCAGATATTATTAAAAAATTATTTACAATAAAACTTCTACCTCAAGTCTTCAAGCTCCCAAAAACACATTTTTGTGTTATTTTATATCCAACAGATTGAAATGCCAGTCACCGACCTGATTTTTGTAGATTCTAGAAGGATAACTCTGAACATAAAATTGAATTTAGAGAAAAAGGGTTTTGTTAATGCATTAATCTCATTAATTTCAGCGATACTGTAAAGCAAACAATACCAAGACAATGCCTATTTGAACAAAATGTGATCATAATGTAATCAATTTTTACCATTAACTTTTCCAAAACATAGTACATATCCAACCCACGTCCTATTTTTGCTAAAGGGATTATTTTTTTATTTTCTCTAGTTTTCTCAACAACTACACCTTCTCTTCCTTGGCCTTAAAACTGTTGCGTAAAGTGAATTTGAATTTTATGTTTGCGTTTTTTTATTTCCAGAGGACAAGAAATATTTTCCCACTTCATAAAATTATTCGAACAGAAATAACATCTATTTCCACATTCTTATCCACATCTATAGGGTTCAGACTCGGAAGGGTTGATACACATACACGTAGACATATAATAGGTAATTAAAACTCTTCAGCCAGTACTACGACCTAGCTTCTCATACCACTGATGCTGTGTTTGTTATTTTTTAGTCCATTCTCCCCGGGGATCAAACATTGCCTAAAGAAAACCATCAGAAGTCAAAATAGAAAAAAAAATTATGCTATATATCTTTATATAAGAGAGCTCGTTCAAGGATGTCGGGAAATGAGAGGTAGGAAACATTCGTCAGTTTATGGCAAGAGCATGAATGAGATGAAAGACAGAGTCTTCCTCCTCCTCAGACTCACAGTTCCTGCAGAAGTCATTCGTGGAAATGCCAAGTCATTCAACATGCCTACCAAACATACATTGGCCCAAGAGATTCGCCAATGCGATTGATGACCATGCGATTCACGGGCAGAAGTGAGTTGAAGATTATGAGCTCCTTAGCACCCATGGCCATCTCGTCAGCAATGTAATTGCCAACGATATCCCCATGTCCCGGAACCCATGTAATAAGGTATCTATGACTGATCTGCAATTTGTCTGAGAAATCCTCAGCATTCATGAAAAAGACAGGAAGTCAAACTACGTTCATTATGGACTTAATCGCTTGATTTTTCTCGTCAATAAGGACATTTTTAGGGAAAATTCCGCCTCTCAACAAGCATTGCAGCATGTTTATAGTTCAGATTGGGTCAGTATTTGACTGCATTGAGTCTGACTGCGACTAGCTCAGCCCTCTTCCTAAGTAGAAGCTCAAAGGAAGTTCACTTTAGTATAGCAAATGATGTTCCATTTGGGGTGGAACACTGGTGATTAGAATAGCTGATTGCCCGCTTGTTTCGTCTACCAGCCGAAAATGGTATTTGTGTTTGCACACCACCCACCAGGTATGCGCGCCATAGAGCAAATTTGTCTCGTCCAAGGCACGATGGAGTCAGTGTATTATGGTTGGTCTGAGACCCCAGATAATGCATACGGTTTTTTTTCATGTGTAAAGCGGTAATGGTGCTTTCGTAGCTCTATCAATAATATTGTGCTTCCATGAGAGCTTGGGATACTTAACCCTCTTGGATAAGGAGAGTTGAACCCCGTTAAGGCTCGTTAAGTAAAAATTAGGTACCTTATATCGCATGGTAAAAAGCATCAACACCGTTTTGCGAGGATTGACACTTAAACGACGAGCACCATTTTGGTGTAAGTTTTAGAGCCTGTTTACATTTCGCAGAGAGAGTGTGCGGATCGAAACCTGACACCATGGCCAGATTATCTCCATAACCATAGACCTTGAAACCACGTTTCTGCAGAACTTCTAACAGGTCCTCCACTGGTGTATTCCACAAAGAGGCTAAGAAAACACACCTTATGGCGTGGCTCTATTTACCACCCATGCCATATGAGCCTTACATAGAGAGACGTTAATTATTCTCCTGGTCAAAAGTACAGTAACGAATTTCGTAGCAGGCTCGGTAACATTGCGCTTGTTAAGGGTTCTAACAACAGCTTCCGAATGAACATTGTTGAAGGCAGCCTCCTCGTCGATGAAACCAGCCAAAGAGTAAAGTTTGTAAGCAAGAGCTTTTTCAATGTTCCCCACTAGAGTTTATCACAGTCTCAGTGGACCTGCCTCTTGTGAACGCATGTTGACCTCTACTGGCAAACAACCATATGCTTAGATAAAAAAAAACTATGTTAATGCAATTGAAATAATGAAAAAAATTTATAAAAAGCTTATAGCTTGGGACAGCCCTATATTCGTTAAAAACGCTGAATAAAGCCTATTTACTGTTCCCTGTGTTATGTTAGGACTCTAAACGTAAATTTTACAACTCCCCGTTAAAGTTGGGTTTAGTTAAAGGTAACTTTAGCTAAAATGAACTTTAAAGTCACCTTTAACTTCTTTTCGTTATCTCAAACTGCAGATAAAATAAAATTAAGTTTTTCAAAAATATTTCAGTGCCGGAGCAATGTCGATAAAACCGCTCAATTAAAAAAGTTTTTTTTTAACGCAGTGGCAACGGCTTCCTTTTTGTTGTATTTGCTCATTTCGTTTACATTTGAAGTTGCCATATTGAAAATAACATATAATGTGGCAAGTTCAAACATAAACTTAACTTTAAAATTTAACGGTAGGACGATCCTCCCTTTAGCTCACTTCTACCTTATTGTCCACTTATAATAAACTTTAGTTAACGGCAAATTGTAATAATGGCCCTAAATGTTCTTTTATTTATTGGACCCCGTGTTCGTTATGATTATCAATGTAGCTTTCTCCGGGTTTAAAAATGTAACAATTCCCACTGACTTGATCTTGAATTTCAGATTTTAATTTGAATTTGAATATTTTTTTCATACACAAAGTTCCATGTACTCAACTTACTCGTTTGGAAAACTCATGTTTAAACATCCGAAAGTGGAATAATTTAAAATTTTAAAGCAAATGTAGTGTGATGCAATATTAAAATCGTTTTGCATATTCCACACATCATAAATACAAAACTTTTATTAGGTGCTTGTATGTAGTCATAGTATCTATTTGCCAGTAGTTGGGGGTATCATGGCATTGTAATGCGAACATTTTTTCCTAGCGCTATGTAAAAAATTGTGAAATATTAATTTTTTACATTGAATCCACTTCAGTCTCAGCAAATATATTAAATTTTAATTCTGTTTCTATGAAATTTAAAAATAGTGAACATAAGCAATAGATGCTGATATAACAATAAATTTAAATGGAAAAATAACACTATGCTACAAAATGAAAAAAATACGTCCAGCTAATGACAAAGTGAAGATTGTGATTTTTGTTGAGTAAAACTCAAACATATTTTTTTATATTTCTTGAACCCTCCAAACTTGTTTTAATTGACAAAAACGGTATTTTTGATCTTTTCACACAAAGTTATTGTTAACCCAAATATTTTTTAAACTATTTTAAAAATCCAAAGTTCTTTGAAAAGGGAACAGATGAGCTTTTAAAATGGTATACATAAACATGTGATTCAAACTTACGCTATGTTATTAGTTGGGTGTATTTTCATTGACGTACCATGTTATTTATTGCTTGTTGGGTATATTTTCTTATTTTAATAAATGTAAAAAGTAATTTGTGTTGAAAACGTAAAAAACTTATTATAAACACTAAGTGACACCGGTGTCTCTATGATTCGTAAGCGAATTTTTTTACTTACATACAGAGGTTACGATTTCTTACTATTACGATAATTTACTTACTTTTTATTGTATTGTTGATTATGCTTTGCAGAGGAAGAACTCAATGAAAATGAAATGTAGCATACATTGATGGAAAATAATAGGGAAGACAATGATAGAGAGAAGGCTTTTGAACAAGACAATTTCCGTAACGTATCTGATGTTGGAGTTAAAGAAATTTTTGCCTGGGAATTCAATATTTGCTATCAAATACGTCTTTGAGCTACTTAGAAACCTTAAACATGTTTTTAAATTGGCCCAGAAAATAAAAAAAATTTAGATATTGGTATTTTGCTTTTACATCGTTTATCATTAAAATTATAAACAAAAGCTACAAAAACAAGGCAATGAACTTGTTTAAAAATTATCGCACTGCTTAATATAACAACAAAAACTAGTAAACAAGTAAACAAAAATACAACAACCAATACCACAAGAATAAATGTAAACAAAATACATAACATAATGAAACAACGATGTCTCGAACACGAACATTCGCCTTCATCAGCGTTGCCATTTGCAAAGTTTTCCGTTTTCCAAGTTTTTTGAGATGCGAAAAAGTTTTCATTAAAGTTGTTTTCTAACAAAACAAGTTTTTTCGAAAAATTCAAAATTTCAATAAATTCAACAATAACACGAAATATTTACATTTTTAAATAAAATATTGTGTACCTTATTAGTCCCGGGAAAAAGTAGCAAAGAAACACGAATAGAGGGCACCGGTCTCCGGTGTTTCCTTTAAAAATGTTGATATTTTTGTAGAAAACAAGTTTTTTTTTTTTGTAAAAAAAAGAGTTTTTCCCTGAAATAAAAAGTTTTTAAAAAAAAATTACTGGCAACGCTGGTTGTCATAGCAGGCGACAGAGTGAGTAAAAGTTCAGCAAGCCTTGTGTGAAGACGCGTTATGTTTGAAGAGAATAATCGTTGTTTGAAGATCTCCGTTACAAAAATCAGTCGAACAATTAGCTAGTAATTGTTACTGTTTATGCAAAGGGCACACAGAATTGTGCGAATAATAAAGAATGTTAATTAAAACTAAACACAGTATTATTTTAATTTTTTTTGCAATCTACGAGCTCATATTATAGATTTTTTAATAGGCAAAAACATAACAATACATTCCGACCGTTTCTTCTGTTTTACTGAATTTCTCTATGGGTTATCATATTTTGTCATAATTTAGAGATTATTGGCCTCCAGAAATGGATATGGGACTCCTTGTATATCGGTCCTCGGTTTGAAGATATACGTAGAAGCCTTAATTTTTGCATAATTAAGATATTCATGATATTAATATTTTTTGAAGCCGCCGTGGTCAAGTAGGTAGTGTGTTGGTTTATTAGACGCAAAAGCCTGGGTTCGAGCCCCAGGCCCGGCATCAAAGACAAAATACAAAAAGTATTTTTTCGGCGACTTCTTCTAAGTAGATTTCTGGCAAAAACTCTGAGAGTAAATAAAAATTGCCATGAAAAGTTTCTCAATAAATAAAAATCTGTCGTTCGGAGTCGACTTTAAACTGTAGGTCCCACCACTCATGTATAAAATTAACACACACAACATAAGTGGTGTGAGAAACTAGGACGTTGTACAATGGGTCAATTCGACCTCCGGGTACTGTACTTGTCTTAATTGACAAGTACACGTCCTCTAACCTAACCTAACCTAACCTAAGATATTCAAAATGAAATTTTATTAGCAAATTCTTCATTTTATGAAAAACTAGTCTACTACTACTAGAAGCAATTACTTTTATCTTAATTTTAACTGAAATTTTACGACCATAGAAGCACATATGTCCCAAGAAAAATGAAATGAAAATTGTATCAAAATGATAACTCTGCTTTTAATAATGTTATGGTCGTGAACGGATGAGATCCGTCTTACTTGAGTTTTAGGGTACACTTACGTTATGTAGGTTTAAACCAGGTAGTAATATCGTGAGGTCAGTAATGCCAGTTTAATAGTCTTGTTCAGGATCTTCAAATTAAATAAATATCATTAGATGGCATCGTTTTCATTTTAAAATCTCTTTTTTATTTATAAATATCATACATTTTCTCAAATATAGAGTATATAAATTGTTTGATTGTTTAAAAATATAATGTCTAATACCTGCGTGAAGAATTTTGTCATGAAATTATTTCTCCGTACAGATAAGTGCACGTCAGGTCTAAGAAAGTTTAACGCAAATAATAATTTTTTTAAATTGAAAATGGATGATCAGCAGAGTTCGGATATTTTCAATGAAAGAGATTTTATTCTCTGTGGAAACCGTGTTAATGAAGCCTACTTGTCTCCAGAAATCGTCTTGTTCCAAACATGTCAATGGATGAGCAAATTATAATATTTTCTGGACGTTGCGAGTGCCAGCCAAGCCAAATCCACTTGGATCTCTAGCATACTATTGAATCTCATGTGAACTGGTGTCGTTCCAAATTTCGTAATTTTGTTTGTTCCCGTACCCATCCATTAAAAATATTTTTTGCGTTGAAAATTAGGAATCAGTTGCCAACTGCTCCGCAGCGCATTTTAAGAACTCATGTCGTTGTGCAAACGACCATGTTGATTTGGCAAAATAGTCTGAAATGAAACTAATTTGTTAGGCGTTCCTTCTACAAGATTGCCGGTATCAACTGAAAGACCCTATTAAACAAAATTTCAGTATGTAACCAAAAGATAATTAAAAAAACTTTATAAACGAAACCTAAAAAATCCAATAATAAATAAACTAAAATTACTGTGCATTGCAGACATTATATACAGAGAGATGGAGTAGAACCAGCCTAATTAGTTAATAAATGTTATTTACACTTTTCCAGAAAATTAATACAATTTTATTTTCAACTCGTTGTTTACTTGCTTTTATTTCTTTACTATTTGTGTGGTTGTTATTTAAAATTGTCGAGATTCTGCTCTTGTTCTCCTTTTAATCTATGTTATTGCCTAAAAACATTTGTTGAATTAAATTTGACTTGATTATGCTATTTTTGTTCACTCATGAAATGAGACCGTTTCGTTAATTAAAATTATAAATTTAAATTAATTAATCAATTAAATAATTGTAAAAATATATTTCTTTTAAGGTCTAGCCTTCGAGCATTTATTGTGTAAATTTAAAACCTTTAAACTACAGCGTAAATAAAAACTCTAAGGGCCATTATTACAACTTGCCGTTAACTAAAGGGAGGATTTTATTTTATTTTATATTATATATTATTTTTTATTATATATTATTTTCGTTATGGTAACTGCAAATTTAAACAAAATGGGTATATACAACAAAAAACAAAGCCCGCGGTTGTCACTGCGTTTAAAAGAAAAACTTGTATAATTGAGCAGTTTTATCGAGATTGCTCCGGCACTCCCATATTTTTAAAAATTTTATCTGTAAGTTGTAATAACGAAAATAAGTTAAAGGTAACTTTCCAGTTCCCTTTAGCTAAAGGTACCTTTAACTAACCCCAAGTTTAACGACAAGTTGTAATAATGGCCTTAAGTGTAAAATTTAGTACTTTTAACTGTTTTGTTTAGTATAACAATGGTACAAACAGCAATTTCTAATTTTTATATCAACACAACAAGCCAATCCCTCGTTAAGTAAACTATATATAGCACACATAGTATATAATAGTACACAATTTTTATTTCATTTATATGCATACATATATACGCACATACATAATTGTTCATTATAATCTTTCAGAAGGATTACGATCTAGCTTCTCACACCGCTTATGTTGTGTATGTTAACACGAGTGGCGAGACCTACAGGTAAATTCGACGCCCAACGACTTCCAGAGTGTTTGCCAGAAATCTGCTGACAGGTAGTACAACAGTCTACATAATCGCCCTAGAGAGCAAGTTATCGTGGTGTGTTTTTATCGATTCAAACCATCAACAGGAATAAAAATATTGTTACGAAAATGAAAAATCTAGATATTGGTGTTTTGCTTTTACATTGTCTAACATTAAAATTATAAACAAAAGCTACAAAAACAAAACAATGCAATGAACAAACCTGTTAACAAATGATCGTACTGTTTAATATAAATACAAACACCGGCATAATAAAAATGGTAAACAATTAAACAAAAATTTAACAACAACACTACAATAATAAATGATGTCTACATTTATAGAGATTTCGAGAAGGCGAAGTCATGAATATTCGCCTTCAAGAACATTCATCAGACTATTTACTTTGTCAAATAAAACGCAAGGCAAAGCAGGCTACGTTGTAGTGAAGTTCAGTCAGTCTTGTCTGAAGACGCGGTGCGTTTGAAGAGAGTAATCGTGGTTTGAAAATCTCCATTACAAAGATCTGTCGAATAATTGTCTAGTAATTTTTATTGTTTATGCAAAGAGTATAAACAGAGAAATAACAGAGAAAAGCAGTTGCTGTTTACATCAAGTTGTGAACAATGGCACACAGAATTGTGTGACCGATGAAGAATTTAATTAAAACTAAACACAAATTTATTTTTATTTTATTTGCAATTTACGAGCTCATATTTTAAACGTTTTTAAAAGATATAGAGCACTATTGCGGTTGTGACTTATTCGCATATACCTGGGACGTAGCGCAGTCATGTTGATATCATACGTCGTTGTTGTTCGAGACATGAAATTTAGACAAAAATAAATTGATAATGCCGCGAAAACGCATAGCCCAAAATTCTCATCAAACTGTTACTTTTTCAGTATGCATTGCATGACTCAAATTCGATAATTTTATTTGTTTGAAAATAGGCCTCATTGCTGAACATGATTTTTCGTTTAAAATCGTTTTTCGTTGCTGACTACTCCAGAACCTTTTCACCGAACATATGTCGTCTACGATCGTTCACCGTTATTTCCTAAATCAGTCGAATTTTATACCGGTGCAGGCCAAAGTCACGACGCAAAATTCCATTCGGCTGTATGGAATTTTCCTGGCAATTTTAGTGTTTCGTCGACGTAGGAGTGTTCTTCGAACGTTTGCTGAACTTTATCCACCACATTGTGAACAGTCCTCTCGATAGAACGATTATGGTGATCTTACACAAACATTTTTATGAAATCGTTTTTTTAATCGTTGATGGCGATTTGACAAACCGTACTGATAGTATTTATGTATCTATATTAACGAGATATGTATATCCTTTGGCCCTCGATATGTATGAAGCCTGTCATTGTGCTGTTTAATTGTGTTGCCTAATTTTATTCTCTAGACCTGTTTTTCTTTTAAAACCGACTAGTTTGCCTTAGATTGGCTGTCAATGCTACTCTGGAATCTAGCTTCTCACACCATCCATGTCGTATGTGTTAATGTTATCCAAAAGCGGAAAGATAGATTTTTGAGAAAAATTGTTGTGGCAATTTTCAGAGTTTTTGCCTGAAGACTACTGTCATAAATCTGTCGACTTTAATTGTTGGTGCTGCCACTCATGTATAAAATTAACACACGTAACATAAGTGGTGTGAGAAGCTACGTTATCATCCTGACTGAAGGGTTGTAATGATTTATGTATGTATATATATACGTAATTTCTTTTATTTTTATCATATCAATACCAGAAACTGTTAACACGAAACCAATTGTAATAAATTCGATGCCACGGTAGGCTAGTGAGTAGTGTTCTAGTGGGTGGTAGTAAATGCGATTATTGTTTTAAATACCCTTTCACATTATAATTGTTTTAATATAATTATTAATTACATCGTTGTTCATATCAAAAATAAATAAACCTTTATTGCTTAGCACAAGTTCAATTACTATTTACCCGTCACCATTGCGGTCCATTCGCGAACACGTTCTATTATGTAAATAAAATTATCGTATTAAATTGTATCGTTTACTTTAATTAAATTTATTATTGTTTTATGAAATGCGTCATCAAATTGGCGAAATTAATTGCATTTTATTTTGCTTTTATTTTAGTAAATTAAACGAAAGTTGTTGCATTTGAAAATTTTATAAAAAAATGTTTAGTTTCCCTTACTAGAACAATAAAGAGGAAATTAATTGCAAACGAATGAATCTTGGAATTATTTGTTAAAAAAAAATGGTGATCTAGACTGTGGAGGAAGAATTGGTAAAACTATCTAAGGCGGGCATTGACTATTGGCCTGATGACTACAGGAAAATACAAAGAGGTTTTGTTATGTTGAGCATGACTGTGAGAACTTTGTATTATCGTCCAATGCCCTTGTGCCTATTCACGCAGCCCTAAAAATAATCAAAAAGTATACGTAGTTGGCGCTGCTCTAAAGCGATGAAGGTTAATCCGAGTTCCCTACTTTAAAATTCATCGTTGTTAATAGCACTACCTTTGACATCCTCTATATTACCTTCGTCGTTATCAGTCACTTCCAAGCTTTAGAAGAAGCTACTAAGAAATCTAGAAACCGATTGATTGTCTCCGCCATCGTTTGGCAGTGTAAACTACTCATCAAAACACAATGTTTTCCGCACTCTGAGGAAAGTCTTTACTAAACCATGTAGCACCTTCTTCTGAGTTTTCCAAGCCGTAATGTACTCAATGATCCAACTAATGATATGGTACCATATTGTGGAGGACCTTTTTCTACATTTATTTCTCAATTTTTGTGGAGATGTCCGACCTGGAGTTTAAACCGAGACATCACATCTAGTTAGCCAGCGTATTAATTTTTATTTCTTTTTGTCACTGTTTTGTAAAAATGTTCGAACAAGATTTTGCTCTTCCTTATGTATCACTTTTGATGCTTATTTGTAGTACACATAATTGTCACGATTATTGATAGATTTTTTTATAAAAATTTAATATTTCGATTTAATTCAATTCATTTTAATAAAACAATTTTATATTCTAACTTTTTATTATCAGTTTTATGAAACTTACGCCAAAATTTTTGACATGACATTGCAGCATGTTTTTATACATAAACATCAAGCACTTCATGTCAGCTTGGTTTTATTTGTTTCTAAATCGTAATCATTTGACATCTAGCATCCTTGCTTTGTGATGATTTATAAGTTTCCAATTGTTTAGATGGGGCAGCTTATTGTCATTGTCAATAGTAACACTCTCAGTTGAGGGCTGGGTAAAATCTGATGGTACAAACCATTGTTACATTTCGTTGAAAATATTTGTTGTCAATGTCATGTGAGGTAGAAAAGTTTCTCGTTGCAATAGGACATCGATTATGTCAATAACAATGCTATCTCTTTAATTCCTCTCTGGTTTTCCGGATACAGGTTTGCCAAAATACGGTTGTAAGCAGTTGCTACGCACGTAGCATGTACTTGAATCTAAAACTGCCAATTCGATTTCTGTGGGCCACGAAATTTATAACGACCATAAAATTCAAGTAGTTACTGATCTACTGCAAGAAAATTATTGGGATTATTAAAAGCTGAAAGACTTTCAGCGCATTTTTCGAAAAGGCGTAATAGGTGTAAATTTATCATCATTTCCGAGTAGCACATTATCAAAGTGAATGCTTCTGTTATCTCATACGTGCTTAATTGACCGAAATATTGATACATAATTGATCATTACAACCCTTCAGTCAGGATTACGACATAGTTTCTCACACCACTAATGTTGCGTGTGTTAATTTTGTACATGAGTGGTTGTACCACAGTTTAAAGTCGACTCCGAACTACTGGTTTTTGAGAAACTTTTCATGGCAATTTTATTTACTCTCAGAGATTTTGCCACAAATCTGCTGAGAGAAAGTCGCCGAAGAAATACTTTTTGTATTTTGTTTTGATGTCTGGCCTGGGGCTCTAACATTGACTTTACGTCTAATAAGCCAACACAATACCTACTAAACTACGGCGACCGAAATATTATCATCTGTAATATCTATGAAATAAAACATAAGACGAAACAATTTTTTCTAATGTTTGTCTGTCACCTGAGATAGATATGAGAAAAGCAGTAAAAAAGACTCTACAACATTTCAGGAAACAGCTGCTAGCAATCTGCGTTGAAATTGGTAATATTTTCTTTTCCAAACTACTAAAGGCATTCGGTTCTCTGTTCCAAGTAGTACCGTCTTTGGCGAAATGTCTAAACTGAGGTTTGAACCTTGGGCTGACGTATAATAAGCTAACACGCTACATACTAGACTACGACTACTCAATCAACACTTAACTTTCAATTCCTTCTCAAATACCACAAATAAATTATTTACGATAAGTCTTCACAAAATTTTTGAAAACTTAAAAAAATTTCAAACACAACACCAAAAATGATACATAAGGCAAAAATATGAAGTTTTTGAATTTTTTAAGCCCTGTATGAACTTTTCTTCTTTTTATTTGGTTTAAAATAATGGCGATAACAATACAAAACGAATTACAAAATATCAGCCATCTAACTTTTTCTGAATTAAAGCTATAGTGTCTGAAAAGTTTAAAAGTATCATTTTTGATACAAAGCTCGATCTACTGTTAACTTTCATATTACTTTCTTCCCTCAATTATCACTAATAAGCAAGATATGCTCTTAAATGAGTTAAAGCATAAGTAGTATAATGTTTCTTGGAATTAACATCGTTGTATCAAAGCTATAAGACGCAAGCTAGTACTCTTAACATGGCAGTCAGGAACGAAAAATATAAAATCAAATCTGTATTAACACAGGAGGGAAATGCATAAGAACAGTGTAAAATCAATAATGCCGATAAATATCTTCATGACACTTACTACAATGTTCTTTTGAGTTTATTGCATTTTTAATTTCATAATTTCATTGTTCGCATAAAAAGGTAAAAAAATTTATTTCACCATTAAAATGTAATTTATTTAAATTAATTTTTGTATAGAAATGTATTGACAATTTTTAAAGCAAACGAAATTTTTATATAGGTTTTACATACATAATTGGTCATTACAACCCTTCTGTCAGGATTTCGACCCAGCTTCTCACACTACTTATGTTCTGTGTGTTAATTTTATACACGAGTTGCGCGGCCTAAATTCGAATCCGAAGGACATATTTTTGTCAAAGTTTTCATGGCAATTGTATTTATTATATTTTGCCAGAAAACTGCTGAGAGGAAGTCGCCGATGAAATTTGTTATCATATTTCGACTTGTTGGAAATGTCTGACCTGGGGTTTAGACCGTGGCCTTACGTCTAATAAGCCAACACACTGCCTACTAGACTATTCTGCTTTTTCCAATTTGGAAATGTTTGCTTTTAGGGGCGCATATATCCCTTCTATCTTCTCCTCCTCTTCGTTTCTTTCTATGCCACAGATGCCCGAAACACAGTAGAGGTGGGTGTTGTGTCGATGTACACAGTGTAGACAGTCCACGCAACTCCTGACAGCCCTCGATTAGACGAGATGGGCGCAACAGAGCTTTGATTTCAGCTTGACTGTCCACACATGTAATATATTTCGATGGAGGTAAGTTCTTGCTTTCAATCATACGTGCAGCTGGTTCAATAGCCACCTATAATAAGATGGAGTGGTTAGCTAATCTGTGTGACCCGTTCAGTGCCAGTTTATAGGAATAGAACTTAGAACTACTTTAACATTACATTTTTGAGCCATCGGTGAAGATCGTTATATCCCCGTCACCGATGACAGCTTCAGCAAAACATTTTTCCCATGCAGTAGTGAAGCAGAGCACCAGTGGTGCCCAACCTCTGTACTCGATCCTTAACTTTTTTTGTGTTGGCGATATTTTTTGATCACATTAAAGATGACGGATTTTGTACCAGAAAATGATGATGTGCGAAAAGCATTAATTTTTTGCTTTAATTTGAGGGAGGGTCGCATGGAATGCTTATGGCTTGGTTTGTCGAGGTAAGCATGCTTAAACACACAAATTTCCTAATTTTTGGCCTAGTCTATCGATGTCAATATCTTTTAATGTCATTTAAAAATTTGTAATTTAACGTGCGGTGTATTATATGTACAGTGGTGGCCTTATAATTAGAAACGACTTAGCAACATGTATGTTTGTTAATTTGTTTTACAGTTTTCACTGTGCACTTGGGATTAAAGGCTTTGTTTGGAGGACGTCTTACATATGTTTTTCCATCAGATTGGCACAAATTAAACTTATATTCGTCACTTCAGAGAACTCTGTTCCAGAAACATCGTTTCTAATGATAAGGCCACCACTGTAGATAAAATTATACTGCTTCACAATAGGTAAGATTTTTTCTACTACCGTTTTGTAAAATTGCTAAAAAAAATAAGAAAAGTTCCTTTGTTTATGTTTAAGCATGAATTTGCTCTTCCTTATTAACTTACATATTACTTTTTCTCCTCAATTATCAGTACCTAGGAAGGATATGCTTTTAAATAAATTAAAGCATAAGTAGTATTATGTTGTTTGTATCATAAGTTCGTCTCAAACCCATGAGACACAAGGCGTTAATTTAGTACTTATAACATGGCATTCAGTAACGAAAAATATGATAATAAATGTGTATTGAACACAAAAGGGAAATGCTTAAGAACAATGTAAAGTCGCTTACGACAATGTTCTGTTGAGTTTATTGCATCAATTTCTTAATTTTTTTGTTCGTTTAAAACACAAATAAAAAATTTCCTTTCATTATAAAAATATAATTTATTTCAATAAATTTTTGTATTGAAACGTATTGATAATTTTTAAATCAAAAGACATTTTTATCTTGATTTGAAACATTTTTAAGAAAATAAATTTTAATTGGTCATACATACATACATACATACATAATGTAATCCTAACCCTTCAATCAGGATTGCAATCTAGCTTTTTACATCATGTATGTTGTGTGTGTTAATTTTATATATGAGTGGAGGGCCTTATACTATGTTCAGACATGCACGTATATTGAGAAAATCGCAATAAACGGCATTATTGATCACAATATTTCATATAAAATGTCAATTAATTATTGCTCAATAAATTCATAAATTGTTATAATATTGATTAAAACTTCAAATACAACACTGTCATAATTACGTTCAGTGAGCATATTACTATTTTCTGAACACTTTCTATTGATATTTGGCAACTCAAACGTCAACAACAAACAAAACCAAAACAACGACAAACAAAAAATGGAAGGTCAGCAGAAAGGTTTCTTTTCTTTTATGAAATTTTTCTTTCTCATCCTTCTGAGAGAAGCCACTATGGAGTCAGAAATATTCCCTACTAACCGCAACAGCTAAGACCTTTTCCAATGTTAAATTGTTATCCATTTTTTTTCAAATTTCTTTTTGGTACCAATTTTCGCGTTTAAATTAAAAGCAATGTTGTTGAAGCAATCAGCTGTTTTGTTTACCAGCTGTCGAATAAATTCTGTGTCTGGACACTAAAAATATTGTTATCAATAAACCGAATATTAATTCAATAAAAGTACATGTCTGAACATAGTATTACAGTTTTAAGTCCATTCTGAACGACAGATTTTTGAGAAAATTTTCATGGCAATTTAAATAGTCTCAGAATTTTTTCCAAAAAGTTGCTGAGAGGAAGTCACAGAAGAAATATTTTTTTGCGTTTCGTTTTGTTGGAGCTGACAGTCCCTGGGTTTAAACCATGGCCTCACGTCTTATAAACCAAAACACTACTTACTAGACTACAGCGGTTTCTAATTCGTAATATATCTCTACTTAAAGCATGACAGCAGTAATATTGTTGTTTTGGAGATAGTTTTCCTACTATTGTATTTGATGATTATACCGTATACAAGGTACATAGACAATTATGAATTACTTTGTTATACTTGGAAATTTAATGTAGCATTATGTCCAATAAAAATAAGCCAGTTCAATGACTATACCAGAAAGAAAGTGACTCTTAATTTACTGCAAAGTGCACTAAGAAATGATTCAAAAATAATGACGTTTTATAGTAGTCTGGACCATCTTCAGATGAATATCTAATTGAAAACTTGTGAAATACAGAAAAACAACAATCAGAATAAAGTGTGCCACAAACTGGGATAAGCTATGGGAAATAATTTAGGCTTCGTTGAATGACATACCGAATTCGGTATGACAAAATGTCGTTGACCAAATGCTTAGTTCAGCTGTATGTTTGATTGAAAACAGGAGGATGATATGTGAGAATAGTCAAGCACTAGTCATAGCGCTGAGATTCCACATCTTTAAATAAAAGACCGTCAGGAGTTGAATGGACTTTCTACACCATATACGTCGAGACAATAGCCGCCTTTACTGGGTTAGAGGCCATTGTTGGCCTAGAGGGTAATGAACTGGCACGTTAGGGATCGGAAATGTCTGAGGAAGAGATGATAGAGTGGATATTTGCAGACTTACTGTAAAATGCAGAATACTTTAACATACTTAAAAATATGGCAGAATACTTTAAAATATTGGAAAAAGCAGCATGAAAATCATCACATCATTGCTGGCCCCATAGGGCCACCAATATATACCTGATTGCCGAGTGTCAAAACTGCTGTGTTCAGCAGTGGACAGCAGGAAAACCAAGGAACTACTTGAGTTCAACAATAGAAAGTTTTGCACTCTAATCTGAATTCTAACGGGACAATTCGCTATGAGCAATTTCGCTGACAAGCTCGATCTGCCCTACCAGGATTGGTACCCCACCTTTTATGGGAGTACCCTGCACTTCACAACAGACATCATCGGTTTTAGGTGACAAAATTTTTGAAGATCTGGGCATTGTGCAAGTTTTTATGATATGTTGTCCTAAAATAAGCTTAAACTGTCAATTAACACATAATAATTTCATGTTCTTAATGTGTCAGTCCATATTTCTCTCCACATACGTGAATTTATTTTTTATCACATAATAATTTATGCTGTTTTTAACTTAAATCAATTATTCGTCTTGATATTGAATTAACAATTATTAACACAAAGAACAATTCTTATGGACGACGTATGCAACCGAAAGAAGTAGATGTAGGAATTTGTATTAATTATTTATCATTTTAAATAAAACAGTTGGATGTTGTTTATTTGTTAAGTAAAAGTACAAAATAATGGGAATACCCTTTAAAACTTAAAACAATACCACTTCACGTCTTACTTCTTCACTCTCTACTCTTCAACTGCCCATTTTATATTCAAAAATGTTGTCTTCGTTAAATTCATTTAATTTCATACTGTTTTTTGTCCAATCGTTTGTTAAATTAATCCTCAATTGTGTCAGTCCGTAATATTCCGATCCCGCATAAATTGTATCTTTCATTTTCATACAAATAATTATTCTCAACTGAGATTTTATTTTGATTATTTATTAAATAAATTTATTTTCCAAAATATGAAAAGGAAATCTATAATTTTTACAAAAAAATTAAGCGTAAGGTTTTAGAAAAAAAAATTTTACAACTGAATTCCGATGAAAAGTAAGTAAAAAATTTTCCTTGAAACTGATGCTAAAAGCTTTTATAATTCCAAGCAAATACGGAATATCAATGCAAAGAAAAACTTGCTTAAAGGACGAAAGTAAAACCGCAAACATTTTAATGAACTCGCTTTCACAGATTTTAACAAATTTTTTCCAACGAAAAATGTTTTTGCAAACAATGGCATATCGGAAGAATACTTAAGAATAGAAAGCAGAATACTTAGAATACTTAAGAAAGAAAGAATACTATAAATGCGTAATTTAATATTTACACACGTACCAAAAAGGTTTTGTTATCTCAGCCAAGCCACTGTAGCGATTTCTTAGTGAATTCCTTTATCTACCATTTGAATATAGTAATGTATGGAAACATTTCCATAGATTTGGGAAATGCCACTGATCTGCTAGAGAAATTTTAGAAAAAATGGATATTTTCAAAAAAACTTTCCGTATATAACATCACCTTATATGTAACAATGTTGCTAATGTTATATTAATCGGCCTTAGCGCCTTTCTTTAAATATTTTATGGTACACCTATTCGTAGTATATGTCCTAAACAAGTGGGATTTTTCAGGTGGATACTGAGAAAGAGCTAACAGTACTCTGTTAAAAGCAAATTTTGCTTTGTTAACGCCAAAGGTGGCGCTGCTAAAATGTATGGATTGCGTCTTGGATTTTCAAATTATAATTTATCTAAACACGCATATACCGCTTTCACTTAACCAATCATGATGCTACAAACACAATAAAAGGAACACAGTAAGCATAACTATTTTGTAATTACAGCTTAGGGTACGCAGCGTATGTATTAATTATAATAAAGGCAGCAGCAGTACAGCATAACCAAATCAAATAAAAAAATGAACAGTTTATTAATTCTTTATCAATGGTGCGTTATATAAGTTAAATTAAGTACAGTTTTTACTTATAAAAAAATATTTTATTTAACAATTTTTATTATAGCGATCTTACTCGCTTAAGCTGTACTTAACAATTAATTAAACAAATTAAAAAATTAAGCAAAAATCCAAGCTTCATACTCGAGTGTTATTGTTGTATGTAATTATGTCGCCAATTCAAATTTGTTGGTAGCGATGTAATTGCGTATTTGAACAATTATGCTTTCGCAATGAGAAAAGCTTTGTTACAGCAGTCCAAAGCTTTTCTGTTGCTATGTTCTTTTATCAAAGATTACGATAATAAGGAAAATAGAATGATCAATAGAAGTATGTATGCATGATTGTAGCACAGCATCTTAACATAAGCAACCAAGCGAACCTTTAAGTCATAATTTGTATTAACGCAGCTTGGCGACAGATAACTATATGAAACAAAAAGTGGTTATTTTATTTACTGAGTTAACTTATACAAAACATCGCGTTTTTAAAACCTATGTTTCATGTATTGGCATCACTAATCCTTTCAATATCAACATAAATACTCTCACTTTTAACACTAATTTTCTCATTGTTGCGAAAAAATCGTTGTTTGTTGTCGCTGCATTGCTTTTATCGTATCTATATTTGCGAAACTAATAAATTATGAGTATAATTAATAAAAATACGTTTTTAGGTATAATTTTACAAAAAAAAAATTATTCTCTTTTGCAAAACATATTGAGGCCTTGAAAAGGGCCGATAGTATTAACATCCGCTGATTGCTTTCAAAGCAGTACATATTTGCATAATCAGCAGCCTTTGATGACGAAGAACATAAAAGAATAATAAAATTATTATTAGTAATTATTCTTTATTATTAAATATAATTAATTAAATGCTGAACCATCCAGCATATTTTTAAATGTTAAATTTTTTTAACAATTTTTATTATGATAGAAGAAAGATCCATGACAATTATGTGTGAAACAAAATATACGGTTACTGCTCGCCACGTTTTCGGTGGAATAATCTTATCCGATGGTCCATATTTTCAACGACTCTGAGGCATAATTAATGTTTAATTCCGTTAATATGCCGAATGATATCATCCCATTTAAGCCTATTTAAAACCAAACCAAACCTGCAGAGAAAACTTTATATACCGGAAAACAAAAACAAAAGTTATAAAATATTTATTTTGATTTTATATTTCAGAAGTCGCCGTAGTCGAATAGGTAGTGTGTTGGCTTATTAGACGCAAAAGCCTGGGTTCGAGACCCAGGCCAGGCATCAAAGACCAAATACAAAAAGTATTTTTTCGGCGACTTCCTCTCAGTAGATTTCTGGCAAAAACTCTGAGAGTAAATAAAAATTGCCATGAAAAGTTTCTCAATAAATAAAAAATCTGTCGTTCGGAGTCGACTTTAAACTGTAGGTCCCACCACTCACGTGTAAAATTAACACACACAACATAAGTGGTGTGAGAAACTAGGACGTTGTATAATGGGTCAATTTGACCTCCGGGTGCTGTACTTGTCTTAATTGACAAGTACACGTCCTCTACCCTAAACTAACCTTTATTTTGAGCACATAAAGTAAAATTTTTAAAGACTTTCTTGCATTTTTTTTTTGCAAAACCAATGACTCTTAGTGTGGTACATTCTACCACATATAAATATATATAGGAAGCGTCAGGAACGTGATAGTCGTTGTTTAGCTGTAAGCCTATATACATACCAGAGATCAGCAATGAATCGTTTTTTCGCTACTCAGATGTACGAGTGAGTCAACAATATTGAAATTTAACTACTCTGATTAATACGTACTCAAGGTTGATTTATAAGTACAGATTGCAATAAGTATGAGTACAACTTTGGCATCAAACTCATACTATTCGAAATATGTTTGATTCATAAGCCTAATCATTTAGATTCATAACTTAAGAAAAATACTTATAAATGATTCCAGTCAATCGAATTATTTATCAAAATTTACAGTCTTAGTTGTTGTTGCATTTACATAAAAAGAAAAAAGACACTTAAGCAAAAAAGGCAGAGCAGCAGTCGGACCAAACACCCAACCTTTTAGTGAGTATTTTACATACTTATTTTGTGATTCTTATAAATGTTGAGTCGTAGAGAGTCGAAATCAACAAGTTCATACGTTGTTAAGTATGAATATGATTAGTACTACAAACTTTGAATAGGAGTAGAGGTTCCATGATATTAAAATAACAATTAATGCGCATAAGTATCAGAAATTATGAGTATGATTCGATTTTACTCATCTTTTTGAATACTCATTGCTGATCTCTGATGCATACATAATTCGTCATTACAATCAACCAATGTATGAAATATTTATATTTGATTGTCAATGCTTAGCGCTTGCATTTATCTAAAAAAGGGTATATCTAGTAGGTAGTGCGTGTGCTTATTAGATGTGTGGCCATGGCTTAAACCTTAGGTCAGACCATTTTCCATAAAACGAAATATGAAAAAAATATTTCCTCGATGACTTCAACTCAGTAAATTTCGGGAAAAAACTATGAGAGTTAATGAAATTGCCATGAAAAGTTTCTTAAAAATCTGTCAATAGGAGTCGATCCTGTACTGTAGGTTCCGCCACGCATGTATAAAATTAACACTCACAACATAAGTGATGTGAGAATCTAGACTATAATCCTGACTGTAGGGTTGTACTGATCTATTATATATTGTTACGTTTTTGCCTTTTAAAAACGTTTGAAATACGAGCTCGTAGAATGCAAATAAAAATAAATTTATGTTCAGTTTTAATTAAATTCTTTATTGTTCCCACAATTCTGTGTGCCACGGTTGACAACTTAAAGTAAACAACAACAATTGCTTTGTTTGGTTATTCCTCTTTGCAATCTTTTGCGTAAACAATAACAATTACTAGTCAATTTGTTCGATAGATCTTTATAACGGAGATCTTCAAACCACTTATACTTTCTTCAACCGCGTCTTCACCCAAGACTGGCTGAATTTTTACAGACTCCGTTGCCTGCTTTGTTTTGCCTTTTTTATCGCAGGTTTTATCTGATGAATGCTCTTGAAGGAGAATGTTTGTTAACGTTATTGTTGTTACTGTATTTTGTTTACGTTTGTGCTTGCAGTGTTGTTGTTGCCTTCTTGTTTATACCATTTTATACTGGTTTTTTGTTGGTATATTTTTGTTTACTTGTTTGTCATGTAAACAAGGTCATTGTTTTTGTTTTTGTAGCTTTTGTTTACAATTTAAACGATGAGGAAACAAAACACCACATTTATTTTCATAACAATACGTATGTACTTTTTCTATACGCCCCAAATAACTAAGTGCTTTCAAATTGGCACTGCGGCCTTAAAAATTCAAACGATAGATTTGGAAGACTTTTCATGGCTATTAGTTTACTCTCATAGTTCTTTTTTCACGATATCTGTGCCGTGATTTGAACTCCCAAAGTGCTTTCGATTAAGCCAAAAGCTTTAAAATTTTTTATTTTCGGGAAGAAATTACGTACCTTTGTTATCAGCGTACTGTTGGAAATTCTAGAAATTTTTCCCTCTTGATTAAATATGCTCACAAATGTTTAAAAATCCTTTCGCTACCATTATTCTATTCATCAGTAAATACCGATACATTAAATGTTTATACATAAAATTTGACTTTGGTTATAGAAGTATGCATATGGGTTTGCACCTTTTTTGTCACAGCAACCTCAAAGTTAACAAAAAAATATAGTAATCAATCAAATTGAGTTGCTAGTATATACATACACTGGGGAGCAAAAGTGGTTACATAATATTAAGAAGATATGAACTTTATATTTGTATATTATTTATTAAAATAAAAAACAATATTAACTTAAACTTTTCTTTAAGTAAAAAAAACACTTTTAAGTAAAATCATTTTCTTTTAAATATAAAAGACAGCTAAAATATTATTTGACATCATTCTTATCATCTTTGTTCAACTGCTGAAACTAGGTCGATGCCTCACAATGCGCGTCGTGCATTCACTCACACTCCTGTTCATAGCAATTGTTGGTGCTTGGGAGATCTATTTTTATATTTTAGTAACACTCGCTTCAGTAGCAATATGCCATCATCATTTAGAGACCTTGGGTGAGCTCTAGGATATATGTATTGCTTTGCACATCGTTTTTGTGCTTGAAAGTACTGTCCAATGAGAAACGCTCACTTTTCCAGCATTTTTTGTTGTCGTGATGAATAAACTTTTTCAGCTAGGTGCGACTATGTTGGTTTCAATTTCTATTGAAATTTTCTTCATTTTCTTTTCTTTTTTGTTTTTGTTTATAAATTGCAAGAAAAGTATTAGGAATTATTTGAAAATATTTCCTTCGCGACTAGAGCTTGAATAGAAAAAATTTGTAAAAAGAGTCGAACAAATTCTAAGTAAATGTAACTTAAAAACCAGAAAGCGAAACGTGCAAACGTGGATAATTGAACAAATTGGATGATTTATTTATTTATTTATTTATTAGTCATAGCACAACAAGATAATAATCTTATAAATGGAAATGCTATGGGAGTACATCAAAGAGGAAAAAGTAATCACAAATTATTGATAAAATAAGTAATGAAATATATGTTCCTCTTACTCCTCTAGGGAGCATAGGGCCGCAATGAAATAATGTAGAAATAAAAATGAATAAGAACATGTTAAAATATCGGGAAATAGCAATCGATGCAAAAAATTTAAGATAAAAAAGATATGAATATACATGTAAAAAATAACTTAGGAAAATTACAAAGAACAGTATATACAAATATAAAGAAATATACAAACAAAGAAAAAATATAAACATATACTGTATCTCAGTAAATTGAAATTTAAAGACTAATTTAGAAAATTAAAAATTAATAATCATTCATAGAAATAGAGAGTAAAATTGTACAAAGAAAAAATCAAGTTATTCAAAAAACTACTTGACAGATTGTATAACTCTTTTTTGAACTTAATTGCATTGCCTATGTTCTAAATATATGTAATTAGGAAAAGTATTCCAAAGAATGATGGTGTATATAAAAAACTGGCGTTTAAACAAAGGAGTCTTATGTCTATGTTGGATAAGTTTCGTACAGCGTTTGGATCTTGCAATTTTAATCTTACTAAATAAGTATATCGGCTGTTTTAAAGTAATAATCTTATGGAGGAGAATTAGGCATTTAATATTTAATAGATTATCAAAATTAAATCCAAATATCTGGTAAGAAAATTGTGATATATATATGGTCCCGACGTCCCTTAATAAATACATATCTGGCTATATTATTATAAGCCAAGTTGAGTTTCCGCTTATCATCAGTATCAAAGTTTGTGAAAATTTCAGATCCGTATAAGAGAACAGGAATCAAATAGGTTTTAGCCAGTTTATACGTATGACAAAGGGAGTCGAATCTATAATACCCCATAAGTTTCTAAGCATACCGTAAACTTTACCAATGGTGACATTAATGTGGTTAGATCATGTTAGCCGACCATTAAAGATAATACCCAGATTGGATGCTGATTCAACAAAGTCAATTTTATTCCCCCTGATAATAATATCTGGCACAACAAATGCTCTCTTAGTTCTGAAGAGCAATAAACTTTTAGAGTTAGAGGAATTTATACAAAGTCCAATGGCCCTAGCCCAGTTGTAAATTTTTCGTAAATCATAGTTGATGGTGTACATAGTTGGATATCCTCAATACGTGTGGTCCTATAAAGCTGAACGTCATCAGCGTAGATATGTACGCTACAATTATCCAAAACAACTGGTAGGTCGTTAATGTTTATACAGAACAAAAGAGGCCCTAATATTGATCCCTGAGGAATACCTCTTCCAACGATTAGCGAATTCGAGATGTTGCCATTTAGATAAAGGTTTTTTTTAACTATTGGCGATTAATATTTTTCTTTGTTGTTTTAGAGTTAGTCGTTAGTGTGAGAAATTATTTTTCATTTATTAAATTTAAAATATTTCGTAAATATTGTGCATCTACTTATGCTCTCCACTGTACATATTTCCATACATCATTTGTGTAAAAAATATTATGTTTACATATGTAAGGTTCTGCACAACTGCCTTTAAGTATGTTCATTTTATTTTGCGATTGTTGATGCTGGTGAAGCTATTGTTTGTTGATGAAGAAATCTCAACAAAGAAATCAAAGTTATTTGTTAAATAAATTCACATTTCATATGCCAAACTTTATTAAAATAAAAATTTATTTAAGATTAGTTTTTCATATTCCTACGACTAAAGGATTCCACTTAATTGTTGTATAAGTACGAAAGCTAAATTCGACCACAAAAGAAATCTTGAGCACCCTGATTCATTTCGCAATATTTATTTCGCAATATTTATTTATTAGTCCAAAAGTGTAAAAGATAATTAGTGTGCGACAGGAACGCTGCGACACGAACATACATTCATAATTGGTCATTACAACCCTTCAGTCAGGATTACGACCCAGCTTCTCACACCACTTATGTTGTGTGCGTTGATTTTATTCATGAGTGGCGGGACCTACAGATTTTTGAGAAACTTTTCTTGGCAGGTTTATTTACTCTCAGAGTTTTTGCCAGAAATCTGCTGAGAGGAAGTCGCCGAAGAAATACTTTTTCATGGCCTTACGTCTAATAAGCCAACACACTCCCTACTATACTACGGTGAAACGAACAGGTAAATGAAAATTACCAAATTACCAAATTACACAAAAAACTCTTTGCACCCCATACATTTAGGCAAATTTTATAACTTATTGTCTATTTTCCCCTTCATACCTTTTATCATATGTAGTATTTTATCAAAATGATGTTGATGAATGACTTTCGATATGACAATCAAACAATGGCTAAAACTTTCTCCAACAGCTTAGCATAAATCCCGCAAAAAATTCCGTTTTACTTGCGCATATAATACATATATTATGCAGGATATGTAGATACATACATTCATATAAAGGTTCCTTTTCTAAGCGCTTTCTATATTTAAATTTAAATAAAACAAAATCTCTGTGAAATATTGTTTGAAAGATCTATTGATGACATTATGTGTGCAACATAACATCTTTCAAATTTTCGCCATGGCTCAATTGGTTTGTGCGCATCTTAAATCTTTTCCAAGACTTTGACGTATAAATCAGACGGAATTTAACCGTTGGTTATGTTGGCCTTGTGGCCGATGCGGTTTTTGTATAATTTGTAATTTCGTTGGAAATGCATCGTTTAAATTTCTGCCACGACTTCTCTGAGTGGAGTGCATCAGAATTGTTCAAATTCCTATGACCCTAGCACATAAATCAGGTTGATGGCATGGAGTATACTGTCTTTGAAGACGGCTCCTGCGACTTAAGTAAACTTCATAAGAAAAAGTCTAACAGGGTCAAATTGCACAATTTCGATATCCAGTTCACTTCATCTTCCCGTGAGATGAAAATGCCATTCAATCGCTGGTGCAGAATTTCCAATATGCTCAGAGCTATGTGGCACGCTATCCTGTTGCAACCAAATGTTGTTGGTGTATATTCATACATAATTGGTCAGTACAACCCTTCAGTCAGGATGACGACCTGGTTTCTCACATCACTTACATATGTTGTGTGCGTTAATTTTATACATGAGTGGCGGGACCTACAGTTTAAAGTCGACTCCGAACGACAGATTTTTGAGAAACTTTTTATGAGAATTTTTGTTACTCTTAGATTTTTTGCCTGAAATCTGCTGAGAGGAAGCCGCCGCAGAAATATTTTTCATATTTTCGTTTTGATGTCTGATCTGGAGTTTGAACCGTGGCCTTACGTTCTAATAAGCCATAATAATACTAGACTATGGTCGCTGGTGTACAGTCCATCTAAGTCTGGCTAAAAAATTTGATATCATCGATGATGATGATTGATGATCATCAACGTGCAGTTGAAAATGATGGCAGGGCCAAAGTTATTCTTAGAGGAAAGTGGACCAATGACGCCGTCAGCCCAAAATCCATGCTAACCAATGAGTTTATTGGGATGTATTGTACGCTCTTGTATTTCATATAAATAAATATCGTTTGTTGAGGTAGCTATTCTTCCAGAAATTGACTTCATCGCTGAAGGTGTTTTTTCGATGAATATTAGGGAGCATTGCCTTCGTTTGGATACTTGCCAAATCAGGGTTGATAAATATCAACTAATTTAGCAGATGTAGCCTTAAAGCGATTGCCGTTAGCAACATTCAAAGTTCGGAGGTCTCTGTTAGACGACCCATACATATACATACATATCTCCTGGCTTTTTATTGAAATTGCAAAATTTACATATCTTTTGATGTTCTTGAATTCAAATGAGTTTGACGAAATTTCATTTTTCTAAACTTTAAAATCTATTTTGAATCACTGCTTATATGCAATATAATACGAATACAATACGAAGTTGTATTCAAATTTGATTTTGTATATGAGTTCGAAACATATTTGGGCGTTTTGTATTTTTTTTACATTTTTTATAATGTATGTATTTGTTACAAAGTAATCCGTTGGTTGGTAAATTACTCTGAGAATAAATTGAATTGCATCAGCTACTACCATTTTTCCCATTTTATATTCTTTGGTTCCATTACCGTTATTTCTTCATGATAGTATCAAGCAGCCACTTCATACTACCTCTAAAGTAAAACAAAAATACTCTCTATTACCTCAAGCTTTCACCATCGTGAAAATTCTGTTCAGTTTGAAGAGTAATCATATACAATTTCTTAGGCCAACTTAAGAATTGGGATTATGCCGATGATTTTTGTTTACAATCGTTCAATATCTTTAACGTACAAAGAGAAGTAAGTTGGAATCTCTTGATATATCTTTTGAAAGTCTTTCTGCGGTTAAAACAATGTCAATATACAGCACCACTCGATTAGTTTAGAAACTACCAGGTGTTACGGTATGCAGTGAACGTCAAGGTTCTAATGCACGGATTACCATTTGATAGCTCAATTGTGCAAAGAGAATTCACACATATTGTTTATGCTCTTTTTTTTAGTTGTCGATCAGACTGCGATAAGCACACATGTCAGTGGATGCTATAATACTTTTTTTAGGTTTACACTCAAAAAATAATATATGTTAAAAAATCCTTGTTTTTAATTCAAAGTCTTACATGTTCTTAAAACACATTTTGATTGGTTTAATAGTCAAATAATTATATTAGATGATATGGAAAGAGAACATCTTTTTTATAAACATAAAGCATTATTTTGGAAAAATTAAAAGCTTGGTTATTAGTAAAAGAGGAAATTTTTTAACCCAGCAAATATCTAAAAAAACATTACCTAATTATTAAGTCAAATATGTATAACGTTGTGTATGTTAATGAAATAAAAATCAAAATGAGGTATATTGCTAAAATTTTTCTGTTACTGTAAGCTCTCAACTTATTTATTTTATTTTTGGTAACCCCTGTTCTAATGTCTCCATAAGGAGAAGTTATTGTGAATAACGAATCTTAATTCTTTTAATTTTTTGTGTGACATTTGCCAAACATATTGTTTAGAAAATGATAAATTTTGATACTGGGGTTTTGCTTTTACATCGTTTAGCATTAAAATTATAAACAAAAGCTACAAAAACAAAACAATGCAGTAAACAAAACTGTTTACAAATTACCGTACTGCTTAATATAACAACAAACAGCAGCACAATTAAAATGGTAAACAAGTAAATAAAAATATTCCAACATCACTACAATAATAAACGTATAGAGATTTCGAGAAGGCAAAGTCATAAACGTTCGCCCTCGAGAACAAACGGCAAGGCAAAGTAGGCGACTGATTGAGAGAAGTTCAGTCAGTCTTGTATGAAAACGCGGTGCGTTTGAAGAGAGTAATAATGATTTGAAAATCTCCGTTACGAAGATCTGTCGTCCAGTAATTGTTATTGTTTATGCAAAGGGTATAAACAGAGGATAACAAGGAAAAACAATTGTTGTTGTTTTCATTAAGTTGTGAACAGTGGCACACAGAATTGTGCGAATAATAAAGAATTTTAATTAAAAATAAACACAAATTTATATTTATTTTATATGCAATCTACAAGCTCATATTTTATACGTTTTTAAAAGGTAAAAACGTAACAAAACACGTTTTAATAAAAGCGTCCAGTTGCTTGCGTACGCTGACGACATTGACATCGTAGGACGTACCAAGCGAGATGTTACTGCTGCTTTAGTACGGGAGTCTACTAAGATGGGTCTGGTAGGAAATGAGGACAAAACAAAGCATATGCTATTGACAAGTGGAGACGGGCTGCATATTGACTCTCAGATTACGGCCGATAACTATACTTTTGATATAGTGAAGGAATTTATTTATCTTGGCTTCGCCACCAGAAATGATGTCAGTTTGGAGATCAAGCGTAGGATCGCTCTTGCCAACAAGTGCTACTATGGTCTCAATCGGCAATTGAGTAGCAGAGACCTCTCTCGTGCGACAAAACTAATACTAACAGAGACATGGACCCTATAAAGCACTGATGCAGCGGCCTTGAGAGTACTCGAGAGAAAAGTCCTATGTAATATCTTCGATCCTGTCTGAGTTGGCGATGATTTCCGCAACAGTGAGCTGTAAGACAGTGAACTCAACGACATAGACGTTGTACAGCGTATTAATATCCAACGGCTTCGCTGGCTCGGTCATGTCTTTCGAATGGAGACGGATACTCTGGCGATGTGGCTATTTATTGCGGGGATCTGCGGAAGTCGGCGAAGAGGACGGCCTTGTATGCGTTGGAAGGACAAAATCGAGGAAGTCCTGCCATCGATTGGTGTGTCAATTGGCGTAGGCGCGCGAGAAGCAGAAACGCCTGGAAGGATGTGTTGCGGTAGGCCGAAATCGGGTTATTAAGTAAGGAAAAACGTAACAATATTAAGTGAAGAAAAACAGCATATTTTTCATCATGTTAAATATGGCGACTTTTGCACCAGAAAATGATGATTAGCGGAAAGTATTAATTTTTTGTTTTGATTTATTTGGCGAGTCAAATAGAATACTTGTCGAAGGATAGGGTCATCATGCTCAATCAGGCTCAACATGTATAAGATAGTTTTGATAATTCAGAGATATCGATTTTGATGAAGAACTACCAAAAAACTTTGAAGACGCCGAATTGCAAACAATATTGGATAAAGATGTCAGTTTAGGTCGAAAAGAAACCGCAGAATAATTAAATGTTGAACAATAAATAATTTTTGACCGTTTAATAGCTATGAGAAAGATCAAAAAGCCTGTAAAATGGGTGTCACCGGAATTGAATGACAGATGGAAAATCGAAAAACCAGTTGTAAAGTTTTGATTCAAAGATAGAATAGAAAATCAGTGTTGTATCAATTTTTCGTGGCGGTGAAAAATATGGGAACAACAATCAATTTCTGATACAAAACCAGATCGATTCAGCAGGAAGACAATCCTATGTGTCTGGTGAGATTAGAAAATTGTAGTGTACCACGAGCTCCTAAAACCATTAATACAGATGGTTGCCGACAACAAATGATCAATTTGAGTCATGCATTAATCGAAAAACGGTCAGAAAGAACACAAGCCACTACTTGCTAGACTATGGCGAATTAACAGCCCGATACACTCAAGCCATAAATTGAGGTTAACAAATTACAAACTCTATTTATTGCAAACATAACTTGTCTGAAAAGCTAAGCCGTAATCGTGACATAAGGGTTGTAATGACCAATTACATATGCGTACATATGAATGCAATCAGAAGTGACAGGATCTGTGTATAAGTCAGATGTTATTGCTTCTTATTCACTACTTTGCAAATAGTTGTTGATCGACACCACAATATGTGATTAAGCGTTGTCATGATGAAAAATTACAGCCTCCTGGTTGTATATTCAGCTTCAATTATTGCCTCTGGCTTGGTTTTAGCAGCTCCTGATGGATTACACCCTTCAAATACTGAACGTTACCTTTGGGCATTGGAAGTAAATTTTGGTCGTTAACAAATGACAAATTCTGTCTTGTCGGCAATTAGAAAGAATTTCCGTCGTGACAAGAAAATTATGATGTCTGCAATCAAACCAAAAAACGTTGATTTTGATAGCTCAACAACAGCTCTTTTAAAAGACAACGCATTATGTGGACAATATTTTGTCATTGTGTTTCTCTGTAAACTGCGTCTCAATGAAAATGTTATTCTTAAATTTATTGTAAACAGAATCCGGCCTTCAATGACGTTATAAGCAATTTCTCTTCTTTTTACACGTTAATAACACAAAATGGTTAATACCGGTTTTAATAATCTTTAATTATTTCAGCTCATATCCTTTTTTTTTGGAAACTGCTATAATTATGGTATCTTTTAAAAATGTTTCTTTTGTTTTTTCCTCAGTTGCAAGAATAATTACAAAAGCTTTAGAAAACAGAGATTGTGATTAGTTATCGATTTTTCTACTTCTTTTCATTAGTTTGAAGGCTTTTGAATTTTACGCTGTGTCCATTATACGTAAAGAATTAATACCTTAAATACTAAGGAAATTATAAGAAAAATTATTTGGGGAAAAAAATTAAAAATTTTTGCAAAACTTTAAAATTTCAACTAAAAATTTAATATTTAAATTTAATAAAAATTTTTGATAGAATTTATTCTAGAAAATATTGTTACGAAAAAAGGATATGCACTGAACGGTTTAACGATATTTAAAAACTGAATAAAGAAAGTGGCTTACTTTAGACATTAAGAAAGTAATTGTGTGCAATGAGGACAAATTAAACTGTATTTTTGTGATTCCAATGCATTTAACACAAATACACACTGGAATCACAAAAAACATGAGACCAATGATATTCATGTATGTATATGTATATATATTTTGTATATTTGCCGACTATATTGCAAAACGTTACAGCGTTCCTGAAATTTTGTTTTTCAATTATTCTACAAACTTTTCAATGTCACTGTTATATCTTGAAAATGTACAATTTTATTTCCAAAAAATAACGTCATCGATACAAATTATGTGTCCTAGAAACTTATATAAAAGCCACAATCAAAAAAAAAAAAAAGAAATGAAAATCATTCCTGCAAAAAAAAACAAAAGGATAAATACAAATTTAGTATAAAATAAAACATGTAAACGAAAGAAATTACGACTGCTAAACATAATTTCAAGTTGCCTGTAAGTACTGTAGACGTTTTGTTTACTGTTACACATCCAATCACTTGTTACGCTAAATAACAATTCACATGTTACTTTCAGAAAGGAGGAAATGTAAAGAAATGGTACACAAATATATACATATGTATATACATATATCTGTAAAAGCCCATAGCCAGCAATGTCCTTTGAGTTATGTGATGTAATACATTCACTCTCATCGTTTCAGTCTCCATTCTAAATTGTTATTACGGTAAATTAATTTTTATATCATTGCTGTTTTTATTGTCATTTTAAATACACTTTTATGATATGTGTGTAAGGTATAGTAAAATGAAACAGTATTGTAAATTGTATTTCGCGTAGTTAGCATGATGGTCAATTCTAGCACTTAAAAATCAAGAGCAATGTTGTAGGACATATTTTCAAAATAATATTCATGAGAAAACCTTTTTGCGACATTCTGAAACATTTTGGTTACATTCTTGCATATTGGGTTTAAATAAATAAAATAGGAAAAATAATTCTGAGTGAGATTGCCAAAGAAAGAGCTTCACGGCGTTATCGCTTTTGCCTCTTTACCCAGAGACCTGTTGGTACATTATAAACGTTCAATTATGGAAGGAAAAGAAAGTGGAAAAGAAGACGAACAAATTTAGAAATAATAAAAAAGGAGGAAAAGTAAAAGAATTCTTATTATATTATACACCAAAAGTCGCCGTAGCCCGTTGGCTAATTAGACGTAAAGCCAGGGTTCAAACCCCAGGCCAGACATCAAAACAAAATATAAAAAGTATTTCTTCGGCGACTTCCTCTCAGCAGCTTTCTGGCAAAAACTCTGAGAGCAAATAAAATTGCCATGAAAATTTTCCCAAAAATCTGTCGTTCGGAGTCGACTTTAAACTGTAGGTCCCGCGACTCATGTATAAAATTAACACACACAACATACGTGGTGTGAGAAGCTAGGTCGTAATCCTGACTTGTAATGACCTGACTGGGTTGTAATGACCAATTATGTTATGTATGTTATACACCAAAAAACTCTATGGAATATACAGTGTCGGTCGAAATATACAAATTTTAAAAGAAATTTTAAATTGTAATTGTTCTATTAAAAAAAAGGAAACACTTCAGTAACTCCAAATTGTGTCTGAAATAAGATAAAATGCTTGGTCAACTGATTACACTGCGTTTTCAATATTATTCACATTCCTTATTAACAAAATTCATTCGATCTTCGAAAGCACTGTAGTTTACGCGCATATTCACATCTCATAACTCTCTTCACTTATCATCACTGCCTTACTGTCTACAACTAATTATACTCCTTTATTTTAGGTCTGAAAATTTCATGGTCTTTCTAAGGAAATGTTTTTATGGTTTTCGATATTTGTTTTGTTCCTAATCTCGTAAATTTCTACGAATTTCTTCCTACATTCTTTGCACCGCACGATGTGTGGATATTTTGTTGTCTTTTATAATCTACTTCCTTTAGCTTTAGGTTTTTCACACTTCTCTTTGGTTTTATTATTTATTTGAATACGCTTACGCTCTAACAACAGTCATTCATGCCGCCATGCTAGACATCATACTAGAAATCAAATTGCCTTTGAACACCATAAAAATGGATAAAATGAATAGGAAATCGCAAAACTTGTTAATAAAGCATGAATAACGGCAAAAAAGATCACACAAAGTTCGAAAAATAAAGCTGAGCAAAAAGTAATTCAAAATTTTACTCGTAAAAGCTTTTTACAGAACGTAAAGACGGGAGCACCGGTCATTTCAAGTTTGAGTGTGCCGAATTTGTGAGATAAGATTGCAAAACAAATGAAAAACGATTTTAATTGCAACAAGAATGTGTGCAAAGAAATAAAATCATTTGCTCTTTGCTGTGTTGATAAACATTTTTCCCAATTTACTTTTGAAGAAGCGAACTTAAGCCTCCTATATGCAAAAAAGATTACTAAACCTGTACCATCGTTCAATATTGAGTAAATCGCAATAAACGGCATTATTGATCTCAATATTTCATATAAAATGTCAATTAATTATTGCTCAATCAATTAAAAAATTGTTATAATAATGATTAAAACTTTAAATACAGCACTGTCATAAGTACGTTCAGTGAGCATATGACAATTTTCCGAACACTTTTTATTGATATTTGACAACTCGAATATCGACAACGACAAACAAAAACAAAACAAAGACACAACGAACAAAACAAAAACAATGTTGTTGAAACAACTAGCTGTTTTGTTTACCAGCTGCCAAATGAATATTGAATAAGCAGCTGAACTGCGTATATTACTTACTTACTTACTTAATTGGCCGTAACAACCCGTTTAAGGGATTTCGGCCTGCCGCAACACATCCTTCTAGGCGCCTCTGCTTCGTGCGCGCCTACGCCAGTTGGTCACACCAATCGATGACAGGGGTTCCTCGATTTGGTCCTTCCAACGGATGCAAAGTCGTCCTCTTCGCCGACTTCCGCAGATTCCTGCATCAAATACCCGTCTCGCCGGAGCATCGTCCTCCATTCGAACGACATGGCCGAGCCAGCGCAGCCGCTGGATATTAATACGATGCACAACGTCTATGTCGTTGATTACCTATTCAGATCATAGTACCACCCGTTGGCAAGAGTGATCGTACGCTTGATTTCCAGACTGACATAATTTGTGGTGATAACGACAGAGCCAAGATAAATAAATTCCTTGACTGTTTCAAAAGTCCAGTTATCGGCCGTAATATGTCAAGCAATACGCCGCACGTCTCTACTTGTCGATAACATATACTTTGTTTTGCCCGCATGTACTGCCATGCACACCTACGTAGACTACCGTTCAAGGCAACAGTAACATCTCGCTTGGTACGCCCTATGATGTCAATGTCGTCAGCGTACGCAAGCAACTGGACACTTTTTTGAAAAATAGTGCAATTGCGATGCAGTCTCGCCTTTCGCAGACCACTCTTCATGACGAAGTTGAAGAGGTCGCATGATAAGAGGTCGCCTCAACGTCATTCTGCATAGCCTTACCAGCTTCGCAGGTGTACCGAGGTCAGACATTGCGGCAAAAACACGATCCCTTATGGGGCTATCGAAGGCTGCCATTTAGTCGACAAAAAGATGGTGTGTATCGGCTTGTTGTTCGTGGGTCTTTTCCAGGATTTGGCGTAGTGTGAAGATCTGGTTGATGGTGCACTTTCCAGGTCTGAAGCCGCACGAATAAGGTCCAATCAGTGTTTTGACGAGTGGCTTCAGTCGTTCACACAATACGCCTGTAAGAACCTTATATGCGATAGGGAGAACACTTATTCCCTGTAGTTAGCGCATATCGTAGGTTCTCCCTTTTTCAGAACTGCGTATATGCGTATATTGTTATGTCTAAACACTTAAAATATTGTAATCAATAAACCGAATAATGACTCAATAAAAGTGTATGTCTGAACATAGTATAAAACGTATTCATTCACCTTACGATTTCTTTAACTTACAATAGCTTAAGTGATTCTCTGTGAGTTCGATCGTGGCCGTGATGAGAGTCAGTCGCATTACGGAGAAAAAGTCGAATATTATAAGTTATTTTCCTATTTTTACTTCTTTTAAAAAAAACCGGTTTTAAAAAGTTTAAAACATTTGTGTTATGAGCGAGCTTAAGGCTTCAGGCTCAGTGAACAATAATAATAATAATTCAACCAACAAAATCAACATAGAGAATGTGAAAAAAAGAAAAAACGAAAGAATGGATCAATCAGCATCCAAACATTATAAAAACAATTATTATCAAGTGTTAGACACTGAAAATGATACTGTATGTGATGGTGAACTACTGAAAAAATTTGAAGATCATGTTAAAAACAATAAAAAAAAATCGCAACAGCATAACTTAGCACGAGCTGCAATGCCTGAAAGACAAAAAATAAATGAAAAAAATATTTCTGTACCAGCAATTAACAATAATACAACAATTAATTCTGAAAAAAATAACAACAAAAAAATTCCTCCTATTAACATAATTGATATAGAGTCTAAAGAATTAATAGAATTTATAAAAAATGCTTTAAAAATAAAAGACTTCAAAATTAAAGAATTTAGAAATAAAAAAACTCTTTATATGAATTCTTTAGATGACTTTTCAAGACTGAAGGCATATCTGATTAAAACAAATTCAAATTTCTTCACATTTACTCCAAAAGTGTTAAAAACAAAGTCATATTTGCTAAAGGGTTTAGAGTCCGATATAAAAGCGGACGATATTTTGAATGAACTTTGCTATTATCAAACTGAAGATTTACAATTTGTTAAAGTTAGTCAATTTACAACGAAAAATTCTATAAAGAAAGGGTACAACTTGCCTTTCTTTTTAGTACAAATCACACCAGAAAGTAGTGTAAACGAGTTAAAAAAGATTAAAACAATTTTTTATCGCATGATAAAATGGGAACAAGTAAAAAGAGAAGAGATTCCCCAGTGCCGCAATTGTCAAGGCTTTTTCCACAGCGCGGCAAACTGCTACTTACCTTCAAAATGCGTTAAATGCAACGACGATCATAAAAAAGGTGAATGTAAATTAAGAAGTGTAGTGGAAGAAGAAAGAGAAAAATTGTACTGCGTGCTTTGCAACAAATACGGTCATCCAGCCTCGTATAAAGGCTGTGAAAAATATAAGCAACTGCAACAAAAACTTAGACTTAAGCAAAGATCATTAATAGAAAATAAAAATAATGCTTCTAATGTAAATTCTTTTTATAGTCCAAATGTAAGTTTTGCTAATGTTTTAAAAGTAAACAATAATAATAATATGAATTCGTATTCAGATAATAACACTTTTATATTAGAATTAAAAAATATGTTGTTAAATCTAAATAATCAAGTGGCAAATCTCCAAAAACAATTAAACCTACAAGCATCACGTATAGATGCTATTTTCCATGGTAGGTGTGTAAAAAATGGATAATAATTCATTCTTACTAAAAAACCTCAAAATAATTCATATTAATGTGAATTCTTTAATATCGTTAAGTAGAAGGTTTGATCTTCAAAAATTTCTTGAAGAACACAATCCTGATATTGTACTTTTAAATGAAACAAAACTCAACCCGAGACATAAGCTTAAATTTTTTAACTATGTTATGATAAGAAAAGATAGACCAGGTGCAACAAGAGGAGGTGGTACAGCCATTTTGATTAAAAGTAACATAAAGTGCATCGTATGTACAAACAATACAATTAATTCAATTGAGATTTTAGAAAGTTGTATAGTGCGTATACCTATGGCTGGAAATAAAAATATTGTAATTATTTCTGCTTATTATCCTTCGGGAAATAATGACACAAGTTTTAGTTCCGAATTTAGTAACCTTTTCCAAGCATTAGACTTACGCAACATCAACAATTACTATATATTAGCGGGAGATTTAAATTGCCGTCATAGAGATTGGAGTAACCCTACTGATAATATTAAAGGGAAGAAATTAAAAGACTGGTTAGTTGATAATGAGATAGACTATAGATGTAAATTTTACGCTTCAGAAATGCCTTCATATCCCAAATCAAATTCATATATAGACGTATGTATAGCTGATTGTAGGTTACACATAATTACTAAAAACAGCACACTAAACTGTCTATAAACTTTAGACTATGACAGTGACCACCAAGCATTGCAAATATGTGCGTATATGAATAACGAATATGACCTTTTTTCTTTTATTGAGGAATCTCAGAATGTAAAATATGATTATAAGAGAACGGACTGGAAAAAATGCAGGTATAAAATCATTCAAAAATTGGACAATAATACACTTATTCCAAAAAATCGAAATCTTTCTAACTCTGAAATAGATAATTATATTGACAAATTAAATAATTTAATTGTAAATGCTATTGAAAAGGTAACTCCTAAGACTAAGAAAGTCGACTATTTTAAGAAAACTAAAAGCCCAATAGTGCAGAAACTACATCAAGAAAAAAGTAAAATTTTAACAATAATTAAAAAACATAACAGACTAGAATTCACGTTACCTGAAACTTCATTAAACTTACTTCGATCTCAACTAAAACTAATAAAAAAACTTTTAAAAGAAAACATAATCAAAGTTTTAAACAAAAATATACAAGATAAACTTTCCCAATTAGATCCAAAAGATTTTTAAGATTTAAAAATGATTTCGATAGTAATCCAACTACTATCACATTTTTTAATGCGGAAAAAATGTCTCATAACATGAGTGACTTACAGGCTAATGGATATTTTATAACTAAAGACCAAATGCTATTTATTCTTTCTAAGTTGAGAGCCAAATTATCGATGGTATTCCTAATATTTTATTCCTGAAATTTTGATTTTGGAATATTGTTCTCTTTTTAATAATATGTTAAACAATTCGTATTTTCCCGATACATGGAAAAATGCAAAAGTTATTCTTTTACCAAAAAAGGACAAAAATTTGTCGGATCCTTACATCAGTAAAATTTTTGAAATATGCATTAATAAATATAAATAAATATAAATAAATATAAATAAATTTTGTTATGAAAATTGAAAAGTAGATGAAAAACAATTTGGTTTTAAATTTAAGCATTCGACAGTCAATGCAATACACCTTCTCACTTCTAATATTAATTGGAACTGGAACAGAAAATTATGCACAGGAGCGTGTTTAATAGATATGGAAAAAGCTTTCGACAACATTTGGATCCCAGGGTTAATATATAAATTAATAGATCTTGAATTTCCCTTTTATATGATATTGCTTATTTATAATATGATAAGTAATAAATCTTTCAAGGTATATTACCAAAACTACCAAAGTAGAATATCTTTTAACATTCTGAATGGATTACAACAAGGCACGGTAAACTCTCCTACACTATTTAATATTTATATACTGGATTTGATTAAAAAAATAGACAACATTATAGCTTTTGCAGATGATATCATTATACATCATGCTGATGATACTATTGTAAAAATAAACTCCAAACTTCAAGAGTACTTCATTATAGTAGAGCAGTTTTCAGTTAATTGGTTTATGAAGATAAATATTAATAAATGCGAAACAATTTTATTCAGACCACCAGTTAATAAATGTAACAATAACATCAAAAGAAATTGGAAATCATTTGGAATTAAATCGAATTTAAATAATGTCAATATACCAAACAAACAAATTGTTAGATATTTAGGAATTCATATGGATAAATTCCTATATTATAATAATCATGTCATTGAAGCCATAAGTAAAGCACGAAAAGCTTTTTTTATGTACAAACAATTATTTTACTCAAAATATTTAAATCCTAAAATCAAAATAATTATGTATCAATCGCTTATTAGGCCAATCCTCACATATGGGTGTCCGATATGGTTTAATATCGCTCCTTCCTACATGTAAAAAATAAGGGTATTTGAAAGAAAATGCCTGAGAGCTTGCACAGGATTATTTAGATCATCAGACAGCAACTATGTAAAATATATATCTAATAAAATATTGTATGATATATCAAATATTATAAGAATAGACAATTTTATAATAAGTTTAATTAGAAATTATATTTTGAGATGTATTTCATGTAATGAAAATAATTTGATTATGGCACCTTATTATACAAATTTCAATTATATATCTAATGCTCTACAAAATGGCTTCGGTCCTCCCGAATCATTTTTGTTATTAGACAGGCTAAAGATAATTCAAGACAACAATGGTATTCCAATTTTTTATCATAATTATAGACGTGTCAATGTCAAAGCTGTGGACTGCAATAATTTATCAAATTTCTGTAACAGGTATGATAGAAGTATATCGAATAAAGATTCTCCTATATTACAAAGAACAAAAACCAAAAAGTTTTGGTGGATAATGGATTAGTAAAATATAAAACCCCTTTTTTATCTTTAAGACTTTTTTTTAATATTGTGTTATATATAAGTAATGTTTTTCTTCACATTTTTCATTACAAATATAAATATAATTTTATATTTTTTAATATATATAAATTTATTGTATTTGCAAATCAAAATTAATATTATAGCCATAATACTCGAGAGCTCGTTTCTGGGACTTTGTATATATGTAAATATGTATTATACTAGAGTTTATTATAATAAAAAAATTGTTATATATTGTAAATAAATAAACATAAACAAAAAAAAGTGATTCTCTGTATATTAAAAAACGTAATAAACTTCCATTACAAAACCTATACGTTAAATTCGCGTTTTAATTTTATTTCATGAGAAATTAATTTAATTTCACAATTGGCTCAATTATCTATAAATTGTTGCCAATTAACCTTCAGACCACACCCGCAACATAAATCACAGCCAGAATGTCTAATAGGCCGAAGCAAGCTTAGCTGTCGTCAAGACGTAGAGTGGATGGTATGAGCAACATCATTATTTAATATTACTCATACGCCCAGTTACTTTCAGCATTTTTTTGTATGTTATGTAAATATTTATGTAGCTGCACAAGCACATATGCTATTAAACTTGTTGAGGAGGAAGAAACGCACACTTCATGAACATAATAGGAGTACAATTTGTAAATATTTATCAAATTGCAAGTGTTTTCATAAGACTCCATAATTTCTTTGCTACATATTTGGTTTTGTGAGCAAATTTTCACCAAAAAAAGATTACAGTCAGATGGTAACAATAAAAATGCAAACAGTGGACTTAGACTGTCACACTTTTTATACGAGTTTTGAGAGAAAACCAAAATGGAAATTTGGAAGCCGTACGACTCTGTTCATTTAATTAGAAATCTTTCTCCAACCAACATACTTCATTAGATTACCAAGCTTGTAAAAGATAAACAATTGGTCATGACAAAAATTGTGTCTTGAGTGGCGAGACATACAGTCGTCTCCGAACGACAGATTTTTGAGAAACTTTTCATTTATTTTAACTCTGAGTTTTGGCCAGAAGACTGTTGGATGTTCGAGATATCTGAGCTCGGTTGTGATACTGTATGTGGCTGGAAAAATTTCTGCGCGTAGAGCGTTCCATATACAAAAAGTACGGCTAAAGAATGAATTCTGTCTATAAAGCATTTTGCGTTCTACTGGTCAATCGGTCACAAACGGATGAGCTCTGCGCCAAAGACGAGTACAACGTACGAATATATGGCTTTCGGGAACAAGTCCCTTTATTTCGTTATAGTGTCGATAGAATAGTGAAACACAAGCGACGGTGCAACAGTGCTTCAAATTAGAACCTTCACCCTTTCCTGTACATGGACGTGAAGCCTCAAAACAGACTTTGAGACACCGACCATGAGAGTTGTATTTCATTTTCATGCCTAGAAGATCAAAAGCTTCTGACTCCCTAATATTTACATGAACCATAGGAATAGATGATTCAATATTATTGCCGCGTTTATGTGTCAAAAAACAACATTGGGTCTTCCACGCACTAAAGTCCACACTATTCACTATTCATTCAAATTACACCTTTTCGCCTCAATCTGGAAAGGGTGCGGCCTATGATCGAATGAATATGAATGACAAATATTGTTGTCATCTACAGTCTACTGTAAGGCCTACTAAAAGTTTGTAATGACCAATTATGTAATGAAGTTTAAATATTGTGAAGATGACAAATAAAATGCCAATACTGACCCCAAAGTATCAGCACCAGGCAGAAGTGGGCATAACACAAGATGAACATAGAGCAATGCATCCTGTTAAATATGGTAGACAAAACAGTGCTGTTTTAATTAGATTATGACACTAACATTTTTTGGAAATTATTTAAAAAAATAACAGTACGTAACTAAAATTTATAGTCATCTATAGGTTAATACTGGAAACTTTAGCTTTAAAAAATATTGCTTAAAGGCTTCCACCAAATTTAATTGGTAAATATTGTTATAAAATTGGAAATGGTGTTATAGCGTTTGACATTGAAATGGTAAGTAATAGCAGCAAAAACAAAAACAATGAACTTGTTTACATGATAAACAAGTAAACAAAAATATACCAATAACAACAGTATAAAAAAGGGGATAAACAAGTAAACGAAAATGCAACAAAAAACCATGTAAACAAAATACACAAACAACAATGAAACAACGATGTTTACATTTATGGAGACCTCGAGAAAGCGAAGCCACGAATATTCGACTTCAAGAACATTCATCAGACTGTTTAAGTTGGCATATAAAAGGCAAGACAAAGCAGGTAACGGAGGCAGTAAAAATTTAGTCAGTATTGTGGGAAGACGCGTTGCGTGTAAAGAGAATAATCGTGGTTTGAAGATGTGCGTTATAGATATCTGCCAGACAATTGTTAGTGTTTACGCAAAAGAGTGTAAAGAAAAATAACAAACAAAGCAATTGTTGTTGTTTACACCAAGTTGTGAACAGTGGCACACAGAATTGTGCGAATAATAAATAATTGAATTAAAACTGAACACAAATTTATTTTTTTTGCAATCTACGAACTCATATTTTAAACATTTTAAAAGGGTAAAAAAGGTAACAATATAAAACATTTGCAAAGTACTTACAAAACTAAGCGCCAACGTGTTAATTTTCACAAGAAATTTTTATTGTTTGCTTTCATTTAAGGAAACTTAAATAATTTCAAAATTAATTCATTTTTTTCTTCCTTTTTTTGCTTAAAAGCTTTACAGATGTTTGTTTTGTTTTTTCTCTAGCAGGCGCAAAAATTTCCAACAGATCATTTTGAAAATAAGCATAATATACTATCGAGGTGATGATTCTGTGCAAAAAAAAAAATTCCCTAAAAGGAGAATGTTTTTGTTCGTTATAATCGTCCAAATAAGTATTTAATAACGGCACTACTGAAAATTTATTTGATAAGATGACATGTATACAAATACAACATGACTGTTATACTCTTTAAATAATAACAACGGTAATTTCCGTCTGATTTTATCAAACGAACTGTCAAACTCTTCACAAGATAATGCACTTTCAGAAGTTCATCACTTATTTCATAGTTATTAATTAAAGTTTGCTACCATGAATGGACAAACTTGAAAATATATGAAAAAAATTCGCGTTTGTCAAGTTTACCTCATCAAAACTTATAGCATATTAAATCGAATAATATTTATATGTATGTCGTTTTAAAGGCCCATCTCTGTCCTTTCTAATAAGGTTTAAATAACGGACATCGATTCAGAAATGTTTGTGTAATCAATAAATTTGTGCGTAAAGTCCAAACAAACAGTTTTTTTTATCAAATAGAACAATTTTGGCGAGTTCAAGAAATATTAAAAAATATATTTTTGAGTTCTACTCAACAAAACTCAGAACTTACACTATGTCATTAGCTTTTTTTATTTTGCCGCATGTTATTTATTTTTTACTTTTATTAGTTCTTTTCGTCAATTAAAAAAATACATTTACAGTTACTAATATGAAAATTTCTTTAATTTTTCAGAAAATTCAGTGCAAAATTTTAATTTTTTACGAAATTGTTTTATATACGTAATACAGTTTTTTTTTCTTGAAACACGTCCGCACCTTTTAAAATTTTACACCACACTGATATAGCGCAGGTATATTGTGCAATAGCTTACCTTTTACTGTATATGAATCACGTTAAGCTCTTATACTAACACGCATACACATCGATTTATACATACTAATTACATCCGTTAGTAGACACATGGTCGCCTTATAGTTTTTCGAATTTCATGAACTTGAAAGCTTCCCATTAATTTTAATATACATGTACGTAGCATTGAGCGTATGTGTTGAAACAAAACTTTACTCTTATACCATAAACTGTTGATAACTTTCTCTTATACCATGTATACCTCTACCAGTTCCTTTGTTTTTGTTGAGTTTTATTTATTTTTATTTCTTTTTTTCTATTTTAATTGATTAAATATCCTTTCACTTTAAATATTCAAAAGTTATTTCTAAATAAAATAATAAAAGGTACCTTTTCAATTTAGTTGTAAACTGAATAAGAAATATATTTTAAATAATTTAATTTTAAAGATTTTTATTACATTAAGGAGGACCGCTAATTAAAATAACAAAACTAAGGGCCTTTATTATAACTTGCCGTTAACTAAAGGGAGGATTTTAACGGGCAGATAAATTCTTTTTCATTATTATAAGTGAACAATAAGGTAGAAGTGAGCGTTAAGCTAAAGGAAGGATCATCCCACCTTTAATTTTAAAGTTAAGTTTATGTTTGAACTTGTCATACATACATACATAATTGGTCTCTATAACCTTTCAGTCAGGATTACGACCTCGATTCTCACATCAGTTATGTTGTGTATGTTAATTTTATACATGAGTGGCGGGACCTACAGTTTAAAGTCGACTCCGAACGACAGATTTTTTAGAAACTTTTTCATGGCAATTTTATTTACTCTCAGAGTTTTTGCCAGAAATCTCCTGAAAGGAAATCGCCGAAGAAATACTTTTTGTATTTTATTTTGATGTCTGGCCTGGAAAGAAAGTATACCAACAGTGTCGGTCGTGGTTGGTTGTCTTAAATTTCTTCTCGTTTTACCCTCATGAAAATTTTTTTTTTTCATCGTAAAATCTTTCCATTTCTGGAGGAATGCGTATGCTAACAGTCAAAATTGTATGAACTGCATGAGCATCAAATGTAACTGGAAAATGTCAATAACATTAAACCGAATTTTGTTATTAACACCATGAAACAATTGAATTTTTCTAAGTTAGTATCGAATTTTCTTTGGATGTTTCAAGTGGTTCTAAAGCGATGGTTCAGGGGGCACCACAAGGAGTTGTATTTCACTTTTGCTATGCATCCCTAACCTAACCCTTAATACTCTAGTAAAAGCCATGGAAAAATCCGGCAAAGAATCAAAATTATTTTAAGAAATTCTACAGTAACTACTGAGATTACTATCGAAATGGTGCAACGATTTTGGACAGGGAGTTAAACCAACCAAGCAAGGTAGTACTATACGCAGTTTACACTGAGCCTCTCAATTTGAACATCACACTATGAAGATGAATATGTAATATTCTCTGAACAGTTGAATTTTAGATTCGTTATTTCACTATGTGATTACTGTGGTACTATTCAGGTTAAAGTAATGACTTTAAAATCTGCTGGTTAACGAATGCGGTATCATGTATTAAATGGAAATGTATTAACAATAAGATGATAATGAGATTTGAATTGAATCTGAAAACCCCTGTAGCAATAATGACACCAGAGGCCTCAAAATGGAAATGGTAAGATAATGGTAATGGTAACTTGGAATATTTCATCTTTGAGCCCACTATGATAGATATGGCCTCTATACAAATTTTGAACACCCCTTTTATATACTCATAAAAAATATATGTTTAATTTTTCAAAGCTTTCCTCGACAGTTACATTTGTTTCAGAAAATAGAGAAGAAATAATTTATAATATTTTACAAAAAAAAAAAAATTGCTTCAAAAGCCTCAAAATAAATTTTCCAAAAATATTTCTTTAATTTTCTCTGAATATTAAAAATTGAACACAACATAAAACATATGGAAATCCCATTAGCAATTCCGTATGGAGACACAAACGTATGGTATACAAGGTGGAATTTAAAATTTATTTACGAATTACCCCAGTTGCTTCCATTAAATATGTCTCCTTAAAGAAATCTTTTTTTTAAATATATAAACTTACATACATACATAATTAGTCATTACAACCCTTCAGTCAGGATTACAAACTAATTTCCCACACCACTTATGTTGTGTATGTTAATTTTATACATGGGTGGCTGCACCTACAGTTTAAAGCCGAGTACGAATGACAGATTCTTGAGAAACTTTTTCATGGCAATTTTATTTACTCTTAGAATTTTTGCTAGATATCTGCTGAGAGAAATATTTTTCATATTTCGTTTCGTTGAACATGTTTGCCTTGGAGTTGGAACTGTGGCCTCACGCTTAATAAGCCAATACACTACTTACTAGACACGGCGACTACAATATTGACATAAAGTTATTCTTTTGCTTTACTCTTCTTTTGTTGCAACAAAAGTTGAAATTTTTATACATATTTCGCAACAGTTCAAGCCCCAGGCCAGACATCTCGAACAAAAAGAAATATGATGACAAAATATTTCTTCGGTGACTTCCCCTCAGCAGATTTCTGGCAAAAACTCTGAGTGTTAATAAAATTGCAAAGAAAAATGTTCTCAAAAATCTGTCGTTCGGAGATCGTGATCCTAACTGAAGGGTTGTAATGACCAATTGTGTATGTATGTGTATGTATAAATTATAGATTCGAATTCAACTTTGGTACATATAGCAAGTGGAGTGATTTTGCTTAATAAACATCTGAGATTTGGTCTCAGAATTCGTTCTTCTGATAAGTAAAATTTTGCATTGACGATTGCTGTAATTAAAGCATAGCTGCAGGATATTACCACCTATGTATGAGTTTTTTTCGTTCAAAGTTTATCTGCGTATTATTGAAGTTCGTGACTCCACTACTTTATTTTGAAATTATTACACAATTTTTGTATTTTTTTCTAAAGGTTAAGTACTACGTATTTTATGCACCCAAGACTTTGAAATTTACTTAAAACACTTTATAGAAAATAGATTCTCATTATTCTCGAAGTAGATGCCAATTACTTTTGCATGCAGTTGACTGTCACATTTACAAAAAAAAAATGCAGCCGTGCATTTAATACAATTTAAAACGTTATCAGCATCCAATAAAATTTATTTGATTTTAATATCTCCCTTATAGCAGTATTATCTTTTGAAATAAATAACGTATACTTGAAATGAAATCGAAATAATTTTTTTTTTCTGTTTTTCAGCACCATGAGCATGTGAAAGTTCAAATATTTTATAAAATTCGCAAAGCTATCCAAGAAGCATACGCGACCTAATAACCCAGATTTTCAAAGTACTTTTAAATGACCCACCGTCTATGTTGACTCACATTATGCTCATATACTATAGTATAGGCGTGGCCAGACTTTTCTTTGATGAAGATCGACTTTGTCTAAAATTCAAAAGGAAAGATCGACTGATTATAAATGTAATTTTTTAGAAAAATTTTATTTAATCATTAATATTACAGCCACTTAAAATAAATTTGCAATTTTTATTTAGATGTAGATGCTTGACATTGCATGTTGTCAGCAAGCTGGTTGAACGATGGCACGTTATTGGTAACTGCTAAGTGCAGACACATTTTTAAATGTTCAGCTGTTAGAGAGCTGCGGTATTTTGATTTTATTATTTTCATATGAGAAAATGCTGATTCGCATAAGTAGGTAGATCCAATGTACGCGGTCAACTGCAAAACAATGTCTCTTAAACATAGATATTTATCTTCTTGTAGCAACGACCAGTAACTCTTTTCAGACGCTCTTGATTTTATAAAAATATCTGAATTGAAGGCTATAATTTATATAATATATAAATATATGTATAATAAATCTTCTAATTTTGAAGAGTCAATGGCAAAAAAAATCAGTTATTTTAACAGACGTTTCTCCAAAATTCAGATTTCCGAAAGGGAATGACATAAATAGCAGAATTGGCTCTACTTTTTTAACATCTTGAAAACGATTTTCAAACTCAATCACAATTTTCCTAATCTCTGCAATATAGTCATCAAATGTTGTATTAAATTTGAACTTTTCTGATACTGAGTTTAAACTTTTAAAATTTCTTAAATCTTTTGCTGACAACTGCGATTTCAAAAGCTTTAATTTTAATTTGAAGCTATTAATGGAGCTTACTAATTCAGTAATATATCGATTTTTTCCTTGAAGTTCCAGGTTGAGTATATTCAGGTGATTTGTAAAATCTGTTACAAAAACAAATCATGGAGCCATTTTTCGTTCATTAGTCATATCTTTCTCCTCTTGAATCCAAAAATTGTATAACTTCTGGTAGTAGTTCTTGAAATCTTTACAAAAATCCCCCATGACTCAGCCATTTGACATCAGTGTGCAACAACAGATCACAATATTCTGACTCATTTTCTTCTAACTGAATTTTAAAAAGTGGTCGCTGTAAACTTCTTGAACGTATTGAATTAACTATTTTAAAAGCAATATCCATAACCCCGTTTAAGTTCAACATTTTTGCACACAACGCATGCTAATGTATAACAATATGAAACGATACAAAATCTGGAATAACGTCATTTTTTCGACAAAGAGCCACAAAACCGTTTAACCGGCCCACCATGGCGGGAGCCATGTAATAAATCGTCTTAACCACGGGTATTGCCTTTTAGTGGAAGAATTGTTAAAAGATCTTCCTTTGAAGTCATGTCAGTGAAACTCATTCTTATACAAATGCATAATTGGGTAATATCAACTACGTCGGTTGATTAGTCAAACTGAAGTGAAAAGTATTTGCATTCGGCGATGTCTTGTTTCAGTTTTTGATTCAAATTAATTGCCATAGCTTCAACTCTTCTTGTGACTGATTGGCGCGAAAGTTGCACATCTTTAATAGCTGACATAATTTGCGGCTTGTTTTTAAAATTTGCAAATAAAACTTCTCCACCTTCTATAAAAGCTTTTTTCACTAATCGTCACTAAAAGGCTTTTTATGTTGAGCTAAAAGAAAACTTATCCGAAAGCAAGCTTCCGTTGCTACTGAGGGCTCTATGTGAGGCTCGGTAAACATAGATTGTTGAGCTTCAAGTTAATTTTTCTGCATATTCAACTGAACTCTGCGCTTCTCCGATTTTTGGCGGAAAATCAGTTTCATAATCCTTATGATTGGATTTATAACGTCGCTCTAGATTTCCTTTTTTTGGCATCGACATTATGGAATTGCATATTAGACACACGGCCCACCATGGCGGGAGCCATGTAATAAATCGTCTTAACCACGGGTATTGCCTTTTAGTGGAAGAATTGTTAAAAGATCTTCCTTTGAAGTCATGTCAGTGAAACTCATTCTTATACAAATGCATAATTGGGTAATATCAACTACGTCGGTTGATTAGTCAAACTGAAGTGAAAAGTATTTGCATTCGGCGATGTCTTGTTTCAGTTTTTGATTCAAATTAATTGCCATAGCTTCAACTCTTCTTGTGACTGATTGGCGCGAAAGTTGCACATCTTTAATAGCTGACATAATTTGCGGCTTGTTTTTAAAATTTGCAAATAAAACTTCTCCACCTTCTATAAAAGCTTTTTTCACTAATCGTCACTAAAAGGCTTTTTATGTTGAGCTAAAAGAAAACTTATCCGAAAGCAAGCTTCCGTTGCTACTGAGGGCTCTATGTGAGGCTCGGTAAACATAGATTGTTGAGCTTCAAGTTAATTTTTCTGCATATTCAACTGAACTCTGCGCTTCTCCGATTTTTGGCGGAAAATCAGTTTCATAATCCTTATGATTGGATTTATAACGTCGCTCTAGATTTCCTTTTTTTTGGCATCGACATTATGGAATTGCATATTAGACACACGCACTTCTCTTTAATTATTTATTTTATTTATTTATTTATTATTAGTCATAGCACAACAAGATAATAATCTTTTAAATGAAAGTGCTATGGGAGTACATCAAAGAAACAAAATTATATCATTGATTATATATGTAATGAAATGTTTGAAATAATGTAGAAATAAAAATGAATAAGAACGTGAAATAGCATTCGACACAAAAAGGATAAAAAATGAATATATGTTAAAAATTAAATTAGGAAAACTACAAAGAACAATATATACAAATATAAAGAAATATAAAAACAAAAGTAAAAATATATACATATACTAAGATATAATGAATTTTAAAGATATATTAATTAAAAAAATGAAAAATTAAAAATAATAATCATTAAATAGAAATAGAGAAAAAAAAATTTACAAAAAAAATTAAGATATGCTAAAAACTACTTGAACAAAAAAACTACTTTGAACTTAACTACATTGCCTATATTCTGAATATAATTAGGTAAAGTATTCCAAAGACTGATGGTGTATATAAAAAACTGGCGTTGTGACAAAAGAGTCCTATGTCTGTGTTGGATAATCTTCATACCGCGGTTGGATCTAGCAAATGTAATCCTACTAAATAAGTATATTTAGAGTAATAATCTTATGGAGGAGAATGAGGCATTTTATATTTAATAGATTATCAAAATTAACTCCGAATATCTGGTATGAAAATTGTGATATATGGTCTCGACGTCCCCTAATAAAAACATATCTGGCTATATTATTATAAGCCAGGTTGAGTTTCCGCCTATCATCAGTATCACAGTTTGCGAAAATTTCAGATCCGTATAAAAGGACAGGAATCAAATACGTTTTAGCCAGTTGCATAAGTATGGCAAAGGGAGTCGAATCTATAACAGCCCACAAGTTCCTAAGCATACCATAAACTTTACCAACGATGACGTTAATGTGGTTAGACCACGTTAGCCGACCATTAAAGATAACACCCAGATTTGATGCTGATTCAACAAAGTCAATTTTATTCCCTCTGATAATAATATCCGGCACAACAAATGCTCTCTTAGTTCTGGAGAGCAATAAACATTTAGATTTAGAGGGATTTATACAAAGTCCATTGGCCCTAGCCCAGTTGTCAATTTTTCGTAAATCACAATTGATGGTGTCTATACATAGTTGGATATCCTCTATACGCGTGCTTCTATAGAGCTGAACGTCATCAGCGTACATATGTACGCTACAATTATCCAAAACATCAGGCAGGTCGTTAATGTATCTACAGAACAAGAGAGGCCCTAATATTGATCCCTGAGGAATACCTCTTCCAACGCTTAGCGAATTCGAGATCTTGCCGTTTAGATAAACTCGTTGTGATCTGTTCACAAGATAAGAACGTATGAGATTACAAGCTGAGCTAAAAAAATTAAAGAGGGTCTGTAGCTTCTTCAATAATATTTTGTGGTCAACCGTATCAAAAGCCTTGGTGTGATCCAGAAGAACTAAAAATGCTATGTAATTTTCATCTAGTTCCAACCTAAGATCATCAACTACATTGACTAAAGCAGTAGTGCAGCTCCTAGTTTTCATAAATCCCGACTGCTTATCAGATTGAAGTTATTACTCACGAGATAACTATTTAATTGTTTAGCCATGAGACAGGAATGGAAAGAATGGCAATTGGCCTGAATTCGTTGTTGGATTTAGGAATGGGAATGGTTTTCGACTGTTTCCATTCATCAGGAAAGGACGACATAGTTAAAACTCTATTGAATAAATGAGTCAAATACGGCAAAAGTCTAGGTGACAAAGCTTTCAAAAACAAAGGATCTAAATCATCAGAATCAACCACATTCGATTTTACCGAAGATAAGCATTCCAAAACCTCGAACTGAATAACACAACGAAAACTAAAGGGATTTTCAAGCGGAACAAAACAAAGGTCATTATATATGCCACTATCAGGGGTCGGAACACTGATATTAACAAATTTATCATTGAGAGCGTTTACATCGACATCAGCAGAAGTATTATGACACTTTTGTCCAACACCAACGGATTACCTTCCATTTAGCCTTGTTATCCAATGCGGAAGCTAACTACCCGACGTAAAACAATGTTTTCACAATCTTAAAGAAATAATTTTCCTCCCACTCATCGTGGAAGTGATATGTTTTCGGTTTTTTAAAACACTCATTTAGGATTAAAACTTCAAATTATTTCAAATATTTTTATTGCTTGGGGTTAAAACTTTAACAAAAATGATGTTTTCTTTTAGGAATTACACATTCAACTGAATTTTCATTGACAGCGAATGTTACATACAATGTTATGTTACATACATACAGAGAATAAAACACAGTATGTCATGCTTTTTTTAACGAAAAAATTTTAAACGAAAGCTCAGTTGTGAACGTTAAAGAAATAACATTCAATTCTAAAATTTATTTAATTTTAACTTTTCTTTAGATTTCTTTAATGAAAGATTTTCTAAAACCATCGAAAGATCGACCGAAAACCATCGAAAGATCGACAGTTTGGGTACGGCTGCTATGTATATTTAATACGTAAAATTCATTCGTGGCAAGAACATATGTGGCGTATGAGTGATATTTAATTCCATTAGTTTCATACATAACAATATCGACGATTTTTTATTGCATACCTTTCAGAGAAACTATTCCAGCACATGTAATATGGTGCGTATGAGTAATATATTTCAAATACAATTAAATAGAAACTATACCACTTACTTCTAGGCGATTTTAAAACATTTAAAATTTTCCTACATGGACAATTATTTTTCATAAAATCAGGCAATCTTACCATTTAGAACCTTTTTTGAATCATTGCGTTACATTTTTTTGTCTCGGAGATATCATTGAATGTCAAATGTTATTTTCTAAGGTTGTTCGACTTTTTAAGTTGATTCTGAAATTTAGAAGCTGCTTTAATTTAAAGGAGGAAATTAATTTGTTTAAGGCTTCAATAGTTACTAGCAGTTGAGTTACTAGCAGTATTAGAGTAAATGATTGTCTACAGTGTATTCCAACAGGGAATTCCGAACTTTGAAAGTGGAAAAGCCATAGTGACCATCTTCTTAAAGCAACATGTCTCAAATTAGTTGTCATTTAATCAATATGTTTTGCAACGTCTCCTAGGGCGACCACAGACAACGACATGGATTCTCTGAATGGTCTCTATGGCAATTCGCAATTGACGCTAAAAATCACCTGAATTGATGATGCCCATTTTTTGATGAATGAGTACGTGAACCCACAAAATTGTCAATACCAATCCACATAAAATCTAAGGCCGTCCAGTGTGTTCCCAAAAATCACTATTTGATGCATATTTTGAGCTGACGGCGACATTGGTTCGTATTTCATAGACAAAAATGTTGGCCAGGCCGATATAGCCGACGGCGAGTACTATAGGTCGATTTTTACCTACATCTTTTGACTTTTGAATTGGATATGATGTGATTGCGATTTGTGTGTAAGAATAAATCATAAACAAAAGCGGTCTTTATAGTCAACAGCCTGGTTTATGCTTCAAAATTATGAAAAGTATAATATTTTGTATGCGCTCTACCAAGTGAAGTTAATTAGCTTATGTAGTTTGGGTAATCTATGTACGTGTGTAATGATTGACTTCATAACTCACTTTTATGTTACAATTAAATTATTTTGAAAATGTGTACACTCTGCTTCATTCACGTTAACTATTTTATTTCCTTTGCGGCTTATGGTAGGTTAAGGCGAAGTGGTGAAGTCGCCGTGAAGTCGTCGTAGTCTAGTAGGTAGTTTGTTGGCTTATTAGACGTAAGGCCACCGTTCAAACCCCAGGGCTGATATCAAAACGAAAATATGAAACAAATATTTCTTCGGTGACTTCCTCTCAGCAGATTTCTGGCAAAAACTCTGAGAGCAAATAAAAATTGCAATCAAAAGATTATCAAAAAAATCTGTCGATCGGAGTCGACTTTAAACTGTAGCTCAAACCACTCATGTAGAGAATTAACACACACAGCATAAGTGGTGAGAAACTAGGTTCATAATGGTGACTGTAGGGTTGTAATGACCAATTATGTATGTTTGCATGTAAGACGAAATCTGCTGAGAGGGAGTCGCCGAAGAAATACTCTTTGTATTTTGCTTTGATTCATGGCCTGGGTCTCGAACCCTGGCTTTACGTCTAATAAGCCAACACACTACCTAATAGACTACGGTGCCTTCTCTCTTTTTATTACATTTTGCTGAAATTCGAGAATAAATCCCATTAACCCTATTATTCCTAACACGAGCCTACAATATTAATTTTGATTTTCAAATTGATGTAAGAAAGAAAATGTTTAAAATATCGCAATCAAATTTCATGACTAGTATTTCATATGCGGTGGTGGCCAGTACGCGTAAATAATCAACTTTTCAGCTACAGAAGTAGTTTAGTCTATTTAGAATAAATGTAAATGTAATAACTGTAAGTGAAAATGTGTTAACGCCTTTCGAAACAACCAAATATTGACATTTGCAGTGATGCATAAACTGATGTAAGTCCATTATAGTTTGCCTTTTATCTCAGTTCAAAGCCGAATTATCGCTTTGTTTTCTCAAAAAGCAAAACATAAAAACAAATAATGATATGAATATAATAATATGAGCATAATTTTTTTTCATCATAGTCTGTATGTATAAATGAATTGCTTTCAGTTAAATTTTGTTGTTGTTTATGTCGGTGCTATTATCCAATGACAATGAGTAAATTTTAAATTTTAACTAGAACCCTAAAATTATTATAATTAGAATTAAATAAAACTCTCATAACATGTAGCTTGCAGACACCAGCAACATCAGCAACGATATTATTATCATCATACGCTCATTTACTAAACAAGAAAATGGAATGAATAATTAACAAGGGCAATAACTATCACCAACAACAAAACAGGCAACTAACACCAGAGCGGCAGACACAAGTAATAACTTGACTACCTGAGTGAATGCTATGCAATTATATGTATACGTTTGTGAACCTCAAAATGGTTTTTGTACGAATAAATTGTAGATATGAGTAGATAAATTGATATACTAGACTTAAAAAGAAATGCCACTTTTTGTTAGATTTTAGTTAGATTAGTCACCAATGAACATATTAAACACAATTTCTGTTTCCATATACTTGTGGATAATATTGTTACGAAAATGGAGATGATGTTATATCGTTTAACATTAAAATGGTAAACAATAGCTACACAAACAAAAACAATGAACTTCTTTACATGACAAACAAGTAAACAAAAATATACCAACAAAAATCCAGTATAAAAAGGGAATAAACAAGTAAACAAAAAGGCAACAACAACAATGGAAAGACAAACGCAACCAAAATACACAAACAACAATAACGTAAACAACATGTTTACATTTATAGAGATTTTGAGAGGGAGAAGTTATTCTTCTTCAAGAGCATTCATCAGACTGTCTCTCCTGCAATATAAAATGCAAGACAAAGCAGGCAACGGAGTCAGTAAAAATTCATTCAGTCTTGTGTTAAGACACGTTGTGTGTGAAGTGAATAATCATGGTTTGAAGATCTCCGTTATAAAGATCTGTGGAACAATTGTTAGTGTTTACGCAGAAGAGTGTAAAGAAGAATAGCAAACAAAGCAGATTGTTGTTGTTTACATCAAGTTGTGAACGATGGTACACAGAATTGTGCGAACAATAAAATATTTAATTAAAACTGAACATACATTTTTTATGTTTATTTGCAATCCACGAGCTCATATCTCAACCGTTTTTAAAAGGTAAAAATGTAACATTATTAAACGATCCTGATTCGTTTCATCAGTTGCGCCATTTTTAAACGCTTCCTATCTATAATTGAAATAAAACAAAGTGTGTGTGTGAGTATCATCGAAATTTTTTATTCGTTTGAAAAACCTATTGATGCCATTATATGTGGAATATAGCATACATAGTTTATATACCCACCACGGCTTTACTGAGAAGCCATGTCGTATTCCTGACTGAAGGGTGGTATGGATGACACTACGGTGTTCAGTTATAAGATACTGTCTCAGCTTCTAATTTTTAGAAAATTCAATTATATCTCTTTGTTACTATTCAGCAACAATCATTTTTGGCCGCCCACGTTTTATACTGATTTCTAAGATTTATTCTTTTTAGTTAGAAGGTGTTTTCCGAGGGACATAATCTAACCGTTTTCTTTTTATCCGCCTTTCAATAAATAATTACATATAGAAAAGGATAATGCTTTACCCAGTCAGTACATTATGGTTTATGGCATTGCTTTCAGTAAAGATAAGCTCAGAAAAATAAAGTCATGTAATGCAATATTTGGAACTCATTTCACATTCAAACATGCTCTGCTAAATATTTTTATAAATTTTATCTTTTGAATTTATTGCACGACATCCCTTTCAGCAACAAAATTAATACAAAACACTCCTGAGGTATTTCATAAGGAAATTTCAAATCATTTTAAAGAAAATGGCCTTAAAATGTACGAACGCATTAAGGGGTGGATGGAGTTATCGAAAGCATCAATAGAAAGTGGAAAAAATTGCCAAGAAGCCAACAAAAATGTCAAACAGTACAGTTTGCCCGATTTTCCTTTAATACCAGCAAGTCGTGGATTTTGTTTAGAAAGTTTAAAACAAAAGATTCTATCTCTGAATGATACTGTTGTTGCCGCTCAACTACGATTGAATAGCCTTAATTTATATACAAAGAATCTATTTTATTAGTCAAATTCAATTTCAAATATAGGCCTTTAAAAGTAATAATAACGGAAAGAAACCAATGAATAATGGTGCTATAGCCTCAGTAGCAATTCAAGCATTATTATAAAAGTATTATTAAAATATTATTCAAAAAATAAAAATAAAAATGTTGTGTATTTTTTCTATAATCAAAGTAAAATTTTCACAATTAAAATAAATATATTTTAGTCAATTTATAACAATACTAAAAATATATACTATATACATGCATACATATATTTATAATTTATTACGTACTTCACCAAAAAAAAAAAACGAAATGATAAAAGCAAAAATAAATTTAAACTTTTTTTTGCTGCTTATAATAATCTAAAAATCACAAACGAATTTTAAATATTTTTCAAAATATGTACTCCTTATTCATTAAAAAAATTCACTTTGTTTTTGTATGTTTCATTTGTTATTTTGTGAAATTGTAAAATTTAGCGTAATTAAATTTTATTAGAATCATCATCTTGCTCCCAGAAAATAAATAATAACATGTAATTGCATGTAATGAAACATCCGAGCATGTCTGTGTGCGACATTTCAGTTAGGATGTGCCAACACAACCATATTGCCATAAACAAAGACAAATGCAAAATAATAGAATAGAAAACATGATAAAAAAAGTATACACTTTGCATGTCTGTCACTGAAGCATTGTATGGGGTTTTTTTCTTGTTGTTCGGTATTATAATGAAATATTTGTTGTACTCGCTCATAACGTAAATATAGTGGTGCAACACTTTGTTGACAGCCAGAGACGCAAACATACCTTAATTTTTTTATGGTAAACGATGTAGACCACTTGTTGGTACTTTAGTTCTGTAAACTATAATAGAAAATGTAACCACGCTTTTAAAATTATTATTTATTGCTTTTACTCTCCGTTTATGGGATAAAGTGTGGAACCTTGCTGATTGAGTCCTGAGTGAATATGTAGATAGAGATGACTTTCAATCATTGCAACAATACAGTAGTCCATTTCCTCTAGCATTTGATTAAGCCACTTAGATTCTGATAAAGCCAATTAGGATCCTAGTGTCTATCGTCTGCATAGTAGACACCAAAGTACTTTTCTGTGGATATGTACCCAACAGAAGAACAGTTTTATACTTTTCTTCGCCTCAACAACTCCAACAGAACTTGTTTACTAAGCACCCAAGACCAATATATTTCGCATTAGTGCTCATAAAACGTCGCCTTATTCTAGTAGGTTTGTGTTCCTAAACGAATCAAATGCTTCTTAAAGTTGCCCATGCGTCGAAAGTAGAGCTGTGTTAAAGGTAAAATATTTGTATGACTGTTCAACGATAGGTCCGCCGTAGTCTAATAGGTAGTGTGTTGGCTTGTTAGACGTAAGGCCATGGTTCAAGCCCCAGGTCAGACCTCAAAACGAAAGTATGAAAAAATAATTTTTGGGTGTTTTCCACTCAGTAGACTTCTGGCTAAACCTCTGAGAGTAAATAAAGTTTCTCAACAATCTGTCGTTCGGAATCGACTTTAAATTGTAGGTCCAGCCACTCATGTATAAAATTAACACACACAACATAAGTGGTGTGAGAAGCTAGGTCGTAATCTTGACTGAAGGATTGTAATGACCAATTATGTATGTATGTATGTATGTACTATATATTAAATACAGTCGTCGTAGTCTAGTACATCTTCGACAAAACGAAATTTGAATATTTCATCGGGAACTTCCTGTATGGCAAATACTATGAGAATAAAAAAATGGTCCTGAAGATCTTCTCAAAAACCTGTCGTTCGGAATCGACTTTAAACTGTAAGGCTCGCCACTTGTATGTATAAAGTTATGCAAGAAGCTAGGTCGTATTCCTGACTGAAGGGTTGTAATGACCAATTCTGTATGTTTGTATGCTCGTAAGAGAATGCCTTTTAATAACTTCCAACACTATGCTACATGTGCTCCTTTTGAGTTTGAATAGACTTTCCGTGCGCCCTCTTTGGCCGGATTTACTGTGTTGTTTTGCATCCTCATGTCAATTATAGGTTTGCCAATAGAAACTTCGATGACTGCATCACATCTGACTAGCTCATCATGTCTGCAGTCTCTTCAAATACCACTAAGTACGATGCTACATTTATAAATGTTGCACTGATTTCCCATGTCATTAAGAGATTCGCGTCAGAGTAAGTCTCCTGATTATCAAAAAGTATGCTAATGACCTTTGCGAATATAAGTTCATTCTTAACAGCTTTTATCGCAACCGATATGACTGATACTTTCGTCTAGAAGATGCTGGCATGATCAGGTGGTCTTATAGAGTTGGCCAAATTTCACCACCAACAGTTCCATTCAGTTTCATCAGCAAAAATTTCAACGTATGTATTAACGATATGCTTGGGAGGATATTTATAATCAATACGCCCGATAGTTCCAAATTCCCGTAAAATTATCGAATAATCACTATTCGTGCCATTGTGTAGTTGCCCAGAGATGGTGACTAGTTGTAGGTTTTACACAAAACATAACAATAACACTATGCTACAAAATAAAAAAAAATTAAATACACCCAGCTAATGACATAGTGTAAGTTGTTAGTTTTGTTGAGTAGAACTCAAACTTATTTAACAAAAAAATTTTTTTTTGACTTTACGCGCAAATTTATTGATTACACAAACATTTCTGAACCGCTGTCCAAAATGTAAAACTTATTAGAAAGGAGAAGGATGGGCCTTTAAAATGATATAGTACATATATGTATATTATTTGACTTAATACGCTATGGGGTTTCATAAGGTAAACTTGACAAATAGGAATTTCTATAATATTTTTGCAAGTTTGTCCGTTCATAGTGGCAAACTTTAACTAAAACACATAAAATAAGTGATGACATTCTGAAAGTGGATTATCTTGAGAACAGATTGACACTTCGCTTGATCAAAACGAATAAAATTGCCGTAGTTATTATATAAATAGCCTAACAGTCGAGTTATATTTTTCAGATATATATTTTTCAAATTTTTCGGCCAATATTTGTGTTTTTTGCAGATATTATTATTCTGGTGGTCGCTCAAACGTGAAATTGACACATTTTGCGATAAACAATCAAGATCCATCAAAACCTTTGACAATTTTTGAACTGAAATGTCATTTGATGAATGATAATAATAGGTTAAGAATAGCTAAACTTGAAAAAATGAGAAAAAAAATTCATATTTTCCAAGTTTACACGATCAAAACTCATAACGTGTAAGTTTAAACCATATATTTATGTATACAATTTTAAGGACTCATCTATCCCCTTATTAAAAAATTTTGGCTTTTGAAAATAGGTTAAAAAACATTTGAGTAATCAATAATTTTGTGCGAAAAGATCAGAAATACCGTTTTTGTCAAATAAAAGAAGTTGTGTCATTGGGAAGTCATTAGTTGGGTGTATTTTGACTGTCGCACCGTGTAATGATTCAGGCAGTTTTTTATAACAACGATATCAGATTGGAGTCTGGCCGCCATTTTTTACAACCATTTAGTATAATGTAGGCCTTTTTCACTTTGTTGAGTACATTTGGTTTCCAGGATAGTTTTCCATCTACATAAGCTCCAAGTAGTGCATGTCATACTTGAGTTCACTGTCCGCCTAATACAATCTTAATAAACAAAAGTACCACCTCTAAAGCATGAGGCGTTGCCATGCCTTGAGTATCGGTCGTAAATTAAAAAATAGAAAATACTTTATGGTTTATAACAAATTCTATTAAACGTCAATAATACAGTGTGGGAATATGAATACTGATATGTATATCAGTTGTTCTGTACATTTGTTGTGCAAATAATTTAATGTATTTTATTAATTGTAGATTTTCATGCTTTGTTACTTTCAATCATCATTATTTTTATTATTCCCAATTAGTATTATTTATTTATCCTTTTTGTTGTAACATTTATTTTTTCTAGTTCATGTAAATCATTTTTTTACTAAATCGAAAAAAACGTTAATAAAAACCAAGCGTAATTAATTTTGAAAATATGTGCAGTGCACAGCAAAAGTCTAGGTACATAAAATAATGCACTTTCAGAACGTCATCACTTATTTCATATTTTTTAATTAAAGTTTGCTACTATGAACGGACAAACTTGAAAAAATATGAAAAAATTCGCATTTGTCAAGTTTACCGCATCAAATCTCATAGCATATTATGTCAAATAATATATACATGTATATCGTTTTAAAGCCCTTCCCTCTTTTTTCAAATAAGGTTTAAATTGTGGACATTGGTTCAGAAATGTTTGTGCAATCAATAAATTTGTGCGTAAAGTCCAAAAGAAACAGTTTTTGTCAAATAAAACAAGTTTGGAGGGTTCAAGAAATATAATAATGTCATTAGCTGGGTATATTTAATTTTTTTTAATTTGGCGCATAGTGTAATGTATGTTATGTATTCATTATGAAAAATTCGCTCCTCTGTATATTCACTAATTTGTCACTTTGTATTCGAAATCGTGTTCTGTTCTCATTGCTTTTTTTTCCTTTCATTTTCAGTTAACTGAGTGTGTATTTGATAACAGACAGACAGTAAAGCAAATGACAAAACATATGCTGCTTATTTTAACACTTAACACTGACTTTTGGAGATTTAAAACATATTTACAAGTACACATCAATGTTACAAAACACTTACAGTATGAATACAACTAAATATTCATATCCTTTTAATTCAATGTTATAATTACAGTTATTATCTGCAACACTTTTAAATGACATAACATAACATGAACTAAGATAGATGACTCTGTTATATAAAATAATAATTATAGCACTAAACTAAAGCAAGGAGCTGTAACATAATATTAAAACTTAATTAATATTAACTTTAAAAATGTTTGATGTTCAAAAGGATAAATTACGCTATGCGACAAAATAAAAAAATTAAATACACCCTTCTAATGACGTAGTGTAGGTGGTGAGTTTTGTTGAGTAGAACTCAAAAATATTTTTATTATATTTCTTGAACCCTCAAAACTTGTTTTATTGGACAAAAACTGTTTTTTTTTTTTACTTTACGCACAAATTTTTTGTTACACAAACATCTCTGAACCGATGTCCAAAATATAAACTTTATTAAAAAGAAAAGGAATGCGCCTTTAAAGAGGTGTATATAAATATATAATTTGACTTAATATGCAATGAGTTTTGATGAGGTAAACTTAACAAATGCGAAAAAAATTTGAACTGAGTAAAAATATTTGAAAAGTGCATTATCTTGTGAAGAGATTGATACTTCGTTTGATCAAATCGGACAAAAATTACCGTATGCGAAATCACGAAATGTAAGAAGTACATTTTAATTTGAACCCAAAACTTTATTTTAAGGTGTAACTCACAATTTTCATCGTGCTTTATGGTAAGACTGTCCTTTATCAATAAACACAGTGTTTTTTGCAATCTTAGGTTAGGATTTGAGCGATTTAAAGGCATGGTCATCTTATTCCCTTTATAGTTATTCTTGTAGGGTTTTCTTAAGTTGCATGGGTGTGAGAGGAAGCTACACTCAGCCACAAAAGTATAAGTAAAATAAAAAAGTGAAAATCTTTAAAATTGTCTGACAAATTTCCTCGATTTTAAGAAGGTCTTGGTTAAAAAATTTCTGCGCAGGCCTGCACAGGCCCACAAAAGTATACATTCGGTTAATAAATTTCAGAAATTTTTTAACCAATCCGTTTTCTTTGAAAATCTTTACAATTGTTTGACATCTTTCTTCGATTTTAAGACGGTCGTTTGCATTGGTTCAGAAATTTGTGAAATTTGTAAATCGGATGCATAGCTTTGTGGGTCTGTGCAGGGCCACAATTCAGTTCAATTTCAGAAATTTTTTAACCAATGCAAAAGACCGTCTTAAATTCGAGGAAACTATAAAGATTTTCAACGAAAACGGATTAGTTAAAAAATTTCTGAAATTTGTTAACCGTATGTATACTTTAGTAACTGTGTGTACATACCACAGCGATCTTAAAAGTTACCATAACCTATGACATCGGTCAAATTCAGTCAGATTAAGTGCCAGAGTCATGGTAAATTGAAAAATTCGAATGTGCTCCACTTAGAGAAGTCATGGATGACATGTAATGACATCAATAGGTTTTTCAAATGAATAAAACTTTCAATCAGGTTGTTAATGGCCAATTAAGTTAGTCAGTAAGTAAAACTTTCAATGATATCTCACACACACTTCGTGTCATTTAAATTTAAAGTTAGGAAGCGTTTAAAAATATTATTTGTAGAGTATTTTCAATAAAAGTTGTGCTTTAAAATATTTCTGTACTCAATTAAATTTGTTTTGGAAAAAAGTATACAAAGTTTTTCATCCATAACTTGATGTAAGCAGCATAACAATTTTCATGAAGAAAACAGTGTTTTTTATCTATTAAAGAAGAGAGAACACTTGTTCCTTTATTGTCACCCTAACTATGTGATTACTTGCATTATTTTAATGCCAATACTTTCTTTAAATTGTAAATTCTCTTCTTTTAATGTAGTGGAATCAATACTCAGAGTACTCCATGTTGTAATTAAAGCAGTGTTGATTGCTAACTTGATGATAATGTTGTGATAATTCCAACAGAATTCACAAGTGACAACAAAAGAAAAATGTGTTTTTAAACATTGTGAAAGAGGACGACATTATCGGTGTTAAGAATTTAACATGATAGCAAATAGCATCTTATTTAGACATGTTGAATAATATCTTAACTACTTGAGAACCGCCAAAAACGATTGTGCAATATGTTCTAAAATATTCTGGAACGAAAATAATTTCTTTAAGTAAAAAAGCTATGCTGGTGTTCGTATCGTCTTTATATTTGAATACGTCAAAAAGTTTAAATATGCAACGCTACTTATCTCAAAGAGATCAAAAGCTTGAAAAGTGGCAAGCACAATATTTCCATTTTTAAAAATTACAGTTGTTAAGCAGTAGTTCGCCGTAGTCTAGTAGATTTAGTTCGGAGTGCTAGCTCTGATATCAAAAAGCTCACTTGAAAACGCATAGCGGCCCGTTGTGACGCCACAACGGGAACGCAATCTCTGTATTTTCTACCAAAACCAGGTAAGAAGAAGAAGTTGGTCAGCTCAAGGGCTGCACATCAAAAACACGACTATCCTACGCTGGAAAACCAGCCAAAAAGTTTGATAAACGAAGCTATATCCTTGACATCAATAGCAGATAACTCCGTCAAGATGACAAGACGGACCTATATCTGCACTTCGTAAGAGATGGGCATTGCCAAAGAAAGTGCTTAACAGTCTCCTCTTCCTCAGCCGATTTACACCCACGACAGAAATCGTTAAATGGTAGCCGCATCCTTTTCGCGTGTCTACACATAACACAATGACCTGTAAGCATGACCACTGTGATTGGGATGATGTCACGACCAAGTACAAGTAACTGGTTGGTACGCCTTCTATCCGTCAAGGGGCAGGTGAGTCTAGCGGTGGAGCAGGACTCCTCATTGACTCAGGATAGGTTGGCGTCTCGAAAGAATTTCCGTGCAATGGCGAACTTGACCGAGACAAGTGGCATACCCTAGTAGGTAGTAAGGCCACGGCTCAAACCCCAAATCAGGCACGAAATATGAAAAAATATTTCTTCCATGCCTTCCTCCCAGTAGATTTCTGGCAAAAACTCTGAGAGTAAATAATATTGCCATGAAAAGTTGCTAAAAATTTGTCGTTTGGATTCGACTTTAAACTGTAGGTGCTGCCACTTATCGTAATCCAGACTTAAGTATTATTATTTCAACACAATGTGTTGCATGAGTAGTGTTCGATTTCTTTGAGACGATTGATGTGTAGTATAGTGTATACTCGACACATTAGGATCTCAAGCTAAGGATTTCTAGGCAATAACATAAAAAGTGCTCCATCGTTTGAAAGCCTTCACTGCATCTCCTACATTCATCATTTTACACCACGCCAATACGTTTCGGGTGTATATGTAAATCGAAGCGCTCCGTTTTAATTTTAAAATACTCATGATTCTCTGCTCATTAGGATCGCCTCAATGAATATAAATATTTTAATAGATAAAAGGTTTTGTATTTGCATCTGTATTATGGCTACTGCTGACTGTAATAAAATGGAAACCATTTATTTTAAAACATTTAAATGATAGTGATTTCAAATCTAAGTTCAGAAGAGAATGGAGAGATAAAAAAATTAAACAAAAGATGATACAAATTTACGTTTACAATTTAGAAATTTACATTTACATTAAAACAGCATGTACATATGTTCAACAATAACAACCATAACAGCTATAATAATGATAACAAAAGAACGTAAATGTCAACAATAAAATCCTTTATAATATTTTCCAATTTATATTCATAGTAATACCACAATTTTTTTTGTTGTTGTTTTTTTAATCAGTTTTTTTTTGTTTTAATTGAAACAGATACAAATTTATTACAAACACACACATATACACTCTTGACACCCATACTTCGCTTTGTGTCGTTTCGTTTTGCGTTTTTTGTTGTGTTGAAGTTGTGTTGTGTTTGAAGTTGTGTTGCTTCTGAATTGGTACTAAAGCCGAAAGTCCATACCATCCGTTTCATGCGACCTGAGTTACATGCGTATACCGAAAAAATAGAATCACTGTAGTTGTTTCTAACAAGTTACAGAGGAAAATGCATTGAATGCATCAAGTAAGTTTACTTTCTACTTTTCTATGCGACTCATGCATTGCTAAAAAGAAAATATCAGCTGTTTTGTAGAACTAGAGATGACAAATTATATTCTATTGTAAATGGTTTCGACAAATATGTTTAGATAAAAAAAAATTTATTTGCATTATAAAAATATTAATAAAAACATATTTCATAATAAATTTTACTAATAATTTAAGAGGAAAATACATTAAAATACATTTTTTAACACATTTCTTTCATGAACAAAATTTGTATACTAGTTATCGATTGTTCTTATGTACTGTGTGTCATTTCTTTTGAATTTATTTAATTGTAAACAAAAAAATGGGGTATAAATTAACTGAAAACCCTTGTATTGTGTTCTTTTGAAGCCTTTCGTAGGCCTTAGCAGCATAAAATATCATATACATATGTAAATTCATAAACATGTAATTAATTCCATAAATTCTTTTAAAATCACAATTTGATTTTCCATTTTTCCCAAAATTGCAATTATTATACCACAACAGCTGATCAAAACAAAAAACCAGTCACATGTAACGCATTGTGTGTGACGTGCAATAAAAACGTCATAGTGAGACGTCAATGTGAGAATCGCATGAAACGCAAGGTAGCATGAAACGGATGCGTCGTTAGATTTTCGAAGTTGCGTTGTTTTATGTTCGAGTTTTAATTTTTTTTTTTTAGATTTTCTTTTTTTTTTAAAGATGGCACGACTTTTGTTTTTAATTGCGCTATGCTATCAAAACTTGGGGATTCCCTTTCTAACTCAAAATAATACAGTTTTATTTTAGACATGTTTTTCTAATTTTAGAGTTCAGTTTCAATTAGTGTGTTATAAATTAAGCGAATTTTTTATTTTATTTTAATTGATTTTTTTTTTTTTGTGATTTAAATCAGGGTTTGTTTTTGCTTCACTGTAATTTTTTTTCTTATTTGCTTTACAGCAACTAAGAGAAAATTAAACAGCAAAGGCGAACAGCAAAGTCAAAAAAACAAAAATAATCTCATTAGCTATAGTGGTACAGTGAAACGTTTTCTGCTAACGCAATCAGTCACGGATATTAATTTCAAAACGATCACTATTGCTTACAGCGTTTCAGCTCTCGTGGTTTCTCTTGTGCTTTTGCTGCACTTATTTGCTGCGCTCTTTTACTTTGCAAAGAACTGGGGCCTGTTTCACTAAACTACAATTCTACAAGTTTACAAGTTACAATCACAATTCTAATTCTTACAAGTGCTAATGAATTGTGTTTCATGAACACTTTCACAATACTTGTAGTTTTTTGTACTTGTAAACTACAATTCCTACAATTACAATTTCTACAATTACAATCACAATAAAATAAAATATTTTTACAAAGATATTTTGATAAATGAAATATATGTGTAAATATATGTATGTATATTAGAGTACTAATGAAATATATGAAAATTTCAAAAATTATTTTAAATACTTTTGCAATTATGGGTACTCTAATGTATATCGATAATTTGTTTTGATTGATCAAAACATATATAGGTTGTGTTTAAAAAATTAAAAATTATTATTTTGTAATGGCAAATCAACACAATATAGTTAGAGTGGTGCGGCAGATTTTAGCAGCCAAAGATCGCTAAACTTACCAAAGAGATAAAAATGGAAGAGTGGGAAAACGTGCATATGAGGTGTCTTGCACTTGGACTGGAGCCAAGTGGAAAAGACGCCAAATACGTGCGTGATGTTTTTTGGGCAAACATCAAAAGGACGACACTGGTAAGTTGGCTTTATAAAGTGATAACATTATATTATAATATTTTTTAATTAAGGCCAAGGGAGACACCTCCCGAAAGACAGGGGCGGCTGGTGGAAAGGCCAAAAAGCTCATGGAGCTGGACACCCTCGTCTTGGAGGTTATTGGAAAGGAGCAAGTGTCATTGCAGAAGTTATCGAGTATCACTTTAGAGGACTGCAATGATATTGTGTCATTGTTGCCAGACACAGAAGTGACTCCTACCCAGAACGAGGCCTGATGATGTTTGACTTTCACGTGTGTTTATTTGTTTATAACATATGATTAGTGGTGTTGCCGCTTTCGATAATTTGTGATATAGTTTGTGATATAGTTTGTTTTATTATATTCACATATTTAAAAAAATAAATAAATAAAAACAAACAAAATAAATAATTAAATGCTAATTAATATTTAAATTGTTTGATTTTGTGGTTATTTGAAGTAATTTTTATTAAAAAATAGTTAAAAATCAAATTTTAATTCAATATATCATTCACTTGTAACTTGTAAAATTTTTTTGACAGTCTTCGTAAGCTTTTTTCTACAATTCTACAAGTGTACAACTGAAAATTTATTTCAGTGAAACATAACGACTTGTAGAAGTATGACTTGTAGACTTGTAAATTGTAAAAATCACTTTTAGCCACAAATTTGTAATTGTATTTTTATGAAACACAATTATTTACAAGTTCACAATTTACGGGCAAAAACACTTGTAATTGTGAACTTGTAGCTTAGTGAAATAGGGCCCTGCTTAATTTTTTTATAATGTATAGAAATTAACTGTGTGTTTGCACCATTCTCTTTGAAATGTTGTATATTGTGTTTGTGTTGTATATTTGTTGATTTCTTAAACTGTATGAACACTTTTTTCATTGATTTCTTTAATTTTTTTTCTATAATATTTCTTAGGGTACGAACAGAGTGAGCGCTGATGCCGAGCGGAGCCGAGCCGAGCTTATTTTCATGCGAGAAGAAAATTTGTATATAACACGAGAATGCGAGAATCAGTGCTGAAATTCTGTTTATTGCATGTGTTTTGCTTTTATGTCGTTTAGTCTTGTTGTTCATTTGTGTTTATAAAATTGCTGTACACTGTAATGGATTCCTCTGATGAAGAGTATTTTGCTTCTCCTAGTGTGATTAATGCAATTATTAACACAAAAGAATTTGTAAAACATCCAATTACACTAAAAAGGAAAGAATTTGGTGAATGTCATCATTTATATAACTTATTATTTGATCGATATTCATTTTTGTTAATTCGAAACCATTAAAAAACACGACTGCACACTAAAAAGTAAACATCAACAATGCAAAAAAGCGCGCAAAACGCTTTGAAACTGCTCTGCTCTTGTCAGCGATCACTGTGTTATACACAAGCTTATTTGTATTGATTTGTATGTAATCAGTTTTATCGCACTGACAATCTTTATCGCACTGCCAATATCGGTTCGGCTTTCAGCGCTCACTCTGTTCGCACTCTTACTTTTCGCTCTCATGATTTTTTAATGTCTTTTTGTTAATAAAAATGAATTTGAAGACAATCTTCATTAACCGTGTAGGAGGGACAGTCTAAATACACCCGACTAATAACACAGGTTGTGACTTTTGTTGAGTAGAACTCAATAATATTTTGATGTTGATTACCCAAAATTTTTTAACCTGTTTTCAAAATCCAAAGTGTCTTGAAAAGGGGAGAGATGAGCATTTAAAATGGTATACATAAACATATGGTTCATACTTACTTGTTATGAGTTTTGGTTAGCTAAACTTGAAAAAATGAGAAAAAGAATCATATTTTCCAAGTTTAGTTATTCTTAACTGCTAAATTTAATTCAAAAATATAAAATAAGTGATGACAGTCTCAAAGTGTTATAGTTAGTTATATTTCATATTTTTTAATTAAAGTATGCCACAAACTTGAAAAAATATGAAAATTTTTCGCATTTGTCAAGTTTACCCCATCAAACCCCATCAAATCCAATAATATATATATATGTATATTTTTTAAAGGCCCATCCCTCTCCTTTCTAATAAGGTTTAAATTTTGGACACCAGTTCGGAAATGTTTGCGTAATCAATAAATTTGTGCCTAAAGGCCATAAAAACTGTTTTTGTCAAATAAAACGAGTTTGGAGCGTTCAAGAAATCTAAAAAAAAAATATTTTTGAATTCTACTCAACTAAACTCACAACCTACACTATGTCATTAGATGAGTGTATTTACTTTTTTATTTTGTTGCATAGTATAACAATTATTGGCTTTCGAGATTTAAAAGTAATTTTGGGGGTATGAAATTTTTTGTCCATGACTGTATAATACTACGCAGTGTTCGGTGATATATTGTTTAAATAATGGCATAAAAATTGCTAGTGCAGATGCACATGGACAGAGATGAATACTTTTATTAAACGTTGTTGTAGTGTATACGTCAGGAATATTAAATTGATTTATTTCAATGAATTTTTTCTATCATGTTATTAAGAATAACATAGGCTGTCATAGAGCACCTTATCTTTACTTCCTTTTTGTTTTTGTAGTTAAATTAATTTTTTTCAGGTAGACTATTATAACAAGTTATGTCTAATATAACAAGTTTTCAGATGGTCCATCTGTCATTGTCTAGAAACAACGACCTTTTTGGACATGTATTGATTTAGTGGTGATAATCCCTTTTTTGCGGACTGAGTTTTACTCTTTGTCAAGAAGTGACAGCTGCCTGATTTCCAATACCATTCGTTGTTGATGTTGTTCTTCCCTTTGGTGCAAGCAAGGGCTACTATCTGCCTAACTGGAATTTTTTGATAGGATTGAATCATTTGAATTATAAATGTAGTCGACATAGTCTAGTAGGTAGTATGTTGGCTTATTAGACGCGAAGCTCCGGTTCAAACCCCATATCAGACGTCTTCAACAAAACGAAATATGAAAAATATTCCTTCGCCGACTGCCTTTCAGCAGATTTCTGGCAAAACTCTGAGAATAAATAAAATTACCATGAAAAAGTTTCTCAGAAAGCTGTCATTCGGAGTCGACTTTAAACTGTAGGTTCCGCCACTCACCTATAAAAATAGCATACAACAGAAGTGGGGTGAAAAGCTAGGTCGTAACCCTAACAGAAGGGTTATGTATGAATTATATATTCGAAAATTATGAGGAATTGTTTTTCGCTTTCTCTTTGATTCGAATGAAGATTATGCAGGATTACAGAAGAGTCGTTAAAACACTACAATACAGCAACCTATTGAATGTTATTGCAAGTAAAAATGCTTGTTTCGTATACTAGATTGTAATAGATATTATCGTAAATTAGTATGGGGGACAATATAGGTGACTAATAATCGTTTCAGAGTTCACGCTGCTTACGCATTACTTCTTAGTGGATTTTTGTGGATTTTTGTAGTTATAGAAGTATACAATAACCATTTTGCCTGCGCTGACATTTGGCTGCTAAAATCATTCTTAATACAGTGAAATCTCGCATACGGGGACAACGACCGCCGAACTATTATATTTCTTTTATTAGTTTCCTAACAACATCGACACTAAAAAGCCGGTTTTTCGAATAACTCGAAAACCGTCACTTTTTTCAAACCAGTTGAGAAAAACCGGGAAAACGGGAAAAGACCGGTTTTTAGAATAATTCGAAAACCGGTTGTCACAACTCTGGCTGTGTGGCACGCAGCGATGTATTGTGTTGAAACAACATACCGTTGGTACCCAGATCGTTCAATTCAGTCAAAAGAATTCGATATTCATCGACCTACAGTGCTTGTCGTTGACAATGATAGCATGACAGTGTCGATCCAAAAGAAATAGGGAGCAGTAACGCCCAAGTGCCACCAGCCCGAAATGCATATTAAACATTGTCCTTCTCAGACTGTACTGGACGCTCTTGCATCTTGGATAGATCGGTATCGTCCAAAATTCAACAATTTTGTTAGTTCACTCAGCAATTGGTCTCATCGCTGAGGTAATTCTTTGATAAAAATTAGGTGCGATTCAGCGAATACAAGTCCATTAAATAGGGCCGCGTCTGGGTCAGTTAAATGTTGTACGAGTACAAACCCAAGTCATAACATAAAATTCATCAAGTTACCGTCTGTGAAAGACTGAGTTCTTGTGAGTGGTTCGAAATCGACTCTCACGGATCGTTATTGTTAACCTAAGATGAAGACGAGCGCAGAAAACAAATTTTATTGAAGCATGTGTCCAGCCAAAGATCATTTTGATAATATTCACACGTTCATAAATTCAGGTTGGGAAATGCAAGTTAGGAGTTATTATCATCGGTATTAGATCAGGGGACTAATTCTCGCAGTCGTGATCGAAATTGCGTTCGAATAGAAAATAATTTCGATAGCGAGAAAATTTTTGATGATGTTACTCGATACGAAACGAATCGATTTGTTCCTTAGGTGTTGTGAAACGAGTTAATTATTTCGTTTTACAGTACTGACTAAAACGCAAAAATTGTAAACAAAAAACATACTTTTTCTTACAAAAGTAAATGAATTTTAATGAATCCAAGGAAGAAAAGTTTTATTAAAATTCTAATATTTCGTATTGATAATATATTTTAGATTTACTTTATTTATTATTAGCTGGGGCTGAAGTTTCACCTGCAGTATCATCTTCAAGTTCTATAAAAGAAGACATTGTAAGTTCCATTTTGTCCTCATAATCCGATAAACAGCAGGGAGATACGTCAGGAATACTATTTTTTGGTGAAGTTGTTGGGGTAACATTTTTTTTGTCGTAATTCTCTTTTGGGCTGCCTTCTGATGTTTTTGAACTCCCAAAACTTTGGACATTTTTTAGACCCTCAACAGAATTTTAACCTAAACAAGAGTTCGTTAAACTACCTTGCACCACATTTTTGCATCTTTGCTTGGTGAGCCGGGAGCATTGAGCTTAGCTGTGAGCTGTTCCCCTAGCTGATTAGCTCTTGCCTTTCCTTAAGAAGTATTTGGTATAATACTTTTTGCCAATTCTGAACGCTTAACCATGAAATTTCCATGAATTTCCGTCTGGGTGTAATTAATTTTTAAAAGTTTTGACCTACAAATACTGCAATTAATTTTTTATCCATAAATTATTATAAATTTGTTACTCACATTTTTTTATATTGTTCTTTACAGCAGAAAAACGTTAATTCGAAAGCTTTAGTGCTTACGAGTAAAAACTCGAAAGGTGGCGTTCGAATGATCACACGTTATCGAATTCCATCATTATAAATTTCAATACACTTTACTCGATAACGAATAAGAGAATCCCAAATCTAAAAAAACTCGCATGTTCGAGTAAAAATTCGTTCGTATACGACTGCCAGAATTAGCCCCCAGGACCTCCTTTGACTCAAGGACAACTAGTAATTAAACCTAATTAACCAACGTACTACCCTGTCAAATGATAAAATTTTGTGTCCATACTGTTAAGCGCTTTAATCACTTACTTCCTCGCTCTATTGCCTTCCAAATTTTATAAATATTCATCCTGCTTTCTTCAAAAAACGCTTTGATCCTTTTGGATACATGTGTAGGGGCGTTGTCTTGCTGAAAAGTAAAATTATTTCCATAATTTTCTTCAGCAAATTCAATGAAAACATTGTCCAGGAATTCCACATAGTTCTCTGCATTCATTTTATGAGAAATAAAACAGAATGGAGAACGTGCTCTATATCCAAAAGCTACCCAAGTCATTCAAGATCCTCCTTCAAAATTATGTGCGATTCTGGTCCGCGTATCACCTCTTTTTTCCCTCCAATAATATTTGAATCCATCAGGTCCATCAAGGTTGAATTTTTTTTCATCACTGAATATAATACTACGCCACTCCTCTTCCCAAAATTTGTGTTTTTCAGTGAAAGCCAATCTGGCTGCCTTATGTCTAGGGGTCAATCGTGGTTTGGGTATCATTTTTTGTATAATTTTTTCATTTTTGGGTATCATTTTTTGTGGACAATGTTTTCGTTGAATTTGCTGAAGAAAATTATGGAAATAATTTTACTTTTCAGCAAGATAACGTCCCTATACATGTAAACAATAGGACTAAATCATTTTTTGAAGAAAAGGATATAACTGTTTTGAACTGGCCACCACTTAGTCCCGATATAAATCCTGTTGAAAACCTCTGGGGAATTTTAAGTGCCCATATTTACAAGAGTGGGATGACTTATAAATCCTTAAAAGAGCTGAAAGAAGCTTTAATAAAAAATGGGACGAAATTCCCCAAGATGAGTTACAAAAATTAATAAACCCTATGCCACTTCGGTTAAATGAAGAAATTAAAAATCGAGGAGGACACACGCATTATTAAAATTAATTTCTTATTTGAATATATTTAATTATCTTTAAGTTTTGAATTTTTTCTTATTTTGTACCATATAAATATTTCCTTTAAGAATTTGAATTAGCTATAAGAAATATTTAATAAAATAAACAAACTCTGAACATTTTTTAATTTAATTTTTTGTTTCTCTTTATTAAATATAAAAATATATAAACTTTTGGATTAGCTTTAAAACCAAAGAGATTTTTGGAAAAAACATATGTACCATATAATTTCTTCCTTGGCTGTATCATAAAATATTTAAATTTTGAAATTTAGAAGAAGACGGGTTAAACCTTCTATAATAATGTACGTGTACCTTTCTGTTGTTGCTCTTAAGTAAAGTCAGTAAGGCATGCATAAAATACTGGAGAGTTGAACAGACTTGTGCCTGTTCAAACGGACAACCGCAGTAAATTAACTGCGACTGTATTCACGCTCATTCATACACTCACTTTTAATGGCAAAGTTTGCAGTTGTTGTAAAGAAAGGTTGAAAATTAAACAACAACAACAGTAAGGAAAGTGGTGGCCAAAAGCACTAACCAGGAGAAAAAACTCGAAAGGGGTAATAGATTTTAATGAAAAATGAATTCATTAGGTTGGTTTAAAGGGTGCCAATTAGTATATCGAAGGTAAGTAGTTTGATGATTGAAAGAAAGAAGGGGGTTTTAGAATGAATTAAAAATTTTTTCTTTTGTATTTTCATAAGTAACTAAATCTTTTATAATTAAAATTTAATTTCTAATTTTATGTAAACATGTTTATCTCAATTATTTTATCGTTTTTAAGGCATATTTTTGTTCTCAAAGTTAAAGGTCTTTTCATTAGTTGTCGTAAAAGTTTTAATAAAAAAACGTTATAAAATTTTGTAAATTTGGAATGTAAAAAGTTATTAAACAATAAATAAAATATTTTACTTTTATTTATTTTTTTTTGTAACAAATTGTAACATTTTAAGTGCCCATATTTACAAGAGTGGGATGATTTATAAATCCTTAAAAGAGCTGAAAGAAGCTTTAATAAAAAATGGGACGAAATTCCCCAAGATGAGTTACAAAAATTAATAAACCCTATGCCACTTCGGTTAAATGAAGAAATTAAAAATCGAGGAGGACACACGCATTATTAAAATTAATTTCTTATTTGAATATATTTAATTATCTTTAAGTTTTGAATTTTTTCTTATTTTGTACCATATAAATATTTCCTTTAAGAATTTGAATTAGCTATAAGAAATATTTAATAAAATAAACAAACTCTGAAAATTTTTTAATTTAATTTTTTGTTTCTCTTTATTAAATATAAAAATATATAAACTTTTGGATTAGCTTTAAAACCAAAGAGATTTTTAGAAAAAACATATGTACCATATAATTTCTTCCTTGGCTGTATCATAAAATATTTAAATTTTGAAATTTAGAAGAAGACGGGTTAAACCTTCTATAATAATGTACGTGTACCTTTCTGTTGTTGCTCTTAAGTAAAGTCAGTAAGGCATGCATAAAATACTGGAGAGTTGAACAGACTTGTGCCTGTTCAAACGGACAACCGCAGTAAATTAACTGCGACTGTATTCACGCTCATTCATACACTCACTTTTAATGGCAAAGTTTGCAGTTGTTGTAAAGAAAGGTTGAAAATTAAACAACAACAACAGTAAGGAAAGTGGTGGCCAAAAGCACTAACCAGGAGAAAAAACTCGAAAGGGGTAATAGATTTTAATGAAAAATGAATTCATTAGGTTGGTTTAAAGGGTGCCAATTAGTATATCGAAGGTAAGTAGTTTGATGATTGAAAGAAAGAAGGGGGTTTTAGAATGAATTAAAAATGTTTTCTTTTGTATTTTCATAAGTAACTAAATCTTTTATAATTAAAATTTAATTTCTAATTTTATGTAAACATGTTTATCTCAATTATTTTATCGTTTTTAAGGCATATTTTTGTTCTCAAAGTTAAAGGTCTTTTCATTAGTTGTCGTAAAAGTTTTAATAAAAAAACGTTATAAAATTTTGTAAATTTGGAATGTAAAAAGTTATTAAACAATAAATAAAATATTTTACTTTTATTTATTTTTTTTTGTAACAAATAAAATAAAAACAAAGTTACAAATCGCATGAGGTTTTGTAGAAGCCAACTGATGAAGTTGGTACCACATAATTACACGTCACTAAAGAAAATTCGTGATATACATATACATACATAATTGGTCATAATAACCCTTCAGTCACTATTACCTCCCAGCTCCTCACATCACTTATGTTGTGTGTGTTACTTTTATACATGAGAGGCGGAACCTACAGTTTAAAGTTGGCTCTGAACGATAGATTTCTGAGAAACTTTTACATGGCACTTTTATTTATTCTCAAACTTTTTACCAGAAATCTGCTGAGAGGTAGTCGCTGAAGAGATACAGTATTCTACAGATATAAGGACCCCGGATATGATAATTTCCCGCTTAGCATCACTGAAATTTAGACAATTTATTACGATATATGCATCCCGCTTTTAATCACCAAATTTCTTACAAAAAATTCGTTTGTATGTACCCGCTTTGTGACAACTTGCTTTTCAAAATTGATTCTGTTCTCTGCCTCCTTCATTCGTGCCATAAAATGTTTCTAAACTTCTTGAGCTATTGGAAGCCAATATTTACCATTAAAACCATACGGCAGATTTATTGGAAGTTTGGTTAGTCGATGGACTGCTTCCCCAAAATGTTTATATAATACCGTTTATATATGAGTGTCGTGTTAGTAGCATTTCTAAGTCAGTTTTATTGTCTACAATAATAAACTCTCTTTTTAGTTTTAGTCCATAGACTTGAATATGTGGCCTGAGCCGGTTGCACTTTTCAATGGTTTCTATTCTCAGTCAATAAGAACATTCTTTTTTCAATTTATGTGTTTGTTTTTTATGAGCCAGGAGGATAATGTAATACAGACAGGGACAAATATATGTGACTATTGTCTATTCCCGATTGTAATTACTCATCAGAAAATAAATCTAAATTAATGCTTTTATACAACACCTTTGATTTATTGTGGTTTTCAATTAAAAGTTTATGAAAAATAAATTTTGCTATTGCAGCAAGCTTTATATTAGAGTTTGTTCGATGTCAGAAAATTAGAGTTCAGAAACGTTCATCTCTTCATGACAAGGTAGATGAAGTGAAAGACAGTATCTTTCTCCTCCTCAAAACCGAAGTTCCTGCAGAAGTCAATTGTTGTAAAACCGAGTCCTTCAGCATGCCTACCAAAAGGACAATAGCCCTTATGAATCGCTATAGTGCTATGGATGGCCATATACGACTTACAATTGAATGATTCTTTATTTTTGGATGGACTCACTTAGGCCGCATTGGGCCCATTGTGCTACCACAGTCATCCGTTATCCCCTAGTCTCGAAACCATTCGGAGCTCTGGATGAAGCGATTCTGGCTGCCAATGTCAATCCCTGAGAGTTCCTTCAGATCATCCTTGTAGTAAGTACCCAAGTACTTCCTTCTCCTTTGGCATAGAGCCGGGCATGTACCCAGCAGATGAGGGACAGTCTTCCTCATCTCTGCAGCTTCTGCAGAAATCGTTAGCAAGGTGTCCAAGATTAATTCGCCTCGCATTCGTACACATAATACAATGCCCCGTAATGACATCGACAACTACACTGAGCGCGCCTCTTTGGGGTTTAAGTAGACTCATTGTGCGCCTTGGCCAGATTTTACGAGCCGTTCTACCCGTATCCGAGGCCGCCCACCTGTCGTTGACGGAATCGACGATCGCATTATCAATTATGAGCTTGCAGGTCCTGATAGGTATGCCCAGATTCGAGAACTCATCGGTGAGTTCGATGGTCGTGCCCCGCCTGGCAAGTTCATCAGCTCTACAGTTACCTGGAATACCGCTGTGCCCCGGTACCCATACGATATGAATGTCATATCGTTCCTCTATCTCGTCGAGATATCTGCGACAGCCGTACACCGTTTTGGAGTTCATCACATTAGAACTTGATAGCCGCCTGTCGTCCCAAATAATACTCGCCGCAGCCTGTATGTCTACCACCTCCGCCTGAAAGATACTGCAGTGGTCTGGTAGTCTTATACACTGAGCTATTCCAACCGATTCCGAAAAAATTCCACTGCCAACCGTTCCATAAAATACCTTAAAAAACAAAAATAAAAACAACGTAAGGTAAGTTGGTGTTTAATATAGAATTTCTGTTCGGATGCGTTTATATGTTTTGTATGAACATTTTTCTAACAGATAACAATGCTACAGAATTTAATACGTTTTAATACTTTCGAAATGTGTTCTGAAATTCTCCTCAACACAATTTCAAATACTCATTCAATAATTGCAAAAAATAAGAAACGGAAAAATCGGATAATAAAAGTTTAGAAGAGGGGTGAGACAGATGTTACTCAACAAAGAATGTCTGTGTATTAAATTAAAACACAATAAGTCGACAAGACGGAATATAAAGTCAGGAACATATGTCCATATATTAGTATGTTGCTTTGAAATTTAAGTAAACCTGCTCTGGTCAACACATTGATAATTTAATGCTTTTGTTTGTGTTTTCCATACAAACAGACCTTCTTCTAATACTAATTGGTTTATAGAAACAGCACAAAGATTTCATTTATTGGCATTAATTTAAATAAGTGAAAAGAAAAATACTATTGAATAATAGAATAGATTTGGGGAATGTTGAACTAACTGGATTTATTTATAACAAGATACGAGATAGGTTTTTGTTGTGATTTTCATTGGAGACAATTTTTACGTGGTGGGTTCCAAGGCCAACCCAAATTTAATGTCCAGGGGATTGCACTTCTCTGCACGCATTAGTTTAGCTGATGCTAGAAGCCCATCCAGGAGGCGCGACGAGGAGGCTGCGTGTCAACTTGAATACAGCAAGACAAGGATCGACTTGGTGGTCTCCACGTTGACCAGAGTCAGAAACTTTACCTTGTTTGCATGCATTCCATCCCTTCCTTACGCCAAATCCTGGAAAACACCCACTCAATAGGTAATTCAGTAGTAGAGACCTCTCTCGTACGACAAAACTAATATTCTACAAGACGCTCATTTTACCCGTGCTTCGTTATGGCGCAGAGGCATGGTTATGGCATGCAGCAGCCTTGAGAGTATTCGAAAGAAAAGTCCTACGTAAGATCTTCGGTCCAGTGCGAGTTGGCGATGATTTCCGCATCCGATCCAACAGTGAGCTGTATGAGCTCCTCAACGACATAGACGACCAAATCAAGGAAGCCCTGTCATCGATTGGTGTGACCAACTGGAGTAGGCGGGCAGGACGCAGAGTCGCCCGGAAGGATGTGTTGTGGCAGGCCGAAATCCGTTGTTCGGGCTGTTAATGGCCAATTAAGGAAGTAAGTAAGATACGAGATAAAGAACAGTCCTTGAATGTTAAAAGGCAAGTAACAAGTATGTTATGGACGGTACGCATTATATGGTTAACTTGCCATTGAGAAATGAGGATGCGAATATTCTGTCCAATGGAGCTAGAGCAGTGCATACCATAGAATTGGATAACTCATTGTCCTTCATTGCATTGAAATCTGAGCTACGAAAGTAAATGAAAACGTGGCATCGACTATTGTGAAACACAATAGGAAAAATTTAGAAGATAATTCTTTTTGAAAGTGCTGGGAGCCACTGTAATTATATCTGTAAATACTTCATTGAATATTTCCATTTGTGAAATATTCAGATACCATGGATAAACTTACTCGCAAGTTGCTTCGAAACCAGTGTTTACGACATCAAAAGACGTTCTCAATTCAACTTGGACAGAAAGTACAGAGAGTGGGACACAGCAAAACCATTTGATCGTGAGGTCACCACCCAAGCAGTCAGCTCCGTTGAGGTTGACTTGATATTCAAATGGCAAATTGAATCAGGAATGCAAGGAAAATCCACGCAGTTGCTAAGGCCAGAATTTTTCGTTGAATAAGAAGAGGGAAAACTATATTCACGGAAAAACTATGAGAAACTAAGTATTTTCTCGAACCAAGTGGGCTATATAAACTTTTGTTGTGCGGACTGCCGAAGTTAGAGGTCCCACTTAGGCCAGCATGAGGGTACCTATGTCCTGTCACATGTAACGGCGTTACAGTTAGCATTCAATGATCTGAAATTTCTCCAAGAAATCCTAGGCATTTGTGAACAAGGACGGAAGTGGAAACTATGTTCGTTAAGAAATTAATCGCAGCCTGACTGACCGAATATATTCAGAGACTTCTACTGGAAAAACACTACAGTGGCCAGGCAGCATATACGAATGTTTAACATCAAAACCCTTAATAACACGGTGCGACAGTCAAAATACACCCAGCTAATGACATGGTGTAGATTGTGATTTTTGTTGAATTTATTTCAAATATATTTTTTTTATAGTTCTCGAACCCTTCAAACTTCTTTTATTTGACAAAAACTGTATATTTGATCTTTTCACACAAAATTATTGTTTACCCAAATATTGTTTAACCTATTTTCAAAATCCAAAGTTTTTAAAAAGGAGACAGATTAGCCTATAAAATGGTATACATAAACATATGGTTCAAACTTACATGTTATGAGTTTTGATTGGGTAAACTTGGAAAATATGATTTTTTGTTTCAAGTTTGACCAATCTTAATTGCAAAATTTAATTAAAAAATATAAAATAACTCATGTCATTCTGAAAATGCATTTTCTTGTGAAGAGATTGACACTTCGTTTGATCAAATCTGACAAAAATTGCCGTAGTTATTATTTAAATAGTACAACAGTCGTGTTAAATTTGTTTATATATGGCATCTTCACAAATGAACTTCAAGTTCAAAAATTTTCAAAAGTTTTGATGGATCTTGATTGTTTGTCGCAAAATGTGTCAATTTCACGTTTGCACGACTGCCAGAAGTGGGATAATATTTGTGTTTATTCCAAATGTTATTATTTCTGTTTGCGCAAATATTGTCCAACTTCTGATGGTCGCTTAAACGTGAAATTTAAACTTTCTGTGACAAACAATACAAGATCCATCAAAAATTCTGAAAATGTTTGAACTAGAAGTTCATTTAAAAAAATATATATATGAAAAATATAACTCGACTCTTGGACTCTTTAAATAAAAACTACGCTAATTTTTGTCCTATTTGATCAAACGAATTGTCAATCTCTTCGCCAGATAATGCACTCTCAGAGTGTCATGACTTATTTCATCTTTTTTAAATAAAGTTTGAAAAATATGAAAAAAATTCGCATTGGCCAATTTTACCTTATCAAACCATATAACATAACACCTTAAATAATATACCTATGTATATCATTTTAAAGGTCCATCCCTATCCTTTCTAATAAGGTTTAAATTTTAGACATCGGTTTAGAAATGTTTGTGTAATCAATAAATTTGTGCGTAAAGTTAAAAAAAAACAGTTTTTGTCAAATAAAAGAAGTTTGGAAGGTTCAAGAAATATAAAAAATTGTTTTGAGTTCTACTCAACAAAACTCACAAATTACACTATGTCATTAGCTGGGTGTATTTCATTTTTTTATTATGTCGCATAGTGTAATTATACCACAAACCGAAAGTTAGACTTAAAAAAGAGTTAAAAAGTTTTGCTGACCAGTAATGTTAAATATTATACTCTGGCTATGGTTTCACAAATATTATTATTTTTTCCTATTTTATTTAGTTTATTTGTTTCTTTGGGACTACATTACGTAAAAATAATGAGAAAAGTTACTGTGTTGATAGAAATCAATTTTAAGAAAATATGCGTGTTAGCAAAATCATTTGGGAGAACTAACTGACAACAAGAAAAAGTCAGTAACGAATACCACATAATCAATTTTGTATGATAAACTGGGAATTAATTTCAAACATAACTGAATTAGACCACAAAACTTTAGTTAATTGTGTAATGGGAAAAGAATAGAGTCGAGTTCGAAGAGTATGAGAAGTAAATACAAAAAATGTACAACCTAATGGAATTTCATATAATATTCTACGTATACTTACATAAAATTACTTAAACACCCAGCAGTAAAATGGGGTTTTAAAAGCATGACAGTCAAGTTATTCATTTTCATTTATTTTTTACATGTGGTGTGATTACTAACGTTTTATTCAATATTTATCCTGTAGCCTGTTTGAAGGCCTCTTAAGCTCATCAATTAAAAAATTAATAAAATTTGCTCAAATTGTATAAATCTCATGAAATTTTTAGCACATTGTTATGTATCTTTCATGCGCTACGTTTTTTTGTGAAAACATTTCTTTTATCAAAAAAATAACTTATTTTTCACGGGTATACCTGGTAATTCTTCATTTAAAAATTTTCGATTCCTTTCGGAAGACCGCTTTAGAGCTAAGGCCACGGTTCAAACTTTGGGTCAGACATCAAAACGAAATTTGAAAAAATATGTCTTCGGCGACTTCCTCTCATGTATAAAATTAACACACACAACATATGTGGTTTGAAAAACTAGGTCGTAATCCTGACTGAAGGGTTGTAATGACCAATTATGTATGTATGTATGTAATTATACACTATTCCGACCTAGCTAGTTTTTGCCAGAAATCTGCTGAGAGAAAATCGCCGAAGAAATATTTTTTCATATTTTTGTTTTGATGTCTGGCCTGGGGTCGAACCCTGGCTTTACGTCTAATAAGCCAACACACTACCTACTAGACTACGGCGACTTCTGTTATGTTGAAGTAGAATCATTATGCTATATAAGGTTGCGACACTTAGCGAAGTCTTATGGTGCAATTTATTGACTACGGCTCAAAAGAAAATATCTTTGTTTGGGTTTTTGTTATAGTTTCTTTTTGTAAATTGTACTAATATTTGTATAATAAAAAAGAGCATAAAAATGGAATGGACGACAGATAAACAGGTCATTTTTTTTTGTCGAGAAATAAAATGTTTACATTTTTTACTGCAATTCATTAATCTACTTTTTTCCCGTTCATTGCAACCGGCAGTTTCCCAACGAAATTAAGAGATGAAAGTTTATTTTTTATTTTTAATAAATGTATTGCCTAATGTTCTGAGGTTGTTGCAATAAAATAAGGAGACCAACCAAGGTTCACATGCCTGTTGAAATACATCTAAGCCATCATGAAGGCTTTTTGTGCGCTCACCACCCTACTTTCTATAGGAAGTCTGTGTATTGTACAAATCTCATTAACTTCTTCCAGTCCATTCCTCTGAGATGGCTTATGACTGGTATAGTGTCATCCTCAAAATATTGAAATCTCGCTCTTACGAAAGCTGGGCAGTGACTCAAAAAGCGCTCCATCGTTTCGATGTCTTTTCCGCATGCTCTGCATTAATCATTTCCGACTACGCCAATGCGGCTAAGGTGTACATCGGCACTCATGGAATCAGTATCTCTATAGGGCCACAAGTGCTAGGTTCTAAATGGACCCTCACTCTAAAAATAATGCACTTATTATGCTATCGATGGAGAGCAAATACAACATTAGAATAATTCATAGGGTTCAACGATAGGGACAAGTGCGAACTTCACCCACAAGGACTTTGGATACAATACTATTCATCCAACTATACTCAGCCTTTTTGGTAAGTGTCAGCCAAAACCCCAAGTGGTGCTTTTTTGCTTGACACTCAGTTATCCGATAAGATGCCCAGCGTATCAATAACAACCAATTGAATCAATCTAATACCAGATCAACTTTCATGTCAAACGGATACCTGCCACAGTTGCCCGTGAAAACTAGCAACTACGCGGATGACATGGAACGTTACACATTATATGGGCGCCTAGTCATTCAATGAAAATGAAGAAGTGTATATTTTTTCCTATAAGCTTAGATAACCCAATGTCTTTCAGTGCGTTAAAGACCATGCTGGGAAAGTGGGTGGAAAAGTCATATCGTCTATTCTGGAATAAAGACACTGTAGGAAAAATTTTACAAACACTTTAGGGGCGATTCTAATTAAGGGAGAACCATCAGTATTTTAAAACTAAACGGTGAGGACCTCCGCTTTACATACACTGAAACCAAAATTTCCGTAAATAATGTGACAAGAGATTTAGAATTGAGGATATTTCTTTACATATCAGCTAACAAAAATGTGTATTCATATTTATGTACGTCTTTTTTTAGTAAAAATTTACAACTTTAGCAAATTATTCATATTGAGAAAATTCTTAATATGAAAAATGACGAAATTTCTTCGATATGAATAAAATGCTTTCGTTATTTTGCGGAATGTAAATATGACGAAATTTAGTTGAATTTACTATTAATTTTTATTTATATTAAAGAATAAAATAAATAAAAAGAGTATGAGTGTTATTATCTAACAAAATAGTACGTATACGTCACCCGTTAGCTCTATGTAATATTTTATCTTCTTCTTCTTATATAAAAATGAATGTGTGTTTACTTGTTTGTGGGTTTGTTTGAAGTCTATAGACGGCTAAACGGCTGGACCAATTTTCTTGAAATTTTCACAGTATCTTCCTGTATGTCTGGAAGGAGTATAGGCTTTTTATTTTAAAATTTCAAATAGGCGAGGTGCCACGCCCTCATACCCAATAAGTATTTAATGTCGCATATCTCATAAACTGCAACAGCTAGAGTCCTCAAATTTTGTATGGACGACTTTGACGTATATATGAACAAAATCGGATTGGCTATAGTGAACGTGTCACCTCCCATAGTCTATAAACATATATAAAAATAAATGTTTGTTTGTATGTACCTTATAGAATCGTAAACTGTGCATTTGATCATGATATGATCTTTAGCAAAGTTGTTGCGCATGAGTCGACGAAGGTTGTTGCGATTAATTTCCGATGGATGGCGTCACTGAAAATTATTCAAAATGAATGACAAGCAATTGGGCGACCTACACCTCAAGCACGGAAGGAAAGAGCATTGCGATCCTCGGTATCAGACGAGCATTGAGACTGGAAATGGACTGAGACCCGTTCGCTTGAACAACTTGAACAACGAGAAGTGAGATTAGAAACTAATCGAATACTACTCAGACCCGTTCATCTTAACCATTAGGACAAAGGGAAACAAAATCAATAAAATGATTCAAAATTAATTGAACATTTGTGTAATGTCTTTCCTTCAAAATTATTTTAGTTGGTGGCGCAGCAATACGCGCATACATACTTATGTATACAATATATATAAAACAATGATGAATTCAAATGTAACTAAGCGATATGCAGTTAAAAAGGTTTAATATCGATCGTGTTATTCAAAAGAAATAATTTCCAAATTATATTTTCCATTAACGGTATTACAGAAGGGTCTTTTGATGGCCTTTTGCCAGGACATTAAGCGATTTTCACACTGCATTTGAACGCCCAATTTTATGTTGCATTTTTGGCACATTTGGCTAACTTGCTATCTATACATTCACCCTTAAATATATATATAAAAAATATTATTAAAAATTGAGTGGTATATTGTACGCAATAAATAAATACCATAAAAAGCGTCAAAAAGGCTTGCAAAATTCCACTCATTTAACAGTGTTGTGTGTTTTATCTGTAGTCACCCACGAGTTTGCGCATTCATTTGCATTGGTTTGTAAATATGTAATTATTGTATCATTCTTATAAATTTTTTTGCTCTTATAACACTTAATATTTTTAAATTTAATAGAAAAAACTCACTTTAAATTAATACTTTTTATAATTACTTTAATTGAAAAACACAATTTTTTTATAATCACACGTTCGTGATTCTGACAATAATTATTTCCAACGCCTACTTCGTTTATTTACAATTTCGAAAATAATTGATTTGAATTAACGAACTTTCTTTAATTTTACTATAATAAAGGAGTTAAATTGACGAAATTTCTTTAATTTAATTTGAAAATTTAATCGATTACTTCATTTTAGTGCACACTTTATTTGTTATTTTTGATTTACTACATAATATTGTCGCATAACATTTGTATCACTAACCAAGGAAATTGCGAATTCCTACTATCCTGATATTCTTTAGACAAACTCAATTAATATCCTTATGCTAACGTACATATGTATGTATATGCAAACATTCTCTACAACACCTACATTATTTGTCAAATTGATTTACAACTTAAAACATTAAGGTTAACAAGAAAAAAAGGTTTATTTTCATTAACATGCAATATGTACAAAGATTTCAAATATTCCACTTTTTTTTTGTATTTCATTTCATTTGGCATTATGTGTGGTTCGTCTATGACAGCAGCAACTGAAATTTAAAGTGATGGTGTGCTAATAAAACAGGATAAAGGTATGCTGGAAATGATATTAAAAAAAAAACATTTTTTATATTGTTCCATATAAATCTACAGCATCTAAAAAGATGTCATTGTCATTCTAGTGTGGACAATCTATACATGTCTATTGTGAGATATTTGTTTTTGTTGTTAATTTCTTTATCAAACATACATATATTTAAAACATTTTTGTATAAATGTGAAATAATATAAAATGTTGTGTCACTTATGCTGAAACAGATTCGATTGCGGCTCAATTTATGCCAAATTCTGTTTACCTCTGCACAGAACATCAAGATTAGTGTTCGAACGTATTATTTAGTATTTTTAGAAGAAAAAAACATGTATTTAAAAATAAATAAAATAAATTTAAAGACAATTACAAATAATTCAAAATAAATGGCACGTCTAATAGCCTTAGTTGCCAGATTTGACGATTTAGCGTCATTTTGACGATTTTGTGCGCCAAAAAATGTCATATTGACGTTTATACCCCTAATTTGACAAAATTAAAATAATACATACATAATTATAATACAATACATAATACAATAATACAATATATAATTTTCTTTACTTTGAAACATTTAAATCTTTGAACCATTGAAACTATGTTGGTTTTGATAGAGCATAGTCACAACATACGTAGCCAAACATTCGAAGCGATTCTCCAGGACTTTTCTTCATATGAAAAAAAAAATTAATGCCTTCCGTAACTCATCATTTTGTGGTACAATATTCGACATATTTGAGACGATGAAAATATTGTATTTTCACTGATTTCATGAATAGTGTATATGTTTGACAGATGTCACGGCCCATAAAAAAAAAATTAAAGCTCGTTCACAATAAATGTTCCCCAGGGAGACATTTGTATCTTGACACACACTTCATACCAGTACACCTGATATAATTTAATAAAAATAGTTGATTTATTATTTTACTGTTTGCTTGTTCTAAATAAAGTAATCCGTATGAATAATTCAAAATTCAATATAAAATTAAGTTCATAATAAATTAGGTTAGGTTAGGTTATTAGGTTTAGGTTAGGTTATTAGGTTAGGTTTTATACTAAAAGCTCCCTTGAGCACGCATAGCGGCCCGTTGTGACGCCACAGGTGAACACAGTCTCTGTACTGACCAAATTCCTCTGAACCAATGGGGGAGAAGTTGGTCAGCGCAAGGGCTGCACATTTTAAAGCACGACTACCCTACGCTGGAGAACCAGCCAGAAAGCTTGATAAACAAGGCTATATCCTTGACATCAATGGACGATTGTTCCGTCAAGCTGACCAGGGTTGGAGAGCCAAATAACCTATATCTCAGCGGATCTGCACCCACGGCAGAAGTCGTTAAATGGGAGCCGCATTCTTTCCGCGTGTCTACTCATAACACAGTGACCTGTAAGCATGGCCACTGTGAGCGAGATGATATTATGACCAAGTCCAAGTAACTGGTTGGTGTGCCTTCTATCCATTGAGGGCCAGAATTTCGGCGCGATGGCCAGATTGAACGGGATAAGTGGCATTCCTCCGTTGATTGAAGAGGATTCCAGAAGTAGTGCGCCAGCTCTGGCTAGCTCCTCGGCTCTGCTATTTCCCGGAATGTCACAGTGTCCGGGGACCCAGACAAGTGCGACACTGAAGCGCCCAGAAAGAAGGTCGAGGCAGCGGCGAACTTCCCTGACGATCCTGGAATTATTCGCAAAGTTCGACAGGCAGGCAGGCTGGCTATTATAAAAGATGGCACTTACTTCCGCTGCAATAGTCCGGCAGTCGGAGTGAAATGTCCAAGTCCAATTTCCCAGAGTAGACTCCGTTACCCACCCCGCCATCGATTTAGTAATAATAAGTCTTTTTTTTTGTACAAGTTCTGAGATACAGCGAACCAAATTCAATCGCAATTCTTTATTGATTAACTACCACTCATCGAAAATAGCTTCTTTAAAATTAAATTTAAATTTGAAAACTTGTGTTCATAGTATGTACGAGTATGTAAAATGATGTGAGAAAAATTTAACTTCCCTCCATGTTTCTCATTCATATGACCTAATAAAAACTATTTTTAAAGTTTTAATGTATAGTGTTTATTATTCATCAAAAGTCTGAAAAACACTTTATAGTAGCTTATTGCAGTTATAAAGGTGCATATTATGCATAGCAAATTCTTATAATAAAAACAACGAAGAGAGAGAGAACAACAAAAGCAATTTACAACATTTATTACAAATCACAAGTTAACATTATTCATAAAAAGTTACACAAATGCAAATGGTACCAGCACTATTATAATAAAAAGGATAAGAAAAAGGACAACTTGTCAGAACAACTTTTATTTTATATGCTACGTATACACAGGGCAAAACAAAATTAACAACTTGTTTGGAAACTTTTTCACTTTATCTCTGTAGCGTTATTATGAAAATAAAATTTTTATTCTCAGTGAGGATGCAGATTTTATTTTAGAATAATAATACGTCTTTTTTCCAGACAGTTTTGAATTTTTTTTATTGGATTGTATCAGTACTGGGACTGCCCTTACTTGTGGCAAAACAACGAGCTCAATGTTACCACTCCAACCTAAGGAAGGCATGTTTCGAATAATTATGAAATAATATTGCTACGTTTTTACCTTTTTGAAAGCGTTTGGAATATGAGTTCGTTTATTGCAAAAAAAAAAATTGTGTTTCATTTCAGTTAAAATTCTTTATTGGTCGCACAATTACTTTTGTGCCACTTTTGTGTTAATTTGTTTTGGTCGCCAGATCTGTATAGCAGCGATCTTCAAACCCCGACTGTTTTCTTTACACGCAATGCGTCTTCACACAAGGCTGACTGAATTCTTACTGACTGTTGTCTTCTCTGTCTTGCCCTTTTAAATGTCCACATAATCAGTCTGATGAACGTTCTTGAAGCAGAAGGTTCTTGTTCTCGTCTTCTCGAGGGTTCTTTAGCGATTGCTTTGTTGTTTATGTATTTTGTTCATACTGCTTGCTGTTGCGCTCGCTTACGTTGCGATTCGTTATCTATCTCTTTCTCTTTCTTGCTCATGGTTTTTGTTGGTTTGCTTGTAACAAATTCGGTGTATTTGTTTGTGTGGCTTTTGTTTATTGGTTTAATGTGAAATGATACTACACCGTTTCCATTTTCGTAACAATGTATACATCAAATGACCGCTATGTCTGCGATGACAGGGATCAGTATTTGAATAAAATACAGAACAGATGCCACAAAACATAAATAAACTCGCCAGAAGTATGACTTAGCTTCTCACCCCACTTATTTTGAGAGTGTTCAATTTATATATGAGTGGCGGCACTTACAATCTGAAGTCGACTCCGAATGACAGATTTTTGGACAACTTTCCATGGCAATTTCATTTAATCTCAGACTTTTTGCTAGAAATATGCTGAGAGGATGTTGCCAAAGTAGTATTTTATCACATTTTGTTTTGTTAGAGAGCTCTGATCTGAAGTTTGAACTGTGGCCTCATGTTTAATAAGCCAACACACTAGCTACGGTGACTATTGGAAGCCCTTGCTTTAATAAATTCATCGTAATAATCGCGATGTTATGCTTATGCAACGATTGTAATTGCTGCCAGATTTTTAAAAGATACGTCACGTCCTCATCAGACAGTTTTTCGTTGTGGATGTATTTGTTTCCCATGGATTGCATGAGGATTTTTAGGCCACGGGACTTATGGATCCAGGTCACACGCTACAAAGTCAGAGATGGAATCTTTTCAGAACAGCTGAATTTAGGACAAGAATATTGTAACGGGTCCGCCAAATACCTTTTTTTCTTGAAAATGGTTTAAAAAAAGACTACTGAATATTTTCTTAAATTTCTTTTTTTATTTGAAAGTACAATCCTTCCGGTTAATAATGGAAAATAATTTCATTCAAATGGCTGCCTCGGCTGGCCATGCAGTAGCCTACACGATCGGTCCAACTTTTAAGCACATTATCGATTGTGTGCAGCTGTATTTCACCAAAGGCTTCACGAATATGTCCTTTAAAGCGTCAATTGTCTCTGGCTTGTCGGCGTAACACTTATCTTTGACGGCATCCCACAAATAATAGTCCAACGGTGTCAAATCGCAGCTTCGAGGTGGCCAAACGACATCAGCTCTGCGATCTTCAAAAACAGGGCGCAAAACATCGAGTGTAACTTCGGCTGTGTTGAACGTAGCACATTCAACAAATAGTCTCACAAATACGCCATCCATTGGCAAAGGCAAGATGGGATGAGCCCGACATGGATATATGTATGTAGAACAGAATTTGCATTAAACCTATTAATATGATGAATGATGATTAACCCCAAGCAGTCATGTCGGTACACAATCAGCTGGGTGTTCACACCAGGAAACGATTTCTATAGAAGCTGCAATGACAAGGACACAAGAAGAGGACACCACATAACAATTTTTCTATCATAGTCCCGCGCTTGGGAGCCTAAAAAGACAAATTTTTAGACACTCGGAATTTATTGACAATACAAGTCTAGTCAAAGACGATTTGAGAAAAATTCACACTTTCATCGAACGATCAATCGAGTCTTAAAAATCTTCATAATTCAACATAGAATTTTTGCAATTATTGATAGATTTTGTCAAAAAATTTAAATATTTTTATTTATTTTAATTCATCATAGTAATCCGGACTGAAGTGTTGTAATGACCGATTATGTATATATGTATGTAGTCTCAAATATTTAAATGTATCATTTTTCATACAAAGCTCGATCTACGGATATTCCACGCCGTATAGTTGAAAAATGTTAAACTGGAGCTATAATTATATGATGGAATTGTTAATACCGGACCTTATAGAACCCAAGTAAACTGTGCCTATTGAGGCTGCTGCCAGCTTAACCCAACCTAATGTCTAGGATTGGTTATTATGCAACGTAAAAACAAAACCCGTTTGATAATCTGTGAAAGCCTTTGGATAGTCAAACAATAAAACATGTGATAGGAATCAAGACAGACTTAAAATGTACTTCAGGATCACTGGTGGCCAAGGGTCCGTAGGATGACTTCAAAAATGAATTTTTCAAAGGAATATGCGAGATTATTAATATTTTAAAATACCACTGATATCATATATAATGGACGACAAAAGTCTAGGTACCGCAATACATTTTTAGCAATTTTTGATGTTTTTTGCAAACCAACAGAAAAATAAGGAAATATTTTTGCACTACAAACGTATTGGGAGTACCTACTCCCAATAAAAATTTAGATTATTGTTAGGTTTTTAGCTTTTTAAAAACGTTTAGAATATGAGTTCGTTGATTGCAGACAAAGTAAAAACAAATTTGTGTTCAGTTTCAATTAAACTCTTTATTTTTCACACTACTTTTGTCTGCCACCGTATACAACTTGTCGTAAGTAACAATAATCTGCCTGTATAGTTCGTTATTCTTCTCTGCTTACAACCTTTTTGTAAGCAATACCACCTGCACGATAGATCTGTATAGCGGAGATCTTCACAATAGCGATCTTCAAACCACTACTGTTTACTTCGCATGCAACGTGTCTTCACACAAGGCTAATTGAATTATTGCTGACTCTTGCCTGCTTTGTGTTGCCCTTTTATATTCCAAGGCATTCTGCACTCTTGTCAATCCATTTTTCTGTCATGTTTGTTGTTGTTGGTTTACTTGGAACGTGTTTGCTGTATTTGTTAGTGCATATTGTGTACACATTGCCTCTTGTTACGTTTGCTTTCGTTGCATTTTCGTTATCTATCTCTTTCATATTCATGGTCTTTGTTTTTGGAGCTTTTGCTTATTGTTTTCATGTGAAATGATATTAGATCGTTTCCATTTGCGTAACACTATGTTACACCCAATATTTGTTTGTTTATAGTAAGTAGTTGAAATAATCTGTGATAATATATGTTTGTAAAAATTATATAAATTTTTTTTATTACCATGCACATACCAGAGAATAGCAATGAATCGTTTTTTCGCTACTCATAAGTACTCATGAAATTTTGAGTACGAGTGAGTCAACAGCATTGAAATTCTGATACTGCTGACACTGATTCATTCATACTCCATACAACATTGATTTATAAGTACAGGTTGCAATGAGTATGAGTACAACGTTGACATCAAACTCATAACATTCGAAATATGTTTGATTCATAGGCCTACTCATTCAGATTCATAAATTTAGAAAAATACTTAAAATACTCATAAATAATTCGAGTGATTCAAATCATTTATCAAAATTTACAGTCTTAGTTGTTGCTGCTTTTACAAAAAAAGAAGAAAGAAAAGGACAAAGACAGCCAGCACAGCAAACACACAACTTTCTAGTGAGTATTGTAGCGTTCGTAAGATATCATACTTATTTTGTGATTCTTGTAAATGTTGAGTAAAGAAGAGTCGAAATCAACAACATCATGCGTATTGTTAAGTATGAGTCCGATGAGTACTTCAAACGTTGAAAATGAGTAGTATGAGTATAAGAAATGATGAGTATGATTCGAATCTACTCATTTTTTGAATACTCATTGCTGATCTCTGGTACATACCAACTCTTATTTAAAGACTAGGTAGGTAGGTAGGTAGAGGTGGCTGCCCATCCAAGAAAAATTTTTCTTGTTGATGGACACACTTAGGCCGCAATTGGGCCCATTGTGCTACCACAGTCATCCATTATCCCCTAGTCTCGAAACCATTCGGAGCTCCTGATGAAGCGATTTAGGCTGCCAATGTCAATCTCTGACAGTTCCTCCAGATCATCCATGTAGTATGTACCCAAGTACTTCCTTCTTCTTTGACATAGAGCCGGGCATGTACCCAGCAGGTGAGAGACAGTCTCCTCTTCTTCCTCATCTCTGCAGCTTCTACAGAAGTCGTTGGCAAGGTGTCCAAGTCCAATGCGCCTCGCATGCGTACCCATAATGCAATGCCCCGTAATGACACCGACAACTACACTGAGCAACATACAGTTGCATCCTATCTCTGATAGTGTCGACAAATCTTCCGGAGATAACAAGAACAATGTCATCCGCATAGGCAATTGCCTCACATCCATTTTGTTCTAGTATCACTAGTAGCTCATTCATCACCAGATTCCACAAAAGAGGAGAGAGTACTCCGCCCTGTGGAGTTCCCCTCCCTATAGCCCTGGTTGTCTGTGAGCTCCCAAGTGTGGGGTAGATTGTTCTCCCACAAAGTAGCTTAGTTATCCAGTTCACTATAGTGGATCGTACACCCAGACTATCCAGCGCCCTGGTTATAGCGCAAAGTTCCACATTATTGAAGGCTCCTTCGATGTCAAGGAAAGTAGCCAGAGTGTATTCCCTCTGTGCCAGCGATTTCTCTATCCTGCACACCAGGCTATGTAGGGCAGTCTCAACAGACCTCCCCTTAATGTATACGTGTTGTCCCCCGGAAAGGAGATTTCCATCCAAGGTCTGACGCAGATTCACATCCACGAGTCTCTCCATAGTCTTCAGTAGGAATGAGGATAGACTTATGGGTCTGAAGTCCTTGGGTGTAGTATGAGAGTTTCTTCCAGCCTTCGGTATGAAGACTACCCCCACTTTACACCATTCCGACGGTATATGGCCCATCCGAATACTGGCGACAAACATCGCCTCAAGCATTCTGATGTGTTTCCTTTCCAGACGTTGCAAGAGTGCCGGATATATTCCGTCCGGTCCCGGAGATTTAAACGGTCTAAATCCGTCTATCGCCCATTTTATCGCGTCCGCAGACATGATCGAGCAGTACTCCCACTGTGATTCACTCCCCGAGACGGTTGTTCGCACATCCGAACCTTGTCCCGGTGGAAAGTGGGTGTCCACAAGAAGATCCAAAGTTTCCTTCTCAGAGTTGGTCCATGTGCCATCCTCCCTTTGCAGTACACTGGGTATAAAGGATGTTGTCGAGAGAATTCTCCTTAGCCTTGAAGTTTCGTTGATAGTTTCCATGTTGCTACAGAAATTTCTCCACGAGTCCCTCTTAGCCCGTCTTAGAACTCTCTTGTATTTTCCAAGGGACACTTTATAGTCCCTCCACTGATCCGCATTACCGGACTTTCTCGCCACATTGAAGAGTCGTCTTGACTCCTTTCTGAGCATGTCCAGATCCCGGTCCCACCAGGGTGGTTTTTTTCCACCCCTGTTGACCTTTTTCGGACATGCTTTTTCAAAAGCCCCTACTATGACCTTTGTGAATTCAGCCACTGTAGCCTCAAGTCCAGAAATACTATCTATACTACAGCTCGTGAGTGGGTCCAAGCCCAGCCTGACAAGGCGATCATAAAGATCCCAATTCGTATTTCTAGGATTTCTAATCGCCCTTACAGTATTGTTCTCCCTTACAAGGGAAAATTCAATAAACCTATGATCAGAAAAGGAGTGCTCCTCCGAGACTCTCCAATCTCTGACACTATCATAAATATTGCCGGAGGTAAGGGTTATGTCCAAAACCTCCCTTCTGTTTTTCGTTATAAATGTGGGCTTATTACCCGTATTACAAACTAATAGGTTATTAGATATAATAAAATCAAAAAGAGACTCACCCCGTTCGTTGACGTTCGTGCTGCCCCATATAGTGTGATGAGAGTTGGCATCACAGCCAATCAGCAGGCCAACATTTGAGCGCTTTGCCTCTGTAACCAGTCTCTTCACTGGATCTGGTGGTGGGTGACTGCTTAGGTCATGCGGCATGTAACAGGAGGAGATCCAATGTTGCTTACCATTGATCTCCGCCGTTAGTGTGGTTAGGTCTTCATTGCTGAAATTAGGAAGCAAATATGCCATTAAATTGTTCTTAATGAGTATACAGGATCTGGGTCTACCTACACATTTGGCATGGACCAGCCTATAATTTTTGTGCCCTAATCCACAAACCTTATTGGCTATGGACCATGGTTCTTGGATCAGGGCTATGTCTTCTCCTCTGTTCGCCAGCCGGAGAAGTAGTGCAGCTGATGCTGCCTTAGAGTGATGGAGATTTATTTGGATTACTCGGTCTGTTTCATCCTCTCTCTTCTCCACCATCGTAATGTCTAGGCCATATTCTTCTTGATCAGCCTCGTCCAGGAGATCAGATTCCCTTAACAGCATATCAAATGCAGATGCTATATCCGACCCAGTGGAAGAGAGAGAGCTAACTCTGGACCGGGTATGAATCTGCGTTGAGGATGCTGTAAGGTTATCCTCCTCCTTTTCTTCATTGACTGATGCGCCCATGTGTTCGTCTTGTGGCTTGTCCCCCTGAGGGGCGTTGTCACTCGACTCCATGGGGCGATTATCCTTTTTATATACTTTTAAGATAATATGTTCAAATCCAAAGGCCACCACACCATTGGATTTTGCCAGGTGCTCCAGGGATTCCTGATTGATTATGATAGTCGCACAGCGAGATCCATGGCGCTCCTCCAACTTTGCAATTTTCCAATTGTGTGTTGGTAACTTTGGATTGCACATTTTTATTATTTTTAGCACTTTTTCTGGCTCCTTTGGAGTTAAAGGTATCCAAGAGCGTGTTCGGGGTCTGCTAGGTATGGCATCCTTGGGCACTACTTCTAGTTTGGCGCCCTTCCAGATTTCACCTACCCTCATTATGGCGATGGAGAAGAGATCCAGGGCTCTCTTATCGGCACACGTTACTAGCTTCACGTGTCCTTGGTGCCAGCCACACATTTGGTAGACTGGAACTGGTCCCGGATTCTCCTCCATTACTTCTAGGAAGACGTCTGCAAGGGCGTCTGCTACAAGTCTCCAGTTCGACGGTGTAATACTGCCGTCTGGATCTGAGCGATCTACAACCGCCATTTCTATACTGTCTTTTAGCACCTCACTGTATAAGGTGTTGGTGCGATGCGAGCTGCGTGATTTTTTAGCGCCTGGAGCGTCTCCATCAGAAGATCGCTGTCTTTTGACAGCCACCTCCATGGTCGACGTCTTGTCTAGTTCTTCGAGCTTTTCCTTGGCCCAGGCCAGTGATTGTGCTTCGCGCTGCGTGCGGTTATCTATTGGGATCTTGGAGATCCTGTCTAGAACCCGCTTTGCGCTCAATCGCTCCCTGTACCTCTGCTTCGATTCTTTCATTTTCTGAGCCGTGTCAACCTTTACATTACCAAGGCCACTCTTGCTGGACGAAGGTCCGGCTTTTGGAGCAACCTTGCTTCTGGAAAGGCCGACGCTTTTGGCTTGTTGTGTTCTATTATTTTTTGAGGTACTAGGTTCTTGGTCTGCTTTAGCATCAACCAAGTCTTTTCCCTCTTCTGTGGAGACGGGCGTCGGCTTAACACCCGTACGCGGATTTTTACGAGTTCCGTTCTCGTCCTCACTAGTGGAGGCGGTTTCCTGATTTTCCTTTAATTTATTTTTATTATTCATTTTTGGTCCCACGAGTTGCGGATAAGGGGAAGGTCCACCTGAGCAGGGATCCGCTGTGCCCAGGTAAGGCTAGTTAATCCTGGAGGTCGCCCGGTATCCAGGATACTCCGTTAACGACTGGGATATTTTTGATGGGCCCCCAGCCAGGCTGACTATCGGCACGGGTCGTATAACACCTTAGTCCAGCCCATACCTCTATCCTATGGTGAGAGCCATAATTCATTCGACCTACAATCAAATGAGTATGGACTCCCCCCTTGGCTGGTGGACACCCCATCGGGCAACCACCATTACCAGCCGACACCCACGTGGAGGGTTTGGTAGAGGATTTTCGTCGGCCTATTTAAAGACTAAGAATATTATGTGTTTTTGTTCATAATTTTGCATTTATTCAAGGATTTTAAATATTCCAATTATTCGGAACAAGGACAATATTTTTTTAATAGAATAGAGGTGAGAAGGTGTACTTTAAATAGCTACATGTATGGTGTTTTACAATTAATATCCTTTTTTGAGAGTTTTCTTCATACAAAATAAATAATATGGTAAGATTATTAAAATAATACATGAGTATATGAATAAAATGACGATAAATCGTCAAATTTGGCAGCTAGGATTGTGAGGCCAACCGCGGCAGCCATTAAATGAAATATAAATCTATTTCCAACCGGAGCAATTGTAGTTCACAGCAAAACAATAAATTTATCAAAATTTCAAACTATTTTTGTTTTATTACATTTTTAAATTTAAACTTTTAGATCGCCAACCTATTATATTTACTCACATTATGTTCATATTTAATATTTTAAATTCATAATGCAGAGAACATATGTGACGTATGAGTGATATTTAATTCTAAATTCAAAAAATTGTGTGTTACACAAATATGAATAGATGTAGTAACCAGATAGAACTCTCGAGTTCCAATGATCGAAAAAATTTTACTTATAAAAATGCAATAAAGAAAAGCCTCATTGATTTGGTAATGGGTGATCTATGGAAAGAATCCAATATAAATAATTTGCAGAACCTTTTGGACGTTTTAAACCCAATAAAATTAGCTGTGTAAGCTTTATGTCGGCGAGAAGTTAATATTATAACAGCTGATGTGATAGTGAATACTTTATGCCAACAAATTTCTTCAATTAATACTTCAGTAGGAAAGACAATATTTGAATCTCTTATATACCGAATTGGAGAAAGAAGAGATATAAAATTGTATACCTTGACCAAATACTTGAAAGATCCTGAAATTTTTAATAAAAATAATAAATTTTTCCGAATTCTTCAAAACAGTCAATTATTTTATATGCAGGACAAATTTATAACCGTCTGTTTACTGAAAAAAATATAGAATTAGAAGAAATAGAAAGCAACGATAATGATATTTTAGAAGATAAATATTTTGAGGACATTTTAAACGATGCAATAAATAACATTAGTGAAATATCTACATCAAACACTTATGTACCTACCGGTTCGATAAAAAAAAAGACTTAAATTTTTTTGGAGAATCTGGTAAGCAAACGGAAAACATAAAAATTGTTTTAGATGCCTTGTTAACTATTAAGCCAACATCTGTTGAAAGCGAGAGAGTTTTCTAAAAACTCATTTTAAAGGTATTAAATAAATATGTTAATAGATATATAGTTTTTTATGTTTCATGTATATATTTTTAACTAGTTTTTAAAATACATTGAATTATTTATTTTTTTAAAGAAGTGTACCTTTTATATGTTTCTATTGTTATTTTGTTTTATGTTTTTGATCTCATTAATATGAATTAAAAATAAAAATACATACTTAACAAGGTAAATATATGATTTTATGTTCTAGGCGGGAATTCCCGGGATCCCGGGAAATTTCAAAAGCAATCCCGGTTTCCCGGGAAATGGATAAGTCCGGGAAATGAAAAACACTAAATATGATGCGTATGAGTAATATATTTGAAATACAATTAAAAAGAAAGTATACCCCATAAATTTGGGATTAATTTGGAATTAAGCTACATGATATGACTAGGCTTTATTCTAGTAGGTAACACATCATGACCTGTATCTTCATAGTCTGTATCTTGAACATCTTCACAACAAAAAAATTAATTTGGCAAAATTTCAAACCGTTTTTGTATCATTGCGTTTTTAAATATAAACTTTTAAATTGCCCAGCGGGTCTAATGGTCTCATGTCAGAAGTGAATATGCTGCCGGTGACTATCCATCTTCCAATCTAATAAATATTGAGCTTTGTGAATGAAAGTCTCATTTGTAAACGCTTCCTATTTAGTTTAAATAAAGGAAAGTGTGTGTTGGATATCACTGATATTTTTTATTCATTTGAAATAGCAATTATGTGTAGAAAATAACATCGTTTAAATGACAGACTATTGTCTGGGTGGATCGCATTCAAAACGTCTGATTTTCCATTATATCAGGCCAAGTTTTATTGATGGTATGTTAGGTTATGTTAGGAATATTAAAGGATGAACAAAGAAGGATTCAAATACCTGCTGAATGTGTTGATGGAAAATTTGCTGTAAAGTTACCTTTAACTTATTTTCGTTATTACAACTTACAGATAAAATAACGTTAACTTTTTCAAAAATATGGCAGTGCTGGAGCAATGCCGATAAACCTGCTCAATTAAACAAGTTTTAACACAGCGGCAACAACGGGCTTCGTTTTTTTTTGTTGTTGTATATGCTCATTTTGTTTAACTTATATAATATGACAACTTCAAACATAAACTTAACTTTAAAAGTTACCGCTCACTTCTATTGGGTACTCATTATAATAAAAAACAATTCATCTGCCCGTTAAAGTCCTCCCTTTAGTAACGGCAAATTGTAATAATGGCCCTAAGAATATTAAATCACATCTTCACACTAGCAGCCCTATGATTGTGACTTGTCGGAAATAATAATCATTGCGAATTCCTAATCCTTCTGAACTTTTGGTGAATACGTCCTTTAGAATATTTTAATACTCTCCCTTATTTCTTATTTTCTCAATTAGTTCCACACTGACCGCGTCTAGAGAACACATCTTTAACTTACAATTTTTCGAAATTGCACTGATGTCAGATTCATTTTAAGTTAGTAATATATTGCATCAAACTTTCTGGTCATATAAAGACGATAAAATAATCAGCTGTTTTTAACCCTGGACGGTTACTGTTCGACGAAGCTCATTTACTCTGTACCATATAATTCTTTTATGTTTGACCAAATTTCGCTCTTTTTTCATCAACGTTAGTTGATAATGAAAAATTTATTTTTTTTGTTCGTGGATTCAACAAAGAGTAACCTTACTGGACAAAAATAACCATCCAGGATTAAAATAAATGGGTGGCCAGGGTATGTTTACTCACTACAAGCTTTCGTTATCAAACAACATTGTTGATAAAAAGAGCTAAATTTGGTCAAACATAAAAGAATTTTATGATAAAGAGTAAATGAGCTTCGTCGATTCGACGAACAGTAACTAATTAGGGTTAAAGCTTAAAGTTAATTTAATATCTGTGAGCCGTCCTATTAATATGGGCAGACAATACGTCTGAGTGGGTAAATAAAAATATACTGGTTTTGTCCACTCAATGTCCGGCAATCTCTTATGTCCATATGCTGATCATTGACTCTCTTTTCTAAAAATATAAAATTTCTTCTGAATAGTATTTTCAAGTTGTTAAAATTTAATTTTGCCTTAATTTTCTCGATAATTTAAATTTCACAATTTTGTTTGAATTAATGTTTTATTTATCAATGAAGTAAACAACAAAGAGCAGAATGTTGATAATAATTTATCAAATTTTTCTCAATTTACCCAAAATAGTTCTTCGACAAATTTGTTTATCAACTACGTGAAGTTAAAACTAAGTTCGAAAACAAAAACTTTGTGTTTTGCCCTATTAAAAGCATTTTTGTAAAGTTGTCTTCTTGTTTTTATGAAAGTTAGGCAATAAAGTCACACCTACATATACCTACAATACGCAATACATATATACATAGTATATATGAATAAAAATCGGACACATTTGAACAGGGAGGGAAAATAAATGAAACTTTAGGTTACCAAAGAAATTCTGAATTGTTTAAATATTTTTAAAAAATTATACTTTGCCACTATTGCCTTCTATATTCCTTTACGTAGAAAACAAAAAACACTTTTACAAACACAAAAGATTACAACTGACGAAGGAAATCCTTGCCAATATTCCTTGCAGATATTTGAAAAATGATTCTGATCTGATTAACTTTTACAACAAAACAAATTTCCTTCAAATATTGTAACTTTCTCCGTTTGAGGCCATTTATTATAATGTCCTCCTGTCTAATACTACGTCTACAGTGACATTTGTTTTCATTGCTTTTTTGGTATAAGTGGAAATAGAGAAATATTCTGTCTTTGAAAGGAAATAAATGAAGAAAAAAGCATAATTTTAATATAGAACTTAAAAATATATCTTCCGAAAAGAAGGAAAAGAATAATTTTTTAATAGGCTTTAAAAAAGTTCAAATATAAATTCTCTTTCTTAGTAACACTCTCATAGTTACATATCAACATAATGAATAACTATAAAAACCCAATACTAGCGCATAATGTTTTAAACACAATAAACGCAACGCAGTAAGAGCAGCAATCAATAAAAATAGAATACAAGTTCTGTAGACCAACACTCTCTAAATTATGGTGAAATATGATAAAAGAATTCGCGATAATTTTTAAGAGCTTTTCTAATATTTCTTGTACCAAGGTATCAAATTTTATAATTAAAAGGTATACTGGATGGAAATACATCAGAAACAGGAAAAACATTCGGTATGTATTAGGGATGCCAATCGGGAAATCCCGAATCACAAAATCCCGGGATTTTCGGGATTCCCAAATCCCGAATCCCGGGATTTTTTAAAACTTGTCCCGGGAATTTTCGGGATTGTAAGTTCATACATATAAACTTTATAATTAAGAAAAAAATTGAGTCTACGGCATTGTTTTTTTTTATTACATATTACATTAAATAACACTCATGTAGTTTTTCAAGTGTATCATGCAACAATTAAGTGAATATTCTATATCACTCGACATCGAACTGAATAAGAACCCGACTTCCATTGCTAAAAAGTTAAACGTTGCCCTCGAAGTCCAATAAAATCTGTTAATACAGCTGATGGTTTAGGTCTAAAGAAATAGGTTTGATTGAATCACGAGGTGTTAGAGGTGAATAGTTATATTCTGCATATAGCTATCTTGAAACCATTTTGCCCACAAGTGTAGATTGCGAAAAATGTTTTTCAGCGAAAGATGTTTTTGTTTGCATGAAAATTAAGGCAAGAGTCTTTGATCTTTTTAAAAAATTACTTAAAACAATTAATATAATTAATATATATTTTGGACACTAAATAGTGTTCTTAAAAGGGTTAGGTATTTGTCTTCACTAATGTGTCTATATATATGCGTACGTATGGAGACATAGATGAATTATTTTTATTTTTGTTACTTTTTATTCTGTTTTTTTAATTTATAACATGTGTATTGTGATAAAGATCAAAAATTAATAAAAAATTTAATAAAACAATTATTTTTAGCTCTTTTTATTAAGAGAAAATCCCGAAATTCCGGTATATTTCGGGAAATCCCGGGATATTTCGGGATTTTTAAAAATCGATCCCGTTTGGCATCCCTAGTATGTATTCTCTCTGGCCTCATTTAAACTCAAGTTAATCATTAATAAGTGGCACAGAGACGCTTTTAATTGCAAAAGTAGATTGGACAATTTTTGCTGTTAGAATACCGTACCTTAATTTTAACATCAGATACTACTTGATATAGTCTTGTTTCAAAAGCCTTTGATTTATCTATCTTCACCGCCAGTCTCCCATTAATATATGCTACATATCATTTTCGTTGAGTTTATTCACTTTACATCCTCTGCGAAGCTAATCTACAATACAAAAAGTAAGTAAATTATGGAAATAGTAATCGTAACCTCTGAAGGTATTTAGAAAAGCTCCTTTACGGACCATAGGTATCCCTTAGTGTTTACAATTTATTATTTAAGTATTCAACACCAATAACTTTTTATATTGTTACGAAAATGGAAATGGTGTTACATCGTTTACCATTAAAATGATAAACAAAAGCTACAAAAAAAAAAAAACTATGGACTTGTTTACATGATCAATAAATAATCAAAAATATAGCAACAACATCAGTATAAAAAAGGAGATAAACAAGTGAACAAGAGGCAACAACAAACATTACCAGAATAAATGTAAACAAAATACACAAACAACAATGAAACAACGATGTTTACATTCATAGATATTTCGAGAACGCGTAATTCTCCTTCAAGAGCATCCATCAGACTGTTTACTATATAGGAAACTTAAATACGTGTCTGTAGAAATAAACAAAAATTATTTATAACACCTACACGGTATTTAATTATTTAGATTTTTAAAATTTTCCGTCTGGGACATATGTGTTCTTGTGATCGTTAAAGTGTTGGAAAGTTGACGTCATTTTGCACTTTTTTTATAATACAAATACGTAAACGTGTATTTATTATTTTGTAAATAAAAATACTATACAATTGAAAAATATCAATTTGAATGGTTTTTATTTCAATTTTTTGATAAAAACAACGTAAATTTTTTTTATTTCATTTCAAGTTTTTAAAACTAGCGTATATCATTCCATATAGTATAGTAAATATTGGTGCAGTATTTTATTCTTCATTATTTATTTAACGAAAAAATAACGAAACTGAATTCAAAACGAAAATAAAAATTTTTAAAAAAATTTGGTCAGAATTAGAAACTAAATATTCCGCAATTTAGACAATAGAACTATAAATAATAGTCCAGTGTTTATGATAAAATATTTTTTTTTTCAAGTTTGAAAATATTGTTAAAATATTGAAATAAAAACGGACACAATACAAATGTGGGAAGAATTATTTGATACAATATAAATGCAGTCAGTATCATACATATAAAGTATAAATACCAGATAAGTACAACGTTTTACTGCTATGTACTCGTATTTAATGTATTGTTACGAAAAATGTAAATGGTATTTTGCTTTTACATCGTTTAACGTTAAAATTATAAACAAAAGCTACAAAAACAACAACATTAAACCTGTTTACATGATAAACAAGTAACAAAAATATACCAACAAAACACCAGAATAAAAAAAAATGATAAACAAGTAATGAAAAATTGCGAGTCTTTCGTTGCGTCCAAATTTTGCAAGTATTTTTGCAGATTCGACTCTTTGTCCTTCTGCAAGCCGTCACGCAGAAGTCTTTAGCACTGATTAGTTTGTGGAAGGCAGTAAGGAAAATGAGGAGACCTACTTTACATGAATCCCCTTTACGACTACAACACGGTGATTGGGCAAAAAGCGCAGAACAGAAAGTGGACGCTTTTGCCAACTACTTAGAGAATGTTTTTACACCAAACAATTCTGTTTCTAGTATTGCCCCAGTTACAATCGACGATGTGGTTAGTAGGCCGATGAAGTTCCGGCTGTCTGCAGTGATTGCCGTCATCCAGAGCCTAAAGCCGAACAAATCACCTGGTTGTGACAAAATAACTGCGACAATGATTAAAAATCTGCCTACATCGGCCGTGAGTGTTATTTTGTTCATTTTTAATACTATTTCGCGAATAGGCTACTTTCCTGCATCTAGGAAATTATCTGATTTAGTGACGATACCCAAACCAGGCAAGGACATCACGCAAGTGTCATCATATCGTCCAATAAGTTTACTGCCAATACTTTCTAAGATGTTCGAAAAAATGCAAATGCGTCATTGTTCCCGACCATCAGTTTGGCTTTAGGCGAAAACATAGCAAGATTCAGCATGTGCACAGAATTACCAATTTAATTAGACGTGGTTTTGCGCTATATATTGATATATCTCAAACCTTCTGTAAGGTCGAAGGCACGAAGGACTTCTTTTTAAGATCACGCAGCTCTTACCAACGTACGTGCATAAATTGCTAAAAAGTTACTTATGGGATAAATATTTTCAAATAAAATCAAAAGATGTCACCCCTTCCCGCAGAAAGATATCTGCTGGCGTAGTTCAAGGAAGTTTTCTAGGACCGTTCCTTTACTTATTGTTCACTGCAGATATGCCTACAAGTTTAGCGACTTACACGTCTACTTTTGTTGTTGTTTACATCAAGTTGTGAACAATGGGACACAGAATTGTGCGAACAATAAAGAATTTTAATTAAAACTGAACACAAATTTATTTTTATTTTATTTGCAATCTACGAGCTCATATTTTAAAAGTTTTTAAAAGATAAAACCGTAACAGTATGTTGGGACATACATATATACATCTAAATGTTTTACCATTATTTTAAATTAACATTTTCCATTTTTTCCATATGAAATAATTATACGGTACAAAGCTAAAATAGAATAGTTTCGTAAAAAATATTTTTGATTAAAACAAATCTTTCGAAGTAAGTAAGTTTAAGTTGAAAATAATTCAACTATTTTATACTTGTATTTGCCTCGTGTAACTAAATTAACACTTGAAAAGCGTGAAAAAATAGATGTGTGGTTATGGACTTTTACTGAATTGAAAAACTGCGATAATTATGGAGTATTCTTAGCACACATGGAAAGGAGAATTGCAACACCACAAATTTACTCAACATAGCATCAGGGGTACACTAAACGGCTGAGAGAAAGTCTAGATCCCAATAAATTGCTTTTCTCACAAGTTATTTGGAAGAACTGCATTCCACGCCAGTGTCAAATTATTCATTTTGAAGTGAAGTTCTACTACAAATATTTTTATTTTACAGAAACCGGCTTTATTTAACACACCTTACAAAAACCTACTAGAAGAGTAACTTATTTGTTGATCACTTGAGAGTCGCCTTCAACTCGAATTGTGCAGTGATTCGATCTTATACCACACGGAGCTACTGATGAAGCGACGTGTCAATGCGCGACAATTCCTCTAGATAGTTTAGGTAATGCTCAGATTTTCTGTGCCTTTCTGCACGTGTGCCCAGGCGCTAATGTACGGTTGATGAAATCGATGACAGCATTGTCACGCCAAAGGCGTGATTTCGTTGGAGAGTTCGATGATTGTGATAAGCCTGGCCAGTTCATTCGCTCTGCAGTTACCTGCAATGTCACTGTGTTCTGGCATTCATATGATATGGACATTGTTCTGTCACCTTATATCATCTGTGACAGCTCTACACCCTTCTGACTACCGGAAAGTATGAAACAAGCCTTAAGGTTCTTTAACAACGATTCTGTTCAATATGAATGCTTTGGTGAAGATTTGTATGGATTCCTTTACAAGGTGCTCGGCACCATTTTTAAAGACCTAGTTCTTGCGGAATGGACGTCTTGAAACACATTGAGAAGTCGTATCGCTGTGTCATGTAGTCAATGTTCCGAATAGCCCTTAATTACTTCAAAATACTTTCGTGATCAGTATCCGATCCATGCCACTTTTTAGTAGCGCAGAGATGCCTGCTAATCTTATACGCCACACTCATACAATAAAGATCAAGCGGAAGGAAAGATAAAATTACCTCCAGTGCCTACAGAGGTGCAGTGTGTATGGCACCAATGATAATTATGCAGTCAGATGTTTTAAACCGCTGTACAAGTTAGTTGCCATATCGAGGGAATTCCATCATACTATGTATTCGTAGGTCGAGAAAAACTTGAATACTACCATGTAGAACCAGTGAGTCATCGTAAGTCCCAGGTCCCATTTATTCCCTAACACTTTATAACAGGCGTGGAGGCTAATGGAGGTCTTTTTCGATCGATTAACGATACTTCCTATCCAGAATGGGTTGCAAAAAATGCCTCTAATTCTTGAGTTTCAGTTCTGTTTCATACATTATCAGTGCATACATTCTCCGTTTTCTTGGGAGTAACACTCAAGCAGCGATTAGATGCCCACTTGTCTGCATTCTTTAGAGCTAGTTGCTAGTCCTGCTAGAAATTGTAAGAACCACATCATACGCAAAAGCAATAGTCCCACATCAACCTTGCTCAAATATCATAAGCAGCTCATACATAATAAGTTTCCATAGGAGGGAGAAAAATACCAAAAACATTTTCCTTTAATTTTCACTTAGCTGGTGATGTGTGAACATGAATATTATTATTCCATATTTGTTGTGTATAGTAATCCAAATATTTTATTTTTGTATTTAGAACTCATAGAACATTGTTTACCACTGCTCTTAACAAGTGTAAGAATGTTGTTTACAGGACTGCATGTCTGCTGCGAAATATTTTTTGATTTTAACTAACTTCACTTACTTCAAGATGTATGGCATGAATGTGAGTAGTTTTTATATGTTAAACAACCTATAGGACTTTAATTTTATTATTTCATTTTTTATATTTACAAAAAGTTTTTGACTTCTGCTTATTTTTGTATCGCTTCCGTTTCCTTTTATAAATTTTGTTTTGTACGTAAAAACAAACACGTTGAGTTACAACTTACTTTCACTGGTAACCGTAAGAAATGTGCTTTCGAATGTCTGTAATGTTTGCATTGCTTTTATTCAGTTTATTGTTATTGTTGTAAATTGCAAATAAGTTACCATCTTAAGAACACAAAAAATAAAAATTTTTTTTTACGTTTTTATTAATATTTGTATTTGAGGTATTGTTAGTATTTGGTTAGTAAAGAATTTAAGTACATACAAAAGACATAGAAAGGCATTTTAGGAAAAATTCTTAATCAACTCATGATACGGTGTTGAAAGGAATAGTTAATGTTACACTGTTATGTAACAGAATTAAATAACCATTGCAGCAATTTAAGCAATCAATAACAAGGTTGTAAGCGAAGGGAATTATTGGAATAAATTATTTGAACCATTAGGTGGCACCAATTACACTGTACAACAGTCAAAATACACCCAGCTAATGACATAGTGTAGGTAAAAAATATTTTTTTTATATTTCTTGAACCCTCCATCCAAACTTATTTTATTTGACAAAAACGGTTTATTTGATCTTTTCACACAAAAATATTGATTACCCAAATATTTTTTAATCTATATTCATAATCAAAAGTTTATTGAAAAGGGGAGAGATGAGCCTTTAAGACGGTATACATAAACATATGATTCAAGCTTATATGTTATGTAAATCTCTTCATAAGAGTATAAAGTGCCTTCACCATTATTTTATAATTTTTATATTTCTACTATAAATGGAGAAACTTGAAAAAATATGAAAAAAATTCGCATTTGTCAAGTTTACCTCATCAAACATCATAGCATGTTAAGTCAAATAATACACAGGTGTATACCGTTATAAAGGCCCATCTTTCTCCTTTATAATAAGTTTTTAATTTTGGACATCGGTTTAGAAGTATTTGTGTAATCAATAAATTTGTTCGTAAAGTCCAAAAAACATTTTTTGTCAAATAAAACAAGTTTGGAGGGTTGAAAAAATATAAAAAAAAAACTCAACAAAACTCACAACTTACACTATGTGATTAGCTGGGGTGTTTCAATTTTTTTTTTTGTCGCATGGTTCAATTCTTTCTTTTTATCGAAATAAGTCCACTTTTGTGATGGGTATTACAGATGGTAACTGATAACCAACATTTTGATACATCAGTTGTAATAAAAAATTTTTTCGTCAAATTTATACATTTTATAAATGTATGGTATCGGTATCAATCCATAACATATCCTGATAAATTTGAAAGCTCGCATAGCGTATATATTTTATCAACAGTTTTTGTTTTTGAGGTAACAGGTAGCAGGTTTGTTTGAAGTAACATGGGTTTTCCAAACGAATATACAGAAATGCAATATCAGTGGCCGTGTTACATGTGTACACAAAACTTAACAGTTGAACAAACTATCTAAAATTTTCTAGAACAACAATAAATAAAGCAACGATAGAATTCAATGGAAGGAAAATACAATTTGTTTAGCGTGTAAACATTTTGTGCCAAGGAAACTACACCATACCACTGCACCACACCATCAACTCATCACTTCATAGTCAACTTAATGTCACGTGAAAATAATGGTGCGCACAAAAAAATAACCCCAGGATTGTAACCGGTATTTCACCGAGCTCTTTATACTCAAAAAGCACTTATTTTAAAATAGGGGTCGATTGGACCCCAATTTGTAGACTCTGGGTTGAGAAGAACGAATATCCAAATACGTACTTGGAATCGTCTAGTCACGGTACTTCGCTGCTTCTACGCAATAAAGAAATACTCAATCGATATGCAGGAAACCTCGATGTATTTTGTAAAAAATCAATATCACATCAATGCTTCGTTGCGATGCAATACAAAGAAAAAACATTGATTGTTTCTTTTAATATATGTCACTATGCTTTACTTATAGTTTAAGAGAAGAAAATTAATTTTATCTGCTTATGGCTTAAATATCCTTCTACATTTTTTTACAATGAACATTGGTTTAAAATTCAGTAATTTTTTAACTTTAGTTTTTTGTAAATTTTTTAATACAGCACTTCAAGTTATCAGAAAATGAATTTTGTTTTTCTAAACCGGTATTTACCGTTAGTCTACAGAGCGACAAACATAGAACTTTTTACTATTGGTGAACAATAAGGCGGAAGTAGTTTAATTTAAGTAGTTAATCAAATAGTGTTTTTGAATAAAATTAAAATGTTAAAAAAAAATATTTTCAATGGATAATAAAGTTTATGATATGTATTAACTAATTGTAAAATAAAAAGTTAAAAAAAAATAAATAGACATAGAAATAACGTGTGCTGTTTACATGCATATTCGCGCATTCAATTATTATTTTGTTTTTCCATAAATTTAAACTTTAAAAAAAATGTCCAACTTTGTCCAGTGAAAAAACAAAATTCGAAAATAGCATGTGGTCTTGTGCAACACATTCTAAAGTTTTTTCCTGCAATAACTTAAGATATTTGCTTTTTACTAGACTACCTTGGCTTCAGAAATGAAGAGCTCTTCAAAATTTGGCAAAAAACAAAATGTTAGTCTCATTCGCAAATGTGTTAAGTCCGTTTTTTCAAATTTTACAGGAGACACAAAAAACATTGCGGCTTCTTCAGTTTTTAAAATTTGTAAACTTTTTAAACGCAATTAAATAAATAAAAATATTTATATTTAAATAACCTAGATCAAAAATTAAGAATAATTAATAATTAATATTCGTGGAGTTAGCACGTGCTGTTTAATTTTTCGTAGTTTTGTGGACTTAGCGTTTTTGCAAACCATAAAATTACAACAACTTTAAACCACATACTGACATTTTTGTTGTCGTAAAATATATATTTGGTATAGTGTTATCGTTTTGCATTAAAATCTCAATTTTGGAAAAAAGTGGACTTAGCGTCTTTGCGAATTATACTAACGAAATGCTAAAGAAAAGAAAAAGGAGGGACTTTTGAACTTCGTTCTAGAAAAAAGTGTAACTGCAAATCCTCCTGAGGATTATTTAAAACATTTAAAAGAAAAATAAGGATATATTGCGTAAAATTAGATGCAAAGTGGTCAGAATGCTTCAGAAACACTAATGTATTTATGTCTCGAAACATGAAATGGCTAAATTCTGAAGTATTTTTTAAAAAAGTTTTAACTGAAGTACCAAGCACCTCTAAAGCAGGTCGGCACGAATGTCTTTTAATGAAATGTCGAATCGTAGCAAGAGAAGAGAAGCAGTAATTACGTCTTCATCCAAAGAAATTACGACAGATTTATTAATAAATGCAGCGCGTATGTCTGCTCGTAAAAAGGGAGAAAAAGACTTAGCTGTTGTTCTAAAGGAAGCAGTGCAAAGTTCAACACGACCATCGAAAATACGAAAACTGTGCGAGAGACTCAAAGAAGCCTTTTGCTCTCTCTAGCGAGGAAGCACTTGCTTTTCTTATCGAAATCAATTTCTCAAAAAAACAGTACTGTGTTATCCGTATGGAGAATAAACAAAGAAACTGTAATATATTTTCTCCTTACTATAAGGTCTTAGAAGTAAAAAACATGTGCCGACCTTAGAATATATTTGTTAGCGAAACGGTAGCAAAAGTGCCATTACAAATGCTACTAGAACACACTGCAAAAAGAATTGTAGAAATGCAGAAAGATGTAATTTCAGCTGCAATGAATTTTGATAAAAACAATCAATTTCTGCAGTGTTAATTCTGAGCTATGGATTTGATGGAAGTACTGGTCAAGCTCAGTTTAAACAACGACTTCTCGAACCAAGCTCATCCATATTAAAGATTCAAGTCTTTTTGCAACAACAGTAATACCATTAAGACTTTTGGATACATCACAAAGACCATTATGGTGTAACATAACACCCCAATCCACTCGGTTTTGTAGGCCTTTGAAATAAGAATTTTTAAAGGAAACAAGAGACGCAATACTAAAGGAAAATTTTAGAAAATATAATATTAGAAAACGAATTAGACGTAATTAACAATTAATTTGTAATAAGAGTTTTTTAAACTAACAATACTATTGCTTTTAGGAATATAATTGTTTACCTTTTCTTTATAAATAAAATTAGTATTTAGAAAACACAATTTTTAATTAAATTTCACAGAATTGACAAAATATGATATTAATAATTAATAATAATTCAAATATTAACAAAAAACTATTATATTCTCGCCGTAAATAATTTTGGCCAGAAAAATCGATTTTAAACCAATGTGCAATGTGCGTAGTCTAGTAGGTAGTATGTTGTGATATTAGGCATGAGGCAGCGATTCAAACCCCAGATCAGACAATTCCAACAAAACGAAATATAAAAAATATTTCTGATTTCAACTGCGAGTAAAGAAAATTGCCATGAAATGTTTAATACCGCATATGGATGCCAACGTCATAGTTCCCGACGATCAGTTTGACTTTAGACGAAAACATAGCACGATTCAGCAAGTGCACAGAATTACCAATTTAATTAGACGTGCTTTTGAGAACAAGCAGTATTGTTCTGCGCTATTTATTGATATTTCTCAAGCCTTCGATAAGGTCTGGTACGAAGGACTTCTATTTAAGATCACGCAGTTTTTACCCAACGAATGTACATACTTTGCTAAAAAGTTATTTATGAGGTAAATATGTCCAAATAAAATCAAAAGATATCACCTCTTCCCGCAGAAAGATATCTTCTGGGGTACCACAAGGAAGTATTTTAGGGCCGTTCCTATAATTATTGTTCACTGCAGATATGCCTTCAAGTTTAGTGACTCACACGTTTGCGGATGATACGGCATTTTTAAGTATTCATAGAGATTCTACAGTTGCGTCACAAAGACTTCAATCTCATGTGATTTGGAAAATTGGATGCTGAAATGGAAGATAAAAGTCAATGTTTCTAAGTGCATGTACGTTACGTTTACACTGAGAAGGGGAAATTGTCCACCCATCAAGATTAATGGTGTGAGAGTACCAGAACATAATGGTCTAAGATATCTGGGCATCCATCTCGACCATCGCATTACCTGAGCTCACCATATCACTGGAAAAATTATCCAGATCAAACTCAGAACAGCACAGCTTTACTAGCTTATTGGACCTAAGTTAACCCTTGTCTTAGAACTAAAACTGCTTTTGTATAAGTCAGTATTGAAACCTATTTGGCTTTATGGTATCCTATCTTTATGGTAGATAACAGTCTCACCATCCAATATAGAGAAGCTCCAAAGGCGGCAATCTAGACTTCTTAGAATAATAACAGGTGCTGCTTCGTATATGAGAAACAGTAACATCCACAAAGATCTAAAGGTGCCTCTAGTTGGAGCGGAAATACAAATAGCAAGTGTCAACTACTTCTCTATGATTACAGAACATCCCAACCGTCTTGTAAGAGATTTACTTGTATTCGAGGGTCACAAACGTCTCAAGAGGGTTCAAACAAATGATCTGATCAGATATATTTACTTTTGCTGAGCATTTTTAGTTGTACGTTGCAGTGGCAATAACAAGTTTTATTTTTTTATTATTTTAGGTTAAGATTAATTTGTAAATTCCGAAAGGAAAGATTTAATAAATTATATGCATATGAAAAAAAAAATTTTAAGTTTCTCAAAAATCTATAGTTTGGAGTCGACTTTAAACTCGGTCCCGACATACGCGTATAAAATTAACAGACGCAACGTAAGTGGTTTGAGAAGCTGGGTTGTAATCCTAATTGAAGGGTTGTAATGACCAATTATGTATGTATGTCCGTGATATTTTTCGACAAGAACCCTTTAATGCGTTTTCGGCGAAGTCCTTTTAATATTTGTGGAATCTAATGTACAAATGTAAATGTGTAAATATGTATATGCCTAAATATTAATATTCGTGCAATTTTTTATTGTGCTCTAAAGTCCATTTAAATGCTTAGCATTAAATTATGTAAATTGTGATGAATCAACAGTAATCCTTATTGTGTCTGCATTTCTTGCCTCATATTGCCAATGATAATGGTAGTAAATAAAATTGCCATGAAAATTTTCCCAAAAATCTGTCGTTCGGAGTCGACTTTAAACTGTAGGTCCCGCCACTCATGTATAAAACTAACACACACAACATAAGTGGTGTGAGAAACTAGGTCGTAATCCTGACAGAAGGGTTGTAATGATCAATTATGTAAAATGGATATGAAATATTACAGGTGTATAAGCCTTCTCCCTATCGCATATAAGGTTCTTACAGGCGTATTGTGTGGACTACTGATGCCAGTCGTCAAAACACTGATTGGACCTTATCAGTGAGGCTTCATACCTGGCAAGTCCACCATCGACCAGATCTTCACACTTCGCCAAATCCTGGAAAAGGCTCACGAAAAACAATTCGACACACACCATCTTTTTGTCGACTATAAGGCAGCCTTCGATAGCCCCATAAGGGATCGCGTTTTTGCCGCAAGGTCTGAGCTCGGTATACCTGCGAAGCTGATAAGGCTATGCAGAATGACGTTGAGCAATTCCGATAGCTCTGTCAAGGTATGAATAAACCTCTCCGAACATTTGATACCGTGCCAGCCTTCAGACAAGGCGATCTCTTATCATGCTATCTCTTCAACTTCGTCATGGAGAGTGTTCTGCGACAGTCCGGAGTGCATCGCAATGGCATTTTTTTTCAAAAAAGCGTCCAGTTGCTTGCTTGGCATACCGAGCAAGATGTTACTGCTGCCTTTAGTGCTATTGAACGGGAGTCTACTAAGATGGGTCTGGCAGTAAATGCGGGCCAAACAAAGTGTATGTTATCGACAAGTAGAGACGTGTGGCGTAGTGATTCTTAGATTACGGCCGATAACTATACTTTTGATATAGTCAAGGAATTTCTTTATCTTGGTTCCACCGTTGCCACCAAAAATGATATCAGTTTGGAGATCAAGCGCATGATCACTCTTTCCAACAGGTGCTACTATGGTCTCAGTAGGCAATTGAGTAGCAGAGACCTCTCTCGTGCGACAAAACTAATACTCTACAAGACGCTCATCCTACTCGTGCTTCTTTATGGCGCAGAGGCATGAACCCTATTAAGCACTGATGCAGCAGCCCTGAGAGTATTCGAGAGAAAAGTCCTACGTAAGATCTTCGGTCCAGTGCGAGGTTGCGATGATTTCCGCATCCGATCTAACTGTCAGCTGTATGAGCTCTTCAACGACATAGACATTGTGCAGCGTATTAATATCCAGAGGCTGCGCTAGCTCGGCCATATCGTTCGAATGGAGGAGGATGCTCCGGCGAGACGGGTATTTGATGCGGGGATCTGCGAATAAGACCACAATTTATGCGTTGGAAGGACCAAACCGAGAAAGCCCTGTCATCGATTGGTGTGATCAACTGACGTAGGTGCGCAAGAAGCAGAGGTGCCTGGTAGGATGTGTTGCGGCAGGCCGAAATCCGTTAATCGAGTTGTTAATAGCCAATTAAGTAAGTAAGTACGGAATATTACAGACATTTCTATTCATTTGACGGACTATTCGAAGTGTTCAATATTCCATACATTTTCGAAATATAGCGAATCGATTACGCTAATATATTTGTACTAAATGCCGATCTTCTCCTATAGAAGCACTTTTTGGTAAAACAGTTAGGGAGATTATTACAACTTGTCGTTAACTAAAGGGAGGATTTTGGCGGGCAGATAAATTGTTTTTCATTATTATAAGTAGACAATAAGGCAAAAGTAAGCGTTAACCCAAAGGGAGGATCAACCCACCTCTAACTTTTAAGGATAAGTTTATGTTCAAAGTTGCCATATTAAATATTATTTTCAATATGGCAAATTCAAATATAAACAAAACGAGCAAATACAACAACAAAAAGAAGCCCGCAATTGCCATTGCATTTAAAAATAACTCGTTTAATTGAACAGTGTTATCGACATGGCTCCGCCGCTGCCCTATTTTTGAAAAAGTTAACTTTATTTTATCATTAGGTTGTAATAACGAACATATGTTAAAGGTGACTTCAAAGTTCACTTTAGCTAAAGTTACTTTAACTAAACCCAACTTTAACGGCAAGTTGTAACAATGGCCCTTAGTGTGTTAGTTATTTCGGTATGGAAAAAATGTTCCAAAAGTGAAGTTTTTATAATAATTTTTTGACCCATTGTAACACTTTTATGAACGATAACTTGAAATACAGCAAACAACCTCAATAACAGCAAAAAATTGTCACGTTTTTACCCTTTAAAAACGTTAAAAATATGAGTTCGTAGATTGCAAATAAAGGGCCAGTTCGTGAATGCAACATTGCGCTGCAAATATGATTATTTTGCGCTACCGTTGCCAATCACATGTTGCAGATGCTTCTTTTTGCTGATTTTTTTGTTTGCATTTACGAACGAACAAACACCGCAGAAATGGAAAAATTATTAATAAATTTGATTTTTGAACTGGACGATAAAACAAATGACAAATTGTTGTTAAATGCAGAAAAAAGTTACTTTGTGGAAAAAAGAAGACATTTAAGGAAGAAAAAAGAAACTTATTGTTAAAACTCTCATTCTCTCTCTCTCACTCATTCAATGCATCAGCCATTTTTATGATTAGTGTTTTGTGTTTATTTGCTCATAATATGATTTAATGTTACATTTACGAACATGTGACAGCTGCAGTGCTGCCAAGGTTTGCATTTATGAACACGATGCTCATAAAATGCAGCGCAATGATGCATTTACGAACAGGCCCAAAATGAAAATAAATTGTGTTTAGTTTTCAATCAATTCTTTATTGTTTGCACAAATCTGTGTGCCACCTTTGACGTCTTGGTTCAAACAACAACAATTTGTTTTAATTGTTATTCTTCTTTACACTCCTTCGTGTACACAATAACAATTATTCAATAGATCTTTATAACAGTGATCTTGAAACCACAATTATTCTCTTTAGACAAGAATGACTGAATTCTTTCTCATCCCGTTGCCTGCCTTGTCTTGCCTTTTATATCGCTGAGTAGACAGTCTGATGAATGTTTTCGAAGGAGAAGGACTGTCTTCGCGAAATATCTATAAATATTAACAAGTTGTTTTCATTATTGTTGTTGATGTGCTTTGTTTACATTTGTCCTTGCAGTGTTGTTCTTGCTTGTTTGCTTTCTTTGTTTATCCCCTTTTTTATAAACTGATATATAAACAAGTCCATTGTTTTGGTATCTTTTGTTTATTCTTTGATCATTGTTTTGTTTTTGGAGCTTTTGTTTATCATTTTAATAACACCATTTCCATTTTCGTAAAAATATGTTGAGATATCTTAACCGATATGAATAAACTACACACTTAAGTTATTGCTTTAACTAAAGCTGAAACCATTTTAATATTTGCATTAAATTGTTGTGAGAAAAAAGAATAGTTATTCCGTATATAAACTATTTAAACAATCCGAAAAAAAACTAAAGTTTTAAAAATAATTTTGAAAAGAATTCGTACTCGTATGTAAATCTTTATTTGAAAAGTAAGCTATAAATTTGAGCAGGACTTTACTACATATTTTCCTTTTTTTTTGAAAAAGAAATTTTAATGCAAAATTTTTTAAGTATACCCTTTGTCTGAGGTATAATGACTTTTTCAAAGCAGTACAGTTTTTTTGACTTTATGCCTATTCAAGGGTAGGACGCCTTTTTTAGAAATTCCTTCTGACTTTTTTAATGCTTCATAAAATACAATTTGGTTGTATGTTGTTTGTATGTATGTGGTTTGTGGTTTTCAATGTTTGTATATTTTCTATTTGTATTGTATTTCAATTTGCAAAGATTTTTTCAATGCAAGCCATTGAAAAATTTAAAGGGTAGTCAGTTGGTTGTCCTTTAACAAAAATTATGTTTAGTTTTTTTTTTAACAATTTGTAAAACAAATATTTCTTTAGAAGGTATTCATTTTGTGTTTATATTGCTAAAAACATTTAATTAATTTCTTGGTACATACACTGCGTTTCACTTGAATAGCACACCGTACAAATTGAAATTCTCCCCCCTATATCTTTGTAAAAAATAAAGATAGCGGATTGATTTTGGATTGCAATTGTAGTGTTATTTATAGCTTTTATTATAAAATAAAAAAATATTTCGATATATCAAATTGTTTTCAAAATACAACATAAAAAAGAAAAATACTCAAAAAATAACAATCAAATTCCGTTTCACTAGAATAGCACATATTTTAATAAATGTAGAAAAATTACTTTTTATTAAGGTTTTTAATATTTTTATTATTTTTTATTTATTTTTATATAAAAACTAAGATTTAACTATGGTTTTCTAGTAGTGTGTTGGGCCTCCCTTGTTCTGAATAACCTCGTATATCCTATTAGTCATTGACTCGTACAAATTTTGCAAATAGTCCAGAGAAATTGAAGTCCATGCCCGTTGAATGGCTTCAATCAGTTCTGCTTTGGTTGAAAATTGTTTTTTAGACCCGTAAACTTTTCTGGCCAGCCATCCCCAAACATTCTCTATTATGTTTAGGTCCGGCGAGTATGATGGCCAATTCAAAAAGTTGACATTTTTGGGCTCTGTGTGCGATTTGACCACGTGGGAATTATGTATTAGGGCGTAGTCTTGCTGAAAAGTCGACGGCAATGGACCAAAAAGAATTTTTAAACTGTGGAAAGGCCTTTTCTAAAACACCCTGATATGTTTTAGCGTTCATATTTGAACTTAGAAGCTGGAGCTCACAGGTGCCATACTAGGAAATCGCACCCCACACCATAACTGCGCAAACTCGACTGTGTAATCGATCCAACTGGTGAGTCTCCTTCCTCAATTCGTGAAAATAATAATTGTAGCCATTAGGGCCCTCCAAATTAAACTTCTTCTCGGCAGAAAAAACAACACGCTTCCACTCGTTGTTCTATACCATATTATCTCGCAAAATTTCAACCACATTTCTTTTCGTGCAGAGTTAAGTGGTAGTTTTTTCTTTAATTTCAGTCGTTTGAGTTGATTTGCTCCTGAAATAATACGCCACACAGTGGTCTTGCTAGCATGGACACCTACTTTAGCCTTAATTTTGTTAACAGAATCGTGCGAATTTGAAGCTTCGCTTAAAAAAGCCCTCTTATCTGTTTGGGGATGGCTGGCCAGAAAAGTTTACGGGTCTAAAAAACAGTTATCAACCAAAGCAGAACTGATTGAAGCCATTCAACGGGCATGGACTTCAATTTCTCTGGACTATTTGCAAAATTTGTACGAGTCAATGACTAATAGGATATACGAGGTTATTCAGAACAAGGGAGGCCCAACACACTACTAGAAAACCATAGTTAAATCTTAGTTTTTATATAAAAATAAATAAAAAATAATAAAAATATTAAAAACCTTAATAAAAAGTAATTTTTCTACATTTATTAAAATATGTGCTATTCTAGTGAAACGGAATTTGATTGTTATTTTTTGAGTATTTTTCTTTTTTATGTTGTATTTTGAAAATAATTTGATATATCGAAATATTTTCTTTATTTTATAATAAAAGCTATAAATAACACTACAATTGCAATCCGAAATTAATCCGCTATCTTTATTTTTTACAAAGATATAGGGGGGAGAATTTCAATTTGTACGGTGTGCTATTCAAGTGAAACGCAGTGTATACTTGGACTAGCTTAAAATTAATGACTCTTAAAATGGAATCTGAAACAATCAGAAAATATTTTCAACTCTTTTCTATATTTATTTGTTTCTTTTCAATTGTTTCGGTTTCTTTTAAAAAATGTAGAAATTAAATTTATTATCAAATTAAATTGAAATTTAACTGTGCCTGTATGCAAAATATTTACAATACATTTTTTGTACTCCATAGGATATAATACATAACCTTCTGTACAATTTTGTTTGTATGTCCCTGCGTAATAGTGTAACGAAATCACTACTAAGAGGTATATTAGCATTACTCAATGGAATATGGATATTTTGAATACAACATTATTATGAATGGACGCATAAAATCGCATGATTACAAACCCGAACAATTCAGAATCGAATCCACAAATAAAATTTCCTCAGGGTTTTTGTGTTAAAAGAAAAATATACTTCCAGAACACATCAAAAACAAACATCATGGCAAGAACACAGAACGTTACCTCTTAGGAAATAATAGGCTTGAATAAACCGAGTATCATACACCTCGAAGTCGCCGTGGTCTAGTAGGTAGTGTGTTGGCTTATTAGACGTAAATTCAGGGTTCGAGCCCCAGGCCAGACATCAAAACAAAACTACAAAAATAAGTTCGCCTGCAACTTCCTCTCAGCGGATTTCTGGCAAAAACTCTGAGAGTAAATAAAATTGCCATGTAAAGTTTCTAACAAAATCTCTAGTCCGGAGTTGACTTTAAACTGTAGGACGCGTCACTCATGTATAAAAGTACACAAATAAGTAGTGTGAGACTGAAAGGTTGTATTGATCAATTACGTATGTAGGTAAACTCAAATTTTTATTTAGCGCTAAAAACCACCCGATTTCAATACCTTCCTATCCTGTTAACATAATATTCTTGCACCAATCAAATCGTTTTTTTTTTTTTGTCTGGAGTTCGTTTCGTTAAGAGCGACAATTTTTTTGAGTAGCTTTTGAGAGCATGGTCAATAAGATGCCGACGGATTGTACATCGAGTAATTAAATTTGAAAGGATGATGACCATTTAGAAGCCAGTAGACCACAACGAACAGATCGATTTCGCATACACATTTGTATTAAGTATCGAGATTTTGCAAGAGGGGTCTAGTCTTTGGTCTAGTTTATTAGAAAGTGGTTCTCTGATATAAAAATTTGTGGCTATGTTAAAGATATCCTCTATCTTAATTTAAATAGTATTCAGTTTGTTGCTGTTGTACTTATATGTAGTAAAACTATTTTAAACAATCAGAAAATACTAGTATAAGTTGATAATTGAATTTTAAAAAATTCATATATACAGTGGTGATCAAAATATTTGCAAGTGAAACCACATTTCAACTAAACGTTGAATAGGTCAACGAACATTGGATCTTCTATCTGATCCTCGGAATTAAACTTAGACTCGTCTGACTATATCTTTTGATCTTAATTGCGTACAGTATTTGTTTCTAGCCATTTGCTCTCAAAAATTAATAAATCAATGTAATCTTTCCTAGCTCCAAGCTACAACAGTGTAAACAAAACTGTTAACATGAAATTTTGAATAAAATGCAAAAACTCAAATATAAAATTTTAAAAAAGGATGTGATTATGTGCTATAATTTTCTAGTGTTAATAACATAATCAGCAATAAGAGAAAGCAGACTTGCAAATGTTTTTGAACACTTCAATTTCGACGCTGTTGTAAAGTTGCGGAATCAGTTTTTATTTGACATGATCAATAAAACAGGGAATAGATTTAAGAAATTCCTAAAAACTTTTAGAAAATTGATAATTAAAAAAAAAAAATAAAGCAAACCAAGAATGTGTTCTCGGTTGAAAATGTTTTGGCCCACACTGTAAATTTTTATTGGAAAAGTACGCTATAAATTTGATCAGTACTTTATATAATATTTTAATTTTTTTAGAAATAGAAATTTTAATGTTAAATTTATTAAGTATACCCTCTATTTGAGGGGAAATGACTTTTTCAAGACAGTACAGTTTATTTTGATTTTATGCCCAAGTAGGATGCCTTTATAGAGATTCCTTCTGTCCTTTTTTAATGCTTCATAAAATACAACTTGGTTGTATGTACGTATGTATGTAGATTTAGTTTTCAATGTTCGTCTATTTTCTATTTTCTATTTGTATTGTATTTTCATTGATACCCTTCAGACTAGTTGTCCTTTAATAAAAATTATTTTTTGGTTTGTTTTTTTTTTTGAACAATTTGTAAAACAAATATTTCTTTTGAAGGTGTTCATTACGTGTTCATTTTCTTGTATACATTTAATTAATTTCTTGGTACATATACTTGGAGCATCTTAAAATTAATGATGAATTTGAAACAAGTAGAAAATCATTTTCAACTCTTTCCTATATTTAAACGATTCTTTTCAATTGTTTCCGTTTCTTTTAAAGAAAAGTAGAATTTAAATTTATTATCAAATTAAATCGTAATTTAACTGTACCTAAATGTAAAATATTAAAATTTTTTTATTTTGTATTTAAAATTTTGCACATTGATTACCGTATATCCATACGTAATCAATGAACAAGGATATATTAAATACTATTAATGGACGCTTAAAACTGCTGCATTACAAACTTCAGCAATTCAGATTCGAATCCAGCGAAAAAATTCTCTTGGTTCTTGAATTCGAAGTCGAATTTAAACTTTAGGTCCCACCACTAATGTATAAAATTAACACACCCAACATAAGTGGTGTGAGAAGCTAAATCTTCTTGGAAATCTTTTTATTCATATTTATTGAAAATAAAAATAATAATTCGGTTATTAAATTCCAGTGTAGCATACTTAATTACAGTAGAAGTCCATTAGTCCGCCATCCAATAGTTCGGACGTCCCGAATAGTCCGGCATCACTCCGGAAAATTTTAAAATTTTGGTTTTCTCCAAAGCAAATAAAAACGCTCGAGAGCTATTCAGAAGTTTTCGGGGTAGTTCGGGATCATCCGAAAGCGCTCGGTATTGTTCGGAAATAATGAGCGGCTATCTAATCTCAGCTGTCACAACAAATTCAGGTGCAGTGCCGCTCCGTTAATCAATAACGAAACGTCTTCGCCATTTTTTTGTGCGTTGTTGTTTTGTGTCCTTTCACATCGCAGTAAACGTAATTTTTGAAAGTGTTTATAAAAAAAGGTAGTTTCGTTCTAACTGTACAATGATCATATTTTCAAAAGCTAAGCCTGTTGAAGAAGAACTAACCGATGAGGACATTATCAACATTGTAGTAAACCCTCAGCCTACTCAAAATCTTGAAGAAAGTGAGTCAGATGCCGAAACGGAAGAAAAGGAAAAAATCAGCTAAGCAGAAGCTGCAGAATGACTAAATAAGTTTATCTCTTTTTCTGAGGCTAATAAAGTGAAATATGTTTACAGTACGTGTACATACTTACATTATATGAAATGTAAAATAAATCTTGTTGTATGTATTTGCTTACTGTATTTGTAGTTTAATTATTAACCTAATTTTTCTTAGAATTACCGCCCGATAGTCCAGAATTTTCGATAGTCCGGCACCGAACCGGTCCCGAACGTGCCGGATTATCGGAATTCTGCTGTCCTCAGTATTTCATTTCAGTTAAAACTTTTTTTTTAAACTAATTGTGTTTTAAAGGGTTAAATTTCATTTAACACAAACCACTTATGCATGTCTTAATGTTCGACAATTTATCAGTATCACCACTTACATATATAATATGAACGAAATGGCTTTTTATGCCTTTATTTATAAGGCTATCCCAACAACGTTGCACATGAAAACAAGTAAGGATGAGTGAATAAGAGCGGGTAGACATACGTAATTAGTTAATAAGTATTTTTAACGTAGAATAACTGCTGACCAATACACTGGTTTACTGTTTAAAGGGATATGCACAATTTTTGATCATAATTAAAAATTATTTTTGTATACATTCATGCAGAAGGAAATTTCGAACTTTGTCGTGTCATACGTTTGAGATTTGATTTTATGTTCCATACAAGCGAATAAAAAATGTTGGTGATAATCCAAAAACACTTTGTTTTATGTTGATTTATTTAAATATAGGCAGCGCTTTAAAAAAGAATCCATATAATGTTCTTTAATTTATTTTATAATTTTACAACGCATGTACATAAATTGTAAATGCAGTCGTTGTAATTTAGTAGGTAGTATGTTGGCTTATTGGACATAAAGGTCACAGTTCAAATCCCAGGTCAGACATCTCGAACGTAACGAAATATGATAAAATATTTCTTCGGCGACTACCTCTCAGCAGAAAATCTCAGAGTAAATGAAATTGCCATTAAAAGTTTGTCAAATATCTGTCGTTCTGGGTCGACTTTAAACTATAGGTCTTGCATTTTATGGATACAATTAACATAGACACATACAACATAAGTGGCGTGAGAAGCTAAATTGTAATTCTAACTGAAGGATTGTAATGGCCAATTATGTATGTAGGTATGTAATATATTTTATTTTAAATTTTAAAACAAATTTAATAGTAAGTTGAAGTTCTCACCAACTTCTAAACTATTAATTCATCCCTACATTGCCAACAATTAGCATGCTGCTATAGTATAGACATGACAATGTATGTAATATTTGCTTCAGTTTAAAAATATTTTTAAGATTAAAAATAGAGAATTTTGAAACCCCAGCAAATTGATAAGCCTTACCCTGATTACACCAAATAAAAACATATGGAAATGCTTCCTTTGTACAATTTAAAATTCCTATTACACATATACAGACATAATCATCGATGAACCCTATAGCGATAGGACACTAACATCGAAAGCAATTCATTACAAAAGTAGCTGTAACAATGTTCGGTAACAAATTAATTTCAACAAAGTTTTTTTTTAAGTCAATGAAAAAATTCTTTCCTATCAAAAAATGTGCACTTCATTTAAAAAAATTAAATTTTGTGTTTGTTTCTTAAAAATGTTTCGCCCTCTAAAAGTGTGGTATGTTTTTTTTTTAATAATTAGCACTTGCCTATGGTGGAGGGCATTGCATTTTATGCCCTGTATGAATCAAGAGTATTGATAATACACTGTAAAGCAGATGGCTTTTGTTTAGTTATAGAGTTACCAGATGAAATTTAAAAATGTCGCCTGGTATCGTTATCCAATTTTGAAGTTAATTTGTTCATTGTTTTGTGGAGTAGCCTTAAGGAAATATTATATTATTAAAGCTACATGGTCAGTAATAAACAAAATTGCATTCAGAGTTAGAACAGTGTTGAACAATTTTTTTTTTTTTTTTTGGGAATAAAAAAATCGCTCAAAGTCAAGTCGAAAAATTAGCGATCTGGCAACTGCTTCTTCTTATTTACATATTTTATTGGAAACAAATCAAAAATACAACATATTTTAAAATCTAAAACCTTTTTTTGAAGAAAAAAAATATGGTGCATCTATTTTATTTGCGAAAATTGAAGTAAATCAGTTATTAGATTCATCTTCGTCATCTGAAGAATAAGAATTACTGAATTTATTTCAACGTATTCAACAGCCGCGTGTAAGAGGATTTGTTGAAAATGTCGTCCATGAATTTTGTGACACAAATATACGTAAATTTAAAAATATCTATACTCTTATGATAATATAATTAATAAAACTTCAGCCGTCAGCCGTAAACGTGCCACAAAACTTATGGAAAGATAAGCGTTAATACATTTAATACGTAAGAGGGTGACATTTTCTACGTAGAAAAGAAAACACCGATACAATTTCAGTTTTTTGAGAGTTTGTTCCGAACGATTCTCCCACTTCGAACAATTGTTCTGTAAAAACAAGGTTACCATATGAAATATTTTTGCAAACGATGCGTGTTAGTTTTACAATTAGGCAGCACAGTAGCAGATGATTGCAATTCGTTTGTTTTCTTGGCTTGAGTGTGATCATATTTTTTATTGTGTTACAAATAAATTGTAAATTAAAACAAATCTTAGTGAAAAAAAAAACTGGATAAACGTAAAGTGCTTCTTTAAATAGCCATTTAGTTGAAGAAAGCTCGTTTAATTGTAAGGTATATAAATGAAAAAAAAAAAACTAAAAATGGGGAGAATTGCAGTTAGGAAGCTGCTGAAAGAAAGGAGAAAAATTGCTTTGGTCCCAGAGATGCGGTTAAATGATACGCAATCATTTATAAATTTCCAACGTATGTACCACAACACATTCGACGAAATTCTTAAAATATTACATTATTATATAAATATGATGTGGCAGCTCAGTTCAACTTTACTTAAAAAATTAAAGTAGCTGGCAGCACAGTCGATTGTTTCGGAACAAAAATTAAAATTAAACCAATTCGAGGTCAAATTGTTCCGAAGCAAGCTTACTCTCGTTCCCTCTCTCTCTCTCAAAAAGAGAAAGGTGAAACTACATACAAAAAAAATTGTTTCGGGACAAAAATTTTGTTCCGAAACGATGTCACCCATCGATTCACCATCCAGTTTAAGTGAACGAAAGAAAAGTAATTCAATGCGTACGTATGAATACAAAATACGTATGAATACAAAAATTACTCATACGTACAGACGGCCTCAAAAGCTAAAAAAAAATATAACTCAATGCGTGTAACTATGTACTACTTAGAGATGAGCGATATTTTCAAAACTGTGATTTAATAACGGTGATTGATAATTCACTGGTAACTACAGTGATTGAAATTGCCAAATAACAGTTACTAATAATGTCGTTCTTTCAAAATTGTTACATACTCAAATTTATTTCATTTTATTTTCAGCGAGGCAGAATTACTATTAGATGATGCTGATTATTTACTTTTGTCTTTTATATCTGAACTTTCTGTGAAACTTAATTGTCAAACTTCATATAAAAAAAAAAATTACATTAAAAATAATAACATTGATGACACAACTCTGATTTTGTTCAGTAGTCTTTTCGTAGTATGTATCTAGTTGTCTCTTTCTTACGACTTAATAAAATACGTTATTGTCATTATTGTTTTCTTTTGGAATACTGTGATCACAATCACTGTTTTAAAGAACAATGATTAACAAATCACGTTCACTGAGAACAACGTTCTTCAAAAATCACTCGATCGCTCATCTCTATTATGTACGTATTAACACTAAAATTACTCATACTCACAGATGGACTTGATTTATTGATGGCTGCACAATCTTAACCAAACAGTAAAGTTTTCAAAGCTAAACTGTTATCTTTACTGTAATTAAGAGAGATTAAAATTTTGAGATTTGAGAATTAGTGGAAAATATAGACATTTGAAAATGCTTTAACTTTCGTCTGTTTTTTCAGCGGGATATGTTATGCATTCAGAAAAAGTCACTGATGAATACAGACTTTTATGCTGGCGGTGTCATTGATTCACATTTCATGGAGAACGACGTTGGAATTGGATAATCTGGACACTAATTTACATACCTACATACATAATTGGTCATTACGACCTAGCTCATACCACTTACCTTTTGTATGTTAATTTAATACATAAGTTTTAAGTCGATTCCGAACGACAGATTTTTGGGAAACTTTTTCAGGGCAATTTCTATTTACCAGAAATCGTGGCCTCGTGTCTAATAAGCCAACACACAATTACTAGACTACGGCAACTACCACACACAAATTTACTATCACCAAATCATCTCATTGCGATGACTACTTGCAATGCAGGGAATAAATTGGGTCCTCTTGTTCTGTAAACTATCAGCCTAGATCTCTACATCGACGATGTGTATGATATGTCGAAAATATCACCGCTCTTCGTGACAGTGTGCATGAGAATCCCAAAAAATTCTATTCTATATTCACTTCTAGAATTTTAATTCGTGAATTGGACCTACAGTTGTATATAATTCAACTGACCCATGAACTTAAGGTAAACTACCACAGAAAACGACGTGTGTTCGCACATTTCCGTACAAATGAGTAATGAACAACAAAAAAAAAATTCGAAATTATGTCATAGGTTATTAAAACAATTTGGAAAATTATACTTATGATGAAGTATGTAAATATTGGACAAAATGGTCGTGTATCCTAGATTTCTTCCGAAGAGCACATTTCTTTCTTTAATGCTGATTTCATTTCTTTATTTATTTATTTTACCTACAAACGCATAATATTAGTAGTAGTCGCTATAGTCTAGTAGGTAGTGTGTTGGATTAGTAGACGTGAGGCCACGGTTCAAACCTCTGGTCAGAAATTTCCAACAAAACTAAATAAAAAAAGTATTTCATCGGCGACTTCAAGTTAGCAGATTTCTAGTAAATACTCTGAGAGTAAAATATATTGCCATGAAAATGTTTCTCAAATATACAAATTTATATAATTAACACGCACAATATAAGTGGTTTGAGAAACTCGGTTGTAATCCTGACTGAATGTTTGTAATGGCCAACTATGTATGTATATAAACACATAGTAGCCTTGAAGGAAACATGTCGACAAGTGTCTCCAAGTCACCAGTTTTGTCGACTATATTGGTGACTTTATGGTGACGTTGTGATCGAAGCGTCAGCAATTATTTAATTTGCCTTTGATGAGAAAAAAAATTGTCAAGAACGACAATTGAAAAATTTTTATTTATTTTTAATTTCTACAATTAAAATTTTCTTTTGGATTTTACAAAAAGTATCCAATAAGAGTAAGAGAAATTATAAACGTTTAATAAAAAAACAATCAATGTTATATAAAAATAGAAGTAGTGGAAATGAGACAATTATAAGTCCAAGTGTGAATTGTGAAAATTTTGTGGAGCCTGAATGTTCTGTGTCGTCTCAAATAGATTTTCCGAAATATAGTTTGCGCGAGAAGATAAAAAATTGGTATATTGAGTTGTGGCCAATTCTTTTAAAAATAGTTAATTTGCATGAGAAAATTAAACCTTTTCCAATAGGAATATATGTAGGCCTTACGGAACCAAAGTGTGATAAAGATTTTTGTAAAGATTTTGTTGATGAAGTTCTTTCTCTTAATGGTGAATTTTATTTAAATGACAAGAAAATTAAAATCTCGTTTCGTTGTTGGTCATGCGACACGCCATACGTAAGTATATACTTTTATTGTGGAACTACAATAGATTCGACAAATGAAATCACTCCTTGCGGGTAATACAGAACGAAACCTTCATGAAATATTTGGCCAAAATATTATCATGAATTTTAATGTTGATGGCTCTTTTGGCAAATAGAGGTTGCGCGAATACTCAAATGTTTTTAAAGCCATAATAGGTAATAAATGCTTGTTTGTCATCTTATAAATATTTGTAATATTTTAACAATTTGTTTCGTTTTGTAATGTCCAGATGTAATATCAACTTTCAATGAAAATTCGGACAAAACACTTAGAGCAGCATTTCAGCTCCAAAAGAAAAAATATTTCAAACGAATGGGTCACAGCAAAACCAAAAATAATGAAAATCGTGAAGAATACGACTCTTGTAAAGAGGATTAAAAATGTTACTTAATTTTAATAAAACAAAAACGTTATTTTGATGTTCCTATATAAAAAAGAGAGACTGAATTACTGGTACCTTTTCAGTTTTTATATTTATATTTAAAAAAGGCTGTCATTGTTACATCGTATCTTTTTATTTTTTTTAATAAATTATCAAATATTTACAAAAATTCAAATTTTATTGTCGACTTTTACTACAGAAAAGTACCAAAAGTATAGACTAGAACTGCTAAATTGTACTATTGATTCACTGGTTCCAATGTCTACATATAGTCCCAAAAGAAGTACCTAGTCAATAGTACTAACATCAGTAGTAGATTTTCAATGACACGCACATGTTAAATGTCTATAGTAAAAAGCATTGTTTGTCATATAATAAGTCAGTAGTACTGGTGACTGTGTCAATAGTAAGTCAGTACAGTTTCACTATTGACATTTCCTGCAGGGAGTTGCTGCCAAACACTGGTAGTTGTTCTTTCTTTATCTATTTCGATAGATGCATTTCATTGTGTAGGAACCTTCAATAATCTTATATCTGCGTTTCCAAACAAGTATAGAATCTTTGAAATGATTCACATTAATAAGTACGTTTGTCAACATACGAAATATCCGTTAATTCTTTGGATTCTATTCAATACACTTCCTTAATTATGTCTGCCACACTATATAAACTCTCTGTCTCTCTTTGTTAACACACAAGTACATCATATACCCAAGCACAAACAGACCATTTCCTGTGTAGATTGTCGTGTGGAAAACTATTTGTTGTTATTCTTTCCATAATACGTGCACCTTGAAATTGAATGAAATGAATAGTGATGTTTGAAACGTCTAAGCAATTTATGTTTATGTAGGTGTTTTCACAGCTTCTTGATGGTAAACTAATATAAATTAATTTCTCCTTGGTTGACTTAGTTAGCAACTGCTTGCAACCATTGGGAATTTATTGACTAATTGAAGAAGTTTATTTAAATTTTGAATCTTTAAAGCATGAGTAGTAATAAAAACTCTATATTTTTATCTAAATAAAGCTATACCAATTAAAGTCGCCATAGCATAGTAGTAATTTGATTATAAGACAGGAGACTATGGTTCAAACTCCAAGCCATACTCAAACATGTCTGCTGTCTGATATTTCTTTAACAGGAAAAGTTCTGGTTTTAATTAAATAGTGGTTGCAGTAACATATCCTTATTCAGTAACTCAGTATGAGCCCCGCAAATGGTTTTTATCCACTGATCTGAATATGTCCGTAGGTTTCGACGGTAAGAGCACTATTAATGTATTGCTTACTTACTGCCCAATACGAATAAATTCAAAAAATTTAAAACCCACGATCCAAACCACATTGGAATACAAATTGAAATTGCCTTATTACTCTAGATGGTCCATATACTGACCTCCTTTATTGCAACCCTTAATTACAACCCTTTTGACAAAAATTGCCATGAAAAATTTCTCAAAAAATCTGTCTTTCGGAGTCGACTTTAAACTGTAGGTCCCACCATTCATGTATAAAAATTATCGCACACAACATAAGTGGTGTGAGAAACTAGGTCGTAATCCTGTCAAAAGGGTTGTAATGACCAAATTTGTTTACTGCTCCAGAGCAGATTCAGCAATCACACATCGTTGTCGTTTACCTTCATGTCCTTTGTCAGCTGAATTTTGTACAGTCATGACCCAAAATTCACCAAGTAGTGTTCTACGAAGAACTGAGATTTTATAAGCCGATCTTGCCTTCCGCCGATGCAGCGAAATTAGTAATTGAAGTCTTAAATGAGTTCCATAAAAACGTGTCGCCACCTACTATCCGAATAGTAGAATAAGTAAGAAGGGTATCCATGGTCTGAATTAATAACTTTCCAACACGCTACTACTGTTAACTGTTACTGATGAGAAATATTATTATCCCGCGATTACGCTCGAAAAATCCTGATTGTAATCAATGTTGTTTTAGTCCATTTAAAATATTTAATTTAATAAGAAGTTCGATTTGTTTTTCTAAGGGAAAGGTATATCGGTCCGTTATACATTCCAATTGATACTTTGCAAACGCAATAATGAATATTTTTAAAATTTTTGCACAGTCTTTTAGTACCGTTACTTCAAGTTACGTCGAAGCAAAGGCCATATGTAGAAGGAATACAAACAATTGCTATCATTACTACTAGTTGTTAAACAAATTGTATGTTCACCTTTACAATATTTCAAAAGTAATTTTTCTTTTGTTCGAATATAAAAAATAGAAAAACCATCACTTTTGAGTTTAACAAACGTGATGAATAGGCATTTTTATGCCTCTCTGTGCAAAATCAACAAAAATCGAAATCTAAAATGTGAATAACATTATTGGGGAACATATAGCAGAAAATTTTTCTAAACATCCAACCTTTTTTATTCCATCAATAGTTTTGGAATGTGAATTTCATTATTTAAGATACAGCCAAGGAAGAAAATATATGTATGGTACAAATTTATTTTACATGTTTTGATTAAGTAGTAGTAGTAAAAACATTAATTTTTAATGCCACTTATAACAACGATGCATCAATTCTCTTCCCAACAATAATAACTTCTCTGATATCGACATCATGAATTTATCGTTATTTTTTATATTCTGTTTTGATATCGTTGTTTTCATATGCAATAACTTCATGGTACAAGTAAAGTTCTTAATAGATTTATCCAATAAATTACAACTGAAATAAAATTTTAGATGCAAAAAATATTATTTGGCGTAAGTACAAAAGAATATTACTATAAAGAGTTAAATAATGTTTCGGATCCAAAATTATACGGCACTAAAAAAAGATCTTGTAGAAAACCAATACTGATTGACCGCGATAAACGATCAATAAAGCGCTTAGTTATCACAAATAATTTTAGTTGTCGGAGCGGGGACTAAACGTAAACAAGAGATGGTTTAATCAAACTTTAAATGAAGATCTAGATGTGAAAAAACAAAAAAATGATACCCAAACCACGATAGACCCATGATGTACCTGATGGATTCAAAATTATTGAAGGGAAAAAGGAGGTAATATGCGGACCAGAATAGCTCGTAATTTTCAGGGAGGATCTTTAATGACTTGGCTGGGTTTTGGATATAGAGCACGTTCTCCAATCTGTTTTATTTCTCATAAAATGAATGCAGAGAACTATGTGGAATTACTGGACAATGTTTTCGTTGAATTTGCTGAAAAAATAATGGAAATAATTTTACTTTTCAGCAAGACAACACGCCTGTACATGTAACCAAAAGGACCAAAGTATTTTTTGAAGAAAAGGATATAGCTGTTTTGGACTGGCCACCACTTAGTTCCGTTCTAAATCCTGTTTAAAACCTCTGGGGAATTTTAAGTGCCGAAATGTACAAAAGTGGAACAAGTTATAACTCCTTAAAAAAAATAGGACGTTGTACAATGGGTCAATTCGACCTCCGGGTACTGTACTTGTCTTAATTGACAAGTACACGTCCTCTAACCTAACCTAACCTATAACTCCTTAAAAGAGCTGAAAGAAACTTTAACAAAAAAAATTAATGAAGTAATTGAAAATCGAGGAGAGCACACGCATTATTAAAATTATATCTTATTTGAATATATTTAATTAGCTTTAAGTTTTGAATTCCTTTAGCTTTAACAATTTGAATTAACTATAAAAAATAATTAATAAAAACAAACACACTCAGCAAATTTGTACTTTAATTTGTTGTTTCTCTTTACTGAATATAAAAAATATATAAACTTATAAATGACCTTTAAAACCAAAGAGATTTTTAGAAAAAACACATTTATTATATATATGGGGAATTTCGAGTCAAGTGACCCTTAATTTTAAAAATTGGGTCACTTGACACGAAATTCCCCATATCTATATTTTCTGCCTTGGCTGTACCTAAAAAATCTTAATACTGTAAAGAGAAAAATGGTTATATAATAACAAGCCGTTAATAAAATATTAGGTGATGTTATGCATAAGACATTTAGTAGTTGATTTAAGTTTTTTTATGGCTTTCAACCCAAGCAAACTTAAATTGTTCAAGTTAATATACCAGTTCATATACTTAATGTTATTATCCTAGAATAACTTACTCATTACGTTTTTTTTATCAATATACAGCTAAACCAGATAAAGAATATATAGATTAGGTTTGATTAAATTGACAGTCGTCTCAATGGGCATATCTTACTTGGGATCTACAAGGTCCCGTTGTAACACCGAAATTAACATGATAATTCCTCTTCTTAGGTTTCCAAGCAGTGGATAAGCGTTATTGTGAGATATTCCCAATCGTGAGGCATGTGCACACATTATCTATTATCTATTTATAACTATTACATGATTCCTACATCCATATTGGACCAGATCTCTTCAGTTTTTCTGCAATTGGGTTCAATGCAATTCCGTCTTACGTTTGTAAATGAGTAAAGTTTATGTGCGATCACTTGTTTGATACCCTGCTGCCAATCTGCTGTACAAATTCAATTAAATTTACCATTGGGCCAACTTTTGCTAGCGAGTCGGCTTTCTTCAATGTTTGTGTCCAGAAACACATTTTGAAGTAACCGTCAAATGTTTTGTTATCTCCCCCACACATACCCAACTTTCTTGGACAACCTCAGATGTGGTGTACACACTCTTTAGGGATCTATTGACCAATTTACTCTCAGTATATATACAAAAATATCGCATTCAGGACCGCATAGTGGCAATCTTACTGGCCACTACTTAATCCTGAATAGTAGTACAGTAATCATGTAGTGCAAGAGACAATCTAAGTTTCAGTTGTTCAGAAAAGATTGCACGTTCGACATTGCTGCGTGACTGGATCCATCGGTAAGATGACAAGTGTTAAATAATACAACAACAAATAATAAAAATGAATAGAAAGCGTAGAACGTCTCCCTCTTTTTATAGTCAATTATTATAATATTTAAAGCTACAAAAACATAAAATAAATATAATAATAATCCTTAAATTAAAAACAATGGCAATGAAAGTTTAAGTCAAGTGTAGTTGGTATGTACTCTTGATGGGTGTTTTTATTTGTCATAATTTTCATTCGGTTTTATATGTTAAGTGTTAAATAAATGTCATACTCTAAACACTTTCATCTGAAGAGGTGTTCACTGCTTTTGCTTTTGTCAGTTTTTTTTAATTACTTTTCGTTACACAATTAGGGTAGTAATAATAGCACCACTTTAGTTATTAGAACTTAAATAATAAATTGTACATATATGATGAGTAATATGTAGCTCGCTATGTAATTTTATACTTGAGTGGCGGGACATACAGTTTAAAGTCAACTCCGAGCGACAGATTTTTCAGAAACTTTTCATGGCAATTTTATTTACTCTCAGAGTTTATGCCAGAAATCTGCTGAGAGGAAGTCGCCGAAGAACTACTTTTTGTATTTTATTTTGATGTTTGGCCTGGGGCTCGAACCCTGGTTTTACTTCTAATAAGCCAACACACTACCTACTAGACCACGGCAACTCGCTTTGTATAAAGGTATTAAAAAACTTCATAGACAGATGAACAGTTGGACATCATATTTGACCGTTTTTATTCGATAAAGGTAACACGATATGAGTAGTTTGAGAAATTGCCAAAAGGATTGTTATGTCCTATTAACATGTAACGCCGATGATCAATTTGGATTTAATATGTAACACAGCTGAACTGAACAAAGCCACGAATTAGTGCAAGGTACATAAATGTTGATCTTGCGTATTTATTTACATTTCTCAAGCTTCCGACAGGATTTTGATTAATTAACCCAGTGATTTTATTGGAAAGTTACATAATCGCCCGAAAGTTTCTTATTTAAAAAGTAAATTGTGAGTTTGCTCCAACCAATTATAGCTTGTGTGCCGTACAGTAGTTTGTTAAGACCCGTTTTAACTGTGTACATCTCAATTCTGCCTTTGCTGACGATACTGTCTTCTTAAACATACAGGAGAAGCCCCACGAAGCATTTCAAGACCTGCAATATAACATATTCTATTTAGAAAACTAGTTATATCTAGGAATAATGAAGGTGAATGAAAAAAAATTTCTTCACGTAATATTTACATTACAGAGGGACACATACTACCCGAATAAATAAGCATAGACTATAGGTAATTTCATCCATTTATGTAGCAAAAAAATAATTTTTCTCACTTTCAAGAATGCTTTTTTTGTTTTTGTATTTGATAAAGAACTCTTCAAAGCTAATAATAGCATATTTTGATTTTCAAAAAAATCAACGATACCTTTTTTGCAGGTGTTCAGAGTCATTGTGAGAAAAGTTTAAACGCAATATATAGAGTGTGATTTGGTCGATTTATCGAAGTTGTCTAAATAGGTGTAAAACAAACATACATTTAAATTAAATATAGAAAACAAAAATGATAGAGAGTGCATAATAGTTTAAGAAAAAGAATTAGTTAAAAAATATTTTTTTTTTGCGAAGAAATCTAACCTTTAATTCTTCTTTTTTTCTGAAAATTGAGTTTTGGATAAACTTTTAAAAAATGGTAGAATTTGTTCGAGTTGAAACAATTAGAAACCTGTTAAATGAATAGTTTTGAATTAATTTTTGTCAATGTCATGTGGCGATATTTTGCGTTTTTTGAGAAATAAAATTTTTTGTAGGCAGCCTCCGCTAAAAAAAAAAATTATTTAAATATTTTTTTTTATGAACAAATAAATAGTTAAAAGATTTTCCACTTAATTGTTTATTTTATTTTGGAGGTTTTAAACAAAAAAGCTAATAGTTAACAGAAGAAATTTTATATTTGAATACCGGATTACCCATTTAATGTTTGAAAAGTTTTACCTCAAACACTGATTTTCATGCAAATCTGAAGAAATTTTGAAATTTGGGTAGCCATATTAGATCCGCCATTTTGAATTTGAAAAATTTTACCGCAGGTTCGAAATTTACAACCTTGAAACCCCCCGTAAGCTTACTTTGACATAAATCTTTAGAAATTTTATAATTTAGGTCGCCATATTGGATCCACCATTTTGAATTCGAAAAATGTTACCTAAGATTCAAAGTTTGCAAAATCAAAATTGCCCGCACACTGATTTCCATGTAAATCTGTAGAAATTTTAAAATTTAGGTCGCCATATTGGGTTCACCATTTTGAATTCGACAAATGTTACCTCAGATTCGAAATGTGCAACATCAAAAATACCCGTACACTGATTTTCATGTAAATCTGTAGAAATTTAAAATTTAGGTCGCCATTTTGGATTCGCCATTGTGAATTTGAAAAATGTTATCCCAGATTCGAAAGCAGGAATGCTGGTTTGCATACAAAATATCTTAGCATACACCCTGATAGACGTCTGATTTGAAAATTCTAAGCGGAAACAAAGTTGAAAGTATTTCAAATATATTGTATTGTTAATAGAAATTAAAGTTTAACCTCTTGTTTTTGTAAGACGAAAGTCTATATACATGAGCAAACACTCGACTACTCAAATATTTCTGAATCATTTTCATACATATTGACGTTCGTCTGAATTAGATCGTTCTACAGAAGCAGGTTGACAGTATATTGACACCAAAATAGTATTATATTGCGGGAAAAAATGTAAAAACGAAACAATGATTATAGTTGCTCCTTGGTACATTAGAATAAAATATTAAGCATCTTGTGGGGCAAACAGTCAAGTTGGTATTGGAAAATATTCAGAAAGTTCCTTGTACGTAATACACTGAAATCCTATACTTTGCAACAATTTGAATTTTCGCAGTGGTATCTACTAAAAACAGATGGATATTGTGTACTCGTCTCCATATAAAAGATATTTAGTTTTACAAATATCTGATTTTTCATTGAGCGCTTCTTGTTTTCGAACTAACCTGTGTAGAATATCATAAACATTTTTTATTCTTTTAAAAGGCCTATTTTTGTCAATATGTGTTGTGTATAGCACCCTATAAATATCAGCCACGGTTTCTTTGGGTAAAGCATATGAGTGTCAAATTTCCTAGACTCTGGCGCATAAATCAGGCAGAATTTGATCGATGGCACGGATTGTGTTGGATTTGAGGACGGCTGCAGTTTGTGGCATATTCACATACACCTGCGGCTTAAAAAACCCCACGAGAAAAAAACTAATGGGGTCTAGAATATCCAATGTGGCATGGGGTGTCGCTGATGTCAATTCAGGTCAAAAGAAACTGTACTTAATCTTGGTTAGCGTCGTTTTCAAAGAGTACGTTCCTATAATACCTCCAATCCAAGCAATGACTTTTTCTAAATGCATTGGATGTATTTAGATCTTAAGTGGATTGAAATCTTACCAAATTCGACAATTTTGTTTGTTAACGCATCACTTCACCAAGAAAATGGCCTCATTGTTGAAGATGATGATGCTCGATGTAAGATAAGGTCAGACATAACACTTGTTTTGTTAATTTTTATTATTTGAATGAATTGTTAAATGCTTTATCCGTCTGTACTGACTGTGTCTGACAAAACAGACTAAGTAAATGACAACTAATTGAATAGATGTAGCTTCAAAAATAAATATAATAAACTTAAGAGACACCTATTTTTCATATATTTGTATACATACATAATGTAATTTGTGCATAAAATTTACAATAGAATTGGACGTTTATAGTTTTCTCCTTTAAAAGCGATTCATATTCTCAATTTTGTTTAATCATTTCAACATCAAGATTAATATTTTCTTCCGTGCTGATGCAATGGACATAAGCCGCGATATAATTTTATATCCTGCTATTGTTTTGACACCTACTGTAACATTTTTTACAATTTTTCATAGTTGTTTTTATAGTGTCAATTTCCCTTATATGGTTGTTTTATATGATCGTTTATAATGGAGGACATGTCGTGTCATAACGTATGGACATGACACGAACAATAAACAAAATAAACATAAAGCGTGGCTTGGTAAGTGGTATTCAACTGGATCTTTCTTTGTTATTGACTTGGTAAAATAAATTCAAATAAAATTTATGATAAATGGGTCTATTTAAATAATCAGGTAATTTAGTAATTAAATAAGAAATAAATATCTTGTAAGCGTTAATTTTGTTTATTAAATGCAATCAAACGGAATAAATATCATTAAGGAATACGATTTATTCTATTTTAAGACACCTACTTATTTACATAATTGGTCATTGCAACCCTTTAGTCAAGATGACAACCTAGCTTCTCACACCACACATGTTGTGTCTTAATTTTATCCATACACTTTATAATCGACTCCGAAAAACAGATATTTAGCGACTTTTCATGTCAAATAGATTTACTCTCAGAGTTTTTGTCTGACGACTGCTGAGATAAAGTCACCCAAGAAATATTTTTTCATATTTCGGTTTGTTTCAGATATCTGTGCTGAGGTTTAAATCGCGTGCTTGCGTCTAATAAGCTTATAATGTGGCAACTTCGAATTTGTTTACACATAAATATCTGGAGTCGCCTTAGTCTACTAGGTAGTGTGTCGGCTTATAAAACGTGCAGGTCAAACATCTCCGGCAAAACGAAATACTGTTACGTTTTTACCCATTAGAAACGTTTTTTAAAATATGAGTTCGTATATTGCAAATAAAATAAAAATAAATTTGTGTTTAGTTTTAAATCATTTCTTTATTGTTGTCTCAAATCCGTGTGCCACCTTTGTCAACTTGATTTAAATAACAACAATTTGCTTTATTTATTATTCTTCTCACACTCTTCCGCGTACACACTAACAATTGTGTTGGGTCATTCTTACTTGTTATAATATTTTTATATATATTTTTTAATAATAATACCTAAAATGAATTCTATATAATGAACTGCCCTAATATTAAGTTAATTTTAAGTTGAATAACTACATAGGATACAAGGTTAAGCAGGCAACGGAGTTGCTGAATATCCTTAACTGTAGGAATCCAGTAAAGAAATGTTAGAATTAAGAAAATATGAAATAAATAAAGTTAGTTGTAATAAAGAGTCATTCGGTGAAGTTATTTTAACTCTCAAATATTTTGGTCTCGCGAATATAAAATAAATATAAAATAAAAGTACCCTACAATTCAAATTATAATTTATAATATTAGGAAGTTATAAATTGTTCGTTAGATCTTTACAGCGGAGTTCTTCAAACTACAATTGTTCTCTTCACACCCAACGCGTCTTCACACAAGACTGACTGAATTCTTTATGATTCCGTTGCCTGCTTTGTCTTGCTTTTTATATCGCTGGGTGAACAGTCTGAAGAATGCTCTCGAAGGAGAATGACTTTTGCCTTTCTCGAAATCTCTATAAATGTTCCTTATTGTTGTTTGTGTATTTTGTTTACGTTTGTCCTTGCAGCGTTGTTGTTGCCTGTTTATTTACTTTGTTTATCCCCTTTTTATGCTGATGTTGTTGCTATATTTTTGTTTATTCGTTGATCATTTAAACAAATCCATTGTTTTGTATTTGGAGCTTTTGTTTATCATTTTAATAACTCTATTTCCATTTTCGTAACAATATAAAAAAATATTACTTCTGTAGATTTGTAGGAAAAACTTTGAGAAGAAATAAAATTGCCATGAAAAGTTTCCCACAAATCCCACATTAAATATAGGTCCTGTCATTCATGTATGAAATTAATACACACAACATAAGTGGTGTGAGGAATTAGGTCGTAATGCTGGCTGAAAGGTTGTATTGACAAATTATGTATATATGTATGTATGCATGTGTGTAATTACTATAATTTCATATAGAAATATTCCATAGATTCCAGCTTATAACTTAGTTTGTTTCCTCTTCTATAGCTTTTAATTTTATTACGCCTTATTTTATTACTAATACTTTAGTACTTAAAGCTCTTCTTAAAATTGAAATTATTTTTGGAGCTTTTGAAATTTAAAAAGACCAGTCGTAGATAATGTTACATTTGATAAATTGCAAATCTTTAATTTCTGATGTTTAACTTTATATTAGTAGGGAAAAACGACAAGCAGATGAATTATTTGCGCGACAAGCTCAGTCAATTTAAAATTAACTTAGCTCTGCTATTTAGTATTCAATATTCATTGTATACTTCAGTTGCGTTCGTTGTTACAGACAATAGCACAACACAAGCAAAGATTAATCTTTCTAACTTTTGGTAAGAATTAGAAAATTTGTTTACTGCTAGAGATAGTAATGCCATGAATGTAAAAAATTTTGATAAATTAGGGATTAGTACATTAAATTAAAATTTTATATGAAACTGGAGTAACGCTGTCAGCGTTAGTGGGAAATATAGAAATGCATATAAATTTACGTATTTTTATTAATAAAAATGAAATCTTGAAGAAAGAATTGACATTTCCCTGCAAAAGAAGTGCAAAACACGTGTAGCTTATCCAGCCGCCCCTTATTTCAATAAGAATATTTCTTTTCATTTTTAATGCCATTTTTTGCATCAAATACATAGCTACACACTTTATTGGTCATTACAACCCTTCAGTCAGGAGTACGACCTAGTTTCTAACATCACTTGTGTTGTGTGTTAATTTTATAATAATTTATAATTTTTTATTGGTCATTACAACCCTTTAATCAGGATTACGACCTATTCTTCTCACACGAATTTCGTTATGCGTGCTAACTTTATACATGAGTGGAGGGACCAACAGATTTTTTCTATTTACTCTCACAGTTTTTGCCAGAAATCTGCCGAAAGGGAGTCTCTAAAGAAATATTTTTCCATATTTCGTTTTGTCTGACCTGAGGTTTGCACCTCATTGAAATTGCACGAAATTGACGTCTTAAGTTTCCCGGTCTTGGTAGACCTTTAGGAAATTTCAAAAAGAAACTTCTAAGAAAATTGAAGAATTGTGGACCTCTGTGTGAACAACGAGGAACGTTATAAATCCAAAAATTCTAAAAATATAGAGGACAGTATGTCGCGCTGTCTAGAAGCTGTAGTTACTGTAATAACAGGCCACACAAAAAAAAAATCATAAAATTTGTTAAAAAAAAGTCAACTCAAAAATCTTTCCAATGGCTAATTTCACATTTTTGCATATTTTTTAATAATGTTGCAACAAGGACGTTGTATGATAATTGTAAATAAAAGTACAATAAACCATTGGAACTATAGTAGTGTTGCAAATTGCTGTAAAATTCCTTTATCACATGGTGCGGTATACGAAGAATAGAATTAATTTATTTTTGTAATATTGTACATCAACCGAATGTGCCACTATTTAAGGACTTGTTCGGATAATAACAGTGACAGTTTTTGTTATATTTATTTTTACAAACTTTAAATATCATTATATCAGGTGTTCCAACAGGGAGTACCAAAATTTAACAGCTGATAACGCACATCTGCTTAAAGCTACATCTGTCAAATTAGTTGTCATTTATACAGTCTGTTAAGTCAAATTACGTGCAAACATACTGCGCGCTTTACCCAATTTACAAAAGTCATAAAGTGGACTATTCGCCTGAGTTCACTGGTTCACTAAACTATCGACCAACACCATTATGTTGACATCATGCAGCGATCAAAGACAACGACGTGTGTTCAGTGAATGTGTTCTAGAGCAGTTGGAAACTGACCTTAATTTTCGCCGAAAAATCATCTTCCGCAATGAGGCCCATTTCTGAATTTGGATTTGAATTTGAATTTTGTTGAATTTGGAAATACCATTCCACATGTGATCCAAGGGCATTCAATGTATCTCGAATATGTCACTTTTTGGTGTGAATTTTGGCCTCATAGCGTCATCGATCCAAAATTTCTTTGAGTTCGACGTTGACTAAGCCATCACTTCTGACCTGAATTGGATGATCTGGTACCAACGATATATGGTTTCAACAGGACAACTCTACGTGTCACACCGGATATTTGAGAACATGTGCATCTAAAGTGAAGTGATGTGAATTGGCCACCGAGCTAGACTTTATCTTGTGAGATTTCCTGAGGCTGTAGGTATGTGCGAATAACCACAGTCTTCAGAGCCAACCATGTCACCGAAGTGTCAGATTCAGTTTAATTTTTTAATAATTGGACATTATAGATGCGCTCCAGTTAAAGAAGAGGTGGCGGACATTTGAACGATGTTGTCATTATCATCGAATAAACAATTTCAATAATATCTCGCACACACCTTGTTTTATTTAAATTTAAAGATAGAAAGTTCTTAATGAAAGACCCAATATATTCTATTATTTACTATGTAAACTTACAATCATGATTTAAAAAACGTATGCATGGCGATTTATTGTAATTTTGTAATTTGAAAAATTTACATTTTATCTGTATGTATGTATGTAATAAAATGATATCATAAATAAGGCAGAAAACTATAAAAATTAATTTGTTTTGAATTTGTTTCAAGATCACATCGAATTATTTGTTGTTACGAACTATTGAATAAATTATTGTTTCATTGCTTTGGCAAGAGGGGGGGCATTTGGAATCAACCCACGCACTTACCATATATTAAATGTTATTTCGTACAAAAATTATGCAAATTAATATTCCTATTTAGAATTCAAGGTTAATCGCAATAATATGGATTTATTTTTTTAACCTTTTGCTTCTAACTCGTTGAATAAATTACAAATAAATTATGATTTTAAAGAAATCAATGTATCAGATGTACTGGTATGGAACGATTTCGTAGAATTAAAATACATACATACAAACAGACATACATAATTGGTCATTACAACCCGTTAGTCAGGACTGCGAACTAGCTTCTCATACCACCTATGATGTATATATAAATTTTAAATACGAGTGGCAGAACCTTAAGCTTAATACTGTGTTTAGGCATGAATTTCAATTGAGTCAATATTAGTTTAATTGTAAAATTATTTTAAGTGTTCAGGCGTACGCAAATCAGCTTATTCAATACTCATTTGACAGCTGGAAAAAAAAATAAAAGAAATGTATTTTTTTTATAACAATTCATAAATTTAACACTAAACCTACCGTGACGGGAAAAATTACTCATTTAAGATTTTTTTTATCAGAATTTCTTGAATATAACGGCTATTTGCCTTTACGACTTCTATTAAAAATTACATCGAATATATTTTTGAAGGTTTTTTCCTCTCTTGTAATTTTATTTATTTTAAAATACAATATAATTTTTTTCCCTCAGCGTCCAGTGGACATTATTGAGGTAAGTTGGCAAAGTAAATACATCAAAATTAATTTTAGAACATATATTTACAAGAAGAAAAAAATAAAAAAAATTTTATTTAACAATAGATATATGTATACAAATAAAATGTATGTTTAATAAACTTTAAATAACAATAAATATTGCAATAAATGTACATATTCTGTTCAGTTGTACTACATAAAAAGCATTTCAATGTTATTAATTAAATGTTCTTTAAGAGCATTTTTAAAGATTCAATTTTATAGGAATGTTTCTCAAATTTTTCGGTAAGTTCTTATATTCTAAACAACCAACGTGCTGCGCTTTTTGCTTTGTTTCCTCTAGTCTACACAGTGCTATTATCAAATTACTTACATTCCTTGTATTGAAAGCATTTCTGGCAAATGAAACAGTACGGTGTCCGATATTATGCAAAGACTTGTATACATAAAGCAAAAGCTGAAGTTTATATAAACCCTTTATGGGCAGTATTGTTTTTGTTATGTCTCTGTATAAATCTAAAGTTGAAGTAGATTGCCTTTGTTACATGCATATACAATACCTAAATAATTAAAATGACTTTGAATCAAAGATTTGTATATTAGTAGTTTAGATTGAGTGTTAAATTTACTACTGAATTTATAAATCAGTCCTGTTGCAGAAGAGACCTTTTGCGTAATGTTTTTTATGTGTTTATCCCACCAGAGATTACTTCGTAGATTAGCACCCACGTATTTTGTATCAAAACTCTCCTCCACAACTTTTCCATCTACATATGCACTAAAATTGTTATTAATGGCAGTGTTAGGTCTAAGCCTTAATATTTTTGTTTTTTCCGCATTCAAGCAGCATCGTATCCCATATGAGCTTTTAAAACAGTTTCACATTTGTATGGGTAAAAACACTTATCATCAACATCAGCAAGCATTACCAATTTTCCAAAAAGCTGTAGGTTTTTAATATCGTTGATATAAACGCCAAAAAGTAGAGGGCCCAATACGCTTCCTTGCGGAACTCCATACTCAACAGTTCCAACAGAACTCTTCTCTCTTTCCAATAGTTTTATCGCATTTCTCTCGACTCCATAGTAAGCTAGTTTCTCTATGAGGATTTTGTGTTCTACAAGATCAAAAGCTTTAGAAAAATCGTAAAAAATGCCGGCATCTCCATTATAACCATCATCAAGTCCTTTACATATATTATTTATCACGTTCACAACAGCTTCCTCAGGGCCACATCCTCTTCTGAAACCAAATTGGTATTCATATAGCAAGTTATTATGGTTAAAATATGAGGAAAGCTGTTAATAAAGACATTTTTCAAATATTTTGTCAATTATAGAAAGTAATGCAATTGGCTTAAAATTCTCTATCCGTGACGCATTATTAGTTTTAGGTATGGGAATAAACTTGGTAATTCTTAAACTTTCAGGAAAAGACGCAGTAATAATCATGTTATTAAATATTCTCGTTTGATATGGAGTAACTAAGTCACTACAACACAGTAAAGCTTTTGGAAAAATTTCATCATGTCCACAGCCTTTGCTTGTATCAAGTTTATTAATAGTTTCCCTTATTACATTTTCTGTTGTGGTGTAAAAGTTGAAAATACATTGACTACGTTCCAAAGTTCTTAGATTGTTACATGAATCTCGAGGCAAGTAAGTAATTTGATTTTTTATTTTTTTTCAGTTTTTTTACTGAGGAATGCATATAATCTGCGGGAAGTTATTTGCCCTGAGCACAGGTTCTGTATTTTGATTTGCATATTTTGTGATATGTCTGGTATGATTTGGTATATTGAGGTATATTGTTTGTTTTCTGGCAGAGGGATATTCACTCTACTCCAAGCGAGTATTACAGTAAAAATTTCAAGTGCTATTTTTTAATACAAATTCTTATTTCATTGTTTTGTTTATAGTCCTTATCCCCAAAATTTCGAAACATTCAAAATAATTTAAATTGTTAGAAATTTTAAATAATATATAGTAGAAAGAGAATGAAATAGCAATGGAAATACAAGAAGTATCGGTAGATTTAGTGTTAATATAAATAAACTTACTTTCCACCCAACTCACAATTTTTATTTGATGTTGTTGATATTTGTATGTATTTGTATGTATTTTCAAATATTAACAAAATTTGTTCGCATAAGTTGTAACGTTCTCACTGAACATACTTATGACAGTGCTGCATTTTATGTTTTACTCAATATTATAACAGTTTGCGTATTTATTGCGCAATTATTAATTGAAACTTTATATGAAATATTGAGCTCAATAATGGCATTTATTGCAATTTACGCAATAAAAGAGTATATCTGAACACCGTATAAAGCCGATTCGGAACAACAGATTTTTGAGAAACTTTTCATGGCAATTTTATTTACTCTCAGAATTTTTGACACAAGACTGCTGATAGGAAGAAGAAATAAATATTTTTCCGTATTTCGTTTTGTTGAAGATGTCTGACATGGGATTTAAACCATGGCTTCACGTCTAATAAGCCATATTTCTACCTACTAGACATGGATCTCATATCGTTCACTAATGTACTGAAATATCAGCGACAGCTGTACACTGTCTTTGAGCTTTGATAGCCGCCGGAAAGTATCGTATCATTTTTACTCATTTCGCATGCCGAACTGCTTAATAGTGCTATAGCGTGTAGTTTTGAAGAAGACTGAAATCTCGACTCATCGTATTTTTCAACTTGTTCGCCTTGACTTACGTGTCTGTGAGCTACAACTCGATCGACGTTTACGACATACAGTGCACGCGCGCTAATGTAAATACCGCATTATATGAACACCGCTTAATGTGAACATGTTTTTTGCTTCATTGACTACTCTAAAAGATGAACAAATGTAAAAAGCCCTTTAATTTGAAAATTTTTTTTTTTAATTTGAACGTTAAAATTCTGTGTTTAATAGTTGCGGGAATCCCCGTCTTAGGTGTACATATATACAGTCACACCCCCTAAAAATCATTTTTTTTAAATGATAATATATGGACAAGTCAACTGATTTTTGCGCGAAATTTTTTGTTTTCCGTCACAGCCGAACAAATTATATTTGTTCTCATCACTAAATATTACATTCGCCCAAAAATCAGTTGACTTGTCCATATATTATTGAGCAAATTCCAATCGTGACTTTTTTCTCGTCACTCGGCTGCGGAAACCGTTCTTTCTCAAAACACTTCGAACTGTTTCGGAGTGCACAATAACATTGTAGTCACATTCCGAGGTATTTCGTGTTTCTACGGCTGTAGTGTTAGGATTTTTATCCACAATACCTTTTATATACCGGGCTACCCTTGGAGAAATTTTATACCAAATATACGTCGTACGTATAATTTTCAGTGGTGCCATATTGGTTTTAAGCAAACTGCAGTCACAAACTCATAGATTTTGGGAATCTTTTTTCTTTATTTAAGTAAATGTGTCGTTACAGACGCTAATGTAAAGAAATTTTAGATTAGAAGTTCATTATTTTTTAAAAAATGATTTTTAGGGGGGGGGGGGGGTACGTATAATTATCTGTGTGACTGTATATGTATGCGTTAGTACATCTGCTTGCATATTTATTCTTCATTTGCTACTTAAATACTGTGAAGAAAGTTTGTAAAAATTAAATTATAAAATGTGTTCTAAAAAATTTAAAAAAAATTAAAAAAATGCATAAATAATGATTTTTGTTTAAAAGATGATATAATTCTGTTTTAAAATTTTCGGTATTCGGAAATGTGAACAATTCGCAAAAGTGAACAAAGCCAGTTTTAATTAGTTCACATTAGCGAGCGTGCACTGTATTTTTTCTGACTGGATGCATTTGAAAATGGCCGAAGATAAACTTTTTTATCAAAGAATTATCTTTAGTGGTGAAGCAAAATTTTTAGTATTTGAAGTAAAGATTATTAAAATCACCATTTCGTTAAAGTCCTTAAAATATCACAATTACATTCATTAAAATTTTTCCTATTTTTTAGGATCAGGACACTACCATTACTGTTAATAGCGCTGGATATTAAGTCATATTGTCTGAGTTTCTATTCCTAAAAAGTTAAAATTTAACCACATTTAGTGTCAACTGCACAGCGCAATTTATCAAATAACGCTCTTAATTGATTTATTTCGAAACCGACTTTTCATTCTGCAGTGGTTCTGTTCATTGGTCGTTTTGTGTGTGTGTAGATGCATCCGGATAACTTTTGCTGGACTACTTTAAATCATTGATTTGTGCCAACCAAGCAGAAAATCTTAAAGCATTCTACGCTAATATTTAAATCACTATTGTTGCCACATGATTAAATTTTTTAGGAAAAGTCAAAGTAGTTGATGACCTTAGGTTGAAACTGGATGAAAATTACATAGCGTTTTTGGTTCTTTTGGATCACACTAAGGCTTTTGATACCGTTGATAACAGAATATTATTGAGGAAGCTACAGACCCTCTTTCATTTTTCTAATTCAGCTTGTAGCCTTATACGTTCCTATCTCATTAACATATCACAACGAGTTTACCTAAACGGCAACATCTCGAATTCGGTACACATTGGAAGAGGTATTCCTCAGGGATCAATTTTAGGGCCCCTTTTGTTCTGTATATACATTAACGACCTACCTGATGTTTTGGATAATTGTAGCGTACATATGTACGCTGATGACGTTCAGCTCTATAGGACCGCTTGTATTGATAATATCCGACTATGTGTAGATACGACTAACGATGATTTACGGAAAATTGACAACTGGGCTAGTGCTAATGGACTTTGTATAAATCCCTCTAAATCGAAATGTTTATTGCTCTCCAGGTCTAAGAGAGCGTTTGATGTGCCGGATATTATTATCAGGGGGAATAAAATTGATTTTGTTGAATCGGCATCTAATCTGGGTGTTATCTTTAATGGTCGGCTAACGTGGTCTAGCCACATTAATGTCATTGTTGGTAAAGTTTACGGTATGCTTAGGAACTTATGGGCTGTTATAGATTCGACTCCTTTTGCTATACGCCTGCAACTGGCAAAAACGTTTTTGATTCCTGTTCTTTTATATGGATCGGAAATTTTCGCAAACTGTGATGCGGATGATAGGCGGAAACTCAACTTGGCTTATAATAACATAGCCAGATATGTATTTATTAAGGGACGTCGGGACCATATATCACAATTTTCTTACCAGATATGTGGTATTCATTTTGATAATCTATTGAATATTAAGTGCCTAATTCTCCTCCATAAGATTATTACTTTGGAACAGCCAGTATACTTATTTAGCAGGATTAGATTTGCTAGATCCAACCGCGGTAGGAAAATATCCAATTAAGGCATAGGACTCTTTTGTCGAAACGACAGTTCTTTATACACACCATCAGTCTTTGGAATACACTACCTAATTATATTCAGAACATAGGCAATGCAACTAAGTTCAAAAAGGAGCTATACATTCTGTTTAAGTAGTTTGTAATATATTTTGATTGTTTTATACATTTTTACTCTTCATTTTTATTAGTGATTAATTATTTTCATTTTTCTAATTTATTATTTAAGTTTCATTGTATCTCATTATATGTATATATTTCTTTGTTAGTATTTTTATTTATATTTGTATCCTTCCTAATTTAGTTTTTTGCATATACTCATTTTCTTATCCTAATTTTTTTGTATCGATTGCTATTCCCTGAGGTTAAATCATGTTCTTATTCTTATTCATTTTTATTTATACTGTACTTCAAACAATTCATTACTCATATAATGAGCGATTTGTTATTACTTTTTCCTCTTTGATGTACTCCCATAGCACTTTCATTTATAAGATTATTATCTTGTTGTGCTATGATTAATAATAAATAATAAATAAATAATCAAAAATCTGACTGGTCGAATGTATCATGTAACTCGTAATCGATGGGTATACAATGGACAGCAAAAGTCTGGAGAAATTTAGGAATGTCATGAATTTTAAGCAATAAAATGTAAAAATAACACAGTGCGACAGTGAAAATACACTGCTTTTTTATTTTTTTTCGAACCCTCCAAACTTGTTTTATTTGACAAAAAAAAAACCGTTTTTGATCTTTTCACAAAAAATTATTGATTACCCAAATACTAGTTATAAAGTTAATAACGTTTTTTAGAAAGGGGAGAAATTAGTCTTTCAAACGGTATACATAAACATTTTGTTCAAACTAATGGATTTGATGGGGAAAATATTATTTTTTCTTATTTTTAAGTTTGGCCATTCTTAATTGCAAAATTTAATTAAAAGATATATAATAAATGGAGACGTTCTTAAAGTACATTCTCTTGTCAAGAGTTTGACACTTCGTTTGATAAAATTGGACAAAAATTACCATAGTTATTATTTAAAAAATATAACAGCTTAGTTATAATTTTCGTATATTCTGTCTCATCAAATGAACTTTCATTTCAAAAAATTTCAAAATTTTGATAGATTTTGATTGTTTACCTGAGAATTTGCTCTTTGCACATTTGAACGACTACCAAAAGTAGTCAAATATTTGTGTTTTTCGCAAATATTATTATTTCGCTTTGCTCAAACATTAGCCAACTACTGGTGGTTGCGCCAACGGAAAAAGGACACATTTTTCAATAAACACTTAAAATCCATCAAAAATTTTGAAAATTTTTAACTTAAAGTTCATTTGATGAGGCAGCATATAAAAAGAATATAACTCAACAGTTATACTGTTTAAAGAATAACTACGGTAATTTTGTTAAATTTTATCAAACGAAGTGTCAATCTTCTCACAATGTAATGCACTATCAAAATATAGCCACTTATTTTATATTTTTAATTATTATTATTATTATGTTATATTTATATTAATTTTTGCAATTAAGAATGGCCAAACTTGAAAAAAAAGAAAAATATTATTTTCCAAGTTTACCCCATCAAAATGCATGACATATAAGTTTGAACAAAACGTTTATGTTATACCGTTTTAAAGACTAATCTCTCCCATTTCTTAAAAATTTTGGGTTTTTAAAATAGGTTCAAACATATTTGGGTAATCAATAATTTTGTGTGAAAGGATCAAACAAACCGTTTTTGTCAAATAAAACAAGTTTGGAGGGTTCGAGAAAAATAAAAAAGTATTTTTGAGTTCTACTCACCCTTATGAATAACTTAGACTATGTAGTTACTCGGGTATATTTTCACTGTCGCACTGTGTAATTAGTGTTTATTATATTAATTTCATCAATTTTTTTCTACTTTATAATAAGACCAAACAATTTTTAAGGTTTTTCACAAAGAATACTAAAAATAAGGGAAACTGTCTTGTGACTCCATATCTGTGCGCCCAAACGTGTAGGTACCCTAAAGAAGGGTAAATTTTAAAATTTAAAGGCCCAATATATCAAACTGTTGTACATAATATTTAGTAGGATATACCTTAAAGTCAATCACTCCATTTATTCCATTTGATGGTACCAGTTTAGTTTAGTTTTGTTGTTTGTTTACGGAACCGTTTTTCCAAATGATCTCCTCAATACACTCTTGGAGTAAAATTGGCTATTTATGTAAGAGTATCCAGTCTGTGGGAACTTTGGTAGGCAAATCACATCTTCGTATTAAGAGCAGTATGATTGGGTTCATTGACTTGTTGGAAGTAAAAACCATTACGAATACTTAATTCTTCCCCATGTTTGCTGAATTTGTTCTTTAGAATGTAGAAATACTCTTCCTTATTTACTATTTCCACAAACAAACTGCGCACACCTAGCGCCCACAGCATCGTTTCTTTGGATCGAGCTCTTCATTTCTTTTTCCTCCATACTAATGTAAATCGGAACGAGTAAAAATAAATACATACATTTATTAACAACATATTAAATAATGTTCAGATATTTTATGTACAGATATGTTTTGATAAGTTATTGTCTGTTAAACACGTTGCTTTTCACACCACACATATTGTGTGTATTAATTTTATCCATGGGTGGCGTGGTCTAAATTTAAAGTCATCAGATTTGAGAAGCGCTTTAACATAAATTACTTATTCTTACAGCTTTTTTTTAATGTATAGTTTTTTTTTTGTTTTTTTAGAGGACGCTTCGCTCTAAACTATTAAGTCAGTAAAATAATAAAGAATCTAGAAGAATTAATAGAAAACCTTATGAAAGACTAAGAAAAATCAGAGCGAAACTACTCTTTAACAACACATAACTATGGATTGAAACCCTGTAACCATGGATGAAAAACTGCAAGGAATAGCATGATTTACTTGATTCCACTGAGTAATTTCGTATTAAATTTGATTCGCGTTTATGAAATTGTAACTTTTTTTGCCTGTGCCTTGTCTGAATCGTACTGACAAACACTAATTTATTTTAAACTCATTAATCTATTACTAGAATATGGATTTATTAATTTATTTATGTTCATACATACATAATCGGCCATTACAACCCTTCAGTCAGGACTACGACCTAGCTTTTCACACCACTTATGCTGTGTGTGTTAATTTTATACATGAGTGACGGTGTCTACGGTTTAAATTCGAGTCCGAACGACAGATTTTTGAGAAAATTTTTCATGAAAATTTTATTTATTCTTAGAGTGTTTGGCTAATAAGCCACTACCTACTAGGCTACGACGACTAATTTAATTCATTTATTTATTAATGCGCGTGTGGCTACGCTACCAGCTAAAATAAATTTGAAGGAAAAACATTACACAAATGTCCAATTAATTTTGAATCATTTTATTGATTTTGTTTCCCGTTGTCCTGAAGATGCAGATGAACGGGCCTGAGTAGTACGCTTTCGATCAGTTCGCAATCTCTCTTCTCGTTGTTCAAGTGGTTCAAGCGAACGGGTCTCAGCGGCATATGCTCGAAGATTTTCCAGTCTCAATGCTCGTCTGATTCTGAGGCTCGTAATGCTCTTTTCTTCCGTGCTTGAGGTGTAGATCGACCAATTGCTTTTCATTCATTTTAAATAATTTTCAGTGATGCCATCCATCTGAAATTAATTTCAGCAACCTCCGTCGACTCATGGGCAACAACCTTGTTAAAGAGTGCACAGTTTACGATTTAATTGATTTTAAGTAATTTTCAGTGGCTCATGCGCAACAACTGTGTTTAAGGTCATAACATGACCAAATGCATAGTTTACGATTCTATAAGGTACATGCAAACAAACATTCATTTTTATATGGGTATGTGGACGTGGCATCTCGCCTATTTGAAATTTTAAAATAAGATGTAGTCTATAGTTCCTTCCAGACATACAGGAAGGTACTGTGAAAATTACAATAAAATCTGTCCAGCCGTTTAGCCGTCTATAGACTTCAAACGAACAAACCCATAAACAAGCCTACAAACAAACCCACAAACAAATAAACACACATTTTTATATACATATATAGACGTACATATGTATTTCAATTACTGTCGTGTATAAAATATTACATATGACGGGTGACGTATACGTAATATTTTGTTAGACAATAACACTCATACTTTTTTTATTTATTTTATTTTATTTTTCTTATTTGCTTATTTCAACATAATTCATTTTTATATATAAGAAGTTTAGAATACTATTACAAATTATTTAATAATTATTAGGAGCAATGTAACATAGACCTTTACTCGGAGTAGTGTGACAGACCAAAATCTCTGATGGGAATCGAACACACCACCCTCACGCTATTTGGAATTGTGTTATTTGCTTATTCTGTTATTAATTTTACTAAAACATATAACGATGTGAAAAATAATAAGGACAACAATGTGACGCTTAAAAGGTTTGATTAGTAAGTAAATTTAGACTACCTATAAAATATATATTAATAATTAAAATTCTGGAATTTTTAGTAGCTAAAATTTATCATTTAAATATATTAACATTAAGCATGTAATTTACAAAAATTATTATTTGCGCAATTCACGCAAGTCCCTGTATCGTGGTATTCATAGTACTGTTGGACGAATATACAACAGTGTATGCTTATTGTTGATAATTTTCATATAAAAATCCGATACACTCATACACTTTTTATTCATATGTAGTTTGAAGTTGTATTGGTTTTGTGTTACCAGTTTATGTAAATGACAGTAATCCAGAAGAAGAATAAAAATACAAAATATTTTCTATTTAAGTTGAGTCTACAATTGATATATGAAAATATATATATATATATTTAATATATATATATTTTTAAATATATATATATTTTTCGTTCAGATAATTAATTCACTTTTTTTGGTAATATTTTTCATTTTGTTGCTTGAAAATCAAATTATGAATACTGGTCTTCTTCTACTTATTGTTTTTTGACATTTGGAATTCGAGTGAATTGGCGAATTGTTTCAATGAACAATATTTTGATAACTTTTGTCACATGCTAAGCAAATATTTTTGTAAAATTTTTTTAGCTTTTATTTTTTTTTTTTATAATTTATTTATGTATATATGAATGTTAACAAAAGTCTAGTAAGCAAATAAATCCAATTAGATTGCCTACATAATGAAATAACATTTAATCTTAAGGATAGAAAAGCTGAATTGTAAAAAACCTGGGAAAAATTAGTTAAAAAACAAAATCAAAATAGTGCTGATGTTTAAATTGCCAAGAAGACAACATAAAGCAAAACAAAAAAAAACAGGACACAGCTTTTAAAATTGTATAGTCTATGGCCGAAGGGGAGAAACTGAAATCAACAAATCATAGCACAACATACCACAGAAATACATGTGTTAGCCATTATCAATATAAAATATGTATTGTGGGTTTTTATATCAATAAAACACAAAAAGCACAAACAACAGCAAATGTAATGTAATTGTTAAAAGCAAATAAAATACATACAATAAATACGGAATGAAACATAATACGAGAAGAAAGAATAAAAGGAAACAAGTAAATAATGGAAATCGTAAGCATTAAATATAATAATAATTAATAAGATTGCTTGTAAGTCTGTAGCTGTTATATTTCCCGTTACATACTCAATCACTTGTTGCGTCAGGTCAAAATACTTATATAAAAGTCAACACACGCGCACTCGTTTTATAACGAAGATATATGAATAAAAGACACACTAATATCTTCAAGGACACGCATATGCAACAATCTGCCCTTGGTTATATAATATAAATATACGGTAAGGGTCAAAAAGGATTTTCTAAAAACTTTTCAGAGTTTATTTAACCAGAACATTGCTGACAGGAAGTCATCGAAGAAGTATTTTTTTTTTATTTCGTTTTGTTCGAAATATCTGAACTGGGGTTTGAACCAAGGCCCCTCGAGCAATATGCCAACACACTACCTACTCGACTACGGTAAGTTCAAGAAGAATCTTTGCCTCTCTTTATTTTCCCTTTCGTTGAGTTTATATTTCAAATTATCTGCCCATAGTCCATGGAAAAGTTCTCGGGTCCAGTATTGACCGTATTGACATCGACGATTGCTATCTTCTTTTGGGCTATATTGTATGTTCTGGATACATGCAATCTGTGGTTTCAACAGCATGCCGCTACATGCCACACAGCTGTTGCCAGATGGGTTTTCTCCACGAACAATTTAAGAACATGACTAGATCATGTGTAGGTGATAAGAACTGATGACTGATACCCTGCAATTTCGACTTTTCCTTGTGGTGTTTCCTTAATTTGAGACTGCAAATGCGAATAAGCAGCAAATAGAAAAGTCGCACATTTAAACGATGTTATATTCCATATATGAAGTGACTAGGTCTTTCCAACTAAAAATCACGATCACGAACACGGCATCATGAACAAAACGAGATCAAAAAATGACTCTTTCGGCCACTTCCTTTTAGTAATATTTCGCCAAAAGCTATGAGAATAAAATAAAATTGTAATGAACAATTTCTCAAATCTGTCGTCCGGAGTCGACATTTAACTGTAGGTCCTATCACTTATGGAAAAAATTAAGACTCACCACCATGTGAGGAAATGAGTTGTGATAATGATTAACCGTTGTAAAGGCCAACTAAGCACATAAGTAAGTACATAGCTTAACAATTCTGAAAAATCTGAAAAATCCAAGCGATTTATCATCAATTTCTTTACACACTCACAAAAGAAAGCACGCGGAGTTTATAAAAATAATTCTCAATTCAATTCTCAAAAAATGTGTAGCATAAGAATATGAAAATAATTTTAAATGTGTGTTAATTATGTAAATATTGCGAAAATAATTTTGTAAGACAATTAATGCTATTAATTTATGTAAATTAACTTTAAGATCACGCCCGCAACATTATCTATTTCCAGAAGGTCTAACGTGCAAACACAATCACAGCTGTCATTAAAGGGGGGTTATTAGCAACATTAGGATTTAATAAGTCTCATACGCGCAGTTATGTTTAGCGCTTTTGTGTATGTTACGTAAATATTAATTTGGCTGCACAACCTTACATTGGTACAACGACAGTATTTATTTTGTTTGTAGCTTTTGATAATAAATTTTGTCAGATGAGAAAGCAGAACAGAAAGACCGTAAGAAGAAATGTTTTTGTAGTTCTTGTAAAGATTTATATGTTTGTTGGTATTTGTATAAAACTCCTAAACAGTCATGGAGACAATTAGAATATTTTCTTTATATTCACGGTGTACTGGTACGAAATGAGCGTTTATTATGAAAGTAAAGAACGAATTTTTAATGGGAAAGTTAAAAACATTTTATTCAAGACCATTGCTACATATTTCATCCATCCCTCAGCAAATTGTGGATTCCACGCCAATTAAAGAGTTCGTCTTTCAAAGTGTACCAATTAGCCACTAGTCTACTGTTGCTTTTATAAGGGTATCAATTGGAAAGTCAATAGATTTAATAAGTAATCGAAACATCTTTGCCTCTATAGGGATGTAGAATATACATAAACGACATAATAGCTGGTCTCATGAAAAAAACTTTGTTATCTGTATTCGAAAATATTGAAAATGTTTGATAAAGTTTTAACATGCAATTCTTATACCATTAGAACAATAATGATGTGTAACATTAGTCTACCCTTAGTGTCCTTACAATCACTATGTCTAATAAATTGAATTTTAAAACCACAGCTTAAATCATTTTCGATATATAAAAAAAAATTGTCCCAAAATCTTAAAAAAAATTTTTTAAAAATCTTTCTTTCCTTTTTTCATTAAATATTAAAATTTGCAACACACCATAAATCATATGAAAGTCCTGAACAGTTTGCAATTCTAAGGGCCATTATTACAACTTGCCGTTAAACTTGATTTTAGTTAAAGATACTTTTAGCTAAAGAGAACTGTTAAGTTACCTTTAAATTATTATCGTTATTAAAAATTATACATAAAATAAAGTTAACTTTTTCAAAAATATGGCAGTGGCGGATCAATGTCGTTAACAATGCTCAAATTAGCAAGTTTTATTTAAATACAGTGGCGACGACGGGCTTCTTTTTTCGTTGCATTTGCTCACTTTGTTTATATTTGAAGTTGCCGTATTGATAATAATATGGCAAGTTCAAACATAAACTTAACTTTAAAAGTTACCAGTAGGACGATCTTCCTTTAGCTTAACGCTCACTTTCACCTTATCGGACAGTTATAATAATGAAAAACACTCCTCACTTTAGTTAACTTCAAATTGTAATAATGGCCCTAAATTTATTTATGGATTGTTACATTGTTTATGACAAAACAGTGGTAAAGAAAAGAAGATTTATGATTTTTAATATTTTATTGGACAATGTTGTTGAGCTTTTGTTAAATTGTTTTTATGCAACCAGCGTCTGTAAAAGCATCGAAGTACTATTTGTATATGAATTGAATGTTTATGCCTCCGTGCATTAAAAACGTCTTTTTGGAGAGTTGAAAATAAAAATTTATTTTTTCTTTGAGAATTTATAAACATAAATACATCATATATTGTTTTTAAAATATTTTTCTGTACAGCCATTTCATTTTTAAAAGAATATCTAATTATATGACTTGTTCGTTTACAGTACATACTCATTACCATACCCCAAAGGGTATGGTGAAAATACAATTTCCTTCAAGCGGAAGATTAAATGATGCTGAAACATACGTAGGCTTTACTTTTACTGTGTTAATACCTATTTAAATGCCATTGGCCTAAGGATGCTAAAGATTTGTGAGATACACTTACTGTCTATTGAAAATTTTCAATAATTTAACATGAACCCGTACAGAATTTAATTTTAATACTTTTGGAATGTGTATTGTAATATTCATCTGCATACCATCATCCTCAGATCAGACATCTCCAATAAAACGAAATACAAAAAAAGATTTCTGCGGCTACTTTCCCTCAGCAGATTTCCAGCAAAAACTTTAAGAGTAAATAAACATTACCGTGGGAAGTTTCTCAAAAAAAAAAAAATCTGTTGTTCGGAGTCGAATTTAAGCTGTAGGTCCCGCCACACATGTATAAAAAGTACACACACAACATAAGTGATATGAGAATCTAGGTCGTAATCCTGACTCAAGGGTTGTAGTGACCAATTATGTATGGTCAGCGAACATAACGCTTTTACAAAATTAAAAAGGAAAAAATGGCGGTATGTTAAGCTATAAAAATTCCTTGAATATATTAAACGTTTAAAGGTACACTAGTATCTGAAAGTGAAATAGTAAAACACAAAAACAATTTAAATACATTGGCTCAAATAAGTTTCCGTACACCAAGCAGGCGGAAACAGTTTACACAATATTTCAAAAACTAAACTTGTTCTTATAATAATTAGATACAAAAAATTTAGTTTAAAAAGTTCAATTTATTTTTTATGAAAAAGTCTCCGTAGAGCTTAGATAAGATACCCTCTTTACTATTACCGATTTTTAAATTTGATTTGATTTCGTAAAATCTAAAAATCCTATGTTTTTAATTGTTTTTCGGTTTGAAAGTTAGCATCAAAATGAGCTCAAATAACAAAAATTACAAAAAAATCATTTATAAATCAAACAATTTATGGTAAATATTTATAATCACCGAAAACATTTTTGAATCATTTCGTGTGACGTAGCAAAGACACTGCGTTGCAGTTGAAGAACTAAAACACATCCATCAAACATAGAGGTAGTTTGGGGTATAATGGTCAATTTGAGGACCAATTTTATCATCTAAATATTTTGAAATATCACTTTAAAAAGAGTGCTATAAATTTGAACAAACAATACGAATTTCGACTCACAATGATCAGAATCACTTATCAAAATATTGTGGAAGAGTAATAACTCATCAACTAGGACACAAACTTAAACTCTATAAAGTTTTTATGGGATATTCTGAAAAAAAATTCAGAACGCAACAATAAATGCCCCAGGGAACCATTGTTACAAAAATCACAAAAGCTGCATTAAATAGCTGCATGTAGCTCTAAAGTCACCTTAGTTTAGTAGGTATTGTTAGTTTATTAGACGTGAGACCATGATCAAAACCTCTGGCCGGAAGTTTCTAGGAAAACTAAATTTAAAAAAAAAATTCGCCGACTTCGTCTTAACAGATTTATGGCAAAAAATTTGAGAGTAATATTTTTTAGCTAAGCTGACATTACAGTTTTTGCGATGAAAAATTTACTTTGATTTTACATCCTTTAATTAAACATGTATTTTCATATAAAGCAGAAACTGAAAAAAGTTAATAATGTAGCAAAAATAGACAATTATACGAATACGACTTTATTTAGTTTGATATCATAGTTAAGCTCTTTATATTGCTTCCAGCAAAATTTTGTTATCATGTTTCTGCTTTTGTGTTATCATGACACTTTAATCAACAATATTTAAACAAAGAACTGGAAATTTACTTGCACACATACATACATATTCATTATTTAAAAACTCATCTACTTTTAGAACATGTCGCTATCAGACGGAATTTAGTTACATTCCAATATAGTCAACACCAAGAACAATAGTATTGTCGTTGTCTTCGTATTTACTAAATTAGAGTGCAGTAAGAAACACCATGAACAAAAGGAGCCACTAACACCAGAGTGGCGGACCCAAGTAATGGCTCTACTAGTGGAAAGGATGACATGAAGTTTTTAAAAATCAGAAAAAGGTTTTGTACATACATACACTGAGCGCCAAAAATGAGTAAACACCACTGAAATAATTCATTTTCTTAGGATAGCGAGAAAAGTAAATGAGAATAGTCGAATAAATTTCCAGAAATAAAAACGTTTATTTATTACTTATAAAATGTTAAAACAAAAACAATAATTCATGATAAAGGAACTTTTTATACTTAAGAACAAAACTGTTTTATACTTAAAAACAAAAATGTTGATTCACTTATGGCGCTCAGTGTATGTATGTATAAGTACAATTCTAGGAGTACGTAATACTTATAAGTTGGTATGTGTCCGTCATTAACTAATAATCACCATTTTTTGTTGTATCTTTAGCTATTCTGCAATAAACGTGCAAAAGACAAATAATGTTTCCATGTAGAGTGATAAGGTAAAGTTAGATTAAATTACCAACTACCTAGAAGAGCATAGATTATTTGGGTTTTACAAGCCCCCTTTGTCAAATCGATTATACTTATTCCATCAAAATGTTAGTTGTTTTTTGTTTGAACAAAGTATAGTGTTTTATAATGCCGCTGTACAAAATTTATAAAATGTATTCTATTTCAAAACGTCGTCAATGTGTATTTTAACGCATTCAAAAAGCAATCAGGCATCGGATTTATAGTTGATGCATTGTTTGGTTGCTTTGCATATCTACATAGTTTATATATAGTAGTAGAAGTGCATACAAACTTTATATTGATACATTTTGGAAGGCAGCCACTGTTACGATGGAAATGGTGTTTGCTTTCACATCGTTTAACGATAAAATTATAAACAAAAGCTACAAAAACCAAAACAATGAACAAAAATATAACAACAAAATCCAGCATAAAAAGGGGATAAACAAGTAAACAAAAACGCAACAACAAACACTGCAAGAATAAATGTAAACAAAAATGCACAAACAACAATAATGAAACAAGAACATTCGACTTCAAGGTCATTCATCAGACTGTTTACGTTGGCATGTAAATGGCAAGAGAAAGCAGCCAGTCTTGTGTGAAGACGCGCGGTGTTTGAAGACAGTAATAGTTGTTTGAAATCTCCTTTACAAAGATCCGTCGAACAATTGTTTAAAAATTGCTCTTGTTTATTCAAAAGAGTGCAAAGAAGAATAACAAACAAAGTAATTGTTGTTGTTTACATCAAGTTGTGAACAGTGGCACACAGAATTGTGTAAACAATGAAGATTATTTATTAATATATAAAATAAAAATAATTAAAACTAAACACAAATTTATTTATATTTTATTTGTAGTCTACGAGCTCATATTTTAAACGTTTTTAAAAGATAAAAACGTAACAATACAATTCTAACTTTGACTCAGACAGACAGATTTGGAAAATTTTCATGACAGTTTTATTTACTCTAAAAGTTTCTGCGAGAAATCTGCTGTGAGAAATTCACCGAAGTAATGTTTTTTTTTCATATTTCTTTTGTTCGAAATGTCCGAGCTGGGGTTTTGAACCACGGACTGTCGCCTAATATGTAGGCAAATTACCTACTAAACGATAACATTTCAACCCTGAGTATGAACGCAACTGAAATTTCATTGTACTAGCTAGTACGTCGTCTTTATGTTACCTTTAATGTTCCTCTGTTCAAGGACCCGTATGAAGGTAAAGGCCAAATGTCTCACTTTCTGCTTTATAGACACGCCACAATCTTGGACAGCTTTAGACAGATTCACCCGGTGGAAATCTCTATGTTAACTATTTTATCCAGTGTAGTATGTAGATTCAACTTTTTTCAAATGATTCCACCTACATACATAATTGATCTTTACAACCCATCAGTTAGGAATACGGCCTAGCATCTCAGCACCACTTATGTTGTGTGCGTTAATTTTATACATGAGCGGCGTGACCTGCAGTTTAAAGTCGATTCCGAACGACAGATTTTTAAGAAACTTTTCATGGCAGTTACATTTACTCTCAGAGTTTTTGCCAGAAATCTGCCGAAAGAAAGTCGCCGAAGAAATATTTTTTTCATATTTTTGTTTTGATGTCTGACCTGGTGTTTGAACCCGGGTCTTACGTCTAACAAGCACACACTATTAGCTAGACTACGACGACTTCACCACATCTGACTTTATTATGTAACCTATATCCGGCACCGAATACTTAGATGACTTGTCCATGAGTGTATACCATTATCATAAAAGAATTTACCGGATGTAGTCGATAGGTGCATTCATATCAAAGAAATTACCATGTCTATAAGTAGGATCCACCAAAGGCTTTGCTTGTCAATTTAGTTGTCATTTATTTAAACTGTTTTGGATTATGGACAACCATAGACATCACCTTATGTTTTAAAATATTATGATGCTACAAATAATATCCCAACCAGGAAAAAACCAACATTACCTAGAATAAATTTTTTTGGTAGGAGCAGTGTACTTACACATAAAGTGACGTATAGTTTCTTTCTCCTCCTTGGATCCACAGCTCCTGCAGAAGTCTTTTAATGGAAAGCCTTCCAAAAAATAGTAGAATAGTGGTGTGAATCGTTCAATAGATGACCATGCGGAAATAGAGTCAGTTCTCTCCTTATCCATAACCGTCCAACAGGGTTCAGCATTATTTAATGTACCTTCCTGCTAACAATGACGAGTGGACAAGACCCAGTTTAACTAAGACAATCAGAATATGTATGCCATGCAACGTATTGGAAGATTAGAAGATTTGTACCGGCTCTGGTCGTTGAAATTTCTCACCGGGAACCCCCCGATTTCTAAACCGAAACGATTTATTTGGTACTCTGTTGTGAACTTAAGGAAATTATGTTGCATCTGAAAGGGATAATGTGACGATCAAAGTCCGATACCATAATTATCAAATCATTCGCATAACCGTAGACCTTAAAACCACGCCACTTCAACTTTTCCATCAGGCCCTCTGCAACAATATTTCTCAGCAAAGGCAAGGGAACTCCACCTTATGGTCTGCATCTATTTACGTTCCGTGCCATATAAGAGCCTCAGCAATGAAGGCAGTAATGATCATTCTGATTAGAAATTCCGTAATGAACTTTATAACCGGTCCACTAACATTACGTTCATTAAAACCCCTAACAACAACTTCCGGTTATTGTCGAAAGCACTACCCACTTCAATGAAATCTACCAAAGAGGGGCTTTAAATATATTAGAGATGGGCACGTAGAAGCAATAAAAACCGAATCTGAAATTGTTAATAAACCGAAGGTATGACGAATATCGGTAATAATTTGGGAGATAATTATTATATGGTTGGATGTTGGGGCTTTAGACTGGTAAACTAAGTGATATTATATGTGAATTAGACAAATCGTTTTCCTAAGTGTCATAGTTAAGATCAGGCGATGATTCAATGTCCACATTTCCTTCCATTTGGAAGCGTTTCTCTTCTATTGTCCTACCGCAAATGATTTATATTGCTGCACTATTCAGGCTGTTTATGTTTAAATTTCTTCAGTTCCATATTTTTATAAAATGCGTCGTATGGCTTTACCCTTTCAAAGACACGTAATTCTGTGTAATGGAGCCAACATTACAGTATGTATGCATGTGACATTTTAGTTAGGAAGAGCATACACAACAACATTGAACTAAACTAAAAACATTTTTCATTTTCTGGTGCAACACTTTGTTGACAATAACTTGTTGTTCCTTTAATTTTGTATATTCTAATAAAAAATTTAAATACTTTCAAAGTCAGGATGTGTTTTGTTTGTTATTTTTTTTCTTTCCTTAAATAATATAGAGCTGTCACGTAGCACCTTCACCATTTTTTTATAATTTTTTGGTCTTTTTTGTTCTTTGTATTGCAACTATAACTTAATTCTTTTTGGAAATAAATGCTTTATGAAGATTTTTTTTTTTGAAAGTACATGTCATTCTAAGTATTGTCCATCGAAAGTTACGATATTGTTATGTTTTTATCTATTAAAAACGTTTAAAGTATGAGCTCGTAGATTGCAAATAAAATAAAAATAAATTTGTGTTTAGTTTTAATTAAATTCTTTACTGTCCACACTATTCTGTGTGCCACTGTTCACAACTTGATGTAAACAACAACAATTGTTTTTTATTCCTCTTTGCACTCTTTTGCATAAACAATAACAATTACTAGTCAATTGTTCTACAAATCTTTGTAACGGAGATCTTTAAACCATGACTATTCTCTCCAAACACACTACATCTTCACACAGACTGACTGAACTTTTACTGACTCCGTTGCCAGCTTTGTCTTTCCTTCTATATGGCAACGTAAACAGTCTGATGAATTTTCTTAAAGGCGAACGTTCGTGGCTTCGCCTTCTCGAAATCCCTGTAAATGAACGCATCTTTGTTTCATTATTGTTGTTTTTGTATTTTGTTTACATTTATTCTTGCGGTGTTTGTTGGCATATTTTTGTTTACTTGTTTTTCACATTTTTTATGCTGTTGTTTGTTGCTATATTACGCAGTGCGATAATATGTAAACAAGCTCATTGTTTTTTTTTTGTTTTTGTAGCTTTCGTTTATAATTTTAATGTTAAACGATGTAAAAGCAAGGCACCAGTATCTAGATTTTCCATTTTCGTAACAATATTTTCCTATCTTTTTGGCAAATTATTGACTTCTTGTCTTTTGAGGCCTAGAATGTGTCCTGCTCTGAAGTGAAGCGAATTCTATTGAAAGCGTTCTGCATCAATCTAAGAAAATTATAGTCAGAAGCGGAAAATGAGGCAAAACTTCCTAATCCCTGTTTCCCAAGGCTGTAATGTGTAGCCGAGCAATGACATGATGGAAAATTACGGCTACGTGTTTGATTGCATATTCAAGTCGCTCTTAGAACAATTCTCATTTCAAAGGAATTAATTGTCCCCCGTTAGTCTGGCGTAGTTTTAGCAGCTCATATTGAATTACACCCTTCTGTGCTCCCAAATACAGAACATTACCTTGGCGCAAAGATATTCTGCTTGACTGTAGATTTTGCTCGTTGCCCGCACTTCACATATGAATGTGATTATCGCAAGAGATAACTCCTTTCATAAATTATTTCTTTTTAAAACGGTCAAACATCATTTCATATTTATATATGTCATACATACATGCAATTGGTCATTACAACCCTTCAGTCAGGATTACGACCTAACTTCTCACATCACTTATGTTGTGTGTGTTAATTTTATACATGAGTGGCGGGACATACAGTTTGAAGTCGACTCCGAACGACAGATTTTTGAGAAACTTCTCATTTAGTTTTATTTGCTCTCAGTTTTATTTTCTCTCTTGCCAGAAATATGCTGAGAGGAATCGTGGCGATTGCCATTTTTTCGTCAGTTTGAAAGAAAAAAGCAACAAAAACAAACAACGTTGATTGATTTTGCCAGCTCCAGAAAGAGTTTGTTGAATTGGACGTTGCGGTGAGCAGCGCTCCTCATTGATGTTCGTTGTAAATGTTATTCTCTCTAAGAAGTCTTCTTCTGTTCACCTGTAGTTGCCGTACCTTAATAGGTAGTACGTTGGCTTATTAGACGAGAGCGCATTGTTCAAACCCCAGCTTAGATATCACGAACAAACAAAGAGTGAAAAAATGTTTCTTTCAGCGACTCCCTCTCACCAGTTTTCTGACAAATAATCAGAGTATTTACATTCAACGTTAAACTGTAGATCCCTACAGTCATGGATAAAATTAACAAACACAAAATGGATGATGTGCGGAGCTAGTTTACAATTCTGACTAAATAGTTGTAATGACCAAATAAGTAATTAATTTTTTTTATACCCGTTTGTGCAACATTAAGTTCTTGATAATCGTGAAACTCGATGATTTTCATTACCGTAAGCGATTTTTGTTTTTGTCGCCTGAATTACGTTTAAAGAAAAACTATAATGTGGAGAATTTTTAACGCGCTCTCAAATAATACTGTATTAAGCATTTCCAAACATTTCTAAACTGAGCTGTGTAATCCATTCGCGCTTATATAGTAGCAGATACAACTAGAGCTTAATATTTTGAATTATTATTAAAACATTTCCTTTTACTACACTTATATTAAATAAACATGCTGACTAACGAACCCAAAACAAATGGACAGACGCGAAGACAACAACAAAATTAGTATTGTAATTGTTCCGAATGCGTCAGGCACTAAAGGAATACACAATAGCAATAACAAGAGGTTCAACTGATATTCTACGAATTTTTCCTGAAGGCTTAGTTGGACTTAGTCGGACTCATTCGCACATTTCGACATTTGTTCTTGCCGCGCTCATGATTAAAACTTTTTCAAACGGAAATTGTTTTCTTAAGCAACTTAAGAAAACAAAAGGATGAGACATCTTTGTCGTATTTTATTGTGTTTTCATTCAATTTAGACCACAATTGTTAAATAAACAAAATAAAATGAGGAGACAATTCTCATGTTCTCTTTTGTTTATTATTGTTGACACAGTTCAACTATTTGTTTCTGTGTACGTGCTAGTTTATAATAGTTTTGTGCTATTTATCGCAGCATCATTCATTGTAATGTATTATTCAGTAAAATTTTGTGTTTAAAGAATTTATTGTGTTGAAATATTGTTTCGTTTCGTTTACATTCCATATTTTAAAATTAAAACACGGAATATATGTATGCAGTCGATAAACTTCGAACATATGACATTACTTACTTCCTTACTTACTTAATTGGTCATTACAACTCTTTAGTCAAGATTACAACCTATCTTCACACATCACTCATGTTGTGTGTGTTAATTTTATCCATAGCAGGTGGAGCACTTACGGTTTAATGTTGAAGGATAGATTTGAAAAAATTTTTTAATGCAATTTTATTTACTTTCAGACTGCTGAAAGAATGTCGGCGGAATATTTTTTTCATATATCGTTTTGTTCGAGATGTTTTAGTCAGACATTGAGCAACGGTCTCTGGTTTCGTAAGCCAACACACTACCAGACCTACCACTTTGACGACCCAAAAGGAGTCAATTATCTTGGCATTCGATTGGACCCTAAACTGACGTTCTGGGCTCAGATCCAACACGCTGTAACTAAAGCCCCTAAAGTCACCTCCTTACTTAGCAAGCGTATGGCCAAGATTGGTGGTCCTGTATAGAGCAGACGCAGATTGATGATAGCAATTACGGATTCTATTCTGCTTTACGGCAGTGAGACCTGGGCAGAAGCATTAAAGGCCGATTGTAGAATGGAAATTTTATCATCCGTATATCGAACCGCTGCACTTAGAGTGGCATCGGACTGTATCTAAGTCAGCAGTAGTGGTAATCAGTGGTGTAATACCTATAGTTTTACATGCAAGCGAGCGGAAGAGGGTGTGGGAGACTAAAAACGTGCACGATGAGACAGTAAATGTCGAAAATGCCAGAAAGCAAACCATATAACACTGCACCAAAACAAATGGAAAACTGAAACTAGTGGTAAATGGACGGAAAAACTTCTCCCAGATATTACCCGCTGAATTGAGAGGAAATTTTTAATAGGTTAATTATTATTTAACACAACCGCGGTTATTTTTGTAAATATCTATGATGATGCGTCCATTGATGACGCGGAACACGCTTTCCTTCATTGTGAGAGATGGAGTTTAGAAAGAACGAATCTTGAGGCCAAAGTCGGCGTCTGTACTGTCGAAAACTTCTGCAATATACTTCTGAACAGCGAAGAAAATTGGAATAGCATAGCCAGTTACACTGAAGCCTTCCTAAAATCTAAGAAACTTGACTTGGATGAGAAGATTAGAATTGATAGAATTTCATATCTCATATAAAGGGGCAAATGGACAGAAGGACTCCACTTCGAAGTAATACTACATTAGTTCCGGAGTGGGCACAAAGAGTCCAGAAGGGGAGGGGGAGATTTATTGAGTGAAGGCCCCACACACGGAGCATTGTAACGACTTCCCCTATGGTGCGGTTAGATATATTTACTCTTCCTCAGTGGAAAAAAACATACCAGACCACGGTGACTTTAACCATCCTTTATGCCAATCAAATATCGTTGACCTACCATTTTATCAGTTAATCTAAGCAATTGTCAGGTATTTGTAAAGCAATACAAGAAAGAAAAAATTTAAAAATTAACTTTGCGACAAATAATCTCCCAGAAAATGAGCATTTATTTAGCTAAATGTCGAATAAATCCAAACATCAGTAAAGTTAAGTATTTGACCCATTAGTGAATGAAGCTCCCTGGCCACTCTCCTTCTATAATTTTCATCAATTATTAATAAAAATGATGTGATTAATTCGTCTAAAGAACATTTTATTCAAAAAAATTTATAGTGTTGGAGTTATAGACCGTCCATTATAAGGACACTAACTACACTAGGCGTATGATAATTTTTAAACAATTCTTAGGGATGAAAGATTTTTTCATATTTGTTGCAAATAAAATTTGTTTTATTTCATCAATATCCATATCGTTTTTAAATTTTAGAATGTTCAATAAGGTTGTTTCTACCATCATATCGTGTATATGTCATCAATTTGTTTATGCGCAATCCTCTTGTACATGGCGTACCATACGTTTCAAGGTAAGAATTAGCAATATTTCGACGAAAAGTGTGAAGAGATGTACATTCAGATCAATGACATGATAGTAGCTATGCATTAGCATTAGAAGCGTCAAAGAGATAAGCAAATATTGGGCACCACCATTTCAATTTCTAAACCAATGATCTACAGATGCCCTTTCCTCTTTTTTCATAGCCGGGATTGAGCGAAGAGGCCATTTTTCTGTTTGCCCTTCACGTATTGTTCCTGAACTATATATTCCGATCGATGATAGCTGTCGCAGTAATTTAACGGATATAAAACAAGTATCTATGAATACCTGAAATAAATATAACGAGCTCTGGTCTACAAATTGTTGAATCCTTTATTACATAAAAAATTATGTTTTAAAGGTGATCATGCACTTCATCATCAACTATACCAAATTCCTTGATAGTTCACTATGCAATTTTTCCCACATATATATCAAACTGAATCATAAAACCGTCCATTAAATGTAATGCCCAGTCATTGTGGTCCCATCCTGTACTACTTCACATGCTGTAGGTAATAATTTTAAGCCGAAATGATTATGTAATATGTTGTTTCTGTAAGACAATCCTTTTCATATTCAGCGAAAAGTGTTTCAGACCAATTTGCAACAGCACGTTTCTTTTTTAGACAAACATTTTTTTGTTTTTTTTTTTTACTTACAACTTTGACTTTACTTTTCTTTTACAGAATGCACGTGACTTTGTTTTTTTCTTCCAATTTTTAACGTAAGGAACCAAACTACAACGTTTAATTTTATATTACATACATACATACATACATACATACAAAATTGGTTGTTACGACTATCTTCTTACTCCACTTATGTTGTGTGTGTTAATTTTATACATGAGTAGCGGAACCTATAGTTTAATGTCGACTCCAATTTTTTAGAAACTTTTTATGGCAACTTTTATGTATTCTCACAGTTTTTTCAAGACATCTGCTGAGAGGAAATCACCAAAGAAATTTTTTTATATTTGTCTGACTTGAGTTTTGAAACGTGGCTGCACGTCTAATAACCCAACACACTACCTGCTAGACTCAATGACTTCGTATTTATTACGTTATGTTTACATTATATTGCGTTTTGTTTATTATATGCAAAATTGCTCCAGGCTTTGAAGTATGAGTACAATATCCCTTCTATATGAATCATCTTTTCTCGTTTATAAAACGAAAACAGAGTAAAAGTGGGAAAGAAGAAATCAAATTGTTAAATAATTTGCGAAAATAATTTCAACCAATGCGACCTGGAGAGGTTTGAAAGTTTATTTATTATTAGCATAATACACAGTTGGTTGTTCAAGGGCAGACATTTTAAAATAAGAGATGTATTGTGTTCTATACTGGTCATGAATAAAATTATCATTGCAATTCCTACAGACGTAGGTAGGTTGGTTGAAGTGGTAGCTTTGATACCAAAGCTAACTTGAGCACACAAAGCAATCCGTTGTGATGCCATAGGTAAGCGCAGTCCCCGTACTAACCGAATTTTACTAAACTAATCGATGAAAATGCTCAATACAAGGGCTGCACACTAAAACACGACTCCGCTCTCTTACGTGGACGACTGTACGGTCCTTTCCTCGGGCGTTAACATCGACGAAGTCAGCTCCAACATAACGAGCTCCCTCTCATCCCTGGTGGAATTTTTCGTGAAAGAAAATTACGAATATCTGCACCAAAATCAACGGTGTCCCTCTTCACGACATGGACGAAGGAAGTAAGAATAACGTTAAACGTCGCAGTGGAAGGAAACATCATTCCCACAGGTAGGTACCCAAAGATCCTCGGGGTCACCTTCGACAACTTACTTCACTTCGCCGCACATGCGACTAACATCAACGCCAGCGTGAAGAGAAGAAACAAGGTCCTAAAGGCTCTGGCTGGCACCACATGGGGAATGGACAAGGAAGCCATCCTCTCCACCTATAAGGCCATCGGACGGTCCATCCTCAATTATGCTGCTCCATTCTGGACATCATTCCTGAGTGACACACAGTGGAGGGCACTACAGACGTCACAGAACAACGCCCTGCGAATAGCCACAGGATGCGTGAGGATGACTAGTATAGACCATCTCCATGATGAGACGAAGATGTTGACGGTTAGAAGACACAACGAGCTGCTAACTAAACAATTCCTCATAGCCTGCTACCAACCTTCCCATCCAAACCACCACATAGTCTTGAATGATCCCCCTCCTCGCCGCATAAGACAAGACCTCACTATCAACAACTCAGACATTGTCCACCTCATACCTTCAATAACTGACACACTGTCCGTCAGGGAGGCACAAAATACCCTTCATAATACCATCGTCGCGACGGCCAGAGACGAGGTCAGCCATAATAAGGTCATTAATCGGCACCCACCACCCATAGCCGATTCGGAAAGGCAGCTTCCAAGAGTCACGAGAACTATTCTGGCCCAACTCAGATCAGGATGGTCAAACTTCCTGAATAGTTACAGGGCTTGGATTATCCCGGAAACCCAAGATAGTTTCCCGTCGTGCTACCAAACACCATGCGACACGGTGCACATTTTTAGCTGTCCAGCGAAACCGACAGCCCTACGGCCAGTAGACCTATGGCTGAACCCTACGATGACAGTTAACTTCCTCGGACTACCTACCACATGACGTTAACAACACACACATACAACCAACAACAACAATCCCATCTCAAATCCATCCCATCCCCATCAAATTACACGGCACACAACCAATAGAACACATAAACTAAAATTTATAATCCATCTTTATATTACATACAGGGAAAAGCTCCCGGAGACAACAGCCGAACTGTTACAACAACAACAACGACTCCGCGTAAAAGTTTAATAAACAAAGCTCTATCCTTGATATTACTTGATATTAATGGATGATAACTCCGTTAAGCCGACAAGGAATGGAGGGCCAAGTACCCTAAATCTTCTGCTAGCAATAGATGGGCAATGACAAAAATTTTTTAACAGTTTCTTCCTCTTCAACCGACCCACAACCTTGGCAAAAGTTGTCTTATGGGAGCTGCAGTCTTTCCACAAGTCTCATGATGCAATATACATATTTGAATCACTGCAGATCTTCTGATCTTGTAAATAAGTCTGATATTATATTGTCTATTTAGATCAGTAGGACCCAGGTCCGCAAAATAGACCCAGCGCGTAATATTGATATCCAACCGCTTATCTGCAACAGTGCCCTTATGTCAAGGTATATAAATTTGCCATGAAAAGTTTCTTAAAAAATCTGTCGTTGGGAGTCGACTTTAAACTGTAGGTCCCGTCCCTCTTGTATAAAATTAACGCACACAACATAAGTGGTGTGAGAAACTTGGTCGTAATCCTGACTGAAGGGTTGTAATGACCAATTATGTATGTATAAATGTTTTTAAGCTATAGCGTTATTGCCAGAAGAACTTCTACAGAAGACGATTCAAAGTAAACAGCAATCGCCTATCGACAACATCCCATTGTAGTGATCATCTAACTCAGAGATGAGTTAGAAAAGCTAAAATAAAATTGTAACTTTCTCGTACTTCGAACGAATTTGATTTCTTACCAATATAATTAGTAGCGATTGAATACGTTAAATATAGTCCTAATCAGTATATTGCTGGAAGGTTATTTGAATAGCATAAACTTTGTATTTAAAGAAGAGCGGTACTCCCCAAGGTACTAGTGTGGATTCTTGCCCGCGAAAGTCTAACGCTAGACTCGTAGTACATACAAGACACCAGATTTATTTTAGAGAATTGGTATAAGCAAGGCCTAATGAATGTTACGAAGGATGCACGCAAGTAATTTTTACATATTGTGACAGTCCTGTTCCGCTATTTGAATTATTTGTTAAATAAAATCAGGACATACGCATATTAGACACTTGGTAACATTTAACACATAACATTTATAGAGGGGAAATTAATACGAATAAAATTTAAGCAGTTAATATTTGAGCAATTAATACGACTTTGTATCGTGTATATTGTATTGAATACACTTTTTGATTGTGAACGATTTATGTTACGTTGTATTGTGTATTTCGTATTCCAAACGTTAAAAAGCAATAAGAAGAAGAATATCATTATTGATAGTTTGATTTTCAAGCAGCAAAATGAAAAATATTGCGGAAAAAAGTAAATTAAATAATTATATTTGAAATGTTAATTGTTGACTCAAGTTAAATAGAAAATATTTTGTATTTTCATTCTTCTTCTTGATTACTGGCATTTACATAAACTGATAGCACGAAACCAATACAACTTTTAAAAACATATGAAAAAAATGTGTATAAGAGTATCGGATTTTTATACGAAAATGATCAATAACAAGCATACACTGTTGTATTTTCGTCCAACAATGCACGCCATACGACGATACAAGGGCTTGCGTGAATTGCCGAATCAATTTAATAAACAGTAAAGACTCAAACCTGACTCTCTGTAAAACTTTAGAATTTTGAATTTTCTCAGTAACACTCGCATTGGACTTTATAAAAAGAAATCATCTTTTTGATTAAGACACTCAAAATTAAAACTGGTTGAACACGATTGATAAAAGTTTCGATTCATGAACAAATTACGCTCAGATCAAAATTTATCATTGAGAACATCAAAGTTAATTTCTTAATTCTTTAAAGATCAATTTATTTTCAATTATTATTTTTTTTTTTGCTATATCTTATATTTAAAGAAATATTACATTACATTACAATATTTCTAGGAAATTTTCCTTATGTTTTTAAAAGTCGTGTTCGTATGTAGTTGCCAACTGGAGAATTTAATTTCATTATAATGATTAAGTAGCCATAAAAAAATTTTGTTAAAATTTTTTACATTTTCGAAGTTAATATTTTATTCATTCAATTGGTTAACCTGGTAAAGCAATGAAATTGTTTATGTATAAATATCTTGTGTATTTTCTTTTTTAACCGTAGATCGAGCCTTAAAAAACTTCATAATTCTAGCTTATGTATCACTTTTGATACATACTTTTAGTACATAGAATTGACATACTTATTGATAGATTTTATTAAAAATTTTTTTATTTATTTTAATTCATTTTAATGAAACTATTTTATATTTTAACATTTTATTACCACTTTTTCTAAATTTACGCCAAAATTTTTGACTTGATGTATATTTCAGCATGTTTTTTTACGTAAAAATCAAACACTTGAGGTCAGCAATGGTTTTATTGTTTTCTAAATAGTAACAATTTGACATCTAGCACCCTGGCTTTGTGGCGATTTATACGTTTGCAATTGTTTAGATGGGGCAGCTTATTGTCACTCGCTTCAGTAACGCTCTCAATTGATGGTACAAATCATTGTTATATTTCTCTAGAAACATTTGTTGTCGACGTCATGTGAGTTAAAAAAGTTTCCTGTTGCAATAGAACATCGATTATGTCAATAACAATGCTCTCTCTTTCATTCCTCTTTGGTGTCCGGGATACAAGTTTACCCAAATACGGCTGTAAGGACTTGAATCTAAAACTGCGAATTAGATTTCGGTGGACGACGAAATTTATAACGACCATAAAATTCAATTAGTTACTAATCTATAGCGACAAAGTTATTGGGATTATTAAAAGTTGAAAGTCTTCCAGATCATTTTTCGAAAAGGCGTAATAGTTGTAAACATATCATCATATCCGAGTGGCACATTATTAAAGCGAATGATTCTATTATCTTATATGAACGTAGTTGACCGATATATTATCATCTATAATATCTATGAAATAAAACATAGGACGAAACACATTCTTCTAATGTTTGTCTGTCACATAAGGTAAATATGAGAAGAGCAGTAAGAAAGACTCTACAACATTTCAAGAAACAGCTACTAGCAATCTGCGTGAACATTTGTAATATTTTCTCTTCCCAAACTACTACTGATCCAAGTAGAACCATCTTTGGCGATAAAAATCCTATTGTCATGTTTGGTGCTGCCAATACTTTGGTTAGTTCATAAGACGGGCTTCTGTTTTCTCCTTCTTCATGGTCTTCAGCAGCAGGAATATTACATACATATATACATATTCAGTAATACCAACCTTTCGGTGTAAATTGGAAATGTCTGACCTGAGGTTTGAACCTTGGTCTGATGGCTAATAAGCTAAAACGCCACATACTAGACTACGACTACCTCAATCAATATCAAGAAGATATCAAGAACAGAAAATTCAACCTGTTCACTTTCATCCAACACTTAACTTTCAATTCCTTCTCAAATACCAAATTTATTTTATTTTATTTATTAATTCTTCTACAATTACATATAATATTCTGATTATATACGAGCGGAGTAACTTGACCATATGCTCGGTGTAGAGTCTCTGGTGGGAATCGAACCCACGACCCTCACGCTAATAATAAATAAATAATAATATTACATATTACATAAATAATGTATTATTTACGAAAAAACTTCACAAAATCTTTGAAAAGTTAAAACCATGACATACACAACAACAGAGAATCCCTAGGAAAGTCGTATGTATCAAAAATGATACATAAGAGCCAGAATTATAATGTTTTTGGATTATTTAAATCCTGTTTGAAATTTTCTTTTTTTATTTGGTTTAAAATAATGGCGATAACAATATTAGCGAATTAAAAAATATCAGACATCCAACTTTTTCTAAATTAAAGCTATACAGTCCCAAAAATTGTAATGAATCATTTTTCATACAAAACTCAATCTACGGTAATTTTTTTTAATCTCTTTTTTGTTCCTCCAATGTAATGGACTTATGTTAACATGTTTTCAAACAAGCTACTTTTTAAGAACTTCCAATTTCGGAATTTAAGCAAAGCATCGAATTTTTAGTCATTTGAAAGACCAATAGATGCCATTATGTATGGAATATAACATCTCTCAAATGTCCATCGTGACTTCTCTAAGTGAAACGAATCCGAAATGTACAATTTTCCATGACCTTGGCTCATAAGTCAAGCTAAATTCAATGTAACATGAACTGGTGGCGGATCACCCAATAAATGTCGAAAGAAGTTGGTAATCATCGACGTTGACAGCGATAGCCTGGCCAACGTTCTTCTCAAAGGAACATGGTCCGATTACGTCAGCAGCCGCAAATCAACACCAAACAGTGACTTTTTCGGAATGCACTGTACTCTTTTGGATCTCATGTGGCAATTTTGGTTGTTGGTAATTTGGCAAAATGGACTGAATAAATGACAAATAATTTGACAGATGCAGGTTCACCAAAATTCCATTATAGATAGTACCTGTTGTGAAACCCAATATAAAAATTAAAGTACAGTGGAATACAGCATATGTGTGTAAAACAATACTTGCATGTCATACTATAGATGACTCGATACCAGAACCCGTGATCGATTCTGGTTTAACAATGAAAATACCGGGCATATCCTACTATAATCCTACCATAGTTTGTATTTGCCAGAAAACGACATTCAAGTATTCACTCACGGATCCAGATTAAGTACTATTCCAACTGGAATAATGACCATGAAAACTAATAAAGGGGGATATGCCCTTATTTACCGGCAAGAAAGTGGCCTAGAGAGTGTGTACACCTAGAGAGTCTGTACATCCAGTGAGTGTGTACACCTAGATAGCGAGAGTATCACAAAGCTGATAAATGTGCAGAGACTGGTACAGTAAAGTGAATAACGATAGCATAAACTTTACTCACTTGCAAAGGAATGATGGAATAAGTAAGTCACTTGTTTGAAGTCGCCGTAGTCTAATAGATAGTGGATGTGCGATCACGGTCACAGAATTCTAATAAAACGAAATATGAAGAAATATTTCTTTGGCGACTTTCTCTCAGCAGATTTCTGGCAAACAATCTGAGAGTAAATAAAATTGCCATTAAAAGTTTCTTAAAAATCTGTGATTCAAAGTCGACTTTAAACTGTAGGTCCCGCAACTCATGTATAAAAAATTGACACATACAACGTAAGTGGCATAAAAAAATTTGCGTTACGAACTTCATAGCAGTGGTAATGGGTCCAGAGACTTTGAATACCGTATAACAATTTTTGCAGAATGGTGAGGAAGAAGATAACACCACTGAATATTTTCCTTGATGCTTGGCACCCAAAATTTATGTGATTTGGTTAAAATACTTATTTTGATAATAGTCCTGGAGTGACTGAGAGATTTCACAGATTCTGATGCCATTTTAAATATAAAATGTGCAATTAGTTTCATTTAAATTCTACTTCTGCTTCTCGGTATGGACACAAAATTAACACAAAAAGCACAAAACCAAAGGAAATTTAATTCAAAAAAACTCTTTTAGACAAAAGCAACAGCAGAGTAAAATGTTTCAAAAGAAAATGAAATGAAGAAAACAAAACCGAATTAATTTTCATGAACAATGAAAATTACTTTCATTAACTAATTAGCTTTCTGCCGTACATTTTCTACCAGTTTTGGATATGAAATTCCTTTCTGTTTAACATTCTGTTTGTTTTTTGTTTTGCAACTGTTCAGCACATTTTAGTTTAGTTAAGTATTGCTGTGATGTGGTGTTCTTGTTGAGTTCATTAATTTCATGCAAATATTTCGGTTTGTTTTTGTCTCTTTTTTCGTTAACCGTACTTCTTTTTATTTAAATCTGAAAAGAATGTCAAACAGAAAAGATTTGTTTCATGGAACGAGAATGATTGTATACGAGAACATACTTTGTACGTAAGTTCGTAAAATTATCAGCAGTGCCAAGCGTCTCTATGTTACTTTACACATACATACATACACAAAGCGATCTAAAAAAACGTCTGGTTTTCAAAATGATTGGGATCCTTTTATACACGTCGTATAGAAATGATTGAGTAGACGTCCACACAATTCACCAAAATGAGGAAAATATCGATTGTACACAATGCTACACTCACACAGATATAACGGAGCTTCATAGCACAGCTGTCGGGACTATTGGGAATTTTAAACATGAGTTAAAAGTATAACCCCCACTTTCTGGGGACTTATAGACTATGGGCGAGCGGAATTCCACATAAAAAGTCTCGGGGTCAAATAGCACGATTTCGGTGGCCAGTTAACAACACCTCCACGTAATATGACCGTGTTCCCAAATTGCTCGTGCAGAGTATCCAATGCGGCATAAGCTATGTGGCATGTACATTAGTTGTCAAACCACATATAATTTGTGTCGATATCATATAATTCAGGCCAAAAGACGTTGATAACTATCGACCTGTGGCCCTCGCCATTGACAGTGATTGCCTCTCACACGTCGTTTTCATAGAAATATGCATTTCAGACGCCGCCCGCAAAATGTCCACACCAAACAGTGAGTTTTTCGCGACGCATTAGACGCCCTTGGATATCATCGTTTATTTGCTTATTTGTTGTTTTTAGGCATCAAAATGTTTTGAGCAGTTCTTGTCTTTTTTCCCATCTTTTAAAGCCATCTACATATATGTGAAATATCGTACAATGACACCAAAAGTTGACATCATAATACTACATCATGAGGAGGAGATATGTTCAGCGGTAAGACCCACCTAGAATTACATGGCGGTATACAGGGCAAAACCAAACAAACATTATAATGAATTACAATCGATGTTATATTTAATATACACTGGCGAACAGAAGTAAATACATAATATGAAAAATATAGATGTATTTTATTTTTTTAAATTAGTAAACAAGCCATGCGTAACTTTGACAATTCTTAAATTAAACAACTTTAAGTAAAATTTTTTTTAATATAATAGACAGCCTAAATGTTATTTAACAGCACTTACCGAGTTTTGATCGCTTCTCATCTCTGTTTATCTGCTGAAACTAGACCGATTTATCTCCTCTCCTCATTTGCCGCTGCTTTCGGAGTTCTCACTTCGTATTTTCGTAACCAGAATTCCCAATGTAACCCATTCATTAATGAAACAACATTAACAACATGGCCCCCAAATAAGAAAATGCTTCATATCTATATATATAAAGTGAATGTGTGTTTGTTTGTATGCTCGTATGTTTGTATGTTTGAAGTTTATAGACTACTAAACGGCTGGACAGAAATTTTAACGGTACGTTTCTGTATGTATGGAAGGAACTATAGGCTACTTTTTATTTTAAAATTTGAAAGAGACGAGGTGAAACGCCCACATATCCAATAGGCATTTAATGTCGAATATCTCGTAAATTGCAACAGCTAGAGTCCTCAAATTTTATATGTACGACTTTGACGTATTGACGGATTGGCTACAGTGGGCGTGTCACCTCACATAGTCTATCTATCTATATGTATAAAAATGAATATTTGTTTGTATGTTCCTTATAGAATCGTAAACTATACATTTGATAATGCCAATTTCCGAAAGGTGGTGCCACTGAAAATTACTCAAAATGACTTAAATCGTAAACTGTGCATTCTTTAACAAAGTTGCTGCGCATGAGTCGACGGAGGTTGGTGCGATTAATTTCCGATGGAACTGAAAATTATTCAAAATGAATGACAAGCAATTGGTCGACCTACACCTCAAGCACGGAAGAAAAAAGCATTACGAGCCTCAGAATCAGACGAGCATTGAGACTGGAAAATCTTCGGGTATATGCCGCTGAGACCCGTTCGCTTGAACGACTTGAACAACGAGAAGTGAGATTAGAAACTGATCGAATGCGTACTAGTCAGGCCCGTTTATCTGAATCATCAGGACAACGGGAAACAAAATCAATAAAATGATTCAAAATTAATTACACATTTGTGTGATGTCTTTCCTTCAAATTTATTTTAGTTGGTGGGGCAGCAACACGCGCAGGGTACAGCTAGTGAATTAATAAGGAAAGGAGCCATTTTATGTGGTATCAACAAACTTTTACTGAATCTTGTCAAACTTTAGTTAGCATAATTAAACAAAATTTATGTAAATTAAAAAAGGACCAAAAATAAAAAAGTATGTAAAATTATGTAAATTTTAAATTACTTCTATAAAATTTATTACGAAAGCATTTTGAAATTAGCCCCTTAATTCTCCACAAATTTTCTTTTTGAATTGTTTTAATTGAAATTGTCATTAATTTCTTTTAGATCCACATTTTTATTAGTTTCTCTTAAATATCGAGGTCTTTAACAGAAATCAAAAAGTTTTTCATCAGACACATTTCATTGGTATTGTTCCGCTACTACATGCGTTTGTCTAAATGCTTGATTCAGTAAAATGTCTAAGATCTTATCCTCATACGAATATTCACACCAAATTATTTTAAGAATAACAATTATATCGGGTATTCCAACATGGACTCTCGAACTTTGACAGTTAATAACGACCATTTTGTTAGGGCTACATACGCCTAATTAGTTCTCACTTATTCAGTCTGTTCTGGCAAATCATTCAACCTCGCAACCTTTTGTCATACATTACAACCCTTTAGTCAGAATAACTACCTAGTTTCTCACATCACTTATGGTGTGTATGTTAATTTTATAGTGGCGGAACCTATAGCTTAAAGACGACTCGAAACGATAGTTTTTCATGGCAATTTAATTTACTCTCAGAGTTTTTGCCAGAAATCTACTGAGAGGAAGTCGCCGATGAAAAACTCTTTCATATTTCGTTTTGTTGGAAATGTCTAACCTGGAATTAGAACTTTCGCCTCATGTATAATAAGCCAACATAATATCTATTAGACTACGGTGGCTTCGCTCTTTTATCGAAATATCATATTTTATCATAATTCATCGTTTGGTGCAGATTTAGGGCTTTCTTTGAAAACGTCATTGATCCGACCATTACTCTCAACGACGTGCACCACGTGAAGGTAATGTGAACTCGAACCTCCAGCCAGAGAAATTGTGGCGGAACGATGTTATGTACCTACTCAATCAATACACATATGTACATACATAATTGACCATTGCAAAGTCAGGATTACGGCCTAGCTTCTCAACACCACTCATGTTGTGTGTGGTAATTTTATAAATACATGAGTGGCGGGCTTTACAGTTTAAAGTCGACAGATTTTTTTTGAAGAACTTTTCATGGCTATTTTTTTACTCTCAGAGTTTTTGCCAGAAATCTGCTGAGAGGAAAGTCCTTATAATATGTGGACAGTTTCAATCAAGATCACAATATATTAATTTTCGGATTTGTTGTGGAAAACAGTCAGAGATAAATCAATAGATGTTAATGTAACCTAATGCAGACGGCTTCACTAAATATCAGGTAAGTATGTTGGCAGAGAGGAGGCCAACAAAGGGTCTCATGCCATACATTGACATACACCTTAGCCACAATGTAGGCTTGTTGTGCGCTCGCCATTAAGAATATCACCTTTTCTGTATAAGAAATCTGTATCTTGTGCAAACTTCGTTAATTTCCATTCCTATGAGATGAGCTATGTCTGGTATGGTATCATACCCAAAGTATGGGGATCTACGATCTTACCATCGTTTTAATGTCCCCCACATTCCTTGCATTTATCATTTTTCACCTCTCCAATACGTTCCATGTGTACATGTAGTGTTCCGTAATTATGCTCATGGTCCCCATTACTAAGTTTTAAAATACTCTTGACGTATACAACAATAATTGCTTGTTCGCTATACTTCTTTACACTTCTGCTTGCGTAAGCACTTACAACTGTTCGGTAGAACTTCGCAACGGCGATCTTCAAACCACGACTGTTCTCTTCACATGCAACGCGTCTTCACACTATTTTTTACTACTTGTTGCCTACTTTCTCTTGCCTTTTTATATGCTCACATAAACAGTCAGATGAAGGTTCTTGAAGTCGAAGGTTCGTGGTTTCGCTTTCTCGTGAACTCTATCGCGACTTCATTGTTGTTTGTGTATTTTGTTCACATTGCTTGTTATTGCGTTCTCGCTTATTTGTCTATTCCCTTTTCATTCATACTGATGTTGTTGGTTTACTTGTAACAAGTTCGTTGTATTTGTTTATGTAGCTTATGCTCATCTTAATGTTTCCATTTTCGTAACAATATTTTTGCAATTTTTCCTACTGTGTTGTGTCATTGCTCCACTGATTGATTACCCAAGTAAAACTCTGTCTCTATTAGCCAGAATATTCGATCATTAGCCCATACTGCTTCCAGAGCAATGAAAATCGCAACGTTACAGTTTGATTGACATGTGCTTTCAACAAGGCGGTACCATATGCCATACGGTACGCTGGCCTGAATCTATTAGTAGACTAGTTTGGTGAGCAGTTAATCCTGCATTTTTGAGCAAGATCCCGGAATAATTTTCTTTGGGTATAACTGAAGTATTTTTGAACACTTCAAAATCCATAAACTCTGGAATCCGCCTATTTCATAACCCAGTTTTTTGTCTACTCGACAATACGACCAACACCGTCAATCAACTCTAGGCTTATGGGGAACTGCCATAATATTTATAAGATGACTAAAGCTGTACCTTAGTATGTCAGATGATTGAATATAAAGACCTCGACATGTTAACAATCATAATTGGCTTTTAAAATGTTCAGAGGAATAAAGAAACCAACTGTAAATCCAACCACTGTAAGTCCTCTGGCTCGTGACTTATCTCCACCTAAAATATATTTACGCTTGCAAATGCAATCAATTCCGAAAGGGAAATTTACTCGTTTTATTAATTGTGTCCTAAGTTTAGTTTCTAAGATTAGAGAACTTTTTTTTTATTATAAATAATTTTTTCGGCTATGTATTCACCTCATGTTATAAATAAGCATTAATAAGCTAAAACCAATAATTTTGTTTCATATCCAAAAACACATATCACACCACAAACAGCAAATAATTCCACTGTGAAGCACTTTCAATAATGCATGCAGGACACTACTTATAAGCTGTGAGAGAAAATAGCAACATGTCAAGCCGATAGAATGCTATTTGTCTCATTAACAGCACTGCACTATGGGCGGAATGACCAGTTTATAAATCACCCGAAGTAGCTAGACTCTTGAAATTTTGTCAATCAAAAAGTACAGTAAAAATTTCATGACGATCGGCAACTGCCAGGCCCACTTTTAGAGGAGTGTGCCAATTCATCTAAGTAAAAAAATATTACTTGAAATAATTTGAAGTTTAATTATTAAGATTGCTTTTACTAGTAAAATACCACTTACTACCATGCCCACCTAAAAGTGGGCGGGCCATTATCGACAATTAATTTTGATAGAGATCATTTTTTATTTTCATAATTAATACTTTACAAAAATAAAGATTTTTAACATCATTTTCTATTATATTCAGTAAATAAGTAAAAATATTTAGTTGTAACTTCTTCTTGGTATAATAATATTCTCTTCGCTGTGTGATTAACCAAGTTTTGTAGAGAAATTTATGCTAACGAGTCTGTTATAAATTAATCCTTCCGGTCTACATTGTAGCTTGTATTCTTGAACTTTTTGGTAGCTAGGATAAATGTCACAGTTATGTGACTCATTCCATTCCCTCATATTAATTATTTTCTATCAAAAACACAAAGGCTTCTTCAGGTGACAGCATTAACGGCTTCTTGTCATCACAACTAAGCATTTGTCTAATTTTAGTTGGCGGTGAGGGAGATGAAACTGCTTTTTTCAAAACAAAATTCAAATCATTTTCTTTTGATGAATGAGCTGTAATTGAAGTAGCATGAAGCAATAACTTGGTGTCATTTATATATACATTTATATCTAACACTGGGGCGACGTTTTTTGTTTGCGATATCACTGTGTGTTAAAGTAAGCTCAGTCATACCAGATAACCACAATTTTTCACTTTTTTCGAATATAATTAATTTTTTTCTAACAGCTATCATGCAGTCTTCACTAGATTTCTTTTGAAATTTATCACAAATCCAATTAATAACAGTGGCAGCATTTCGATTATTTTCCAACCAAAAGTTAACTATTTGCGCATTTTTGGTTTTTATGCAATCTAAAATCGTAAATTTTGTACATGGTACCAGATATGAGCAGGTAGAATTAATACCACATTAAAGTACACATCAATACCTTTCTAAACATATAAATAGTTCAGTGAATACGCCCCGATAAACAAAGTACTACTCCATGGAACACAACCACGATCACCAAAATTACATAAAAAAGACGTCACACTTTAACGATACAAATTATGTAGTATAGAAATAATTTTATGCTTTTTTGACAAAAATCTATATTTACATACCTTTTTGATAATTTTCCATTTTACAAAAAATTAATAAGCTGAATACTTTTTGTTTGTCACACTTTTGTTTTCTTTATTATTTTGGCGCCAAATGTATGAAAACAAAACAAACAAATAACATTCAGCTTTGACAGCTTGATGTCAAATTATGTGCTGCCACCTGTTTCTAATATTTTGCACTTTTGTATTCCCAAATGTTATGTATTATTTGTCACCATTACTTTTTGAAAATTGTTTACTTCAAAAATTGACTTTTTGCCTCAAAAACTGGTCATTCTGCCTATAGTGCACTGGCTTCATATTCGATGGAATGCCATTTGGCCATAGAGTACTTTGATCACCTTCTGCAACTCTGATGAATAATTTCTGATGAACAATTTGTTTGACGGTTGTGTGGGATCACTGCTAAGAAATAGCTGAAGGTGATGCATCAGCATTAGAGTTTATAGGTATAGTCAAGAGTCCCATTGTAGCATAGGCAGAGAGCCAGGTCGTTGTCTCACTCCAGACCTACACCAGGCCAGAGCTTCATAAAATACGAAAGGCGAACATTGGCGGATTGCAGGTTTTGTACAAGGAACCAATAATCTAAAATTGCGAGGTTTCAGACAAGGCGACCCTTTATCATTGCGTACGCTGACGACATTGACATCATAGGGCGTACCAAGCGAGATGTTACTGATGCCTTTAGTGCTATTGAACGGGAGTCTAGTAAGATGGGTCTGGCAGTAAATGAGAGCAAAACAAAGTATATGTTATCGACAAGTAGAGATGCTCGGCGTATTGATTCCCAGATTACGGCCGATAACTATACTTTTGATACAGTCAAGGAATTCATTTATCTTGGCTCCGTTGTTACCACCAGAAATGATGTCAGTCTGGAGATCAAGCGCAGGATCACTCTTGCCAACAGGTGCTACTATGGTCTCAACAGGCAATTGAGTAGCAGAGACCTCCCTCGCGCGACAAAATTAACACTTTACAAGACACTCCTAGCCGTGTTTCTTTATGGCGCAGAGGCATGGACCCTATTAAGTACATATGCAGCGGCCTTGAGAGTGTTCGAGAGAAAAGTACTGCGCAAGATCTTCGGTCCAGTGCGAGTTGGCGATGATTTCCGCATTAGATCCAACAGTGAGCTGTATGAGCTCCTCAACGACATAGACGTTGTGCAGCGTATTAATATCCAGCGGCTGCGCTGGCTCGGCCATGTCGTTCGAATGGAGGAGGATGCTCCGGCGAAACGGGTATTTGAAGAAGACGACCTTGCATCCGTTGGAAGGACGAAATCGAGGAAGCCCTGTCATCGATTGGTGTGACCAACTGGCGTAGGCGAGCACGAAGCAGAGGCGCCTGGAAGGATGTTTTGAGGCAGGCCGTAATCCAATAAACGGGTTGTTATGGCCAATTAAGTGAGTACTAAAGTATACATACGGTTAACAAATTTCAGAAATTTTTTAACCGTATGTATACTTTTGTGGCTGATTGTAAATATAAAGTATGAACTACAAATTTTCGTGCTTAAAAGCGGGGTATGCTTGAAAGTGGGATGCGTATATCAAAATAGTTTCAATACATTTTGAAGCAAAAATCAAGATTGCATAGGTTTTTAGTAGCACGGTACTTATTTCCACGGAATACTGTAGTATGTATTAGAACCAACACCACACCGTTTATTAATAAGGCAAGCAACAGTGGCAACATCTGGCCTTAAAGGAATATGGCGAACCAAAAAACCCTCTAAAATTAAAAATTCAAGAATACAAGCTTAACTTTTTTTGTCTCTTTTTGATTTATCAAAAAGGGAGTAGATATGCTGATGCTGATACGTACATAATTTGAATTTGAACAGCGGATGTGTGATTTGCATGAAATGCAAATAAAAATTGTTTGATTATCGATTTCGAGTTTTAAAAAATAAAGTTCTGTGAGGCAATAGAATAAAATGAAAAATCAATAGATAGGAAGAAATTTCAATTGTCATAATTGTCACCCTACATGTGTACATAATACTTTATATTTTCGAATATACGCCTCTGTGCATCTTATTTCGAAGTAGAAAGGTAAAGTTGATTCCTGAATTTTGATTCCAAATTCGTTTTAGTGATTTTAAGATTTACCCTTTTCTAGTTTTCTAATTTTTAAACAAAATAATTCATTTCATTTTCCAAAAGATTTAAGTTTTCAAATTTTCTTTGCCAAATAAACATATCTAATGTATAAATGAACGAATGAATTTTTGAATTTATTTTATAACCGAATTTCTGAATATCTGTTGAGTTTTAGTCGTTTACTTATTTAATTGGTCACTACAACCCTTCAGTCAGGATTACAATCTAGCTTCTCAAATCACTCATATTGTGTGTGTTAATTTGGATCTATAAGTGGCGGAACCTAAAGTTTAAAGTCAATTTCGATCGACAGATTTTTGAGAAATTTTTGTGGAAAATTTCTTATTTACCTTCAGAGTTTTTTACCAGGAATCAGCCGAGAGGAAGTCGTTAAAACAATATTTATATTTATATTTCATTTTGATCGGCTTATGGAGGGTAGGAAGAAGGAAAAAGAAAGGTGCCTGGCCACAAATAAATCTCCACCGCGCTAAGACAGCGTTGGATACTCATTCCAGACAAATGCTCTCATGATTTCTGAATTTAGGAAAAAAATTTACAGACTAGTTCGTTGCAAATTTGGAACGATCTGAATCTTAGATATATATTATTTATAACAAATCGAAATATTTGTCTCCATTTCTTAGTAAAAGAAGTTGGTGAGTATGGTGTTTTTGTGTCAGGAAAAATTTACAAAAATTAATCATATGTTTTGGTAAAATTTTAAAGTTACTTGGTTGGTTCAGAAAAAAATGTATAATGTAATGAAACAGAGCTCCTAAACACCGTAACACCACAGCCAGGGAAAGGATAATAGTCATAAGAGGCTCTAAGCTGACCCATGTGAAAGTTTTAAGCAGATAAAAGTATAATTATGGTCAACTTATGGTATTAATCTAGAACTATTAGACGACGTTTTAATAAACCCCTTTTAGGTGGATGCATTGCACAGCAAAAATCTTTCGTATCAAAAAAAAAAAAATTAAAGTCCAGATTTGGTTTTGCCAAATAAATAAATATTTTATGGAGTGATGAATCTAAATGTAGCCGATAAATCAGAAGGAAAACGGGTTGTATACATATATGGCGTCCAGTTAACCAGTTTTATATTTCAACAATATATTAAACCATTATTCCGGTCTGTGTATTTGAAATAAAAGTGACTTCATTGTCTATCCATCTTCTTCCTTGATCAAGTAATTGTTTAGTTAGAATTTTACTATATGCGTCACTTTATAATGAGCTGGAATTTTTATTGACAGTAGTTGTAAATTACGTAAATTTTGTTATCTCAGAACCTATTTCGCTTTGTTTACTCATTATTGCCTTTATTGTTTCCCATGAACGTAATGTTCATGTATGAATTGTAGTTAAGTAGAAATAATTGTACGTAATGTAATAGCAATAACAGCTGTAACAATAAATAAAATTATTGGTAACAACATGATGAACATTAACATATGTACATATCTATGCCCCATCGTCTTTATGACTCTGTATTTTTTCTAGCATGATATATGTTTGTATAACAATAACAACGTAAGTTCTCGTATACAGCATCAGTTTTTCTTCTTCCAATACTTATATTTTAAATGTATGGCATATAAATTAATACATTTAAGAATGATATAAAAAGGGAAACTTTTCTAATAAATTATAATATTTAAGATATTTAATTCTCGTTTTTGCCACAACCTAGCAATTGCAAAAAAAATTACCTGTAGACTGGTACTGTATACAAATGCTGTCAAATTACTTACGTATATAATAATTTCATACAAAATGTTGACAATAAATGTTGCTAACGTTCTACACTATACTTGCTGTTAAAAGCATGTCAAATCTATACGTCAACATTATTTTGCAATTTCAACAAGTTTCCGGCAACATTTTATTACTTATAAAATAACGGGAGCCTGTTTTCTTTCGCTGAAAATTTTAAAAAAGATTTTTGTTCATCAAATTATTATTCTTTGGAGTTTTTTATTTTGATTGTAATCTGTAGAAGTGAAACCTTTCTATAATTTTGCTATATTAATAAAAAAAATTATCATTTTTTTTTTAAATTGCGTTTATATTACAAATGTCTTTTTTCTTTTCTTAATTTTTTAAAATATTTGTTTCTGATGTATTATTACATGCCAGAGATATGCTGAAACAACATTTATGTTTGCACAAATAAAATAATGTTGAATTCCTTCAAATCATAAACACCGTAAACTTGGTATAATGGCAATCATTACAACATGTACTGCATTTCGAATATTTCATATGGAAATTGGATTGAATTGAATTGAATTGTTCACAAATATGAACAACTTACGAATCTTTAGGCAATTTTTGCACTATTCACCAACATTGTTCCGCTCAAAAGTCAAAATTTTTCGTTAATGTTTATTTAATTGTGTTGGTTCGACCACTTGTCTAAAAGCCTCTAATGTTTGATGTCCACAATTTTGATATTGTTGTATGCGTTCGATAAAAATTTTAATTTGATTTGTCTGTTGATTAATAACCCCATATGTATTTGGCCAATTCACCCGAATTTGTATCGTGTATGTTGTATTCAAAATACTTCTCGTTTGTGAACGCTCAATGCTATGATGTATTTTGTATGTTGTATTCCAAACGTCAATAAGTGATAAGAAGAAGAACAACAGTATTTATAATTTGATTTTCAAGCAACCAAATGAAAAATATTACGGAAAAAAGTATATGTACGAAAAATTGTTGACTTAAGTTACATAGAAAATATTTTATAATTTTATTGTTCTTCTTGATTACTGGCAATTACATAAACCGATAGCACGATACAACTTTTAAAAATATATGAAAAAAATGTGTATGTGTAAGTGTATCGGATTTTAATATGAAAGTTATACACTGTTGTATTTTCGTCCAACAATACAGGTAATATAACGATACAAGGGCTTTTGTGAATTACTCAATTGTAACAATAAGTTGTATTGTATGCGTTAAAACTACAACATTCATTCAGCAACAAAATATCGAAAGCCACAAAGTATCACAAATAACAGTCGTGAATATATGATCATCCCAAAAATTTTTTACTGCAAATTTTGTACTGCAAAAGACCAGAAATACATGGAAAAAGGAAACAACAAAAACGTCTGTCTAATTAACTACTAAATTAAACTGTCCTTTATTATTCGACTTTCGTATAAATTCCCCATTACAAATATACTTACATACATACATAATTGGTCATTACAACCCTTTAATCAGGATTATGTACCTAGTTTCTCACAAATATACGTTTTACAAATTTGAAAACGTAACAATATTTTCGGCTATTATACTAGGCGTATAATAACTTCTAAAGTATTCTTTGTTGCGAAAGCCTTTTCCATATTTGTTGCAAATTAAGTTTGTTTGTTCCTGCAATGTCCACATTCTTTTTCAGTTTTAGAATATTCAATGATGTGGATTCTGTCATCTTATCATGTAACTACCGTCAATTTATTAATGCGAGAATCTGTTTTAGATGGAGCACCACACGTTTCAAGATATAATGTAACACGTTTCAAGGGATATGTAAATATTGGCTACCAGTATATCCTTTCTATGATTAACGGGCGTCGATTTTATCAACGCCTTCCATGAACCACTTCTGGTTGGCAATATTCACGATCCCATTTCATTAACATGAACATTTGTTGCAATTGCAATAACATTATTATCCTTCCAATACAATATTTCCTTTTCCAGTGAGCCTCTTACGGGACGTTACATTGCAAGTGACATTACATTTTTTCATAATTTTTTTACATTAATTGAATCAACATATTTACAAATAATAACACACTAAAAATAACAAATATTCACATCATATTTGGAATGCCTGTTTCGTCGGAATGTCAGTAACAGCAAACCGTGCTTGTTATGTAGAAATTAATTTAAAACATTCTTCAAAGTGGTACAGTAGAAAATTTGAGAGTCCCTTATTAGGGACTCTGCATAGTAATGGGTTAATCTGATTACAAAGATGGCCTTAAATGTTATCTGTTTTTTGTTAAAAAAGAAGTTTGAAGTTAATTAATTTTATAACATAAAGTTTATAAAAGTCCCGAAAAACAATAATTTTCATATTTGTAATAATATGTAAAATTAATTTGTTGCTGTAATTTTTTATTGCTTTATTGTTTTATGTTTTAAACATTTCAGTTAATTAAATAAAAATTTATGATATCAAGGAAAACATGTTAATAAAACGTGGAACAAAAAAAGCGAATAATTTCTGTGTATACTAAAATGGGCTGTTGAAGAATCATTACAGTCTCTTTATTGTCCTAAATGCCAACAACTACACACAGTTACTAAAGTATACATACGGATAACAAATTTCAGAAATTTTTTAACTAATCCGTTTTCGTTGAAAATCTTTATAGTTTCCTTGATGTTATGACGGTCGGTTAAAAAATTTCTGAAATTGAACTGAATTGTGGCCCTGCACATGCCAACAAAGGTATACATCCGATTTACAAATTTCACAAATTTCTGAACCAATGCAAAAGTCCGTCTTAAAATCGAGGAAAGTTGTCAGACAATTACAAAGATTTTCAACGAAAACGGATTAGTTAAAAAATTTCTGAAATTCTTCGTATTTTAAAAGCCCATTATTATTTTGTTAGATGCATGGTATAAAATCGTTTAGAGTAAAAGTTTTGCAATTAAATTCTATTTTATACCAGAGATAAATTTTATGTTTTCGGTTTAAACCTACGCATGTGGTTGTTGATGTTTGAATGTATTTAGTTTTTGTGAATAGAATCCTTGTTGCTATTGAAAATTTCAAATTAGGCGTATACGATATGGTTGTACTAGTAATTACAAGCATTAAAACAATTTTTAAAAATTTAGTTCTGTTTTCCATCTGTTTATTTACTATTTATTTATAGTGTAATTAAATAATTCAATTTTTTGTAATATTTAGCAACATAACGACGCTCAGTGGGGTGGTATGCCAACCTATACTGTCAAAATTATTTTTTTATCTCATATCGAGTATTTTATTATCGATATCCGTAATTATGGTTTGATAGCTAAGAAAGTCAACTCATTCGTTTCCGTCAGAACAGCGCTTCGAAATTGTGAAATCTTCCTTTGAAAATAATAAATAAATAAATCTGCTCGTGCAGTTATGGAACACTTCGGTCGACAGAATCCATCGGTTGTGCACTTATTTCAAACCTGCCAACAACACGCCAAGGAACAGAGTATTGCTGCTGCAGCACAAAGTTTAAAATAAAAAACGCCGATATAATAATTTTTGGCGGTTCTAAAACTATTGTCTTTTGTTTTTTGAATTTGAGCAAAAAATTTGTAATTTTTTTAGGGATCTGGATCTAAAGTCCCCGTAGTCTAGTAGGTAATGTGTTGGCATAATAGACGTTAGGCCAAGGTTCAATCTGACACTTGAGTCAGACAGAAATGGCAGAAATTTGAATATAGCACAACAAACAATTTCTGAGGTATGGAAAATGGGCAAGACAGACAAATGGAAAACCAAAAAACCACTGTAAAATTTTGCTTCAAATAATAAAAATTGGATTAATATAAATTGAAATTTGATTAATAGTCGTAAGGCCACGGTTCAAATCCCAGGTTAGATATATGCAACAAAACAACAATTTAAAAATACATCTTCAGTGACTTCATCTCGACAGATTTCTGGCAAAAACACTGAGAAAAGTTTCTAAAAAATGTGTAGTTCTTAGTGGACTTTAAACTGTAGGTCGCGCCACTCATGTGTCAAATTAAAACACACAACGTAAGAAGTGTAAGGAGCTAGATTGTAAAATGAACATTATTTAATTCGCCTTTTTGCTGATAAAGCTAGTAATGGACAGTAATGGATATTACAAAAATATATTCATGCAATATGCAAGAAGCATCGATGTTATATCGATTTATCACGCATCGATGCCATCTGTGCATCAATTCCATTTTTGTAACAAAATTTAAATACAAAAGCAAGATGTAATTATTATTGCATAGAGATAGTGGAGAACCACAGCCAAACGATTTATCGTGTATTCTTCAACTTATATTTCGTATACACTTAACTAATAGAACCTATCTCCCACAAAACTGTTGCCTTGGCCGTTCGAAAAAGCCTTGCTTATTACTCAATTTAATAAAGTCCCATGTGTTTCCTTCTCAGCTGCATTAATGCCGCACAGGATGTAAATATATAGACTTGTTATCTCATCATGGGGTCTACATATTAAAAGAAGTGATCTTGGAGTTTACGTCCCCCGAGTAACCAATGTAGTGTATACATATTGTAGAGTACAAATGCATACTCTGATTTAGTTCAGTATTGTGTTACACCAAAATTATTACAAAGTGTTACTTTGAATCAACCGCATATTTGTTTATAACTATTTGTGTGTGCTATTTGTGTAGTAATAATTCAGTTTCTGAAGTGTGTCACTTGTGTAAACTGACCTAAGCGAAGGGAATGTAGAACATGTGCCAAATAGGACACTTTGGTATATGTTTAATTCAAGTGCAACAAAATTACATTAAGTGTATTTTATTTTTAATATTTTGAGTAGAGTTTAAGTTATTGAGTGAGTTTAAAAAGTCACTTATAGAATTAGAAAATGTATTAGTATACAAGGCCAAATTTAAATAAAGAAAGATCATCTTATTTTGATCACTGAACAATACAACTGGTTCTTTATTTCTTATACCAGAGTTGACAATTATGACGTTTGAAAAACGCTGAAAACAGCAGCCTTAACCGTTTATTTAGAGGGAGAAAAAATGTTACAATGTTCTGCAAAGCAAATGTCTTAGAAGCAACAGATATGCAGAGCGAAAATTTTAAGAAAAAGCAAGAAACATTTATTTTGTGTTAAAAGTAGGAAATTTTTAATTTTTTTTTTTAATTTCTTTAATGAAAATTTTGAGAATTCCTAAATATTTAATTACACTATGCGACAAAATAAAAAAAATTAAGTACACCCAGCTAATGACATAGTGTTGTGAGTTTTGTTGAGTAGAACTCAAAAATATTTTTTTTATATTTCTTGAACCCTCCAAACTTGTTTTATTTGACATCTGTTTTCTTTTGGACTTTATTGATTACACAAACATTTCTGAACCAATGTCACAAATGTAAACTTTCTTATAAAGGGGAGGGATAGGCCTTTAAAACGGTATACATATATGTATATATTATTCGACTTAATATTCTATGAGATTTGGCGACAAATGCGAATTTTTTTAATATTTTTTCAAGTTTGTCCAATCATAGTAGCAAACTTTAATTAAAAAATATAAAATAAATGGTGACGTTCTTAAAGTGCATTTTCTTGGGAAGAGATTGACATTTCGTTTGATCAAATCGAACAAAAATTGCCGTAGTTATAGTATAACAGTCGTATTATATTTTTCATATATATTTTTTTTTGCAAATGAACTTTAAATAAAAAAATGTTCAGAATTTTTAATGGATCTTGATCGTCTATTGGAAAATGTGCCAATTTCACGTTTGAACTACCGCCAAAAGTAGGCCAATATATGCGCAAACCGAAATAATAATATTTCCAAAATACACAAGTATTAGCGGACTTCTGGTGGTCGCCCAAACGTGAAATTGGCATATTTTGCAATAAACAATTAAGATCCATCAAAACTTTTGAACTGAAAGTTTATTTGATAACATGACATATATAAAAAATTTAAAACGACTGTTATACTATTTCAATAATAAATGCGGTAATATTTGTCCAACTTTACCAAACGCATAGTCAATCTCTTCCCAAGATAATGAACTTTCCAAATGTCATCACTTATTTCATATTTTTTAATTAAATTTTGTAATTAAGAATGGCTAAACTTGAAAAAATAAGAAAAAATTAATTTTTTCCAAATTTACCCGATCAAAATTCAAAATATGTAAGTTTAAAGCATACGTTTATGTATACCGTTTTAAAGGCTCATCCCTCCCCTTTCCATAAAAAAACTTTAGATTTTAAGAATGGGTTAAAAAATGTTTGAGTAATCAATAATTTTGTGTGAAAAGATTAAAAATTCGATTTTTGTCAAATAAAACAAGTTTGGAGGATTCAAGAAATATAAAAAAATATTTTTGAGTTCTACTCAACAAAACTCACAACCTACACTATGTCATTAGTTGGGTGTATTTAGACTGTCGCAGAGTGATTTTCGGTCATAATGAATATACATAGTTTCGTATGCAAAAGGTATTCAAGAAGCTAAATATTACAAGATCAAAAGAAGATATTCTGCTCATAAAAAATTTTTCTTGCTGAAAGTTGCCAATATTTTCTTAATTTCTTGAATGAAAAAGTTGAAAATTATTATTATTATTATTAGTTCTTTTTATTATTTATTAATAGTTTCACACAACAATAGTTTCACACAAACAATTTGAGAGGGAAATACTTTTTGGTAATATTTGCTGTTCATTTCACATTAAATTAGCAATATGTCAAATTTTGTGTCGCCTCTGTTTACCCTGTGTTTACGTAGACCGGTAAAATTCCATTTACTATCCTCAGGCTACTTCTCGATAGTCTGATGCATAAATCAAATCACTTCTAAAATTATCCAAGAAAGTTTAATTTGTCCCAAATCTTTTTGATTTGAGAAGAGTTATCACTTCTTTTTACCTTTCCCTTCACCGAATATGCTTTTCCAAATCCGTCTCAATTCTCTCAAATCGAGCAAATTTAAGCACCTTGTGTTACGGATTTAGAATTTTATTCCAAGCTCGTGTCAACCTCATAAGACGTGAGTGTTGTGATGGCGGTTTGGCTATAACTTAGTAGTGCTATGACTCGTCATCTGTACTTCCTGTTCAAGTTTATGGAGAACATGTTTTGATGACGAAGACTTTGAAGACTTGGAAACAACAAACGAATTTCTTCATGGGTTCTGAATAATTCACTCCTGAATTAATTTTTTATGCATTCAATGTTTCATATTGATATTTTGATTTCTGTTGAGTGAACCATATGGAAAAGTCTTTTGAAATTAATTCAATTGCAACCACCACGCATGAGCTCCCTGTATGTTTATTTCTTTCTCTGGACATGTGAACATTTCAAATATTTCATGCCACGAACGTACTGACCTTGTTTCAAAACAAAAAATTTTTTTTCACGCTAAATTTAATTACAAAATCAAAATTTGTAATTGGTTTTTGAGTTTGTTTTTCTGAACATGGATGAAAACAAATCTCGGGAATTTCATTTGTATGCAAATAAAATGAAATTTTTGATGTTTAGCATTAAAAAATTCCCAAAATAAAATCAATATTCATGGTTGGCAATGAAAATAAAATAAATAGTGAGTAGTCAAGTAACAAACTATAATTTTCGAATTTAGCAAGAGGTTAAGGTCATTTTCAATTTACTTTTTCAATGTTTTCATGCATAGATAACGTTACTAACATCTATTTGTATCCAATTGTTATAAAAAATTTTGTTATTTTATTCTCTTTGGTAAACTATCAGACTTTAAAATTTGCTAATCTAACTTGTAAAAGGTGGGTGATTTAAAAGTTTAAATTTAAAAAGCAACAAATCAAAAACGGTTTGAAATCTTGTTAAATGTATTCATTTGTTTTGAAGTACAATTATTCCGGTTAGAAATGTAATATTATTTCATTCATATCCTGTCTTGGATGGACTCACAGTACCTTATTCGATTGAACCAATTTTCATGCACTTTTTCCATGGTATAGGTATGTATTTCGACAATGGCATCAAATGATCTGAATTGTCGGCATAATACTTTTCTTTAACGGCGCTCCACCGAAAATAGTCCTACAGTATCAAATCGCAACTTCTTGGCAGCCAATTGACATCACCATTTCAGCTAATTAAATGGCCATCATAAGTTTGATGCAATAAATCGATTGTGCCATGTTTAGATGTGTACCACATCAATAACATTAAGAGCAGATACAAAAAATATGGCGCAATAGATGTCTCCATTGACCATCCTCATTTTTAAAGAAATATGAGCCAATGATGACTCCGCTCCACAAGCGTGCATTGTATGACCACGTGTGGGTTTCTAAGCTCCAACACGGAAATTTTGCTCATTAACATATCCACCAAGATGAAAATGAGATTCATACGAAATGATTTTTTTTTTGGCAAAATCTATATCATGGTGCAGTTTCTCGTTGGCGCATCTGGAGGATGCGAAAATAGAAATCGCAGCGGATGGTCATGAGACTTCAAGTCTTGAACCTATTGTGTTTGTAAGGCGTCATACCGATATCTTTTCGCAAAATTCGACGTTAACCGCTACGTGAAATGTTCTATTCTACAGAACGATGACATGTTTGATGTTGATGGCTCTCAACCACAGCATCGATATTTTTGAGTGTACGCACTGTACGAGCACGCTCACCTCTTGACGCATCAACAATGAAACCAGTTTCACGAACTTTAGTAATAAACTTGCGTATACCGGACACTGTTGTTCCAATTATCTTTGTTTTGGAAATAAATTTCCAATAAATCTCAACGTTGCTCAAGCGTAAATTCATTACGGTCAGATTCGAAATAACCGATAAATGGTTCACCCGCTGTATGAGCCGTAGAGGCTTCTGTCAATAAGATTTGCTACATTTTTATGTCAGTAAGATTAGGGTTAAAAATATCTTTAATATTTTTATGAGAATGTCATTATGCCTGTAAAACCCTGACAAATATTAACTCTAAGCAATGAGGAAGAGGTGAAAAACTGAAACACAACTTAAAATCTCTCAAGTGTCTGACGTATTTGCAAAGAGTTTTGTACTAGGAATACAAAGTCTCTAGTCCACCAACATATTGAAAAGCAAGAAATAAACTGAAAAAATATCTACGGAAAAAAGTATTGAAAGCATACAAAGGAATGTTTCATAATAAAACACATTCCTTAAGTATTAAAATGTATTAGATTCCTTTAAGTAAGTATCCACGTGTAGCTAATACACAGCTATTATTATGTAATGCAATAAGTTATTTGTGTAATTAAATCTCTAATAGTTTATGCCGGGTATACTCATCAGAATGAAATGAAAGACAAATTATGCTTACTTACTACCATTCATGTTAATTTTATCCACTAGTGTTGGGACCTACAGTTTAATGTAAATTCGAACGACGTAATTTTGAGATACTTTTCATCGCAATTTTATTTACTTTCAGAGTTTTTCCAGAAGACTGCTGAGAGGAAGTCGCAGAAAAAAAATATTGTTTCATATTTCGTTTTGCACAAAGTGTCTGAGCTGGGGTTGAACCACGATCTCTCGTCTAATAAGCCAATACACTAGCTAGTACACGATAGGGACTTCATTATGAAGTTAACTGTAATCTGCTTATCCAACTTAGAGAATACATATCGGTCCTTTCACAGTTTACAGTTACTAACTGTCATTTTGTTGAAGCTATATTTGTCGAATTAATTGCCATTTATTCGGTCGGTTTTGCCAAATCGCCATGAACGGATGTAGTATTCAACAATGCAACAACACGAACGCCTCATAAAATTGTTTTGTCATTTACGATTGCCATAAACATGCTACCGAGACGACTATTTGCAATGTGGTGAATAAATTCCAATCCGCTGTTTTGATCAACACCTATACGTCGACGAAACGTAAGGTCTCCCGAAAACATCGCCAATCTCCGTGAGAGTAAGCGGAGAATCTGAGGCAATAATTTCTAAATCGCTCTTAAGAAATCGGCTTTTCGCAGATCATTTTTGCGAATTTTGCGTCGTGTCATTAGCATATATCCGTACAAGATCCAACAAATCTAGGAGCTGAAAGTAAACGAGCATTGGGGACGACGATAGTCTGCATGAGCCAATTAATGGCATTAGTCATCTCATGTGAAGTTAATTGAACTAGACATCAAGATCATGAGATTTGTCTCCTTTAGACATTTTTTGTGGGAATTTCTTACATTGCTGGTTTAAATGTTTCTGTAAATTTATAAAATGTTAACAGATCAGATCTGTAGGGAATTGAACGCACAATCCCAACACTCGGTGCCACTAGACACCTATATTGTTCTATTACTTCCACTTATATTTACTCACCAATTTTTTAATTTTTTTCGTAGCGTTTATTTAATCTAGAATCTAGATGCACAAGAGATGAAACAACACGATCGTTTTTCGTTAATATCGTTAATTGCATTTTAAATTGTATTAGAAATCAATTGTTTCATGTTATGTTTACTACAGGCGAGAATATTCTTCGTAGTTTTGTTTGGGTTGCTTTTTTAAGAAAATACTTTTAAGGTTTGCGGCTAATTAGGTCATCGCAGTTGTATTGAGCTTGTTACAATTTGCAGCCAGGCATGGTTTAATGGTTCTGTGATGTTTCGATATTCTTGAGTCACCTAACATTTGAGACACCTCGATGGTCAAAAGTCATAATGGCTACAAAAAAAAAAAACATTCTAACTTGAGCTTATATTTGATGGTTATTTAAATGACACTACCAAAGAAAGGTGTATATAGATATTGTTACGAAAATGGAAATATCGTTTAATATCAACATGATTAACAAAAGCTACACTAACAAATACAGCGAACTTGTTACAAGTAAACCAACAACATCGGTATGAAAGAAACGGGGTTAGACAAGTAAGCTAGAATGCAACAACAAGCAACGTGAACAAAATACACAAACAACAATTCAGTCGCAATAGAATTCTCGAGAAGGCGAAAACACGAACCTTCATCAGACTGTTTACGTGAGCATATAAAAAGGCAAGACAAAGCAAGCAGCGATTAGTAAGAATTCAGTATTCAGTCTTGTGTGAAGACGCGTTGCGTGTGAAGAAAACAGCTGTGGTGTGAAGATCTCGGTTGAAAAGATCTGCGTTGTAGGCAAAGAATAATAGGGAACAAGCTATTATTGTTGTATTCGTCAAGTTGGAAATAGTGGCACTCAAAAGTAGTGAGAGCAATAAGGAATTTAATTGAAACTAAACACAAATTTATTTTTATTTTGTTTGAAATCAACGAACTCATATTCTAAACGCTTGTAAAAAGGTAAAAACTTAACAATATTGTAGCAAACTGTTAAGGAAAATCGTGGAAGCAATCACTTCTTGTTGTTTTGATGAAAGACAGAGACACACCTCTTTGCAATGAATAAACCGAACAATTTCCAAACAATTCTGTATATTATACGATATATTATGGTTATATTTTTATTGCAAAAGAAAGGTGATATGAATTCCTATATTTTATGGAATAAACATTTTCTCAAATATTACTGCCGTAAAAGCTTTAAGGAATATGTATGTATAAAATATAAATGCTTTTACCTTAAACTAAATTTTGTATATTTTTTATAAGCACTTTTTTACATACATACATACGTGTTTGTATTTATATACATACATACATAGATATATTTCATGTATGTACATATGTACAAAGGAAATTCTAGTTTACTCCCTATGCTTGATGTTGTATTTAAAATATGTTTTAGTAAAGCCATTTCATTTTTAGCAGCTAAAGTATTAGAAAATTTTTATTATTTTTACCACTTTACAGTTTATTTTTATATTCACAATGCCACAGTCTGTTAACAAATAAAAAAATCGATATGAGAACTTATTTCTTAATGGATTTATAAATTTTCAAGCATTTTTTATTTATTCGTTTTCTTTAGTTGACATTTATATAAAAAGAAAATCATTATTAAACCAGATATTAATAGTAGTAACTCACGTATAAAATTAACGCACACAACATGAGTGGTGTGAGAAGCTAGGCCGTAATCCTGACTGAAGGGTTGTAATGGCCAATTATGTAAGTATTAATAGTAAACTTCACATGATATCAGGTTAAATTTCCTGAAATAAATGAATTTTCTGAATTAATTTATCACAAAATACGTCATACATATGAATAAGTCATACATCAGTCAAATAACATATTTAAACCATTAATGCATTTTTTTTTCTTGTTTTTTTTTTACACTCAATTTTCTCTCAAAGCATAAAAACTAAGGCAACCTCTGCTGGCAACTAAAGTTTCCACTGGGAACCAATGGGTTATAGTACAGCCCTCTAGTCAGTGTTACAATTTAGCTTCCCGCATCTATCAAATTAGTTCCCATATTCCCGTATGTTTTTCCATGTTTTCGTATGTGGTCTAGTAGGTAGTGTGTTGGCTTATTAGACAAAAAGCCATGGTTCAAACCCCAGGACAGACATCACAACAAAATACAAAAAGTATTTCTTAGGCGACTTCCTCTCAGCAGATTTCTGACAAAAAAAATTGCCATGAGAAGTTTCTCAAAAATGTTTCGTTCAGAGTCGACTTTAAACTGTAGGTTCCGCCACTCACATATAAAATTAACACACTCAACATAATTGGTGTGAGAAGCTAGATCGTAATCCTGACTGACGAGTTGTAATCACCAATTATGTATATGTTACACTGATGATCAAATCAAGTAATAAATGTTGAAAAAGGGAAATAATAGTAAAACTGCGTTAACTTGTTTAACAAAATAAATAAAACCAATTAAAACAAAAAAAAAAAGGAATTCAAGAAATAAGATGCAACAATTTAATGCCTCCAGTCATAAATATTTCAAACGGACGCTTAAATTTTGATAAAATTTTTGAATTGCATGTCGACTTCAGACCTTTTCGATTTGATTCATGACCTTTTGTTTTCCTGTTTATGGTCAGAAAAAACATTCCGCTTTCCTCATTTTTCCCGATATATTGGTCTAGCAATCAAACCGTTGATTGGTACTCAATTGACGAAAAAATATTTGAGGACGGTATTTGCTAACTTAAAGCAAAGGTAAAATATACAATTAGTTTTGCATTTATATGATTGCCACAAATAAAATATATTCTTTACCTTCTGCAAAGAAAGTTGAATATACACACAGCTCCTAAAGTATACATACGGTTAACAAATTTCCGAAATTTTTTAACTAATCCGTTTTCGTTGAAAATCTTTCTAGTTTCCTTGATGTTAAGACGGTCTTTTACATTGGTTAAAAAATATCTGAAATTGAACTGAATTGTGGCCCTGCACAGGCCCACAAGGTATACATCCGATTTACAAATTTCAAAAATTTCTGAACCAAAGCAAAAGACCGTCTTAAAATCGAAGAAAAATGTCAGACAATTATAAATATTTTCAACGAAAACGGATTGGTAAAAAAATTCGTGAAATTTGTTAACTTTTGCGGGTCTGATGTACACTTTTGTGGGTCTGCACATATGTATACTTTTGTGGCTAAGTGTATGTAAGTGAAATGAGTTAAACTTACATATACAAAAGTATGTGCAAATGTTTGTCTTTCATTCAGACCACAAAATGTTGTCAAGTAATTGTTTGAATATTATTCTTTTTTTTTTTTTGGAAAAATATCTGCGCAATTTTTTTGCCGGAATATTTAAAAAAAGCGATTTAAAAGTTACTGTGTGTTATAAAATAATATTTTTTTTTGTCGCATTAAATTGTCACGTACTTGAGTGGTTGCCACGTGACTTCCAAACAACACAAAACACAATATTTGATATGAAGTCTTATACTTAGATTTCATTACGGCTTACTTCATCTTATATTCCAAATAAATTCGTTACCTGGATTTGTACTGCAATTAAAAACGTGAACGAAACTGATTCATTATTTTTCTGTGGATGAACTATAAAAATGTAATAATAAAAGAAAATTATTATGAATGGCAATTTCATTACGTATGATGGTTCTATTGCACGTTTTTTTTTTCATGGATCTTTCTTAAGCGCTTCCTAGCTTTGGATTTAAATAAAACAAACTATATATTTCAGAAGCTAGGCCGTAATCCTGACTGAAGGGTTGTAATGGCCAATTATATATGTATATATGTGTGAGATACCATAGAAATTTTTTATTCATTTTATTTTTATTCATACCTATTGACGCCATTATGTGTGGAATATAATATCGTTCAATTATCCGCCAAAGTTTCTCTGTGTAAAGCGCGTTCGAAATGTCTTTTCATGACTCTGGCACATTAATCAGGCTGAATTTGACCGATGGCATGGGTTATATTGGCCTTAAGGACCGTTGTGGTTTGTCGTTTATTTGCATACACCTGCGACTTAAGAAAAATTCTAAGGGAGTCGGATGGATATCGGAGGCCAGGTAACATAATCGCCTGCAATTGAGGTCATAAGCAGTTGGTAATCGCAGATCTCTAGTGCACGCCGTTGATATTGATGGCCTTGCCAACGTCCTTCTCAACGCAGAATGGACCAATGACGTCGCCAGCATAAAATTCATTCAAAACAGAAACTTTTTCGAGATGCCCTGGATGCAGTTGATCCTCATGTGTATTATTATCGGCCCAGATTTACCAATTTTGTTTGTTCAAGTACGCATTCAACCAAAAGTCGGCCGTAATTTTTAGTTTCTGGGTCAGTTGAAATATTTAAGGATGCTTACTTAAGTCACAGTGCTAAATTTGTCAAATTTGGGTCTGGAAAAGGTCGGTGCAAAATTAATTGTCTCGGATTCTCCTCCACACTCAGGCAACGACTACTATATTTTCGGCAGGCGTTACATTTCGCTGTCCGGACGTATGAGTTATTTTTTATTAAAAGCATAAGCAAAATATCACTCATACGCACGGGCTAACACAGTGAATAAGTAAAGTTAAATTAAAAAAATTAAAGCGTACTTTTAGGTTTGTTTTGAAAATATTTTGATCTTACAAATATTAATTTGAAAGACTAATTGCCTGAATTTGCTTGAAAGAAATTTTTCCACTTTGTTAAAAGACATTAAAAAATCACATTATTTTGTGAACAGTAATCGCCTATAAAAGTTGTGTGAAAATTCGTAATAATGCTGGCATATTAAGAATGCAGTCTGTTTTACAAATTTGTAAAGTTTAGGGAGCCGTTGCTGTAAGAACAGCGAAGCGATTTGATTTGAAATAATTTTTATTTCAAAAATGATAATTAAAAAGCTTAAAGAATTCATGTGCGATTGAGATAGACCGACATTTAATATCAATATATGTTTCTAAAGAATGTTAGGAACACCATTTTAAACTCAAGACAACTCGATGTTTGACTGATACGTTCCCAATTGCGATTTAAAGCAAAAGCTGAATGAAATCAAACAATTCCTGGAGTGCGATAGTAAAGTGATCATAGATGAAACAAGGTGGATTGACATCTTAAAAGGTGTGTCTGAAGGAATAGAAAGGGAATTGTTTATTAAAGGGCATCAAACACTTGATTCTGAACTCTATTACACATCTACATACATAAGTGGTCATTAAGACCCTTCAGTCAAGCGTATGACCTAGCTTCTCACACCACTTATGTTGTGTGTGTTAATTTTTTACAAGAGTATCGGGACCGACAGTTAAATGTCGGCTCCGAACGACAGTTTTTTTGGGAAACTTTTCATAACAATGTTCTCTGGTTTCAGGATTTTGACAGAAATCAGATGAGAGGCAGTTGATGAACAAATATTTTTTCATATTTCGTTTTGCTGGAGATGTCTGACCTGAAGTTCTGAGCTCTGTTATCAATAATTAACGAACTGTATCAGGTAGATAGGCCGGTGGAGGCGACTTTCTTTAGAATCCCATATTATCTTAAAGTGATACTTTCATCACGTGCTGCTATCGGTAATCATAGGGATCACGAATTAAATTGGCTTCAATTTTGTACAACTGAAGTTTTTAACGTTCTAAATCCTACTATCGAAAATAGAAAAGAAATGAATAAATTGCTATGACAACAATATATTACTAGATTTTCTTAGATTCCATTTCGGTGTATTATAAAGACTTTTTCAATAAAGGGAATATATTACAATTAAATGATGTGCTAGATTGTTTTGAATGCTATGTCTAGCCACAGCAGTTTTAATTCTTCTCTGCACTGTTTAAGGTGCTGGGTTAGAACAATAAGAAATGTTTTGATTTCTGTTTGGACGTCAAGATCTTTTCCTTTTCTGAATTTTTATTTGAATGATTTCAACTATTCACACTATTTTCTAATTTTTACAATGTTTCTTAATATTCTATAATTTGCTCTTTCTATTACAAAGTAATATTCATTTGCGACAATTACTGAGTTATATTATTGGTCAAGACATCACTCAATATTTTTAATATTTTCACTCATTACTTTAAATGTGAGTCATTTGAAGTCATAAATTTCTTTCCTAAGTGCTTTGACCCATGTCAGTTGTTTTAATTGCATTTCTGTTAAAGTGTGTCATATTTTGTTTACTTTTTTTTTACTTTGTTTTTAATTCAAAGGTTTAGAATTACAATTAAAAATAATGTGTTGTACAAATGTAGAGCAAATGTAATTTAAATCATTTTGTATAGCAAATGTGGTGTGTTGTTTATTAGTATTATGCTAAGTACACTACAGTAGTTACACACGCACACAGATACACTCGCTGACAAATATGGCCAGTGTGTTACTCAATGTAAGGTAAACCCCTTGTCAAGATCTGTTAGTAATAGGTATGAACCACACCGAACTTCGGACGAAACCGGTCAGTTCCATTAGTGGCACATTCGCCACCCTGCTCAGATCCTCCAACATTCTATCGCCCAAAGAGCGATGACGTCTTTCCTAAAGTACACGGCACGTTGTACCGATTCCGTTTCATCCACATCCCGGCAGCTTCTGTAGTAATGCTGGTGGAGCAGACCGAGCTTGTCAGCGAAACTGCCAATAGTGCCGAGACCCGTTCCTCTTAGAATGCGAACTGAACTTTTGTCGGACTCAAATAGTTCCCTGGCTTTCCCGCTGTCCACTGCTAGACACAACAGTTTTGAAATTCGGCCAACACGTATATTGAAGCACCTACGTACGTAATTGGTCATTACAACCCTTCAGTCAGGATTACGACCTGGTTTCTCACACCACTTATGTTGTGTGTGTTAATTTTTATACATGAGTGGCGGGACCTACAGTTCAAAGTCGATTCCGAACGATAGATTTTTGAGAAACTTTTCATGGAAATTTTATTTACTCTCAGAGTCTTTGCCAGAAATCTGCTGAGATTAAGTCGTTGTAATTTGTTTTGATGTCTGGCCTGGGGCTGAACCCTGGCTTTTCGTCTAATAAGCCAACACACTACCTACTAGACCACGGCGACTTTGAACCACCTACGGTTTGTTGAATTTCATACTAAGTTTTCCAACTTGAATAAAGGATTTTTGTACAGAAGCATCCACTTACCGTCTTTTCTGCAGATATCGTCGATCCATTTCATACCAGTTCGTCCGCCTTTTAGTTTTCTTTTACGCCAAGATGGCCTGGAGCCCTGTAGAGGCAGGATTTGTGTCAACGTATATGATTTGACGAGATGGGTTACCAGCGCTTTGATTGCTGGTTGACTGTCCACCTATATGATCAAGTCTGAAAGAGGTAGATTCCTGGTTTCAATATCAAATTCAATATCAAATATTTTCGCCTGAAATACGCTGACCTGGTTATCGGAATAGACCTCAGCCAACTAAAGAACACAAATTTTCTCAAACGGCGAGATACAAAATAACATTTTTCCAAATTTTCAGATATTCATTCAGCAATGTTTTTACAATCTCGCATTAAATTTAATTTCAATAAATCGTAGGCGTTCCGCTTAAATTGCATATAAAACAATGCTTAATAAAAACAAATTTCTATCATAGGTTTTACTTTGCTCGAAAGAGGTATTTTCAAAGTTTTGTTGTACAGCGTTTTTATCCATCTAAACTGAGAATGTACTTTGCAGTTGTTGATGATGTTGAAGTGCATGCAAAGTGTTAATAATAAAAACAATACATACGAACAATAACAAAAGCAATTTACAACATTTATTACAAATCACAAGTTAACATTACTCATAAAAGCTGCAAAAATACTCATGATATGAACCCTGTGAGTATTTCCTAATAATCGCATAAAATGGGATAAAAAGAAGAGAACACACTTATTTCAACGATTTTTTTCAAAGTTTTCATACAATGTTCAAACAGTATTGTACCGAACAAAAGTAACCACATGGATGAGAACTTTTTAATTTATATCCCAGTCGTTATAGGGTAGAAAAGAATTTTTTTTAAATATCAATTAGTATTAAAATATACTAAGTGCACCGGTATCAAGATACATTTACTGTAACTTTGTAGAAACGCATCAAATGCTTGTCGAGGCATATAGTGATCATACTCTCTTAGAAGCAAGATACTGACGATGGCTTCGACGGTTCAGAGTAGACGATTTTGATGTGAGAAATGAGGAACGTAGAAGAAGTTGGAAAATGCGGAATTGCAAACAAAATTTAACGAAGATGACACTTTGAGTCAGAAACAAATAGCCGATATGATGAAAGTTACAACCCAAACAATTTCTGGCCATTTAAAAGCCATGCGAATGATTGCAAAGTCTAGAAAACGGGTGCCACATGAATTGAATAACAAGCCAAAAAACCGCTTGAGAAATATTGAATGTATTGTTGCAACTGACCGTAATTTCTATCGCAAAATCATCTTCTGCAATGAGTCCTATTTCGGTATAAGTGGGTACGATCAAAAACAAAACTGTAGAATACACGTCCAATACATCCCGAAGAAGTCACTGTTTGGTATGGACTTTGGGTTGTCGGCATCATCGGTATATATTTCTTTGAGAACAACGTTGGTCAGGCCATCATGGTCAACTTTTTTTGGCTTAAATTGGCTAAGTTACATCCAACGACATGTGGTCTCAACAAGGCGCCTCTTCATTTCACACAGCTCGTGCCATATTGTATATTCTGCTAGAACGTTTAAAGGGATTTATTTCACGTGGAGACGATGTGATACAATACCGATTTATTTTACAGAGTCCTGGAAAATTGGACATTTTGGATGTGCTTCAATTAGATAAGCCGTAACGGATATTTGAAGGATGTTGTATTCCACATATAATTACATCAATAGGTCTTTCAAACGAATAAAAAATTTAAATGACGTTCCACACACATTTTATTTTAATTTAAAAATATGAAGAGTTTTATGACAGACCCAGTAATGTGTGGGAAATATTATCCATTTTACACGTCAATAAGAAGTTCATTCAGAAATTGAAAAAAGCAAGGAAATGAAATACTCTGGAAATTGGCGTGCTTAAACATGGAAAAAATGCTACAAAGACAGGATAGAGTATCAGTGTTGCAACGAATTGATCACTATCACGGACATCACTGTACACTTACAGGAGTGTTCCAACCAATCGAATTCGCAGCGAGTTGTTGCAAAAACTTTGCCTTTAGAAGACTACAATATGAGGTACAAAATTCAAAAGACCCAGAACTGAAAGTAAACGACCATAGCCAACAACAGGTGTTCACTGAATGTGCGTAAGAATAGTTGTCATTTGACTCTAATTTTGATTGTAAAATCATCTGCAACGATAAGATCGATTTTTGGATGACTGGCTACCAATAAAACTGTTCAATTTGGGATTAAACCAATGTACATGAGGTTCTAGAGCGTTCAATGCATCCCGAAATAATATTGTGTGGCCGATATTTCTATGAGCATGACATCGTCGAGGTCATCACTGTCATTGATGAGTGCTATAGAACGATGATTATTAATTTCTTTTGGCATGAATTTATTGATATTACGCCATAGTTCATGCTAGATTGAATATTCTGCAGAAACAATTTAAGGACATGGGTCAACGAAATTATGGAATTTAAGCCCGTTAGAGGTAGGGTTTTCTTAAGCTACAAACCACTGCGGTCTTAAAAGGCCACATATCCCATGTCATCGATTAAATTCAGTCTCATTTCTACATTAGAGTCAATGAAATTAGAACACTTCGAACACTCTGTACCCAGAAAAGATGAGGCGGGCATTTAAACGGTATTATATTCCACTCATAACGGCCTCAATATGCCTTTCAAACATATACAAAATTTTGTAATGAACAAATTAAGATACGGTCGCAGACTACACGGAGAAGCTGATGACTTATTGGTATTTAAGTGGTCTGATGAGAAGGAGAGAACGAACGGGAGTCATTGAAAACGCTAGCAAGCAGTCGGTGGGAGGATTCTTGTTCCCATCAATCTCATGTACCAATAATATTCGTCATTATCATAAATATTTATTATAGACTCCCTGGAAACTAAAATACAATGGACCTTAATGCAAAGCCCTATTTAAGGATTAACTTAACAGAAACAAAAGAGGTCAACCAAACTAATCAATTGTCTATACTTCTCCCCACGATGGTATTGGAGAATAAAGCGCATTTTCACCCACCCTTCCTATGATCTTAACTCGCGCCAGTCCTTTGTTAAGATCCCAAATGCATGACCTACCCAATCTTCTCACATCAGTAAGAAAACTGTCCTAAATGTTCTATTTACTCATTGTTTTATTCCCAGTGTTTTCATTTCGGTTCATTAGTATGTATATAATAATACATAATTCATAATAACAAAATAACCGTTAAACTAAAGGATTAATAAATTTAAAATTGAAATTTTAATTTACAAAATACATTTAATTAAATTAGATAAAAAAATAAATAAATGTATATAAAAAACAATTAAACTAATATGACCTATTGATTTAAGTAGGGTGCTTAAATACTAACAAAAAGCCTTTTCTTAATATACAAACATGTTGCTAAACATGTTGCTAGGGTCTTATTGTTTCTAGGTTTGTTTAAATTAAATATGCATGATCTTCATACAACAAGAAATATATGAAATAAAATTGAAAAGAAAATAAGGAAAAAGTAAAGAAACAAATACTCACCGATGTTTCTGCAGCACGTTGATGAGGCCTCTTCAAAAGCTGTAGGCGATGTTGTTGCTGTTTCAAAGTATTTGATTAAAAGAATATATCTAGCAGACATCTAAACATCTAATTCTAATTAAAATTTAAAACTAAAATAATAAAAAAAACTATATTAAATGAATTACGTCATTTTAGGGTATTTCGCTGGTCTTTTGTGGATTCTTTCAGTGGTATTTGGAGGCTGTCAGTCAATCAGACTGGCGACTGGTTAAATCCAATTCTCCACTTCCTTGCCTCCTGCTTTCGTTGCCGATATAATCTCCAGTACAGTGTACTGTACACCGTGCAACAGGACTTTCAACCACACTTTATATTTGAAGAAATGAAGACAAATTTCCTTTAATAAAATAAAATGTTTCTAGATCACAGACAGAATATATCATTACCTTTTTCCTCAGAAACTTTCAAAATGAAAAAAATTTATGTAATTCTGACTTCAGAAGAGAAAAAAAACACAAGGTAAATTTTGTGGTGATGGACTAACGGGATAATACTGTTGGTACCACTAGGTATTCACTTCACTTTCCTATTAAAAAAAAAAAACGCTTCACACATGTACTAAAAAAATAAGACAATTTCCCCACGCCACTAAATCTTCAAATAAATTATATGAGATCTTACCTTTTTTTTCATAAAAATAAAAAAAAATACTCTATAAAGTTTAATGACGAGATCACTTTAAAATTTTTTAACTTTAACTTTTTAGAATTTATTCAACATATCAAACTTTATCATTTTGTTATATGGTACTTTTCTTCGATTTTGTCGGTCGAAGAGCTCAAATTGAAAAGAAATAATAATTTGATAAGTTCGACCTAATACACTTCGCATGATCTATTTGTGTTAGTAGTGACTGGAAAATGTTCGGTCCAGTAGAGGCGTCAGGATGCGTTTACATGCTACTGCCAATGAGATTATGATTATGCTAACTAAACACAGCATCTTGTCGACCGTTATTATTTGAAATAAATTGTTACAATTATTTTTTACAAAATCTACCACTAAATTTCGATGATACATCACACACCTTTTGTTTTATTTAAATTTAGGTAGGAAGCTCTTAATCAAAGGCAAGGCTATTTCCAAAGAATTTACTACATTTCTTTGTATTTAAAAATTTCTGAATTTTACAATCGTTAATTATTAAAATGTTCATAAATCGTAAATAAATTAAAATCTTTGTATTAAAGTGTGCATAAATAAATTATCAATTTTTTTAAAGGATACTTGATTCCCATACATGCTTACAAGCTTATTTACACTCAAACAGAGAGAAAATTATTTTCAATGTAAAATCGAAATTTTTGTTGTTGAAAACTTTTTCAAGTTGGCTTGTTTACAGACTATTTTTTTTTTCGCAAATAACCAATGAAGCGTAGACGTTTCAGATAACACGGAAGAAAAAAATATTGTGTTCAATGTTTTCATTCGATAAAGGTAAACAACATTCAAACAATTGCATGCTCGTTCTTTTTTCTTCTTTTTTAACCATAAGGTCGTCGCCTTCATTCGACTGGAACGGGTTAGATTGTTTAAAACAAACAATTTTTAAGAAAACAATAAATTATTCCGCAGCAGCATACTGGCGTAATATTTAATTAAATTGATTCATTAAATAGTGAGTGGTTGACAAAGATGATTCTTTTTGGTTTGTTTTTAAAAATTTTGGTAAAAACAACCATTGCGGTTTTCATTTTTAATACGGCTCTCTGATTTCATACATACGAGTACATACGTTCATAATGGGTCAATGTAACCCTTTAGTCAGTACTACGACCTAGCTTCTCAAACCTCTTATGTCGTGCATGTTAATTTTATCCCTGAGTGTTTAAAGTCGACTCCGATTGATAGACTTTTTTGGGAAACTTTTGATGGCAATTATATTTACTCGCAGAGATTTTGCCAGAAATCTGCTCAGGGAAAGTCGCCGAAGAAAAATTTTTTAATTTTTCGTTTTGTTCGAGATGTCTTCTAGAATTCCTTTTCTGCCTTATTTGGGATTCCACAAGTACACTTCTGGAAAGCCCTTTTCTACCTTAATTATACTTACATACGTTGGTTAAGGCGTATTAAGATATGAAAAAATAAAATTGCTGTTTAAATGAGATTAAATTTTTTTTTATGAATATTAAGTAAATATTAAGCAGGCTGTTATGATTTATACGGGTAAATTAATTCAAATTTGTTTTAAAAATATAACTTACTGGCAGCTCTGTTGAAGTTTGCCAGGACAAAATATAAAATTCAATCAAATCGAACAGATAGCTGTTAGTGACGAATATTTTTCTTCCTTTGTCATGAAGAGAGCTGTCAAATAAATACAAAAAAATGTGTCTGTTTTTTCCTAATCTTTTTCAGGACACTTTTTTAAATTAATTAATTTATAATTTAATGTTTAAATAAATTTGGGCACTAAATAAGCTATCCTTTTCGAACTCGCGAAGACCAAACCATAAAAAAAGAAAGACCGGTCAATATCGTTTCTGATAATCAACTCATTTATTACTTTACTTTTTACTTAATCCTAACATATTCTATATATTTAATTCTAACTGTGTAAATCTATTCAGCAACTCCGATGCTTATTTATTTGCCTATTTATTACATTCTAAATTGTTATTGAACTTAAAATTAACTTAACATTAGGGTAGTTCAATATTACTTATTATAAAAAATTTATTATTGTTCAAAATAAATTGAAATGATCCAACAGTGTCCATAAACATTTTTTTGGGACAGCATAGGTGAATCGACTTCAATGTACACTTTGCGTTCTAATGTGGTAGTAAAACACTTTAGCAATTAATTTTGTTTTTGAGCACTTCATTGGCCGCCAAGATTGATTCATTATTTTTTATTGAAATAACAGCATTTCAGCTGAAAAATAATAACAAAAAAACAACAAAAATTTCGGTAATAAAGAATAATTTGCTGCGTTTTTTACTACACCTCATCACTATTAATTGGTTACGTTACCTAGCGCTTCCTTTTTTAACAAATATCCTTCAGCATCACTGCCATATTATTGAAGCTACATTTTTAAATTAATTGCAATTTATTCAGACAGTTTTGCCCAATCTCCACGGACGACCATAGATAGTGATACGCATTAGCTGAGTGGGCTATAAGGTAGATAGCTACTGATCCTAATGTTCATCGAAAAATCATCTTCATCGATGATACTCATTTCCGAATGTATGAGTAGCCTTATAAACAAACTTGTCTAATGCGGGACGATATCAATTCTCATGAGTTCCAAAGTATTCCGGAAAGGTTCCCGTATGGTGTGGATTTGAGACTGACAAAGTCACAGATACATAATTCTTTGAGAACGCCGTTTATAAGAACTACATGTCGATGATCACCAACTTTTCTTGCCTTGAATCGTATGATCCGGATATGTGGTTATGGATATTCAGCACGAGGGATTTGAAGGCATGATCTTGTCCTGTGAAAGTGATGTCAAAACTAAAAACTCTTCTTATAAGATGCCTGACCACCACAGTGTTTTTCAAGCCGTAGTCATGGCAACTTTTAAAGCGAGGCAATGTTTGTTGGGCGGCAGAATTTTTCCTGAAAATCTCTTGATTTACTTGAAAAGCCAGGCTGTGATTAAGTCCCTAACGAACGAAGTTTAAACATCCGTCTTTGTCCATGAATGCCGAGGATTTCTCCGAAAAATTTCGTATAATTCAAAGGTAGTTCTTATATGGTTTTGTGACATAGAAATATCGTTGGAAATTGCATTGCTTATGGCCTGACTAGAGACGATACGGAGGTTGCAATGTCTGACATGTTCCGATTGCTTCAATTAATTTGGACATTATTCAGACTTATTACTGGAAATCTCAATATTTTTAATTGCAAGAGGGTACGTGCCATATTGCCAGACTCTGCTGGACACATTCGGATAGGAAGAAGATCGGCTCACTTCTTTCCTTAACTCGCATAGTCATATTACACAATCAAGTCGAGGTTATTTATGCAAACTTTTCAAATCTGTTATTTTTTTTTTTATTTATTTGTATATTTATTTCTTTATATATGTATAAACTCTATAATGAAATTTTAGCAAATTCTTCACTTCTTATTTTACACTAAAAGAAAAGAAAAATTATTCAAACCGGGTAAAAAATGTTGCAAAAAAAATCGAACTTCAAACACCCGATGTATGTAACGTAGGGTGTTTGTAATATTGTTACGAAAACGGAAAAGGTGTTATTATAAAAAAAAACAAAAGTTCCAAAAACAAAACAATGGACTTGTTTACATGATCAATGAATAAGCAAAAATATAGCAACATCATCAGTGTATAAAAAAGGGGATAAACAAATTAAACAAACAAGCAACAACAACACTGCAAGGACAAATGTAAACAAAATACACAAACAACAATAATGAAAACACCTTGTTTACATTTATAGATATTTCGCGAAGGCAGTCATTGTCCTCCGAGAGTACCCATCAGACTATATATCCAGCGATAAAAAAGGCAAGACAAAGCGAGTGGAGAAAGAATTCAGTCAGTCTTGTGTGAAGACACATTGCGTGTGAAGAGAATAATTGTGGTTTGAAGATTTCTGTTATAAAGATCTATTGGGCAATTGTTATTGTGTACGCAAAAGAGTGTAAAGAATAATAACAATTAGGGCCGTTTTTTGAATGCAAGTTTAAACTCGAGATTAAGTTAATCTCCAGTTAAAGTTAATCTCCAGTTAACTCAGTTTTCATTTTTTGAATGGGAATATAACTGGAGATTAACTTTGTAGAGCTGCCGTACTTATAAGCAAAAATGGCAACATTTTTTTCGTTTATATTGTTGTGTTTACTACTTTTTGCAAATTATTTCACAACAATTTGCTTTGTATATAACAAAAACAAACAAAAACGGCCCTTAAAGTTTAAGTCAAAACGTGAAATTGTGCGAACAGTAAAGAATTGACTTAAAACTGACCACAAATTTATTTTTATTTTATTTGCAATCTACGAACTCATATTTTTAACGTTTTGAAAACGTAACACTATCCTTCCGCACGACTTCATTGATATCAATATTAATATCCGAATGATATGTTTCCGCTTAACAACATGCAATTGGCACATACCTGTTAAATTGCGATTAGTAATCAATTACATTACTTTTTAAAAAGAATCGTAATGATTATATAATTCTATGAACAATTTTTTCGAATTACTAATTGATTACGATTACCAAATAATCTAAAAATAATCAGGATTACTGGCAAATTACAAAATAATTAAAAAGAATCCAAAGTAATCAAAAAGTAATCAAATTGTTTTCAATGTTTCTTTTGAATTCTTTTGAATTTTATTTGTCATTCTTTCAAAAAAAAATTTTTTTTAACATTTTAAAAATTCTTCGGTTTTCAGTTTTTTGTATTCAGTTGTGTTAATATTTTTCCTGTTAGTAATACATTACAATTTTTGGTAAGTATAAAAGATGCAGTTGTTAAAGATTCTAATAAATATTATTTTGATTTAACACTTCGAAGTTTCAGAAAATATATCCGAAACAGATTTTTCTTCAAAAGTGAGATTTTCAGCTACTCAGTTCAAGTTAAGTATATATTTATAAAACTTATTGCAGACTTCAAATAAGACAACATGTGATAAGTGTGTTTCATGCCAACGCATGATAAGAGATGTGGTGAAGTGACTTCAAACTTCATTTAACATTTGAACTTTCTAAAAAGTACAAAAAATGTAAAACAGGTAATCGTAACGGTGATAGAGTGCAATCTATGTTTAATGAAAAACTGCTACTCGCAATTATTGACTTAGCATAGCCCCTTTCCATCTGTGAAAGGACATCTTTCTTTCTTTTTTTCTTGTGTTTCATCAAATGTCCATTTTCTGTTATTATTTATATGTTTAATATTTGGTTTGTTCAGTTTGTTTGAGTTTGTGTTTTGAACTATATTGTTTTTGTTTTTATTAAAATAAATATATAAAACTAAAATTTTACTCTTTCGAATAAATTGTAGAACGCATGAATTTTCAATTATTGAAAATAATGAAAAAGAATCATTAAAAACAATTTGATTACTTTTGGATTACTTTTGATTCTTTTTGATTATTAGACTAATCGCCAGTAATCCTGATTGTTTTTTGATTATTTTGTAATCTTAATCAACTATTAACTATTTTAACCAAAAATAATCGTAATTGTACTCATTATTTCACCATTCAAAAAAAAGTAATCAAATTACTAATCATTACGATTACTAATCATTACTTAACAGGTATGAATTGGCATATATAATATAAACATTGTTTTCAAGTTTTTCAAATCATTGGTGAGAAACTGTGTTTTTATTTTTATCTTTGCAAATTTAATATTAAAATCGTACAAATTATTTTGCTTAAAAGAGGGACTAGAAGATGCCTAATAAAAAGAAAAAACAAAACCTAAAAATTAATCAGTATATACAAGAAAAAAAGAAGAATGAACAGAAGACTACATGTGAAGTAAAAATACCAAATTTTATAACTTTGGTATTGTATTTGTGATGGAAAGGTAAAATACAAAAGCAAACGTAACAAAGTTGATACCGACATTTTCTGGTAACATCACGTTGAGCTTAAACTTCTCATTAACAATATCTTTGTTGTCATTGCGTTGGCGGGGATGTAATCAGAGTGTTACGATAATTATACAAAAACAGATTTAAAAATATACAAACATTTAGGATTTTTTTTTTAATGTCGGTATTTTTCATTAATTGTTCAAATGTTTCTTTTTATCTTACATATCAGATGCTTTTCATGTTGTTGACAACTTAAAACCATTGCATACCAGTGTCACGTCCTATGTCCTATATGAGATAAAGGTTTCATGTCACTCAAAATCACTGTAGAAACCTAGCTACGGCTAGCAAGTAAAAAAAAAAGAATTTTTTAAAAAAAGTAGTGGTGAATGTGGCAAATGCTGAAGGAACCTACCATTCAAAAATACATACATACATATGGGCAATTTCGTGTCAAGTGAAAGAAAAAGGAAAAGGAAAAAGGAAAGAAATCGCATTGAGTAGATGCAGAAAACTTTTTCAACTGAAGTCTTCTCCACTATAAATTTAGATTTTAATTTTTTTTAATAATTAAGAATTATCTTCTGGTATTCATAAACTGCAGCGGTATCATGTTTTAAATCATCGGATATGATTGCCATACTTTTGTGCAGCAAAGTATAGCCTGCAGTGCTCTCATCAAAATCGCATCTTAGATATCCCACTCGCATCCCATTAAGCGATTATAAAGGCCTTAAAGGAAATTTTATAAGCTTTCTTTTGAGCAAAAAAAGGGCCCATTTTGAAAAAAAAATTTAAAAAAAAATAATTAAAAAAAAAATAAAACATTTTTTTTTAATTAAAATTTTTTTTTGGAAAGATTGAAGAAATAGCCAACACACTACCTACTAAACTATGGCGACTTTATTTTATTATTTTTTTGATATGTTGAACATAATTACCTTGTGCGCCTTTTTCGGTTTGATAACTTTCTATAAAATGGTAAGACGCATTTGCCATAGGTCTTCGTTTCCCTTTAAACATAAAAAACTCATTTACCATAATAAAAAATACTCCTGTACTACTGTCGGGCCAGTCCAACATTCTTGACTGTACCGCTCACGCACAAACAATATTAACACATTCGCGACGGGGCGTTGCTGGCTTCGCTTACTGTTACAATCAAAGAAGGTAGAAAAAGAACTTTTTTGTGCATGTTTTTATACTTTAGGCTGTTTGCATTATGATATCGATTTGTTTCGTAAACGATTTTTTCAATTAGGTCCTCCCCAACGAACAAAGATGTCACATCGCCAATGTTTTGAAGATTGAGAAAGATCTTCAGTCCAGAAGCTCCTTCAAATTGCTCATTTCATCTTTCTGGATCAAAATCCGACCAATCCGTATCACTTTCTAGTTCTTCTTCTTCGCTTGAAGATGTTGAAAGCAGACGGAATACACTCGCTCCTTTCTCCGAAAGAAATTCTTCCTCCATTTTGAGGGATTTTTAGAAAAATATGAAACTTACTTTTTATGATTCACAAATAGGATATAATTGAATAAATTTCTATAAATTGTACTTTTTAAACTGGATTTGTTCTTATATCGTTGGAAGTTTCGAAGAGAATGTTTCATTTTCAGTAGCAAAGCAGATACTGAGTAACATTCTTTCCAAAAATTACTCTAAACTAAATTCTTAAGTATTGTAAAAGATGCCACAATAAAGCAATTTGAATTTGAATTTGAAAAATGACATTTTTTAAAAATAGTTAAACGATAACTTAAATGACTATATAAAGCGTCATCCGCAAGGGAAAGTCTTAAATCACGACTTTAGGCGACATCCGTCGCTGTTTAACTTTGAAATTATGACACTGACTTGTTCGCCCACAAATTTGTTTATGTGATTAGCATTACTCCACCACCATTATCAGCCATTCCTTAGTTGTGTTGCTTAGAAGTGTCAAATGCTACAGATATAATGCTGTTCTGCCAATGGATTAATGTAATAATTCTAGTAATAACAACAAATATTAGCTTTTGAGGACAATAGTCGTGCAATAAAACATTACTTAAGTCTTATTAGTGACTTCTTTTAGAATTTTTTATATTTTTAGTTTCATTTTATATCGCTTCCATTTATTGTTATTGTTTCTTTACTCCCGCTCCAAGACATTTATCTGTTGCGAAAGGAATCTTACGCTGATAAAGTGAAGGGGATTGTTAAAGAGTATAGCATCCTATAATTAGTTTTAAAGAAAGTTTATTTCTTTATAACACTCTTTCTAAGATAAGTTTCAGTACTTTTTTCCAATTTAGTGTCTCTTTTATTTGCTTCATAACCTGAATTATTATGGGTGGGTTGAAATCAAAGTGTAACTAGAAAAATTAAAGGAAGAAAGCTTTTAATGCTCAATTTAACGAAAGCAATTTCAGACTTCTTATACACAAATAGAATTAAAGAAATATCAAAGGGTATGATAAAATATATGTTTTAAGGAAATTTTTGTCGAAATAGAGAGGTAGTATTTCATTGATACCTAAATCTGCACACAGATATGTTCTCGATTCAACTTATACCATGTTCACACGGACAGTTGAATCACTTAATTCGGGCACTGAAATACAATAGCCAATTCACCCGTTTCCACGACATGTTCGTCATTCAGTTTGAAAGTTATTTATTTCTTCTTCTTGTTTTTTTCTTGTTTACGTTTTGTTTTTTCTTTATTTTATTTGTTTGTTGGGACTTTAAAATTTTTAATTTGGCAATGGAAAAAAAGGTAAGAAAAATATAAAATTGTAGCAATAATAAGCAAATATTATTTAATTATTATTTTCAATATTAGAAAAAAGAAAAAGTGCCAGCAAGTGGGACCAGGGCAGTGAGCGGGCGTTAGAGGTATGAGCTGAAAGGTTGGTAGAGCTGCGTGGCGTCCGTAAGAACAGCTCGAACAGATCGAGTAATGCCAGGGTGCACAATGTTGTCTCCTCTACAATCTTTAATGTAGCCAATAATCTTCGGGACATTATAATTTTTTTATAATTTTCTTTTTTTCATCCATTATCTTATATTTTATAAAATACTTCCACAAAATTCACAAATAATAAGATTTTTTATTTCTTTTAATTTATTTATTTAATGCTAAACGGTTTTTCTTTATTTTGTTTTGTTTTGACAGCTGATTTTGATACATAAATAATCGATAGAAATTAGAGATGACAGTCATTCGTTCGTCATTCATAAGGCCATTCAAACTGAATGCCGTACAGCTTGTGTGATTCGCAGCTAAAATTTTGTATGGCGAAACATGTCATTCAGTTCGTAACTGGGGGTTGAATGACGAATGAGAGCGTGAATGACGAATAATTGTGTCGTGTGAACGTGCTATTAACCCCTCAATATTAGATTTTGTAAAACGTAAGAAATATGTACACAATTCAAAAGAATATGCCATTAATTCATATAATAAATATTGCTAGTATAACTTAAAAGTTTACATCAAAGATGTTACATCATTTAAAATAGGTTTTAAAAAGCAGTCAAGATTGTTTGGTTTGGTTGTGCAGATCATAATTTTTTTCCACGATAGAAAATCTTAAAAATTGCTGGAAAAACAGCTCTGTCAAATGATTTGTTAACTAACTTTTTTTGTGAAAAGAATAGCACATGCGAGTCATCGTTTGCTATTGGAACTATACTTTGAGCATGATATATCAAAAGCACGGTGTATGAGTCAACTTTACTAATTTCAAAATTTGTGATTTTGACAACAAAGTGCGTTTGTGATAGCCCAAAAAGATTGAAGATCATAAAATGGAAACATTACCCGATCGTAATACGTGTCAGACACAATAAGTCTTTGCACAATCAACAATCAATTTTCCATGGTTGTGTACCTTGAAGTTTATTCCCATACAAACATAAAATACATACATAATTAGTCATTACAACCCTTCAGTCAGGATTACGACCTAGCTTCTTGCAACGCTTATGTTGTGAGTGTTAATTTTATACATGAGTGGTGGGACCTACAGTTTAAAGTCGACTCCGAACGATACATTTTTGAGAAACTTTTCAGGGCAATTGTATTTAGTCTCAGAGTTTTTGCCAGAAATCTGCTAAGAGGAAGTCGCCGAAGAAATAATTTTTTATATTTCGTTTCGAAGTCTGACCGGCAATTTGAACCATTGCCTCCCGTCTAATATGCCGAAACACTACCTATTAGACTACGGCGACTACTACTCGTATACATATTTAAGAAAAACCCTCAAGAAAAAGTCTATCGGGCTCATAAGAAACGACATCGGTGATCACCTCCATGTGAATGACCATGTCCTTAAATCGTTGAAACCAGCTGTCGTTGGTGTCCAAATCAGCCAATTTAGACCAAAAAAGGTAATTAATCAACGACCTTTAGTGCTCACAGTTGAAAAAGATTCTGTGGTAACATACTCAAAAAATGCACATGTGGATTAACACACATTCTTGCAAAAATGCGCCTTATCGCTGAATTTAAATTTTCAGTGAAAATTCGGATCAGTTGCCAACTGCTCTAGAGACTATTCAGCAAACACAGGTCGTTGTTTATTGTCGTTCATCGTAACATATTTAATAAATGACAACTAATTTGATAGATCCAGCTTCACCAAGATGGGCGTATATCCCCATTGGAAAGAGCTATAGTTCTAGTTCTCACAAATTCCTCTAAATGCCCAATTAATTGTATCTAATTATCGATAACAAGGTTTATACTAACCTTTTACTACACAATTAACATGATTGACTATTAATTGCTGGCCACATAAGAATAAAAAAGCAATCTCAGTTGATGTTAATATTATTGCAATATGTAAATATATATTTACTTGGGTGTACTACCAATGAATGAAAAAGTTAAAAAAAATTTCGACAAACTCTTCGCAACAGTGTTCTCTGAGAATAAACTAAATGCACTTAAAGAGATTCTCAAATCTATCATTCGGTGAGAGAAACGAGGCTGTAATGCTGACTAAAGTTTTAATGGCAAAAATTATTGTTTGCTATCTAGGATTGAAACATTCATTTGAAATATTCATTTCAGCCATCAAATTGTAGTGCGTCTTTCAGACTGCATGGTGAGTTTTGAAATACTTCTGCCTGCTGATAATACCAATTTCGGACGAATTGAACAAAAACTCAGCTTCTTTGCTGGAGATATTTATTCGGTAGAAAAATTCAACTTTTCTCATTCCCTTTACCAAACATAGACTTTAGGGTACGTAATCTCGCCTCTCGTATTTTCATAAAATAAGGGAATGGGTCGAAACTTGCGAAATTTAAAAACATTTTTGATCATTTAAAATTAAAATCATATTCCATTTTAGGTTAAAGTGAGACTTATGTATTATAAACTTAGAAAGGAGCTGAAATAGGCTTAAAATAAAAATAACTACACTGACGCGCTGAAGCCTAACAGTTCCCACGCTAGTGCTTTGATTGTACCCTGAACTGTTTTTGCTGCAAAATTACATTGCCGTGTCTTGTGGCCCATTTTGATCGGTTTTTTGGTCAATGCTTTATTTAAGTTGGGCATTTGTTGTTGGTAGTGAACTGTATTAAGGGTGCAACCAGATTTTAGGAGCTCGTGTCACACCAAACCTTTTTGTCCCAACAGACATATTGCATTGCCTTCCTGTCGTTGTGATGGTTGTCCCGGATTAACACATGATTTTCTCCGCTAAGGATTCTGAAAATAAATGAGTTTTTCAGCGCCAGTAACAATTCGATGCAACACACATATTCCATCGTGTCTTTGAAACAAAATTTCTAAAGTACTTTTTCGGTTTTCCATCTGTCTGCCATTTAATTAATGTGGCACCTATTTTCCAGATTTTTGGATCTTTTCCATACTTTCCAAACGGTCAGAAATTGTTTCTTGTGCTGACATTTGTTTTTGACTCAAAGTGTGATCTTCATTCAATATTGTTTGCAATTCGGTGTCTTGGACCTTTTTTGGTTATTTTCCATCTCCTTCTTTGCTCACATCAAAATCGTTATTTCTGAACCGGAGAAACAATCGTGTTTATTTTTATTTTATTTCTGCATGTTGCTTCTGAGCAACATCACCATATGCCCCAACAAGTATTCGATGGGACTTTCCATCACTTCAAATGAAAACAAACAATTAAGGCTTTCCCTAAATCATCATTTTCTGATCCAAAATTAGCCATCTTTTAAATGATGACAAAAAATATGATGTTGTTTGCATTCCGATTTGAAGTATACTGAATATGTTTGACAGATGCCATAACAAAAAATTATACAACAAATTATAGCTCGTTCAGCATAAATGGTCCTTATTGAGTCATTTGTATCTTGACACTCACTTCATACCAGTATAATCAGATAAAATTTAGTCTTAAGAATGGAATTTTGTTAAAAAAAATCAAATTAAATAAATAAGAAGGGAAATAAAATAAGATAAAATAAGACAGAGAACAACAAGAGCAACAATGAAAGCATGGCTGGTAAATTTAAATTCAAATTAATTGTATGTGTTGTTGTTATTTTATTACACAGCCAAGCACTTGTTACGCCAAATTACAAACAACTACTGACATACATTGTATAGAAATTAATACACACACATGCAAATAACACATTCACTGGAGTAAGGACTTACATACATATATGTACATATGTGTATGCAACAATGTGTCTTTCGTTATCGTACTCATTCGTACATTTACAGAATTTTGACTTTCATTTCATCATGTTATGCTGGTAAATTAAGTTTTGTAACGTCAATGTTGTTGTTGTCAATTTAAATACTCTTTCATGGTAAGTGTATGTGGTTATAAGGTTGGTTGAAAGATTAATTTAATTAAAGTGATGTCGCTCTGGTAAAATAAAAACCGTTTTGTTCAATAACTGGTTTTGAATTTAATACGATAATATGGCTCTCTCGTAGAAGGTGTTATCCTGATTGTGCATTGATTTTTATTAGCTGCTGCTCAGGCGAATTGTTCACCCAATACATTATCACCTCAACTAAACTCATATTGCTTCAGAAAAGTCTAATCGTTATTACGAAAGATACTCCCCTGTAAGATGCCGTAATCACAGGTACGAATTAGTGGTTCTCACGCTGTCCAATGTTGGATACAGCATTTTTTAAATTTGGCAAATAGATATGTTGGACCTCCGACGGTTTGTTCAATCCTATGTTGCTTTTTCCAGTTTAGAAAAGTATTATTTTAGAGACGAATATATTCCCTTTATCGTCTGCTCCTCGGACCCCTTTCATGCCACTTAGTCCGCCTTTTCCTTTCCCCCTATTCCACTGTGGTCCGGAGGCGGCTGCTGTGTAAACGTATACGGTGTAGATAGAGAACCCAGTGCTTTGATTTCTACTTGACCACACACATGATTAAGTTCGAAGGAAGTGCGTGCAGCTTGTTCAATAGCAAAAATCTACGCCTGAATTACAGTGGCCTGGTTAGGTAATCTGTTTGACCCGTTTAGTGCCAGTTTATCGCAATAGACTCAAGATCCAGTTCCATATTCCATTTTGGGCCATCGGTGAAGATCGTTATATTACCGTCACCGACAACAGCTTCAGCAACCCATTCTTCCGTGCGAGACTGTGAGCTTTATATGTTCGTCCAAAAATTGTCTCCATGTAGTCACATCTAAAATATGGGTGATTTGATTGAACTTCGTCGTGCAGTATTGAAGCGTGGCTCTCTTATTAATCAAGTCCAATGTACATGGTCGCTGGATAATGGCTGATCCATCAATCGTTAACCTCTGCGAATTTGACTGACCGATAACCTCTAATTTTTCTGAAGAAGTAATGCTCGTTGTTGGTGTTATCCGCTTTTGTGGAAGCAGGCATAAGAAGCTTAATGTACAGATTAATTGAAACGGGTTAAAGATTCTGAGTTTTATAAATTTTGAAATCATTACTACGATTTTTTTTTGGCTTCTCTGGGGTTTAAAACTAAATTACTTGAGATTCAACTCAAACACCATGCCAACTGCATTGCTGCCAAAAACACAAATTACATGCCGCTGCTTTTTCAAAACTTATCAGTAGCCAACTGGTAGATTATAAGCAGAAGAGGTGTTACAGTTACGAAATAAGAAAATCAAAACTTATGGACTTATTTGGCGTAAATAAGTCATCTTATGTTCTAAATGCATTTTTAATATTCCTAACATAACCTAATATATTTTGCAAGACCGTCGTTTTCAACGCTGTGTCTCTAATTAAGTTTTCCAATTCGGTATTCATCAATCTGTTGAACACAGTTTTAGAAACTATTAATATGGAGGAGGGTTTCATAACAAAGTAGGAGAACTATTATAGTATGATTTTATCGGATGCGGAAATCATCGCCAACTCGTACTGGACCGAAGATCTTACGCAGTACTTTTCTCTCGAACACTCTCAAGGCTGCTGCATCAGTACTCTGCGCCATAAAGAAGCACGGGTAGGATGAGCGTCTTGTAGAGTGTTAGTTTTGTCGTACAAGAGAGGTCTCTGCTTCAATTGCCTATTGAGACCATAGTAGCACCTGTTGGCAAGAGTGATCCTGCGCTTGATCTCCAGACTGACATCATTTGTGGTGGTAACGGCGGAGCCAAGATAAATAAATTCCTTGACTGTATCAATACGCCGCACGTCTCTACTTGTCGATAACATATACTTTGTTTTGCCCTCATTTACTGGCAAACCCATCTTAGTAGACTCGCGTTCTATAGCACTAAAGGCACCAGTAATATCTCGCTTGGTACGCCCTATGATGTCAATATCGTCAGCGTAGGCAAGCAACTGGACACTTTTTTGAAAAATAGTACCAGTGCGATGCGCTCCCGGCCTTTCTACCAAATCGTAAACGCAAATAACAAACATCCCAGATAGGTACACTGACATGAGTATAAAAGCACTTGTCAATTTATCAGGCAGTAACAGTTCAGCTTAAAAATCACAAACATTTTTGCGACTTCAACTAAAATTGTCTTGAAATTTTGAAAAGTTCATAATGGCACCTGTTCTATCCAGAAATATTAGAAGCAGCACTTCTGTAAAGGGTCCCTTTACATAAGGTCCAGCTATCAAAACTTAGTATACCTTACATCCTTTTTGTACACCGTGAAACGTTAAGTAAGGCAAATGCAAGAAAAACGGAAATGGAAAAACTCATCACGAATATAATGAAAAATGCACACAAATGCACTCCGATGATTTGCAGATACTTAGTCGGAAATCCATTTTCAAAACGAGATTGAGACAACATATTGCACGCATGGGATTTTGTCAATTTGTGCAAATGAAGATGAAGATGAATGTCTTGAGCTGTAGTCTGTTATAGATGTACGGTATGTTAAGTCCAGTTAGGTTAGGTTAGCGGGTAGCTTGCGTTCACAGGTTCACTGTGTGAATGATAACAACATTGATAAATTGAAAACAAAAATAGACTAATTGAGTGAAAATATATGCCAAAAGACATATTTATGAGCCTATGATACTGAGAACTTCATCCAAAAATATGAGATTTTTATTTGCATATTTTCATTTGAATGATTTATTTGAATGTTTTCAAGAAGGAAACAACTTTTGATGAATTTATTCTGTAGAATTTTTAAATACTCTTCCTCATATGTAATGGTTAAATATTCTCCGTCACCAGATGTGGACGGTTTGGAATTTAAATATTCCAAAAAATTCAACAAAAATTCGGATGAATTAAGAATTCGTTATGATTATTAATCCCAACAAGATGTAATTTGCTTACCAAAGTCCCCACAGGCTTAATATTCTCGCACAAAGGCCCGATATGACTTCAAAAAAGAATTCACGAGATCATTTAGAAGAATACACATTTGGAGATCACATACGCGAATAAATAAATAATAATTTTGTTGCCGATGTCATCCGAAGAAGATATTTTAGCAACCAAACACCACAAAATTTAAATCCAAATAATTATTGACGAATTTATTTGTACGGCTCTTTTTAAACGTATACATTATTTGATGAATTTATTTGATCGTCTTCAGAGAAATTTAGGGAACGAAATTGTCCGGTCCATTATTGTCAACGGTGATCACTTTAGATCGATGATTACCAACTTCTTTTAACGCGAATTATATAATCTAATATTCAACGGTATATAGTTTTAACCATACCTGTTAAGTAATGATTAGTAATCGTAATGATTAGTAATTTGATTACTTTTTTTTTAATGGTGAAATAATGATTACAATTACGATTATTTTTGTTAAAATAGTTAATAATTGATTACGATTACAAACTAATCAAAAAATAATCAGGATTACTGGCTATTAGTCTAATAATCAAAAAGAATCAAAAGTAATCCAAAAGTAATCAATTTATTTTCAATAATGACTTTCAATTCTTTTTGAATATTTGAAAATAATGAAAAAGAATTATTGAAAAAAATTTGATTACTTTTGGATTACTTTTGTATATTTGAAAATAATCAAAAAGAATTATTTAAAACAATTTGATTCTTTTTTAAACTTCTTTTGATTCTTTTTGATTATTAGACTAATCGTCAGTAAACCTGATTATTTTTTGATTCTTTGGTAATCGTAATCAATTAGTAATTGGAAAAAATTGTTCATAGAATTATATAATCATTACGATTCTTTTTAAAAAGTAATGTAATTGATTACTAATCGTAATCGAAATTTAACAGGTATGGTTTTAACAGAAGGGCTCATACCATATTGGATATTCTGCACGAGTGTTTCAAGGACTTTTTCACCTCATGTGGAGGTGATGGGATGGCTACTGAGATTATGGAATTTTACAGCGTTGGACATTTTCCCGTAGGATTTCCTTAAATCGCAGATGTGCACGAATAAGCCACAAGGCACAACAGTACTCAAATCCGTCATCAAATTCAGCCTGATTTTTAAGTCTAAGAATTCTATACAAATAATCACCTCTACAAAAAATGTTGTAAATAATTCTCTGAATTTTCTCGTGTTTTCTCATTCTTCTCCTCGTTCCTTCACCCTTAAGTTTACTATCAGAGAAAAACATCGTTAAACAAGCATATTATTGTATTGCATATGTATGTAAGTATGTACGTTAATACGTGATCATGTACACATGTAATTACGAGCATTACATAGAATACACACAAATGCTATTGTCATGTAGATGGGCGTATGAACAATTTTGCTTTTTAAGAATGGCGAAGACTGTGTCTACATTTTAAAGGGCAATTAATAGTTAATTCTGTTAATTGTGTAATGAAATTGTTTTTTTTCACCGAATAAATACGTGGATTTGAAGTAAAAACACATACAAAATTTTTTCTTTTAAAGTTTATAGTTTTTGGTGGGTCTGACTAATTTTGCTGCCTCATTACATTGTGTCTCATAAATTTTGTCATGTGCTATTCGGTATATTGTTATTTGCTGTTTTTGAAAGTTCTAGAACTTCTTCCTTATTGCAAAAAGAAGGTTTTTAGGCATATCATCAAACAGAGGCTTTGGTATGACGACTGATATGCAAAGTATCCACGTATCTATTTCTATTAGCCAGTACTCTCTAAATTGTGGTAAATATATAAAAACCCATAGAGAATTTTCGACCATGCGCTTTTTGAATTAATTTTTATAATATTTTTTGTACAACGCTATTAATTTTTGAAGTTATTCTCTTCACGTCCTTGGTCACATATGTGGACGTTTAGTTTTTAATAATTATAATTATAATAATAATAAAAAGAACAAAAATTTAATAATAGCTTATTGACTACCAAATCCTCTAACAAGAGAAGTAAACATTTTATCGTTTGTCTGCACTGATGATATTATTTCCGATGCTTAGAGAGATACATAAAAAAAACATGAAATAACTCTTCGGCAATCGGTTTATTGGATTATATCAAGAAATCGTTAATATTTCAAAAAAATAATATCAGATATATTTAATATGATAAGTTTTACGATCACTACATAAAAAAATCTAAAAGCTGGACTAAAATGAATCTTGGAATTGGACTGGATGGTATAGGTCATTATCCTAAATACAAGGAAGTGAAAAATTCCCCCAGATATAACGAAAAAAAATGTGTAAGACGAACTTACTACATTTGTGAGAAATATTAAGAATATATATGCCTGATATTCCCGGAATGTATGAAATCATTTCACACATATACATATTACCATTAACGCTCAGTGGCCATAAATGTGGACGTTATTCCTTTTTGTGAATTTTCATTGTTTTTTGCTTTCTGAATTCCTATTAAAATTTAATTAACTGATTTAAAAAGAAAACAAAATTTAATCTTTTTTTTTGTCACCATAAAAAAATCGTCCCTGAAGATGTTAAAAGAAATATTTTTAAAGAATACATCTGCAACAGAAAAAATATTTGCAATGAGTCAATGTATCATATCGCAATGTATTAAGATCAGATTAAACGTTACTAAATGGCACAGAATTGCGTTTAATGGCAAAAATTTAATTCTCGGGCGATTTTTATTGTTAGAATATCGTTCTTTTAATAACAACATTAGATACACCTAAATCATCTTCTTGTTTCACAAGTCTTTGGTTTCTCTATCTTCGTCGTCTCTATTGTCTGCCATCAATAGACATAAAGACATTTATTGAAATCAAAAAATCGTCAGAAAAAATAAATAAATAAATTAAAAGTTTTTAAAAACCAAAATTATTTCTATTATTGTAAAACATATAAAGTCAATGGAAGTACACATCTGAGCTCAAAAATAATACATTTAACAAAAAATTTATTGGCAATTAAAAGCTAGCATCCCTCAACTTCATTTATTAATTTTTTTCCAAAAATGGAGAAATGTTTTATCATTTTTAGGAAAAATTTGTTTAAGGTTTAAACAATTTATCCCAGTGTTGTTTATTGACACATAATTATGCATCATCTTAATCTACGGGTGGTATAAATATTAAGGAGTCAGAAGCTCTTAACATTCTGAGCATGAAAATTCAGTGTAATGTTGGCTGCGAAACATTTTTCAGTTCTTTCAGTTCCTTCTTAAGATCTTATCATCTGATCTTACTATTTACATCATGTATTTATACTATTTACGAGGTAGTTGCCTCAACGTCTATTTTGGGGTTTCTCGACCGTGTACAGGAGAGGCCGTAGTAACTCGTTAATGACGGTAGTGTATCCAACTCCATTGAATCATTGGTGCATCGTTGCAATGTGGTCTATCACTACTACAAAATGATTTTGATCGAACGAAAAAAGGGGACTACTATATTCCTAAGTAACGCTCGCCTTTCTCGGCCAGGACATCCATATGTGGTCTATTGGCCAGTGGATCGCACTCTGCATTACAGAAAAAGTAAGTTTTTTAGTCGGACTATTCGTATGTGGAACTCAATTCCTGCAGATATCTTTCCTGTTACTTATGGTATAAAAATATACAAGCCTAGTGTCCATAAAAACTGTTCTCTCTTTCCTTCTTCCCATAACATATTTTCATAGTTCCAAACATAATGCCATCCATCCCCTAAGTGTACGAAAAAAATAACAGTGCTTGTCTTTGTTCTTTCCAATAGTAACAATTGCAAAGTAAATACAAAGCTTGGATTTTAATGTACTAAAGTTAGGAATATGATGTAAATTTTTAATTTCTAAAAATCGTCAAAATAAGGACATAAATCGTCAAATCGTCAATATGATATTTTTGGAGCTCAAAATCGTCAAAATGACTATAAATCGTTAAATCTAGTTACTATGGTGACCATACACCCGGAATGACACTCAAACGGTTTTTAGTTATTCAAATTTTTAAAATTTACTGTTTGGAACATATGTGTTCCTGTGGCCGTTGAAAGGTTAAGAATAAGTGCGCTTTTGTTTTTAAAATTTTGTGATTTTTAAGGCTTACTTTTGTAGAGAAGGGTAAGGTAAGCTTTTATCAAGATTTTTAATTCCGGGTTAAAATTAACAACAAAATTAACAACATAAATTGCGATCTGGGTATGGCGAGCAGACATATAATAATACACTCATATTTTCTTCTATTCTACTATAACGATAATGTGTTATTACAAAAAAATCGCAACTGGTCATATATTAATAAAGTTTTAAGTAACGCCATCACGTAAGCTACATTAATTATCGTCCAAATGAATGAATATATTTGGAAGTGTTGAAAACTTCCAATAGAAAGACAGCTCTAATAACAACAATTGTTAGATGAAAATACCGCAGTTTGGACTGCGTACTGATTTTTTAATAGAACTGCTTTATTAAAACATGCTAAAAAAAACATTTCTATATGCCAAAAAACACAAATGCCAGTACAGAGGTCTAGTCGAAGAAAACAAATCAATTGTTGTTAAAAAAATTTCTGTTAATATTAAAAGAAGCAAAAGTATAAAGTTGATAGTGAGGTAGAGGTAGAGGTAGTATGTCGGCTTATTAGACCAAAAGCCATGGTTCGAGCCCCAGACCAGACATCAAAGTAAAGTACAAAAAGTATTTCTTCGGCGACTTTATCTCAGCAGATTTCTAGCAAAAACTCTGAGAGTAAATAAAATTGCCATGAAAAGTTTCTCAAAAATCTGTCGTTCGGAGTCGACTTTAAACTGTAGGGCCCACCAGTCATGTATAAAATGAACACACACAACATAAGTCGTGTGAGAAACTAAGTCCTAATCCTGACGGAAGGATTGTAATAACCAATTATGTATGTAAAAGTACAAAGTGTAGAGTAAAATATGAATATGAAGATAAATAAAAACAATACGCGGTGGGGAAATTAAGTTGTAATTTCCTAAGAGTTTTTAGGATTTGAAACAAATTAAATAAATTATAATTTGAATACAGGGCACTTTAAATTTATATACCGAAGACCAAAAATATCTTCGAGCTAAATAACTTTCACGAACGACTTCTAAAAAGAAAAGTAAAAATACAACTAACTTTATTTATTTAATATTTCCTTAATTCTAACATTTATTTACTAGATTTTTACAGTTAAGAATATTCAGCAACTCCGTTGCCTGTTTAATATTGTATCCCATATGGTTATTCAACTTAAAATAAACTTAATATGAGGGTAGTTCATTATATAGAATTCATTATTAATTTATTAGAGTGCAATTCAATATTATATAAGTTATTATTATTAATTAAAGAATATATAAAAAATAGTATAAAAAAGTTGAAATGACACAACATTCCGGCCCCATTGAAGGAATGTAAGTCTTCAATTGAATGGAAGTGGAACTAATTTGTGAATGGGGCGTTTAAAGATGCCGTTGCTCGTTGCGACCTCCGCCATTCTGACCTTCCCGTCCTTGCCCCTGGTTACGGCCACGACTCTCTCGGTCAGCCAGTGTTGTGGCGGGCAATTGTCCTCGTGGACGATTACGACCTGATCGATCTTCAGGTTAGGCGTTTCGCTCGTCCATTTGGCTTTGTCTTGAAGACCCAAGATTTAGTCTCGTGACCAAGCCTACCAAAATATCTGCTTGAGACCACAAAGCAGTCGCCAACGCTTACATAATTTCTGCTCTTTGATTATTCCGTCGCCTACGGATTGTGGCGGCAGCGAACGAAGACCCCCTCCTACTAGCAGATGCGCTGGAATTAATGCTTCTCCGTCGTTGGGGTCTGGAGACAGCGGTGCGATGGGCCGAGTTTTGAGCACCGCCTCTACTTCTTCGAGCATTGCTGCCATTTCTTCTTGAATGAGAATAAAGTAAGTAATAACATCTTATCATGTGTAAATCAAAATTCAAAGAAACAGCGATTATAATCATTTAATTGATGTTCGGGTGCTTGTGTTAATCACCAGCCGCAATAAAAACATATAAAGTTGAATTTTGACAACAAATTTATCAGCCGATTTCAGTTTTTGTTGAAGAAATCTATTTACAGGGGACAGCTAAAGTCTAGGCACCGCACTACATTTTGGCAATTTAAGCAATAATATGGAAAAACAAATTATGTTTTTATATTTGTTTTATGAATTTATTTATTATATATTTTATTATAAACCAAAAAAATTTAATTTCATAGTAAATAAAGAAAAGTTTCTGGTGACTCCATATTTTTACATTGCATAAGTATAGGAATCCCTAACTAGAACTCTGTGTAAATTTAAAAATCTCAACATATTAACAAGTTATCCCTTATACTTCGTAGAATATCCCTTAAGATCCAACACTCCATTTAACCTATTTGAGATTAAATGTATTAGTAATTCTTATGTTTTGTGTTGAAATTTTTCGACATTCACTCTTGAAGAAGATTTTCAGTTGACTTTTGTTTGAAAACTTTTTTTTTTTCGGAACTTTTTTTTTAATATCGGGATTGATATTCTTTGGTTTCAAAACGTTGTTCATAGAAAAGGTGTGATTTCTATTTATCGGCAACAATGGTATCTTGTGGCAATTGCTTATGAGTTAATGTGCGCTGTAAATTTGTTTTCTAAAACAGCCTATAATGGCTTAATGGGATTTGCATCATTGGTCTAGGTAAGGGGTCGTCAAACTACGGCTCGCGAGCCAAATGCGGCTCTTTGGATGTGCAGCTGTGGCTCGTTAGTTCCATACACATGTATTATTTATTGTATCAAAAAAAAAATAATTGTTTAGAATCGATTAACAAGAAGTGTATGAAAATTAACAAATCATTTCGTAAACGTTTCCATAATGTACACAACAACCATAATGTATCACAGCGAAATTAAATGATCTGAATCTAAAACTGCAAGGAAAGGGGTACCCAGAAGAAGAATTAGACTGTTTTGAAGAAAAATTAATTATTTTTGCAGAAGATATTCAGAGCGGTAAATTAATTCATTTTCAATTTCTAAGGCAATATCGAGATAAAACTAGTGCAACTGTTGACAGCAATTACTTTAGCACAGTTATAAAAAAATTAAAGAGGCATTTTCTGACAGATTTGATCAATTCAAAACCAACAAAACAAACACAAACAGTTAACGAAATCAACATTGAGCCATTTGGAATTGATACTGGAACTCTAGAAATGCAACTGATAGATTTAAAAAGTAAAGCTTTGTGGAGTGGAAAATTTACAGAGTTCAAAAGCAAGTTGGAAGAGTTGGAGCTCCAGAAATATATGTACGTAACACAAAAAAGTGGACAGATTTAAAAGAAATGCCGCGAGTTGAGGCGCTTATATTCGACGCAAGGAATAGTATTCCAGATTGCTACAGTGAGGTGAAAAAGTTGGCATTTGGAGTGCTGGATCGACATATTTGTGCGAACAAGCGTTCTCCTGCATGAATATAATTAAAAGTAATGTTAGAAGCCAACTAACAAATGACAATTTAGAGTCATGTTTGAAACTTAAAACAATAAGTTATCATCCAAATTTATCCAAACTTTCTAAAACTATGAAAAGCCATCGCTCCCATTGAATTTTTTTGATCAATTGTTTGTTACTGAAGTGTTGTAAGTAAATGCTTAATTCGTTTAAGTTTTTACTTAAATAATAAGTATCTACCTAATAATAAAAGAATAAATATGTATATATTTTTTATGAATAAATATATTAGTTTTTTTTTGTCATCAAGAAACTACTTTTTTGTTGTAAAAAAATTTTTGGCTCTTTTGAGACTTAAGTTTTGCAAATTGCAATTTTTGCCTCTTCCGTCTCAAAAGTTTGCCGACCCCTGGTCTATGTGATCAGCTATTTCTTTTATATCATTGTATAGAAATTATTCTTCGTCAGTATAGGAATGAGTGATTCGGATCATTGTTATGAAAGAGTTGAAATGGCCCAATTTGCATTAATATAACGAATGTTTTATAATTATAACTATTTGCGTTTTGATGTTCATATTTAGTTCCCAACACACCGAAGAACTAGTAATAACGTAAAATCCTTAGATTTTTCGAAAACAAATCGACTTTCTAAAAATCGTTATGTTACAGAATTGGTCAGGTTAGGTCGGAGTGGTTAGGTTAGATCGGAGTGGTAGCTTTCATATCAAAAGCTCACTTGAGCACGCATAGAGGCCCGTTGTGATGCCACAGTTAAACGCAATCCCTGTACTTACCAAGTTCTAACAAATTAGGGAAGAAGAAAAAGTTGGTCTGAGCAAGGGATGTACTAGCCTACACTGAAAAACCAGCCCGAAAGTTTGATAAACGATGACATCAATAGAAGATAACTCAGTCAAGCTGACAAGAAATGGAGAGCCAAATAACCCATATTTGCACCTCGCAAGATGGGCACTGACAAAGAAAGTGGATAACAGTCTCCTCTTCCTCAGCGAATCTGCACCCACGGCTGAAGTCTTTAAATGGGAGCCGCATTATTTCCGCCCATAACACAATGTCCTGTAAGCATGGTCCCTGTGATTGAGATAATGCTACGACCAAGTCCGAGTAACTGGTTGGTGCGCCTTCTATCCAGTCTAGCGGTAGAGCAGGACTCCTCATTGACCCAGGATAGGATGGAGTCTTGAAAGAATTTATGCGCAATGGCCAACTTGACCGAGTCAAGTGGCATACCCAAGGCGATAGAAGAGGATTCCGGAAGGAGTGCACAGCCCTGGCGAGCTCGTTGGTTCTGAAGTTTCCCGGAATGTTACTGTGCCTTGTACCCAGACCAGTGAAGCACTGAAGCGCTCAGAAATAAGGTCGAGAGAGCGGCGACATTCACAACGCACTACAGAGATTTTATCGCGGCCTGATTATCAGAGAAGACTGAGACGTGAGTGAAAGGAGCACCGCTGACGAGGATCCATTGAGCGGCACGGTAAATGGCCATTACCTTCGCCTGAAATACTCTAGAATAATCCGGTAGTCAGAAGGAAATATTCAGGTCCAGATTCCCAGCGTAGACTCCGCTATCCAGGAGTTCCGGGGGGACGCTCGTTTCTCGTTCCTACTCAGAACCAGAATCTTTCTAAGCTGTACAGAAACGTTTTCCTGCCTCGAAAGAACCCGAAAGAAAGTTCAATAAAATCGAGTGTAATACAGAATACATTCACGAAATTATAAAATTAAGTGTTTATAGGTACTTATTTTTAAATTTTAAATCAATTCTGTTACTTTTTATATGGTTTCTTTTCATCTTTCCTTTCCTATTATAGTTGATGTACATGAAATAATATCAATTATTTTAATAAAGAAAAGAAATCAAAATGCCATGTACATCATAAATAATGTAAATTGAGACAATTTCGAAATAACGAAATCAAATCCAATTTCAAGTATTCAATTTGGTACTCATAATGGTAAAAAAGCGAAATAAATAATTGAACGGCATCAATAAGAAGTGTACTAAAGAAATTTTTATGCAGATATTTATTCATAACTTTGGTTATATTTCTCATAAAAATGGTCAAAACAAAATACAAACAAAAAAAAAATATTGAAAAAGCCACAAAAATTATGTACAAGTGATTTAGTATTGTAGGGCAACTAAACAAACTTATGTAAAAGATACACCGCAAGAATCTATAAGCACTTTGCAATAATCATTAAAAAAAGTTGACAATTTGGATTGATTATACAGTGCGACAGTGAACATACATCCAAATAACTATCGGGTGGACCATCTATCGGTTTAAATCATCAGATATTTCAGTACTTATGTCACAAAATTTTGTATATTATCTCCATTGAATGTAATGAATCGTTTGGGCATCGTTGGGATTTACTGAAAATATATTTCCAAAACAAAGTCAATTGGTCGGAAATTGCAAAAGTTCAAAAAAAAATTGTAATCATTTCGTACGAAAATTATTTTCATTTTGGTGGGTACATTAATAATAATACAAATAATAAAGCAACAGTTCCGTATTTGTGGCCCAGAAAACTCACGCGTGGTCTTGCAGAAGCCAAAGCACCCATTACGAGTGACTGTTTGGTACGGCTTGTAGAGCGGAGACATCATTGGTTAATATTTGTTTGAAAATGAGGACGGCGCAACCATTACGGTCAATGGAGACACCTATCATGATAACCGATTTTTTTGTACCGTTTTTGTACCGATTTTTTTGTACCCTCATATAAATACATATATACATAATTGGTCATTACAACCCTTCAGTCAGAATTACGACCTAGTTTCTCACACCACTTGTGTTTTGTGTATTAATTTTATACATGATTGGTGAAACCTACAGTTTAAAGTCGACTCCGAACAAAAAAATTTTGAGAAACTTTTCATGGCAATTTTATTTACTCTCAGAGTTTTTGCCAGCAATTTCCTGAGAGGAAGTCGTCGAAGAAATACTATTTGTGTTTTGTCTTGATGTCTGGCCTGGGGCTCGAACCCTGGCTTTACGTCTAAGACGCTGCGACTTAACTCTGTTGGACAATTTTCGGTGGGGCTAGTTTAAAGAAAAGTGCTATGCCGACAAGCCAGAAACAATTGAGCATTTGAAGCCCAACATTCGTGATGCCATTGCCGAGATACGACTCCATACATTCGAAAAACTGCGCGAAAATTTTTCCGATCGAATTAGTACTGTGAGGCCAGCCGCGGCAGCCATACGTATGAATTGTACTTGCTCTTTATTGCATTTTTAAATTTAAACTTTTAAATGGCCAACCTTTTATTTCACAAATAATTTTTTTTTTTCATATGAACTCTCAATTTAAAATATTTTCATAATTTTTGATGGATCTTGATTGTTTATCGAAAAATGTGCAAATTTCACGTTTGAGTGACTACTAGAAGTCGCCTAATGTTTGCGCAAAACGAAATTTTTTTAAAAAACGGAAATATTGGCCGGCTTCTTGTAAAGATTCTACTAAAAATAAATATTTAAAAATATTAATTCTTTCTTTTAAAAACACGTATTTATGTTTTGTATTTTCATAATACCCAACGAAATCATAAATCGATCGACTTTTTATGCTTATCATATTGTGATGATTTATGCTGAATATTAAATTACAAAAATGAATCACACAAATACTTCCCATACATATTATTTAAGACAAAAAAGAAAAATAACACATAAAAAATGCTTACGTTTTGTTTTCAAAGAGCCAAAGAAAATAGCAATAAAAAACCAAAAACGTTAACAAAAAACTTCATTCGTACAGCAAACCGTCTATTCACTATCATCGATGCTTGCTTACAAGACATTCCATACATACCTATGTAATGTACAACATGTTGTCAGTCTCTCAGGCATTTATTTACATAAAAAATAATTTTTTTTTAAATTAAAAGAAACCCTTAAAACAAAACTGAAGCAGTAAGGCAAAGTTTTGCAAAAGCTTTTTATTAAAGAGTTCATACATTAAATAACTTGAATAATTTAACCGAAATTCTATCTTTACTTGAATTTATGCCAAAATATTGAAAATTAGGGTGCATTTTGATTTGTATGGATTTCTTACACCTTAATACGCTTTAATAGAGAATATTCCGTATTCACTTTTCTTTTAAAAATACCTTCTACTACTAGTACTTACTTAATTGGTCATTACAATCCTTTTGCAAGGACTACGACCTAGCTTCTAACATCGCTTATGTTGTGTGTGTTCATTTTATCCATAAATATCAATATAAATATTTTATCCATTTTAACGAAGAAATATTTTTTATATCTTCTTTTGTCTAACCTTGGTTTTAAACCGTAGCCTCACGTCTCATAAGTTGACAAACTACTCATGCATCACTGAACAGTAACAAATTTTGAGACACCTATGATAAAAGAGAAATTTCAAATTCATGAATAAGTGTAGGGCAATATTTTCTAGAAAAAATACAGAAATGTAGGACCCTCTTTCAGCTGTTCCTATCTCGAAATTTTAATAAATAAAGAATGTGTAAAATATTAGGAAAATTTTCGACTCGTTTGAAATGACTGTTCTAATGTCAAAGTTTCACATAAATCAGGCTGAATTTGACCAGTCGCATAGAATTACTGTACTTGCCGTTGACAGTAGTTGGCTGGCCAATACATATACATACATACATAATTGGTCACTACAACCCTTCAGTCAGGATTACGACCTAGCTTCTGACATCACTTATGTTGCGTGCGTTAATTTTATACATGAGGGGCGTGCTCTACAATTTTAAAGTCAACTCCGAACGATAGGTTTTTGAGAAGCTCTTCATGACAATTTAATTGCTGTCAGAGTTGTTGCCAGAAATTTGCTGATAGGCAGTCGCCGACGAAATACTTGTTTCATATTTTCGTTTTACTGCCTGACCTTCAAAAAAAGATGGAGTGTTATCGAAGACGTCCCAAAGTCAACACCAAAAATAATGACTTTTTCAGGGTGAATTGGATACTCTTGGATATCATCTAAATTTGTATCGTCTCATTTTGTTTGTACACGTACCCATTCATCCAGAAATAGACCACTTCGCTAAAAATGATTTTTCGATTAAAATTAGGGTCAGTTGCCAACTCCTCCAAAGCCCATTCAGCGAGCGCATTTCACCCATTAAACGAGCATATTTCACACCTGAATTTTGTACAGGTGTAGGACCAAATCACGATGCAAAATTCGTTGTGGTCTGTGAAAGACCAATATGTTGTGAGCGATGCGAAAAAGACTAGATCGGATACTCCTTCATACTCTCATTAACAGCAGTAAAGTTGTGTAGATCTTTCGTTTCGTCGACTTATAGGGTTTGTTCATCGTTCAGTAAGCCAGTGAACTCAATTTTCCACCATATCGCAAATAGTCCTCCTGGTAGGATAATTTTAGCGGTTGTATAATGGACGATGTGTGCGTTGCGCTTTATTCGAAAAGAACACTGATTTTGATAAAAAAAATTATTATTTGCACATTTTGTTAAATAACACAGCCCTGCAAATTTTTTGGTGCAAATGAGATGGCTGCAGGTGTTTCCGAAGGCATTTTGCCCAAAAGCCATTTTGCGCAAAACCCATGCAGGGCTGTGTAATACATCCATTCATGGTGATTTAAATGACAATTAGTTGGTCGTCAGCAATTGTGAAAATTTAGAAGTCCCTGTTGGAAGAGCCTGTATAAAATTATGATCCTTTACGCTGTAAGAATAAGAATGAAGCCTGTTATGCTATTATTGAGTAAATAATTATATAATATTGATATTATAAGAATTCTTAATTAAATATGTTTACATGGAGTTTAAACTAAGTGAACGTTTACACTTCAAAACAATTCATTTAATTCTTATGTTTTTTGGTTAAATTTAACCAAGTTTACTCTGCTTAAATATAATTCTCTAACCAAACGGGAAATATCTTGTATAAACCATAATTTGGTTTTATGATTGTGTTTCTTTATTTTAATGTTATTTAATGTTGGTTAAAATTGCTCACCAAACTTTAAACTTTAATATCAACTGAGCCGCGGTAAGAAATTTCAACCGCCACAGTGTGCATAAAAATAAACATTTCAACTACTGACGACAAAAATCTTATTAAGTTGAAAAACTTTTCTGTCAGAATTTAAGCTGTTTTTTTGTTTTTAATTTTTCTTAATTAATCTTAAAACTCAATAACATGAATGAAAACTTCTTTTCGTAAACATTCATAGCAAAACTACAGTAAATAATTTTTACTTTTTTATTACAAAACTACAGCTGTTGTCATAATAAAAAAAACTTCTTAAATTCATTCAAAAATATGGTTTGTAGATTTTCATTCCTTTAAGAGACGTAGCAGAGTTCAATTAAAGTTTTGATTTAAATTGATGCACATTTTCAACTCTTTCAAGGCAGCTGTTGCTTGAAAACATTGCCGGTTCCAAAGTATTACATGACAATAACGCATAGCAGGAATATTTATTTAGGAATATTTTTCCGGACGGTAAACCTTTTAAAGAACATCATCAATCGTAATATACATAACATATATAATTGGTCATTACAACCCTTCAGTCAGGATTACGACCAAGTTTCTCACACCACTTATGTTGTGCGTGTTAATTTTATACATGAGTGGTGGGACCTGCAGTTTAAAGTCGACTCCGAACGACAGATTTTTGAGAAACTTGTCATGGCAATTTTATTTACTTTCAGAGTTTTTTCCCAGAAATCTGCTGAGAGGAAGTCGCCGAAGAAATACTTTTTGTATTTTCGTTTTGATGTCTGACCTAGGACTCGAACACTGGCTTTTCGTCTAATAAGCCAACACACTACCTACTAGACCACTGCGACCTTTTAAAGAGAAGCATCAATCGATAAATCAACACTAATTCTGAATGAATCGTACATTACCATATGCATGTTGAATGATGGTCGCTAACAAATTTCAAATACGACATTAACGGAGCCAAAAAAGGGTTACGCTGACTGTAAGAAATGCTCACGTTGTTCTTACTATATGTGTGGTAGTAATTTCACACCTACATTTAACAATAAAATACTATTTCTTCTTCGGTAAATTTATGGATGAAAGGTAAGAGTTCTTCGTTGCAGTATATAATGTGCTTTCGTAACTTTAGCTAAAGTCAACTTTAAAGTCACCTTTAAAGTCTTTTCATTATTACAACCTAATGATAAAATAAGGTTAACTTTTTCAAAAATATGGCAATGCCGGAGCAATGTCGGTAACACTGTTCAATTAAACAAGTACTTTTTGTTGTTATATTTGCTCACTTTGTTTATATTTGAAGTCTCCATATTGAAAATAATATATAATATGGCAAGTTCAAGCATAAACTTAACTTTAATAATAATGAAAAACAATTTATCTGCCCGTCAAAATCCTCCCTTTAGTTAAAGCCAAGTTGTAATAATGGCTTTAAGGGCCATTAAACTTGTGTTTTGTTAAAGGTATCTTTAGCTAAAGGGAACTGTAGAGTTACTTATAACTTATTTTCGTTATTACAACTTACAGATAAAATTTTTCAAAAATATGGCAGTGCCGGAGCAATGTCGATAAAACTGCTCAATTACAAAAGCTTTTTTTACGTTTGTTTAAATTTGAAGTTGCCATAATGAAAATAATATATAATATGGCAAGTTCAAACATAAACTTAACTTTAAAAGTTACCAGTAGGATGATCTTCTCTTTAGCTTAACGCTCACTTCTACCTTATCGTCCACTTATAATAATGAAAAACAATTTACCTGCCCGTTAAAATCCTCCTTTAGTTAACGGCAAGTTGTAATAATGGCCCTTAGACAGTCAATGAATAATAAAGTTCGTGAAGCGAAAGCTTCATGAAGAATATATTTGAATTATATTCAGCAGAGAACTACTTTGGTTCTCTATTTTCGTAGAAAAGCAAAATTAAAACTATCGTTTAGCAGAAAATAGAAATAAATATAATTTTTAAAATCCTTTGCATTAGATCCTCTTCAACCAATGTTATATAGTTTCTGTGGAGCCAAGAACTTTTGTCTGGCCGCTCCGGAATCTAAACGAATCTATTTAACACAAAAGCCGTTAAAGAAGATATATGTATTTTTATTCAGTGTAGGTGTTATTCCTATGTCTGTATATAAATAAACACTGCCGACTTTAAAATATACTTACCTTACTTAATTGATCATTACAATCCTTTAGTCAAAGTGATTAGCCTAGTAGACTACGTTGATTTTGAACTTAAAACTTATCATATTGTTACGAAAATGAATGAACCTAGATACTGGTGCTTTGCTTTTACATCGTTTAACATTAAAATTATAAACAAAAGCTAAAAAAACAAAATAATGCAGTAAACAAATCTGTTTAGAAATTATCGTACTGCGTAAAATAAGAACAAACACCAGCATAAAAAATGGTGCACAAGTAAACCAAAATATCTTAACAAAAACCAGCATAAAAAATGGTAAACAAGTAAACAAAAATACAACAACAAACACTACAAGAATAAATGTAACAAACATGTTTACATTTATAGAGATCTCGAGAAGGCGGAGCTTCGAACATTCGCCTTCAATAACATTAATCAGGCTGTTTACTTTGCCTTACAAAAGGCAAGGTAAAGCAGGCGAGTGGTTTAATGAAGTTCAGTCAGTCTTGTGTCAAGACGCGGTGCGTTTGAAGAGAGTAATCGTGGTTTGAAGATCTCCGTTACAAAGATCTGTCGAATTATTGTCTAGTAATTGTTATTGTGTATGAAAAGTGTGTAAACAGAGGAATAATAAACAAAGCAATTGTTGCTGTGAACAATGGCACACAGAATTGTGCGAATAATAAAGAATTTTAATTAAAACTAAACAAAAACTTATTTTTATTGTATTTGCAATCTACGAGCTCATATTTTAAACGTTTTTAAAAATGTAAAAACAGTAACAATATGTACATACTTTTGTATGTATCTATACGCGCTTATTTCTATTGGAAACGATAGTACGATTGTTGAACTCATTTGAAAATCGATGGACCCAAATCAATTTCAATTTCGATATTGTTCACTTTGGGTTCATTTGATTATAAAAATATATTTTAATTTTAATTTGACTAAAAAAAATTATTTTACAAAATTTTAAGTCAAAAAAGAAAAGAACACAATAAATTTTGATCTTAAATGACTTTTTCATTGTGTAAGGTTTATGCTTGGAAGCTCATAAGAAAATAGAATAACGCTCAACTCTAAATTGAAGAAAAAGTAAATTAATCACTTGGTTACATGTTCCGTCGGTCACCTTAATAAAATAGAAAAAAATTTTAATTTTTTTTGGTCTTTTTTGGTTTTCTTATCACAATAAAATTTTTTTAATTTATATTCCAAACATTTTCCTTTATGCTCCTCTAACGGTTTTGGAATATTTTGTAAATTTTTTAACTCCACTTTTTCATTTATCCTTCCTCCGTAAATGGATATTTAAAAAGGAGGTAAAAATAGAAACTTTCATCGCTGTTTTTTTCATTAATTTTATTCTAATATTTTTCACACTTTTTCAATCACACAGATAGGAGTTAAGATTTATTGTCATTTAGTTCTTGTTCATTTTATATTCACTACTGTAAAATAAGCAATATCTGTTTATTATGTTGTTCTAGATTTAGTTTATTATTCAAAAAAGCTTTACAGTTGGTAAAAAGATTTCTTTTTATGAGAGAACATGGAAAAAATTATTAAATTCCACCAAACACCAGTGCGGTGGGAAAGTGAAGCGTACAAAAGACAAGTACTTTTTCTCATAACCAATCCTCTGTCCCACTGTCCTTCAAGGGCTTGGTGTTCACTGCCACGCTAACGAGGCTCTGACGACCTTTGGCGGTATAACCTTAATACTTGCACGGCTAAATCCCGGCACTTTGCATGGCTGTTGGTGATGTTGGCAACCCCAACACCAGGATCGGACGCTATAGCCTAATAAGCTGTACGTTTAAATAACTATTATTACCGAACCGAAACAAGTGGTCCTATGCTTCCTAGAGGAGTAGAAGGAAAATATACATACACCATCGCAACCTGGTCTTTCATCTAAAAATATATGGAAAGAGAAAACATCAACTATGTTAAGATTCGCTCCGGAACAATTGGATCTTCTGTGATCCAAAGCACGATCTTACGTGATCGGAAAGCTGTAAAAATATTGTTAGAAAGAGAACACAACCCTATATTATTCAATGTGTAATAAATCGCACGGTATTTATGTTTTTCTGGAGAACGTTTTCCACTGTTGGGGAATTATAGATGTATGTATTACTTCTTAAGGACTGCTTTCAGAGGTTTTGTTTTGGCTTTTAGACCACTGCGGTTCGCATACAATAGCGACTAAAGAAAAAACCTCAGGTCAGCATTAGGTCGCTAAAAGTTTCTCTGGATACTCAACGCCTTTAATATTATTACACTAGAGTGTTCAAAATGCCATTCATAACGTCTATTTGTTAAATGATTTACGTAATTTCGATTTCGGTGCGGAAACAATGGTACTTACAAATGTTCCCTGACAAAAGTAAAGTTGATGGAAAGGGATTCATAATAAAATCGATAATAAGTCCGCTCTAAACATAAGGATAATCATTGTGAAAAATGCCATAATACTGCGATACTACAATCTATTGTACTACTCTCAAAATTTATTGGGTATCTATTTGGGCTATTGCCAGCACCTGATATGCTTCCAGGCATTTTGCTTCTGAAATCTAAGGTTTGATTGCCTCATACATTTGGTTTGAAAAGAGATTTTCGCTCTCTGAATGAATTTTTCGCACTCAAAGTAAATTTAAAATTCAAAGACGGAATATATTATATTTTATAGATACACTATCTGTACCCTGCGCGTGTTGCTACGCCACCAACTAAAATAAATTTGAAGGAAAGACATTACACAAATGTCCAATTAATTTTGAATCATTTTATTGATTGTGTTTCCCGTTCACTTCTCGTTGTTAAAGTGGTCCGTGCCAACGGGTCTCAGCGGCATGTACTCGAAGATTTTCCAATCTGAATGCTAGTTGCCCGTCTGATTCTGAGGCTCGTAATGGTCTTTTCTTCCGTACTCGACTTGTAGGTCGACCAATTGCTTACCGCTTTGGAGGATTGATGACACGGGAACGACGTGAAAAATGTGTTAAATTTATTAGAATCTCACAATGTACCCAATCCAATTGAACCTACCAGCATATTTAAAAATTTTCCAAAATTAAAATGTTTCAAATTTTACGGTAATGAGTTATACTAAATGGTATTAAAATCATAAATGATAAATGCTAAAATTCATTTTGAATAGTTCTTAGTGGCGGCACCTATCGGAAATTAATCGCACCAACTTAGAAACCTCCGTCGACTTATGCGCAACAACTTTGCTAATGATTATATCATGATCAAATACTTTTTGTATTTTCGTTTTGATGTCTGACCTAGGACTCGAACACTGGCTTTCCGTCTAATAAGCCAACACACTACCTAGTAGACCACTGCGACCTTTTAAAGAGCAGCATCAATCGATAAATCAACACTAATTCTGAATGAATCGTACATTACCATATGCATGTTGAATGATGGTCGCTAACAAATTTCAAATACGACATTAACGGAGCCAAAAAAGGGTTACGCTGACTGTAAGAAATGCTCACGTTGTTCTTACTATATGTGTGGTAGTAATTTCACACCTACATTTAACAATAAAATACTATTTCTTCTTCGGTAAATTTATGGATGAAAGGTAAGAGTTCTTCGTTGCAGTATATAATGTGCTTTCGTAACTTTAGCTAAAGTCAACTTTAAAGTCACATTTAAAGTCTTTTCATTATTACAACCTAATGATAAAATAAAGTTAACTTTTTCAAAAATATGGCAATGCCGGAGCAATGTCGGTAACACTGTTCAATTAAACAAGTACTTTTTGTTTTTATATTTGCTCACTTTGTTTATATTTGAAGTCGCCATATTGAAAATAATATATAATATGACAAGTTCAAGCATAAACTTAACTTTAATAATAATGAAAAACAATTTATCTGCCCGTCAAAATCCTCCCTTTAGTTAAAGCCAAGTTGTAATAATGGCTTTAAGGGCCATTAAACTTGTGTTTTGTAAAAGGTATCTTTAGCTAAAGGGAACTGTAGAGTTACTTATAACTTATTTTCGTTATTACAACTTACAGATAAAATTTTTCAAAAATATGGCAGTGCCGGAGCAATGTCGATAAAACTGCTCAATTACAAAAGCTTTTTTTACGTTTGTTTAAATTTGAAGTTGCCATAATGAAAATAATATATAATATGGCAAGTTCAAACATAAACTTAACTTTAAAAGTTACCAGTAGGATGATCTTCTCTTTAGCTTAACGCTCACTTCTACCTTATCGTCCACTTATAATAATGAAAAACAATTTACCTGCCCGTTAAAATCCTCCTTTAGTTAACGGCAAGTTGTAATAATGGCCCTTAGACAGTCAATGAATAATAAAGTTCGTGAAGCGAAAGCTTCATGAAGAATATATTTGAATTATATTCAGCAGAGAACTTTGGTTCTCTATTTTCGTAGAAAAGCAAAATTAAAACTATCGTTTAGCAGAAAATAGAAATAAATATAATTTTTAAAATCCTTTGCATTAGATCCTCTTCAACCAATGTTATATAGTTTCTGTGGAGCCAAGAACTTTTGTCTGGCCGCTCCGGAATCTAAACGAATCTATTTAACACAAAAGCCGTTATAGAAGATATATGTATTTTTATTCAGTGTAGGTGTTATTCCTATGTCTGTATAGAAATAAACACTGCCGACTTTAAAATATACTTACCTTACTTAATTGATCATTACAATCCTTTAGTCAAAGTGATTAGCCTAGTAGACTACGTTGATTTTGAACTTAAAACTTATCATATTGTTACGAAAATGAATGAACCTAGATACTGGTGCTTTGCTTTTACATCGTTTAACATTAAAATTATAAACAAAAGCTAAAAAAACAAAATAATGCAGTAAACAAATCTGTTTAGAAATTATCGTACTGCGTAAAATAAGAACAAACACCAGCATAAAAAATGGTGCACAAGTAAACCAAAATATCTTAACAAAAACCAGCATAAAAAATGGTAAACAAGTAAACAAAAATACAACAACAAACACTACAAGAATAAATTTAACAAACATGTTTACATTTATAGAGATCTCGAGAAGGCGAAGCCTCGAACATTCGCCTTCAATAACATTAATCAGGCTGTTTACTTTGCCTTACAAAAGGCAAGGTAAAGCAGGCGAGTGGTTTAATGAAGTTCAGTCAGTCTTGTGTCAAGACGCGGTGCGTTTGAAGAGAGTAATCGTGGTTTGAAGATCTCCGTTACAAAGATCTGTCGAATTATTGTCTAGTAATTGTTATTGTGTATGAAAAGTGTGTAAACAGGGGAATAATAAACAAAGCAATTGTTGCTGTGAACAATGGCACACAGAATTGTGCGAATAATAAAGAATTTTAATTAAAACTAAACAAAAACTTATTTTTATTGTATTTGCAATCTACGAGCTCATATTTTAAACGTTTTTAAAAATGTAAAAACAGTAACAATATGTACATACTTTTGTATGTATCTATACGCGCTTATTTCTATTGGAAACGATAGTACGATTGTTGAACTCATTTGAAAATCGATGGACCCAAATCAATTTCAATTTCGATATTGTTCACTTTGGGTTCATTTGATTATAAAAATATATTTTAATTTTAATTTGACTAAAAAAAATTATTTTACAAAATTTTAAGTCAAAAAAGAAAAGAACACAATAAATTTTGATCTTAAATGACTTTTTCATTGTGTAAGGTTTATGCTTGGAAGCTCATAAGAAAATAGAATAACGCTCAACTCTAAATTGAAGAAAAAGTAAATTAATCACTTGGTTACATGTTCCGTCGGTCACCTTAATAAAATAGAAAAAAATTTTAATTTTTTTGGTCTTTTTTGGTTTTCTTATCACAATAAAATTTTTTTAATTTATATTCCAAACATTTTCCTTTATGCTCCTCTAACGGTTTTGGAATATTTTGTAAATTTTTTAACTCCACTTTTTCATTTATCCTTCCTCCGTAAATGGATATTTAAAAAGGAGGTAAAAATGGAAACTTTCATCGCTGTTTTTTTCATTAATTTTATTCTAATATTTTTCACACTTTTTCAATCACACAGATAGGAGTTAAGATTTATTGTCATTTAGTTCTTGTTCATTTTATATTCACTACTGTAAAATAAGCAATATCTGTTTATTATGTTGTTCTAGATTTAGTTTATTATTCAAAAAAGCTTTACAGTTGGTAAAAAGATTTCTTTTTATGAGAGAACATGGAAAAAATTATTAAATTCCACCAAACACCAGTGCGGTGGGAAAGTGAAGCGTACAAAAGACAAGTACTTTTTCTCATAACCAATCCTCTGTCCCACTGTCCTTCAAGGGCTTGGTGTTCACTGCCACGCTAACGAGGCTCTGACGACCTTTGGCGGTATAACCTTAATACTTGCACGGCTAAATCCCGGCACTTTGCATGGCTGTTGGTGATGTTGGCAACCCCAACACCAGGATCGGACGCTATAGCCTAATAAGCTGTACGTTTAAATAACTATTATTACCGAACCGAAACAAGTGGTCCTATGCTTCCTAGAGGAGTAGAAGGAAAATATACATACACCATCGCAACCTGGTCTTTCATCTAAAAATATATGGAAAGAGAAAACATCAACTATGTTAAGATTCGCTCCGGAACAATTGGATCTTCTGTGATCCAAAGCACGATCTTACGTGATCGAAAAGCTGTAAAAATATTGTTAGAAAGAGAACACAACCCTATATTATTCAATGTGTAATAAATCGCACGGTATTTATGTTTTTCTGGCGAACGTTTTCCACTGTTGGGGAATTATAGATGGATGTATTACTTCTTAAGGACTGCTTTCAGAGGTTTTGTTTTGGCTTTTAGACCACTGCGGTTCGCATACAATAGCGACTAAAGAAAAAACCTCAGGTCAGCATTAGGTCGCTAAAAGTTTCTCTGGATACTCAACGCCTTTAATATTATTACACTAGAGTGTTCAAAATGCCATTCATAACGTCTATTTGTTAAATGATTTACGTAATTTCGATTTCGGTGCTGAAACAATGGTACTTACAAATGTTCCCTGACAAAAGTAAAGTTGATGGAAAGGGATTCATAATAGGATCGATAATAAGTCCGCTCTAAACATAAGGATAATCATTGTGAAAAATGCCATAATACTGCGATACTACAATCTATTGTACTACTCTCAAAATTTATTGGGTATCTATTTGGGCTATTGCCAGCACCTGATATGCTTCCAGGCATTTTGCTTCTGAAATCTAAGGTTTGATTGCCTCATACATTTGGTTTGAAAAGAGATTTTCGCTCTCTGAATGAATTTTTCGCTCTCAAAGTAAATTTAAAATTCAAAGACGGAATATATTATATTTTATAGATACACTATCTGTACCCTGCGCGTGTTGCTACGCCACCAACTAAAATAAATTTGAAGGAAAGACATTACACAAATGTCCAATTAATTTTGAATCATTTTATTGATTGTGTTTCCCGTTGTCCGGATGATTCAGACGAACAGGCCTGAGTAGTACGCATTCGATCAGTTTCTAACCTCACTTTTCGTTGTTAAAGTGATCCGTGCCAACGGGTCTCAGCGGCATGTACTCGAAGATTTTCCAATCTGAATGCTAGTTGCCCGTCTGATTCTGAGGCTCGTAATGGTCTTTTCTTCCGTGCTCGACTTGTAGGTCGACCAATTGCTTACCGCTTTGGAGGATTGATGACACGGGAACGACGTGAAAAATGTGTTAAATTTATTAGAATCTCACAATGTACCCAATCCAATTGAACCTACCAGCATATTTAAAAATTTTCCAAAATTAAAATGTTTCAAATTTTACGGTAATGAGTTATACTAAATGGTATTAAAATCATAAATGATAAATGCTAAAATGTCTGGTTTTTGCCCAATCAACACATGATCAAATGCATAGTTCACGATTCAATTCATTTTGAATAATTCTTAGTGGCGGCACCTATCGGAAATTAATCGCACCAACTTAGAAACCTCCGTCGACTTATGCGCAACAACTTTGCTAATGATCATATCATGATCAAATGCACAGTTTGCGATTATATTAATTACATACAAACAAACATTCATTCATTTTTATATATATATAGATAAGCTTGGAGGCGGGGAGAAAACCTAAGTGACACTTGGGACACTAGATCGACTAGAATTAAGTAGAATAAGGTTCATTTGGGTATGCATTGAAATTATCAATCACGGGATCTACTTACATCGAGTTAGTCAGCTCTGGATATTTTAGAGACAAAAAATTAAATCTATATCTGCCTGATGGATATTTGTAGCAATGAAATCAAAAATTTGGTGAACCATTCGTAAGATCTTATAATTTCGCAAATTTCCTTACATTTAGTAGGATATACTTTAATTTAAAGAATTTAACCTATTCGGCATCGAATGTCCAGATTAATTTAGCATTTTCTGTTGATATTGGCCACCAAGAACTCGTGAGCAAGTTTTGCAGTTGACCTTTGTTTGAGATTTAGCTACTACGTAACCGTTCGCATCGCAATATGTATATCAAAATAGCATCAGTATGACTGAGTTTATTGACTTCTTGGATGTAATAACCATTGCGAATGCTGAATTCGTTCGAAATTTTCGTGAATTTGTTCTTTAGAATATTTAAATACTCCCTCATATTCATTATTACCACAATAAATTCCAAACTTGCCACCTAATATCAATTTTAACTCGCATAATTATTACCGATAAATATGAAAAACGTTAATTTTATTGTGAAATTCAACAATAGTTTCTTACTTCACTTACTTTAGTTTAAATTTGTATAAATTAAAAATATAATTCTTTTATTCAATTGCATAAGTTACTACACAAATTTAAATTAATTAATTTATCACATAGAACGACAATTATTCTTAATAACAGAATTTTAATTCATTAACTTGTATAGAGGACCATGCTTTCATTGGTATTTAAATTACAATATTTGATAGCATACAAGTCCATTGCAATTTAATGGAAATGCATTTTCAAATTAGCCAGGAGAACGATGATGATGATCTTTTATCAGTTTGTGTTATGTTATAATCAAGAAATAATTAATTTTGTGCTAATGAAAGACAAATTAAATAAAGTCAGTTATGCTATACACTGAGACACTTACAGTATCTTTTACGTAAATTAACATGTAGTCATATACATATTTTAAAGTTCATATGAATGCATGTATGTAAAGGGTGTTTTTTACAGAGGTATAGAACTTTAAGTTGGCATTACTTTTCAAGATGGCGACCGATTTAATAGCTGTCAAGTGATTTATTCTCAGTTTGGTTTGGCAATTCATCATGAATAGACTCACGCCTGAACAACGCTTGCAAATAGTGCAATTTTATTTCGAAAATAATGGTTCTGTGCGGAAAACGTATCGCGCACTACGTTTTGTTTAGCGATGAAGCGCACTTCTGGTTGAATGGCTACGTCAACAAACAAAACTGCCACATTTGGAGTGAAGGTAATCCTCAAGTGTATGTGGAAACACCGTTACATTCAGAAAAACTGACTGTTTGGTGTGCTTTATGGGCTGGTGGAATCATTGGTCCGTACTTTTTCAAAAACGATGGTGGCCAGAACGTTACAGTCAATGGTGATCGGAATAGAGCCATGATTACTAACTTTTTCATTCCTGAATTGAATAACCATGATATCCAGGAGATGTGGTTTCAACAAGACGGCGCAACATGTCACACAGCTCGTGCCACAATAGATTTATTGAAAGACACGTTTGGTGACCGCCTAATTTCACGTTTTGGACCTGTGAATTGGCCTCCAAGATCTTGTGATTTAACACCGCTAGACTACTTTCTGTGGGGCTATGTAAAGTCATTGGTCTATGCGGTAAAGCCACAAACGCTTGACCATTTGGAAAACAACATTCGCCTTATTATTGCCGATATACGGCCACAAATGTTGGAAAAAGTCATCGAAAATTGGACGTCCAGATTGGACTACATCCGCGCCAGCCGTGGCGGTCATATGCCAGAAGTCATATTTAAAATGTAATGCCACAAGATTATCTTTCGGATAAATAAAATTCATGTCAATCGAATAATCCATCGTTGTTTTATTGCAATTTAAAGTTCTATACCTCTATAAAAAACACTCTTTATGTAGGCCTACAAATATAATTTAGAATGTTTTGCAATGTGTACACATAATGACATTGTAACCACACATGCTGGTCTCGTGTTGTCATCCTAATGGAGTATTAAAAAACTGGTTTTCGAATAATTCGAAATTTTGACATTTAAAAAAAACGGTTTCGAATACGGTTTTGCAAATAAAAACCGGTTAACCGGTTATTTATTTTATTTTATTTTATATTTTTAAGTTAAAAAATCAACATTTATAATAAATTAGTGTAATACATATTAATAATAACAGAAATATATTGTTAAATATTTCATAAAAATTTATTAGTTTTATAAAATTAAAATTAATTTCTTTTTTTGTTATTATCGAACAAAAAATAAAATGAGATCGGTTGCAATTGAAAATATAATTACAAAACATCGTTTTTTTTAAATAATACTTTAAAAGTAGTATACAGTTAAGAAGGGGGTTTTTAAATTTTTTGTTTATTTTAATAAAATTGGATGCTGAAAATACCCGCTCGCTAAAAGTTGAAGTTGGGCAAATAGTCAAAAAACAGTTATATAAATATTCCATTTTTTCTGTTCTTTTGTTGCATTTGTCTAGGTATATGAAATGATCATATAATGATGAACGTGGTTTTATGATTTTTTTTTTTGGATTTTGTATACTGTTTATTGTAATTATATTGTATGTAAATTATTTAAATCAAAAATTAAGCTGCTGGGATTATCCGTATCAAGACTTAAATCTTGGTCAGAATCTACCACTTCACCATCTGTATCATTGCTATTAAATAAACGGTTATACAAATCGCCAGCAAATTCCTTGGACTCCGCTTTGGTGGAATACTTCAAAATATGGTCATTAGTTGGATACTTTCCTGAACTTAGGGTACACAATAAGGGTGTTAATTACTTTAATTCTACGTTCAGTAAGTCTTATCATTAGTCTGTTGCATAATTCTTGCGCATATTGTGTGTTAATTATGTTTAAATTATTAAATAAAAATTTATGAATTGCTTCACCTTCTATAAGTGATACAGAATCCTCAGATAATTCTTTAATTGCTATTTCTAATGGTAGAAAAGTTTTTCAAAGATTTTCTAAAGCTTCAATTTCGATAGGTGAGAATGGTATTAAAGAAAAGTCCATCAATCATCAATTTCAATCATTTTCGATAAGGAATTCCATCTGTGTTTTATGTCGCATACCAATCTAAGTTCTGTACCTTCTAGATTTTACACAAAATACTGAAGTCGTTTTTGCTTTTCGTTTGATTTATTGAAAATTTTTACGTGTTTTCGCAATTTTGCCACAACTTTTCCAACTTCAGAGCAGACAGTAAGGGTACTATCTACATATGTCAATGCCTATATTGTTTTCTTCTTCACCTTCGCCTTCTTTATTTCTATCATTATCATCAGAATTTTCATCCTCACTTTCATTAATTTCTTCAGTAGAACGATTTTTGGAATATATAACATCCACTATGCACAAATGAATGGCATTATTCAGGCAAAGCTGTGATTCTGGTAAAATCTTACTACCATATTTTTTCATAAATTCCTCCAATTTTTTTTACTAGATATTCAACATTAACTGCCGTACCACGAATCTTAACTTTTTCTAACCCTAGATTAAACACTTCATGTAGATGCTTTGTGGGATCATATGATCGCATTGAAATGTTAATGTATTTTAAATTTGAGTTGTCGCTCCATTCATCCACTATTATTGAAAACCTTGCATTTTGATTTTTGATTAATTTTAATTTTTCTACAGTTTCCAATTTTTTTATCATTATAAAATTTTTCAATTAAGTTCATAATTCATAATTTTAATTATTTTGTAATTTTGTACGGCCAACTTCGGCTACGCATTTAGCAAAAATTTCAGGACAACCTTTGATGTTTTTAAACTTTAATTTGGGAAATGGAATTTTTTCAACATTTGATCCTGACGGGGCCTCTTTTATAGTTTGGTCAGTAGATTTACTTGGAGTTCCATTTTATGAACGCTGCGAATATGACTTATCAATCCGGACGTTGATGATCCTCGGCAACTTACAATTTTCAGATTTGTCATTTTTTATAATATATTTCCAACAAAAAATTAAAAAATATTTTAATTTTCATGTGCATATGTACATATATATTTTACGTATATAATTTTAACTTACCTTTTGGCATATAAACAAAATTATATTAACAAATAATGAAAATAAAACAATTTTAATTTTTTATTATGCACTTTATCAAGAAAATCTTTTAATATTAATTTGTCACAAATTTGTTATAGCTTTTCATTAAATTCATTTAACAAATCTCAGCCGTTAAAAATAAAAACTACATATATACAATATGAAGTGTCAAATAAAGCGGCGTTTAGCTTGCATCTAAAAACTTAAAAGAGAAGTGTTCAGAATAAACAAAAGCATGATTACAAAAAACTAGAACAATTTTTTTTTAAACATAAATAATTTCATTTGTATATTTACAAAAAGAGGAGAAAAATAAAAAACCGGTTAATTAACAGAAAAACCGGTTTGTCGAATACTTCTAAAATATGAAATATTCGAAACCGGTCGGTTTTTAAAAGTAAAAACCGGTTAACCGGTTTCCAGTTTCGGTTTTTGAATACTCTACATCCTAAGAAAGAATCCAATAGTGCGTATGAGCAATTTCCGTATTTAAATAGTCTTCATACGCAACATACTGCTATCATTATAACCCTACTTTCAAAAGATGCAAAATTATGAATAAAACTAATTTATAGTAAAATACGTACCCTCTTTATTTGGATAATAGGCTAGAGAATGAAAATCGAAGCCACAACCCCAAACTAACAGAGTGTACTCTACCTTAAGAACGCATTCATATTTGATTATAATTACGCATAAAATTTATGCAAATTAATAACGCAGTTATTTGATTGTATTGAATTGTTTGCATTCTTTTCATTAGAATTACAAAAAATAAAAACAAAAAAATGTTGATTTAAAATTTTTTTATTTACATACATATTTTATATCTAAAACATAAATAAATAAAATAAATTAAATTTGTGAAATAAAAACAAAAATATTAGAAATAACAAAATTAAATTTCAATTCTAATTACACTGTGCGGCAAAATAAAAAAAATTGAATACAACCAGCTAATGACATATTGTAAATTGTCAGTTTTGTTGAGTAGAACTCAGAAATATTTTTTTTTATATTTCTAGTAGCCTGCAAATTTCTTTTATTTGACAAAAACTGTTTTTTAATATTTTCACACCAAATTATTGATTACCCAAATAATCATTTCAACACAAACAAAACAAACTTTTAAAGATTGCTCGCAATAATAATATTTATTAGAAATTAATTAGATGTTATATCTGCCGTTATATCCTGCTATCGATTAACGTTTCAAAAAGTATTCTAGTCATATAAATAATTTTCAATGCAAATAAAGTTTGTAAAAGTGTAATCGCCAAATATATCATGGGCCGAATTTTTCTGCAAATAGCTGCTGAATTGAATTCGCTGTAGTCCAATAGACAGTGTGTTGGCTTATTGCATATGTGACCGTGGTTCGAACAAAAAATGATATTGTTACGTTTTTACCTTTTTGAAAACGTTTAAAATATGAGTTCGTTGATTGCAAACATAATAAAAAGAAATATGTGTTTAGTATCAATTAAGCTTTTTATTGTTCGCTTTACTTTTTTGTGCCACCATTTACAACTTGATGAATCCAACAATAATTTGCTTTATTATATGCCCACGTAATCAGTCTGATGAAGGTTCTTGAAGTCGAACGTTCGGGGTTTTGCCTTCACGAGAACTCTATTGCGACTTCATTGTTGTTTGTGTATTTTGTTTACATTGCTTGTTGTGCGTTCTCGCTTACTTGTCTATCCCCTTTTCTTTCATGCTGATGTTGTTGGTTTACTTGTAACAAGTGCGTTGTATTTGTGTGTGTAGCTTTTGCTCATTTTAATGTTAAATGATGTACACCATTTCTGACTTTTATTATTAAATTAATGTTATGGTCGACATATTTGTAGGAATCTTGTTCAAACTTATTTTATTTTATCATTTCTTTTTTTATCAATTTTGGGCACAAAATTACTTACCCACTTGATTACTTAAAGTCGACACCTAACGAAAGATTTTTTGAGAAACTTTTCATGACAATTTTATTTACTCAGAGGTTTTCGTCGAAGAAAGATTTTTTCATATTTAGTTTTGTTCGAGATATCTGACCTGTGGTTTAAACCGTGGCCTGACGTCTGATAAGCATAATATCTATCTATTAGACTTTGGTATCTGACCCCAATTTTTATCCAAAAATTATTGATTTCATCGCTATTCTGTATGAATGGGTACATGAACAAACAAAGTTGTAAAATTTGGAATGATACCCATTCCTATGAGACTTACAAGCGTTCAATGCATTCCGTAATAGTCACATGTTTGGTGTGGATTATGGGCGTCAGTCCATATTTCTTTAAGAACGACGGTAATCATACTCGCACTGTCTTCTTTTGCTCCATCTTGAATGATCTAAACACCAATTACATGTACTTTTAACAGCATAGAGCTACTCGCTACATAACTCATGACACGTAGGATATTTGCACTAGCGATTCGAGGTCATGGTCATATTAAGTGCAGGTAATTTGAACTGGCAAACGAGATCATGGGTTTTGATTCCTTATACTCTTTTTGTGGGATTTTCTGGTGTATGCGAATAAATATGGTAGTCAACATAACCCAATTAATCTCCCCCAAACCTATTACCATGACAAACTGCTCAGTATCAATATGAATAAAAACCTGCCTGTTTTACTTATGTTTGCTGTATTAATACATAATAACATGATATCTTTCTTAAATATAAATAGTCGTTATTTGAAATTGATTATGTTTCATTTCCATATTTTATAATACATTTCATTATATTTCATCATCATTATAATTATTCGCTATCATAACCCCGTGAATATATTTTTTCTTTTTAAATTTTTTACTAACTTTAAATTAAACAATGCGGCCATATATTTATATAAATATGGATTATAATTGCGATTGTAATAAATTCATATATTTTAATGACTTTCACGCTCTCACTCGGTAAGTCAAGAGTTTAACACAAACTATGTGTGTGTGTATATAAAAATTGCATATGAATATGAATTTATAATGAATGACAAACAGTTTGTTATTAATTGATTAAAATAAATTTTAAGTGGTTATTTTTATAATAATGGTGCAAGTTATTTTAGACATTTTTGGTGCCTTATTAGTATAGTGTATAGGGTTCGATTCTCACCAAATTCCCACTTGGGTTTGTTACCCGAAGTTACTCAGCTCGTATATAATTAAAATATAATTTGTAATTGTATTCTAATTAATAAATAAACAAAATAAATATTTTAGTCTTTAAAATAGCAAAACATGATAAATTAAATTGGATTTGTGGAGTGTTGTAATTATTCTCTTTTATATCCTTTTATATCACTACCCTGTCCAATGGCGATCAATATAATTTGGCATACCGAAGAAAGTTTTTATTTTTATAAAATTTTTACCACTACCATTGGATATAGTTCTACTGAGGTCAACAATGTCAATATATAGTCGGTCCAATTCAGATCATACTAACATACATACAACAATTAGCCATTACACCCTTTCAGCCATGATTACGACCTAGTTTCCCACACCACTTGTGTTGTGTGCGCTAATTTTACTCATGAGTGGCACGACCTACAGTTTAAAGTCGATTCCAAACAACAGATTTTTGTGGAACTTTTCATGGCCATTTATTTAAACAGAGTTGTAGCCAGAAATCTGCTGAGAGGAAGTCACCAAAGAAATATTTTCTCATATTTTCGTTTTGTTGGAGATGCCTGACTAGGGGTATGAACCACGGCCTTTTGTCTAATAAGTCAACACATTACCTACTAGACTACGACGACTAAGAGCTATTCAAAATCGCTGTCTTGATTAAGACGTTCATCTTAATAACTTATTATTATTAGTGCCCCGAAGAAATATCGATTTTCTAAAGAAATTACCACAATTAAGTACAGTTTATGGTGCCCTGGTAGTCTAATGGGTAGTGTGCTAGATTATTAGTGCGAAGGTCGTGTGTTCGATACCCAGCAGAGACTCTGGTCTGTGACACTACACCGAGCATATGGTCAAAGTTACTCAACTCGTATATAATTAGAATATAATTTGTAATTGTATTATTATTGTATTGTTTAAAAAAAAGTGTGTAGAAAGTGTTAAATTTATTTAATCTACATGAATACTTAGCTGGTCATTACACCCTTTTTAGTCAGGATTCAAATTTTATTCTAAACCTATAAATTATTAACTTAGTTTTAACAGAATGTTCACATTATTTAGTTGCTCGCTGTAAGTAACTAACAAAAATTAAATCACGAGACTTTAATTTATGGACCCAATAACATCATAAAGAAAGCAATTTAGCTCCGACGTTTTCGAAACTTTTTTATGATTTTAAAAGATATTCCCTCAAGTGTCCTTTAAGAACTTATTTTACAAATGACTTAAGCTTTTTTTGATTTTATTTTCCTTACTTTATATTTTGGTAAAGTCTATGTATATAATTGTGTAAATGTGGTTGGAAAAAGACAGACTATTTTGTGAAAGGACGTTTGTGAAAATATATGAAATATTTGAGTATGAATATAATAATAAATATGTTGGTTACTTGGCCTGTATGCATAGCTGCCAGATTTGACGATTTATCGTTATTTTCACGATTTTGAGCTCCAAAAATATCATATTTACGATTTGACGATTTATGTCCTTATTTTGACGATTTTTGGAAATTAAAATTTTACATCATATTCTTTACTTTAGTATATTAAAAGCCACTTTAAGCTTTGTATTTACTTTGCGATTGTTACTATTGGACATTTATGTTAGTAAAAACAAGTTACTTTCGAATACCTGTGCTAATTTTTCTGTTTTCTTATTATCCCTTAAGAGCCAAAAAATTACAACTCCTTAATAAGCTCGTAGTTGAGAATAAGTTATCACTTGTCGTTGCAGACAATTTTAAAAATTTGAATATAGCTTGTAATATTACCATCGGAAAAATAAAAGCAAGCGCCGTAACTTTTTTTCGTACGACTAACGCTCAGGGGATGGATGGCATTGTGTTTGGAGATATCTTCATATGGGAAGAAGGAAAGAGAGAACAGTGTTTATGGACACGGATACTAGGCTTGTATATGGACCAGAAGTAACAGGAAATACCTCTGCAGGATTGATTTTCACAGTGTGCGATCCACTGGCCAATCAACCACTTACTGGCCGAAAAAGACGAGCGTTACGTAGGAATATAACAAGTCTCCTTCTTTCGTTCCTTTCGTAGTAGCGATAGGACAGTGAAACACAAACCACATTGCATCGATGCTCCAATGATTCAGTGGAGTTGGGTACACTACCGTCATTAACGAGCTACTACGGCCTCTCCTGTACACGGTCGGTAAACCTCAAAATAGACGATGAGGCATAGAAACATACATGAGAGTTGTATTCCATTCTCGGTCGGTTATAAATGGTGTAAATAGTAAGATTAGATGATAAGATCTTAAGAAGGAACTGAAGGAACTGAAAAGTTTGTCGTTTCCAGCCAACATTACACTGAATTTTCATGCTCAGAATGTCAAGAGCTTCTGACTCCTTAATATTTATATCACCCATAGATTAAGATGATGCAATATTATTGCCATGCTTATGAGTGAATAAACAACACTGGGATAGATTGTTTAAACCTTTTTTCCTGCAAATGATATAAAATTTCTCCATTTTTGGGAACAAAAATAATAAATGAAGATGAAGAACGCTAGCCTTTAATATCTAAAAAATTTTTTGTTAAATGTTTTATTTTTGAACTCAGATATATACATACATACATTGACTTTATATGTTTTACTACAATAGAAATAGTTTTGATTTTTAAAAACTTTTAATTTATTTATTTATTTTTTCTGACGATTGTTTTACGATTTCAATAAACGACGATTTTTTTCTCAAATTTTTTTGACGATTTGGCGCCTTATTTATCTGGCACCCATGCACACGTAATTAATTAAATATTATTAAAAAAATTTTTACTGAATTTCATTTCTTGTTTTAAACTTTCCCGACCATAAGATTATGAGAGGCAAAGTTATTATTTGATCTATTTGGAATGATTCATTAGATACTCCAAAGTTATACTTTAAAACCAAATTAACAAAACCAATAGCGGTTTGTCTGTTTTTTCTTGGGACATATTATATATAAATTTTATAAATTTTTTCTTTCGTTAAAATTAAGACAAAAGTAATTGCTTTTAGTATTTTAGGAACTCATATGTTTTCTTTAATAAAATGAAATATTTGCTACAAAAATGTAATGATGGTTAGCTCGCTGTATACGAATCGAATTCAGATAACCAGAACTCATTATATTATGTCCCTTAAATTTTATCATGTGTTCATCGATCAATGGTTGATTGCTGTTTTTGAGAGCATCTGCAACATTTTCATTGTTGCTTAACACCTGATGTGCAGGGTATGCCATATCGATTTATGAGGACTAGTAATCTCTAAATTACGGCACAATATGATAACCCATAGAGAATTCTCGACAATTTTTATGACAATATCGAATTTATTTTCGAACACCAACTGGCGTAGGCGCGCAAGAAGAAGGGGCGCCTGGAAGGATGTGTTACGGCAGCCCGAATTTCGTTAATCGTGTTGTTAATGTCCAATTATATAAGTAAGTAAACTATGTTTCGAATGTCTTCTTCATACTCTTTTGCTGTGACTCTGCAACATTTTTTCATCATCGTTTTTAAAATATAGTTTCTTTTAAGCAATATAAAGTTTTAGTTTTTTACTTTCTATCGTTCGTTTTATTTCTCTTGTCAGTTATCAACTTTGAGTTTTAAATAAATAAATTTATTTTCAGCTGAAAGGTCGATCTATTTAAATTGTCTATGATATCGTCAAGCTTTTTACAAAATTATTTAATAGAAAACGATCAGAGTACTTTGCTGCTCTTCCAGCAACGGCTCCATAAACTTTACAAATTTATTCAACACCCTGCTTTGCATTCTTTATTGTTTTTCTAACAAAGTGGAAATATTGCTTTCAAACAAGGTTAAGCAGTTAATATTTCCAATTAACATTATTGAGATTACAATACAATGTGATTAAACCTAAATATATGCTTTAAATTTTTTAATTTAATTTTACTTTTTGACTGCGTCAGTCATTGCGTATGAGTGATATTTGTTAATGCTTTCCATGCAAAATAACTTATACGTCTGGTGAACGAAATGTAAGATCTAGCGAATATATAGCGGCTGTCCTTCAGTGTGCGCAAAAAAATCCAAAACAGTTGATTTTGTGAAGCTCAGAGGGGCACGATCTTTTGCAGACAACAATTTGACGAATTGGCCATCGTAACTTAAGCACACAAACAAAACGAAATTTGAAAAAATATTACTTCGCCGACTTCCTCACAGCAGATTTATGAAAAATTTCTGAGTAAATAAAATTGCCGTAAAAAGTTTCTGAAAAAAATTTGTCGTCCGGAATCAACTTTAAACTGCATATCCCGCCACTCATGTATAAAATTAACACACACAATATGACTGGTGTAAAACGCTAGGTCATAATCCTGACTAAAGGGTTGTAATGATCAAAGTATATGTATCTTCCTTGTATTATATATTAATAAAGTAAATATTCTTTTATGTTATTTTCTTGCAACTTTCATAGGGGTAAATACCCGTAAAAGTGGGGAAATTTCCACTGACTTATCTTGAATATGGATATGTATATAAAAATAATTGATTTTAAAATTACATATTTACATATACCAAGTTGCACGTACCCCAACTTATTCATTTGGAAAACTCATGTTTAAACATCCGAAAATAGAAATTTAGAATTTAAATTTTAAATTAAAATAAAAAAAAAATATTCAGTTATTTATTAACCTCTTGCGACCTCGGGTACTTATACCTTCATCTTATGTTATGCATACTATTACTGGATACTGATGGATTACGGTCAGTAGTGGTAGTTTAACTGTCTTCTTAGCTTTAATAAATATTTATAAACGACATCGTTTTAATATTTTTATTTTTGTACTTGAATTTCATGGTTATTTTCAGTAGCCTATAGTAAGAGTTATAAAGTTGTTCTTTTCCGAAAAAAATTCATGAGTTGGATACACAATAAAATTTATTAACAATTAATTGCTTAATTGTTTTCAAAAAATAATTTCATATTTTGGAATAGATTATTATGAACAAATAATAATTTGCTTTCTTCTCTTTCTTTCTTCTGTTGCATTCAAGAAAGTTTTAGTAATTTTTCTTAACGAACATTTTTATTTTTCCTTCGTTTTTAGTTTCTTTTTTTTTGGTATAACAGATTCTTCACTACATTACAACGTCTGGAAAATTCTGTATGCTTGTTTGTCCATAAGTTGATAGTCTACTTAAACTAAGTATGCCCAAAACTGAATATTATATCAAACAGCACGCACCCTCTCGGTCAGGGATTGCGAAAAAATTGGGTGCGTATTAGAGAGTAAGAGAGAGAAAATAAGTTGAGAGAATTTATGTATTTACAGTCATAGAAAAGGGTTAGTAATATGAGCTATTTGAATTTTCATTAATTTTTTTAAAAGAATTTCTTTATGTCTATAAAAAAGCTGTTCTCTTTCCTTATCATTTAAATTATTTACTTGACCAAATGTCTTTTAAGAACGTATAAGAATTTGAATTTTTTAACATAAAATAAATTTGCATTGTAAACCTAAAAATATTATACCGTTCGCTATATATGTGTACTTGTCGCAGTCCGAATAAAACAGCATAAGCACTATGTGTGAATTCTCTCTACAAAATTGTGCTACGAAATGGTAACCAGGTGGAAAAACTGTGAACACCAAAGGGTATGGTTGCAATGCAGAAAATGAGGTTCTGCGATTTGTAGAACGAAATTTTAGTGAAAGCTTTCAATGCAGATTTTGGTTGCTTGTCGGTAATTTTCACGTAAGTAGAAAGAAACATGATGTTAATGCTTGTCGCTGAACTTCTTTATGCTATTTACAGAGAAATCTTACTGTAATGTGTAACCGAAAATTCTAAAGAGACTATTTGACGTCAAATATATCTCAGATACTAACATTATTCGAATTTGTTTTCCAGCAAAAAAGTATTTGACATAATTTTTATGTTCACAGGTACCGTTCGTATACCAGAAGAAGATTCTCAGACGGGTCATCGGTTGCAAATCGTTGCTTGCTGCAATTTGCACTGCGGTCTGAACATTTCCTGACTTGAATTAATGGGTTATATCTTATTTGGTGTTCGAATTAGTGTTACGTTTACCAGAACAAACAATTGGTAAAATACTATCCGAATCCCTGTCGTGTTCCATATGAAACTAAACCGAGCTTTGTCGGAAATGTCGTTGCCAACGGTATTAGTTGGTACTCAAAGTGAGCTTTATTAAGGACGTAGAGTTTTTAGGGCATAACAGCGAGCTACAATGAATGAACTTGAACTAATTTGACAGTTATAGTTGCGACTGTTATAACAGTCAAATCTTGAGGGTCACGCTTGGAAGACCATGTAGAGCAAATATCCTTTTGCAAATATAGTAAGTAGTGAAATAATGAAAAGAAAAACGAAAAAACTTTATAAACGAACCGTAGCTACCCAAGTAAACTAAAATTACCGTACATTTGCTGGTAAGGAAACAATTGTTGCAAAGCCAAAGGGGCAGAATCAAACCTATTAGTTAATGAATGTAATTTATATCGTTCTAAAGCTGGTACTACTTGTTTCCTTTTTTTTTGGGATCGCGGTCATTTGCTTGCTTTTACTTCTTTAAAATTGTTTGTCCTACGAATAGTTGTTGTTCAACAATACTAAGATGCTTCAAGCCTTCTCTTTATATTCGTTGGTTTGAAAACATTTGTAGAATTAAATTTTACTCGTTATTTTTCTTTACTTACTAAATGAGACTGTTACGATAATTAAAAGCATAATTTTAAATTAATTAAAATAATAATGGTAACATTAAATTTCCATTAAGGTCTTGGCATCCAGCATCTATTGGGCAAAATTAAAGTCCTTAAATAGTGTAGTCAGTGTTAATGAAAAGTTTGATATTTAATACTTGACACTGTTTCGTTTACTGTAACAAGGGTACACGGTTATTTTCAATTTGCATATCAACATAATACGTCAATTCCTTGTTAAATAAATGAAAAGAATAAACAATTTTTATTTCATTTACTAGCCCCACCATTTGTGAATATACTGGTTATCAATGTTTTCTAATCACATTTGAATACATTTAAAAAGGCGTGAAGCTAATGTTTTTTGCACGAATTTTATTTGACATGACTTAAAAAAAATAACGTTTTTTGAATTTATGAATTTTATGAATTTTTCTTTCACCTACAAGGGACATAACCCTTCCCTCAAATCACTCGTGCAGAATGTCCATGCCCTGTGATGCAGAATATTATCGTGCCAAATTCGAAAATTTTGTTTATTCACATACCCATACTTGCAGTAATGGTCCTCATTATAAAAGATGGTTTGTCGGCTAATATAAGGTACAGTTGGCAATTGCTCCAGAGAAAATTCAACGACTCACCTCGTTGTCAGTGATGAACAGCATTTGATTTTGAAAATGGAGCGAGTCATTTTACAGATGACATTCAGTAAGTTGACCGTTATCGGCAGGCAAGGTTCGGAAATATTTGCTGAAAAACCCGACATAATTCTTTGACTATCGAATGATTAGAATCAAAAACGGTTGCGTAAATAATATTGTTACGCAAATGGAAACGACCTAATATCATTTCACATGAAAATAATAAGCAAAAGCTACAAAAACAAAAACCATGAGTATGAAAGAGATAGATAACGAAAACGCAACGAAAGCGAACGCAACAAGAGGCAAAGTGTACACAATACTCACGACACAAAAACACACTAACAAATACGTCGAACACGTTCCAAGTAAACAACAAGCATGTGGTCGCGATAGAGTTCTCGAGAAGGCGAGAACACGAACGTTCTACTTCAAGAACGTTCGTTAGACTGTTTGTGTTGGACTATAAAAGCGCAACACAAAGCAGGTAACAGTCAGTAAGAATTCAGTCAGTCTTGTGTGAAGACGCGTTGCGTGGTTTGAAGATCTCCGCTATACAGATCAAACGTGCAAGTGATATTGCTTACAAAAAGGTTGTAAGCAGAGAAGATCTAACGAATAGTTGTCAGTGCTTACGCAAAGGGTGTGATCGGAGACGAATAACGAATAAAGTAGATTATCCTTACATACGACAAGTTGTATACGGTGGCACACAAAACTATTGTGAACAATAAAGAGTTAATTGAAACAAAACACATAATTGTTTTTACTTTGTTAGCAATCAATGAACTTATATTCTAAACGTTTTTAAAAAAATAAAAACTTAACAATATAATACGATCATCGTTATAACCCCTCAGTCGGGATTAGCTTTCCACATCACCTATGTAGTGTATGTTAATTTCATACACGAGTTGCGTAACCTACAGTTTAAAGTCGAGCCCAAACGACAGACTTTTAAGAAACTTTTCAATGCAATCAGCTGAGATGCTAAAGGATAAGAAATTAAATTGTAAATACCTTATTAGCTTAACAAGATTAGAAGTCTCATACGATTTCAAATGTATCAAAAACAGTACACAGATAATTTAAAAATCATTCATGCATACATAATATAAACACCTGGATCATTTTCTATCAATATTCTTGTGTTTCGTAAGGAATATATTGAAACTATAAAGAAAGTACCGTAATAAATTGAATAACTTATGAAGATTGATATTCAAGCCAAACATAAAATTGCAAAAAAAAAATAAAATTTCGACAGTACGCTACGTTATTTAATACTAATATTACTCATACGCACGACTGGATTTTTGTTAACGATTTCAACACAATCCCACTTTCTACTGTCATATGTACAACCGATAGCAACTGTTTTAATTAATTTTTTTTCCACTCATTTTAAAGTAATTAAAAATTGTGGTCTCACAAATTACGTGATGTTTTAAATTTATAAAAATTACAGTTCTTTTAAAGGCATGACAGCAAAAAATAATTACATCAGAGCTTATTAATCATTTCGTTAGTATAATTCGCAAAGACGCTAAGTCCGTTTTTTCCAAAATTGAGATTTTAATGCAAAACGGTAACATTATAAAAAATACATATTTTACGACAACAAACAATGTCATTATGTAGTTTAAAGTTGTTGTAATTTTATGGTTTGCAAAAACGCTAAGTCCACAAAACTACGCAAAATATTAACAGCACGTGCTAACTCCACGAATATTAATTATTAATTATTCTTAATTTTTGATCTAGGTCATTTAAAGAAAGCTATTTTGTAAAAATAATTGCGTTTAAAAAGTTTACAAATTTTAAAAACTGAAGAAGCCGCAATGTTTTTTGTGTCTGCTGTAAAATTTTAAAAAAGGGAGCACATTTGCGAATGAGACTAACGATTTGATTATATGAAGCAAAAAATAAATAAAATTTATTTACTTCCCTTAAAAAAAATAAAAATCCCAAATAATTTTGGTTTTTTTTTAATTCAAATAGTTTTTGTTTATATGTAGTATCCAATTTGTCTCTTGAAATGACATAAAACGTAAATTAAAATAAGTTTCTGCTAATAACAACTAAATAAAGAAAAAACATTAAAAAATGCACGAAGACGGATTTCAATTCTTTTCAATCTTACTGGCATATAATGAACCAAATTTTAAGTGTATTCTTCAGTTACTTACTCAATTGCTTATTTCAATCGTTTAGTCAGGATTACATCTTAACATCGCAGACTACTCATGTTGTGCTAGTTAGTTTTGTACTTAAGTGGCGGGACATACACTTTAATTTTGACCCCAGATGACATTTTTGAGAAACTTTTTAAGACATTTTACTATCAGAGTTTTTGCCAGAAGTCTGCCGATAGAAAGTCGCCGAAAGAAATATTTTTTCATATTTCGTTCTGTTCAAGCCGGGAATTATTTGAGCCAGGGATTAAACTTTAATCTAATAAGCCAATATACATTGCTTGACAAAACAATGGAAACTTTTTCAAAAATGTACTTAATCGGACGAAAATTTAACATGTTTTTTAAAAATCGGCAAAACATTTGTGGAATTTATTAATATGCACTGTTATTAACGTTTCTGTATATTAAAATTATGTATAAAAATGAATTATATAATTCAAAAATTAAAAAAGTTTCCAAAGTTTCCAATGTTTTGTCAACATCAAATATGTGAATAGAATTATTTTTTTTTAATTACTGAATTATATAGTCTTTTTATATATTTTTTAAAATACAGAAATGTTAATAACAGTGCATATTAATAAAAGGCATTAATATTTTGCCGATTTCTTAAAAAGATTTTTAAATTTTCGTCCGATTGTAACACATAAATAAATTTTTGAAAAAGTTTCCATTGTTCTGTCATGCACTGTATATACCAGACTGCGGCCAGTTCACATTCTGCGGTTATATTTTTCTAAAGTCACCATAGTCTAGTAGAGTGTTGGATAATTAGACTTGAGACTACGACCCAAACCCAGCTCAGACATCTCCAACAAAGCGAAATATGAAAATATATTTTTTCGGCGACTTCCTTTCGCCAAATTTCTGGTAAAAACCCTGAGAGAATTTAAAATTGTCATGAAAAGTTTCTCCAAAATCCGTCGTTCGGAGTCGATTCTAAACTGTAGGTCTCCGCCACTCATGTATAATACTTACATACACAACATACAGTGGTGTGAGAAGGCTGACAGGTTGTAATGGCTAATTATGTATGTTTGTATGCATGTATGTATATTCCTCCATTTCTGTTTCATCAGATTTTTAGCATATATTTTGAAATTACTTGATGGTTCCTAATTGTTTCTTTCAATGAATCCAATAGATACTCTATAGAATTGTAGTCGGTTGAGCAGGCGTCCGTAGTTGTTTGGGGACGTTATACAGAAACCATTGTTTCACTATTTTGTGGAACATTTTCTCGTTGAAAAATAAATTGTATATAACTTTGTATATATAAAACTTTGTGGTAAATAGATTTTTTAATATTAAAGCCAGTTTTTCTAAGACGAAAGATTTCTCACTTACGTCTCTTTGTATAATATTGAGCGGTTTTGTTTGTGTTTTCCATATAGACAGACGAACGTATAAAACTATTCGTCTTATAGAAACAGCATATTAAATTTCTTCTTATATTCAATACTTTCTGCAATACTTTCTTATCCATAGAAACATCACACTGGCAGACAAATGCTTTTCATAACGACGTCACTAGCCTCTTTTGAATACTATTTATCTGCGTTTGCTGCCACAAAAAAAAATACCTTTTCCCAGAAATCGGGACGTTCGTCTTTGTAATTCTTGTCAAAATTTATTTTCATTTCTGTTTGAATGAACAAAATGTATGGATTTTTTCGTGCTAAGCAACCATGGTAACAATTTGTTTCAGCCGCAAACCCGTTATTTAAACTGATTTCAACGTCCTTTACTTTAAATCGGTTGTTTGGAACGGAATCCGTAAGTTGCCAGAAATATTAGAAACAGTCGTAGGTTCCAATGGGCAAACCAATCAAAGTATTTTTTCAAAATATGTTTTTAAATTATACTCATAGCTGCCAGATGAGTAAGGCATCAAATCGTCAAATATTTAAAAAAAGTCGCCAAAATGACGATAAATCGTCAAATCTGCCAGCTAATACCTATACTACCTATATTATCACAATGAGATGATAACTAATTTGTGCTGGAATCAGTTCATAAATAAATCTTTGCGCTGGTGGTCAATAGATATTCCTATTATGAGCTGGACTAGTCACGTGATATATATAGCAATACTTTTTTATCATGAATTTAGCCTTTTCAATATGACAATTTCGACATCGTCAGAGTCACTGGTCACCTCAAATCCTCTTCGATTTTGTAACTGTTCACCATCGTTACTGATTTACTTACATAATTGGGCATTACAATCCTTTAGTCAAGACTGCAATCTATCTCCACATATCAGTTGTGTTATGAATATCGATTATATGCATGAGTGGTCAAACATAAATTTGAGAAACTTTTCATTACAATCTTATTTATTCTTCGAGAAATTTGCTGAGAGGAAGTAAGCGAAGAAATATTTTTTCATATTTCGTTTTGATGGAGATGTTTGACCTGGGGTTTGAACCGTGGCCTCACGTCTAATAGGCCAACACATCACCTGCTAGACTACGATGACTTCTATTATATTTCGTTTAATTTGAGACTAGGACTTGAACAACTGGCTCTCCTTTAATACAATCTGCTATGTAGGGCAAACGACAACTCGTATAATGAGGTTTGTGAAATAACTCATACATTTATCTACATTATTTAATTTCAAAACAAAACACTTAAGAATGCCTTAGTTCCTACGTACAAAACCGGCCTCAGTGCATCAATTAGATTTACTACGCACTCTAACTGTCTAGATCCTTGGTCATGTGGAAATTTGCACTAATGACCAGGCAGATGAGCGTGTGAAGAGGAAAGAAACCACGTTGTAGATAGGCCCAGAGCCTACTTGTGGAGTTGGAAGATACGTTCGAAAGAGTATAGGGAGCATAATATAGAGTGAGGCTGAGAAATAAAGAGAAAGGCACGGAGTAAATGGGTTTGAGTCTTAACTTTTGTTGGATAATGACAATAGATCAAGGTTTGAGCCATGCAACTGACAGAGAATTACGGAGAATAACCTGAGATTAGTAATCAACATGGCTCGGCCATGTCATTCAAATGGAGGAGGATGCTCCGGCGAGACGGGTATTTGATCCGGGAATCTGCTGAAGTCGGCGAAGAGGACGGCCTTATATCCGTTGGAAGGACCAAACCGAGGAAGCCCTGTCATCGATTGGTGTGACCAACTGGCGTAGGCGCGCAAGAAGCAGAGGCACCTAGGAGGATGTGTTGCGGCAGACCGAAATCCGTTAAACGGGTTGTTATGGCCAATTAAGTATGCAAGTCAGTAAGTAAGTAGTAATCAACATATTGATACGGAAAGGTAGATTAAGGAGCACTTGTTTAGAATGGAGATGTTATCGAATGAAGAGAATAAATTATCAGAGAACATTCTTAGAACCCATAGGGTTCATAAAACGCTAATGTATTCGCGGGAGGTAGGTAGTACTTGAGTGCATATTAGTTGCTGGTCAGGGAATTGTTCTAGTTGATCAGCGCCAACCGCGTCTATCAGAGCAAAAGGTTAAGAGAAGGCCTTATAAGGATACCCTATATAGACTGACTACACTATATCGTTTGATTGCGCTGCTATGATACGACGATAACAATGATAATTGGCTGCTAAAATTATTTGATTGAAAACAATATTGCACCGAACCTTGTCTTTTTTTTGCATTAACTTCATGCACTTATTTTCATTCCAGGTCGGCGTAGTGCGTTGGGTTATTGGACCTGAGCCTGAGGTTCAACTGATGGTTTCGAACATAACGAAATATTTTTTCTGGAAAAAACTCCAAGAGTTTATTAAATTGTCCAACCTACCATGGGAAATCTTGCTTCCTCGCCAATACCTTTTGGTCCATGATGGATAGGAGACGTGCCAACCAACTACTCAAACTTGATCCCAATATCAATCGCAGTGGCCATGTTTACAGGTCGTTGCGTTATAAGAAAACAAGCGGAAAGGCTGCAGATTCCATCAAACGACTTTTGACGACATTGTGGGTCTGCCAAGAAAAAGATCTCTCGTGGGGTGCAGATTTAGGATATTTGGCTCTCCATTCGTTGTTAACTTGATGGAGTAATTATCCATTGATATCAAAGATATGACTTCGTTTATAAAACTTTCTGGCTGATTTCCAGCTTAGGGGAGTCGAGCTTTCGATGAGTTCGGTGAAATTAGTACAGGGAACTATGGCATCACAACGAGCAGCTGTGCATGCTCAAATAAGCTTTAGTATCATAGCGACCATATAAAATTGTCATGCAAAGTTTCTCAAAAATCTGTCGTTCGGAGCCACCTTTGGATAAAATTATAAAAATCAATACATTTAATCAAAAATTTTCATTCAATTGAGCAGAAAATAAAACTCCACTTAATATTAAAAATTTCTAGCATTCTTCCACCAAATCGCTACAAGTACTTGTATTTAAAAATTCGTCATGATGAAAACAGTAACTGTCACTTAGAAATCCGTTTTGTTTTATTTGCACATTTTCTTCAAAAGATGTTTTGTTCTTATTATGCATATGCATACATACATATATACATAGCCATGCATATTTAGGTAACCAAGAAAATGCTTGGAACCCAGAAATCACAGAAAGAAATGTTTTATTTCTTTTAATGCAGAATAGCGAAAAGAAAATGTCCTGAAAACCAAATACATGAATGCAGTCAAACCTGTCAAAGGATATGTTGTTTCATCATGTCTTCTTTGTTTCTGCTTCGTAAAAAAATGAAACGAATTACATGTTTGCTTTGAAATCGGCAAATGTATGTGGTCTTTTCATATCCAGAGTTTGTCAAATTTCAGTTGGCTTTGCAAGTAAATTGGATTTTAAATTTGTGTCATAAATTAAAAACATTACTCGATTAAGATTAGAGTTAGACGCTAGAAGAGCTCGCACAATCCTTAGGCGTGACTCAAGTAGCCATTGCAAAGTGCTTAAGAGCAGAAAAATTTATTCAGAAGCTAGGGAAATGCATGCCAAAGAACTGAAACCGAGATACGTTCAACAACGATTTTGCAAAATTGAGCAAAATCTATGGTCAAGCAGAATATCTATTGTGTCAAGGTAATGCTCTGTGGTTATTACGATCAGACGATTGTGGTTCATATACATACATACATACATACATAATTGGTCATTACAACCCTGCAATCAGATTAGCTTCTCACACCACTCATGTTGTATGTGTTAATTTTATACGGGATCTACAGTTTAAAGGTTTAAAGTTTGTCCGAACGACAGATTTTTTTGGAGAAACTTTTCATGGCAATTTTATTTACTTCTCACAGTGTTTGCCAGAAATCTGTTGAGAGGAAGTCGCCGAAGAAATATTTTTTCATATTTCGTTTTGATATCTGACCTAGGGTTTGAACCGTGGCCTTATGTCTAATAAGCCAACACACTACCTACTAGTCTACGGCGACTTCATATAACCTACTAAAACTAGGCCAGTTTACCACTGTGGACAACTACAGACGACTCTGAATTCGTCTGAAGTGAGAATTTACCAATAAATGCCTTAAATATTCAACCAGATTTGAGCCCGTAATTTTCCGTCATGACAATGATCTCTTATATATTGTAGCGTCGGTCAAAGACTATTTGTAAAGCAGGAGGTAAAAGTAAGTTTTACCTCAATCGTCGAATAGCGTAGATTGTTACCCCGACGATGTAATCGTATATGAAAGGTATTGTATGCATTAACCCTAGACGGTTACTCTTAAATTTTGTATAATAAGGTTACTCTTGTTGAATCGACGAACAATTTAACTTTGAATGGTTACTGTTCGTCGAATGGACGAAGCTCATTTACTCTTTATCATATAATTCGTTTATGTTTGGCCTAATTTTTTAACCCTGGTTGGTCCTTTTTGTACAGCAAGGTTACTCTTCGTTGAATCGACAAACAACTTAAAAAAAAAAATTACGTCTGCTCACTGCAAGCTTTCGTTATCAACTAACGTTGTTGAAAAAGAGAGCGAAATTTGGTCAAAAATATAAGAGTAATATTATAAAGAGTAAATGAGCTTCATCGATTCGACGAACAGTACTGTCCAGCGTTAAACTACACACTTTAATGGAGTTCAAAAATTATGAACTGATAGGATCAGAAGGGTAATAAATTGTAATCAGAAATGGAAAACTAAATAAAATTTAAAAAACGTGAATTAATATGTTTCTCAAGTTTTAAAAAATTTCACAATGCAATTCAGATTTATCTAATTGGTTTGAAATGGTTTTATAATTCCTGTCTGCACAATCAAAACAGTAACTGCCATATTCGGGAATTTTAATTTTCAATTTTTAAGACGCTATAGTCTACTAGGCATCGCCAATAAAAGGAAATCGGAAAAACATATTTCTTTCGGCAACTTCCTTTCAGTATACTTCTGACAAAGATTCTGAGAGTAAATAAGTATTGAATGTAAAGTTTCTCAAGTCGGCCGTTCAGAGTCGACATTACCATAAGTACAGCACAGTAAGTTCTGCCACTAATGGATTAAATTAACAAGCACAACATGAGTGGTGTAAGCTAGGTTGTAATCCAGACTTTTATAATGACCAATTATGTAAGTAAGTAAAAGCCGTTATTTGTTCTGTTGACTAATACTGTTGTTAAAAATAAAATAAAGATATAATTGAAAAAAATTTAATATTTATTGGCAACAGAAACTGAATGCTATAACAAATTTTTCACACAAATCATTGAGGATATGGATGATCTATCCTGCTTTGATTTGAATTGAATATTATTCATAATATATTTAATTTCCGTTCAGAAGTACCATTTAAAATATAAACTCGAATTTGAAATACCTTGTAATATCTTTGATATTTTTTTTTAATTTCTTGTGATTTGGTATATACTGCAAGCATTTTATTTCTTTGTTGTTGCCTTACTACCCCACGCGGCATACTCACATATGTATGTTTATTCACTTTTATAACATTTCCTTTTTCGATGAAGATTCCGTTGAGCACATATACGTGGGTACGTGGGTTGTGCTTTAAGTGTGAGTATTAACGCCTATAAACAAAACCGTCATTATTCAAAATTATTTGAAGAAAAATTCATTCATCAGTTTTTAGTACTAAGCATTTGTTGTTTAATAGTAAATAGGACAATAAATTCAAATAATTGAATATTTCGATGCGTAAAAAAATAAAAAAAAATTATGAGTATCTAGCGTAATTCGAAATATAGTCCAGATGTACAACAACACGATTGATATCATCCAATAAATTGGTAGCGGGGAAGTCCTTGGAAATATCAAAAAATTCTCAACCAAATAATGCTGAAGAAAAAAAATCAAAGTTTAATAACAGACAGTGGACAGCAAAAGTCAAGGTACCCCAATATATTTTAGCTATTTCATGAATTTTAGGCAATAACATGTAAAAATAATTAATGCTTTATATATTTGTTTTATTAATTTATTTTTATTTTATTATAAAATAAATTTTTTTAAGTTTTTCACAAACAAAAAAGTGTATTTTGACTCCATGTTTTTGCACAGTAAAAGTGTAGGTACCCCCAAGAAAACCTCACACTAAACTTAAAATTCAATGCCCAATATATTAAAATATTAGTCGTTATTCTAAGTAGGATATCCCTTAACGTCAAGCTCTCCTTTTAACCTATTTGGCGCTGAATGTACCAGTTTTTGCTTGTGTTTTATTCACAAGTTTTTTAGTTAAATTTTGCTTGTAGTTTCTGGACTGTGTTGCCATTCTGTCATATAATGAACTAAATATTCGCTTAGGATGATATCCGGACTTTGTTCAAGAGTATTGTTATGTTTTTACCCTTTAAAAAACATTTAAAATATGAGTTCGTAGATTGCAATTAAAAATAAAATAAATTTGTGTTCAGTTTTAATAAATTCTTTATTATTCGCACCATTCCATGTGCCACTGATTGATTTGAACAACAACAATTTGCTTTATTTGTTATTCTTCTTTAAACTCTTAGGGCGATTATTACAACTTGCCGTTAACTAAAGGGAGGATTTTAACGGGCAGATAAATTGTTTTTTGTTATTATGAGTACCCAATAAGATAGAAGTGATCGTTAAGCTAAAAGAAGGATCATCCTACCTTTAACATTTAAAGGTCACTTTATGTTTGAAGTTACCATATTATATATTATTTTCATTATGGCAACTTCAAATTTAAACAAAATGAGCATATACAACAAAAAAACGAAGCCCGCGGTTGCCACTGCGTTAAAAAAACTTGTATAATTGAGCAGATTTTTCGACATTGCTCCGGCACTGCCATATTTTTGAAAAATCTGTAAGTTGTAATAACGAAAATAAGTTAAAGGTAACTTTACAGTTTCCTTTAGCTAAAGGTACCTTTAACTAAACCCAAGTTTAACGGCAAGTTGTAATAATGGCCCTTAAGCGTACATAGTAACAATTGTTCGTTAGATCTTTACAAAGGAGATCTTCAAACCACGATTATTCTCTTCACACGCAATGCATCTCCACACAAGACTGACTGAATTTTTACTCATAACGTTGCCTTGGCTTTTATATCGCTGGGTAAAAAGTCTGATGAATGCACTTGAAGGAGAATGACTTTGCCGTAGCGAAATCTCTATAAATGTAGACATGTTGCTTACGTAATTGTTGTTTGTGTATTTTTTTTACGCTTGTCCTTGCAGTGTTGTTGTTGCTTCTTATTTATCCTTTCTTTTTATACAGATGTTGTTGCAATATTTTTATTTATTCGTTAATCATGTAAACAAGTCATTGTTTTTATTTTTGTAGCTTTTGTTTTAATTTTAATAATTATTTTAATGTTAAACGATAACACCATTTAAATTTTCGTAACAGCACTTGAGGACTTTGATAGACAAATCACATTATCACATGATTATAAGTATGTCATTCTAACAATGACCCCATTATTTCATCAATAAATTCGAAACTGCCGACACCTAGTGCCGAAACATAACCACGCAGTATTGTATCTCAAACCTTTATTTTATCACTTCACCAAGCATTTGAAAATGCTTATGATTTAATACTTATGATATAAACAGAAAATTATGTTCTTTAGAATGCCAGTTACTTGTAGTGTTGAATATGGACTGCAACTACGTACTTTTTTATTTTGCCGAACATGTTTATATACACGATATGTGTGTCTGAAAACGAATCATATACTTTTTAATATGCTGAAGAAAGTGGTAAATAAGTTCTTTGTAAATATGTTTGTATGCTCGTATGCATATTTGTTTTGTGCAAATGTTTCCTTATAAGCCAATAAAGGATTTTGAAAAAACAGCGACTTCGTGGTTGCTAATAGGAAAATTTTATGAATTGGCTTGCAAACAAGTACACAACAGGAAACGTACGATTTTTTTTACTCTTTACCAAGAGTAGAAAGAAAGAGTAGTAGTAGAAACAATAGTAAAAAAGAATTTGGCAAAATGAATGCATGAATTCGTATATCGTACAAATAAATGCAGCATATATCCGGAGCATCTTTAAAAAATATTAGAATACTTTTGGTTTTCTTTATAAAAAGAGGGTCTTACAATACGGACTTTGATGTTTAATGGTTGTTGAAACTGAAATTAGCTCTGGAGTTGGCAGCTGACCTACGTTGCCCTAAAGAAAAATTTTTCCCTACCAATATTCTTTCCAAAACCTACCAAAAGTATTCCAATCCTACAAAAATTTGAATTTAAATAATTATAGATTATTCAGTATGAAATTAACGTTTTATTGCTAAAATTAACAAAAGAATTACATATATGTATATCACATTTAATGTGTTAAAAAAACAAAACAATTCATTTAAAAAATATAAAAATAAAGGAACATAAACAAAGTGTATAAAATTAAAGCTAAAAACATAACAAATTCATAACACACAATTCATTTCAACATAAAATTAACATATGTAAATAATTTGTTTAAAAATTTTTAATATACTAAATATAGTATACTATATAACAAAAATTATATTTATAATATTCAAGTATCATTGAGATCTTCTTTTGCAGACCACGCATAATGCAGTTCAGACTTGCATATAACTTCTTTACATATCATTATGTTGTTTATTATGCTTTTATCAAATTATTTCTTAATTATGAAAAATTTCGTTCTGCAGCTGCAGAACTATGTGGAAGAGAAAGCAAATTACAAATAATATTACATAAATCACCATAATAAAATTCATTTAAACCATTTTTAAATGTGCTTACCTTGTCCCAAAATTCTTTTTTGCTAAGTGTTATATCTAAGGATATATCTAAGGATATATATTATATCTAAGGATATAACACTTAGTTGAGGTAAGTTCCATTGCATTACGATTTTATCTGGATCACAATCCACTAAATCCTTAAATTTCAGTATCAAGGGCAATATATTTATTTTTTCTTTGGAAATAACATTTCTGGATGTTATTATTTGTAGTAATTTTACATCTTCTCTTCCAAAGTCAAATCTTATTTTAATTTGTTTTAAATATTCTATATAAAATTGTAGAATATTTGATTTAATTTCCACTATATCTTCCTGATCTAAATTATTTTCCAAAAATACTTCGGCTTTTGTACCTACAAAGACTTTATTTATATCTACATGGTTACTTTTGTCACGAAAATTTACGTCAAAGGATTCGTTTTTATTTAAAAAACTACTCATAATTAATAGAAAACTTGATTTAATATTCGTAGTAATAGTCTAGAGCTTTCTGATTGAAATTCTTTATTTAACGCGTTTATTATTTGTAAAATATATGATAAGAATAAGAAATAAGTTTTAATTTTGGTTCCCATTGAATTTACTAATTCTGCTGATCGAATGCCATTAATTTCTAATAAACATAAAATAAAATAAAGTCTTAGACTATCCTATTGTTCGATGATTCTAGAAATTACACCTTCTAATGAAAGCCATCTTGTTGAACAAATGCCTAAAATTTTATGGGGCTTTACGGAACAATAATCTTGAAATTCATTGAATTCTGTAATTCTTTTTGGGCTATTGGACGTTTTTAGACCTAAAAATAAAAATACTCCCAACTTTAAATCTTACAAATATTAATTGTATTTTCCTACCAAAAAATAAATAAATTTGAACAAACCAACCAAACTACCAATCGTGGCATTTTTAAATAAAAACTACCAATTGGACCAAAACGGCAACGCTGCAGCTGACACTAATTTTCATCGAAAAATTATTATTTCTGGATAAATGGCTACATGAACACACAAAATTGTCGAATTTTGAACGATACCAATCAACAGGAGATACTAAAGGTTTTAATGCACAATGTGAAAAATCCCCGCTTGGCGTTGAATTTGGGCTGATGTCGTCATCGATCTTTAAGAATGTGTGTATTATTTAATCTTATCATAAAAAAGTACATTATACGTGAATTCTCTTACTTGAACTTAATTTAACAAAAAGTTATTTCTGCAAAGAATGAATTAATTGTGATGAGATACATATATTGTAGTAGTGTACAGCTTACATAGTGCTGTGACCATACTTTCTATTACACAATCTACAATGTCTTCTCTAGACCTATTACTCCGAAAAACTTCAGATGTGGGATGCATTAACCCCACACAGGTTCTCATAATCACAAGATCTTCATAATTTTTTCATGACAATCACCATTCTTTTTTTTTTGGTTTACAGTGCCCAATGAAAAAGAAGTTCACTGACCTCAGGTTTTTTTTGGATAGCCTGATACGTGATTCAAGTCTCCTTACAATGCAATTATCCAACAAAAGTCTTACACATTGGGTTTACATCTTCATTTTATCTTTTGTTGCATATTCTCTTACTTATATAGAGACACTAGAACAGAATTGGCATAGAACCTATCAAGGTTCCATCTCAAGAACTTCATTAGCAGTTACAACTGGACACTGTTGTCAGAGGTTAATATCAGGAGGCTAGGAATACCTGATAATCATTTCTGAAGTGTTTAAATAAAAGCGATTTGATTAAAATTCCCTCCTTAGTAACACTCTCGTTAAGTCGCCGCAATTTAGTAGGTAGTGTGTTGTCCTATTAGAAGTGAGGCCACGGTTCAAACCCCAGGTTGGAAATCTCCAACAAAACAAAATATCAATAAATATTACTTCGACGACTTCCACTCAGCAGATTTTTGGCAAAAACGCTGAAAGTAAATAAAATTGCCATGAAACGTTTGTCGACTTTAATGTGTAGTTCCCGTCAATTATGAATAAAATTAATGCACACAATATAGTAATTCTCAGTAGTTGGTTGTAATAGGCAATTAAGGAAGCCATAAGACTCCCGGTATGGTTGAAAGATGGCTCCCAATAGCTATAATGATACGACGGAATAGGGGATATCGCACCCTAGTAAGCTGTGCCAACTGACACGGCTACCAGATTAACGTAACCTCACCTGCAACTGATTTTATTTTAATCATTTAAAGACTGATGCATATCTTTGTATCATCTACGTATGACGTGTAGTAAATAGAGTAGAGATGCAGAAAATTAACCAATTTATTATAAAAAATAACTTGTTTCTGTATTAATTTATTCATTAATTTTGCAAAGGAATAAGTATTGTGTTCTATATTCACATACTTTTATTTTATTTTTAGATACAATTAATTATACTTTGTAGAGCCATTCAAATTGTTAACAACTTTTGTTTAATTTATTTTGCATAAAATATGCTATAAATTCGACAATTTGATTACGCATTTCACAAAACATTAATAAACTTTCATTAAAGTAAACGATAGGATTTAATAACAGTTGGGCAATACACACGACTATGTATCGTGTATGTTGTATTGAATACACTTTTTGTTTGTAAACGCTCAATGTTATGTTGTATTGTGTATTTCATATTCCAAACGTCATAAAGCGATAAGAAGAAGAATAACATTTTTAATAATTTGATTTTCAAGCAGCAAAATGAAAAATATTACGAATAAAAGTAAATTAATTAATTATCTGTGCGAACAATTATAATTTTGAAATGTTAATTGTTGACTCAAGTTACATCGAAAATATTTTGTATTTTTATTCTTCTTCTTGATTACTGGCATTTACATAAACTGATAGCACGAAACCAATACAACTTTTAAAAACATATGAAAAAAATTTGTATAATGTATTGGATTTTTATATGAAAATAATCACCGACAAGCATACACTGTTGTATTTTCGTCCAACTATACACGCCATACAACGATACAAGGGCTTGTGTGAATTACCTAAGTATTTTATTTACCCAATAGAACGTGTTCTCGAGTGGGCCAGAGTGGTGACCGGTAAATAATGATTAAAATTGTACTTGACAACAAAGGTTTATTTATTTTCGTTGTGAGGCAACACTGGTTTTAAAAATTATATTTCAATTATTATGACATGAAAAGCCAGTTTAAATAATAACGACATTAAGTACAACCCACTAGCACACTGTTTATAAGCCTACCAAGGCATGGAACTTATTACGTTTGTTTTTATATTACGAATGTTTTAGAATTAGAAAGTAATTTAAGTTCGCTACCGATAACAAACAGTCAATTTGAATCATGCATTGGTCGAAAAACGACAAGAATGGGCCGCAAGGCACGGCAAGATGGAAAATATGTGTAGCCAGCAATACCCAATACTACGAATTAGGTATTTTTTACTTACCCATTAAACGTTAATATTCTATTTTCACAAAAAAATTTACATTTTAGAGCGGTACTTTCAAAATTTAAGATATATTGTTATTAAAAATTAATATATTATTACGCAAATGGAAATGGTGTTTTGCTTTTAAATCGTTTAACATTAAAATTATAAACAAAATCTACAAAAACAAAAACAATGAACTTGTAAACAAGTAAACAAAAATATACCAACAAACACTGCAAGTATAAATGTAAACAAAAATACACAAACAACAATAATGAAACAACGATGTTTACATTTATAGAAACATCGAGAAGGCAATACCGCAAACATTCGCCTTCAAGAACATTCATCAGACTGTTTACGTTTACATATGAAATGCAAGACAAAGCAGGCAACAGGGTTAGTAAAAGGTCAGTCAGTCTTATTGCGTTTTTGAAGAGAGTAATCGAGGTTTGAAGATGTCCGTTAAAAGATCCGTCGAACATTTTTTTAAAAATTGTTATTGTTTATGCAAAAGAGTGCAAAGAGGAATAACAAACAAAGCAATTGTTGTTGTTTACATAAAGTTGTGAACAGTGGCACAAAGAATTGTGCGAACAATAAAGAGTTTAATTGAAATTAAACACATATTTATTTTAATTTTATTTGCAACCTGCAAGCTCATATTTTAAACGTTTGTAAAAGATAAAAATGTAACAATAAATATTAACATAGTTGTGCTAATTTTTTTAGTTCAAGGATTTTTTTAAATTAATTTGCTTCATCTTGCGGAATTGGTGAAATTAACCATTTCAACACTTTGGTTTTTTAATACAATTGTTGGTCATTTGCATAAACAATACTTTACTGAATATAATAAAAATATATACAATTTTTTAGCTTTATTATCGGCTTGAAGCCGATGATCAGATAATTTTAATTTGTTCACAAAAGATAAAATTTATTTTTTGTTTACATGTTTTCATTAAACATTAAATGTTTCGAAAATTACGTAACCATTATTAAGTTAAATTATTTGAAAAACTTATTAAAAGGACGTATAATTTTAATCAATATAAGCGATTGTATTATGCATTTAAGCAGGTTTTGTTTATTATAATGTTTATAATTGACATAATGATTTATGCATGCAAAAATTATTTTAAAAAAAGTTATGATTATGTGTGAATTGAATTAATAAATCTTTTTTTAATTAAGTGTTCACTCAAAGAAGTTAGATGAACATATTGTAATACCACAGTCTTTCGTTATACCCAGGAGCTTTTTATTACATAACATAGATATGTACATACATAAGTGGTCATTACAACCGTTCAGTCAGGATTAAGACCTAGCTTCACCACTTATGTTGTGTGCGTTGATTTTATTCATGAGAGGTGAACCTACACTTTAAATTGGAAATTGGACTACGGCGTCTTCCGAATGCTAAAGCTAATTAGTGCAAGTTTCTCTATGTCATCCAGTAGGTAAAGAACTGTCTGTTCTTCTTCCTTAGCAAGATATCCAATACCAATGCGCCTCCCCACATAATCCAGTGGCCCATAAAGACCACGAAAACCGTATTGAGCGTGCTTCTTTGCAGTTTTTAAGTCCTTCATTTAGCCGACCATCTACTGTTGATTAAATTGATAATGCATTGTCAATTATAAATTTACAGAGGTTTCCCAATATCAGGAATATTTAATAACACAACTTGATTGTTATACTATGTTCAGATATGCACTTTTATTGAGTCAATATTCGGTTTATTGAGTACAATATTTTAAGTGTTCACACATTATAATATACGCAGTTCAGCTACTTATTCAATATTCATTTTACAGCTGGTAAACAAAACAGCTGGTTGTTTCAACAACATTGTTTTTTTTTTTTGTTTGTCGTTTGAGTTTGAGTTGTCAAATATCAACAGAAAGTGTTGGGATAATTGTAATATGCGCACTGGAAATACTTATGACAGTGCTCCATTTGAAGTTTTACTCAATATTACAACAATTTGCGCATGTATTGAAACTTTATATGAAATATTGAGCTCAATAACGGCGCTTATTGCGATTTACGAAATAAAGGTGCATATCTGAACATCGTATAAAGCAACGGTAAAACTGTTTTAGAATTTCCTAAATTTAAACAAGTATAAATAAAACAAGTTCATCTGATAATTCAACAGAGAATCTATCGGAGAGTTCAATGTTTATGCTACTACTGGTCAATTCATCCGCTCTGCTATTACATGTAATGTTACAATCTCTTGGTACCAATATTAAATGGACATCATATTGTACTTTTATCTCATTTTGAAATATCTGCAACAGCGGCTCACCTAGCTGTCTGAATATATGGTAATATTGAAGGACGCTACCGTTGTTGGCCAGACTTAGAGATAGTTGTCCGGTAACATGTAGTGTAGATGTAGATGCGCAGCGACATGTAGTGTTTGCTATCGACAGTCCGAACTTCGTTCATGATTCTCGCATAACTAGTATCCAATTCATCACCTCGTAATTAAAAAATAATCATTCATAATCATCATAATCATTTATTATCTCTAAACATTTTTCTTGGGTGCTAAATGCAAGCGATTTCAAAATCACATGCTGCATGACTTCGGCGTATATATCAGGCTGAATTTGACCGATGGCATGCGTTGTGTTGGCTTTAAAGGCCGCTGTGGTGTGTGGCTTATTCGCATACTGCTGCGACTTAGGAAAACCCCACAAGATGAAGCCTAACGTAGTCTAATTGAATGACCTCGTAAATGACATCCACATGCGATGAGGATGTCCTCAAATCGCTCATGCAGAATAGTGAAATGAGCAGTGAAATGAGTTGTATGGCACTTAGTGACGTTCTATTGATGTCCAGATCATCTAATTACAGCTAGAAGTAGTTGGTAGTCATCGACCTATAGTAATCGCCATTCGCAGTGAAGGCATTACCAAGGCCGTTCTGAAAGAAATATAGACCGATGACACCGCCAGCCTAAAATCCATAGCAAACAGTGACTTTTTGGGGATTCATGTGTACTGATATTCCTATTCGTTCATCCTCAAATGGGCCCCTTTACCGAGAATGGTTTTTTGATCAAAATTTATAGCAACCAACTACACCACTGATAATTCAGCCAACACAAGTCCTTGCATATCTACGTCGATGGTGATTTTGGCAAAAGAAATGTAGCTCCAACATGATTACCGGTGTCAACTGTCAAAGTCCCTGTTGGATTTATTGAATAATTAAAATAAATCAACTCATTTATAAGAACAGATCTTCAGCTTTTGTGATTTTACGAGCATTATGAAGGGTGTCTGAAGGGTAATCTTCTGAAGCGTTTTTATATGTTCTTAAACATATACAAATGAAAATATAAATATGTTTTAATGTAGGTATTTCCCGGTTAATGTAGATTAAAGACTAGATACGTATATTCAAACTATTTTTATCTCAATTATGGCCATTATTTGAAATCGCCGTGGTCTAGTAGGTAGTGTGTTGGCTTATTAGACGAAAAGCCAGGGTTCGTATCCCAGGCCAGACATCAAAATAAAATACAATAAGTATTTCTTCAGCGACTTCCTCTCAGACGATTTCTGGCAAAAACTCTGAGAGTAAATAAAATTGCCATGAAAAGTTTCTCAAAAATCTGTCGTTCGGAGTCGACTTTAAACTGTAGGTCCCGCCACTCATGTATAAAATTAACACATACAACATAAGTGGTGTGAGAAACTGGGTCGTAATCCTGACTGAAGGGTTGTAATGACCAATTATGTATGTATGTATGGCCATTATTACAACTTGCCTTTAACTAAAGGGAGGCTTGTAACTGGCAGCTAAATTGTTTTTCATTATTGTACACGAAAAAAGAAGTTGTCTTTTAAATGTTCTTAACCCTTTCATGCCCGATGTTGCCTGTAGGCAACATTGTACATTTTTGTTCATAAATTCCGTAATTTTTAATTTTTTTATATGATTTATCACTAAATATATCACTTCATATTATATCACTTCATATTTAGGCCATGACTAACAAACACATGTCCTTAAAAAAATTTTAGCTCTGGCTAAAAAAATTCGGGCATGAAAGGGTTAAACAGACTGACTTTAATAAAAAAATAGACCATCAACTAAGGCTATCAATAATATATTTACAGCTGTGTTCAAAATAATAGGAGTGCTACCATGTAATATTTTCAAAGTTAAAATTTTTTATTGTACCAATTTCCAAAACATGATATATTTTAATGGTGGTTACAACGATATGTAAGAAATAAAATACAAAAAAGAATCTCGTAATAACTTTAATATTTACGATGAAATTGATTCATTTCAGTGTTTGCCCTTGAATTCAGTTGATCAAAAAATAGGAGTGTGAGTGTTCTTTTAAAAATAAAAATATAACAGCACATTATTTAAAGAAAAAAGTGAAAAATAAGTACGGAAAAATGTAGTTAAAACTTTTTCTACAGTGATTCACATAAATTTTTGTAATAGTGGGACGACGAAAACACTGAACTGAAGCAAAGAGAAAACTAATTAAAAATCTTCGAAAAAAAGGCAAAACTTCTTAAGAAATTGAAGAAACTTAAGTTGCCCCAATCAAATAATAGCAAATGCATTAGAATATAAAACAAGCTCGTAACGCGTGGGCGCAAGCGCAGAACATCAACTGTCGATGACTGCAGAATTGTGCGATACAGCAAAATGAATCCTTCGGCGTATACAAAAAAATTCAAAAGGGTCTGAATCTTGCCGTAAGTGGCCCTACTATTCGTAGGCATCTGATGGACAACAATTTATTCGCAAGAAGTCCACGAAAGGTGCCATTGCTGACAAAAAAACAGGTACCAGCACGTTTAAAGTTTGCCCAACAACATATCAATTGACCGAAAGAAAAATGTAGAAACATACTGTGGACTGACGAAGGCAAAATTGTTTTATTTGGTGGCATTGGGTCTAGACAGTATATTAGATGTCCGCCCAACACCAAATATAAAGCTCAGTATACACAAAAGACAGTTAAACATGGTGGTGCAAAGCTAATGATATGGGGAAGGTTTTCATATAATGGCATAGGCCCAATACATCCAATTAGAGACATAATGGATAGGAACGTCTATGTTGGCATTTTCAGAGAAGTGATGTTACCATACTCCACGCCTCTAAAATGAATATTCCAACAAGATAATGACCCGAAACACCCCAGTAAATTGGCAAATGAGTGGTTTCGGGTTAATGGGGTAAAGGTTATGGCGTGGCTAATTCAGTCTCCTGTCCTTAATCCCTAGAACATCTATGGGGGGATGTTGAAAAGTATGTTGCAGAGAAAAAAAACCTTCAAATGCAGAAGAACTATGGATCACAGTGCGCTATGCGTGTCATCAAATTCCTTTAAAGAGATGCCAAGATCTTATTGACTCAATGCCTCGTAGATGTGCTGAATTCTTTAAAAACAAGATTATTCAACCAAATACTAAAATAACTTTACTATTTTAAGATAATATCAAACTTTGGCGCCTTTTGTTTAAAAATTATTAGGTTGTTTGCTAACACTCATATTATTTTGAACAATTAATTTTAAGAGTAAGCTTTATTTACATAAAATATTTTTTGTTTTCGTAGTTTTAATTAAATAATTAAGTGTAAAAAATTAGGAAAAGAATTAGAAATAAATTTTAAATATAAAAAAATTAATATTTTCTTTTTTATTTTTCTTAATTTTAAACTTTGCTTTTAAATGAAGGGCGCTCCTATTATTTTGAACACAACTGTACATATTATGTCTGTACAACAATAACAAAATAACTTCTCAATTTTAAAGCAACAAATATTAAAGAAATTTAAAAGAAATATCATACGACAAAACCGTTAATTTTAGAACAAGAAATTTAAGAAAAATAATAAGTACATAGAAAATAAAAAAATAGCATTTGAATTCAAGGTCATTCAATGACTTATTAACATAAAGATATAAAGAAAAAATACGTAAACAAAGTTCATCAACAATTATTATAAGTGGACAATATGGTAGAAGTGGACAATATGGTAGAAGTGAGCGTTAAACTAAAGGGAAGATCATGCTACTGGTAACATTTCAAGTTAAGTTTATGTTTGAACTTGCACTATTATATATTATTTTCAATATGGCAAATACAACAACAACAAAAAAGAAGTACGTCGTTGCGACTGCTTTTAAAAAAAACTTGTTTAAATTGACGAAAGCTATCGGCATTGCTCCGGCACTGCCGCATTTTGAAAAAGTTAAATTTATTTTATCATTAATTTGTCATCACGAAAAGAAGTTAAAGGTGACATTAAACTTTACTTTAGCTGAAGTTACCTTTAACTAATCCCCACCTTTAATGGCAAGTATTACAACTGGCCTAAGTCGTAATAACGAAAAAAAAGTTAAAGGTGACTTTAAAGCTCACTTTAGCTAAAGTTACCTTTAACTAAACTCAACTTTAACGGCAAGTTGAAATAAAGGCCCTTAAACGTTAAAATTTCAATTCAGTAACTAAATTTCAACTAAAAAATAACAGAAAAACACACCTCTTAGATTCCTTTTATCATCATAAAAATGCTGCTAAAATAAAAGCCATTAAATTTCCTCTAAAATGCTTGGAGTTTTTGTTGGCGTTTAAACAATTCTACTGCACTTAGATTAACAATGAAACAACATTTTGTTATCACAACGTCGCAACAATTTGCACAAAAAAAAAGAAAACAAAAATATCACCCTCTAACAGAATTGTTGAAAAGCTAACATAACCAAAGAACAAAAACACAATGCTTTGGAAAAGTTTTCAAAAAAATGCGCTTCAAATTTTTACAATTTGTCCTGATTTTTTGCAATAAGTTTGTGAAAGAATATTGTTACTTTTTTACCTTTTAAAAAACGTTTGAAATGTAAGCTCATAGACTGCAAATAAAAAAAAAACTAATTAAATTCTTTATTATTCGCACAATTCTGTGTGCCACTGTTCACAACTTGATGTAAACGACAACGATTGCTTGTTTTTTATTTCTCTTTACACTCTTTTGCGTAAACAATAACAATTGTTCGATAGATCTTTGTAACGGAGATCTTCAAACCATGATGATTAACTTCAAACGCAAACCGTTTTCACACAAAACTGACTGAATTTTTACTAACCTCGTTGCCTGCTTTGTCTTGCCTTTTATATGCCAACGTAAACAGTTTGAAGTCGAATCTTCGTGTTTTCGCCTTCTCGAAGTCTGTATAAATGTAAACATCGTTGTTTCATTATTGTGGTTTGTGTATTTTTGTTCACATTCATTCTTGCAGTATTTGTTGTTGCATTTTTGTTTACTTGTTTATGTTCTTTTTTATACTGGTTTTTGTTGGTATATTTTTGTTTTTAATGTTTTGTTTGTTTAATATTATTCATTTACAATCCTATTTAATTGCTCATTACTAACCTTCATTCAGGATTACTACCTAAATTCTCGCACCACTTCTTTCCATAACTAGCGAAACCTACAATTTATAGTCGACTCAGATCGAGAGTTTTTTGAGAAACTTTTCATGGCAATCTTATTTACTCTCAGAGTTTTTGCCATTAAACTGCAGAGAGGAAGTCACCGTAAGAAATATTTTTTTCATATTTCGTTGTGTTCGAGTTGTAAGGGCTGGGGTTTGAATCACTGACTCTCGTCTAATGTCTAATGAGCCGCCACACTACCTGCTAGACTACGTCGACTTTCAGAAGTTTCATCAAAACGTATTTCTATAGGTATTGCATTTCCAAGTTTTTCGTATTTACATCATTATTTTCTTATATGAAACTTAAAATGCACCAATAGGTCTCTGGGTGAAAACGTTGGTCTCTGTATACAGTGAAATACAATTCTTAACCAATTTTTTTTAAGTTGTCTGAGGGTGCAGGAGAATACAAGACAGTCGATTTTGAGCCGCTTACAAGATCATATGCTTTTGCAGAACATAACATGACGAATTTGTAACCGTGACTTAGGAACTATAGTAATAGCTACGTGAATAAACAAAATTAACACATTTCGGATTATAACAATACACATGATGCTCAACTGCATCCAATGTCATCCCGAAAAAGTTTGGAATGGATTTTAGTCTGGAGACATCATTGGTCCATATGCCTTGAGAGTGACGTTAGACAGGCCACCAATGTCAACGGCGAGCATTATAGATCTACGATTACCAACTGCTTATGGAGACCATGCGAACTGGCCACTGAGATGCTAGACTTTTTAAAGTCGCAGATGTAACGGCAAACTACAGCGAATCTCAACGCCAACATAACCCATGCCATCTGTCAAATTCAGTCTGAAAATGTTTAAACTTAAAATGCACCAATAGGTCTCTGTGTGAAACGTTGGTCTGGATATACAGTGAAGTACAATTCTTCCAAACTAACCTTGTTTAACCAATTTTTTTTAAAGTATTGTTTAAAAGAAGCAATTTATAATATATAAACAACAGTTAAACTTTAATAAACTTTAAAAAATTTTTTCGTCTCGATTTTCTTGTCATAAATTATGTTGAATAGAAAAGAAAACAATTACACTTTTCTACTTACCAACGCGAATTCATTATAGGAGGTGACCATATTTCTACAATAAATCCAACAATGCAAAAACAACAGAGTAATCATCTTGTCAAAAAAATTAACCCTCAAACCTCCATAGAAAATTAATTAAAGCAATTAAAACAATTTTATTAAATTTTATGTATTGAAAATTCTTATGATTTGTATGTCATGCTAAATTACACAATAGTGCAGCACCTATAAATTAAAAGAATTAATTCATGCAGTCAATAACATTTCCACTTTACGTAAAGAACATGTTTTAATATGGCCATCAAGAAAAATATCAGTTGCAAACGTTATTTCTTATTTTCCGTAGTTTAGGCACCTAGCTGGAGAAACCGAATTCTTTTTTTTTTGGTAATTCATTACTCTCGTCTAAATAAATATACATATATACAGTAAATCTAGGTCGTAGCTTAAAAGATATATGTATTTAGTGTTAAAGGCTTAAATATTGTTAATCATCTTGCAAAAATTTTAATATAATTGGCTATAAATAGTAATCCTGAAAATTTTCTAGAGTGCGTATCTTTTAAGGATACATGCAATACATATGAGGGTTTATGACTAATATAAATACGAAATTGATTATCGAAACAAAATACACAAAAAATAATTTTTTTTTTAAACGACGATATTCAACAGCTTGTAACTTAAGGCTACCTTATATGAATTTGCCTTGCAAACATAGCTACCAGATTAATGAGGCACCAAATCGTCAAATATTTGAGAAATAATCGTCAAAATCGTCGGAAAAGATAAATAAATGAATTAAATGTTTTAAAAAACCAAAATTATTTCAATTGTAGTAAAACATATAAACATAAAATACAATATGAGTTCAAAAACAAAACTTTAAAAAAAATTTGTTAGAAATTAAAAGCTAGACTTTTTTCTAAAAATTTAGCAATTTTACATCATTTTCAGGAAAAATTTGTTTAAGGTTTAAACAATCTATGCCAGTGTTGTTTATTAACACATAAGCGCAACAATAATATTGTATTGGATATGTGTAAATATTAAAGAGTCAGAAGCTCTTGACATTCTGAGCATGAAAATTACGGTGTAATGTTTGCCGACACATTTTTCAGTTCCTTCAGTTCCTTCAGTTCCTTCAGTTCCTTCTTAAGATCTTATCATCTGAACTTGCTTTTTAAACCATTTATAACCGACCGAGAATGGAATACAACTGTCATATATGGATCGGTGCCTCAACGTATTTTTCGACCAGCACATCCGTGTGTGGTCGATTGGCCAATGGATCGCACACTGCATTACAAAAAAAATAATAATAATAGTCCGACAAAAAAGGACTATTTGGATGTGGAACTCAATTCCTACAGAGGTCTTTTCTGTTACTTATGGTATAAAAATATACAAGCCTAGTGTCCATAAAAGCTGTTCTCTCTTTCCTACTTCACATAACATATCTTCTTAATTCCAAACATAATGCCATCGATTCACTGAGGGTTGGTCTTACGAAAAAAAAAATAATAATAACGGCGCTTGCCTTTGTTTTCCCGATGGTAATATTAGAAACTTACTCGAATTTTTAAAATTGTCTACAACGACAAGTGATAAATTATTCTCAACTACGATGTTATTTAGGAGTTGTAATTTTTTGGCTTTTAAGGGGTTAAATAGGAATAAAATACAGAAAAATCATCACATGTGTTCGAAAGTAACTTATAATACTTCACTCCTCGTTATTACTAACATAAATTTCCAATAGTACCAATTGCAAAGTAAATACAAAGCTTAAAGTGGTTTTTAATGGGCTAAAGTAAAGAAAATTATGTCAATTTGTAATTTTTAAAAATCGTCAAAATAAGGACAGAAAATAAGGTCAAATCGTCAATATGATGTTTTTGGAGCTCAAAATCGTCAAAATGACGATAAATCGTCAAATATGGCAGCTATGCTTACAAATAACATTCAATCGTACGGACAGAGGAAGTGAAAAGATGAAACAAATTTATGGCATTTTATTAACAAAGTAGAAAAAATAAAGGAAAACCAAAAACAAAATACACCTAACCCCCGATTTACACGGTACTTTTTTTACATGATTTCGCATTTACACGGACGAAGAACTAGATGAGAATAACTTAGTTAACATGGTTAACGAAAAAATAGTCGTGAAAATGAGGACGAGTCTGAATCAGTTGTGTTCAATAGGGATTTGAGGTCTATAAGGATTTAAACAAAAACTGAAGGCAAATGTTAATTGCGGATTTCATTTCGAAGTCTCGCCATTATAAAATCGTTCCTAATCCATCTAACACCGAAACAGAATCGCATAAAATATAATCGAGTGAAGAAAGTGACATCATACCAATCAGGAAGAAAAGATTATACATATCCTATGACAGTGATAACAGTACATAATTAAATTATTGGTAAATTTTTTTAAATATTTATATTTCTGGTTTCTGTATGTAAAATGAATAACATATCTATATACAGGAGTACACTTTTATATACAAATTTCTATTTTAATGAATAGATAACTTCTTTTATATATAAAAATAAACATACATATGTGCTATTTACGTTGAAACAAATGACTGAGTTATGCCTCTTTTAGTTTGTTTTCGAAATCTACGATTTCAGTTTACACGTTTTTCTAAGGAACCTATGCTCATGATAGATTTACAACTTCTAAAAGCGAAAGTTTTAAGGCCAAAAGCGAAAAATTGAAATCCACAAATCATAGCAAAACAGACCGCAGAAACACATGTTTTCGATATCATTGTTACAAAGTATCTGTTAGAAAAAAATATTAGAAAAGGCACAATCAGCAACAACAAACAATGTAATTGCTGTAAAAAGAAGAAAAAAAGAAATTAAATACATGTTAACTAAAAAAACAATAATTTCATTTTTTGCTGACACATTTCCAGACAACACACTTATTGAACATTCCACGATACACATTTTGTAATTTTAATTAATAAGCATATTTTGTTAACACACTTATCCAATATTGCACAAGACATACCTTTTATATTTTTTGTAACACACTTATGGAATATTGCTTATTTTGCACTTCTTGCAGTTTTTACCAAACAATAATTAAGTTTAAGAATTAATTTTAGTTCAGTTCTAAGTGTGTTCTTTGCTGAATAAGTGATAATGTGTTAAAAATAAAATAAAATATATTTTTTTAAAACAAATTAACATATAATCCTTTAACTTACACAATGAAATAAAATGTAAAAAGAGAGAAAACGTGGAACTGTTAAAAATAATTTCAAGTTTACTGTAAGTACAGGAGACATTATAATTACCCAATTACTTGGTACGCTAAATAACAATTCACATCTTTTTTATATATAGGTTAAAACACGCACACACACGTTCTTTTCAGAACACAATGTCCTTTGAGTTATGTATGTCATGTAATACATTCACTCTTAACTGTTTTTGGTTCTATTAGAAATTGTTATTACGGAAAATGAATTTTTATAATATTAACATTGTTGTTGTCATTTCAAATAAACTTTTATGGCACGAGAATAAGGTGTAGTAAAATTAAAATGGAATCTGTTGTTGATGTATGAAATTAAAGGTTATATTTCGCATCGTTATCATGTTCCATTCAGGTCAACTACAGCATTCTGTTTAAAAATCTAGAGGAATATGTGACATATTGACAATTGATTTCAATATAACTACGAACTATGTAACACATACATACATACATAATTGGTCATTATAAATCTTCCACCAGGTTTACAAACAACCTTCTCACACCGCATAATTTTTATTCATGAGTGGCGGAACCTACTGTTTAAAGTCGACTCCGAACGACAGATTTTTTGAGGAACTTTTCATGGCAAGTAGCCGATGAAATATTTTCTCATATTTCGTTTTGTTCCTGATGTCTGACATGGGATTTGAACCGTTGCCTCACGTCTAATAAGCCAACACTCTACCTACTATACTACGGCGATTTAACACTCATTTTACGAGCTTCTACCCAGAGGGCACAGCAAAACTTGGCGAATTTATGTCGTGATTGTAGCCAGCATCCGTTCAAAATTCATCTGAAACAGAAACTGAAGGTAAACGAGTAGTGGACACAATTTGGTTAACGGTTGGTTAAAATTGTCGAATTTGGGAAAATCCAATAAAAAATCAGTGTTTGGTAATAATTTTCTGCGTAATTCTTTGAGAACGACTTTACCCAGGCCAACGGCTAGCACCATGGCCCGTCTTTAAGCGCTTCTCAACTTTAAATTAAAAAAAATAATAAACTATATATGAGTGAGATATCACTGACATTTGTATTCATTTGAAGTACTTATTGAAGTCATTATGTGTAGAATATAAAATCGTTCTAATTTCCACCATTGCTTCTCTGGATGAAGCGCGTTCAAAATGTCTTTCCATTACTCTGGCGCATAAATCAGGCTGAATTTGGCCGATGGCATGGGTTATGTTGGCCTTGAGATACGCTGCAGTTTGTCGTTACATCTGCGACTTCAAAAAAGTCTAAGAGAGTTAAAAGGCAGCATCTCGGTGGCCAGTTCACATGATCTCCATACAATTCGGGCCATAAGCCGTTGGTAATCGTAGATCTACATATAATGCTCGTCGTTGACATTGATGGCCTGTCCAAAGTCACTCACAAGGTATATAGACCAATGACGTCGCCAGTCCAACATTCATTCCAAACAAAGACTTTTTCGAGATGCCATTAAATGCAGTTCTGCCTTATGTGGATTGTTATAGTCCGAAATTTGCCTAATTTGTTCGTTCACATATCTATTCATGTAGAAAACGGACGTATCCTTCAGTTCTTAGGTCGGCGGAAATTTTACCAGTTGCTTGCCTAAGTCACGGTTGCAAATTCGTCAAACTGTGTCCTCTTATGAGCAAAATCGACTGTCTTGAATTCTGGTTCACCCTCAAACAACGCCTACTATGTTTTCAGCGGATTTTTTATTTCGTCTACTAGTCGTATAAGTTATTTGCCATGAGAAACATGAACAAAATATCACTCATACGCAGCGACTGAATAAGTGAATAAGTGAAGTTAAATTAAAAAAATTAAAGCATATTCTTAGGTCTATTCTCAATATAGTACTAACTCAAGAATATTAATGATTGAAAGCAATTTTTTTCTACATTTTTAGAAGACATTAATAAACTTCACATTATTTTGTGAAAAGTGATCGCATATCAAAAATGTGTGAAAATTCTTAACAATACTGGCATATTGTGCTTTTCTATTAAAGAAAAATTAAGAATATATAGCAGGGTGTTGAACAAACTTGTAAGGCCTGTGGAGCCTTTACTGTAAAAGCAGCGAGTGCTTTGATTGGTTTCGATCAAATAATTTTTTATTTTAGAAGTGGTCACCAAAAAGGTTGTTGAATGCATGAACGATTTCCAAAGACCGACCCTTAAGCTGAAAAAATGTTGTGATTTAAAACTCAAAAAACTTCGGTGTTTCGTTGACACATGCCCAATTGCGATTTTGAAACTAAGCGAAATCAAACAATTCCTGGAGCAAAAGTTTACATAACATACATACATAATTAGACATTCCTTCAGTCAGGATTACTACTGTTGTTGGGACCAACAGTTTAAATTCGTCTCGGAATGATACTTTTTTTGAGCAACTTTTCATGACAATTATATTTTCTCTCAGAGCTTTTGCCAGAAGTCGCCGAAGATGTGAATTTAAATATTCTCTGACTAGGCTGTGCTAATTAAAAAGAATGCCACCAAATTGTATGTGGATGTGGCGCTCTAAGTTTCGTATAGTAATTAACCACATTGAAAATAAAAACAAACTTAAATCTATTTTAAAACTTTTAGGGTAATTATTACTTGCCGTTAAAGTTGGGTTTAGTTAAAGGTAACTCAGTGGCAACGACGGGCATCTTTTATTTATGTTGTATTTGCTCATTTTGTTTATATTTGAACTCGCCATATTGCAAATAATATATAACATGACAAGTTCAAACATAAAGTGAACTTTAAAATTTAAAGGTAGGGTGATCCTCCCTTTAGCTTAACGATCACCTCTACCTTATTGTCCATTTTTAATAATGAAAAACAATTTATCTGCCCGTTAAAATCATCCCTTTAGTTAACGGCAAATTGTAATAATGGCCCTTACCAGTTAAACTTAAACTTCTATTTCTTTCGAAATTAAGGCATAGTCAGGATAGAAACTAAATAAGTTAAATCACAAACATAACAAAAATCAAATCAGCAAGACGAACAAACCCATAGAATACACAACAGCACAAAGTTACTAAGGAATTTAAAGTAAATAAGTTTGAAACTGTTCATTCACAATCCTTTATATTTACCTGCATATGTGTAAACAAAAACAGAAATACATAATGAATTGAAAAAAGAAACATGACCAAAATTCTGCCTTCACACCTCATCCTCTCCATGATTTATTGTGGTATTATTTCGAATTTAATCACATTGGAAAGCTTATCCAAATATTTTACCACCTTCGGGTTGTTGATATCGTTTTACTTTACTTTTTCCCTCACTCATTTCATTTTTAATCCCCCATATCATTAACGGCCTAAAATAGTCAGGTAAGAGTGGTTATGAACAGTGCCAATGTAAAGTAATGTAAATGTAATCGTTATTTCTATAAAAGTGTGTTTAATTCTAACAAGTTACTTAGCAAATACAATGTCCAATAAATAAATAAAGCAAACGGACTGGTACTTTCATACATATATTCGTTGTTTACTATTATTATGCATTAAACACATAGACCACAGCAGGCTACAATTTGTCAAAAATACACCACAAACGTGGGTATTGTTACGAAAATGGAAATGGTGTTTTTCTTTTACATCGTTTAACATTAAAATTATAAACAAAATCTACAAAAGCAAAAATAATGAACATGTTTATATGATATATGTAAACAAAACTATACCAACAAAAACCAGTATAAAAAAGGGATAAACAAGTAAACAAAAATGCAACAACAACACTGCAAGAACAATCGTTAATAAAATACATAAACAACAATAATGTAAACAACATGTTTACATTTATAAAGATTTCGAGAAGGCAGAGTCATTCGCCGTCAAGAGCATTCATTAGACTGTTTACTCTGCGATGTAAAAGGCAAGACAAAGCGGAGTCAGTAAAAATTCAGTCAGTCTCGTGTGAAGACGCGCTGTGTTTGAAGAGAATAATTGTGGTTTTAAGATCTCCGTTATAAAGATCTGTCGAATAATTGTTATTGTTTACGCAAAAGAGTGTAAAGAAGAATAACAAACAAAGCAAAATGTTATTGTTTACATCAAATTGTGAACAGTGGCACATGGAATTGTGCGAACAATGAAAAGTTTATCTAAAACTAAGCACAAATTTATTTTTATTTGAAAAAATTAATTTTTATTTTGAAAAATTAATTGAAAAAAATCAGAGTTTTTAAATATTTTCATCTGTTAGAGACCGGAGTATAAAATTACTAGACATATGTATATGTCAAAAGTTTTTGGCTAAATAAATTAGGATTCACATTTCTAAAAGCATCTTCTATTTATAAGAATGTTTATGTCTTGTATACAAAGTAAACTTTCATATGTAAAAGCTGGAATCTCATCTACATGCAAATAGTTCGGTTGTCAGATAAAACACAACAGTTTTGACTGGATTGTTCAAATGCTCCACTCATACCTATTTGTATAAATGGATGAGCGGTATTAAGATGCGAAGGGGAATTGTATCATATTATTCATACATACATAGTTGGTCATTACAACCCTTCAGTGAGGATTACATGAGTGGCGGGACCTACAGTTTAAAGTCGACTCCGAACGACAGATATTTGATAAACTTTTCTCAGAATTTTTGCTAGAAATCTGCTGAGAGGAAGTCGCCAAAGAAATACTTTTTGTATTTTGTTTTGATGGCTGGCCTGGGGTCGAACCCTGGCTTTTCGTCTAATAAGCCAACACACTACCTGCTAGACTACAGCGACTCATGTATCATATCATAGTTTATTTAAATCGGTATAACTTATAATACAAATTAAATATACTCTTAAAAATGTAAATTTTATGGTGAATTGGTGAATTGGAATTAATATTAATAAATATTACAAAGATAATTAGAATTGAAATTTAATTTTGTTATTTAAAATATTTTTTTTTATTTCACAAATCTAATTTATTTTATTTATTTATGTTTTAGATATAACACAAAAATAAAATAAATAAAATTCTTTAAATCAACATAATTTTTGTTATTTTTGTAATTCTGATGAAAACAATGCAAACAATTCAATACAATCAAATAACTGCGTTATTAATTTGCATAAATTTTATGCGATATTATATTTTTATTTATAATCAAATATGAATGCGTTCGTAAGGTAGACGATAATCTGTTAGAATGGGGTTGTGGCTTCGATTTTCATTCCCTACCCTATTACCCAAATAAACAGCGTACGTATGCAACTATAAATTAATTTTATTCATAATTTTGCATTTTTTGAAAATAATGAAGTACATACTTCATAATGTCTTTATGCACAACATAAGTGGTGTGAGAACCTAGGTCGTAATGCTGTCTGAAGGGTTGTAATGATAGCAGTATTTTGCGTATAAAGACTATTTAAATACCGAAATTCCTCATACGCACTGTTGGATGCTTATTTATTTATAAATATAAGGAGATGACAAATGTCACAGTAAGAAATTTTATTATATTTTTCATAAGTTACTTTTATTATACGTACTCGGTGAGAGTAATGTTAAAGTGTAAACGTTTTCTTCATCATGGTTTTCATATTTTTTTTGTTATTCATTTGCACTCAAGGCACTTAATATGACAAGGAGTACATGACAAGTACATTCCAACTGCATCAACTAAATAAAAAGTCGTACTAAGAACTTAACTAACTTTACCCAAGCTCTAAAGCCATTTAAAGTTAATACTTAAAAACAAGAAACTTTATTTTTCCAACTATTTTTCAGTCTTCTTGTGGGGTTTTGAAAAGATCTTTCAACAGCCTTTAAGAAAATAGTACAGAAATTGTCATTAAGAAAGAGTTTTCAGTCATATTTGGTACGCTTTAATGATTTTTACTTATTATGAGAAAAATGTCTTGCAAATGACATGTCGTAAACGCTAAAGATTTCTTCCATTTCGAGTTTAATTTTTTTCAGAAAATATTTCCATTCAGTGTATATGCATAGGCAATTTAAAAAGGATGAAAATTTTTACTGCCTGTACAAAAAGAAAACTTAATAATAAAAGAACGGAAGGCAAGGGAAAATTATCCAAAAAACAAAATTATATTGTATCAGACATGCATTGTAATGAGGAAAAAAAAGGGAATGAGATTGAAAAAATTATATACTAAAACATCGAGAATGAATCATCATTTTCTTAAAAATTAAATACGTAAAAAATTATTCTCTTTGAAATTTCAATTTAAAACAAAATTATGGCACAAAATTCTTTACATTTTAAAAGCGTGTAAATATGAGCTCGTAGATTGCACATAAAATAAGAATAAATATGTGTTCAGTTGTAATTAATTTCTTTATTGTTCTCACAATACTGTGTGCCACTGTTCACAACTTGATGTAAACAACAACAATTGCTTTGTTTCTTATTCTGCTTTAAACTATGTTCAAATATGCACTTTTATTGAGTGAATATTCAGTTTATTGAGTACAATATTTTATGTGTTCAGATATAATAATATACGCAGCTCAGCTGCTTATTCAATATTCATTGGACAGATGGTAAACAAAACAGCTGGTTGTTTCAACAACATTGTTTTTTTTTTGTTATTTTTTTTATTTGTCGTTGTTGACATTTGAGTCGTCAAATATAATTGTAATATGCGCACTGAACATACTTATGACTGTGCTGCATTTTAAGTTTTACTCAATATTATAACAATTTGCGTATTTATTGCGCAATAATTAATTGAAATTAATTAAAATATTGAGCTCAATAATGGCGTTTATTGCGATTTACGCAATAATAATAAAAATTAAAATTAGCTTTAATTTCAGTAAGTAAAAAATATAAGTAAAAAATGCAACCAGCACTTTTGCTCGAAATATTTATATTTGAAAGAGAAAGATATAAAGATGTTACCATGATGAAAACACAATAGAATCAATAAGTTTTGCTCTATGGATTGTATTTTTGTGGCAAAAATTACGAAATCTGTGTAAAAAAATGGTAAATAACATTTTTTTTTTAAATGTATGTGTTTTACGTCTTGAAAAAATTAAAAAGATTTATCACATAAAAATAATAAGAAATCTCTACGAAAAAATCTTCGTTTCTTTCTGCTGTAACACCCCTCACTCCAAAAACGTTTCGTAGAGAAAATCTTCTTGATTTTATTAGGCAGTTTTCGTTTGTGTATACACGTTCAAAACGAAACCTATGTCAACGAAGAATGTAAATAAAAACGAAACCGAACACAAAGCAATACACAAACGAACACAACACAATGCAAACAGCATTATGCTGTAGTTACCCACACGTAACGTAACGTACCGTAGAAAACGTTCTCTTTTTACCATATGGAGAACAATGTAAACGACTACCCAAACGTCCTCTCTCGTTAGCAAAACGGAACGATCTGTATAAAACAGAATTCTCCCACGTTTTTACGTGATAGTTGAACATGAGTGATGATGAGCAGTGTTGCCACGAAAAAAAAAACATTGTAACCAACATTTGTGAAAAAATCACCAAATAAGGAAAAATATGTCCAAAATTAAATTCGCAGTTTTTTTATTTTATTTTTTTTCAAATTTAAATTATATTGAAAAAAGAAGAAACAAAAAATAAGAAAACAAAATTATAGTCTCATAATTAATTAATTTTAACAAACAAAACAAAAGCTAGTTTTATAAGAAAAATCATAACCAAATCCGGAAAAATCTACACATTGAACAAAAAACGGCAACACTGGTGATGTCCGTATACCAAATTCTTAGGATTGTGTTGTGTTCGTTGGTGTGTTGGCTTTGTATTCTGTTTAGTTTTTATTTACATTCTTCGTTGACATATGTCCCGTTTTGAACGTTTCTATAACTACACAAACGTTTTTAAGGCTACGTATATTACGACTTTACGTTTCTTACGCTTGGGTAACCAAGGCATTACACTCGTTTGTGTAAACAATAGCTATTGTATGACCGATCTTTATAGCGGAGATGTTCAAACAACAATTATTATCTTCACAAGCGACACATCTTCACACAAGACTAACTGAATTTTTACTGTCCGCGTTGCCTGCTTTGTCTTACCTTTTATATCACAGAGTAAACAGTCTGAAGGATGCTCTTGAAGGAGAATGACTTCTCTGTAAATGTAAACATCGTTGTTTGTATATTTTGTTTACATTTTATGTTAGTTGTTGGTTCTTATTTACTTGTTTATCGCCTTTTTTATACTGATGTTGTTGCTATATTTTTGTTTATTCGTTGTTGTAACAATTCCATTGTTTTTGTAGCTTTTGTTTACCATTTCCATTTTCATAACAATATAACAACACGAAAATACAGGAACTTCTAAATGTATACCTGAAACTATATAAAGGTATATAATACTAGATAATCATAATCATAATCATAATCATAATCATAATCATAATCATAATCATAATCATAATCATAATCATAATCATAATCATAATCATAATCATAATCATAATCATAATCATAATCATAATCATAATCATAATCATAATCATAATCATAATCATAATCATAATCATAATCATAATCATAATCATAATCATAATCATAATCATAATCATAATCATAATCATAATCATAATCATAATCATAATCATAATCATAATCATAATCATAATCATAATCATAATCATAATCATAATCATAATCATAATCATAATCATAATCATAATCATAATCATAATCATAATCATAATCATAATCATAATCATAATCATAATCATAATCATAATCATAATCATAATCATAATCATAATCATAATCATAATCATAATCATAATCATAATCATAATCATAATCATAATCATAATCATAATCATAATCATAATCATAATCATAATCATAATCATAATCATAATCATAATCATAATCATAATCATAATCATAATCATAATCATAGTCATAATCATAATCATAATCATAATCGTAATCATAATCATAATCATAATCATAATCATAATCATAATCATAATCATAATCATAATCATAATCATAATCATAATCATAATCATAATCATAATCATAATCATAATCATAATCATAATCATAATCATAATCATAATCATAATCATAATCATAATCATAATCATAATCATAATCATAATCATAATCATAATCATAATCATAATCATAATCATAATCATAATCATAATCATAATCATAATCATAATCATAATCATAATCATAATCATAATCATAATCATAATCATAATCATAATCATAATCATAATCATAATCATAATCATAATCATAATCATAATCATAATCATAATCATAATCATAATCATAATCATAATCATAATCATAATCATAATCATAATCATAATCATAATCATAATCATAATCATAATCATAATCATAATCATAATCATAATCATAATCATAATCATAATCATAATCATAATCATAATCATAATCATAATCATAATCATAATCATAATCATAATCATAATCATAATCATAATCATAATCATAATCATAATCATAATCATAATCATAATCATAATCATAATCATAATCATAATCATAATCGTAATCATAATCATAATCATAATCATAATCATAATCATAATCATAATCATAATCATAATCATAATCATAATCATAATCATAATCATAATCATAATCATAATCATAATCATAATCATAATCATACAGTGGCAAGCATAAGCTTATACATAATATTTAAAAATATTTTAAATCCAATAATTAAGAAATTGTTAATAATATAATTTCTCACAGGAATTAACTATAGACTTACTAACTGTAAAACAACGAAGAAAAATACTATTCGCAAATAATTAAAAGAAAAAATTGTAATCAAATTTGTTCATTTATCAAGTTTTGCAAGTTCCGTTTCTCTGCTTTTAAAATGCCTTTACTTAAGGTTTTTTTTTTGGATTCTTTTCACAAAATTATTTTTGCGTTCAAGCTCTAAAGGTAAGGAAAAGTTTTTCGAATTTTATGTAAAAAGTTTTCTTGCAATTTGTTAAATAACATTCAAGCTGTCTTTTATATTTAAAAGCAAATAATTTTACTTAAAAGTTTGTTTAATTAGAGAATAGTTTCAGTTAATATTTAACACATGTATAGATTCTTTTTTTATTTTAATACACGATATGCAAATAAAAGGTTTTTATTTTTTCAATATTATGCATTTACTTTTTCTCACCAGTGTACATATAAAAAAGATTATTTTACTCTCTACACTCCTGAAACAAAAAAATTAAAAAGTCAGAACAATTTGATGTAAAACAAACATTTTAATTTAAAAATTGAATTACGAAACTATTCGTAGAGTATTTTAAATAAAATACTTGCTTCAAAATACATCGGCACTAAATTAAATTTGTTGTGGACAACAGGTATATAAAGTCATTAATTGAGAAACAATAAAACAAAAAAGAGAGAGTGCTTATTGCTTTACGAAAGGAAAGAGCACGCTTATTCCTTTATTGTCACCCCAATTATGACATGATTTGTACTTTTTTGTTGGCAATATTTGCTTTGAATTTTAAATTTCCTTCATTTAATACATTGTTATCAACACTTATACTACTCCTACCAAACCAGTGATGATTGGAAACTTGATAATAATGTTGTGATAATATCAACAGAAATCACAAATGTCAAGAAATGAAAAATGTGTTTTTAAACATCGTTTAAAATGACCAATAAATCCTTTTTTCTTTTTTGTTTTGTAAAAGACAATAAAAATGGCCTTGAGTTAAGATAAGTCAAAAAATATCTTAACACTTTGAGAACCAAATTAAGCGATTGTGTAATATGCTTTACAGAAACCTCAAAAGAAAAGATGTTATTTAAGTACAAAAGCATTGCTAGTATTACGATGTCTCACTTTTCTTTTCTTATCTTAATGGGATAAGACGCACGCCAGATGGTAAGCAAAAGTATGTTTGAAATTGTAGATTGGTAGGTTGGTAGGTAGAAGTGTTAGCTTTGATTACTTAAGCTCACTTGAGCACGAATAGCGGCCGATTTCCATACTTATCGAATAAGTTATTCAGCGCAGGGGCTGCATATACATAGGTGGGTAGATTGAAGGAAATGAGGCCCACCAAGTGTCCCATGCCTATCGGTTTACATCTAATCCATACAATTGTTATTCTGAGCGTTCCCTATTTATGCTATCAACAATACTTTCTATAAGATATATGCAACCTACACAAACTTCCTTATCTTCTCCCAATCCATTCCTCTGGCATAGCGTCTTACTCAAAATGTTGGTATCTTGAGTTTACAAAAGCTGGCCTATTATCAAACAAGAAACAAATGATTGGAAATCAAGAAAGAAAAATAACGAAATTATACATGTTTGTGATGGATAACGAATGAAAATCCGTCCAAAATCGAAAAAAGTTGTGCTGGTAACTTAAGTTTCGTTCGCGTACAAAGTTTCGTTTCACGTCTATTTCATGGCAATTTTATTTACTCCCAGATTTTTTGGCAGAAATCTGCTGAAAGGAAGTCGTCGAAGAAATATTTTTTCATATTTTCGTTTTGATGTCTGATCTGGGGTTTGAACCGAGGCCTCAAGTCTAATATGCCAACAAACTACGTACTAGACCAGGTGACTGCACTCTCTCTTTATAAATAAGAATAATAAACATGTTTTAAGTTTAAAGTGCAATTCAACAGAAGTTTTCTTTAAACCAAAATTATTTTTATAAATACGGCTGTTTTTGTTATAATTTTTTTTTTATATTTGTTTTAGCACTACATTCTGTTCTTTTTGAATTTTCTGTTTTTTTCGATCTCTTAATAATTTATCCTTTTAAACATACAATAGTTTTAATATATTATCAAGTATTTATTACAGCCCATTTTTCTAGTCTAGTGCTATAGGAATATATGTACATGTGGCAGTAATTATTACATTATATAACAGAGTCATCTATCTTAGTTCAAGTATGTCATGTGCCATCATGTCATTTAAAAATGTTGTAACCGTTGACTGTCATTATAACATTGAAGTTCGGTTTTTAAAAACCATTTTCTATTTAAAGCATATGAATATTTTAGTTGCATTCATACTGTATGTTTTTTGTAAAAGTAATGTGTTCCTGCAAAATTTATTTTTATTTTGCAAAAGTCAGTGTTAAGTGGTAAACATTGCAAAATATACTTTGTCATTTCCTTTACAGTCTGACTGCCATCAAATGCACACAATGTTAATTGAGAAAGAGAAGAGGGGAAAAAATAACAAAAATAAAATAAGTATTTCAGTACTGTGTGACAAGTATTAAATTTTACTCAAAAGCAGCAGTTAGGATGTCATTGAGGAAATGATGAATAAGAGAGAGTATTTAAACATTCTAAAGAACATATTTGCACAGTGTTTGGAAGAATTGAGAACTCGTAATGCTTATTACTTTCAAAAAGTCAATGAACTCAAACATACTGCTGCTAATGTGAAGATGTGGTTTGACTATCAAAATCCTCATAGGCTTAATAGTCTGACTCGAAAAGAGTATTTAGGAGACCATTTGGCCCAATGGCTAGGTAGTTATTAAAAATTTTTTTCTTGAGTGAATGGCGGCAAATATCAGCGGAAAATCTTAAACAAAACTGGTTCATTTAATGTAATTTAATTTAATTAAATGTTGGAAATAGTAGTTTAACATATTGGGCTTTTGAATTTTTAATCCATTCTGAGTTCTTCTTGATGGTATCTACATTTTTGCGCACCAACGTCACGAAAAATTTTCCCTAATTTTTTTTTTTGGTTTGTGCAAAACATTAAAAATTTTTTGTTTCATTATAAGATATAAATAATTAAATAAAATAAATATAAAATGATGAATTATATTTACATATTATTGCTTAAAATTCATGAAATTACAAAAATATATTGTGCCTAGACTTTTGTCCACTGTATATGGAAACAAATATTGTGTTTAAAATGTTTAATAGTAAATGTTAGCTTTCATATCTCTACGATTTATTTGTACAAAACTTTTTCGGATTATACCATACATACACATGTATATAATTACATATCATTCATTTAGCTAGTCAAGTAGGTGTCTGCACCCTGTTTTGTTTTGTTGGTGGTGAAAGTTATTGCACTTGCTAATTATTCATTCCATTTTCTTATTTAGTAAAAGAGAATACGATGATAATAATATTGTCAATGGTGTTGACTCCATACGACAGTAGTAAAATTCAGTCTGCAAGCACAATGCAATAAGGGTAAAGCTTTGTTTTATTCTAATATTGCAATGTTCTAGTTGCTTGTTACCTTTTAAATGGCAAAACACAAAATATAGCCGGCAGAAATTCATTTATACAAGCAGATTATGGTGGAAAGTATAGTCTTATTATCTACGTTCATACCATCATTTCCTTTTAAATTTTTCTTTTTAGAAAAACAAAGCTTTAGTTAGATGATATGAAAGGCAAACTATAATAATAATAATAACTAATATAGCGCAATTGTTAAGTCAATATTTGTTTATTCCGAAAGCGATAGCCTGTAGCGATTTTTGTCCGTTTTGTCAAAGGAAGTTTCAATCTCTACGAAAGCAATTGCACTCCAAGTTTATAAGCACTTATTTATAATTCTTTAACAACGTCCAAACATGATATTCCAAGTATACCCGATCTATTTCTTCGAACAAGCGCAAGCTTGATTATCGCAACTTAAAATAATCTACCGAGAAGTTGTCACAGTCGACGACTGTTTCTTCTATTGTTTATTAATTACACTTATTACATACATACATACATAATTGGTCATTACAACCTTCAGTCAGGATTGTATGAGAAACTTTTTATGGTAATATTATTTACTCTCAGATTTTTTGCCAGAAATCTGTTGAGGGGTACATTTATGCGTAATACGCAAGTTTCTTAAAAATAAAGAACATATGCTTTATTTTAACATACGCGTAAAGAACAGACATAAACTGCATGGGAGAAAACATATGTATGAAGTAAAACGTTATTAAAACATCATTGACGAGTAAGAATTTTTTCAGGAATGGTATTTTTTGTCTAAACAAGAAATACCCAAACGAAGAAAGCAATGTAAATGAATAAAAAAATATGTTGCATAAACTGAGACACGTTTTTAAAAGAACTTGCATTAATAATGATTGTGACGTAAAAAATTTACCTGTTACGAATATCGCAATAATTGGAGATTGTGATAATCGAGATTGTACTGCATATCGTTTTAAATATGTATTCTAACCTTTCTATTATGAAAATTCTGTCCACGAATTTCTGAACAATCAATAAATTTGAGTTTAAAGTTCGTAAAAACAATTAGTTTTCCATTCTGTACAACGAAATTTACAACCCACACCATGTCGTATTTAATTTTTTGTTTTTTTGTCTCAGGTGTAAAGTGGGGAACAGCATAGTCGCTGTAGTATAACATAAAGAGTCAAAAGTTAAAACAGTAATTCAAATTGGTGTCAACAGAATACATATGTATGTATGTAGTTACAGTAGTTACTGTATCAGAAACCGTAGCGTAAAATTCCAATTTTCAAAATATGTCGCTCGACAAATATAAATTTTAAACAGAGATACCATGATTTTCGATATATTCGACATTAAATACAACTATCTCCCGATTTGCACTGAGGATATGTTCCTTAGAAAACCATGTAAAGCGAAATCGGAGATTTCGCTATATAAAACCGTGTAAATCGAAAACAAACCAAAATAGGCACAACTCAGTCGTTTATTTCAACGTAAAATAAAACTAAATATAATATAAATATGTTATTAATTTTACATACAGAAACCAGAAAATTTACCAAAAATTTAATTATGTACTGTTATCACTGTCATATATATATATATGTACCTCTTACTCCTCTAGGGAGCATAGGGTCGCATTTCACTGTCATAGGATATGTATAATCTTTTCTTCCTGATTGGTATGATGTCACTTTCATCACTCGATAATTCTTTATGCGATTCTGTTTCGGTGTTAGATGGATTAGGAACGATTTTATATTGGTGAGACTTCGTAATGAAATCCATGTAAAACCGAAATCGTGTCAAAAAGTACCGCGTAAATCGGGGGATAGGTGTATGTGAAATAAGTAGTTGGATATGCATTTATTAAACAACTTAACATGCATTTTGTTAAAAAAAAATCCACATAATATACTTGCACCATTCTGTAAGTTTTTTTTGGCAACATTACGAGGAAGCTTCACATGTTTTCTTGCTACTTTATTCTTTCTCAGGCCTAATTATTAAAAAAATAAAAATCAAATTATATGTTATGCACAAATTACAGATAAAATAAATTTAACTACATATTGATCTATTTTTAGTTAAGCATTTTGTACTGTACAATACTTTTTAAAACATTGTTCTCATGACTGATGGATAAATAATCAATCAATATTATCATTCAACAAAATCATACATCCACAGACAATTAATCATCATTTACAATTAATCATAATGATTGATTTGAACTAATGATTGAAGCGAAGACATAAACAGCGATTACAGACACTGACGCCGATGGATAAAAAGAAATATTAACGAAGATAATAAAAATAAATATTTGGGCAGTGGTCTCTTAATAAACTTTAAAAATTTATTAAGACTGAATCCATTAATTATTTGAATAATTTTATTTCGACTTTGGTTACTTTGTTTTCTGCCTGTCATTGCAATAAACAATTACCAGTAATTGCTTGTGACATAATTGATAGAAATTCTTAAATATGTATATGGAATAAAGAATCATTATTAAATGCTATAATGACCAGGCTTATGAATGTGCTAATATGGAAATGATGTCTTAGACCATTTGAAAATAATTAAACTTACATCCACTATACGAAAAGATAGTCGAAGTCATGAACGTTCGTCTTCAGGAACATTCATCAGACTGTTTACTTTGCCATATAAAAGGCGAGACAAAGCAGGCGAATGAGTTAGTGAAATTCAGTCAGTCTTGGATGAAGACGCGGTGTGTTTGAAAAGAGTAATCATGCTTTGAAGATGTTCGTTACAAAGATCAGCCGAATAATTGTCTAGTAATTGTTATTATTAATGCAAAGGGTGTAAACAGAGGAATAACAAACAGACCAATTGTTGTTGTTTACAAAAAGTTGTGAACAGTGGCACACAGAATTGTGCGATTAATAAACACAAATTTATTTTTATTTTATTTGCAATCCAAGAGCTCATATTTTAAACGCTTTTAAAATGTAAAATCGTATGAGCTATGAATTATTTTTTCTTTCATTTGAGCAGTCTCTCCTCAACCAACTCCTAAACAAAGAAAAGTTTAAACAATTTTTGTTCTGCCGTTTCTACAATCTTTTTTACTTCTTGCAACCATTAATTGTATGTTCAGTCTTAAGTAGCTTTACAAAAAGATTAAATTGAATTAACTGAAATCATAAATTTTTATAAGTTCTAGGAAGTAATTAAAATGAAAAGATTTTAATTGTTTTAAAGAAGAATTTATTTAAATAAGTGTTTACATATGTACATATTCCTACAATAAACTTTTACCACCACAAATTCAGTTTTTATAAAAGTTTTGTTTTCCTGCCTGCGATCACAAACAAATCCACAGAAACCAAGTCATCAGCAAAGAACTTAAAAATTAAAAATCGTATGCCAGTAACGTAACTTAAACTTTGTTTAGCGGAAATAAATTTGTAATGCTGCTCTTTACTGTCATCAGCAAAGAACTTAAAAATTAAAAATCGTATGCCAGTAACGTAACTTAAACTTTGTTTAGCGGAAATAAATTTGTAATGCTGCTCTTTACTGTAAAATAATGAAAAATGAATTAAATTTTTCGCCAGAAATTGTTCAGAATTAAATCTATTTTAATGAATTTGTGTACATAGGATTGTATCGTTGCATATCAAAATAAATATGTAAATGTGTATTTCTAACAACAATTTCGTAATTATATTTTACTTTTGTAATGTAGTTATTTTATAACAATACATACATAAGTACATACATAATTGGTCATTACAACTCTTTAGTCAGAATTACGACCTAGTTGCATACACCATTTATGTTGTGTGTGTTAATTTTTATATATGAGTGGCGGGACCTACAGTTTAAAGTCAACTCCGAACGACAAATTTTTGGAGAAATTTCTCATGGCAATTTTATTTACTCTCAGAGTTTTTGTCAGAAATCTGCCAAAGAAATATTTTTCATATCTCATTTTGATGTCTGACCTGGGGTTTGAACCGTGGCCTTACGTTTAATAAGCCAACACACTACCTACTAGACTACGGCTTCATACATCGTTGTATACATACAGTGTATAATTCCTCGTTATATAAAAGTATAACAGTGTCAAATTTCACGATCTGGGTGACCAGTTCACAACACATATATATTTCACTCAAATCGATCTTGCAGATTATCCAATGTTTCATGAGCTGTGTATCCAGAGTATTTAATTCGCTACCAGTCTAAAATCTACATCCAAACGATTACACTATGCGATAAAATACAAAAAATGTAATACACCTGAATAACTACCTAGTCTTAGTTATTCAGTTAGTGGAGTAGAACTCAATAATACTTTTTTTATATTTCTCAAACCATCTAAACTTGTTTTATTTGACAAAAACAGTTTTTTTGGCCTCTACGCACAAATTTATTGATTTCCCAACCACTTCTGAATCCATGTCCAAAATGTCCAAAAAGAGATAGTTTGATAAGGAAAACTTGGCAAGTACGAATTTTTTCATATTTTTTCAAGTTTGTCCGTTCATAGTAGCAAACTTTAATTAAAATATATGAAATAAGTGATAACATTCTGAAAGTGCATTATCTTGTGAAGAGATTGACACTTCGTTTGATCAAATTGGACGAAAATTACCTTAGTTATTATTTAAAGAATCTAACAGTCGAGTTATATTCTTCATATAAATATTTTTCCAAATGAACTTTTAGTTCAAAAATTTTCAGAATTTTTAACGGATCTTGATTTTTTATAGCAAAATGTGTCAATTTCACGTTTGAGCGGATGTATTATCACTGTCGTGTGCGTGTTATTTTAAATGACATAAAAATTATTAAAAAGTCAAAATATCATCACCTATTAATTATTATTATTCTATGCATTATTGTGTTACTTTATGATGTAAACCAATTTATTTTATGTTTACAGCATTAACACTAACTATTAAGGAACTTACAACCAGTAGAGGTTGTTATTGTGCTCTTCTCATATCATACTCATTAATATTTGAATATCGTCCACCAACAATTTTTAGATTAAATTCTACCAATTGTTTGAAGCACTTGTTAAGCAATATAGCCTTCAAAAAGTTTATGAGAACTAATCTTTTGGAAAATTCGCATTTTTGCAGCTAACCACCTTGAAATTAAATCAAGTTTTTAAAATTCACCGAAGGTATTTCAACTAAAAAACAGTTTTGTGGGCTTTTTTTGCTAATCTATTTTGCTGTTAATATTTAAAACAAAACTTTGACTTGCACTCTCGGTTAACTTTACCTAATTCAGTTGACGATAATTCCACTTTTCTAACTGTATACGGTATATTCAACTTCTTTATTTTCCCTTACTTTCTTACAGAAAGGAGACAACATAAGAGCATTTACAAAAAATGTAATTTCTTTAGTATGTGTAAAGTTTCGCCAAGCATATTAAGTACCGAGTGTAGTAGTCTTTCTACTTGCCTACCACTTTTGGTACATAAAACATTAGCAAAACATCTTCAGGAACTTTTCTTGCACATATTCTGGAAAACCAAAAATGTTCTAAAGAAGAAAGTACCAAACAAATAAATATTTGAGTTAATAACTTAACCTACTTGTTAAAGTACCAGATGTACTGATACTAAGTGAGAGTCAACACACAAATCTGTATCTCCATAGCAAATATTTATTGTGAACGAACCTTATATTTCGACTGTTTCTTCTATTGTTTATTAATTACACTTATTACATACATACATACATAATTGGTCATTACAACCTTCAGTCAGGATTGTATGAGAAACTTTTTATGGTAATATTATTTACTCTCAGATTTTTTGCCAGAAATCTGTTGAGGGGTACATTTATGCGTAATACGCAAGTTTCTTAAAAATAAAGAACATATGCTTTATTTTAACATACGCGTAAAGAACAGACATAAACTGCATGGGAGAAAACATATGTATGAAGTAAAACGTTATTAAAACATCATTGACGAGTAAGAATTTTTTCAGGAATGGTATTTTTTGTCTAAACAAGAAATACCCAAACGAAGAAAGCAATGTAAATGAATAAAAAAATATGTTGCATAAACTGAGACACGTTTTTAAAAGAACTTGCATTAATAATGATTGTGACGTAAAAAATTTACCTGTTACGAATATCGCAATAATTGGAGATTGTGATAATCGAGATTGTACTGCATATCGTTTTAAATATGTATTCTAACCTTTCTATTATGAAAATTCTGTCCACGAATTTCTGAACAATCAATAAATTTGAGTTTAAAGTTCGTAAAAACAATTAGTTTTCCATTCTGTACAACGAAATTTACAACCCACACCATGTCGTATTTAATTTTTTGTTTTTTGTCTCAGGTGTAAAGTGGGGAACAGCATAGTCGCTGTAGTATAACATAAAGAGTCAAAAGTTAAAACAGTAATTCAAATTGGTGTCAACAGAATACATATGTATGTATGTAGTTACAGTAGTTACTGTATCAGAAACCGTAGCGTAAAATTCCAATTTTCAAAATATGTCGCTCGACAAATATAAATTTTAAACAGAGATACCATGATTTTCGATATATTCGACATTAAATACAACTATCTCCCGATTTGCACTGAGGATATGTTCCTTAGAAAACCATGTAAAGCGAAATCGTAGATTTCGCTATATAAAACCGTGTAAATCGAAAACAAACCAAAATAGGCACAACTCAGTCGTTTATTTCAACGTAAAATAAAACTAAATATAATATAAATATGTTATTAATTTTACATACAGAAACCAGAAAATTTACCAAAAATTTAATTATGTACTGTTATCACTGTCATATATATATATATGTTCCTCTTACTCCTCTAGGGAGCATAGGGTCGCATTTCACTGTCATAGGATATGTATAATCTTTTCTTCCTGATTGGTATGATGTCACTTTCATCACTCGATAATTCTTTATGCGATTCTGTTTCGGTGTTAGATGGATTAGGAACGATTTTATATTGGCGAGACTTCGTAATGAAATCCATGTAAAATCGAAATCGTGTCAAAAAGTACCGCGTAAATCGGGGGATAGGTGTATGTGAAATAAGTAGTTGGATATGCATTTATTAAACAACTTAACATGCATTTTGTTAAAAAAAAATCCACATAATATACTTGCACCATTCTGTAAGTTTTTTTTGGCAACATTACGAGGAAGCTTCACATGTTTTCTTGCTACTTTATTCTTTCTCAGGCCTAATTATTAAAAAAATAAAAATCAAATTATATGTTATGCACAAATTACAGATAAAATAAATTTAACTACATATTGATCTATTTTTAGTTAAGCATTTTGTACTGTACAATACTTTTTAAAACATTGTTCTCATGACTGATCAATCAATCAATGAATCAATCAATATTATCATTCAACAAAATCATACATCCACAGACAATTAATCATCATTTACAATTAATCATAATGATTGATTTGAACTAATGATTGAAGCGAAGACATAAACAGCGATTACAGACACTGACGCCGATGGATAAAAAGAAATATTAACGAAGATAATAAAAATAAATATTTTGGCAGTGGTCTCTTAATAAACTTTAAAAATTTATTAAGACTGAATCCATTAATTATTTGAATAATTTTATTTCGACTTTGGTTACTTTGTTTTCTGCCTGTCATTGCAATAAACAATTACCAGTAATTGCTTGTGACATAATTGATAGAAATTCTTAAATATGTATATGGAATAAAGAATCATTATTAAATGCTATAATGACCAGGCTTATGAATGTGCTAATATGGAAATGATGTCTTAGACCATTTGAAAATAATTAAACTTACATCCACTATACGAAAAGATAGTCGAAGTCATGAACGTTCGTCTTCAGGAACATTCATCAGACTGTTTACTTTGCCATATAAAAGGCGAGACAAAGCAGGCGAATGAGTTAGTGAAATTCAGTCAGTCTTGGATGAAGACGCGGTGTGTTTGAAAAGAGTAATCATGCTTTGAAGATGTTCGTTACAAAGATCAGTCGAATAATTGTCTAGTAATTGTTATTATTAATGCAAAGGGTGTAAACAGAGGAATAACAAACAGACCAATTGTTGTTGTTTACAAAAAGTTGTGAACAGTGGCACACAGAATTGTGCGATTAATAAACACAAATTTATTTTTATTTTATTTGCAATCCAAGAGCTCATATTTTAAACGCTTTTAAAATGTAAAATCGTATGAGCTATGAATTATTTTTTCTTTCATTTGAGCAGTCTCTCCTCAACCAACTCCTAAACAAAGAAAAGTTTAAACAATTTTTGTTCTGCCGTTTCTACAATCTTTTTTACTTCTTGCAACCATTAATTGTATGTTCAGTCTTAAGTAGCTTTACAAAAAGATTAAATTGAATTAACTGAAATCATAAATTTTTATAAGTTCTAGGAAGTAATTAAAATGAAAAGATTTTAATTGTTTTAAAGAAGAATTTATTTAAATAAGTGTTTACATATGTACATATTCCTACAATAAACTTTTACCACCACAAATTCAGTTTTTATAAAAGTTTTGTTTTCCTGCCTGCGATCACAAACAAATCCACAGAAACCAAGTCATCAGCAAAGAACTTAAAAATTAAAAATCGTATGCCAGTAACGTAACTTAAACTTTGTTTAGCGGAAATAAATTTGTAATGCTGCTCTTTACTGTCATCACCAAAGAACTTAAAAATTAAAAATCGTATGCCAGTAACTTAACTTAAACTTTGTTTAGCGGAAATAAATTTGTAATGCTGCTCTTTACTGTAAAATAATGAAAAATGAATTAAATTTTTCGCCAGAAATTGTTCAGAATTAAATCTATTTTAATGAATTTGTGTACATAGGATTGTATCGTTGCATATCAAAATAAATATGTAAATGTGTATTTCTAACAACAATTTCGTAATTATATTTTACTTTTGTAATGTAGTTATTTTATAACAATACATACATAAGTACATACATAATTGGTCATTACAACTCTTTAGTCAGAATTACGACCTAGTTGCATACACCATTTATGTTGTGTGTGTTAATTTTTATATATGAGTGGCGGGACCTACAGTTTAAAGTCAACTCCGAACGACAAATTTTTGGAGAAATTTCTCATGGCAATTTTATTTACTCTCAGAGTTTTTGTCAGAAATCTGCCAAAGAAATATTTTTCATATCTCATTTTGATGTCTGACCTGGGGTTTGAACCGTGGCCTTACGTTTAATAAGCCAACACACTACCTACTAGACTACGGCTTCATACATCGTTGTATACATACAGTGTATAATTCCTCGTTATATAAAAGTATAACAGTGTCAAATTTCACGATCTGGGTGACCAGTTCACAACACATATATATTTCACTCAAATCGATCTTGCAGATTATCCAATGTTTCATGAGCTGTGTATCCAGAGTATTTAATTCGCTACCAGTCTAAAATCTACATCCAAACGATTACACTATGCGATAAAATACAAAAAATGTAATACACCTGAATAACTACCTAGTCTTAGTTATTCAGTTAGTGGAGTAGAACTCAATAATACTTTTTTATTTTTCTCAAACCATCTAAACTTGTTTTATTTGACAAAAACAGTTTTTTTGGCCTCTACGCACAAATTTATTGATTTCCCAACCACTTCTGAATCCATGTCCAAAATTTCCAAAAAGAGATAGTTTGATAAGGAAAACTTGGCAAGTACGAATTTTTTCATATTTTTTCAAGTTTGTCCGTTCATAGTAGCAAACTTTAATTAAAATATATGAAATAAGTGATAACATTCTGAAAGTGCATTATCTTGTGAAGAGATTGACACTTCGTTTGATCAAATTGGACGAAAATTACCTTAGTTATTATTTAAAGAATCTAACAGTCGAGTTATATTCTTCATATAAATATTTTTCCAAATGAACTTTTAGTTCAAAAATTTTCAGAATTTTTAACGGATCTTGATTTTTTATAGCAAAATGTGTCAATTTCACGTTTGAGCGGATGTATTATCACTGTCGTGTGCGTGTTATTTTAAATGACATAAAAATTATTAAAAAGTCAAAATATCATCACCTATTAATTATTATTATTCTATGCATTATTGTCTTACTTTATGATGTAAACCAATTTATTTTATGTTTACAGCATTAACACTAACTATTAAGGAACTTACAACCAGTAGAGGTTGTTATTGTGCTCTTCTCATATCATACTCATTAATATTTGAATATCGTCCACCAACAATTTTTAGATTAAATTCTACCAATTGTTTGAAGCACTTGTTAAGCAATATAGCCTTCAAAAAGTTTATGAGAACTAATCTTTTGGAAAATTCGCATTTTTGCAGCTAACCACCTTGAAATTAAATCAAGTTTTTAAAATTCACCGAAGGTATTTCAACTAAAAAACAGTTTTGTGGGCTTTTTTTGCTAATCTATTTTGCTGTTAATATTTAAAACAAAACTTTGACTTGCACTCTCGGTTAACTTTACCTAATTCAGTTGACGATAATTCCACTTTTCTAACTGTATACGGTATATTCAACTTCTTTATTTTCCCTTACTTTCTTACAGAAAGGAGACAACATAAGAGCATTTACAAAAAATGTAATTTCTTTAGTACGTGTAAAGTTTCGCCAAGCATATTAAGTACCGAGTGTAGTAGTCTTTCTACTTGCCTACCACTTTTGGTACATAAAACATTAGCAAAACATCTTCAGGAACTTTTCTTGCACATATTCTGGAAAACCAAAAATGTTCTAAAGAAGAAAGTACCAAACAAATAAATATTTGAGTTAATAACTTAACCTACTTGTTAAAGTACCAGATGTACTGATACTAAGTGAGAGTCAACACACAAATCTGTATCTCCGTAGCAAATATTTATTGTGAACGAACCTTATATTTTTTTTTTTGTTGGCGATGATGTACTCAGTATACCACATATCAAACAAATGAACAAACAACATCAAATTTTTTCATCGTGTTGAATAAAGACGTCGAATGTTATACAAGAAAATTATGATGAGAACAAAAGTGCTGCAATCGTATCATATGCTTGTCAAGGAATATAGCAACCGTGCTTATCAGAAGCAACATGCAGAAGATAGTTTTGACGGTTCAGAGATAACGATTTTGATGTGAGAAATGAAGAGCGTGTAAGAAAACCAAAAACATTTGAAGACGCCGTAGTGTATTTGTATACAATACTGGATGAAGATGACACTTTTAATCAGAAACAAATGGCAGAAATTGTAAATGATGCCCAAAAACCATAAGAAAGATCCAAAAATGGAAAATGGTTGCCACCGGAATTGAAAAACCACTTGTGAAATTATGCTTCAAAGAAATATAGAAATCTAGTTACATCGAATTGTTAATGGCGATGAAAAATGGCTTTATTTTCAGAATGCTAAACGTAAGAAATCCGAGACAACCATCAACTTCATTTGCAAAACCAGATAGATTCTGTAGACAATCCAGAAGATGCTAAAACCTGATTAAATATATATCGCAACCGACAACAAACTACACGGTGCGACAGTCAAAATACACCCAACTAATAACATAGTGTAGATTGCGAGTTTTGTTGACTCAAATAAAATTTTTCATATTTTTCGAACCCTCCAAACTAGTTATGTTTGACAAAAACGGCATTTTTGATCTTTTCACATAGAATTGTTATTATCTAAATATTTCTTAACTTATTTTTAAAATTGAAAGTTTTTGAAAAGGGTAAAGATGAGCCTTTAAAATGGTATACATACACATACGGTTCAAACTTACATATTATAACTTTTGATCGGGTAAACTTGGAAAATATTTTATTTCTAATTTTAGATTAGCTATACTTAATTGCAAAATTTAATTAAAAAATCTAAAATAAGTGACGACATTCTGAAAGTTCTATATCTTGGGGAACGATAGATACTTCGTTTGATCAAATCGGGCAAAAATTACCGTAGTTATCATTTAAAGTATAACAGTCGTGTTATATTTTTTAAATATGTCATCTTATCAAATGACCTTTCAGTTCAAAAATTTTTAAAAGGTTTGCACGACTACCAGAAGTCGGTTAATATTTGTGTTTTTTTAATATATTATTATTTCGGTTTGCACAAACATTGGCCAACTTCTGGTGGTAGCTCAAAAGTGAAATTGACACATTTTCCAATAAACAATCCAGATCCATCAATTATTCTGTAAACTAAGAGTTTATTTCAAAAAAAGTATATATGGAAAATATAACTCCACTGTAATTTTTGTCCGATTTGATCAAGCATAGTGTCAATCTCTCCACAAGATAATACACTTTCAGAACGTCATCACTTATTTCATATTTTAGAATTAAAGTTTGCTAGTATGAACGGACAAATTTGAAAAAATATGAAAAAATTTAGCATTTGTCAAACCTCATAGAACCTTAAGTCAAATATGTATATCGTTTTAAAGGCCATTCCCTTTCCTTTCTAATAAGGTTTACATTTTGAACATATGTTCAGAAATGTTTGTGTAATCAATAAATTTGTGCGAAAAATCAAAAAAAAAACAGTTTTTGTCAAATAAAACACATTTGGAGGGTTTAAGAAATATAAAAAAGTGTATTTTTGAGTTCTACTCAACAAAACTCTCAACTTACACTAAGTCATTGGCTGGGAGTATTTCATTTTTTTTATTTTGTCGCATAGTGCTATCAATTTGAACCATCCTTTGATCGAAAAATGGATTACAAGAAACGAATATTAAATTTGCTTATATTCTGTATTAATTTTTGTGTCGTTTATTTTAGCGAATAAAATGAAAACAAATTTAATAGGTGACAGAAAAAAGGACCTGGTACTTAAAATATTCATATAGCAATGTGAGTGTGCCCAAATATCATACATCATATTAAGTTGAACACGTATAAGTATTAGAAATACCACAACAAGCCCAAATGTCAGCGTTAAAATTTCTACAGAAGATAGATGTATTCAAAAACACGTAGTAGGGTTAAAGAAAGACACGTGTACTACGGCGTCAAAAACCCGGAAGAAGACCAAATACTTCAAAAGTGATAACCACTCCTCAAATACTCAGGATTGGTAGGCTTTTGTTTTATTCAGATACTAATATCCTGAGCACTACTAATTCGTAATCCAAGCATTTCTATTTGATATATCAACGTTCAAAATTACGTATTTCATACAATAATACTGACTGCCTAAAGAATTATGTTTTCAAATCATCTCCACGTGAGATTACCATTAAATCATTCGTGCAGAATATCCAGTGCGGCATGAACTGTCCTGTAGAAACCACATCGGTGTCTACGTTATCCAATTCCGAAGAAAAGCAGTTGGTAATCATCAATTTATAGCCGATAAGCCGAAGTCGTTCTAAACGAAGTATGGACCAATGACGCCGTCAACCATTGTTACAAAAGTGAAATGTTGAAATGGCGCTGAACTAAAACTGAAAAAGTACCTTTTTCCATCGAATGGTACTTTTATAAAAAAAAATACATACATACTTACATAATTAGTCATTACAACGTGTTATACACTCCTCAAATACTCAGGATTGGTAGGCTTTTGTTTTATTCAGATACTAATATCCTGAGCACTACTAATTCGTAATCCAAGCATTTCTATTTGATATATCAACGTTCAAAATTACGTATTTCATACAATAATACTGACTGCCTAAAGAATTATGTTTTCAAATCATCTCCACGTGAGATTACCATTAAATCATTCGTGCAGAATATCCAGTGCGGCATGAACTGTCCTGTAGAAACCACATCGGTGTCTACGTTATCCAATTCCGAAGAAAAGCAGTTGGTAATCATCAATTTATAGCCGATAAGCCGAAGTCGTTCTAAACGAAGTATGGACCAATGACGCCGTCAACCATTGTTACAAAAGTGAAATGTTGAAATGGCGCTGAACTAAAACTGAAAAAGTACCTTTTTCCATCGAATGGTACTTTTATAAAAAAAATACATACATACTTACATAATTAGTCATTACAACCCTTCAATCAGGATTATGGCCTTGCTTCTCATACCACTTATTTTGTGTGTGTTAATTTGATACATGTGTGGCGGGACATACCGTTTAAAGTCGACTCCGAACGACAGATTTTTGAGAAACTTTTTCATGGCAATTTCATTTGCTCCCAGAGTTTTTGTCAGAAGGAGGTAGTCGAAAAAATATTTTTTATTGCATTTTTCGTTTTGTCTGAGATCTGTCTGACATGGGGTTTGAACCGTGGGCTCACGTCTAGTAAGCCAGCACACTACCTACTAGACTATTTATTTATTTATATGTAGTACTCGTGCGGAATGGAACAGAAAAACTAACGAAAACAAAAGCAAAAACAGCTGATTCGGAACGTAACAAAACTAAAAGCCCCGTTTAGTAAAACATCGTCGGAACGTAATAGAACATACGTTCGTTTTCAGCATATGAGCAACAATGTAAGTGTTTACTGCTTTGGCTTACCGAGGCTAAAGACTAATTATACTTTTAGCATTACGTTGAACGTGTTGCTAATGCATTAAGAAGTACGATAATTTGTAAACAGAATTGTTCGCTGCATTGAGCGAACAGCGTAGCTTTTGTTAATAATTGTAATGTTAAGCGATGTAAAACCAATACACCAGTATCTAAATTTTTCATTTTCATGGGCAATATGATAAACAATTTACATCATTTCTAGTTTTGACGCCATTTTTTGGAATCAATCGCGACGTAAATCGAGGTATTACTGTAATAATAATATCATTTGCATTTTACATTCTTTTTTTTCAGCATTATTTTTACAAATTTATGTTTTATACACAGTGTATCTGCGCAAGCGACTGTGAAGAAATAAAGCACACAAAAATGTTAAGTAAAATATTTAAAACATATTTCATAGCTGACATTTACATAATGCCATTTTCGTTGTCATTGCTAGTGTCAGTGTTGCTGTTGTGCATGTGTGCATGAAATATTACATAACTTTCAATTTTTTTTATCTTTTTTATCCTTTCACGCCACCTTCGAACCTTATTTCTATTTACCATTTTTTCTTTTTAAAATTTCTGTCATATAAACGCTTTATCTTACCTTTTTTATTACAGTCTAAAGTATCAGTAAACATAAGTTTTCAATTTCAAGAGTTTTGTTGACTGGTTATGAGAAAAATATAAAATATTTATATCAATAATCTGTTCGTGCAGTCTTTATATTTTATCCGAAAGAAGAATTACATTTTTCAAATACGAATAGTTTAAAGAGAATTTAATGGAAAAATTCTTTAAGGAATAGGCGAACACAACCCAATTGACGAATTTTTAATTTCTTTAATGCTTTATTTTTATTTATAATAAGGACAAAATTTGTCATTATCTCTCTTTTATATGGGCCTCAGTTCAAAGATTATAAGAACGAAAAAAAAGGGTGGGCCATATAAAGGTTAAATTGAAAAATTCAATAAAACTAAAACGGTTTCAAATTTTGCCAAATTTATTTCTTGTTGTGAAGTACAATTGTTCCAGTTAAAAAGGAATATTATTTCGTTCGTTTCACAGTACATCACTCGATCATGCACTTTTTCGAGTTTATGGGGTCGTATCACGGCCTTTCAAATGCTCAATTGTCTCTGATAGATAGCGTGTCGGCTTATTAGACATAAGGCCACGGTTCAAGTCCCAGGTCAGACATCAAAACGAAAATATGAAAAAAAATATTTCTTCGGCGACTGCCTCTCAGCAGATTTCTGGCAAAAACTCTAAGAGTAAAGAAAATTGCCATGAAAAGTTTCTCAAAAAAAATCTGTCGTTCGGAGTCGACTTTAAAACTGTAGGTCCCGCCGCTCATGTATAAAATTAACACACACAACATAACTGGTGTGACAACCTAGGTCGTAATGCTGACTAAAGGGTTGTAATGACCAATTATGTTATGTTAACTAGAGGGTACAAAAAAAATTTGGTTACCATGATGCGATAGGTGTATCCATTGACCGTCATGTTTAAGCCGTCTTCATTTTCAAAGATATATGGGCCAATGATGCATCCGCTTTACAAGCTGTGTCAATCAGTTTTCTCGTAATGAGTGCATTGGCTTCTGTAGGACCACGTATGGGCTTTCTGAGCCCCAAATACGGAAATTTTTCTTATTAACGTACCCAATGTTTTGGCAAAATCGCCATCATCGTGCAGTTTCTCGTTGGCCCAATAAATCCCAACGTGTTGCTCAAACCTAAATCGATTCGTTACGTTCAGAGGAGATAATATACTGAATTTTGTGACAGAATAGAATGATATAAGTATTGCAAGATTCGAGATAACCGATGGTTCAAATTTAAACCGATAGATAGCCCACCCGATAATATTTACATCGTTACTTACAAAATAATGTACTATATACGTGTACGTAAATATTAAAGAAATACAGTGACAGTATAAGTTCGTTAAAAAATTGAGCGGGATGTTGTTTAGATGTTGCTTAATAACTTCTAAAAACGAAGTACCGATATCTAGACCTATGACTTCGAGGAGGATGAGGCGAAGGAAGGCTCTAACATTCGCTCAATGGCTAGCAACGATAGCAGCTGCCACAAGAATATCTCAAAAAGAGTCTAGAAAAAGTTTAAAGCTCGAATAGAAAAGTTAATTGCGAAGATAATGGCGGAAGATACAGTTCTCATAGTACGGCCAACAGAGGTAACACAGGAGAAGAATAATAAAAGTCAAGAAGTGAATCAGTGGAAAGAACCATGGAAACCAATTGGAATCTGAAAAGACAATCGAAGAGATGGTAAAAAAGGAATTTGAGGACGTTAAAAAGGCAGCTGAAGGCTTCTCCAAGAAAAGTAAAGGCGTTGTAATAGCAGTTTATATCACAAAAAATAAGCTGAAACGCCGTAGTATACCTTTACTGATTTTCAATTTTCAGTTTGGAACAATAGCTGGAAGAGACAATAAAAAGATTGGAATAAGCATATCTGTCAGCGAAGACAATTCAACATCAAGAAAATCAACCTATATTATCATCGACAAGAAATTAAGACTGTTTGGTGATTACGAATTTGGTGTCAACCGAAACATCACCTCCTTAGTCGTCAAAATTTTACTGAATTAAAGTAAAAAAAAAGATGGGGGAGGATACGCATTGTCACAGACCTATGTGAATAACAAGGGAAAAAATTATACTTCAAAAATAAGCCTACAGCTTTACTTACATATATGCAATCTTACCATAATAGGATTAATAAGGGTGATTAATTGTTTGCGGTGAACTTCGTATCTTTATTAGAGCGTGTGTATTTTAGGGTTCATTTGCAATAAAATCGCAAACTTTTCAGATGGAATTATAGTTTATGATAATTTCGTACGTGTTAAGAATAAAACATACAAAATCCCAAATATTATTTGCCCTCACAAAAATATTACGAACATAATAAACATGTGCAATAAGAAATATTCGCTATAATTATAAAACAGAAGAACAACGGAAAAGGAGATTTATTTTTTGCTAGCGGTTAAATTTTGTTTTTTAATTATTAGTTTTGAGTGTTCGAATTGGCTCAATTAACATTAAACTACCGCACTTTGACAAGACCCCCTTTTTACTATTTTCGACGAAATCGTTTAAATGTTTGTGGAAGAATTTAACGCACAAATGTATGTAAAAATATAAATTCTCAAATAATGTTTTATTGTGCTCAAAAGTCCACTTAATTACATTCCAAAAGTTTTTGTATTAATTTGAAGCAACAAATTAAACTTAAGAGCTTTAGTTGTTGCCCTAATTGTTGTCATTTTTGTTCTTTAATACGCATTATATTCATTTATTTATTTATTAAATACAATACAATTACAAATTATATTCCTCCTTTCGAGAAAGCAGTTGGGTATATAGAGAGTTACCGTGCTAAAGTTATATAATTTAACAGCATTATAGGTGTAGTTTGATATACGGCGTCATTGGATTAGGCATAATTTGGATTTCGGATTCATATTATCGCTACCTAAGACTTCAGGATGACTAACAGAAAACTTAGCATAAACTCCTCATGGAATTTTAAGAACTTGTGTCAGTACAAGTGAAAATTGTATTAGGCTCCTCAGTACCTATGTAGTTCGCAGACACCATTATTATTTGTCCCACTTATTTCTACTTCACGAATATATTTCCGTATCTGCCTAGAATTAATAATCGTGCTATTATACAAATAATACTTCGTCACTGAATTTTTTATAGAAATAATTATTAACATTTTTATTATGTATTATTAATATGAAGTCCAAAACTCTTTCTTTATACCCCTTCTGTAAATAAATTGTCGAAATAGAAAAACACTCTTTCGAATCAAAATGGCGTTGGAAAAAATCGTTCATCACGGTTTTCAAATTGCATTAAATGGCTTCACCTCCTTTCAATACAATACAATACAATTAAGAATACCCCTCACTACTAGGAAATGGAAAAAGGATAACATCACAGACAGGTCAGGTACTGTCGCCACCTAGTCAGAACAGATTCAGAAATCAACAATCAGTAGGATTCCCACAACACCAAATATTCGAAAAGCGTTGTTTCTTGGCAGCCTCATTATCCTAGGAGTTGCTGCAGCAAACCAATCACCTGCTTAGCTGAACAACAACAATTGATTAAAGAAACGGAAACAAGAGGGTTACTAGAAACAAAACACAACCATTGATTTGTTTTTTTTTTTTTTTTGTTTAAAAAACAATGTTTAATCTAATGGAATATGATTCGTCATAAGCACTAGAATATTATTATGCAAACATAACTTCTGCTCATCGAACAGCAGACTTGAAAAACTTTTCTTGGCAATCTTATTTACTTTCAGAATTTTTTCCAGAAATATGCTGAGAGGAAGTCGCCGAAGAAATATTTTTTTACATTTCGTTTTGATGCAGATGTCTGATCTGGAGGTTTGATCTAATAAACCAAGAATGTAGTGTAGAATTCTATGGAAATGGTTTATCTAAGTCGTCTCATCTGGCTGCTAAGTGATGTCCAATATATTGGACGAAGTTACTCAGAGGTTATGTTTCAATGCATGTTTTAAGCAGAGGTCCTGGAAATTTTGAAAGCAGCGCAGTGCTTGCTGAGTTGCGGGATTTTGCTCCGAAAATTCCTTTGATTTACTCGTATAGCCCTACTGCGATTAAGTCCCTAACGAACGTAGTTTCAACGTCCGTCTTTGTCCATGAATTCCGAGGATTTCTCAGAGATATTTCGAATGATTCAAAGGCAATTCTTATATGGGTTCCAGGACATATGGATATCGTTGGAAATTGCATTGCTAATGAGCTGGTCAGGGCCGGCGTAGGTATTCCCATTATTTCGGACACGTATGAACTAGACGTGGACTGACTCACTTCTGTCCTTAAATCGTAGGACCATCCGGGAATTCCAAGTACTGACTTCTGCATGAGAAACAAACTATATTTCACCTCATATGTCAGTGCATTGCTCTTGTCATGAAGAGAAGGCTTCTGACCTCTCATTTTCTGAAATCGTTGAACGAACTCTGCAATATACAGATTGCTGGAATAGAAAGATTTTTTTTTGGACTTGCGATGGTTTTTTTCTATGAAATAGTTAACCCCTGCGTAGAATTAATTGTGGCATTACAATTGGACCAATTCCTTAGATTAGGTCTGCCACATAACCTAACCTTAAAAGCAATTACTTTCGCGGCTTACTCAAGGATAAGCATTACACATTTTGCTAAAAATAAATTCGTCCATTTGACATCAAACTGCATCTCTTCCGAAATTTTTTTCTTTCGAAAATGGCTTAATTTAACAAAAAGTGATGACAAATTAGAGATTTAAACGATACATTTATATTACAGTGAACATTCTTTTACTTCGGAAAGAAAAATTAAAACGCTCAAGCAATTGGGAAAATATATGAAAGCGTTAATGTTATATCATATGTTTGTAACTTTACTAACTATAAAGTTATATAATGTAGAATAACTATAATTAAGTAATTTTATTCTGTTCAGTAATAATTTTTTCTGAAGATATTTGGAAATAGAAATTTTAATGTTAAATTTATTAAGTATACCCCCTGTATAGGAGTAATGGTTTTTTCAAACAAATCACTTTTTTCCTTGTCTTTTATTATGCTTCATAAAATACAACTTGATTATATGTTTGCATGTAGATTTTCATTTCAATGTCCGTTTATTCTCTATTTGTATTGCATTTCCATTTTTGAAGATTTTATTGAAGCAAGTCATTGATAATTATCAGACTGTTTGTCCAACAAGAAAACAATTTTGTTTTGACTTTTCTTAAACGATTTGTAAAATAAACCATTCTATCGAAGGTATTAATTTCAAAGATATTCTTGAAAATATTTAATTAATTTCTGAATACATATCCTTGAGCATTTAAAAATTAATGATCCTTAAAATTAAATCTCGGACAAGTAGAAAATAATTTTCTACCCTTTCCTAGTTCTGGATTCGTTTTAAAGAAAGAAGAAAATTTAAATTTATTATAAAATTCAATTTATTATAAAATTAAATTATTTTAATTGTCTCTTTATGTAAAATATTTTTATTAAATTGTCGTCTGTGCTCTATTAGATTCGTAAAAGTGTTCCAAAATAACCATCAAATCTTCCAGCACTGACTTTGACAGTTGATGACGGTAAACTGTCAAATGAATAGTCATTTATTCTGCATGCACATAATAAAATTATTAAAATGCGTGCTCCCTACGGACAATATACCGTTAGCTTCCCACATTTTACGATCTCCATAATCGTTCCACCGAAAGGATTATTCTCAATGTGGTGAATTCCACTGGTTCCACTGTCGACCAATACTCGTAAGTCGATGATAGGCATGATCTGACCCGATGGCCTGGTTGATGGTGGGTTCGATTCCGAACAGAGAATCTGGATGTTAATGATTTTCTGATTACATGGTGCGACTGTCAAAATACACCCAGCTAATGACATAGTGAAGGTTGTGAGTTTTATTGAGTATAACTCAAAAATATTTTTTTATATTTCTTGAACCCGCCAAACATGTTCTATTTGACAAAAACGATATTTTGTGATCTTTTCACACAAAATTATTGATAACTGAAATATTTTTTAACCTATTTTCGGAATCCGAAGTTTTTTGAAAAGTGGAGAGATGAGCCTTTAAAATGGTATACATTAATATGTCGTTCAAACTTACGTGTTGAGTTTTGATTGGGGGAACTTTGAAAAAATAATTTTTTTTTCTTATTTTTTCTAGTTTAGCCGTTGTTAATTGTCAAATTTAATTAAAAAATAAGTGATGCCATTCTGATAATGTATTATCTTGTGAAGAGATTGATACTTCGCTTGTTCAAATCGGACCAAAATTATCGCAGTTATTATTTAAATAGTCGTGTTATAATTTTTTAATATAGTCGTGTTATATTATTTACATATGCCATCTTATTATATGAACTTTCAGTTCACAAATTTTCAAAAGTTTTGATGGATCTTAATTGTTTAACGCAAAATGTTTTTTTCATCCCCATTTTTTAATTTAATTTTCTCAGACACTTTGTGTAAAGCAACTATTGTGGCATTGCCAGATATGAAACCTTAAATTCAAGTAAATAATTCGCCACTATTTTCGACTGCAGCGGCATAGCTTCCATTATTGCTTGTAAAGAAGAGTCAGTGCCAGGAGATGACCCTTATTCATGCTGTGCACTGTGTTGAAATACAGAGAGGATGGTTTATAGGAAAAAGGAAAGAGGAGATAGTGGGGACATCGCTTGTAAGGGTAAATATGTTGAGGGTCGACGGGTTTTTTTTAATGACAAGTTTATATACATTCGACCCTTTTGTTTTTTGAAAATTGCTCTTTAGTTATAATTCTCACTTTCTTTTTTTATTGTGAGTAATCATATATTATGTCACACAAACAATCAGACAATCACAAACAACCAGAACCTCTATTGCAATCGAACCCACAGCTTCGGCACTTAAAGTTTAGCAGCAACTGTTATCACTCCCATGTATATATTACAAGTACATACAACAAGTATATCAATTGATTGGAAGTAGTATTAAAATATAACACCTTCCAGCCTCATAGTTTTCTTGTTCTTAATTTTTTAGATGCATTCCATTTTGCACCTTTCTAGCGAACTCACTGGTTTGCTAGCAGTGCTGCTATTAAAACAGCAGCTCTCTATATCAAGGATATAAAAAAAGGTGGAATAAATTATTTTACTTCACCAAGGTGCTGAAGCTATTTTTTTGCTAATATTTAAAAAGTTTTTTTTAATTCTTTTTCAGGGTATTCAAACTATTTTTGCTAATATTTAAAAAGTTTTTTACTTCTTTTACTTCTTTTTCTTATACTTGTAGGTTTCGAAAATGTACTTGAACAGACTAAAAAATAGTGATGCCTCGTTTTTCTTTCTTAAGCTAAATATGAAGAAATTATGCGTTAACAGTTTACACTCGTGTATGTTATGCTTTACGAAGTCTTCCTGGTTACGAGTAAAATTGTTAAAAAAAAGTCGTGCCATAAAAACTTAAGAATTTCTTCAGTTTTTTATTTCGATGCCATCATTTTGCATCGGCAAATGCCGTCACCTAGTGAACGCAGTCATTAAACTAAGGAAAGAAAAAAATGCACATGACTTTTAAACTTTTTGTGCAAAAAGAAAAAAAACACTAAAAGGATATGATACACTGTGAGAAAATAGATCCACAACGAAAAGAAAAAGTAATGAAATGGGATTAAAAGTTTGGAGCTGAAAACTAAAACAATTTTTTACATTAAAACTTGCCTCTTACGCCAGAAACCAAAATTTTTAAGGATTTTAACAACAACAAAATACAAAAGATATTGGCAGTCTGAATCGCTTCATTGGAAGCTCCAAGTGGTTCCTGGAATAGGGGAGAATGTAAAACTGTGGTATCACAATGGGCCCTGTGTGTTCGCGCATTACTCCATCGAGGGACAGCCACTTCTACCTACCTGTAGTTGCTTTGCGTACGCTGAAAACATTGATGTTACTACTGCGTTTAACGCAGTATTATTGAACAGGAGTCTATCAATATGAGTTTAGTTTAAATAGGAGCAAATCGAATTATATGTTGTTGAAAAGAGATATGAGGCGTATCGAATCAGAAATTATGGCCGATAACTGAACTTTCGATGTTCTCGGTGATTTTGTTTATAGCTGCTACTATTTACCTTATTATTATTATATATAATTATGAGTATGAGTGAGTCAACAGTATTGAAATTCAACTACTCTGATTCATTCGTACTCCCTACAACATTAATTTATAAGTACAGGTTGCAATGAGTATGAGTACAACGTTGACATCAGACTCATAACATTCAAAATATGTTTGATTCATACGCCTACTCATTCCGATTCATAAATTTAGAAAAATACTTATAACACTCATAAATAATTCGTGTGATTTGAATCATTCATCAAAATTTTGAGTCTTAGTTGTTGTTGCATTTACAAAAAAAAGAAGAAAAAAGACAAAGACAGCAAGCAAAGCAAACACACACCCTTCTAGTGAGTATTGTAGTGTTCGTACGCGAATCATACTTATTTTATGATTCTTGTAAATGTTGAGTCATAGAGAGTCGAAATCAACAACATCATGCATATTGTTAAGTATAAGTACAATGAGTATTTCAAACTTTGAATATGAGTAATATGAGTATGATATTAAACTAAGTATGAATATTAAACTAAGTATGTCGATGAGTATGATTCGAATCTACTCATCTTTTTTAATACTCGTTGCTGATCTACAACCAGTGATGACGAATTATATATGTATGTATGTATGTACATATGTGGTCTGGACATCTGTAATGCAAGAAGAATGTTGCAAACTAGTTGAAAATTTAAGTTAATGGTTTATTTTATTATATTTTTTTTCTTTATTTGCTTCCAAAACTGGAAAATATTTATTTTCTGCACTTTATATACTTTGCCACAAATCCTTAAACTATAAATACATTTGGTGTCATACTGTATAAATGTGGTTGTATAGTTAATTAGTTTGTAATACCTGTTGTCTTGTTTATTGTTGTGGATTTCCTTTTGTTTCTCCATGCAAGTACAACAAAATCGCCATGAATTCACAGTTGATTGCATCCACAAAATTTTAATTGTTTCCACAAAATTTAAAAAACGAAACGTCTTTGTTTCTTTTTTTCTAAAAGTTAAAATAATAAAAACAAACAATAGAAACAAGCAAGACAATAAATTTTAAAATAATGAAACTTGAACGACTTTAAATTGAATAACAGTTTTTTTTTGTAAATTTATAATCTTCTTGAATAAAATTTGTGTTCAATACCCTCATAATTAAATAAGTCTTTTAAGAAAATACTTTGACTTTGTATTCATTTCTTATTTTTCAAATTTGGGTCATTTTTAAACAATAAATTTTCAAGTAATTTAATTACTTAAAAATTGGAAACATTTTTGAAAACCACAGACACTTTATTCAATTCTAATATGAACAGTTTAATCACTCTTGTCACTGAAGATGTATTTTAATGTAGAATTTTATTTTTTTTTCAAAAAATAAAACCAACTATTCCTATAAAAACGTGTATATAGTGGACAGCAAAAGTCTTAGTACTCCAATATGTTTTGATAAAAAAAGTTAAGCTTAATACAAAGTCCCGATATGACTTCAAGAGAGTATTTAGGAGATCATTTGAAAGAACGGTTACGTAATCGCTTACCCTCAAGCAAAAGTCAATCGAACAACTTCGTCATGCTGCCACCAGAAAACACTAAACAAAACTTGTACATTCAATTCCAAATGGGTTAAATAGAGTGCTTGACCTTAAGGGATGTTCTACTAAATACAAGGGGATAACATTTTCATATATTAGGCCTTTGAATTTTAAATTTACTCTGAGTTCTTGTTGGGAGTACCTACACTTTTGCGGTATTCAAATAAGGAATCAGCAGGAACTTTTTTTCTTGTTTTGTGAAAAATATTAAAAATTTTTTTGTTTTATAATAAATCAGAAATAAATTAATACAATATTTATAAAAACTTAAATTATACATACGAACTTTTGCTACAAATTCATGAAATTGATTAAATGTATTGCCGTACTAAGACTTTTGCTGTCCACTGTATGTCATCTTATCAAATGAACTTTCAGTTAAAAATTTTCAAAAATTTTTATGGATCTTGATTGTATATCGCAAAAAGTGCCAATTTCACGTTTGCACGACTACCAGAAGTCTGCTAATATTTGTGTTCTTTGCAAATATTATTATTTAATTTGCGCAGATATTGGTCAACTTCGGTGGTATACATAACCTGGCAGTGTTGAATTTGCCATTCACTGGCAACTTGACTGGCAAGTTGACACCATTAAAAATTCTGAAAATTTTTGAACTGAAAGTTCATTTGATAAGATGATATACGAGTATATAAAAAATATAATACGACTGTTATACTATTTAATTTATAACTACGGTAATTTTTGTCCTATTTGACCAAACAAAGTGTCAACTTATTCACAAGATAATGCACTTTCAGAATGTCATCATTAAATTTTGCAAGTAAGAATAGCTAAACTTGAAAAAAATGAAAAATAATCATATTTTCCAAGTTTACCCCAACAAAACTCATAATATATGAGTTTGAACAAAACGTTTTTGAATACCGTTTTAAAAATCCCCTTTCTAAAAAACTTAGAATTTTTAAATTAGGTTTAAACATATTTGGGTAATCAAGAATTTTGTGTGAAAAGATCAGAAAAACCGTTTCTGTGAAATAAAACAAGTTTGGAGGATTCGAGAAAAATAAAAAAAGTATTTTTGAGTTCTACTCAACCTGGTGAATAACATAGACTATGTAGTTACTCAGGTGTATTTTCACTGTCGCACCGTGAATTTGTTTGTTTTATAATAAAACAGAAATAAATTAATAAAATAAATATATAAACTATAATTTTTTATATAAACTTTTGGCTAAAATTCATGAAATTGCTAAAAATATATTGGAGTATTAAGACTGAAAGCTTGCTTAAATAACAAAAATTACAAACAAAAATTCCTATTGACATGAAAGATTGTTGAAATGCATAATGTTGGCAAAAGTTTACGGGAAATTGCTGAAGATATTGGACCAAAATCATTAGTTCAAATTCACTAGAATACATACATAATTGGTCATTACAATTATGATTACGACCTGACTTCACACGCCGCTTATGTTGTGTGTGTTCATTTTATTTGTGAGTATCAGGACCTAAAATTTAAAGTTGTCTCCGAACGACAGATTTTTTGAGAAAGTTTTCATGGCATTTTATTTACTCTCAGAGTTTTTGCCAGAAATCTACTGGGAGGAAGTCGCCGAAGAAATATTTTTAAATATTTCGTTTTGATGCCTAAGGGTTTGAAGCGTCCCCTTACGTCTAATAAGCCAACACACTACCTACTAGACTACAGCGACTTTATGTACACCTACAGCATATACGAATAAGCTACAAAACACAGCCGTGGTAAAGCTAATATAATTTCTCCTCGATCAAACTCAGACCAATTTAAGCGTCAGACACGTAGATAATTGAACACTTCGGATGCCCTCCACCCATATGTATGTACATATATACATATGTATATAGTTGGTCATTACAACTCTTCAGTCAGGATTACAACCTAGTTTCGCACACCACATATGTTGTGTATGTTGCTTTTATACATAACTGGCAGAAGCTTTAGATTAAAGTCGACTCCCTTTGATAGACTTTTGAGAAATTTTTCATGGCAATTTTATTTCCTCTCAGAGCTTTTGCTAGAAATCTGCTGAGATGATGTCGCTGGAGAAATCTGACATGGAAATTGAACCGTGGTCTCACTTCTAATAAGCCAACACACTACCACTAGACTTCGACGTTTACAGTTTAATATAGGAAGCGAAATGCTGTCATTGATCATTTAAAAAAAGTTTGGTAAAATTATACTTTGTTTTGGACTAATGGTGAATCATTTTAATATTGGATAAAAGCGGTCATGTATTATAGATTTCTCCCGAAGAGCACATAATTTTATATACCATAATGCTGATTTCATTTATTAATGTTTTGTACTTACAAATACATTGTACATACAAAGTAGTATTAGTTTTTCTCTTTTATCTCTGCGATATATGCATTCCATTGAGAAGGTACATCGCTTCACTCGATATTCTGCTCTCCCAAACTACTGTATAATCTGTGAAACATTTCACATTATTTAGCAAGTTTTTGAATACAAGAGATTTACGGTAATACTTTGCAATCCACTCAATCCACTTCCTCAATTATAACGGTCACACTAGAAACACTCTCTAACTATTTGTTAAACACACGTACATTCATTCATATACCGAAGCACAAACAAAGCATTTCCTGGCTAGATTGTCCTGTGGAAACTGTTTTGTTGTTATTGTTGTCGTTGTACGTGCGTCTTGAAATTGAAATGAAAAATGATATTCGAAAAGTTTATTTAGGTGTTTTCACAGCATTTCGATGGTAAACTTAAAAGTAATTAAATTAACATCCTGTTTGGTGATTGTGTTAGTAACTCTTGGCAATCATTTCGTATTTATTAATTAATTTAAGAAGTTTTTTTTACATTTCACATACATAAAGGAAATTGGAAATAAAACGTGGAATAAGTAAAGTAAATAATATCTGTGGATACTAAAATGGAATATTGAGGAATCATTAGAGTTTCTTTATTGCCTTAAATACCTAACGACTATATTCTACGAATTTTAAATGCCCATTAGGGTGACCTGGTAGTCTAGTGGGCAGTGTGTTAGACTATTAGCGTGAGGGCCGTGGGTCGATTCCCATCAGAGACTCTGGTCTGTTACACTACACTGAGCATATGGTCAAGTTACTCCGCTCGTATATAATTAAAATATAATTTGTAATTGTATTGTAATAAATAAATAAATAAATGCCCATTATTATTTTGTTAGATGCGGGGTATAAAAGTCGTTTAGAGGAAAAGTTTCGTAATTAAATTTTATTTAAAATAAAATTGATTTTTATGTTTTTCGATGGAATCGTACTCATCGCACTCATGTGAAATTAAAATATAATTATGATTACAGTAGTCCTGATGCAGTCTAGTAGCTGGTGTGTTGGCTTATTAAACGTGGGGAAACAATTCAAAACCAGAGCAAAAAAAATGCCAAAATATGTTCAAAGTTTCTGTTCTCCGGAGCAATTCTAAACTGAAAGTCCTGCTACTCATATGTAAAATTAACATACACCACATAGGTTAGTCCGTAATCTTGACTAAAAGTTTGTAATGACAAATCTTGTGTTTATGTATTCTCCTTGGAATTGTGCGTAAGGTCACGAATCAAACCCCAGGTCAGACATCAAAACGAAAATATGAAAAAATATTTCTTCGGCGACTTCCTCTCAGCAGATTACTGGCAAAAACTCTGAGAGTAAATGAAAATTGCCATAAAAAGTTTTTGAAAAATATGTCGTTCGGAGTCGACTTTAAACCGTAGGTCCCGCCACTCATGTATAAAAGTAAGACACACAACATGAGTGGTATGAGAAGCTAAGCCGTAATCTTGACTGTAGGGTTGTAATGCCCAATTATGTACATACACACAGTTACTAAATTATACGTACGGTTAAAAAATTGGCGGAATTTTTTAACTAATCCGTTTTCGTTGAAAATCTTTATAATTTCCTTGATGTTAAGATGGTCTTTTGCATTGGTTAAAAATTTTCTGAAATTGAACTGAATTGTGGCTCTGCACAGGCCCACAAAGGTATGCATCCGATTTACAAATTTCACAAATTTCTGAACCAAAGCAAAAGACCGTCTTAAAATCGAAGAAAAATGTCAGACAATTATAAATATTTAAAAAAAAAAAACGGATTGGTTAAAAAATTTCTGAAATTTGTTAACTCTTGTGGGCCTGATGTACACTTTTGTGGGTCTGCACAGGCCCACAAATGTTAACAAATTTCAGAAATTTTTTAACCAAGACCGTCTTAAAAACGAGGAAAGTTGTCAGACAGTTGCAAAGATTTTCAACGAAAACGTATTAGTTAAAAAAATTTCTGAAATTTGTTATCCGTATGTATACTTTTGTGGCTATGTGTATGTTATGTATGTAAGTTTGCTTCGTATACCATAGAAACAACTGATGACAGACCTAACTATGCATAAAACGAATTAAAAGTCGCATATTGCGAGCTCTTCTATGAGCTTCTTGATTATAACTGCCTCATTTAGTGATGGGATGACCAGAAATGCTATAAATACAATAGACGCAACACAGCAAACGCAGCAATATCTCAAGCATAGGATATATGGGATGATTCTGCTGCTTTGCTTTCATGCTAATTCCCATTTTTATTCGTACTAATAAGATAATTAGTGCTAACAGTAGGAGGATTTATGTTAGCAATGCGATGATTAATGCTGTCAATACAATAACATGTATAAATAGAGACTAAAAACCCAATGTATGAAATATAACGCGAATAAATGTTTAAGTGGTACCATTGCTAAAAAACTAATGAACGATTTAATTTTTATTTGTTTTGTTTATGCTTTGCTGCCGCTGTCTTTATTATAATTAATACGCATGTAGCTTACCTGAGGTTGCAATTGCAAAGTTGTTGTGCTTGTTGCGTTTATTTTTTTATAATATAAGACTGATTATAACCGCCTACAATCGGTTGTATTGCCAATATTTTATATTCAGCCCAATCACTAATATTCTCAAGGAATTTCTTTCTCACGGAAAACGCTTTTCTCGAGAAAGAAATCCTGTAATTATTGTTCACACGAGTGAACAAATTAACATTCCCTTCCATGACTTCCAACGTATCAACAAAAACATCGCTAAAAATAATAATGATAACTTCACCAACACATATATACATTCAGCATGCATCAACATATACACACATTCATCAACAACTTCAGCACAATTAATTTCATCCTCGATCGAGCAGTTGATAATCGATGTCCGATCCTTAACGACAGCGAATAACTAAGAACCCACCCAAGAAACCCTTCGCGTGTGAACAAAAGAAAATATTAAGTGAATTTAGAATAAAAATAAACATATCCACAAATCACATTACAACTAGAATAAAATACATTGAATAGACAAAAACATTTGAATTTCTAATAAAACAACCAAATTGTGAAGTGATATATAGAAACATATACATAAACATAAATATATAAAATTTAAATATCAAAGTAAAATATATTTTATAACACTAAAATATATATACCTTTTATAACATATAAATAAAATACGTTTTATAACGTTTTTAAAATATACAAGCAAAACAACACTAACATTTATTATTAATATACAATCACATATATACATACATACTAAAAGGTTTGTACATTATACATCCTACCCCCTCTTACACTTAAACTAACCCTAATCCTATAACTCGTTTGTACAATAATAAATTCCGCTGGAGTAAAAGTTTGAAAAAGTGGCAATATCAAATTTTTAAGTCAACTGTGTTTCTTATTGATATTATAGTTTTTGACAATTTGTGAAAATATAGTAAATTTAAAATACAGGCATGTTCTGACAATCGCACGATTCGAAATCGCAAGTGATTTTAAAAACATACATACATAACATAATTGGTCATTACAACCCTTCAGTCAGCATTACGACCTAGTTTCTCACACCACTTATGTTGTGTGTGTTAATTTTATACATGAGTGGCGGGACCTACAGTTTAAAGTCGACTCCGAACGACAGATTTTTGAGAAACCTTTCATGGCAATTTTACTTACTCTCAGAGTTTTTGCCAGAAATCTGCTGAGAGGAAGTCGCCGAAAAAATACTTTTTGTATTTTATTTTGATGTCTGGCCTGGGGCTCGAACCCTGGCTTTTCGTCTAAGAAGCCAACACACTACCTACTAGACCACGGCGACTATTTTTAAAACGCCAAATTTATTTCAGGGTGTTCTGAAACTCACGCGTTTTACTTGCGATCTTCGATTTTTCAAAGTCGTTTACGAAAACAATAAAACATACATATGTTTTAGAATTACAAATAAAAATCAAAACATTAAACTAAAAAAATAAAGAGCAAAAATCCCTACATTTTTCTTTTCAAGCATAATTTGTTTAAAAAGCTGCAAAACAGAAAAGAAAAATTAAAAAGACGTGTTCTGAGGAATTATTCTAACCCATTAGACGTTCCGGAGCAGGCGTAATTATAAACATATCTAATACATATAAAGGAGTAATGTATATGTGGATTTTGTGTTAAGTTTTATAACGCTTTACCGGCTGAATAAAACTGCATTTAGGATGGTTTATTAAGAAACTGCTGGATGTAAAAGTACTATTCCAGACTCGATACGTTTGCTGAGCGCTTTAAGATTTCTGGCGGTCAGTTCCTTCTCAGTGCGGGACGTTCTACGTTGTGTAAAATGTTATATTAATGTTTTTAAAGAAAGAATATACCTTCTTTGGATCATTTTGGGCATTACAGATAACGAAACGAAAGCATCAAAAATGCAAACAATCAAAGTGATTACTGTGAATGTAGATTTGTAACCACCAACCGAAGATACGAGCTGTTGACGCATCTAGACCTGGTTCATGTCACGATGCTTTTGTGTGGAATTTAAGTAACGCCAGTGAATTTTACTTAGAAAAATATTCTAATAGAGACCGTGGTTACTGTTAGCACAGAAGAAAAAAGAAAGATTGCTCTAGCTTTCTACAGGAAGCACAATATTCCTGGCGTTGTAGGATGCATCGATGGAACGCATGTGCAAATTATAGCACCATCAGACAATGAACATCTTTCTATAATAGATAAAGAAAATTTAGCATGAATACTTTGCTAGCAAGTTGCCCAATATGATATTTGTTTATGGAAGAGAAAAACCAATTGGAAATTTTTCAGCTCGGTGTCCACGTATTAAAAATTCGATTCATCGCATGATTACTTTGTAAGCGAGGTACCCAGTGGTTTCGTGCAGTTTAGTATGCCAGAGGAGTACACAATAACACCACAAATATATACTCAATACCAAGCTGCTGCTCAAACTATTAAAAAATAATTCGTAAAAAATTCACATTTCTGCATTTTGCTATTCCGTCCGTTCCAAATTAAATTCATCCTCTCTCACTCGTAGATTCTCTATAAAGACGTTGTGTCGTTGTAACTCTTCTATTTCCTTTCGTTTTAATTTTTCCATTTCCTTAAAATGTTTTAGTTGGATATCAGCTAATTTATCTAATGATCGATATATTCTTTTGGTGATTTGGCTTTGTTCTTGTTGGGTGTTTCTATCAATTTTATCGTTTTTAGAAGTTCCCTCTGTATAACTAGCTCAGCCTAGAGTGCTTCATAGGAACTATATAGGCTGTCTTTGTGGCTAACCGAACATTTTTTGCGACTTCTGTAGTAGCAAATTTCACGCGAATTTTTTTCATAATAGGAGAGAAGGGAAAAACAGAAATTTCATGCGGAATTTTTAGTCATGATTGGGCTGATTATTTTATTCCTTCTTCACAAAAAGAGTGCTTCCAATTTCAGTTTTTTTGGAGGTATATTTCAAAAGATGCGGAATACAGTTTGGATTAAGAGGGCAATGAAAATAACAAGTTTTATATTTTATTGCCCGAAGACTATTATTTATGTTTGTTCTGGAATTGAGAAACTTCCATTGGCACACTTGATGCATATGATTTACTTACTCTAGTATAAAGGCGCATGGATTAGATTAGTTAGTAAGTAGGACAGTAATTCTGGTTTTTATCAGGCAAACTTATCTTATATAAATATGCGAAGGGACAGGACATTGTATTTCATTTTTGCACAAAACACTCGAGGTTCTTCACCTAAAGATGTTTAATTGCTAATAATTGCTTACTTTGTTCATAGCAACTAAACAGAAGTACTCATTTTCAGAAATTCAACTCACTTTGAATAAGAAATAAAAAAAAAAACTATTTCTTCTTCCAAATTTTATTTGCTTTTAATTGGGTTATAAATAGAAAGCACAGAACAAAACTATTTGAAAACCTATTTGAAATCAACGAATGTTAAAAACATTAATTTGGGTTCTAAAATAATTAATTGCCTTTCATTAAAGCAATTCATATTTGACTGCTTTGAATTCACAATTTTATACATATTAGGCATGCCCTAGACAAACGCATTTATTACATAATATTTCAAAACTATATACAGTGGTGGCCATATAACTAAAACATTCGAAATGATTTTAAATTATTCATTTTACTTTCAAAATTAAAAAATAGAAGGAAATTATTTTTCATTTCTTAAATTTGAACATTAAACTATTTCCAATACAGTTATTAAGTAGATAATTTACAAATTTATAAAGAAAATATTTCGTTATTTTCTTTCTAGCACTTCCACATCCATTTGGCTAACTCTAAACCAAGTGTTGACAGAGAAATATCAAGGAATAGCCCTCCAATAGATTTGGAAGCTTTGGCACAATTCATCATTTTTAACTTCAGTCTACAAAGTCTCAATTGGATTGAGATGAGGAGATTTAGCTGGCCACTTCAAAAACTTTACAAGGATGCTTAGGTTTGTAAATTAGGTTTATTAAATTTCTCTCCGCTTCTGGTTGCATTGTGTTTTGCCTAAAGTTTTTGTAAACATGCCCATTCCTGATCTCACCCATAAGATTGGTGCGATAATATGCTGTGTTGGCTTATCAGTCGTAAGCTAGGGTACGTACCCCAGGCCAGACATCTCGAAAAAACGAAATATGAACAAATATATCTTCGGCAACTTCCTCTCAGCAGATTTCTGGCAAAAACTTTAAGAGTAAATGAAATTGCCATGAAAAGTTTCTCAAAAACCTGCAACTCGGAGTCGACGGTAAACTGTAAGTCCCGCCGCTCATGGATAGAATTAACGCCCACAACATAAGTGGTATCTGACTGAAATCAGATAATAAGGTAACAAAACTAAAATTGAAAAGCAGTAATCAGGCATATAAGATATCCAGTGGAAAAGTACCATTAAACTATTAAGAAATCATGTGAGAATATATAAGACGTTTATTTTGAAAGTGGTTTAAGTCAATTTTTAAACAAATTTAGTTAATTATAACAATAATCACAATCCTATATAATCCTTTTAATAAACAATTTAAGACTAGTATCATTAAAATCACTATAATTTGGGCTACTTCAAAATTAGCTAGTAACGAAATGCAAAAAAATATATTTTGAAACTGGTTTCAGTCCACTGAAAGAAATAAATAATGGAATAATGGAATGTGTTATATTACAAAATTCCGAAAATATTATTGCACAGTACAGCAGGTTCTCAAGAAGTAGCATCTTGTATATGAAAACACCTGAAAAATCTTAGAAATCAGAAAAATATTATGTTTCAATTCTGTTACATAACTTTAGTTGAAGAACTGAACCTTACTATAGTCGGCCATTATAAAATAATATCTACTGTACCACGGATTATTTATAAAATCTTTACTTCAGGGCATAGGGTATAGGAACTTAAATGTAAAACTATGAACCTTTTTCACATACATTTTTGAAATTTTGTTTGCAAAACTTTATTTCACTTCCACTGGCATTTATCAAATAGTTTACTTTCGAGATAAAAAAATCAACTTTTGTTTTAATATGAAATGGCTTTAGGTACGAATTTTGACCTTTGTTTAGCCTTAAAAGTCAATTTATAATCCTTCCATACATTTATATGCCTTCATATGACTTCAAAGCCATTTATTTTTCAGCTATAAAAGCATTTAGATTTCATGTGAGATGTGTATAGGAATAGACGAATGGATGAAAACAGAAAAGGATACAAGAAATAAAGATGTATGTGATATGAGTTAAATAACAAATTAACTTTGAATTCTTTTCACACACATTATCATAGTCGTTTTACAGGCAATCGCAAGTACATAAGTGAAGGAACACTCCCACACTAGTACAACAAGTATCACTTTCGTATTGATAAGCGACAGGTATGAGGAAAATGGTTATTTCACTATATTATATTATTTCGCTATATTATATAAATTAATTTAACGAATACATAAACTAAAGTATACAGTGGTGGATATATAATATAATCATAAGTATGATATTTAAATTGCTCGTTTTTTATATGAAATCTTGATCTTTCAAAGGGATTTTTCACTGAGAAGATAAGTTTGATCTCTTTCACACTTGCTTCCATCTTTATTTTTAAATTTTATTAAATTTTCTTACAAAATAAGTCATTATTTAGTAAAAGTGTTGTTTTTCAAGTGGACACATTATTAAAACATTTTCAATTTTATTACTTTCGCATTCTATTTTTAATATCTGATTTAAGTTGCTTTTGTATATAAATACACTGAGCGCCAAAAGTGAGTAAACACCACTGAAATAATTCATTTTCTTATTACTTATAAAATGTTAAAACAAAAACAACAATTCATGATAAAGGAACTTTTTTATACTTAAGAACAAAACTGTTTTATGCTTAAGAACAAAAGTGTTGACTCATTTATGGCGCTCACTATAAATACGTAGTTGGTCATTACAACCCTTATATTGTCTGTGTTAATTTAATACATTTTAAGATCCACTCCTAACGACATATTTTTTAAGAAACTTTTTAATGTAGGTTTATTTACTCTCAGTGTCTTTTGCCAGAAATGTGCTGAGAGGAAGTTGCCAAAGAAATATTCTTTTTTATTTTGTTTTGTTGGAGATGTCTCACATGGCGTCACGTCTAATGAGCGAACACACTAAGTACTAGACTACGACGACTTAATTGGTAATTATTATGTTTTAAATTTTTTTACAGAAATGAATCATAAGGTGTGGTAAAAGATCCCTGGTGATCCAAAGAAGAAAGAAAGGTAATGCTTAAGCTCAAAGGAAGCGGGAAGACTGTAAATGAATGTCTCATTTACTTGGTTACTCTAGAAGAATAATATATCATGCAATTAAACATTTTAATACATTTCGAACCTTAAATAATATACCCAGAGTCCCCAAACTCCTTAGCAATAATCATAATCGGGTCAAAAGCTGTCTAAGCAGCTAAAAGTTGAATTAGCATTAACCTATTGTATTAATAAATAGACATGTTAAATGACGGCTTAATGAAGCGTTTTTATGGACACATCGCACAGCGAAAACCTTTTGTATTTTGGATTTTGCCTAACAAAACCTGAAGAAACAAAAGAATTTTTGGGAAAAGATTTTAGCAGCTGATAAATCAATTTTTGCCGATAAGGATCAAATAGAAATGGAAGGCATGATGTTCGACTTAGTAACAGTTAACCAACGTTATAAATACATATATACTACCAAAATAATTAAATATGATGGCATAAAAATTATAGTGTGGCATGGTATTAGGGAGTCAGTTCTATAATGAACTTACATGTTTACGAAAACATTAGGCAAAATACAATGCAACTATACGCAGAGGAAAAATTTCGCTTAAAGGGGAGCGTTTATGCACGTTCACTTCACGACTTGTGAAAAGCTGCTTAAAGGAAAAAAAAATACAGTGGTCAGCAGAAGTCAAGGCACTCCAATTAGTTTAGCAATTTCATAAATTTCTATTAATAATCTGTAAAAATAATTGAACCCTCACTGCATTATCTATCTCTCTCTCTCTCTTTTTGTAAATATATGACACGTGCCTTTTAGGAAACGCCAATTTTACACCACAAAAACAAAACTTATTGTGATTCTATATTTAAAACTTAAAATTTAGAATCCAGATAATCTAACCTTTTGGGTATAATTTGGCTTCTATGGATTAATTTTTCTACTGGTAGCTATAGTCACTTTAGCGAATGCAAAGTCAGTAATGCATAAACAAAATGCTAAAAAATACGTTTTTAATATTCAGGTGATTTTGTGCCTTTTCTTAGAGGATAACCCAAAAACCGCTTCAACCGTATTAAAACGTTTCATAATGTGGAATGAATTATGATATGAATTATATAAATACATACAGTGGCGGAACAAATAATTGGGAGACAACATAATTTTGTTTTTTTCTTTGCACAAAATTCTAGGGTATACTTCGAATAAATTATTTATTGAAGTGCTTAAATAAATATTGGATTTCAAGCACATAGCACGAAAGCGCGAAGAACACTTCGGATGTCGACATTTAAACTATACATTTATGCTATATAATCCTTTCTATATACATACATATCGCATTAGATGACATGCCAATTGTAGTCTGAAGTCGCAGTAATCTAGTAAGTGGTGTGTTGGCTTATTAGACGAGAGCGCGTGTTTCAAACCCTACCTCAGACATCTCGAATATAATGATATATGAAAAATATTTCTTTCGTCTACTTCCTCTCAGCAGTTTCTAGCAAAACCTCTGAAAGTAAATAAAATTGCCACGAAAAATTTCTCAAAAACTTGTTGTTCAGGAGTCGATTTGAAACTGTAGGCTCTGTGACATATGGATAAAATAAAAACACACAACATTGATGGGGTGAAAAAGTGGGCCGTAATGCTGACTAAAGAGTTGTGATGACCATTTAAGTAATTTCAGATTATGGACGTGAACACCAAGAATCGTAGCCTGTAAAGTTTAAATTTCTCCTGTTCAGGCGTGACTTTGAGAAATATTGTAAAAACTTTTTTATTATAGCTTTGGCTAGATTTAATCTGTACTCAGGTAAGCCAAGTTTATTCTTTGCTGAATGTGTTCTTGGTCATAGCGAATGATATGTACTACCCAACAACTCACTTCAACCAGATCAAAACAAAAGAATTGAAAAGAAACTCTCATCACCTATTTTTATATGTTTCCCACTTCGGGAGTTAACCATTTTTGGATCTAGATCATCTACGCGTGCAGGATAAGATATTTAAAACAATATTACCCTGATATAAGCACTTACTAAAATACTTGCAGGACAGCGCTTATAAGCCGAGTATTCTTATATCGAAATACCGCACCTGAGAGCAAATATCTGCGTGTCATTCAAGCTCATAGAATTCCATTTATCTTATTGCTGTCAACGACTTCGTTTTCGATCGGCATTCCATCTGGTTCGAAAGCACTTTAAACTTTTCCTACAGCTCGGTGTGGTGAACAAAGTTTTTAAATTGTTTGGTATCCGTGTCATTTGAAGATCACTTCAAAGAAATTGCTGAAGGAGTTGGATTGACAGCAGACCTTATAGACATAGTCAATAGTCCTATTGTAGCATTAACTAGGCAGAGAATTAGGCCGATAATGCGCGCAACACTTGACAGGGTCAGTTTAGTAGAAGAAGAACTTTACAAATAACGAAAAACGAACATTGGTGGATTTTCAATCAGGAATCAATTATTTGAGATTGCATCGCCTTAGTTGGTTATGTCTTCTGTATAGAAACAGAGTGCAATCACTGACTCGAGGAGAATGAAGCCATTAATTCTATGGAATTGCATTGCGCTTTGCAATTTTTTACTACTTTTTTCGAATAAATCTGCCATATGGCGATAATGGTGAATATAGGCTTCCAATGTCTCAAGAAATCCAAAAGCGTTTCATTGCACAGACGAGGAAGCTAAAGAATATGAAGCCATTTTGGAAATTATTCTTTTGTTTCATCCAACACTGTATACAATAAATAGCAAAGTTTGCGACTGCCCTAAAGTAAGTTTAGACAACAAGTCTTAGGAAAGTCGTAGCGTAAAACACTGGCCGTATAAAAACGCTGGCAAGGGATAATAGATTATTATGAAAAATTATTATATTACCTTAGGTTTTTAATTAAAAGTTGCCAAATAGAAAGTATTGAAATCAAGTTGTTTACGAAATCCAGAAAACCAGCGTAAAAAAGTTTTGTTTTTGTAGTAGAAATTTTAATTGAAATTTTAATGTTTTGCGTTGATTAGGAAATAAGATATTTATGAGTAATTAATTTTTTAATTTCATTTAAAATGGTTTTTCAATTTTACTTTTTAATTTGAATACATTAGAACTAATGGAAAATAAAAAGCAATTAAGCAATAATCCGAAATACAGGATGTTTAAATAAAACATATTTAAAGTTGGAAATTACCACATGGCCTTATAAGCCGTGCCTGTTGAAATAAGTAACATTTAATCAAAAATTAACGAATTTGAAGACATAACAAATAGCATAATTGGTCATTACAACCCTTCAGTCAGGATTACGACCTAGTTTCTCCCACCACTTATGTTGTGTGTGTTAATTTTACACAAGAGACAGATTTTTTGTGATACTAAGATAATAAGCAATATAAGTACTAATAATAATAAGTACTAATATAAGTTCAGAAACATCTTTAGTTTCACAGTAGATAACTAATAATATAATAACAGATATACAAATATCTTAATAGCAGATTTATAATTGGGCAATTCACACGACTTTGTATCGTGCATGTTGTATTGAATAGATTTGTTTGTTTGTGAACGCTCACTGCTATGCTGTATTGTGTATCTCGTGGCATTCAAACAATTTGATACCACGAAAGCAACACAACTTTTAAAAAACATATGAAAACATATACACATTTTCTTCATTCACACAATTTGATTAGTGTACGTTGTGAGTTTTGTTGAGTAGAACTCAAAAATATTTTTTTATATTTCTCGAACCCTCCAAACTTCTATTATTTGACGAAAACTGTTATTTTAACCTTTTCACACAAAATTATTGATTACCCAAATGTTTTTAAACCTATTTTCAAAATCTAAAGCTTTTTGAAAAGGGAAGATATGAGTCTTTAAAACGGTAACGGATATACATTTAGTTCAATATTAAATGTTATGAGTAAACTTGGAAAAAATTATTTTTTTCTTATTTTTTCAAGTTTGGCCATTCTTAATTGCAAAATTTAATTAAAAAACATGAAATAAGTGGCGACATTCTTAAAGTGCATTCTCTTGTGAAGAGATTGACACTTCATTTGATAAACTCGAACAAAAATTACGGTAGTTATTATTTAAAGAGCATAACAGTTGTGTTATATATTTTATAAATGTCACCTTATTAAATGAATTTTCAGTTCAAAAATTTTCAATATTTTTGATGGGTCTTGATTGTTCGCGGCAAAATGTCTCTCTTTCACGTTTGGGCGATTACCAGAAGTCGGCTAATATTTGTGTTTTTCGCAAATATTATTATTTAGCTTTGCGCAAACATTGGCCAATTTCTGGTGGTCGCTCAAACGTGGAATTGACACATTTTCCAATAAACAATCAAGGTGGTTCAGAAATTGTGAAAAGTTTTGAACTGAAAGTTCATTTGAAAATATATATATGAAAAATATAACACGACTATTATACTCTTTAATTAATAACTACCGTAATTTTTGTTCGATTTGATCAAACGAGGTATCAATCTCTTCACAAGATAATGCACTTTCAGAATGATATCACTTGTTTCATATTTTTTAATTAAAGTTTGCTACTATGAGTGGACAAACTTGAAAAAATATGAAAAAAATTTGCCAAGTTTTACATCATCAAACCCAATAGAATATTAAGTCGAATAATATATATATGTATACTGCTTTAAAGGGCCTTTCTAAGAAAGTTTAAATTTGTTACATTGGTTCAAGAAGTCGCCGTAGTCTAGTAGGTAGTGTGTTGGCCTATTAGATACAAAAAGCCTGGGTTCAAGCCCCAGGCCAGGCATCAAAGACAAAATACAAAAAGTATTTTTTCGGCGACTTCCTCTGAGCAGATTTCTGGCAAAAACTCTGAGAGTAAATAAAAATTGCCATGAAAAGTTTCTCAATAAATAAAAATTTGTCGTTCGGAGTCGACTTAAAGCTGTAGGTCCCACCACTCATGTATAAAATTAACACATACAACATAAGTGGTGTGAGAAACTAGGACGTTGTACAATGGGTCAATTTGTCCTCCGGGTACTGTACTTGTACTTAATTGACAAGTCACGTCCTCTGACCTAACCTAACCTAACCTACATTGGTTCCGAATCATGTGTAATCAATAAATTTGTGATTAAAATCCAAAGAACAGTTTTTATCAAATAAAACTAGTTTGGAGGGTTCAAAAAATTTAAAAAAAAATATTTTTGAGGTCTACTCAACAAAACTCACTACCCGCACTGTGTCATTAGTTGGGTGTATTTAATTTTTTTTATTTTATCGCATAGTGTTAGGTATGTAATTTGATGATGATGATCTTGGCCCAATATCTTCATCAATTTCCCGTAAACTATTGCCAACATTATGCATTTTAACAATCTAATCCTTGATGTCAATACGAATTTTTATTTGTAATTTTTGTTATTTGAGCAAGCTTACAGGCAATTGTTTGAGTTAAATTTTTTAGTTTTTGAGATTGAATTTATATTTGGATTTATTTGTTTTTGTAGTACATGTTCAAATTTTTTTACATTTCACCACAAATACATACGCAAATACAGTGGACAGCAAGACTGTTAGCACAGCAAACTAATTTAGCAATTTCATTAATTTTAGCCAAAAGTTTGTATAAAAATTTATATTTTCAGATGACTCTATAGGTACCCCCAAGGAGAACCCTGAGTAAATTTAAAATTCAAAGGCCTAATACATGAAAATGTTTTCCTTTGTATTTAGTAAAATATTCCATAAGGTCAAGGACTCCATTTAACCCATTTGGAATTGAATGTACAAGTTTTGTTTAGTGTTTTCTTATGGTACAATGTGCAAGTTTTTCGATTGCCTTTTGTTTGAGTTTTAGCGATTACGTGCCCGTTCTTTCAAATGATCTCCTAAATACTCTCTTGAAGTCAATTCGGGACTTTGAGCAAGAGTAGTAAGCCTGTGGGGACTTTTTTTGTCAAAATAGACCGCTGTACTGAGACTTTTGCTATCCACTGTATATACAAGCTTTTATAGGAATAGTTGGTTTTATTTTTACAAAAAAAAAGAAAAAAATTCTAGATTAAAATACAGCTTCAGTGCCAAAAGCGATTAAACTGTTCATATTAGAATTGAATAAAATGTCTGTGGTTTTCAAAAATGTTTCCAAAGTAATTGAATTACTTGAAAATTTATTGTTTAAAAATGACCCAAATTTGAAAAATAAGAAATGAATAGAAAGCCAAGTATTTTCTTAAAAGACTTATTTAATTACGAGGGTATTGAACACAAATTTTATTTCAGAAGATTATAAATTTACAAAAAAAAAAACTGTTATTCAATTTAAAGTCGTTTAAGTTTTATTATTTTAAAATGTATTGTCTTGCTTGGGTCTATTGTTTGTTTTTATTATTTTAACTTTTAGAAAAAAACAAAAGACTTATATTTCGTTTTTTAAATTTTGAGGAAACGAACACAAAAATCAACTGTGAATTCATGGCGATTTTTTATACTTGCATAGAGAAACAAAAGAAAATCTACAACAATAAACAAGAAAACAGGTATTACAAACTAACTGTCAGGTATGTCACAGAATCCAATAATGTCGGAATTGGATTTGAAAACGACACAAAAATCAATTTGATGTCATACAATCCAAGATTATCGGTTTTGTTTTCGAACTTGAATAAGTGTTGGTTTTAGTTGTCACATTATCGGTTTTGTTATTGAAAATAAACCAAGAAGCTGTCTATTTGTTATATGAAATAAAAACAACTTTAATTTTACTTTATAAATAGCTTTTATTTTACCAGGTTTTTTGAAAGGTATTGGCTATTTCGTCTCTGATTCTCTGACCTTTACTTTGCAGAGACGTGATTGATGACAAAATAACGTTGTCTCACTATCAGGTAATGATAAAGTCAGCTCATCCTCTCACTGGTTTACACATTATAGGTCCTTCAAATGTTGTGCAGAGCACAGCAGGAGTTTATAATTCTTACTGCCTTTTCCGGTTGGTAGTGTAATGTACTCATTAAGCAACGGAATCGACTTTTCAACACTCCTATTCATATTCCTTTTCGATTAGAGTATAAATGCTCGTTAAAGCTGGACCTTATTATCTTTATATGAGTCCTGTCTGTGCAGCCAATTATTGAAGGGATTTTAAATTTATTAAAGAAATAGTCCCTTGATCTTTGCTTATCGTTGGAGTTCATTTCCAGTTGCACCCATTGACGGCAAATGAACCGCTTCATCACTTTGAGCGCATCGTCTAAAATTGTAGAAACTGTGCTTCTACCCAGAGATATGCTAGAAGGATCTTAGAACGGGAAAGGTGTTCTTTTGCTGTGTCTAGGACCATAAAAAAGCGTCTTTGTTCAACCGGTAATATGCTATAAATCTGCAAAGTAGGTATAGATATGAATGTACAATATAACAAATATATTCCTCCGGCAACTCAAGTGGGTTGCTGCAATCTCGCAACATTTGTCTTTTCACCTTTTCTGAACGCTAGAGGAAGTGCGTTAGATAACAGCAGTACTCATTTTTTTAAATTTATTTATTTAAAAAGATTTGATTATTTTATTATTTTAATAAAAACAGCAATTTTTAATACGAACACTTTATATTTTGTCAAAAAAAAAATTCATAAATATTGTAAATAAATACACAAATGTAAACAACAGCTGTTTCGAACATCGGTTTTATTTCAATTGGAAAACAACAAAACCGACTTGGTTTTTTAACTCCAAATGAATCCAACATTGGTTTTCAAAAACGACAAAAGGCGAAACCGACTTGGATTCTATGATACCCCGGTGTATCTACATTTATATGAATATACAACCACATTTGTACAGTATCACACAAAATGTATTTAAAGTTTTAGGATTTGTGGCAAAGTATTTAAAATCAGAAAATAAATATTTTCCACTTTTGGAAAAGAAATAAAGAAAAAATATAATAAAATAAAACATGAGCTTAAATTTTCAACTAGTTTGCAACATTCTTCTTGCATTGCAGATGTTCAGACCACATACATACATACGTACATACATAATTCGTCATTACGTGGCCTCACGTCTAATAAGCCACGTCTTTCTTAGCCCTCTCAATATTGTTATTCTTCCATAAGAGCTTGGCATAAAAAACGACTTCCAGATATTTAAACCTCTTCAATAAGGTAACAACATCGAAAGTATAGTTATCGGCCATAATTTCTGATACGATACGCCTCATGTCCCTTTTCAGCAACATATAATCCGTTTTGCTCTTATTTATTGCTAAACCCATATTGATAGACTCCTGTTCAATAGCGGTAAAGCCAATAGTAACATCAATGTTTTCAGCGTACGCAAAGCAACTACAGGTAGGTAGGTATGTAGGTAGAAGTGGCAGCCCTCGACACACTTAGGCCGCACACAGGGCCCATTTTGATACCACAGTTTGACATTCTGCCCTATTCCAGGAACCACTCGGAGCTTCCGATGGAACGACTCAGACTGCCAATATCCTCCATGTAGTAGGCACCCAGGTGCCTTTTTCTCCTCGGACCAAGTACCGGACATGTGCACAATAGGTGAAGAACAGTCCCATTCTCCTCCTCATCTCCACAACTTCTGCAGAAATCATTCGCAAGCTGCCCAAGCCCAATACGCCTCGCATTAATGTAATGGCCCGTAATAACCCCGATAACAGTGCTGAGCCTACTTCTTTGAAGTTTAAGCAGTGTCGCTGTGTGCCTCCTATCCAACCTTGGCTCTGTTCTGCCCTTGTCCGAAGCTGCCCACCTACTGTTGACAAGATCTACGATTGAGTTGTCAATTATAAGCTTACAGGTACTCAAAGGGATCCCCAATGTAGAGAATTCATCAGAGAGTTCGATGGTCGTGCCCTACAGACTATTGTGGAAAATAATGCCATTGCGGTGTACTCTGCATAACGAAGTTGAAGAGGTCACATGATAAGGGATCGCCTTGTCTGAAACTATGCATGGCATCAAGGGGTTCAGAGAGGTTCATTCCTATGTGGATAGAGCTATGTATAGGAGTTGCTCAACGTCATTTCGCATTGCAGGAATACCGACATTGAGGCAAATACACGATTGCTTGGCTACCGCAGTCCACAAAAAGATGATGTGTTTCGAGTTGTTGTTGCACCAGAATTTGACGTAATGTTAATATCTGTTCGATGGTGAACTTACCACATCAGAAGCCACACTGACAAGGTCCAATTATTTTTACCTATTAAAGTTCTTATATATTCTACTGACTGCACTTGGATCCTTTTCGCTGATATTGTTTCTTCAATTTCCTCTATTTATACCAAAATTTAATAAAACTTCTTAAATTGGTTAATAAATACGAAATAATTGCAAATAGTTACTAACACAATCACTAAACAGGACGTTAATTTAATTACTTTTAAGTTTATCATCAAAATGCTGTGAAAACACCTGTACGTTTCGAATATCATTTTTCATTTCAATTTCAAGACGCACGTACAACGACAACAATAATAACAAACAGTTGTCCACATCAATTTAGCCAGGAAATGCGTTATTTGTGCTTCGGTATATGAATGAATGTACGTGTGTTTAACGAATAGTAAGAGAGTGTTTATAGTGTGACCGTTATAATTGAGGAAGTGGTTTGAGTGGATTGCAAAGTATTACCGGAAATCTCTTGTATTCAAAAACTTGCTTAATAATGTGAAATGTTTCAGAGATTTTACAGTAGTTTGGGAACACAGAATATCAATTGAAGCGGTGTACCTACTCAATAGAATGCATATATCGACAGAGATAAAAGAGAAAAACTAATACTACTTTGTATGTACTATGTATTTGTACGTACAAAATATTAATAAATGAAATTAGCATTATAGTATATAAAATTATGTGCTCTTCGGGCGAAAACTAGAACACATGACCACTTTTATCCAATATTAAAATGCTTCATCATTGGTCCAGGACAAAGTATAATTTTACCAAACTTTTTTAATGATCTATGATGGCATGTCGCTGTTTATATTAAATTGTAAACGTCGTAGTCTAGTAGGTAGTGTGTTGGCTTATTAGACGGGAGCCCACGGTTCAATCCCCATGTCAGATTTCTTCAGCGACTCCCTCTCAGCTGATTTCAAGCAAAAACTCTGAGAGGCAATAAAATTTCCATGAAAAATTTCTCAAAAATCTATCAAAGAGAAGCGACTTTAAAGCTTGTGCCAGTTATGTATAAAAGCAACACACACAACATATGTATGTGGTGTGCGAAACTAGGTTGTAATCCTGACTGAAGAGTTGTAATGACCAACTATGTATGTATATGTGTTGTTGAATGCTACATCCGTCTATGTTGACCTGAAAAACAGACAGAATACGCAAAAAACTAATTTGACTCATGCAAATTCAATAAACATGTTGTTATCCACTGTCAAAGTTCAGAAGACCCTGAAAGAAGACTCTATGTGTGTAGGAAGGAATTCAGTTTGAATTATATTATTTCTTTTAGGTGCGTGTTCAATTTTAAATGCACATGCACGGATCAGTATATATTCTTAAATTTTTTAGTATAGTTTTACAGGTAGTCCTTATCTGGTTTTGTGTTCCTTAATAGCTTAACAACAGACATTGAGTAAGCAACTTAAATTATACATTATTTCAATGTTTAAAATATGCGAAGACATGTTTTTTAATTTTTTATCAAATTTTATTATACAAACCCAGTATGAATTTAAGGACTAAACTTTATATGGGCCATTCTGTAACTACAAACTTTATTGACATTAAAATTCTGTAACAAGAACAAAAATAAATGAAATTAATTTATGCCATGATTCACATTTAATTTAATTTAAAAGAAAAGAACGGAAGTTGAAAAATCCTAAAATACAAATGAGAACAACAGGATGTTGGAAATAAAGACGCAGTAAATACTGGTAATGCTTGTAGGCACTCATGTCCATATATACCACATAATGACAGAAACATTTCAAACGCAAAATTCACTGCCTCTCTCTATCACCAATCCATGAGATTTATCGCAACTGCTTAATTACAGTTTTTATTTTCTTAAGTAAAAATATTGTTAGGAAAATGAAAAATCTATATACTGGTGTTATGCTTTTACATCTCTTAACATTAAAATTATTGCCTTTTATAGTAATTATACTATCATCATGAACCGCATTCCAGGCTGCTCTTCCATATACACGTCCGAATTACATGATATAAAAACTTGATGGGAAAGTCCTAATAATATCCGACAGTAAGAACGCTCTAGAGGGATTACAGAATCTTTTTAGTAGTAACATGATCGTGAATCAAATAAGAGAATCTCTTACGAAATTACCGGAAAATACAATAAGTTTTTTGTGGCTACCAAGCCGCTTAAATATATCGGGAAATGATAAGGCAGATATCTCTTTGTGAAAAATTCATTGAAAGAAATAGTATCGGCAAATTTCAAGTAACAACCCTCAGATTATAAACAATGGATACGGAGAGATACGTAACTGATATTTGGAATTACTCTTGCAACAATGGTAACCAATCTGAATTTTATCGGATATACAAGAATATTGAACCTAAATTTAAGGGAACATCATTACCAAAATCTCATTTTCTTAAATTAAATATACTGAAAATTGTCCCCTGCTTATTCTCCCATAAACATATAATAGAGAAAACTCATCCTCCACATTGTAGATGTGGCAATGTTTTAAATGTTTTTCATATCTTTAATGAGTGTAATCTTTTACAATCAAAAAGATTAAAACACAAAATAACCGATATAGATACACTTACAAAAGAAAATCATTTTTTCACACATTTATACAAAACCTGTACCATAGCATAAATAAATAATAATAATAATAATCGTACTGCTTAATATAACAACAAACACCAGCATCAAAAAAGTAAACAAAAATGCACAAACAGCACTGCAAGAATAAATGTAAACAAAAGGTCATGTCAGATAGAACTTTTACTTCTCGTTGGGATACAAATTCGCTTTGACTTTTAAGATAAATGTACATGTTTATATGGCACTTGTCACTTAAAGTATAAAACGCAACGTAAAAGTTGGGCATCTCTCATCTCTTTGCGCGCTTTGACAATCCGCTAATTTCATTTTCTTCATAAACATATTCATAAACAAACAAAGCGTGGGTTTATTTTATTGATAAACAAACAACGCGAGTGTTGTCAAAGTTTTTATTGTGACATACACTTTTTGCTTTACGCTTTTCTGTCAAAGTTATAAACGTCACGCAAAGCAACAAAATTTTATCTGACACGGCCTTTAAGTTCAGTAAAACTTGTGTGAAGACGCGATGTGTTTGAAGTGAATAATCGTGGTTTAAAGATCTCCGTTACAGAGATCTGTCGAATAATTGTCTAGTAATTGTTATTGTTTATGGTAAAGGTATAAACAGAGGAATAACAAAAAAAGGCAATTGTTGTTGTTTACATAAAGTTGTGAACGAACTCATATTTTAAAAGTTTTTAGAAGGAAAAAAACGTAACAATATGATTATTTTTAAAAAATTAACAAGAGATTTAAAATTATTTTTAAAGTTTAATAGAAGGTAAAGAAAATTATGTTGTTACTGTTAGGTAACAACTAAAGTCTCTCAGATTTCTTTTTATGATATTATAAATTTATTTGGAAAAAAAGGAAAAAGAACGCTCGTTTAACCCATTGCTAGCTACAATTTTTTTGTTATATTTCTGGCTAATTTCGAGTACTGCTACGTTAAAACTTTTTATAAATCAATTCATCTATCGGAATACTTAAAAACCGGACGGCAAAATATCTGAAGAACATGAGCATTGGAGTATGACAATGGAAGAATAACAGGAGCTTTAAATGAAAACGTATGTGAGTAATAATAACATAATAAAATATTCAAATGATCATTACAACCATTAAGTCAGAATTCCGACATAGCTTCTCACACCACTTATATTGTGTATGTTAATTGTTTGCGTCAGTTGCGGGACCTACAGTTTTTAAGTCGACCTCGAACGGCAGGTTTATTTGAGAAACTTTCCATGGCAACTTTATTAAATTTCAGAGTTTTTGCCAGAAATCTGCTGAGGAATTTAATACCCCAAATGTTCTCTTTTAAGCATTTCATTACTTATTATTTTCATTGTTTATAAATTTTTCCTTACAGGGTATCGTATCCTTTTAGTGTTTTCCGTAAAAACTTTAAAAGTCAGGTGCATCTTTTTTTTCTTTTCTTAGTTTAATGTTTACGTTTACTAGATGACAGTATTTGCCAATGCAAAATGATGGCAACGAAATAAAAACTTCAGAGATGCTTAAGTTTTTATGGCAGGAAAATTTTTGAAAATGTTTACTATCAGTAAGTCATCAGTAAGGCTTCGTAAAGCATAACATGCATGAGTAAGCTGTTTATGCATATATTCTGCATACTTAGTTTACGAACATAACAAAAACATAAAATATAGACGGAGCACTATCATCTTTTGGTCTATTTAAGAATATCTTCGAAATCTACAAATAAAAGAAAAAGGAGATAAAAGATAAAGAAATAAAAAAAACTTTTTAAATATTTGCAAACACAGTTTCAACCCTTGGTGAAGTTAAATAATTTATTACAACTTTTTTTTAAATTCATGATTTAGATGACTGCTGTTTTACTATTGGAACTGCTGCAAACCAGTGAATTCATTAAAAAGGTGGAAAATGGAATGCGTCTGAAAAAAAACGGTCTACCTTGAACATACTGTTACGAAAATTGAGATGATGTTACATCGTTTAACATTAAAATGATAAACAAAAGCTACAAAAACAAAAACAATGAACTTGTTTACATGACAAACAAGTAAACAAAAATATAACAACAACATCAGTAAAAGAGTGAAGGGGATAAACAAGTAAACAAAAATGCAACAACAAACACTGTAAACTAAATACACAAACAACAATGAAACAACGTTGGTTACACGAACATTCGACTTCAAGATCATTCATCAGACTGTTTACGATGGCAAGACAAAGCAGGTAACGGGGTCAGTAAAATTCAGTCAGTCTTGTCTGAAGACGCGCTGCTTGTGGAGAGAATTGTAGCGTATACATGTACGCTGATGACGTTAAGTTTTATAGGAGCACTCGTATTGAGAATATCAAATTATGTGCAGACTCGATCAACTTTGATTTGCAGAAAATTGACAACTGGGCTAGGGCCAATGGACTTTGCATAAATCCCTCTAAATCGAAATGTTTATTGCTTTCTAGAACAAAGAGAACATTTGTTGAATCTGCAAACAAACTGGCTAATGGTCGGCTAACGTGGTCTAACCAGATTAATATCATCGTTGTTAAAGTTTACGGTATGCTTAGGAACTTATGGGCTGTTATAGTTTCGACTCCTTTTCCCATACATATGGATCGGAAATTTGCGCAAACTGTTATACTGATGATAAGCGCTAACTCCACTTGGCTTACAATAATGTATCCAGATATGTATTTATTAAGCGACGTCGAGACCATAAATCGAATTTTCTTACCAGATATTTGGAATTAATTTTGATAATCTATTATAAAATAAATGCTTTATTTTCCTCCATAAGGTTATTACTTTAAAAAGCCAACAAACTTATTTAAAAAGATTAGATTTGCAAGATCTAACCGCGGTAGGAAAATTATCCAGTATAGATATAAGACTCTTTTGTCTCAACGCCATTGTTTTATACATAACATCAGCCTTTGGAATACTTTACCTTCAGAACATTGGCAATGCAATTTAGTTCAAAAGGGAGTTGTACAATTTGTATAAGTAGTCTTTAGCATATATTGATTATTTTGTACTTTTTACTTTTTATTTTTAAACCGCGGTTGCCACTGCGTTAAAAAAAACTTGTATAATTGAGCAGTTTTATCGACATTGCTCCATGTTTTTGAAAAATTTAATCTGTAAGTTGTAATAACGAAAATAAGTTAAAGATAACTTCACAATTCCCTTTAGCTAAAGGTACCTTTAACCAATTTTAACGGCAAGTTGTAATAATGGCCCTTAGTCTGTAAAGTTCATTGTATCTCTATATACAGTGGACAGCAAATGTCTTAGTACGGCAATATATTTTGACAAAAAAGTCACCACAGGCTTACTAATCTTGCACAAAGTCCCGATATGACTTTAAAAGAGTATTTAGGAGATAATTTGAAAAAAGGTTACGTAATCGCTGAAACTCAAACAAAAGTCAACCGAAAAATTTGCTCATGGTGCCATAAGAAAACACTAAATAAAACTTGTACATTCAATTCCAAATGGGTTAAATGGATTGATTGACCTTAAGGAATATTCTAGTAAATACAAGGGATAACAGTTTCATGTGTTAGGCCTTTGAATTTTAAATTTACTCAGGGTTCTCCTTGGGGGTACCTATAGAGTCATCTGAAATTTTTCCTTATTTTTCTGTTGTTTTACGAAAAACATTAAAAAATTGTTTGTTTTATAATAAAACAAAAATAAATTAATAAAATAAATATAAAAACTATAATTTTTTGCATAAACTTTTAGCTAAAATATATTGCCATACTAAGACTTTTGCTGTCCATTGTATATATATTTTTGTTCTTTGTTTGTATATTTCTTTACATTTGTTTATACTGTTCTTTGTATTTTTCCCAATTTATTTTTACATTAATTCGTCTCTTTTTTATCCTAATTTTTTGCATCGATTGCTATGTCCCGAGATTTAAACATGTACTTATTCATCTTATTTCTACATTATTTCAAACATTTCATTACTTACATTATCAATGATTTTTTTAAAAATTTTTTCTTTGCTGAACTACCATAGCACTTTCATTTATAAAATTTGTCTCTTGTTGTGCTATGACTAATAATAAATAAATACACAAAATTTTATTTCCTACAAACATTAAATTTACTTCCGAATATAATACGAAACTTTAAATAATTTAAGTATGTTGTAAAATTACAAAGTAACGCAAAGAATATTATATAGGTTCTTTTTTTAAGCGCTTTCTATCTTTGAAATTAAATAAAACAAACTGTGTGTGGAATATCATCGAAAAATTTTATTCATTTCAACGACCTCTTATTGTATGTGTAGGATACCTGTTACGATAAAGTTCGAAGCTCCCTGTTGGCAGATCGTATATAAAAAATTTCAATTATAATATTAAAATTTTTAACTGTAATCAATAAATAAGCACATACCTTTAAACGGCAAGCCAGTGTAGTGGTCAGCAGATTATTTGCATTTAAAACCCTTATTAAGTAATTACGTATACCCGCTCTTATTCACTCATCCTTGCTTGTTGCGCGGGTAGCATTAATATTTAATTTCGTGTTCACGCTGATAATTTGTTGAACATTAAGGTTATGTGTATGAAGTTTTTTTTTAAGTGAAATGTAACTCTTTAAAGCATAATTACCTCCCCATAATTGAAACCACCACATTTGAAAAGATTTTGCTGTAATATCAGCAATAAGTAATCAATTATATTAAAGGAATTTAATAACAGTTATTTTTATTTTCACACAGTGTGAATACAAAGCTTTCACGGCGATTAATAGATTAAAATTTGTTTTAATCCTCTTAGATAGCATTGACAAGATTTAGGGCCATTATTACAACTTGCCGGTAAAGTTGGAATTAGTTAAAGGTAACTTTTGCTAAAGTGAACTTTAAAGTCACCTTTAATTTCTTTTCGTTATTATATGTAGGTAGGTACACTTAGGCCGCATTGGGCCCATTGTGCTACCACAGTTATCCGCTATCCCCTAGTCTCAAAACCACTCGGAGCTCCTGATGAAGTGATTTAGGCTGCAATGTCAATCCTAGACAGTTCCTCCAGATCATCCATGTAGTAAGTACCCAAGTACTTCCTTCTCCTTTGGCAAAGAGCCGGGCATGTACCAGCCTCCTCTTCGTTATTATAGCCTAATGATAAAATAAAGTTAACTTTATTAAAAATATGGCAGTGAAGGAACAATGTCGATAACATTGCACAATTGAATAACTTTTTTTAACTGCATGGCAACGTAATGCTTATTTTGTTTATATTTAAAGTTGCCACATTGAAAATAATATATAATATGGCAAGTTCAAACATAAACTTTACTTTTAATGTTATGCCCTGGTTACCCAAGCGTAAGAAACGTAAAATTGTAACGTACGTAAGCTTAAAAACGTTTGTGTATTTATAGAAACAAAGAGGTATTTAAGAACAAATTATTAGGTGTTCCTCATAAAAGTACTGTCCACATCCGTACAAAAGAGATTCCGCCTTATTGAAATTATTTTTTATTAAAAATGCCATCAAGGGCATGAGACCAGGAAATTCGTCCGTTATCAGGGAGGTAAGAAGAGATTTCACTTTTTAAGTGCTTCCTATCATAACATAGGATAATTGGTCATTACAATCCTTTAGTCACGATTACGACCTAGCTTCTCACACCACTTATGTTGTTTCTGTTAATTTTATACATGAGTGATGGTACCTACAGTTTAAAGCCGACTCCGAACGACAGCTTTTTGAGAAACTTTTCATGGCAATTTTATTTACTCTCAGAGTTTTCGCCAGAAATTTGCTGAGAGGAAGTCGCCGAAGAAATATTTTTATTTCATTTTGTTGGAGATACCTGACCTTAGGTTTGAACCGTAGCCTTACGGTCTAATAAGCCAACACGCCACCTACTAGACTACGGTGACTACATGACTGTGGCGCATAAATGATTTTGAATTTATCCAATGAAATGGATTGTGTTGCCTGTGAGAACCGCTCGGTTTGCAGTGTATTCACATATACCTGTGACTTATGAAAACACCACAAGTAAAAATCCAACGTGGTTAAATTAATCGAACTGGGTAGCTAGATTACATCATCTCCAAGTGAGATGACTATAAACTCAAATCGCTCATGCAGAATATTCAATGTGGCATAAACTTTAAGGCACGTAGCGACGTTCAGTAGAAACCAAATGCCGTTGATGCTCATGATGGTAATCATACATCTATAGAGCTCGGCGCACCGTTGACTCTGATGGCCGGTCAAGCAAAATTCACCAAAAACAGTGACTTTTTCGGTAAGCTTTGGATGCTTTTGGCTCTCATGTGCATTAATATCGATCCAAATTTGCTGATTTTGTTTTTACACATACCTATTCATCCAGATATGGGCGTTGTCGCTAGAGTTGATCTCTGCAATTTGCCAAGTGAGCGATGCGAAATCGATTGTCTCGGCTTCGCCTGCACATACTCACGTAGAACGGCGATTTTTTTAAAACCAACACAATGCACTACACTGTATGACTTATTTTTAAGAATTGCATTTCAGTAATAATTCTCACTAACTTATTATATCGAATAGAGTACAAACCACAATCTAATAAATTTATTTTATAAACAGGGGCAATTAAATTTCAATATAATTTTATAACAAATTAAAATTTTCTTCTTTCTTTAAAAAGGATTTAAAGCAATTGAAATAAAACAAGTAAACATTGGAAAGAGTAGAAAATAATTTTCTGCTTGTTTTAGATTCAATTTTGAGAGTCATTAATTTTAAGATGCTAAAGAATATCTATTCAGAATTTAATTAAATGCCTTGAATACCTTGGATAGAATTGCTTATTTTAGAAATTGTTAAAAAATTGAAAAAAAAAATTTTTTTGTTGGACAACCAGTCTGAAGGATATCAATGACTTGCTTGGTTAAAGTCATTGCAAATGGAAATACAATACACATGGAGAATAGAGAGACATTGAAAAGCAAATCTACATACGTACATATAATTCAGTTGAATTTCATGAAGCATAAAAAAGGACAGTAGGAATCTAACGTGAGTGGGCTTACAGAAAAAAAACCCCGCATGAAAAAGTTATTACTTCTACACAGAGAGAAAATTTTTTTTTGGTAAAACCAGCACTCAGGGGATGGCCCCTACTCATGCAGTGCATTGTGAAGGTTTAGGAAACTAGGTTATAGGAAGGTGGAAAGAGGGAGGGAGTAGTGTTTGTGGACATCTGATTTAAACTCAAGATGCGAACGGCAAGGAAACGAGTTGCTGCTAGGTGACTAGCAGTCGCCATAGTCTAGTAGGTAGTGTGTTAGCTTGTTAGACGCAAAGGCCTGGGTTCGGGCACCAGGCCAGGCATCAAAGACAAAATACAAAAAATATTTTTTCGGCGACTTCCTCTCAGTAGATTTCTGTCAAAAACTCTGAGAGTAAATAAAAATTGCCATGAAAAGTTTCTCAATAAATAAAAATCTGTCGTTTGGAGTCGACTTTAAACTAGGTCCCAGTATATAAAATTAACACACACAACATAAGTGGTGTGAGAAACTAGGACGTTGTAGTACAATGGGTCAATTCGACCTCCGGGTACTGTACTTGTCTTAATTGATAAGTACACGTCCTCTAACCTAACCTAACCTAGGTGACTATATAATGGCCAGTGCTATACCTTCACCATTAGACAGTCTACAGCAATCGTCCCCAAGAAGCCCGCATCTTAAGGTTATTTGAGTTCAAATGTTTAAATTTTTGCGGTTAAATGTATGTAATAGGTACGTATGTATGTAATAGGTTATTTTTAATAAATAAATACTTCATTTGATGGTGTTGTTGTTTTAAAAACTGTAGTTTGTTGTTATTGTCTTATTAATATTTAAATTATTGCTGTTAAGTGTATGTAATAGGTATGTATGTATGTAATAGGTTATTTTAATAACTATTTCGTTTGATGGTGTTGTTGTTTAAAAACTGTAATTCTTGACCGAGAAATTGTTATTGTTTTTGATTTTGTTTTATTTTAATTTTGTTGTCTTTTTAATTTTAGCATTTTAGTATTTTTATGTTATTGTTTGTGGATTATTTTAAATTGTTTGTGAATTATTTTAAATTGTTTTCGTAAAAACAAAATGTAATAGGTATGTATGTTGTATTAGGTTATTTTTAACAAATATTTCGTTTGATGGTGTTGTTGTTTAGAAACAAAAATAGGCGGACGACACAAAATAGACGGACAGTGCGATTACATCTGCATACGATGGATGACAAAACACTACAACATAAAAATTTCTTTTTCGGCGCCCCACATAAAAAAGTCTAACGTTGTCAAAACGGAGCTCCTTGCCGAAATAAAGCGATTGTGACCTGAGAGGTGTGGCAAGTTGCAGCTTCCTGTTGAAACCCAACGTCGCACTATGTGGCATTTACCCTGAAAAGCAGGCCAAAAAGGCAAAAATTGTAAAGAAATTTAAGAAACTGAGTATGCAGTTCGATACACAACAAAATTCTGCATTATATAGTGAATTTTCACGACTTTGTGTTGAGATTTGTAGACTTGAGACGATGTCAAAGTCAGGAAAGTGAAGAAAATTAAATGCGTTTTTTGGTGTTTTTTTTTTTTGAAATTTTAATAGGTTTATATGATATTTTTTGTGGATAAACGAATAGAGATTTTATATTGATTTTTTTATTTGAAAGATATGAGCAACTGCAACTTTCAGTTTTTTTTTTGTATATATATCTCATATATTAATGTTAAAATTATTCGTTCAAAATTTAAAAATAATAAAAATTTCACATTTTTTTACCCTTCCTAAAAAAAAGATAAGGATTTTAAAGGTGACAGTAGTTTTTGGTAGTTTAATGTTATATACCACAGGAAGATATGAACTCTCTACATTCAGGAACAAAATGAAAAGTTTGCGCAAATTTGCGCAATTATTTTTGACGATTTTTTTTAAATTTTACTTTTTTTTGATTAGACGTAGTATTATAAAGCCATATAGCGTACGAATTATGCGATGAAATTCAGTAGAAGCGATACCAATCGAGATGTCCTGAATAGGTTACTTTTAAGCAGTGACCCTTTTATAAGCTGCAGTACGCAAAAATTGCGAAGGAATTCAGATATTATTAAATTACTCCTTCCTGACATTGATGATGAAAATGATAACGATTTTAACGATTGTATGTAATTAGTTTCACTTTTTAAGTTTTTTTAAGTTAAGTATTAAATAATGAAAAATAAATATTATGAATAAATATTAATTATCATAGACTTTAAAAACTTAATTCCATATGTATATCGACTATTATAACAATATGAGATGTATGTTTGATTTTCTTAATGGATCGTATGTGGTACATAGGGGCACTTATGATCCGATCATAATAAAATGTGATCATAAATGATTAACATTCATATTAAACATGTTCATGTCGAATTTCACCGAGGTAATAAAATTTTTAAACCAATTATAATTGCTAAACATATTTTCTCAAGGGGCCCTATTTTGGATCAAGGGGCAATTATGGACCGACCATAACAAAATTTGGTAATATGATTTAGATTTACAAAATACACATTCATACCGAATTTCATCACGATACCGATGTTTTTAAGCCATTTAAGCAAACGTGAATTTCTAAAGGGGACTTTATATGTGAACTAGGGTCAAATGTGATCCGATTTTCACCAAACATTACACCATGATTTCTTAGTACACAGAACTGATCCATGCTAAATGATTTTTGCATAATTACTATAATTATGTGTAAATAAGTGCAATTTCGAGGGGAATTTGTATGGGAGCTAGGCGAAATCACGGACCGCTTTGAATCAATATCAGTTGGGTTCATCCTTGGGCCTAATTATTTATTCTATTAATTTTGGACAGGTCTTCAGGCAAAATGCCACATAGTGCGTCGTTCACATCAATACCATGAAGAACGGGTACAAAAAAATCGGTTATCATGGTGCGATAGGCATAGTGGATGCATTGTCTTCATTCTCAAAGAAATATGGGCCAATGACACCTCCGCCTAACAAGCCGCACCAAACAGTCACTCATGCGGCTTCTACTCTTGAACGAATTAAACTCATACCGAGATCATTTTGCAAAATACGACATAAATAGGTGCGTGAAATGTTCAATACTTAAGAATGATGGCGAATTGATGTTGATGGATTCTCACTCACACTCTCAGCCACAGTTTCGATATTTTCAGTTGTACGCACTATACGAGCATGCTCACGTCTTGACGCATCAACTATGAAACCAGAGTCACGAACTTTAGCAATAAACTTGTATATATCGGGCACTGTTGCTCATTATCTGCCACCAAATTCTGTATGATATTGTCAATCAAATTCCTACCAATTCTCTTTGTTTTTGAAATAAATTTGCAATAAATTCTAATGTTGATGTAAGGTGTACTCTTGGACACTGTAAACCTCAAGTGTTCCCTTAGGGAGTGTCTTCAGACCAGAAGTTAAGAAGTTGGAATTCTAAAATCGAATGTTCGTTTCTGGAAATTGTAAGGAATCAACCCTTGTATGTCTTCCCAGAATAACAGCATGTCCAGAGTCTAAATGGGGCCAGTATTTGACTGTATTGAGTCTTACTTTTTTCTTTCCTTCTTTGGCTTCTTCTTCTCAGCAGATTTCTGGCAAAAACTGTGAAAATAAATAAATTTGCCATGAAAAGCTTCTCAAATATCTTCCGAAGTCAATTTTAAACTGTAGGTTCCCCCACTTAGGAATAAAACTAAAAGACACAATATAAGTATTATATGTATAATTTAGCGGTTGACTTTGGAAGGAATATACTATTAAGCCCGGTTCACAGTACATTTTGTGAATGGTGGCGATTAAAATTATTCATCTAATGTATTGCAGACTTCCTAACGTGGTAGCGTCACGGACATTTTTTGTGTCTGCTAGCTTCACAATCTTACTGTGAAATTTATTACAATTTTGATCTTTGTTTTGTTCTTCTCTTGTAAATTCCTACGTATTTTTGGTAGGATGATGTTTACCGTATGATGTGTATATTTTGTTTTTGTCTGTTTATCTTGCATACTTATTTCTGTTTAGTTTATTTCTAGCAGTGTAACGATATAATCCAACTATGAGCTGAAAGATACAGAAATCGATACAAATTCGTTTATAAAATCTGTTCAGAGCAGCTGAATCCATTAAACCAACCCAAATAGTGTAATACTTATCATAGCCTGAATAATGACTATAAATACAGACGCAATGCGAAATCGATATTAGAGTGCATCGCATGGGAATACATATATTTACTGACGATAAAGCTGTCACTACGTCTATAGATAATGTTCCCCATCCTAGATTGTTCAAGAGCATCTGGTGTCTCTGGAGCTAATATTCAACAGTTAATCTCATGTGGACTCGTACACATGAAAACTTACGCAGTTGCAAAAACTAGTACAACAGATTATTCGAAGGAATTCATACCTACGACGGCATTCATTCATACATTCGCTTTTCACTACAGTTGTGAGTAAGTTTTCTTGATAAAAAAAGACTACTAAGTATAAGACGCCGAAAAAATATTTTTTCATATTTCGATTTGTACGAGATGGTTTGAACGACGTGCTCTCTTTGAAAATTTACTTTCAAAAAATAAATTTAGTCCAGAAGTTTTCATTATAAGGCCAACATAATCGTTCTATTGAACAAACAGTTCATTCTGTTATTGGTCGTTTTTGCACTAATTTAACTCTCCTTGAATCAACGAAACAAGGAAGTGGGCAACAAGCAGTCGTTACTATGCATTCCAAAAAATGAATTAACTAAACATAGATAACAATTCAACTCTAAAGAAATTAATAAATATTCTTTTCAAAACGTATATTGTTTTCAGTTCTTCTGTTTTGCACACGTTTATTTAGAACGATACTTAGTATATTTGTAAAGGCAATTAATATTTGGATTTCCATTTTGCATTCTTAACACGTACGAAAAAATAATCAACTATAATTCCTCCTGAAAAGTTTACAAGAGCGCTAAAATAAACACACTCTTATAAAGATACAAAGTTCACCAAAAACAATTAATTAAACATATCTCCCTTTTAAACCTATTGTTACGTTTTGTAGCCTTTTAAAAATGTTTAAAATATGAGTTCGTAGATTGCCAATAAAATTAAAATAAAGTTTGTGTTTAGTTTTAATTTAATTCTTTATCGCTTGCACAATTCTGTGTGCCACTGTTCACAACTTGACGTAAACAACAACAATTGCTTTGTCTGATGAATGTGCTCGAAGCGAATGTTCGTGGCTTCGCCTTCTCGAGATCTCTATAAATGTAAACATCGTTGTTTCATTGTTTGTGTATTTTTTTACATTTATTCTTGTAGTGTTTGTTGGTGTATTCTTGTTTATTTGTTTATCACTTTTTTATACTGGTGGTATATTTTTCCATTTTCGTAACACAATTATGGCTTAGAGTGTGTAAAGGTTGCACATAAGTTAAGTTGGAGGATTATTTTATTTACTCTCAGAGTAAAATTATTTATTTATAATAAATAAAAAATGGCGAAGACTCTTCTCAAACCAAATTGTTGGAAAATAACAAAGTGAACCGTCAGACCATTCAAGATTACCTTTCTTTATATAGGACACTGCAGACTCTTAGTACATATGTTCAGAATGGTAATCGTTGAGCCCAATATGGAGATTCTGTGATGCTGAAAATAAGTCATCAGAACATATTTTCGAAACCAGTGATTAAGACATCGCAGAATGAAATACGAGAGTGTTTTTCGGTAGTTGGGCTGGAATTTCTTCTCGCTGACACTGAGCAGCATCTAGTATTCTGTCAGGGAAATAGGTTTCGAGAAGACATTGCAGAGACACCCTTTTATAGATTTAGGGTGAGGCAATAGACTCAATGGTCAACAATAATAATGAAATACTGGCTGCTGAATTACAAGAGGGATCATAATTTCTCTGTCATTTCATGTCTCACAAACTGTCTGTAGCATATTATTGATTGTGTGTTAGTCATTTATCATTGTGCTCTATTGAAATTATTGACTCAGAGTTTACTCCGTATATATAAATGAGTTCCCCTACGGTTTTCAGTTAAAAACAAGGTGAACAAACTTTGGTTGAACAATTTGTTTTAAATCTCCTTCAAAGAGAACGAGATGTGGATTATAATTGCTCGCAAACAATTATGATCATTGGGTAATTGGGAAAAAAGGAAAGAGAAATTATATTATTTCACTTCTGAGAATTCTGAGAATTCTGAGAGAATTCTTACCTTTTTTTCTCCTTTGGGTAAAACCCTTTTTTTCTGGATGGACGTATAGAATATTACTCTTTTAATTCAATTTCTTTAACAGAGGTTTGAGGTAAATATAAAATTCACTTTTATTTTCCAATTCAATTTTGTTCACAGTATAATTCATGTAAGTATACATACATATATTTTAATTTATATATTTAATATTTTTAATTTATTATTTTAGCACAATTTGATTTTCAATTATATATATACAGTTTATGGTAAGTATAAATTTATAGATTTTAGGTTAATACAACATATAAAATTTTTTTTTTTTAACTTTATTTTATTTTAATTTTGGTTGTTCTTTTAATATTGTCTTTTTGTTTTGGCTTTAATTTTATAAGAAGTTTGCACGATTTTAACCACTTGATAAATATGTTGTCGATCTTATTGTAAGATTTGAAGTGACTTATGATTGTAGGTTGTTTATATATGAAACTTCTGCTTCTCTAAAGCAACTAAATTAACAGTGTCTTTGGAGACATTCCTTTGGAAATTATGGAAATTCTATGCAAGTATTTGGAGGCATTCCCATGGGAAATTATGGAATTTTTATTTAAATGTAATTAACACACTTATGTTATTTAACATAAAAATTATTTTTGTTGAATAATTTATGTGTTCAAACCGAGTTTGAACATGGCGCCGGCCTTGGGGTTAAACTCAAGATGATCTCTTGTCTTCAGGTGTGGTACAAAGTACTTGCGCTAAGGATTTAATAGCTTCAACAATTATCTTAGTATCTGGTGTGGCCGACAAAGTTGATGGTGATGTTTCTGCTGTTGCTGATTTCTTTTAATCTTTTTATTTCCCTTTTGCCTTTTAGGGGTTGGATGAAGTAATGTATGGTGGAACCGATCGCATTTTTTGCACGTATCCAATGAATTGCAGGAACGTAGGTCATGGCTCCTCGCTAGACAGTTCTCACAATATTTATGCTGGTCGACTACCTCCTGTCTTTTATGAACTGACATTTTTAGAAACCGACAGCAGAACCTTAGTGCGTGGAATTTTCTGCAGATTTTGCACTCGTAGATCTCCGGATCTGGTCGTGACCTAGTATAACGAGGTTTGCCTCCATATCGTCTATTGGGTTCGTGGTTTCGCCGGGTAATTATAAATTTGCGATTAATTCTAGATGAGAAATTTTAAATATTAGAGAATGTTAAAAGTTTAAGCTGAAAAAATGAGAGTGAGTTGGTTAAGAAATGTTAGAATTTTGAGAAAAAATGCAAATTGTGTTTAGAATTCGAAGGTACTTTTATATTTTTATTGAAATATAATTCTTATCATTGAGAAATGAAAGATGACGATGTGCAAATATCCTCCGTACGCACATTCCTATCTGGTGGAGCACGAGGGGGAGTAAATTTCCATTCACGTTCGCGTGCTCTGCTAGCTTTGAGAAATCTACGACCATTGTCAGTTACTACCCTTTGGGGTAGTCCACGCCTCCCAACGAAACGAGAGAATGCGGCTTGAAATGCTGACGAAGACAGGTCTGAGCTTTTAATTCCAAATGGGCCAACAGCGTGAGATATGTTCAGATAAAGATGGCAAAATCGGGAGTTGCCAGGTGATATAATGGGATATATTGGGATATTTGCGGACTGTTTTTGTCCGCCAATGCCGACAATTTCAGAATTAGATTTTTGATAGGGGAGTTGAAGTCGGCTTCTAATTCTTCGCCGACATCCTGGGTTAATAGGAATTCGAATGGTGAAGAGCTCACCTTTGCATTCTATTTGCATTAGAGGAGTTCGCAATAGAATATTTGCATTACCCGTAGAGTGATTAGCGTGTACTTGATTTGATGTAGGGTATTCTGTTCGAGTTTTATCGGGATTGTTTCGGGTAGCATTTGTATATTTCGGGGTATTACTGCTGCCTTCATGATTTGAGTCGTGACATTCTTGCTGTGGAGTTTCTGAAATTTCTGTCACATGGATTAGAGACTGATGGGTTTCTTCTTGAAATACATCTGTATCGCAGGGGGGAAGTTTCATACAGATGTCTGGGGATTCAGGTGCATTTTGGGTAAGGGCGTGTGAATATAGGGATGTTCCTAGGTCACTAGAGGAATTTAATTGAGCTATCTTTATTAACTCGAGAATTTGTGAAGTGCAAAGTCAGTAGGCATCCTCACACGCTTCATAATTTTTCTTCGCCTCTTCCTTAAATTACGAGGTTACTGTTCCGTTATGAGACAACATTATGTTCTCATAGGAACTTTCGAGTTTTGCCCATCTCGAGTCCAAGTGTTTCAACTTGACTCCTAGAACCAATTCCGAGTGCTCGTCCTTGGGAGTTTGTTGGAAATATTGGCAAAATTGGATCAAATGATCGCAATGGAATAAGAAACTCTCTCTCGTAGAGCTGTTTACTTCGCTATGAGATGAGATGGACATTTTTTCAATATGGGATTAAAAATTTAAATGATATAAAGCAGTGTGTTGTGAAATTAAGTGTTAGATTCATATATTGAGATACGACTCGTTTATAATTTGAGATTTGGGCTATCGAGAAGTAGGGCTGGAACTGCTATCCAGCCAAATTCCAAAGAGAGTGTATATAAAAGTGGGTAATACTGGATATTGTAATCCAAGAGATTAGGGCTACCGAGAGGTAGTACTAGAACTGCTATCTAGCAAATTTCAAAGAGAATATATAAGAGGGCAACACTGGATATTGTAATCCAAGAGAAGTTAGCACTTAAGAGATTTGGGCTACTGGGAAGTAGTACTAGATACCTGTTATCTAGCGTAAAAAATTAAGATAAACTCTAAGTGCTAATTCGAGGTAGTAGAAATTCTTTCCTATATTCTATAAATAGGGGTTAGGGGTTACGAGGAAGTAGCACTAGATACCTGTTATCTAGTTTAAAAATAGAAAAAATAGAATATAGAAAAGAAATTTGAGATTTTAATAAATTGCCATGTAAGTTCTCTTATATAATTGGGATATAAATTCAGAATGAGATATGAGAATGTATTTATTTAATTATAAATTTTGCATATATGAGACATTAAATTTTCTTTTCTTTTTTAAGTTTCGTAAGAAAAAATTTTTAGAAATATTAAATTCAAAAATATTCCTAAATTTTTATTTTTTTTTTTTCGAGTTCCAAATATGAAAAATAATTTGGTATTAAATTTTAATTTAATTTTAATTTCTAAAATGTTAAGAAGTAATTTGTTATTAAATTTTAATTTAATTTTGTAATTTTACCTTTTTCATTTTTTTTCAGTGTTGTTCACCTTAATGGGTTAAATTATTTCTGTTTGTTTATCTTCATAGTGGACTGTATGTGTTTTGTTAAAAATAAACACCAGTGGTGTAAATGAATGAAATTAATTATTTATTTTTTCAACATATGTGTCTAAAATTAAAATTTAAACAATTAAGGACTGATGGGGTAAAAATTTATTTATTTATTTTATATAAAAAAACATTAAATGAAATAATTAATCAGGTTGGTAATTAAATTTCGAAAATTTGATATTTGATATTGATTATAAATATCATTCCTTTATATATCTGCTTTGCGTTTTGTCCTTATGCCTTTTCCTGTTATTCTTCTTTTTGTTGTTCCAATATTGTGTAGTCTGCTATTCTCTTGTTGGAATTTTGTAACAAAGAGATTTGCTACAATTCAAGAGAAATTGCAATTTCACTTGATCTGTATATTCTCCAATGGGAATACAGCAAATCAAACACACTTCTCTTATGTGTGATTAAGAGAGTGGTGTATATGTTTGATTTATATAGAGATTAAAGGAGACGGGATCACTTGACCTTTTTTTAATTTTTTTTAACAGGGCGATCTTTCAAATGATGTTTTTTATTTTATATATATTTTTTCACTCGCATATACAGAACAGAAATTTCTGCATTGTATACAAGACAAAACGGGAAATGGTAATCGCGAAATTGATATTTTTTTATATATTTGTGTAATGTGTAATGGGTAATGTATGTAATATATAGTGTGTAATGTATGTAATAATACGTAAATAATTGGGTTTAAAAATTTTTTTTGATATACATATATTGGAATTCTAAAAATGTTTTATTATATATAAAAGTAAAAACGGGATAAACGGGTAAAACGGTACTTATACACGGTACTTATATGATAGAAAAAACGGTATTTATATATGTACTTTTTATATATGTTGTGTTTTTGTAACCAAATATAAATTTGTCGTAAGCATATGGACATCTATATGTACATACGCTTCTTTTAACCTTTTTTCAGTATGTTCAAGGTTAATTTTTTAACGCAAATAACACAACTTTTTTGAGTACTCTTTTTTCTTTTCTTGCTTGGTTTTTTTTTCTTTTACATATTTTTTTTTCTTTTCTTTAATCGCGGGTTAAATCACTTTGTGTTTTTTCTCACTTTTCTTTTTTCTTTTCTACGATTTACACGATATTAATTATGTGTGAGTATAAATTTATCTATCACTTACTTTTTTTTTTGTAATTCCAATTTTTTTATGTACGAATATTAAAAAAAATTTACTTGACTTACTGCTTTGTTGTTGTTTAATGTTGTAGTGATGAGTTTCTTGATCTCTTTACCTCATTTTTTGTTGTGTAGAGTTGTTTTTGTTAATTTTTTCCCACTCGTTTATTTTATTTTGTGTTCAAGAGATTCGCTTTTTACCAAAGAACGGGAGAAGGACCATGAACAAATTGGGGTTGAACAATTTGTTTTAAATCTCCTTCAAAGAGAACGAGATGTGGATTATAATTGCTCGCAAACAATTATAATCATTGGGTAATTGGGAAAAAAGGAAAGAGAAATTATATTATTTCACTTCTGAGAATTCTGAGAGAAGTCTTACCTTTTTTTCTCCTTTGGGTAAAACCCTTTTTTTCTGGATGGATGTATAGAATATTACTCTTTTAATTCAATTTCTTTAACAGAGGTTTGAGGTAAATATAAAATTCACTTTTATTTTCCAATTCAATTTTGTTCACAGTATAATTCAGGTAAGTATACATACATATATTTTAATTTATATATTTAATATTTTTAATTTATTATTTTAGCACAATTTGATTTTCAATTATATATATACAGTTTATGGTAAGTATAAATTTATAGATTTTAGGTTAATACAACATATAAAAATTTTTTTTTTTAACTTTATTTTATTTTAATTTTGGTTGTTCTTTTAATATTGTCTTTTTGTTTTGGTTTTAATTTTATAAGAAGTTTGCACGATTTTAACCACTTGATAAATATGTTGTCGATCTTATTGTAAGATTTGAAGTGACTTATGATTGTAGGTTGTTTATCTATGAAACTTCTGCTTCTCTAAAGCAACTAAATTAACAGTGTCTTTGGAGACATTCCTTTGGAAATTATGGAAATTCTATGCAAGTATTTGGAGGCATTCCCATGGGAAATTATGGAATTTTTATTTAAATGTAATTAACACACTTATGTTATTTAACATAAAAATTATTTTTGTTGAATAATTTATGTGTTCAAACCGAGTTTGAACACAAGGAGAATCTAATCGGTCTGCAGTCTTTTATTGTCATGTGACTCGCTTTCATCGGCTTGGAAATGAAAACTATCCTCACCTCTTTCCACCTAAAATCCACTTGATGCGAGAATTGATACCGTCTATCGCCTGTCCGTTGCTATCGGGTAAATGACATACGTTCCCGGAGGTCAACTTTTGCTTTAAACGTAGCGAAATGATCATCGAGAACTATGTACTTAATGAACGCTCCACAGATTCTGTTACCAATGAAATTATCACCAAAGAACAAAAACTGGATATTTTAAAATTATTGCTTCAAGTGATACAAATTTGAGTCCATTTTTATCAGCCAAAGGTAGCAATAAATTAGATTTGTTTTATTCTTTTTCTTCCTTTAGGGAGATCTCATGAAACATTTTCTCCGTCCCCTTATTACTACTTTCATACAGTTTCATCTGTCCAGCTGATCAGTAGGTTAGACGACGATAAAACTTTCCAGAAGTCGCCGTAGTCTAGTAGGTAGTGTGTTGGCTTATTAGACGTAAAGCCAGGGTTCGAACCCCAGGCCAGACATCAAGACAAAATACAAAAAGTATTTCTTCGGCGACTTCCTCTCAGCAGATTTCTGGCAAAAACTCTGAGAGTAAATAAATTTGCCATGAAAAAGTTTATCAAAAATCTGTCGTTCGGAGTCGACTTTAAACTGAAGGTCCCACCACTCATGTATAAAATTAACACACACAACATGAGTGGTGTGAGAAACTAGGACGTTGTACAATGGGTCAATTCGACTTCCGGGTACTGTACTTATCTTAATTGACAAGTACACGTCCTCTAACCTAACCTAGCATTTATGGCGTTACCATTCGTAACGAGATTTTTCAACGGAAAAAGTTAACGTTAAGACATCAAATTTCCAAAAGTCTCGGAGTATTTGATCTGAGACCGGTAATGAAGGATGTAAAAATTTTAGCCCATTTAAAATTTTAATTTTAATTTAAATTTTTATTAATTTAATTTTTAATTTTTTAAATTTTGTTAAGACTAAGAAGGGCAAACGTCAGCCGTTGCTTGAAATTGATGGCTGCAGACAGTACAGGTAGCTGGTACCTGTTTCTAGCGAAAACCAAAATTTCCAAAATGGTTTCCACCTATAAAAGGCGTGAACCTTGACCAATAAGTTCAATTACACGATAGTTTCGGTAGACAACAGTCATCACCGAAAAATTGAAAAAATTTAAGGAAATAAACAAATGAAAACTGGCGATTTGTTTAATAAACGGATTGACATGTCCAAAGTAAATCTGAACGATGTAAAACCAAGAATTAACCAAAAAATCTGCAAAATTTTTCAAATAAAAAAATTTATTTACAACGTATTGAAATTGGTGCAATTTATCAGTCCGATGAAGATGCATATCCATATCACTGAATTTCTGAATGGTCCCATCGTAAGGCAATTCATGTGTGAATTATGGCCTATTTTGTTAGCGGCTGAAGAGAATGCTGCTGCCATACCAAATGATTCTATGGAACCGAAGGAAGATGAAATCTAGATCAAATCTAGTGTACATTCTCGATCTAGAAAACAAGGTAACATGGTGAATGACGCAAAATAACCACTAGTACCACCTACCACTCTCACTTTCACCCTTAAACCACATGGACACTTCGACATTGAAAATAATGCGAAACTAATTGAAAAGAATAAGGATCTGGAAAAACATGATGAATCTGCATCGCATTGTTGGTCCACTAATAGCCGAAACTGCAGTAGCACACAAGCAACACTTAACCACCAGCACTTTAAGCACAAAGAAACAACAGCCAGATAAGGAAAAAAAATTTAAATCTATCAATATTGAAAATCAAGTAGCTAATCTGGACAAGTCTGTATCAAACAATAATAAAATTGATAAAAACAAGCCACAACGTAAGCCTTCCAGAGATTGTCGTTCACAATCCCTTGATACCGAACGTCGTGTTAGTTCAAGATTCACATCAGATGTGAAATCACGTTCTAAGCATGTAGAACTTCCACCAAAAGAATTAAGAGCTACTGGTGCTATCAACAGTGAACAACCAAAAAGTCAGAGTTGTGAACGTGGTAACGGTCATGGTAGAGGTGTGGTGACACATGGTTCAAACGGCTAAGACGGCCGAAAGTTTCACAAAGACACAGAGTATTAGTTCACAGGATCAACCTCCTTCTATACCAGTGCGAGTATTGAACGAATTTTTAAATCATTGGAATAAAACTCCTGAAAAGGAAACAATTCTGTTCTCCAAGAAATTCATATACCCTGATGAAAAAAAAATTACCAACGGCGTTGAAGAATGAGTAAACACCACTTTGCCTTCACATACGAAATCATGTCTTAAGCCTGTAGGAAATCATTCACAATAATTAGTGCTGATAACAACAGCAAACATTCAGAAATTCAGGTAGGCTGTTTCGCAAAAATTTGTATTCATTCCCCCCAAAAGGAAGACGCAACGCTAGTTCACAAGATCAACATCCTTCAACACCATTTCGAGAATTTTTATCACAACATTGTGCAGAAATGGACGAATTTTTGTGTCAATGGAATGAAGCACCCGATAAACAAACAATTTTATTGTCAAACAAATTTGTATACCTCGATGCAAAAAAGTGAAAAACACACCATCACCACTTTCTCATCACATAGGAAATCATATTCTAAGCCGGCAGAAAATCCACCACAGAGATGAAATGCTCGTGATGCTATCAACAGTGTTCATCCAGAGAGTTAGAGCTTAGCACGTGGTTGCAATGATGATTCCCGAATGAAGACATCCGGCCTAAACGGTTTCGCAAACATTTATAAGAATTCACCCCAACAGTGTAATCAAGACACAAACGCTGATTTACGGAATCATTGTCCTCGTACACCATTTCGAGAATTTTTGTTGGAACAATGTGCAGAAATAGACGAATTTTTAAAGTGCAGAAGACTACGTACTTAAAACACCAGAGAAATTGAAAAATATTATCGCCTGTGCTGAAGGTCAAGTTGTCACCACTGTGTTGCCGTCTTCATCTGTCTCAACATCAGATCAAAAAGTAACAACATCTGATGAGGCCGTCAAATCAATAGCAGAGATGAAAGCTGCCACTAAACATTCACACTCGACAATGATTAATAAGAGCAAAAAGTCGAAAAATTATTTCTCCGGCAAGGATGAACAAAAGCCAACTAAGAAGAACCAAACAAAGGCAAAGAAATCTTCATTGAAACGCAGTTCAGACAAAGACTCCTCAAGGAAGCCAGAAGCTGAATCAAGAAAAAAGAAAACCCACAAGAACTACAGCAAAGCAATGAGATAACGTATGCTGGAACTGTTTGGTAGTTCTAGTAGCGATCAAGAAGAATGCCGTGTAGATGAAGACTCTTCGAAGAAGCCAGAAGCTGAATCAAAAGAAAATGAGGCCCACAAGCAGGCCACTAGCGTAATAAACAAACTTGAGTTGGACCTTTTTGTCAGCATCAGTAGCGATGAAGAAGAATGCAGTTCAGTACAGCCTTCTGTGAGAAATTCAGAAACTGTAAAGAATAACCACAACAGAGAAATGAGCACCCTTGAGACTGATTTTTCTATCCATAGTGATGAAGAAGATGTCTAAAATATACTTGGCAAAGACGACTAAGTTTCTAAAACAAAAATAATGGTATGGGACGACGTTCACGAGGAGTTTAATTTTAGAAAAAAAATATTTATTACTTGTAGTCATAATTTGTATAAGTTTTGTATTAAATATCATGACAATGCTTTTAATTTTTATTAAAAATTGATGTATAAAGCAATAATTTTGTAAGTTTAAGTTGAAATTATAATAAATTTAATATAAAATTATTTTCTTATTCAATTTAATTCTTCAATTCTTTATTTGTAATCAATTTTAAATGTAATATTAAGCAAATCATCATAGAAATCATAATTAAAATAAAATTTAAGCAAAAAATGTATTCAGTGCTTTAATTTAATTAATGGAGTAAAGGGAGGGGAAACACAATTAAAAATTCTTTTTTTCAATGGACGTCACTGAGTCTAGCATTCACATAAGAAATCGTTGTTTACTTGGCCTTAAACATTAAATTACTTTGTTGTATGCTGCCGGTATTTATATTATATAAATATGTACTCCAGTCAATAAGTCATTTTTTTTTTATTTATTTTAAACAATTTTCCATATATTAAGAGATAGTAATTACATCTTTCCGGAAATAAGTAACAGATTACTTTAGGAATTATGTAAAGTGCTGTTAGTTACGATCATCCTACTTACTTACATAATAGGTCATTTTTGCGACTTCAATATTAGCTTCTTGAAATTTTTAAAAAGTTCATAATGGCACCCGTACAATCCAGAAATATTAGAAGCAGCCCTGTAAAGGATCCATTACATTAGGTCGAGCCATCAAAACTTAGTGTACCATACGTGCTGTTTGTACGCCGCCAAGGGTTAAGTAAGACAAAAACAGGAGTTTGAAGCAAAGCCTGTGCAAAACTGCAGCTTACCGATAAACTAATCACGAATGCAATGAAAACTGCACACAAATGTACGCCAGACGATTTGCAGATACTTAGTCGAGAAACCATTTTCAAAAAGAATTTGAAGCGACATATTGCACGCATGAGATTTTATCAATTTATGCAGATGAAGATAAAGAAACAGCAACAGAGAGAACAAACCAAACAAGGGGAACTACAGCCTCATCCGGCTGATAGCAATAGAAATGATAACATTACTATGGAAGATATTCTAAAAAAAAAAATTATAAAAAATATAGAAATTTTTTGGTAAAAAATCCGTTGGAAAAAGTTGTTGAGTCAAATTGTTTTTTACGTAAAACATAAAATAGGTTAAAAAAGGATTGAGATTTACCAAAAACTATGTGAGGAGTTGACGCTTTGTTTTAAGAGCATGCATGCTCTGCCAAGGAAAAAATTCAAGAAAGCCGTCTGACACAACTGTAATTCAATCTATAGTTGACTTGTTTGTTTGGCAAAAAAAATCATTGGAAAAATAGTGTTGCAAAGTAATTAAAATCAATAACTAACTGAATCAGATTGTTTGTTACAGAAATCATAGAAAAGGTTAAAAAAGGATTGAGATTCGCCAAAAAGGGTACCTGTCTGTACATGAATGCTCTGTCAAATGACACCCCAGATATGTAGACTCAGATGAGCATAAAAGCACATGACAAATTTTCAAGCAGTAACAGTTCAGCATTGTGACAAACATTTTTTTGCGATTTCAACTATATTTTCTTGAAATGTTTAAAAAGTTCATAATGGCACCCGTACCATCCAGAAATATTAGAAGCAGCCCTGTAAAGGATCCATTACATAAGGTCCAGTCATCAAAACTTAGTGTACCATACGTGCTGTTTGTGCACCATCTAACGTTAACCAAGGCAAATGCAGGAGTTATGCGAAAAGCCTGTACAAAATTGCAGCTGACGGAAAAACTCCTCACGAATGCAATGAAAAATGTACGCCAGAGGATTTGCAGATACTTAGTCGGGAAAGCATTTTCAAAAAGAATTTGAGGCGTACAGATTTTATCAATTTATGCAGATGAAGATAAAAAAACAGCAACAGAGAAAGCAAACCAAACAAGGGGATCTACGACCACATCCGGCTGATAGCAACAGTAATGATAACATTACCATGGGAGATATTCAACCGATTGATGAAAATGTACATATGTATGGATATACATGGGAGTGATATTTTGTTCCCGTCATTTTTTAAGTAAACTTTCTATATCCTTCAGATTTCTTTTTTAATTATTACACATACAAGTTATTCTTTAGAAAATTTAATTAATTTTCATTTAATTTTAAAGAAGGAAAAATTCATTGATGGATGATTGCTCTATCAAGTCTTACATTTCTTTTTTGCTTACGAAATAACTTGTTAATCTCAAAAATTGAAAATATCTGGGGCCGAATTACCGCATTCGTGATCGAACAGACTTTCGTATCGAGTATAAGTTAGTGACGAATTGAATGGATAGATTACCGTATTCGATAGCTCAAAATTACAATAAAATGTACAAGATTTTTTTTCTAGAATGTAATAGAATTGACACATATGTTTTATTAATAACATATGTTAATACATTAATAAGCAATCATCGAAGAAGAATAAGAAGAAAAGTAAACAAAACTTTCGCCGGTATATTAAATATTTATGCATATTTATTAAAAAAAATGTCATTTGATATTTTATTTTCTTTATTGTCATCTGACTCAGAGGATGATTCTAATACTATACGTATTAGAAAACAAATCCGAGACAAAAGTGACACACTATCATTGCCGGCTCCTGCATGAGTAAATTTCATTTTTAAATTTTATTTTAATTAAACTTTTATTTTTTACATATTTATTAAGCGCTTTCGGCTTTAATAAGAAGCCTTAACCCTTCATTGCATGATTTTTTATTTTTTCGTGAAATAAATTACACTGCTATAATTCAGGCTTTATATTAAGGAAAAAGTATTAAAAAATATTTAGTTCAAGTAATTAGCAGAAAATTAGTAAAAACTCATATGAAGGAAATTTCCATCAACATGCAAATCTACATGTTTAGCTCAGTACAAAGAAGACACAAAATAAAATATAGCTTTTTATATTATTTTTATTCCACATGATAATTGAAAAAACAATTATTGTTCTTATTGAGGCATAAATTTACTCCACATTTGCTACAAAATATTGTCGAATAGCCTTTGCAATTTGAATATTTACATCTGAGTGATCCTCGTACTTTTGGCCAATGTTCAAAGCCATCTTTTCTAATATCTTGCAGGAGTTGTAGGACCTCTTTTTCTCTTTGAACACAGTTCTTGCTCAATTGAACTGCTTGGACGCCCGCGCTTGGAATTCGTCCCTTTTCTGCATAAAACAAAGTCCAACTCATTTCTAAATTGACTCAAAGTTAGTATATTCTTCTGAGGCAAATTTCTTTCCCCAGCATTTTTTTATAAATTATCCAAGAATTTATAACTGCAAGATCAAATAAATGAAAAAAAAATTCGCAAGTACCACTTTTTTGACCTTAATGTAATGTGGCTTCTTCCCAGAAAGCTGTCCATAAGATCTACGCCTCCCATGTGTTTATTGTATTCTTGGACAACAAGTGGACAGGTTATTCCAATTTTTTCTTTTTTGGTTTTATCAAATCTAGTAGCTTGAGATAAAGACAATGCTTCAGCTGTTTGAGAGGATTCCTGATCATCTATAGCATCGTCTTCTTCGACTTCGTCCTCTACGTTATCCTGGATGTTTTCCTCTTGCAACACTTTTGCAATTTCAACAGCGTCTTGGTCCTCTTCATCAGAATTTTCAACATCGAGACCATCTTCTGATAGCAAACCGTCTTCAACCTGAGCCAAAAACGTTTCAATATCTTCTTCATTTAAATATTTGTAAAAAAACAGTATTTTGTAGTTTATAACAAATAAGTTTTTGCAATACATTATAAATGCAGCTAGTACATAATGATGTAAATTTCCATCATATAGTTTTTTGAAATAATAATAGGTATTTAAAAAAAATTGTAAAAAATGTTACTAAAGCATTTAGAACTAACCTTTTTTCCACTCTTTTTCGATTTTTATTTTAAAATATTTCGTCCGACCTTCTTTAAAAAAACACCAAAAGTACTTAAGTTTTTGCACACTTTACCAAATAGAAGTGGAATAAAACAAAACCGACGTATTTGTGGGGAATTCGCTTTTTTATACTTAACAATAGAACTTATGTGAGATGTTGCCGACATCAAACAATTCTTACCACACTGATTCCATTCTTTTTTTTTTTTTTTTTCTTGAAAAAACGTTATGATGGAAATTTCCATCACGATGCAATGAAGGGTTAAATATTATTCTTAGCGAATTATATTTTGAAGGGTATATGTCTACCGCAAATACCACCAAAATTGCAGTTGGCCGTAACTCTTTCGCTCCTAGCCAGTGGGGGATTTCATTTTTGTTTATAGACTTCTTAATTTGTTAGTGATTGGATGTGTTGACGGCACTCATTTCGGACTGCAGAGGCCAATACAAAACGAACAAATGTTTTTCAATAGGAAAGGATATCACAGCCTCAACTCAATGATAGTAAGTGGAATTTATAATAATGATATCATATATTAATACAATTCCTTTTTGGATTTGTGATCACTAATATAGAATTTTATGTATTAATTCCAAATATGGCGGAGCATCACACGACTCGTTTGTTTGGAAGCAGTCCGAAGAAAGACTTTACCTGGAGGATCTATACAATACCAATAAGTTAAAAAATTTTTGGCTCCTTGGTGAGAAATATATGAGAATTTGAAGTTAACAAAAATTTTTATTAAACTAAATATATATACACGTATACATACATTTGTATGTATTCATAAAATACCATTACAGGAGATTCTGGATATCCCCTTGAACCCTGGTTGATAACGCCTTACAGAAATCCGAAAGAAGGTTCTTCAGAATCATATTTTAATGAAATACATCCTAAACTCTGGTGTATAATTGAACGTACAATAGGAATTCTAAAAGCAAGATGAAAAATTTTGCGTAATGATAAAAGAAGTCGTTACAACCCGGAAAAATGACAGTTTTTGGAAACGTATGTGCCGCATTGCATAATTTATGCATCCAGTTTTAGGTTGCTTTATATACACAAAAGGTTAATCAGTCTTGTACGTCAGTTATTAGCCCTATCATTGAAAATGAAACCCAATAAACACGAATTGGTCAAAAAATTGGGGATCAAATAAAATCATCATTAGAAAGATAAAAGAAAGAAATTATTTAAAATTCAAATTTATTTTAGTTGCATTAAAATGCTACAAATACAAACTTAAAAGAAAAAATGTAATATTTAACATAAATTTAAAATAATTATTTAAATCACATTAATTTCACATTCATTTTTGTACTTTTAATTAAACTAATATTATTTTGTAAATATATTGCCATTTCTAAAATGACTTATTTTAAATTTTCAAGGGTTTTAATTTTTAGATCAACGTGTTTAATTGTCATACTAGCTCTATGCTCTTCCTCTTTAATTTCTAAAGATCTATTATCCATTCTCAAGTTATGCTCACTATGTAAAGTTAATACTGTCAGTAAACGCTCCGTCTTTAGTAATAACTCACGTTGATAGTCTTCGGTTTTCTCTACATGTGATGTAACAAGAGATAATTTCGTGTCAACCTTATTTTTTTCTCATAATTCCGTTGCTTTTGTTTTTCCAAATATTTACTCGCAGTATCATCGACATCGACATCTTCGTCAGCCAAAACAGCATGCATGCTTCCATCCAAAAGCTCATCTAACTCCCCCAAGTTTGTTAATTTTGGTTTGCCGAAGCTTTTTACGGACGAAAGTCCTTCTACATCTGCGTCTATTCCAGTGACTTGTATAATTTATTCTCCTGCGAGAATCAAAATCACTTTTGTTTAGACGCTTTATTGAAAGAAACTTTTTTCTCTGCGTTGAATTTTTGATCAGCAAAAACCTAAGACATTTATACATAAATATGATTATCTAATGCTCTTTAATTGTTCACAATTTTTTACCTTTCTCCACGATTTTTCGTCCTTAATTGGTGGTCCTTAAGATTTTAGTTTGAGTGTAAGCTGCTCCTACAATCTTTTTGATGTTGCCTTTCCTTGGCTGCAGTTTGGTGGTACGTTTTTGACCAAATTAGGATGCTCCACCATGTACTGAGCCATTTCATCCTTTTGTTTGCCATTTATTTTGTTTATATTAGTCCTTTAAATATTTTTTTCTTATTTAACAAATTATAAAATTAAACAAATAAAAATTTACATTTTTTGGCTTTTTAATGCACGCTTCAGTAAAAATATTTCTTTTCGATATCTGTAGTGTTAACGAATGACATTTCAAAAATATGCATTCGATTGCACACTCATCGTATGCTATCATCTCAAATTTTGATACAACCTATTCGATATCGAATGCGGTGATTCGGCCCCTGATCATTTCAATTTTTGAGGTTAACAAGTTATTTCGTAAGCAAAAAAGAAATGAAAGACTTGATAGAGCAATCATCCATCAATGAATTTTTCCTTCTTTAAAATTAAATCAAAATTAATTAAATTTTCTAAAGAATAACTTGTATGTGTAACAATTAAAAAAGAAATCTGAAGGATATAGAAAGTTTACTTAAAAAATGACGGGAACAAAATATCACTCCCATGTATATCCATACATATGTACATTTTCATCAATCGGTTGAATATCTTCCATGGTAATGTTATCATTACTGTTGCTATCAGCTGGATGTGGTTGTAGTTCCCCTTGTTTGGTTTGTTCTCTCTGTTGCTGTTTCTTTATCTTCAGCTGCATAAATTGATAAAATCTCATGCGTGCAATATGTCGCCTCAAATTCTTTTTGAAAATGGTGACTCGACTAAGTATCTGCAAATCGTCTGGCGTACATTTGTGGCATTTTTCATTGTATTCGTGATGAGTTCTTCCGTCAGCTGCAATTTTGTACAGGCTTTTCGCATAACACCTATGCCCAAATTACGGTATTCGAATAGAAATTTGGAAAAAGATTGTAAAAGATTTTTTGTTTAGTAATAGAACACAAACAAATGTAAAAATAAATAATGGTAAGTAAAAAAAGTAAAAATTTTAAAAACTTCAATATTTCTTATATAAATTGATTTTGTCTTCTACCAAAATGGATTCTTTGTTTTTATTTTATTTATCATCATCTGATGAAGAAGACGAGAGCCATGTCATACAAACCAGAAGAGTAAGAGAACCAAAAGTGATCCTTTATCATTGCCCGATAATGCGTATGAAAGAAATAAATTACTTTTAAGAATATTTCTTGTAAAAATCAATACTTCTAGGTTTCGAAAACGATTTACATTGATGAAGGAAGCTTTCCATTTTGTGTTGTCTCAGATCACCTTATCAACTTACATGTTAACCGCAGTGCCACCAAAACTCCAACTTACAGCTACACTTTCGCTTTTAGCTGGCGGAAGTTTCCAATACATTGTTGGAAATGATTATCTGGTAGTCATGTGCCAGCCCACAGTGTGCAAATATGTAAACAAACTGCATGAACGCATTCACAACAAGATATAAGATTCCAGAAAGTTTGTAATAGTGGAATTTTGTAATATGTTGTATTAGTGTTTAAAATGACTATTTATAGTAATAGGTTGTGTAGATGGCACACATTTTGGTTTACAGAGATGCAGTATGTCGCCTCAAATTTTTCTTGCAAATGGTTTCTAGACTAATTATCTGCAAATCGTCTGGCGTACATTTGTGCGCATTTTTCATTGCATTTCGAGTTTTTCGGTAAGCTGCAGTTTTTCACAGGCTTTGCTTAAAACTCCTGTTTTTGTCTTACTTAACCCTTGGCGGCGTACAAACAGCACGTATGGTACACTAAGTTTTGATGGCTGGACCTTATGTAATGGATCCTTTACAGGGCTGCTTCTAATATTTCTGGATGGTACGGGTGCCATTATGAACTTTTTAAAAATTTCAAGAAGCTAATATTGAAGTCGCAAAAAATTACCTATTATGTATGTAAGTAGGATGATCGTAACTAACAACACTTTACATAATTCCTAAAGTATTCTGTTACTGATTTCCGATAAGTTGTAATTACTATCTCTTAATATTTTGAAAATTGTTTAAAATAAATAAAAAGAAATGACTTATTGAATGGAACACATATTTAGATAATATAAGTACCGGCAGCATACAACAAAGTAATTTAATATTTAAGGCCAAGTAAACAATGATTTTTTATGTGAACGTCCATTGAAACAAAGAATTTTTCAGTTCTGAGTGGAAGAATATTTCAAATACATTTTCCCCTCCCTTTATTTCATTAATTAAATTAAAGCATTGAATACATTTTTTGCTTAAATTTTATTTTAATTATGATTTCTATGATGATTTGCTTAATATTACATTTAAAATTGATTACAAATAAAGAAAGTAAACAATTAAATTGAATAAGAAAATAATTTTATATTAAATTTATTATAATTTAAACTTAAACTTACAAAATTATTCATTTTTTACATCAATTTTTAATAAAAATTAAAAGCATTGTCATGATACTTAAAACAAAACTTATACAAATTATGACTACAAGTAATAAATATTTTTTTCTAAAATTAAACTCCTCGTGAACGTCGTCCCATACCATTATTTTTGTTTTAGAAACTTAGTCGTCTTTGCCAAGTATATTTTAGACATCTTCTTCATCGCTACTGATAGAAAAATCAGTCTCAAAGGTGCTCATTTCTCTGTTGTGGTTATTCTTTACAGTTTCTGAATTTCTCGCAGAAGGCTGTACTGAACTGCATTCTTCTCCATCGACACTGATGCTGACAAAAAGGTCCAACTCAAGGTTGTTAATTACGCTGGTGGCCTGCTTGTGGACCTCATTTTCTTTTGATTCAGCTTATGGCTTCTTCGACGAGTCTTCGTCTACACGGCATTCTTCTTCATCGCTACTAGAACTACCAAACAGTTCCAGCATACGTTATCTCATTGCTTTGCTGTAGTCATTGTGGGTTTTCTTTTTACTTGATTCAGCTTCTGGCTTCCTTGAGGAGTCTTTGTCTGAACTGCGTTTCAATGAAGATTTCTTTGCCTTTGTTTGGTTCTTCTTAGTTGGCTTTTGTTCATCCTTGCCGGAGGAATTATTTTTCGACTTTTTGCTCTCATTAATCATTGTCGAGTGTGAACGTTTAGAGGCAGCTTTCATCTCGGCTTTTGATTTGACGGTCTCATCAGATTTTGTTTCTTTTTGATCTGATGTTGAGACAAATGGAGACGGCAACACTGTGGTGGCAACAAGACCTTCAGCACAGGCGATAATATTTTTCAATTTCTCTGGTGTTTTAAGTACGTAGAAATTGTTTGGTCGTCTTCTGCACTTTAAAAATTCGGTTATTTCTGCACATTGTTCCAACAAAAATTCTCGAAATGGTGTACGAGGACATTGATTCTGTAAGTCAGCGTTTGTGTCTTGAGTACACTGTTGAGGTGAATTCTTATAACTGTTTACGAAACCGTTTAGGCTGGATGTCTTTATTCGGGAATCATCATCGCTACCACATTCTAAGCTCCGACTTTCTGAGTGTTCACTGTTGCTAGCATCACTAGCACTTAATCTCTGTGGTGGATTTTCTGCCGACTTAGCACATGATTACCTATGTGATGAGAAAGTGGTGATGGTTTGTTTTTCACTTTTTGTTGTATCGGGATATACAAATTTGTTTGACAATAAAATTGCTTGCTTATCGGATACTTCATTCCATTGACACAAAAATTCGTCCATTTCTGCACAATGTTGTGATAAAAATTCTCTAAATGGCGCTGAAGGATGTTGATTTACGTCTTTCTTTTGGTGGAAATGCATACAAATGTTTGCGAAACCGCCTAAACCGTATGTAACCACTTCTGTACCATCATCGTTACCACGTTCACAACCCTGAATTTCTGAATGTTTGCTGTTGTTATCACCACTAGCACTTAATTTTTGTAAATGATTTCGTATGTAAAGGCAAAGTGGTGTTTACTGTTTCTTCAACGCCGTTGGTAATATTTTTTTCATCAGGATATATGAATTTTTTTGAGAACAGAATTGTTTCCTTTTCAGGAGTTTTATTCCAATGATTTAAAAATTCATTCATTTCTGCACAATTTTCTAACAAAAATTCTCGAACTGGTGTAAAAGGAGGTTGATCCTGTGAACTAACATCCTCTGTCTCTTTGTGAAACTTTTTGCCGTCTGAGCCGTTTAACCACATGTCACACCTCTACCATAATCGTTACCATGTTCACAACTCTGATTTTTTGGTTGTTCACTGTTGACAGCACCAGTAGCCCTTAATTCTTTTGGTGGATGTTCTCCACGCTTAGAGCGTGATTCCATATCTGTAGTGGATCTTGAATTAACATTACGTTCGGTATCATGGGATTGTGAAGGACAATCTCTGGAAGGCTTACGTTGTGGCTTGTTTTTATCAATTTTATTATCAGTTTATTGTTTTTATTTATTTATATATATTATTATTATCAGACTTGTCCATTTTAGTTACTTGATTTTCAATATTGATTGAATTTTTATTGTTTTCCTTATCTGGCTGTTGTTTCTTTGTGCTTAAAGTGCTGGTGGTCAAATGTTGCTTCTATTCTGCTTGTGTGCTACCGCAGTTTCGGCTATTAGTGGACCGAGAAACCGATGCAGATTCATCATGTTTTTCCCGATCCTTATTCTTTTGAATTAGTTTCACATTCTTTTCAATGTCGGCGTGCCCATTTGGTTTAATGGTGGAAGTGAGAGTGGTAGGTGGCACTAGTAGTTGTTTTGCGCCACTCACCATGTTAACTTGTTTTCTAGATCGAGAATGTACACTAGATTTAGATCGTTCGTATCCGTTTTGATTTTAGTTTGGATTACTTTCTTTAGAATTTCATCTTCCTTCGGTCCCATAGACTTATTTGGTATGGCAGCAGCATTCTCTTCAGCAGCTAATAAAATAGGCCACAATTCGCACATGAATTGCCTTACGAGGGGACCAGTGATATGGATATGCATCTTCATCGGACTGATAAATTGCTCCAATTTCAATTCGTTGTAAATAAATTTTTTTTATTTGAAAAATGTTGGTAATTCTTGGCTTTACATAGTCCAGATTTACTTTGTCAATCCGTGTATTAAACAAATCGCCAGCTTTCATTTGTTTATTTGCTTCCATTTTTATAATTTTCCTCTGAAGTTGTCTGTTGTCTACCGAAACTATCTTGTAATTGAACTTATTGGGCAAGGTTTACGCCTTTTATAGGTGGAAACCATTTTATAAATTTGTGTTTTCGCTTGAAGCAGGTACCTTATTCAGTGTATGGGTTCTCACTGATATTCCACAGAGGGTTAACCAGCTACTTGCTATTTCAACAGAGCAATTGAATATAGTGACCCAACCCTTTAATACAAATTTGTATTTATGCTACTCAGGTAACAAATAGATGAGCTTGGTTCGCCTGGGTATTCCTCACAGGCTCAACCAGCTACCTGAACTGTCTGCAGCCATTACTTTCAACCAATGGCTGTTGTTTGCCCTTCTTAGTATAAAAAAATTTTAATTTATTAATTTGAATTTCAATAACAATTCCTCATGGGCTGCCGTAAAAAAATATTTTTAAATCCTTCATTACCGTTATCAGGTGTCCTTGATTTTTGTAAGTTTGTGTCTTAACGTTAACTCTTTCGGTTGAAAAATCTCGTTACGAATGCTAAGTAAATCGAACAATTTAAAGTCAGACAGCGTTGATTTTTAAGAAAGACTTGTGGCGTGTAATATGAAAAGCACACATTGACAACACTATCAAAAATATAAAAACGTCAAACGTAGTTAAAAAGAAAAATATAAAAAATATTCATTCTAGAAAAATTATTAAACACGTTAACAACTAAATTTCTTAACCTAAAAATAAATTAAATAAATTAACAACCACGTCTTTTATTATCGCACGGTCAAGAGCTTCTCTCCCCACATTTGGTGACCCCGACAAGGAATTAAAATTAAATAAAGCGACACAATGGAGAATGCGAAAAGCTCCACTGCACAAAGCGTTCCTCTTCAACCCAATGATCCCGGCCAGAACTTTGGTTTGCACAAATAGAGTCACAGTTCGTCACAGCTGGTATAACGACCGAACAAACCAAATATCATACTGTGGTCGCCGCCATCGATAGTTCAATATTATCGCAGGTAAGTGATGAGAACCTGCCAGAGGAGAATCAGTACTCGACTTTAAAAAAACGTAAGCTGGAAGAGTTCTCTGTATCCGAACAGAAAAGATTGAGAAAATTGTTACAAGACATCGAACTTGGTGATTTACGACCTTCGCAGCTACTCAGAGAGATGAAAAATTTAGCTGGTACCAGGTCGACGAACCATTTTTAAAATCTATGTGGATGACACGTTTACCAAACCACATGCGCAGCATAATTTCAGTAAGTGGCGAGCCACTTGACAAAATTGCGATAATGGCCGACAAAATTTTAGAAGTAAACGACAACGCGTCAATTCACGAAATATCAACCCCAAAACCTACAACCACAAATGACATTTTGTAGCAACAAATACAGCAGTTAACGAAGGAAATACACAGTTTAAAAACACGTTTTCTTCGCTCACGTAGTCGTAATAGATCAACGTCTAGTGGTCGCAACCAAAATACTTCACGCAACAACACCCGAAATAATAACAAATGCTGATACCATAGAAAATTCGGTTCAAAAGCAGTAAAATGTCGTGAGCCTTGCAGTGAAAAGTTAAACTAGAACGTCTGTCATTAGCGACGGTACATGACAGGCAACCAGTAATACATCGCAGTCTCACAATTTACGATAAAAATTCCAATTTAAAATTTCTGGTGGATACAGGTGCTGACGTTAGCGTTATTCCTCCCACTCGACGACAATTAAGTAACCCCGATGACGATATATTTTTATTTGCTGCCAATAGATCATCCATAAAAACGTTTGGCACTAAAAGCCTTACACTTAATATAGGTCTGCGTCGAAATTTTACATGGAACTTCATAATTGCTGCAGTATCTCAACCCATCCTTGGAGCAGACTTTCTAGGACATCATAACTTATTAAACTTTTCGACGGCAATACCAACATCGCTAGTAATTGTGAGATTTCTACGGTCAAACTGCCAGTTTTGGGATTATCTACAATCAATGGTAATGACGAATTTCAGAAACTTCTGAAATTATATCCTGGAGTCACCCAAACTCGAAAACCAAACGATAGTGCTAACCACGACGTCCAACATCATATAATAACAACAGGTCCTCCCGTTTTTGCAAAACCACGTCGACTCGCGCCATGTATGCTTAAGGCCGCCAAAGCCGAAATTCAATTACTGCTCGATGCCGGTATCTGTCGTCCTTCTTCTAGTCCCTGGGCAAGCCCATTACACATGGTAAAAAAGAAAAACGGCGAGTGGAGGCCCTGCGGAGATTACAGAAAATTGAACGCGATTACAGAGCCAGACCGGTATCCAATTCCGCATATACACGACTTTACACATTGGCTGGAAGACAGCAAAATTTTTTCGACGTTAGATCTACGAAGAGCCTATCACCAAATACCTGTAGCACCACAGGATGTACCAACACCGTTCGGCATATTTTAATTTACACATATGACGTTTGGATTAAGGAATGCAGGACAAACTTTCCAACGCCTAATGGATTATATCCTCCGTGATTTAAATTTTGCATACGCTTACTTAGGCGATATACTTATTGCTTCAAAAGACTTAGAGCAGCATAAGCACCATTTAGAGGCAGTGTTAGAGAGGCTAAAAAACTACGGAATCGTCATAAATCCATCCAAATGCAATCTCGGTAAGTCTGAAGTAAATTTTCTCTGCTTTACAGTCAACAAAAACGGCATTCGGCCACAGCCCGAAAAAGTAAAAGTAATTACTGAATATAAATTGCCAGAACGAGTCTGTGATTTAAAACGCTTCTTGGGCATGATAAATTTTTTTAGAAAATAAGCAATAAGAAAAACGACACTACTGTTATCAAGTGGACCGAAGAAGGAAAACAGGCATTCGAACAATGTAAAACGCAACTAAGTTCCGCCACGTATCTCGTTTTTCCTAAATCAAACGCTCCACTCGCACTTATGGTAGACGCTTCGGACAGTGCCATAAGAGCCGTTTTACAGCAAGTCGTGAATGAAGAGTTTCAGCCACTTGGTTTTTATTCAGAACGCCTGACAGAAACCCAACGTAAGTACAGCACTTATGATAGAGAACTGCTAAGTGCCTATAAGGCTGTCAAACACTTTCGGTACATGCTTGAGGGTCGACAATTCAGCATCTACACAGATCATAAGCCTTTACAGTTCGCATTCTAACAGAAACTCGACAAGGCAAGCTCCAGACAAATTCGTCATTTGGATTTCCTTAGCCATATACCCGGAAAGGAAAACGTAGTCGCGGACACATTGTCTCGCATCGAAGCCATTCACGTAGAGACAACAACAGATTTCGAAAAACTATTCCGCCAACAAATAGACGACGAAGAAATCAATAAATTACTCAATACTAAATCGAACTTGCAACTAAAGAAATTTATAATTCCAAATGCCAATTATCCTATATATTGCGATATTTCAACAGGCGTAGTCCGACCTTTTCTAACCAAAGATTTTCGTAAAATAGCATTCGACTCGATTCATAACATTTGCCACGCCAGCGCAAAGAAAACATCAAAGCGAATGACTGAAAAATGCATCTGGCCTGGAATGAAAAAAGATTGTCAACTATGGACAAAAACCTGTATATCATGCCAGAAAAACAAAATATATCGTCACAATAAAGCACCAATTTGTGAATATTCCACCACTGTCGGTCGTTTTGATCACGTTAACATGGATATAATTGGGCCACTTCCTCCATCCAGAGGATTTGTATATTGCCTCACAATGATTGATCGTTTTACACGATGGACTGAAGTATGTCCACTACAGGACATCACGACCGAAACAGTTGCTTTTGCTTTTTATGCTACATGGATTTCCCGATTTGGAATACCGCTTAGAGTCACCACGGATCAAGGACGCCAGTTTGAGTGCAATTTTTTTAAGGAGCTTACTAAAATGCTTGGCATTAAACACTTAAGAACTACAGCTTACCATCCAGCTGCAAACGGACTTATCGAACGATTCCACCGTCAATTAAAAGCTGCTATTAAGTGTTACGAGTCTCAAAATTGGGCAGAAATAATACCACTCATACTCTTAGGATTTCGTGTTACCTATAAAGAAGATATCGACGCAACACCATCACAGTTAGTATACGGATCCAGTCTTCGTCCACCAGGCGAACTACTAATGCCAACGAAAACCTCTTCTCATACCAAGCAGACACCATTCATCGAAAAAGACCTGTATACATCACCGCAAGTCTTTGTACGTAACTCTATGGTTTGCAATCCACTCCAAGCTCCATACGAAGGTCCGTTCCCCGTTGTTAAGCGTCATGAAAAATACTTTACTGTTCTCGTTAAAGGAAAAAACATGAACATAAGCGTAGATCGTTTGAAAGCTGCAATTACCTTAAAACAACAAGACCCTATTGTCATCGACAAGGAACCAACAGCAAATACAAAAATGGTCAGAGGATCTACAGAAATGAAAACGACGGATAAGAAGACAACAACAAAACACTCTGCAAATAGACTGCTCGATCCCAACAGTCACAGTAAAACCATCACTACTCGACGAAAGGTTCGTTTTTGTCTTAACCGAAAGGGGGAGTAGTGTGGCGTGTAATATGAAAAGCACACATTGACAACACTATCAAAAATATAAAAACGTCAAACGTAGTTAAAAAGAAAAATATAAAAAATATTCATTCTAGAAAAATTCTTAAACACGTTAACAACTAAATTTCTTAACCTAAAAATAAATTAAATAAATTAACAACCACGTCTTTTATTGTCGCACGGTCAAGAGCTTCTCTCTCCACAGACTAACACTTAATGGGGAAAGTTTTATCGTTGTCTATCCTACTGATCTGCTGCACAGATGAAACTGTATGATAGCAGTAATAAGTGGACATAGAAAATGTTTCATGAGATCTCCCTAAAGGAAGAAAAAGAGTAAAACAAATCCATTTTATGGCCACCTTAGACTGATAAAAAATGGATTCAAATTTGTTTATACGGTTTTGTAGCACTTGAAGCAATAATTTTAAAATATCCAGTTTTTGTTCTTTGTTGATATTTTCATTGGTAACAGCATCTGTGGAGCGTTCATTAGGTACATAGTTCTCGATGAAAGCAAAAGTTGACTTTCGGGAACGTATGGCATTTACCCGATAGCAACGGACAGGCGACAGACGTCAACATTATTATTGCTGATCATTGGGTCTATTGCCTCACCCTAAATCTACAAAAGTGTGTCTCTGCAATGTCTTCTCGAAACCTACTTATTTTCTGACTAATTGTCTTCATCACAGAATCTCCATATTGGGCTCAACGATTACCATACTGAACATATGTACTAAGAGTCTGCAGTGTCCTATATTTAGAAAGGCAAACTTGAATGATCTGAAGGTTCACTTTGTAATTTTCCAACAATTTGGTTCGAGGTTTTTTATTTATCCTTTCGTGTTACTTTTCCAAATAGCATTTTAGTTTTGGGATTCTCCTATTCGTTATCGAGTAAAGTGTATCGAAATTTCTAATGATGGCATTCGATAACGTGTGATCATTCGAATGCCACGAATTAACGTTTTCCTGCTGTAAAGAACAATATAAAAAAATGTAAAAATTTAATTTAACAAATTTATAATAATTTATGAATAAAAAATTAATTCCAGTATTTGTAGGTCAAAACTTTCAAAAATTAATTACACCCATAAGGGAATTTTAGGGTATTTCATGGTTAAGCATTCCGAATTGGCAAAGACTATTATACCAAATACTTCTTAGGGAAAGGCAAGATTTAATCAGCTATGGGAACAGCTCACAGCTAAGCTCAATGCTCATAACTTTAATACAGAAAAAGTTATATGCCTGATATTTTTTGAATTCGTTAGTATTGTGGTTGTCGTTATTTTAAAACCTATAAAAAAGAAAATTTCAAAATTCAAAAACTTCATAATTCTGCCTTATGTATCATTTTTGATATATACGAATTTCCTAGAGATTTTTTGGTGCCGTGTATGTAATTTTTTTAAGATTTCAAAGATTTTGTAAAGTTTTATCGTAAATAATACATTATTTATGGTATTTGAGAAGGAATTGAAAGTTATGTAAGCGTGGGACGAAAGTGAAAATATTGAATTTTCTATTCTTGATATGTTCTTGATATTGATTGAAGTAGTCGTAGTCTAGTATGTAGCGTGTTACCTTATTAGACGTCAGACCAAAGTTAAAACCTCAGGTCAGACATTTTCAATTTATAGCGAAAGGTTGTAATGACCGATTATATATTAATTATATATGTATATAATATTCCTGCTGCTAAAGACTTTGAAGAAGAAGAAAATAGAAGCTTGTCTTATGAATTGGAGAAAGTATTGGGAGCAACAAACATGACAACAGGATGTTTATCGCCAAAGATGGTACTACTTGGAACAGAACAAACTGCCTTTAGTAGTTTGGGATGAAAAAATCTAGTAATTTCTTAATGCTCTTCTCATATTTGTCTTACGTGACAGACCAACATTAGAAGACGTATGAGATAAGATAATCATTCGCTTTGATAATGATATATTTACACCTATTACGCCTTTTCGAAAAAAAAGCTGAAAGTCTTGCAACATTTAATAACCATGCTTAAAGCCTTTTTTAAAATTCGAATGGAAAGGATTTAAAAAAAATATATATTTACCTTAATGTTAGAAAATTCTAACCACTTTCATAAAACTTTTATCACACAACTTGTAGTTGTATGTAAGAAATAATACTCTATAAATAGTTTGGGATTAGCTATCATACTTTCAGAGCAGCCCATATATCCTTTTTTTAAGATTTTTAAAAATCTAATTTTTTGTTCGCTTAAAAGGTAAGAAAATTAAAGAAAATATTTTTAAATAATTATGCTTGTGTTTTTATGTTCCTTTTTGGTACATTTTCATCTCAATTACCTCCAGCGGTTTTAATTGAAATTTGATACTTAACCCTTTCATGCCCGAATTTTTTGGGCCAGAGCTAAAAGTTGTTTAAGGACATGTGTTTGTTAGTCATGGCCTAAATATGAAGTGATATTAAATTCAGAGTCCTACGTATTCTGGTTTTACACGTTTTTAACCAAGCTTGTTTACGAAAAAAAAATTTTTAAAAAAATTTAAATTTATGGAATTTATGAACAAAAATGTACAATTTTGCCTATAGGCAACATCGGGCATGAAAGGGTTAATGATGGAATACTTACAGTGATTGTTAGGGAAATTAATTTAAGGATATTTAAAGCTTCATAAAGAGATTGCTTGGTATTGATTTATGTTTTCTTTCCTTTTGTTTTATTTTATTACCTTTTCAACTCATATTTAATTTTGTCGTTGTAGATTAGTAACAAATTGAATTTGATGGTCGTTATAAATTTCGTGTCCACCGAAGTCGAGTTGGGAGTTTTAGATTCAAGCATATGCTACGTGCGTAGCAATTACTTATAGCAGTATTTGGGAAAACCCGTATCCGTAAAATTATTATTGTTATTTATAAATCTATGGTCTATTGCAATGGGAAACTATTTTACCTCACATGACGTTGACAACTTTAAACGAATCACAAGAATGGTTTGTACCATTAGATTTCAGCCAGCTCTCAACTGAGAGTGTTACTGATGCGAGTGACACTAAGCTGTCCTATCTAAGCAATTGGAAATTTATAAATCGCCACAAAGCAGGGTGCTAGACGTCAAATTATTACCATTTAGAAAGAAATAAAATCAAGCTGACATGAAGCGCTTGATTTTTGTGTAAAAAACCATGCAAATTTCATAAAAGTGATAATAAAATGTAATAATATTAAATAAATAGTTTTAATAAAATTAAATAAAATATTAAAATTTTTTAACAAAATTATGAAGTTTTTAAGGCTCGATCTACGGTTAACGAACGCTGGTTTAGTTTAAAATTCTGTTGAGGGTCTAAAAAAAATCCAAAGTTTTGGGTCTTCAAAAACATCTGAAGGCAGTCCAAAAGAGAATTGCGACAAAGAAAATGTTACCCCAACAACTGCACCAAAAAATAGTATTCCTGACGTATGTCCCTGCTGGTTATCGGATTATGAAGAAGACAAAATGGAACTTACCATGTCTTCTGTTATAGAATTAGAAGATGATACGGCAGAAGAAACTTCAGCTCCAGCTAATAATAAATAAAGTAAAACAAAAATATATTATCCACACTAAATATTACAATTTTAATAAAACTTTTCTTCCTTGGATTAATTAAATTTCTTTTTTTTTTTGGTAAGAACACATATGTTTTTTGTTTAAAATTTTTCATTTTAGGCAGTGCTGTAAAACGATATAATTAACTTGTTTCACAACACCTAAGAAACAAATCGATTCGTTTCGTATCGAATAACATCATCAGAAAATTTCTCGTTATCGAAATTATTTTCTATTTGAACGCAATTCCGATCACGACTGCTAGAATTAGACCCCTAATGTTTTCAATTTTTGAGATTAACAAGTTATTTCGTAAGAAATGAAAGACTTGATTTCCTTCTTTAAAATTAAATCAAAATTAATTAAATTTTCTAAAGAATAACTTGTATGTGTAACAATAAAAAAAGAATGACGGGAACAAAATATCACTCCCATGCATATACATCTTCATCAATCGGTTGAATATCTTTCATGGTAATGTTATCATTACTGTTGCTATCAGCCGTATGTGGTTGTAGTTCCCCTTGTTTGATTTGTTCTCTCTGTTGCTGTTTTTTAATCTCCATCTGCATAAATTGATAAAATCTCATGCGTGCAATATGTCGCCTCAAATTCTTTTTGAAATTGGTTTTCCGACTAAGTATCTGCAAATCGTCTGGCGTACATTTGTGTGTATTTTTCATTGCATTCATGATGAGTTTTTCGGTAAGCTGCAGTTTTGCACAGGCTTTTCGCATAACTCCTGGGCCCAAATCGCGGCTAATAACAAATCGAATAACCAAATTACGGCATTCAATAGCTATCGAATCGAAATTTGCAAAAAGATTGTAAAAGATTTTTTGTTTAGTAATAGAACACGAACATATGATTGATACATTTGTAAAGAAATTTAAAAATGAATAATGGTAAGTAAAAAAGTAAAATTTTTTGATTTTGTCTTCTAGCAAAATGGATCCTTTGTTTTTATTTTATTCGTGTTCATCTGATGAAGAAGACGAAGGGAAGTAAAAGTGATCCTTTATCATTGCCCGATAATGCGTGTGAAAGAAATAAACTACTTTTAAGAATATTTCTTGTAAAAATTCATACTTCTAGGTTTCGGAAACGATTTAGATTGACGAAGGAAGCTTTCAATTTTATGTTGTGTAGCATGATTTTACAGTTGTCAATATTGGCACAACATTTCATATGCATAAACAAAAGAATATCCAATTGCATATGAGCAGCGACCACTTGACTCAATGTTATTGACCGTCGCGCACATGCGACGATCATTTGACACTTTGTTGTCAGGCCGCTGACTGCATTGGTTTGCATATAAAATGTAGTATGTGTGTTGTTGTTGTATGGCATTGCTGGTGATCGTGTGTGTCTCTCTTTACACTTCACCGTGGGAATTATTGTGGATAATAGGCGCGTGTCATATAACATCCACTTGTCCCATAATTATTACACACACAAACCAATATAATATAGTTAAACATATAATATACACACAAACATATGTTTTAGTATTAAGTCAATACAAAATTGTATTAGAATTAAGGGTTTGATTTGGAATTGTCAAATCAGCCAAAATTTAGTATAAAAGAAGGGACATTTTCCCTCAAGAACTCAATCAATAAAATTTAACCAAATAGTGCGGTTCAGCTGCACTTAGTTAAAACTATTGATCTTTTTATTTGATAGTGCTCCTTGAGTGCACAAAATAAAATTAAATAAATAAATACGTTACATGGCGATCCTGCCATTATTCTAGAAGTGCTCCAGTTATTAGCACCTAGAATATAACAGTGATCCTGCCAATCCTGGAGTGCTAATTTATCAAGCACCAAAAAGCAGGTCAATCCTGCCGGGGCCTTGGTGTGCTAAAATTTAAAGCACCCAAGGACCCGAAAAAAAAATATATAACAACAACTGGTGTGCTCAAAAGCACCCAAAATAAATTTTGCTTATCCTGACGGACAGCCAAGGATCCGTTGAAGGAAGTACCGCCTGGCCAAGAGGCACCAAGGACCTCAAGAATCAAGGACCAAAGAACAAAAACATGAAGAAGACAACCCGCATGTGGTTTAAGGTCGAACAGAACCTCTACCGCCGCTGCAGAATAAAACCAAACAAAAAAAAATTTTTTTATTTAAACCAACGTGCTCCTCAAGGGTTGCACTGGCAGGGCCTATAAGCGTTAACCGCTCGAGGCAAAAATAATATCAAAAAAAAAAATTTAAGTCGAAACTTGCTACAGAAATTTTTTTTACAATATTTATGATTTCCAAATGAAACAATATAATATTACAATATAATTAGAAATCATATACATGGACTTTTAATATAAGATTTGTCAATAATACTTACATATATTTAGATTTTTATCCATAAGTTAGTATACATTTAATTATTAATAAGGAAAAATTTGCAATAATACATAGGAAGAAAACATTAGGGATATACTGGACTTTAATAGACAAGAATTTTAGATAATTATTAAGATAATCAAGCATTAATTATTAGTAAATTGATTTAGGGCATTAGTGAGGTAAAGGTTAGAGCGTATAATCACAGTAAAAAATTGTGTCTGCTCGCAACAAAATGGTTTATACTGTCAGGAACAAGTCCGATTTCAATCAGCAATTGGAAAATGCTGGTGATAGGTTGGTGGTGGTCAATTTCTGTACCACTTGGTGTGGCCCCTGCAAAGTAATGGCCCCCAGGTTGGAGGAACTCTCCAGGGACTATGCTGACAGAATTGTGTTTATCAGGGTCGATATTGATGAATACGATACATAGAATACAACATCTCCAGCATGTCCACTTTCATATTCATAAAGAACAAACATAGGATTGAAGAATTTGATGGAGCCAATGCCAAAAATTGACTAAAAGGTTGGCTTAATTTTTTGTATGTATGTTCTATTAATCTAAAATTACATACATTAAACATGAACGTCATTTTATATATAAATCTAGCCTCTATGCTTTAAAGTAAAAATTGTTTTCATTACTTTACTATGCAATTGAAATATGAACCATGTTTAAAAAAAAACCAGCCAATAAATTCGTAAATAGTTGCACTAAAGCAACAGGGCAACAAAACGCTATATTATACTTTAGGAAGGATAATTATATCGCGGATGCGTTATCGCGAATTACTATAGAAGATTTTAAGGAAATGAATAGAAAGGTATCACGCGTGTTGAGAGTCACGACAAGGTCGGTGACTAAGCAAAAAGACAGTAGTAGGATAAATAATCAGCATAGAGCAAATAAAACAGATAAATTAAAGGAGCCCAAAATATATGTACCAATTAAGAATAGTGACGTCAGAAAGTATTACAAATTAAAGATTTATCCCAATAAATGCTACATAAAGAAGGGAAAATCAATATTAGCTAGCATAAATATAAATGATATATTTACTAAAGAGGAACTTGACTTAGGACAATGTTTCTCTAGGCTCGAGAAAGCGGCCAGTAAATTAAATATCAATGAACTACAAGTAGCACCTAGTGAGAAAATTTTCGAATTTGTCTCAAAGTATGAATTTAGAAATATGGGCAATAAGGTACTAAATAGAATTAAAATAGCGCTTTTAAATGAAATAAAGATACTTGATATAAAGAATTCTAAGGAAATTCTAGAAGTCATGCTGAAATATCATGATGACCCTATCGAAGGAGGTCATTGCGGCATATATAGAACCGCAGAGAAAATAAAAAGATACTACTACTGGAAAAATATGACAAAGGACATAGCTAAATATGTAAAAGCATGTCACAAATGTCAAATAACGAAAACTACCAAGCACGTTAAAAGCCCGATGATAATAACAGAAACACCTAACAAACCGTTTGATACAGTGTATGTAGACACAATTGGACCATTTCCAAGATCAATACATGGAAATGAGTACGCAATCACATTAATATGCGACTTAACTAAATACCTGGTAACAATACCTATACCAAATAAATCGGCTAAGACGATCGCAAAAGCGATATTCGAAAATTTTGTACTTACCTATGGCCCAATGAAGACGTTCATTTCGGACATGGGTACAGAATATAAGAATTCTATATTAAACGAATTGTGCACTTTGTTGGAAATCGAGAAACTAACATCAACAGCACATCATCACCAGACCTTAGGTACAATAGAAAGAAGTCACAGAACTTTTAATGAATACGTACGTTCTTACATATCTGTAGAAAAAGATGACTGGGATGAATGGATTAGGTATTTCACATATTGTTTTAATACAACACCATCAACTGTACATAATTATTGTCCTTTTGAATTGATTTTTAGCAAAGTACCAAACAGTTTCAAAGATTTCAATGAGGTAGACACAGTTACTCCACTATACAATATTGACGATTATGCCAAAGAGGCAAAATTTAGATTAGAACTTGCACTTAAAAGAGCAAAACATTTATTAGAAATAAATAAAATCAAACAGAAGAATAACTATGATAAGGATATATTAGATTATAATTTTAACATAGGAGATTTAGTTTTACTTAGGAATAATACAGGACATAAACTAGAGGAATCATATAAAGGTCCATACAAAATTAAAAATATAGATTTAAGAAATAATGTAACTATAGTTGATAAGAAAAATAATAAAGAGCAAGTAGTTCATAAAAATAGACTTAAGCTATATAACAAATAAGTTCTAATTATAACACTAAACTGGCCAGAAAAGTGAAATAATAATCTTTAAGATAAGATTTATTGTTTTAACTACATAAGTAAACTTATCACTAAACATTTATTAAAAACAAAATAAATATTAAAATTAAATAAGAAATAATATTAAGATTGGATTATGTTAAATTAAGATTAATATGTAAAACATTCTTAGTCATTTAAATAAATACTTTACATTTTAAGTTCACTAATAAAATATAATTTGAAATAGACGTAAAATCATTGTACTGTGTTGTGTAAAAGAATGTCCATAGAACAAAAGTTATATGAACATTCTTGTAAAGGGTGGAGGTGTAGCATGATTTTACAGTTGTCAATACTGGCACAACATTTCATATGCATAAACAAAAGAATATCCAATTGCATATGAGCAGCGACCACTTGACTCAATGTTATTGACCGTCGCGCACATGCGACGATCATTTGACACTTTGTTGTCAGGCCGCTGACTGCATTGGTTTGCATATAATATGTAGTATGTGTGTTGTTGTTGTATGGCATTGCTGGTGATCGTGTGTGTCTCTCTTTACACTTCACCGTGGGAATTATTGTGGATAATAGGCGCGTGTCATATAACATCCACTTGTCCCATAATTATTACACACACAAACCAATATAATATAGTTAAACATATAATATACACACAAACATATGTTTTAGTATTAAGTCAATACAAAATTGTATTAGAATTAAGGGTTTGATTTGGAATTGTCAAATCAGCCAAAATTTAGTATAAAAGAAGGGACATTTTCCCTCAAGAACTCAATCAATAAAATTTAACCAAATAGTGCGGTTCAGCTGCACTTAGTTAAAACTATTGATCATTTTATTTGATAGTGCTCCTTGAGTGCACAAAATAAAATTAAATAAATAAATACGTTACAGTTGTCTCAGATCACCTTATCAACTTACATGTCAACCGCAGTGCCACCAAAACCCCAACTTACAGCTACACTTTCGCTTTTAGCTGGCGGAAGTTTCCAATACATTGTTGGAAATGACTATCTGGTAGGCGTGTGCCAGACCATAGTGCGCAAATATGTAAACAACTTCATAAAAGAATTGGAGGCTAAACTCTGCCCGGAACGTATTAAATTCGAACCTCAAAACTCATATCAATGTATGAACGCATTCACAACAAAATATAAGATTTCAGTAGGTTTGTAATAGTGGAATTTTGTAATATGTTGAATTTGTAATAGGTTGTGTAGATGGCACACATTTTGGTTTACAGCGATGCAATATGTCGCCTAAATTTTTTAGAAAATCGTATCCCGACTAAGTATCTGCAAATCGTCTGGCGTACATTTGTGTGCATTTTTCATTGCATTCGTGAGGAGTTTCTCCGTCAGCTGCAAATTTATACAGGCTTTTCGCATAACTCCTGCTTTTGCCTTGGTTAACGTTAGACGGCGCACAAACAACACGTATGGTACACTAAGTTTTGATGGCTGAACCTTATGTAATGGTTCCTTTACAGGGCTGCTTCTAATATTTCTGGATGATACGGGTGCCATTATGAACTTTTTAATAATTTCAAGAAAATATAGTTGAAATCGCAAAAAAATGTTTGTCACAATGCTGAACTGTTAGCGCTTGAAAATTTGTCATGTGCTTTTATGCTCATGTGAGTCTACCTATCTGGGGTGTCATTTGACAGAGAATGCATGAACAGACAGGTGCCCTTTAAAGAAAGGGTTAATTCCTCATATAGTTTTTGGCAAATCTCAATCCTTTTTTAAACTTTTTTATGATTTACATAACAAACAATCGGATTCATTTTGGTTATTGATTTTAATTACTTTACAACGCTGTTTTTATAACGAATTTATTTTTATCGAAAAATGGCCATATTTTTTAACTACCTTTGCGTAACCTTGGGTTTTGCAAAACAAACAAGCCAACTATAGATTGAGGTACAGTTGTGTCAGATGGCTTTCTTCAATTTTTTTCAATATAAATTAAATCTGCGAAGTAAATCTCATACTAAAGTAATTCTCCTACTTTGTTATGAAACCATCCTCCATATTAAAAGTTTCTAAAACTGTGTTCAACAGATTGATAAATACCGAATTGGAAAACTTATTTAGAAAACTTTCAAGATTTAGCATTGAAGTGCTGCACGCACTTCCTTCGAACTTAATCATATATGTGGACAGTCAAATAGCAGTCAATGCGCTGGGATCTTGTATCGTCAAATCCAATGTCATCAGCAGTCTACACAACACCCACCTCCACTGAGTTCAGAGCAACTGTGGTATGGAGGAAAACAAAAAGGCTAACCAAGTGGCACGGGAAGTATCGAAGATGTCTGGGGTGCAGACGATAGTGGGGGTACATGCGCCTCTACAAGAATAGTTTTCCAAAGTCGAAAAAGCAGACTGGAATTGAACAAACTAATATACCTGATTGCCGAATTTCGAAACTGCTGTGTCCAGCTGTGGACAGCGGGAGATACCGGGGAACTGATTGAGATTGACAAGCAAACGGTTCTCATTCTAACAGCAATTCTAAAGGGAAATGCAAGTAGTATGTTTATGTACCTTCGGGGTCACTTATTTCATACAAAATTTGGTGCATGCATATCTGTAAAAGAGTAAGAACATTACAGAATTGTTAAATGAATTGTGTGCGATCGGTCTTTGGGTTTGTAACATGTATTATGAAAAGGTATTGCTTTTTAATGTGTATGTGTGTGTGTGTGTGTGTGTAAAAATTTGTGAGAATGCATATCTGGAAAAGAATTAAATCATTTTAATTTTTAATTTTTCCCTACAAATTTGGAATCATACCTGCTTTTTGTTGGTCCTTTCATTTGTATTGCTTTTCAAACGAATGGTTGGACGGACAGAATGAGTGCATGCACGTTTCCTCATCTACATCTCAGAGTATAGAAAGACTGTAATGTGAAAATTTATATACGTATGCATGAATGATTGGACGGACAGAATGAGTGTGTGCGTAACATGTAATGTGTATAATCGTTTTTTTTTTAATAGTAAATTCTTGACACGCACTGCTCATGATCACAGGTAGAAAAAATAGAAATATAAACTATTAAGAAAGGGTAGGTTGGTTGTGCGGTTGTTTTTAATTTGATGAGAAAGAAATGTATAGTTGTGCCTGTGGGTTTTTTTTTTCACGTATAAGTATAAGTAATATCTGTTTTTACATAATTGAATTTACTGATTGATCTACAACACCCCAAAGTATAAATAGACTTGTTTTTACGGATTTAGAATTTTTTTAGTTTTACTGTTTTAAATAAATGAAATTATATTAAAACAAATTAGTTTTTATTTTTTGAAAATTTTATTAGATATTTCTTTTTTCAGATTTTTACAGATTCGAACTTAAAAATACGTTTATACAGATTAAATAACTTAAGTGTTAACAAATATTGTGTATAGAATGTTTGACATCGACAAATGTTGAAGGATTATGAATAAGTATTTTCACAATAATACAAACGTATGACATATTAATACATACAAATGGATTACTTATTTTACTAATGTTACATATTCTTAGTTCATTTATAAGTTTCATAAATAAATCTATATGCTCTTTATCAATCTGATTACTATGTTTTGTTAATAAATAGTTCTTCCAATTCAGCTGATGTTACCATTTTTTGTTCCCCTTCTTTAAAAATTTAATAGTAGGTTGTGTTAGTGCGGGACGATGTACTCTGCATTATTTCATTTTAATTTATATTTATTGAATAAAAATTTTAAACACAAGTGCCCACAATTAAATGTATTAAATTTTTGTTTTCGTTCATAATTATATTCAATAGGAAATTTTAAGTAGTTGACAATCTCAAGTGGTGGTTGTAAGTTTCCAAAGCTATCAAAGTATTCCTTATAGTTGTGGTTTTTATAATATGCTACCCAATGTGTTCCCATACCATTTGAATCATCTAAATTAACAATACCGCATTCTTGTTTGAATGGTTTTTCAGGTAAAGAATCACGCATGAAAACACCCCTAAAATGTTTGAGATGTCTTCCATATTTATTCAAATCCAAATCTGTTAATGGGCGATTGGGAAGGTTATCTAATAGTTTTTTGGAGCTGGACTATAATAGAGACCATATCCAGTTTTATATGGTTTGAGGTACAACCCTTTACCCATTGCAATTGATTCCATATATCTATTATGACGGTTAGCTTCAGCCAATTGTTCTTTTCCATTTTTGATAGCATTTACTGCTTTGACAATAGCGGATCCTCCACTTGCCAAACCACCAAGCGCTGACAATGCTGTTAGTACGGGAATAAGTGGAAGAAATCCTCCAATTTTCGGTACAGGTATAACTCTCGGTATTATAATGTCTGCTCGCTTTTTCCCTTTAAAATTTGAATGAATAGCCTTTTGAGCTATTTTAACAGCATCATTTATATCAAGGGGTTTCTGTTCTTTCAATTGTTTTAAAGTTTTTCTCACAGTAGCTGTGAATAATTTCTTATTACACTTATTCATTTTTCCTTTTCTTTTCTTATGTCTCTGCTCCTTCAAACCTAATCCAAATTTCACTTTAGTTTTCATAGCGTTTGTCACAAACAACGCGTTAGCACGTTCTTTAATATCACTATCTTTAGATTTAACTCGTTGCCAGGCTTTTTCAGCTAATATTTGATCTGCTTGATGTCTTGTGTCTATATCTTTTGATTGTGAATATGCAATATCGTGCTCTCTACAAGCTGCGTCTAATAAATTTATACCCTTATCTCCTCTTGCTAAACGTTTTTCAAGTTTTGTACCAGGTCCACAAAACTGATAACCAGGTAGATGTAATTCAACAGGTACTTTATTTATTAAGTTGTTTACAAATCCTCTTCTCATCTTACACTGGCTGAGGTTTTGTTTTGACCCTAGATTATAACAAATTTTTTCGTTACTTTTATACCTCTTCGCAAAAATAGCTGAAATCAAGACGATCTCCTATATATACAGCAATTTATATGATTTCAGTATGTTAATTTTTTGATATTGATTTTGATCTGCTTTGTATCTAATCACGATCTACTTTACATCTGATCACGATCTGCTTTGTATCTGCTCACGATCTACTTTATATCTGATAACGATCTACTTTTTTGGTTTTGTCTATTTTATTTTAATTTTTTTTATTTTTTTTTTTGACATTACCATGTTTTAGGTATACATGTTCTACCTCAATGTTTAAATTGTTTATTTGATCAGCTAGATCATCATGTATTTGTGTTATATGTTTTTCGATTACGATATTTTTGTTTTTATGGTTATATTTATTAAAACCTTCTCCAAATTTATTAATATAAGACATTTCTTTCACTCTTCTAATAAATTATGTTAGCTTCTTTAAGTTCTTCGATAATAGAGATTATTTCGTTTTGATGATTGTTGTGACCAGAACCTTCCGATGAAAGAAGTAAACGTAGTCTGTCAACTAGTTCATTAGGATCATCACAATGTATGTAATTTGATCTCAGATTATTTTGTAATTTTAGCATTAAACCACTGCCTTTTGTTAAAATGTTTGTTGTTGTTTCGAATAAACGTTTAATTATTCGTATATATTTGAAGGCTCGTGTTCCTTTCACTTGTTCATTAGGTTCATAGCGACGTTTATGTGCATTGGTATTAATTAAAATCTCTTTATATTTTTTCAAATCATTTTTAGAATAATGGAGAGGTTTTTTATGAAATACTAGTTCAAATAATCCAGGCGTCATTTTCAATTTCATATTCCCTATCTGCATAGTATTATCTCTATTAAATATTAATTTTTCCTTGCCATATCTCCAACTACCGTCTACATCTTGATTAAAACCATAAATTTTATCCAATTGCTTATTATTAATAAGTGTTTGTATATTTTCAAATAATGGAGAGCTTTTCGTCAGCTTTAAACATTGTTTTCTTTCCAAGTTCTTGATACATGTACTTGATACAGGTCTATTATGGTCATAGTTTTTTTCACCATCATTATCATCAGTTGAAATATTTTCGTACTGAAAATCGTTATTATCACCGTTTACATCATCATAATCATCGTCATCATCAATAGTGTTGTCTATATCTTTATGCTTATCTTCAAGTTTTCCGATGATTTCATTATCACCATTTACGTCATAATAATCTTCCTCATCATCAATAGTGTTGTCTGTATCCGTATGCTTATCTTCGAGTTTTCCAATGATTTCATTATCACCATTTACGTCATAATAATCTTCGTCATCATCTATAGTGTTGTCTACATCCTTATGCTTATATTCAAGTTTTGGGATGTTTTCATTATCATCATTTACATCATCATGATCATCGTCATCATTAATAGTGTTGTCTATATCCTTATATTTATCTTTAAGTTTTCCAATGATTTTTTTAAGTGGTTTTGTTATTGGTTGAAAGGTATCTTCTAATAAATTAACTCTATCTATTTGATTCAGTTTAATATTTTTTAACTTTTTCTTTAGAACAGCCCTTGTCTTTACAAGATCTTCCAACACTTTATTATGGTAATTTTTAGACATTATAATAATTTTTTTTATTGAATTTGATCTGGTTATGATCTGCTCGCTATCTGATTATGATCTGCTTTGTATCTGATTACGATCTGCTTTATATCTGATCACGAACTGCTTGCTATCTGGTCACGATCTGATTTATACCTGATCACGATCTGCTTGATGGCTTGTGTCTATATCCATTGATTTTGAGTACGCTATATCGTGCTTTCTACAATCTACATCCAATAAATTATTCCTTTATTTCCTTTATTCTTGCTATTCGTTTTGAAGTTTTGTATCAGGTCCACAAAACTGATAAACAGGTGGATGTAATTCAACATATAATTTGTTTATTAAGTTGTCTACAAATCTTCTTCCAATCTTACACTGATTAGGTGTTTTTCTTTTGACTGTAGTTTATTACCATTTTTTTCATTACTTTCATACCTCTTCGCATGAAACACTACACCAGCTATACCTGCTATACCAGCTATACCAGCTATATCAGCTATACCAGCTATATCAGCTATACCAGCTATACTAGCAAGCTGTACTAGCTACACTAGCAAGCTATACAATCTGTACTAGCTATACTAGCAAGCTGTACAATCTGTACTAGCTATACTAGCAAGCTATACAATCTGTACTAGCTATACTAGCAAGCTGTACAATCTGTACTAGCTATACTAGCAAGCTATACAATCTGTACTAGCTATACTAGCAAGCTGTACAATCTGTACTAGCTATACTAGCAAGCTGTACAATCTGTACTAGCTATACTAGCAAGCTGTACTAGCTATACTAGCAAGCTGTACAATCTGTACTAGCTATACTAGCAAGCTGTACTAGCTATACTAGCAAGCTATACAATCTGTACTAGCTATACTAGCAAGCTGTAGTAGCTATGTCAGCTATACCTGCTATACCTGCTATACTAGCAAGCTGTAGTAGCTATATCAGCTATACCTGCTATACCAGCTATACCTGCTATACCAGCTATACCAGCTATACCAGCTATACCAGCTATACCTGCTATACCTGCTATACCAGCTATATCAGCTATATCAGCTATATCAGCTATATCAGCTATATCAGCTATATCAGCTATATCAGCTATATCAGCTATACCAGCTATACCAAGTATACCAGCTATACCAGCTATACCAGCTATACCTGCTATACCAGCTATACCAGCTATACCAGCTATACCAGCTATACCAGCTATACCAGCTATACCTGCTATACCTGCTATACCAGCTGTACCAGCTATACCAGCTATATCAGCTATTCCAGCTATACCAGCTATACCAGCTATACCTGCTATACCTGCTATATCAGCTATACCAGCTATACCAGCTATACCAGCTGTACCAGCTATATCAGCTATTCCAGCTATATCAGCTATTCCAGCTATACCAGCTGCTATACCTGCTATAGCTGATATAGCTGATATAGCTGGAATAGCTGGTATAGCAGGTATAGCAGGTATAGCTGGTATAGCAGGTATAGCAGGTATAGCAGGTATAGCTGGTATAGCTGGTATAGCTGGTATAGCTGATATAGCTGGTACAGCTGGTATAGCTGGTATAGCTGGTTTAGCAGGTATAGCAGGTATAGCTGGAATAGCTGGTATAGCTGGTATAGCTGATATAGCTGGTATAGCAGGTATAGCAGGTATAGCTGGTATAGCTGGTATAGCTGGTATAGCTGGTATAGCAGGTATAGCTGGTATAGCTGGTATAGCTGGTATAGCTGGTATAGCTGATATAGCTGATATAGCTGATATAGCTGATATAGCTGATATAGCTGATATAGCTGATATAGCTGGTATAGCAGGTATAGCTGGTATAGCTGGTATAGCTGGTATAGCTGGTATAGCTGGTATAGCAGGTATAGCTGGTATAGCAGGTATAGCTGATATAGCTACTACAGCTTGCTAGTATAGCAGGTATAGCAGGTATAGCTGACATAGCTACTACAGCTTGCTAGTATAGCTAGTACAGATTGTATAGCTTGCTAGTATAGCTAGTACAGCTTGCTAGTATAGCTAGTACAGATTGTACAGCTTGCTAGTATAGCTAGTACAGCTTGCTAGTATAGCTAGTACAGATTGTACAGCTTGCTAGTATAGCTAGTACAGATTGTACAGCTTGCTAGTATAGCTAGTACAGATTGTATAGCTTGCTAGTATAGCTAGTACAGATTGTACAGCTTGCTAGTATAGCTAGTACAGATTGTATAGCTTGCTAGTATAGCTAGTACAGATTGTACAGCTTGCTAGTATAGCTAGTACAGATTGTATAGCTTGCTAGTGTAGCTAGTACAGCTTGCTAGTATAGCTGGTATAGCTGATATAGCTGGTATAGCTGATATAGCTGGTATAGCTGGTATAGCAGGTATAGCTGGTGTAGTGTTTCATGCGAAGAGGTATGAAAGTAATGAAAAAAATGGTAATAAACTACAGTCAAAAGAAAAACACCTAATCAGTGTAAGATTGGAAGAAGATTTGTAGACAACTTAATAAACAAATTATATGTTGAATTACATCCACCTGTTTATCAGTTTTGTGGACCTGATACAAAACTTCAAAACGAATAGCAAGAATAAAGGAAATAAAGGAATAATTTATTGGATGTAGATTGTAGAAAGCACGATATAGCGTACTCAAAATCAATGGATATAGACACAAGCCATCAAGCAGATCGTGATCAGGTATAAATCAGATCGTGACCAGATAGCAAGCAGTTCGTGATCAGATATAAAGCAGATCGTAATCAGATACAAAGCAGATCATAATCAGATAGCGAGCAGATCATAACCAGATCAAATTCAATAAAAAAAATTATTATAATGTCTAAAAATTACCATAATAAAGTGTTGGAAGATCTTGTAAAGACAAGGGCTGTTCTAAAGAAAAAGTTAAAAAATATTAAACTGAATCAAATAGATAGAGTTAATTTATTAGAAGATACCTTTCAACCAATAACAAAACCACTTAAAAAAATCATTGGAAAACTTAAAGATAAATATAAGGATATAGACAACACTATTAATGATGACGATGATCATGATGATGTAAATGATGATAATGAAAACATCCCAAAACTTGAATATAAGCATAAGGATGTAGACAACACTATAGATGATGACGAAGATTATTATGACGTAAATGGTGATAATGAAATCATTGGAAAACTCGAAGATAAGCATACGGATACAGACAACACTATTGATGATGAGGAAGATTATTATGACGTAAATGGTGATAATGAAATCATCGGAAAACTTGAAGATAAGCATAAAGATATAGACAACACTATTGATGATGACGATGATTATGATGATGTAAACGGTGATAATAACGATTTTCAGTATGAAAATATTTCAACTGATGATAATGATGGTGAAAAAAACTATGACCATAATAGACCTGTATCAAGTACATGTATCAAGAACTTGGAAAGAAAACAATGTTTAAAGCTGACGAAAAGCTCTCCATTATTTGAAAATATACAAACACTTATTAATAATAAGCAATTGGATAAAATTTATGGTTTTAATCAAGATGTAGACGGTAGTTGGAGATATGGCAAGGAAAAATTAATATTTAATAGAGATAATACTATGCAGATAGGGAATATGAAATTGAAAATGACGCCTGGATTATTTGAACTAGTATTTCATAAAAAACCTCTCCATTATTCTAAAAATGATTTGAAAAAATATAAAGAGATTTTAATTAATACCAATGCACATAAACGTCGCTATGAACCTAATGAACAAGTGAAAGGAACACGAGCCTTCAAATATATACGAATAATTAAACGTTTATTCGAAACAACAACAAACATTTTAACAAAAGGCAGTGGTTTAATGCTAAAATTACAAAATAATCTGAGATCAAATTACATACATTGTGATGATCCTAATGAACTAGTTGACAGACTACGTTTACTTCTTTCATCGGAAGGTTCTGGTCACAACAATCATCAAAACGAAATAATCTCTATTATCGAAGAACTTAAAGAAGCTAACATAATTTATTAGAAGAGTGAAAGAAATGTCTTATATTAATAAATTTGGAGAAGGTTTTAATAAATATAACCATAAAAACAAAAATATCGTAATCGAAAAACATATAACACAAATACATGATGATCTAGCTGATCAAATAAACAATTTAAACATTGAGGTAGAACATGTATACCTAAAACATGGTAATGTCAAAAAAAAAAATAAAAAAAATTAAAATAAAATAGACAAAACCAAAAAAGTAGATCGTTATCAGATATAAAGTAGATCGTGAGCAGATACAAAGCAGATCGTGATCAGATGTAAAGTAGATCGTGATTAGATACAAAGCAGATCAAAATCAATATCAAAAAATTAACATACTGAAATCATATAAATTGCTGTATATATAGGAGATCGTCTTGATTTCAGCTATTTTTGCGAAGAGGTATAAAAGTAACGAAAAAATTTGTTATAATCTAGGGTCAAAACAAAACCTCAGCCAGTGTAAGATGAGAAGAGGATTTGTAAACAACTTAATAAATAAAGTACCTGTTGAATTACATCTACCTGGTTATCAGTTTTGTGGACCTGGTACAAAACTTGAAAAACGTTTAGCAAGAGGAGATAAGGGTATAAATTTATTAGACGCAGCTTGTAGAGAGCACGATATTGCATATTCACAATCAAAAGATATAGACACAAGACATCAAGCAGATCAAATATTAGCTGAAAAAGCCTGGCAACGAGTTAAATCTAAAGATAGTGATATTAAAGAACGTGCTAACGCGTTGTTTGTGACAAACGCTATGAAAACTAAAGTGAAATTTGGATTAGGTTTGAAGGAGCAGAGACATAAGAAAAGAAAAGGAAAAATGAATAAGTGTAATAAGAAATTATTCACAGCTACTGTGAGAAAAACTTTAAAACAATTGAAAGAACAGAAACCCCTTGATATAAATGATGCTGTTAAAATAGCTCAAAAGGCTATTCATTCAAATTTTAAAGGGAAAAAGCGAGCAGACATTATAATACCGAGAGTTATACCTGTACCGAAAATTGGAGGATTTCTTCCACTTATTCCCGTACTAACAGCATTGTCAGCGCTTGGTGGTTTGGCAAGTGGAGGATCCGCTATTGTCAAAGCAGTAAATGCTATCAAAAATGGAAAAGAACAATTGGCTGAAGCTAACCGTCATAATAGATATATGGAATCAATTGCAATGGGTAAAGGGTTGTACCTCAAACCATATAAAACTGGATATGGTCTCTATTATAGTCCAGCTCCAAAAAACTATTAGATAACCTTCCCAATCGCCCATTAACAGATTTGGATTTGAATAAATATGGAAGACATCTCAAACATTTTAGGGGTGTTTTCATGCGTGATTCTTTACCTGAAAAACCATTCAAACAAGAATGCGGTATTGTTAATTTAGATGATTCAAATGGTATGGGAACACATTGGGTAGCATATTATAAAAACCACAACTATAAGGAATACTTTGATAGCTTTGGAAACTTACAACCACCACTTGAGATTGTCAACTACTTAAAATTTCCTATTGAATATAATTATGAACGAAAACAAAAATTTAATACATTTAATTGTGGGCACTTGTGTTTAAAATTTTTATTCAATAAATATAAATTAAAATGAAATAATGCAGAGTACATCGTCCCGCACTAACACAACCTACTATTAAATTTTTAAAGAAGGGGAACAAAAAATGGTAACATCAGCTGAATTGGAAGAACTATTTATTAACAAAACATAGTAATCAGATTGATAAAGAGCATATAGATTTATTTATGAAACTTATAAATGAACTAAGAATATGTAACATTAGTAAAATAAGTAATCCATTTGTATGTATTAATATGTCATACGTTTGTATTATTGTGAAAATACTTATTCATAATCCTTCAACATTTGTCGATGTCAAACATTCTATACACAATATTTGTTAACACTTAAGTTATTTAATCTGTATAAACGTATTTTTAAGTTCGAATCTGTAAAAATCTGAAAAAAGAAATATCTAATAAAATTTTCAAAAAATAAAAACTAATTTGTTTTAATATAATTTCATTTATTTAAAACAGTAAAACTAAAAAAATTCTAAATCCGTAAAAACAAGTCTATTTATACTTTGGGGTGTTGTAGATCAATCAGTAAATTCAATTATGTAAAAACAGATATTACTTATACTTATACGTGAAAAAAAAAAACCCACAGGCACAACTATACATTTCTTTCTCATCAAATTAAAAACAACCGCACAACCAACCTACCCTTTCTTAATAGTTTATATTTCTATTTTTTCTACCTGTGATCATGAGCAGTGCGTGTCAAGAATTTACTATTAAAAAAAAAACGATTATACACATTACATGTTACGCACACACTCATTCTGTCCGTCCAATCATTCATGCATACGTATATAAATTTTCACATTACAGTCTTTCTATACTCTGAGATGTAGATGAGGAAACGTGCACGCACTCATTCTGTCCGTCCAACCATTCGTTTGAAAAGCAATACAAATGAAAGGACCAACAAAAAGCAGGTATGATTCCAAATTTGTAGGGAAAAATTAAAAATTAAAATGATTTAATTCTTTTCCAGATATGCATTCTCACAAATTTTTACACACACACACACACACACATACACATTAAAAAGCAATACCTATTCATAATACATGTTACAAACCTAAAGACCGATCGCACACAATTCTTTCACAATGCTGCAATGTTCTTACTCTTTTACAGCTATGCATGCACCAAATTTTGTATGAAATAAGTGACCCCGAAGGTACATAAACATACTACTACTGCACTGTTGGCAGTTTGGCCGACAATGTCGATCCCTCCCACCAGGATTACAGTAGAAGCTGCCGTGACATGAAGTAACCGGAATCGGTACAACAGCTTTATCGGTTTTTGGGTGACAGAATGTGAAGACCAGGGCATGGTGGCAAATTTGCCATTAAGAAAAGTGTCAGGTTTCATACGAAGCTCGGTGTAGTTCGAATTCCCCATTAAAGGATCAGGACAAGGGGGCTTCTCCCATACTTTGTAACACAATGGGCCACAGAGCCAATTTGCCTGTGAACGGCAAGCTACCCGTTAACATAACCTAACCTGGACTTAACTTACCGTATATTTGTAACAAACTACAAAGCAAGTAAAAAGTACAAACCAGCCGTTCTATTATAAATAAAATCGAGAAGAAACGAGTAAAAATGAAGAACTTTTTCAAATCAAAATTAAGAGAATTCAACAAATTTAATAATAATTCGTATCAAAATAATTGTTAAATATTTTTAAATTGTTTGCTTAAATTAAAAGTTTAAATTCTATTTCAATTGAAAGCGAATTGATACAAAATGAAAAGCGATTAAGTCGACAAATATCGCGGACTGTTTTTACTCGAGCTAAATAGGGTGATCATGACGAATAATACTTTAAATAATTCCTAAAGTAGTCCGTTACTGATTTCCGGTAAGTTTTAATTACTTTCGTGAAATTTTAAATATTGTTTCAGATAAATTAGAAAAAAAAATGACTTATTTAATGGAGTACATATTTATATAATATAAGTACCGGCAGCATACAACAAAGTAATTTAATATTTAAGGCCAAGTAAACAATGATTTCTTATGTGAATGCTAGACTCAGTGACGTCCATTGAAAAAAAGAATTTTTAATTGTGAGTGGAAGAATATTTAAAATAAACTTTCCCCTCCCTTTACTCCGTTAATTAAATTAAAGCATTGAATACATTTTTGCCTAAATTTTATTTTAATTGCGATTTCTATGATGATTATTACATTTAAAATTGATTACAAATAAAGAATTGAAGAATTAAATTGAATAAGAAAATAATTTTATTTTGAATTTATTATAATTTAAACTTAAACTTACAAAATTATTAATTTTTTACATCAATTTTTAATAAAAATTAAAAACATTGTCATGATATTTACTACAAAACTTAAACAAATTGTTTACAAATAATTTTTCTAAAATTAAACCCTTCTTGAGCATTCTTGTTTAAGATACTTAGTCTTCTTTGCAGAGTATATTTTAGACATCTTCTTCATAACTACTGATTGAAAGATCATCCTCAAGGGTGCTCATTTCTCTGTTGTGGTTATTCTTTACAGTTTCTGAATTTCTCGCAGAAGGTTGTCCTGGACTGCGTTCTTCTTCATCGCTACTGATGTTGAAAAAAAAGTCCAACTCAAGTTTGTTAATTACGCTGGTGGCCGGCTTGTGGTCTTCATTTTCTTTTGATTAAGCTTCTTCGAAGGGTCTTCATCTACATGACATTCTTCTTCATCGTTACTACAACTACCAAACAGTTTCAGCATACGTTGCTTTGCTGTACTTCTTGTGGGTTTTCTTTTTACTTGATTCAGCTTCTGGCTTCCTTGAGGAGTCTTTGTCTGAACTGCGTTTCAATGAAGATTTCTTTGCCTTTGTTTGGTTTTTCTTAGTTGGCTTTTGTTCATCCTTGCCGGAGGAATTATTTTTCGACTTTTTGCTCTCATTAATCGTTGTCGAGTGTGAACATTTAGTGGCAGCTTCCATTTCGGCTATTGATTTGACGGCCTCATCAGATGTTGTTACTTTTTGATCTGATGTTGAGACAGATGGAGACGGCAACACTGTGGTAGCAACTTGACCTTCAGCACAGGCGATAATATTTTTCAGTTTCTCTGGTGTTTTAAGTACGTAGAAATCGTCTGGTCGTCTTCTGCACTTTAAAAATTCATCTATTTCTGCACATTGTTCCAACAAAAATTCTGGAAATGGTGTACGAGAACAATGGTTCTGTAAGTTTGTGTCTTGATTACACCATTGGGATGAATTCTTATAACTGTTTGCGAAACCGTTTAGGCCGGACTTCTTCATTCGGGAATCATCATCTCAACCATGTGCTAAGCTCTGACTTTCTGAATGTTCACTGTTGCTAGCATCACTAGCACTTAATCTCTGTGGTGGATTTTCTGCCGGCTTACAACATGATTTCCTATGTGACGAGAAAGTAGTGATGGTTTGTTTTTCACTTTTTATTGCATCGTGATATACAAATTTGCTTGACAATAAAATTGTTTGTTTATCGTGTGCTTTATTCCATTGACACAAAAATTTTTCAATTTCTGCACAATGTTGTGATAAAAATTCTCGAAATGGTGTTGATGGCCGTTAATCCTGTGAACTAACATTTGCTTCCTTCTGTTGGGGGAATAAATACAAATGTTTGCAAAAGCGCCTCAGCCGCATGTCACCACATGGGATGGCCCCTACCCATGCAGTGCATTGTGCAGGTTTAGGAAAATAAGTTATAGGAAGGTAGAAAGAGGGAGGGAGTAGTGTTTGTGGACATTTGATTTAAACTCCAGATGCGAACGGCAAGGAAACGAGTTGCTTCTAGGTGACTATATAATGGCCAGTGCTATACCTTCACCATTAGACTGTCTACAGCAATCATCCCCAAGAAGCCCGCATCTTAAGGTTATTTGAGTTCAAATATTTAAATTTTTGCCGTTAAGTGTATGTAATAGGTATGTATGTATGTAATAGGTTATTTTAATAACTATTTCGTTTGATGGTGTTGTTGTTTAAAAACAAAAATAGACGGACGACACAAAATAGACGCACAGTGCGATTACATCTGCACACGACGGATGACAAAACACTTCGCTGATGGCTTACGTTGCGGCTTGTTTTTATCAATTTTATTATCTTTTGATACAGACTTGTCCAGTTTAGTTACCTGATTTTCAATATTGATTGAATTTTTATTATTTTCTTTATCTGGCTGTTGTTTCTTTGTGCTTAAAGTGCTGGTGGTTAAGTCTTGCTTCTGTTCTGCTTGTGTGCTACTGCAGTTTCGGCTATTAGTGGACCGAGCAGGCGATGCAGATTCATCATGTTTTTTCCGATCCTTAATATTCTTTTCAATTAGTTTCACATCATTTTTAATGGCGACGTTTCCCTGTTGTTTAAGGGTGGAAGCCAAAGTGGTAGGTGGTAATAGTGGTTGTTTTGTGCCATTCACAATGTTACCTTGTTTTCGAGAATGTACACTAGATTTAGATCCTTCGTATCCGTTTTGATGTTTAGTTTGGATTACTTTCTTTAGAATTTCATCTTCCTTCCAATTTCAATTCGTTGTAAATAAATTTTTTTATTTGAAAAATTTTGCAGTTTTTTTTTTGTTTTTGGTTTTCTTGGTTTTACATCGTCTAGATCATAGACATATCAATCCGTTTATTAAACAAATCGCCAGTTTTCATTTCTTTATTTCCTTCCATTTTTAATTTTCCGCCGATGTTGTCTACCGAAACTATCGTGTAATTTAACTTATTGGGCAAGGTTCACGCCCTTTTATAGGTGGAAACTATTTTGTAAATTTATGTTTTCGCTAGAAGCAGGTACCGTATTCAGCGTATGCAGGTAGCAAATAGTTTAGATTGGTTCTTACAGATATTTCACAGAGGGTCAACCAGCTACCTGATATTTCAACATAGTAGTTGAACCTATAAGGCTAGTTCAACCCTTTCATGCAAATATATATTTTTGCCAGAAACAGACTCAACCTGCTACCTGTTTTTATTTAGGGCCATTAGTTTCAACCAATGGCTGTTGTTTGCCCTTCTTAGTATTAAAAAAACATTTTAATTTATTAACTTGAATTTCAATAACAATCCCTAATAGGCTGTAGTAAAAAATATTTTTAAATCCTTCATTATCGTTATCAGATCAAATATTCGTGTCCGTGATCTGCTGCAGAGATGAAACTGGATGAAAGCAGTAATAAGTGGATGGGGAAAATATTTCATGTGAGCACCCTAAAGGAAGATAAAGAATAAAACAAATCTAGTTTATGGCCACCTTTGACTGATATAAAAATGGATTCGATTTTCTTAATACGGTTTGGTAGTTATTGAGCCAAAAACTTTTAAATATCCAGTTTTTGTTTGAACAAAATTATTAAATTATTATTCTTTGCCAGGAGTCTTGAAACAAATTTGCAGCATGTTGTTGTACAATATGTGGACATTTGATCAGGTTGTTCTAATTATACACACTTACTCTAGTCATATAAGAACCTATAACTTAACAGTTGTTCTGAAAAGTTTTTAGGTTAACATTAGAGAAAGATATGATCCAATAACGCTATGAGAAAGTTGCTGTCAATATTATACCATACGTATCCTAAATACTAATATCAGAAGTTTGCCAGCTAACCGTTGCACCTTTCCATGCTTTCTACACAGATATCGAACGTTTTGATTCTGATATGACATTATAGAGTCATGTACAGTTCATTGTCTCATATTGACGCAAATATTAAAGTAGCTCCAAACACTACGTATAATCATTAATTCGTAGTTGTTTTGATCGATTGAGAGCACAGACCGGCAGCCACTTTAAACAAAGGCACCTATCCTTCTTCTCATAATATATTTCTCGGATTACAACACAACACACTGTATGGGTTGGCCTTAAAATACAAAAATAATTGTTTCGTACAAAATTATTTTGTGAAGTTCTTTGATGTTATCATTGTAACAGCTTCTGTTGGGCGTTTAAATTTAGCAAACTACTGCTCAACTGCCTATTTTCCTGGTGGAACGTGAGGATAATGTTTATCAATCTAAGACTCGGCTTCAATAGGAATTTTTGCGGACATAATACTGCATCGCACTTTATCGGAGGAGATGGCGTTTTTGAAAAATTGGCAGCTGAATTGACGGCTCTCTTCATAGCTTGCTCTGAGAAATATAAATTTTCTACACATATTTGTCTTTTGTCAAAATTCGCTACATATTGTTTATTAAAATTTGGAGTTGTTGAACTCAATGCTGACACTCGCTTGAAAAAGTCTTATAAAGTTTGGATTTGATGTTTTAAAGGCCATTATTACAACTTGTCGTTAACTAACGGGAGGATATTAACAGGCCAACATACTACCTAATAGACTACGGCGACTTCGATAGATTGAAATAGTCTTATAAAGTTTGAAATTGATATATGGAATGTGACAAGAATACGGTAATAGCATGTTCGCACGGCAGCAATTTTTCGTAATTCGCTCTCTCATTCGTAATTTAACACCCAATTATGTGCTATATTACGTAATTCGCCATACAAAATTTTGTGGGCGAATTATCGAAATTGTATGTAATCCAATTTCTATTACCCTGGGAATTACTTAAAAATCAATGTAATCTCTAAATTTGATCGTATTTTTGCCATCACCAGATGTCAAAGCACAAAATAGATAAAAAAATAAATATTGAAAACAATAAACAAAAATGGAAGAATCCAAACAAAATATTTGAAAAAAAGTATTATTTAGAAGAAAGTTATTCGCAAAATTAGTGGAGGAATCAAATATGTGTGTAGAAAACCTGTTGAATCTACAGGAAAAATAATTGCACTTTTTGAAGACTGTGTACGAACTTTATAACTTAAAAATATTAATAAGCCCGGAAAAAGTGATCTGGCAAAAGGTAAGTTATTTGTTTAAACTACAAGTATATTTTAAATATGATGAAGAATTCAAATATTTACACACTATTATTTTTAGGAACGTACTCGATCTTTTTGGGGATAGACTGCCAGCGAGCAGATGTATTTTTTAAAAACAATTTTCAGATGAACCGAGGGACATTTTATGAACTATAACAGGAACTACGAAAAAGTAATACTAATATGCGTGAAGCAATATCATTAGAAAAGAGAGTTGCGATGGGACAAAATAACAAAAAACAAATTCAGGTATAAATAGACTAAACTAAAATTAAAAATAAAAAAATAAAAATAAACTAATCTTTTTTTAAAAACTCACGAAGAGCTTCTTGGACTACGGCTTCTCTTTCGACATATGCCTTGAAAATGTCCTTCTTCTCGTCCTCGATAGCTAATGCCCTTTCTGATGTTTTTTTTTTTTTATGTCTTCATGTATTTTCTCCATTTGTTTCTCTAGGTTTTTGAAACATTTTTCTAACATTTCATTTTTTTCCAGCTGCGGTCGACGTTGGTATGCCTGGAGATGAAGCCGAGCCCATAGATGATGATGAGGTTTCAGGCATAGGCGATGATGGTGGAGATATGGAGACGGAATTTGTTGTTATTGATGAAGAAATGTGTGATAAAATTATTTTAACAAATTATTAATTTCAAAATCTCAATATTAAACAATTTATTACTTACTATTTATGTTGTCGACTACCAAACTTTCCGTGTGGTAACTTTTGTATGGAGCCAACAACGTTTGTTCATCATGATGCCAATTTTTTGTTTTTCTTTGCTGTAGAAATAAATTTTGCAAAAATTTACAACCATTATATTTTTATAAATAATTAGCGACACCGCGCAGTCATATTGTGCATTTTGACTTTCAGTTCCACAATACTATACCTACAACCTTGGGCTTCAAGCTCATACAACATTTCCTGTAATATGTGGCTATTTTTCCGACAACCCACGAAATACGCCCATATTTCCTTCCATACTTCCAACAATGCCCGCTCGCTACAGTTGTCCCATTTGCTGGGAGCTTTCCTATTTACTAAAAATGTAAATTTTAAACAAATTTATTTAAAAAAATATTTACCTTTTTTCCATTATAAATAAATAAAATTTAAAATTAATATAGACCACAAAACACAGTGAAGTTTTGAAGTCGCCGTGGTCTAGTAGGTAGTGTGTTGGCTTATTAGACGAAAAGCCAGGGTTCGAGCCCCAGGCCAGACATCAAAATAAAATACAAAAAGTATTTCTTCGGCGACTTCCTCTCAGCAGACTACTGGCAAAAACTCTGAGAGTAAATAAAATTGCCATGAAAAGTTTCTCAAAAAATCTGTCGTTCGGAGTCGACTTTAAACTGTATATATGTATATATGTATATGTATAACTTTAACACACACAACATAAGTGGTGTGAGAAACTAGTTCGTAAGCCTGACAGAAGGGTTGTAATGACCAATTACGTACGTACGTACAAAACACAATATAGACGAACAATTTAAAAAAATTACAAGGTTGCCGTGTGAAAGTGATAATTAATATAAGTAATTCAAAAAGAAAGCGAAGTAATTCGAATGCTCGTGCGAACATGGCATAAGACTAACCAATAAAATACATACGAACGCTTATCGAATGACTAAGAATTTGCGAATGGATAACTTGGCATTGCATAAGGCATTCAACAACAATAAAAAAATTCTTCTAAACTTCACACCATTACAGTAAATTGTTCTGTAACTAATCAATTCACCATTTGAGGAGCTACTGATAATATCGGCAAATCGGCTGGCGTCTCATGTTCCATAATTTTCAAGAAGTTTGTGGCAGAAAAACTATTGCAGAATAATTTCATTTCAAGAGAATAGATTTAGAAAAGGCTTTACTTCACCAAAGCATTGCATCACTTGCTCATTAAGATAGCATAGATGATTTGAAGACCTAATTGCTTACTTAATTAATTGGAAGCAAGGCGCCGTAGAAATATTTCTTCACATTTCGTTTTGATGGGTGGAAAGAGGTGAGGATAGTTTTCATCCGAAGGCGAAGAAAGCGAGCCACATAACACCGAAGAACAGACAGATAAGACTCTTTTCGTTTTTATTGAAAACGGGTGCTTTTATATTCATGTAAGTCTGCTTTCCTGTGGTGTTTGTTATTTGGATATACGATTTGATAGAGAGCATTCATGTGCACTTACCGTTATTACTGATATTATTTTTAGCAAATATCAATCCTTTTTAAAGTATTTTTTATGATTTACGTAACAAACAATCTGATTCAGTTTGTTATTGATTTTAATCACTTTACAACACTGTTTTTCCAACGAATTTTTTCACAAAATAATTTCCATATTTTTGCTACATTTGCGTAACCTTGCGTAAACACACAAATCAAATGCAGATTGGGGTACAGTTGCGTCAGGCGGCTTTCTTGAATGTTGTTTTTTATAAATTAATCATGAAATAAAGCTCCTTCTAAGAGAGGTAAAGAACTACTTGCTTACAAAACCTTTCATATTAAAAGTTTTTAAATACCGAGTTAAAAAGCTTAATTGGACATACGAGTACATTCAAGGGACCTACCTTTGAAAATGACAGTCTCCTTAAAAATATTGCCAATATACTCATCTTAGAAATATTAAAGACTCGTTCAGAACATAAGATGACTTATTTAAGTCAAGTTCATAACTTTTTATTTTCCTATTTCCTAACTAGTTACCAGTCTGCTACGGCCAAATTTTAAAGAAGCTACGGCATGTAATTTGTGTAGATTGAATTATGTTTGAATTCAATTCCGAGTAATTAAGTTTAAAACCGCAGAAAAGCAGAAAAAAATATAGAAAGCTCCTATCGCCTGCTTCAATAAAACCAGATAATATCAACAACGAGCATTACTTCTTCAGAAAGATTAGAAGTACACTCAATAGAAACTCATTCGCAGAGGGTAATGATAGATGGATCAGCTATCATGGAAGGATGTCTACACTAGACCAATCAACTGCAGCCTAGCAAATTTGATTAACGAAACATGAAAAAAAAAACAAAAAAGAAACAAAGAGAAGATGAAAAATAGTTTTCCAGTGGTAGCAGATTAACATGGGACTATGTTATGCAAGCGAGTAACTAGGGGCACATCGCATGGGAGGGTAATATTACGGTAATACTGATGTGGAATCTAGTTAGTAATCAAATCCTGATGAAAATAAAAATCATATCCTTCAAAACGGTGCTGGTTATGGGAAAGCATCCTCCAATGATTAGCGATCTTATGGAGTCGGCACTGGTAAAAGTTCACAGGTTGGCGACGAAGAACGGCTTGTTGGACATCATTCTAGGCTCAAAACTGTCAAGAGGAGAAAGACGGAGAAAAGGTTGCAGAAGGCACTGAATACCTTATATGCATGTAAACGGATGTTTGGGAGTAGATGGGGCTTACAGCCTGGTATCAAATACTAGATGTATACATATCAGCTTCTGATATGATTCTACAAGAATTTTTTTCTAAACTGAAAAAGCAGCATTGAATTTGAACAAACCATAGGTGGTGGTGAACGACGGTTCGCATTCTACCAGGAATTCTAAATGGTCACTGCGCTATTGGCAATTTCACTGATAAGCTCGGCTTGTCCTACCTCTGGAGAAAACGAAATCACTACAACACCTTTTATGCGAGTGCCCTGAACTTCAAAACAGACGTCGTCAGTTTTTGAGTGACAGAATGTTTGAAGATCTGGGCATGGTGGCGAACGTTAGGTTAGGTTAGGCCTGAGTGGTAGCTCTGATTTCACAAAGCTCACTTGAGCACGCATAGCGGCCCGTTGTGATGCCACGGGTGAACGCAGCCCCTGTACTGACCAAGTTCCACCAAAATCAGGGAAGAGGAAGAAGTTGGTCAGCGCAAGGGCTGCACGTGCTACTAAGAGAACTGGCCGGTTTCATCTGAAGTTCGGGGTGGTTCAAACCCCCATAAAGGTATCATGATAAGGGTGATTACAGAAAGCTACACGCTAAGGTAACCTAACATAACATAACCTGGGCTTAACATAACGTATATCTATGACAGCCTACAACGCAAGTAAAATGTACAAACTCTTGAGCTCCGTCGTTATATTAGAATCTATTTTAAATAAAATCGAAATAAAATGAATAAAAACTAAATTAAGAGAATTGTTTCTAACATATTTGATAATTATTCATATTAAACCATTTATTTGTTAAACAATTTAAATGTTTATGCTTAAATTAAAAGCTTTAAACTTTAAATTCTATTCCAATATCAACCGTCGACTGTTTTTACCCCGACTAAGCAGGGTGATCATGACAAACAACACTTTAAATAATTCCTAAAGTAGTCCGTTACTTATTTCCGGAAAGATGTATTTACAATCTCTTAATATTTTGAAAACTGTTTAAAATAAATAAAAAGAAATGACTTATTTAATGACGTACTCATTTATATAATGTGAGTACCTATAACATACAACAAAATAATCTAATATTTAAGGCAAGAAAACAATAATTTCTTCTGTGAATGCTGGAAACAATTTTTTAGTTCTGAGTGGAAGAATTTTCAAATAAAACTTCCCTTCCCCTTACCCCATTAATTGAATGTTAAAGCATTGAATACATTTTAAATTTTCATTTTAATTTTATTTTAATTACGATTTCTATGATGATTTGCTTAATATTACATTTAAAATTGATTACAAATAAAGAATTGAAAAAGAAAATAATTTTATATTGAATTTATTATAATTTAAACTTAAACTTACGAAATTATTCATTTTTTACATCAATTTTTAATAAAATTTGAAAACATTGTCATGATATTTAATATAAAACTTATACAAATTATGACTACAAGTTATAAATATTTTTTTTTTCTAAAATTAAACTCATCGTAGGCGTCGTCCCTTAACATTATTTTTGTTTTAGAAACTTAGTCCTCTTTGCCTAGTATATTTTAGACATCTTCTTCATCACTACTAATAGAAAGATCAGCCTCAAGGATACTCATTTCTCTGTTGTAATTATTCGTTAGTTTCTGAATTTTTCGCAGAAGGTTGTACTGGACTGCGTTCTGATTCATCGCTACTGATACTACAAAAAAATCCAATTCAAGTTTGTGCAATACGTTGTTAGATATCTTGTGGTGCTCCTTTTCTGTTGGTTCAGCTTCTGGCTTCTTCGAAATGTCTTCATCTGTACGGAATTCTTCTTCATAGCTACTACAACTACCAAACAGTTCCAGTAAACGTTCCCTCATTGCTTTGCTGTACTTCTTGTGGGTTTTCTTTTCACCTGATTCAGCTTCTGGCTTCCTTGAGGAGTCTTTATCTGAGCTGCGTTTCGTTGAGGATTTCTTTATCTTTGTTTGGTTCTTCTTAGCTGCCTGCTGTTCATCCTTATTGGTGGAATTATTTTTCGACTTTTTGCTCTCATTAATCATTGTCGAGTGTGAACGTTTAGTGGCAGCTTTCATCTCGACTATTGGTTTGACGGCCTCATAAGATTTTGCTACTTTTTGATCTGATGTTGATACAGATGAAGACGGCAACACAGTGGTGACAACTTGACCTTCAGCGCAGGCGATAATATTTTTCTATTTCGCTGGTGTTTTAAGTACGTAGAAATCGTCTGGTCGTCTTCCGCACTTTAAAAACTCGTCTATTCTGCACAAAAATTCTCGAAATGGTGTACGAGGACATTGCTTCTTTAAATATGCGTTTGTGTCTTGATTACATTGTTGGAGTGAATTCTTATAAATGTTTGCGAAACCGTTTAAGCCGGATGTCTTATCGCTACCACTGAACCTCTGTGGTGGATTTTCTGCCGGCTTAGTACATGATTTCCTATGTGAAGAGAAAGTGGGTTGCTTTTCACTTATTTTTGCTTCGGGATATACAAATTTGTTTGACAATAGAATTGTTTGCTTATCGGGTGCTTCATTCCATTGACACAAAAATTCGTCCATTTCTGCACAGTGTTGTGATAAAAATTCTCGAAATGGTGTTGAAGGCCGTTGATCCTGTGAACTAACATTTGCATCCTTCTGTTGGGGGGAATACATACAAATGTTTGAGAAACCGCCTAAGCCGCATGTCACCACACCTGTGCCATCATCGTTACCATGTTCACAAGTCTGACTTTCTGGATGTTTGCTGTTCCTAGCGCCACTAGCACTTAATTTTTGTGAATGATTTCCTACAGACTTAGAACATGATTTCTGTATGTGAAGGCACTGATTCTTCAACGCCGTTGGTAATATTTTTTTCATCAAAATATATTAATTTTTTTTGGGAATAGAATTTTTTTTAGGAGTTTTATTCCAATGTTTTAAAAATTCGTTCATTTCTGCACAATTTTTAAACAAAAATTTTCGAACTGGTGTAGACGGATGCTGTTCGTGTGAACAAACATTCTCTGTCTCTTTGTGAAGCTTTTGTCCGTCAGAGCCGTCTAAAACAAATGTCACCATACCTGTGCCATGATCGTTACCACGTTCACAATTCTGACTTTCTGGATATTTGATGTTGATAGCACCAGTAGCCCTTAATTCGTTTGGTCGATGTCCTACATGCTTAGCACGTGATTTCATGTATGAAGGGGATCTTGAACTAGCACTACGTTCGGTATCATGGGATTGTGAAGGACAATCTCTGGAAGGCTTACGTTGTGGCTTGTTTTTATCAATTTTATTATCGTTTGATACACACTTGTCCAGTTTAGTTACTTGATTTTCAATATTGATTGAATTTTTATTATTTTCCTTATCTGGCTGTTGTTTCTTTGTGCTTAAAGTGCTGGTGGTCAAGTGTTGCTTCTGTTCCGCTTGTGTGCTACCGCAGTTTCGGCTATTAGTGGACCAAGAAAGCGATGCAGATTCATCATGTTTTTGCCGATCCTTATTCTTTTCAATTAGTTTCACATCCTTTTCAATGTCGACATGTACATGTGGTTTAATGGTGAAAGTGAGAGTGGTTGTTTTGCGCCATTCACAATGTGACCATGTTTTCTAGATCGAGAATGTACACCAGATTTAGATCGTTCATATCCGTTTTGATGTTTAGTTTGTATTACTTTCTTTATAATTTCATCTGCCTTCGGTTCCATAGAATCATTTGGTATGGCAGCAGCATTCTCTTCAGCCGCTAACAAAATAGGCCATAAATCACACATGAGTTGCCTTACGAGGGGACCATTCAGAAATTCAGTGATATGGATATGCATCTTCATCGGACTGATAAATTGCTCCAATTTCAATTCGTTGTAAATAAATTTTTTTATTTGAAAATTTTTGCAGATTTTTTGGTTAATTCTTGGTTTTACATCGTCCAGATTTACTTTGGACATGTCAATCCGTTTATTAAACAAATCCCCAGTTTTCATTTGTTTATTTCCTTCCATTTTTTCAACTTTCCGCTGATGTTGTCTGTTGTCTACCGAAATTATCGCGTAATTGAAAATATTGGGCAAGCTTCACGCCTTTTATAGGTGGAAACCATTTTGGAAATTTGGGTTTTCGCTAGAAGCAAGTACCTTATTATCTCACAGATATTCCACAGAGGGTCAAAAAACTAGGGGCATAGTGACCCAACCCTGCTATTTCAATAGAGCAATTGAATATAGTGACTCAACCCTTTAATGCAAATTAGTATTTATGCTACTCAGGTAACAAATAGGTGAGCTCCTGAAATGTTTGCAGCTATTAATTTCAACCAATGGTTGTTGTTTGCCCTTCTTAGTATTCAAAAAAAAAAACATTTTAATTTTTTAACTTGAATTTCAATAACAATTCCTCATGGGTTGCCGTAAAAAAATATTTTAAAATCCTTCATTACCGTTATCAGATCAAATACTTCTTTGGTGTCCTTGATTTTTGTAAGTTTGTGTCTTAACGTTAACTCTTTCGGTTGAAAAATCTCGTTACGAATGCTAAGTAAATCGAACAATTTAAAGTCAGACAGCGTTGATTTTTAAGAAAGACTAACACTTAAGGGGAAAATTTTATCGTCCGATAACCTACTGATCTGCTGCAGAGATGAAACTGGATGAAAGCAGTAATAAGTGGACGGAGAAAACGATTCATGAGATCTCCCTTAAGGAAGAAAAAGAATAAAACAAATTTAATTTATTGCCACATTAGACTGATAAAAAAAATGGATTCAAATTTGTTTATACGGTTTTGTAGCACTTGAAGCAATAATTTTAAAATATCCAGTTTTTGTTCTTTGTTGATATTTTCATTGGTAACAGCATCTGTGGAGCGTTCATTAGGTACATAGTTCTCGATGAAAGCAAAAGTTGACTTTCGGGAACGTATGGCATTTACACGATAGCAACGGACAGGCGACAGACGTCAACATTATTATTGCTGATCATTGGGTCTATTGCTTCACCATAAATCTACAAAAGTGTGTCTCTGCAATGCCTTCTCGAAACCTACTTATTTTCTGACTTATTGTCATCATCACAGAATCTCCATATTGGGCTCAACATATGTACTAAGAGTCTGCAGTGTCCTATATTAAGAAAGGCAATCTTGAATGGTCTGAAGGTTCACTTTGTAATTTTCCAACAATTTGGTTCGAGGTTTTTTATTTATCCTTTCGTGTTACTTTTCCAAATAGCATTTTAGTTTTGGGATTCTCCTATTCGTTATCGAGTAAAGTGTATCGAAATTTCTAATGATGGCATTCGATAACGTGTGATCATTCGAATGCCACGAATTAACGTTTTCCTGCTGTAAAGAACAATATAAAAAAATGTAAAAAATTAATTTAACAAATTTATAATAATTTATGAATAAAAAATTAATTCCAGTATTTGTAGGTCAAAACTTTCAAAAATTAATTACACCCATAAGGGAATTTTAGGGTATTTCATGGTTAAGCATTCCGAATTGGCAAAGACTATTATACCAAATACTTCTTAGGGAAAGGCAAGAGTTAATCAGCTATGGGAACAGCTCACAGCTAAGCTCAATGCTCATAACTTTAATACAGAAAAAGTTATATGCCTGATATTTTTTGAATTCGTTAGTATTGTCGTTGTCGTTATTTTAAAACGTATAAAAAAGAAAATTTCAAAATTCAAAAACTTCATAATTCTGCCTTATGTATCATTTTTGATATATACGAATTTCCTAGAGATTTTTTGGTGCCGTGTATGTAATTTTTTTAAGATTTCAAAGATTTTGTAAAGTTTTATCGTAAATAATACATTATTTATGGTATTTGAGAAGGAATTGAAAGTTATGTAAGCGTGGGACGAAAGTGAAAATATTGAATTTTCTATTCTTGACATGTTCTTGATATTGATTGAAGTAGTCGTAGTCTAGTATGTAGCGTGTTACCTTATTAGACGTCAGACCAAAGTTAAAACCTCAGGTCAGAGATTTTCAATTTATAGCGAAAGGTTGTAATGACCGATTATATATTAATTATATATGTATATAATATTCCTGCTGCTAAAGACTTTGAAGAAGAAGAAAATAGAAGCTTGTCTTATGAATTGGAGAAAGTATTGGGAGCAACAAACATGACAACAGGATGTTTATCGCCAAAGATGGTACTACTTGGAACAGAACAAACTGCCTTTAGTAGTTTGGGATGAAAAAATCTAGTAATTTCTTAATGCTCTTCTCATATTTGTCTTACGTGACAGACCAACATTAGAAGACGTATGAGATAAGATAATCATTCGCTTTGATAATGATATATTTACACCTATTACGCCTTTTCGAAAAAAGAGTTGAAAGTCTTGCAACATTTAATAACCATGCTTAAAGCCTTTTTTAAAATTCGAATGGAAAGGATTTAAAAAAAATATATATTTACCTTAATGTTAGAAAATTCTTACCACTTTCATAAAACTTTTATCACACAACTTGTAGTTTTATGTAAGAAATAATACTCTATAAATAGTTTGGGATTAGCTATCATACTTTCAGAGCAGCCCATATATCCTTTTTTTAAGATTTTTAAAAATCTAATTTTTTGTTCGCTTAAAAGGTAAGAAAATTAAAGAAAATATTTTTAAATAATTATGCTTGTGTTTTTATGTTCCTTTTTGGTACATTTTCATCTCAATTACCTCCAGTGATTTTAATTGAAATTTGATACTTAATGATGGAATACTTACAGTGATTGTTAGGGAAATTAATTTAAGGATATTTAAAGCTTCATAAAGAGATTGCTTGGTATTGATTTATGTCTTCTTTCCTTTTGTTTTATTTTATTACCTTTTCAACTCATATTTAATTTTGTCGTTGTAGATTAGTAACAAATTGAATTTGATGGTCGTTATAAATTTCGTGTCCACCGAAGTCGAGTTGGGAGTTTTAGATTCAAGCATATGCTACGTGCGTAGCAATTACTTATAGCAGTATTTGGGAAAACCCGTATCCGTAAAATTATTATTGTTATTTATAAATCTATGGTCTATTGCAATGGGAAACTATTTTACCTCACATGACGTTGACAACTTTAAACGAATCACAAGAATGGTTTGTACCATTAGATTTCAGCCAGCTCTCAACTGAGAGTGTTACTGATGCGAGTGACACTAAGCTGTCCTATCTAAGCAATTGGAAATTTATAAATCGCCACAAAGCAGGGTGCTAGACGTCAAATTATTACCATTTAGAAAGAAATAAAATCAAGCTGACATGAAGCGCTTGATTTTTGTGTAAAAAACCATGCAAATTTCATAAAAGTGATAATAAAATGTAATAATATTAAATAAATAGTTTTAATAAAATTAATTAAAATATTAAAATTTTTTAACAAAATTATGAAGTTTTTAAGGCTCGAACAAACCTTAAAACCCTTTGGGTCTTCAAAAACATCTGAAGGCAGTCCAAAAGAGAATTGCGACAAAGAAAATGTTACCCCAACAACTGCACCAAAAAATAGTATTCCTGACGTATGTCCCTGCTGGTTATCGGATTATGAAGAAGACAAAATGGAACTTACCATGTCTTCTGTTATAGAATTAGAAGATGATACGGCAGAAGAAACTTCAGCTCCAGCTAATAATAAATAAAGTAAAACAAAAATATATTATCCACACTAAATATTACAATTTTAATAAAACTTTTCTTCCTTGGATTAATTAAATTTCTTTTTTTTTTTTTGTAAGAAAACATATGTTTTTTGTTTAAAATTTTTCATTTTAGTCAGTGCTGTAAAACGATATAATTAACTTGTTTCACAACACCTAAGAAACAAATCGATTCGCTTCGTATCGAATAACATCATCAGAAAATTTCTCGTTATCGAAATTATTTTCTATTTGAACGCAATTCCGATCACGACTGCTAGAATTAGACCCCTAATGTTTTCAATTTTTGAGATTAACAAGTTATTTCGTAAGAAATGAAAGACTTGATAGAGCAATCATCCATCAATCAATTTTTCCTTCTTTAAAATTAAATCAAAATTAATTAAATTTTCTAAAGAATAACTTGTATGTGTAACAATATAAAAAGAATGACGGGAACAAAATATCACTCCCATGCATATACATCTTCATCAATCGGTTGAATATCTTTCATGGTAATGTTATCATTACTGTTGCTATCAGCCGTATGTGGTTGTAGTTCCCCTTGTTTGATTTGTTCTCTCTGTTGCTGTTTTTTAATCTCCATCTGCATAAATTGATAAAATCTCATGCGTGCAATATGTCGCCTCAAATTCTTTTTGAAATTGGTTTTCCGACTAAGTATCTGCAAATCGTCTGGCGTACATTTGTGTGTATTTTTCATTGCATTCATGATGAGTTTTTCGGTAAGCTGCAGTTTTGCACAGGCTTTTCGCATAACTCCTGGGCCCAAATCGCGGCTAATAACAAATCGAATAACCAAATTACGGCATTCAATAGCTATCGAATCGAAATTTGCAAAAAGATTGTAAAAGATTTTTTGTTTAGTAATAGAACACGAACATATGATTGATACATTTGTAAAGAAATTTAAAAATGAATAATGGTAAGTAAAAAAGTAAAATTTTTTGATTTTGTCTTCTAGCAAAATGGATCCTTTGTTTTTATTTTATTCGTGTTCATCTGATGAAGAAGACGAAGGGAAGTAAAAGTGATCCTTTATCATTGCCCGATAATGCGTATGAAAGAAATAAATTACTTTTAAGAATATTTCTTTTAAAAATTCATACTTCTAGGTTTCGGAAACGATTTAGATTGACGAAGGAAGCTTTCAATTTTATGTTGTCTCAGATCACCTTATCAACTTACATGTCAACCGCAGTGCCACCAAAACCCCAACTTACAGCTACACTTTCGCTTTTAGCTGGCGGAAGTTTCCAATACATTGTTGGAAATGACTATCTGGTAGGCGTGTGCCAGACCATAGTGTGCAAATATGTAAACAACTTCATAAAAGAATTGGAGGCTAAACTCTGCCCGGAACGTATTAAATTCGAACCTCAAAACTCATATCAATGTATGAACGCATTCACAACAAAATATAAGATTTCAGTAGGTTTGTAATAGTGGAATTTTGTAATATGTTGAATTTGTAATAGGTTGTGTAGATGGCACACATTTTGGTTTACAGCGATGCAATATGTCGCCTAAATTTTTTAGAAAATCGTATCCCGACTAAGTATCTGCAAATCGTCTGGCGTACATTTGTGTGCATTTTTCATTGCATTCGTGAGGAGTTTCTCCGTAAGCTGCAAATTTATACAGGCTTTTCGCATAACTCCTGCTTTTGCCTTGGTTAACGTTAGACGGCGCACAAACAACACGTATGGTACACTAAGTTTTGATGGCTGGACCTTATGTAATGGTTCCTTTACAGGGCTGCTTCTAATATTTCTGGATGATACGGGTGCCATTATGAACTTTTTAATAATTTCAAGAAAATATAGTTGAAATCGCAAAAAAAAATTTGTCAGTGCTGAACTCTTAGCGCTTGAAAAATTCTCATGTGCTTTTATGCTCAGTGAGTCTACCTATCTGGGGTGTCACTTGACAGAGAATGCATGAACAGACAGGTACCCTTTAAAGAAAGGGTTAATTCCTCATATAGTTTTTGGCAAATCTCAATCCTTTTTTAAACTTTTTTATGATTTTCTGTAACAAACAATCTGACTCATTTTGGTTATTGATTTTAATTACTTTACAACGCTGTTTATATAACGAATTTATTATTGTCGAAAGTTTCCATATTTTTTAACTACCTTTGCGTAACCTTGCGTTTTGCCAAACAAACAAGCCAACTATAGATTGAGGTACAGTTGTGTCAGATGGCTTTCTTCAATTTTTCCATATAAATTAACCATGTGAAGTAAATCTCATACTAAAGTAATTCTCCTACTTTGTTATGAAACCCTCCTGCATATTAAAAGTTTCTAAAACTATGTTCAACAGATTGATAAATACCGAATTGGAAAACTTATTTAGAAAACTTTCAAGACTTAGCTTTAAAAACGAGAGTCGTGTAAAAAATATTACCAATGTTCTCAGCTTAGGAATATTAACAATTCGATTAGAACACAAGATGACTTATTTCAAATATTTATTTACAAGGGCGGTCAAGTCCTATTTCCTAACTGTAACATCGCAGCTACAAACAATCTACCAGTTTGCTACGGCCAAATTTTAAAGAAGCTGTGGCATGTAATTTGCGATTTTGTCAGCAACATAAGTGGCCTGGGGTCTAATTCTAGACGTGGGCATGGTGGCAAATGTGCCATTAAGAGAACTGTCAAGTTCCATACGAAGCTTGGTGTGGGTCGAATTCCAAATTAAAGGATCATGACAAAGGGACTTACCTCATACTTGGTAACACAATGGACCATGGCTAGGTACCCGTTAACCTAACCTAATCTTGACTTAACATTTCGTACATCTGTAACACACCACAACGCAAGTAAAAAGTACAAACCAGCCGTTCTATTTTAAATAAAATCGAAAGAAAATGAATAAAAATGAAGAACTTTTTCAAATCAAAATTAAGAGAATTCTTTTCAACAAATTTAATAACAATTCGTATCAACATAATTCATAAATATTTTTAAATTATTTGATTAAATTGTTTGCTTAAATTAAATTCATGACGAATAATACTTTAAATAATTCCTAAAGTAGTCCGTTACTGATTTGCGGTAAGCTGTACTTACTTTCTTAATATTTTGAATATTGTTTCAGATAAATAAAAAATTGCTTATTTAATCAGCGTTGCCATTTGCCAAGTTTTCCCTTTTTTCATAGTTTTTTGAGATGCGAAAAAGTTTTCATTAAAATTGTTTTCTAACAAAACATTTTTTTTCGAAAAATTCAAAATTTCAATAAATTCAACAATAACACGAAATATTTACATTTTTATATAACATATTGTGTATTTTATTCGTCCCGGGCATAAGTAGCAAAGAAACACTAATAGAGGACACCGTTCTCCGGTGTTTCCTTTAAAAATGTTGATACTTTTGTAGAAAACAATTTTTTTTTTTGTAAAAAAAAGTTTTTTTTTCCAGAAATAAAAAGTTTAAAAAAAAAAATAATGGCAACACTGTATTGAATGGAGTACATATTTATATAATATAAATACCGGCAGCATACAACAAAGTAATTTAATATTTAAGGCCAAGTAAACAATGATTTCTTCTGTGAATGCTAGACTCAGTGACGTCCATTGAAACAAACAATTTTTTAATACTGAGTGGAAGAATATTTCAAATAAAACTTCCCTTCCCCTTACCCCGTCAATTAAATTAAAGCATAGAATACATGTTTTATTCTAATTTTATTTTGATTATGATTTCTGTGATGATTTGCTTAATATTACATTTAAAATTGATTCCAAATAAATAATTAAAGAATTAAATTGAAAAAGAAAATAATTTTATATTAAATTTATTATAATTTAAACATAAACCTACAAAATTTTTTAATAAAAATTAAAAACATTGTCATGATATTTAATACAAAACTTATACAAATTATGACTACAAGTAATAAATATTTTTTTCTAAAATTAGACTTTTCGTGAACGTCTTCCCATACCATTGAACTGTTTTAGAAACTTAGTCTTCTTTGTCGAATATATTTCAGACATCTTCTTCATCGCTACTGATAGAAAAATCAGTCTCAAAGGTGCTCATTTCTCTGTTGTGGTTATTCTTTACAGTTTCTGAATTTCTCGCAGAAGGCTGTACTGAACTGCATTCTTCTCCATCGACTCTGATGCTGACAAAAAGGTCCAACTCAAGGTTGTTAATTACGCTGGTGGCCTGCTTGTGGGCCTCATTTTCTTTTGATTCAGCTTATGGCTTCTTCGACGAGTCTTCGTCTACACTGCATTCTTCTTCATCGCTACTAGAACTACCAAACAGTTCCAGCATACGTTATCTCATTGCTTTGCTGTAGTCATTGTGGGTTTTCTTTTTACTTGATTCAGCTTCTGGCTTCCTTGAGGAGTCTTTGTCTGAACTGCGTTTCAATGAAGATTTCTTTGCCTTTGTTTGGTTCTTCTTAGTTGGCTTTTGTTCATCCTTGCCGGAGGAATTATTTTTCGACTTTTTGCTCTCATTAATCATTGTCGAGTGTGAACGTTTAGAGGCAGCTTTCATCTCGGCTTTTGATTTGACGGTCTCATCAGATTTTGTTTCTTTTTGATCTGATGTTGAGACAAATGGAGACGGCAACACTGTGGTGGCAACAAGACCTTCAGCACAGGCGATAATATTTTTCAATTTCTCTGGTGTTTTAAGTACGTAGAAATTGTTTGGTCGTCTTCTGCACTTTAAAAATTCGGTTATTTCTGCACATTGTTCCAACAAAAATTCGCGAAATGGTGTACGAGGACATTGATTCTGTAAGTCAGCGTTTGTGTCTTGAGTACACTGTTGAGGTGAATTCTTATAACTGTTTACGAAACCGTTTAGGCTGGATGTCTTTATTCGGGAATCATCATCGCTACCACATTCTAAGCTCCGACTTTCTGAGTGTTCACTGTTGCTAGCATCACTAGCACTTAATCTCTGTGGTGGATTTTCTGCCGACTTAGCACATGATTACCTATGTGATGAGAAAGTGGTGATGGTTTGTTTTTCACTTTTTGTTGTATCGGGATATACAAATTTGTTTGACAATAAAATTGTTTGCTTATCGGATACTTCATTCCATTGACACAAAAATTCGTCCATTTCTGCACAATGTTGTGATAAAAATTCTCTAAATGGCGCTGAAGGATGTTGATTTACGTCTTTCTTTTGGTGGAAATGCATACAAATGTTTGCGAAACCGCCTAAACCGTATGTAACCACTTCTGTACCATCATCGTTACCACGTTCACAACCCTGAATTTCTGAATGTTTGCTGTTGTTATCACCACTAGCACTTAATTTTTGTAAATGATTTCGTATGTAAAGGCAAAGTGGTGTTTACTGTTTCTTCAACGCCGTTGGTAATATTTTTTTCATCAGGATATATGAATTTTTTTGAGAACAGAATTGTTTCCTTTTCAGGAGTTTTATTCCAATGATTTAAAAATTCATTCATTTCTGCACAATTTTCTAACAAAAATTCTCGAACTGGTGTAAAAGGAGGTTGATCCTGTGAACTAACATCCTCTGTCTCTTTGTGAAACTTTTTGCCGTCTGAGCCGTTTAACCACATGTCACACCTCTACCATAATCGTTACCATGTTCACAACTCTGATTTTTTGGTTGTTCACTGTTGACAGCACCAGTAGCCCTTAATTCTTTTGGTGGATGTTCTCCACGCTTAGAGCGTGATTCCATATCTGTAGTGGATCTTGAATTAACATTACGTTCGGTATCATGGGATTGTGAAGGACAATCTCTGGAAGGCTTACGTTGTGGCTTGTTTTTATCAATTTTATTATCAGTTTATTGTTTTTATTTATTTATATATATTATTATTATCAGACTTGTCCATTTTAGTTACTTGATTTTCAATATTGATTGAATTTTTATTGTTTTCCTTATCTGGCTGTTGTTTCTTTGTGCTTAAAGTGCTGGTGGTCAAATGTTGCTTCTATTCTGCTTGTGTGCTACCGCAGTTTCGGCTATTAGTGGACCGAGAAACCGATGCAGATTCATCATGTTTTTCCCGATCCTTATTCTTTTGAATTAGTTTCACATTCTTTTCAATGTCGGCGTGCCCATTTGGTTTAATGGTGGAAGTGAGAGTGGTAGGTGGCACTAGTAGTTGTTTTGCGCCACTCACCATGTTAACTTGTTTTCTAGATCGAGAATGTACACTAGATTTAGATCGTTCGTATCCGTTTTGATTTTAGTTTGGATTACTTTCTTTAGAATTTCATCTTCCTTCGGTCCCATAGACTTATTTGGTATGGCAGCAGCATTCTCTTCAGCAGCTAATAAAATAGGCCACAATTCGCACATGAATTGCCTTACGAGGGGACCAGTGATATGGATATGCATCTTCATCGGACTGATAAATTGCTCCAATTTCAATTCGTTGTAAATAAATTTTTTTTATTTGAAAAATGTTGGTAATTCTTGGCTTTACATAGTCCAGATTTACTTTGTCAATCCGTGTATTAAACAAATCGCCAGCTTTCATTTGTTTATTTGCTTCCATTTTTATAATTTTCCTCTGAAGTTGTCTGTTGTCTACCGAAACTATCTTGTAATTGAACTTATTGGGCAAGGTTTACGCCTTTTATAGGTGGAAACCATTTTATAAATTTGTGTTTTCGCTTGAAGCAGGTACCTTATTCAGTGTATGGGTTCTCACTGATATTCCACAGAGGGTTAACCAGCTACTTGCTATTTCAACAGAGCAATTGAATATAGTGACCCAACCCTTTAATACAAATTTGTATTTATGCTACTCAGGTAACAAATAGATGAGCTTGGTTCGCCTGGGTATTCCTCACAGGCTCAACCAGCTACCTGAACTGTCTGCAGCCATTACTTTCAACCAATGGCTGTTGTTTGCCCTTCTTAGTATAAAAAATTTTAATTTATTAATTTGAATTTCAATAACAATTCCTCATGGGCTGCCGTAAAAAAATATTTTTAAATCCTTCATTACCGTTATCAGGTGTCCTTGATTTTTGTAAGTTTGTGTCTTAACGTTAACTCTTTCGGTTGAAAAATCTCGTTACGAATGCTAAGTAAATCGAACAATTTAAAGTCAGACAGCGTTGATTTTTAAGAAAGACTTGTGGCGTGTAATATGAAAAGCACACATTGACAACACTATCAAAAATATAAAAACGTCAAACGTAGTTAAAAAGAAAAATATAAAAAATATTCATTCTAGAAAAATTATTAAACACGTTAACAACTAAATTTCTTAACCTAAAAATAAATTAAATAAATTAACAACCACGTCTTTTATTATCGCACGGTCAAGAGCTTCTCTCCCCACATTTGGTGACCCCGACAAGGAATTAAAATTAAATAAAGCGACACAATGGAGAATGCGAAAAGCTCCACTGCACAAAGCGTTCCTCTTCAACCCAATGATCCCGGCCAGAACTTTGGTTTGCACAAATAGAGTCACAGTTCGTCACAGCTGGTATAACGACCGAACAAACCAAATATCATACTGTGGTCGCCGCCATCGATAGTTCAATATTATCGCAGGTAAGTGATGTTATACTGAACCTGCCAGAGGAGAATCAGTACTCGACTTTAAAAAAACGTATGCTGGAAGAGTTCTCTGTATCCGAACAGAAAAGATTGAGAAAATTGTTACAAGACATCGAACTTGGTGATTTACGACCTTCGCAGCTACTCAGAGAGATGAAAAATTTAGCTGGTACCAGGTCGACGAACCATTTTTAAAATCTATGTGGATGACACGTTTACCAAACCACATGCGCAGCATAATTTCAGTAAGTGGCGAGCCACTTGACAAAATTGCGATAATGGCCGACAAAATTTTAGAAGTAAACGACAACGCGTCAATTCACGAAATATCAACCCCAAAACCTACAACCACAAATGACATTTTGTAGCAACAAATACAGCAGTTAACGAAGGAAATACACAGTTTAAAAACACGTTTTCTTCGCTCACGTAGTCATAATAGATCAACGTCTAGTGGTCGCAACCAAAATACTTCACGCAACAACACCCGAAATAATAACAAATGCTGATACCATAGAAAATTCGGTTCAAAAGCAGTAAAATGTCGTGAGCCTTGCAGTGAAAAGTTAAACTAGAACGTCTGTCATTAGCGACGGTACATGACAGGCAACCAGTAATACATCGCCGTCTCACAATTTACGATAAAAATTCCAATTTAAAATTTCTGGTGGATACAGGTGCTGACGTTAGCGTTATTCCTCCCACTCGACGACAATTAAGTAACCCCGATGACGATATATTTTTATTTGCTGCCAATAGATCATCCATAAAAACGTTTGGCACTAAAAGCCTTACACTTAATATAGGTCTGCGTCGAAATTTTACATGGAACTTCATAATTGCTGCAGTATCTCAACCCATCCTTGGAGCAGACTTTCTAGGACATCATAACTTATTAAACTTTTCGACGGCAATACCAACATCGCTAGTAATTGTGAGATTTCTACGGTCAAACTGCCAGTTTTGGGATTATCTACAATCAATGGTAATGACGAATTTCAGAAACTTCTGAAATTATATCCTGGAGTCACCCAAACTCGAAAACCAAACGATAGTGCTAACCACGACGTCCGACATCATATAATAACAACAGGTCCTCCCGTTTTTGCAAAACCACGTCGACTCGCGCCATGTATGCTTAAGGCCGCCAAAGCCGAAATTCAATTACTGCTCGATGCCGGTATCTGTCGTCCTTCTTCTAGTCCCTGGGCAAGCCCATTACACATGGTAAAAAAGAAAAACGGCGAGTGGAGGCCCTGCGGAGATTACAGAAAATTGAACGCGATTACAGAGCCAGACCGGTATCCAATTCCGCATATACACGACTTTACACATTGGCTGGAAGACAGCAAAATTTTTTCGACGTTAGATCTACGAAGAGCCTATCACCAAATACCTGTAGCACCACAGGATGTACCAACACCGTTCGGCATATTTTAATTTACACATATGACGTTTGGATTAAGGAATGCAGGACAAACTTTCCAACGCCTAATGGATTATATCCTCCGTGATTTAAATTTTGCATACGCTTACTTAGGCGATATACTTATTGCTTCAAAAGACTTAGAGCAGCATAAGCACCATTTAGAGGCAGTGTTAGAGAGGCTAAAAAACTACGGAATCGTCATAAATCCATCCAAATGCAATCTCGGTAAGTCTGAAGTAAATTTTCTCTGCTTTACAGTCAACAAAAACGGCATTCGGCCACAGCCCGAAAAAGTAAAAGTAATTACTGAATATAAATTGCCAGAACGAGTCTGTGATTTAAAACGCTTCTTGGGCATGATAAATTTTTTTAGAAAATAAGCAATAAGAAAAACGACACTACTGTTATCAAGTGGACCGAAGAAGGAAAACAGGCATTCGAACAATGTAAAACGCAACTAAGTTCCGCCACGTATCTCGTTTTTCCTAAATCAAACGCTCCACTCGCACTTATGGTAGACGCTTCGGACAGTGCCATAAGAGCCGTTTTACAGCAAGTCGTGAATGAAGAGTTTCAGCCACTTGGTTTTTATTCAGAACGCCTGACAGAAACCCAACGAAAGTACAGCACTTATGATAGAGAACTGCTAAGTGCCTATAAGGCTGTCAAACACTTTCGGTACATGCTTGAGGGTCGACAATTCAGCATCTACACAGATCATAAGCCTTTACAGTTCGCATTCTAACAGAAACTCGACAAGGCAAGCTCCAGACAAATTCGTCATTTGGATTTCCTTAGCCATATACCCGGAAAGGAAAACGTAGTCGCGGACACATTGTCTCGCATCGAAGCCATTCACGTAGAGACAACAACAGATTTCGAAAAACTATTCCGCCAACAAATAGACGACGAAGAAATCAATAAATTACTCAATACTAAATCGAACTTGCAACTAAAGAAATTTATAATTCCAAATGCCAATTATCCTATATATTGCGATATTTCAACAGGCGTAGTCCGACCTTTTCTAACCAAAGATTTTCGTAAAATAGCATTCGACTCGATTCATAACATTTGCCACGCCAGCGCAAAGAAAACATCAAAGCGAATGACTGAAAAATGCATCTGGCCTGGAATGAAAAAAGATTGTCAACTATGGACAAAAACCTGTATATCATGCCAGAAAAACAAAATATATCGTCACAATAAAGCACCAATTTGTGAATATTCCACCACTGTCGGTCGTTTTGATCACGTTAACATGGATATAATTGGGCCACTTCCTCCATCCAGAGGATTTGTATATTGCCTCACAATGATTGATCGTTTTACACGATGGACTGAAGTATGTCCACTACAGGACATCACGACCGAAACAGTTGCTTTTGCTTTTTATGCTACATGGATTTCCCGATTTGGAATACCGCTTAGAGTCACCACGGATCAAGGACGCCAGTTTGAGTGCAATTTTTTTAAGGAGCTTACTAAAATGCTTGGCATTAAACACTTAAGAACTACAGCTTACCATCCAGCTGCAAACGGACTTATCGAACGATTCCACCGTCAATTAAAAGCTGCTATTAAGTGTTACGAGTCTCAAAATTGGGCAGAAATAATACCACTCATACTCTTAGGATTTCGTGTTACCTATAAAGAAGATATCGACGCAACACCATCACAGTTAGTATACGGATCCAGTCTTCGTCCACCAGGCGAACTACTAATGCCAACGAAAACCTCTTCTCATACCAAGCAGACACCATTCATCGAAAAAGACCTGTATACATCACCGCAAGTCTTTGTACGTAACTCTATGGTTTGCAATCCACTCCAAGCTCCATACGAAGGTCCGTTCCCCGTTGTTAAGCGTCATGAAAAATACTTTACTGTTCTCGTTAAAGGAAAAAACATGAACATAAGCGTAGATCGTTTGAAAGCTGCAATTACCTTAAAACAACAAGACCCTATTGTCATCGACAAGGAACCAACAGCAAATACAAAAATGGTCAGAGGATCTACAGAAATGAAAACGACGGATAAGAAGACAACAACAAAACACTCTGCAAATAGACTGCTCGATCCCAACAGTCACAGTAAAACCATCACTACTCGACGAAAGGTTCGTTTTTGTCTTAACCGAAAGGGGGAGTAGTGTGGCGTGTAATATGAAAAGCACACATTGACAACACTATCAAAAATATAAAAACGTCAAACGTAGTTAAAAAGAAAAATATAAAAAATATTCATTCTAGAAAAATTCTTAAACACGTTAACAACTAAATTTCTTAACCTAAAAATAAATTAAATAAATTAACAACCACGTCTTTTATTGTCGCACGGTCAAGAGCTTCTCTCTCCACAGACTAACACTTAATGGGGAAAGTTTTATCGTTGTCTATCCTACTGATCTGCTGCACAGATGAAACTGTATGATAGCAGTAATAAGTGGACATAGAAAATGTTTCATGAGATCTCCCTAAAGGAAGAAAAAGAGTAAAACAAATCCATTTTATGGCCACCTTAGACTGATAAAAAATGGATTCAAATTTGTTTATACGGTTTTGTAGCACTTGAAGCAATAATTTTAAAATATCCAGTTTTTGTTCTTTGTTGATATTTTCATTGGTAACAGCATCTGTGGAGCGTTCATTAGGTACATAGTTCTCGATGAAAGCAAAAGTTGACTTTCGGGAACGTATGGCATTTACCCGATAGCAACGGACAGGCGACAGACGTCAACATTATTATTGCTGATCATTGGGTCTATTGCCTCACCCTAAATCTACAAAAGTGTGTCTCTGCAATGTCTTCTCGAAACCTACTTATTTTCTGACTAATTGTCTTCATCACAGAATCTCCATATTGGGCTCAACGATTACCATACTGAACATATGTACTAAGAGTCTGCAGTGTCCTATATTTAGAAAGGCAAACTTGAATGATCTGAAGGTTCACTTTGTAATTTTCCAACAATTTGGTTCGAGGTTTTTTATTTATCCTTTCGTGTTACTTTTCCAAATAGCATTTTAGTTTTGGGATTCTCCTATTCGTTATCGAGTAAAGTGTATCGAAATTTCTAATGATGGCATTCGATAACGTGTGATCATTCGAATGCCACGAATTAACGTTTTCCTGCTGTAAAGAACAATATAAAAAAATGTAAAAATTTAATTTAACAAATTTATAATAATTTATGAATAAAAAATTAATTCCAGTATTTGTAGGTCAAAACTTTCAAAAATTAATTACACCCATAAGGGAATTTTAGGGTATTTCATGGTTAAGCATTCCGAATTGGCAAAGACTATTATACCAAATACTTCTTAGGGAAAGGCAAGATTTAATCAGCTATGGGAACAGCTCACAGCTAAGCTCAATGCTCATAACTTTAATACAGAAAAAGTTATATGCCTGATATTTTTTGAATTCGTTAGTATTGTGGTTGTCGTTATTTTAAAACCTATAAAAAAGAAAATTTCAAAATTCAAAAACTTCATAATTCTGCCTTATGTATCATTTTTGATATATACGAATTTCCTAGAGATTTTTTGGTGCCGTGTATGTAATTTTTTTAAGATTTCAAAGATTTTGTAAAGTTTTATCGTAAATAATACATTATTTATGGTATTTGAGAAGGAATTGAAAGTTATGTAAGCGTGGGACGAAAGTGAAAATATTGAATTTTCTATTCTTGATATGTTCTTGATATTGATTGAAGTAGTCGTAGTCTAGTATGTAGCGTGTTACCTTATTAGACGTCAGACCAAAGTTAAAACCTCAGGTCAGACATTTTCAATTTATAGCGAAAGGTTGTAATGACCGATTATATATTAATTATATATGTATATAATATTCCTGCTGCTAAAGACTTTGAAGAAGAAGAAAATAGAAGCTTGTCTTATGAATTGGAGAAAGTATTGGGAGCAACAAACATGACAACAGGATGTTTATCGCCAAAGATGGTACTACTTGGAACAGAACAAACTGCCTTTAGTAGTTTGGGATGAAAAAATCTAGTAATTTCTTAATGCTCTTCTCATATTTGTCTTACGTGACAGACCAACATTAGAAGACGTATGAGATAAGATAATCATTCGCTTTGATAATGATATATTTACACCTATTACGCCTTTTCGAAAAAAAAGCTGAAAGTCTTGCAACATTTAATAACCATGCTTAAAGCCTTTTTTAAAATTCGAATGGAAAGGATTTAAAAAAAATATATATTTACCTTAATGTTAGAAAATTCTAACCACTTTCATAAAACTTTTATCACACAACTTGTAGTTGTATGTAAGAAATAATACTCTATAAATAGTTTGGGATTAGCTATCATACTTTCAGAGCAGCCCATATATCCTTTTTTTAAGATTTTTAAAAATCTAATTTTTTGTTCGCTTAAAAGGTAAGAAAATTAAAGAAAATATTTTTAAATAATTATGCTTGTGTTTTTATGTTCCTTTTTGGTACATTTTCATCTCAATTACCTCCAGCGGTTTTAATTGAAATTTGATACTTAACCCTTTCATGCCCGAATTTTTTGGGCCAGAGCTAAAAGTTGTTTAAGGACATGTGTTTTTTAGTCATGGCCTAAATATGAAGTGATATTAAATTCAGAGTCCTACGTATTCTGGTTTTACACGTTTTTAACCAAGCTTGTTTACGAAAAAAAAATTTTTAAAAAAATTTAAATTTATGGAATTTATGAACAAAAATGTACAATTTTGCCTATAGGCAACATCGGGCATGAAAGGGTTAATGATGGAATACTTACAGTGATTGTTAGGGAAATTAATTTAAGGATATTTAAAGCTTCATAAAGAGATTGCTTGGTATTGATTTATGTTTTCTTTCCTTTTGTTTTATTTTATTACCTTTTCAACTCATATTTAATTTTGTCGTTGTAGATTAGTAACAAATTGAATTTGATGGTCGTTATAAATTTCGTGTCCACCGAAGTCGAGTTGGGAGTTTTAGATTCAAGCATATGCTACGTGCGTAGCAATTACTTATAGCAGTATTTGGGAAAACCCGTATCCGTAAAATTATTATTGTTATTTATAAATCTATGGTCTATTGCAATGGGAAACTATTTTACCTCACATGACGTTGACAACTTTAAACGAATCACAAGAATGGTTTGTACCATTAGATTTCAGCCAGCTCTCAACTGAGAGTGTTACTGATGCGAGTGACACTAAGCTGTCCTATCTAAGCAATTGGAAATTTATAAATCGCCACAAAGCAGGGTGCTAGACGTCAAATTATTACCATTTAGAAAGAAATAAAATCAAGCTGACATGAAGCGCTTGATTTTTGTGTAAAAAACCATGCAAATTTCATAAAAGTGATAATAAAATGTAATAATATTAAATAAATAGTTTTAATAAAATTAAATAAAATATTAAAATTTTTTAACAAAATTATGAAGTTTTTAAGGCTCGATCTACGGTTAACGAACCCTGGTTTAGTTTAAAATTCTGTTGAGGGTCTAAAAAAAATCCAAAGTTTTGGGTCTTCAAAAACATCTGAAGGCAGTCCAAAAGAGAATTGCGACAAAGAAAATGTTACCCCAACAACTGCACCAAAAAATAGTATTCCTGACGTATGTCCCTGCTGGTTATCGGATTATGAAGAAGACAAAATGGAACTTACCATGTCTTCTGTTATAGAATTAGAAGATGATACGGCAGAAGAAACTTCAGCTCCAGCTAATAATAAATAAAGTAAAACAAAAATATATTATCCACACTAAATATTACAATTTTAATAAAACTTTTCTTCCTTGGATTAATTAAATTTCTTTTTTTTTTTGGTAAGAACACATATGTTTTTTGTTTAAAATTTTTCATTTTAGGCAGTGCTGTAAAACGATATAATTAACTTGTTTCACAACACCTAAGAAACAAATCGATTCGTTTCGTATCGAATAACATCATCAGAAAATTTCTCGTTATCGAAATTATTTTCTATTTGAACGCAATTCCGATCACGACTGCTAGAATTAGACCCCTAATGTTTTCAATTTTTGAGATTAACAAGTTATTTCGTAAGAAATGAAAGACTTGATTTCCTTCTTTAAAATTAAATCAAAATTAATTAAATTTTCTAAAGAATAACTTGTATGTGTAACAATAAAAAAAGAATGACGGGAACAAAATATCACTCCCATGCATATACATCTTCATCAATCGGTTGAATATCTTTCATGGTAATGTTATCATTACTGTTGCTATCAGCCGTATGTGGTTGTAGTTCCCCTTGTTTGATTTGTTCTCTCTGTTGCTGTTTTTTAATCTCCATCTGCATAAATTGATAAAATCTCATGCGTGCAATATGTCGCCTCAAATTCTTTTTGAAATTGGTTTTCCGACTAAGTATCTGCAAATCGTCTGGCGTACATTTGTGTGTATTTTTCATTGCATTCATTCCACAGAGGGTTAACCAGCTACTTGCTATTTCAACAGAGCAATTGAATATAGTGACCCAACCCTTTAATACAAATTTGTATTTATGCTACTCAGGTAACAAATAGGCGAGCTTGGTTCGACTGGGTATTCCTCACAGGCTCAACCAGCTACCTGTACTGTCTGCAGCCATTAATTTCAACCATTGGATGTTGTTTTCCCTTCTTAGTATTAAAAAAAACATATTAATTTATTAACTTGAATTTCAATAACAATTCCTCATGGGTTGCCGTAAAAAAATATTTTTAAATCCTTCATTACCGTTATCAGATCAAATACTTCTTTGGTGCCCCTGATTTTTGTAAATTTGTGTCTTAACGTTAACTTTTTCGGTTGAAAAATATCGTTACGAATGGTAAAGCCATAAATGTTAAGTAAATCGAACAATTTAAAGTCAGACAGCGTTGATTTTTAAGGAAGACTAACACTTAATGGGGAAAGTTTTATCGTTCTCTAACCTACTGATGAAACTGTATGAAAGCAGTAATAAGTGGATGGAGAAAATGTTTCATAAGATCTCCCTAAAGGAAGAAAAAGAATAAAACCAAATCAAATTTATTCATTTATGGATTCAAATTTGTTTATACAGTGTTGTAGCACATGAAGCAATAATTTTTAAATATTCAATTTTTGTTCTTTGTTGATATTTTCATTGGTACATAGTACTCGATGATCATTTCGCTACGTTTAAAGCAAAAGTTGACCCAGTAGGCCCACTAATCAAAGATGCAAAAAATTGGCGTTTAAGAAACTCTTGTTTATTTTAAAATTCTTTTGAGGATCTAAAAAATGTCCAAACTTGAGGGTCTTCAAAAACAACAGAAGGCAGCCCAAAAGAGAATTGCGACAAAGAATATGTTACCCAACAACTTCAACAAAAAACAGTATTCCTGACGTATGTATGTCCCTGCTGTTTATCGGATTATGAAGAAGACAAAATGAACTCTACCATATCTACTTTTATAGAATTTGAAGATGATACTGCAGAAGAAACTTCAGCCCCAGCTAATAATAAATAAAGTAAAACCAAAATATATTATCCATACGAAGTATTACAATTTTAATAAAACTTTTCTTCCTTGGATTAATTAAATTTATTTTATTTTTGTAAGAAAACATATGTTTTTCGTTTAAAATTTTTCATTTTAGTCAGTGCTGTAAAACGAAATAATTAACTTGTTTCACAACACTTAAGCAACAAATCGATTCATTTCGCATCGAGTAACATCATCAGAAAATTGCTCGTTATCGAAATTATTTTCTATTTGAACGCAATTCCGATCGCGACTGCTAGAATTAGATTTTTTGGAACCAATCGTGACATAAATCAATGTATTACTGTAATAGTAATATTATAATTATTTTCTATTTTTTTCAGCATTATTTTTATAAGTTTATGTTTTATACATACTATATCTGTGCAAGTGACGGTAAAGTAATAAAGCACACAACAATGTAAAGTAAAATATTGAAAACATCCCTGTCGTACACTCAGTTGACTTTGAATTAACTTAAAACCAACTATTTCTCAAGCAGTGGTGGTTGACATTTGGATTACTTTTATATGGAAATGACTAACTATTTTAACATTGCGATGTCCTAGGAAGTAGTCAATTGTCCGACTCTGCATTACTTTTAAATTAATTTAAAGTTAATTACTTAGCAGTTAACTTAAAGTAAACCTATTTGTAGCTAGCTATAAACTTACTACTTTAATTAGCTTTAAGCTAGTGTTTTTTAAACTGACTATAAGTTAGCTAAATTTCAGTGAATGAAAAGTCAGTTCTTTACACGTTGGCTTTAAACTCACAATAATAAGCTATCATATTAATTATTCGAAATGAAACAGTTTTTTTAAAATTTATATTTTAATAGAAAACAAAAGTTTATTAATGTAAAAAGAAAATAAATTAATAAATAAAATAAATTCATTTCAATACATCACAAGTAATATTTTGCACATTTGTTGGTAAAAAAAAGATAAAAAGAGTTTCTAAATATAACATTTTCAAATATTTTAATTTTTTTGATTTGCGTTCTTAATTTTAATGCACTTAGCATGAATACAATGTTTTTTTTTTATTATTTTTAAGACGTTACGCAGCTCAGTTTCCACATCCTGAGAGCCGAGTGATCGACAGGCAGCTGTTTAAAAAATATGTATATAAATTTTTACATGTTTTAAGACTTCGTTGAAAATTATATTTTCAAATTAGCACTTACCTGTTAAGGCGCTTCTTGCCATGAACACCATCCAAGTTTATATCCATGCACAAATTTGGTGACATAATATCCGTAAGCTTTTTTGGCAAGCGGCCCTTTAATATTGTTTCACTTCACTTCAAATAAAAACACTTCAAACCTTTCGAATTTATGTATTTTTTAATTTAGTGTATTTTTTTAATTATTTTACGCAAACAATAAATTTTTAACCAAAAATATAAAGCGAAAAGATGACACGCGGTTTTGTTTACTAATCAAATGTCTAAGACGTTAGTTATCTATATCCAACGGCGTTAAGAATTGGAGTGTTTGTATACACTTTGGTTAATGTAAATTTTGCATTGCGTAGTAGTTAGCTTTAAGTTAGTCTATACAAGCAAACTTAAAGTTAGTTTTTTTTGTAGTTAGCTACTCATTTGACGGCAGGGATATTTCATAGCTGACATTTACATAACGCCATTGTCATTGTCATTCTCACTGCTAGTACTGTTGTTGTGCATGTTCAATCGTGTTTATCTCAACTTTCCTTCACGCCACCTTCGAAACTTATTTCCATGAACCGTTTTCTTATTTTAAAATTTCTGTCTTATAAACGCTTTATATTCCAGGCGAATACTTTCATAAAATGCAGCAAACATAAGTTTTCAAAAATTTGTTGACAGGTGTTTGAGAAAAATAAAAAAAAAAAACATTTATATTCAAAATATGTTCGTGCAGTCTCTGTACGTTATCAGAAAGTGGAGTAAATATTTTCAAATACGAATTTAGAGTAAACTTAATAGTTAAACTCGTTTATAAAATCCATCATATTGTTACGTTTTTACAATCTTATTTACTCTCAGAGTTTTTGCCAGAAATCTGCTGAGAGGAAGTCGCCGAAGAAATACTTTTTGTATTTTGTCTTGATGTCTGGCCTGGGACTCGAACACTGGATTTACGTCTATTAAGCAAACATACTACCTACTAGACTACGGCGACTTCTATGCTTTCACTGTATCCTGAACCAGTTTTGCTTTGTATGTTGGTGCATTGTCATGTTGCGTTGTCTTATGGCCCATTTTATTTTTCTATCAATGCATGGTTCAAATTGCTAATTTGTTGACTGTAGAGAGCTGTATTAACGGTTTCAACAGTTTCCACTATACAGACAGCATTGCCTACCTACTGAGTCGATCTGGTTTTGCTGGCGAAGATGATGGTTGTTGGATCTTGAAAACAAATCCATCATCATCATCGCCAGTAACAATTTGATGCAACACTGATTTTCTATCGTGCTTTTGAAACAAAATTTTACAAGTGATTTTTCGTTTTTCCATCTGTCTGTCATTTAATTCATGTGACGCTCAGGCGTTTTTGCCATTTGCTTCTGACTCAAAGTGTCATCTTCATCCAATATTGTTTGCAATTCCTCGTCTTCAAACTTTTCTGGTTGACTTTCATAGAACATGAACACCATATACCTCGACAAGCATTCGATACGACTTTCCAGCACTTTTTCAAGGCTTCCCGTAAATCATCATTTTCTGATTCAAAATACGTCGTATCTGAAGTCGCCGTAGTCTAGCACCAGGCCAGACCAAATACAAAAACTATTTTTTCGGTGACTTCCTCTCAGCAGATTTCTGGCAAAAACTCTGAGAGTAATTAAAATTGCCATGAAAAAGTTTCTCAAAAATCTGTGGTTCAGAGTCGACTTTAAACTGGAGGTCCCGCCACTCATGTATAAAATTAACACACACAACATAAGTGGTGTGAGAATACGGCGTTGTACAATGGGTCAATTCGACCTCCTAACACGATAAAGAAATATGATGTTATTTGTTCAATGATTTGACGTATACTAAATGTGTTTGAAAGCTGACATCAAAAATACAAAAAACACCCATTTTTGGTAATTAATGTGACTAACTAAATATAAAACGGAATTGAGTAATTTTCCTGCATCTGGTTTATTTATTTAATTTGAATACAAGTAAATTGCAGTTACCCGTCAAGAAAAATCTCGAAATAAGTTGGGAATGTTTATTATTTGTTTGTCATATGTTTGTGGGATTCTGAAAACGTATACATCATACACGTATATAGTATGCGTACACATATGTTTATTTGAAACCTTTGGTTAATAAAATTAAGTTTTACAAAAAAGAAACTTATAACATGAAATTTTATTGCCCATTTGTTTTGGTTATTACCTGTAAACGACTGGCGTAATAAAATAAAAATGATATTTTAAATAAAAGTAACAACGAACCCAGTGATCATATGTTGTTATAAAGTGAGTTAAGTGTTAAGTGAGTTTTTGTATACAGTGATGTTAAATACTGTTACGTTTTTACCTTTTAAAAACAGTTGAAATATGAGCTCGTAGATTGCAAATAAAATTAAATTTAATAAATATGTAGACACTATGCAGTAGTCCTTAAACATTAGAGTAAAGTTAACCTCCATGGATCTGGTAGAAAGCAGTACGTTTGGCGTAAAACAAATACTGAGTTTTGGTCCAACAATACTCAGCCATTTTTCAAGCATGGGAGAGTTTCCGATGTGTTTCCAGTACAAGAGTAGGAAATACAGTATATACAGTAAAATGGATAAATATTTATTAAAAAATAACCTATTACACACATACCTATTAAATACATTTAACCGCAAAAATTTAAATATTAAAAAGACAATAACAACAAAAATAAATAAACAAATAACCTCATGCTGCGGGCTTCTTGGGAACGATTGCTGTAGACTGTCTAATGGTGAAGGTATGGCACTGGCCATTTTATAGTCACCTAGCAGCAACTCGGTTCCTTGCCGTTCGCATCTTGAGGTAGGGCGTTTGATTTTCAATTGTTCCTTATCGTGATTGCGGGTCGCTTTCGCATCGATTTTTGTAACGTGCGTGGGCTGAGGGCAAATTTTTACTCTGACTATGCTCACATTTGTGTCCGTAGGCCGGATGTTTTCGCCTTATGTGAAACCCAGGTATCAGGGTATGCTGATCCACAGGATTTTCATATCCCTGGGTATCACCTACTATCCCTTTTTAATTTTCATCGGGGTCTTGCTATGTACATTCGCAATGAAGTTGTGTACCAGTGCCAGCAATCATGCCAATTGATTTAAATATGATGCAGAATTTAACTGTCTTTGGGTTAAGTTCAAAATCAGGGCACATCTTTTGCACTTCGGGTTTCTTTATAGAAGTCCAAACGCGAAAGAGAGGTTACCATATCTGGCTTCAACACTCTTTCTGACTCCATAACTATGATCCTGGAGGATTATCCGAACAGTGAAATTGTTGTTGCTGGTGATTTCAATGTTCATAATTCATCCTGGCTCCACCACTCAAGCCGCACGACTCCTGAAGGCCAATACGTTGAGTTGTTTGCCGCGCATAATCACCTTGCTCAACTAGTGAATGAACCAACACATATATCGTGTGTTGATGGGCACCAAAATAATACACTCGACCTTTTTCTTACTTCACACCCTGATAAGTATGAAGTTAAGGTTTTAGCACCCCTCGGTAATTCAGATAATTGTACCATCTCTGCCTCTTTTCCGTTCTCTGGACTTCGTGAGGTTTCACCTACGGCTACGAAACGCTCTGTTTTAACTACGGGAAAGCACGTTGGGATGAACTCAACAATTTTTTCCGGCACTTTAATTGGAAACTTTGTTTCCTTGACTCAAACGTCGATGCCACAGCAGAGATGGTAGTGAATATAATTAAAACTGGGATGAATACTTTTATTCCTTCCAAAAAGATATCGATCAAATCAAGAGATAAATCTTGGTTTAATCAGACTTGCAGACTAGCAGTCAGATCCAGAGAGGAAGCATTCAGTAATTGGCGTAACGACAATTGTGCGCATACTGATTTGCTACGCAAGCAGGCGAGATCCTCGTGTGCCGCTGTACTGAGACGCGAAAAAGCTTTGTACGAGCAGTGTCTTCGTACTAAAGTTCTTTCTTTCCCTCGGGGGGAGGTGGGGTTAGAGCTTTTGGTCATTTGTTAAAAGTTTGCGGAATAATGCTAGTTCGGTTTCAACTCTTATAATGAATGACAAAACATTTACTGACCCGATTGAGAAGGCGAACCTTTTAGCTGGATTGTTTGCAGGTAACTCTCACTTGCCGGCGAGCACTCAACCACTACCCGAACTTGAAAGAGTATCAGTGACTATGCCTAGTATATTCTTTCGAGCCAGAGTGGTTAAGAGGGTTCTTGCGGATCTCAACGTGAACAAGTCTTCTGGGCCGGATGGTATACCAGCACTGGTCTTGAAACAGTGCTCTTCGACGCTGGCCCGTCCTTTAGCTAAGCTTTTCTGTTTGTCGTATCGTGCCGGTATTATTCCTTCATGCTGGAAGCTTGCTAATGTCACGCCAATCCCTAAAAAGGGTGAGGCTAATAACCCTGAAAACTACCGCCCAATAGATGTTTGTTCCGCTCTTTCGAAAGTGATGGAGAGCATGATTAATCACCACCTTGTGAGGTATTTGGAGTCCAACGGTTTGCTTAATGTTCGTCATTACGGTTTCCGTAAAGGGCGCTCTACTGGCGACCTTTTGGCGTTACTTTCCGAAAGGTGGAATGGTTCCATTCAACGCTTTGGTGAGGCTAAGGTTGTAGCTCTGGATATCTCAAAGGCGTTTGATGATGATGATGGTCTGGCATGAGGCTCTGGTATCGAAGTTAATTGCTTTTAGTGCCGGTAGTCACTTTTCTCGATTTATATCGAGCTTTCTCAAAGATCGCACTATTAGAGTGGTTATAGATGGCGTCTTTTCCGACGAGTTCAGGATAAATTCAGGGGTACCACAGGGCTCTGTTCTTTCTCCTACTCTTTTTCTTATTTTTCTTAATGATCTCCTATCTATCACTTCGAATTCTATTTACTCTTTTGCGGATGACAGCAACATTTGTCATTCATATTCATTTGATCGAAGGCCGAGACTTTTGGAGATTGGGGCAAGGAGGTAGAACATGAATGACGCACTCACGAGTGACCTGATAACAATCTCTGAGTGGGGCCGCGCGAACAGGGTCAATTTTAATGCACGCAAGACCCAATGTTGTTTTTGCTGGTGCTGGTGTTCTGTCCTCTGTATCTATGGGTAATGTAAATATTGAGGAGGCGGATGTTCTTGATGTTCTGGGCATGATAATTAGTTGTGATGCTCGTTGGAATGCTCACATTTTTCGAGTGTCGAAGGAGGCATTCAAGTGCCTTGGTTTTTTAAAAAGGTGCAGAAAATACTTCACTCCATCCGACCTTCTAACAATTTACAGGACCTTTATCCGACCTCGTATGGAGTACAACTGTCATGTATGGGCCGGTGCTTCAAAGTCTATTTTGAAGCTTCTCGACCGCGTACAGGAGAGGGCGAAGGTGCTTATTAATGATAAATCCAACTCTATTGATTCGTTGGAGCATCGTCGCAATGTGGCGTGTGTTTCATTGTTCTATCGGTACTATAATGGGAGGTGTTCTCGAGAGATAGCGGGCTTGGTTCCCGATAATCACATATTTTTACGTGGTACTCGTACTTCTCGCAGAGCACATCCTTTTGTGGTTGATTGTCCAGTGAACCGCACAATGCATTACAGAAAAAATTCATTTTTTGCCCGCACTGCTCGTTTGTGGAATGATCTTCCTGCGGAAGTTTTTCCTGTCAGTTACGATATTGGTACGTTTAAATCAAATGTCCACAAACACTACTCCCTCTTTCCACCGTCCTATAACCTACTCTCCTAAGCCTGCACAATGCACTGCATGAGTAGGGGTATCCCCTGAATGCTGGTTATACAAAAAAAAAATTTTATATTTGGACATTTTAAAACAGAATGTGAAGCAAAGACCCAACAAGTTAAATATATTGGACACATTTGTTGCTACCAGGACTCCGATCCGCAGCAGGTTATGAAGCTGTAGCTTATACATATTGTTACGAAAATTTAAAATTTCTAGATACTGCTTTTACATCGTTTAACATTAAAATTATAAACAAAAGCTACAAAAACAAAACAATGCAGTAAACAAAATTGTTTAAAAATTATCGTACTGTTTAATATAACAACATACACCAGCACGAAAAAATTATAAACAAGTAAACAAAAACATACCAACAACACTACAATCATAAACATAAAAAACGACATTTACATTTATAGAGACTTCGAGAAGTTAAAGTCATGAATATTCATCAGACTGTGTATGTCGTCATATAAAAGGCAAGGCAAAGCAGGTTCTGAAACATTTTTAGTTCGGACAAAATTTTTTTATATGGGGTTTGATGTTTCTCTCAGAGATCGAGAGAAATTATTTTGTGCGAACAACTCTCAGTGTGAATTAAATTAATTTTAAATTTGGTCCGAACCAAGGCGAATTCATAGAAGGTGGGATTAGTATTACAATAAGTACAACAATACAAAAACTACAGGGATTTTTTTGTTGAGATATGATCATCTTGTCAAAAACAGCTGACTAAAGAATGACGATGGGAAGAAAAATGTAAATGATTTTAAAAGGAAAAGAATAAAAATATACAAACTTCTGACACAATAAGATAAAACGAAATTGATTATCAAAACAAAATACATAAACAAAAAACAAAAAATTTTTGACATTGTTATTTCCATCAGCTGGTAAAACACTCCCACCTTCTATGAATTCGCCTTGGTCCGAACCATTTTAGAAAAGGTTGCCACACCATATGAAATTTAAACAAGAGACATGGCATATTGTTTGGCATTTGTATTAAAAATTCAGTATGGTAAACTAAAAAAAAATGTTTGGTCGGAAGTAGCAGAATCAGTTGCAATTAGCAGTAAGTTCATTTATTTTTATAAAATCTTATCTTAGTTTGAAAAATTTATATCTCTGGCCGCCCGAAAAATGTTATAACATATTAATATAAGTAGCATTAACGCGAAATCTATTGTTTGTCACCCAGAGATTTATATTTTATATAGAATATTCTGTTACGTTTTTTGTAAGTTATGAAGAGGAACAAAAACTCCTTTTTTCCCAAAGGAAATGAATGTCAAACGCACTGGAAAAGCTTGCGAAGACGCCATAAAACGCCAATAAATAAAAACAAGGGAAAAAGTGGCAGTGGACGTTTGGAAATAAAAGGATTCTCTAAGCTGCTGCTAACCGAGATGGATTATTTCCTTAATTTCAACGAAGACAAAGAGTAAGTATATTGAGTATGAAGTGCAGATGCCCAGCTTAATTATTCTCCTTCTAGGCCAACTGCGACAAACTACAGTAGCCCAAATACTGAGAGTTTCCAAAATCTATTCGATGAAATGGCCTGCGATCCAGATGTAACTGAATCGTCGTTTGTTTTTGTGAGCCAACAGCTGGAAATTATTCAAGTTCGACTTCCCTATCCAAAAAGTGTTTAAACCAAAAAAGGATGAAGTTAGATGAGGCTGAAGATGAATATAAAGAGTCCATCAAATCTTTAAATAGCCTTACAGCAGCTGTTCTTGAAGCTTCCACTTCAAAGCGGGACCCATTGTTTTCAGCACTGGAAGATGAGTTTGCGAAGGCACCATCGTTTTCTTTCTTTAGATTTTTATAGAACGAACTATGGGTGTAGTTTTCCTTTTCGTAGATTATGTAACGATTTTAACTTATATTATGATTTTATTGATTTTAATAGTAGTGCTTGTAATATAAAACGTAGCTTATATGTTGGCATTAATTTGTAAATTATTATATCAAAATATATTTTCGTTCTTGTCATAGGTAGTTCCTGTTTATTGTTACTTTATTCAGCTTGTGATTAAGTTCTGTAGCTGGTTTATGTTCTCGTTCCTAAAAATTGCAAAAGTGCATTAAAATTAATATCTTTGGTCATTGAAAACCAAGATTAAATTGTGTTTATTTGAAGTATTAGAATAAGAATAAATTGTATAAAATTTGTTATTTATGTTTATGTGAGTAAATAAATTTTAAAAACATTTAATTCTGAAGTGTTATAATACTTAATATATACATATATATGATATTATCGTGAACTCGTCTAATGCATTCGGGTAAAGTAGCCTGTGTAAATCTTTCTTACAGAAATTTCGCCGTTGGAAGCACAGTTGGAACCTGTTCGATAAATTGATCGCAGTCCCTGATTATCTTCCTCTCGCCACCGTCCTAAATGACAACCCCTTCACTGGTTTCTCTGTCGAGAAGTTCGGCTTGTATATATTTTGAAGACGCCCTATCATGCAGGAAGTTAACAATATTAGTCGTCGTCTCTTGACTGGCAATTATAGGCTTCCTGTATATACGAAAACGACTTGCTAATATGCCAAATGAATTTTCCACCACTCGACTGGTTCTAGATAGCCTTCCATTAAAATTGTCTTGCTCAGGTGGTAAGTTTCCGATGTTGCGTCTAGGTCGCATCAAGTTCGGTCTCAGCGGAAAACTTCGTCACCAACGAGTACAAACGGCGCCACTTCATTTGTACCGGGTAAATTTTTTTGGAGGGGGAAGTTGCAAGTCGTCTGTATTATCTAAAATTGCTTTACCAAATCTAGAATTCCTAAAAACTCCTCCATCACTGTTGTGGCCTAGTGCTCCAATGTCGACAAGTATAAATTTGTAGTTTGCATCAGCTACCGCCATTAGAACAATACTAAGCGAGTGCTTGTAATTAAATGTGAGAGAATTGTTATTTGGAAATGCCTTTATTGAAAAAAAATATATTGAAATTATTATAAAAATATGTTATAAAACAATAATGACAATTTTAGTACCTGTATAACAACATGTTTGCCATCTATGGCTCCCAAGCAGTTGGGGAAACTCCAGCGATTGCCAAAACTTAAGGCAAAGTCCTCCCACATTGCTCTTGGTGGGTTTGGAAAGACAAATTGCATTTTCTTACATATTAAATTGGATGTTTCCCTTATAATACTACTGGTAGTTGACTTACCAATTTTAAAGCCATAATATCCGACAGATTTCATGGAATCGCCACTAGCTAAATACCTAACGATACAAAATTAAATATATTTTTTTTAATCATTTAGATTATTACTAACCTTAACGTTAAGGAAAGCCTCTCTGACGGAGTAATATATTCCTCTTTGCGAACAGGCATATCTTTTACGTAAGGCCACAATATTTGCAGAAGTTCATCGAAAGTCACGGGGTCCATGCGATGAAAGTTTATAAATGAATCTACGTCATTTCGGAAACTAGTGAGGGAAAATACCCTTTGGCTTCACTTTGTTTCAAAAGTGGTCTTACAGCCGTCCTCTTTGCAAGTAATTTTACTTTGATCACTTGAATGGCGAATAAGAGTAGCAAATGATTTATATCCATTTTATCGATCGCAAAACAATATATTTTTATTCTTACCAAATAATTCACCACAAATACTGTTTATTTTTTGTTATAAATATAAACTTTTTTATTTCTTTATTTTGACACAAATATAATTAACTTTCTTAAGTTTATGCACATATGTGTTTACGTCATTTTCAATTAAATATGTCAGTAAACAAGTAATTTCTCCGAACCAAAAATGTTTCATAAACTTGTGGGTGAACCCGGCCTTAGTGACGTTCAGTCAGTCTTGTGTGAAGAGAGTAATCGTGGTTTCATGATCTCCGTTACAAAGATCAAACACTAATTGTTATCAAACTAGTAATTGTTATTGTTTATGCAAAGGGTGTAAACATGGAATAACAAACAAAGGCAATTGTTGTTTACATAAAGTTGTGAACAGTGGCACCCAGAATTCTGAGAATAATAAATAATTTCAATTAAAACTAAATACAAATTTATTTTTAGTTTTATTTGCAATCTACGAGCTCATATTATAAATGTTTTTAAAAGATAAAAACGTAACGATATTCATGTTTGGGAAAAATTTGTCCGTAACCTATATAAATCCAGTATCAGCGCAGTGCAACAATTCGGTGAGAATGGAACAACATAACCACGGAATTTTATGCCAATTCCGTACAGTCGATGCCTCAGCATTTGGAAGCAGTAATAAAAGCAAAGGGTTTTGATTCCAAGTGTTAAAACAGTGCCTTTTATTTGGCCGTCCAATTTTGCGTTTGATATGAAATTGATTAATATTGTATTCCTTTTTTTAAATCATTTTTAAATAAAAAAGCTTTTTAATCCATATAATTACATATATAAAAATGAATGTTTGTTTGTATATTCTTCATAGAATCGGAAACTATGCATTTAATCATGTTATGATCTTTAGCAAAGTTGTTGCGCATGAGCCGACGAAGGTTTCTTAGTTGTTATGACCGACAGGTGGGGTGCAAATTACTCAAAATGAATTAAATCGTAATCTGAGTATAAAGTTGTTGTGCATGATTCGGCGAAGGTTTCTAAGTTGTCGCGATTAATTTCCGATAGATAACGCTACTGAGAATTATTCAAAATGAATTGAATCGTAAACTAGGCATTTGATCGGACAAATACCAGACATTTTAGGATTCATCATTTATGATTTTAATAACATTTAGTATAACTCATTCCAGTAAAATGTCAATCACAAATTTGAAACATTTTAATACTGGAAAACCTTTAAAAATGCTGTTGTTTGTATAACCCTTAAAATTAAAATTTTACGGGAGGTTTTTTTAATAAATTAAGTTTTAATAAAGCTATTCCTTTGAAATTTAGAATGTAAAATGTAAAATTTTGTTTTGTGCGATATATTTAATTTTAATAATTTTGATTAGATATTTGCAATGTAACTGTTTTTTTGTGGGTTACATTTTTTTCGCTGTTCTGCTGGCAACCTACCAGTAAAAAATATGTGGGTTAACACAAAAATTTATTTTAAGGATGTGGCTTTCTGGTCTTTTTTTTATTGAATTTGCTTAACTTTTCCGTTAAAATTAAATTAAATTTCACTCTTTAAATAAAAATATGTAGGTACATTTTGGAATATATAAAATAAAACAAAAATATAATATCGTACTTCAGATTAAAACTTTGTAAAAAGCGTTCGATAAAATATTTATATGTACATATATCAGGAATAAAGTATCTACTAATTCTAAATAGTATCTTCCTGATCGGTCTCAGGCAGCGAATCTTTGATCGGTTTATACCATTTTAAAATTAAATATTCGTGTTGAAACTTTACGGGTATAGTTTTTTTTTTATTAAAAATGATTTCAGTTTCGTCTGGATCATAACTTATGGTTTCAGATTAATTAAAGTACCCATATTTAAGAGTTAAATTTGAAGCATTATTTCTGAATATTGCAGAACGCAATTTTGTTAATTGAATTTTCATTTAATTGTAAATTTCTTCCAGTCTTTAAAATCGCTGTTAGTTAACTCAACACTATTATATTTTTTTGGGTTAGTTCTTGCGTTTGAGATTATAGTGCACCACTCACGTGGTGCTCAAATGGTTCTACTCCGAATAAAGGATTCAATTGTACCATGTATATGTATCGAGTCAACAGGCATCATGGTGTGTCCAACCAACAGGTACGTAATTTGTATATAAGTTTCAATACATATTTATTAAAATCTTCCAAAATACGAATTATTAATATATTTCTCAAATAATTGGGTTTTTTTTGCTTACTGTTTCACTTTATTTCGATTATTTTAAAAAAGAATTTTAAAGCAACTCACACACTCGCTTACAAAAAATGTAAACAAACTCACCATATGGGGTTACATTAAAAATGTTTTTGTTATAAAATCATAACGATTAAATCTACAGCCATGAAATTTTTACAGATGATACAAATTATCGATAACTATCGATTTCGATAAAAAAAACGATAATCGATTATGGTGTGGGTTATATCTTTTTGGCGAATATGGCTCGAAATATTTACGGTTAAATGAAAATGTTTCAAAAGAGAACACATTCTTTTGATTTTCTTTCTTTTATATACCTTCATAAATATAAGTTTACTTTCTGTGAAAGAGATATAATGTAAATAAGTACCGCAAAAAAATATGATAAAATTTTTTCTACAAAATTTTTGACATCGATTTTAACAATTCTGGAATACTACTTTTTGCCACTTCTTCCTCAACGAATTGATGATCACCGTCAATATTAACATTTCTATCCATGTCTAAACATCCGGTTCAATTTGATTGGGTACATTGTGAGATACTAATAAATTCTGTACGTTGTTCGTGTGCAATCATGCCTCCAAAGCGGCAAGCAATTGGTTGACTTACACCTCAAGCACGGAAGAAAAGAACATTATGAGCCTCAGAATCAGACGAACAAAGAGCATTGAGACTGGAAAATCTTCGAGTACATGCCGCTGAGACACATTCGCATGAATCACTTGAACAACGAGAAGTGAGATTAGAAACTGTTCGAATGCATACTATTCAGGCCCGTTTGTCTGAATCATCTGGACAACATGAAAGAAGGCTGCAAAATATTCGAATAGGTTTGGTTAGGTTAGGTTAGAGGACGTGTACTTGTCAATTAAGACAAGTACAGTACCCGGAGGTCGAATTGACCATGGTTTCTCACACCACTTATGTTGTGTGTGTTAATTTTTTATACATGAGTGGTGGGACCTACAGTTTAAAGTCGACTCCGAACGACAGATTTTTATTTATTGAGAAACTTTTCATTGCAATTTTTATTTACTCTCAGAGTTTTTGCCAGAAATCTACTGAGAGGAAGTCGCCGAAAAAATACTTTTTGTATTTTTGTCTTTGATGCCTGGCCTGGGGCTCGAACCCAGGCTTTTGCGTCTAATAAGCCAACACACTACCTACTAGACTACGGCGACTTCTAAATATTCGAATAAGTACCGCTCGATCAAGGCGAACACTGCACGCTGATTTAAATCTTGTTGCATTCTATTATGACAGTAATTCTAAATTAATTGGATATTTGTGTAATGTCTTTCCTTCAAATTTATTTCAGATGGTGACGCTGCAACCTGCTCATTGTACAGCTAGTTATCTATAAATCTGCAAGAACATTTTTTTTTTTGGAAATTTTTGCATTGAAGTGGAAAAATCGGCATTTGAAAAATCTCAGACCTAGTGACCAATTATACTTTTGAGCCATTGTATATATAAACATATTCGGTAGTGATTTCTAACTTTAGAGAAGACAAAAGAATTTTTTTCAAAGTTTTTTTTCATAAAAATTAAATTAACCCAAAAAGAAATATCATAAAATTCCTGAATCACAATCAAAAAGAGAATGCATTGATAAGATCAAAATATATAATTTGGTCATCGAACTATGCGTTTGGCATGGAACATATTAAAGTCTTATAGTTATTATAGAAGTCGCTGTAGTCTAGTATGTAGTGTGTTGGCTTATTAAACGTAAAGCCAGGGTTCGAGCCCCAGGCCAGACATCAAAACAAAATACAAAAAGTATTTCTTCGGCGACTCTCTCTCAGCATATTTCTGGCAAAAACTCTGAGAGTAAATAAAAATTTCCATGAAAAGTTTCTCAAAAATCTATCCTTCGGAGTCGACTTTAAACTGTAGATCCCACCACTCATGTATAAAATTAACACACACAACATAAGTGGTGTGAGAAACTAAGTCTTAATCCTGACTGTAGGGTTGTAATGACCAATTATGTATGTTATGTATGTAGTTATTATGTTGTAATCTACGATAATATAATATTTATCTTATTTATCAAAAAAAAATTTTTTTGTTGAAATGCAAAAGAATATCCTAAGCTCTAATTTGTATTTAAATTTTTTTCAACTATCAGTGAATTTAACATTTAACACCAGTTCGACAAAAAGAAAATTAGAAATGTTGAAAAAAATTGAATATAAAACATAATCGCGTTAGCCATGTGAAAATGTCAACTCAACAGGGATTTTAGCATCACTAACTTCGCAATGGGCGTTTTAAATTGTTTTGACATTCTCGTTTGTTTAAGGGACAAATATTTTTTAAGATTTTTATTGAAATATTTTTTTTTTATATGACGAGAGGAATTGGGGTTTGTGTAAAGGGTCGCAGAAATGTTTTTGACAGAATAAAATTTGTTGTTTTGTTTAACAAAAATAAAAAAGTATACAAATCGTCACAAGCCCAACAGATCTATATTACAATGAAATTAATTAAAAAAAATTTTTGAGCCATCGTGAAGATCGTTATATCACCATCACTGTTGACAGCTTCAGCAATCCATTCTTCCCGTGTGGGTATGTGAGTTTTGTATGTTCGTTTGAAAACAGTTTCTAGTACCATGCAGTCTAGTCTAGTCTAGTGTGTTGACTTATTAGACATGAGTCCTCTGTTCAAATCCCAGGTCGGATATCTTGAAGAAAACGAAATATGAAAAAATATTTCTCCGGCGATTTCCCCTCACCAGATTAAAAAATAAAATAAAATTGCCATGAAAAGTTTTTCAAAAATCTTTTGTTCGAAATCGACTTTAAACTGTAGGTTATGCGACTCATTAACGCATTAACACATACAACATAAGTGGTGTGAAGAATTAGGTTGTAATCCTGACTGAAGGCTTGTAATGGCCAATTATGTATGTATGTTATAATGTTAGTGGTAAGGAAAATTCTTAAGGAAAAAATTCCCGAAGAATACTCCACAGACCAATCGATTAAGCCTGTTTATTTATTTATTTATTTATGCAATGGTACTAAATCGCCTGAGTTAAATATAAATAATAGGGCACTTACGCCCTAACCTCGTGCTTACATATATATGTAGCCTTTATTCCATTTTCGATCGAGTAAAACTTGTGCAAATAGCAAGGAGATTAGATGAGGTGAAGTATTTCTCTGACTACCTTAAAAATTTAATACACTGGCATGCTTTTTACATTTGAAAAATGTGAGAGTTCCAGTGAATATCACATTGAAGTTTCATGCCCAGAATATCTCAAATTTTCTGACTACCCGATTCTCTCAATGGGAAACATACAAGCATTTGCGAGTAAATAGTGACACTATTCGTTCGGCCCCATTTAGAGATCGTTTGTAGATTGCAAGCAAAAGCATTTTTCATATTAAACCTTAGTAAAGAGCTTGGTCTTCGCTGAACTGGACATTAAAGGCAAATATTACTGTCCTTCAAAACACAGTAGATCGAATTAGAAGTTAAAGAGTGAATATCGTTAAAAATAAAAATGAACAAACATGAGCCTGAGCTCATGCGAAGGAATTCCACCTATACCGACTCATTAAATACGAGGACTAGTGACGCCGAAAGAAGTAAATTTGCCGCACACTTTTAAATGCGGGAGTCTATTAAGATGAATCTGGCAGTAAATGAGGGTAAAACGTGTAAGATCTTATCTTACTTTGAATTTTTATATTTCGCTTTCATTGAGTTCTTTGACATGGGGCTTAAACCGTGGCCTCATGTCTAATAAGCCAACACACTATCTACCATACTTCGGCCACCACTTGCCATATTCATCTTAATTAATTAATAAAAATCTTCTCCAGAGCTTAACAATTGTTTGCCCTATCACAGTCCTTAAGTGCCATCTCACAACATGCCATTATGTGTTTACAATAATCCACGCTTGACATGGCCTTTGCTCAGTTAATTCTACAATATAGAGCTTTGGATCAATAAAATCTGCTGCAGATTAATCATTAATTTTGTTGACTGTGATCGCAGAGCGATCAGCATTTATATCGAATATAAAACCAGTACTCTCAGTAAATATCAGCTTTAAACACATTCGGTCATGCAATCAAAGTACCTGAGTCTTAGGCTTGACGTGAGTTTAACAGCTGATAACGGCCATTATGTTTAAGCTACATCTGTCCAAAAGTTGTCATTTATTTAGTCTGTTTTAATAAATCCCCACGATGTGTGTTACCTGAATGGGATTTGAAACAGTTGCCTCATATTTTTAGTTCTGAATGAATCAGAGCATGAACAGACAAAATAACATGAGATTTAAAGGTGTCTAATTCATCCCGAAAAATTCACTGTTTGAGGCGCATTTTGAGCTGACGGCGTCATCGGCCCATATTTCTTTTAAAACGATGACGACCAGAACATCACTTTTAAGAGCAAGGAGTATAGGTCAATGGTTACCAACTTCTTTTATCCTGAATTGGATAATCTAGACCCCAAAGATATGTGGTTTCTGCAGGATGGCCACGCAGCTCATGGTAATTTCTGAAAAATGGTAATTTCTGAAAATATCTACAAATACCTTAACATTACCCAGCAAATAATAGAAATACCAAGAATTTTGAGCATAATTTACCCTTCGCCATTTCAGACAATTTTTAAAGATTCGAATATAACTTCTAATATTACCCTAGGAAGACCAAAGACAAGTGCCATCATGTTTTTTTTTGTACGACCAACACTCAAGGGAGTGCAGTGCATTATGTTGGAACTAGAAAAATATGTTATGGTAAGGTGGACACTAGATTTGAAACCTTTTATACTATAATGACAGGAGAGACTTCTGCAGGAAGCGAGTTCCACATACAAATAGTCCGACTAAAAAACAAATTTTGTCTGTAATGCAGTGTACGATCAACTGGCCAATCGACCACAGTAGTCTGCACCGATTTCCTTGAAATTTTAACAATACCTTCCTGTATGTCTGGAAGGAACTATAGGCTACTTTTTATTTTAAAATTTCAAGTAGGCGAGGTGCCACGCCCACATATATAAATGAATGTTTGTTTTTATGTACCTTATAGAATCGTAAACTATGCATTTGATCATGTTATGATCTTTAGCAAAGTTGTTGCGCATGAGCCGACGAAGGTTTATAGGTTAGTATGACTAATATCCGATAGGTGGCGCCACTGAAAATTGCTTAAAATGAATTAAATCGTAAACTGTGCATTCTTTAAGAAAGTTGTTGCGCATGAGTCGACGGAGGTTGGTGCGATTAATTTCCGATGGATGGCGTCTCTGAAAATTATGCGAAATGAATGACAAGCAATTGGTCGACCTACACCTCAAGCACGGAAGAAAAGAGCATTACGAGCCTCAGAATCACACAAGCATTGAGACTGCAAAATCTTCGAGTATATGCCGCTGAGACCCGTTCGCTTGAACCACTTGAACAACGAGAAGTGAGATTAGAAACTGATCGAATGCGTACAACTCAGGCCCGTTCATCTGAATCATCTGTATAACGGGAAACAAAATCAATAAAATTATTCAAAATTAATTGGACATTTTATTAATGTATTTCCTTCAAATTTATTTTAGTTGGTGTAGCAGAAACACGCGCACGGTACAGCTAATTATTATATAAAACACTCGTTTATTAAGTTTTTTTTTAATTAAAACGTTAAAAAGACTCTATTTTTGAACGAAAATATTTATATTGAATTAACTTCATTTATATGTTTTACTACAATAAAAATAATTTTTTTAAAAACCGTCCAATTTATTTATTTATTTTTTTTGACGATTTTTTACGTTTTCAATAAACGTCTTTGACGATTTTTTTTCTAACATTTGACGATTTGGTGGTTCATTTATCTGGCAGCTATGCTAGACGCTCACTTCGTGCCATTATACCTGGTATTATTAACTTAAATATTTATTTGTCTGTTGCTTTCCACTTTAGAAAACTTTTGGTTTTCCAGAAAACCTACAAAAAAACTTCTTTAAGATATTTTGTTTATGTTCTATAAACTAAAAGTGTGATACAAGTGGAAAGAGTATTAGACTCGATACTTAATATGCTTAGCGAAACTTTACACAATACTAAGCAAATTATACCACGTAAATGGTCTTAGGTTTTCTGCTTTCTTTAAGAAAAATGGAAAAGTTGAGAGTATACAGTTAGAAATGTGATATTATCGTGAACTGAATTAAGTAAAGTCAAGAGTGTTAGCCGAAGTTTTGTTTTAAACATTAACAGGAAAGGAGAAAAGCAAGAAAAGTCCACTCTGTTGTAAAAACGTAGTCTTTTTGAACTGTTTTGTATTTGAAATACGTTCGAGGAATTTTAAATACTTGAATTTTATTTCAAGGTGTTTATCTACATAAATGCGAATTTAGTTCTCCTAAACTTTTTGAAGGCTATATTGCTTAACAAGTGTACCTGAAACAATTGGTGGAATTTAATCTACAAATTGTTGGTGAATGATGTTTGAATATTAAAAACTATGATATCAGAAGAGAACAATAACAACTTCTATTGGGTTTAAGTTCCTTAGTGTTAGTGTTAATCCTGTAAAATAACATAAAATAAAATGGTTTACATGATTACTTACGACAATTATGCAAAGAATTTTTTAACATTTTTAATAGGTGATGATATTCTGAATATTTAAGAATTTGTAGATCGGGTCTCGCAATTGGGAAATGCGAACTTTGACTTTGATACCAATTCAAATAATATTCAAGAATGTCGAAGGCATCCCGAAAAAATCACCGTTTCGATATGGATTTCGGACTGGTAGCGTCATCGGTTCATATTTTTTTTTTATAAAAGACTATAGGTCCATGATTATTTTGGCCCGAATTGGATAATCGGAGCACATAGCTCATTCCGTATTGGATATTCTGCAAGAGCGACCTGAGTGCACGGTAATCTCACGTGGATGTGTTGTGGACTGGTCACCGAAAGCATTAAATGTGACCCCGTTAGACTTTTTCATATGGAGAAATTATGGACTATTATAGTGGCCTATTGGGCAATTATCTGGACAGATAGAACCAATTTGGAAACAGTTCAAATGCAGTAAGACAAGATATAGAGACTAGCTCGAGGGGGCATCACAGGGGCTGTGAAAACCTACCCTACAGTGGCACTAGAGGCTCAATGACATTTAAGTTCGCTGCACGGACGAGTTTAACATGAATAGGATCTAAGGAAATGATTGTCTACTAACTAACTAGTAGATTCTAAGATTTTGGGAAGTGCTTTGTAACGGGACTTAGTAATCTGGAAGCAATATACTCTCTTAAAGGAGGGACAATGTGGTTAACGGTTGGGTCAAGTACAGATCTTGGAACAGAAGCAAGAGTTTTTGGTTCCAAAATGAAATATTCTGAACACTTGGGGAAACTCACCTGTATCTTTCATAGGGAAGTCTACATCTACTCTAAGATTTTGGAAAATGCTTTGTAACGAGAGCTTACTGGAACCTACATACTCTCTTAAAGGATGGGTCAAGTACGCACGGGTATCTTTCATGCGGAAGTCTACATCAACGAACTTGGATAGGAGGTACATGTCTTTTGTACATGGTAATAGTATCTAACAGTGATGCCGCCGTTCGAGTACTCGACTTTTATGAGGTTAAATCAAATATAGTATGTGACAATTTGCTTTTTGGGCTTTTTGTTATACAAACGGATTGATTAGAGATTTTAATACTAATATGTACTAGCGCTGTAGGTCAGATTAGGAACTGATCCGAAATTGAATCGAATAATTATTTTCAGAGATGAGCTCCATTTTTCCAAAATTATTGAATTTTTGACGATACAAATCTACATAAGCGTCAAAGAGCGTCCAATGCATAACGAAAATGGTAAATATAACGCTTCGTGATAAATTGCCAAATGTTGTGTCGTTGTCGAGTGTTCCTAACACTCGTTTGCGGTTTAACGTTAATCATTCGTTTTAAACTCGATTGCATCTTGCGGAAAAACAACCTTTTACGCTTGCCAGCTGATAATCGTTTAATGAAGATGCAATGAGAGGTGTCACAACAATATTTAAACCGTAAGTTCGCTACCGATATAAAATAACACAATCACTTGCCAGCCATAATGTAATGAAAATAATCTTTCACACATGTATATGTAAATACATATTGTTACGTTTTTACCCTTTTCAAAACGTTTAATTCGTAGATTTCAAATAAAAATAAATTTGTGTTTAGTTTAAAATCAATTCTTTATTCTTCGCACAACTCCGTGTGCCATCGTTAGCAACTTTATTTAAACAACAACAATTTGTTTTATTTGTTATTCTTCTTTACAGTCTTCCGCGTACCCACTAACAATTGTTCGTTAGATCTTCACAACGAAGATCTTCAAACCACGACTATTCTCTTCACACGCAACGCGTCTTAACACAAGACTGATTGAATTTTTACTGATCACGTTGGCTGCTTTGTCTTGCCTTTTATAGCGCTGGGTAAACAGTCTGATGAATGCTCTTGAAGTAGAATGACTTTCGCGAAATCTCTATGAATGTAAATATGTTGTTTACGTTATTGTCGTTTGTCCTTGCAGTGTGTTTGATGCCTGTTTGTTTACTTGTTTATCCATTTTTTATACATTTTTTTGTTGCTATATGTTTTTTATTCATTAATCATGTAAACAAGTCAATTGTTTTTGTTGCTTTTGTTTATAATTTTAATGTTGAACGATACTACCATTTCCATTTTCGTAACAATATGAAAGTGTATCATACGTGTGTCTATTGTAGTAGAGGATCACATAAGAATTGTTTGTAAATGCTTGAAAATATTGCCATTTTCATTGTTTGACTTTATGGAACGTAACTCAGTAAATGGTTTCACTACAGCATTCTGTCAATACCATTACGGATGGCAAATTTTCATGCACAAGCGATTCTCTTACACACAGCAATGCATTAAAAAATTGCACAAAAACTTTGTACCTAATTTTCTTAATTACCATCGTTTAACATTAAAACGATAAACCAACAGCTGCACAAACAAACACAACGAACTTCCTTGCATATAGCAACAACATCAGTATGAAAGGAAAGGAGACAGACAAGTAAGAAAGAAAGCAACAACAAACAACGTAAGCAAAATACACAAACAACAATGAAGTAGCGATAGAGTTCTAGAGAAGGCGAAGACACGAACATTCTACTTCAAGAACCTTCATCAGACTGTATATATAAAAAGACAAGACAAAGCAGGCAATGAGTAGTAAGAATTCAGCCAGCCTTGTGTGATGACGCGTTGCGTGTGAAGAGAACGATCGTGGTTTGAAGATCGAAGACCGTTGAAAAGATATGCGTTGTAAACAAAGAATAATAGCGAACAAGCAATCATTGTTGTATTCATCAAGTTGTATATGGTGGCACACAAAGGGAGTGCGAACAATAAAGAGTTTAATTGAAACTAAACACCAATTTATTTTTATTTTGTTTGCAATCAACGAACTCATATTTTAAACGTTTAGAAAGGTAAAAACGTAACAATTTGTATCCGTTGTTTTTTACAGTATTGTTAGAAATATTCAGTCCTTTTGATAGGCTACAATACAATACTTCTGTACAAAAATTCATTAAAACAGATTTAATTTCGTTCATTTCTCTCAGGCGAAAAATGTAATTCCTACCAATTTTGCTGTGAGTCAGGTGGAAAAAAGTGACATATTCTGTTTTGAGTCATACGGCTTGGAGCAACAATACAATTTTGTTTGTGCTGAACAAAGGCACAAAGTTTAAGTTACATTATGGGCATACGATGACTTGATTTCTGCGGTTAAGTTTGTAATCGCTGGCAGAAAAAAAAAAATTATAAAAAATAAGGAAAAGTTTATTGTAGGATATATGTAAACACTTTTAAATTCTAAATAAATTCTGTTTTAAGACAATGAAAATGTTTTCATTTTAATTACTTCTTACAAGTATTAAAAGTTTATGATTTTAATTAATGCGATTTAATCTTTTAGTAAAGCTACTTAAGACTGAACACACAATTAATGGTTGTAAGAATTAAAAAAGATTTTAGAAACGGCAGAACAAAAATTTATTTTATACTTTTCTTTTCTTTTTTTAGATGTCAGTACATAATTACCACGCTTCAGTCAGGATTACGACTAGGTTCTCACACCAGTTGTTCACACGAGTGTGTTGTGTGTATTAATTTTTTCATGAGTGGCGGGACCTACAGTTTAAAGCCGACTCCGAACAGCAGATTTTTGAGAAACTTTTCACAGCAATTTTTTTACTCTCATAGATTTTACCACAAATCTGCTGACAGTAAGTCACCGAAGTAATATTTTTTCTTTTTGTTGTTGTATCTGACCTGGGTAAAAGCGTGAGTATGTGTAAGTTTATTGATTTTCTAATGGTCTATGACGTCATCTTCATATGAGCATATTCATAAGTCTGGTCATTATATCAAATCATTTAACACTTCGTGTCATACACTTTTACTTTTTCACATTAGTACCTGAGTTTAATTTTCCTTGTAAAGGATGCTTTGTTTTTGAATCACATTCCCACCAAATTTTTATACAGTATTTTGCAGGTTTTGTTGGTATATATTGTGTAAATTTAGTTTTTCCCCGGTATGGAAACAATTGCTCGTCAATGGTTATACTCTCATGCGGACTATACTTCTTCGTAAAATTTTCGTTGAGAAAATTCAATATATCTCGAATAGTTGCAGAATTGAGTAATTCGAGTAATCGAAATTATCGTGTTCCTCTGCCGTCAAACCGAATGTATCTGGTCAGGGACATAAATCGATGAAGAGACATTGCGGCCCTGAATATGGGTAAATTATCAGTACGACACAAAAATTGAATTTTGTATGTTATTATGTGAAACTTCCATTGCTAGAAGAATGCCGATGAAAGCGTATAATTCATCTTCTTCCAAACTCTTGGTTTTTTATTTACATTTGCAGCATTCCATTTATTGACTGCGTCTCTTCCATACCGATTTCTCTGAAATGTAATGATGTCTGTAATATTTAGTTTAAAAATTTTTTTGAAAACTTCAAGTGGAGTAGAGATTTGCTCTTTAGGCTCGGCTCGAAAGCGCATCACATTATGTTGACGAGTACGTACACCTCTGGTCGGCTGGTTTTCATTCCATATGGTACCATCTTTTCCAATGACACTATTATTGTTTTCTTCACCTGTTTCAGAACCACAGTCTCCCTCCTCTTCATCACTGTCGTTTTCAACACTTGGTTCGATTACCAAATCATTTACATCCAAAAATGGATCATCTTCTTCATGCTGTCCGGCTTCCTCATTAGCTCTTTCACGCTCAAGTCATTTGCCAAAACCTCGGCAATCCTGGCGTAAAAATTCTTATTGAAGTTTCTATAATGTATTGAAATTTCCAATTTTACCACTTTTTTAGAAAAAAATTCTCATAAACACTTTGAAAGTTCGCGTCAGACTAAAACAAAACATTCAAAACGGAGGGTTAATAATGATTCTTTCCTCCATATACATTTAAGAATTTCTGTCAATTATGCCACAAGCAATAACTGATAATTGTTTATTGCAGTGACAGGCAGAGGAGGAGCATCCAAAGTTGTAGAAATTGAATTAAAATAAAACTAATGGGAAAATATTACAATTAACAGATAAAGGCCTTAATAAATTTTAAGCTGTTATTCAGTGAACATTATTACGCGATAACTGCCCAACAAATATTTATTTTTTCTTCTCCATTAATATTTCTTATTGCCCATCGTTATTTTTGTTTCGTTTTTCGTTTTTCGCTTCAAGCTTTAAGTTAAAATCAATCATCAGGTGACCACAAGATTAATTGCCTGTGGATGTATGATTTTGTTGGGTGATAACATTGATTGATTATTTATCCATCAGTCAAACTACAGGGAACAAAATTTTAATAAATATTGTGTAGTATAGCAGGCTGATCTTAAATGAGGACAATTGGGGAATTTACAAAAGTCCTTGTATCGTTGTATTCATTGTATTGTTGGACGAATATACAACAGTGTATGCTTGTTGTTTATAGCTTTCATATAAAAATCCGATACACTCATACACTTTTTATTCATTTGTTTTTGGAAGTTGTATTGGTTTCGTGCTATTAGTTAATGTAATTGCCAGTAATCAAGAAGAAAAATAAATATACAAAATATTTTCTATGTAACTTGAGTCAACAATTAACATTTCAAAATTATAATTCTTCGCACAGATAATTAATTTACTTTTTTCCGTAATATTTTTCATTTTGCTGCTTGAGAAATCAAATTATGAATAATGGCCTCCTTCTTATCGTTTTTTGACGTTTGGAATACGAAATACACGATACAGCATAGCACAAAACAAAAAGTGTATTCAATACAACATACACGATACAAAGTCGTGTGAATTGGCCAAATGTAGTAAAAATTTTAAATACGAACACACTGCAGAAGTATGAATTCATTTTCACATTTATTTTAATTTCATATTATTTTTTTAATAATGAGGCCTGGAACAGAATAAGGTAGTGGTAGTAAAAGCTGTAGCGTACGAAGTTATGAGTAGCGTAGAAAGAAAAAATGCGAATAGAATAGTGAAGCTCTCTTTCAATATTGTCAAACAACCTTTTCAAAAAGGGTGCCCTGGTAGTCTAGTGGGTAATGTGCTAGACTATTAGCGTGAGGGTCGTGGGTTCGATTCCCACCAGAGACTCTGGTCTGTGACACAACACCGAGCAAATAGTCAAGTTACTTCGCTCGTATATAATTAGGATATAATTTGTAATTGTATTGTTATTGATAAATAAATTAAAAAAATAACCTTTTCAAGAAATTTTCAGAATAATACAAGAATATTATGTGAAGTTTCAAACAAAATGCGTATCTAATTGTATAAACTCTAAATTTCACTCCAGCAACATTAAGTGACGTCGCCGTAGTCTAGTAGGTAGTGTGTTGGCTTATTAGACGTAAGGCCACGGTTCAAACCCCAGGTCAGATATCAAAACGAAAATATGAAAAATATTTCGTCAGTGACTTCCTCTCAGCAGATTTCTGGCAAAAACTCTGATAACAAATAAAATTAACACACACAACATAAGTGGTGTGACAAACTAGGTACATAATCCTGACTGAAGAGCTGTAATGACCAATTACATACATACACCTACAGTTTAAAGTCGACTCCGAACGACAGATTTTTGAGAAACTTTTCATGGCAATTTTATTTACTCTCAGAGTTTTTGCCAGAAATCTGCTGAGAGGAAGTCACTGAAGAAATACTTTTTGTATTTTATTTGATGTCTGGCCTGGGGCTCGAACCCTGGCTTTTCGTCTAATAAGCCAACACACTACCTACTAGACCACGGCGAATGACCAATTATGTAATGTTAACTTTTATGTTTCACATATTTAATGTTGAATATATTGTAAATCTGTTTACAGTTTATATTTGTCGCGCAACAAATTAGCTTTTACTACAACGACATACGTATTCTGTTTACAGCAATTTGAATTGCTGTTAACTTTTGACAGCTTGCAGCGCCATTCGTTGTATGGAATGCAAAACAAATTTTTTTCAATTTTAACTCTGGACAGTTACTGTTCGTCGAATCGACAAAGATCATTTACTCTTTATCATATAACTCCTTTATGTTTGACCAAATTTAACTCTCTTTTTCAACAACGTTAGTTGATAACGAAAGCTTGTAGTGAGCAGACACAAAAATGTTTTTTTTTATTGTTCGTCGATTCAACAAAGAGTAACCTTACTGTATAAAAATTACCAATTAGGGTTAAAAAATTGGTGGCCAGCGTACGTTTACTCACTGCAGGATTTCGTTAGCAACTAATGTTGTTGCAAAAAAGAGCGAAATTTGGCCAAACATAAATGAATTATATGATAAAGAGCAAATTAGCTTCGTCGATTCGACGAACAGTAACCATTCAGGGTTAATTGTTCATCGATTCAACAAAGATTAACTTTAATGTACAAAAATGAAGAGTTACCGTCCAGGGTTAAATACAAATTTATTGATTGCTTATACGGTGTTCAGGTATGCACCTTTATTGCGTAAACCGCAATAAACTTTATTATTGAGCTCAATATTTCATATAAAGTTCCAATTAATTATTGCGCAATAAATAAGCAAATTGTTATAATATTGAGTAAAACTTAAAATGCAGCGCTGTCATAAGTACGTTCAGTGCGCATATTACAATTATACAAACACTTTCTGTTGATATTTGAAAACTCAAATGTCAACAACGACAAACCAAAAAACAAATAACAAAATAAATACAATGTTTTCGAAACAACCAGCTGTCAAATGAATATTGAATAGACAGCTGGACTGTGTATATTATTATGTTTGAACACTTAAAATATTGTACTCAATAAACCGACTATTGAGTATTATCAGACTGACAAATTTCTAAATAGAAAGATGTAGGATAAATCCTTAAAGCGATACATTTTTTGAGCAAATATGGTTTGAGTTTTTATCGGGTATACTTGGAATGTCTTGTTAGGTCATTGTTAAAAATATTAAATAATTGCTAATATCGTTAGAGAGCAATCGCTATTTCAAAGTTTAAAATTTTGTTTGATAAAATTGCACAAAAATCGCCGTATTTATTTATTTATTTATTTATTTATTAATTACAATACAATTACAAATTATATCCTAATTATATACGAGCGAAGTAACTTGACTATGTGCTCGGTGTAGTGTCACAGACCAGAGTCTCTGGTGGGAATCGAACCCACGACCCTCACGCTAATAGTCTAGCACACTACCCACTAGACTACCAGGGCACCCAAACGCCGTATTTATAATTTACAGAATTTTGAACTGAAACCATATCTTGATGGAATTCTGCACCCAATTCACTACTTGATTTATTAAGGGTCACTTCTGTGTTTGTTTAGAAAGCTTTCGCATGGAGAAATGAAGGCCAATCATGTTATTCGTTCTATGAAATTTTCGTTATGCGTGATATTACGAATTTGTAGTCCAATAAATATTCCTGAATATCAACAAATTGCCTAAATTAAATACATTAAAACTATATTTAAAGCTTCTGTAAAATTATCTGCCAAGTTAGTGATGAACTCGATAAAATCTTAACAGTTTAAATTTTCTTTTTAGACTTCGAAATAAGAATACATTTGTATTTCAAAGGCTTAATACAAAGTCAAACTGAATAGTTTATTTTTGTGCAGTTATCGCACGGTACCTTGTTCCATTGGCAATATCGTTGTGAGTTGTACCGACCTTGAAGAAGTACGGTCTATTAATGCCGTCTGTACGCGGCACCTTGCAGTGTTGCATAAACTGATGAACCCATTTTAATTCAAAAGAAATAATGCTATGAACACAGACAATTATATGAAAAAGTATTTACTTTTTCACCATAATTTGCATGAATAAATGCTAAATTTTGTCGTTGTCATTGTATCTACGCTATTAACATGGCACTTGAAAAATGACAACTAACTAGAACACTACAATATTAGTATAAAACAAAACTCGTGGATACACACACTTACTTTCATAACATGTCGTTTGCAAACCTAACCTTATTACTGTCGCATGCAGTCAACACCAGTAGCAATATAATTATTATTGTACACTCATTTACTAAGCAAAAATGGAATGCATAATTAACGAGTACAATAACTATCACCACCAACAAAGCAGGCAGCCTGCACCAGAGCGACAGACACAAGTACCTACTTGACAAGCTAAATGAATGGCATGTAATTATATATGCATGTATGGTATAATCCGAAAAAGTTTTGTACAAATAAATGGTAGAGATATGAAAGCTAACATTTACTACTAAACACTTTCAACACTATTTTTGTTTCCACATACAGTATACAAAAGTCTAGGTACAACAATATATTTTAGCAATTTCATGAATTTTAAGCAATAATATGTAAATAGCATTCATATTTTCACACAAAATTATTGATTACACAAACATTTCTGAACCGATGTTCAAAATTTAAACCTTATTCGAAAGGAGAGGGATGGGCATTTTGACTTATTTGACTCAATATGCTATGACGTTTGATGATGTAAACTTGACAAATGCGAAATTTTTTCATATTTTTTCAAGTCTGTCCGTTCATAGTGGTAAACTTTAATTAAAAAAATTAAATAGGTGATGACATTCTGTCTAGTGAAGAGATTGACAATTTGTTGGATCAAATCTGACGAAAATTATTGTTGTTATTATTTAAAGAGTCTCACAGTCGAGGTATATTTTTCATTGTGTTTTGTTCTTTGCTTTTAATGGCTCTTCAACAATTCTGTTAGACGATGATATTTCTTTATTTTTAAGCTTTGTTGGACTTTTTTTGCTTTATAAATTGTTGTGACATTGTGATAACAAAATGTTGTTTCATTGTTAATCTAGTAGAATTGTTTAAACGCCAACAAAAACTCAAAGCATTTTAGAGGGACTTTAATGGGATTCATTTCAGTAACATTTTTATGATGATAAAAGAAATCTTGTTTTATATGAAAAATATATAAAGTAAGAGGTGTGTTTTTCTTTTAATTTTTAGTTGAAATTTAGAAAAATAGTTTTAATATATCTAGTCTTTTCACTTTAGCTAAAGTTACCTTTAACTAAACCCAACTTTAACGGCAAGTTGTAATAATGTCCCTAAATCTCAAATTTTGAATAACCGCTATAAAATGTACACTTTTTATGAAAATAGAAAACTAACTTTTAATGGGAAAGTAAAAAAACATTTAATTCGTAGTATTTGGCATTGCTGGGTAAACATTTTTGCCATCCTGCTGTGTCTTATGACCCATTCTTGTCGTTGTTCGATCAATGCATGGTTCAAATTGATCGTTTGTTATCGGTAGTGAACTTAAATTACTTTCTAATTCTAAAAGATTCTTAATGCAAAAACAAACGTAATAAGTTCCATGCATCGGTGGACTAATAAATAGAGTGCTAGTGGTTTATAGTTAATGCCGTTATCTTTTCACATATTTCATTCATATCACAATAATTTTAACAAAATTTTTAATTCCATTGATACTCAAATCAAAAATATGTAAACCTTTCTTGTCAAGTACTATTGTAATTACTATTTACTTGTCACCATTGTGGTCTATTCGATAGTACGTTCCATTATGTAAATAAATCACTGTTATTTAACCGAATCGTTTACTTTAATTAAATTTATTATTCTTGTATTGATATTGAAATGCATCATCAAATTGACGATATTAGCAGCATTTTATTATGCATAACATATTGAACAAAAGTTGTTAACAAATTTGAATGTCTCAACAAAGTATAATTAATAATATCTAAAAATAGAACAAAACTGTGTGAACACAATACTTATTCCTTTGCAAAATAAACGAATGTATTACAGCGCAAACGTATTACATTGTTGCGTTTTTACCTTTTAAAAACGTTTGAAATAAAAATAAATTTATGATCAGGTTTAATTAAATTCTTAATTCACTCTTACTTATGCTTTTGTTGCTTGAAGACACAATCTCGGTTGTTCAGTTCTTGTATTAAAACAAGTGAAACAAAATTAAAAAAAATAAAACAATTTTCATAATATTAGATTCCAAAAACAATTTAAGTATAAAGTGCAAACAAAAATCATAAGTAAGATCAAGCGTACACGAAAAATAGACGATTTTAATGCATTATGCGTAAACACAATCCCTAAAAAGATCAAATCCAATAACAACTTGTCTAATGTAAACAAACCATCGACGATGATAAAATATATGATGAAATTATTATCAACAAAACATACATACATAATTGGTCATTACAACCCTTCAGTTAGGATTACGACCTAGTTTCTCACACCACTTATGTTGTGTGTGTTAATTTTATGCATGAGTGGTGGGACCTACAGTTTAAAGTCGACTCCGAACGACAGATTTTTGAGAAACTTTTCATGGCAATTTTATTTACTCTCAGAGTTTTTGCCAGAAATCTGCTGAGAGAGGAAGTCGCCGAAGAAATACTTTTTGTATTTTATTTTGATGTCTGGCCTGGGGCTCGAACCCTGGCTTTTCGTCTAATAAGCCAACACACTACCTACTAGACCACGGCGACACTCAACAAAACAACTAAAGTAATTATTCCTCCAATTACAATTTTGAAATGCAAAATTCAAGAGGTACATGAAATTTGTAAAGCAAAAAATATAACTGATTATGCTATCAGAAAAATCTCCATAGGACTTAAGTTATTTTGTAAGAAAAAAGAGGACTTTGATAAAGTTATAAAAATTTTGGCTAATAACTATGTATTTTTTACCAAGAATAATAAATCACCAAGAATAATAAATCATATAAGGCACTTATCTTTGGTTTCGATAAGTATGATCCAAGTAAAATTAAAAATAAACTTTTGGAATTAGGTCTAAAATGTTTAGACGTTAAACTAGTTACTAAAAAAGGTGCTTATGACAACGAATATTATATACACCTAATTCTGTTTTTACACGGTAGATTGGTTCCAGAAAAAACCGTGTAAAAAAAACCGTGTAAAAAAAGACACTGATCGCATGCAAAAATAGGTGATTGGTTCCTAATCTCTAAAACCTATTAAATATAATGAAAAACAAGGATTTTTAAGAAGAAGTTTTGTATTTGAAATTTTCTTTTAGGGATGTTATATGTGATAAAATGTTTAACAAAATAAAAAATATAGATATATAAATAAATAAATAAAAATATATAATAGGTTATTGGCTTACCTTTCATCTTAATGCCTTAAATTTAATGTAACGATAAGAAAACAAATTCGCCAATAAAAAATTTCTTTACCAAACACAAAATATTAACGCATATCAATTGCTCTGACCTTTGTGCTTGTATGCACAAAAAGGAAATTCTCCTAAATTTGTGCCATTTACATTTGCTTTGACCAGTAAATTTGCTTGTACGCGCAAAAAGGGAATTCCCTTAAATTTGTGATATGAACATACTTTGCAAAAATTAAATCAAACAAAAAAATTTAAGCACAAAAAATTTTAAATCGTGCTAAATGGAATAAAATCGTATAAAAAAAAAATATTTTATTTTCAAACCGTGTTATATCAAAACCGTGTAAAAAAAGACCGTGTAAAAACAGAATTAGGTGTATATGTATGTTGTATATTTTAAAAAAAAGACAATCACTATTAAGGAACTTAAAGAAAATTACTCTGTGATTGACTATGTTAAAGTGCGTTGGGAATTTCAACAATCTAAAAAGTCGAAGATTACACAGTGCTACAATTGCCAAATGTTTGGTCACGGCTCTAGCAGGTGCAAAGTCAAAACATTTTGTGCAAACTGTGCAGGTCAACACAAGAAACAACTATTAAGTGTGCAAACTGTAATGGAAAGGCGAGTTTCATTCAGCTAAGACAACGTACACTAGCATCTTCGCGACGTTCTGTTAAAGTTAATCCTATGAACCCGAATTTGAGTAACTACGACAGGAGTTTTCCCAACACCTTAGGGCAACGTGTTCCAACAACACCAGGTGCATGGAAACCGGCAAATCACAGCGCATTTACCAACAGCAACGAACTTTTTACCATTGATGGAATTAAAAATCTCACAATGGAGCTAATAATTAATCTTCAGTAATGTAAAACTAAAGCTGATCAGTTTGAAGTGATAACTAGCCT